>JAJQWJ010000022.1:7215000-9615000 GCA_023637945.1 Phaethornis superciliosus
AGCTGCAGGCACCAAGAAGACTTAGTTGCTTGAACAGGGATTATTATATTCCAATCTGAGATTTCTGAATTGCAAATAGTCTTCTTGGTGTGAATTTTTTGCCTTACAGGTTGCACACAGTGCACAGTAAAACCTGTCTTTAGAGTCATTTAAAGTAATAGCTCTCCTTTGAAACGTAGATGAAGAAGTTGGATTGGCATTTGTCATTTAGAAAATCTAGCAAAGTTGTTGCAGTGTTCCCAGCACCATTCCCTGGTACAACTCAGGCAGTGGAAGTGGTAAATCCATGAAGTATTTGCTACTCTGCATTCAGGCAAGGAGCCTTTCTCAGTGAAAACCAAATAAAACTTCCTGTAGGACAGTTCAAAACATTCTCCCTGTCCAGTGTTCCCTTTTGCCTGGGTAGAAGTAGAAGAGCAGCAGGAAGGAAAGCTTTGGGGTACTGGAGGGGACTGACCCTGTGGGGACAGGGCTGGGCTCTGTGCTTCAGGTACTCAGAGATAGAGGACAGGACTAAACCATGGGCTTTGACTACAGAATGGAGAGTTTTCTGTATTCAGAGTATTTTTCTAGGCCAGATGCACATCTTCCACTGTAGGAAAGTGAAGAAAATGTATCTTCCTCATGTGCTCTCTTACTCTGTCATCCTTGTATGTTAAAAAAATTTTTTATTACCTTTTCTTTAGACTGAATAGTTGAGAGATCAGTTTTTCTTGTGTATTTCTATTTATGGCTTTTATGTGCTTCTCTACTGTAATTTAGCTAATATAAAAAATGCAGAACCTCTTCAAATCTGATGTCTTTGTGTATGTAGTAGGGTATACTGTCCTTATTCTAAGTGCACTACATGGCATTTATGCTCGATAGAATTGCAAGCCCTGAGAAATAAGTGGTGAAGATTATTTGCATCTTAATAGAACCTGTGACATAATTTGTTCATCCAAGTTTCATTTTAGAATTGAGGTTAGTAAATTTTAGGATTATAGTAGTTAAGTATTTCTGTGATGAGAGAATCCAGCCAGAGTGTGTATTTAACAGCTGGTGTTAGTAATCCATCAGATCTGCACAGAATTTCACATAGCATCATAGCACTGTAAGTTTCTTCATTACTTTGTGGTTTTATTTGCTACTAACCTGGTGATTGGCTGTAAAAATCTTTGCCTGAGAGTACCTAAGAGTGTTGGAGTCTAAAGTCTGTGTGTGAAAGCCATGTCAAAAGCCAGTGTCCAGAAGTCAGAAAAATTCTGACTAGAAATAGGGAAATAATAGGGTTCAAGTTTGAGGAATTGTAGTTCAAGCCACTTTCTAAACAATTTTGGCTTGCTTTTATGTAAAATCTGAATCAATATTGGAAGTTCAATAAACACGATTTGATTTCACCACAAATTATTTAGCTGAAAGAAAATATTACAGGATACTCTTATATGGCCTTTGTTATACAAGAGGTCAGTCTGGATGATCATAATGGTCCCTTCTGGCCTTAAAAATCTGTGAATGTATGAATAATTTAAAACCGTCCTGCCAGCCCTTATTCATTGAAGTAGTCATACTGAAATCCTGTGGGACTGCTCATGTGAGTAAAGGTTGTGGGATCAGGCCTAAAGTGAGTAATCATCACTTATGTTTAAATTTATTGATAAAACTATAAAATATTCACTTGATGTAATGATGGGTTTTTTTAAAATGGGAGAATATTCTATTTGCTTTGTTAAGCCAGTCGTTGCCAAAGTAGTTTAGAAAGGTCTCTTGGTTCAGCATCCTGAGTGGTGCTACAGATCAATTTATGAACAGTTTCAAAAATATTGTTTAAAAACTTGTGATATGCAGGAAGTATCTTTGTTTTGCTTAAAAATAAAATAAAATTCAAGCTCCCAACAATCAGGTGGGTACAGGCAGATTGATATTGTTGTAAACTCATCTCAGTACATGCAATGGCCATCCTTGCTATGACCCATCCTGTTGATGTTGGCAGGTACAGGAATATTGGGCAACACTGTCCTTTTCATGGCTAGAACTTATTTTGAAACATGGTCATCAGCAAGTAAGTGGTGTCCTCAAAGTTAGAGTTACAAATCAATCTCAGGCTGTGTTTTTATATTATCAGTCTTAAATTAATTAAACAATATATCGTTTGATTAGAGATCACTTTTAAATCAAGAGTTTTGTGGGATGACTTAGTTATCTAGCTTGAAAACCTGAATTGCTGATGGCTGTTGTTGAGACTGTACTACAACAAGCATTGATTCCTCTGTCTCGCAGCTTTTTTTCCCCTTTATTTTTCTATTGCTTCTGCAATGTACCAGTACTACTTTAACAAAATAAGAAGGTTTGTTTCGTAGCTCATAAAATAGTCATTGATGCTTCCAAATTTCCTGAGAATGTGGAGGAGGAACCAGTTCTTGGGATTCCTGCTCTTGCAACTTGTCTGCCCTTACCCCAGTGTTTACATACATTGAAAAAAAAATGATAAAGAAGCCATAGCTTCACTGACGGTGCTGTAAAGACAAAAAGATCACATGATCTGTCCATTCTTTACAGGTGTTGGAATTTTAGATTAAAAGGAGCTTCTCAGTGAAGTTAGGTGGTGATTTGTTACTTCAGTAGGCAGTGTTCAGCTGTTGTCACCTGCAGGGTTATCAGAACCCTGTTCCCTCTGCAGGTTGGAGGGGTAGGGATGGGGTGTCCTGTACAACACCCAGCACAGAAGCTGTGGGTAGCAATGCCACTGAATGTGTGAGCACTAAATGGCACCTGTACTGAATTCCAAATTACTCTAACACAGCAAATAGTAGCATGCACGTTTGGGAAGGTAGATATTTTCAATTAGTTTCCTACCTTATCTGTAAAAGGAAACTAGTCTGTAAGAGTGTACAACTGAAATGTTGAGATTTTCACATTTTAATTTCCTGA
Organism: Phaethornis superciliosus; assembly: GCA_023637945.1. Classification (NCBI taxonomy): domain Eukaryota; kingdom Metazoa; phylum Chordata; class Aves; order Apodiformes; family Trochilidae; genus Phaethornis; species Phaethornis superciliosus. The sequence goes on from JAJQWJ010000022.1 coordinate 7,217,911, forward strand.
TACTGCAGTTTCTCTTAGCCATCATCATAAGGTCTGTTTTGGCATGTCTGCTGTTGGCTTTAGTATAACCTTTAAATAATTCCATAAATGTATAGTGCAAAGCATATAGATTGCATGATGCCTTAATTAAATTTCCTACATTATTTTGCATGCATTATTCTTTGTTTTTAATTTATTTAAAAAAAAAAAAAAAAAAAGATTGGAAAGTAGCCTGAAAGAAAGGATTTGTTAGTGATTGATAGATGAGATTAATTGATGTTCAAGTACTCAAACACTCCATCTCATCTCTGCAAAGTTTAATGTTAGAACATTAGTTCTTTCCCTGGAGGCACTAGTGTCCTCATCTCTGCCATCATTTTCTCCTTCTTTCCCCTTTAGAGAATTCTCAAGTAGGTATGACATGAAGGCATGGCTAAGGAGCAGGTACTCTTGAATTATAAAAATTGGTCATCTGTTGCCCCCTTTGGGATAGTTTTTTAGTTTTACTTCCTGAGCTGCCTGTGTCCCAGAGCTGTTGAGTAACTGAGTTAGTCACCAGCTTTAAAGCTCTTCCACAGCAGCATGTTCTGTTCTCCCTAAGTAAGGAGAATCTTGGTCCTAACAATTAGGAGACTAATCCCTGAATTGTAGCAGTTCTTGCTGTTGGATAGCACTGTACTGGGTATATCTGTACAGTCATATTTAATATTTAAGTAACAATTCTGAAAGTGTTCTTCTGTTTCCTTGTAAGCACAAAAGCACGATAAATCTGTTTTTCTCATTACTTCTCAGGAATGATGTATTTTGTGCAGTTGTTGGTTTGGATTCCCATTCTGTAGCTGATTTCCTGGGAAGCATGTCACTAATGGAGAATTACAATATGGAATGGCTAACGGGATACACTCCAATATTCTCTTTGGTAAAAAGTGCAGGAAGAAATTTGAGTCAAATGTTATTCTTTCACACTTTTTAATGCTTTGAATTTCTATAAAAGATCTTGTCAGTGAAATGACTTAATTTTACAGTGAGAGATGGTAGGCACCTTTGATTCCTAAGCATCAAATTCTGCTCTTTTTATTCTAACTGTTTTCAGCATTGCAAGTTTCTTCACATCTGTTCTCTCGAGCCAAAAGCAGGAGTTGATTTTTTAATATGTACTGTTTATTGAACTCAGTTTTTTTTTGTTTCTTTATTTTTTTTTCTCGTTTATTTATAACATCCTAGTGATTAATTTTTCCTTTAATTTAGTTTTGTGTCTGTTGTGCCTGGATGCTGCAGAAGTCTATATGAAGATCTGCAAGCAGCTACAAGAGATTACAATTTTTAAAAGCCAAAACTGGGGCTTTTTTGTTGTTGTTTTCTCTCTACCCATGAAAAAAATGAATTTTCCCTTGTGGCAGAATTACAATGCAGATTTATAAAGGTGTAACACAGTTATATGGGTAGGATTTTTTTTTAGATTTTACTATAAGTTTGGCCCTTCTCTTTTAAGGTATTATATTTGTGTCAGTGAATTCCTATGGTTTGCATTGTCTGATTATAGTAAAGATCAAATCTGGCCCAATCTTATGAATACGACAGAAAATCTGATTCAGTAGTACAGTCAGAATAGTCTCCTGTGCTCATAAAGTTTGTATTTGATGAAAAAAGCCCTTTTGCAGATATTCTAGCAGATACTGTTGTGGAGTATTTACTTGCATGGAATTTAAAAAGATTGTCCAGTGGATGGTGCAGAAGTGAGTAAGAAAGCATCATCTTCCCCATCTATGTAAAGAGGGTATTTCTCTCCTGAACATGTCCTGTTAACTACCCGATGCAGACCTTTAGTGGTGCTTCTTGAATAATTTGTTTAAACTGTGCAGTACAGATTCCTTATTTCAGCACTAAGACTTACAAAGGCTTCTTTTAGCAGCCTTTAATTTTGTGCTTATGTATGTGACATAGCCTGTGGCTGTGATCTCTGCTGTGAATCTGTGGTTGTTTGGGGATGAAAGAAGAAGGCAGCTGGAAACTCAGTAGCTACATCTAGCTGTCTACCTAGAGAAGGCCTTGATTTCAAGTTTATCTAAACAAGCTCGACTAATCCCAACTATCTAGGGGGATCCACTGTCAAAACAAGCAGCATGGCCGTAAGGCAAACACAACCATACAGAAATGAAGGCTGGGACTTCCAATACTCCAATGACTGCCTACTGGAGGCTTTTTTTTTTCCTGAAAGAGAGTAAGAGAGGTAGAATTTGCATAATGCCTTTTCATTGGAAACTTTTGGAAAGCTGACAGAGATCCAGCTTATAGCTCTGTAGCCACAATACAGAGTCTATAGGAGAATCCTTGAATGGCCTAACCATATTGAAAGAAAAAATGAAAGCAACGAAGTATAGCCAAGCGAGTGTGGAAAAGAGGGCTGCTGCATTGTCTAACATCTGCTCTACTTCTCGTTAGTTTTGTTCTTTGGTATTCTATGTGGACTTTGGAGAAACCTAAGACAGGCTAACATGAATCCTATAATCTTCCTTCTGAATATTTATGTAGTGTGCCAGCCTCTAAGCTGTCCTTTGCATCTTCCTACTTCCCCCTCATTTTCATGCTCTCAAATGAGGCCAACATTTCAAAAGCTAAATAAATGTTTGTGAATGTTTATAAAAGATTTGCATAAATTTGTTCTTGTTTGACAAAGATCACTTTTTTCTTATGCCAGTTCTGAAATTTTTTAAAGGTTTCAGTGCTTGTCTTGACAACAAAGTCCTGCCTCAGAGAACAATGATTGCTGATTAAGTGGGTATGCAGTTGGAGCTGAATAGAGCATTTGAGTCGACATCTAAAAGGGCCAGTCATCTTAAGCCAGAATTATAATATTTAACAAATGTTAACCAAAGTATACATTTAAAGCTTTGTTTTTGATGCAGTATACCTGTGCAATTGATTTAGAGTGTGAGACTTATGTGATTATCTTTGCACTGCTAATAGTTCTCACCTAATTTTTCCTAAATGGGGAAGCAAAAATATTCCTCATTTTTAGTTACTAAATGTCTTGGATATAATTAGTTTAATTAACATTCATAGTTAGCAATTTAGCTTTCTGATATTGACACCTTATCTTACTGAACAACATTTATTTGTACAATTGGTTCTGATGGTTTTATGCTCGTTTGTAGTTTTTCATTTCTTTGTTATTATTTGTACCACAATAGTTGTAGATTTATTTCTTTGCCTAGCATGTTAGCTAAAATCTATTTATCTTAGAAAAAAAAAATCCTTATTTTATTAAAGAGGTTTTAAAGACATTTGCCTATGAGATCTTATTGAAAAATTCCTTAAATATTTAGTTCAGTTTTACTTTCAGATTTCGCTTTTCTACTGGAAAAAAGTAACAGTTGCTTCTGTTCTTTTGTTCTATTACTTGAGAGGTTGAAGTTGCCATTAAGGCAAAACTAGAGCTACTTCTCTGACACAGTTTTTATCACATCTGCTAGGCCTGTGTCCCAGGAGGAGCTGTGCAGAGCAGTGAATTCAGCCCAGACCCATTATCTACTGGTTTTGCGTATGTTGTAAAAGGAGTGAGACCTCAGGGAGGCTTGGAGCCTCCTCCCGTGTAATGTCCAAATCAGATTTGAAGGACTGGTGGCAGAAAAGCTTTGGCCTTGGGGTGTGAATTCTAAGAAACAGAGTCACAATTAGGTTTAAAAAATTCAGGGATTCTGAGCTTTATCTTGAAATATGTTTTTAGTAATGTGAGTAGAAATGTTGCCCAGCTGTGCACATATTTTGTACATTTAAAATATTTAAATGATAGCAGGCCTCAATATGCTTAGGAAATGCTGTTTATCTTATGCTATTCCTGATACCAGAATTGTGTCTGTACGTGTTGGGGTTTTTGTTTGTTTTTAAAAAAATGGCATTTCCCTGGGAACAGTTGGTTACCTTGAGTGCAATGATGTTATTTCATGCTGGGTACTGTTCCTCCTCTGAACCTCATGCAGGCAGAAGTGACTTTTGTAGAGAAAATCCCTCCCCTAATTTGAGCTTTATAATTGCTCAAAAGGAGCTAATGGATTTGTAGAACACCAAACAAGTGGATGAACTACTGCTATAAAGTTCGATTGGATTACTAGTAGAATTTTAAAAAAGGAACTAAATTAAGGTAATTTAAATTAATGCTACCAAGATAATTATGCTCCTGGTTTTGTGGGGTTTTTTTTGTTTTTTGTTTTTTTTAAAGAATGTTCTTCTAAGAAACTGATTAAAAATAATTCATAAAATGTTTTGACGATTATAAAAATCAGTAACGTTCAGTACTGCTATAAAGCTCAAAGAGATTCTATGATAAAAACCCCCAAAAGAAAAAATTTGACATAAATATTATATGAGATGAGAGATTTTTTTCAAAAGCATTTATGCTGGATCACTTTTAAAAAACAATAAATAAGAAGAAAATCTAGAGAAATCTTGCTTTAAGTTTATTGTTCTTTGCTTTCTCTGCTTCGTTATCTTGCAAAACTTGAGCTTTTTGTTGTGGCTGTGTGACACTGGCTGCTGCTTGGTTTGGAATGCTTCTCCAGATTTTAACTATGTAATTTCACGGCATTTGTTCATTGAGAATAATCTGTAATAATAATTTTTGGGGAAATTTGATGTGAGATAATATAAGCTGATACTAGTAATAAAGGCAAACTAAAGCTTAAATTATGAAAACACAAGATGTGCTTGTGACTTGTATCTGTGTTCAAGTTAGTGGCTGAATTTTTTGTGCTTTATTACATTACAAGCTGACACTGCCTGATTACATTTATATACATTTTCTTTCATCACTCTTTCGGTTTTAAACAGTTGTCAGATTTGAGTTGGTTATTTGGATGCACTGGAAACTGTTTTGAATTCTTAAATTTGTTGTTCCACTGCAGTGGATAATTTAATTAATTGTGGTCAAAATTATTCAAATAGATGAAATCAGTGTAAGAGAAGTTTATGACCTTGTGGCTATAAGGTAGATTAACGTATGGCCCAGATTTCAAAATAATTGGATAATATTTTGCTCCAGTTAATGTCTTAGCACTGCTTTATGCTGTATTAGTATTTTTCCTGTTCAGATTTGATGTTTCTGAGCAAACATAAACCCATGTCTAGTTGCTTGCTAGTCAAGTCCAGATCCAGAACCTGTCTCCTTCCCGTGCTCCCTGTGGAGCTCTGCTGCTCTCTTAACCCTCACTGCTCTCCAGCAGCTTCTCCTTCCTTCACCACTCTGGTGATGAGTTCTTGAAACTCTCTTGGTGTCTCTCCACGCAAAGAGGATGGATGGATGGATTTCATGTTTGTTTCATGGATTCAGATGGTATTGCAAGCTTGATAAGATGGGAAATACAGTTCTACCCTCTCTCTAGCATTTCACTTTCAGCAACCTCACCTCTGCTTCACCTTGGTTTTAGGTTGTTGGTTTCGTTTGCTTTTGTGTGGGGTTTTTTTGGGGGGGTTTTTGTTTTTTTTTTTTTCTATACTCTGAGTAGTCTTTTCAACTTCACCTTGTTACCAGTGATCATTGACCAAGCCTAAGGTCAAAGGTTTGAAAATATATTAAAAGCAAAAAGAATTGAAGGCAACTTCCATATTAAATTCACAAGTGAATATACAAAATCTTTCAGCAATGTTGAGCTTTCTCTACTAATTCATTTCAATATATAGATAGTTCAGGACATGAACCAAGTGGGCATTGTGTGTATTTAACAACCTGGCTCTCCATACATTTTTTAAGTATCTCTCGTGGGTGGGAGTGTGGGAGAAATCCTTTTAGAGACTTCCTCACCTTCATAAATTGCCATGTGACACGAAAGAGCTGAGCACTCTGTTCCTGCCTCATTTATTTTGAAAACTTTGCTACTGAAACCAAACTTAATCAATGAGCTCTGTGTTGTCTCCGATAAGTTATGTACTGGCTTTATTGATTGGGAAGGATTTTAGAAAGCCCGTGTGGGGTTTATAATGTCAGCAGTGTTTTGATTATGAAAAGAGTTGGAACCTTGGGACAAGGAGCCAGGTGGTGTATGTCCTAAAGCCAGTGGTGACACGGCTGGGCTGAGTCCCTCAGGGGACACAGTTCATGCCCTGCACTTTAGCTGTAGTGACTGGCTGCTATAGATGCACTTTTTGCTCATTAAAATGTTAAAAATCAAACCGCATGTAAAAAGATTTGTGAAAATATAAACTTGGGGATTGATCCAGAAAAGTGGCACGTGATACCCAAGAGACTCTGGTTTAAGCTACTGGGCAATTTAGGCTGATCAGCTATGTGTCCTGCATTGCTTTGGCTTGGCTTGGTTTGGTTTTCTGTTTTTCAGTTCAGGATGTTTGCTTTAGATACATTTATATAGGTGTTTCTTTAAGAAAATAGGCATTCAGAAATATAGGCTTCAGTAATCTTTCAAATTGAACAGTAAATGAAAGAAAAAAGAAATAACGCATTACATATATAGTAATGATCTTGCAATTTGAGCAAAAATGAAATAGTTCTGCAGTCACGGTATTTCTTACATACAAAGGATCAGAAGGTCTGCAAATTAAAAGCCAATTCTCTATGTGGAGGGTTTTTTTAATAGTTAAACCTAGAAATATATCTGTGGTTAACATGTGCTGCTCTCAATTTTTTACTGGTAAATCAAGGCAGACAAGTGTTGGTGTATAATGAGTGGCAAATTATGTCCATTAACATTATAAAAAACACATAAGAATATCATTCTAAAATCTTTTTCTAAAAGACAAGGCAATGGATAGCAGTCTGGATTTAGTGCATTGTTAAGATGGAGCCACTGTGCTTAAGCAGAGTTGTTCAGCAGACCCTTGATCCTTGTTCAGGTTGGTGAAATTCTGCAGAAGGATGAACCTGATCACATTAATGAGGCCTTTACTATCAAGGCATTATTTTGTAAATCTGTGTTTCTGCAGAGCTTCCTGTGATACCTGTGTAGCTGCTTTCCAAGTTTCCAGCTGAAATGGAAAGCTTGCTGCTTTGCTCTATATGGCATTCTTCAGTAGATCCTTCCTTGTTCTTTAAAATCAGGTGGTTGTTAAATAATCTATCAACAAACTGTCAAGAAGTCAAAGTTTCCATATCTGTTTCTGCCTGAAGTCTGAGGAACTTGCTATATTTTAGTTGTCAAGAAACCTCCAAAGAGGAGTCTGTGAGCTGCTGAAAGCACTGGGAAGAATGGGATGTGCTTATTTGAATTATGTAGGAGGAACATGTTCTTGCAAGGGAGTCAATATGTTTTCTGCTTCATTGGATAGGTTATTAGATTGATGTAGTTTATTTGTTGAAGGATGGCATTGGTTTTAGAAATAAATGAAGCGGGAAACATCAATTCAGTTATTGGTGATAATTTATTACTATTGGTGGTAAAAGTGTTGATTTATTAGAGGATTTGTCATTTAATCAGGGTTGTCTTGTTTCAGCTGAAAGCAGAAATATCACATTTTGGGTCCTGAAATATCTAAGTGTGAAGGAGAATGAACAATGGGGTTGGCTGATAGTAAAGGTCTGCAAACTGGGTAGGCAAACTGTGGTGGGCTGTGGATTACAGAATTCAAGTTTTGAATACACAGGACCACATAGTTTAAATTTATTACTTTTGTCTAGGAACACAACTAGTGTTAGGACTAAAATGTTTCTGGTTTTGCCTCTTCAATGACTGTATTTGTTTCAAGTTCTAAAATTTGAAAATTAGTATTTTCTCTGCTGATCATGTTTTTACTTTCTGTATTCATTCTTTTTAGTTTATATTATTCAAAGCCTATGCTTAAAAGTTTCCTATTTGTGGTGCTGGTTTGCACCATTTAGAAAAAGGTTTCTAATTTAAACAGTGTGCATTAGTTTTAATGCAGAGTATTTTAGTCAGTCTTTAAATACTCAGATTTCTTTCTAATAGCAGTAGGCAACGTTATACATTCCTGCTATGAGACCTATTGGCTTTAGCTTTTGTGATTTATCTTGCTGATGTTAGGAAGTATTCTCTAATCCCCCAGACCTCTGTTCCTAGGTAACAGTCAAAAGCTGTGCCAGCAGAAGTGGTCCTGCCAGGCCAAACCCATGTGGTTTGGTGTTATTCACTATGATCCATATGGTCAGGGTAGAGATTGTCCCCAGAGAGGTGTTAACACTCAACAACCCAACCTCCTCCTACTCTTTGGAGAATTGCTGGATGGCTCCTGCTGCCTGCCCATGTGTGAATCTTGATTAATTTTTCATTTTTAATGAAGTTTGATCATGTTTATTATTTCACATGATTGACTGCCTGGTACACCTTCCATGTAATTGATAAAGCCCATATTTCTTCATCTGTCTCTTATTTCTTCAGGGCAAAGTTGTGAAATTGTGTGATGTGGTTAATATTAGATTTATTGGTCCCAATAGATGTATAAATTATCTCTTTTTCTCTCCACAGGAAGTTCTACAGACTTTGACCAAGTTTTGTTTCCCGTTCTATGTGGACAGGTAGTGTTAGCTTTTCAAACTTTACAAGAAAATAAGCTTGTCAATAAAACCACTGCAGAAAATAAAAACCATACCATTCTTATGTTCTGTCTGCTTGACTGTGATTTAAAGCACCCGAGTGCAAAATTACAATCTTAGAATCACTTTTTCCTGGGGTTTTTATGGGCACCATCAAAAAAAAAAAAAGTTTGAGAAGTTTGAGCTGTTCAGTGGCAGCAGTAAGAACACATTTTGGTTTACTTCTGGGTAAAGCTTGAACATGCTCAGGTAGTCATTGTCAAATACACATAATAATATCAAAGCTTTGTTTGTGTATAAATTTTCTTTCTTAATTGCCAAAATTTGGTCAGAATAATGAATTAAGTGCTTTACATTTAAAGGCCTCTCTTGATCTTGTTGGAATGCTGATGATTTATTTAGTGACTACTTAATGTGGCTTTTAAGTTTTTTGGGAGAACTTGTATTTGACATGAACCAAGAATATGTAATTCCTGTAATTTAGGCAACTTCAGGCCTTCAGTTTTTTAATGCTTCTGTCATGTATGAGCATCATTGAATTGGTTGACATTGCCTGGGGGAGGTCAGCAAACTCACTGAATGGGTTTGATTGATGAAATTGACCTTAACTGTGATTAAACAGCTGAAATATTTTTCCCATTTCAGTGAAATCTGTAATATTTACAGTAGAAATAATTTTTTTTTTATAATTCAGTATCTATTTGTAATATTACTTCTTGTTTGAACTGTTCAATTGTAATATTTTTTTCTCCCCCCCTCCCTCCCTCCCTTCTCCCTCTCCCCTTCCCCCTCCCCAATGGGCCAGGTATTATTTCTTAGTTAACTTAAGATGTGGCTCACTGGTTTCTATAAATGGAGAAGAAACCTCATTGTTCTCTGGAAATAGGAGTCTGCATAATAAAACCACTGCTGCACCTTTTCCCTCAATGTAGTAACATGGACTTGGAGGAAGCTTGAGAGATCAGGATTGAGAGACATTGGTGAGGGACTGCTGGAGCCACAGATACTTCTTATAATTTGTAATTTTTGTTCTTACCTATGGCAGGGATCAGAGAAATACTTATATGTATATTCTCATGTATGTGTTTCTACTAGAAATATTTATGCTTTCTCTGTGTAGGTTTATTGTACCTAGGGGTTTCATTTGTTTTGTTGTTGTTTTGCTTTTCCCCAACAATATAGCATTTTGAAAGATAAGAACACTGAAATCCCATATGGGGTGCAAATGAGAACATAATGAAAAGTGATTTCCACTTCTGAATTTTCTTGTTTCACTGAATATCACAGACTGTCTCTGAAAAGACTGTAAGCCAACCATTTTGAACATAAAAGAGAGATTGTAATATCTAGTAATTTGAAATTAAGAATGGCCTAAGTAATCCAGAAGGTAGAGGATGTCCCAAGTTAAGGACATGGCAGCTGAATGTGTGTGATGCTGCTTGATACAAAAATACACACACAGACACATTATGGATGTGGGCATAGGTGTATATATTAATTAATAAATACTTGTAGTCTTCTGTGACGCAAATTTGACTTAATTTTGAACAGTGTGTGAATTAACCTGCCAGTTATAGGAAGAAGGTATCACTGAATATCACTGTCTGCTCTCACTGAATGCAAATGAATTTAATGTCACTGTGATAAAGGGAGAAATGCAGTACATCTTAAGTGCAAAATATTCTTCATCTTGCTACTTCCAAGTTGAGAACCAGTCAAATACCTCTTCTAAGAGGCTATTTCTGGAGCTCAACAAAGGATGAATTTGCAATAGTTGGTCTTTTATTTCTCCATTGCTGTTAACCAACTACTGTGTATTTATTTATATATTTCTTATATTACCTCTAAAATAAAATTATTTAAAGTGGCGAGCAGGTAGCCCCATAATGCAATTACCTCAGACAATGGTTTAATATTCTCCTTAGTCTTCTCAGTAAACACTGTTTCTACTTTGAGATGAAAAGAAATTCCTTCTAGAAGAAATACTGTCTTCAGTTACATGCCAGAAAGGTCCTTACAGTCGTGTCTTACAGAGTTGACTAGCACTCTCTAGTGGGATTTTATCCCTCTGTATGTGTCTGGAAAGTGGTATGTTGGATCAGCTCTCCAGTTACTGTAATTCTTAGTCCTCACGGTGGTTTTTTTAACAGACATTTTAAAAATATCTCTCACAGTGGAGATAGTGGCTCAGTGCACTCACTACTCTCTTCAGGACATCTCTTCAGGTTCTGTGGAAAAACAATGATGAGTATGGATGAAGAGGTACTGATACAAGTGATCAGAAATGTGTAGTTACTAGAGCATAGATTCTGCTTTTCCTTTCGCCAACTTAGAGCCCAAAGTAGCATTATCAGTCATAGAAGCTGGGTTTTCAAATTCTGGCAGTCATGTTCCGAATTTATACCCTATTGGTGAGGACTTCTGCTTGGCAAAATGTAATTTTCATGACCAAGCTCTGTGTTATGTGCAGTATTATGCCAGGCTTTCAGTTCAAACATCTTGAAGTGTGCTCAGTGATACTTGAGTCTTGTTCTTTTGACTTGTGGTATTTCTTTAACGAGTGCTGAGAAATTACATAAATCTTCATTTACATACGTGTCTCTTCTAAGGCTGCATGTTTTATAAAACAAATGACAAAAGCTGAAGATCTACTATAGCGTCTGCCAGATCACAACTTTAAATGATGGTAGGACACCAAGATATTGAGGCAAATTCTCTTTGATGAAGGTTTTGGCATTTGGTGATGCAGACACTTAATTCTTCATTATATATATATTGTTGTGAGTACTCACAAATCACCAGTGACTACTGCCCCTTCCTTTAGACAAGTGTACCACTCTGCTCTTATAGTTGCAGGATCAAGGCAGAGGCTGCTCTCCAATTGAGGTGAAGAACTCCATCTCAGTCATATTTCCTATCAGCATTAATTTGGGTTAGATAGAGATAATGAAGGGGGATTTTAAAGAAATCACTCTCACCTTCCCTCCAACCCTGACTCTCATTTAGAGATGAGATTTATGGTGCTTCCATCCCATTAGGCTCTAAATAGACCTCTTCCCATTTGGAAATAAGGCTGTGAATCCTAAGTATTGATACTGGCTTCTTAGGAAAAGCATGTTTTATGTTGGGAATTTTATCCTTCCATGTGGCAAACTGACAGCTGGAACATGAGCAAGACCTATCAGACACATTTAGTTTCTGCAGCTCACACAAATGTAAGACTCCTCAGGTTTGCATTGGAGAAGCTTCCCAGTTTGACACAATAGTTTAATAAACAAGCTTCTCCCTGCTGCAAATGAAACATGTTTTTCCCTCCCTGTTCCATTATTTTAATTGTCAGCTGGAATACTATTTCTCACACATGGTCTGCTCTCAACCTTGTTAAAATTAAGCATATAATCCCCCTTTAAAACACCATACTAAAATCACCATAGTAACATTACATTGAAGCTTTACAGATAAAACACAACACCAGTTAGGGATTTTTTGCTATCCCCTGGCAGCTCAGTATGGTTTATGGAAATGGTTGCTCTGCTGACATTTAGAATTCGGTAGGATGATGGTACTGATGCTGTCTAATTCGCAGGCTACTGAAATGCTTTTAAGTATCTGTCTTTTTGTTCATCTGTGAATTTGGAGCACTTTTTTGTCTTCGTCACAGCATGTTTTTCATTCCCTGTTTGGAATCCACTGAAGAATTATTCTAGTTTATCTTTTCTTCCTTTGCACACTGTTGCAGTCTTTCCTTTAACTGATTGCCTCACTTCTAGCATAAAGGAGAGTGGTCTGGCATGGTTCCACTTGCTGAATATTTTGGAATGATTTATCTGGGATATATGCACAATCAGTAGACGGATAATAAAGTTTCTACAAGTCAGTATCCAAGTGTTGAAGAAGCTTAGCATGATATTAAACATTGTCTTGCTCTTGGACTAATAAACCAATTCTGAACTGAAGAGTAACAAAGGAATATTTGGGGTTATATAAGTGAACATGGGTTTGGTTTGTACAGTGTGTACTGCATTAAACATGGTTGATAGTAATAACCATTTTCATTTAAAAATAAATGCATTTTTAGTGTCTAGTCCCCAAGCCCCTATCCCTCATCAAGCAACTAGCATGTTAAGCTTTCTGGAGGGTGTATATTCCCAAAGTTAATTTCTCAAACACTGTTGAAAGAGGAAATGTTACAGGTTCAATGACTTAGACTAGATACTTTTGACACAGAGTTAGCTCAGTATTAATTTTTTCCTCTTTCCTCTCTTTTTTTTCAGCCATGCAGTTAACCAAGTTGGGCAGAACTTTACATTTGTGCTTACAGACATTGACAGCAAACAGAGGTTTGGGTTCTGTCGCTTATCTTCTGGAGCCAAGAGCTGCTTCTGTATATTAAGGTAGGTCTGTGGCTTGCCTCTTGGCTGACTCTAGGAAACAGTGTTTGACTTTGCTGTGTTACACTGCAATTATAATTTCCAGCTGTTCAAAATTATTCTCCTATCTGGTCCTCAGAGTCAGTGCTCTTCTGCAGAAGTGAAGCGAAATATCTTGCACTTTGGGTTCCTCTGCAGATAACTGCATTTGTTTGTAGTCAATGTTCTTGAGTTAACAATGTGAAGAAAAAAAAAAGTGTCTTTTCAGTAATTTGATATGACATAGCATGATGGCAGCTGTTATCTTTAGCTGTCACAACTGATCTTGTTAAGACATTTTGTGGACATTTGTATACGCAAGTTTTATTAACAAAGCATCTGTTGGTAACTGATACAAGGTTGCTGATGCTTTCCACATCCTCAAAGTTTTTATGTATGAGCTTCACTCTGTCCTACTGAGGGTTTTGTGAAGTTTGTCATAATAGAGACTGCTTGTGGAAGTTGGTAATGATGCCTTTCACTTAGGAAGGACAAGGAGGGTCTTTCAAAATGTTTTTTGATGACCTCACACAGACATGTTGGAATACAGTCTGTAATTTTCTTTTTACATTTGTGCAAGAAATGATGCAATGAGTTTTAATATCTACAAATATATTAGTTCCACTAAGAACTTCTATGGATTGGAGGCTTCCCCATGGCATGTGGGCTGCTTTGTTTTGAACAAGTTTGACAGTGGTCTGTCTTCTGCCTTCATGTCTTCTGCCTTCATGTTTGTGAGAAACTGCAAGTGTTGGAGCAACAGCCCAGGTAAAGATAGCTGAGTGTGGACAGCCAGCTAGATGACTGAAGGATTGTGCAGACAATCACAAATGAGGATGATTTCCTCTGTGAGCAATTGTAGACATCTGTCTCAGTTGTCTCTGGTTTCCTTTTCATGAGAAAAGTGAGAGAATCCAGGGGGAGAACAAGAAGACATTGTCTGCATCCTACAAGTCCTGTGTGATGCATGGGACAGGATGGGTAAATGAGCTGTAGGATGTCACCCCTCTAGAGAATTTCAGGGATAATGTTTCAAAATATAAGAACACTTCTAATGTCTTTGAGCTGCATGCAGCAGTGCCATGGAGTAGAGCTTGGGTTGGTGTATGTGTTTAGGATGAAAATGTCTGTGCCGTTTGTGCTGGCACTAGTCTGGTGAAGATACCAAATGTTTGTTGCCTTGGACTTCAGCATTATACTGATGGCAGTGGTCTACTAACTAGGCCTTCATTGAAGAAGCTTTATATTTGGAGAAATTGCTGTGAAATCTGCCAAAATTGCCAATTGATTGTGTGGGAGGCAGGGTGACAGTTGATGACGTCTCAGTATCTTCACTCTTTCCGTAGTCAACATTCCAACTGCTCCCAGGCAGGGGTTCCCTCAGCTGGGCCCTGGGTGGCTGGGATGCTGACTCTCTCTTGTGAGAGGTGGCTGGTTACATAAGGTAAATTTTCCTGATTAATGACAAATTAAGTGGAGAGACAGTTTAAAAGAAAATCTGAATGAGGAGTAGTGCAAGTCCTTTCTTGATCTCTCCTGGATAAGAGTTCTTTGCTGTCAGCTCCCTTATGTTGAGTGAATGCCAAGAAGAAATGGAGGAGTTATGTTGTAGTTAAATGCCTTCTGCTTCAACTCATAACCACAAAAAAAAAAAAATAATAAAAAAAGTGCAGTTACCAGTTACAGCAGTGCATGAATTGGGTCTCTTGGCTTCTGAGATGATACTCAGAAGGCCAGAAGTCAAGGTCTGACTTTAAATTTTAAAGTGACCCAGACATTTTTTCACATGGATGCAAAGTAAGGCAAGGCATTTTTGGGAGTTCAATAGCAGTAAAGTTATCCACATGGATGTAGCTCCTGTGGCCAGCAGAAAGGCAAATCTTTTTCCCAGAGTAACTGATTTTTGGTATTTTAACCAGTACTTTACCAGTACTTTACCAGTAGAAACTTGCTTTCACGACAGTTTTCCTAGTTTTGTTTTTGCTGAGAATGGCATCACAGAGATTTATGGAAATTCTTGAATAATTTTAAAAACTGCATCTTCGAAGTGTTTTCTGATTTCCTTTTAACGTAGAGCCACTCTGAGTCTCTCTCTTCCTCTCCTTTTTTCTCCACTCATTTCTAGGCAATGGTGAAGCTGCAGTATCAGGTATTTCAGAGCTCTCTGGAGCAGAGCTGATTCCTTCTGCATTTCAGACAGCAGAGGGCGGACAGAAGCACAGCACAGAGTCCCAGATGGGGGGTTTGAGGTTCTAACCAGTGAAGTTAAATTAAAACAAGCCACAAGCTCACGTATGCAGCACATCAGAACTTCCTGGATAACTTGTAATTCTGGACTAACTTTGTCAGTGTAGTATGTTATGACACTTAAAATCTCCTTTTTAATTTTATTTTCCAAATGATGAATGCAAAGTAAGTTGAGAGCTAATGTCCAAGTCATTGAATTCTGATGTTCCCTGCTGGTGTTGCTCACTCTTCTGAGACATCATCTTCAACTTCTTAGTCAGTGTTCTCTAGTTGTTGGAATTTGCATACTCTTGTTTGTCATATTTTCTAAGTCCTCTGTGTCTGTAGAGAGTTAATGTTCATTTGTTAGGGCAAAAGAGGTTGGAAGGTGTCAAAGAAGTTCAGATTTTTTTCTTGATTGCTGTTTCTTACTAATTGAAATGCACTTGAAGATGATATAGACATACCCATCTACTGGTATGATCTCATTATAAATTTGACTTATTGCTTTTGTATATTCTTAAAGCATAGAGATACTTTCTGATTCTTAAGAATTTTGCAAGCTAAGGCTCTTGAATTTAATTTCCTCATTTATTTAATGTTAAATCTCCTTACTGGCTTATTCATATTTTCAAATTTGTAGCAACTCCAGCAGTACTAAACTCCAGAAGCTGGTTTGTTGCTTACCTTGTGAGCAGTGTTGTTCAGTGCCTCAGCTCCATTTTCCTCTTTGGCTCTCTCCTGTGATCTAGAACTCACAAGAGGCACAAGCACTGCTGGATTTTAGCATTTGTGTGGTGGGAAGGTAACATGTAAAACACTTAGTAACACAAAGTGTACTGAAAGAAGCTGTGTGTTTTATTTTCCAGTCTGGTTTCTCAATCTTAAGTGGACAAACATTTCTGTGTGCAGGCTGCTCTTGGGGGGACAGAGTTAAAAACCTCATAGCTGAAATTCCTACAAGCATGATACTTCCCCTTGCACTGTTTCTAATGGTCTGAAGCAGATGAAGATATGGTGTATAAAGCTGGGGGAAGAGACTGCTCAGTATAGGAAATTCTAAATTCTGCAGAGACATTGAAACATGACACTTCTTATTTTTCTTCTCTTCCATCAGAGAACAATCCCAAGTTCTTGTATGAAACATTATTTAAAAGTGCGTATCAGTAATCATTGCAGCTGGATATTTTTGTCCTGACTTTTTTATGTTGTAGAATCTCAGACTCTTGTCAACTTCTTCTTTCTGTTTAATCATGAAGGAGGAAAAAGTTCTGCTTTAGGAATGTGAAAAATGTTGTTAGCTCAGTCTGAATACTCTTTTTGATACCACTATTGCAGAATGTTTATATAATGAAACTAACAAGTTCAATTTAAAAAAATATTTGTATCTTTTGTCTTCTGAAGTATTCAGTGTACAGGCCCAGTTACTGATGCTTGAAAAATTCTTCAGGTTATAAACAGATAAGATTCAGTAATTTCTTCTTCAAATGTGTTTTTATTTGCTATTCTGACTATTTAAACTAAGTAATATGTTTATAAAACATACCATCCATCTATGCAGATAAGTGTTGTCTTGTTAATTGCAGTTTCAAAATGTGATTTTGAACAATTTAATGCTGTATTTTATTTACAAAACTTCTTTTTTCCAGATACTATAAGAACAGGTTTGGGAGGTGTTGGGTAAATACTGCCAGACCAAACACAACTGTTTCTCCCTCAGAAGCTGCCTGTGTGCTGAAAGGTGCTGGTGCCCTTCCCACCACAAAGGGCTGCAGCAATAACAGCAAAAACCTCCTGAGAAGAGAAGGTGACCATGGGGCCGTGGTAGTGGTTAGAGATGTGAGAACCCTGGGGGTGGGATGGAACAGCCCTGCTGCCCTGCCAGCCCTCACTCACATGAGCTAACTCACCTGGAGTAGTTGGACGTGGTGGACAAGATCTTCACTGTTGTAACTCGGTAGTAGGTGCCTTGTGATTTTTAGTGATTATTAACTAGGAAAATTTCTGTTTTATCTATTAAACTATGACCTGGAGTACCTATTTCTAACTACTTGTAAGAGCAGTAATAATACAAGTCAAAGATTTTTCTCTTGCTCCAAGTTTTGTTAAAGTAAAAAAAAAAAACCCAAACCAAAATAGTTAAAACTTTGTGTAGTTTTGCTTTGGTTCACAAAGTTACCAGGCAGAGTTACTGAGGTAAGGAGGTCCCATAACCATGTGCAGCTCTGATTTCAATTTCACTTAATTTGAAGTTTTCAGTGGGTATTCAGCCTTTGTACCCAAAATGAAAATCATTCTTCTGAAGTGAAATGCAGAAACATTTGTGTGGAAATCCCACTCGGCCAAAATAGCGAAGCTCTGCACCACTCATTTCTTAGATAAAAAGAAATGAATCTATAATAGTTTGTGACAGATGGCAGAAAATGTAACTAACTGAATGTGATTCTGTATGGAGTTATTTGAGGTTTTTAGTGTGATTTGTTGTGAGTTCCTCTCCTCCCCCCTTTCCTTTCCTTTGATTGCAGTCTTTGTCCATTTATTCTTAGGATAGAATAAGATTTCTGAGCAGGGGCCTCTCTTGTGGTGCAAAGTGAGAATTGTTTTTAATTGAGCAGAAACATGTGGAAGGATCAGGAATATCTCAAGGGATTACAGAAAAATTCCAAATTTGTACTACTTACAGCTTGTGTTTAGAGCAGGGTCTGCTGGGAATAAATGTTAGTTAGTGTGACCTGTGACCTTAAAAACTGTTGACATGGATTTCAGCCAGAAACTAGCCACAGAACTCCTTTGTTAAGCTCATTCATAGCTCCTTGAAAACTCCAGTCAGTGAAAGTTGCCAGCTCAAATCTAAGGAAAGCAGAGCCCTTTTTTTCCTTCCCCCCCCAACCCCCCCTCTTTTTTTTTTTTTTTTTTCCCATGCTTTGGAAACAGTGGATGCCCCTTAACCAGCAAGACTTCTTTAATAGGACTGCATGGCCCAAACTTGATTGGAATTGACAGCTTCCTGGCTCTGGCCTGCCAACTGGCAGGGCAGTGATGCAGAGGGGATAAACAGCTTGAAGGGCCTGGATACCACTGTTTGTGTGTGTGCCTCCCAAATGTGACACACTGCTTTGTGACACCTTCTGATGTAAAGAAAAGAGTCCCCAACCCTCGATGCTGCATTTAACTCCACAAATCTTTCAGTTATTTTGGGAGAGAAAAGTGATTATTTTTGTGAGGTTTTTTGCTTTAAAATAATTCTCCTGTTGTCTTCTAGAATTTTCCTTTTTCACTGATTTGGCCAAAAGCCACAGAAGAATATTTAGGCATAAAGTGAGCAGGGGAAAACATTTTGATTTTAGAATTTTGACTTTTTTTTTTTTTTAAAATGTGACTGCGTGGTACTTAAACTGGTTAACCCTCTATAAAAGGGTTAAATTTCAGGTATCCTTAACTGATTTATAATGAAACGTTTTCTGCTGTCTCTGTACTGTGTGGTTAAGTCCCAGTGGTTCAGTATCTTTTGAACAACCTAAACTGTTAAAACATCTGAATATATAGTTTAGATTTGGGTATTCCTTAAAGACTTGATTTTGTAAAAGTGCATGCCATGTAAGGCTGCTGTATCTTTTGGAATATCTTCTATGGGGTTTTTTGACAAAGAAAATAGTAGATGCAAAGATGCAAAGGGACAAAGAAGGGTGGTGGAAGAAATTGGAAGCTGCTTTCTTCTTGTTTCCATCCTCTTCTGTTGAACAATGCAGAAGATTCTTTCCCTTTTCCTAGTCTTTAACATCCTCTTTGAATTCCTGTGCTGTTTTTTTAGCCGCAGGGAGCTGGACTTCTACTGAACTAAATCCTGAGCAGCTGAAATAATTTGGGTTTCACTGGATTCTACTCACTTTTCCAGAGTTGTCTTTACTGCCTTCCTGCATTTTGTTCATGTTAGTGAGGCAATCTGGAGCAATCAGGCTCAGTAAAAGCTTGAGCCTATAGACACTTTTTAGTAACCTATGGGAATTGTTAAGTAGTTCATCTGGAAAGATTGATTGCTTTTGTTGTTGTTTTAAAGTATTCTGTAGTTGTTTTTGTGAAGGAGTATTTTCAGATATATAAGGAAGGACATCCCATTTTCACTTTACCTGAATGAAAGTTTGGAACATTAAAAAAGCAGAGATTTTGAATGCATGCTTTGAACTAGTGTTAATAGGAATTTTCTTCTGTGGAGTATACAGAGTATCACACTAATGACAAATAATTTAATGTATTTAGTAGTAGGCTGATATATGGGAAGGCTGAGCCTTAGAATTCCTGTTAACTAAAAATTCTTACCTGATTTACAGTTTCTTTGTGCTTTGCATTTTTCCGTTGCATACATAAAATAAATTAATAGGGAGTCTATTATGTGCCTGGGAAAAGTAGTTACTTTTTTTGTTTTAATTTACTGTACAGCAGAAAAAAAAAAGCCCAGTGTTTTGCTTTCATGTGTATCTATATGATACTTGAAATCTTCTAAAAGGGTGTTTGGTAATGGTTGGAAATGATGTGGAACTCTTTTTGGACAGTCTGTTTGGTCCTTGTGGTGTATCGACCCTGGATTCCCTGTACTTCTTAAAAAGCTTTGGAGATGAAAGAAAATAGCAAACTGGTTCTGTTAGACATTGGCAAGGGCCACAAAAACTACATGTATAAATCATGAGAAATTGAATCTCTCTGATTCAACTCTACAACAAAATCATACCTAATAAAAATGTTGTTACTTGAACCTCTGCTTGCTGCCTTCAGGGATTTTAAAATTTTTTTTTCAAGCAGAGAATTCAACACATGAATTGAATGTGAGGAGGAGTTAAGGTGCAGGCATTTTGCAGTTCCTTTGCACGGACCTTGCGGAGAAAAGAAGAGGAGGCAGACAAGCCATGGAGCTAGAGCCTGACCTCCTTTCACAGAAATTCTGGTTTCTTACAAGCTTGAGCAGCAGCAAACCAGTTCGACTTCTGTGCATAGCAGGAAATTGATCTAAAGTGGCTTAGAAACTGGGAGAACACCATGAACTTAGCAGGCGGGGTTGGAAGGGGTTTCCTGGTGTTGCAGGCATTTTGCTTTAACTTGACATGTTTATAAAACAGTTTACATCTTAGAAGTTTAGGGTTTTTACCCCTGCTGATTTGCTTAAACAGACACTGGTTTTTATTTTCAGTTACTTGTCAGAATATGTATGGAAAAGTGATGAACCTAGTGAAAAGAGAGCTTGACATCAATTAAATTTAGCTATCTGCTTTGTGTTTCTTCTTTCTGATACATTGTTTCCAGTACAGTTTTTCTAAAGTTCCTGTGGTTTTTCTTATTGCCGGTACGAAGTTTTACAACATAGGGATGAGCTATGTAAAAATCCTGTTCTAGGAATAAAATTTCGAATTACCTCTCCTTGTTGGTTATCTTCTATTTTAATCTCTTTTTAGACTCTAGAAAGCCTGGAAGGTTTTTTTTGTATCTTGTAGTGCTCCAGTGTCTTTAAATAATTTTTCAAGTGCCTCTCAAGTTATATTAGCTTTCTGAAACTATATTCTCTGCAATGCTGAATAAAATACTCTTATTAAAATAGTGTTAAAAAAATAACAGCATCTGATAGTGCAACTTTTTCTTAATAGCTTCTCAGGTTTATGCCTAGTTTTTCATGGTTCTCTTATTGACATGGTTAATAATATTTGTTCTTATTCATGTATTTGCATGTATTTGTAATGTAAGAATATGCATTCAACTGTGTGTATTCATGCAAAAAATCAAAATATTTTTACATATTTTTGTATTCTCTAGCAGTGTCACAAAACAAGTCTTAGAGTCCAGTTGATTCTGCACGTGAGTTGTGTTTTCTGTTTTACTAATATGTGAAAAGTGTGTACAGTATTTCCACTTAATCTTTTTTTCTGTGAAAAGGTATGCAACATCACAGCTGTAGCAATAGGCATGCATTTGGATGCTTTCAGTTTTAAGACCAATATCGAAAGGAATTGATTCCACTGAACTCATAACTAATGAATTCTTATTTTCAGCGAGATGTAGCTGATAAGTAACAAGTCAATAGGGAACATATTAAATGACACAGAGGGAAGAACTTTGGAGTTTTCATTGTGGTGTCAGTAGGTCTGTTAAAGGCTTTGCTATCTGAGCTTGAAGTTTTAAAGCATGGTTGAATGGGTTTAAATAGTTTTGTGGCAACTTAAATATGGTAGAACCTTGCTAATCCACACACCTCATAACGACTGATGCAGGTATGGCAAGCTCAGAGTATGGCTCAGCAGAAATGGACAGGGCTGGAGTGAGGTTTCATATTTCTAGGCTTAAGTATACCATAGCATGCTCACTATGTTAAATTCCATATATGCTATCCTTTATAGTAGCAAAGTAAATCCAACATAAAAGGGTACTTTTCTCTTTTTCTAGACTCTTTTGCCCTTTTTGTTTCACTTTCACGTACATTTCTGAAATAGTAGTGGTTTGTGCTGGGTCTTACAGTCATAGCTGAAAATATTCTGATATTGTCAATACAAAGGAATTAAAATTTGAATACTAAATGCTTTAGTGTATGTGGTCAGCTGGTGATGATGCTTTGAACAGAACGCCTTCCCTGGTTCTATCTATTTTTTTTTTTGTTACTGTTGGCTGGAAGCAAATTATCTCCACCTGTCAAGTTTGAGGTTTGATTTTAATTGCAAAAAGAAAAATAAATCCTACTATGATAAAGTACTATAAAATGTTAAATCCAACCTGTCTGCCTCGCCCTGCTCCTCTTTTGTTGATAACATGCTTAAGGAAAAAATAATTTAAGCCCCATAGGATCTGTTGCAGTTGGGGCAGGTACCACAGATGTGGGCAGCTGGAATAAAATGTTGAGTATATAAGGGGTAAGTTGGTTAATATTAGGAAAATACCTTTTTTCCTACTCAACTTGCTAATTGATAACTGCAGATAGGAGCTCTAAAGAAAAAGATATATCCTGGAAAGTATTTATGTTAGAAATACACATTAAAAGACAAATTTTCAATAACCAAATGTAAGTTCCTTCTCACAAATAAGAAGTTGCAAGGAACATTAATATGAATAATGTATTTGGCTACTTGTTCAGTCATCTTTAAATTGCTCAATGGTGCTCAGCATTGGAGAAAAGATGTTTTGATTTTGCTTTCATTACATATGTGTAGGTGTAGAGCGTTATCCCTAGTTGAAAGTTTTGAGTGTTTAACACTAGTATTTATTTCTCCACAGCTTGGTTTTGGTTAAGAAGTCTGAGGTACGCAGTTGCATTAATTTTGAAGTGAGATAAAGTTATACCACTTGTGAAGTTCCTAGCAGCCAGAAAGTACAGGGAATTGTTTCCAAAGGAGTCCCATCGATTCTCCTTTTCTGCGGATGCATTCAAGCAGCAAGACCTGCACAGTCTGTCTGGCACAGTAGCTGCTCTCAGCTGGCCCCGTGCCCTCCTGCTGTTAGTCAGGGCAAAGGATGTGCCAGATCGGGGTTGTAAGGGAGCAGAGCCTGCTTGCAAATCTGCTTGTAGTTAGCCTGGGGCCTTTTGGCAGCAGACTACAGCCGGTTGATTTAGTTGCAATCCTTTTTCCTTAATATTTTCCATCTGGCCAACAATGACCTATGAAGACAGACACAAAACAGAGTTTGAATTATGAGGAGCTTAATAGTACAATGCTTCCAAATCTCACTCTAGAACCTGCAGCAGTGACTCTGCCCTGGGCAGGTTGTTCTGAAGCACTTTTGCAGCAGTGGTGTTCAGGAAAAAGCATTGGTAGTTCTCAAGTTTCAACTGAGGTAAGAAAGAAATATGCATTTCAGTTAAACCCTTAATGTCTTTCTGTTCTGGTTTGGGCATTTTGTTATTCAGTTTAATTGCCTGGCCAGTGTTATACTGTGACACTTTCCCTCTTGCTATTTCTTGCTCTCTGTTGATCTGAGGAGAAGGTGAAAGGTTCCCAGGGTTCCCAGCTTCCCCACAGGGCTGACTCGAGCTGTGGTGTAGGGAGTGGAGATGGGGAGGTTGGACAGTGAGGATGGAAATCTGTCAGGTGGGCAGCAGTGAGTCTGAGGCACTTGCATTCTAATGCTGGTGCTAAGGAGGTGATGTCTCCCAAGCTTTCAAATCTGTAGGACTGGATTAGTGCTTCCCAAGAGCTGTCCCCACATCTGGACTCTTTGTCAGCCCTCCCAGTTCTGGGCAAAAGCAGAGTTCTTGCTCTGGTTACAGTTACCCTGAGCACTTATCCTCTGTGCCTTTCAAGTTTGTATCCTTACAGAAAATTTGTGAACTGCTTTGTACAGCTCCATGAGTTCCAGTAGTCCTGGTACTGCCAATTTTTAAACATGCAGTTTACCACCCTCACCCAGGAATGTTTGGGGATGTAAAGGATTCATGGTTTTTTTCCCCAAGGTGACAGTAAGTCATGCACAGACCTTCACAAATCCTGTTGGTCATAGCACTTACAAGAAAATTAGAAATTGTACTAGGAGGAGGCTGCAAAGTGTGATTCACATTCACACTAATTCACAAGCCTAAGAGGCCAGATGAATCCTCCTCTGAAGGTGTGTGTTTCACTTCATTATCTATAATGCAACCCACTTTAGATCTAGGTGATTGGTGTGAGTTAAAAGTGTTATTAGCTTCTCTGGCCCATGGAGTCCAAAACACAAGTAGTCTGTGCTGTATATTTAAACACTTGACAATTTGTATTAATTTTAAGGTAAATTTGCGACTATTTCAACTCTAAATAATTTCCTTGCTGTGAAGGGGGACAGGGAGAGGTGTTGTGGTGTGGGGTTTTTTTTTCCTCTTAGTAGAAATTTTCACTTGATGACCCTGAATATTATTATGAGATGTGCAGAGGCAAGAAACTTCTGCTGTCCTTAACTGTGCCACAGCTCTGAGTTACTCCATACATTTCCTGAAGCTGTTGACTGTATAAACTAATGCAGGGCTCTTAGCCAAGAGTCGCCTCTCTGCTGACAGTTCTTTGTTCTCGTTTCATCTCGCTCTGCTGCCTGCTGCTTTTAATCATAGCAGTAGTAAAATTGGGGATCTGAGTTCATGGGTGTTGTGTTTATGGAAGTGCAGAAGTATGTTGATGTAGGGGCACTGCTGTAATGCAGCAGAACATTCCTGTTGGAAACTTGTTAGAATTATCATATTTTAATAGTAAAGGGCAAAATAAATAGCATGAGGAATATGTGCAGAAGGGAGAAAAGAATCCTCACAGTGTTTTTGGGGAAAAGCTAAGGGTAAGGATGGACAGGTAAAAGATGCGTCTTGTTTTGCATCATTGGAGTTTCTTGGAAGAACTTGTAAAAATGAGAAACAAGAACAGTATTTGCTTTCAGAGTAAATACACAATATAAAGTTAGTTATGACATAACTATGTGGCATTTTCAGCATTATATTTCTTGGAGACTCGGGATTCCATTCCTTAAAACAAACAAAAAACCCCTCCTCTTTCGTCTTCATTACCAACCCAGAACAATGGAAGTTTACTGACTTTGGGTGTATTTAAAGAATAGTGAATGGGTGTCTGTATTGCAGCCTTTGCCAAAGCTTTAGTCTGTACTGCAAGTCAAAACTCACTTGCAAAATATCAGTGAGAAGGATCACAACAAAAAATGTCAAGTGTTAGTAACACTAATGTATTGCTACTGGTGGAACTGGATAAAGGAAAGAATACTTCATTCTACTCCAGCTAGTTCACTGGGCTTGCCTACTGACCAGAAATGAATTTTACTTAATTAATTAGGGCTTCATGTCACACCTTCTTTAGTTGCTGAACAACTGTAACAGAAGTAATTAAATCATGTCACTTTTTATTACCTTTGGCCCTGGCTGACTTGCTTGGAAACTTCCATCTTAGTGCTAGTACAAAATGAATTAGCACATCACCTTGGGGAAATACCAGTTCCCTGGCACCAAAAAAGTAGGGAGGAAGTAGTTAAAATACAAGATGGATAGATCTCTTCCAGAAATGGATCACTTTTGGGTTGCTGTCTGAAGGCTTACAAAATGCATCTGTCAGGAATGAGACCATCCTGTACTTGCTGACAGATGTATACAACATTCCCCCAACGAGATTACATGGCAACTTCCTCCTTCAAAATCAAGATGTGGCAGGAGCCCTCGGGTTATGCACTGGTAATTGGAGAAGCATGGGCTTTCCTGAGAGGTAGAACTGCTGAGAAAAAATGTCTAAGTTGACTTCTGCATATTTTTTCAATAGTAAACATGATTCAACCACAACGTAATAATAGGAGAAGGGCTTTATATGGCTTCGTGGAGGCAGTGTTATCTGGATTGTGTGTGGATCTGAAAGAAAAATCTTAATTTATAAACCTCACTGTTTATCAACATGCTTGATAAGGAACAGACTGTCCTCCCAGCTATTCAATGCAGTGTCATTTACCTAACAGTAAACTTACCTCACTGTGTTTTAGAATTAGTAAGTGTTGGTGGACAAGCTTGAGTAGTCAGAGAATAAGATGATTGTGGTCAGTCTCCTATTTTAATCATTTGCTTAAACTGATTGTTAGACAGGAAGTCTTAAAAATAAAAATCATGCCCTCTATCCATGTACAGAGAGCCTTTTCTGTTAATTTGTGTGTCAGTCTGTTGACCAGGGTCATCAGTGGTTTTTCTTGCAGGTTTTCTTGCATTATTTTTTACATATAAATGTTGTGAATTCTAAAACATTGCACATAGTATAGACAACCTGCAATCAAATACCAGGCTCTCTGACTTGATCTTTATAGTCTTCAGTTCAAGGGCTGTGTACACATCTTGTTTTACAAAAGCATATTTGCTGTAAGTAAAGCAATCCTTAGGTGGCTAGCCCAGTTTCTTACATTGCCAAATTACGAATTCCAAGTACCACTACAGCACTGAAATAATCATGAATTTCTTGTTTTGGTTTGAGTTTAACTTTTATGACTTGCTACCAACTGACTTGGGGACCAAACTGTGCTTATTATTAGGAGGTATGTGTACTACCACTGAACACGTGACTATTTCTTCACAGTAATCAAGTTCTCTCTGTGTGCCAGGGAACTAGAAAAGACCTTGCTGCACTTAAGTTTGTTTCTGCCAGCTGGAAACAAAAGCAGTTTGGAGAATATTCCAGAAGAGGGGTTTGTATAATTGATTTCTCCCTTTGTTACTGAAATATTTTCATTCCCTACCCCAATTTTCTCAGTACTTAACTAACTGCAGAGAATCAGCATAGCATCCTTGAACATTGCCTGATGAACACACAGGTATGGAGCTGTATTATCCAGCTTTGCTGCTTTGGTGTTGACATGATCCAACACTCTGTTTAGAAAAAGGAAAAACAGTCTGGGCTCATAATTTTTTCTCAGTATACATTTCCCTTGTATATTCAGCCATAGGTTATTTGCCATCTTGATCCTAAAGTGTTTGCCTTTTACTGATACTTTGCTTATGTTTATTGATGCAATTCTCTGTATGTTTTTTTTTTCTGAACCAGCTTATGGTGCTGCTCTGTGAGACTGAGGTTTTTACCACTGGCATTTCTTTCTGTGGCTCAGAAGGCAATTAATTCTCTTTTATGTGGCAGTGTGATTAGCCAGTGAAAACCTTGACCTTTGTCCTGTGATTTTGCTAATTGATACTTACATTACTTAAATATTGATCTGACAGTCATATTATTCTACTGTAAATACAACTTCATGTCCTAGTGAGTTGTTCTTTCCCAGAGATGGGAGTTGGTCTTACCCCAGGTTGGTCTTGGGGTGGAATGTGTTGGCCTCTTGGGAGTCAGTTACCCTCTGAACCTGTTATAGTAGTGATGTGGGTGGCTTTTGAACTGCATTTATTACATGCAGAGTTTCTTAACTCAGAGTTTTTAGGACTCAAGCTAAGGAGAAAAAAATAACAGCCTTTGACATAGGTTGATGGGTAATGACTAATATAAAATACATGGGTAGAAAAAAAAACCTTGTTCAGGAATAAAAGACCTGGGGAGTGACAGAGATTATAGAAAACACACCTGATGCTCACTCAGCTTCAACTTTTAAAAATGTGGCAAATTTCTTTAGTAGCTGAGCAAAAGTCTTTCCTGCCCTGTCAGTTATGTCAGATTTTTCTTCTCTTCGGGAATTTATTGACATTGCAGGTTGTGATACAAAATATGGCCCATGGAGCTCACTTCAGCAGTGTGCTGAAGCACACTGTGCCTTTTGCTGGTACGAGGCACTTTTGATTTCTAATATAAAGCTAATAAATCTAAATATCACCTCCAAGTTAGTACTAGGGGGACATCGCTCAATGACTATGTGTGACTGGAGTCTGTAATGAAAAGGAGCTGTTTTTCTGGTCAAGAAAAAAGGGTTAATATGTGTTGGGATGAAAAGGCTGTTCAGGATCTACTATTTCAACCTGTGATAGACTTAGCAGTAGTCTTTGATCCCCAAATGAAATGTGATGGATTTCAACTGATGCCAGATGTCTCAAACCTAGTGGGATCTCTGATTGTCTGCCACATCTAGAATTCTCTCTTCCAGCACTTTCATGTGTGCTTTTAAGCATGGTTTGAGAAGAGAGATTCCTTGACAAGCTAAGCCTTTGGAATCCTTTCTCTGCTGTCACTTCAGTGGTGATCTTTAGGCTCTCATGCTGTCTAATGCATCCGGCTTTTTAAAATCAAGCCTTGTGTTCCAAACTGCCCTGACTGCTTCATAATCAATTTTTTTTAATGTCCAGGAAATTTAGTGCCAGTATCATCTGTAACTTTTCTCAGCTTAAGGCAGTTCCCTGCCCTCTTTTTATTGTTAAATAGAGCATTTTACTTAACTCTAGCCTAGTAAAAACATTGTTCAATGTATTCCTGTTGGCATTACTTGGAACATAATTATTGTCTTTTTAATTCCAAGGCTTTCTTGTTGCACTTCATCAATCTTACTATAAACTGTCCAGAACTTCAATATACCCATCTTCTCACCAAGTGTGCTTTGTGGGATATCCTTTGCCTGTGGTTTCAATAAGCATAGAAAGACATGATTTTGCCCTGTAAATGCAAACAAAGTTCCTTGTTTTTGTACCTTCAGTCATTTGCTTTTGAAGAAGGATCTTTCATGGTCTTGAAGTACAAATATCCAGAGATTTACAACTTTTCTGAAAACAGAGAAAAGACTTGTGTTTGGGAGTTTATGGGTTTCCAATTTAATTCTACATCTACTAAAACCCATGCAATTTTTTTTTTTTAAAAGATAATGCACTTGATCTTCCAGAGTTAATCATCCTAGCATGCTGCATTTAAGAGGGCAGGCATACCTGGTCAGACATGCTGATGTGAGCTGGGTACAGTAAGAACAGCAGCTTTCTGCTCCATGAAAGCCTTGTGTAGTGTAGCCTGCACTGTTTTAAAGCTGAGCAAATTGCACAGTTCTTCTGTCATCAGCCTTTGCCCCAGGCTTTAGAGATGTATGTACTCTTCAAAATCTACTTACAGTTTTGCATTTTGTTTCAGCAGACCCTAGATTCTGTCTCTTAAGTGAATTCTTTTCTCACTGGAGAAATATCACTTGGCACGTTCTCCCAGCGGTATGGATAACTCCTGCATTAGGAGTTAAAAATCTTTGATTTTTCAAAGGAATGATCTACCAGTGGAAAAATGGCAAGTCCCCAACAACAAAACAGGCCTTAGAGGCACTTCTGAAATAAATAAACCACGAAATATTCTATCGTTAAATTCAATAAACTTTCTTAAGTTTTGCAGGGGTATTTAATTCACGAGAAAAAGCTCAACTAATGAAGATACTTAAATTTTTGTCTATTCTCAATTATAGAATATATGATATTATGCATGGACCTATAACCCAAAAGGTGTGGTATTCCTGTTTTCTAGTCTGAAGTGTAATGCTCCACATTTTTAAAGCACAGATTCTTTGGGAGATCGGAGTCTTTGAACTTTAGCTCCCTTGCAGGAGTAACAAACATTTTTCAGTGAAAGTCCAAGTCATGGTTTGCATGGAAAAGCTGTTTCTTTCTCACACTCTGAAATGTTTTCTTCTTTCACAGAGGGCTCCTGCAAGAAGCAGGGGAGATTACTGTGTGCTGGGTTGATAGATGCTTCATGATGTTGCATACTGAAACGTTAAAGATCTTCTGAATTCATTTTGTTTACACAAATTCCTCAGTGCAGCTGCACTGGACTTCTTTTTTCCTGCAAGGTTTTAGAGAGACCACAAAGGACCCGAGGAAGGGTGAGGGCTTTGTCACACACAGACCTCAGTTCCATTTGCTATGTCCCAATTAGATGTTAGCACTCTAACAAAAGATCCTTGGAACGGTTATCCCAAGCTGCCCTTGCACTTTTTAGCTTGACTAAAATGTAAAATTGTTACATATAAATCTCTTTGTTAGAGTTTTCTGGCTTCGTGTTGTTAAAGGGTGTGTTCAGCTCCTGTGATGGGCTTTGTGCAGGTGCTGCTGCTGCGTTTTGAGAGGCAGAGGAGCTGCTGGGTTCAGTGGTGGCATTTAGGGAACTTGGGAGTCTTTGTGCCACTGAGATTCCATCCAGCTGCTTGTACTTGGTCACACTGGGTAGGAAAACAGGAAAGGGAATGTTTTAATTGACTTTTATTATTAATACACAGTGGCAAGTCACCAAGGTAAGCGCTTTCTATTGACAATTATATAGTATTAAGATGCTCTATAAGATGAGATGCACAAGTTCTCTGTGAGCCAGTTCTGTGGGGTACATGCTTCAAAATATATACCCCAGTCACGTGCTTAAGCTGCAGAACTTTTAACTGAATCTCTTAGAATCACAGAAAGATCACTCATGGGTGACAATCAAAGGGAAGTTTAGAGCAAAATTGGAGAAAATTCAAAAAGGAAAGAAATCCTGGGAGAGCAAGCAAGGGAAAGGATTTGGATGGCTCTCTGCAGTGGCAGAGGCACTGACAGTGGATTAAGGTCTAATGCAGAGACAAAACTTTGACATAAAAAAAAAAAGCAGATGTTCAGAAAAGAGTGTTGGCTGATCTTATGGAAGGTAAGCCTGCATCTCATCAACATGCACAGATGTTGCTATGGAGATTTGTGGGTATGTGTGTATGTGTTTAAGTTTACAAGTGTGAGAATGTGTCAGTGAACTGAGTCTAGAAAAGAGAATAATGATGTACTGCGTTCTGTAAGGTATAGAGGAAGACACTGGAACACATAAATGGCTGAGCTGAGAATTTAGCCTACAGAAATTCCCAAATGGGCATGGAGATGTCTTGGTTCTTTCAAAAGTATTTTGTAAAAATGCTGGAAACGCTGGGTGGGGGAAGGAAAGGAAGACGAAAAAAAAAAAATAGTGTATTACTGCAAGGAAAATAATAGGCATATGAAAACTCATCTCTTTCCTGAGGGGAAGAAAAAGGATTTTATTAAAAAACATGTAGTTCTGTCATTTAACTTAGTCTTAGCTGTTAAAAACTAAGGTGGAATTGAAAAAAAAAAACAACCCAAAAACATTTGATGGCTGTAAAAGAGGATTCTTTATCAGAACCTGCAGTCACCATACATAGAATGTGTCCTTCACCAGGAGCATTCCTTGACTTAATACACTGAAATTAATAATAACAAGAATAAACCCCATCTTGTTTCAATTTTCTGAACCTTACTTGAGGTTTTGATGATGCATGTTGCTCTCCTAAGGGTTTTGGGTTTTGTGTGAAGAGGATACAGAGGATGAAGTGTCCATACAGCTCCTGAGCCCCAGGCCCCTCACACCAGGGAGTGGGGCCCTGCAGCAAGAGCTTCCACTTGTTGGACCATCACTTGGACACCTACAGACCTGCTGGGCCTCCTGGTGATTTCACTGCCACAACCAAGCACTGGGTCATCTGTGGCTTTAATTAATTGTTCAGAGTCCCTGAGCTGAATCACCAGAGTGTTTCACTGATACATGCACAGATCATGCTGACAGGAGAAACACTTGGCCTGAATTTCCCCTTCCTTACACTTTTGTCAGTCAGGGGTATTTGCAGTGAAGTTAGTGATGATGCACACTATGGGTGATACAAGAGCCAAGCTCATCACTGGCAGAATTTAGTATTCTAGGCCACTGTAGATTGTTGTACTGAGCAGAAGGTCAGGATTCAGGATCTCCTTGTCTCCAATCCTGGCTAATACAGACAGCTTTTGTAAGCCTGTCACTACAGAGGAGGATGCCCATCTGTAAAATGGAAATGACTGTTCTGTTTCACAAGGGAGATGGCAGTTGGTTATGCTGTTAGCAAAATATATAGTATGTGTTATAAATAAATAAATGTTCAAAATTCCACTTCTGATTCGTGTGATTGGAAGGAGTAAAAGTTATGTGCTTACAACTCAGTCTATCAGGAGATGCTGCATTAAATATGTTAATGTTTGACTAGTTGCTCAGTCTCATTAATTTCAAATGACAAAGATAGATGTACAAAAATTCAGTTCTGCAGATACCTGAACTGGCAGTTCTTGTGCTCTGGAGAAATTGCATGAACTAAGGTGGCACTGACCTATGCAGAGTTCAGAGGAAGCCAAAGGTACCTTTCCAGAAGTGTTTTCATTGCCTTTTAATGGTGTCAGCACACCAGTGAAATTCAGTGCTGGAGCTGTCAATATTAAAAATTAGTTTTATAAAGAGTTGTTATGGTAATTAGCAGATACTCATGAATCATTTTTAAAGGTACCCCTTGCCACTGGGGTTTGCTGCTGCTACACTTAAACATGTAGCATTTTGCTGCTGAAGTTCTCGGAACACTTTCAGACTCATCAGTTCTCCATGGGAGTTTATTTTGGTGAGTTCAGCTCTCAGGATGTTCTTGCACACTTGTGTTATCTCACCATTGTCTCCTACAACTAACACTGAAAAATCGTTCTCTTTTAAGTTGACTTCATGGACAATTTACCTTGGTGTAAGTAAATGTCCTGGTTCCATAATGTTTGCTCATTTTCCTCACCTCTCCCTACACTTGACCTTGGATGTACAAGGTACTTGTGAGATAGCTGCAGTGATTTAGAGGAACACATCCTGACACTTATAACTCGCCTCCATTCCAATGAGCAATCAAAAAAATATCAAAATAAATGATAATGGTGAAATTCTGAAATGTGAAAGAAAGGGTATTTATTAGCAATGCCGCAGTTCATTAGTAGTGCTTCAGAGCTGGATAGGAAGCAGCTGGTTTGGCCTGAGGAAGGCATCTTTTACTTGACAAAGAAATCATCTGGATGCCAGTGTAGATACATTGCTTAAAGCTTTCCCTTTTGCTATTATTGAAGATAAATGCACTTGCTTTAAGTCAAAAGTGCAACCTTAATACTATCCAATTTTGTTTTCAGTCTTTTCTGGAGGTCAGAAAACATGACCTCACGTGTGCTGCTGTGATAGTTTCTTCCTTTCATATGTTAAAGCACACAACTGGATTAATACGTTGAAATATTCAAAGTGCAGTTGACTGCAGTTCAGCATTTTCATCTGGGCAGCAGTTGATATTGGGTGATAACATTGTCTGTTCAGTGTAACTTCTGAAGCATGGAGTGGAGCTGGGAGAGCAATGCTGGCTGCTGGTTGTCCCTTGGGCAGCTGGCCTGGCACTGGTCACCTGTGTCCTTCTGCTGTCCCCAGCCCCTCACCCTGCTCTGGAGCCCTGGTGCTGATTGCAAGCCTGCTCCAGAAAAGGTGAACCAGCTCATAACTGCAAGCCTTCTCCCCACAGGGATTGCTGGGCCTTGTTATCATGCTCATTTGCTTCTTTTTATATGTTTCCTGTTGTCTCAGCCTGGCTTGTCAGGTTTTTTATACAACCACTGTTCTTTAAACACTACGTTTTGGAAACATTTGTATTTACAAGCTGCAATGCAGCACTGTTGCCTGAACGTTCTGACTGACCCTAATTGCTATGACACATGTAACTAATGATGTTTTGTACTTTCAAGGAGTGCACTAAAAAGGTGATGACATATGAGTGAGTGAATAAGGTTCTGTGCGCCTCGTGCAGCCGAGTTTGTGCAGACCTCGTGTAGCATAAAAAGCAGTTTTCCTGTGCCCGGGTTTGTTTCCCATCAGCCTGGCCTCTCTCCAGGACTGGAGTTCAGAGGGAGGAAAAGCAGGGAGCTAACCCCAGCTCTCAACGTGAAAAACCCGAATTTGATGAGGCTGTGATTTAATTCTCTGGATTAATGGCAAATGTGGTGTTACTGTGGGTGAGAGAGAGGAAGCCGAGAAGGGGTGTGAAATGAAAAGAAATTTAAAATTTCAGATAACCTTTTTGTTTTTGTTTACTCTTCAACCACAATCTGATTTATGCAGATTGGAGTCTTTGAACTTCAACTCCCTTGCAGGATTTCTAGTCTCTTGCTTTTTTGATGTTGCTGGAAGGGGCTGTGTGTGTGTGTGTGTGCTCACATGCTATGGGGCTCTGGGCAATTTCACTCCCGAGCGCTTCCCTTCCTTTGTTTAACCTATGACCTGTGAAAACAAGAATTAATCAAAAGTTCTGAGGTAGCTAAGAGGAAGGGGAAGTGTTTGGTTACAAATTAAATATGAGCAAGTCATAAGCCATAAATCTTCAGTAGTGCTACCAGTTGTGCTGCTTAAGTTGCATGCGGTACTGAGATTTTTTGGTTATAAATTCAACTCGTTTCTTGGGAGGGGGTGTGTAAAGGCTGCCTCAAGGATTTGCTGCTCATAAGAAAAAAAACACTTGTCTATTTTCCTTCTGGCAGAGATCTAGAAACAAATTCAGATAACTATAATTCTTGATTTTTGTTGCAACTTTAGCTGGTCTAATAAAAGGGGAACTGTTTCATTCATTTCACTCGAGTTGTAAACACATGGAATAAGTGATGAAATAGAAGTATTGAAGATGGCAGGATAAATGAGCAGTGACAAAGAAAGGAGCTGAAAACTGAAATGAGCTTATCGACATAATATGCACAATTTTGTGGTGGGTTTGTTTGTCTTATCTTGTCTTGCACCTCTCTCAAGCAAGAGCTACATAAATCCCCATGTGTTGTGTCATAGTCTGCTCCCAAACCAGCTGATTTCCTCAGCTTCAAAACTGTGAAGCTTCTCTCCTCGGAACAGGAAGGTATTCTTAAAATAAGTAAAAAGAAACTGTGATACTGAGATGCTAAACCATTACTTGGCAAACATGGAGTTAGTGTTAAATGAAGGCAAATAATAAAGTCAGTTATGTGATACTAGTGAAGAGGAAAGGGAAAGCCCACAGGAGTGAGCAGGAACACCCGTGGTGGGGCTGCACCTTCCCTCTTGCTGTACGAGATGTGAGACTGCACCTGGGCTATTTGTACTAGAATCACAGAAACTATTTTCTGGATGTTGAGCAAAAGAGTTAAAATGGGATTTGGATGGAGTATTCTCCTGAGTAGAGCCCACAGCTTTGTGTTTGGGGTATTGTGGTAATGAAGAAAACTGCCTTCTATCTGTAGTGAGGGGAGGTTTAGCAGGGAGCAAAAAGCTCCCTGGCCGGCCTGAGAGGTAAAACTCAAGAAGAACACAACCAGAGCTTGGTTTTCAACCTGAGGTGCTGGGGACCTGGTGTGGCCTCACCCAGGGGTGCTGGGGCTCCACACAAGTGCAGCTCAGGCAAACCAGGAGCTGAGGTAACTTGCTGCTGTTTATTGCTTTGAAAATGACACATGCATAAGAAACATAATAAATTTTTTAAACATTTTAATTCTGTTAAGTGTAGAATTCCAGAAGGGTCCATGAGAAATTAACCAGAACTTTAAGTATTTCTTCCTGAAATAAGTTTTGGCTTCATAAGTTTTTGGGCAGGGAACCCTCTGTCTTCTTGGGTCTCTGTCTTTTCAAAGTCTTTTGATTGATGCCTTGCAAGGATTTGTTTACCAGCCTCTTAATCTCTACTTAGCAGATATGTTTTGAGAGGATTTCTTGTTACTCTTGTAATGGCTTTTAACTCTGCTGAAGTTTGTTTAACTAAACAGAAAGAAAGAAACTTATCTCCTAGCTAATCCTTCTTGATTGTTTACAATTTAATGCCAAACTTAAATGCTGTTTAAAGTGGTAATTGTCTGTCTTTCTGCTCTATTCTAATACATAGTTTGTAAAGATGCTTAGAGTATATTAATTTAAATGATAATGCTGTCATATAACATGAAAAGTTAAGTTCCTTATCAGCATATTTTGATAAGCTACTTACATTTTACAGTAGCATTTGCAGGCTTCAAACAAATGTTAATGATGGAGTGTCAGTCCCTTTATCTGTCTCATATATAGCTTCTCACTTCATTTATTACTAAAAGCTGTACAGTTAGGAACCACAGGGCACTCAGTTCTTCATAGCTGTCAGGATGTAGTCATATTTTATAAAAACTTTAAATCCTGTCAAACTATATCAAAATAGAATCCATTTGCTTCAGCAAGCATCTGTGATTAAAAAAAGAAGAATCTGTGAGTCACACAAATTTGCTTCGCCATTTGCTGCTGCCAGGGCCAGTTCCTTGCTGGTGTTTTGAGAGGATGCTGTGGGTTATGGAGACTGCAGTGGGTTATAGAGTTGAGTGAAAAGGGGGCAAGTCAGCCCAAAGCACACCAGAGGGACAAGTAACATCTTAGCTGTCTGTCTTGTTTTATAGAACAGAAGTTTAATGTAGATGAAAAAGGTGTGATTTTTTTTTTTCTTTGCATGTTTGTTTTTTAGTTTTGTTTCCTTTTTGTAAGTTGAGGATGGGGCTCACTACAGTGATATAGGATGTGGAGTGGGATTTGACAGTGGTTAAAAACTGAGATACTTGTTATGCAATTTCAAAAATCCAGTTGTATCAGAATTCAAAACCAAAACAATTACCTATCTGCACTTTACTTCAGCTGTCCAGTTATTCAACATACCAACGTATACTTATTCTTTTTTTTTTTTTTTTTTCAGTTACCTCCCATGGTTCGAAGTCTTTTATAAACTGCTCAATGTCTTGGCAGATTATTCAGCAAAAGGACAGGTATTATTCTGAAGAACTAACTCTTCCCTGCCCTAATTTCAAATGTGGGAGAGAGGATGAAAACAAGCTCTTTCTAGAAGCACTTCTTTCTTGGAGTTTAGCTTGCTATAGCAATACTGATCTTGCATTTCTTTTTTTTTTCCTTCCTTATTTCAGGATAGTCAAAGGAGTGAGCTCCTAGAAACACTTCATAAACTTACCATCCCTGAGCCAGGAACCTCTGTTCATCTTGGAGTGGTAAGTGAGATGGGAGGGATGTAAAGTAAGGTGTTTAATTTTCATTAAACATACCATAACAGAGGAATGTTAAAAGCAATTTGGCTTTTTTGTGAGTCAGTACACAGATGTTGTTTTCCTGTGAGGACACAGAGCTGTGAAATTCCCCTTTTCACATTTGGGGCCCTATGTTTCCCTTTCTTTAACCTGAGATGTCTTTGAAATGGTCTTAGATTGGAGGAAGATTGTCTGTATTCCCCATGGAAATTTCATTCCATATCATCTGTGACCTGTGAGAGGTCACAGAGCAGCAAGACGTTTTTTGTCCACACTTCTGCAGAACTCCTAGATCTTGCAAGTATGCAAGAGGTATAGGACTGGAAAGCAGTCACCTACATGTCATGGCAGGATTTGGACTACTAACCATTTAGCACATTTTCTGATTCCCTCTCCTCCTCTTCTCAAGAAGTCGTCTCACACAAAAAAGTTTTTTTTTTTCATTCTTATATCTTGTAAAAAAATTAATCAAAGAACACTGAAGGAAGAGATGTAGGATTTTATTGATGGGATCATATTTTTGGATTTTTCTCTTCAAGTTAATTTTTGCAGAGCAACCTTGTGTTCCAGGCTGTTGCACAAAATGCTCAGGACACACATTGCTGCAGTTGCCAATGAGTCATGTAGAGTTCACATGAAAACCAGTGGTGTGTGCAGCCACAGCTCTTTTCTCCCTCTCATTTCCTTTACTCCTTCTTTAAAGTACTTTTTGGCAACAAGCAGCTTACTCTCATCACTTCACCCCATAATGTCAGTCGACAGGTAGCAGTTGTTTGGCCTTGCTGGGTCAGCAGCTGGCGGTGGCAGTGTCCCAGGCTCTCCCCAGCAGTGTTTCTGTTTCAGGGGATGAGCTGTCTCCAGGGGCAGTGATCAGTTGAGATGTTTCAGTTTTTTCATACCAATGGTTTCAAGGAATGCTGTTGGTCTCCCCTTGTCTCAGACATTTTGTGGGCAATGAAGCAAGAGAAGATATAAAAAAGCAGCCAGGGGCTGCTGCCTGGCTTGTCTGTGTGTGTGTTAGTTTGGCTGTTGGGAAGCCTATTTTGGGGTTGGGGTGAGGCTCCTGTGATATAGTTGCCTGTACTATTCCTGTATTTTTGCATTGCAACTTTTCAACCAAACTAAAGCACTGATAGATCATAAATTGAAAAATTGTGTTTATACATTTAATGTCTATATTCAGTGGAGCTGTTAAACCCGTTTGCATTTTTGGGTTATAGACTGTTCACCAAGCACTGAAATGTCTGAGATACAAGAAAATTATGCCAGCTGTGGAGCTATGCCAAGAATGTAACAGCCTTTAAAGCTTCAGCAAGTAATTAATAAATAGCCCTAAAACAATAGTGGAAATCTTAAAAATAATATGTCACATTCTCTTTCCTTTCCCAAAGCCCTAACCAAGAATTATGCAAGTCAGGTATAGCCAGAGGGGGACCTAAAGTGAACTTGTTCTCAGGCTGCAGACAATTTAGAAATGTAACAATACAATGGATTATGAAATTCGAGACCAATATAGTCTTTCAAAATGTGTTTTTTAAGGTGTATAGAAATGACCTAAAATTTTAATAATATTTTTCAGGGAAGTAGGCATACAACTTTAGGAAGCATTTCTCAATAAATTTCCATAACCTTTCCATTGTCTTGACTGAAACTCAGTGTTGCTGTAACTTTCTATAGTCCATCACACAACTCAGGCTGTGGAAAGATGGTTTGAATTACAGGTTGCCTTGGTTTCCTTGGCATATGTCATATGTTGTGTGAGTCTGCCTGATTCAGTGTCTCTGAAGAACAAAAAAATGTAATATAACTTTGCAGGAGCATTTGATACTTTCTATCTTAATGTATTTCATATTGCATGTGTGATCTGAGAATCCAACTTTTGAAATCCATGACAAAGAAATCGTACTGGTAGTTGGTAACAAATGTTCTGTCAATTTTACTTAGCTGAGCAACTGTTATTACTTCTGTTGCTAATACCAAGCAATAAATTTAGATTGCTTTTGATATTATTGCAATAACCAATATTTGCTCTTTTTTTAGCACTCTTACTTCACTGTGCCTGACATCAGAGAGCTTCCTAGTATACCTGAAAATGTGAGTACACTACAGAGCTGGACACATAACCAGTTCTGTTTCATCTCAAGGGAAAAATGGTTAACAAATGTTACACAGGAATAGATTACATTCTGCAACATATTGGTAGATGTTGAAGTAAACTTTAGGTGTTCAATTTGTAAATATTGGGTGGAAAACATTGTTTCTAACTACAGCAGTGTATGAAGAACAGGCCTCTTGAAGCACATCTTTTTGAAGGAAAGACACCAAGCAAACAGGAAATTGCATAATTATCTTACGCAGTAAATCAAGATATTTATTTTAAAAATATAATTTATTATCACCACTCTACTATTATTTACTGTTATCATTCCATGATTTCTTTGACAATCTGCATTTGTGATTAAATCTGAAAAGGATAAAGTACTGATGCACAGATTGATACAGGCAGGAAAAAGCAGATCTGCTAATCATGCCGTGAGACCTTTCTGAAAGGATGGCACAGGAGCCCAGTGAAAAATCCCTTTGTTAGATGGCTGTCTGAAGATGTTGAGCATACCTGGTTTCTTCAGGGTCACTATTTCAGATACTTCTAAAGCCTCACCAAGTTGTCTTGTATGCATTCCATCATGCCTCAAATTTCTAGCCAGATGATAGGGTTGTGGGAAGACAATGCTGGCATGTGCTTCTCTTAACTAGTCTTTAATATGCTCTTGCTGTGCCTCTTAGCCAAATTTCTATGCCTGACATCTCAGTTTTCTTTCTTGAACATTTTGCGGTCTGCCTGAGCACCTCAATTTATGGCATGAAAGAAAGAAAGAAAAGGGAATCATCAAGACATTTAATCTCATTTGTGTATGATTTGTATAGCAGATAACATTTGGGGCTTTTTGTTTCTGTTTTAAAACATAGTTGCTAGCTTCTCTGTGTTGTAGACTTTTCATACTGACACTTATCCTGTCAGTAAATTTAATAGTTGTGCTTTTTCTTCCAAGGTGCTTTATTTTTGTGGAAATACATTGCAATGTATTTCAAGACTCAGTTCCTGAATCTAAACCAGCCTGCAGTCTGGAATATGTTCTAACCTAATCAGACATGAAGCTACATGTTTATAGGGGTTATATTGAATGTTAATCTCTTTTTTGTTAATCATCTCAAACTGTAACAATTTTGTTTGCTAAGCCTCAAATCACCCGGAGAGAAAGGAAGTTTGTTTCCATTTTACAGGCTTGTAAATTGGAGGGCAGAGAGAAATGAGCTAGTGTAATGGTAAGAAACCAGTAGCAGGGCTTAAAAATAGATCATCTGGTTATGTCTGCTGGTGATGGTCGCTTTGTATTCAAAGGTAGCAGTCTGCTTCCCAAAACATTTGAGCAGGAGACATGATGAATGCTCCTGAATCAAAAGCTGCTGTAAAAGCAGAGGCCTCGGGCCAGGAGGAGTTGGAAAGGAGCTGGAAAGTCTTTGAAAGGTGAACGCTGCCCTTCACAGGGCATTGTGACTTCAGAACTGAACTGGTTTCACTGCAGAACTACAGGGCAAGACTCTACATTTCCCAGTGCCTGCTGTTTCTGAACACAACAGATAAGTTGTGTAGCAGCTGAAATGATGTTTTCTTGGTGATGATGTTCTGGTGTATTGTGGTAGCATTCACTCCTGTATTCCAAACTGCCTGATTTTTCACTTGGTATAATGTCTGGTTCTGCTACCTGATTTTCTTGAACCCTCCCACCTCTCATTTTTACTTGTCTAGTTACACCTTGTGCTTTTAGTGGTATTAGATAGCAAATGATCAAATAGATGATTGGTCTGGGAATGAACTTTCAAAGGAGCTTAAGATAATTCTGTAGCACTCTTACTGGGTTTTGAGAGGAATGAGGATACCTTTTCCTGTACCTGTACTTTATTTTGAAAATGCTGCTCTTTATTCTTCCAAAAAAAGGTTTAAATCCTAGGGAACAGAACACCGAACAATTATACTGCAAATTGGAACACTTTCATTTGTATTTATTTAACTCATTCATGGTTTTGTCACTTACGAGACATGTCTTTCAAAATACATGTGTAAGTCCCAATTTCATCTTCAGAGATGACAGCTTACTTATAAATAAAACTTAGAGCTAACACGTGAATTTCCTTAGTATCAATACATCACCATACAGCCCACATGCTTCACAGGTGTCACTGGCATACTTCAGAGAGCACAGAAGACTGAAACCTTCTAAATCTTTCCATCTGAAGGTACATTTGTGTGTCAAAGCCACTATTTGGTTAAAATAAACCTGATGAAAGAATAATTGCAAAGGAATTTCCCGTGTCTCTTTTCCTTTCCACAGTGGATACACATCCATGCACATGCACACCTCCATCTGCAGACAGGTTGTGGGGCTGACGTGCTCCTTGTCCCATGTCCCTTGTTTAGGCATTGAAGGGAGTTCAGTGCTATTTAAAATGCTTCTAATTCACACAATTTGCAGTAATTGTGTCGTCATGCACTATGTTTTGGCGTCGTGGAAAGATGGGTGAGAGGGGGAAGAAGAGCCATAGAGAAGACAGCTTATGTTTAGACAAAAATATCATGCTAATCAGCACAGATGGGATGAGAAATACAGAAAAAGTACATGATAGTTTA
The DNA here is from genome assembly GCA_023637945.1 of Phaethornis superciliosus. Classification (NCBI taxonomy): domain Eukaryota; kingdom Metazoa; phylum Chordata; class Aves; order Apodiformes; family Trochilidae; genus Phaethornis; species Phaethornis superciliosus. Next base: position 7,258,983 of record JAJQWJ010000022.1, read on the forward strand.
ATAGGTTTTTGGCAAAATGTGTTGGCTTTTTTTTTTCTTTGAATATACCTGTCTGTGGCTCTAGCTTTTCTGTAATAAAGACCAAAATGATTATTTTATATTAACATATTTGAAGCTAAGTATAATACGCTCAGTTTTTATCTCTCTAGATACCAGTACAAAAGTCTTTCAGATACAATGCTTAATTTTTCTTTAGTTCTTTGTGTTTGGATGGCAAGCTGTGGAACATATTTTTGCACAGTATGAAGCATCTTGGCAGACTTCTCAGGCCAAGTATTGGTGGTTTTAGAGTTATCTTTGGATCTGTCAAAAGTGCTAATAGACTTTGTTGAGCTTCTTTAAGTTTCTAAATCATATTTGCTTTTTGCTTTTCTGCACTTTTTTATTTAAGGATGATTAAGATTGCACTTGAATTCATGACTAATCTAATTTTTCTCTCACATGTGCTTTTTGGATAAGACTGTCTTAATCATCCAACAACCCTTTTGTATCTGTAAAAAGCTATTTGAAAATAAATTCCCTAATTCAGCATTTTTGGGGTGTATTACCTTGTCCTCCACCACTTTCCTTTTTTTTTAATTTCTGTGCTTTAGAAAGTGAAGATACCACCTTTTTGTCTTCCACCAAGAGCAAACAGTTGTCTGAAGGAATGTAGTGAGGAGTTCAGACAACACGGCTAACTGTTCTCAGCTTGTGTGCTAAAAGCCCATTTCTGCTTATCAGAATGGTTGTAGCTTAGATAGATCTTACATTTGAATTTGTTATATTCAAACTGTCCACTAAAAAAAAAAAGGTTTTATTCTTGGGACTTAATCAGGCAGCTTTGAAGTTTCTATAAAAGTGACAGAACGTATTTTTTCTCAGAGAAGTATCTTGTATTTAAGAAGCTGTATGTGAAACATTATCAATTTTATTTTTCGGAGACTTGATTCCCAGGAAGTTAAGGGAAAAATTCCACAGTTTTAAGAAGTACTCTGACACAAGATGCTGTGCAGCTTTCTTGTGTTATGCCACGTACTGGTTGTAGCATAATAGGATGAAATCTGGTTACTTTTTTTTGCTAAGGACACTTGTTTTTGTAATGTCATGAATCAAAAATTATTTTCTCTTTTCCCAGAGGAATCTGACAGAGTATTTTGTAGCAGTTGATGTCAACAACATGCTGCATCTCTATGCCAGTATGCTGTATGAACGCCGCATCCTCATTTGTTGTAGTAAGCTGAGCACTGTAAGTAAAATGCAGAAGTTCTTCTCCTTTTTTGAAAATGACAGTCACATGTTGGAAATGATTGAATGATCTTTGGGTCTCCTTCCAACCCCAGCTATAAAACCTCAACTCGATCCTGTGGTTCTGTGTGGTGATTTTATTGAATTTCTGTTGGCCCCTAATGTTCAAATGGAAAAGGTTTTGTTTGGTATATAAATGTGCAAAAATTTTATGTCATAGTGAAGTCCCTTTCTCAGAATTTACTTGAAAAAAAATTTAAAAATTATACTGTCAAATGGATGTTCTAGTGACCTTCTCTGGATGGAATAAAAGAGTGGGCTAAAATCCAGTGGTAATCCACATTTTTGCAGTTCTGTTTGATGAGTTGTGTTCTTAATGCTTCTTAGGCTCCATCAAGGGTCTGCAAGATGAAAGCTACGGAATACTCCAGATTACTCTCTTCTGAAAATGACTGGACATCAAAACAAACACACAGCTTGAGTTAGTTCAGAGTTTTATGTTGCACATTTCAGGGTTTATCAGTCAATAAGATTGTGATTTTCTTTTTAAAAGAATATGTTAAGTTTTCATTCTGTTTGCTCTGTAAATGGGTATTGATTGCTCTCCTTTATGAGTGACAAACATCAGATGGTTTAACTTAATTTTGCTTTCTAGTGCTGTGGACTAAGTACTTGAGCAGTCCCTTCTACCAGCAAAACTTCTATTTCCATTTTGTATAGTAGTAACTTCTCTTACTGTGTGACCATGACCTACTTTGTGTTGAGATTGAAACTCCTCTGTGGAGTTTTAAATACTATGGAAGGCTGAAATTATGTCCATAAAATCATGTAAGAATGGTATATCAATACAGAAAAATGAAAGAGTAAGATATCACACTTAATCTCAGAGTAAGGATTGCAATGTTGATTTGAAAGGTAAGTGAAACTATGAGAGTTAGAATAATCTCTGGGACCTATCAGTAATTATTAAATATTTACAATCAATCTTACATTTAAATAAAAGAATTTAAGTATTATAAAATTAAGCATCATAGGAAACTTGTAAAATCTTAACTTTAATATCTGCCAAGTGTTCTGTGTCCTCCTTACCAAAATAAACAAAAATGCATCCAGGCCTGATAACTGAATAAAATGAGAAAGAAAGGTGTTTATTTCAGAAACCTAAAGAGTGCAAAGAACAGTAAATTATCAGAGAGGAGGAAAGACAAGAATGGCTATCCAAAGCCTTTCTGAATTTTTGTAGTTTGTTGGTTTTAATCTCTCCCTTTGTGACAGAGCCTGGGAAGAAGAATTACTTACCTGTCACTTTGCCTTCCATAATGAGCCATTTCACAAGTAGGTTTGTGGTTTCTTTCCCATCTTTCTGCTATTTCCCTTCCTTTTACCTCTGTCCAAGATAAAAGCATGTCTGGTTCTTTGGTAGTGAGAGGTATTCATAATGTGTGTTATCTTACAACTTTATATATAAACTGCTCCAAGATTGGAGTGACAGTGTAAGACAGGTTTGAAGAGCTGGGCCAGAGCCAGTGATTCCCTGCCTGCACGCTCTGCTCTGCATGTTCCAGCAGTAGGAACAAGCTGCATTATTTTATTTCAAACTGTGCTCAGCGGAAGCCAAGACCTTGTAACTGGAAACGTACCAAGCTGAGAATTCTCAGAGTGGAGTGAGGGTGGTGTGGTGGTGGGGGGGACTGGTCTCTTTGTTTTTACTTTTTAGTTTTTTAACAGAAAATGTGGAAAGGCCTTATTTGCAGTATTTTTTTTTTTAACTTTGAGAGGTAAGCCACACTTAAGGCTTTAATTCAATATAATTAAGAAGGAGAAAATTTAGCATTCTTGGACAGGAAGGTTTTTATGGTGGAATGAATTCTGTGCTATATTACATCATAGCAAATTCAGATTTTCCTTTGACATATTCCTAATACAGTTAAGATAAGATGTAGAGGTAACTGAATGAGGCTGTGTTCATTAGCTGTTTTATATGCCATGTGTACTATGGAAGAATTATTGCTTTTCTCTTGGATTTTTTCCTTTTTGTTTCCTACAAAAGGAAACTCAATTTCTCAAAATGTTAAATCTATTATTCATGTTAAATTTTGTTACTTATTCTATGATCTAATTACTCATGAAAAGCCAGACATGGACCAAAATGCATAAAAAACTGTGCTTGGCACAGGACCACCTGCTGGTGGGAGCATGCTGTTGCAAAAATGAAGCTGAAGGGCTTTCCTCCCGTCCAGTGTTCTCTCCTCCTCATCCCAGCCCTGTGCAGCAGGGTGTGTTAACCCTTGCTGATATGGGCAGGTTGGCTCTCGTTAGAAAAAGGTGGCTTATATGATGACTCTTGAAAGACTTAAACTTGTGGATTTCTGTAATGATGCTTCTGTTTGACTTCATCATACTGAGGTGAGTTTCTTTATGGAATTTTTTATGTTATTTTTTGAGTGTTACTACAAAGCAAAAAAATACATTTTTGACATGGATGCTCTTGTTCCTGGGAGCTGAGAGCTTGCTGCGTGACTTCTTCTGTGTCACTGACAGCTCTGATACACAGCCTCTTCTCCTCTGGTTGGGTTTTGATTTGCCTCAGGGCCCTGAGGGTAAGGAAATGATGTCCTTAGGAAAAGAGAACATATGATTAGTGCCATGCACCAAATGTCCCTCACTTCTTCATTCTTACATAGCTCAGTCAAAGCTTTCTGCTTTGTTATTGCTGCCTACAACTACCTGAAAGGAGGCTGTAGTGAGGGAGGGGATTGTGCTCCCAAGTAACTGGTGATGAGAGGAAATGGCCTCAGTGTGCACCAGGACAAGTTTAGTTTGGATATTAGGAAACTGCTTTTTTTACTGAAGGAGTGGTCAGGCATTGGAACAGGTTGCCCAGGGAAGTGGTGTTGTCACCATTCCTGGAGGTGTTAAAAAAATGTGTGGACATGACACTTCAGGACAGGGTTTTGTTGGCATGGTGATGTTGGGTTGAGGATATTACAGGTTCTTTCCAACCTTAATGATTCTATGGGGTTTAGCCCCAAGTAATGCAGAAGAATGATCTTACTAACACACAAAAGGTGATCATTTTATCCAGTATATATTGCACATTTTTGTCCATGTAGTACAACTGTAAAAGTGTGCAGTGTATGTGCATGGAGACAGAGTAAAATGCCCTGGAAATGGCCTGTTGTAATTCAACATCAGTTTATGACTTTTGTATGTGTGACAAAATCCCACTGATTTAATTTGCTCAAATAAGGCTTTTAGAGTATTAGATATAAAACTAAGAAAAGTGAATTAGTGAATCAGTGTCTTTCTTCCATAGCTATCTTGTTACACTCTCTAGCAACAGCTGCAGGAAGCTGAGGTGGTGGAACTAATCTGATTTCAAAATGCTGGATTCCTATAGTTTTGACAGTTGGGCATTCCTCAGGCTGCCTTATTATTAAGTGCCTGTTTTCTGTGTGGCAATCGCTAATCAGGTGAGGTCTCCAGCAAATATGCTATTTCTTTTTTATGAGCCCTTATCTTGGCAGAGTTGAAGGACAGTACTGGTGCTTACCCATGGTAGTATGTTATTTGAATTCATGCCAGATAGCAAGGTGGGAGTACATCTCAAAAATAAGTGACAGGTTCTGCTCAGATGTCTGCAGTGTTGAGCATTATGTCTGCTTAATCTTTTCTTGCTGAGTTTTAAAACCAATGGGAGGGGGGCTTAAAAAGGGTCTTCCTCAGATTACTGAGTTCACTCCTCTAGAGTAGCAACCATGTTATCTAATAATGCCAGGAAATAATCCATTTGATCCTCATACAAGCATTTTTAAAGTAAGAATTAAATTTTGAAACAGTATTTTTTCCAGACAGACCACTGTTGGACAGAACACAGTCAGACAATGAATTTGTGACTGGCTTAGTAGGCCATACTTTTTTTTAGGTTTTCCTCAATAGGAATGATTGGAACCCAAAAACATTGTTAAACAGGTTGCTCATCTGTTATGGCCACAGTGGCAGTATCTCTCAACTAGCTACAAGAGATAGCTTAAAATTCTGGCTTTTCAACTTGAGAGGTGGTTTTATGTCTGAATTTTTTATCATTGAAGCCCTGTATGGGTTTACACTCTGTATATTGGGTCTTAAATTCTGAACTATTTTTTAAAATCTCTGGCTGTTCTGAGCTGTGAATTGCAAAGTGTATTTCAGTTCATCTTCATGATCACTTTTCTGCTTTTGAACACCACCTGCTTATGAAGCTCATACCTCACCATGGTTCTTATCTGAACCACAATGCAGGGAACCACAGGAATTCTGCCCAAAAAATCCATGTTCCTTAGTGCATTCTCACTGCTAATCTGGATCTGTATTGTTCACAGTGAATAGTAACACATAAAATATGTGCCTGTCTTCAGTTTTCTTGACTAATGACCTTCATTTTAAACAGAAAACTAGGATGTGTTACTTACAGAAGTTGCACTGGAATTACATAAATGCTTTGGCATTGAATATGAACCAGACTACATCCACAGTTGTAGCTGATTCTCCCTGACTTGGAGCCTTAAGAGACTGTGATAGCTCATGTAAACCATTTTCCTTACCAGTCATGGGTTCCCTATGAAGATGTGTACAGTTCAGTGGTCTGTCTTAGTGGAAATTAATAATATTGAGGGTCATCTACTATTTTTTTCTTTTTAAGGTTAACCACGTCTAACTGAATTAGGATTATTGTCATTATTTGTCTTTGCTGAGTTTCATCTCACACAACTTTAGGCTACTACAAGGACCTCAGTCCTTTAGAATTTGTCTTTTTGGTAGCTGTAAGCAGTGTTCTCTCTCCTTCCTATTGTCTGGACAAGCATTAAACACTTGGTTTCATCCTACCTTCCAGTAACTGGTAGGCTTTTGTCACCCAAGTGAAACATATTGTAGTACTTGTACTGGGTATCATTTGAGATTAAAGACACTCTAAACTGCAAAACACTGTCAGGGTGGATGTGATTGCCTGTCACCTCTCAAGCTTTTCCTTGTATGTGTTGATTTGTCTGTGTTCTGATTTATTTATTTAGTTTCCATTTCCAAGTGTGTGTTTATATCCCCTTCCTACAGTATTTTAACTGTAGCTTCTGCTGAGGTTTCTTTATTGAGGATTGCCACCTTCTCCATTTTAATATCCTTAGTCAATGTGACAAATATCCTGCTTATGTTCTTTTCCAAGTTACTAATTACCATTTGAAATAAAGTTGAGAGATGTAATTTCCTCCAAAGCTCTGTGAGGATTCTCCCACAGCTTGACTGACACTTGTGTTTGCTATTTGTGAGCTTTTCATCTAGTACCTGCCAACATCAAAACTATTCTGAACGAGTTTTTAAAAAAATAAAACTGAGAAATACAATGGGTAAAAAAATTGGGTGGGGGGCAACTAGATAAACATCCTTTTTAAATAATAAAAATTTAGTCACTGAGTTTACTATGATATTTTCTGAAACATATGTTGCTTACATTGTATCTTCCTGGGCTTTAATAGTTTTTCATTTTGTGTTATCTCAGTGCAGTTTTAGGATATTTAATGGATGGTAATCACCAGAATTGGAGGATTTCCCATGACTATTTTTTTTTAGTCTCCTTTGTGTTTCTGTTGCTTTATAGATCACTGGGTCTTCTTTTCAGGTTTTGTTTGCTGTATGAATCATGTTCTCAAGTGCTTACAAAGCCAAAGGAATGCCAGCCACTACAAACCAGTCCTGCTTCACCTACCAGTACCCATTTTTTTTTTTGTTTAAACAATTGCACTGTATATTTTGTAATAAAGCATGTTGATAGGAAAGCAGAATTGATTCTTTACCATTTTTCTTCTAACCTTGCCTTTTGAGCATGGTTTTTGTCTTATGATCTTGTTTTAATCTGTGTTTTTCAGTTAACTGCCTGCATTCATGGGTCTGCAGCTATGCTCTACCCGATGTTCTGGCAGCATGTTTACATTCCTGTTCTGCCCCCACATCTACTGGACTACTGTTGGTAAGGCTATATATGTGTGTGTGTGTATATATATTATAGATGTGTATATATATTGCTTAGATTCACATTTCTGTATAGTTAGTCTTAAGTCCTCTGATGATGCAACTGTTACTCTAAAAATATATAGACACATTAGGGAAGCAACCAAGTAAGTAAGAGAATTTAATTTTATGGCAAGATATAATAATCTATCAGTATGTTGAAATACTAATATGGGTAGTTACTATGGAATGCTGTAGCTTGGATATTGTGTATTTAAAATCTGTTTTCAGCATATCTGTGTTAAATGTTAAAATCTGAATTAAGACTCCAACAGTAGAGGATATTCAGGAGAAGATACTCTCATGTTTCTGCTTTCCTGAACTTCTGCTGGGAGTGGAATAAAGCTATTAATTTTCCTGCAGTGAACTTTTACTATCAACATGTGCTTAGAACATGGTATTTGCCTTATTTAGGGGACTGTATTGAAACCTCTCAAATATCATGGTGTGACAAATTTTTGTGCAATCCATGGGCAACATAATGGTTTGAAATTATTTGAAAATGTAAACAACCTCCTTTCTGCCCCCTCACATTTTAACAAAGTTCTTCTCTGAGGAAGACAAAGTTAAACTGACTCTGTCCTATGAGATGATATTTTCAGTGTGGCTCTTGCTGTGGAGGTTGTTTGGTTTTGTTCTGTGTGACGTTTTCTCTGCATTTCAGCAAGAGTAAGGAACCAGCCAGGATAACTAACTAGCATTTTTAAGTGAAGTGCTAGAGTCTGTAACATGTAGATATATAGGAAGCCTGTTCTTCTGCAGATGATTTAAATGTTAAGTATGTGCCTATGTCGAGGATACACAGAACAGTATCTGAAAACTATTATCTCCTCCAGAAATGAACCTTCATTTACTCACTGCACAGGAAGGGCAGATTCTCATCATTTGCACTGCCAGCAGGTGCCCTTTCTCTGCATAATGGGCTTCAGTGTGTAATTAACACATGAAGGCTGCTGCTGCCAGCTTTTTCTTCAGGTACATGCTGCTAGGAGTTTTCAGGACAAGGCTGTGGCCCACAAGAGGCTTTTAGGCTGGGTTTGAAGATGAGGTATTCATCGACTTTCTGACAAAGCCATGTTAAAAGGGGCTAAGTCCAGAGCCCACGGCTGGGAGCAGAAGTGTGCAAAAAGCAAACATTTGGGCAGTGTACCCAAGGAAATAAAGACAGAAGTCATTGAGCTCTAGTGAATGAATTCTTTCATGGTGTAACCCCCTGTCCGTATCCTGAATGAGCCAGCTAGTGCGTGAAAAGTATGATTTAAAAATGTGTCATTGTTAGGCAGATTGTAATTGCATGCTTACGAATACAGCAACTGATTACCTTAGCCAGATAGGAACTTTAACTGGAGGGGTAGCTACACACTACTCTACACTACTCTAATTATTTGAGTAAGTCAATTTAGCAACAATTTATGTTCTAGAAATATATTTCTCAAAATAGCATCCGTCTAGTTTGTAACCTTGTGAACTCAGAGACTTCATTTTTGCCTCGGAGGGCTGAGAAATCAGCTCTATGCTGTCTGCATCAAGGTGGCATTATTGCTTATTGATGTCTGCGTAAGATTATAATAAAAAGATCTAATTTAAATTTAATTGTTGCTGGTAATTTCTTTCACAAATGTGGCATGAGAATTTTCAAGAGCTGGAATGGAAACAAAATTTAAAGTAATGAAAATTCTTCAGTTTTTATGGGTACAAAATGCCATGTTCATTGACTATCAAAGTTAAAACTTAATGTTCACCTGTATTCCTTATTCACTTGCCTAACCACAGAACCAGGGGTGCTGAGGCAGGAAGAGTACATGTACATGTATCTGGAATGACTTCAGTTATCTGATCCCTAACACTGAGATAAATTGAGGGGAAGCAAAGGAAAGGGTTTAGTTCTATCCTTTAGTTTTATTTTTTTATTAGGTACCATTCTTTGATACATTTTCAGTCCAGGGGAAGATTTTGGGTGGAAAAGAGTAGAAATTGATGGGAATTCTATAAACTTCTCTTGATGTGAACAAACAGTCACTACTTCTTCCTGTTTGTTTTTCATGTGGCATAAAAACAACTCCCCCTGTGTTCACTTCCATTTTGCTTATAGTGTCCATGTTTAAAATGAGCCTGTAAGAAAAGCCTGTCTTTGCTGACCTGTAACCCAGCTTAGTATGTTCTCTGAGTCCTGGAGCAGTGTCACTCAGGTTATTCTGGGGGCTTTTACCAGCAGCAACAGTGTATTTTCTATGGTGATTTAAACAAGTCTTTTATATTCAATAGTCTGTTTAGCAGTCCACTGTAATACATTTTGAGAGCCACCTTCTAGGAGCACCCCAGCACAGCTGCTGTACAAATATTTCTATTGGTGCAGTCTTCCTTTTCTCCAGGAGTTTTTTTAGCTCCCTTTTCTCCCGTTTTAAAAATCTGCATATAGTTCAATATGCTCCTTTAAAGAAGTGAAGGGGATAACTGGAGGGTGAGTATTCCTGCTGCTGGAAAACAATGATTCCTTCCTTTTGAGCCCCTTGGTGGGCATTTTGATTTAGCCTGGTACATCTGTGTACTCACTAAAAGCTCTTGTAGCTGCTCTTCTGATTTTTTTTTTTTATCTGTGTTTTCTACACCATTCCAATTTATGCAGTCAGGTTTCTAATTTGCATCAATTACCCTAATAAATTTTGGATTTAATTCTGTTGCATTTCAGTGAGTAATCTGAAGAGAAATTAGGAAACTACCTTAGAGACTGAAGTACTACTGGTGTGAAAGAGCAACACATCGTCAGTATTTGTATATCAAGACATGAACTTAGTGAATGTAATAGAGTCTATTTTCCTGGAACAGTGAAGGAAAATGGTGCAAATCCCTGTGTAGCTGTAAACTATGAACCTTTTTGAGATCCCTGGATTTTAGTCCTTTTTTTTTTTGGTTTTTCTTTTTTTTTTTTCCTGGTGAATTGCACTATTTTTTAGCAGTGGGTTTTTTTCACTTTGGAGGATGTGTCCCTCTATTTCACCTGCTTCTCTACCAATTAGTAGTTGCCCACCTCTTGGGAGCATAATTAAGAGGTCTCTAGTTAGCTTAAGAAAACGAATTAAAGAAATTGTAAAAATGCAGGTGTAATAAATGGGCAATATATAGCCATTAAGTCCACAATATCCATATTCATGCTTATGCATTGTTACTTTAATGATTTGATATTTACCTATGTAACTCATTTGATTATAAATAATGCTGATTGCATTGTGAACCAGTGTAGCACAAGAGTAATAGCCTTTCTCTTTGTTCCAGAAGACTTGGGCAGGCATTTTGTTTAAGCAATAAATATGTGCAGCAGAAACTGATACTTAATTTTGTGCTTAATGGCTATTGGCTGCCATCAAACAACTCTGAGTAATCAGTAGTTGTGGTCCTGAGAGCCATTCCTTCTGTTGGGGAATATGCTAAACCCCCTCTTTGTGGTTCTGCAGTATCAAATTGTTTCTCCTGCCCAAGTGTTAAGCACCTGACTAGATTGCATTAATGTTTAGTGATACAAGTGTAAAGAGCTAAGAGAACACTGCTAGGTCAGGTTACTGCAGCCTTTATACATTCCCTGTAATAGTTTCTATGCTGTGTTGTTTTTACATGTCATGTCTTTCACAAGAAAACTGAAAAGATCATTCACTGCATCTAGAACTTGATCCATGTATCTTAGGCCACATCTTTGCTCTAATTCCTTATAATTTTGCTGGGGGTGCAGGTTTTAAGAGTTTGGCATTTTCTTATTTGTGTGTTGTTGAACTGGAGGATTTAAAGACATACCCAATACAGTAACCAACTTTTACAGGTTCAGATTTTGCTGTGTTTGGTGACAGGCTCCACTTCTGGACATGTTAATAAATGGCTGGTTTTCTGGAATACTGCACTCTTTCTGCTTCCTTTCATTACATTAGCCAAGGTTCCACTAGATGAGACATTTGCAGTCTTAAGACTTCCTGCCAGGCTCAGACTTTGTATTTTTGAGATTGAAGCTGTCGTGTTCATGAAGCTACTTAATTAGAAACACATTCATCTCGGTGCATGCTGGAGGAGTCTTGAGCAGCATAGCCAGGCACACAGAGAAGTTGAGCATTTGTGCAGCTGGCAGCTAAACCAATGGTTTATGCTTTGAATATAAAATTACTGGGTATTTTCTTGCTCCTGGAATGTGGCCATTGGAAAGGAGGAGATGTGGGTGAAGAGATTGCATTTGTCACAAATAAAACATGCAAAATGACAAACAATGCTCTTCAGTTGAGCAGCAATCCATATGTAGTAAGTGTGTAGGTAAAAATTTCTATCCAAGAACCTGGATATATGTTCCAGTTTTCATCTGTGGAATTCCCAAGGAAGCAGAACGTTCCAGATTGGTACCAAACTTCTGATTTAACAGTCCCTCTGGGCTGTCTATGATAAGGTGCTGTATTGAGGGAATTGGGCAGGGGCATTCTTGCCAGCCTAGGCAGTTGAGTACATTGTAATGCAGTGTGGTACGTGGCACTTTAATATTCTGCCAAGGAAATTGTAAAGTTTTTAAGATATATATTTTTTTTTTTTTTTTCATGTCTTCAAAAAGGAAAAAAGCCCACAATGTTTTCATGTAGAATGTCTAATAGAGAGGCTAGTTCCATCTCTTGATACAGCATCTAGCAGAGTAGCAGGTTTATGTGGTATATTAGTAAACAAGTGAGTATTAATATGCATGTCAATTTTATTTTTTTTAATAGTTTTTCTCATGAAAATGAGAAGCTGAGTGATTTTTGCTGGTCTACTGTCTTGCAGTATTTTTTCAGCACGGCACTTCTCTTACTGAGCAGTAGGCACCAGTTTATCAAAGCAATATGGGAGATATTTTAATCCAAGGCAGTACAGTGACATTTCTCTCATTTTTTTTCATCTGAAATTGAAAATGAGTTCTTTGAGCTTCTGTATCCAAAATGAAATGAGGCTCTATTTTAAAAGTTGTGTCTGTCTGTGTGCTTTCCATTTAACAGGCAGTATATGCCATATTTGCAATTAGCAGCTTTGGCATCCTCTTTGATGTGTTCTAATAAGCAGTGCAAATATAAGCTTTCCCTGATTAGTTGAGTGGGAGTCCTGTAATAAGCTTAATATTAGAAATACTATATACACAGAGAAATTACTTTCATTCAGTATTCTTCTCGTGTTGTACAGTCCATGTTGGTGTTTGCTAACATCACAGAAGACAGAAAAGATCAATTTTTCTCCTAAATGTTAGAATTCTTCATGGCAACGGAAGGATCACACCTGTTAGGGGATACAAATATGGCCCCAGAACCTCTTGGTGTATTTATGGTTTTTGCTCAGGAGGAATAACAGTATCTGTGGATATCACTGTAACTCTGGAGTTAATCAGAATCTTCAGGAGTAATTTTTATATTTTTCTTTTCCAAATGTAAATGTTTCAAGACTTATATGTAGAAATAAATTATTTAAAATTTGTCTGGCCCATAGTCAAAGGGTTTAAAAGTTGAACTACTAGATAATACATATGCATTAAATTAACCATTTAACACTACAAAGGATCAGTTTTTCTAAGAGTGATCTCAGAAAAAAATAAAAGTTTCTTTTTTTAATTATAAGAATACATTGTGTTTGTTTTGTTCTTTTAAAAAAATATTATAGATGTATTTAATAGCTTTTCTTATGTCTGTCTTAACATAGTCACTTAGAAATTCTTGTGTCAAAAAAAAATTAGTCTTGCAATACTGAAAGGATATTGCATAGTAAAAAAGTCTTTCAAATATGGAATAAAATTTTGTTCATGTGGTTTGCTTTTTTAAAGCAAAATTTAATCCAGTATCCCAGTATTTTCCTCTAGCTAATTTTATAAGTCAAATATATGTTAATCCAGTGTTATGAGAGTGTAAAGCCGTTTTTTTTTCCTCTTTGCAGTGCCCCAATGCCCTACCTCATTGGAATACATTTAAGTTTGATGGAGGTAAGTCTTTCCCACCATTTCTGAAACTATATATAGTTTTATGATTTAGAGCCAAATTCTGCAAGCAATTACATATTCATTCATATGCTTAAAAATGTAATAATCCTGTTAATTTGTGAGTACTGAGAGAATTGAAGTTAAGCATACATGATAATGTGAATTCTAAAGGGAACCTTATCTGATACCTTGTGCTCTTTGGGCAGTCAGGGACAAGCTCGTGTGTTCTCTTGATCCTGTTGCTTCCTTTAATGTTTGTTGCCTTCATTTAATGCTCTAGTCACAAAGACAGAGTCGATATTAAACCAAAATGCTGACAGTTACAATTCTCTTTTAGGCTTTTGCAGACAGATTGTAATTTTTTGAATGTTCAAAAGATCTGAAAAGGAGGAACTTGCTGTTAATGTTAACACAAAGCTGGCAGAAAACCAGCCCTCACAGAAAGCTTCACATATAAACAATTTGGAGTAATTCATTTGACTTTTTAAAAACTCTAAAAAGTGGAAATAGCACATTTGCTTTTGCTTCCAGTACTGGTGAAACAGTTGATGACTTTCCTCAAAAGTGTCTGGAGGACAACATAAGCTGTTAATTTAGATCCCTATGAAAATCCTATCCCTATTAACTGTGCCCCTCTCCATGACGTGTATGTGCTCCATGTGGGAAGGTGTTCCTGCCCAGGAAGCATCACCTCTCTTTACTGAGCAGGGGGTGTTGAACTGGTGAGATTTGCACATGCCCTTGAAAATTAATTGACTCAACTGGATACCTGTGTCTGAAAATGCCTGAAAATGCAGGGTGGTGTTTAGGATTTACGATGCTGAGTTTTACTTTACATAAAATAATGTCTATTATTATTTGTTCTTATACTGTTCATAAAATTGTCCATAATTTCTCTGGAAATACTGATCAAACATACTCTTTCATTAGGTACTTTACATGTAGTAATGATTATCTGTGCATTAAAACTTACACTGCTATACTATGTAACTTCTTTTTTCCAGTGTTAATGTGAATTAATTTTAGAAGTCACTTTTTTCATGAGAAGCTAGATGGAATGTGCAGAGCCCTTTTTTTTTTTTTTTTTCCCCTGGATGCAGATTATTTTTTGTGCCCTTTACATTGCTAAATAAAGTACAGAATTATAGCACAATGTGTTAGTGAATAAGCAATTATTTTAAAAGTCAACATATACATTTGTTTGCACATCATATGCTTATGTTAGAGGAATTTCTGATAATTACTCTTGAATATTGCATAGACAGGAGTGAAGTAACATCTAGGAAGAAATAGCCTAATGTATATTTTTCGTATTGATCAAGAACTTTTCTTCCCAATATCTGTACAAGATCATCACTGGCATATTTACTGTATCTACCTATTTGAAAAAGATGGAAGAGACTTGGCAGAGGATAGGGTAGTATCTCAATACAGACACTTGTTGGCTTTCACAAGTATTTTTTCTCACCAAGAGCTATGTGGTTAGCCCTGCAATGGCTGTAGGAAAGGAAATTAATAATTACACCTCGGAGCTGCTGTGCATGATGTCTCACTCCTGCCCTGCTACATAAACTCACTACCTCTTCCTTTGCCTTGGTTTTCAGATTGCAGGGCTCTGCAGGCCTTCCAAACTCCATCTGTAAAAATTCAGAAAAAGGAGTTGTTCTTGGAGAAGCCAATTTTCATCCGTTTTAGTAACTTGTGAAAAAATCTGTTTAGTACTAAATCCAGTATGGCTTCTGAATAGCCCAAGATTTTGGAACACAGACACACTTTGGCAAAGTACAGTTATTCAAAGTGCCTTATGAAATAAATTAAATAAATAAAACAAACTGTCTTCTCCCTCTGTTCTTAAGGATAAATTGAATACTCCACTGAAAAAATAAAATCAGGCAGTGGACTATTCTGTCTGCATAACTTATCTTTGCCTTGGGCAAAGGAAAGGTGACTTATGTCAAATGAGCTAGAGAATTACTAGTTTACCTTGTTTTGATGCTGAAAGCTTACTGTGTTTGTCCTTTACTTCATATATAGCTATAGAATTGTATGTTGTTAGAGTAACGATTTTGTAGCAACAGATTTTTTTTCTCATGGCTTAGCAGTTGTGTTTTTTAAAAATTTATTAATTTTTTCACCTTAAAATAATTATATGATCCACAAGTAAAAACTACTGTCATTATCCAGTATTCGTTTTTCATTAAATAGTGAGTATTCAGCAAACAGATCTTTAACATTGTTTCATTAATCCAGGTGTTCTAGTTTCAGGATGAGGGATTAATTCCCCAGTCTGATATTAGGGCAGGTGGACTCTTTATCTACTGTAGAGCCCCATGGGAGTAATTCCTGCAGTTATATATAGGCTCACAGCTCTGCTCCAGCAGCTCCAAATGCAGAATTCGTCATTGTTGCCTAAATGTTGGTGGAAGCTTAAACTTGTGCAGAGAAATCTGTGCTGCAAAGGAAAGGGTGAATTTGGAATGTAGGGGAAAAAGTTAATTTAGTGTTTCTGTAAGGTTTTGCTATCTCTTTCTTAGGACACTGGAAAAAGTACAGCAGAAATCTTAATGATTTTAAACAAATAGCAACCTCTCCCTCAACTTGGAGCATTTTTTTTCAGACCATTTAGTGTC
Source organism: Phaethornis superciliosus (assembly GCA_023637945.1). Lineage (NCBI taxonomy): Eukaryota > Metazoa > Chordata > Aves > Apodiformes > Trochilidae > Phaethornis > Phaethornis superciliosus. The sequence goes on from JAJQWJ010000022.1 coordinate 7,274,844, forward strand.
TTAAAGTTAGTTTGCAGTTTCCCATGTTACATAGGGTCTCTGTAGAAGGAGCAGTTATTTTAATGAAAAATGACAAATTTTTCTTATGATTAAAATATCAAGCATATCCATTGACTGTTAAATCTAATTTGCTGTGACTGAAATGTTCTCCAGTGAGATAAGATAATCTCCTGTTATAGGTCAGAGGGCTCCAACTGATTTATGAGGGAAAATCTTAGTAGAAAATATAGAGCTGTGTTTTGTACTCTTTATTTTTCAGCTTTTCTATCATCACCTAGTTAGTCATTCTTTATAACATTTCCATTTAGCAATCCATAAAGTGACTTCAAAGAAGGCTAAAAGTTTATAAGCTGTTGGATAAGCAAGACTGGAGTGATCACATGAATAATGGAACATGCTTACAAAACTAATTGAATTCATATTAGATGAAGATAAGTAGCTAGTATTGATAAATAAGGAGATAGGGAAATGAAACTATGAAATGAACACATCCCTTTCATAATCGTGTTTTATTTTCTAGCTGGTACTCTATGCTGGTTTAGTGTTCAGATGGTATGAAATTGACCTTTGTGTTACAAGTGGTGTCAAACTTCCCTAGCAGCCTTTTCCATTTTCTCATAGTAAACGATTGTTTCAGCAACTGCTTCTGAAGCAAAGGTTATTAGTGTGATGGTGCTGATGGAAGAGGAATGCCCTTGACCTAGCAGAGTAGCTACAGGAATTTGGGCACATGTGGTTGTGTTTAAGCAGTGGGGACAGCTCTGTGGAGCTGTCAGGCACTGAGCTGCTGGCAGTGTATGCTTCCCTGCCAGGCTCCCAGCCATTCAAGGAACAATAGTGCTCACCCTTCACGTGCTCCATTTGGGGAAGAAACCCAACCTCAAGAGTGGAAAGGTATTTCTTCAATTGCTGTTTAATATTCCAGTCACTCGAGGATTTTTTCTGTGACTTCAGAATTCTAATTCTTGCAAGTTTGTAAAAAAATTTTTTGTGTGTGAAACAACTTTGCACTTGTTAGAATGATTTTCTAACATTTTTCCCGAGCATAAAGCACAGAACAGTTGTGCATATCATACAACCTATATGAGCAGATCCTCGTTTTATTTTAGCCTCGTATGAGGAAACACATTCTCAATAGGAAAAGAAGGTTTACTAAATTTCATGGTGTCTCTGGTGTGCTGGGACACAGCAGGTGAGGTCCCTCTGCCTTACACTGAGCACAGAGCTGTGTGTTCATTCTGATGAACCCCACACACGTCCTCTGCAGGCTCATTTTGCTGTATTTACCTGGTCTGACTCAGGTAGCCATGAGACCAAATTAGTTATGGAATTGTCTTTTATTCAAGTGCTGGAAAAATGGAAGTGATAACTGTGTTTTAATAAAGTGATTGTGTGTGTGAGGATACTTGAGGGGAAGTTTTCAGATAAATGCTGCAGTACCAAGTAGACTATAGTCAGGAGTTGCAGGAGGTTTTTCATCTGTCCTACAGTAGTGTTAGAGCAGGGCTAGTGAAGTTTGTCACTCAGCTGGCAGCAGCTGCTGGTGATAAGGGTCTGGGACTCACCTGTCCAGGATCAGGGTGCTGCCCATCAGGACAGGGAGATGGGCGGAAGAGTGGGAGATGCACAGGAGGGGGCTCAGCCCACCTGCTGTGCCCAGATCAAAGGCCTGGGAGGTCAGGGGGCACATCCAGCTTAACCAGATTTGTCTGCTGAATAGCTATTTCAGGTTGTAAATCTAAGCGTGATTTCATTAAGTCCTTCTGGCTGCTGTTGGGGCATGAAATAATAAAATTTTATATCCGCTGCCTTTCCTGCTTCTGGCAGCCAGATTGACACATTGTTGTCTGCAGTGTTGTGCTGTTTTTCTAAAGAAAATAAATGGAAACTATTAACTAAGTAGAGACAAGTCATTAAGCAAATGGATTTTAGACTTACTTGGAATCGTATTGTCATTATAATTGCAAATATAATATACAAACTAGCTACTGAAAATGTTATTTTTTGTTAAGAACTTTACCTTTCCAAAAGAATTAGTAGAAGGTACTTTGTTTTCTTTTCTGTTACAACATTTTTTAATATGTTGTTCACATTTGTATCTGGTTATGAAACCTCATGATCAACTTGGTTTATGTTTTGGCACCAATTTAGCCATAAAGTTAAGCAATCCTGTGGGTTTTTTAGGAGGGTGGAGGGTGGTGACTTTGTGTTTGTGTTTTTTTACATGAATTATGCAATAAAATTGTTAATCTGAAAGAAGTTGAATTTAGGGTTTTTTTGTGGTAGGAAATGCAGAAACTGCCAACCGTAGAGAATGATAATAAAAGGACATTTAGTGTAAACTCATGTTAGTAGTATTGATAACTATTGCTTCTAGCATGTGATCTGAGTGAGAAAGAGGTAAACCCCTGAATGCTTCTATTAGAATATAACTTCTCAGTGTTTTTTAAAACTTTTGCATGAAACATTTAAGTTATCAAGTGTTTGGCTGCTTGAGAGCAGGACAGATGCAGCAACTGCTGCTTATTTACTGATCTGGTGTTTAAAGCCCCCTGGAGTTTGTTTGAAAAGTTAAGAGATTTTCACAGTAAAGGTGCCATTTCTGAAATTTAAAGTGCTCTTTTCACCAGGAGATAAGTTCTCTCTGATTAAGTCAGTAATTCTTACTAAGCCATGTTTATAGAGGCCATAAACAATGGGTTCAGTGTGCTTGTTAAACCAGCTTTCCATACCTCTCCACTCTTTTAAAAAGAGACATTTAAAATAAAAGGCAGGTGTAGATGTTAGTTCAATTTGATGGTTCTTAGATGATTAATTATGGCTACAAGTAATTCAATAAAGATGGTTAAGAAGGGTTTGAAGTAGTGATATGTGATGCACATTTTCACTAAATCAGTTCTTTTGACTCAGCAAGTCCCTAGTCTGTAGTAAAATTAGATAAGGAAACTGTAATGTTTGTATTTCCTCTTGTTCTTTGCTTCCTCTCATTTTTTTTCATACTGGATATTGTCCATGGTGTTCAACAGGTACCACTGGATTTGTAAAATTTCGATATTCAAGAAGTTGTGAAATACAGACTATGCCTGCATATGGCTTAGTGGCTTTCCCTTCATATTTTGAAAAAATGGCAATGTGCAAACTGTACCTGTGGAAATGATTTTTGTGTAGTTTTGATTCATAGAGTCCAATGGGACTTAATGTGAGAAATGCAGTTGGATGCTCGGTATTTTTACTGAAATTCTACAAGAGAGTAAATACTTTTATTTCCAGGCTTGTTGGGCTGATAGGTACTACGTTAAGCAGAAGAACAATCTGATCTTTTGACAGAAGCCCTTACAATGACCTGTTAATGTTTTTAATAAAGTTTATAGTAAAAGGGAAGATGATAAAAATGAGTAATATGAACTGGTCAGTCTGCATTTCTCTAGGATGAGCCACAACTGGACCATTGAAAAATTGTTTTTTCAAATGTATTGCAAGACAAATGCTATCAATCAAGTTAGTCTGAAGTGTTTTATTAAATTTGAGGGTTTCTTTCAGGGGAAATCCACCATCTTACTGCAAATATCGAGAACTTTTTTAAAAATAAAGTTGTGCTCTCCATGGTGTAAAGGTATAGCACAGCAGAATTTAACATTAGCTTTCCTTTTCGTACAACTATTTCTGAGTTGTGTGGAGATGATGATGTAGATCAGCTTTTATAGTCCCTGCACCATGAGAAACATCCTTTTGCAGTATACTCCTTGGCAGTTACCTGCTTGTCACAAGCCTATAATTTGCTATAGAAAACCCCAGCATTTTGCTGAAGGAAAGGTTCAGATTCATCACCAAAGTTAAAAAAAAAACCTACTGACAAATTCAAGCACATGTTTGTTGCTTCTTCGGCAGGAATTGAGAGAAGGTTTTAATTCCTTCTGTCTTGTCCTACTTGCACTTGATTTTGACAAGCTTCTGGCTTTGGTTAAGCACATTGCAAGACCTTTTTGTTGGAGCTTTGTAGACTCCTCTGTGTATAAGTGAGATTTTTAATTTTCTGAAACAGGAAGGAGCAAATCAGTTTGTCTGGTGCTTCCGGACTCCTAGAAGGAGCAAGACTCCTGGATTGCTTTAGAGTTTATCAGATGCAGCCAACAGAATGACCTTTGGTTCCTGAAATGTGGAGGAAAGTACCTGGTTTGTCATGCAGTACTTGTGCTTTTTATATGGAAAGCATTAAATGTAATGTTCTTCCATTTAAGTTAAAGAAATTTCTCCTGGAAGACCTGAACTTAAATGTCTACAAAGTGTTTTTTATAGTTGTTGGCTTTTTTTTCCCCTCTAAGTACACAGCAGTTTTCTTTATAGACAGAGGACTGAGCCTTGAAAACTGAAGGTAATTATTTAGATGCCTAAGGCTCAACTTTGCCATTGTTTTAGAGCTTTAGTTCCTTTCTTTTAAAGGAAACAATTCCTCCCACCCCACAAAACCTTAATTAAAAATTGAGTATGTTTTTGTTCATTACTCTCTTCACTATATAGGTATGTAGGTACTTAAATGTTTGTTTACAGTGTCACTGGGAAATTTCCTTAATTACTCCATTCTATAGTTCCATTTTTTTGTGATTTTGAATTTTCAAAGCTTTATTTGAAGAGAGCTTAAATAAGTATGATTAGTCAGCTAAAAAAGAAAAATTGTTCAATTCTCCTGTTAGTGGAAAACCTGTTAAATATTTGAATGCTGCTCTGTTTCCCTACAAGTGATTCATTTACTGTTGCTTAAACAGGGAAATAAAATCTGACAATGTTTATATTTGCTTAAATCACCAATACCTTAAGGTATTTAGGAAATAGGTTATGCTTTTCTTTTCTATGTCCATGTACTGTTACAGATGATATAAAAACTCTAACTAGATGAGAGACATTTCTTTCTCTCAGTTTGTGGGAACAAGACAAAAAGTTTACAAGAGACCAGGGTATGGTGGAGTTACTTTTCCTTAGTTGTTTTTTTTTTTTTCCAATACATTTTTTTTAGATATACCTGAAATGTTGACTCAGCTAGAAACTGATAAATGTGCAGACATGATACCAAAATTAAGACAAACTTTAGTAGAGATGCTACAAATAAATCTCCACTTGAATAATCTCTGGTTTCAAAAATTGTAGTATGTACAATGTAAATAACTTCCCTCTGCAAAATGAATGTTAATTTTTCAGTATTATAAAATGTGAATAAATAAATCAAATTATGACAGAAAGACTGGGATGTTGGATGTTTTTAAAGTGCTTGAAGTTTTGTAGTGCCATGAAGTTATGCCATCACTTCTGTCCCTTATGCATGAAATGTAACTCTTCATATTTGCATTTTCCTTTCCTTTTTCTTGAATTTGCTTACATTTAGAAAGTAAGAAACATGGCCCTGGAAGATGTAGTGATTCTTAATGTAGACACCAACACATTGGAAACCCCTTTTGATGACCTTCAGAGCCTTCCTAATGATGTGGTATGTATGAAATGATTTACTCAAGTTCATTACTTGAAAGTGTAAAACCTTTTGACCCATTCGGTTTGTAACTGGGGTGTCTCATTGTTTTACTCTCATTATTACAAGTAAACTGCTTTACTTCAGTTCTTTCTGTGTTTGAAGTGTTAAGCAATGGTTTTTTGAACATTGCTCACTTAGGGCAGAAATGCTGCAGCGAGGCACTGTCAGTTTTGGAATGGCATGATGAAGTTTCAGATCTAAAGAGTTAAGTCATTTATGGGTACAAAAAGGCAAATTAGAGTTATAGTACACAGGGTGCATCTGAACAAGAAACAAAAATAGAAACTTCCTTCTTCATAGTGTGAAAAAGTACTATGTTTTAAACCATCCTGCATTTTTAGGTAACTTTTGTTTCCAAATGAAATTGTGGGGGGGGGTTTCCTGTGCCTTCTTCCAGGTTTAATGAATGATGCATTTTATATCCTCAGTTATGGTATCAAAAGGATACCATACCAAAAGGTAAATTCTTCATATTCACTTCTAGCACTGCTCAGTGCATGTAATTTGGAACTTACTTGCTCATTCAAACTTTTTATTGGTATTTTATTTAAGAATTTGATAGAAATGTAGTATAAAGACTGGATCTTTCCCTTTAGCGGGACAAAAATACATCCAGCTTGCTACTTGCTGCTGTAATTGTGTCCACTGAAGAAGCTGAGAAGGAAGGGGAGTAAAATGAGTGTGTAAGAAATTATTTTTAAGTCAGAGGGTGACTATTTAGGAAAAACCGTGGAGGAAAATCTGGATTTCTTTTAATAGTTCAAAATATTGTGCTGCCAGTTAGATCTATACCATCTTATGTGTAGTTGAGAAATAAAACTGATATGCAGGGAGCTCAATATAAGCTGGTCTGTGTGAGGAAAAACTCAAGTAATGGTGAATACCCAGTGCCTCCTGCTGTGACATCCCATCATTTCTCTAGGATCTGTGATATAATCCATTCTTCGAAAACAGTGAGCTCTGGATGAAAGGTCCATCTTGATTGTGAACATTTTGGCTTTAGTCAAGCATTTAGTCTATAAAAGTTTCTTCCTTGAATTTTTCTGGCTTTATATAGCTTTTCATTTTCATTTCAATCCCAGCATCCAAATCTGCCAGCTGGGCATCACTCGTGCCATTATCCACAACCCTGGGAATGACAGACTTGTAAAGTTCATGGAATTATGTAAGAAATGTCTGGATACAGTGAGTGCTGGGCCTCAAACATGCATATGATTTGTCAACAATCAAGTATTATATTAGATTTTATGAGACTTCATTAAAGGAGCTGTTGTAGGCACACTGTAGAACATCAGAAGAGACTTCACCAATAAACACAGGACTTCAAGCTTTGGAATGTAATAAATTTTAAGAGACTTCCTTCCTTTCATTATTTACTTTTACTTCACTTTTATAACAGTAGAGAGTTGTGTTTTATTAGTTCAAATTTTTCTTGATTCAGTTTTCCACAGGTCTATTTAAAAGCTACATTTTATCTTGGAGGATGTTTGGAGCATAGCAGAGGAAGTGCTGCCAGCAAATTCAATTAACTGGCATGGCTCACAAATAGTGTACATGGTGTATTTTTTTTTCACAACTGCTATATAAATACAGCTGGGATTAATATTTGTTGCAACAAAGCCTTAACTTGAGTTGAGTTGCATTGTGCAATTAATGTTTGGGATCAGTGTTTATGTCTTATTTAGCTTTGTTTCATTATTTTAGTTACCTAGATAATGAAGTATTCTCTATGTCTTTTCCTTTCCTTCAGACTGCTTAATATTTGGCTTTGACCACTAGAGAGCAGCTGCTCTTCTTTGCAAGAATTGAATTTCTGTCAGTTCTTTCATGCATCATGTGTTTGGAACTGTAAGTGGATCAAGTTGTTCATCTCAGCAGGGAGACTCTAAAGCCAATCCATTATACTTTTTTCTTTTTCTTTTCTTTTGCTTCCCTGGGAGAATGGGGAGAATCTGGGAGTGTGTCTCCCGATTGGTCTCAGTCTAAATAAATGCATTTATGACCTGAGAAACTAAAAATGTCTTCAGGAATTTCATGATCATAAACGGCTGTTATGTCAAATGATTCTTTGGTTTTGCTACTTAATGTGACCAATGAGCAATTCATTAACTGCTGTATAGACACAAAATTTATTTTGCTAAATTAAATCTATCTCTATTCAACAGTGAGGAAAAATATCTTCTGTGTGATGCATTCTCCATCAGGTAATTATTGTGGTGGAAAATTTTAAAGCTGTTTTTCCCATCTTCTCAAACAGCTTTTTTTAATAAAGTAGAACAATGCTATGAAGTCCTGTGATTATTTCAGAGCTACAGGTAGTGAGTTGTGCTTGAGTTTCATGGTAGTGCAGTTGCTACCTTAACTGTTGATTCATCATCTCGAATGAGCTATCCTTTAATCTTTTTGTCCTAAGATCCAAATGAACATAGGCTACAGTGCAATGTCTTTCTAGTTATCATTTGTGTGAAAGGAGCTGTATAGCATTGAGACAGTTCCAGCAGAATCAGATTAAGTAATTTCTTTGCCCTGGTTTACCTTGGCAGTACCTGTGAGCATCAGACTTTCTGACCTGTTCAAGTCGAGTCCCTGAAAATCTAGTTGTGTACTACTGTGTTAGTGATTGAAGATTCAAAATCTGAAAAAGTATCCCTCCTTCACCTTGTGCTTCTGATACATTGCTGAAAATCTGGCAGCATGAGAAAGCCCTGGGAAGTAACTTTCCTTTTAAAACAGTCAATATTAAAAAAAGAGATTTATTAAGGACTGTGATTACAATAAGTGCATCTGCTGCTGACAAGTCTCCTACACCACCGTCTGTTTTGCAAGGAATAGCAAAGAGGGGGTAGTAATTTTTTTTTATGCAACCCTTATGGATTTTTCATTTATTTCCAAATAAGTGTCATCTTCTAGTCTTAGTTATAGTCAGAGCTTCATATTACCAGGAATAAAGCATAAGCTCACTCTGTCAACTTGTAGTTTTTATTAAATGAAGCCCTCATGCAATGCAGCATACTGAGCCAAAGAGATCTTGCAATTCTGATGGCTGTAAGAGTACTGTATATTTGCAGTAGCCTATGAATATCTTAGGCTGTCAGTAATTTAGTTGTATATGCTACTGTTGCCCATTGATTAACAAGTTGCCATAAGTAGGAAGCCCGGATTACTATTTTTCACTTAATTGGAAATTAACTGCTTTCAGGACAGCAAGAACTGCTAAACTACAACTCAGTAGCAGAACCATTTCCTTAAAGGTGAATCCATTTTTATTTCTTACACTGTGTTTGCAATAGAACGTTTCTTGCTTTATTCATGTTGACAACTGAAAAGCCTTGGACCTAATTAAAAGAATTTCCACTAGCACCTTTACTGAACCATTTCATTATGCTGCATTGCACAGATTGCATTTTGAAACATGGTGATAGTTTAAATCTGACCTTTAAACCTGAACTGCCAGAAGTATAGAAATCTTCTTTAAAAACACTCTTGGGGTAGACTGCATGTATATATGTCTGTTTGGCTAGAAATAATCCTCATATTCACTGGTTACAGTCCTATTTTTTTTTAAGTATTACTGCCTCTTCAGACAGGAAACTATCATAATTCTGCTTGTATATTCTACTTTGTTTTATATACTAATTTATTCCAGAGTAAACACAAATTTAGGGTTTTTTAGTTGTTTTGTCTCTTTAAGTATGTTGTTAACATTTTTTTTTAAACTATTACATGCCTATTGCAAAAGTCATGATTGAAAGAGTGAAAGTGTATATGTAAAAATAGTGTTGAATTTAGTCTTAGAAGAGAACAAATGATCTGAAAGTTTAAGGAATTAGCAAAATTTCTATTAATATTCTACTCTATACCAAAGAGGGAAGCTGAAATACAGAAAGGCTGTGACTAGCCTTCAGAACTTTTTGTAAAAGGAAGCAAAGAGCCTTTTCCTTCTATGTAGATGGCAAGTTCTTTATCTTCAAGTGAATATTTAAAGAAAGCCACTTATAAAAATGTTTGAGATGAATTTGGAAATTACTCAGAGCTATAGATCTTTTATAGCATTAAGAACTACATTTAAACGGTTTGTTTTAGTTAATATAGGAAATAAACTCATACCTTATCCCTGCAACATCAGACCCCTTCAAACAGGGAGAAGTGTGCTGTTTGCGTTTGAAAATCAGATGAAGCTTTTACATTGTGAGAGGAACAGAGCTCACTGTGAGACATTACCTTAATGAATAGGAGTGATCTGATTTTACGGGCATGTAATCTGTTATCATGTATTATGTGAATATACACTAAATAACTGTAATGAAATTCCTTCTACAATGGAGTTTGCAGAAAGTTTAAAAAGAAATGTCTTTGCAACTGTTTTGGTAAACACAAAGGCAAATATAACATCTAGTTTTAAAAAAAGAAAAAGTAGTGCACAGTATGGAATAAATATATATCACCTGCATAGCAAGATGAGGAGTCGCTGTCCTGCCCTCTCCAAATCTAAAAGTTACTTAAGAGGGAGGTGAGGGATGTGCTTACAGGAGGGATAGAACTGGAGCACTGACGAGCAGTTGCTCAGTAAAATCATCCTGCCATCTGCTACAGAGGGAAGCTGGTAGTAAAACCCCGAGGCAGAAAAAATTCATCTCATCTGGTAGGATTTTGAAGATATTGATGAAGCCAGAATAAGCTTTTGTTATGAGCTGGAGGATGAGGGGAAGGTCTTGAAAATTAATTCGAACCATCAGCTTTTATTTTATCAGGTATCATTCATAGTCCAGAAAACACAGTTCAGTTCACTACAGAAGGAAGAATCTGCTTACTCTGTAAATAATATTCTTACAATATTTCTTGTGTAGTGTGACATATATAGAGCTACCTCAATTGAGTCTTTCAGACTAGCATTAGAAAAAGGAAGATTTGCTAGTTATTGAGGAATAATTTCTTTTAAATTCATAATATGGATGTTTATGGAGTCATTAGCAATTTTCTGCAAATCAAGATGGCTGGGGATTCCCTGGCTTTCTGCTTTCTTTCTGAAATTGTGGCTCTTTCCCCTCTTCTGTGTAAGGTATCTCATCCAACTCAGGATATGCACCTGACATGACCATATCCTCTAGAAGTTGTAGCTTAATTTCTCTCAAGATCTGTTGCATAGATAATTTTGGTACTGCAACATGTTCTGTGAAATCTGTCCCAAAGACTTACTTTGTCCTGGTTCTGTTTGGACACCAAAAAATTTCTGCTGACCAAACTATTTGTTAATGGTTTAATCTAACCTGTACCTGCTGTAGCACAGACGCAGTAAGCCTGATTTTAATATTTGGAAGGATTTTTTAATCTCCTTTCCCTGCTTTATTTGTGAAAGAAAAATGCTGTCACTAATGTGTCAATACACAACCTTACTTCAGTAGTTACTGAGCTCGAAGGACTAGAAAAGAGACCTCAAACTGAGTCACAACCTTCCTGTGCATGGGGAATTCTGAAGCGAAGAGAACAATAATGGATAATCCTCTAAGACTTAAGCCCCTGGTGTACACAGAACGTTCAGGCAACTTGGATCAGGTAGCTTTACCAGTGCCTCCATAGAAATGTGTTTAGTTGATATTTGCTAAATTGTGATGGGCAAGTGTCTCTGTGCAGATGCTAATGAGGCTGACAGGGCTGTTCCTGCCTGAAGTGCAGCTGTGTGACTCCTGAGGTAATTAAACACCTCCAGAGTGGAGGGAAAGGGCAGTGGGTGTTAAGAGATGATCCGTCCCGGCACAGGTGGTTCAGATCTCTTGAGAAAGAGGAATTAAAAAAAAACCTGAGTGGATACTGACTGTCTGGAGGGGCGGATCCTCCGTGTTAATTTGAGGCTTTTAAAAAACCTGTGGATTTTGTTTTCTTGATTGCACTGGGTCTGCACGGCACGGCGGGGGCTGCAGGGCTGTGAGGCGCGGCCGGGCCGGCACTGACCGCTCCCAGCCGGTTCCTGCCGGTTCCTTCCTGTCAGAACCCGCCAGGCACTGCTGAGCCCTCAGCCTCTGTGGAGGCTTTGTAAAGTCTGTGTAAAGCCTAGGTAAGGAAGAGTGGAACACCTCATGGCAGAGGGTGAGGAAAGGTGGGGTGGGGGGCAGTCAAGCATGGGGAAGGTGTTTAAGTTTCCTTGTCTCTCACCACCCAGCTCTATTTTAATTGACAGTAAGTTAAATTATTTCTTCTAAGTCAAGTCTGTTTGGGCTGTGATGCTATTTGGTAAGTGGTCTCCTGGTCCTTGTCTGGGCCCAGAAAGTTTTTCTCCTGTTTTTCCTCATTCTGCTGAGGAGAGGGAGTGGGAGCATGGATGGGTGGGTGTCTCGTTTTGTTAGTTTGAATTAAGCTTCTCATAATACAAGGGAATATAGCTTTAAAAGAAAAAAAAACTTGTATTTTTGGCAAACAGATTGGTTAGATGTGCAGAATTTGTTCTTAGTTTTGGTGGTGATGGATGGCCTGGTTATGCTGAACAGTTATCTGATGTTTAATGTAGCTGAAATTTCTTCATGGTTTCTAATAATGAAAGAGAACTTCATGGTCTGCCTTGGTAAGAGTAGTCAACAACTGTTAACGGTGGGTTTCAAGTAGGAGGGAAGATTGAAATGAAGCTTTAATTTTTCTGATGGTTTATGAATTGGACGCAGAAGTAAAGCAGCTTGAAAAGTATTAACTGAAAAATTAAACTTGGAATTCACCATGTCACTTTTGGTCACAACTGCTGCTCTGGTGAGAGTGTTTTTCATGTAGCTGTGCCTCACTGTGTTGAGCTTTGCTTGTCATAGGAGAGTGATCCAGACATGTTATGTGATTTCAGGTTTCTGCACTGAAGAACAGATTAAAGAAAGTCTCCACAACCACTGGAGATGGCGTTGCAAGAGCGTTTCTAAAAGCACAAGCGTCTTTCTTTGGGAGCTACAGAAACGCCCTGAAAATTGAACCTGTAAGTAAAAAATCTACAAGCATTTGGAGACAGAAGGGGAAACCTGTGGTTGCAGTGGAGAGCTTGAATACCCGAGAGATACTAAGATGAGTTCTGAGTGTAATTTGGGAGTTCAAAGGAGGGACGTGTGAATGAAGGCTTACTGGTTGAGACAAGGTGGTGTATTTTGCATTTTCCTGCTCTGAACATTAATGAAGAGATCTGTTATTCAGACAAGTACCGGATCTAATTGTAATTGTGATGTTAAATGAGAAGATCAGAATTTGGACTACAGGCATAGTGTTTCTTAAGGCTGAGGAGGTTTCAGTAACTAAAATCTCAGTACTGTAGATTGCCATGTTATTTAAAAAGACACAAGGATAAAATAGTTCAGTGTGAATTTTAAACAGTCCAGTAATGGCCATCAAATAAGTATCATTCCAGCAACTCGTATGAGGGTTCAGCAATCACTTTTGAAGTCAGCGTGAGGCCTTCCACATGTTACTGTGGGTATTGTGTGTGTGAAAAAAAAAAAAAAAAGCTTACATTTTTATGTAAAATGATTATGATTTTAGAGCATCTGAGGTGAAAGAATTGGAGGTATTTAAAATGTTGTCCCTATGACTAACAAAAATGAAACCAGGAAGTTTCATTTCTTTCATACCAACTCTGGCAGCAAGCTTCCTTTATGCAAGTTGAGGAGACCCTGACTTCCCTTTATCCATGTATTCTTCCTTGCTCCCCAATGTTCTTCGCAACATTGCCGGGCAGTTGCAGTTGCCGGGCAACTCTGGGAATATTGGTGTGTGTTTTGCCTGGATGTGTCTGTGAGATTAACTAGTTAAGGGATTGATGAGAAAAAAAAAAAATTGAAATTGCTTTTCTGGAAATACCATCTGGTATTTTGAAGGCTTAATGTTAAACATTTGGAATTGGTTGGCAATGGCATGCCCTGGGAAGTGCAACTTCGAGGGACAGTTAACTTGAGGAAGTTTGGTTTACTTATCATTCCATCGAAGAAAACATATAAAGGTACTTGCACAAATATGTCCTAAAATCCAATTTTAGTAATCAGGAATTGGAAACTTTCAGGGCTTTCTTTCCCAAGTCCTTTTCTATTTTAAAAATTTAATGACTGATTATACATTACAATATTAAGATTTAGATAAAGAAAAGTTGCAAGTGTTTCACGTGCTGAGCATGTCAGAGTCAAATGACCTGCATTCTGTTTCCAGTTTTGCCAGCTTTATCTCCTTTCATAGGTTTTTGTCTCGTATTACAATTCATTTCTTAGACCATCTCATCTCAGATGACTTTTTGGCTTCAATGATTTGAAGCTATTTTTCCTTTTTCTTTGTAGGCCCAAAATGTGTTGCAGAGCAGACTTTAAATTGATACTATACTTAAGCATAATATGAGCTCTTGGTTTGTTCAGAAGCTTTTACTCTAAAAGGGTACAAGGTTATGTGTTGTATATATGAACCAGTACACCAAGGATGGATGAGTTACTGTTGCTGTAAACTTTCTAAGGCCTTTGGTAACTGGAACTTTTGTGTGAAAAAACATATTCAAATAATACAGCCCAAAAGTCTGATCATAAGATTTATGTAACAAAATAGCTGATATGGTCATGTTTCCTGCTCTGTATAGGTGTTTTCTGTAGTTGTGTTAAGCCAGGTTTTAAGTGTGGAAGAGTATCTGTTACATGTGATGTACTGCAGGTCTCCACAGCTCTCTGTTTCTTACATACAATAAAACACATTAGAAGGAGTGCATTTACTTGGCTGTGTTGAGGCAGGTTGTTATCTTTATGGATATTACTTAAACTTCTAACACTGACACTGGTGTGAGCATTTCATTGACCTTAATGACATTTTTAAAATTCCCATTTCTTTGCTGTTTGCAGAAGGATTGTTTTTATCATCTAAATATGTAGTTCGTGAAAGTAGGTCTTCTTCAACAGAACTAGCTGAGCAATTATTACGTGTATGTTAAGGTGCTTTTTGTACTTGTGTGTGTGTTGGTAACTGAGGGGGAAGAGTCTCAAGTTTTCTGCCTCAAGGATGCTGGCTGTGCACTTTCTTCTGGTGACACCTGGTGGTTAGAGACTGCAATTCATTGGTTTTCTCTGACAATCTTTGTTCAGAAGCAAACATCCTGACGGTAGTGAGTAAAGGTAAGCTGACGGTGTAGGCTGAGACAAAGCAGTGGTCCTTTGGGTGTGATGCACCAGGATGTGTTTGGTTTCAGTGTGGGGTTCAGGTACCACCAGCCAAGGCTGTAGGGATGCTCTGTCACCTGCCTTGGATGTGGTGGTTTTACAGGAGGCTCCAAGTTTGGCCAAGTCTTCTCAAATGACAAGCTTGCTTTCTGTCCTCCAGTGAGGTTTGCTTAAGGAACTGTGTATGCTTAATGCAACCTTCTCTAGCTTGACAAGTTTGAAGAGCTGGTTTACTTGCACTTTGATTTAAAATCTGGATATTCGGCACAAGTATTTCTGTTTCCACGTCTTGGTTCCTTTTGCCTGTATTTCATTGCTATAAAAACAGTGTAAGCTGAAAATCTTTGTGCATATTTCTCTTTTGCAGTGCTGCAGCTTTTCTGTGGATAATTAAGGGGGAGTAATTTTAACATTCCTAACTCAAGTCCATCACTACCTAGGTGTTCTTGCAAGTAGTTCTCTTTAACTTCACTGTTTTGCAGTGATAGTCCTGCACGCAGGCACTTGGAAATTTGGTGGCTTTCACTCACAGTATAGATGGTATAGTGAGGTGAGAGGTGTATGTAATGCAGTGTGAGCTAAAGAAACCTGGTTTATTTCTGATGCACCACTGAAGAGAGATGTCTGTACATGAGATTCTGGTGTTTGTTTGGATTTGAATCAAGATGTCCTGTGTTGTTTTTAAAAGGCTGCTTTTGTTACGATTTTATAAATCTAGTTATATGGGTGATGGACACTGCGTTCTTTGTAAATTGGTTTCTTGTGTGTATTGTCCTAGTTCCTAAATCTAGACCTTTCTCTCATTTCTAAACTAGATGTAAAGAGGATTTTGGCCAATTGTTAAGATGCTAAATACTAATAATTTCTGTTGATATTTCTGTTACTACTAATTCTGTTGTTAACATCTATTGATTTCTCATGAAGACATTAAAGCAGCAGTGTAATGGCATGGCACAAGGCCACTCTATTAATTACTTTGTACCTATCTCTTGCCCAGACTAACACTATGAATACCTTCTGCAACTCCAAATCCATGAGATCAGAGTGGGACAGGAGTCAGAAGAGAAAAGTAGATGATGTGTGGTGCAGAGTTAAAAAAGCAAATGCCAGATGAGTCCAAAAGGAAATTTTGTTGGAATGTGTGTGCAGTAACACAAAGAAGCTCGTGTTGCATACTGGTGCATAATTCATTTTGAAAAGGCTTTGTACCATTCAGTGCTTTATCTACTGTGAAGTATGATTGTTGCCATGGTGAATTACTTTTTTAAGTTATTCAGGAGAAGAGTAAATAGTTGTTTCCAACTCTCTGTAATTGCTACAGCCCGGATACAGCCCAATTCTTCTACATAGCTATTTTTTGCAAACACCCCCCCCCAGTGTATATTTTTCAGGTATATATTTTATACAAAATAGATCCTTCCATTTCCCCAGAGATGTCTCTAAAGGTCAGTGCTTGTCCACATATAGAAAAACAAAGGAAAACCACTAATGTGTATATTACATGTATACAAACTTGTTAAAAAACCCAAACCAACCAAACTGTAGGGGAAACAGTGAGCAAAAGCATATAAAGTAAAGCTTTTATTTTACTTGCAGTTTTATTTTGCTGCTTTTGACTTTAGTGCTGATATGTATTTAACAGGGATTTTCTCTCTATCTCTACTTTTTTAACTGTTTAAACTCCCAAATATGTGCCTGTATAGACAGTCTAGTAGTGCCCAAATGATGGTAATTTCTGAATCTCATCCTGATTTTTTTGCAAACATATAGGAGTAGAGAATGAAAATGGCATTGACAGTAGCAGTCTGTAAAACCTGATGTTTGCATGACAAAAATTGAGATAAATTGAATTTCTGTATATTCTGCAAGTGAAACTCAAGACTTTTTTTTCCCCTACTATGAAGATTCAGTGTTTTATGGCATTTTTGAGGCCTCTGGTATTTGACAATCTCAGTTGGAAGCTACCTGTAACTAGGGTTATGCTTTACCATTTATGGAACATATTCTAGTAGATAGAATTCTGAATTCTGTCACCCACTGAAAAAGATTTACTGGAGAAAGACAATATTGTTTGTTTGCTTGCTTTCTGAGTGTTTATTGTTTTTATTTCAACCCTGTTGCTGTGTTTTGTCTCTGAGAATTACTGTTGCTATAGACAAGTTTCAGCTCTTGCTTTTGCTGTTGTAAACCTTAAATATGGCTCTTTTTCTAACAAGCATTTACTGTTCTTCAAAATGCATTTAATATTCTGCATCTACGTCTGTTGAGATACACATATGCTAATGAAACTGAAAAGACATTCTCTTTAATCTCTTATAGCAGTCTGTTATGTAGTAAATAGAATTGTTTTGTAATTTCCAAACTGTTACAGAATTCTACAACACAGTACCTTGTATGCCACACTAGGCAAGGATAGCTAAGATTCTGAAGGAAAGGCAAAAAATACTTGAGAATGTCTGCATAGCCCTCTGCTGAACCTGACATTTCTGCTGTAAAAGATGCAGTCAAAATTTCTGTCCATCATATGCATTAAACTAAAAAAACACAGCAGCCAAAACCAACCAACCAAGCGAAATCCCCCATCCCCTCCATCCCCCCTCAAAAAAATCCTCAAAACCAGCATAAAAATGGTTCTCTACTGCAGTCTGGAAACATTCCAGTCCAAAGTAAAGTTCCTTTGAATGTGTTTTTCAGATACTGATATTGACAGGATTGAAATTATTAAGAATCTTTACCTGTTTCAACAGACATTTAAGTTTTGTGGTATCTTAGTTTGTTGGAACCTGTGAGCAATCAGAAGAGAAGTAACTACTGTTTCATTGTGTAAGTAAATTTGCAGCCTCTGTAGAAATTACATGTTGAGCCACCAGACTGGGCAGAGGCATTCTGTCTTCTCTGTTGGTGCTGCAGAAATAAAAGTAGCTTTGTTCAAAAGCCTCTAAATCTTCCAGTTACCTGGGAGTGTTGTACAGTGAGGAGCAGCTCCGTGATACTTCAGCCTTACTGAAAAGATTTGTACAGTCAACTGATAAATTATTTGTCTGTGCCTTTCACACCTGATTCTCCAGGGGTTTTGTGCCTTTTTATGCACTTCTCAATTGTTATTGTTTCTTCTCAATTTGTTTCAAGCCTTTGTTTTTGTCTTTGGGACTGACTTTTGCCTGTGTTTTTGTTATGTTTTCTCCTGATACTTCACTTATAATTGAGAGTGCACAGTCTCGGCAAGCAATGAAGCAGTGTGCAAATGCCACCGTGCAGGAAAAGTTGAAGATATTTCCTGAACTAATAAAGCGCAGGGGACTTAAAGTAAAACAATGAAGCAAGTAAACAAACACCAAGCACCAAAATAACATGACTGTTGAATTCAGCTTCTCTGTGAGGCACTCAGTGACTGTGTGTTTTTTAAATGAGCTATGAATAAGCTGCATTTGGTATCAGAAAACAAAAAACAAAACAACACCACCACCCCCTCCACACACACAAACCCCGCTAAAGAACTCCCTTTGAAAGGCATTCAGGCAGGTGGGGAAAATGTGGAATTTACATCCGTACTAGTGTGAGCAGCTGTACAATTGAATAGGAAGTCTTATTGCCTTGAAAGAAGATGCTAGAAGATATTTTGGTGTTTGTATTTGTAAAGCATATGTCAGTAGCAGACAAACCTGATGAAATAATGATAAAAATTAGAGTATTTAGTCAGGTTAGGAGCAAACTAATGAAAATATTGTCATGCCACTCTGGTCTATCACCATGCACCTTATGGATTGAGTATGCATTCAGGCATACAATTTAATTCTTCTAATATAAAAAGAGTAAAGTGAAAGGCAGTAAACCAAAATTATTTGTAATGATTTGCATAGATAGGTGATAGAGTTCATACAGGGAAAGCCAAAAATACTGTGGTGTTAAAGACAGAATGAGACAATTATGTATGCATGACATAATTGACAGTTCAGTTTGATTGCTTTCTGTGCAGACAGCATAGTAGAACTGCTATCATTCAGAGTTGTGCTTTTCTTCAGAATCACACAGAGATGTTCTGAAACTGCCCTGGGGCTTAGCAAAAAATCCCATGTGAGTGGAGCTTCAGTAGTGTGCTGGCTGTTGTCTTGGTTCTGCAGTCCTGGGGAGGGATAGGGGTAACTGCTTGCCTGGTTTTTCATACTATACTTGTTACTTACTTAAGACTTCTGGAAAGGGAAAAAATAGAAAAGAACCAAACCCTTTTTCTTGTTTGGTTCTTGTGCCTAATCAGAAATTTGGACAACTTTTGTTTTCAAATATGTTGATACTTGCATTTGGGAAATCCAAATTCTGGCTCACGATTAAAGCACTTGATAGGCAAAAATTAACTTTGAGGACCACCTTTTCTATTTTGGGGGGCACAAAAATGTAAGCTCTGTGGAGGGATGATAAATACATTCTTTGAAGCACATGGTACTTCAGTCTAGCGAAACATGAAATGAAAAGATCCCATCTTATTTTTTTCTAATTTAATTCATTGTTTTCTGTTCCTTTCATTTGATGAGTAGCAGCTTTTGGCAATGACAGATATTATATTGTGACTGAAATGTGCATTTTGTAAGTCATAACTTGGTATTTAAATAAACTGTATATGTGCAGTGTACAAGATTTATGTGGAGCACAGCTGGAGGTATTCTGCTCAGAATTCCTATGGTTTAAAATGTCTCTTTCAAGTTTGAAAATGTGTTGCGAAGTAGATACCATTATGATAATTGGAAGTTCAGCTTCTCTGTCTTGCTCTATTATTTTTTTGAATACAATTAACACATCACACACACTTCACCTGGTCTCTCCTCATTTACCTCTGACACTTCCTTGATATTTATTTAGACACATGTGGTGTCTTTGCTTTGAACTCAATAGCTGGTATATTCACTTTTTAGAAGCATTTTTCTCATTTAGAGATACACAATTAGCTTGCATTCTTAGAGAAAAGTATTTATATTGATGTCAATTTTAGTCTTTTGCTTATTTGTTAGATGATCAGGATGTAAATTATCTAAAGATTGTAGGAAAAACTGTGATAACTCTCAAATCAGAATGCCTGCTGAGAAGTTGCAGAGCAGCTCATTCCATTACAGTTCTCGCGAGGAAGGGGTACAGAGAAGATGGGCATAACAGCTTGCTGGAGAGAAATGCTGAAAAAATGAGTCAGACATTTAATCTGAAATTGTTCTGTTTTCTTTAAGGTAGCATAAACTCAATGTTTTGTTGGAAATAAGCTTCATTCCTTCAGGAATAATGCTTTTATTTCTGAAAATGAATGACAGTAAGTATGTCTTATAAATAAAAGCAGATTCTTAAACTGGATTTAAATCATGTTGTCATAGTGTTTATATCTCAAATAATGTATGTAGTGTGTTGTGTATGTAACATTTTTAAAGATTCTAGCAACATAATGCCTGTTTCCTCTAGAAAATTAGAAATTATATGAAATTTTTTTTTCAAAATTATAGAAACTATCTGACACATCACATTTCAGTGATACCACAGGAGAAAAGAATATGAAAATACTGCAACACTGCATTTCATTTATGGAAATCAGGTTTGAAGTTTTTTGGTTTTTTTTTTCCTCTTTTCATTTTTTCATGGTTTTAGGAATACTTCTAAGGGTTGGAAGTTGAATATGGAATGAATTCAATATCAAGTTTAAGCTTGAACCTCATGATAAAGCAGGAAATTATTCTGGGTTATTTGATTAATTTTAGCTGTAGTTTGGAATGAAATGGAGCTATGTTTTTGAGTTCTGTTCTCTGTCCATTCCTATAATAGTTGTTTTCTGTAATGTTCAGTAACTGTATTACTGAAGATGTCTGTTATTTGTAAATTGGCTCCTTACAGGAAAAAGGTGTCATCTGCTGAATAAGAATTAATTTTCTTTGTTTTAAAATAAATCAGTTCCCAAGCTTTGCAGCTCCAAGACTCCAGTGTTTTCAGTAGAAAGTAAGATGTGCCCTTGAAGGGATCTGAAATGCTGTCCCTGAGAAAGGAAGTGTGGTTGTGACAGTGCAGACCTGAGGTGTGTGTGCTTGCTTCACCATTGTCATCACCATGGAGAGATCCAGTGTTCTGGAGTTGCAGCTTTGTTGGGTTGCTTGGGAAGGGTGTGATGCAGGAGCCATTAGAGCAGGGCATGGCTGAGGGAAACCTGGATCACAATAACATAAAAAGAAACCTGTGTTTTCTTGTGAGATGCCTTACTTGAACTTCAGTTTTCAAAATGCACACTTAAAATTCTCTACAAAAAATATGTGGAAGAGTATTTTTTTTTTTTAAATTTTTTTTTTAATGAAGTCATTTTGTAATAAAATATTTCAAGCACTGGCTAAGCTGTAAAGCTTAGGGCTGATAAACAAAGCATCTGAAGCCAAATGGCCCCGTAGCTAACCCCAATTAAAATAAAGATTTCATTGGGCTCTGTCCTGACAGAGAGGGAACATATTGTTGCCTTTAAGGGAGTTTGGTTTAGTTAATGAAAGAATTTATTTCATTTTTTCAAATACAGAACCTAATTAAATAAGTTTCAACTTGACTTGTAGTTGAGGACATTTTAACTCCTTAAAGGTTACTTTTGTGTCCAAGTATAGCTCTTTCTTGAATAATTCCTGATGTAGTATTTGGTTGTGTAATTTATATAATAAAAGATTTTATAGCAGATCTTATGTGAGTAACTATATGCCTGGTTGATATACACAGAATCTCAGGCTCGTAGGGGCTGGAAGGGACCTCTGTGTATAGACCAACCCCCCTGCCAGAGCAGGTTCATCTAGAGTAGGTTGCACAAGATGGCATTCATATATGTATACAAATATATGTGGTGTTGATTCTAAAAAGTGTAAAACTAGTTGTTGATGATACTCTCGTCAAGCATCCTACTTGGTATTAAGTATTACTCAGAGATAGTAACTTATCCTAGATATTGTGAAGTGAAGGTGACACGGTTTTGCTCTGAACACACCCCAAAAGCTGTAAATGATACATGTACATTGCCTTCTCTTGGTGACCTGAAAGGAAGGATGTATTAAATAACCATTTTTAGTGAAGCTCTCCAAGCAATAGTTAAAATCTGCATCTCTTGACCATTTTGTATTAAGGAGAATTAATGGTGAAAATGAAAGTAATTTGTAAGGATTACAAATGTGATCAGTTTGCCTTTCTTCAGGATCTGTCTGTACTTGTATTGGTAAAGTTCATCCCCCTTTTTATCAACTAATATATGGAAAATGAAGAACACTTATCTATAGATGCTTTCTATTTACATACAAGAACATTTTATACTTAACACCTGAAAGAATGGGAGTGCTGTTACCTTAATTTCTTGCCTAAGATTTAAAAAAATTTAAATGGCTGCTGTGCCTCTGGTAACAAACCCAACTGAGATGACTTACAGTCCTTATTGAATGATGGTGAACAGTGCTGCTTGGCTGTGTTATTTATACTTCCTCAATGTAGCAGCTAATTAAAGCATCTAATCAGCAGCATTCAGGAAGTGATGGGTTCTTCAACATTCGTTGTTACAGAAGCTGAATCTAATAAAGGAAATTTATGCTTTAAGTAAATAATTTTTAGTTGTAACAGGTATGTAAATATTTCCCCAAAACACATCTGTGAAGCTAAAACTGCATACTGGTGGATCTGTGGCTTTCTAGTTAATAGGGAGGACTTCACAATCACATTTTAAAAAACATATATATGTTGCATTCCCTCATTAAGGGATTTTAAGCTAATGTTTGGAGTGTGTGTTCTCTTCCAAATGTCACTTAATCATGTGTTCTCCTCTACATGTTGAACAAATTACATTCCAGCTCTCTTAAAATGAGATTTCAGGGTGAGTAAAGAAGCTCTCTGTGATGAAGAGGGCTACTGATGTCCCTAAGTCAGAGTCATTCTCAAGGCTTGCTTTTGATGAGGTTTGCATCAGGTCTGTGTTGACACCTGATTTGAAAGTTACCTTCAACTATATAAGTTATGCCTATGTGAGAAAAGAAATTAGTTTTATTAACATATAAGTCATAAAATACTTGATGGTTTGGGAGAGTCTTGCAGGGTTTTTAGTTGAAAAAAAGTGTTTTTTCGGTGTGGGTGTGAGCATGAGTGAAGGACTAGATGGTAGTAGAGTCCTCAAACCCTATTTACATATGTTACAGATATGCATATGTTACAGATCTTGAGATAAGTGAAATGCAGTGCTGTTCTTTTCTTTGAATTTCTGTAGATCATTATAATTAAGATATGTTTCAGAAATCTCAAGAATAGTTGCCAAACATAACCAGAAATAAAGCATTGCATCTAGCCAGATTTCTAGATATCCTCACTCTGCCCTAAAGCTACATTTCCCATCCATTATCTTGTCATAGTTTATTGTGCTCAATTTTAATTAAAATTTTATAGCAATTTTGCAGTCATAACTGACATAGAAATTTTCTACAGGCTATTATACCCACAGGATATTTCTCATACGTGTTTTTCTTTCCTTATTTTGCATCTTGTCCAAATTCAGTTCTTTGGAAAAATCCTTGGTGACAGAGAGCATGAAACAGAAAATGGAGAAAATGTCACAGTGACTTGAGTGACAAGCAAGAGTTTACAACCAGGAGTGATCAATTACATTTTTAATTCTTTAGGAGTGTTGATTCTAATAGCCATATAACTAGTCTTAAAACCTGATACATTTGGTCTTTGGGTTTATTTAATTTTACTTATGCTCAGTGTAGTATATGCACTGTGTATTCCTCATTCCTCCAATGCTGCAACCTGCAGCTCTTGCTTTTCTGCCTTTAAGGTGGTTGTATTCACATCTTTTGCTTTGATAAACCAGTCTGAAAAGTCACTTTTTATGCTTAAATAGATAAAATAACAGTGGATCATCAATCCTTATTGCTGTATAGGAAGCCCTGTAATACTAATTGGTTGTCAAATCCCTAAGAAATAATGGATTAACTTGCTTGATCATAATGCCTTGTTCAGAACCTGAAGTTTGCTGATGTCCCCATCCTCCCTAGTTAATGCAATTACTGATATGCATTCAGGACGTTTGAGTGGATTGCATTTCATTAATACAATTTGAGCAGACAATACTAAGTTGCTGTTGGGCCTGCCCTGACAGCTAATTACTGAAATGAAGTGTGTACATGGCTAAGAAACAATGGAGCACTTGTCAGGAGCATTAAAACAATGCAGAAATACTGCTAAATCTTGGAATCACTCCTTTGAGCAGTTTTTCTTGTCTCTACAGACTTGGGACATGTCTGATTGTGATGGTGAGTTAGACTTCAGGGAAACAAAGTTTGTTGCTGCTGACTGAGATGCACAGCAGCTCCGTGGTGCCCTTCCTCCTGTTGCAGTCAGACACTGTGTGTGCTTGTCCCAGCAATTACCTCTTGCTTACAGACACCATTGCACATTTCAACCCATAAAACATCAAGTCTGGTATTTGGATACTGGAGATACTGTGAATGCCAGACAATTTTGCAGTATTTTTTACAGGAAAAACTCTTGAAGAGGAGGTGCCAGTCATTATTGGAGATTTTTTTTATATTGCTGTTAAGAAGAGTCTTGGATTACTGGGCTGGTTTGTCTTGATGTGGGCATCCGTATCCCTGATTTTAATAAGAGCCAGTGCCACCTCTGAACAGCTCCTGTTACTTCATCTGGGGGTCTCCAAGCCCACATGTAGCACAGAGACAAGGGAGTTTGTACTTTACCTTGATTTTTGCAAGGCATTTTTCTTAATCCTTAACCATTTCAGTTAGTAAGCAAAAACAGAGGAAGCTGAGGTGTTTTTTCTTTCCAGTGGCAACCATCAGCCAAATATGTTGATTTAATCACATGTGCAAACTGGTGGCCCATACAAAGTTGCAGCTTAGTTTCTTGGTCGGCATGATAATGCACCTTTTAAAGTGTACCACTTTTTAAAACTCAAATTTTAACTGAGGTGCTTAAGAGATTTTTCTTCAGTGTCCATTCACACGTAATTCCAGGGTCTGCTATGAGCTGTAACATTGGGCAGTAAAATTATTGTAGTAGAAAAAATACTGTTTATTTTTGAATTTGAATTAATATTTTTAAATTCAAATCTGCTGCTTCAATTGGAGAAAGAAAGGAGAGTCACAGGTTGCCAGTAAAGGGTCTGTTCTGCCTGATCAACTCTAAAATTCATGTTGAGGTGCTAGAATACTTTGCAATTCTTGCAAGTGATTTTATAAAACAAGTTACAGACTGGGCTCTGCCTTCATGTATTCTCTCTCCACGGAAATTATGTTCTTTTCCTCATTTCAAATTAGATGAGTACAATGAAAACCTTATTTTACATATTTATTAACAAGGCTTTCATCCCTGTGGTATTGTAACTGTCCTCACTACTTTATGCAAAGAAATGGGAAGGAAAACTCACAAACCCTTAAGCAGTAACTTATCACTCTTCCTCAGGCATTATTGCTCTTGTCTGTATTCTTCCTGCATGTTGCTCCAGCAAACATTATTTATTGCCCTTCCTTTACCTGTACTGTTGTTGGCATTGTTTTTGGATTTTTTTGTTGGTTTTTTTTTTTTTTAATTCTGAGATAAATCTTACAGACCTCATGCCAAGTTCAAATCTCTTTGGCTGTCTATTGTTAGAAAACTGAGTGAAGAAAGAATGTTGACTCCACTGCCTGGCATGTGAAGGGTTAAGGGAGTTTTTAGCCTCACCAAAAAGTATTTGGTCAGGTACTCAGGTGCTGGAAATTTTCTTAGCAACATCAGTCACCTAGGAACATGATCATCTGCTGTTCTGGGGTAGAGATTACAGAGCTTAATGATTAGCTACTATAAGCTGCAGCTGATGCCAGACTCTACCCCCTTTACACCTAATTAGCCTCATTAATGAGCTCCTCTGCTCTCCACAGAGAGGGCTTCCTCCTCGGAATAGGAGGCAAAAATACTTTACCCAGGTAGATGTGCTGAAACCTTTAATTATTGCCCACACCTGCAAAGCCTTGTGTCTCTGACAGCAGTATTGCTTAGCTGAAATTGTGCTTATTTACAGTGACCACAGTATGAAGTATTAACTCTTTAGCACCTTAGGCCTTGTTTTTAAACTTTGGAAATATTTGGATAGGGTATAAAGCTTAAGTACTTGAAAAATCTATGCTTAGTAAAGTTGGGGCGGGCAGGGGGACGGGGTGTTGTATGTAACAAAATGGTTTCAGAAGTTGCTGAGTATTTTGTTTAACACAGAAAAATTAGTTTAAATTTCTGCTGCATGTCAAGTCTTGGATTTCCAAAACTGTGAACACTGTTAGACAAGTTTCATTCCTTAAATGAGCAAGTCTTGCATTTGGAGCTACGTAATTTTGTACTGCTAAAATTAAAATAAGGAAAAACACACATCTAGTCTTCAATGTAGCAGACAATAAGTAGGCTAATCAAGTGTTCTGGTGTGAGCAGTTATTGGTAAGTGTCTACTATATTCTAGTGTTTACATTTCATTAACTTTTTTAGCTTTATGTCTGGTTTTCATTTGTTTTAATGCTAAAATAGCTGTGTAACATTTTGTGTGTGCTTTTCAATCAAGGCACTTATGCCCATACAGAGAAATATGTATGTACATTTATCAAATTGGCTTAAAGGGTGGGACAGTAGGTTCTTAATCTACTTTTTAATAGGAAAGTTCAAAATGCTAACTCCTCAGTGGAAATACTTTGCTGGTCATATAGTAACTCATTCCACCACAGCCAGCTTTCTTGAATTTTCATCAGGAAATACCTCCTGTGCAAACACCTACCTTGCACCCAGGATGTAGGTACTCTGTGGCACTGGAAAGAGCAAAATCTAGTTCTGCAGGGAGTAGGCAGCTTTCTTGGAGTTGAGGTGAGCAGATGGTGAGTGTTTTACTGCTGTTTCATGCTTTTTCACCTGGCTTTCTCAGCGTCTGGCCCATCATTGCAGCAGGTGAAGCAATTGCAGAGAAAGCTGTGGAGAAAGGGCTGTAGGATTCTCACAGTCTGTAGGCAGCTGTGGTCACAAGTTACAGTTCTTTCTGAGGGAGTTTGAGCCATGTCATTTTTTCCCCCTGGAAATTCATCTTCTAAAATGAACAGAAAATTATGTGTCCCCTGTGAGGCATGTTCAGTGCCTGGGTAGAGTCACAGGGCTTTTCAGCCAAAGCTGTGACATCAGTAAGGTTCAGTCAGCTTTTTTCTTCAGAAGATGATTCAAGCAGAAGACTGAGCTCATTTGAACTAAAGCATTAAAGTTTAAAAGAAAGTTGGAACAGAAAACATGCAATTATGCAGCATAAAAAATATTAAGAAGCTTAAACCAAATATAACTATTAGTAATTTTTAGGAATATGGAGCAAAATGTGTTTTACTTTATTAATTAAAACGGCATCAAGCCTCACAAATTCATGTTCATTTTTTCATGAATGCATTTTGAATTGAATGCCAAAGTAAAGCATCAGAGTGACTGATTTTTCAAGTATTTGGATGATTTATCAATTGTTAGTGCTCCTATAGCTATTACATAAAGGGAGTTGAAATTTGTGGATTCTTCTGACGGAAATTAGAAGTTTAGTTCTGTTTCCAAGGTGAGAAAAGCCTGAGGTTCCAGGGCAGATGAGAAGGACTTTTACAAGATAAGAATTGTCACTGTGGCCATGTGGGTCTGGAGGAGAGCAGAGTTGGCAGTTTTGGCCCAGCAAATATCTGCCCATCTGCTCTCTGTCAGGAGATGTTAGAAGTGCATCTGGATCTGTGCCCCGGAGTTCCAGCTCGGAGCAGGGCATGTGCTTGTCTCCTGGACAACTCAAGGAGCTGTGTAAACTGCTGTGTTCAGAGCCAGATGCTTCTCTGCACATGTGGTCTAATTAGATGGTATTTTCCCCCCTCACAATAGAGTGCAGAAATTTTGCATGGTTTCCATGTCAAAACTGTGTAGCTGATTCAGTGGGACCTGGGAGGAGTCATGTGGCCAAATACTGCATTAACCCAACTTGCTGCAAAGCAAAACTTTGGTGTGTGTAAGCTGTTGGTTTGCAGGAATGCAGAACAAATTCCCTTTGGTTGCCTCATAATGGTTTGAGCAAAGACTGGGGGGGGGGAAGTGGTGAAAGGAAGAATCTGCTTTTTATTTTTACTTCATCCTCACACTGGATGCAACTTTCTCTTCAAGGATATACCAGGAAGGTGTATTTATTACCAATGACTGAGGAGCTCTGCTAGAAGTGATTGAAAGGTAGCATTGTGATTGTACTAATGCTGCTTTTTCTGTCTTGCCTTCTCACATGGTAAAAACTGAGCCTCTTTTTGACAGTGTGACTAAATAGTAAAAGGAAAATGAAGAGCTCTCATTTATTTTGAAAAGATAGTGTTATACTTTTATTTCCACCTGTGAGAAGCACCTGAGGCAGTTGTGGACTTGATTTTTTTGTTCTTTTCCAGAAGCATTTTGGGCAGACATACAATATCCTTATGCTGTGTAGTGAGCAGTATTGAGGGAAGTGTCATTGGTGCAGCACATCCCAGGAATGGATGCTGTTCCATCTTTAAGAGCCTCGTAACATAAGTTACTGATGTGTAATCTCAAATATGTGACAAGTAACCATAGCAGGCATAGATGTGTATGAATTCATGTAATGTCCACTTAGGTTTCCCCAGAGACTGTGACATTATTTGAACAGAAAGGAATGAAACCTAATCCAGTGCTTTTGATTATCAGATGGCACAACATGATGACAAATGAACCATCAGTGTTCTGCTATAGTGAATAGCATTTATTTTGCCAGATACTACATGAAGGAGGTGGTAGTGCACATCATGGTACCTTATCTTTTTCAGTGTCTACCAGAAACTAGATATCTCTAACTATTACAGCTTAATTTCATTATATTAATTTTATTTATAGAGGCAGGGGTTTTGTTATTTTGTTAGGAGAGTGGGGTTTTATAACCTACCTTTATTCATAAAGCTTCCCTCACATTGCTTTATTGAAGTTACAAACACTTTATTCTCCTTCTGCATCTATATTAACTTCTAAATTTTATATTAATGTGTTAATCTTGAAAATAGCCATTTTATTGAGTGTGTGTTTGGGGATCATGACACCAAGGAGTCGTTTACATCCTGCACAAAAGTGTATTTTCAAAATATTTACTTGAGTGAATCCTTTGTTGATTTGGATGAGTTGTGGCTTTTTTACATGTACCTGCGAGATCAAAGGAAAGCAAAGGATTAACATTTGTGACCTTTGGGTATCTTGGTAATTTCCAAATCTGGGCCAATAGTTTATTGCTTTTGCAGATATTTTTTTAAAACTATTTTTGCAAACTATTTTATATTCTATTGAGTTTTAAAAAACAAAACCTAAAAAGCTTGTCATTTATCTCATAGGAAATACTTTGTGCAGATTGTGTTTCCAAGCACACTTTTATATTTTGTCATAGTATAAAATAACTCATATAAAGAATTGCCGTGTAATTTTTTTCCCTTTTTGTATTGTCACTAATGTTCCACAGTAGTTAAAATAAAAAGGGACCTTTTATTACAGGAACCTGAATTGGTGGCTGCTTTGCATGCAGAACATAGTGGCTTCAATGGGAGTATTGCTCATGGAATGATTGCAGAACTGGGCCCTGAAATTACCTTGCCAGCTAATGATAAAATCGCATGCAGGCCACAGGGGTTTTTGTGGAATAAATATAAGAGTGGAACAATATACAGTACACATTATACCAGTAATTTAAAGCATATTCAGGACAAAGAGAGAGTTCCTAGTGCAGGCAGCATCATAGAGATTTGCTGTATCTGATAAAGATTAGGTTTCTCAGCTCATAATACCATACTATTACTTTTCTTTTGTTAGTCTTTCAACACCTACACTCATGCATTGACACAATATCAAGTAGGAAGAGGAAGAATAGCCTTGTATTTAAGGTACTGAACAGGGATTAAAGAAATTTCGGTTCTTTTCCCTGGCTCTGCCAGAGACTTTTGTGACCATGTACAAGTTACTTATTATTTTCATGCCTCTATTCTTGATCTATGAAATGGTGATTTTTTTATTTATTTTTTTCCCCTCAGCCCTAAATGCTTTCTTGCTGGCTTCTTTGCACTTTATCTTCCAGATTTGTTGCTCGAGTTCTAGAGATACAAGGCTGCATCAGTTGCTTAGGGATAGGAGACAGCTCACTGATGTAGGTGATTTAGAAATAGGGGCAGGCAATGGCTTGAATTAGCCATATAAACACTGAAAGATGGCTTGCTCTATTACAGTAAAGTACTTTTCATTATTTGTGAACAGGAGTATGTGTCATTTTGCTTGGTCTAATATGAAAATGCCAGGTATCCTCATAAAAAGGGCTTGAAAAGAGAAGCAAAAATATTGCTCTGTGATTCAATTTTTTTTCCAGTTCCAGATTTTTCATTAGTTTGATCTTCTATTTGAAGTTTTTTTCATTTAAAGTTTGTCAGATCTTGTAACAGTGTTGGGCGTTAGCATTTGAAACAATGTGTAAAGGGGGTGTTGTTGAACCTTTACTGAATCTGTCAGCTTCTGAACTGCTTTTCTTGCAATATTTTAATGCAAATAAATCTTATTCTGTATTTTTTCTACAAATGTTTCATAGTCATTTTAATAAATCTAAAGCTTTTTGATCTAAAGGCATTTTGGATGTTGTAGAATTGATTACACAGTAACTGTCCATTGCATTACAATAATACATATTACTATACATATTACTAGGGTTCTAAAAGAAGTACATGCCCCAGAGTTTGAAATACAGTTTAAAAAAAAGATTTTGATGTCATCTGTGTATCTGCGTATTGTAACTTAGTATTTAAAGTTGAGTTGTTAGTTTGAATTGCTTCATTGTATTTGGCAGCCTTCTTATATCTTCAGTGGTTGTAGGAAACTGATATATGTCCTTTCTGAAGACACCTGTCTCTTTTGGGTTTTGGTCAAGAATGTGTTTCTTGATAGGAGTTTTTTCCTCCAGTCTAACTCAGAGGTCCAGTTGGTATCTAGTTTTATAAAGGGAATTGCATAAGACTTTTGAGAATGCTTACAAGGTAAAATTTTGAAAGTCATTAACTACCAATATTTGTGTGAGAAAACTGGGTTACAGCCAGTAATCATAAAGAGCTCTATATTTTTGCAAGCTTTTCCTGTCTTATTCTGTTAGCGTGAGGTGTACTCTACTTTGTACTACAATCAGAAAAACAAAATGACTTCTGTGACTGTTTAGTCATGTCCAAGTTAGGAGATTGGGGGTGCATGTTGTTTAAGTTATTTTGTGTGCTGCAGAACAAGTCTGTCTCACCTCAAGTAATTTGCCTGTCAAGGAATGTTGTGTAAAGGAAAGCTCCAAGCTCTGCTAAGGGAATGTCTATGGAGCTGAACACAACTTGCTGTACTTGGGTACAGGAGGCAGAGCATGGCTGTAAGCTGAGTTTTGACACATGATGTTTTGAGGGAGGACATTAATGTAATCAAGTCTTACAGTTGGTGTCAGTGATTTGACTAACTTGCAATCACCTTTTCTCCCTTTTGTTTCTCCTTCAGTGCTATTATTGCAACTTGTTAGAGGAGTTTTCAGATCACATGTAGAAGAATGACAGCTTTCAGAAATTCTAGTTCACCAGCCATTGCAGGGGTTGAGAATTTAGAAAATTGGCCTGTTTTCTTTGATACTGCAAATCTAATAAAAATACAGTCTAAATCCATTTAAAAAAAAAAATTATATTCTCTCTTTATGTGTCTTTACTAGAGGTTATATGCTCCCAGTGAGGAGCATGAAAAAACTCTGAAATTGGACTGGCAATGGAAATGGATATTTACACAGGACAGTATGTGTTTGGACAGTAATCTGTGTTGTAATATATGCTTTTAAATGTTTTTCAGAATTACACTTAGCAATGCCAGTTTATCAGAACTGGTAGTTCTCTTTTTGAACTGAGTCTTAATTTAGTTTTCTTTAGAAGTGTGGTCCCATCTCTGAGCACATGATTCTTTGTTCCTGAGCAGCATCTCAAAATACTAATAAAGCTATGGTGTCATTTGCTTAATGCAGAAGATTTGATCTGTGCTTTCTTGATTCCATTATGGCTGAGGCAGATGCAAAGAACTTTCCTGTGCTGAACGTATGTACTGGTTATGGGGAGGTTATTTGCAGTTGCAATTGCAAGCTGAATGAACCAGCATCCGATCAGGTGTCTGTCACCAATTTCAGATGTTCTTTATGGAGTCCTGCTGACTGACTGATGATCCTTCTTCAGCTGTGATGAGCTAATCTTTCCTTGACATTGTAATCACAATTCTTAAAAGGTCTGCAGAGCAGTTCCTTGCCTGTGGTTGCTGTTGTATCTGACATTGACACATACATCCAGATCAGTAAGATTATTCTCCTGTCTTAGTTTCATTATAATTCTGGGTGGAATTAAGGATGGTGATTTCTAGAATATCCCTACAGGTTTTACTTTGTTATTTGCAACATAACTACTTTCTGTAAAGGATTTGGTTATTTGCAACATCTGGGTAGTAATAAAGCAGTGGTACATGGACCTCTTGCATGTCATTGCTCTGTCTGTGTATTTGGGGATTTGCTGCACAGTATACTGACACTAGACCTACAGCTTGTAGACTGTCAGGTTGTCATCCTGTTCTGCACCTTTAAATTCCACCCACATTTTTTCATTTCGTGGCTGGTTTACAGAGCAGCTCTAATGGCTTATGTATTTATTAGAGAGGCTTTGAAAGAGCACCTACATGGTTTAAAGGCATGCACACAGCAGCACAAAATTCATTACCCTGCACCACCTGCTGACCATGATAAAGCAGAAGAGATTAGATATATCTTCCGTGGCATAACTTTTAGGGTTGTCTAAAGTCTTCAGGTTTGGGTTGTTGTTTTTTTGTTGTTTTTTTTTTCTACCCTTAGAGTCAAGTTCTGTGCAGACTCTCACTGTTGACCTAATTTGAACACTGCCTTTATTATCTTGGTGTTTTCTCCAGCAGTCACATGCTGGCTTTAAAGCTCCATTATGCAGATGTACACTTGCTGTCTCATTTCTTGCAGGATGGGAATAAATAGACTTCTGTGAGTTAACGTAGCACGTGTGTCTTTCCAGAAGTATTGTTTGTGTTTGCCACTGTCCCTTCCTCCCAATCCTCCTTCTGTGCTGTGTTCTGTCCCACAGATTTTTATTCTTTTATATTAACTGTGGAAGTTATCACCATAAGCATTTACCTGGCCTGTCTCTGCGTGGGGAAAGTCAGACAATTCAGGCACAATACTTCTCTGACAGGAACTGCATGAGGTCCTGTACCTTCTTCTGAAAGGAAATTTTGCTTTCTGAAGAAAAGTGGTTTCCTTGAGATATGGGGGAGCATAGTGAAATGTTTTGTGGCATAGCTAACAAAAACTTCTCTTTCAGTTTGCATTATGGCCTCTTAAAAGAGAGTAACAGATTCCATAAAACTCTAGAAAAGTCTTAAATAAGTCTTAAGAGTCCTGTAGTTTTTCACTTCCCATCTTAAATTGTTTTTAAAATTCTTTTAAAATGTAACAGAATGGCAATTTAAGAATAGGTGTGGGCTGAAACTTCAGCTTTTTAAGGGGTCATGAGGTAGCAGCACTGCCCCAATGAATTTCATTAAGCCATATGAATATAAAGTGTTTCTAAGGGGAGATTTGCAAAGACATAAAGAAAAGGCACTTACTTTTCCAAAGCATTTTGGAGTCCTAAATCTTAATCATTTATTTTAAAGTTACTTCTTTGAAACGTGAGATTTTATATTAAAAACAATGTTGTGGTCCAACCTTGAAATATATTTGAATTATCTAATACTACAGATGAAATCAGATTTCTCATAGAATTGTATTATGCACACATTCAAGCATTTGCAGTGCTGCATCTTAGGCTGTGTTATGTTTTTATTGTTGGAGAGGGGAATAATGTATTTTTAAATTGTTGATAAATCAAGTTCCTTTTGTTGGAAGCAATAAATTCAGACATTCATGGGTTTATCAGGACAAGTTACTGTAATTGTTTTACACGTGAGCAAGACCATTGATTTTACAGAATATCTTCAGTTCTTAGCATGTCCGTGTGTGTATGTCATCTGTCAGTAAAAGCAGAGCTGATTACCTTTATAATTTACAAATTTAAATCTGTCAAGAAAATTATCTTACTGTCCAGCTTGTCTTTTTGTAATGAAGCTGTGGCTGGGGGTTAGCAACAGTGTGTTCACCCTTCTGGAGGTCATGGAGGATGGAAGGCACTAATGCATTCTAAGCCGAAAAGCTCACGCTTGACCTTGATGATTAAAGTTTTTTGTATCATCTAGCAGCAGTTGAGCCTGAATTGTCTCTTAAGAAGTCAGAAGGTCTAATCAGCCTAATGAACAAACCCAATCATTAGTACTTTGGAGAAGGAAGTGTGTTAACACAATAATAATCCTGGGCTCTCCCAGCTGCAGTCTGTCTGTTTCTAGGAATGGTACATAGGTTGATAGGAAGAGGAGAAGCTGCTGCCCTTGTGCTGGATGTGCTGAGTTTGCCTGGGCATAGCTTTTTCTGCACTGCTCATGCTTGTCTCTGGACATGGGATCCATTTTGGATTCTTACAGATGATAGATAGGAGTTGCCTGCTTGTTGCCTGCTGTACACCTCAGCCATCAGGTTGGGGAGCTCTGGGCTGGTACCAGACCTCAGGAGGAAATGTATCAATTAGATTGATTGTGAGCTCAGAGGAAAATGTGAACTCCTATGGACTTGTATGAAATGTGTCGCCACAGTTTGCTCAGCATAGCTGTGAGGAGTTTAAATCCTTTTAGTGTGTTTGAGGTGTTAGGAGTCCTGGGGCCATATGGTGGCTTCCAGCCTAAATTCCGGCCAATGGTGGAGAAAAACCAATGTGCTCAAACCATGCAGTGGTGTGGGGCTTTTTTGAGCACAGTTATTTTAGTGGCCCTGTTATCCTGACTGTGTCTAGCCAGGGCTAAGCAATATGACTAATTTTAAAACCTTTCAGAAATGGAATGACATTGCCCTTTTAAAGGGAGTGCTTGAGGATTTTTCTGTTATCTAATGTCAATTTTGAACACTCAGCAATTTAATAGTCTCAATATATTGTAATATGAGCATGAAATAGCCTCCATATTAATTATACAACAGCATAATTTTCTCATTTGCTATTACTTGTTTTTAATTCAATAAATATATTTGCTTGCTACATCAAGTATTTCTAGATTTAAGTGTGGAAATTTGTGCCCTTATGGTAGATACGCAGCAGACTTCAGCATTAACATAACTCATTAAAATAAGATAAAAGTAGAGCTGGAAAACAATTTGTATCTTTTGCCAGCAAGGTTGTGAAAAAGGGAAAATTCAGTCAGTATGTGAAAATCTGGGCTTTCTGAACTGGGGAGAAACAGAGTACACATTCCTGAATTGTGTGTGCAGGTGAACTGGCTGCGTCTACTGAGACAGATAATCAGAATATACAGAATTTGGGTGACTGTATGTCATATTTTGGGGACATAAAGTAAAATTCCTTTTGGGATTATGAAAGTTCTTTCACCAGTTTTATTTTGGTTATATACAATTTGCCAGTTTCCAATTTGTTTCTCAAATCACAGTCGTGTTATTGAGCCCTGGAAACAAACCACTATTTACTCAATGTGATGTGTGGCCTACTTTATACATCTATTTATTTTGGAAATAGATAAAATGGAGACATTGAATTTCAGCAGATTTAGACCAAGGTTTTCCAGTGTTTAAATGTTCTGACCTCTGCAGGGTGAACCCATCACTTTTTGTGAAGAATCATTTGTGTCCCATCGTTCTGCTGTTATGAGGCAGTTTCTTCAGAATGCCATTCAACTCCAGCTCTTTAAGCAGGTACTGACTTAAT
Source organism: Phaethornis superciliosus (assembly GCA_023637945.1). NCBI lineage: Eukaryota > Metazoa > Chordata > Aves > Apodiformes > Trochilidae > Phaethornis > Phaethornis superciliosus. The sequence goes on from JAJQWJ010000022.1 coordinate 7,310,429, forward strand.
TGATGTAATGTAGAAGCAGATTCTTTAGCAATGAAACAGGGTCTGGGGAGGGCTATTTCTATATTCCTTGATCTCTCAGCCACATAATAAGGAAAATTCATGTAGCTGTCAGTACCTTAATTCCTGCTTGTTAGCTTTTCTCTGATTCAGGTGATAGGGCTTCCTGTATTTTAAAAAGTGTGTGGTTGTTTCTCCTAAGGGTCTCTGTGCCCAGTTTTGATCTGAACATACCTAGATCCAATAGATTTGCTGTAAACATTATATTAAAAGCATATTACTGTTAAATGTGATATTACTGCTTCAGGGAAGCTGAATATTTGCATGAATAGTTTTCATATATGCATGTTGTTTGCATGAATGCTGTTTCTTGGTGAACTTTTTTTTATTGTTGTGGGTTGTGTTGGTTTTATTTTCTCTCTAATGCTGGTGTAGTTCATTGATGGCCGTCTGGATCTTCTTAACTCTGGAGAGGGCTTCAGTGATGTTTTTGAAGAAGAGATAAATATGGGAGAATATGCAGGTAAGAAATACAGAATTTCATTAAGGCATCTGTCTTCCTGTTGGGCTTCATGATGTAATGGCACTTTGAGGTTACTCATCTAAATAACTGAGGCTGCAACGAACCCTATAGGTTTAAGTGTCTTAAATACTTTTCTGTCAAAAACTTTGAGTAATGTATTACAGTTTGAATGAAGTCTGTTCAGACTTACAAACCCTCAGCTTTACCACTTGAATAAAATACTAAATAGAAAAAAGAATTCTTGCACTGGAGGATACTGAAAAACCTTGGCTTTGCCCAGAACCACTTGAAATTTCTTCTAGTGATCTTAGCAAAAATGTCTCCATGTTTTCAAATGACTACACTAAGACAGAAGTGCCTCTTAGCAAGTAAAAAAAAATTGTAGGTATGTTGTCGATTTTTTGTTGTTGTGTTTCTGTTAAAAGAGAAGGGGGGTTGCCCCGTTTATCTACTGTTCATTCTAATGCTTCACATTTCTAGCTCCTTTTCTGTTTGTTAGAGTTACAGTTTGTTTGTTTTTGTAATTCTCACCAGGTAGCGACAAACTGTACCACCAGTGGCTCTCTACAGTAAGGGTAAGAACAAAATATGCTTCCAAGAGACTTCTCAATCCTCACTGGATCGCTGTACAGTTTTATAACAGTAATGCAAAAAATCCAATAATAGATAGGTAAATGTATATAAATACAGAGGATGAAAAGTAATTTTAAAATTGTAAGAAAAGGAAATAGCTGACAGTGAATTTAAAAATGTATAATTAAATAAGAGTTCCTAATTTTTGTTGAAGTTTAATTGTTATATATTAATAGAAGTAGTAAATCTTAAAACTGGAATCTGATTGCATCTGATATCTGGAAATATAATTTTCCAGTGAAAAAAGAAAATGGAAAAGTATCTAAGCTTTTATTCCTTGGATTTTGCCTGTGTCCTGTATTTATAGTCAGCAATAGTCAGTGGTCTGTGGCAGATGAATAGAACACCAACCAGAAAAAGAGATTATTCTGACATATCACTGTCTTTGACTTTTATTTTGTTCAGTATGTGCAATTCAGCTTGTCTAGAATTAATTGTTCATTATTATAGTAAGATTTCATTTTCCCTCAGTTTATCCCTTTCTCAATTACTTAGATATTCAAAGGGCAGCCTACATTTTATAAGTAATGTTGTGGGATCACGAAAAGGGAAGGAAGAGAGATCCTACTTCTTCAGGTTGAATTCCTGAAAAAGAATTTTCTGCCCCAGGCACTGAGTATGTGGTAGGATACCTTTGTCTGAAACTTGTTCAGGATTTTAATTCAATGTACAGGACAACCTTGCGGGCAAGGGGAACAGTCACAGGACACTGTTTTGGGGGATGTTGGTAAGACCAGGGCTCTCCGTATTCAGAGACTGACAGACATTCTTCATTTGAGAATAGCTGTGCTAAACAGAACTGGGGTTCCTCTGGAAAACCAGTGGCAAACATTTAATATATTTTCACTTGTGTTATTTGTCTTTAAATTTAACATTTTAACATTTGGTTCTTCTAATAAGTATTGGTAATGCTTTGTTATTTTAAGATAACAATGGTGGATTTTAGACTGCTGCTAGAAAATAAATTTGATAAAATTTATTCTATTCTTACTATAATTATAGAAAGGAAGTGGAGCCATTTTAAATACAGTAAAGACCAAGGCTAACCCTGCCATGAAGACTGTCTATAAGTTTGTAAGTATCAAGTACTGGCTTACTACTGAGATAAGAGTCTAATTATGATTCTGTTTTAACCATTCAAATGTGACTCAAAACTTAAGTTCATTTATATTGGACTCACAAAATTACTTAAAATACACATGCATCTAAATTTCAAATAGAAAAGTTGTTTTGAATTTTAAACATAATGGAAATGCAAAGGAAGGGGGGAACTTGTGATTTCTTTTGAATGAATAGACGATAAATTCTATTTATTACGTAGAACTATTTATTACTAAGTGCCTATATCCTCTACAAAGCACTCTACCATCTCATAATTACTCTGCTGGAAATCATTGTTACCTCAGGTTTCTCTGCTTGCAGCTTCATTGAAATAAGAGAATCCTCCCATTTTCTAAATTGTTTCCAACTTTCCTGTCAATTAATTTTCTCTAGAGATTTCTTACACCTGCTTATTTAGAGCCCAACTTACTGAGTTATTCTTGAAATGGAAATGGTTTCAGTTTTGTTAACAAACAGCTAGTATGTTACTGTGTTATCTTGTATGGGTGTCAGTTTCACTGTGCAAGATAAAACAAGCAAGAATTTCTTATAATCTCAATTTTAGGAGATAACGATACAGAAATCGTTTAGATAACTGTTCAAACTTTTATTTTCTCCTACCTTCCTCCAGCATGAGAGAGATGTTTAGGGGGAGATCAGTTGTACTAAATGGAATTGGCATCCGGAGTACTACAAGGAGAAAGCTTGCAGACTTTCTGTTGGTGTTGATTGTTAACTTACAGGAAAGATAAATACTTAGAGGGTGTGTGGGATTGCAAAAAGATGAAGGATGTCTGTGGCATCAAAACAGAGAAGACAAAAGGATTTTGTTTGTTTGGGAGTTTATGAGCTTTGTGTTTGTTTTAGTGTATTTTCAAGATCCTGTTACAATTTTTTTCTTGCCATTTTTAGTAACTGGAGAAGGTGAATCTTGATGCACTGAAATAAAGCATAGTCACTGCTGGAAATAGAAGGGGATTTTAACTTAAATTAATTTTTCATGCAGGCAAAAGATCATGCAAAAATGGGAATAAAAGAAGTGAAAAACCGCTTGAAGCAAAAGGTACTTGAAGTTCTTATTCAAAATGTATAAGCACCATGTATGAAATACTTAGCCACAAAAAGCATTATGTGATCAATAGGAAGCTGTTTGATACAGTGTTGTTAGCACACTTCAAAATGCATTACCAGCTGTCCCGGATTTTCACACTGTTATAAATATTCACAGACAAGAAAAACACTGTCTTCAAATACATTAAGGCTCTGACTTAAACCCACAAAAGCCAGAAAATTGAGTGTCCTAATCAGAGTGGTCCCTCTCTTGTCCTTTGTGCTGGGGCATTGTGGAAGGGGACTTCATGTGAACTGGGAGATCTTTCCTACAGTAAGGGCAGTGAACTTTTTGCAAATGGCAAATTGTAGATACTGCTGCTGTAATCTCTCAGGGAATATAGTATAGTATAGGCTATTGGGAAAAGGATTTACATGTTTTATGAGACTCTACTGCAAAGTTTAGACATGAAAGAATTAAATTAGAGTTTGCATTCATTTCAGATTTGAATTATTGCAGAAATAAAAATACAGTGTCTGTTGCTTTCCAAATCTGTCTTTATTTGTAAACAGTACAAGTCCAGGAATGCTGAATTTTGTTTGAAGAATGTGTTACCCAATACCAATTGCTCCTTTAGGCCAGAAGTATGCTCATATGGGCACATACTGTATGAATGAGAGGGTTAACTCCATCTTAGGTTTATTTCAGAAACTCTGTTTATTCTGTGAAGCAGAGATATTAGGGTCTTTTGGGAAAGCAGGATAGCTAACCTGCTGATAGAACTGAAGTTCTGCTCAGAAATTTTTATTAAATTTGTTGCATAATGGTTTGGAGTTTTTTTAAATCTGTTCTATCTTAGTAAATTTCTTCTCTGAATTCCCGAACCATAATCTTAAAATAGCATTGCAAAGGTATTCCTGTGACACAAACAGAAATTTACCTGACCGTGTCAAGAATGTGTTAATACAAAGGGATTGTTCTGCAGCCAGGCTGTAAATTGATGAAATTAACTGTGTATACAATTCAAATGCTGTTTGGTCTCTAAGTAGTCTAGCAAATTGCTGGAGATTTTTGAGGAAGATAAAGATGCTTCAGATGTTTTGGGATCTGTTTTATTTTATTACACTTAATGCTTTATATGTGACAATTTTAGGTATAGCATGAAAATCTTAGAAGCAGGAAGCAGTTTTCTTGTCCGCATGTTTGCTTTTGGACATAACCTTTATGAATAATAAAATATTTGTCCTTCTTATGTTCATTGCTAAAGCAGTTGGAGCTGTGTAAAATGACCAGATTGTTTTCCTCTATTTTAAATGCTAATATAATTGTATGCTATGCTGTGACATTTGTGGCAAAGTCTGAGAAATGTCTTATTCATTTTCATTCCTTTGTTTTATTATTATTGTTGTCTTCCCAGTCCTTCAAGCAGCAAGCATTCTTCTTAAAAACACACATAACATTTACAAATAAACAGCCCAATTTTGTTTCACTTTTCTTATTATGTGCCATTTCTGTAACATGGCTAAACACGATTGTTTCAAATGCTTTCATGCATGCTTTCACAAGAGCTTAAAAGATTTCTGAGTAGGTGACTTTTTTTTTTTGTTTCTGCTCTACCTCTCATTTCTTCGTTAAATCTGTTCTTTTCTTTCCCATCTTCTTCTCCATTTGGAATGCAAGATAGGAAGATAACTCTTAAAAAGAGGTATTGCTCTGCTTAAATAGATAAAAATTGCAAAAATTGGTTTTCCCACCATCATATTCTTTTTAATCTACATGTCTGGGCTGCTATGTTAAGAAGTGTGTTAGTGCGTCCTCACCAATTTTCATGTGAGAACATTGTATTTTTCATTTATTTACTTACTAGTTTGTGCAGGTATTAACTATTTGAAATTCTGGCATCCTAAATACTTCACCAAATTTGAGATGCCAGTTTTCATCTTCCAAGGATAACCTAAGGTTATTTTTAAATTGAACTTACTATCCACTGCATTTAACATATTATTTTCCATTATTAATTTAAAAAGTCTACAGTCCACTGGTAAGGAAAAGTCAAATATAAACATCCCTTTTCCAGTTTTTGCTGCCAAATATGAGCAGTTTCTGTTCAAGATAGGATTTAAAAATGCAATAAAGCTAGAGGTCTGCTTCCTACAACTCTGCATAGCAATGGTGACCTCTTAAATATAATCAAGAGCCCATTTTGCCCTTGGTCTGCTCCAGTCTTGGGTTTGAATTGCAAATGGGAAATGCAGGATTGACCTGTTGAGAGGTCACTGTGGTGTGTGTAAGGTCCTTCTTTAATATGATAGTAGAGATTGAATGGGGCTCTATTTCCATCCCTTGTTCATTTGTGGTGCAGTATTTCAAAGCAACAGAAATAGTTTTCAGAGGATTCTTATGAGTGATAGCAAATAATTGTTAATAGATACAGCATGGTAGCTTTATTTTATATCTGATAAAGTACTTTTTTCTTTTTTTTGTTCCTTTTTTTTCTTTTCTTTTTTTCTGTGTAAAGGCTGCTTTATCCATGTCACAAATGGACCCTGGTGGTCAAGTTGCTCCCTTATTGGCTTGCTTGAAGCTTAACTACATAGAATCAGGAAGAAGGAGGAATATGAATGGTACCATCCTCAACTTTCAGTAAGGAGAATGTAACTTACTGAAAGCTGCTGGATAAGACAATTTACATAAATGGTTGGGCACTTGGCATTAATGTATTCAACATTATTTTACTTACCTGATCCCTGTGTGGCTCTAGTTAATCTCTTAGCACTGGGCTGTTGTCAGTGCTTTATTTTCAGTAAAACTGGAAACAATTAATTTAGAGGGTTTATAAAATAACCTGAAGAATGCTTTTTAACATTATAGAATGTGTTTTTTGGTCTTCTAAATGACAGTATTTACAGTCCCTTAGCAAGGGACTCCCTAGAAAAATTACTAATATATATTTAAACAGAAGAAAACCTTGCTCAGTTTACAGGATAAACTTTATATTTGTGTAAATATATATCTTAGACATTCTCTTTCTCTGAAGTTCCTCCTTTAAAATAAAGACATAGTAAGGATTTCACCTTCTGCAGCAAGAAACTCTGCAAGGATTTGCAGTGATCATTATACATCTTAGGGGGTTTTATTTTCACTTGATCTGTCTGTCTTTTACCTCCTTCTGTTCCCCCGATGTCCAAACTTTCACATCCAGTTTACATTTTTCTGGAAGTTTTGCTTGAATTGGAAGATGTTTGCTTTGTGTTGATTCCCTGTGTCCTATTGCCTTTGGTTGAAGGGACAGCTTCAGGTGGAACATAGGAGGCTGGGAAGAGCTGGGAACATCCACTGCTCTGTGCAGGTCAGGAGGCTTTGAGTGTGCTGGGCACCTTTATGGTATATGCACAACAGGGCTGAAACATGGGGCACATTTAATACTGCATATAAATATGTAAATAAAGTTGGTATTTGATGTTACATCTCAGAACAATATGCAGTGCTGCCATGTGTCCCATGAATCCTGTAGTGACCAGATCCCTTAGGAGCTTGTTGCTGGTTTGAAGATGAAATAGGAGTTTGACAGAAGCTTATATTTCTTGTCATTGAGTTGTTTTGGGGCTCTTTGTTACTAATTCAGTGTACTTTGTTGAATTTTTTTAAAGACAAGGTAGCATTGTGCAACTGGAGGGCACAGAGGCAGAAAAAGTTTTTCTCTCTAGTTTGACCTTAACAAGTTGTTAATTTCCCCGGGATCCTTATGCCCATATTGGTGAACCACTGCTCTACCAGCTGGATCTAAAAAGGTCTCTCAGCTTCTCTGTGGAGCAGACAAAGCCCCTTAGAAAGTCCATCCAGCTTTTTGTTTCATTTGACCTAAACACATTAGGTCAGTCTGTGTCCAAAAGAACCATTTCTAATTGGCCATCAGCTTACATGTCTCATTATTGTACCTTAGCAAGACGGAAACTTGAGGGGGCATGTCAAAGGTCAGTGAATCAAAGCAATGTCTATGTCAGCAGCCAACCTTAGGTCAGTCTTGCAGAGCTACAGTGTGTGCAGGTTTCTCTCTATATTTACCAAGCATTATTTCCTTGACATTGTTGCAAAGAGATGTAAGGTTTGGGACCCACTGGGTTACAGACTGTTTCTCAACTTGACTTTCAAACTCTCTTCTCCTGGTCTGATTCCTTATGTCTGCATGTCTTTGTCTTTTTCAAAACCTATATTACATATACCATACATACACTTGCCAAGTCTTCTAACCGAGGTTGGTGGGTCACTTCTGAAGATGAGGACTAGTGTCAAAAACAAAGCAAAACAAAAAAAGCATCCTGCTAGGCAGCAGTTTGTTTTATAGTCTCCTGTAGGCATATTCAGTATACACAGGCTCAGAAATAAAATGCAAAGATAACTAAAGTTTGAGTTTCATCTCTGCTTGCCACTTCCACAAGTAATTGTTCTGCTACAGATAATTCTGTGGAGTACTGAAATAGAATTACTGCTTTCATTGAAGTTTGCAAAAAGGAGAGTAGCCCTGTTCCTAGATTCCTGTTGAATTTGTTCCTAACAGAAATTTTTAGCTGTGGGTTTTTTCTCCCTATCTGTTTCCTGGCTTTTGCATGTTTAAGTCAGATGTTTTTTGAGTGTCTGTTTGCCTGCAGCATTGGTGTTAGGAGGAAGAGTGGTTGTGGGCAAGCTCTGATTTAAAAAATGCAACAAACTGTTTTATTCTAATGCTGTCTTCTTTTTTGTACCTTGATTCTTTTTCTTTCCCCACATCAAAATTGTTAGTCAGCATTATCCTCCAGTGTCTCCTTTGTGTCCCTTACCCTTTATCAAGAATGTTCCTGGCCATGCTATTCACCTTTTCCTACCATACAGGACGTTGCTGAGAATGGGTGTTCTGCAGCACCAGAGGAATCTCTGCCAAGGACAGCACCCTCTCCATTGGGTGAAAAGAAGGACCCTAAATTAAGAGAAGACAGAAGACCAATCACAGTACATTTTGGTCAGGTATGTCTTAGTGTTAGGTTTCTTTAAATTGTGGGACTCAGCAAAAGCAGTCCAGAGAAATGACACAAAACCAGTCATGCCTATTGTTTCATTATTATTTGTAACTGAATTATATTCGTATAGATTTAGTTTTGTTGTATCTGTTTAAATGGGATTCTAGAGGCCTGATTTTTCTGGGGTTCACTGATTCCTTTTATTCATGCAGTGATTTTGAGGAAAATGAAGTCTTAAGTGAATGAGAAGGAAAGCATAATTATTACAGCAATTTTTTGAACTGTTCTGCTGGCTTTTTAGCATGCAAAGTGCTATAGTCCTCAGGACTGAGGATGTATAAATATAAAATGTCCTCCATTATCTAGCCAGACCATTAGTGTCAATATGGAACATCCAACTATTAAAACATTTTAACATTCTCTGAAAATTAAACGCAGTGAACTAAGAATGGAAAAATCAATTAATAGCTTATTAGTGTACTATGTTTTGCAGTATTGACAACTGAGCTATGCATATTAGTTACTTTTAGAATGTTTCTTTTCATATATCTGCAAAAGACTGAATTTGGTTGTGTGGGTTTTTTAAGAGCTAATTATTTAGAGAATGTTGTAGTTGCTGTGATTTTTCATGGAAAAACATACAGTATTTACTATCAGTTTGCCAGTGCTCCCCTATTAATTGTAGCCTGACTCAAAAAATAACATTATTTGTGTTCACAGTTCTCTTATTTATCAGTATCCATTTTTTTTACAGTATTATGATCAGAAAACAGAAGTGATTATCTGATTTCTTCTAAGGAAACAGTGTAATTTTAATTGTAAAAGAAGTGGGAATTACAAAATGTGAGACAAACCAGATTTTTAGATAAGCATCTATTAATAGTAACTAGTCAGTGTAGCTGCACTGACTGTTTAGGTGTTAGGTAAAGCTACACAAGGTAGAATCATTGCTCAGAGCAATGTTGTCTGCATCATTTTAGAATTAGATTTATTCCTTCCAGAACTTAGACCAGTGTGCTAAATGTAAGTTCCTGGAGACTTTTTAAAAAGCAGATTTTCTTCTAATTAAATATTTTTCACTTGCTTTCTTTGCCAATGCTGTTGAGAGGAATTGGGGTTCTGGAGAAATGTAGCCATCTAGCTCCAGCAGGAAAAGGTTATGTTACATTTAAAGCAGTCTGAAATCTAGATAATATTATAATCTACTTCCAGTTTTTGTCCTTTAGATTTTTGTGAAGGGTGGATGGTTCAAATGTTTTGGTAGATTACTATGTGATTGAGTGGAAAGTGCAAATTTAAATCTGAGGGGTTTTAGTGGTCGCTTTCACATTTTTTTAATGATTGCTTTCTCTGTGTCAGAAGAAACAGGCATCAGCTTTCCTGAACCCCTGGCTGTGGGGAAGGGCTTGCTTGCTAAATGCTTATTACTGTCTTTATGTTACAAATGTCAATTTCCAAAAAATTATCTTTCTTAGCTGTTGTAGGGCTATCTCACTTGCAGCCTTTGTCCTCTCATGGATCCTTTATTCCTGATAGCCTAATGCCAAAATGAAAATTAAATCATACTTTCATTCTAAAGGAAAAGATGTTCAGGTTTATGAAATATAAATTAAGGCTTTGGGAAGGAAAAAAGCTGCAACATTTACTGCTTAAATGGAGCCAGCTTTTAACTAGTGATTAAAGGAAGAGATTTTAGTGTCACTTTTAACTCTGTCTAGAATACAGTAGGTGGGAACAATTAAAAAGCCACAAGAACTCTGAAATAAGGGCTGTTTGTGCATTCACAGTTCTTATAAACTGAAGAGGATGAAAGAGGCTTTTTTCTCATTGTCACTTGCTTTCCCTGTCTGCTAGTATTATGCTGGTGTATATGGCACAGGCAGACTTTTTTAAAATGCATGCATGCGGATTAGGGTCAAGCCCTGTGTATCAGTAATGCAGTAAGCCTCGTCCATACCACTGCAGTGAGAGAGCTTCCCAACAGCAGCGAGATGCTTTAATTGAGACATGCTGTCAAAGTGACAAACACATTTGCATACAGTCTATTTATTTTCGTTGGAAAGGTCTGCAGTCTGCTGTTGGTTGAACATTCTTAATCAGCTCTCTGTAAGTGAGCCGGCAGCTAGCTGTCCTGTGCTAGGTGCTTCTCTTCATTACATGACAGATTAGCTAAAGGGGGATGGGCTAGCAAGCCAGCAGCAACCTTTAATTTTAACTCATTATCTCTCACCCTATAGTGAGAGAGTTTCCAAATACAGTTGTGTCTGCAGTTGTTGAGGCTCTATAAAATAACTGTAAAATATCCTGAAATGTCTTAAATGTGTAACAGAGATGTATATTAATCTATAACAGCTGATAGTTCTCAAAAATTTAGCAGCAATTATCTGTGTGCAGCTTTATAGTGGAGCTCATCTTGGTGACTGTTTTTCAGGCATTGTTTGAGAGGGTTGTTTATTATGGAATTGTTCTAACAGTGGTTTCTGTAGTACCCTTGGATAGTATTTTTCAGATTCTGAGTTTGCATTAGCTGTGCTTGGGTTGTGTGTTTCTGACAGAAATTTTGGCTTCCATCACTGGAACGGGTGGTGGTGCTGAGCTGCAGTGATAAGGATGCTGCACAGAGCATAATGTTAAGCAGCCTTAGATCTCTTCTGCTTTGTGATTTTCACTAATTGATATAGCTGTACTTCAGTTCAATTTTATCTTATTTCAGAAGTATGTTTTTGAGGAGCTTTATCTCTATGCCCTAAACAAACACAACAATGTATAGGTTACCTTTATGCAAAAAAAAAATCCCCTAAAACCAACCTGTGTGTTTTCGTTGTTTTGTTGGGTTTTTTAATACAAGACTGAACTATGCTGACAAGGTATTTTGGGAGTTTTCACTTTCTACATTTTTGGAGACAGAATTCTCATTCCAGTATTTGGATAACTGAAATCTATACATGGTATGTATGTTAGAGACAAATAGCAAAGAGTCTGGGAAATGCAGGCATCTTGTTACTGATGGTGCTTATACAGCTGTTTCAAGGTAATAGAAGCAGCTCTTCAAAATACCTTGCAGAGTTTTTAATGAGCCACAGGCTTTCTCAGTTCTCCTGTATGTAGTTTTGGATTATCTGAAGCAAAATAAAACAAAAAACCTTTATAGAGTATAAAATTATTATTTTGCTAAGAGAGAAAGGTAAATAAATCTCTTGATCTGATATGTTAGAAGCCTTTTCTCTCCAGAATACAGTGCCTAACTTTTAGGCCATGGGGTATACCAGCTAGGGCTATGATAAACACCTGCAGTGTCTGTGTCCCACAGCCAGGAGAACAAATGCTGTATGGTTTTTAGGTTTTTGAGAATTCTTTTAGATGAGTGGACAGGTGGACACACGTGGACAGGTCCCTTTAACTGCGGCAGTTGTGTGGTTTTGGCTGTGCTTGTACAGCTCTACTATTGCACAGTCTTGGATTGTTATGTCACATGGTCAGAGCACTTCACATTTGATAGATTGAAGCCCTTTTCTTGGGGATTAAAGAAAATACTTTATTTTCTAAAAATGCACTTGTTTTAACATCTCTTAATGAAACTTCTGCTTCTATCCACACTGCTTCCCACCCCTCCACTCCCAGTCAAGCCCTCATGCCATTCCTCTGAAACATTGCACTGACTGCTGCTGCCAGAGCATCCTGGTTCCTGCAGCACCATCACCTGTGCCCAGTCTTCCCATCAGTCTGTGGGAGGTGGGGTGAGATTCTTTAAAAACAAATCTACACTTGGGAAGATTCTTTCTCAGGAGCTTTTACAAAGTCATTAGCACAATTGATCAAGTACACTTTAAACAACAAATCGTAAGCTGCCAGAACCCCAATTTCTTGGAAAGGAGTATCACTTCATTAGAAGCAAGTTCTCCTGTCAGCTCTGTGCAGCTCTCTGTTTCTGTTATAATCAGAATGTCTTGTCACCTTAGGTGTGTTTATGTTTCTGTGGATTATTTTTATTTACCAGCAAATAGAATATCTAATTCTGTTTATGTACCAAAAGTTAAAGCTTAATAAAATACAAAACACTCTTCCAAGTTTGTCTTTACTTAAATGATTCACTTCTGTTCTGTTCTGGATTCAAACTAGAGAGGGTTATCTGAGGCCTAATGTAAATAACATTTTTAAAAGTGGAAAAATATATTCATGCATTAAATCAGCTTATCTGACTGTTAATAAACTTAGAAAATGTGTCCACATTCTCCTCCCAGATGATTCATACTAATGTTAAACTCATGAAGGACATAAGATGCCAGCTTACTTGCTGGTTTGGTCATTTGCTGCAAGGCAGGTTTCTTCTTCAAGAAGATTAAACAGCATTAAGAGGTCAGGGGGAAGATGAGGAGAAAACCAGCCAGCTACATTCCAGAAATGCAAAACTGGATCGCTGAGGCCAGAAGGAAGAGGGCAGAAGGAGGGGGGGATTATCTCCAGGGTAAATGAGATGAAGCAAGGAAGGGAGGAAGGCTCCTTTGCCAGACCCTGTGACTCCCTTCACACCCAGGTGCATTGGAACAATAGCAAATTCCCCTGGATCTCAGCAGACACTGTGTGGCATGGAGGTAGAAACCAAAGGGGAAAGGGGAAAAGAAGTTCATTTTCTAATATTCATGTAACTGTGTTCTGTGGTTGCAAAGCCAGCATCCTGTTCTCAGCACTGTTCTGACAATAGATACCTTCACTAAGAAAATGAGCTTCCATTCCACTCATCCCCACTGCTGAGTGTTACAATCTCCCTGTTCGTCCTGCTGAGCCACAAGGAGTTTTTCTGCCTTTCTCCATTTGATTCTTTGTGAATTTAGCAAAAGCAAATGCTTAGTTCTTTAAAACTGTTTTTATTTCAGAATGCACATTTGTTTCCCTAACTCCTTCTTGCTCTTCTCTTTCAGTGCCCTTTTCAGAAAGGAATTCACTGCTTTTCACCTTGCAAGAAAGGCAAATGTACTGGCCCACAAACGCTTCCATCTAATTTGTGCTTGAGACTACTCAAATGTCCCATCAGGTTCTTAGCAGGCAGTGTTCTTAGTCAGGGGAGGAAAAACAAAGTCAAAGTCCAAGAAAATAATTCATTTAATGGAAATTCTGCTTTGTGGTGTGCAAGATTTCAGAAATGGCAATCCATGGGATAGGAGTTAGCTAAGTACAAGGCTTGCACTCTTGTCATGCGTGTAAATATTTGACAAGTGAGACCTGGCGCTCTCTTTAGGAAGATGTACACCACCTGCAGAGCATACCCAAAGGTTACTGCCTTTAATGCACTCACTTGCCAGTATTTTCTAATGAGCAACCAGACAGCTATGTCTGCTGCTGCTGCCACAGCAGTGTAGCAGGTATGTAGCTTGTGCTATGTAGGAATTCGTTCTTTGCAGTGAGATTATGTGGCTGCAGTCCTGCGTCCAGCAGAAGTGTTCATCCATGAAAAAGCACATTCCAGTCTGTGCTTTTTAGTGTTTTCCAACTGTCTTGGCATTTCAACCCTTAAACAGGGTTTTTCAGAATAAATTTACTGCCCTGGGTGCATGCAAGTCAGATGCCATAATGGTTGGATGTATGAAGAAAATACTGTGGTTGAGCCGACCTCCTGGGGCTCTGTGACAAGCAACTGCAGCTGTAACATGTCTGCAGAATTTCCTTGTTAGTCTTGTTATGTTGAGGCAACCCATAAATACCTTGTAGAGAGTATCTTGGTCCATCATGGCTGGCATCTAGAAGAAGAATTGTGCTTTATAAATAATTCATGCATATAAAATAAATACATCAGCACATGCAAGGCTAACCAAATCACCTAGATTGACAACTTGAGAAAAGCTCAAAGGGTCTTATGGATGACTTGCTTAGTCTATCAATGTAGATCAGAATCCAGAAGCTTCTGACGTATTACTTAATATGCTGATATGTGCAGTTAGGCCAGAACTGTCTGAATTGACCTCTGGGCCCCAGATTAAACTAGAAGATTAAAGGGAGAGAGGGTATGTGAAACATATGATTCTAACTGCTAACCCACTGTGATTGCTTGTTTGGTCAGGATTTTTTGGATTTGCCCTTCAGAGCTGGACTGATTAATACCAAGTAAATCTTGCAGAGTGCCATGCTTCAGATCCAAGAGCCATATGTACTTGTGTGAGGCTGTGTAGAGGACTGTCCCCATGATGATGCAGACTTCCTTAGTGAATGAAGAAGCTGAGTGGAGCCCATAGTCATTGCTGTGTATGGAACTCTTTACATGAGACCTTCTCTCTCTTTTTTTTTTTTTTTCCTCTTTTTTTTTTCCCTCTTTTTTTTTCCTTTTTTTCCTCTTTTTCTTTTCTGTACAAGTATTCTGCTTGCTCAAGAAAAATAGTTGCTAAAAGATACTGAGGCATAAGTCCATTTTCCAACATTTGAAATCATGAGGGTTGCATAATCTCCCTGATTTGAATTCCAGTATCAGGCCCTCAAAGCCCTATCTAAAGCTGACAAAGTGACCAGTTTAAAAAAAAAGAAAACCCACACAAAGCAGTGCAGCTTTTTTCCCCTTATATTTAATATTACATTGCTGGGTTTTCCCATATTTTAAATGAAAAATATATGTAGTTAGTTCCACGTTGACAATGTCCTTGAGGATTTGACAGTGAGATTTTCCAGCAGTTGCTCTTCGTTAGGATCCTGGTGGTGTTTAATAAGGCAGCCCCAGTGCTGGCACCCTCAGTTCCTGTTTGTTCTCCAAGGGCTCGGGGCTGCTGCAGTGAGCACATCGACCGGGGCTGATCATTACAAGGGCGTACGCCACCAGGAATAAAAATGTCACACGTTTTCCCATCTCACAGCAGTACAAAATGTCAGTCCTGTCAAACAGACATTGCAGGTAGCAGTGAGCAGTCAGTACAAATTGGGAAGCCGAATATTCCCCCAGCTTTCTGATATTCTTCATTTGAAGCAGAAGAAAAACAGTTGTTAACCTATTAGCTGTGATTTTAAACTCTGCTGAAATAGTAGATGGATAGGCTTTAACACACGGGGATAAATACATTCCTGGGGTCTGGGATTTTATGCAACGTGTCACTCCATCCATGTATGTTGAGAAACAGAAAAAAATAAAAACATGCCACTGCAAAATATACTTCATTTGGTAGAACTTCTTTGGAAATTTGAACATAATCTCAATGCGATTCTCTCTCAAACCCTGCCCTGTTCTGTCTCTGTGAATAGTTCTGAAGAAAACCTCCCGATGGTTTTGCTAGCAGTCCAGAAAGGGCATTGTTCAACAAGTTCAATAATTTTTCTTACATGGTCCTTTCAACATGCAATGATGTAACAGACAATTGTGATTTTATTATCTGCTTGTACTAATGGAAGTTGTACTGCTTCAGGCTTAGTTGCACTGCTTGCATGCGATGTAGAATCCATGGGATGTGTTTTTCTGGGAGCGTTAGACATGCCATGGTACCATGAACATACCTGTGTGTTCCATCTGAGACTGGGGCATGGCTCTGGCTAATGCAGGATTCTGCTGCTATTGCAGGGTCCATAAAAAACCTAGTGCAAAAGATTAGGTGGAAAAGCGGGTGATAAAGTATCAAAGAAAAACCAGAAGATGTTACTAAGTCACCAGTGGCTGCCCCAAGGGACAAGGAGAGAAGGTGAAAAGGGTTGCAGTAGTCTTTGAATATCTCAAAGAAATTTACTTCAAAGCCATTCTCTAAGTAGAAAGTTTTTCTCTGATACCTTCTTGGACAAAAAAAAAAAAAATAAAAAAAGAAAAGTCTTTGCATTTAAGCTTGTGAATCACTGCAAATTACCCCATCAATTCCTCCCATCAACATCATACAAGAACGTGTGCTACTCTGGGGCCTGGCCTGGCTATTCTGTCTACTCAGCACTTCCTGCACACACAGAAAAAGATATCCGCCTGTTTCTCAGAATTCTTTTTCTTTCCTGTAATTGCAGACAAAAGGAATAAAATACCAATCAGTTGTGCAGCTAAGGGGTTCATTATTTAAGCCATGTGTTTTTAGAATACCATCAGTTCTAAACAATAATAATCCACAGTAGAGTAACGTATGGTTTTAGGGTTTTCTGTCCCTGGCACCCGTCCATAGTAAGCAGATGACAAGACATAGCCAGTAAGCCTGTTTGCTTCATCCTGGTGGAACCATTTCACTTGACAAGATATACATGATCCTGATACCATGCTTCTGCCTTCTTTCTTGGCTTAGGAGAGATCTACATCTGGTTAGTACCATGCAAGTAGATTGAAACGAAACTGTGGTATATTATACATTATAACATTTAATATTTTTAAAAATTAGCTCTTCTGGGATTGTCAGCACAATATGAGATTAATAGATGGACATTATCAACACTGCCAAATAAGGATGAGTTAGCAGTGCTCTGTATCTAGATAAAAAGAGATTATTTTTTTCCCCATAATTAGGAAGGACAGATTTTGTTACAGCAGGGAGAGAGAGGAAGCAAAGGTAGATTGAGAGAAACCATTTCTTCCCCTCTAGTGAAGAGTGAGTTTCCCCTCAGTGGCTTTGGGATGAACCCCCTGACACCAGATATGACTCACACACCTGAAATAAAAATTCTGATTCAGTACCAGGGAAAAAGGGACCTTATAGGCACCTACCAATCATTTTCTTCTCACACCGTCTATTTGTGACAGAAGATTTCTGGCTAGAAAGATAAGATAATCCTTGTCTTTCTCGTTAAAATAATCAGGGTGTTCAGCTGTACAATTTGTGCCCCTTTGATAAATTCATGTCACAGCTATAGACATTACTACATTTTTGTGAGTTTCATTCTACCTTCCCAATCTACAAACACAGCTTGAATAAAGAGGCATCCCTTAAAACATGGAGATTATTTTTATCACAGGACCCAGCAGATTTCTGTTGAAGTATTTCAGAGTGTAAATTAAAAATATATGCTGTAAAGCATACACTGTTCTTGTCATCCCAGTTTGTGAGCTGTACATATGGGAGTATGTAAAAAGTAGTGTGTGCACTGTGCAGGGATCTGGATGGATTAATAAAACAGCTTCCTCATAGATTCCATCTGCTTTCTGTACTGAATCTTCTTAGGTACCATACATTTTTTTCAGTGTTGTTCTTCCAACACCAGCACTTTTCCTTTTTTTTTTTTTTTTTTTTCTCTGCTGTTTTTGTTTCCTCAGTTGAGGTCCCACACAGTCTTCCAAAGTCAGCACTTCAGACCTTTTGCAGCTTGGTGTTTGGGCATAGAACATTCAGGAAAGTAAATCTCTCCCTTGTCTGATTGTCATGAAGACTTGCTAACACTTTACATAAGTCCTGAATTTCTGAGGGAAATAGGATAATTGATGTAGAAAAGCTTTGTTTGTAAAATTATTAGAAACACTCCTTACTACTCATTGAGAAAGAGACATGCTTTCTTCTGTGTGTACTGACAAACCATTTTTTATTTAGCTGTGTTTCCTTTATGGATTTTTTTCTTGTTGCATTTATTGCTGCATGAAATAGCACTTCCAGCTTACTTATAAAGGCTTTGTTTTGAATACCACTTTAAAATAAATCTCAACAGACATCCACAATTCATTTGAGATAATCTTATGAGCTGTTAGATCACAGACCAAAAATGATCTTTTCGTAATGTTTTCTCGAGTATTAAAAAAACCTAAATAGTTGTATGGTTAAAGTTCCTTCAGTCTATAATAGCTGCTTGATTAAATGTGGGATCTATAATTTCCAAGTTGTATTTTCACAGTGTAAAAGTGCATGTAGGATTTTTTTTTTCCCTTCAGCATCTCATAGCTTAAAATCACTTGTTTGGTAATTAGTAAAACCACACCAGATGTGCAGTCGTAAAATTGGCTTTCTGCAAATTTTTGGTTTTGTTGCTTTAGAAGTATTTATAACAAGACAATTAAGAAAATATCTCGATTGAAAAGTGGTAAACAGCAATTGGTAAGAAAGTGCTAATTTAGACATTTGTTCCTTTCCTAGGAAAAAACCTAGAGCATACACATTTAGGAACATACCTGCAATAGCAGTTTAGCAGCTTTTAGCAATGTAGACTGTGCTGTTTTGTACCCATTCATCCTTACAGCACAGGTAATTAAGCTGATATTCCAACACAGCTTCCCCTACTGACCTTTTAGAAACAATGTGTTTTGCTGCATTAACAAATTAACTTCAAATCAGTGGCTTTTCCAGTAAATAAGGCCTTCATATAGTTGGAATATACTTGCTTATCCCATTCTGGTGACAGATACTAACATCAGCATTAAAAATGAAGCTCTGGTAAAGGGCATGTAACTGTTACCTCTTGGTGGGCCTCCACGTCAGTTTTTCCTCAGTGCCCTTTGCTGATTCTCATGGGTGCTTTGCAGCACTGATTTAAGACACACTATTTCTCTTTCCATAGTTAGTGGAGAGCTAATGCTTTTACTCTTTTGTGTATTCTCTGACTTGTGTTTGGAGGCATAGAAATTTAAAAAGAAATTAATAATGATTACACCTGTTTTTCTCATCAAATATTTTATCTAAAGTTTCTAAGTAGTAAGTGAATATCTTTTAAGTAACTAGAAAAGTGCAAAATTTGTTTTTTCTCAGCTGTTCCATAACAAAGTGATTATGCTATGTAACAGTATTAAATATATTTTAAGATTGTGCTCTCAGTCTGAGCAGGAGCAATAGGAAGATACAGAGAGCTGTAACTCAGTTTCTGTGACTGAATTGTGTAATATGAGGTACAGAAGGGAAACAGTTCAGCAGGGCTAATGGCAGCCACCTCAGCTTGCCACCCTGTCATTTCTCTTTGTTCTCTTTGTTTTCATACTTGCTTTCTTGGAAAATACAGCGGGAAGCTGTCAGAGGGAATAATTCTGGCCTTAGCTCTTTATCCAGAGTGTCTTTTTTGTTTTCTACCCCAAAAAGCTGAGCCAAGTACATGTGTGCTGTCAGGTACTCCTTTATTCAAAACACAAGGAGAAATGAACCAGTGCAGAAGTATAATTTAATGGGAAATTTGAAAGAAAAGTCTGAAGAGATGTAAGAAGAGAATTAAAATGGTGTGAAAAAGGGTGGGCTGGAGTTTACTATTACACAGTGTGATGATAGTTGGGAGAGAATGTCTGTCAATCTAGAATACAGGCTGTGCTAGTGTTAGTTCTTAAACTAAGAAGTTTAAGAACTGCTGAGACACAAATCTGGAATATTTTTTGCAGAGAAATGCAGTAATCTGCACAAGCTTTATTTTTCTGTCTGAAGAAGCTGACTCCCACTGCCAGTTCCTGCTCCTCTGCCCAGATGATGGGATTTTGTCTCTGGAAGGTGCTGTGGGCTGGGAGCAGTAGTGCAGTTGCAGTCATCTGGTCAAGCAGGTGCTGAGACACATTACTGTGTGCTCCTGACTGAGGAATCTTCTCTCTGGAAGCAGATGTGCACAAGCTGCCACAGAACGGGCATGGACTTTCATCTTGTTCTCAATATCAAAGTTGTACTTTCAGATGGTTTTATTTAGAATCTCATTAATTGTCAGTGGGTTACTTGTCTAACAGGCTATACCTTAAGATGCCATCTGTGTGAGGAGAGGCATGCTGCTGGCTCTGGAACTGGAATATCTCCAGTGCTGCTACAAAGCAATGAGTTAGGCAACTGCTAACCTAAAAAAAAAAGAGCCAAAAATAGGCATCGTAATGCACGGCTCTGTCTTTGTTAGAGCAGTTGGTGATGAAGCTTTAAGTTTTCTTTACAATTACAGTACACACTTTGCTGTAGGCGATGCATTTAAACCTGTACAGTATCTCAACATGTGATCATCTTTAAGTGTATGACAAGTTCATTTGTATTGTTTTTTTCCCATGCTCTTAAATGACTTTGTTGCTTTACGGCCTCTGCCTTAAGTTTGCACAAGTCCTAAATTCACTCTCAATACTTTAGTGGAAGCTTTTTTGAGCATCCTGCTTTATGGGGTTCTTTCTGTTTACATTAACCTGTAATGGTTGGACCTGGAGGTCCAAGAATCAA
Source organism: Phaethornis superciliosus (assembly GCA_023637945.1). Taxonomy (NCBI): domain Eukaryota; kingdom Metazoa; phylum Chordata; class Aves; order Apodiformes; family Trochilidae; genus Phaethornis; species Phaethornis superciliosus. The sequence goes on from JAJQWJ010000022.1 coordinate 7,330,748, forward strand.
CCTTGAGTGTCTCTGTTGTCTCAGTAAATTTTGGATGACCTGGTCTGGAGTGCTGCCTTTGGTTCAACGTCAGCCCCATTAAGCCTACATCAGCAGGCAGGAGCTGCCTGTCCTCTTGGGGCACTGCCTGTAGAGCATTGGGTTTGTCACTTCTGAGAGGGGAAAAAAAATAAAGAAAAATTTCATTTTGGGAGGTGCGTACGAAACTCAGGTAAATCACGTGTTGTCATCCACTCATACTGCTTTTGCCACAAAACCAGAGGTATTTTGGTGTAGGTGACTGTTTAATTTAGTCTCCGCTTTGATACAGCAGCAAAGACTCCGTCCACCTCGGCCACCGCCTCCAAAGATACAGCGGTCATCTAGGCCCGTGAGTAGCTGGTAGCTTTGTTTCACTGCCACAGCTTAACACTGCCTGAACTATGCTGTTAGTAGCATTACTAAACCTTGGTAGTTTGGATTGTAAAACTTTGCAAAAAAACAATGTGTGAATTATGCTCCTAAACTCCCTTCTTCTCTGCTGCGGCACAGCCCTGGGACCTGCATTTATTCTGCTTTTCTTTGGTGACTTCTGCAGCTTTCAGTCAGTTCTGCAGGTAACTGATGCTGCTGTTGCAATGTTTGGTTTTACTTTTGCAGTGATTTCTTAAAAAGTCTTGCTAGGCTGGTATATAAGTTTTTAGCCAGTGAACTTTTGAAGACTTGCACTAAACTCAAATGTGAAAGGAAGCAGATGTCTGAAGAGAAAGTTTTTATTCTCTGGAAGTTATGCTTTAAATCAGTTTGGGACACTTATTTTTTCTCTGTGGAATAGATGAGTGAATACACATGAAGAAAACAAGGTCTATATTTGGGCAGAAGAACATTAGTACCACATTATGGATGATATACATATATATTCCATGTTAATTTAAAATGCAAGCTGGGACTCTGTGTAATTACATAGCATAAAAAAAGTGGGCACAGCGTGTTGGTCAGAGGAAGAAGAATGACACAGACATTATTCTTAGCACAATACCTGTACTGTAGTAAGCAGGGATACTTTATCTCAGCAGTTTTTCATTCAAAACACTAACTGTAGGACAATTGTTAGGTATTAACTATGCCAGACAGCTTTAAGACTGGAAACTGTCCTGGATCTGTACCAGTGATTTTTACTTTTTTCCCCCTGCAGTACAGGTAAACTATAGCAGTTTAGAAGGGGTGGTGTTTATTGCAACATCCTTGGAAGGTGTTTGTTATTAATATAATTCCTCCAATGGCAAATACATCTTAGTCCTTGCTTCCTTATACATACACATACAGACATAAGAAAGAGAGAGATGCAAGTTTTCAAATCTAACCTTGCTAAAACTTGTTAAAAATACATTTTGGATGAGCAGGCAACTGGTTAACAAGTGCACTCGGGTGTGTGTTAACTTTTGGTCTTTGGTGCATGTTCCTGTGTTACATTTCAATAGCATGTGTGTTTCTTTTCCTCTCTTTAACTCTGGGTGTTTAGCTTAACAGGGTCATTTTTATGAATTCCATCTATGAATCTTTCTATTTTTTTCTGTTTGAAAGGTAGCATTGACTATGCTTTTTTGTGTTCTTGTAAACATAACTGATCTGGGAGACTGTCCCAGAGACATTGCACTCAGAACAAACTTTCCATGGTGTGGTGGGCTTCCCACAGTGCTCCATAGCCCTTTGGTGTGTGGTTGGCAGGTGTATGAGGACACAGTGCAATTCCTCTGTGCAGAAGTTGCAGAACAGTATTGTTCAGATTAAGTAATTTTATTACATCAAAGGCCTATTAAGACTGTTTAATCTCCCAGCTGTAGTCCATTAATAGTCCTCCCTATAATGTGTTTGTGTCAACTGTCTTTGCTCCCAATGAAATTGATAAAATGTTGGAAATATAATAATAAAAGCTCCTGTTGCATTCATCTAGCTGTGTAAGTGGAACATGAATGAATGTTTCATTCATCAAGAGGAAATTCAAGATAAATGTAAATTATTATAATCACTAAAAAAATATGCTTGTACTACATATACATAAATTTGTTGTTGTTCAGAACTGTTATTTGGCTTTTAATAGTCGAAACACTTTTTTGTGTGTGTAAATAATACTTTGTGCAGACTGCTTGTTCCCTCTCTTAGTCTTGGCTCGTGTTACAGAGGTGGGTATCAGCAAGTAAGTTATCCTAGCCTTTTGCATCAGGCACCCAATGAGGAGACTTCACTCCCAGTGAAGTCCACATAATAGCAAAATTCCTGAAAGATACTGTTTGCAGGGTATATCTGTTGTGAGGAGGAATCTTTGGGCACCAGACCTTGCAATATTAGTCATTACTAAGAGTAAAAACAAAAAACACAGACCAAAGAAAGGCTAAGGAATCAGAACAGACGTGTTCTTCACATTCTGCTGTTTTGGAAATGAGTTGTGGTGGTATTAAGAAAGAGAGATGATTGTTTCTTATAATTAATAGGTTTGGATTACTAGTGGCCATTTGGAAACTTCAATTAGAAAAAGTTGATATATAATAATTGTGCATAAAGTTGATGAGGACAATAATAAACACATTTAACCCTTCTGTACTGGATGCGTACCTTTATTCTTTTGGCTGCGTGCTCATGTAATTGGATTTCTTTCATACTTTGGCATTTATTAAGCATTTGACCTTGCCTGTTTGGCTACATAAGGCTCAAAATCCAGCAAGGAATTGGCTTGATTTCCTGGCTTTTTCCCTGCAGCCCCCCATGAGCAATGCTCTAAATCCTGCTTAGCGTGTCACCCCACACTGGACAGGTCGGGTGGCCCCCTGCAGCCATCCAGAACTCTCATCTCTCTCCCTCATCACCATCACTCCCCCAGGGTACCACCCAAAAGGTGCAAGTGTTCACAGCATGATGACAAGCCAGCTTTATGCATCATCTTCCAGCTCAGATTTAATTAAGCAGGATTCGTTCTTTTCCTCTCTTTTCCTCTTTCTCCTTCTCGTGCTCTTCTCCCCCCACTTCCCTTTGCTTCTTTCCCCTCTCTTGCACACACTCACTCTCTTGCTCACACTGGCTCTCTCTTGCTTGCTCTCTCTCTGTTTTATCAGCCCTAATGAAGCAGTATTCTTCATCGATCCTGCTGATTGCCAGCCCATTCCTTTTGTTTGTTGGCACCGAGCCATTCAGCTGCACTCTGACAGCTCAGCTCCTCTAATTAGCTCTGTTGTTCTTTTCCCCATGTTTCACCACGTTGCAAGTTCAGTTGAAGTTGCCACAAACTTAATCCTTCCATTCCTGCCATAAATTCACATTCTTAAGCCGTCTTTATTGTAGAGAGGAGCAGCCTTGTGTGGGGACTGATCTTCAAGACCTTAACATCTGACCTTTTTATAAGCCCTTTTTCCTAAGAAACAGTGGCAGTATGTCTCTGGATTTCTTCATCATGTCTGCTGTACACGATTTCCTTTGAAATGAAAATTCAGTACAATAATTCTGTTACTATTTTCTGCATACTGTTGTGTAGTGCAGAAACACTACACACAATTCAGTGCCTTTTTCCTGGTAAGAAAATATGAGATTTACGTACCTGGAAAAAAACAACAACAAACCAACCCAGAGACACCCCATCCTCCAACAGTTAATAATTGAAAAACAAAAACAAAAACACAAAAAAAAACCCAAACCAAAACGACCAAAGAACAAGCAAACACACACAGCCCAAAAAACAAACCAAAACAAAAAAACCCCAATCTCCATCTATTGTGGCACTGCAAACAAATTCATCAGTCATCCAAAGAGCACTTTGGTTATTGGCCTTTACCAGCTCCCTCTGCATTGTAACTGCTCAGGGAGTCTGTGACAAACATGTGTTACACTTGCTATTCAAAAACGTGAGGTTTTCTGTCCTTAAGGAAGCTGTGGGGCCCTGTAGTAAAGCTGTAGTAAAGCTGTAGTAAAGCTGTAAAGGGCCCTGTAGTAAAGCTGTATTCATGCTCTCTATTCATTTGGATACCTATGTTTATTTGTAACACTGTGGTACAAAAAATAAAGAAGTTTGAAAGCAATTCTGAATGGAAGATACCTTTAAGATAATGGTGGTTATGTGTATTTTGTTATTTCTATCTGGTGTTTCACCACCTTGAAGTATCTGATGAAATACTTTCTCTGTGTGTGTATGTGATAGGTTCGCCCTCCAAGACCTCATGTTGTTAAGAGACCCAGGAGCAATATTGCTGTGGAAGGACGAAGAACTTCAGTTTCTAGTCCAGAACAGTAAGTACTTTGCTGCTCTACTTCTCTCTGGTTGCACCAGCAAACAGTGCATTAAGGACTGGATCTAGCCAAAGGAGAAATCAAAAGATACTACAGATCAAGGTAATTTTTTAGCTAACAGAAAACTTGGGTTTTAATTTTTGGAACATTTTAGAGGAAGTTTGAAAAATCAAGAAACCAAAGTTCACTTTACTGGAAAATATTCTGGATTACCAAACTACATGTGATCTGCTCTGAATTACCAAATCAGATGTTCAGCTAGTTCAGTGGAAGTTTTCAAGTTTTGGAGTTTTGTTCTTTTCTTTGTAGTTTTGAACTATGCTTCAAATGAAACTTCTAGCCACATCCCTGAAAATCCTCTGTTCTTGCCAGGCTTTACCTGGAAGATACAGAATTGTTTGGTTTATAGTGATGGCACTAAGGATTGTGTCTCATGCTTGTTAGAGTCCTGTTAACAGAAGGTCTGTAATGAGCTCTATAGTAAAGGTTGTAGAGCTTAAAGCTCTTGCATAGTACAAGCAAATTTATCATCTCTTCAGATTTGACTATGAAGTAAACAGGGGTAGGATGGCATGTAAGTTGTACTGCTTTAGCTTACTGCTAGTGAATGAAATTTGTTGGTTTCCAACTTCTCTCTTGTTCATATGAACAGTATATGTTACCTTGGAGAGATTTTTTCAGGTAGCTTCATGAATGTCACACACTGAAGTGATTTTTACAAAGACACTGCTGTGTATTGTTGCAGATATTCTTAGTGCCTTGTCCGAGTTATGGTAAACAATAGGCCATGAGTGAAAACCTAAGAAGAGAATGGATACATTGAGCCTTACTAACCTAGCCCAAAAGGCAGTACTGTGTGTGACAAATATGTGTGTAGGCCACATCAATATATGTTTTGAAAAATCTGAGTAATTTTAAATCCAGAGTGTGCAAAAGAGTCAACAGCCCTGAGTTCTGATTGGAGATCGAGTCTGCCATTAGCTGCATTTTGAAGGGTGGAAATAAGCAGGTTGCCTCCTCTCAGTTCAGATTTGGGCAGCATCAAGAACTGTGCCTTTTGCCTGGGGCAATTGATCTTAGGAAAAGGTGTAAAAATGTGGCTGGAGTAGGGACAGACCTGCATGGCATGCAGAGGAGACAAGTGAGCAGCGAGGTAAGCACAGCAGTAAGTGCCAGTGTACACTTTTCATGTCATTTGACAAGATTAAAATGGAATTCCTCACATGTGAAGCATCTTTGATGCTGTCCTTGAACAGTGAGTGTTGTTTCCAAAATTTTCCAAATGTCCAGTATTATGGCAGTGCAGCCTTAGCATGGGAAATCAAAATGGAACTGCTCACAGACTACAAGCAAAAGACTCAGGGGCTGCAAGATGGTTGCACTGATCTAATCTGTCACTGAGATTTCCTTGTAATTCATCTCCACCTGCAGCAGAGAATAACTATAACTGGCTGTAACATGGCCACTTCACATGATTTATGTCCCAGGCTGTGGTTACTGTGTTGTCAGTAAAGGTAAATTCTTCAGCTGATGCCCAAGATTACAGGATATTTGCTGTATCTGAAGGTACTAAAATCCCATAAAAAGAAAAATGGTTGTGTTTTTTTAAATACACCTTTTCCCCACACATGTACCAGTTCTCTGTCACCACAGTTTGAGGGAAAAAATAGGTGGAGGTTGGGACCCCTCCTGCTGCCCAAACTTAACTAGCTTTCATCCAGCCACTCTAGGATGTGCAGATACTCTGACTTCTGGCTAAAATGAATGGTCACTTAAATTCTACAGAATTATTTATCTATTTTAAAGTGGAATTTGGTTGCCCTCTTGTGGAGTAGATTGCACATCCTGCAAAAGGGCCTCTGCTGTTACAGGGTGGTAGCTGTCCCTGCACAAAGATTATAGGAACTTTGTTAATAGAAGTTTTTTCTTAATATTCAATATGGTAACCTGCTGCATAGAGGTGAAGGATAATCGAGTCAATTTAACCATTATGTGTGTTCCACATGAAACATTATGCATATTTGCATTCAAAAGCTCCTTGACATTCCAGTGTGGCTTAATGCAAACTTGTATTTTCAGTTCCTGCCAGTATCAAAACAGAAATAAGCATAAACATAATACCTCCACTACTGATAGTAATGCATTGAAGGAAACTATTGCACAGGCATCCTTTGTTACATTTATTAATGCATTTCTTATGATACTAGGGAGTTTGTATCTTTAGTAACAAGTTAATTTTTTTAATGAAAGAAAAACATTGCTCTAGGGGTGTATGTGCTCATTTTCTAATATGTCTTAAGTTGAAATACATGTGGGTAGCAGAAGTAGCTCCAAAGAAAACCCAAGATTATTGCTAGTGTCTGCTGTTAAACTGATACATTTAAAGAGCTGGTAGAAGGACTATTGTTTCCCCAACCAAAAATTTCAGTAATTATTTTCTATTTCAATAGAAAGTGTTTTGTTTGGCTTTGGGTTTTTTATAATTAATCAATAATTCAGTTTATGGTGTTTATGATTATTTTTAAATGTAATTAAATTTTAAATATATAAATTAAAAAAAAAACTTTCTTAGTTATGAAGTAACTGGAAGGATTTGTAGATGAGAATGCTGAGTTACCACCTGGGGCTATCCTAGACATGTGGGACCTGCCTCCTTAACCACAAATTAGTTGTTCACAGAAATAAGATGTTGCATTTCTAACAGCTAGGCAGTTTTCTTGAGAGCTCTCTTTTACACCACAGCAAGATTTCCTATTAAATGTAGAATAGGCTTCCCCAGTGCTCTAGGATCTGTCTTCTGTAAGTAGCAACTAGCTGGCTTCCAGGGCATGCAGAGTGGGAGGAAATTAAAATAGGAAATCAGAGGGTCAGGCTCACAATTAACAGTGTGTCAAAAGGCTCTTGGGCTGGCTAAACCCATGTCAGTGCTGCAGCACTTCATTATGGCTTTCCAGAAGTCAGGTAGGACTTAGAGGAGAAACTAATGGCTTTTTCCCTCATATCATATGAATGAAAATAGGCTGCAGTGCAGTAGTGGCTTATTACACTGAATTTAGTATGAAGTCAGCATGATGGCTGTGTTAAATGATACAGGCTTATTAAAGCACTTAAAGTTCAGTTATTGTAACCAGGCTCTCAAGGCTCTGCCACACAGAATTTGTGTATGGTTAAGGTTTTCCATGGCATCACTGCAAGCAAAGACCTCAGCTTAGGAAGAACACTAAGCCAGAAAGTACCTGGATGAGCAAGGATGGTGGGAATCAGAAAGCAAGCACTGCAGGCTCTAGCCAACAGCTCACTTACACTTTGGTTCCTCAGGGGCAGCCAGGTTACATTGCAGGTGGTGCCAGGAAAGCGAAGGGACAGCAAACAGGAGGAAAAGTACAGAGAGAAGCCCTGTTTTGGCTCTGCCTTGCCTAGTAAGAACCATAGCACAAGGCAGGCAGGGCTGCCCTTTGGGGACCCTGATCTCCCTGGCTCTCCCACCTTTCCAGTAAGGTGGTTTACACAAAATGTCCATCTGGGGGGCTGTTCCTGCTGTCAGCTTTGCAGTGAGCCTGTGGATGTCTGCAGCTTTCCTTTGTAAAGGCTGTGATATCTGCAAGGGAAACTGGTGAGTGGGTCCTTAGTGTACTGAGTGCAACAATCTGAAATGACTTTGTAGATTCTTAAATCTGGAGCTTTCAGAGCAGGCAGGGGCATCACCAGCTTGTTCCCACTTTAAATTCATCATTAATATTTCCGACTCTAGAAAATTTGTAAGAAGTTTATAAAACCTGCAAAACAATTAGTTACCTGCCTTCCTTGTGTCTAGTGATCATAAGCTGTTGGCTTTCCTACCTTGTGGATGACTTGTGATATGTTTTTGATGATTTTATTTAAAATATCCTTTATGCTAATATTTTTCTGGAAATACTCTACCCTATGAACATTCACAGTATACAAAGTGACACTTTAAAAATAAAATAGATACTTCAGTATTTTTGTTAGCTCATAGTCATGTGTACTGAGTATTCAGAATATGCAGGAAGGAATTCCAGTGATAGGTTTGTGCTTTGTTCAGATTGAACACTTTCTAGGTAATCCCCTCAGTCCCAAATCTCCTATTTCATACTGGCAAGAAAAAGCCAATGCATCCAAATCCCTCGTTCTCTTCATTTTACTGTCTAAGAGGGACAAATTCCTTAATTCCCTAGAGCTGCTGTATAGCTATTCTTTTTAAAAACACATTAAGTAAAAAAAAAAGCCTCCCTCAAATTTGGGAATCACTTTCTTGGACAATGAGGACTAAAAGTCCTTTGTACCATAATCTCTATCATCATGAAAAAGCAACAGAGTTAATACAATACACAGATAAAATTTTTTCCTAACAAAAATATGCTTTAAAATTATTACAGTTCTCCTTAGTAATTCCCATATCCTGTATTCACATTTTCTGTATATATTTTTTTTTCCTGTCTCAAGTACATTTAGGTGTCAATTAAATTTGAAATATCTACATTTGTCAGCATTTCATTTTTGGCCAGTGTGATGTGCTGCTGATTTGTCCATGCATCCTGACACATGAAAAAAGCTCCTGAGATGCAGATCTTCCTCATTAAAAAAGAAACCCAGACTCTCATAATGGTACGCAGAGCCATGGAGCGCATCCCCAGCTTTATTGCACTGTGTTTCTGACATGATATTTAAAAAGGAACAGCCACGGCTGTCAGTACTGTCATATGCTGGTGCTAACTGAAGACATGTTAAACTAAACATTAGAAAGAGATCAGCAAGTCATCTGCATGGTAACTCAGCTAAGAGATTAGGTAGGCAGGAGCTGGTGCAGTCATGTGGAGATGATGAGGGTTGTAGCTGTGACGGACACATCCTTTTTTCCATCCAAGCCCTCAGCAGTGCCTGCCTGGCAGCCGGGCTGGCTGTGACCTGCCTCTTCACAGACAGCTCTTTGTGTAGGGAATTCTAGCAAGTGGTGGGTGGCAGACTGCAGGAGAGTTGCCGAATTGGGTTAATGAGGGAAGAGGCACTTTTTTTGGATTCTACTGCCTCAAGCTAATAAAAAATTTAAACTCGAACGATTTTAGATTCTTCATCTCTTATCTTGGACCAGAATCTCTCACAGAGAACACCAACAGTGAAACTTAAGTGCTTGCTTTTTTCTAATTATGAGATCCCACTTTCATTTAAGGAGTCTTGCAATGGCAACAAAACCAGGGCATATTAACTTGCTATATATTTAATCTTCTTTGCACTGAGCTGCACTGAAGTGCAATTGCTGATCTGGCCAACAAGATCCTGTATTATTTCTTCATAGTTTATACATGCACACAGACAAAATACATTTGAATTTAGCATAATTTGAAGGCAAACAAAAGGGGTCAGAGAGAGTGCTTTAAGGGCAGCTGCACCAATATACTTTTATATGTAGTGAACAAACATGTAGTTTTATCAGCAAGATGTATGAAAATTCAATATTACTCTTGATTTCTGGAAATAATTTTAGGTGATCTTGTAATTTACTTTCCTAAGACAAAAAGACACGTATGTAAGTTCAGAAAAAAATACTTTTAAAGTATTTTTGATTTCTGTTTTATTTTAGATGGAGCCTTTGGTTAATGTAAATTGAAATTTTCGCGTAATAGTAACTTTTGTAAAAATAAAAGGGGAAAACAGGAAGGTAAAAAAAACATTAGATCAGATTTTTCCTAATGCAGTGGTACTGCATTAGGAAAATTAGTGGCACTACATTCACTTCCCCTGGATGCCTACTACAGCAGGAGAGAGGAAAAGAACAGCTATGCAACAGCTTTAATTGGAGTACCACAGACTATGGTTTAACACTATCAGCTGCATCCACTGCTGCCACTATTTTAGACTTTTTATTAATTAGCTCTGACCTGATTGTGAATAAACATTTATTCATAGTGGCAGCTCGGGCCCTCTTGAGCTATCTGTGTGTCCAGCTTCTCTTTCTCTGACCTAGTCTTTCAAGCTGATTTTTATAACTTTATTATATAGTTATTTAGTGACTGAGACAAAAGAACTAGAAGAGTGAAGGCTGATTATGAATTCAAGTGCTACCAGAGGTAGGTTGTTAGTAAATCTGTACTACAAAGAGAAGAGATCAAACTTTTTCTGTCCACACTTTTGGTCCTGTTCTGATTTCAGCATATCCTGGCCTGATCTGTACTGTGCCCAGTGGTGTAACACATCTGCATGGGGACCTGCCCTTTGCTCCATGTGGTCAGACTGCTTCTGCTTACACTGAAATAACAGTTTTATTCTGGACCTTAGCAGTAGCAGAATGAGGCTGCCATCCCTTCTGGGTGTTGCTTTCTGTCAGTCACATGCGTGATTTGATTCACTGCAATAACTGGGATGTTGTCAGTGATCTGTGCATGACAAAATAAAGATGTTTGGGAAGAGACCTCATTTGGATGGCGAGAGACAATGTTTGCTTTTATGAGCTCTCTTCCGTTATTCCAGTGATGAGGGGAAGCAGAGAACCCTTGAAGTGATGGTGCTCTCTAGCAACATCTCTCAGTGCTCTTCAGCCCATTGTTTGGTCCATAAGACATATGAAGGTGGTTTGTAATGCCTTTGAAAAGAGGTTTTTTTGTTTTTCTCATTTCCACGCACTTGGATACACCAGAATATAACTGGAATGGTGAGAATAAATGAGAAGCAGAGACTGTTAAAAATTGAGTATGTATTTTATTGTAAGTGCATATAGTTTTGGTGGTTCTACACAATGTTGTCCTTGAGTTTAAGTAGGTGGAAAAGCACTGGGCTGTGATGTAGAGGCCTCTGATTAGTGCTGGTAAATCCTGATGTGCTTTTATTGCTTTCTGTTACTTGTGAAGCATTTGTATTAATATTTGAGAATATGTTTTCTATAAGCTCTTTTTCCACCCAGAGCTTCAGTGTTTCAGAGAGGAATGAATGTGGCCTTTGCTTCATGCTTTGGTAAAGATGGGAATATTTTAGCATTAAAAATGAGGCAATATTTGATATTTATCTCTTCATGCTCTTCAGACTTTTCTTTCCAGTGTATTTCTGCATAAATATCCTGCTCCTGGCTTCTTTAGCAATATTAGTGTGATTGCAGATCTTCCTACCCTTCCAGACAGCACCTTAGACATTTTTAGAAGAGTTGTGTTTTCTGCCAGAAGGCAGAGCTCAGTATTGACCCCCTGAGCCCCTTGCAGCAGCAGTCAGTCACATTCAGGAATTACTTAAGAGCCTGCAAATCACTTGGTTTCTCTCCTCTGGAGCTTTGTCTGTGACAACTTGATAACTTCCTTTTCTCTTCCTGTTTCCCTCAGCCTTGTAAAGCCCATGCGACACTATACAGTCTTCCTCTCTGAGGACTCTTCTGATGATGAATTTCAGCAGGAAGAGGATCCTGTCTTGGGCTTCTCAGAAAACTTTTTCTTCTCTGCTCCTTTTGAATGGTCTATCCTTTATTCTTTCATTGTATTAATCCAGTCTCTGAGGAATGGGGTTTGCATTGGTCAGCGTGCCTGCTCCTGCACTTGGAATTTTGGGGATGGTCCAGTAGTCTCTGTATGGTGCTTGATGAATGTTCAGCATTTCTCCTGCTTGTTTGTGTGGATTTTTAGCAGCATGCAAAAGCATCCTCCTGCATGAAGCACTGTGCAGTGACACACAGCCTATGGTGTTACACTGACTCGAGTTCTGTGGGGTGTAACCTTTCCACCTGCCCTTTGTTCCAGTGTGCTGCTTGTGTTCCTGTCCAAACCTTCTGCCATTCTTCCTTGTGCACTGCTGGCTGTGCTTTTTGGTTCATCCTGTGAGCTGGATTTCAGAACAGTTACTGTTTTTTCCTAGTTTTACTTGCTTGGTCCCAGCCTCTCGGTTCTGACAAGTGCCACCTCCTCAGTGAGATGGGGAGTTGTCACACAGGTGTCCCCTGTGCAGTCTGACTTAAAATTATACACCAGACAGGAAACAGTTTGTTGGGTTTGCTCACTGCAGTATTCATAGACAGCTTCTTGATTTGTAAATTGTTGTGAATTCCCACACCTCTCTCACTTGTCCATTTTGAAACACAGTACTGAGCAGCTTGGCCATGCTGTAGCCACTGCTCTGTGAGAGGTGTAGGATGGAGCTGCAGGGCTCTGGCTCCTGCCCAGGATGCTGTGTGAGGGACAGGAGTGTTGCCTCTCAGCTCCCTCAGCCCCTGGAGTCACTGGCTGCAGGTTTGAGACTGGGCTGGGGACAGAGGCTGCCAGCTGGAGAGTGGGGAGACAGACACAGAGGTTCTGTAGCAAAGGGCCAGAAAAATGTTCCCACCCTCTTGTGCTTGGAGTAGAGAAGGCTAGGCCACTAAAATGGTTTGTTTACAGAATATTCCTCTGGGGTTTTTTTGAAGTGTGAGCTAATGCTTAGCAGATGAGCACATAGGATGTGAGAGACTAAAGATGAGGCCAAGATTTGCAAGATCACCTTCTTCCTGAGGATATGTACATGTACTATAGCTGTCTGTCTTGTACCTGCACTACTACAGCCACGTGTTGCTAGCTCAATGCCTGCTTTATGTATGTTAAATGAAATCAGATGAGCTGTTTATTATCTTGCATGATCTAGATATAATATACTAAAATATGGAAGGAGGAGGAGGAGGGTTCTTCCATAATATCAGCTTTTGCAGGTCTCACAAATATTTTGGTTTGATTGAAACCTTGTTTAAATGCCAGAGTAAAACTGGCTGCCAGTCAAATGCCAATCACCACTGATATGTGTGGCACTTCTTGTTATTAATTGGATGCACATTATGCTGCTGTTCTCTGTGCACAGAACCAGTATGCAAATCTGATGGTGCTCATTTTTTTGCTGAGGTATGTGTAAGAAAAGCATCCTGCTAACTCGGCCTTGGCTGTAAATGTAAAATTGGTGTCTCTGTAATGGATTGTGTTGTTTCCTGATAAGGTGACACTGGTGTAATCATGGAACTCTGCACAGTGTTACCAATTACAGCAGGAAAACACTGAATTATGTTCTGTGCTGAGTTAGCTTAAAGCAAGATAATGTAAGTACCTGCAGAACACAGGGCACTTGGCACTGCACTGGCTCTGACTCGTGGTGTAAAGGGTCTGAGCACAGTGGCCTTGGCTGCCTGCCGGGGACATAGGGTCCAGTTCTTCATGCTCTAGGAGAGGTCCTTCATCAGCCTGACTCTGTCTGCATGATGGCAGCTTCCCTCTGAGCACTTCTCATTTAGTTTTGTTTCCTAAAAAATTATTAGACAATTGTTTGCACCATGATTGTTGCTTCTCTCCCAGGCCTCAGCCGTACCGGACCCTGAAAGAATCTGATAGTGCTGATGGGGAGGAGGTGCTCAGTCGAGAAACATCAGGAGAGGCTCTGCCTCCAAGCCCACTGCTCTCAAGCAAGCACACAGAAATCAACCTCCTTGAGGATATTTTCCCAAGCTTAGAAGTCAAAACACATCCCCAGCCTCTCAGCCAAGCCAAGAGCCTGGAGGACCTGCGGACACCCAAGGAAGAGGGAGACGAGCGCTGCACCTTTGAGTACCAGGTTTGGAGAGGAGTTTTACAGAGCTAGGCCTGGCTGTCTTCCATCATTCTCTGAGGAATGTTTTTGCATTACTGAGTAGATGCATCCATTTTCCAGCCATTTATTTATGCATTTCAAAGTTAATTTCTGAATTAAGAAATTATCAGAATGGAACCCCATTACAAGACAGTGACTTTTTCCACTAGATGTACAGCCTTTACTTCTAGAGGAGGAAATATTTACCCCGTTCCTCAGAATCTGTTTTGTCCATTGGCTGTCACACAGACTTATGTTAGAAGCTGATGCTGAGCAGTGGGAATGAATACCTGGGAATTTTCAAATCCTCTCCAAACTGCATGGTTTTTACACAAGCTTCTTTTAATTTGGCCATTGTGGTCCAGGCATCACGTGAACTGTCGAGATTGTAAAGATTCTCTGTGAGGAGCTTCACTGAAAAAATGTAACTTAGTGACAACTAAGTGACAAACTAAAGCAGACTCTTGAGATTTTTATGTGACATGGAAGAAAGGTCATTTCTACCTTATAATAATATTTAATATAGTGTTTTATCTGGATATTTCATTTGACAGCTTTTCCCATGCAGCGTCTTTATTTCTTTACCTTAGATATAGGTATGTGTCCCTTACTTGGCTAACAACAGATGCCACAGTATGTCACAGCTGAACAAATCATTAGAGACAGAGCTGGAATTAAAACTTCAGAGCCCTGCCTCTGTTTTTCTGTCTGTCCTTCTAGGCTGTTCCCTCTCCAGTGCTCTGTCTGTGCACAGATCCCCTTCCACTCAGAGCCCAGCAGCCTGGCTTCACTTTATGCTGTCTTGTGAGGAGATCAGTAAAAGTTAAGGTCTTTTTTAATGTTTTCTTGCAGAGAATGGATCTTGGTGTGTCTGAGGGGAGCAGGATTGTGCCAACCATGAAACTGTCTCACGCTTACAACAAGTTGTGGAGTATGGGTCAGGATGACATGGCTGTTCCTACCAAGTACTCCCAAAGCTCATCAGAAAGACCCTTGACTGCACTGGGTAACATCCCACCAGTCACAGAGAGACCCCAGAGCAGAGACAGCATTCTGGCTCCTGCAGAAAAGGATGAATCAAATCCTGCCATTCAAGGCAACATCACCATCCCAAGGCCACAGGGAAGAAAGACTCCTGAACTGGGGATAGTGCCACCACCCCCAGCACCCAGAGCTTCCAAGCATCAGACTGCAGCCGTGCTGACAGACCGTCTCACCACCCATGCTGCAGGACGTAGCCACTTGGTTTCGGGTCTTATCCCAGAGCCCTTTGGAGCTGGTAGTGTGTCCTTAGATGCTGAAATCCAGCAGTCTGTAAACTGTTCCTCTCATCCCTCTCAGCTGTTGTCCAGTCCTACCAGCACTGTTGAGATGCTTCAGCCTGTCAAGGTGAAGACAGATAACACAGGTACTGAAAGTGACTTCCTTCTTAGTCTTCTGGATCCACTGAAGACAGACAGCTGGCAAGGCACTGGCTCACAGCAAGGTCCCTGCAGCCTGCAAAGCTCGGCCACTCCACCTTCTGCAGGTGGCTTTGTCTCAGTGGCAAGTGACTTTGTGCCTTCTCCAGCTGCACCATTTGTCCGGCCACTTGGTTATCCTTCCCCAGCACCACCACCTTTTTTACAGTCCTCTCCTAATCCATTCACACAAACACTGCCAGGAGCCCTTTCAATGTCTCTAGTTAGACCCCCAAGGGGCTCTTTCACCCCCTCTTTAGGTCATGCTTACAGCTCTAGCTTCATAACACCTCATTCTAGCTTCTACCCACCACAAAGACCTCAACCAAACATTTCAACGCTCTCCATGCCAAACTTGTTTAGCCAGGCTCCAGCTGTGCCACCAGCCAGCTCCTTACTGCTGGGGAGCCACAGCCCTTCCCCAGCAAACACTCTGCAGCCTGCACGTTTAAGTGGCCCTCCTAAAACCAGAACATTGCAGGTAGGCCAGTCCAAATCAAAGGTAGATCCAAAACAAGCAGCAGCTCTCCTGTCTAATGAACACCCGTTGGTACTTTCCAGGCCAACTAAGAGATTAGAGTCAGTGTTACTATCCTCCAAATCTGAGGAGACAAAAGATCCATTTGAAGATTTGTTAAAAAAGACAAAGCAAGACGTGTCATCCACACCAGGTAAGGTTGAGCATCTCAGAAAGCGATGGGAAACGTTTGAGTGACACTCAATGGCCTTTTGAGAGCCCTTTGGAACTGACAGAGGGTTTGTTTAGTTCTTTTGAGCCAGCATAAAACCAAGTATTTCTTTTCTGGAAGGTTGAGCCAGGATAGGTGCAGGACCATCTCCGTGCTGATTCACACACCAGTGCTTTTTGCCCCAAATTCAGTCCCCCCATTGTCCAGGCCACCTCACTCTCCACCCCTGCAAACCCCCATGACTTAAGCTGACCAAAGCACGAAGGTAATTGGGTTTGGGTTTGGTTTGGTTTTCCACACACAGTTTTCAATACTACTGAAGCAGAAGTTCCCTCCCTCCTGTTTCCAGTTCTCAGCAGAGCAGGGGGTGTGGTTGGGCACATGGTCCAGGGTTCCTCTGCCTGGCTGAGTGATGCTTGGGTTTCCTTGCATTACTCACAGAGCTGTAGGGTTTTGCTTTCTCATGTGAAGAGCAGAGTCAGGGGGCTCAGAGTTTGTCCTGTCTGGAAATTACATTCATTTAGGTTTCAGCTGTGGGTGAGCTTTAGTTGCAGATGTTTGAATTCCCTCCCCTTGCATGTTGGCACTGAGAGGAAACAGGGGCCTCTGGTGCAGAATTGTCCTAATTCTTTGCTGCAACAAAACCACAGCACAGAGCAGTTGCTCAGGGTTTGGTCCTGCATCTCTGTTGGGAAACTGGAAACACCAGCAATTTATTTTCTTTTTGCAGGGGGATTTTGGTAGTTTTGTGGGGTTTTTTGTTTAATACATCAGAAGATAGAGGCCATAAAGCGTATCCTAGTTCTTGTATAATGTGTATGTTAATACTATCTATAAATATTAGAGATGGCAGTATATGAATGGGATGTAACAATAGCTGACTTGATTATTTAAACAAAAAAAATTTTAAATGGGGCATAAAAGCCAATGAGTTCAAGTTAAATGGCAGTGTGCTGACAAGATGAAAGCTGCAGCTCCTCGGCACAGCCCCAGCTCGGGGGGGTCAATCCCTGCCAGGTGTCTGTCACCCCCAGCCCTCAGAAGTGCTGATTGCTGCCTTGAAGCTCTGGGATCTCATTCGGGTCTGGAGAACCAGAGTCTTTATCTCACTGCTGATGAGAAGTTCTGCCTGGTGGAACAAGACATTAACTGGACTGTGACACAGACCATGAGATCATGAAGTACAAAAATGCAATGGGAAGGTTAAAGGGTACGTTCATTGGGATTTTCTCAGATGCTTATCTGTGGCAATAGGATTCTCAAGAAATTTCATCTTAATCTTAGTGTCCTGTATCAAACCTGCTGTCTTTGCAGTAATCTTGGTTTAACTTAAGTGGTGCTTTTTTGTTTTGTATTAGGGCACAATCTGATGTAAATCATGTTACTCTAGAAGAGGTAATCACATCACCATTAAGCCTTTGATAAAGGAAATCACTTTGGACAGTTGGGGAAATTCTTGTTAAGCTTTATCCGATTTCCAGTGT
Organism: Phaethornis superciliosus; assembly: GCA_023637945.1. NCBI lineage: Eukaryota > Metazoa > Chordata > Aves > Apodiformes > Trochilidae > Phaethornis > Phaethornis superciliosus. The sequence goes on from JAJQWJ010000022.1 coordinate 7,348,211, forward strand.
ATCTATTTTATGCATATAATCTTGGGAGTTTTCTTATTCTAGTGTATGAAAATGGCTGTCTGTGCGTTTGAGTCTGTGCAGTATGAAAGAAAAATTTAATATCTGAAACACCAACAGTTTGGGAAAGACCATAGTAAGACATGAATATTGCATTTCTATAAAGTACTGGTACTCTCACAAGACATTCAGTTGGATTTGTATTTTCTTTTTGTGTTCGAAGACAGATGGTTTTAGTATTGCATAGTAAAATATTTAAAGTCTAAGTAAATAGCTCCATTATTTTTTTTATAAATTTAGAATTACAAACGTTATGTATAAATTCAGTCTGAAATTTCAGATCTCCCTATAAGATCAATGATAAAACTTTCTCAATTATGGTGGATATGTACAGGCATCAGAAAGTTCTGCATACGACATGCCATTTGCATTTCACATTCTCTTTGTCAAAAATGTTAATGTCACAGCCTGATGATGTACTGAGTAGGCCAATGCCACGTGCTTCATGGAACAGGAGAAAAGCTCAGGTAATTCTGTATCGCTGCAAATCATTTTCCATCTCTGATTGGTTTACTCTGCCCATATTATGGAATGTTTTGTGCAGTTGACTTTTAAACAAACAAGCACTCTTGGTTTACTCTTTTTTTAAGTCACTTTCGAGGCACTGAGAAGTAATTAAACTCAACACACCTGGCATTAATCACCCTTCACTTTATTTTGAACGGGAGGGAGGAGGTTGGACACACCCCTGAGATCCAGGAGTACAAGGCAGCACTCTCGTGGAGTTTGTGACCTTCCTCACTTCTTGACTGGAATTTTTGAGCTGGAGCCTGGTTTACATGCTTCTCATACTAAAGGAATCAAACTATCCCTGGGGCAGCATTTAGGTTTTTTGTCTTATTTAAACTCAGGAATTCCTAACATGAGTCATTCCTAACAGCGCCAGATGTAAGCAAGGTGTGCTTGTCTGGGAGCCAGGCTTGGAGTAAAACATTTCTTTTTCTGATGTAGAAGTATTTTTGATGTTTTTATTAATCTAGTGTAAGAAGTGTTCCTTTTATTGCTTGTCTGATACAACTCATCAATGACGTTATATAGAGCTTTGTACATCTTCCTGTACTGACTGTAGGTGATTGTGTTTGGTACTGCTCTGCTATATACAGATGCTTTCTTCCATTAGAAATAACTTTTATTTTTTAAAAACCCGATTCTTTAATGTTTCTGATGCTGTACAGATGCTAAAAGCTTTTTTATGTCTTACTGAGTCATTAAGTTAGAAATTGGACACTGGAACTGGGAGCTGTCAAGACACAAGAATTCTGTTGCTGAACCCCACCTTACGTACTTGTGTTAATTATGAGTGGCTTGTGCTTTCTCTGCACATACTAGGGATGGGGCTTTTTTAACCTATAATGAATGGTCTGGGCTACTGGGATAATCCCCACCTCCCTCTTCCCTTTCTCATGTTTGTGAGAAAAAAAATCAAGCAGGAGATTGGGATCTGGCCAGCTTTATTCCTGGTTAGGAAGTGGTCAGAGTCTGTCAGTTACAAATATCCCCTTAACTAACCCAAGGAAACCACTGAGGCAGTGACACCCCAGAGCCAGCCCCTGTGTTTGTGGAACAGGAATGTGTCACACACTGGTGGCAGGACAGCAAGTAAGGAACTGATTGCTAATGCTGCCTCAGCTCTGGCCAGCTGCACTGTGGGGTTTTTCCTGGTTGACTTCTAATAATCAGGGTTGTGGTGGTGGTGGTAGTTTTCCCCCCCCTCCTTGTACACTTACCCCACAGGCTGTATGAGCAAAGTGAGGTTTCCAACAGGAGATTAACTTGTTAGTGGTGCCTGTTGCAGGTTTGGCAGCTTGTCCTGCAGCTCTGGGTCCCACAGCCCCAAAGAGAATTTCTGCTGCTGCAGAGCTCTGTCCTGGCTCACATCACAGGATCCAGGGGTTGTTGGGTATTTCATGGCTCTGACTGATTTTTGCCTCTTTGCACATAAAATAAGGGGATTCGTGGTAAAAAGGAGCAGCACATGCTTCAGTACAGGTGAACAGAGTGCAGCAGACACACTGCTTCTACCACAAACCTTTGCTGTATGGGTCTGCATCCTCCAGCTCTGTGCTTACAGCTCTCGTGTGTGACAATCAGACAATTAATAAAATTTTAATTCTTAAAGAAGCCATTGAGGCTTGTAGCTGTGCAAACTGTCTCCCAAAAGGAGCCATTCGGTCATCAAGTTCCTCTTCAGGAAAAAAATAAAATAACAAGGCAAGGTAAGTAGCTCTATTTTTAGCCAAATTTTATTGTAAATTTCTTCTGAAGAGCATTTTAATTTTTTACAAATTATAAAATTTACAATTACAAAAGAAATCAGGATCATGATCATTAACTACAGCAAGTCCAGTTTTGTGAAAAAATATATTCAAAAATTAAATATCAAAAGAAAGCTAAGTACATTAGGGGAAAAAAAAAAAAAAAACCACTTTCATAAATTATTTTACAGAAACATTCAAGACACTGACAAAGTATTTTACCACTTTTGCTGTACTGGCTTTGGGCGATTGAAAGAAAAACATCTGCTCTGCTAATCTTGAAAATCAAGTGAGCAGGAGCCTGCCTGGCAGCAGCAGGGGCTGCAGACACTGCTTGCAATGCGCTGCTTTTTAGATGCTTTTATTGGTGTTGGGTTTGTAGCTCCTTCTTGCCTTTCAGGGTATTTCAGTAGCTTAGTAACAGTTCTTACAGTTCTGGGTCTCAAAATAACAGAGGCTGCAGTAACATTGCTTCACTGAGCTCCTGTCACTGCCTGCATTTTTCTACAATTTAAACAAAAAAATACAAAGTGAAGTTCAGGAGTAACAACCTGGAGGTCAATCAGGGCTGTGTTTGCAGAAGCCCAAAGCATCTTTCTAAGCTTGCTGTAGGTTGGTAAAAGTCATTATGGGCTGCAGGACACTCCTGCCTTTGCATTGAGGTAAAGGTACACAGCCCAGGTGGGATCACCAAATGCTCTGTCAACTTTTCCTCAGTATTGGAGAGAAAGTGATCTTACACATAAACTATTTTCTTGTCTCCCAGTGGTGGTGTTTATCTGTTTTTCCAAACTTTCATTCTTCAGTTTGCATCAGAGTTGCATGCGTGCAGGAGCCCTGGTCTTGAGTTAGACAGACCTGATCATTAGTTATGCACTCTTCCCTTTGCTTAGAATTACAGAAAAATTTACAGCTAGTGTAAAAACAAAAGGTATCTGAGAACAGACCAGAACAGCATTTTATTCTGGTGCTGATGAACTGTGGTGGGCAGATTCACACACTGCTTAATAATAGTATTTTGGAGATTAAAAAGCAATGCTTTTCTAAAATAATTGACAGCTGTCAAAATTACCTTGAAACGCTAATGATGTTAGACATTACTTGGCCTGCTCTGCCACATGATGTTAAATAAGAAATTGCACACCCAACAGCTAAAACTAACAAAGGAGAAGCAAAGCCACAAAATTAATACTCTTTGTAGAAGGTGGAAAATGGGTGCTGCCCATTACAACACAAACCTTGGCTTCATGGTAAACTTCAGTAGGTTAGGTAACTAAATTCTGTTCTTGTGCCCTGACAAGCCCAAACCTGGCTGCTGTGAGAGGTGCAGGTCCTGAACTCTCTCCTCTCCCCCTCCTTGGTGTTCCACCATCAAATCTCTTCCAAGAGCCACTCCTGGTGGTGCTGCCAGAGCCCCCCATGCTGGGCACTGGGACAGCAGCTGCTCCCGGGGCACAGTTCTACCCAAACACCCTCCTGGCAGCAGCGGTGACACCGGAACTGACACCTTGGTCTCAGGAAGGCACTTAAATATTCCAATGGTTTAGGCTGAGGAAAAGCTTTAGGAGCAGCACGGGGCTTGTTTTTCTGGTGTGCTACTGCTGACTCTGGCTGGGTTGGGGAAGCATCAGCTCAGATCTCCCATCAGCCACTCACCTGTCTTTGCTCTGCAGAGGAGTTGCAGGCACACTTTTTTACACTTTTTTTTTTTTTTTAAATAAACAACTACATTATTTCATAATACAGGGTTTAATTACCAGCACCCACACATGCTCTGCTTCTTTGCAGGGAGCCACTGGTGCCCACCTGGCACTGAGGCCACCAGGAGACCCAGAGCTGATGGGTCTGTGCACTCCCCTGCTGCCAATGCCCCAACTGCTTTTTCTTCTCCTGCCAATTTTTTTTTTTTTTCCTCCCAGACTTTACTGCTCTTGCTGCCAGACCCATTTCATACAACTCTTATGGGATGAGCTCCAGTAACCAGGCTGGGTCAAGCAGCTGAATCTTGCTCCCTGGAGCCCGGGAAGTAGCTTAGAGCAGCCCAGCCCTGTGCTACAGCAACACACCTCAGGACTTGGGGCAGAGCTGCTGCAGCAGCTGTGTGACTGTTGGAGGATGCCACAGCACCTGTTGTGACTCCAGCTCTCAGATCAGCCTCTCCATCGGTGGCATCTTGATTACATTCCACATTTCCACTCGAGCCCCATCTTTCTCCTGACGGCTGGGACTGTACCTTCCCTGAGTCGCTCTCCTCCTCTTCATGGCAATGGCTGTGGCTGCAACAACTGCCAGGAGCAGGACAGCCCCTGCAGCCCCTGCTGCTCCCACCACCGAGGAGTTGCTAAGATGCGCCCACACCGGCAGCTGTGGTAGAACAGGAGTTACTCAGAGTTTCCACCTGGACACAGCTGAGGTTCACATCCCCATCCCCTGGCTCCAGGCTGCACTGTGCTGACAGCAGTGCTGGACAGGAGCCTCCCCCTCCCACTGCCCCCTCAGCCCACAGGACTCGGGGTGGGTGACCCTTTTCCAGCTCACCAACCCCCACTTCCCCCTGCCCAAGTTCTGAAGTTCCTCACTTGGCAACAGGTCCTGCCCACAGCTCCAGCACCGGCCCAGAAAGCCCCAGAGTTCTGGCTGTTGTGGTTCTGAGCAGTACCATGGGAATGTCTAACAGGGATCACCTCACACAACACGGGGTTGTGCCATGATTCCAGAAATTCCTGGCAGGTCCGTGTAGGGCTGGGGATGGCACAGGGCAGGAGTTCATGGCTGCTGTTGCTGTTGAAAACTGTGTGGGAAAACCTCATACACCTGAGCTGAAAAAACTTTGAATCTGTTTCAGTTGCTTTCAAAGGCAGAGCAGTATATACAGATCAGTCATAAATACCCTCTATACATTGTTCCTTTAAAATAATACATAGATCTTAATCTGCAAATTAGTGCTTGATTCACCCTGCCTTGGGAAGCAGAGGTAACTGTGCCATTGCTGCCTGAGAGGTGGGATGGAGCCAGAGCAACTTCAGAGCAGGAGCAGTTCAACAGCTCCTGCTGTGGGGAAGCTGCGAGGCACTTGTGGGGCAGGAAAGGAGGGAGGAAAGAGGCTGAGTCTGAGCCAGTGGCGTGCACTTGGCTCAGCTGACAGGAACAGCTCCTGCATGCACAGGCTGCCTCCTGCTCCTGAGTCCGTGTCTTCATTCTGCCTTAAGGACAGTGAGATGGGATGGAGCTGCTGCTGCAAGTGCTGGAGAAAGATCAAGGTCAAAGCAGACCCTGCAGGTGCATCTCCTGGTGACAGCAGTGCCTATATTAACCGCTCCTCAGGTGGCACCTTTAGGACACTGTCCATCTCCAGCCGAGCTCCTGCCACTTCTTGCTGACTCGGGCTGTAGGTTCCCTCTGATTGCCGCCTCTTCCTTGCAGTGAGAATCATGAATATGAGCCCGATACTGAGGAGCAGTAAAGAGCCACAGGCTACAGGGACAGCTACTTCAATTAGTGGGGAGGGGGAGAGAGCACCTGGAGTCCCCTTCTGTAAAAGAAATTAACGGAGAAACAATGAAACTCCAGTGGTTACAATCACTTAAGTTGAAGAACCCAGACTGGTCAGATTAGAGGGAAAAATTTTTTACAAAAGCAAAAGATCTGTACCTGAATGGAAAAGGGCAGGCAAGGAACAAGTACCCAGCTGAGGGCACCTGCACAGAGAATACTCATGGTCATTCTTTTATCTCTGAACAAAACACATTTAAACTTACTTTCTAAAATGGACTATTCTTAAACAAAGGCAGTAACATGGTCTGAATTTTTCTAACTCAAATCCATTGGCACTCTGTAGAGACAGTCTTTAACTGGCAGCTTTGGTGAAGCTGATCTCAACAGAGCAAAGTTATAAACAGACTGAGGGCTGGAGCAGTTAATACCATTACAATAATTCATGCAGGGCACATGGACAGAATTACCACATGGAAGAAAAGAGAGGATTTCCCGAGCCAGGCAGCTGAGCAGCATGGAGACAGGAACCCTGAATGCAGACAATTTACGGGAGCAATCCTGGAGCTGTAAAATCACTAAAAGGCATCTGGCCCTTGCACCCCACTTGCTCATGAAGATCCTGCTCAGCTGTTTGTTACAGTTACAGCAGCAGCAGTGAAGAGTCTGAGCAACACTTGAAACATCTTAGATGAGGTGGAATGAGCTAAATAGTGTCACACATTCCATACCCTCCTCCCTGCTTAACATTTTTCACAGGAGGACAGCCCCTGAAGATTTAACTGGCAGTGAATGTACAGGGGCTCTTTACCAATATCAGACTAAAATGTGCAGGTGTCCCTGGGAAAGATCTAAACCTTGTTAAAGAAATAAAACTAGAATTAAAGTTAATGCAGAGCTATGTGAATTTTCAGTAACCCTGGGAAATTTCCTTGAGCAGGGGAATGATATTTTAGAAAGCTCAATGATGCCTCTGATGTCAAACTAGAGAATTTATTTAGCTGTTAAGGTATCCATCCAAATACAATTCTCTGCAGAGCTGTGTTTCAGGGCTTCCTTGAAGATCTCAGGATAGGGAGGTGTGGTAATTTTCAGGCTTAACAGTTACTCAGTGTCAAAGGCAGAGTAAAGAGTAGGATACACCACTGAGAACTGACATACCTTGCAGGAACTTTATGAAATCCTAGATTTTAAACAGTGAATGGTGAGTACCAGATCCATTGACTTCATAACTTTTAAATTGCAAAGGCACACACATTAATATCCACACTATGTGTGGGTTCAGCCAAGGAACAGAGCTGAAGACACCTTGCAACAGGAAGAGGAGGATGTTAAAAAGGTCAGTACACAGATGGGAGGAGATGAGATGGAGATGATACAAGGCCCAAGTACTGAGGAGGAAATGAGTGAGCTGAATGAGTATTTGATTTTGGTGGCATTAAGGAAGGTAGGGAATACAATGAAGAATTTTTTTAAATTGTAGAACTTGTCATTTAAGAAAGAGCTGAAATTACAATAAGCCTAAAAATAAGTATTTCTTATCTGCCACCTTACAGATAAAAGCACTCAAGCTTGATTATTTACAGCTTTTGTATGCCAAGGAGTCCATGCTAGTATCACAAAGCAACACAATAGAGGAGGAATATTCCCAGAGCACCTGGAAGTCCTTCTGCCATTTTCCTGTGACTGAAGTCCAAGCTGATCTCTCAGCTCAGCAGCACTCCAGCCACGTACCAGGGGTTAGCTGCAGCTTGGCCCAGCATGCACAGGAGATTTTATCACTCCTCTGCCTCCTGTCAGCTCTGTGATTGCTACAGTGGGTGGGAGAGGAAGCTCAGCAGAGCTCAGCTCTCCCCCAGGATCCTGCACAAACAGCTCCCTGCTCCCCCCCAGGCAATGGACCTTTAGGAGGGAAAAGAAAAGTGATTCTGCAAAATGTGATGGGGGTGATGAGAAGGAACACAGGAATCTACAAGAAGGGTCCTGAAGAGAGGAGACAGAGATGCCTGAAGGATCCATGCATGCAGCCTGCCCTGTGGCAGAGGCCTTCCAGAGCCCTCAGTAACAGCAACAGCAGCCCCTGGGCACACAGCCTCTCCCTGCAGGATGGGTTAGTACATTCCCAGGTTACCAGACAAGCCACCTGTCCATGCAACAGCTTCATAGGAAAAAAAAGCAAGTTATGATTTAACAACTTCCACACCAGAGAGTTCAGCCTCAACCAGCAATGCTTTGCTCATGCAGGAGCCTCATGCAGGAAAAGCCTGGTTGAGCCTGGCCCACCAGCCCAGCCCCTCAGAACCAGACTTAGCAGATAAAGGATACTACTTCTTCACTTGACTCCCATTTAGCTTCACTTCACCTCATATCCCTTCCAAACACATCCATTTCTACTCAATGATCTGTGGATAGGGAAGGTGCTTAGGAACTCTCCCATCCAAGATAAAATGCCAGCTGGAATTCTGTTCTCCAAGAAACTGAGGGACATAGAGTAGCTCTACCTACAGGCCCAACTGCAGTAGTTTAATTACTCTCCAAAGTTACAAAACCCCAGGAAGCTGCAGAGACAGCCCTGAAAAACACATGGCAGCCTATGCAGATCCTGAAAAGCATTTGCTGCTGTTGCTCATATGCTAGGGACCAATACGCAACAGCAAAGAAAAAAATAATTTCCCACTTCAGGTCTTTGGTTCCAGCTGATTTCCAGTTGTGCTTTACCAGCATGCTTTAGCCAGGACATGGGGGCCCTTCTGACACATCAGCAGTGTCACCAGTACCCCGTGGGCAGTGTCACCAACACCCTGACCAGCACCCAGGAGCTCCCAGAGCAGGGGAAGTGCTTACGTTGACGTCGCAGCGCTCCCCGGTGTAGCTGGCACTGCACACACACTCGTAGGAGTTCTGAGAGCCCCGACACGTCCCTCCGTTCTGACAAGGGTTGGGGTCACACCTGTTGACACTGATTTGACAACTGGAAAAGAAAGGTGTATTGGAATTAGATGAACTTTCTCATATATGTTCTTGTGCCACAGAATACAAGATTATACACTCTAGAAAAGCCTCATTTATTTGAAAAGTTCCTGTTGTATCTTTTTTAGGTGCCTCCTCCAGGGTCCAGCAACATGTGTTACCCACTCATTCCATTCTCCTGACACTTCTGTAGGACTGAAGCCAGTACAGGTCTCTGCCCCAGTTAATGAATTCTCATGAGGTTCAAGAACTCCTTGGAATCAGTTCACACTGCAAAAGCTGGTATTGTCAGCAGAATCATACCCAGCCTGCCTCTTCTAAAAATAACTGATAGTTTTGGAGCAGTTGTTTGAATGGCAAAAGGCCATGTAAGAGGATAAAGCATTTCAACCTGCTCAGCTTTCCCACTGACATAAGAATGGGAGCACCAGATCCCCTGAGCACTTACTTCCTCCCAGTGAAGCCTGGCTTGCAGGTGCAGTTGGCTCCCCAGCTCTCACTGATGCATTTGCCTCCATTCAGGCAGGTGAAGTTCTTACCACACTGCTGGGGTGGGAACGGCCACCTGGGAAAAGAGACAGCCTTGAACAAGGGCAGTTTTGGGGAAAGGTAAAGGTGTACTGGGGCTCGGTGGAGAGTGGGCTGGTGAGGGTCAGCATTAGTGGGGCCATTGGTATGTCTGGGAAGGAGCTTGGCACATGTGGAGAAGGGAACAGTCTCAGAAATCACCCACAATATCAGTGGTACTTTGAGCATGCTCAGAGAACATGCAGGAGCTGCACCAGTACTAGAACTTTTCTCACCCAGTTACTTACTCACAGCGAGGTCCCGAGTACTGAGGGGGGCACTTGCAGGAGTACCCATAAACCCCATCCACACAGGTGGCCCCGTTCAGGCACTGGTGCCGCACGCAGTCGTCCACGTTGATGTCACACCTCTTCCCAATGAACCCCCGGAAGCATTCACACTGGAAATCTGCTACTGCATCCACGCAGTCCCCGTGCACACAGGGACCTGACTGGCAGTCATCAATGTCAGACTGGCAGAGCTGCCCCTCCCAGCCCTCCCTGCAGGCACAGCTGAAGGAGTTGAACAAATCCTGGCAGGTGCCGGCGTTGAGGCAGGGGCTGGAGGCACAGACATCAGCCCCAGTGCATCCCAGCTGGATGGGCCTCCTGCTGGCCTGCTGGAACTGCTCTGGCTGGGGGTAGGGGAGGTGGGCAGTGAAGGGCAGGTAGATCCCTCCTATCTTCACGTGCCCCAGGCAGCCAGTGAAGTTTTCAGCTAGAACAATCAGGGCATTGTTCTTTAGGAAGTCCAAGTTTCCAGCAGTTCCTTGCAGAGTTGTGTTTTCAGACCCATCCAAACAAAGCAGCCACCTGGAGGAAGGTGCAGTTGGCTCCTCCATGGACACAGAGATGGTGTGCCAGGCACCATCTGTCACTGACTTCTGGCTCAGGAAGCTGACCCCCTCGATGCTGTTCCCACTCCTGATGTCAACAAGCAGGGAGGAGTTTTTGATGGCCACCTGGAGGGAATCCACTTCTTCCATAGCCCAAAGCAAAACAGCATCTTCATCCCTGGTTCTGAAATCCATGTGGAGGCTGCTCAGAGTTCTGGTCACTGATGCATTGGTGGTAAATTCCACAGCAGCATAACTATTAAATGTTGCATTAGCCAGGCCTATAAATAAAGGGGTAAAGCATGAGGGATTTGAAAGACAGTTGGTGTTGTGTTTGAGACAGACCAATGGCAAACTCCTGGCAAGTTCCCTCCCTGAAGAGTCAAGTAAGTTTAGTGTGAGTAGGATTACAGGCCTAGCTGCTGGCAGCCTGAAAGCTCTTCCTGATTACAGCTGTACCTCTAATAACAATATCCATCTCTTATGCAGTAATTTTTCTTCATCAGTCTCACAGCACTGCACAAAACCACTTTCCCTTTCACTGCTAGAAAAGCTCAAGTTTTACCAACAGGTAAGCAGGGAACAGTACTTACACACATATCCTGCTGGAACGTCTATGCAGGTGGTAGCTTCAGGACACGGGTCACTTTCACACCAGACTCTTTCTTCACAAAATTTCCCAGTGAAATTTGCTGGACAGCTGCAATGGAAATCATTCCAAGTGACAGTGCATCTACCACCATTCTGACATGGTTCAGACTGGAAAACAAAAAGGCAGAGTTTAGGAGCAGCATAATTTATATTTGGATCTCAGAGAATTCAGTAGCAGGAAATGTGACAACAAAGCTTAGTACAAGCAGTGCTTGACTTAAGAAATTGGAAGAGGAATTAAAACAGTGACTGAACAGCAGTGAAGGAAGCACAAAAGTATCTGTACTGCCCAGGTTCTACAAACTACAAATACTACAGGTGAGGCTAGAGAAAACTTAGTGCCTAAATTGTAGGGAGTATATGGAGTGACACAGAGCATGTGGGACAGGTCCTTCAGTACTGAAAAAACCTCTGTCACCTTGCTGCAACAGTCAGACTTTTCTGCAAGCACAGAACTATAATGAACACACAGAGACAAGAGACAACACACCTGGCAGGTGTTATCAGAGATGCAACCATTCACAAGATTATCAGTTTGAGTCCTATTGAGCTCCTGGGGCAGACTGTAGTTCTCAGCCTGAAAAAACTGTATTTGGTGGCTGTTCAGTTGGATGTCTTGCAAGCAGCCTTTAAAATACCCTCCCCACACCTCAGCACTGCCTGGGTCAGGATGTCCACCAATGTGCACTTCATAGCCAGCTACCAGAGGGCTTGCTATGAGCTGTCCCAGCTCCATGTACGTGTCTGACAGGTGAGCACCAACAATTCCTTCTTGGAAAGAGAGAGATACCAAATGTCTTCTCCCATCAACAACACTTTCTGGCAATGTGACCATATCTGCTGACACAGTCTGGATTGTCACCTTGCCTCTCCTCAGGAACACACTGAGGAAGGGCTCAGTCCCATTGCTGATCTGCAGCAGCAAACCATTAGGTTTCCGACTGCGAATGAAAAATGAGATGTTGAAATTTGCACCAAGGTTCTCAGGAAGGGTGAAAGAGGCAAAGCTGGTAGAATTCTCTAGGCCAAATGTTGCTGCTGGGTGCTCTGGAAGAGAAAAGAAAATGTACATCAGCTCATCAAGGGGATGCTGCTGGCAAAGGGATGTTATAGGCTGCTTATGAACAGGGCAAAACCTTTCTTCCCAACATTTTCAACATGCATCAGGGCAATTATGCTCTCACCCCACACAGGTCTGTGAAATGAAGATCTAGGTGAACACATCCTTGCTTTCTCTGGAGGGCATAAATTCAAGCACACAAGTAGCAGAAGAAATACAGGTCTAGCAGGTTTACTCAAGGACTCAAAGCTACAAAGTTGCTTTTAAAATTCCTAAATTTAGTAACAGCGAAATAACTGTGTTTGTCATGTTTAGGGCTCAGGAGTTAAACAATAAAATTGAACAATATTAACATACTTCGCAGGAACAAAAAAATGCCAATAGATACAATTTTAACTCAAAATTGTCAAAGAGCTTCATTTAAGACTTTGTGTTTTTATCTATAAAGCTGTAAATTCCTATTCATCCTCACTCAGAAGCTCAAGATCAACATCTCACAGTAAAACAACAACTCTGCCCCCCTGCATTCATACAGATCCGATATGAAGATGAAGTCAAAGCCTCCAACTCGAGAGGAATAATATCTGCATCACAAAGCTGACCATGCAGGAGCAAGCCACAGAATAGGGGTCAGTGAGGATTTCATTTACAGAGGGTTTTCTCACTGGTCCAGTAGAAAACACTTCTCCCAGAGCTCACACCAATGCTTATCTGGTACCTTGGAAGCACCAACTGAGAGAGGTGGCAGATGTAAATCAGGAGGCACTTACCATATGTGCAAGCTGGGCCTCCATAAGGCCTCCAACAGTCACACCTGAAGGTTGCCCAGAGGTCCACGCAGAGCCCATGAGAGCAGGGCTGGGCCAGGCACCACTCCGTGCGGTCACAGCCCCGGGTCACGGGGGAGGACTCACCCACAGGCAGATCCACTGGGAGCACAGCTTCACCATCCACCTGGAAGTCTTCCAGGCAGCCAACAAAGCCTTGCTGGCTCTGGGTGCTGTTGACCATTGGCTCCTCAACACCTCCAATATAGAGACTCAGGAAGGCATGAGGGATCCCAGCAGTGCCCGGTGGGACAGGGACAGAGCTCTGCAGGCAGACACCTGCATCACAAGAGTCGTGCCAGAGCCTGAGCTGCACAGTGCTGTGCAGAACAACTTCAGCTTTGTGCCACTGACCATCATCAACTCTCAGCCCTTCCAGGAGCAGCAGGTACTCAGCATCCTCCATCTTCAGTCCTGCATGCAGGATGCCATCAAAGAGCTCCAGGAACAAGTACTCAGCTTCGTGGCCTCGGTAAAAAAGGACAGTGCTGGGCAAGGTGGTTCTGAACCGGAGGGACACGCTGGCAAGCTGATCTCCTGCTACATCCCTCCTGCTCTGATTGCTCACGGGCAGCTCAATGAGGAGATACCCTCTGGAAGCAAAGGAAAACGTTGTTGGTGTTGAGCATGTGGCATCATAGAAACCAGGCTGGCACTGGCACAGGTGGCCGTGGCTCTCAGCTTGGTAGGTTGGGATGCACAAGGCCTCATTTTGGCAGTCATGTGTCTGGCACCCAGTGAGGCTGACAGAGCAGTTCTTCCCTCCCCACACAGTGCCATCCTGGCCAGGGGCACAGTGGCAGGTATAGTCAGCAATGCCATCCTCACAGACAGCTCCATTCTGGCAGGGCCCCTCCTCACACTCATTGATGTTTACAGCACATTCCACACCTGCGGGAGAGATTCAGAGAGGGGATCTCACTGCAGGGCCTGGGACTGCCCTCCCCAGAGCCCCTGCCCCACGCTGCCCTCCCTCAGCCCCTCTCTCCAGGAGCCCACCAGAGGAGCTGCCAGCACTCACTGCAGAGTGCCCAACCACTAACAGAAGGGCAAGAAATCCATATTTCTGTGCTGGCCTCCCAGGTGCTGCAAAGAAGGTGCCATTTTCAGAGCTTCAGCCTGTATCACCCAACAGACCACTGTCCCCTCCCAGCCCACCTCAAACACCACCGGGAATAAACGTGCAAGGAGAGGAAGCACGTGATATTAAAGGAACAAAACAGCACAGACAAAGATTTTGGTTATTTTATACATAGATTTTGTACTCTGGAACTCAAATCTATAGATCTGACTGGAGCAGATTCTGGGCACCACTGCTGCAGACAGCATTAAAATGGGAACTTCTTGGAAAGCCTCAGTCAAGACACTTCAAATTCCCAGATGACCCTTCCAATTGTAACACTCATAAAACTCACTTCATTACCAAACAAAAAGCAAAACATGCTCCATGGATATTTTCCCATACTTGCACTGAGCTGATTTCAGTCCTGTCCTGTCCAGAAGTGAAAGGGGTAAAAAGCACAGCAGTGCAGCTTGTCTGCTCCAGACACACGTATCCATCACAGCTCAAGGAAATTACAAGACATTACACTCAAATTTGGTTAATGAAAATCTGCTGTCACCTTCTTGAGCACCTCCAGACTGACAGAAGAGCCCTTCTGAACCAGTTCACTTATCTGGCCCACAACATTGGTTTTCACTAATCCTCAGAGACAGTCACACAGATAAACCAAGCAAGGATTATCTCAATCTAATAGCATTACAGCTGAATCTAGCCAGCAAGAACAACCAGGGCAGCAGAAAGAAAAAGAAGGAATTCACACACAAAGGAGGGGGAATCAAAACACAAAAGACATTTGTAAAGAGAAGCCACTAGATAGAATGTGCATGTCAAAGAGATTAGAGAGTTGCCTGAGGGAAAGAGATGAGGGAGATGGGGCATTGGGAGCAGCAGACCTGGACTAGACTCATGATGTAAAAACCAAAACAAAAATTTAGCAAAACACAGGCTTCTTGAACATAAGACCTCACCAGTGCCTCTGGACAGTTTCACACAAACATCTGGCATTCTGCTGTCTAACCCAGTTGCTTTCCTCTCTCCATTCCTGTGGAGATGAGGAATCTGTGCAGTTGCTGTTACCAGTGCTAGCTCTGCAGATAGGCCAAGACTCAACACCAGCTTCCAGCTCCAAAATGTCTGTGGCAGTGCAGGGACATAACACTGTGGAGCTCTGAGAAGCAGTGGAAGAGAACTGTAAGGCTCTGGTGATTCTGCACTTTTCAGCTATGCTGGAGATGTTCAGTAAGTAACATTCTCTCAGATTCCTCTAGGACATAGCTCTACTTTTTTTATGTCTCTACTGACATAAAAAATAAAAGATAACTGCTCTGTGTAGTGCCTGTGGAAAAGCTCTGAATTTGGCCATCATCATCTGCCTTGAAGAGCTCAGCTGATGGACAGATTCAGAGTTGCAATCTTGCCTCAGCACAGCCTTTCTTCTCCAGCTATTAATGCTGGGCTTGCTCAGCACACAGAACCTGGCGTGTGATCTTACCTGTAAAGGAAGCAGCAAGGATAGAATTAAAACTCAGCACAAAGTTATGCCCACATTGCCTTCCCACCTGGCCAGGAAATATCTTGCAATAAACAGAGTATATTGGACATCTCTGGGCCTGGAGAATCCCAGTCTGGGACAAGACATGAAGACTTAGGTTGGATTAAAGAAAAATCAGCAGAAGAGTAAAACTGTGTGGAATGAGTTTTCTGAGTTACTGCTACTTTGGAGGGATCTCAAGACTGTAAGATTCAAGTTTGGAGCCAGATGTAAGGGGAAAAGGCAGTTGGATGGCATCAGAAACTTAGGATGGTATAGTCCCAAATCCTGGGTATCATAGAAAGTTGCTATGAGCATAGATGCTGCTGATTTCAGATCAGAGCTGTTGATATGAACCAGGGCAGGGAGAAGATAGCACTGGTTTGAGTAACAAAAGGAGAGATGCCATGAATTTTTGCTGAGAAGGCTGGGAGGCAGGGTCAGAGACCCATTTTCCCCTATCACATTCCTAGCCTGAGTGCATCTCCCCAGGCCAGGGTGCTCCCTCCATGGCAGAGCAGCAGGAACACCTGCCCAGGCTGTCCCCAGCCTCTCAGATGACACCTGGGAGGTGACAGCTTCACATCAGGTGGCAAATAAGTCCCTCAGGTGCACACCCCCAGGCAGGGGGCTAATTAAACACCAAGCTTTCCCATAGGATGCAGCTGGTTTGATTTCTTAAATTCTTTCTTTTAAATGGGTGAAAAGAATAAGCTGACAGTTCAGGTCTTTACACAGCTTACAAATAGGCAAAGAAAATATTCAGCAGCAGGAAGAGGGAGGGCAGCTCTTCCTGGAGGAAACACAACCACAAGCATCATCTTACAGCAGCCATCCCCTTCATCAGCTGGCTGGCTTGCCCTCTTCCAGTGTCTCCAATGAATTTTGTCAAACTTGTTTGAAGGGAGGTTTGTCAAATGGTTTGTCTCTGGATTGTCAAATGAGGTAGAAGATTTCAGTTGCACATTGCTTCCTAGATGTGAATTTCAGCACAGCAGAGGGGTCTGTAATGTTTGGGTTTGGCTGCAGCTGACAGACTGTAAATAAAGAAGGGGATGCCAGCAAAATAAAGGCACTTCTTGCTGCTTCAGGAAAAATAAGTTTTTTGCCATAGGCCATTACAGTGTCCAGAGGTACAGATCATTTCCTGGATATCCGTTATTCTCATCTTCTCCAAGACCTGATGGTTGTGTCTTTGCAAACCCACTGGGATGTGGACATTAAGAAAAAGTTCAAAAGCAATTTGTTTCTCTGAGAGAAGCTTAGGCATCCCTTTTCAGATATATATAGAAAAGGGGAGATGATGACTCCATGTGGCAAACCCAAGTTACTCTTATGTAGTCTTCTCTGTTCCCTCTAAATTTCTTAGCTCAAATGTTTACAATTATTTGATTTACTGACAGTAAGAGCAATGTTACCACCCTAGTTCACTGCAGCATTAGGAGTCTTTAAAATGTTTAATGAGTTTCTTATCTAGTTATAGACTGAAATACAAAAATCAGTAGAATTTGTTATCTGAAAATCAGACAAGTGTTATTTAAAAGGCTGCTATCTGGAGACAAGTATTTTCAAACATTCCCCTTAACTTAGCAGTGTTGCAGCTAACAGACCCAAGCAAACAACCCACAGTTGTTGGGTCAAAACCAGACAGAAGTCGCTAAGCCTTCAGTGTTTCAAACACAAATTCGTAGATTGTGAAGTGTTACCCATGTGGCGAGAACAATTTTGCTGCACAGGTACAGTGTTACTAAAATCCATGCAGCTCACCATTCCCCAAAAGAAAGTAATGATTTACTGACTGCTACCAATAAGCAAAGACTCAGTGTATATAGTGTAAGAATCATATTCTTGAACAGATACATAACATGCTAAAAGAATAATAAGAGAGATATTCTAAATTAGCTGTCATTAAAAACAAAACAAAACAAAACCAAACAATAAGCTTGAAGGATGAGATCTATTCATGGGCCCAGTCTTGAAAGATGCAAGTTCAGTGGGGTTTCCCAGCCAGCACTGCTTGCCCTCTCCCTAAGAGGGCTGAATTCCCAGCAACCTTTCCCTGGTGCATCCTAATTAGGGTTTGTATTATTATCAAAAGAAAAAAGGAGTGGAGGGAAGGAAGGGGGAGAGGGAGAATTAGCCGCAACAAACGGACCGACACAATTATATTTGCACAATCACTGCCATTTCCATGGCAACCCACTGCTCTGACCTCTCTCCCACCGTGCACTACTCCTCAAGGAGACGGTGGGGGAGGAAATGGACCAGCAAAGGGTTTGTCCTCCGAGTTAAAACAAAAACTACTTCTCAATAAAGGAGTTCTAAAACATGAAGAGGAAAATTGCGAAAACATCTGTAAAAAGGCAAAGTAATACTGCAGAGAACCAAGAGGGAGGCACCTGCGTGGTGAGAGTCCCGGAGCGGAGGCAGAGCTGGAGCAAAGCTGCAGAGACTGAAAAAGCTCCTGATGGCTCCACATTCATCTTGCGCCAACAAAGACCTTCCTTGTCCTGAAGTTTCCAAGACAAAACTTTATGTCTCTTCAAAATAAAAACATTCTTCTTTGCCAGTCAATTCCTGTTCCTTCTCATGCCTCCAGCTACACCTAATGGCACAACCACCTCCTGCCCTGGGCGGGCACGCAAACAGCCAGGACACATTGCAATTACTGTATAGATCTCATTACCTGCTAGCAGCAAAATTCCCTTCAGGATCACGCCAATCAGCACAGATTTCATGTCCGACTCCTTGTGGACATTTGTGACAGTAAAGGGAAAAAAAACCAAACAACAAAACAACAACAAAACAAAAACCGGGGACGAATTTGGGGGAGGAATGACACAAAAGGCTGGGCTGAAACGGCCGAACGTGTGTGAGCACTCCCTGATGCCAGTCAGACAAAAAGGGATTGGAGATGAAAGAAGCCAATATAGCAGAGCTGCAGCCAGATCTAATCCAGCCCTGCTCTATCCCTCCCCAGCTGGCCCCTGTCAGGCTGACAAGAAGAATGTGTACTCCAGCAGATCCTGCCCCTGCCTCCCCGTAATACCCTGCAGGATCCACAGCATTAGCTCCAACAGGAAAACCTCCAGAGAATCCCTTCCACTTGCTGCCTCCCACATGAATATGCCAAATTCCATTAAGAAGGCCAAAATACAGATTCTTCTTTTTTTACAGCCCAAGGGAAAGAGCTGCATTTCTACCACTGTGGATATATACCAACTATCCCCAAACCATAGGACAAGGAGAGTCCACCAGCACTGACTCAACCAGGGACTAGCAGCTCCTTTCCTCTGTGCCCTACCCACTGCATTTGTGACCAGAAGTAATTCCATTCTGCAATATTCACAAAGAAAAGTCTCAAGTTAGAACTACTGTGATCAGGTCCTCCAGTCAAACCAAGTGGAAGGAGATTCCCTGCATTATGCTGTGCTTGTTCAAACACAGGACTGCAGAATCAAAACTCTCCTCATTAACTACCTGGTAAAATTAGCTGCCACAATCTCACTTGTCTCTGTGTGGTTCTGGGTTGGTTTGTTTGGTGATTGGCTGTTTTTTTGTTTTGTTTTTGTTTGCTTTGTTTTCTGTGGTTTTGGGTTTTTTTAAAATGTGGTTACTTTCACACTGTAAAGTTCCTGGAGGCAGAGGTGCACTTTCATGTTGTAAAAAACCCAGAGAAGATTCTTATTTCTTGCAGAAATGTTATCTAGAAGCTTTTCCCCAAAGCTGGAGTCTCTGTTAGTATCAATGTCAGGTTCAAGCAAACAAAAACTCCCACATGTCAGAGCCTGGAATCTGCACTGTTAGTATCACATTAAGATATTAAAAGAAAGCATTCCTACAACTCTTGCAACTATTGTATTTTCTTCACCGAATCAAAACATGCCAGTCAATTTCAGATATTTTATGGGGGGGGGGATACAAAGAGTGTTTGTTTGGAGTCTGTATTTCTCAGATAGTCCCATCTGGGTCCTATGTGGGCACAGACCTATCCTAGCACAGATTTCAAACACAATCTCTATTAGCTAATATGACCCCTCTGTTACTGCTCAAGAGAAAACAAATGTGCAGCTTGTGCCCACTTAGCTGCCTAATTTAACAATAAAGTAGAACAACAAAAAAAAAAAAGTAGAACATTAAATCCCTTTGAAAAGACCCATATTTTGATTTTTAGACATGCACATATATTTATATATACACACACTGAGTCCATCTATATCCTGCTCACTGGAAATACACTGAACAGAATGGGGATGGAGGAATACAGTCATAAGAATTCTAAATGGTACATATATATATATGCAAGATAAAATACTTAAGACCACTTATAAGCCAAAATGGGTGGATGACTGAACATCTCATTCAAACCATACACTGAGGAGTAACTGCTCTAGCGTAAGGAAAGGGAAGGCAACTTTAGTCTCCCAGAAGTGTACCTGCAAGCAGTTGCCTCCTGGCAAGCAAATCCACTATCACTGAAAATAATAAATACTGATAATATTTTATGGGGGGGAGGAAAAAAAAAACAAAAATTTAAAATCAACACACTGAATCTAGGCTACTATCTGACATCTTGAAGTCATCTCTCCTGGTAGGCAGCACCAGAAGACAGCCCTCTCACCACACCTACACATTGGAGAATTCCTCCGTTTCTCTGGGACACTTCCCTGCCCAAGAATTTGCCTGGCCTTAAGACATTAAGCTGGGCTTCACCCATTTTTGTTAGTAAGGAAGTCAAATTTAATTTATCAGAGTTGCTCCACTACTAATAATCCTCTCAAAAAGTCTTTACCCCTGGTGAGCTGTCTGTCCATGGTCAGAAAAATCTATGTCAAGGGCCAGTTCAAACCAGACTGTGCAGACACAAGCGTTAGAATCTGAGAGGACACTTTTGATCAAAGTTCTCCTGACACCCAGACACAAGCAGAGCCCAGACAGAAGCACAGGCTCTCATAGCATCCTGAACAGATGACAGGAAAGCCAAAAGGTCAGATTAAGGATGGAGCTATGATAAAGAAGGGAGAAGCACTGTGGAACAGAAGGGAAGCAGGGGTGGGTCTCACCAAGTGTTCCATGGCTCCCTTCAACTATATTCATGGAAAGGGATCCTGCTGAAGGGGTAACAGTCCTCTCATCTCTTTAGTGTCTTAACCTTTTAGCTGCCCTTTATGGGGAGGCTACATCTCTAAACCAAATCTGACATCAGGAAATAACCGCACAAAAAAATTAAATCTCCCCAAAGGTGGTTAGAAGGAAGAAGCATCTCCCATTTATTTCATGACCCATGACCCAGGAATTCAAGCCTGTTTGATCTGGGTTAGCACTCTTACAGAGTAACCATTTATAGCTAGCTAACAGACAGTATCCAGTTGTCTAAGGACAACTGAGAGAGACATCAGGGTTGAACAAAGTAAAATGGTCAATAAGCACTCCTGTGATACTGAGGCACGACGACAATCCCTCCCAAATTTACCACCTCATCACCCTCTGATTTCTCATGAAAGCAGAAGCATTCCTCAACCATGTGCAAAAAAGCCCTGAATTTCACCATGATCACAAGGTGCCACTGCCAAAGGATGTCTGGAATTGCAATGCTGGTGCTCTGCCTCTCTCAGTCAGGCTAACAGCAGCACTCAGGCCACTGGGAAGTTTTTAAAGAATGAATGAGCCAAAGTCCATTTAAGTGACTGTATTAAAAATCAGTTCCCATTTCAAATGGAGTTCCCTGTCTCATGTTCTGGCCTAAATTCATGCCTAGTGAACACAAAATGGACTGAAACCATTCCTAAAGAATCCATTTGGGGTTTTTTTCCTAAAAGACACTTTCTCTTGACCACATCTGACATAATTTCCAGTATCAAGCAAGATTCATTCTCCTTCTCGCTTCTTTTAGTACCCATTCAAGCTTTTGATTCACATTTCTTGCATCCTCTCAGGGTACATCCCCTACTAAAGCACAAATGGACCCACTGAACACTCTTCAGGCCCTAGTATATAGCTTTGTCAGGAAAGAGACACCACTGCTGCCACAACTGCATTTCAGAGAGAGCCAGCTCATCTCCTGGCACTGATGAAGCCTGAAACAGCACTGAGGCAGTTAATCTGCAAAGAAAGAATTTCTCCTGACTCACATTGTTATCCCAACACTCCCTAAATTCCTCAGAGTGAGGAAAGAAAAAAAAAATTACAGAAAGAACCCCTGCTGCCCCAAGAAAGCATTCTTCATCAGAGTAGCAAGTTCACTTTAATCAGCAGAGGCAGCTTAGACCCAAGTTCATGGCAGATCTAAGCTGCCACAGAAATGTGTTTTGAACAGAAACATTATGGGAAGCTTCACCAAGTTGTTCTGTGATCCTAATATGAAGTAATAAGCTGTTTACCCAGCATGACTGTACTGGGATTAATTGACAAAGGAGGGGAGATTAATTGCTATTATTTCCCTGTCAGCTCCACTCCTCCACACACACTCACTGATCTCAGACTGCTCCCAGACCTTCTCTGCAGTAATGTGTCACAACTACCTCAGCTGAGACAAAGTCCTTCACCAAAAGCAATATCCAGAAAAGCAACCTGCTTTTAATCCCTTTCAAGTACTAATGAACCCAAATTTGATGCAACAGAATGAACTCCAGCACTCCTCTGCCCATCACCCTGTGTTTCTGTCAGCTTTTCTGCCCATGAGCACGCTAAGAATTGGAAAGGATTAAACAGATCTGGAGCTCAGCAAAGGGCAAAGAAATTGTGAACTCAGAGGGTGCTGGGGCACAGGAGGAAACCAAGGGAACAGAGCACATCTCTGAGCTGGAGTTCTGACAAGAAAGATAAACTTTAAACCATCTCTTTGGAGAAGATCTCAGTTCAGCACAGCACTGTAACCACCTAAGAAAGTAGCAACAAAGAGCTCAGATAAAAGCCTATTTTCAAAGACCTCCCCTACAAAAGCAATTTTTTCTTGGCTGAGTCTCAATTAGGAATCCAAAGCAAACAAGATAGACCAGAAGATCCAAAAAAAATTCAGACTGATTACAGCAGGTGTTAACTAAGTTGATTTGAGCTTCAGGGAGCAGAAGTACCTGGGTAATGGGGTCTTCCCAGGAAAGAGCTGGGCAGAGTTAGGCCAACAGGGCTGTGCCACTATAATCACACAAGGAAAACAAACTTTCCCATGAAATACAGGCCTAAAACTGTCTCTGGAATGCTGCCACCTGCTATTTTCAAGAGGTTAAAGGACAAGTTTTCTTCTGGCTTCAGGTTTTTCTTTTTCCCACGAGATGGCAGCCTAGGAACACTGCGGAAAAGTTACATTCACTTCAAAAACACAAATGCAAGATTGCGTTGGGAATCACCTTTCTTCTCAACTACTTCTTTGGTGTTAGTTTGCTCAAAAGAGAGAGTACATATCGAATTTCAAGAGGCAGGAGATTGAGAACAACCATTTTAAACGAAGATAAGGTTTAGGATCAGCTAGCAGTGTACCTTCTCAACAGAGCTGATGTGCAGTGTTCACTGTCCCTTAGATTTTCAGCTAGAAAACCAAGACCCACCAGGGTCAGGCAGTTGTGTAAGAATCCAGACTCCTCATTCCCTTGTAAACAGAAAGGCTTCATTTGCTCACATCATGAAGACCTTTTGACCTCCTAACATAGCAGATTACTGCTTCCTGCCAAACATCACTGGCTCTTATCATACAGGGGAGTGAGGGAATGGAGATGTTTTACAGATATTTATGTGCTAGTGATCCAACCTGCTACAGTCAGTAGCTTGTGACAACTAGAATGTTAAGCATCCTTTTTTTTATTTGAAGGCTGGTTTTGATCACCTTGATATAATCCCCTAGAAAAAAAAAAAAATCTGTTTCATAGCCCACCAACTTCCTTGACCAAAACCACAAAGCTTTCCCATGGAGCTTGAGCCCCAACCTGCAGGCACCCCAACACTACCAGCAGCTCACCCCAGTCCTGCTCAGCAGACTGGGCTACCCAGTGCTGGAATCCAGCACCAGTTAACCAGAAGGACCCGAGTTCCAGCCACCCCCTTCACCAACATTACCTGAATACCCTGGCAGGCAGTGACACAGGAAGCCATCCACAAGGTCCACACAGAGCCCTCCATTCTGGCAGGGCTGGGACTCACACTCATCAATGTCAGTCAAGCAGGTCTCCCCTTTACAGTGAAAACACAAACAGGCATCACCCAAAGAAAGAGTCTGAATGACAACTGCATTTGTAATTTTTTGCACTCCCTTTCTGTCATCTGCAAATGCAAAATAATTTCTTGAACTACACCATGTCTGTCCAGACGCTGGCAAACAGATACTATCCACCAAAACAATTAGAGAAAACGAAGTATGGAAAGGTCAAATGACTTTCCAGTGTCATGAAAGGGAACAGTGGCAAGATCAGACCTTCTAAACCATTCCTAATTATGCAATAATGGAACAAACTCTCATTTTTCTCCTCCCAGTGTATTACTGTTTAGCCCCACCTACCAGAGAATTTCCCCAACTGTTAAATCCAGCCTTTTATACATATCTAAAAAACAGGGAAATGGTGATATTTCAGTTGAACATCCACAGTGTTTCTAGCTCCATGAGCAAGATGTCAAGATCCCCCCTCTTCTCCTACTCACTGTTGCTGTCATGAGAGTAGCTTCATCAAGGACACACCTGAAATAGTTATCTGGGACCCTGTGGAATTAGGTTTCCTCTGATGAGGCTATTTCACAGATCTCCTGCAGGGATGAATTCTGCCATATGCAGAGAGTGACAAAGAGAAACCACCCTGGCATCTGCATAGCCAGAGGGCACTCATCAAAGCCCTTGTGAAGTGCATAGGCTGGAGACAGGCTCTGGACAGGGGCTGACAATCAGAGAGCTGTAAGTGCTCCTAGAGAATGAGAACCAAAGCACCATCCTGATGCACCAGGCTGACACCCCTCTGGAGTACCAGCGCTAAAGTGATTTTTGTTGCACAGGTAACATTGCTCCATTCCTAACCAGTCAAACCACGCAGCATCCCTGGGGTGCAGGGAAGGGAAAGGTTCACTGCAAAGCTCACCTGCAAAGCCTGGCTGGCACCAGCAGAGGAAACCAGCTGCCTGGCTGTAGCTGAACTGCCCGGGGAAGTCAGGCCGTGTCCCGTAGTGGGTGAGGTTGGAGCGCTCCAGACAGAGCCCTCCGTGGTGGCAGGGACCTGGGGCACACTCATCCACGTCCTCTTCACAGTCCTGCCCTGTGTAGCCTGCCAGGAGACATCAGTGTCAATGTCACACACTGGAATTAAGTCTCCCAAATACCTGAAGGTGAGAATGAGACCCTGAGGACACTGCAGCTCATCTTACAGGGAGTCCCAGCACCCTCCACCTTCATCACTGTGTAAAACAGGAGCTAAACAATTTACAGCAAAGTATTACTTCGTGATAGAAAAAAAAAACAAAACAGAAAAGAAAAAGAAAATTTTATAATTAACAATCAGGAGGAATTTCCCAGCAATGAGGTCAATCAGATCTTGAGATAGCCTCCAAAGGGCAGCAGTGGCAGCTTTGCTGCTTCAGACAATGGAAGATCACACAGGAGCAGACACTATGATCAGCAGTTCTTTCCTTCTTCACCAGAGCAATGTAACACATGCTCTCCACTGCAGCTCTCCAACATGCCAGCACCACAAAATAGATTTCTAACCTACCTGGCCAGCAGGCACAGCTGTAGTTTTTTATTCCCTCCATGCAGGTGGCACCATTCAGACAGGGTTCAGAGGCACACTCCAGGATGTCCAGCTCACAGTGGTCCCCTTCAAAGCCCGTGTCACTGCAGTCACAATGGTACCTGTGGGGCACAGTGTGACACAGAGCCATGCATAAGCTCTTAGCTTGACTGCAAAGCCCAGTATGAAGAAAAGAGCAAATGGAGCTAAGCTGCCAGTCCTCATACCCACATGTGGGGCAGCACACAAAGAGAGCTCCATCTGCACCAAGAGGACCAACCAATGACTGAGCAGGCAACCCCCAGCAACCTCCCAGTTCACACCTGATCTGTGGAAAGGTAAATTCAGACACAGAGGTGTCTCAGCAGCTGCCTCTGCTGTTCATAATCTGTTCAATCCCCCTTGTATCTGATATGCCAGCTGGAAGCACTAACAGCATTTTTTTCCCACTTTCCTTTAAGCATCCTAGGAGTTCTGCTACTGGGAGGGGCCTTGCTTTTTGCCATAAAACACTCTCAGTTACTGCCACTGGGATGTACATTTAATAAAATCCAATTCCTACCACTGATTTCTACTCTAATTTCCACAGGTTACACCAAGTAAGATCAGTTTTGTTATCTAACTGCCCAACCAACACTGATTTCTCACCTGTTAATGAGGTCCTGACATGTCCCATTGTTCTGGCAGGGCTGGCTCACACACTCATTGATGTCCAGCTCACAGTGGGTGCCTTGGTACCCTGGTGCACAGGTACAGGTGTAGAACCCAACATGATCATTGCACAAGGCCCCATTCTGGCAAGGGTCTGAATCACACTCATCTATTTCAGCATCACAGTTTACACCTTTGTTACAAAACAGAGAAATATCTGTGTTACAAATCCAGAAAAGTACATCTGCACTGGAACTGGAACCACAAACAATAAACTGGCAAGCAGAATGATCTGGCCCTAATTTTGCCATGCTCCACAGTGGGAGCACGTGATTCTTATAAATTAATAAATCTACTTGCAAATAACATCATTCTGTATGGACTTCTGGATTTTAGCCTCTCAAAATGAAAAACAGTTTCCATCATTTGCCAAGCTTTAATCTCTTTCATTCATTCATTTGGTCTCTTTCATTCAATCACAAGTTAAACTTCACAAATATTACACTACACAAGTAGCACTTCACAAGTTAAATCCCTTTTCTGAGGAAGCCATTAAATCTTAATCTTAAAAATTGTCCTTAAAAATCTAATTATAGATATTTTGGCTTGAGATCCCTTGAGGGCAGGGAGGACAAGGATGGGAAGACAAGAATCACACTGATAGTCAGTGTTATTTAAACTTTTAGATACAATATAGCTCTTACAGTTTGAGCTAGACATAGTACCCCTCACTTGGGCTGTGCTGCACATTAATCAGATCCAGAGTTCTACATCAAAGGTACTTGCATTTTGGGTATGGGAAAAGTGATCTCTACCTGCCTCTCCAAAACACTGCTTCATTTGTTTAAATAATATTTGTAACTTGCTTTTAGATACCTAGGAAAAAAGCACTGAAGTAGTGCAAAATGCTCATCACAGTGATATTAAATATTCATAAATTTATTCTGAAATGCTATGAAAAATTAGGTGGTAGCTCCAACACTACTAGTCAAAAATAGCAGTAAGTTACACATTTTTGGCTCAAAGTCTCAACTTTCCCTGACAGAACACACCTTCTGCATGACTTCTATGCCACTATCTTACCATGCCACATTCCACCTGAGTCCCTGGCCTGGCATCACCTCCAGACCTCAGCCATCCCAGTGGCACCTGCCAGTCCATCTAATCTCCCCTTCCTGGCAGAGCCTGACCACCCAGAGGACATGGCTGTCCTAATCCTGACGGAATGTGGGGCCCCTAATCTGCTGCTTCAAACCTGCCAATACCCACACAAAACTTCCTTCACCCAGATTCCAGTTCCAAGCACCAGTAAACAACCTGGCCTTGCTGGCCAACAGCAACAAAACCTCTGGATAAAGCACGACATCCTAAGGCAAAGCCTCACATTTGACATCAGAATAACTTGGAGCACAAGCTCCCCCAGCTGCCTGGGGCATTTTAGCACTTCCTTGGCACGGGAATCCCACAATCCTGAACTGAGGATTCAGCATAAAGAGAAAAAAGAAACTGATCTGCAAAGACAGAACTATCCTTGATTCTGAAATTGGTGGTAATCTTAGGCCCTACACAGAAATTCTGCTTTTTTCCCCCTTCATCTATGTTCATTTTTATCAGAGAGTGAGTCAGCATCAGGGACTGCATTCCTGATGTTGTAACTTCTCCTCATTCCATTGGTAATCAGCAGCATTCCTTCACAGCAACCCAGCTCTTTAAACACTTCAGTTTGTGACAATGTGGAAAGCTGAGAAAGTTCATGTGCTAGGTGGTACCAGGCAGACATGGGCCCAGTACAGCTGCATTCCACTCTGATAAACAGGGCTGGGGAAGGGGAACCCCCCACACCTCCCTCCCTCACAGATAACTCACAGGTGTAGATTACTCTCCACATCACCATTACCACAGATGCACAAGAAACTGATACTTATGTCACATGCCAAAAAACATTTGCCAGGGGTGAAAGAATTGGAAAAGAAATCTCCAACTGAAAGCTCTTTTATTCCAAAAAGAACACTTAACTCAGAGAAACCCTGCAGGACCAGAACTACTACTGATAGGCAGAGATAAGTTATATTTGGAACACTGATAGTAAAGCTCTCTTCTTCTATATCTCCCTTAATTTCATACTGAGAGCTAATCACATCTACGTTGTACCTACTACTCCAAGTTTCAGCCAGGCCCCTCACTTTCACTCCTACATCCACGTCTCTCAACATCCACACCACCCATGGAAATCAAAGCCTCAGCAAGCCCTACACCATTATTCACACAGGACATCCAACACTCCAGAAACATTAACTGTGCTGCACAGATTTCAGTCTCACAGCTGTAAAGCAACAGCTTCTCAGGACAGCTACTAACAGGGACAGGAGTAGCAGGGAAATCATGGAACTGCACCAACAGTGAGGTGCAAGTGAAGCACCCAGCTGGTACCTGAGCTGGAAAGGTACCTGTGAATCCAGGGCTGCACTCACACACGTAGTGATCCATCTCGTTGAGGCAGCTGCCATTGTTCTGGCAGGGCCTGGAGGCACACTCGTTGATGTCAATCTCACAGTTGTAGCCCTGGAAGCCCGGCACACAGAAGCAGCTGTACTGGCCCAGCCTGTCCCTGCAGATGGCCCCGTTCTGGCAGGGGCTGGAGGCACACTCATTGATGTTGTCCCTGCAGTTGGCCCCGGTGAAGCCAGGCTGGCAAATGCAGGTATAGTCCCCAGGACCCTCCATACATGTCCCATTGTTTAGGCAGGGCTGGCTAGAGCACACAGAGCTCTCTGTTTGGCAGCCTTCTCCATCCTGTCCTGTTTGGCATTCACAGGTATACCCATTTACCCCATCTATACATTCAGAGCCTGGATCTTTGCAGGGGCTGCTCTCACACTCGTTAATATCAGTGTTACAGTCAACACCTGTGAAGCCAGGCAGACACACACACTGGTATTCCAGGAGTCCTGGAGTCCCGTTGCAAATCCTTGGGGCAAGACACTCATGTTCTAGGCATGCATCATAGAGGTGTTCACAGTTTGTGCCTGTGTAGGCTACAGGCTCCATGGGGCAGGTACACTGATAACCCACTTCCAGATCCTTACAGCTCCCACCATTTTCACATGGGGATGAGGAACAGCTGCTATCATTTTCAGAGTATGAGGTTCCTGTTGAGAAAAGAGAGTTTTTGTTAGTCAGCATTTGTAAGCTTGAAGAAGAAAGTTCTTCTGCTGATGACCACACAGAGCTGCCCACCTGAATCCCACACTGCAAGGGCCCTTTGCCCACCAGCTGGGAAGGATACTGGAGAGGAAACATCTACAGTGAAGGCAGCAACACAACACACCTTCATATGATGGCAGTTAAGGGATTTCTTGCAAAGATGGGTAACCAGATAGCTGTTTTTCAGGTGGCACTCACAAACAAACCACTTTAGTTGTGCTTATTTACCCCTGGGTCACTTTGAGAGCAGTGAAACCTATCACCTTAAACCCATGCAGAAGGGGAACTTTGTTTACCATTCAATGCCCCCTTTCACTAGCAGGGCTCAGCAGTCCCCAGGAAATTCTACCAGAGTGCAGGTGGAGAGCTTGCAGATACTCTGACACCTCCCCAGGCCCTCACTGCCAGCTGAGAAATGTCAGAATGTGCCATGCTCCATGCTCAGGGTCACACCCCCCAGCATCACTTCTCAACTGACCTTAGGCATTCTTTTATTCATGCCATCATTATCCCAGCCCATTTTTGGTCATGTTTGCCTTGCTCTGGTGCACCTTCTACACACCCAGTAGTTAATCTGTGTCAGTGGTTTTCTATCAACTCAGTGCCCCACCAACTCCTCAGTCTCTTTGTACCTGAAGGTGGAGGCATCCGGCTCAGGGCCTGAAAAGGATTTGTAGAAGACTTTGGTTTACAAAAGCCTGCCCCTGCCCTGACCTCCCCCAGATTCCTCCCACCAGAAGACTGTGGAGTTCCTAAGTCTTCTTTTAAGAGGGGAGAGGGTGCCCAGGGATTTAGACAGTCCTTTCTCTTCCCAGCATCATCTCTACAGCCCACCCCTCCCCTCCTCTCTCATGTGATGCTGGGGAGAGCTGCTGAGCACTGCACTGTCCAGCAATCCCATTATTCTGCCATCAACCCTTTTATTCTCAGATTCCCAGTCAGGCAGAAAACAGGGATGACGGAATCTGCCTGGAATCTCTGTAGCAATTAGAGTGGGAGCCCAGGAAAGAGGTATTTGCAAAAGAGCTTTACTAGGCAGGAGATGTGAGCCTTTGTACACTTAATGAGTAACCACTTCCCACAGGCCAGGAGCACAGTCTGTGATAAAAAAAAAAAGAAACCAAGTCCACTGCATGCTCAGAACAACTTCAGTTTGCACTGACTCTATCTGCAAAGAAATTCACACTTCAGCAGAGTCACCAAGCACTGCTAGTGGGGACAGGCTGAAGTCATTTCAAAAGCTTCATGTGCAGCCTTCTGCTTCCATTGTACACAGAGAGGCTGAATGCCTCTTGCAAATAAAGGTAAACATGAAATCCCTTTGCTATTTCCTGTCTTTTCCAAAGTTCTTTCATAACAGACATACCTTTTTGTACCTTTGTAGAGAAAAGCTAGATTCCTCCATTGTTACTGTATTTGCTTTAGCTATTTTTATGCCCAAAAGTTACGTATTATGTCTAAAAGTAATGACTTTAACAGGATCTCATTATGGAGGAAAATGTTTCTTGACAAAAAGCATCCTGAAGTAATACCACTGCTCATAAGGCATGCAAGCTGCAAAGTAAATCTCAAGAAATGAAACAATATCTAAATAACTTCAAATTATTCTGTGAACTGCAGCTTACAGAAAATTACCCACATGCTTGCCCTACTCACCAGAGGTTACAGGCACATTAACAGCACTACTCTGAGATTAGATCACATCCCCTCCCCTGTATTTACTGTGCCTATACTTATACTGGAATATTTATGATATTTATGGTATACTATGCCCCCAATATTCATTCAGTGGCAGTGCTGAACTCTGGCTAAATAATTTCCCAGAGATGAGACACCAATTCAAAGTGATGTCACAAAGAGGGAATTCAGTAGTGAGAGGAGTACAACACTTGTGATATCACCAGGAAGCTAAAGGCCAGCAAATTCTGCAATAATTCAGGGTACTAAATGGTATCAGAGGCTTAGACTACCACCTAGCTTGAGAGAGGACATGTAGGTTGTTTTTAACTCTGCTATTGTTATTTTGATCCATCTGTCCCATAGCATACAGTAAGTCCCCTCAATTTCAGAACAGATTATTACAGGAAAGCAAAGAGCATATGAATACGCACAAAATGCTATTAAACAAAATGAATAAATTAGGTTTTCCTGCTGCACTACATACCAACCATGAAAACCTATAACTCAGACTATGCTGTTTCAAGAAAATGATGAAAATCAAGTCAAAAAAGTTTCTGGATGACAAAAGTTTATAAAAACTTTTCCACAAAAGTAGTGGTTGCTGGATTAACATTCAGCAGTTTTCCTTTTACATTTCACAGGAGGAAAATGAATCAGTGACTTTATAAGTGAAAAAGTAAAATAAAATAATGCAGTCATACTATACTGCAACACTACTCTGAAATGAAACTGGAGAAGACTACAGCTTCTTTGAAAAATAGGTTCCAGGCATTTAGGGGTGAATTAGGAGGAACTTCAAAGGCTGACAGAGTCCCATATAAAGCATTCATTGAGCTCTGTCAGGGCAGGTCTGGTTTTACACTTTAAAGGTAGCTGACAAATATTTCCCCTAATGGATGAGGTTTGTGACCCTCTGTATTACTTTAAGGCAAACAAGCTGCATTACCAGGCTTTGTTTTAACAATTGGCTTTAATAATTTTATACTTTACACCTTTACTAAACTATCCTGTCAAAGGCAGTTGCAAAAGTGAGTTTTCTTGCTATAAATAGAGAAATCAGACATTGATAAGATGCTGGGCAATCTGAGACCCCCCTAGTAGTGCTTCACTGTCTCTGTCCCAGAGTCCTGGGCAATCTCTTTTTTCAGTGACCTGGGACAAGATGCTGGAGCACAGCTCTGGCAGAGAGAGGTATGGGAAGTGATAAAAGTGTGGGAGGAGGTTCTCGGGGAGCTATAGCAAGGTTTCTGTCCTTTTCTTTAAAACAACAAATGAACCCCCTCAATTTTATCCTCACAGAGGTGAAATCTCAGTGGTGATTTCCCTCACACCATGAGTTACATTGAAATAACTTGTCTCACAGCTTCCCCTCTCCATCCTGGCATGATATAGGCACTGCTGGCCAAAGGTTTCATTGGAGAACTTTGAGTGTCTGTTGTGTGAGACAATAACCAGGACAAAGAGCTTCAGTCATTTATTACTTTGGCAGCTTCTGAGATGCTGCTTTACCATTGCTCAGTGGCTTCTGGTTTTGGTTTTTGGGTTTTTTTTTAAAACCAGCAGAGGCTGGTTTTGCACCAGAGGGATGCTCTCAGGCTGCAGCTACCCTGACCTCATGGCAGGTGATGGGTGCCACACCTCCATGGACCTCCCCCTCACTTTAATTTTTGCAGTTTAAGCTGTTGATTCCCAAAGTCCCCTTAACTCTCACCCATGGTACCCGAAGTTTTTAACTCCTCACAATGCTTCACTGATAACTCCCTTCGAGGTGCTTCTAATGGCCACTTAAAATTCCAACAGGGAAGTGGCACTGCACTGGGGGTTATCAGCCCAGAGATGACCCTGTTTCCTTCATACTGAAGAAGAATTTTGACAAGTGATTAATGCTTTGTTTGATTGTTTTAAAGTATATTTCTCGTGTTGTTCAAATGGAACAATATAAGCTCCACAAAACCAGAAAGATTCTAAGCAGAGTCAGGAGTACTTTCTGCAAATAGACAGCTCCAAATACCCGGGCACTGCACTCAGAGTACATCTGCATGAGAGGTGAGAGCAGCAGCAGTGATCACTGAGCCAGAGGAATCTTCAGGTGCCTGAACCCTCCCTCAGGCTGGGCTCCTGAGCTCACCCCAGCAGCTTCCCAAGGCCCAGGGCAGAAAGGGAACCCCCCCACCTCAAGCATCAGAGTAACACAACTTCTAAATAAACTCTGAATAAAGGAATGGAAAGAGTTATGTCTCCATGACAACGGGAAGGCATGTGCTTATATTAGTAAATCCCTGCTGACCTCTGCTGATCTTTCCCTATCCTGGTCAGTGTAAAGGATTAGTGAAAGGGTACACACCATGGCCTGTTCCCAGGATGCACAAACCAGGACTGGGTGGGCCTGGCAGGGGGCTTGCATGCTCTTCACCCTCTCTTTCCCTCACCCCTGATATCTTTGGAAGGACAGCACAGTGTTAGGGAAGGTGAGGACAAAATGAAATCAAACACCTGCAGTGTACTTGTCCAGGGAATGTACAAGGCTTTTTTAGGTGGCTTTACACATCCCTGGGCTTCACAAGCCCCTTGACACACAGACATTAAACCCTTTCTTCCCAGACCTGAGCAAAGCACTTGCTCCAAGTAATGCTGGCATCAGAAACAAGGTCTTGACAAGCTCACAAGATGCTAATAATTGGCACTGATTTTCCACCCTGTCTAAAGTATTCCATAACTTCTATTCCTCTTCAACATGTTAAACAGGCATCTTATGGCAGCTGCTTTAACAATGGGATTTCTATTCAACGTCAGAAAATGGGATGTGGCCATGGAAAACCTTCTAAAATATCAGTGTCTGATCACCACTCCTAAAGCCAGGAGCTGCAGCAGCTCACCACCCCTGCCCACCACTGGGAGTGGGTCTGCTGTGGCCTCACCCTACAGCCACTTCCCAGCAGCTTTTGTTGGAATCTCCTGGTCTCACTATCAGGTGATGTCACCCTTTGGATCAGGTACATTCAACTCCCCTTAAGATCCTCACGCCCAGACTCAAGTTCTTTCTCTCCATTTTTCCATGGTAACTATTTAATGACTTTTATCATTGCCAAATAGTGTAAAAGGGAGAAATGATACTTCAGTGAAAACACAAGCTGAGACACTAGCTGCTGGCTGAACATAAACATCATCTTTATCATCTCAGGTTATCATCTTAGCAGATCTGACAATCTCTGTGAAGCAAGATTATGACAAAAAAAAAAAAAAACCAAAACCCTCAAAATAAAGATTAGATAATCAAAAATCAGTTCTGGCAACCAGCAGGTAGTACCTCCACAATACTGAATAAATGGCCCAGCAAGACTCTAGGGATCCCAGGAATGCCCATAGCATCTTTCAGAAGAGTCATTTTGGAAAGAGCCTTACTACTCATGGCTTTGTTAGAACTCATAGAGCTTTGGTAGATGAAGCACACAAGCCCAGTGCCTTAGGCAACCACCAGTTTGGGCACCAAACTCAACCCCCTAGTGCAGCCCCTGCACACAGCTCAGAATTCAGTTTTTCCCATCTGAGGTTTGAGATGGATATTGTGCTTTCACCACTTCCCAGCCTACTGCTGATGTTGTTTTTCTTTCTTACCAGAGACCAACAAATTCCAGACCACAACATTTGTACACCACATTTTTGGTATCACAGCTTTTTCATGCCAGAGAGATGCACAAAGGCTACTAGTGTAAAATACTGATACAGAATTGAATAAAGGCCTAACCCACTAGCCTTTCATTAGCAGGCATAAGATGGCTCAGTTTCCCCTTGTGAATAGGCATAACATTTAGGACTTCAAAGAAGCAGAATGCAGATTCCTGGCTCTCTCCCACCCAGCCTGCCCAGTGAATTGCTGAATGGTGCCCAGTGTGGGCAGCAATCCACAGGGCTGAGCAGTGCCAATGATGTGGTCAGAGGCATCAACAGCATTAATCACAATGAACACTTCAGGGAATTAAATTTAACACAGAACAAGTATCCAGCTAGCTTGTTTTTCTTATCTGTTCACTGTTTCAATGCAGATTTGAAGATGTAACTGTTACTACCCTGCTTCTAGAACTTGGAGAAAGACAGGAGCTATCAATCCATGTTTTATGATAGTGCTGCATATATTGCCACAGTAACTCTTTGATCTTTTGTGCCTCTGTGCCATCCCAGTATTTTCCCTTACTAAACACCCCTCCAAGCTGACCTTCACGGTTTGCACATTCTCTGATCCCTCAGCCATTTCCACAGATCAAACACTGAGGCAGGAGTTTCCTGTGTATTCAGGACCTAATCAGATTGAGTCACAAGATTTAATTTCTGATTCTTATTTAAATATACTGACAACCAACCAAACAGCTGGAAGGGTGCATTTATTTGCTTTTGTGTTTTGAAGCAGGATTTAAACTGTCCGTGTGTCCTTCCTAATCTCGAGAGCTTGCATTAGAGCAGGTAGCAAACTGCCAGAGAAAAGGTTGAGTCTGCTTGTGTTCTCTCAAAAGGTGCCCAAAGCATTTTCCAGGCCAAAGGTATGTGAACTACTGCTGGCTGGAGGTGTGGGAACTGAGTTCTGCTCTCCAAGATCTCCTTTAGAACACAAATTAAGCTGAGAGCTCTTCTGCCCATCACACAGGCAGCAGCAGCAGCACTGGAGTCACTTGCAGAGTCTGCACCACTGTCCCTCTGGAATTTCCATGAGACACCTCATGTCTGTGATCATGATCCTGTAGCTAGGATGCTCTTCTGGTTACAGCCAGCTGGACAACCAGAATTTTCTCAAGAAGTTTGAACAAATAACTTAGCCACTCTGCTTCAATGACATTTAGGCTCAGACAATTTGAAATAAAATAAAAATAGTCATATGTCTCACAAGGGCCAGAAAATGCATTTCCTTATGGCCTTAAAAATTCTACAAGTGCTACATAAATACCACCATTCACTACAGTTAAAATCTGGCAGAATTCTCCTGGTAAAACAGGAGCAGGTGGAAAGACCATGGATATTACTGCTTCCCTTGAGCTCTCCTGGCTGTAGCAAGATGTACCATCCACCTGCACTCCAAAAGAAAACAATGGTCTCAGTAAACCACTATTCCTGAAAAGAGCTTTACCCACCAGTGAAAAGCAACCTGTGCACTGCTCAAACAGCCCAAGTTCCCAGAAACACACCAGCTCCCTGGCAGCCCCATGCTGAGCCATCCCAGGTCTGCCATGGGCCTTGCAGGGTACAAAGCCACCAGAACTGCTTCACACTCCAAGCCAGTAGCCATGGTTACCAGATACAAAAGACAGTCCTGCTGCTTCCCAGTGGCCAGAGGAATTCCAGGCACTTGGAGCAAATGCACCAGACAAAGAAGCTGGTATAAGGGGGAAAAAAAAGTGAGAAAAATCAAAATATATTTTTGACTTCCATATTCATAGTCTGAGGTGATCAGAGGGGAATCCAAGGAGGCTTTGGAGGGAGGGGAAAAAAAAACAAACAAACAAAGACTGATGGGGAATCAAAGGTAAAGCTTAAAACTTTCCCCATCTCTCAAGAAGTACATAAACATCACCCACTAAAGTGAGAAAATGTCAAATGCAGCAGAGAAAAGGCACTTTGTATTTTCTGCATATTTTCCATATTTTACCTCAACTTCATGTCATTGACCATTCCTTGCTCAGTGGAAACCAAGCAGGTTTTTGGTGCAGCTACCTGCCTGGCAGTGCTGAGGAGAGGATAAGGAGGATGGTTCAATCCCAATCATACTTTCCAGTAAAAGGTTGGACATGTTCCTTACATGACCTTATAATCCCTAGATGACTAAAACAGATGTCTAGGCCCAGCAGATCTCCAGCCATCATTTCCAGAAGAAACAGAGATCTTTTTCAGGGAGCATAAGAAATTGTATACAAGGGTACCTTTTGTAGCCCAAAGACATGTTTCATGTGAACTTGAAGAATCCCAGTATACTCAAGTATATTCTTTTGCTCTGAAATATGTCTCGAATGTGGAAAAAAACCAAACCAAAGCAAAACAAGAACCTCGCTCAGTGTGACACTTTTTTGTCACCTCATAATTTCTTGCACTTTCAGGATGCATCTGGTCTCTTCAAAATTTCTAACTCAGAATATTCATGTACTGTCTTCTCCCTCCACATCTTGTGCCAGAGGTAACTGGCACTTCAGTGTATTAATACCCTCTCCTAGGTACCCTCCTCTTTTGCCTAGAGGTATTTCCAAAACACACAGATAAAGCTCTGTGTTTCCTCTGTATGGGCACAACTGTAAAATTCACAACTTCCCAGTAGAGAAAAGAGTTACTACAACAGCTCAACACTTCACTACACTGAAGTGCACACACTTCCAGCTCTTGTGAATAAACAGAAACATACATGTGCACACAGGGTAAGACGAAAGGAGACAAGCAGTAAATAGAGGGAAAACATATCTAGAATGAATTGCCTATTTATCTCTCAGCCAAGAAGTTTTCAGGCTTCAAATCTAACTGTGAGAGTGGCATTTCGTTCAGCTACCTTTGCACTACAAGGGCAGATCACAGATTTGATCCAAAGTTACTGCAAAGCAGCTGGGTAAGAATCGGGCACAGGAGACAAAAACTTACCCCAAAACAAGAGGAAAAGTGGCAGCAGGAGAGCAGCACTGTAGGCTCTGGGTGCAGTTTTCTTTAATTCCATGACAAGTCTAAGAGTGGCTGTATTACCAAGCTGAGGGGAGCAGCTGGCAGCTGGCAGACAGGGGCTCCCCCCACATCACCGCCTTGGGCACATTCTCCTCTCTACTCCAGGCACCGGCTCCATGCTCTGCCGGCTGGGGACCAGCACTAACAGAGTGGACAGAGTCCCTGTCCGCTCTCCAGCGCTTCCCTCGTGTTCCTGGAACAAAGGGAAAAGGCTGCCTGGATCCCGCGGACTGAACTGCGCGGGCAGGACCAGCGGATTTACCGCGCAGCAGCTGGAGGCTTACGGGGCCGCGGCTGAAAAAAGCCTCGGCTGTCAAAGGTGGGGAGAAAGGAGGAACCCGGAGATCCTCAGAACCAGGCACGGGGGAAAACGGACCCTCTGTGGGTTTTTTGCTTGCTTTTTGTTTGATTTCCACCTGCATACTGAAGGAGCCCAGCCTGGGCAGCAGTTCATGTTTACAAACAAATCCCCAGTGAGGACTGGTCACGGTTTTCTGAGAGGGGCTGTTTTGTTCCAAGAGAATGTAAGACAAAAGACACCAAAGCACACTGTTAATCCCAAAGAGCAGAGGCAGAAGATATGAGGTTTAGTGCTCTCCCTCACACATGGTGTGATGTGAGCCCACAAGGCCCATGAACCCACAAAATGTACAGGAACCCTCTGCTCCCAGTTAATGGAAATCAACAGAAGTATCTGCTTATCACAAGCACCAAATCATATCACCACCTTTAGATACATACGTGGAGTCTCAGAAGTGGAAAAAAAATTATCAGTGTCCATTGTTTTATGAGAGTAACAGGAAAAAAACAGAGCCCTACTCTCAGTTGTGACCTACTAAGTACCTGCAAATCCACATCACAATTGGATTAAATTAACTGTAATGAGAACTAAATCCATTGCCTCACCCTTCCACTGGCAACTAAAAATAGAAGGCAGGTAAGATGCCAGAGAAATTCTTATTTTAAAGAAGAAATATGCACGACTGCAAGGAATTGGTGCAGGTAGGCCTAGGCTGCACATGATAGAAAGAGCAGCAACCCTGCCATGAGCAGTTCACACAACCTCAGCTGCCCTGCAGAGCAGGCAGGGGCTGGTGGGCCATGGGACAGTTCCTGCATTGGTTTTACCTCCAGGACAGAAAGCAGAGGAGTTTACCAGGAGTGTTTTCATCATCAAAACACTGTGGTTTAGGAACAAATGGTTCATCTCACTATCCTGCCTTGGAATGCTCCTAAGAGGATATATCAAGTGTTATCAACCTTATCTGGACCACCCTGCCCCCACTTTCATCTCTGGTATCTTCAGTCTGTTTTCTCAAGATCAGCCTCAGTATTACTTTCTTGCCTGTTACCACAACCATCTGGAACTCATTTCTCTCTCTTCAGACTCTCATTTTACTGTCAGGGACTTCACCAAACACTGACACACACAGAATCTTTCTGCCTCACCTAAATGAATTATCCTCCTAACACCTCACCTTTTACAAATCAAAGCAAACACATGAATCCATGGCCCAATTAGCACTACAAGAAACCACCATTCTTCCTTGACTGAATACAGCCACTTGTGTACAACAATTGGTGCACCTGGGAAATAAAACTGTCCACAGGAATTTATGGCTTATATGTCCACCTGAAGAACATGCTCACTATCATAAAACAGCAGTTGTTTAACAAATCCCCACACATAAGTGGTGGTCCTTCCACCAAGACTCAGGTCTCATGCATTTGTCACAAAAGGCTCTGGCCTTGAGCAGCCTGGGCAATGGCACAGGACATGGTTCTCAGCCAAAATCTTCCAGACAGAGGCAAGACTCTCATGCCTGCACTGCTGCCAGGATGCATGTTGTGAGTTCTGGGGCTGCAACAGGTTACAAGGGCTGATCCTCTCAAAATAAAGCGTTTGTTTGCTCTCTATGACCACTGTTAACTGCTAGCACATCCAAGTGGTCTGTTGGGACTTGAGGCTCATTTACTGTTGCTCAAAATCCAAGCTAATGAAGCCTGCTTAGGTCAAGACACCAGACTGCCTCATAATAATCAAAATACCTTAATCCAGTGTCTACGTGTAAGCACATTAATTTTTTCAAAATTCACTGCTGCAATGGGATTTTGCCAGCATAAGTGGCAGACTATTTCTGTGCTGGACCCTTGGGCATCCAAAAGCCAACTTGCTTAGTCCAATTAAAGGACCCCAATGCAATTCTGTTAAGGCCCTGATCTGTTAGGCTTGACTACATCTCCAAAGAAGGAGCACAACTGGATGGATTTGTTATCTAAAGCATAAGCTCCAAGTCCTTAGTCATCCTTGCTAAAGCCTTCCCCAAACTGGACACGGTTGGTGCTACCTCTGCATCACTGCAGTCCAACGTCAGTATAATCTGCTCTTTAACATAGCATTAAAAGTAGAGCCAAAGGACACAGCTGCTTTTGCCTGGGTAACACTCATTACAAGGGACTTAAGGCCAGCACAACAGCAAGGCTTCTATTCTCAGCCAGCAGGCAGGAAACTCTGCAAGCCGGAAACGCGTGCCATGAAAATGGGGCAGCAGTGGGCAAGCTGGATTAAGAGAAAAGGGAGAGAGTCGATCTGGGGCACTCTAGCAGAGCCTTTCTGTTCTCTTCTGTACTTTTCTTGTGCACTTCTCGCAAAACAATCCTAGACATTTTTCTATACACGGCTCAGAAGAAACTGCACAGCAAAGCACCTGAGCCAAACAGCCTCCTGCAGTTTCCATGCAAAGAACAAAGTACAACTGCACAAGTTTCACAGTCTTTCCTCACACAGGGTTTAAAATAACCCTAGTATTAGCGATAGGACACTAGAGTTTAGACATAAGATGGTTAGTATCACAGACAAAAGTTAGTAAAAATAAAGGCATTCAGAGGACAGAGCCTCACCTTCCCACTTTACAGTTCTAGAACCTCACCACCTCACAAATGTACTCTTCTGAACTTCACAAGGTAAGCTAACAGCATCAAAATCCTCTGATTTCTTTCCCCAGCTTCACCTTTAGAGTGTTACTAGGCACAACATTAAAGGAGTCCACACTAACAGTGGCTGTGGACTTGGAATGTGGGAAGTTGAGCTAATTAAGAAACAAACCTCCAGTTCCACTCAAACACTGTGGACAAAACCTCACTGCTTCAGTATGCTCTTCTGCTCTCAATCACTGCTGGAAAGTGCCAGATATATTTTTTAAAAGTTCAGGTTATGGGACGTCAATCCTACAGTCACAGGCCGATTTTCCATCTGGCCACTAGATGCCCCTTCTGCACCACACAAAGTCAAGCCACGGCCGTTGTGTGAAAACAGAATTAATGTAACATCAATGCAAGGAGACCCATCATGAAATGCTGCAGGCATATGCCAAGCAGCACACTGAAAACCTTGAGGCTTACTGCAACATCCACATGTCAGAGGACCCAAGGAAGAGTTTTGTTTGTAAGTCAAAACTTTTAAGTTGCTATTAAAACTTGGCAAAATCACGCAAAACTTACAGTTTCAAGACATCCTACTTGTACTTTATAGACACAGTAAATTTAGTTTCCTAGCATGGCTACTCAGAGCTGATAGCAAGTAAATCATGCTGCCTGATAAGAGCACTGAGCATATGGCACTGGTAAACCTTAAGCAACAGCAATGAAACAATCGGCAGGACAAGAACTTGCAGAAATGTTGCTGCTTCTTACCAGGCAGTAACTCAACAGAGCCATGGGCCGGATCAGAGCTCTGACTTCCCTAGAGAACAATGACCAATTTTAGATAAAACTGTAGTGCTGAGGAAGGAGAATGCTGGCAGTCCGGTGGAACAGAGGCATAATGAGCATTTACTGAGGAGAAGTTCCTAGGAAAGATCTCTGTGGGTTACAGCTGGATACAGCACAGGTGTCCCACAGGAGGAGGTGCGAGGCAGCAGCAGCCCCAGGCGCCATCCCCTGGACACAGCCCTGGGGACATCCTGCCCCAACTGAGAAATGGGGACAATACCGGGTTTTTTTCAAAGACTACCAATTCTACTGACACCTTAAGCAGAACTTTTCCTTGGCAGTATCACCAGCAAGTTCTCAGGACACCCTGGGATTTGGCTGCAGACCATGGGGAGGTCCCGGCTCAGGAGCTGAGGGGACAAAATTGAAGCAAACTTGTCTGAGGTCTGAAATCAGCTCCTCTGGCTTCCAACAGCAGGTGGCTTGTGCAGAGATCTTCATTGCATGCCTTGGTCCAAAACAGAACAAACTGTAAGGATACCCAGCACAGACTGAGCACCTAGAGCTGCTTCTGCAACATTTGAGCCCACTCACAGCACAGGCAGACCAGATCAGACCAGACCATGGTGAAGATGGGGCCATACTTCTGCCAAGTTACCTCTAAGGGCAGGTTCAGGAGCCAGGCTCTAACCATCTCTGTACCCTTTGATCTACAGGATCTACTCTGCTGGAGTGCTGCAGGTCAACTTTAAGCCCTTTGATCCTCTCCCACTGCTTACAGCTGCTTCGGTGGAGGTGAATCCCTTCCAAGGGGCCTCTTGGCAGCTGGACAGATGAGATGTTGATCAGCTTTCACAGTGTGAAAAGGGCTGGGGCAAGGTATTCTGCAGTAAAAGAAAGGAGGCTGTAGCGAGGTGGGAGTTGGACTCTTTTCCCAGGCAACTTTCAACAAGACAAGAGGACACAGTCTTAAGTTGTGTCAGGGGAGATTTAGGTTAGATATTAGAAAGAATTTCTTCACAGAGAGGGTGATCAGGCAATGGAATGGGCTGCCCGGTGAGGTGGTAGATTCTCCGTCCCTGGAGACGTTTAAAAAAAGACTGGATGTGGCACTCAGTGCCATGGTCTAGCAACTGCTCTGGTGGGTCAAGGGTTGGACTTGATAATCTCTGAGGTCCCTTCCAACCCGGCTAATTCTATGATTCTATGATTCTATGAAAAGGTTACAGCAGGAAGGAGGATGTGTCCAGTATATTGCCGGATCTAAGAATGCTTGAAATTGTGTTGACTATCGAGAGGCCCTTTTGCTGCTGTTTTTGTCAAAGGATCCATCACACTTACAAATCTCCCTTTTAACTCTGCCTGGCACGGCTCAGGAGCCTCTCAGGCCACTGGAGGGCAGCGCTGGGCAGGTTTCTGACCTACCAGCCTGAGAACAGCTCTGAAAGGTAACCCTCTGAATTAATTTGTTGGAAATGCTTGCATTGCTGGCAGCCCTGGAGTGATGCTGGTGCCCGGGGCGCTTAGCAGTTTTCAGGGAAAAAATAAATATTCAGTGAAAACCAAAGGGACCGACAACCAGAGCCAAAGAAGGAGCTCTCAGTCCCGTGACTGCACTGCCAAAGGCCTCAGCTGTGGGAAGGGGAAGCAGCAGCAGCAGCAAAGTCTGAAGCAGGAGTCCACAGTCACAGAAGCACTCAAAAAAGAACAGCTTCAGTGACCTCAGCAGATGGTAGGAAACACATAGGGAACTGTTTTAAACTTTTCCAACCTACTTTGGAACATAGCCATAGAAATAAAGCACTGGTAAATCCTGGCAGAAGCGTAACAGTGGCTGCATCAGGATTACAACTGCTCCAATGAGAGCAAGAATGAGTGTCCCTCTCATGAGAGGCATGTAAGGCTTCTTATGAGGCTGCATAAAAATGTTCAAGTGGATGGATCTAGAAACTTCCCCAAAACTATGGGAAGAAACATGGAAAGAGTCCTAATACTTTAAATCAGATGTCTAACGAATGCTAGTCCAGTCTTGCCTTTTTTCCAATTATATGTATTATTTCTGGAAAGACACATTATAATTCCTATACTAATGCAATATTATCCATTTTATCCCCAAGAAATGCCACTGCAACTAAGTTACCCTCATACATACCCCAGGAAGAAGCAGCATCTTGTATTTTGAAAGAAGTCTTCCATGCCAAAGCCAGTTTGTCAGCATCATTATTATGCTTGAATGCTCTATGAGACAGAAGCCACAAACCTGACAATTCAATTCTCATTTAGGTTGGGAGTGCATATGCCAGCCTAGCTGCACTCTCTGGGCAAGGGATGAATCCTTCTGCTTC
The DNA here is from genome assembly GCA_023637945.1 of Phaethornis superciliosus. Classification (NCBI taxonomy): domain Eukaryota; kingdom Metazoa; phylum Chordata; class Aves; order Apodiformes; family Trochilidae; genus Phaethornis; species Phaethornis superciliosus. The sequence goes on from JAJQWJ010000022.1 coordinate 7,391,498, forward strand.
CAACTCAACTTTAGGTCCTCTTCTTTCTATTACAGGACATGACTTTGGAAAAATTTCCTTTCCTGTATCTGTGACCAGAAGGCAAGCCAAAGTACAGATGGCTGAGCTCCCCATAAGAGTAGAACAGTTGAAGAAATTCTATTTCTCTCCATGGGGTATGAGTTGATCTATCTCTGGATCTTTAGCTTTGCTAGCCTGTAGGTTAAGTGAGTCACTGATGTTCCATGAGGGTCTACCAGAGCTTTAAAAAAAAAACAAACCAAAACAAAAAAATCTTTGCTAGAAATTTAAACTCAATTTGATCCTAAGGCTGTTATAATGCATGACTCTGAATGAAGGGATTTTGCATATTTCTGATAGTCTCACTTCCCAACAGGTCAGCAGGGCAACCTCTCTGAAGAAAATGGAATCTGAGAAGCAAGGAGAAAAATCTCTTTAGATGTGTGTGTTCTGGGAAAATGATAAATCACTGTCACTTGTACTCTATCAGACCAACTGAAAATGGCTTCAATTCAATTTCTACCCCCCTGTAAAGTTTGTTAAAACATAAATTCCCTTTGCTCCTGCACAGTTTCCTTTGACTCAGGGCAGATAATGTAATTTGGAGATTAATCACTACACAGAACCCAGTATTTCACAGATTTCACAGCTTCATTTTACTTGGAAAAGTAAAAAGTCAGACATTGCTTTAAAATAGTGAACCCACTCCTGACTCTTAACTTCAACACTAATACATGCTGAACTTCAATTTCCTTTTTTCCCCATCAACTTAACCCTATTGGCAATTTCTGTTAAAATCCTAAAGCTGACACTTGGTATTCCCCCCACCAAATAGCCACTACAGTTAACACAGTTCACCCTCTTCCCATAACTTTTAAGCTCATAATCCTTCACTAAATTAGCCAGTAAGGGCAGTGATTTGCTGATTCTGCCCAGCAGAGGACTTGATCTCTTGTCTTTTTCTATTGCTTTACAAAACTGGTACTTTAGTTATGAACACATCCTTGTGGGTTGATAGAATCTCACTGTTAGGACATTGCTACAATTTAGGACCCAAATCCCTTATCTGGGCAGCAACACACAGGAATTGCCAGGGCAGCAATGGGTACAACACTTCCCAATTCATTCATCCATCTTCAGCAGAAACTGAGCTTCCAGGGGTGAAATCAGGTCAAAGCAAAGCAAAGAGTGAAATGAAATCTGTCCAACAATAAGCCAGGTGTCAGGCAGCAAATCCACAGAGCCTGACCAAGGACAGAACAGTCACTCTCTGCTTCCTGGGGTGGGATGTTAGGAATTTTGAGCAGATGTTAATAGGATGAATACATACTACTTGTACAACTTCAGAATTATAATGCTTCTGTATACCAAAGGCATATTGATCTCCTGGAGTTCATCCTCAGAACATCTAATGGCTCTAGAGAGAGCAGAGAAATACTCAGAAAGGGTGAGGAAAAAAAAAAAGAGAAGATGCTTTAGATTGGAGAGCTTTATCAGTTAAAAAAGCCTTGGGGCACACAGGGAATGTTAAAACTGCACATGCAGACATACACTGAGGGATGCTGAGAACGCACACTTTGTGCATAGAAATGGAAGAATAATTTGCATAACTTGTATCATTATAACAGGGCCAAAACACTTCTAGGTTAAAAAAAAAAAAAAAAAAAAAAAAAAAAAGAAAAAAAAAGAAAAAAGAAAAGCTAACGCCAGTTACAGAGAATACAGATACTGTTCAAAAGAAATTAAAGGGGAAATTCTATTTTAATGACCTCAGCTGTTATTAGTAATGCAAATCAGGGCTTTGTTCTAAAAGGACATCTCATTTCTAACCTGCAGTGTCTTTTTTACATGTGAGACATTTGAACACTCCTTTTTAAACAGGGGCTGTGTAACTGGGAAATTAATTCTCTTTGCTTTGATATCTGTGTAGTTCAGCACTATACACACCATCAAAAGCAAACTGTTCTCCTCTGCACTAGAGAGCCAAGCAGTTCAATGGTGTATGCTCTCTGCTCCATGGTACTGATCCCCAGTGTTTTCACCAGCTCACAAAAGCATGTCACTCTGTGAAGGAGAACAAGAAGAGGACTGCACATGATCAGCTTGTTCAGAGGGGAGGTTTATGAGCAACAAATCAGACTAAGCTACACTAACAGAAAGATCACTGGGAAGTTAACTCTGAGCAGTGCCACCATAGAAGCATATCATAATTCTGTGAACTCTGGTCAATAGTATCATATATCCACTGAACCACTACAGACATTAAGCAAACAAACTGAAGAGACAAGAAAAGATTCCAGTTGTCCTGAGCTTCCCACTAACTGACCACAAAACCACACTCTCGTTTCAAATGGGGAATGAAACTCAAGAGACATTTTAATCCTACACCCCTGCTCTAATTAATAATCCTATTTTATCAATATTTCATGGAGCTGTTATTGTGTCTCCTCTGACCATTACAGTTTTCATGTACTGCTCTGAGCCACACTGCCCTACAGCAATGTTCTCCTTTTCAAGGGAACACGGAGAATAAAACTGGCACCTCCTGGTTTGTTTTTTGGGGTTTTTTTAAGACGTTGCCTTTCCCAAGATCCTGCTTCAGGACTATCCTTTCAGCTCAGCCACTGTGCAACTGGGTAACCATTTATGCAAAAAGATACACTGACAGTCCTCAAGGACCCCTGCCCTTTGTGGCCCACTGTACCACCCTCACATGGAAAATAAAATATATTCATATCCTGAAAACTAAGCCAAAACATAGTGTTGAGCACCATACAGAACAGTCATGCATACAGCCATGAAGAATCACACTCAGTAAGGCACAAAAGCAATTATAACAAGAGAAACTTTCCATTTTTTTCAAACTAAAGTGTTGAGGAGGATGTAAGCTACCCTTTGCTTAACATAACTGAAGTGCCTGTCCCTCGCCACAAAACCTTCACTCATGTCACACAAACTCACTCAGATGAGTACAGGATTAGATATGCTCTTGTGGCTGCACTTCCACAGGGTTAGGAGGTTGCTGCTGCTACCCAATTACTCATCAGCACAGCTCCACCAGAGAGTACTCCCCCTCTGCTTTGCATGCATAACTGCAAATGCAATCATTCCCCAAACAGATGTTGTTAACATGATCAAGAATATTAACTCAGCAACTGGAAGTGCTTAAACTAATGTGAATTGCTTAGGTAACAGGCAGCTCAGGAACAATTACATGCAGCTACATGAAAAGTAAAACATCCCACAAACCACATCATGCTCTTTAAGGATCCTCTTTGGAAAACAGAATAGATACTCAAGATTCTCCATCAGAACAGAATCACTAAGATCACTGAAACACAGGAAAAGGCAGTACAAATTCCTGATTATAAAACGGGCTTTTTCTGTATGTTCTGTCAGTTTGTGAATGCTGCAACTTTCAACTGCATGAGGTCTTCTTTAAAACAAACACAAAAAGTAAAACATTTAAGAGAAAAATAACCTGCTGACAGAAGAGAAGCACTCAGCCTGTGCTGGTTGGGAGAAGCATAGGTACAACCTGCTAGCAAGGTTTAACCCAGCAGTGTGGACTCTGAGGGACATGCATCTTCCCAGCCTCCCCATTCATGAGCCAGCAGCCATAACAGACCAAAGCATTTGGCAATACTGAATTACTCAAAGAAATCTGAGACTTCTTTCTGTTCATTGGTCTCCCTTAGGGCCCTGAGTAGGTTGCAACAGCACAGACAGTTGCTCTGAATAGCTTGTACCCAAACATTCTGCAGTTAAATATATAAAGTTTGAAACAAAAAGGCCCAAGGCACCTGAGCAATGCTCTCCACATAGAGCACAGTGGAAGTACTGGAAGTACTGGAAATACTGTCACGTGACCCAGTAACAAACTATTGCCCTAAAGAAATCCAGAACCAAAAGGAACAGGGAGAAAGTTCAAGATAGAATGAAAAGAAAAAAAAAACAAAACACCTTAATTTTACATGTGTAAGTCTGTCACTGTTGTAGAGCTGCATGAGAAAGCAGATGTTATCCACATTCATTTTCTACACAAATACTACTCCTAGGAAACATGCTAGTTGGACAACTAAAAACAAAGGTTTTTTACTCTTACTGTGAAATCTGTGTGCTTCAAGAGGAAAAACAAGTGCTAGGGCTTTTTCCTTTGAAAAGGCAAAGATGGTGCTAACAAAGGCAATCAGGATCTGCAGCACACACTGATATTTTCTAGGATCAACTGCAAATAAATTAGACTTTGTTTTATTGTTGTGCTTTATTCTAATATAATACTAGTACTGACAAGCAGTTAGTACTGATCAGCATTTTGGTTTGGCTCTCAACAGCTTCTGACTGATCAGGCTGTGGTCCCCACTGTTCCAACAAACCACAGAAAAAGGCAAAGCAAACACACAGCCAAGGCAAACACCATCTCTGGCTTACCAAGTAATTTAAATACAGGAAAGTAAGTATGGCTGTAGAGCCCTTTTATTATGTATTGCAACTGAATTATGTATGAAACAGAAGACATGCAGGAAATCTGGTGGAAAGAAGCAGCACTGTGCAATAAATAGCATGTCCTCACCCAGGGTAAGCCAGGAATGTGTCCTAAACCAGGTTTGCTACAGTTTAATTCTGTAATTCCCAGAGAATCTGCACACCCATTCTCACTGCCAGAAGCTGTCCCATGTGCCTAAGAACTTCCCTCTAGCCCCATCAGAACACTTCTACACAGCAAAAACCTTCTTCTGTATCATGATGAAGTCTTATTATCCCAAATAATGTACAAGAATAATATAATGCACAGGTACTTGGCATCTGTAAGACCTAACTGCCTTCATGTGAGCTGTTTAAATATAGAATATCCATCATGCCTTTCCATAGTAGTCAGTGGTTGAATGTATGGCAAATCCCAGAATTTTTCAGATTATTCTGGGGCTTTAGTCAGAAATTTTACCCTTCTGCTTGGAAATGTAACTGGTTTTGCTACTCTAATTCAATATTTGCACCTCCACCATTTTTGTGAGGGGTAGAAATTTATGGGTTTTTTTTTTTAGTGTTGTTATGCCAGGAGTACACACAGAGTGGTAACAACACTTATGTTAATTGTTATAGCAAGTTCTGCCATTGCTACCCATACTGGAACTACAGGAACTGTCAACAAACACAGGTGATCAACTAGTATAACAATCCCTGCATTAAATCCTTTATCTCTTCTTTCCATTTGCTTTTGTTTTCTGATTTATGTTCTTTATTTTAAAGACAAAGTTGTGTGTTATACATAAACAAACAGACTTTTTAGGGAAGTGGCAGCAGATAAATGATTAATCCTTTGAGACAGTTCTACAGGTTGGTCTGTCCTTATCCATTTCAATAGTCAGACATTAACAAGAAATACTCTTCCACCCTGCCACCTCTTTAGATTAGGTCTGTTCCTTGCACTGGACAAAATACTAAACACTGCTCCCCAAAGCTAAATTTAGAGCAGAAAACAGTGTCTGTCAACTTCAAATACAGAGTTACACATGCAGGCTGATATCTGTTTTGAGCTGGGAAAACTTCTGAAACTCTAGGTCTAATTTTGAGCAAAGAATTTTTGTGCTTTTTTTTCTTCCCGTTAGGCACCGTGACCTTCCCTTGCACAGTGCCAGCTCTGCAGCCAGCCCAGCTCGGGCAGTGCAGGCGAACTGCCACTTGGTGGCAGAGCTTGGATACAGGGATGACATTCCTGGGTCCCAACACCACAGCATGCAAGCTTAGTGCCCAAGGTGAATCTCAAGATTATTTCTTGCCTCCTCTTTAATGACCATACATAATTATAGACAAATTAAAGATACAAACTTAAACATTTATTCAATTAATCACTTTGAGATCTAGTAGAATAAACAGTATCAAACCAATTCACCAGCTCAGGGGTTTGTTACAGTTTAACACATTCATTTTCTGTTTCCTCTCTGTGGTATCATGACTCACACAAGAGGTAAAACTTCAAACGCTCTTCGTGGGAAGACCATGAGAAGTCCTGAACCATCAAACCATTTGCTTTAACTCACAATAAACAGAAAATGGATTTGCTGCAATAATCATATTAAGCTTGCTTCAACACCCCTCTTCCAAAGACATCAAGTCTTAATCTTTAGTCTTTAGCTGATAATTCAATTACTAGCTTATTGAGAGGAACCATAAACACTTACTGCAGTTTGGTTCACAACATGAACAAACAGTATTCCACAGACACTTCTGCACATCTGGCTCTGTGAGACCTTGCTTATCATTCCACTGCTAAGGAAGCTGAGTATTTTATTTCTTAGGCGCTGCAAGAGCTCTGTGTGGCTGCAACATTTGACTGTATGGCTACCACCTTCCAGCCCACGAGGAGGACAGCCCCAGCACTTCAGCAGCTTTGCCAAGACAGGAGCAATATGCAGGACCTAGCCACAAAAACAAATCTTTTAAGTCAAGCCAATGAGACCCACACAAATTTACATAATGTTCCCCTTTCTGGATCTGTGCTCACCACTTTCTGTTTCACAGTGCTTTTAAAACCTTCCTGACACTGTGAAGCTCATAAATACACACAGTATTTTTCTATATTTCTATTTTTCTATTAGTTTCATCTAGAAACAAAGCAAACGGAAAATTTCACATTTGCAGGACTTTTACAGGACTGAGTTGTGAGCTAAGTTTATGCCTCACCTTAGGCACACAGACAAATTTGGTACCCAGCCTTTACTCCTCTCTACCCAAGTCTCCAAATCCTTAATGCCATCCAAAGTAAGTTACACACAAAGTTTCAGCACATTATTGCTGACAGCTACCAACTGTACAACAGGCAGTAAAGCAGCATTAGGAAAAAAAACTCTTTAAGGATAAGCAACTTTTTATCAACTGTTTTTTTCTGACAGGAAACTTTGGACAGAGTGTACAAGTTGAACTTCAGGACAGAGGTTATAAACCACAGGCATTTAACCTCAGAAATAAATACCAGAAACCCTTCAAACAATAATTTCACCTAATAATCACCGTTTGTTTTGTCCACACAAGAAAACTCTAATCTAGAAACACTGACATACTTGAAGATCATCTTATTACAAAGCATTCATAAAAGTCCAATTAACTGAAATTCATTCAGCCAATTTACCAGGTTAGCCAAGCTGGCTCTGTGTACACCAGCTGCACTTCATCAGCTAGGAGAGCTCCAGTGAAAAGTATGTGTTTATCCAAATATTATGGACCTCTTCTGACACTCTAAATGAACACAGAAAGCATAAATACTTTCAGGATTCATGTAACTTTCAGGATCTACAATAATTATTACTGCTACTGAAGATGTGTTACCTTTCAATGAAGAAACAAATAAGGGCAAACACCAGAGCCAGGAAATAACCATGAGAGAAACGACCTATTTAACATAATTCACAAATTCTCAAAACAAGCAGTCACTGGAGAGATTTAATATACTATCTACCAAACTTCCTTTACTTCAGAATCACTCAGAATACTACTTTTTTAATCAATTACATTATTAACATTTTCCAAACCCCAGTCACAGCTGTCATTTGCCTCTTGTTTCAGCATAGGTGGGGATTTACCATAACTGCTATCTCCCCCTACTGTACCTACACCTATTTGTATTTCCATTCCATACACATACTCCTCCATTCTCTGGGCATATCTAGTTATAGAATTGTAAACTGTGTATTTGGTACTTCAAGCCCTGCATGAGTTAGTTGGGAAGTGCACCTTCCTCTTTCATTTCATCAGTGGTCATGAAGCCTGGAAAAATTGGATTTTAATGTAATACGATTAACCTGGGATTTGCTAAATTCCTACAAAGCCTTCTTTTGGAAAAGTTCAGGTAAGAACAAAAATTTATATGCAGAATTTCATAAGTAAATGTTTTATTACATATGTTAACTATTTTCATGGTTCTTAGTATCAAGGTCTCCAGGCTCTTAATTAATGATGACAACAGCATTGGTCTATGCCTCTATCCAAAAGAAAATTTGCCCTCTGTCAATGTTACATCTTTATCAGTTTTCTTTATCAGTTGCTCTAGCTTCTTCCTATAAGAGATCTTTATCTTCACAACAGTCTGGAAAGGTCCCTTTATTTTAAGATCACACAAATCTCACGAGGTCAACCAAACCCCTCTTCCAGTCTCCACCACATCACTCATGAAACCCTCACAAGGCAGCACAGCTGAATTCAGCTCTCAGGATTCAGCCTTGCAGTCTGGACCATTTTCTTTATAAAGCCCCTGCAGACTCCTCTCCTTTTCAAGTATTTAAGCACTCAAGGTTTGCTAATGCTTTTTTTTTTTTTTTTTTTTTTTTTTTTACAGTTCTCACATGGTTTTGCTAGAGACATGCAACATGCTACACAGCTTAAAGAGAAAAAAAAAAAACAAGTATGTAAATGTCCTTAGAATGGCCCAAAGAGAACAGCTCAGCAGCCAGCATGAGCCCTGGCCCAGAGGCTGTGCTCATTGTCACTGTACCTGCTGAGCACAGCCCCAGCATTCAGAGCATCAGAAAAAGAGCATTACTGTAACAATGACAGAGACAGCCAGCCCTACTTGCACAGTGTTTAATGAGCAGCACAAACCACACCACTGGGAGAATGACACTCCAGGTTGGTTTGTTGTTGGGGTTTTTTTAAGCCCAAATTTCTATCACCTTTCAAAGCACCTGAGTTAATCATAGAGCCAGTTCTGAGAAAGCAGCAGATTTGATTTCAAGTCCTTTTGAAAAAAAGAAGAAAAAACAAAAAAAAAACAGGCCAGAAGGACAAAGAACAAAACTTAAGATCATGCTATACTCGATTAGAAATCTTCTTGCCTTCACAGGATCTGACCTGTAATTAGAATGCTGATGTCCTGTTGTAAGAAGTAGACTGTTGACAGAAGTAGAATTACAAAGAGAGAACAGAATAATTTTCAGGATAGGGCATTACTCACAAACTGGAGGAGCAGGTAACGATGGACAAACTTCTAGCATCAGTTCTTTCCATGCTTCAGACTTCCGCAGAGGCAAAATAGAAAACCTGAAAAATAAAAATATTTCTGAATTAAAAGAAACAAAACAAAGAAACTCTTCCCCCACAAAAAAAAAACAAAAACCAAAACCAAAATAAAAAAAAAAAACCCATCCTGTGTTATGTACTTCTACTTTTCCCCTTTAAGTTTTACACAGAACACTGTTTTTGTAGCTGCCAATTCTGTGACCTTGCTGGAAGTCACCAAGCCAGAGATCAATTAGTGAGTACAGAACAGAATAGAGAAGCAGCACTGACTGCAGTCTGTCCCTTGGGAAGAGCTGCTGTGCTTCAGGGTAGGAGCAGCAGAAGCCTGGAAGATTGTTATCCACTGGGAGTGTGGATGTGCAGGTTGGTTACTAACTGCAAGATGCACAGTGCAGCAGAACTGAAAGGAAACAGGAAAAATCCCTTTTCCCCTCAACTTCCACATTTAAAATTGGTGTTGCTTCTCTTTGAAAGGGAAATGTATAGACAGTGAGTTCCTTCAAGGGAAAAAAGGAAAAAAAAAATAGAAAGAAAGTAGTTTGTACCAGCAGTACTGATGGCTTGAAGCTACAGAGATCCCTATTCTTCTCTGGATGGGTACATGGAGCAGAGCCTCAAAGGTTGCAAGGTTACTTCTGGTTTACACAGAACAAAGAACCCAGCACTTCATCACCAGAGACAAAAGGGAGCAAGCCTCCTCTTCCTGTGCTGCTGGTTAGAGGGAGGTGCCAACACTCCCTGCTCAGATCTGGATTTTAGTGTACTGGACTGTTTCTGTTTGTTCTAGGACTTCAACTACTTTAACAGACACTGGAATTAAAAGCTGCTCTGACTTCATGTTGTGATACTGAGCTGGGGTACCAATACATTCAGGAAACACACCAGTTTCAGCAAGGTCAGAATTTTATCAACTTGTGAACATCTTCCAAATGCCATTGACAAAAAAAAAAAAAAAAAAAAAAAAAAAAAAAAGTAATGATATTATAAAATTCTCATAATAATAAGATTTTAGACAAGATTTCTGACCATAGTTCAAAGCATTTTATTTCTATCCAACAAATACTATGATTCCTAAGAGTTCTCTATTCTGTTGATGAAAGTGAACCTGGGTACAGCTTTTTTTTAAAACTGTAATTATTATGACTGTACTGCCAGCTGCACTAAAACTCTGACTCAAGTCCTGGGCTTCAGCGTCATGGATAAGACACTCAGCTACTGCTTCCATCAAAAAAATACAGATCACCACACACAAAATCAGATAGGGAAAGGAAAAAACATGCAATTGAAAAACCAAAGAGCAAAAAAACCCAAAACAAACCAGCAATGAAACAAAAAAACTTTTTGTACCAGAAACAGATTGAAAACAGAAAGAATATTAGCATTTAGGAATAAAAAAGCCTATTCACTGTTGATATTAAATACAACACCCGCAGAGATGGAAGCTGTGTTTATTTTTGATAGCAGCATAAACATTAAAGATAAGCCAAAAGCATTTAGAAAACATGGGTGCAGTATAAAGTCTCATATGATGAGAGATATTTTGCTTTTAATCCTGGCCTGAAAACCTCTTCTCTGACAGAGCCTCTTTTCAATGGAGTCACAGTCCTGTCTAGTTAGTGATAAAAAGGCCACCCAAGTTGTTTCTGCTTCAGAGTGATGGCAGGTTTTCCATTCTAAACTTCAAAGGAAAAGGAAAAAAACTCAGCCCAATCTATCTACCTAAGGACCTGCACCACACTCTTGTCTTCCCTTATGTGGTCCAGTCACACCATTCCCAAAACAATAAGTCTTACTATCAACATTTTTATAGAAAGGACATTAATATTTCCCCAAATACTTCTCTACTTGCCATTAATAGAAATGAAAATATTTATCTCATATTGGTATAAGATAAATGTGCATTATATCCTACCCACACATAGGTGCCCTAACCAGTACTTATGAAAATAAGATTAAAAACTTGTGTTTACAAATATTTCACGATGCTGCTGACCTGCAGGTTCACTACAGATAATTTCACCTGGGCTGGTTCTAGGCAAAGGAAGGGAGGGATGTCACAACAGGGTGACACCAAGGGGACCACGGTGCTGAGTGGAGGTGCAGCATCAAGAACACCCGGAACCACCATGCTCAGCACAGCTGAGACACATCAGACAAACCCATGAAATCAGAAGATTAACAAGCAGAGCAGCACAGATTGAGAGATGAGCTCTTTCTTTTTTTTAACCTAGACCTTTGTTGCTTTTAATAATTCATATAAAGTAGCAAATGACTCACTAATTGCATTTCTAAATTGTAACTCAACCTGGAATCAATCGCACATGGCATAACTTCTGTTCTTATTGAAGCTAAATCCACCATAGAGCATGCAGTAGCCTCTCTAATAATTGCATTAGTCATAATCTGAAAGTGTTTCCCACTTACTTGGTTCCAGATTTGCTTGCTCTTCTAGCTGATCCTCATCCCTATCACTGAAAAGATCTCTGAAATTTTACCCCACAGAGCTTTCCCTGGGACTTGAAGAGCACTGCACTACATTTCATGGTGTGATTCCTCTTTTTTTAGTGTCTAATTTTCCTCCAGTACTATTTCATCTCCTGTGCTCCATTCCAAAGGCAAACAACTATCATCCAGGATTGCACCAGATGTTAGCAAGTACTCTGTAAAACTCAGTAATGAGTTAGGCACACAAAGAACTGCCAGATTCATGTTTGACATCTTTTGTTCTGCAGCACAGACTGTAGGTTTGTAAGCACCCTCTTCACTGGACAGTTATCAGCTTGGTTCTCTCCCTTTTATGCCTGAGACTTTTTAAAAAAATGAATACAGATCTTGTAAGCAGTTTTTACAATAAAACTCTTTGCTACATCATGCATCAGGTTAACCACCTAATAGCTGCAGGCCAAACAAATATGAAGGCAGAATGGAATTAAACAAAATAGAAGCTGAAATCAAGTATACAGGAAACAAGATAAATTCTGACAAGGGATGCCTGAGGAACAGCGGGATGGCACTGGAGAACTACCAAACAGGAACTCAGTTAATCAACTTCTGCAGGATCCCCACTGGGAAACAGTCCTGTTAGAGCCCACGTTACAGTAAAACTCCACTGCTCACACTGCCAGCTGAGTGGTGAGAACCCAGGCTGAGTCCCAGCACAAGCTGGGTGGAAGGAGAGCTGCTTGGTCAAGACTTGGATACCCTTCCAGCTCAGTGCCCACCTGCAGTTACCCCTACACAAGCCAGGCTGATCTACCCTAGCAATGACTGCTCTAGGACTGATCTCATGTTCCTTCCCTTCCTCTGTGGATCTTTTGCCTACATCCTGCAGAGAAATAGATTCAATTCAAATCTGCCAAGTTTTCACTGTTGATTCCTCTTTCTGCATCCCCAGAACACTCCCAGCCATTGACTACCCAGGCATCCAGCCTCTTATTTCAATGCAGTTTTGCAGAAATATTTTTATTGACTCTGGGTTGTAACACTTCCAAATACAATCTGGAAGGACAGAGGTTTTAAAAAAAGCAACTACCATGTTCATCCTATCTGAATGCAGTTTTAATCCACTCAACATCTATTTTTATGCTGTTTATATTATAAACTTTTAACTTTCACCTTCTGCTCGCTATGTTGTTGGGTTTTATTTGTAGAAGCCAGAGGACATCATGACTTTCCACTTTGTTTTCTGTATCCTTTGGCATTCTACCTCCTGCCTTTTCTCATGACTTCTCTCCACAGAAGCAAACACAGCAAGACAGAAGAGTGGCTCTGGAAAGTGTTTTATGCTGTATGGTTGTTTCCAACTTCATTCTTGTCATGAAAGATGAGTTGCTTTTTCAAACTCCAAGATTTTATTGCAAAGATTTCACATTTCCAAGCCAACTTCTTGGTTTATCATCTTTCTAAATCCAAGCCTCCCATGTGAGAAGTGTTCAAACACTGCCAAAATTCAAAGCATGCAAACAGCCACATTAAATGTATCATTAGTCCCACTGAAATAAAAGCGAAGCTCATGTAATTATTTGTTTTAATAGATTAAAAAGATGTAAAGTCAAACAAGTTCCTTTTCAAATTCACCCATTTTTTATTTTTAAGCTCCTGTGAAGCTTCTGAGACTAATTTCACATGTAATAATAGCTTTCCTATTAAGATTTTTAAAATACACACCTCACACAGAGATATTTTTTCCAGTTCAAAGTCTGTCCTCAGACATCTCTGCACAAATCCCATTAACTTCAGCACATGTCTAAAGGCAGAATTTGAAACCTGTAAAGAACTGGGTCACTGGACAATGGCAAGTCTCAAGCAGAGATTTCTTTTCCGAATTGTAACAAGAGAAAAATACCTCTTCCCTCAGGCACTATGTGAACATTCCCATTCGTTTGTAAACAATACCAAACACTTGAAATTTGGTAGGTTACATTTCATCCTTAGGACTTTTCCCTTTGCTGAAGCTAATAGCCATTTAGTCCTTAGCACAGGATTTGTAGCTGATGCGAGATCATCCCAGCAAAGCATTCTGTGGGGCTGCTGCTGCAGGCTTCAGTGCTTGGTTCACTCCGAATTTGAAACTGGGAGTTAGCAACAACTGTTTGCAAAGGTCCCCTCGGTATTTTTCTCATATGATTAGTTTCACTGCCTAGAAATTTTAGATTTGCTGGAACCACTTAGATCACCAACTTCTTTGCAAAAAGAAAAAAAATCAACCAATTTACATATCCATGACACAGACTTTGTATTTTCAAAGCTAATATCACCCTCTAGATTTGCTTCTGCTCTTAGTGTGAGGGCAGCTGACTGGATCCAGCAGGAGGCCTGGAATTCTACTTCAGACTCTGCTCCTCATGCAGCTGGCCTCCAGCATAGCATTTCACCTGACTTCATCTCTGCATCTACAGCCTCTGTGATGCCCTGGATCATGGGGATGATGGTAACAGTCCACAATTACAGGATAATGTTTTAAATACTTATATGGAAAGATATGTAGGAAACACACATTATTTCCAATTCCAGGTTGCTTTTGGCACAACTAAAGCTCCCATCTTATATTGGATAGACCTATAAATTCCATTTTCTTCCCTTACATTCCATGAAGCCTAAAGACAGATATTAACTTTTTTCCAAACCTCAGATGTTCTTTTCCTTGTTAAACTTATATCCTTGTACTGCAGTGCCATAGCTCTTGCAATCCCCTCTATTCTAAGTTAATCCATCAATTCCCTTTCCTCTGTGTGTTTGCCCCTGGCAAATCATTAGCCCAAGGGAGAACTCACAGAAAAACTCTAGATTTCACTCAGACCACAGCTGAAAATGTTTTTCTCCTTCCTCTGCCAAAACTTCTGAGATGCCAACTCTAGCAGATTTTTCTCTCCTTACCACACACCCAGCATCATTGCACAGCCACTGCTTTTTCACAGCTGCCCCTTCCCATTCCACTTCTCCTGCAGCAGCCTTCCTCTGGGATGAACTCACACTGGGTCTCCATGTGCTGGAATCAATGTCAAATTAAAAAGTTCTCTCATTAAGTCCTTGGATCAGACCTTGATTTTCTAGCTATTATCTTCTTGCCCCTTTTCAAGGCCTACACTAATATTTTAAGGCCACAGGGGAGATTTAGCTAAACTCATTCAGTGCTTTGAAATCTCTTGATTCTAGACTTGAAAGCAGGAACTGAGATTCCTCAGATTTGTTTCTCCTTTCAATCTTTGAACATGAGGAGATAAAACTCTGTTAAAAGAGCAGAGCTATGTCTGACTGTTCAGAACTAAGGTGACACTTTACCCACAGGCTTACAGAGCAGTCTATAGAAGGTAAGTTTAATTTGAACAAGCTGGACTTCTCACTACATGTAAAGTTATTAATACACATCTGTTTTCTACTACCATGCAAATGCTGCAAATCACTCTTTTGAATGAAAGTTACTGTTTCATTTCAGCGCTGCAAATCTCCTGATCCCACGGCCTTTTGCCAAAATGCCCTCACAGGGCTGCTTCAGCACAGCATGATGTGTACTGATTATTTTGGCATAGAGCTCCCTAGTCAACTGATTTTCATTTTTCCAGCCTATATAAAATAAGTTTTGAAACCTGTAGGAAGCAATATTAAATACAATTGCCGTGAGTTTGTATGTTGAAAGCTAAATTTGAAAAGGCACTTGACCTAGAAAATGTGGTAGAAATGTTGAAGTCAGATGGAGATACCCACCATTTGACTGTTGAAGCAAAACCATATTCTGTGAAACACACATCCAAGTGAAAAAAAACCAAACAAACCAACACTGTACTCAACCCTCTCTCCTCGTACCTGAAGGTTCTAGCACTACCTGAAGTGCACGTTAGCACTTCTCTCAAGAGTTTGATGAACAACAGAACTTGGATTTTGGATCTCTACCTTCAGCTTCACCATTGTGCCCATCTGCTCCAGAGCAGTCGGATGTCTGGGATTAGGAAGAATTACTGCAGGGCAGCTGAAAGCTAACTTGAACCCATTTGTCATCATTTCTGTAAGAGAAAGATGAAGATGACTGAAAGTCCTATTCCTTGTGAAGCCTGACATGCCTAAAGACACCACAAAGCTACCTTAACTTTAATGTCCTCAGGCAACCATCGAGGATTCCATACGGGTAGCAATTACTCACATGAGTGCTCCTCAGCTCAATTTAGGAAAATACTTTCTTTTGCACTGCTTTAGATTTTGCAGTGGGATATAAAATCCATCAGAGATGTGCACTGCCTGGGCAGGGGTCCCGGGGCCCTGCCTCACACCTCAGCCCTCGTGGCCTCCCCTCAGCCTTGCCCCTTCCCTCCCTCTGCTGCCCCTTCAGCCGGGGGCATGGGGCTGCCTGTGGTATTCACACCCTGGGCTGGATGATGGTGAAACCAGTCCGTGCCGAGGTGCCGGGGCAGCGGCTCCTACACAGACAGACAGACAGACAGACAGACAGACAGACAAACAGACACAGACACAGAGACAGACAGACACACCTGCCTCCCGCCAGGCCCGGCCGCCCCTCAGCCAGGGATGGGGAGGACCCTACCGCGACGCTTACGCACTCTGCGCCCGGAACGCAAGCATCTACGGTATTTGCGCAACGGGAACACTCTCAGGTGCAGCACCCGCGTTGACGACATTACGGAGAATTCGTAAGAACACTGACCTCTTTGAGGGGCTTTACGTAAGTGACGTTGCTAGGTTCAGGCTTGGCCGCTCCTGAGCCCCGCAGCTGGGGCAGCTCCCTGACCTGCCGAGAGCTTTCTCCCCGACCTGCACAGCGCCTTTTCCCCGCGCGGCGGGTGGGATTACGCCGTTTACGCAAGGAGTAGCGGCTCCAGGTAGGAAACCGGAGGGGCCGAGCCCAGCAGCCTTACGTCAATTCCGTAAGGCTGCCCTGGCCTGCCGCGAGGAGGCAGGAAACGGCCGATTCCGAGCCGCTACGGAATCGGCGCGGCGGCCCAGCATCCCCCTACGCAGTTGGCGTAAGGCTCCCTCTCAGGTGCAGGCAGGGGGCGGGCTCACGTTGCCCGGCAGCCACAGCCTATGGGGGCGCCGGGCGCTGTCACGTGCCCGCGCCCCGCTCGCCGCTGCGGAGCCGGAGGAACCGGACGGGGCCACGGAGCCGGGACGGGGCCGGGGGGCTGCGCCGGGGCCGGCGGCGAGCGGGGTGAGGCGGACGAGCGGCGGGGCCGGCGCCGGGGAGGGGTCGGGGCGGCAGACAGCCCTCCCTGCGCGCCCCTGAGGGGAGGCGGGCGCCGGGCACCGCTCCTCCCACTGCACCGGGCACTGCGGGCAGGAGGCAAGGGCAGGACACGGCGCGGGGGGCGGTGCGGGAGAGGGGGGGACGCTGCTGCGCGCGGGGAGGGGCGCGGCGCGAGGCCCCGGGGGGGGGGGAGGCTCGGGAGGACGGAGAGGAGGGGAGGGGGGGTCGGGGTCTGCCGGGTCCCGGTGCCCCCCGGGGCCGCGGGCGGGTGAGGGGATCGGCACCGCCCGCCCTCCCGCCGGCTGCGCGTACCTGTCCGCGGCGGCGCAGGTGCGGGCGGGTCCGGTGTGCGCGGAGCCGGTGGTGCCGCTCCCGACAGCCGTGGCCCGTTCAGGTGGCTCCGCTCCGGCGGCCTGGGCTCGGCGGCCGAAGTTCGCCCGGTGCCGGCAGCCCGTCCCGCCGTCCGGGCCCCGCCATGGTCCCGCAGCTGTCAGCTCCTGCGCCGGGCTCCTGGGGCACCCGCGTCCCGCCCGTCCCGGTACCGGCTTCCTGGGGATGAGGAGAATACCGTCAGGGGGTTGGTTCGTGTTGTGTTGGTTTGTACTCTGGATTTGCTTTGCCCCGGGTTCTGTTAATCATTCACCCGCTCCTTTTTCTGGAAGTGGGAACTTCAGAGGGATAACCTGGGAGCTGTGGATGTGCAGGCTGCTGAGCAGAGCAAAACCGGAGTTTTGAATCAAAACAGAAACGTGCATTATCTAGCTAAAGGTCTGATTATTTATTTACATAGCTCTGAAAATGGTGTCGTGTGATTTACAAAAAGTAAGAAGAAAA
Source organism: Phaethornis superciliosus (assembly GCA_023637945.1). NCBI lineage: Eukaryota > Metazoa > Chordata > Aves > Apodiformes > Trochilidae > Phaethornis > Phaethornis superciliosus. Next base: position 7,409,040 of record JAJQWJ010000022.1, read on the forward strand.
TGTCTTGCTCCAGAGAGCCTGTGTTCCAAGCAGCTCACATGCAAAATATACAGCAGAAAATAGGTCCAGGATAGGTCTGAATTAGTTTTTCTTTAGCTCTCTGGTATAGTTCATTAGCATTTTAAAAAGGTTTTATCATCCTTTGTCCTGAAAACTTAGAATTTCTAAGTGTGGTTCAAGTAAATAAAGACGTAAGTGGGCATTGTTGTCAGGAACATAAGGTATTTTAAATCTCCAGTTCCAAAAAATGTTGGCATAACTTTAATTCAAATTACAATAGCTGGGCTAATTAACTGAAATAGGTGTGTGCTCTATTGAGCACTCAAAAACTCCTGGCCTTCTAGGGTAAAGACAGAAAATGAAAATAATTTCCATCATTCATGCAGAATAACTTAACATTGGAAAGAATGGAGAAGGACTGTCTGCAAAACTTGGTCTTGAAGATATGGTAACCTTTTTGAGAGACTCAAAAGTAACAGCTGGGAAGGCAGAGAGGGCCCAGTATTTGCAGGAAAGAAGGAAGATAGAAAAGTGCTGTCACTACTGGGACAGCAGACCTTAAACCAGAACTTTTGGAACATGGGGGAGGAAGGCCCAACAGTGCCAGCATTGTGTTTGTATTGGTGTATTCCTTCCTCTGAGCGAGGTGGTTGATTGTAGGCTCTTAAAAGAAAAAGTGATTTCCAAGATTTCAAATCAGGCTGTCTTTTGAATGGGCCATCAAAAATTTGTAGAAGAGGGGTTGTAGTAATTTCCTGCCAGTGTAGAATGGAAGAAGAAATCCGTGTCAGCAGACTGCAGCCAGCTGCTAAGTTCCTGGTCATTTTTAGGAAGTTGGACTTGCTACTGGAGGCTCTTGGCATGTGTCATTTTCATCTCTATGGAACTTTCCAATAATTTTCTTCTCCATTGTATTGTTTTAGAATGAAGGGAGAGATGGGGGAAAGAATGGGAAAGGATTGATAGTAGTAAGGTTTTAATATTTTCAGTTTTCTGCTTCCCAGAATCTTACCATTGGCAGAGCAAGTCCAATGCTGCTTTGGCATTCCTAGTAGAAAGTTTAGTCCTTGCTAATTTTCTTATTTCTATGTTTTACAAAAGCTCTCCAAACCAACCATTATTATTGAACTAGAGACAATACTGTCATCTCTCCATGAAGAAGATGCTGATGAAGTGCTAGTTTTGCTCAAAGTGATTTGCAGGTTAAATGCAAGGTAGAAATCGAGGACTTTGTTTCTTGGCAACTGGAAGAAGTTTCTATCTAGAAATAGTGGTGTGTTGGGGCCTGGGGGAAGCCCCAGGTGACAATGGGTATGAATGTTGCTGACCAAGTCCAGCCTTGTGGTTTGTCCTAGAAGGAATTTGAGACATAATTGATTTCATACCAAAGGTTAGGAAGCAAATGAGAAGAAAGAGTAAGCAAAGACAGGTACAGCAGAAGATGGCAAAAGGCATGCAATGCCTAAACATCACAGGAGGAGTTTAAACTCTGGTGGATATGTGGATTTTGGTGACTTGTTTCTGACTTGTAAACAGTGTTTTCCATGGATGTTCATTCAGTAACATGATGCCTAAGGTTGCAGCACTCTTCTTTTGAAGCCCCTCAGTTAATGTTTCTCAAAGGCCTGTGGCTGGACTGCGATATTTGAACTTGTTTGAACTGTGAAATTCTGTTTGGAAAGTATAAAAAAAAAAAAGAGGGGGGGGGGGGAAAGTAGTCTAAGAAGCTGCTTCATGTTGTGAAAAACCTCACTGTAGAATCATAAAAGCTGCGCTTTTTCCACGTTGCTTTGGAATCAGTTGAACTTTGTAACTTGGCGTGTAAATGGAGCTCTTTGAAGAGCACAGCCATGGCTGAGGAGAGGGAAATGCCTGGGCTGGTTAACAAGCTTCTGAGTGTAAAAAGCCACTGAGCATGGTGGTTGAAGTATCTGTTGAAATAGAAGTGTTCAGGGTCTTGTCCATGGCTGTGGTGATGTATGTACACCTGATGTCCAAATATGAAAGAGCAAAGAAGTGGCAGTTTGTGTATTTCCACAGCCTGGGCTCGGTGAGGTGCAGTACCTGGGGAATGTGTTGGGCATCTGAGGGAGATGCTGGGTGAGTGAGAATGAAGAGGTTCCTCTGCACCTCACTGGGCTAACTCAGCTCCTGGGGAGTCGGGATTTATGGTTAAATCTAGCCATGCCAGCAGAGGACTTTATGTAACTGACTTTGTATTGAAGTTGGGGGAGGGAGGACTCTTCCGTTCAAACATACACATGAGGAGCACTTGGCTGATGTAGTGTCCTGGATTTGCTATAAACTGAGCAATGTTGGCAAGTAAAGATTGCTTTACAGCTATATAAGCTGCAGTGATGAAATCAAAAGGAAAATTCCTGTTTAAAGCAACATGAAGAACAGTTAATAGATTTAAATAGAAAAAGGAAAGTCTCAAACATTTATGTTAGATCATAGTTAGAGTACATTTGTCATACTTGCAATGTGGTTTGACAAACAGAAACTTTGTACTTCATAGTTAAGGAAACAGAAGCCTGAGTTGCCCTACTTGAATACATTTGCTTATATTTTTTATAAAAAGTGATAACTGCTACAAGCTACAAGACCAGAGCATACCTTTGCAGTAGTACTTCTGCATTTCTGAGCACTTTGATAGTTTTTCCTCTTTCTGTGCAAGTCTTCCACTCAGCAATGATGACAGAAAACCCAGATAGTGGCACATAGTGTCAGCTCACAGAAGGACAGTGTTTCTGTTTAACTCACTTGAAAACCTTAATTGATGTCCATGTAAGAAAAAGCATATATAGGAATTCTTGTGAATAATGTGAGTTAACATAAAGTTCTTGCACTTTGGATAGAATCATAGAATGGTTTTGGTTGGAAGGGACTTTAAAGCTCATCTAGTTCCAACTCCTGCATGGGCAGGGACACCTCCCACTACACCAGGTTGCCCAAGGCTTCATCCAGTCTGGTCTTGAACTCTCCCAGGGATGGGGCAGACTCAACCACTCCGGGCAGCCTGTGGTCCTGTCACTCTAAACATCATGGAATGGCAGAGAGGACTGAGAGAATACTTGGCCCCCACTCTGTGTTGGTCTGTTGCCTTGTGCTCATACTTTTGCTTTGCAATGCATGCACTGACCTTGCTGTTAATTCCCGTGCAGCATGGGAATGTTGACAAGGTATTGGCTATAGGAGAAGTGTAAGGAAAAATTCAGGGTATGTAATTTGTTCTGCTATTACTGAAAGGTATGTAAAGCTTGGTACTGGGCTGCTCTCTCCCCCCTTCCCTGTTGACAAAACCCAAGAATCCTGAGACTAATCCGATGTGGATTTCCTGTGCCATATTACTGGGCCACCTGCACATTTGCCCATTGGCTTCTGAAGTAGTAAAGGCCATTAAAAACCATTAGTAGTAAAGTAGTAAAGGCCATGGATTATTAAAACCCATGACCTTGTTCTTTTACTTCACTATTTCTTATATAATGATGCAAAACTTTATAATTCTTTTGTAGTAAAATATTTTCATAAGATGCTGATAAATGAAAGGTGTAAATGTATGTTGTAGAAGAATAATCTCACCAAATCCAGTTGCTGACTCATTTTAGGGGATCTTTTGGATTGTGGAAACTTAAGTGATCCTGCTACATGGGTTGATTTAAATTAATTTTAGTATGTTGTGGTTTGGCATACCATTTAAGACCCTCAAGATGCTGCTTGTGATTGACTTGACAAAATGTAAATTACATACTGGTTTACTAGGCTTGAATCTATCTGTCCTAAGGTTTGTGTACCCATAGTAGTAAACTCTTCTCTTTCATGTAATATCTACATAGGGGAATGAAATTGCTCTTAATTGTATGTTTAAAAGTAAAATAAAATTGGGATGTGTGTGGTTATCATGGTAAATTCAGTTTTGCTGTTTCTTGTTCTTTTTGTACATTTATTTTAAATTGACTTTATTGAGAAATTGCATGTTTGAGTATCTGGTTGGGAAGAATACCACTAATACTAGTGGGTGTTCATGACATGTCATAGAACCTGAAGAAATCTTAGAAAACATAATTATCAAGATTTTAGACCATAAACTTTGAAGTTAATGCCGAAGAAGTGAAACAGTGATTGAAGCAGAACTTGGCATTTGGCTTGGCAGTAAATGAACTCAATGGTGGGAAACTGATGTTGCCTCCTAGAAATTGCCCTGTAGTAGGAGCACAGACCAGCAAGTTGATTTGAGAGGCTTTCACTTCTGTATTTCCCCAGATTCTTGGGGGACAGACACTTTCTTTACACCCGTGTATTGTTTGACTTTTAACACAGCACATGTGAGCAGTAGCACAGCGTGCCAAGTACTGAGCCCTGAAGGGTCTTTGGTATTCTCTGAGACACAGCTGTGCTGTTACATGTGGAAATGTTTTCCTATGCTATTGGGATAATTCAGATGATTATGACCCTGAAAAGAATCTTCCCCTACTGGTAGTGCCTGCCTGACTGGAAGAGCACAAACAGGCTACCGGTGCCTGTGCAGCCCAGAGACAGAAGCTCTTTGGAGAGCTGAATGTTCCTAGAAATGAGCTTTGGCAAGGCAGTCACATGGCAGCTGAGGAGACCCGGGGCTTGGGAGCAGGATCTTCTCGATCTCCTTTGGCACGCAGCACTGCTGATTTCTTCCAGTGAGGTTTTGCCACAAAATGGTTTATCCTAGTGCCAATGATACTGTGAAATCAATATATTTTTTTAATTTGGTATTTTAAAGGCAGTGAGTCCTGTAAGAGTGGATTGTGATTAGTTGTGGCTCATCTCGGAGGACACAAAATTTCTCTAAACTTGTTGGAGGCCATTGGGTGGCTCTGGTTTGTGTTAGGGTGTAGCAGCCAAAGCATTGTTGCACTATTGTTACCACATTGTTTCCACCAGCGTATTTAACACTTTCCATAAACATGGTTGTTCTGGTTTGGGCCATCTCTTGAATGTCCTCATCCTTGCTCTTTAGAAAGAGTGTACAAAACAGCAAGGAAGCAGCCAGCATGCTGCACCCCACTGCCTTTAGTTGAGGTAGGTGACAGCCTCAAAATTGCTAGCTGGTACATACCTGAATGAAGAAGGTATTTAACTTAAGTGGTCTTTTTACAGCCTGTTTAGCAAGACATTGAATGGTTGTATAAAATACATCACCTGCAGACTGGGTGAAAGTGTATAGCTAAGATGGTATAAATCAGTCCCTTTTAAAAAACACACCCCAGCTCATTTGAAAGGAAAAGAAGAAAAAAGAAAAAGAAAAAGAAAAAAAAAAAAAAAAAAGAAAAAAAAAAAAAAGAAAAAGGTATTTTGAGTTCTCTGTCCTATGGAGTGGGCTATCAAGAGTGAAAAGAGTGAAGGTGTTGCTGTGTGTCTGTTACAGTAGGTAGCATGATCACAGTGTCCAACAGTGTAATCCTGTGTAGTTAAGTTGAATGGGAATGGGTTGTGGATGTTTTTGTTAACCATGGTAGCAAGTAACACATTATCAGTGGATGTGAACTGCTGATTAACTGTTAACATTGAAACCATTTCGGAGTTGAATTTAAATAACAGCTATTTATGTGGTGTTAATTATGGGGTCCCAGGCATGGCAGGGAGGGGTGGCAGCAGCACAGCCTGTGTGGCTGGTTTTTCCAGCTGTGCTGTGAGGAAGCTGTTGATGCTGACAGGTGTGGAGCTGGAGCTCAATCTGGGTGAAGGCATCAGTTTTCCAGCATGAAGACAATAAGAAAAAATAGTAATTTATTCCTGTTTCTTGATACATGTGTGCTGAAGGGTCGGCTCTTCACTTATGGAAAATTGCTCCCCTTCTCTGGTTATGGGGTGCAGTAATTTCCTCTGTGAAAGTTTAGCTCTTCATCAAAAAACATAAAGTCCCAAGAACTGATTTCTCCCCATCTCTGCTTTGAAGAAAGCTCTTTCCAGGTGATGGATTTGTAGTGACTGTTGTCTTTTTCAGAGAGCTAAAAGTGTTCAGTAAGCAGCTGTTAAACATCCTAATGTTTCATGATGTCTTGATTTGATGTCTAGATAATTGGACTTAACAAATAGATTAGGGCTTCTTTGGTTACCTGGTTATGCTGTCCAATTCTGTAATCATCTAAAGAGTTAATTTGTTTCTTTATGATAATCAGCTATGCCACTTGGATGACCTTAGAGGGGTGGGTGTATCACAGGGCCTCAGTAGCCTTACCCTGTTTCTCATGCATGGTAACTGGGGATGTTACCTTGTGTGCAGCACAGTCAAGCCCAGCAGAATTGTGAACATTCCTTCTAAAGCTGCAAACTGGGGAGAAGCCCAGTGAGTACTTGCCAGGCACAGAGCAACATGGTCATCCAGTGAAGAAGTTCTGGTGATTAAACTGAAAGTATTGATCAGGGAACATTTGGCCTCTTTTCATGTTCTGCTCCTGATGCACTGCAAATTTAATTTCCTCACGTCTGAAGTTCCCCTAAGAAGACCTGAAATGTTTCCCTCTCTTACCAAACTGTTACATAAAACCAAGTAACAAATGTACTGGTAGAAAAGGTGAGACATGTTCTAGAAAAGCCAGGAAGAGAGGGAATACTGGGAAGGTGGGGAGGAGACGAGGCTGGTAACTTCTTTGCTTCTGGTGGGTGAGGGTGAAATTGGTGACTGCCAAAAATGAGCTCAGAGAAGGAGCTTGTTCTGCTCTGAGCCCACATCTGTACACACCTCCTCATCTCTACAGATGGCCGGGAGGCTGAAGAGAGAACACAGTTGTCTAAATTTGCGAAAGAGAAAAGAATCATGACTCCCACTTGAAGGTGAACAAGAACCTCATGTAACTGGGGTATTTTCAACAATTTAAAATATTTGAATTTTCAATCTTAGCAAATTGTGTGAAACCAGACACTGTTTGTAGTTGTTAAGTACGTAATATTTTTTTATATCACTTTGTACTAAATGATAGTGTGCTGGAACTGTACTCTAATTCTTTCAGATCCAGCTTGCTCAGGAATAAATTTGATCTAGATGCTTATGCTTTGACAGCTCACCTACACCAGGTGGTCCTGCTCTGGCAGGGGGTTGGACTCAAGGATCTCTTGAGGTTCCTTCCAACTCCTAACACTCTGATTTCTGTGAATTTATAAGATACTTTTCCACTTTAGATTTCACACTACTTCAGATTTTAGAAAAAAGTCCCAGTCAGATAGTGATGATGCTTTTTGAATCAATCATGATAAAAGGCACAAAAATAAAACAAAGTATTTTGGGTTTTGTATTTTTTTGGGGGGAATAAGATTGGGTTTTGCAGGTTGATTATTTCAACACAGTCTATTTTGTCCTTTGGGAGAATTCAGTACTTTACTGTTTATTAGCCTATGAGGTGAAGGATGTTGTTTAAAGCAGATAGCTGGAAGTCACCATTGTATAAGAAGCGAAGTCTTTACTAAAAATCTGTTTTTGTGGGTGTAAGAAAACAATAATAGGAGCAGTTGAAAGTATATCTTTAACAGTTCTCTGATTAACCCCTGTTCATTGCAGATGGGGGTTCAATACTGAATGCCCCTGAACTGACTGTACTGTTCCCCTCCACCCCAAATACTGCAGAACCTCAATCTGGAGACCTCTTGACCCTTTCAAAAGCAAATGACCAATGTTGTTTAACTTCTTGCTATGGGTCAGGAACCTGAGCTTTGTGCCAAATTTCAGTATGAAACAAGTTAAGACTGCAAAGTTAAGAAAAACTCTTGCAAAGAGCACTTACATGGAACTGCTGCTAAAGCTACAGCTGTTAAGGCACTGTGAATTATTAAAGCAGATTCTCAGAAGGAAAAGGAGATATGACCTGCTCTATACAGTCTTCAACAAATTACAGTTCTTAGTTGAAAAACTGACCAAGTGCATAAGGTGCAATACTTTATGCTCCTTAATATGGATCTCACATTAGTGTGAGAATGACTGTATGTTACAAATGATCTGTGTAGCTGGGTAGGAACATACCTCTGGTTTGGTTCCTGTTGAGATGCTTCCAAGTGAGCTTTTAGTAATGCAACATAAGCATAGTGTCATTGTGCAGCATTCCACCCCAGAGAGAGAGTGCAGCAGCACATACAAAGATGCAGTGGGTTTCTCTCTCAGAGGATGGTGTTGGCCATCTTTCCAGCACTGTGTCTACCAAGCGTTTTGTAATGCTTGTGTCAAGTTCCATGAAATTTTGGAAGGGAAGAAGTGTACTGAAAGAATGTTAAGGGTAAAGAGGACTCAGAAGAATTTGCAGAGAAACAGGCAAATACAGACTTGAGCTAGGCTGATAGGGATCAATTTGTTGCTCAGTAAGGTAGGAGAATCTGGGTGAAACTGTCAAATGTTCCTTCTCTGTCTGAGTATCCGTTTACTGATGCTTCTGCAGTTACTGCAGGGTTTGAATGTCAGTGTACTGGTGCTTCTGCAGTTGCTGTAGAAACTGTTGGCTCTGGCTGTCTCCTTGCAGTTCTCCTTCAGAGGAAGAACTGTTTGAGAAGAGCTTGTCTGGGCATGGGACTCAGTGGTACGTTTATTGTTTTCTTTCACACTGCCATCTGCAATCTTTATTTTAATATAAATCCCTTGGCTAGCTTTTCTTTTCTTTTCTTTTGCTTGTATATGTTTGATCTCTCTGTGGTACTTGCAGTGAAGGAGTTCTCTTGTGCCAGAAGAACACAGACTTGCTTTCTGTTTGCACTGGGTGCTACTGATTTGCAGCAGTCTCCTGGTTTTCCTGCCAGTTTTAGCAGGTGCACCTTGTCTCAATGAGTTCTCTTTATCCTCATCACACAGCACAGTAGCAACTCTCATGCACAGTACATAGCAGACTGAATTTTGGCTGAGGGCTGAGGAGTACAGGGATTTGCTGTACTTCCCCCTCTTTCCTCTCTTTGCTCTATTTCCATTGTTTGTGCTCTGGTGTTGCAGTTGGACTAGATTGTTGTAGGTCCCTTCCAGATGCAAACATTCTATTCTAACAAAGTGTGGAATATCTCCTGAAAAAACATTTTGTGTGCTTATGTAGCATTTGTGTTGAGAGACTAGACAGTAGTTCAAGAAGATACACACACAAAGTAGTCTTTATTAAGAGTCTTTTCTTTATATTTCAGAATGCTGGAACAGAACAGAAAACTTGACAGCCTTTGTTCTGTGACTCTGTAGTGTTTGTTCATAGAAGTAGGCAGAGAGAAGGTTGTTGGGTGTGGAAAAGACTGAAAAATGGTTTTTGGCTGCTCCAGTTGAGAAAGGAAAATATCTTCTAAGTTTGTCATGAGATTGCAAAACTTTGCTGGTCTCTTCCTCATTTGTGAAGAATGAAGAGGTGGGAGGGAAAGAGGAGAGCAGGTAAATCTCACACAGGCTTGGCTGATGTGGCTTGTGCTGTTCTACACTGCAGTGCTTCCAGTCCACAGTAGCACAAAACTGGGTTTCCTCTTCCCTGTCTCTCTGTAGCAGTTGAGTGCTGCAGCACAAGAGCAGCTTGTAGATACTCCAGCAGAGAAGCAATCAATCAGGGTAGCTGTGAAGACCAGTATGGGTGGCAGAGGGGAGCTGGTAGTTTTTAGACCACTCTGTGTTTGCTGTACAGAAGGCAAAATTGCTTCCCTGGAGATCCAAAGACCCAGAATGCATGAAGCCCAGGGGAAGCAGTACATGTTTGTTACATGTGTGCACTTCCTCTTTGTTTCTAAGAGGAGATGGGATTAGAAGAAGGAAAAAGTAGCATCAATAGGGATGAAGAAGGGCTTTTTGGTAGAGTTGGGCTTTTTGTAGGGATCATCACATTGAAGTACACACTGTGTATTCTCCTTGTCAACTAATCTAGGATCAAAGTAACCATCCTGAGTCAGCTCACAGAAATGAGAAAATGCTCTTAGATGTCTGGAGCTTAGTGTGGAGAAGATTGAAGAGAGGACTGAAGAGATAATGTTTGAGGTGTGTGACCTGGGTATGGGAAGTGATGACAAACAGTCCTGTTGTCTGGAAGTTGCCAATTTCTTTTCTGCTTTTTAAGAGATACTGTAAAACTGTTGTGCGGTTTAGATGTCTACCTAATATCTTGTGCGAAGGCTGTTTTATTTTTTTGTTGATTGGCTGATTTTTGTTTGTTTGTTTGTAAGTTTTTTAAGAGAGAGAGAGAAGAATGAGTTCATCCTCCAAGCCTGCTCCTGTATCACACAGAGCTTCAGAAACATCAAGTGGCAAAGATAGTTGTCTTGGGTTTTTTCTTCAAACCCAAATGATATGCTAGAATTTGGTGTCCAGAGATGCCTGATGCTGAGAAGCAGGGTGCTTTATAGTGTGAGGCTGCAGAGCTGCTCTTTATCTTGCAAAATGGCTCAGGCCCCTGCTAGTGTCCTGAAATGTTCTTATTTTTCTGGCTCCTGTCCTTACCAAGAACACACTGTGCGTGTCCTGCTGCTAAACAGAAGAGGGACTCCATTGTCCTCTTTTGAAAAAGAGACAAGGTTCCTGAGTCCTCATCAGTTTGACTTTCCAAAGAGTAGAGTGCTCAGAAAAGTTGCCTGAAAACAGGACACATTCTGAATTAAGGTCCTGTGTTTAATCACACTGTATTCAGATACTGAATTGATAGTTTGAATCTCATGAATCTGCAGGTAATTGTTGTCAAGCATTTATTAAGACTGTTTGCCGAGCTGTGGAGGATGGCTGTGGTCTGGGAGGGTCACTGAACAGCAGGAGCAGCCAGCAATGCAATGTTGGCTCAAATTAAACTCAAGAAGCCCAACTAAAGGGTGGAAAGCTAGAAAAGGGGAGAGAAATTTACTATGCCTGGTGTGCATAGTAAATGAAAAACTAACTACTTTTCCATGTCTTACCCCACTGATTTACTGCAGCACTGGGCAAGTTCCTAAAGTCACTGTGCCATGAGGTCTCTTGTAAATGCAAACAGCTCAACATTTCCAGCTATTGGGGAAGAGCTGTTTGTGAAGTGGTATGAAATCTCTCTGTGTGTAACTGAGATCAGATATTTCTTTGCTAAGAAAAGCACGTGGAAGTTTGGTACTACAGAGATGATGGAAGAGACTGGGTAACGTTCTTCAGTGTGTGCTCTAAGTCCTGCCCTCTCCCACAGGTGAGCAATGGAACGAGGGGCAGTGCTGGCTGTTTACCAGTAGATGGAGAAGTAGTTTCCCAGATTTTTTTGGTTTTAACCCCTGAGCTGTTTCTTTCAATCTATATACAGTTTGGTGTTGCATGGTGTTGCAAAACCTCTCTTGTGGGGCTGCCAGGACGGCTCTAATGAACTTGCAGCACTTGCCAGTTGCTTCCACAAACCAGCTTGGTGACACCTGCATACTTTCTTTGTCCACTTGTAGTATTTAAGAATGAGACCCCAGAGTACAGAAATGCAATATGTTCTCCCCATGGTAAATGGAAACAAATTACCACAACCACTCTGAATTAATACAGTTATGTAAGCAGCAAACTGCTTATTCTCCAATTGAGACAACTTCAATTCCTCTATTAGCTTTTAATTTTCATGGAGATTTTCCAGGAGGAAAAAACACTGAAGTATTGTTCTTAGCACAGAGATAAATGGAATGTCTGTCACTTGTGTGAAACTGTGTGTTGAAAGGCATGATTTTTTTCCCCCCCCTGTTTTGCAGAGTAATAGGATAGAATATGATTTGGATTACGGAAGCCACATGCTGGGTCAGTTTAAAGTCTGCCAAGTTCTGATTTGCAATTTCTAGAAAATTTAGAACAGAAACATCTTGAGTGCCTGTAGAAATCATCATTCTAAATTTAACTTGTGTATTTTTTCTCAGTAAAGCATTAAACTGTCTGGTAGTATTTGTTCACTAAATTTTGGAGACAACCTTTTCTTGTTTTGCCAGTTCTGCACTGGTGGTTCCTTTTCCTGGTCCTCTGGTTCTGAATCATTCAGAGCAAACTGCTTAGTGAAAAAGTCTTAGTTCAGCTTTATCCTTTTTGTTTCTCTCAAAGCAAGCACAAAGCCTTTGGAAGAAGGTGCTTTCACCTTGTTTTTGTTTTCGGTAATGTATTTGTACAGTTTAATTAATTATGAGCTAACATTTAAAATGTTTCTTAGTGGCCTCTGAATGCTCTGTTGCAGTAAGTGTGGGTGTTTCTAAATACTTCTCAGAGGGCCCATTATAGACTTTTGTTCTCACAACAAAGAGGAGCCATGCAAAGTGAATAGAATTTTCAGTTTTAGAGTTGAATGTTGTTTGAACTGTGAAATAAACTAGACTGGCATTATAGTCTGTCACTGTTTTGCCACTAGAAGTAATTTTGGACTGTGAAGACCATGCAGGTATTTTTGTGCTGTCATGAGCAGAGTTCAATGCTCATGTCCCTTTGGTTGTCATGATGGTGGTCTGACACAGGCACAGATGTACATAGGTGGCTAAGCAGGCAATAAAAATGCTGAGACTTTAATCCAGCTTCCTAATAACTTCTCACTAAGGGAGAGAAGGTTTTCCATCCTATTGCCCATCTTAGGAGAATACCATCAGTTTCTATAGCAGCTGGGTTTTAATTCTTTTGATCCTGTCCTCTGCATCTACTCTTCACTCTGCTACTCTGACAGATTGTGACTTTCCAAGTGCAACTTATTTTAAAAAATAGAATAAAATAAATCCCATGAATGTTGCATTTAGGAACAGCAGGTTTTCTGTTAATAGGGGAAGTGAAGTGGCTAGTTACAAATTGCAGTTAATGGCACAAAATAAACTAACTTAGATTGTTTTTCTCTAGTCTTCCCCTGACAGTAATTTCAAGTGTTACTTTTAGCAACTGTAGTCTATGAAGTGAACTTTGGGGAGAAACTGAGATTTTTGTTGCTGTAAATCGATCTCCCTGCAAAGCTGAGAGCACTTTGAATGTTGCTATTGATTGCACAGACTCTTTCCTTCCCTCAGAAAAAAAAAAAAAAGCGTTTGCACCCACTTTCACACCCGAGTTGCAGCAGCTTGCTATCAGTCACCGCTTTTTCCTGGCCTGGTTGTCACGTTATTAACCTCCCCAAAATCCCTAAAAAGGGGGTTCCTGCGGCTTGTGGCAAGCACGTTGCCTCCAGGACACTGGTGCTGATCACAGCTTTGCATTCTGCTGCTCAGAGGTGTGCTGCTTAGTGCTGACAGGACGACCAACATACTGTGTTGATTACTTTATCTAAAGAAAACAGTGGTGAATGGCACAGGCTGAGGAAACCTTCTGTTAACAAAGGAACTGAAAGTGGCTTTCATGCTGTTGTGAGTAAAGTGGCACATGAGAAAAGATACCGTTATCTATGAAGAGCAATTAAATTAATTCATAGCCCTTTATGAAATGTAAAGAAGAGAGAGCAAACCAACAAAGCTGTCTCTGTTTTCTTAAAAGGGACATCCAGGTGGGATTGGCAAATTTATACCAATACCTTCTTTTTCCCCCTGGTTTTATTTGAAATGCAAAGGGTAAAAATAAGATTTAATGTAACTTGTCAAGGTCAAGATCAACTTCTTACATAGTTGTCTCTGAAGAGACTGAAGGATATAGTGCTACAGGAACCTAAACATAATTTTGCTAACTTCTAACATTTCAATACCAGATAAACAGTAAGCAAAGAAAAAATGCAAAAAGATGCTGGATCAAACCTATTTAAAATTTTTTTAGACTCTTAAACTTTTCCAGGGAAATTGTGTTTTTATAATAATAGTTTTGTTTACCTCTTAATATGTTTCTGGCTCTTTTTTTCATCTTGGCTAAGCTAGGACTTCCTACTACAAATAGTGGGCTTAGGTCACTGATGTCAGACCAAAGTTCTTTCTCTGACCTCTAAGGTGTTGGTCAAGTGGTGGTCTTCACTTTCATTATGGATATCACTGCTAGCTCTCATACCTAAATAAATGAATACAAGTCTTTTGGTAGGGTTATCATGTGTTTGAAGAAAATAATTGCATTCTGAGGCTGAAAATCGATGGCAGCCAGAATACTCTTCCCTAGAGAGATCTCCCCGTTGCTCCTCTTGGGGAAGTTTCTTGCACTATATTCTGAATCAAATTTGGAAGCTTCTGCCTGGCAGATACTATTTTTTCCATTCCTCTCGCTCCAAGTGCTCCCATTATTAACATTGATTTATTGACTTTGAATACTTTTTTTTCTTTTAATATGTGCTTTTCAGAAACAATTTACTAAAAATCCTGCTTGCTCCTCTTTTCTGTATGAATGACTTATAAAATCAATTTCAAGTGGGTCATGTGGAAGAAACTCATTCATTAAGCTCCAGGTTCTGTGTTATTTTGGCAGTGAGGGTGCTGAGCCTGCTGGGAGGGTGCTGGGAGCCCATGCAGGTGGGAGTCTGCCCCTGGGCTGCTCAGACTGCACGGGTCATACCCACAGCACTATGGAAGATGAGTGTTTTAAGAGAGAAGGCTTTTGTTCCTGAGACAACCTAAGATCGTGGTTATGGATTTTGTTGCAGATGCTTACACATTGTAACATTGAGCTTCACACTTCTCTGGAAATTATATAAGTCACAGGAAGTTAAGAGAGAGAAAAGCTGAAAAATAACAGGTTTGGATGGCCAAAAGATGGCAAGAAAAAAACCTGAAAGGTTTTAGTAACCTAGAACCTTTGGCAACATGTTCTTTGACAAAATATCCAATTAAATAGGAAGTAAAAAATTCACCTGGACTTGATCAGTAGTCATTGTGGAACTGAAGCATGGTAGAGCTCTTTGCACAATGCTTGCAGAGTCCAGTGGTCTTCTCTTCCAAATCCTTTAAAATCTTCTAATTAAAAAAAAAAAAAAAAAAAGTCACTGGGGCAGCAAGACTGACATACCAGAAAATGCATTTAAGTGGAGAGTCATAAATGTTTAAACTGGCTGAGAGGCAGATGTGCAGAGCAGCCAGTGCAGATGTGCAGTACTGAAAATGCCAGCTTCTCTACAGAGTGATGTATGTCAGGGAAGACATTCTAGGGTAGAAACTGTTGCTTAAATTTTGCTGTTGAGGGTTGCTGGAATTTTAGGCAGGACAACATTTATTCTTAAAAACCTCTTAATACTTTGAAATTGAAACTTTATGTAAACATTAGAAAAATCTGAATCTCAAATATAGTGTTTACATTGTGTTGTTTGTAAGAAAGATCTGCTAAATATGTTTTATTTACAACAGAGGTTTAGGGTCAATGCTGCTTTTCTTCTTCATCTTACTCTAGCTACCAAGATAGCTTGAGACTCAGGACAGGGAACAGCTACTAGAGAAAACAAGTTTTGCTGTTGCCCCATGGAATTGATGAAAAGTGAAAACAACCAGCATGAGCAGATCTAGTTTTACTGTAGGACAGTTTGTCCTGCACTATCTATTTTTAATTTTTTTTTTTTAATATTTTATTCCTAAAACAGGGAGGCAATGCCATACTTTCCAGTCGTTTCCACATATAAGCCAGTTCTTTAAAAGACATTCTTCCTGGTGGAAGAGGGACATCTTGGTGGCCCCTTCCCCATCCTGCTGTGTATCAGGGGTAGTTGGTTGGCAGGCTGCAGCTTTAGGTCAGCCTGCAGTCTGTGGGATATGAATCATAGTGGGAAAGAAACTGGGGCACTGCAGCTATTTCAGTGGAGCTGGAGGGTGCTAGAGAAGGAATGTCCCTGTTCATAATCTCTTAAACATTGTGTCTGCTTCCCACTATGGTTCTGAAGCAAAGAAAACCTCACAGGTAAGGAACTGGACACAAGTGGCAAGTATCTAGGAGTCTGAAGGTCTAATAAAGCTTTGGAGTTGGGATGTGAGTGCAGGACCAGACTTGGGTGGTGAGAAGCTCAGCATGGCACCAAACTGCACTGTGTGGCTGAGGAGGTAGAACTGTGATTCTCTTTTGGAGAATGTGCTGTAATTTCAGGCATAGATCCAGCATTTTGCTTAAACCAGCTCTGTATCTGGAAAAAATGACATTGCAGATGGTGAGTGTCATTTCAGTGTAATGTAATCCTTTTTATTAGTTTAATTATTCAGCTGTAAATTAATATAGTCTGTTATGAATTTCTGATGATTTTGAGTATGAATGTGAAATTATGACTGCTTCTCAAATAGGTATGTACTGCAAAGTAGGATTGTCCAGTTCAACCAGAAGAGCAGGAATGACTATGTTAGCACGCTGGAAGTCAGAAATCAGTGTAACACTTCACAGACACTGAGAATCCAGTAGTGGTTTTTGTTTTGTCTCAAATGAACTCTTTGCCATTAATTATTTATGTCCTATCTAATATGTGAATCTTTTTTTTAATCCTGAATTTTATTTTTTTAAGATACTTGCCAAGAAGTTCTCCCTTTAAGAGGTTTTGTTTTCTGTACCATGCAGTTTTACAGGCAACTTTGTGTTGGATATTTGTGAGTGGTTGAGCAGGAAATGAATGAAACTATATAAATGTTCATGTGTTATTTGACTGTCATCAGCCAGTTCTGAATTACTTTTGCACTTGGTCTGTCTCTACTTAGTATTGTGTCTTGACACCTGTGCTTAGAGCTGAAAGAGTAATCAAAAATATTTCACTAGAGACCCTTGGTGGCTGTGCCTGCTGTGCTGAGTACTGTGCAGCTGCCCAGGGAGTTGAGGCCAGATAAAAATCTAGAGGGACAGATATGTAAAAAATACCTTAAGGACTGTACTTAATTCTTCAACTTCCTTAATTCCTTTACCAGTGTGATTTATTTTGGCTGGTTTTTTTCATTCCTTGCTTTACAATCTGGAAGGGAAGCCATGTGTTCACCCATTTCCAGTTGCTTGTGCCTGGTTTGCACGTTTGAACCAAAGAGCTGGCAGCTCCCATGCTGTCCTTCTTGGCACAGCTAAATTCTCTCTAGGAGCTTTCTGTGGCTTCCTCCATGGTGAGAAGTGGACTGCTGCTTTCCTCCTGAGCACTGTCAGAGCTCTGGGCCTTTGGTTTCTCCTTTCTGGTGATCACAGGTACCATGATTCCAAATCATTTCTCAAGGGTGTGCCTCTCCTGTCTGCCTCACCTGTCTGGTGAAGCTGGGTGCTGGGGCTGCCTGACAGAGCCTGCTCCCAAGAGATTTCTGAGCACAGGAGCCTTTTCTCAGGATGCTGTGAGAACTGAAGAGAGAGGAGTAATACTAGACTCAAGTATTTGTTGTATGAAGTTTAAGAATTTGCCAGAGGCAGTACCTTTCCAGCCAGCTTGTAACTGTAGTGTTGCTTTGTAATTATTCATTTGGCTGGAAAATTCCAGGCTTCTAAAGGCTAACCCAGATGCAACTTTGCCAGGAAATGCATTACTTGGAAAATAATAAAACTCTATGAATAGACAGTCTCCAGGTGAAACTGAATGCTGAGCATATCGTTGGAAGCAGTCTGAGGCTTGTTAAATGTATCCCAGTGTTACAATTGCAGAGAAAGCTTATATGGTTGTGTCAGGGATTTCTCTTATGGAGGTGAAGAATAAAGGGAGCAGTTCTGTACAGCATACATGGAGCTTGGATCTAAAATAGGCAATATCTGCACAAGTAGAAGGTCAGCTGTACTTTGCAGATTTCTCTGCCCCATGCTCCTCACTGAATCCTAATGCATTGTATTTCTTATCTGTTCCCCTGGGTTTGTTGATACTTTTAACATGAAGGAAAACTATTTTGATATTTCTCTGTCAGTTATTTTGACATTAATCAACACTGCAGATCCTGGTTTGTTTGGTGTCTGGGTACATCATAAAAAGAGTTGCTGAAAGAGTTCAATTATAATATCAGCATCTCTGCCAAATGTATTGAGCTGTTCTAAAAAGCGGCTTGTCTTTTCTGACCCAGATACACAGTTTCCAACTGTGGGAGATGCTGCCAGAAAGGCTCTTGGCAGAAGTCCAGCAATAAAATTATACTGCAGAAAACCACAACATATTTTCAGCAGCACTTTGTGTGGTGTGACGAAAAATTACCTGTCTCCTGAATGCAAAACAGAAGTAAAAATAAACTTGCAATTTAAAGTTGCAAGTCTCTTATTCTGAATTCGAAAGGTAACAAAAAAGGATGTAAATTCCAGGGTTTTTTTCTGTTACTGTGTCTGATACATCTCAGGCTGTGCTAGATACTCACTGGTTTGTTATTAGCAACCTTGCTGCTTTGTTAACACAAACTTTGAGTGATCTTCGGGTGATGTACCCTGCAGGCTGCAGTTTTCATGGGCAGATACTGGCGTGAAGGTAGATGAGGAGGGCTGAGGGCACTTTTAATACTTTAGCTGAATACTGTTGGCACATAGCACTGAAAACCAATTTTCATGGTATTCTGCTTGGCCTGGCCAGGTGCCTCAACAACAGCTTGTTGAAGTGAGTGTCTGGAGGACTGAAACACAGGGGCCTGGTTTCCTCTTCTCTGTGGCACCAGTAGTAACCCTTGGTGCAAGGGACTGCCCTGTGCCGTGAGGGGACACCAGGATGCCCAACACAGTTCATGTCTCCCTTCTGGAATCCTATAGCTCCCTAATGCTGATGGTACCTTTCAGTCTCCCTGGACTGTTTCTCCTGCTTTTTCACTTCTCTGTTCACAAACACTCGAAAGTAGTGAAGCATATTCAGTACTTCTGGCTGTTTAAATGTCTGTCTCCTGGGAACACAACTGCCAGACACAGGAATACATCCCACTACAAAGGCCTCATCTGAAATTCTTTCCCTTGTTTGTCTTCTGCCAAAGCATAAACTTCCCCTGTGAAGGATGAGATGTTTAATGGAAACATTGTTAGACTGTCATGATATTTTAATAACATTTCTAATGTGTCAAATCCATAGTGGCTCCAGACTGGATGCAGCTCCTCTGTGACCTGGTTTGGAGACAGCAAATATTTACTCTTGGTTTACACTTTCAGGCAGGATGATGCAGAGGTAAAGGAACTTTCTCAAGGTCACCAAGGTCTTGGTAGTGCTAGTAGCTTTTCCTAGAAATGTTCTTGCAAGTGGGGGTGGCAGCCCCTGGGTAAGACAACCATGCATTTTAATATGGTGCATCAGTTGTTACTTCCTGCTACAGCCTGGTGGTAAAATGAGGCTGCTGGATTTATGGAATTACTGCTCACTTCACATAATGCTTTCTGATGTGTTTGGTGCTGGGCTATGTTCTGCTGCCTAAGTCCATATGGTTGGAGCAGATTTGATTTTAGATTTCCTTAATTTAATTCTGCATGTTGTCAAATGTACTTTGTTCTGTATATTATGCCTGCATTTTTATAGTAAACTTCCTCCTATTTAGTGCTTTTGTTGAAAATTTTCTCTCAAAATCTGAACTATATTGGTTTTTCACTTCTGTCTATCTGTGAAATAGTTATAGGATGCTAATGACTTGAAAGGCACTGTTTATCAGCTTCAACTCAACTTTCAGCATTTTTTTTCTAGCTTTCTGAGTTTTATAATACAGATTCCTATGTAATTCAGCCACATATGCCCTGACCTCAGCCATTCACTGCTGAGAAAGAGGGCAGGTAGACTCAAACACACAAATACTTTTGTGCAACAACTTTTACTTATCACTGAAACTTGAACATGTCCTGAAAACAAGATAGTTGCTACTCACTTGAGGCAGAGCATTGAGAGGTGTTGGTATTTTGCTTCGCCTGGGCAGCAGCAGATTAACCCTCATCACAGCTGTCAAACATGTATTTTCAGTCTGTTTCAGATTTTCAAAGAACACTGAAATGCTTTTAGCACCTCTGGAGCTGCACCCTGAGGTGTGGCTCCTTCCAGAGCTTGGGAGATGCTTTGCAGACTCACCCTCTAGATAACAGTCTGCTCAGCAAGCCACTGAAGCACCAGAAGCTGCTCAGCCAGCTATCTTTGTCCATCTGCTTTCAATACACTGCACAAGCTGATCAAGAACAGCTTGCAGCAGTCTTCTGGGGGAGGCCAGGCTGGAGTGTTGCTTGGAGTCTAAGAGACATTGTACTGGGCATATGCTGAAGTCAGGAACACATTCCAGTGCCCTTCTCTCTGCCTGGGATTGCCAAGTTACAGTTACCAGCAAAGATAGCAAACTGAATATGTGAAATGTAGGAGTCACAGGCAAGAAGAGTATGTGAAGATAGCTGGAATGTAAGTTGGAAGAGAGAAGTAATTTGAAATAGATGATCTGGAAACAGGTCTCATGAAACTCTCTCTAGCTTGCCATCTGCTGACTCAAAAAGCATACTATTAGTATAGACAAGCATAACAAAAAGACCTTGTAAAGAGTCTGGTTGCTTCTGAAGATGGTGAAGGCTATTAGGTGTGCAAGAGTTTCAGACTAGCTCACGTAATAAATGATGCCAAAGCAGTAATCTTTGCTGCTTCCTCCCAGCTGGCCCTGCTTGGCTTTCAGCATCTCCCAAGGAAAAATCTGGTCCTATGAAAGAACATTGCCTTTCTTGAGCACTTTTGGGGAGCAATTTGCTAATGTACCTTCATAGGGTCCTTAAGGGCTTTCATTGGCTTGCTCTTCCCAAATATTTTAGTGTAACTACATTTAACTCTCTCAGAGTTTCATCCATAGTCTTTATCTGCTGGAGGAGACCAGCCCCTGCACAGTATTCCTGGCTGGCTGCTTTTTGTTTCACCCAGTTCTGCATCCTGAACTGAGTGGTGGGAGATAGGAACAATTAAATATTTGCTGCCAAATCTATTGGTCCTGTAAACATGCTTCATTTTTTCGTAATGGAACATAGTGAAGCAGAATTTGCTCTTGCCTTTCCCTGGTATGTTCAGATCTCTATAGGATGCAACATTTTAATTATTCCCTGTCACACCCCTGAGGTTCAAGCATCTATGAGGCTTTTGAGACATCTCGCCTATCCCTCTGCTGTTACCAAACATGCTTTGAATCTCTAACAATGTCAGGATTCCCTGACAGACAACATGTACCATACTGCTAGAGAAGGAAGATGGATGTATATGAGGAAAGGAAATCATCTGAGTGTGTCTGTCAGTCTGCAGAAATTTACTGACTGCGTTTCCAGTTGCTTCAAAATGTTGCTGAAAAGCTGATGCAACAGTATGTGCAGTGAAAGAAGACAGGAATTTTCTGTAAGGACTTGAGTGTCTTGCTATGCAATGAGCCTGTGCTCTCCTCTCTCTCACATTACCTGCTCTGTTGTTCTGCTCTTCTCTTGTCTTACAGAGTGTCTGTTTGCAGCCCCTTATGCTGCCAGAGCTGGTGTCTGTTTCCTAATTTAGTACATGAGAGCTGCTCTTGCAGCATCTTCTGGGTGTTGTGTGCTGCAAAGAGCAGTGAAGGGCAGAGCAGGCAGGTGATTTCAGCTGAGCATTCTCACAAGTCTTGTAGCTGCACTTTGTTATAATGCACTTGTCTTTCTTAAAGTAACAACTTCCAATTACTGCCACCTGAAGCCTCAGTTCTTGTACAGCATCTGATACATTCAGGATTGAGGGCTGCCCTGGGGATCTCGGCAGATAATTACTTTTTGATAATTAAATATAGTGTGTTTGAGTCCTATATGTGCATGTGACATAAAAATGGAGCTGGTTCTTGAGCTGGTTTCTTATAAAGCATACTTGGGACGTTGGATTTCCCTTCTTCCTCCTATCAGAAATGTAGATAGCCAGGTGGCTGCCACACCACACCCTGATCAGCTCCAGCTGGCAGGGGAAAGTTGTTCTGTACGTGTGGGCACATTACACAAAGTTGCTTTCCACAGTGATACCTGCTTGTTGTTCAGGAATAAATGGTTCAGTGGCTGCCTCTCCATCTTGAAGCCTGCTTGCTTTAATTAGTGGTCTGAGTTAACATGCTGCATGGAACACACTGGAATTAACATCCCGTTTCTTCTGGTTTCAAGTTGTTTCTCTGTTGTTGCAGGTGAATTCCAGAAAGTGACTCCCAAAGCATCTTGGCTGTATGAACTCTTGAGCTGTCAAGAGACTGAGAGGCTTATGAAGAGGCTCTGCCAGGCAAAACAGTGCTTAGCAAAGACACCGAGGAGAAGGGAAAAGGAGAAAGGGAGGGAGAAAGAGCTGAAACACTAATAAACCATGGTAGGTGCCTGTCTTCTGTCATAGGGTCGCAATAAAAATACTCTCCACTGACAGCCTTGCACAGGGCCTGATAAAACCACAGCAAGGGGATTTTCAGACCTAGCACTGAGTTAGAGCATGCTCTGAGCAAAGCAAATGAGGTTTGATATGTTTTCATCCTCTTAAAACCAGAGAGTTGCCTTGTGAGCCTGCATTACATGAATTATTAAATGTGAACAAAGGGGAGGCTTGTAAGGTATTCTAATAAAACTGGCATTAGCAAGCAGAATGCATGACCTTGAACTTGCAGATTGAATAACCAAATGCTGATATTCTACCCCTTCCTCACAAAATCAAATGTTGATTATTCATATTGTGTGCATGTGATTGAATGTGGTTCTGTGCACACTTTGTTAGTGGGGTAGATGACGTGTGCAGTCAGCTATACTTGGTCTATATTATTTAAGTAAGGAGTTATTTTTAAATTGCTGGTATTGACTGCAAATAGGGAATGCCTGTTTAATTTGTAAGTGCAACTATAAAATATCATGATGGTTAGATTCTGAAGATGTGTTCACAAAAGGCCATAAACCTATCCAGTCCCTGGAAAACATCTGCAAAGTTTAAGCATATTTGTCTATTTTTAAGTCCTCTGTGGTTATTACTGAATGGATACGGGGATACAGTACAGTTTAAAGACAGTTCTCTAACATTTGTTTAGCTGACTGCTGCTGATAGGGTGTATTTATATTTGTTATTTTTTTTTAAATTATTAAATCCAGCTTGTCAGTATTCACTGCTGAACTGCAGCTTATTTCCTAATCCACGTTGAGGATAAGCCACAAGAGGGACCTCCTGGAAACATTTTGCAGCCTATGAGAGCACTGGGGATAATACCAGACCCTGACTGATAAGTTTCTTAAACTACCTGAATTGTCCATCTGGGTTAGGGCACAGAAGTTAGGAAAGGAATTGTCATGTTGACCCTTGATGGAAAGGACACAGTGAATGCCATGAGCCAGGACACCAGGACCAGTCCCTTAACAAGGATTCATTGAGTTCCTTCAAAGGCCTTTTTTGTCTCTCAGAAGCTGCAAGGCCATGAAATGGGTGAAAATGAAACCTACTTAAGGTATTTCATGTGTAGGAGGAACAGAGTTTTTTGGTTAATGATTCCAAGTTCTGGGAGACTTTCAGTACTGACTGATAAGTCTGTGGAGAGCAAGACATAGAGCTGCTCTTGCCAGAGGTCTGTGCTGTGATTGCAGCTGGTCCAGGTCACTGTTTAGATCAAATAAGTCTCATCTGGGTAGTGTGTGACAAACCATAGCTCCCTAACCACTGAAATTTACCTCAACAGTATCAGTCAGGACTTTGAGTTTCACTGACAACTCATTTGCTGGCACTCCTGTTCTTTCAATTTTTAAAGAAATTATTTCTGTCTTTTCCTACCAGTTTATCTCTATCCTCATTTTCCTTCATGCTTTTGTAAATAAATACCTGTGCAGTATGCTTAGCCTCTTGTGGCAGCTTGTATTGCCTATGATTTCATCTGCAGCAGTGACAAAACCATAAGGCTGTGTATTTGTCTTGTCCCAAGGTGTGTTGCCTTTGTCTCTAGCATAAATTGCGGAGTCTAGACTTCTGCAGTCACATGGGGTGGGTGGGGAAATGTACCTCTAAAGCACAATTTATTCCATCCTAAAGTAGACACAAACATAAACTCTGCCCCAGATGTGCCTGTTCAACATAAACAGGCACTGTGCTCCAGGTGTGCCTATTCTTCCTAGTGGCCAAGAAAAGGGTTCTACAAGAATTGAATTTAAGCATCAAATATTAGGAGCCAGAAAACCTACTCAAGGTCCTACATGTTTTACCAGCTTAATGGTGATTTTATACTATTATTTGTCGTCTTTCTTTTTGAAATTTGTTTAAATAAATATAAGAAATCACTCCTGCATGATGATAAACAATAGTCATCATAAAACACTTTCCCACATCTGTCAGGGAGGATTCCCATCAGGCAATGTCCTCTGTTGACAACTCAGTAACTATGTTGTTTTCTTCTCCCCCACTTCCCACTCCACAACAGAGATCTATCCGCTCTTTTGCTAACGATGACCGCCACGTTATGGTGAAACATTCAACCATTTATCCATCTCCAGAGGAACTTGAAGCTGTCCAGAACATGGTATCAACAGTAGAATGTGCCCTTAAACATGTTTCTGACTGGATGGATGAAAAGAACAAATCTACAAAATGTGAGGGTGACGTGGAAGCAAAGGAGGAAGCTGCAGAAAGCAATGCCAAGTGAGTGAGTTGAGCCTCATAATGTGTTACTGTACTGCTCTGAATGGTTCCTTTCCTTCGAAGTAAGAGTCATAGTGTTACTTGATTCTGCTGCATACAAACATTCATAGGAGGAAGTGGATGTATTTGGACTTCCTGAGGTGGGAAAATGTAAGGTGAGTGCAGGGAATAGTAATAAGCCCAATGTGAAGTTGCTCTCTATTTTCCCGTGATGTTGTGACATTGCATTTAGCAGGCAACTTCTGCATTCAAATGACTTGCAAATCAGTGATTCAATTAATTGATTTTTTTTTTTCCAAAGGAGCTCCTTGCATAAACAGTCTGTGGTCTTCAGTGACATGCCACTTCAGCACACTCATCAGTCCCATCCATTTATCTCTTCACTGTGACTGGGCAATTCAAATACTGTGAATGTGTGAAAATAGTTTTAATTGCTCCAAATCGTTTCATTTCCAGGGATCAAGGTGGTCGGACATTGTGTGGTGTTATGAGAATTGGCTTGGTTGCTAAGGGCTTGCTGATAAAAGATGATATGGATCTGGAGCTGGTTCTCATGTGCAAAGAAAAACCCACAAAGACCTTGTTATGTATAGTCAAAGACAATCTCCCTGCTCAAATCCAGGTGAGTTAATTTAGGGTACTCCTCTAACAATGGCTGTTAGAGCTGCATGGTGTGCTTGGGTAAAGCCTGGGATTTGTTCCAGACAAGTGCTGTACATTAAAGAAATACCCATTGAACCTAGGTGTGACATGTTTAACGTGGTGACATGAAGTGGCTAATCACAAAATTTAACATCTTATTCCTGTTGTTGCCTAATCCCTATTTGTGATGTCATTTTTCCAATGGTGACAGCTAACCTTTCTATGTGGTAACTAACTCAGCTGATTTTTGCTTTCTGGTAACCACTAACGTGAGCTAAATCACAGTCCCAGAATCTTCCCTGCTCAAGCATGTCAATCAGTCTGTATTGTTGTCCCCCTCTTCCCCTGCCTGAACCTTCAGTTCTACATTGCAGCTGCTTTGCTTTGCTTGGGCTGTTCCAAGATAAATGCCTCTTGACTTCTGAAGTGAGAACAAAGTCACTTTAGGTGGTCACTCATTTTAGCTCATGTTAATAATGAGCTCATAATTATTTTTATTTCATAGCTATTTAATTCTGATGTTGCCGTTCAGTAGGAAGCACTTACAGTAATGTGGGTGTCTCTAAAGCAACTAGTAGGGATAATACTTCTTCAAGATTTCTGTGTCTGAATAATCAGTCCAGCTTCCAGACTGAAATACGCTGTTTCCAAGAAACTGTGCCCTGAAGTATTCCGCTGCAAGTGCCTCTCTCCAAAATATTTCCAAACTTGATCTGCTTTTCTCCTGATCTGCTTTTCAGCCTTGCATTTCTTTCCACACAAACAGTGTGTGTTTTACCATTCTCAACAGCTATTTGTTCTCACTGTTCATTTGTTCACATGAAGGGCTTGTTTTAATGTGTGGAAAGGGAGTGAGAGAGATGGACAGACAAGTTGGAGAAAATCAGACAAATGACAATGAGCACCTAGAAAACCACATAATTAAAATCATCTGCTTTTGAAAAAGTCAAGACCAAATGCAGGTGTCAGTTTTAAGACATTAATGATTATTTGTCAAGGGTCTGCAATTCAGTAACTCACATAGCTCCCAAAGGTAGGATGGGAAGGAATTGTAGTAAAGGGCAATTTTATTGCAAAATAGGTAATCTAAACTGTGTGTGTGTGGCTAATAATTGGCCTAGACTGAGGAGAGGTGGTGTGATCTCTGGTGCAGGTGCATCCAAAGGCTGGTGAGAGTTGAATTTGCTCATATTTCATGGCAGGTACATGGACTAGGATCTGTCATCCATTTGGACTGACAGCTATGGCTGTGTTGGTCATATTGCCCATGAGAGCTTTAACATTTAGAGGCAGCATTGCCAGAGAAGTGTGTACATATTAAGAACAAAACTTCGTGGTGGTATTTTGCACACTAATAGCTGTGAAAGTCAGTTTATGTCTTCATTTAAAAACATTAAAAAGAGAAGTGATATAGTGGTACTTCTTAGAATTCTCATTAAATTTGCTGCAGACCTCTTTAAGCATGTTGCTGGGGTTTCTCTGTTTATATTGAGGGAGGCAAGGCCTTGTTTGTTACTGCAGTGTCTTGTAGGCTTCTCATTAGTTGAGTCGTATGCATATACAGAGATTCTGCAATATTTCAGGTGATTGGGAGATTCTTGAAATCTTTCTTGGTGACTTTCAGAAACTTACAGAAGAGAAGTATCTCGTGGAGGAGCATGTAAATGAGGCAGCTATTATTATTCGTAACACAAAGGAGCCCAAGCTAACTTTGAAGGTGATACTTACATCCCCTCTCATTCGAGATGAAGCAGAGAAGAAGGAAGGAGGTACCCAGAGCATTTTAACTTGTTTTAAGACTGTTCTATCTAAATGCCCTGACTGTGCAGCACAGGGTTAACTGGGAAGCAGGTTTTTAATTGTGTATCATGTACTAACTAGACTGGCTATTGCCACATTAGGTTGCACTATTTTTGCCTTTAAAAAGAAAACAGTGTCTTAATGTTCTTGGTAATGTGCACAGTTTTCATTTGCAAGCAATATTGCTACAGTGTTAACTTTGCTATACAATGAGATCTTAGTTCTCCTTTCTTTCAGACTTGCTAGTTAATTCTTGAGCACCCCAGCGCTGCACAGTCTTGTTTTCCAATTAAGTCAGTCAAGTGGGATTGGTTTGTAATATCTTGAAAGAACTCATAAAATTGTTTCTCCTTTTACATTAAGAAAAAAAACAACTCTCCTGCAAAGCTTGCAAGTATGTAATCCTGGCCCTGGATTTTTATTAATTGATAATACATATGTGTATGTTTCTAGCATTAAGAATTTCCTAACTGGGATACAGTTGAAGTGCAGTGCCATAATGCAGCACTCTTGCTTCTGAATGGAACATTGTACCTCATGTCCTTAGAGCAAAATAGCTATAGACAACTGTAATGTAGTTTCTTTCTGTTCCTTCTCACTACCTGGTGATATCCAATATGTGACCCTTGTTAAAGAAATGTTGACTGGAAGAATCAAGGAGGTTGGAAACAAACCAGAGAAATAGAGAAGAGCAAATGTAGCCATACTTTAATTTTTAAAATCTTGTCAGTAATTTCTGCTTCTGCTTCCAAAACCTATCCCTAGAAACTTTGCCACTGGATGATGTCAGACCTTTGACCAACTGGCCACTCTCTGTCATGACAACTGAGGCAGCTGGGCCCATGTGGGCTAGGGAACTCCCTGTCGCTCTCTTCCCATTTCTAGACTCGCCACAAGTCCTTTGCTTCCTCCCTCTCCCACATGAAATACGGACACCACCAGAAATGTTGGTCAGTTTCTCTTCAAATCTGTTGGAGGCAATGGCAGGAAGGGTCCCTTTTCCAGTGCAATGGAACACCAGCAGCAGTTGGATGCGGAAAAATCTTACAAAAGAGATGAATGGCAAAGGTTTCCTAGTTGCAATGTCTGTTTATTCTCAAATTAGTAACCAGGGTCTTTTGCAAGATGATTAAAAATAAATTGCATGTTACTTCAGCTCTTGAACTTGCCATGCAATGCTGAGATCAGCCCTGTAGTTGTTGCAGCTGTAACATGTTTGTGAGAGAGAGCACGGAATGCAGAACAAATTCTGATGGTCAAGGCTATGTGAGATTCTCACAAGGGGATGCAGTTTTGCTCAAGGGCTTTCATCCAAGTATTTTCTTGCAAAAAGTGATGCTGTTGTGGCAATAAACTCTAGGACTCTTGAGTTCATCTCAAACTCACCAAGGATTTGAATTTTTATGCTTTCTTATATTTACAATATAGATGTACCATTAAGTTTTCAGTATCTTAAAATATATTCAAAATTCTGTAGTAATTTTTTCTAAAATTTAAAACTGTTTTACTGCCTTTCTTAGAGTTGTTATGCTGTCACTTCTGAACAGCTGATGAGGACAATTAACAGGGTAATGGATCTTGTTTTAAAGCCCAAGTTCTTTGACAACAATTCATCACAACTGAACAGAGATATTTATCATACTCCTTTTCAAAGGGATGTAAAACATTATGCAGATGTCACCAAGTAAACTGAAAGGTGGGAAGGATTCTTTTTTCTGTAACATTTCTGACCATACTTGGGTCACTTTCACTTAGATTCAGACCAAAAAAATTTGCATAGCCACCATCAAGGGAAAATACTCTGAAACTGAGAAACTGGTGAAAATACCTTGATGCCCAGAGACAGCACAGCCCATTTTTTCAGTCCTCCTGAATACTGCTAACTAAATATAAATACACTTCCTGCGTTAAAAACTGGTTTGAGTTTATTGCAGACATCTTTTGAATGAAGGAACTCCAAGTGCTTGTAACTTTGCCTTTCATCTTTACATGTAAGATAGGCCCTTGGGTTCCGGGCGCTGCCGCCGGTTTGTCCCGGAGCCGCTCCCTGGGAGCAGAGCCTGCACAGAACTGACCAAGGTTTCGGCTGGGGTGTGATTAGCACTAATCTGTCCTCTAACCAAAGCGGCAAGGTTAGGCGCAACGGACCTGGTTACCAGTGCTCCCATTTGTTCTGTAGGAATGCTGTGTGTGCCTTCATGCCCTGATGTCAGAATGTATCGAAAAACATTCCTGGATTTCTCTTCAGTCCCCACCTCTTTGGAAAAGTGTTCATGTTTAAGATGTGGTGTTTGTCCTATTTGTTTTTGCTGCTTGTTGGCAAAAATAAATACTGGGCCAGTGTGTGCGTGCATTTCAGTGTCTCTCACAAACGGCTCTACCCATAAAGCTCTGCTTTCTCATGTTGAGTTGAGAAGTCAAACATCTGAAATTCCTGCATTTTGCATCATTTAAAATTAAAATTTAAAACTGAAGAAACTGATTTTTTCTTTTGTCATAGCATCAGATATAAATTGGGCTTTCCACACCAGAACCTTGTAGTTTGCAATTCAGTTGCTGTTACAGACTGAACAGTAACAAGCTTACAATAATAAGTTAATTTACCAAAGTGGGGCTGAAATCCCCCTGGCTCCTTGAGCACCTGCTGCACAAGCAGCCTGCCTGCTGCTGCCTCTGCAGAGCAGACACAGCCAGGGGTGCTACAAGGGTGCCAAGAGACAGCCCGGGATTTTTACCTTTTCTACGAAGAAGAGAGCACTTCTCATGTGGCTGGCTGCAAATGAGTGATGTTGGCAGCTCCTGTGTGGAGAGAATACAAACAGCAAGTGGAGAGAGAATTGCTAAAGGATTGGTTCTGTGTTGCATAGTCTGAGCTAATGTCAGGGCTTTATTATTGACTGGTTATTAAGCTCCTTCTATCACTGCCCTTGTTAAAACCACAAGGAAAAAAGTAAAGCTTTGCAATCGTATTTGAAAAATTTGATTGGGTCTCACTTTCCTGACTGGCAGAGCATGAAGAAACATGCCATTCTCCTGAGGGTGTTGAAAGGGAGCCTGCTGCAAGCTGCTCGCCCTCTACACTGCCTGTTCTCTTCATCTTTCTGTTTAATAGAAACTTGCACCCCAAAGCTGGCTGACTGTAACATCTATGAAAGGTGCTCAGGACACTACTACTGAATTTGCAATTGGCAAAAATATCCAAGGTGTCTAATTTACACTTTTGAAAGCAGCCTTATTCCAGTAGGAAGAAGTCATTTTTTTAACTTGCTGAAAGCAAACAAATCTTAGGAGAATAGAAAAACCTTTTCATTCAGCCATTTAGCCAAGGACATGTCTTCTGTTTGGTTTGTGGTTCAAAGGAAAAAATAATTTATTTTGTCAATGGCTGCAACACACTTTAGCAAAGCCTTGTATGATGCTAAGCAAAAGTCCCGAGGCATTAATAGATCCAAAAGTAGTGATTTTGCAGTCAGTCACCTTTGCCATTTCTAATGTTTTAAAATAAGATTCTGATCATTCATTGACAGTGGTTGTTTTATATAATACATGAGCTTTAAGCAGATGTTTATATTGTCCACAGTTCAGTTTTCTGACAGATCTGCATAGATGTACATTTAGTCATTGTGTGCCACAAAACATTACTCTTGAAAGTAATGAATCTGCAAAGGAACTCTAGAAGCAAATCTTGTGTTCCAAAGTGACCTTCCTGCCCACAGAAATCCAGCACTTTGAGACTTTGCAGCTTTTATTTGGAAAACAGGCAAGAGCAGTGATTAATCCCAATGTTGTATTAATGTTGATGAGGGCATTAAGAAACAATGCAAATATCTGCTGCGAAGTTCATTTGGGTTAGAAAATAAGCTTATAGCACTTAAATCTTCTGCTGACAGCAGAGCCAGGAGGTGTGAATTGCAACTGTGAATTGTCAGGCAAGATACCTTGATCTGTTCAGGTTTACACTGGTTTTGGCTTTGGGCTCTTTTATCCATCATAACATAATGTGCTTTTACCAGAGTAATCTTCCATGACACAGGAGGAGAAGCAACTTTAACAGTTAGATGCACTTACACTCCAACAAATACTTTGAGATGTTACTAGTAAATTGTACTACAAACTGATAGTATTTTTTCTCCTAACTTGTCATCATATCTTAAGTGTCTGGCTGGATTTTGCTTATCCAGCATAGTCTTCAGTTTGGAATGGATATTGTATTTCATTCAGACCTGCACAAGACCTGGAAAATTTACCATTAGGAATAATGAGAAGACTGAATTTCCAAATAAGTTATTCAGTAATTAAAAAGTGTATTTGTATAGGAAAGTAACATATTCAAGGTTTTACTTGAGCCATGGATCCATTTAGGTCTTCCATTATAATGTCAGCTAAAAACTGAAGTCTCTTTAACCTGATTTCACAGATACGCAAAATCTGTCATTTGTGCAGGGTTTCCAGAGAATATGGGTGCTAATAACTCCTTAGGACTGAAAAAAACAGGGAAGGAAAGCACTGATGTATAACATCCTTCAATACTGAATTGGATTTGACTGCTAAAAGCAGTTTGTTGCATGCTGCATTAAAAAAAAATAGAAAGGGGGAAAAAAAAGTGTAAACCTGCACAGAAAATACCAGTGTCTTGTCTCTCAAATCCTTCTTTGAACTTCCTCTGGTGATTTGGGGAAGAGAGGATTTTTACAAGAGGGGGCTACCTCTGTAATATGTTAATGATCTCAAATTTACCAAACTTACTTCTTTCATATCTTCTTTTTATATGAGAGACTGATGAAACTAAAATACTGTACTAGCATTGTTTGTATATTTCTTACATTTAATTATATTGGCTAGTACTGTTCATGCAATAACATTTCAAATATATGAAATGTTTTTCTTTGGAATTCCCAACAATTACATGGAAGTAACTTCACTTTTTACTTATTACAAGGTTTTTTTTTATACCACACTACCCCAAAGAAAGTCTTCCTCTTGTCAAAAGAAGCTTGTCTCTCTGAAATTCTGTGCCATTTTTGTGCACTTCGAACAAAAGTCACAAAGAAGGGAAAGAGGGAGAGGGGAAAAGCCCAATATGACAACAAAAAAGGTGCTATATAGCTATTTTCTGCCCTGAAATGTGTTCTACATTTTTAATAAGATCCCAGATTGTCTGTAGCAGTGGCCATCTTTATTATTACTATTACTTTACAAGGAGTGAATGCCTTTGCTTCTGTTGCACACGTGCACATTTACTACCTTTAATGGCTTGTTTAAATTAAATAACAGTACACTTAAATTCTGGGAGTCTTATTATCTCATTGAGATGCTGCCGCTCTTTTTGTATTGTGACAGAAACCCCTTGGTCAAATTGTATCTGTCTCTTTTTATCCCATTTTTACCAGTAGACAATGTTGCGATGAAAGATCCTCCGGACTTATTGGACA
Source organism: Phaethornis superciliosus (assembly GCA_023637945.1). Classification (NCBI taxonomy): domain Eukaryota; kingdom Metazoa; phylum Chordata; class Aves; order Apodiformes; family Trochilidae; genus Phaethornis; species Phaethornis superciliosus. Next base: position 7,441,213 of record JAJQWJ010000022.1, read on the forward strand.
GGCAGAAATGCCTGGAGGCCTTGGCGTCTCTGCGGCACGCCAAATGGTTTCAGGTTGGCTCTTTGTTCTTACCTTGTTGTTATTGTAGCCTTACCAGGTTTAATTTGAGACAGTTTTAATTTTAATGCCTCTTTAATTTCTGACTAGCCCCTAACAGAGCAAAGGTCTAGAGTTCCGAACTCAGTGCTGTACTGTGCAAGGGTAAATGTGGCAGGTAGACAGCCAGCTGGTCTAGAGTTGTCATGAGGCTACAAAAGCAGTCTTGAAGTTTTGCTTCCATTTTCATACATCTCTCTAAACTGAAGTACTTCATAAAACTGTTTTTATTTTGCATGAAGTTGATTAAACATTAAGTAATAATAATTTTTTAAAAAGTGATCTATCCCAGGACTCTGTGCATTTAAAAAGAAAGCAAAATTGCAGGCCAGGTTTTTGCAGGTGTATTGGAATCATTTTGTTTGTTCTAGGCCAGGGCAAATGGACTAAAATCATGTGTAATTGTCCTTCGTATTCTGCGGGATTTGTGCAACAGAGTCCCCACATGGGCACCCCTGAAAGGATGGGTAAGTACAGAAAAACTTCAAGGCCACTTGGTCAGGCCTAACATCTGCTGAGAACTGTAGCAGTGTCTGGTCTGGAGGACACAGTGCACTGTGTGGAACTCCTCCTTACACCCCCCTTCCTGTTACTCCCCACTAACTGCTACCTGTGTGGAGACGTGCTTGCAGGAAGGAGAACAAGAGTATTTGTTCAGTGTGCAAGATGTACAGATACCATGAAAAGAGATATAATGTGGGGCCTTGCACATCCTCTTGGATCTGCAGTAGAATCCCACTTGTTGATTCCAAGTTTAGCTTCTCAAAAACATCCTGCTACGGTAACAGTGCTGCTTCTACCAGAGGATTCTGCTTCATGTTAATAATGGGTATGGAGAGGCCCAAATGCTCTGTATATCCAAAGAACACTTTGTAGGTTGGGGGAGGAAGTGTTTTCTCTCACCTAGAACTGATACTGCTTTCAGAGGAGAAGATTCAGGTGACTTTGCTTTTGAAGTCTTCTCCTTTTAGACTTCTTGGGCAGTTAATGGAGAGCAGGTGGTTTCCTCAAAAGGTGAGAGCAGGGAGCAAATACATGGGCAGTGAGCTGTCCTCCAGGATGTTCTTCTGTCACTTAGACCTGTAGTGGATTAAAAATGAAGTCAGCTGATGTGAATACCCTTCCCTTCTACCCCTCCATATTTAACTGCAGTTACCATTACCCTTGTGTCCTTACTAATCATAATTTAATGTCTTCTAGCCACTCGAGCTTATATGTGAAAAATCTATAGGTACTTGTAATAGACCTTTGGGCGCTGGGGAAGCACTGCGACGAGTGATGGAGTGTTTGGCATCTGGAATCCTGCTTCCCGGTAAGGGGTAGAATTAACTTCAGGAACACAGGAGGTTGTTTAGGCAGTCTAATGTTTTGCTGTTGCTGTGTGATTAGATGGAAAATGCCTAACCTGCAGTGGAGCTAAAAGAATAGTTCCTTGTTTAAAATTGAAAGGGGGAGGAAAAAAAAAAAAAGGAAGTTGCAGAGTTGCAGTGGTTTGAGTATTTCCAATGCAGTAGTAATCAATGGGAAATATTAGGTTTCATTATGAATTAACCCCTAACCCAATGAAGGGCTGCAAACAAACAGGCCTAACCACTATCTGCTTCCTACAGATTGATCCAAATCTACCTATCTGTCCAAACGATTTATTATTTTAAACCTACTGCTTTTAGTTCACAGTGTTAACCCTTGTAAGTTCTGTGTTTATTCATTGCTGCAAGGGAGTAAAAGCAAGAATGTAAATCCTTAGGGAAAAGGTGCACTGCCCACTGCTGAAGGCTGAGACTAGCTCTTTGTGACGTCCCTCATACCCATTGTCATATTGCTTCTACTTTCACTGATCTGCTTTGCCTTCTTCCCTCCCAGGAGGCCCTGGTCTGCACGACCCCTGTGAACGGGAGCCAACAGATGCCTTGTCCTACATGACAGTTCAGCAAAAAGAAGCCATTACACACAGTGCTCAGGTAGAAAACTCATGCTTCTGAGGAGCTGGAGACTGGAACAGTGACTAGTGCTCTGATGTAACTTCTCTTTCTACTGTCACCTTGTAGCATGCACTCAGATTATCAGCCTTTGGTCAGATCTATAAGGTTTTGGAAATGGATCCCCTCCCATCAAATAAGTCATTTCAGAAATATTCGTGGTCAGTAGCTGACAAAGAAGGTAGGTATTGTTTGCTCAAAAAATCACTAATAGGCAGTAAACTAATTGGGCAGGGGTTAATTTAAAATGTGTAAAATGTTTAAGTTATGTGCATGCTAGGGTTTTTCTTTGTGTTAAATGTGGTTTTTTTATAAAAAATACTTCATTCTTAGGAGAAAATCAGAAAGTTCTGTTCTTTTAAAAGGACTGAGAGGAGCAGCAGTACAGCCAGAGTGAAGCTGATGATTTTCTTTAAGCACAAAATCAGCTGGGGTCTGAAGAGTAAAACTAGTGTTTATGATTCTTATGCTGGGGAAGGAGAGACTTTACACTGGTCAAAAAGCCTATAATGAGTCAAGTTTTTCCTAGAAAGCAATACACATCTAATAAGAATAAATTTCCATGTACATTTTATGTAAAACCAATACTGTCACAGCCTTTGACTTACACTAAATGTAAAAAATACCACTGCAGAATTACACTACTTATGTGAGATGTGACATTGGAAACAGATTTTTCATGGCATGGTGCAGTGAATAATAAGCTAATAGTGGCTTACATGGAGCAATAAGAAAGCTTTGACTGATGGTTGAGTTCTTTTAATTATAAACATTAAGGAACAGTATGAGACTAATCAGACTCCTGCTATGGAATTTTGTTTTTCTAATAGCATATCCATATTACAAGGAAATTTATACCCTAGGTACAGGCTCATCTGCTCTTAAGAGACCATTTGAAGATAGTGTTGGGGATGAGAAAGATCCGAATAAAAAAATGAAGCGTAATCTGAGGAAAAGTAAGTGCAGTATTTCTTTGATCTGATTTTGAGGATCTGTTGTACAGGGGAAGCTGGTTTAAAATCTGCTCTGTGTTGGTGTGGAATAGCATGTGATAAAGTCTTTGGAACAAAGAATGTATTCCCTATGACCCCACATTCAGAACCTTGTGCACTTGAATTTTCCCTGACATGTTTTGCTAACTGAATGATTGGTATTTTTAAATGGGATTACCCATAAAGTCACAGTAAAATTTATGTTGCCCAAATAGCTGTAATATTTTATTGATAATGTCCCATACTGTGGGGTTTATCAAAATACTGCAGTGACTTTATTGTGTGAAGGTTTGCCCTATTTTCATTCTTCCACTTCTTGAGGTAACTACTGGTTTCTTGAGATGTCTCACAAGAAAAATAAAATGCTTAATCTACAAAACATTGACACTGCATTTGTGCACAGACCAGGAGTCTTTCAGCACTCAGTCAGTCCTGGCAGCTATTTGCATCGTCCTAATTTGGTACCAGTTCTGGATCTGGTTCCTCACTACCTATGGAACTTGTTACTCCTTTTATAGCAGTCAGGAGTAATATATCTAGCCGCACAAGAATTGTGTTAAAGACTGTGTTAATAAAAATGGGTTATTACAGTTGTTACCTAAAAGCAGAATAGTTTATTAAAGGCTTAACAACAGCCTTTAGCTATCTGCAGTCTCTGAGAGGCTGTGAGGGGTTGTTTTGCCCCATTGTACAGACAGAGGCACTGAAATGCAAACTGTTTCATTTTTCTGTTAATTTTTTGTCTTCTTTTTTATTTTTTTTTTCTTCTTCTTCTTCTTCCTCCACTCCCCTTTCTAATATCTTGTACTAGTACTAGACAGTAAAGCAATAGATCTCATGAATGCTCTGATGAGGCTGAACCAAATCAGGCCAGGGCTTCAGTATAAGCTGCTGTCACAGTCTGGTCCAGTCCACGCCCCAGTCTTCACAATGTCTGTAGATGTTGATGGTACGACGTATGAAGCATCAGGACCTTCTAAGAAAACAGCCAAGCTCCATGTGGCAGTGAAGGTAAGGCAGCCTGGAGTAATCTGCTAACCCCAGATCAGAACAGAGATTATGAAATAACATTAGAACTAGTAATACAGAACCTCAAAATAAAAAAAAAAATCACATGAAACTGAGCTACTAGGTATGTACCTAAACACAGCTGGGCAGGGCTGACAGAGCACCACTGGTTTTATACTAACAGAGGAAAAGGGACAATGTGGAAATGTGGGGGAAGAAGTTCCTGGGGCTCTGCAGGTTGGCTCATGTGACAGAGGACTGAATGTGGTGCTGAAGTTCTGGACTGGAGGGGCTCAGTTTTGTTTTGCTCTGCTGCTTCATCCTCTTGGTTTGAGAACAGCATGTTGGTGGCTCCTTCTTTCTCCCTTTCCTTCTTTGTGCCTGTTCCTGGGTTGAGAGCTCCTGGAAACATGGAGTTGTTTTGTGTCCTCAGTGTCTGAAGAGTACCTTTGTGCACCATGATAAAGAGTGCTCATGAATGAGGGGTCTCCAGGCAAGTTTTTGGTAACAGACCAGTGTTGTTCAGGGACCAATCAACCTGCTATTGCATCTTGTAGGTGCTCTACCTGAGCACTTAGGTCTGTACAGCAGTGACAGACTGAAAGGCACAGTGTGAATATCCTTGTTGTACTGCATGAGGAGACTTCAGACTGCTGAGGCAGATTGATCCTGCTGGGTTTCTGGGAAGAAATGAAAGTTTCCTACCGACAATTAATGTGAAAGAGAACCTCTTTTAACAGAACTGCACTCATGATAGGATCAAGCCTATCTGTCATTTTGTGCTTCATTTTGTTTTGAACACGAGTTTCCCTTTTAGAAGCTTCATCTGGCAGCTTTCTGCTTTCCTTTGATTTCAGTTTTGAAAATCCCATTGTCCTGTGTGCTTTCAAGTTCAAAGTGTCCAGAAGTATTTGAGGGAATGTGTTGTTCCTCCAGGAAAAGTAGCTCTCTGCATGTGTGTCCTTCCAGACCTTCTGCCTCGTTCTTTTATTTTGCCTCCCTCCCTGCAGTTATTTAAAAAAAACACAACACACCAAAAAACCAAAACAAAACAACCAAAGAAAGTTGCTCTGAAAATCTGTGACTTCTCTGGCCTTGAACTTCTCAGCATCAGCCAGAAATGTGCTGGTGCCTGCCCAGCTCTGTTTTCTCTAAATTGACACTTATATAGATCCTGGGCTAAACTTCAAACTGTCCCTGATTCAAGCCAAAAGGAAATGGGTGGTGTACTAGAGAGCTGCTTTTTCTTTTTGTTTTTTTTTTTTGTTTTTTTTTTCCTTGCAGATTTGGGCCCTGCTTTCCCAGACTTGTGAGAGGGAATAATGTGACCTTTTCACTTTCTAAAACTGACGTTTCTAAAATTCAGAAGCCCTGAAATGGCAGCCGAATGGATCACATTTGTAAGGGAGCTGAGCCTGGAGCTACTCCTGCAGTTCTTAGCTTGGTGTTGGAACACAGCAACTTCTAAAATTTGTTTCTTCAGACTAAATTTTCAGCCACTCTTCAGGTTCCTTCCAGGTTCTTTTGGGCCTGAGCTTTGTACCACTGGGGTTAAGTAGCTGGTTAGAGGAGATGGCCTTGCTAGTGGAGGATGCATTTGAAAGAATTGATGAATAGTACCTTAATCAGTAAAATTCTGTTTGCTCCTGTACTGCTACCTATTTTACAGTTCACTTCATGGGGTTTTGTTGTAGGTTTTACAAGCAATGGGGTACCCAACTGGTTTTGATGCAGATGTGGAGTGTGTGAGTTCTGATGAAAAGTCAGATACTGAAGGTAAAAATGAAACAATGTCTTCAATCTCAAGCAATAATACTGGAAATTCCACAGCTGACACCTCCAGTACCCTAGAGGTGAGTAGTGTATTAAAAACCTTGGTTTGGGGGTTTTTTGTGTGTGTTGGTGACTTTGTTGCAAGCTCTCTGGGGTCTGTACTGATAAACCATTGTAGATCTCTGATTTCTTATTTGTTATAAACCTTTTTTTTCAGGACTATGGGGGCTCTGTAAATAGAAGTAGTTGCTCTGTTCTTCAAGTATTTGTCAAGAAGTTAAAACAGGAATTTATTCAGTTGGAAGCTGATTAATTTCCAGACAGTGCATAATCACAAGCAATTCACATATGTATTCATTCCACTGAGACATTTCCAAGGACAACAAATGGGGCTATCTTATAGTCAACAATCTGACCTGCTGATTTGCCTTTAATATGCACATTTATTACATTTGATCATAAAAGTGGGCAATATTTTAAGATGACCAAGATATTTCCCAAGCTGCTTGACTCTGGGTTGCCATTTTTACAGTTTTGAGGCACTTGACTTTCAAAGGGCAGGTCCTTTGGCCTCCTGATATTTATCCCACAGAAGAAGTTCCTTTTGAAAAGTTAGTTTTGATCCCTCAATCATCTTTTCCTCCTGTAGTGAGCAGTCATTTGTATCCATAGCTGAGTGACCATTAATGCAGGCTGCTTGGCCAGTGGGCTGGGCTCTCAGCTTTACCTTCCTTGCTTCCCAGTTACTGATGTTTCTGCTGAAAGGTGTAACCCAGGATATAGGAGGTCTTCAGTCAGAGCTCAGTAGTGCCAGGACATAATTAGATGGAGCAGCAGAGATGTGTGCAAGGTTGGGAAGGCTAATCTCTCCTTTCAGTGATAAAGCCTTCGATTTCAAGGAACTTGACACCGTGGCCTTAGCTTCAGCTTGGGATATGCTCAGTGCTGACATTCCAAGTGCAGATGGTGTAACATTTAGTGTTCTAGACACCAAACCAGGCCACCAAGACAGGAGGTCTCACCAACAGAAATTAAAGAGGGTGTGACTTCTGTTTTACAGTGTTGCTGGTCCCTGTGCTCTCTTTAGAGAAGAGCCTTTCCCTCTGCTGTTGCAGTGCATGTCATACTGAAGCCAAGGCAGTGCTGCCTTCCAGACAGGTCTGTTCCTGGGAAGCCTGAGCTGCACGTATTGGGAAGAAGCTCTTGCAGAGGCTTGAGGCAGTGATAGTGCTGGCATTCTCCAGCTGGCACTGGGAACCACAATGCTGTAGATGTTTGTCTGCCTTTTGAAGAGGGAAAGGTTCTAAAGCAACACCATCAATGTCTCTCTAGGTCAGAACTCAGGGTCCTATACTCACAGCAAGTGGCAAAAACCCAGTGATGGAGCTCAATGAAAAAAGAAGAGGTCTGAAGTATGAGCTCATCTCTGAGACAGGTGGAAGCCATGACAAGCGCTTTGTGATGGAGGTGAGTGAAGCCGAGGCACAGAGTTGGTGAGCAGCTTTCTTTAAGTAATAGTGCTTCAGTCCCTGGAGCTGCCTGCTGCTACAGTTCAGATTTTTTGTGTTTTGCAATGCTTATCTGTGGTGGCAATGTTTTCATGTTTTCCTCTTACCACTGCTGCTGATTAGGCTGGGGAAAGGAATGTCTTTTTATGCTTTAGGAAAATTTATTGGAATTAAAATTGGACTCTGAAAGTCCCAAACTACTTCATGTCTTGACACGAGGAGGAGAAAGTAAGATGTTGGTATGGAAGGCACTGAGAAAGATGAGCCTCAAGTGATCAGAGAGATGGTTTAGTGGTGGTTTTGTCTGTGTACTTTGGCTGGATCTTAAAGGTCTTTTCCAACCAAAAATGATTCTGTGATTCCTAAAATCCCCTGTTCCATAGAAGTAGAGAAGCTCAAGCATACTGGATAAATTCAGTAGCAGATAGATATCCTGGTCCTTTCTCAGCTCCTCTTGTAGTTTCCAGATTCCTCATGTCTGCAACAAAATGCTTCACAGGATTGCTTGGGTATTCTTTACCAGCTTCATAATCTAGAAGCAATAGAAATTTGTCACAGAAAACACTTATGATTTCTTTTAGTACTTCAGTTCTTTATGGCTGGTACATCACTGACTGTGGGTGCAGCATGGGACTCCTAAGGGTGAATCTTATCCATAAACATATCTCCATTTTCAGGTAGAAGTAGATGGGCAGAAGTTCAGAGGCGCAGGCCCAAATAAGAAAGTAGCAAAAGCAAGTGCTGCATTAGCAGCACTTGAAAAATTGTTTTCTGGGCCTAATGCAGCAAACAACAAGAAAAAGAAGATTCTTCCTCAGGTAAGAATTCTTATTTCCTTCTTGGATTGCTCTGTTCTCACAGCTTTGTGTTGGCTTATGATACAGAACTTACACAGGAAGCAAGTGATTTCAGTCTCTTATCGTAAGCACACATGTAAGGTTTCTATTTTTACTCTTCTGTAATAATTATTGTACTATAACAATATAATCTGAAAGTTGAAATCATATTGAGGGAAAAATAGTAGCAAAGGAGACAGAGAGCTGCTGATTAGCTGGAGAAGGTACAGCAAGGTCAGTGCCAAGGAAATGGTTTGGTTTCTGGCAATGCAGTACTACTCCATGCTGTATTCCATCCTCACCAAGATGGGCTCATCAGGCACGTTAAAAGGTGGTGGTTTAATGCACATGGCTTTGTGTTTCCAGCAATGTTTTCCCTTTCTGATTGCCTGTTTCTTATTGCTCTGGGCAGACTAAAGGGGTTGTCAATACAGCTGTTTCTGCAGCAGTCAGGGCTGTTCGAGGCAGAGGCCAAGGTGCTTTAACACGAGGGGCATTTGTCGGGGCAGCTGCTGCTACAGGATACATAACACCAGGTAAGGCATAACACTTGTAGCTCATAGTTTGATTTTTTGTCTGCTGGGCTGTTCTCTTCCACATATATCAGTCACCTGTGCAAGTTATTTCTTCAGCCTTAATCATCTGAGATGAAGCATAAAGGAGAATTCATGGGGCTTTAAATAAATCAAAGAGATGGAAAGCTGGCAGTACCTGTCCTTTAGGAGTATACAACTGGAAGCTCAGCATGCACACACCATACAGTTATGGGTACAGTGGCCTTCCTGGCTTTATTATTTTATTATATGTTATCTTTATAGTTCACTGACGTGGCACAAATGACAAAACTCTCTTCCTAGCTAAGAACCTCCTGGATCATGTGCCCTTTAGCATTAGGAGGGGCTTTCCCATAAAATCCTTGTAGTGGTGCTTCCAGAAACCTCATACATGAATTGTGCACATGAACACAGCATCCATTAGTAGCTTCTCTTGGTGGCCAGAATCCAGAATTTCTGTTCCCTCTGGCTGATGCTAATCCATCAACCCTGCTGCATTGTTCTGATTAGCAGAAACATGTTTTGAAACCATTCTGGTGAAGGGTTTTGTGTTGGTTTAATATGACAGGCACATAGAACAGAAGGTACTAAGATGTAAATGCAAGAAAGGTGTAGCAAAATGTTCACTTTCTCACTCCCCTTTCAAAGTGCATTGTTGTTTATAACTCAACATGTCTGAGGCTTACAGGTGACATACAAAGGCAATTGGAATGTTGTTTTCACTTAGAGTAAGAATCACAAATTTGTGAGAATGAAATTTTGGGGATTCCTTACTCAAAGCAAATCAAATAGCTTCAAAAAAATTAAAGTTACATTCCTCATGCTCAGGTTTTCAGATTACAGCATAAACTCTAATTAGACCCTTGAGCAGTTCACACATGGTAGCAGCACAGCCCTGTTGTTTGGTAGACTTGCTTCCTGGCATAGTCAACAGCATGTCATACTCATTGCTCCACTATGTTGATGTAATTATAAATATTAAAAAACAGTAATTCATTTTTAATGGTTATTAACATTGTTTTTGGAACTGTCTTTCTGCCTGAGGAATCATTTATGAGACACTTTAACCTGCCAGGGGCATGCTTCTTGCCAGCATGGAATTACTCCAGAAAGAGGTTTAATTTCCCAGTTGCTGTAGAAGTTAAATTTATATTTGTTTTGGCATTCCAAGATTCTTTCTCTTCATCCCCTGCTTTTCCTAGAAATCTCTTGCTTTTACTGATGGACAAAAGTGATCCCACCAGGAAAAAAAAAACTGTAAATCCTTCATGAATCAGGGAGATGTTGTAATGAAGACTGGTGTTACCACTCTTGTTTTTTCTCTCACTCCACAGTCATGCTTAGGTTTTTGGGGGAAAAAAGATCTGTTCTCTGTGTGTCTCTAGGTGTTCAGATGTCCTTTGTGAAACTTTTTTTCATCTGTTATAAATGTCAGAGAAAGCAGAATTCACAGGAGCTTTACTGGTGATGATGGTGGGATCTGCCAGAGGCATCTAGCACTCCCCTCTTTATGATGGCAACTTAGAAGATGGCTGCTCTCTGCATTAGACTGTATTTGTATTTTAGGAAGAACATAAGCAAATGTCTGGGTGATGCTAACTCTCTGCTCTGACTGTACAGACTTGAGAGCTTCAGCTCAAATAAAATATACTATGGCATTTAACTCTTTGATGCTGAGGTATAAGAAAGTTGTTAGGTCGCATGTTCTTCAAGCTGCCACGGAGAGGGATTTTAGTAGTTGTAGCAGTATTTGTATGTATTAGTGTGCTTGGTTTTCCTGTGGTCCTGCTTCATGTACCAGGAGTGCATGACATGCAAACACTGTCTCTGGATGCTGTAGGAAATGAAACCCATCCCTTATCTGTTCATATTGCAGGCTATGGAGCACCATATGGGTACAGTACAGCTGCGCCAGCTTACGGTATGTATAGCCCAATAATTATCAAAGTAGAATTGATACACAAACTGTTGTGGCAGTCCAAATGTGGCAGTCCAAGGAGAAACTCAAAGAGATGAAAGCTCTTAAACCATGACAACAACAACACTTTTATGCCATAACCTTGTGGTTCTTTTTTGGTTGGAGTAGCTTTTTTGGCTATGCTTTGCCTGATCTGTGGAAGGACTGCTTGTTCTAATTGCCTGTTCCCTTTCATACTGAAACTGACCTCAAGTCTTCCTTTTTACAGCCAATCTGTGCTCCATTCAAAGACTACCGAAGGGCCTATTTCACTGTCTCTGACCAATATTTATCTAAATGGCATTACAGTAACACTGGCAAAATATTTGTCTTCAAGCCTTAGTGGCTTGTGGACAAAGCTCCCTTAATTCTGTCAACTCTGTCAGATCTCCAGTACAGTAAAATTCTCTGTGCATATACGTGCCCCACTCCTCCCCATGGGCTAAAACACCACTGCTTGGGCAAGCAGAAGGGATTTTGTGTAGTTTAGAGGGTCAGCAATCAGATCTCAAGGAAGCCAGGACATGGTAATTCACCACAATGCTTTTTACCAAGAAACACAGTGAGACAAGGCTGGCAAAGCACTGGGTTCACCAAGATGGTAAAATGAACTAAGAATCAGAAAGCTATGATGGAAGGGTTTTTCTTAACTCAGCTTCTCCCTACCCACTGGCTTTTTTATGCTAGACTAACAATTCACACCTCTAACCGGCCCTTTTGGTTACTTTGAATGAGGTTTATGTGGCAATGGGAGCAAAGCAGTTTGGAGTCAGTGATATGTCCTGGCACACACAAAGTGAGCCCACCAGAACCAGTCCTGTGGTCCTCTCCTGTCCCAGGGACTGGGTGGAAGCGTGTGACTTGGGTGACAAGCTGAGTACATTTCAAGACCTGCAGTTTTTCATGTGGGAAACTGAGTCTGCAATTTGTTATTTATTTTCTAGCTTCTGTAGCATTATTACTTGTTCCTCTCAAATTGCATAGCTTGGGCAATACCAGCTCTCCTGATAGCATTATAAAAATTAATAATATTTTTAAACATCTACTTCATTACTTTCTTTTAGAAGTATGAGCTATTAGCAGTGGAAAAATTCTGCTACTGTATTGAAAATGTTTGCTTTGCTTGCCTAATACCAGCTAGTCCTGTTCCCCACTCTAGCAGGGGAAAGGCAAGGAGGATGGGCCCAGGGGCTGCACTACACTGTGGAATTCTCCCTTGATAAACCTCTCCAGTCGTAGAGCTCCTGCCCCATGACCTGGCCAAGTGCTCTGGCAGAAGGACAGCTGACAGCATGGAGTGTACTCTGTGTGTTGGCTCTTCTGCTGCATTACACAAGCAACAGCTATATGTTTTCTCAAGGAGAAATGAAGTTCAGTTTAGAGCTTACTTCATGGTATGGATTTTTAAAAAACCCTTTTGGTTCTTTCCAAGCAACAGTCATGGACTGTAACTGGGAAGAGTGGTATCTGCATGTATGTATTTTTACAAGGAGGGGGACACAGTGACATAAGAGGAATCCTTCCTTTGTAAGAAAAGAATGCAATTGTTACCAACTCTCCTTGCAGCTTTAATTGCTTTTTCATTCATTACTTCTGTCTGTTTTTTCTCATTATGCCTATTTTGAGAGCTGGATTTTAATCACTTTGCTGTGTCAATGTGACATATCACTGACTTCAAAGCATTGTGGAATTGAATGCCCCCATTTTTCACATAAAGAGTTTCTGTTTTTAATGTCTTATGATTGTGATGCAAAGTACTGGGATAATGCTTTTTGGCTGTAAGGTAAACATGTCTCTTTGCCTCTGTAAGCTGTTGCATGTTGGGAAACTTCACTTTGATCATCTGGTGCTCTGGAATACCTGCTGTTGCTGCTTTGTGATTTCTAAATGGATACTTAGGTTAAATACTAGAATTTAAATAGGCATGATTAAAAAACAAACAAACAAACATTTAATTGTGCAGAAGTTTGTGAGGCCACAAGAACTCATAATGATAATTAAATCAGGCAGCTATTAATCTTTTCAGATTTGCCTTCAGTACAGGACAGGAAATGCAGAATAATGAAGCAGATGCAGGATTTTCTGTAGGTGCTTGATTTTTGTCTGACCTACCCAGATCCTTATCAAAACTGCTGAACAATTTCCCCACGAGTTCTCTTGTATGCACAGCAGTGCCTGTATAGAGTATCTGCAGTTGTAACTGGCCTGTGAAATTAACTCAGAATGTAGAACAAGACAGTGGAGATACATTATTATAAAGCTTATGAAGTAGAGCTTCAAGTCCTAATGCACACTCTGCTTTTGAGAATATTGCTTACTTTAATTATACCAAGCACCAAGACAAAAAGAAAAGTAAATCTTAAGTTGACCATCTGCTTAAAATAGTGAAAAGTGTTGAAGTGTTTATGGGGCTCTGCACCCTAAAATCACATTGACTGATCTGGAAAAGGTTAATGAGAACACTACTGTAAGCTCTTATCTGACTTTCTTGGATCACTGAACTTATTTGGAGTCCTCTCCCTTTCTTCTCTCTGTAGGTTTACCCAAGAGAATGGTTCTGTTACCAGTTATGAAATTCCCAACTTATCCTGTTCCCCACTACTCATTCTTTTAGCAATGGCAGAAGCTAATTCCAATTGATTGAACAACAGTACAGTACAGAATGTTAGAAGAAAAAAAGCCTTTTTATCCTGTTTTCTTTGAACACATACTTGAGCAAAGTCATTTGTAAAGAAACATCTTTTTCCTACTTTTTGATTTTAACAAAATGCAAATTTAGTTCTCTAAAACTTGAAAACAATGTTCTGTGAAATGTTACCTCATTTTCAAATAACTTATACCAGCCTTCTGTTATAGGGAAGAACTAGAAGCTTAAATCTTACGTTTTAAATGAAGTATCCGATTATGTAAAATTAAATTTGTGAAGGATGTATAGAATATAAAACACTGATCACAAATAAACTGTTTTGTTGTAACACAAGAGTACTGCCTGTTTCCTAATGCAGTCACACAGATTCAGTAAATGACCTGTACTTGTTGTAGGGTTAAATGCAGGGCATAGTTCTTTAAAAAGTAAAAAATAAAAAACCCCAAACCCACACAGTAGAAATTTTACAGTTAACATTTAACTTTGTAAATATTATGGTGTGTAACAAACCTAGTAAAATATGGGTTAAAATATTGTTTTATCTTATTTTTTATAGTGGAACAACAGTACCTGAGTTTCCTTATAATCTCTCAGATCAGCATACTGTAACTGTGATATTAGACACAGTTAATTGTCCAAGAAAGCTGTTCACTTGTGCACAAAATACTGAAAAACAAGCAAAACAAAAGGAATTAATCTTAGGCTGTCTCTCTGTGTTAGGTTACATTCTGTGAAACAAGTATTAAACAAAGGAAGTTCCCACAGAAGGACTCTTGTTCTGTAGCTACAGGGATACACAGTGAAGTCCGTATTGCCCAGAGAAAGGACAACAATAGTGTTACAATCAGGTTCTTTAGAGCTAAAAAGCTGTTTGTTTTCCTTCCTTTTGTTTTTACTAAAGGAAAAAAAGAAAAAAAAATTGCACTTGTTCTTGTGGCCTTCTTCACTTTTAAGACTGTCTGCCCACCCTTGATTTTCCATCCACCATTTCTACAGAAAGCATTCTAGTTGTCAATCATATATTGAAACAAAGGGTTCTCCTTTTCCCCCCTTACATTTGTAAGAATCTAAAGCAGCAACAAGGTCCCCATGAAAACTTGCTATTTAATTGTCCCAGTTCTTGTTGAGTGCTGCTGTGAAAAGTGACACACTTCAGCCATAGGCCAGTACTTCAGAGTTGGTGCTCAAACCCAAAGAATCCTCTTTCCAGTGAGCAGTGTGTGCACCTGCCTGGAATTCCAGGACAGGCCCCAGCGCTGCGTTGCCTTCATGTCTTGTAGACTTCTGCACAAAAACTGCTGTGGGCTCTAAGGAGGGATCCAAGTGGTCTTTATTAAGGTATCACCCCACAAAATAAGCAGTGTTGTTGCTTGCACTTCTCTGCTCAGACCTCCCCCATAGCTTTTCAGTAGGTTTGCTTTAGTTGATGGTCTTTAAAGATTGTCTTTACATGCTCTGTTCTCCAACAGACTCTGCTGCTGAGGAGGGGGAGGTTTATATATGAAGAGGGTGTAAAAATGGTGCTTAAAGCAATGTAAAGTTCTTCCTCCCCCACGCCCCCCATTCTAGGGAAAGCAATATTAGAAAAGCATAATCAGGGGTGGCTTATGTAACAAGCTGCTTTCCTTGGAATTAACTGCAGCTGTTATTCTTAAGCTAAGTATTTGTGCTTAGGAATGTGTTCAGATCTGAAATGTTTTTTCTTCTGCCATACCTCTCACTTTCATTTGGTGTTGGTGGTACTTTAATAAAATCTGGCTCTATTGACAAGTAGTGGTGAGCCTGCTGTTGTCATCCAGGAGTTAGAGTTGAGATAAAGAGCAGGGTCTTGGGGATGCAGTCAAATTGAGTGGTGCTCATCAATCACTGATACATTTTGCTGGCCTATGGATGAAAGGAAGCCATCACGGAGCAGAAAAAGCATGGCTGATAAAAGCCCATTTTTGTTAATCAAATATTCATTAAAGGAATCTTTCCTCCGCACACATTTTTTTTGCCCCCCTTCTCCTTTGGAGTTCCCCTGATTGGCAACTTTTGGTAGTTTCCTTTTTTTTTTGTTTTGTTTTTTAATCCCCAGCTTTGTAAATTTCAAACAAAACATTCTCTAAATCGATTCCATACTTTAAACATTTGTAAGCTAAATAACTTGTTCTTATTTCAAAAATAAGGAGGGCGCTATGCTCTTTTCCAACATGATGGCAGTCATTTCAGATGATTTACAGAAGTCATTTTTTATTTTTTGTCATTTGTTGGGAGTTACTAACCACATTGTAAATTTGCCCCCTTGCTGCATATTTTACATTTCTCTGCTTTACTGAAAATATGAATGAGCTGTCAGTTCTTTGTTTAGAAAGTGGTAACCTTGGAAGTGTTAGATGTTTCAATACCTTCAAAGAATCAAAAAGTGCCCGTTTTACAATGAAAATTCCACTTGCAGCTGAAAGAGCAGAGAAATTTAAATGGAGCTTTAGCTTCAGTCTCTCTGACATTAACATGAGGTTTTTGCTTCTCTGCTCTTTTCCCACTGTAGGTGGTTTTTTCATTGACAGTCCCTATTGCCAGCCTCTCAGCATCGCACCTTTTATTATTCACTTGGGCCCTCAAGATTTCTTCTCTGACTTCTAGAACCATCAGGTTGTGTGGCTCGAAATGGCATTTTGTACATGTCTTAAAAGCAAGAACAAACGTGGCTCGTTTTGAGGTTTCTCAACTTCAGACATGGAATCTGAGCTTTTTTCCTTTTTTTTTTAAGTGTTTTTCTCACTTCTTGAACTTTGTTCCATTTAATGAAAAGCAATATTTACTCCAAGCCACAGTCCTTTCTTTGGGTACATAGCAATAGATGTGTATATACTTCTGGTGGTTATTTCTTTACACTAGAAGGGAAAGACTGGTGTGTTGGGAGGGGGGGAAAAACAAACACCAGAAAAAGAAACAAAACTGAGCAGAGTGCCTGCTTTATGCAGTGAATCCTGGGTTTCCTTTCACTATTGAAGTACTTCAGAATTTTAATACTATGAATGTATTTGCATGTTTCCTATGAAAAATGCTACAAAGACTTGCAATGGTCACTCTTGAAGCAGTATTGCTTTGTACCATTGTGCATGTCAGCAGACATGAAATGTAGCAAAAAGGCAGGAGAAAAAAATAGAATATATATTTTTTCCAAAATCTAACTAAATGATATATTCTCTCTCTCTCTCTGTCTCTTTCCCACATCATTAATGTGAGGCACAAAAAGGGTAGGCCTGAACTTGACTTTCAAATGGATTGCTTTTGTGTCTCAAAATCATCACCAAATGATAGCAGAGCAGAATTTGGTAAACATCCAATTCAAAAATCTTTGCTGCTCTAAATTTAGTGAGGTTTTTTTCCTCTTAAATATTTGTATGTTGATATTTTGAGATTGTGAATCAGCAATAACTGAAAGGTGAATGTTCTTTTTAATGGTATTGGAACATCTATATGTTGCAGCTTAAGACTTTTAAAGCAGTTTTCAGCAGGTTAATACCACTTTATTCTCATTCTCTCCGGACCTTCATAGCCATATGCACTTGTATAAAATAAGCAGAAATGTAGTGACTGTAAGCTGAGATCGTGATATAAAAGGTAAGAAATTTTATTTTCAGCTTAAAGAATATTTTTATTGCTTTTTTTCTAAAAATCTCATATACCTGTGACAATCTTGTATATGGCACGTTTTTATTATGTCTTGTTTAACTAAATGTTTAAAAAGGTAATACATGGGATTGAATTCCAACTTTGTATTTTTTAAGGCCACTTCAAATACTCCAGTTCCAGTTAAAAAAGAAATTATTACTAAACACTTTAAGAAAATTGTTTGGTTTTATCAACAGACTGTTCTCCTTCAAGTATTTTTTTTTGTGTAGCATAAAAAGCTGTACTGATACTGCTGTGTGTCAGGCACTGTGTTCCTTGCATCCCTTGGGCAGGTACCAAAGCCACAGCCAGGGTCTGCCTGCACTGAGAGCCAGACCATGGTTATAGGTACGTGGAATAAAAATGGGAAGTAGAATGTGTGATATTATCTAACTAGTACAGAGAGAAATTATTTCCCTAAACTATTAAAGCTAAGCTCCAAATGAAGAATAAAAGGCTTTGATGATATTACAGTTAAAATCTGCAGAGATCAAGTTATATTAGGCCAAATTAATTCATGAAACAAGCCAGGTTTGCTTTCCTCTTGAGGATGCAGTGGGAGGAGAGGAAGGCAGGCAGTGATTTAACTGCATGAATAATTTGCTTAGCTGTGGTTTTCTAAAGCTAGAAATTAGGATACAGCCATCCATAAATCATTTTTTCTGTTCTATAGCAAATGTAACCAATATTTTACTTGGATTAATATGGTTTTAGATTACGACCTGTATGGTGCACATGATATGTGTAGTTTTAAAATACTAGAGGTTTTTTTAATTTGCCTTTCTATAACCTTGCATTATGCAAAGTTGCATCGTACAGTACTGCATAATTGCAGTACTTGCAGTACTTGAAGTTGCTGGAAACAACTCTTTTTATATAAAAATGGTTTAAAAAAGGGGGGGGGAGGTGGGAGCTGGTGATGTATTACCATTTTAGGGTCTCAATTCAGAGATGAAAGCATAAAAAACCTTTAGTGATCACAGTTTATACTGATTTGAAACAGGAAAACGCTTAATATGGAATATGTAGTAGTGTGTGAGGCCCAAAGCTTGTTGTTTTGCATCAAAATATAACAGCAAAACCAGACTATATTTCATTTCAATACTGAAAACACCAAATTCAGTAGATAACTGCATGTGTAAGTTACCCACAAGTCAGGATATGTATGGACAGAATTCATAGGCTCACCTAGAAAAATAGCTGCTAAATAGCTTTGCTACTGTTGGCAGAAAGCTGATCTTGCAAGTGGCCTATATATGTGCTCCTGGGGAAATGAGCTGAAGGAAGTGTAGCAGTGACTTGCCCATGAAAGCACATAACCATTTGATTACATTTGCAGGTGCAATTGATGACCATCAGAATGTCCTTCCCATTTGGTGGTGCAGGGTTTCATCTGCTGTTATCTTCAAGGTGCAAACCTGGGGCTTGGTCTGAAGCTCACTTAAAATTCAGTTCACTCTTTCAGCCTGTCAGGCTAAGCAGTCCCACTCCTGGAGCAGCAGGCTGCTCCCTTTCCTTCCAAAGACAGGAGTTTGTATGCACCAAGGTGCATTTTAAAGATCTTGAGTATTCCTTTCTTAGGCTTAACTGATGTCATTCTCAGAAGCACTGTCTAGTTCAAGAACTGATTAATAAAATGTCTTGCTGACTCCTATTTGATCAGTTTCTTCGTGGCCTGTACTTGGCAGCTTAATCCATTTGTATTGGTTTCCATCAGAACAGGTTTTACTGTGAATTTCTATTTCCTCAGTCATTACCCTTTCAACTCTTGCAATCCTAAGCATTCCTCCAGTCTCCTGTTTCTTTTAATTCTCTCTTTGTTGGATCTTCTGTAAAAGATACTAAATTTCTCTACTGCATTTTTGTTTGCAATGCAAGTGCTCATGGCTGAAATTTGTGCCCTTGCCTTTGCTGCACTCTTCAGTTCAACAGACACCATTTCCTGACATGCAGAATACTTAAACCTCCTAAATCTTGGGGTTTGCAGCCACTTGGAACCAGTGGCGAGATCCTCAGATGCAAGATTGTCTCGAGCAACTGAATTGTTTAGCTGCTTTGTGCAGCTGCTAGTATTGTTGCCTATTTTGTAGTACCTCTTCAGTGAAGCAGGAATGTTATAGTTTGAATTTCTGGTTCATGGAAAAGAATTCTGAAAAAGTTCCTTCCAGTGAGTACATATAAAAATAGGATTCCAGGGAAAGTCTGTGCCTGTACACTACCCACCTTAACTCCAGTTTTAGCTAACCAGCTGATAGTGTGTATTTTTGGAGATGGTGTCTGGCACTTAAAGGGATTAAAAGAAGCCAGAGCTTTACAATAAAGAATGGGCCTGTTTAATGTGTTATCTGTATTGGAGGTGGATAGTATTACCATTGACTTTGGAAGAAAAACTGTCAGCTTCAGCAGTCTGCTCTGCTAACACTGAGGAAAGTGAGGCCATGTACAGAGTGAGGAGAAAATACAGACTGTTCCAATACTCTCCTAACAGGATCAGTTTGCCTCTAGCTGCTCCTGCATCATCAGGCAGGCACTCGGTTTCCCTTTCTACCAGAAATTTCTGAGCACATGACTTCAGGAGACACCTGATGTTACCATATTATATGATACAAATTAGCTGGTAGCTCCTCTGCAAGGAGGTGGCACCTCCATTTCACTAGCTCCAATGGTCAAAGAACTCGAGTTTCAAACAGCACTCTGTAAGTACTGTGTACTGCCAACCATACCTCAGGATTTTCCCTCCTGATGGGTGAGTGGCAGCCTGAATGCTTGTCATTTTCCCAGACACACAGCTGTGAATTTTGAGGACGTAAAGCATTTAATAAAGTATGACTTCAATCCTACTTTGCCAGCCATATGAGATTTTTCCAGGTATGTTCTATCAAGGTTTTAAGGCAACCAGATTGGTTTGCAGAGCTTGGCCAGCTGAAAGCATGGGACGTGATGCTTCCTGCCATCATGTCCTCTCTCTGCCAGTGCTTGCTGTCTTCTTTAAGCAAAGCTTCAGGAGTTGGAACATGGTGACCTTATTCCTGGGCTTTGTGCCACTTGGATGGAGGAAGGCCAGCCTATACTCAAGAAGGGAACGTGTAACATGCAGCTGCTATTGCCCAAGCAATTTCTGTTGGCCACAGTGCACAATCCAAGCCTCACCAAAACAATTTAGTGCCCGGGTAGCTGGTGCCTAAACTGTCTAATTTGCTGTCATGTAGCCAATGTGAGTTAATTAGACGATTCAGCAATTGTCATGGCTCCCTCAACATGCTGCAGACTTTGCAGTTAAATACCTTTGCTTCTGTGAATTCTGTCATCCTTTCCTGATCACGTATCATCCCAGTAAATAACTGATTCTCTCATATTTTGGAATTCTAACACAGAAGTTTTTCAGTTCTTAAAAACTGTTAATCAGCCTATAAAGAGCTTCAGAGAAACAAGTTCTACACATATTTCAACTTATCTATGTGTCAGGAGACTATTTCTACTCATTTGCAAAGATCTGAGAAAACTACTCTGGCATCTCTGACCTCTGGAGACTAGTATTCTTTCTTTGAAAACATCTGCCTTCTGGAGGAAAAAAGATTTAAAGCATGTCTTACTCAGTAAAAGACTGTGCCCTTTAGCCATTGAAAGAATTTACTCAGGGAAAAGTGCACAAATCTAAAATTATTTGAAGCTTTTTGCTTTCATTGAGAGAATACAGATAGAGAAAATTTCCCAGTCTACAAGTTCCTCATATTATGAGAAAGCAGCAGATGAAGAGAGTGACAGGAGGATTTTTCAAGTGGTCTAGGAAAAAAAATTTCCTGTCTGTTGGCTGTTCAACTATAGGACATCATCTCTTGGCACTTCTCAACCTGCATGATAGCAATAAGTGTGAGCTCTAATTCTCTCCCAGCAGTGTCCTTGGAGAGCAAGCCTGGCAGTCCCTGTCTTTTCAGACACGAGTCCCCTGAAAGAAAGCATCCCCTGCTTCATTTGTAATTCTGCATCTGAACTTCTGAGAGCCTAGAGGTGGGATTCCTGAACACCTCTCCAGAACTGTGCAAGTGAACAGCAACATTCCAGTCTTAAGACAAAATTCCAAGTTTCCCTCTTTGGCTTGGTAGGCTAAGATATGATCATTCAGTGTTGGAATGTCTTGCCTTTAGCCAAACTCTCTGTAGAAAGTTGCCTGTTAATTAGTCAGGGGAAATGTATGTCCCAGTTTCAAATGAGCTCCAAGTCACAGAAGCAGCTTATAAGAACAACCACTATTTCCGCTGGCTCTGGGAAACAGCAGAGCTCTGCTGCAGTGGATTCTTTTGGATACATGATGAGATATGTAAATAAGTTGATAATTGTTCTCAGTTGTGAGGCTGACTAAGATCTTTCTCCTCTCTGGCTCAAAAGAATGAAAATGAGCTCTGCTGGACTCACTGAGGAGTTCTGTTAAGAAAAGTTGTACTGGCTTTAAAACAGTAGCTCAGGACAGTTACTGACAGTACAAAACAGTAAGTTAAGGACACAAACCCTCTCAGGCTTCCTGCTGAAGAGATCTGTTGAAAAAGGAGCTACTTTATTGACTTGTTTAAAGCAAAAGGAAAGGGATATTGTAGTTCCATCTGCTATCTATAGCATATGAGACAGCTTGTCTGACAGCTCACTGGTTTCATTCTTCTGTTAGCACATCTCATTTTCTGTGAACCTGATCCTTATTGTGACGTGGAAATTCTGTTACAGTAATTTTGGAGCTTTTCACTGGAGAAACTCGGCACTGAAATCCTGTGCCTATGGACTGTGGCACCAGTTTTCACCTGTACATTAACCACCTAAGTTCGTAGTTAAGTGTTTGACATTACTTGTCATCACAGAGCTGCTTTATTCTTCAAGCCCAGAATTCTCTCTTCTCTTCTTTGTTTGCATCATCCAAGTCCACCCCTGTTTATGTTCAGGTCTCCCAGTGCTCCAGACATCTTCAGTTTACAGTTCTGCTCACAGAAATGGGATTGATTCCATTGTTTGTAAACAGAGTTTAAGGTAATTCAAAAGCATAAGCAGGGCACATATGCCCGTTCCTCTAGTCTGGGATTTTCTAGGAGAAAGGGTTTTCTGCTAGGCCTGTCTGATGCTGTGTAGGCAATGCAATGCCTCACTGAGAGGAGCTGTGTGAGTTTTGTAAGAGTAAAGTTTATCACAGTGTAAGATTTACATTCAGTAAAGTAGTTGTTTTTTGTCCTTCAATTCCTGTGGCTGCATGAGGCATTCAGGCCACATGTTTACCTTGACATTCAAGAGGAGCTGAATGTCCAAAAATGGTATGTGAAGATGTGTAGTTCGAAGGCAAATTTCTTATTTTAGATATGTTTTATCCTGTATTTGATGCCTTAACTCTGTACAATCTAAGGTCATACATACTGTACCACAGGTAGTTTAATAATGTGTTTTGGAAGAACTCATCAACTCTAGTCTACAGAAACTCTTGCACAGACTGAAGCCTTCTCACTGGGAGTTTCTCTTCCATGTTTAATTAATAATCCATTAAGAAACAAGAGATGCATGAACTTGAAGAGCATATAAAAATTTTAACTACAGATTGAGACTGAATTTATCTGATTTCCAACTCCAATAACTAAAGGTACAGTCTCTTCTATGCTATGTAAGTAAACATCAAAAATTTTTATAGCTAGGTAGAAGTGCATGTTTGTGAAAACCTCTGGACTGTTATCTCTACTGAAAAGGCATTAATTGAATGTAATTTGCTGTCCTACACTCATGGGTAGAGGGGACTTGGATTGAGTAAGAGTTGCAATTAATTTTTAATTCCAAAAAAGCGTGTGGAACTTAAGCCTCATTCCTGCCTCTTACCTGGATCTAGAAGCTCCAGGTGCCTTATGCTGCTTTGCAGTCTGTGTGAACACACTTGCTGAATGCATCTGGTCCTGGTGGAATGGACTGAGGTGAGAGAGAGAGAGAAGAGAAAATAAATGAAGCCAGAATGTTCTTCTTCAGTCTTAAAGGTTGAGCATCATAGATAGGAAGCTGGAGAGAAAGCTGCACTGCCTTTTCCAAGTCCATTAATACCATCTGTGGTAAAACCAGGAGGTTTACATCTACTGTGGTACACCAGCAGCCTTAGTATATTATGTACAGGAGAAGATGGTATTGTTTTTTCAATAATTTATGAGGAATTAGATGAGTGGTTTAAGCTCTCCATATAGCAAGCTAGAAGTTGCTAGTGATGTTGTTATAGGAGATTTTTTTTTTTTCTGTTCCATAACTAAGTCCAGGATGGAAGGTTTTCCAGAGGAGCAAGGGGAACAGGAGAAACCCAATGAACAAACTTTTTGTTTATCTTCTGATGCAGCCTTATCAAAAATAGGGAGAGTGTTCCAGCCAGGGTATATAGCCTGCAACTGAATCTTGGCAGGAAAAGAAGTAACAGTAATTTCCTCTAAAAGAATACTAGTGGCTTAGTTCTACAATGCCCACAGTGCTCTAGACAACTTGCTTTTACACAGAACAGCACAGCAACAAGGGAAAGGAGATACTTCTTCTAGAACTACATGTTGTACATGTTTTGGGTCATCAATACTGGTGCAACTAGTTATGACAAACTAGGTTCATCTTACCAGAAAAGCATACTTTGACATTCTATCCACTTCTATTTTTTTAAGCTAGAGGGGAGTTAATTATAGCACTCATCTGTTTCAGAGGGAGTAGAGCAGAAGGTAAGTTTCAACTTCATACTTCGAAGCTGCTATGAATAAGTTGATTAACAGTGTTCCATGGAAACAACCTGATTTAATTATTTATTTTCTTTGTGCTCGTTTCCATGTTCTTAGAAAAGCACAAGCTTGTGTAAGCATAATCAATACAAAGTTACTCAGGGTATTGTGTCATCTCAGCAGTGGACACTAACTGCATCTCAAGTCGACCAGCACATATAAATCAAGCTTAATTAAGAGGAACAGAACATCTTGGCACATTTTGCTTTACTACTGGCACTGTTACAATGTAATGATCTATGCATACAGAAATGTGTGTATTGCTGCACTCCCAATAGAACCGGTAGTTCTGTAAGGGCATCCTGTAAACTAACAAAGTACAAAGGGTAGGAGAGAGTCTTTTTCTTTCATTATTTCCACAAAGAACTGTTTATAAACAGATGGAAAGTGATTCTGCTCAAAGCGGAATGATGGTGGGCTGAAAAACTGCACTGAGAGCAGTACAGCTTTTGAGAAGTTAGTGATTATATCAATTTAAAAATCTAATTTGCTGTACTAAATTTCCTGTGTTTTCACAATAGTATCAGTGCTTCCCTGTTCAAACTAACCGGATAAAGACAAAGTGTAGTTTTCTAATAACACCAATTACATGAAAATATACATATACTGGAAGAAAATGGGAGGCTGTACTGCAGAGAGCATATTCAACTACAGAGCCGTTCTCTGGGCAATGCTGCATAATTCAAGAGTCAGTAAATATGCCTTCAGGGACAACATGATACAGAACAGATGTTTAAGACAAAAACAAACAAAAAACCCCTCAACAAACAATAAAACAACAACAAACCCACAAACAAAACCCTCACAGCTTTGTCTACTCACACATTTTTTCTTCCCCCAAAAAGGACAGGTACATTCATAGGCGCTTAGTGAGTTACACGTCAGACATCACAAAGGTCCTTAAGCACAAAGGTTTTAAAGCTATTCTTCTGGACAGAAAAGGAAGTTGACTTTGTCTTCCAGTTCCAAAGTGTAGTGTCTTATTTCTTATCCTAACCCTAAATCAGTATTTATTGATCAAACTGACTAAGCTTTTTAGGTTGACAAGCTCTCTACAAAGCAATTCTATTCTCAAGCCTCTTCAGGGGCCAGCAACTGGTGCTTAACTACTACTTCCACTCCAGAACATCACCCGTCCTCCAGCTGTCCCAGAGCCATTCTGGGACACTTGCACTTCTAAGAGAGGAATACTGCTGTGGGGGACTGTGAAAGCCACTGAAATACTACAGCAGAGCAAGTCCCTGTGGGCTCTGTGCTTTTTAAAGTCTTGTCCAGTTCTGAGGGACAAAGTTGAGCATGAAACCTGTACTGCCAAACGTACCAGCCCTTTAACGAGGACATCTCTGGGAAGCAGTCTCAGAAGTGGAGGCTTGGAGGAAAGGCTGGTGTTTTCCAAGTTCAACTCATAAGCTTTATGGTTGAGTTTCCACCCACCAAAAATCACCATCAGTCAAATCAATTAAAACATCTGGTTCAAGTTTGGGCTAAAACATTCCCCTTGTATAACCCAAACTACTATCCACCTGAAGAACTCTTAAGTAAAGAGTACTCAGGAGGCAGAACCTGCTAAGAGCCTGCACACAGAAGGCAGACAGGAAATCTGGCAGTGCAGTGCAATGGGACTTTTTTGATGACAATTACTTCTACAAGACAAGGTAAAGACTAAGGGAAGTGCTTTGGGGCAGCGTTTCATGCTCAGCAAGTTTGCAGAGGGAAGAAATGCAATTCTATAAATCACTTGTACTGTATTTCTGTTTCTAGACTTGAATGAATTTCATTTTCCTTTGTGGGTCAGCATAGTAAACATTAAAGAAAAGGTCTATTTTTCTAAATCTCTTTCACCAATAGAGGTCTGACCTGCAGCCAACAAATGGATTTATTTATCCACAGAGGACAGAGTGTTTATTTTTACACTAAGAATGGATATGGCAATGAATAAAAAGCAGTATGACCTTTGAACTATCTAAACCTTAAATACCAAGAACAAATTCCACAAATTCGTAATATGGTGGACATTTCCATCTTTCTTCCCAATAAGTCTGTCTTTCAAAAAAAGTTACCCAGAATTAAACTTTCAAATTAAATACAAGATTGACCCTTGTGGGCTAATTACAGACTACTTTCAAAATATTTAAGATTTCTCTGGTTATGTCATCTGCAGAGAACAATGATGATCAAACTATCCCTGACTACCCTGTAAAATAAAACAATATTAAATAAAGTAATTCGGTAACAACTGTAGCTATTTATAGCACTAAAAATAGAATCTGAACATTCAAATTGTCTTAATTTGGTAGCAGCTGAGTGGGAAGAAATATAACTGCACAGTGAATTTTAAATTGAGCTGTATCTACTCACTAGCCAAAAAGAGCCTGCAAATGTAAAATAAATGGAATGCCCTTGTACATTCAGCTGCTTCCTCATGTGATGCTGTACCCTGTACACTTGGCTTCATTTGGCTTCTGTGTTGTGGTCTGTACACCAACCACTGTTACTAACTGTACACAACACTTAGCACTGCACTGTAATTCTGATTCATTTGCCACTGATTGTAACCCAATGCTACAGACTTCTCTGTATATAAAACTGTAATCATGTTCCATTTGCTTCCAAGAGCATACAATAAAGGCGTATCTGTAAAGAGGAATCGTGGCCTCATGACTGGTTTGGGGTTTGTTTACAGTGAAGAAACTGCCTGCAAGGATTGGTGAAACCTGGGAAGCTAAACCATGGAAGTCTGTTCTACTTGAAATTAGGTAATTGGCTGAGCACAGAGGGGAGGCAGGCTTCCTACAGCTGCAGTTTTATCAGAGATGACTATTAGAAAAGTTGACTTTGAGATGTAAACTTAAAGCACATTTAAGCTATAACGAGGAGAATGCATTCCTTCACAGAGGTGGCAGACAACAGAGTAAACAAGAATAAGTCTTGCATGAGCACTGAAATTGTGCAAGGGTTGCTGCACACCAGTGCCACTGGAGGTTAGCCAAGGGAAGCAGTAACAGAAAAGCTCAGAAAAGCCTGTGAGGAGACTAGCCAGGAAGGCAGGTTTTACTTCAGAAATAAAACATGTCCTTTCCTAGTATTCAGCTAATAAGAAAAAAACAGATGTCTATTTTTTTAAAAGATAAATTATAGATACAAGTGTCTTCTTCAGCTTTGCTTTTTCTCTCCTGCCCCTCCAATTTTACTGCTTTCCCTAAAAACATTAAATTCTTGTGGTGCCAGGCTTGTCCTATGAGGACTGAGGCAAATCCAAGATATTTCCTTGATCCAGAGCCATTGAGGGCAGGAGTCGAGGATACCGTGAGAATTGTGTGACTGTTCTTGGCTTGAGGCTGCAACTCATGGTAAGATTTACTGGAATATACAAGTATGTCCAGCTGCCTAGAGTTACAGAACAGTTTTACTCTATAAGGGAAGATAAGAGTTCATTTTAGCACATACTCTTACCTTTTTGTAGAAGTCTTTTTTCTGGTCATCTATTCAGCATTTCCAGTCTATGTGCAGAGGTCATTAACCAAATTCAGAGGAAATCAGCCTTGAGGAAGGCTTAAAAACTGCTGTGAGCTGGCCAAATATGAGACTGCTCTTAATAAAACAAGTATGGAAACCCACAGCTTAGCATATATGAGAACTGGAATAAGACTTGGTGTGAGACTTTTTTGCACTCACTAGAACAGTGTGCAGCCAGCCAAGTCTGCTCTTATGCAGCAAACAAGTCAGTTATGCACATAAGAGCTTTTGAGGGACCACTGTACCAAACCAACTACACTAGGTGTCACTTAAAATGTAGAGCTGCATGAAATATTTAGCAAGTAAGATTCATGAAGAACTGGCCATAATCAGTTAAGAAAACATCATTATCACTTGGCTGAAACTGAGGTCAATTTTACCCTGTCTGTCAGCATAATACCCTACCTATGTATGTGCCTAATGTTAGCTGGCTTATTAAGAGGTCATGTAGAAAGCTACCTCAGGATTATCATCTCGGAGGTGCTGAGAAGACTGGCAGCTCTTCAGCAGTAGCCTGGCAACTACTGGTCAGTGCTAGCTAATGAAATAAACTGGGCTCACTCCAGGAGCTGGCTGACATTCTGTGGCCTCACAGGAATGAAACAAGGGGGAGGTAAAAGAGTGGTGCATGGGAGGGGTAATACAACTCTGAGTCTAGACAGATAAAGGAGGTTGACATGTCTTCTTTCTTCACTGTGAAACTGCCTGACATCTCCTACTTAGTTGTATTCCTGTCCTCCTGTAGATATCTTAAACTTACCCAAGGAGGTTACAGTGCCTTGCTTGGGATAACAGGGAAACTGATTTGTGGCTCCTTGTATTAATCACTATTACTGGATCCTCACTCCCCGAGCCCAAAACCAAACCAGACAAACAATACACAACTCTGTCTACTTCTCCTTAGCATACTGCAGTGCCTCTCACTATGAACCTGCAGATGAATGCATGCAGTGAAATCTGCAACAGAAAGCTCCTTCATCATTTTCAAGCCCTCCCCAGTTGCTGCTTGGCTGCTCCAGCCCCAATCCCTGGCTGGCACAGCGCTGAAGGGATCCATGCAGAAAGAGCCATCTGCTGAACAAGCAAGACACCCAGTTTATCTTGCTTCAATCACAATCACCTTGAAAAGGTGTGCTTGATTACAGAGGAAGCAGGAGAAAATTATGTATTGACAGCTGTCCATGCTACTAACTAGACAGCCTGTCAATTCCACATGCACAGAACTACATCTATAAATTTGTTAAAAAAATCAGAGAACTAGCTTTAGCCTCACTTTACAATCAACACACAACACAAAACAATATAAATTTCATGGACTACTCTATCCTAATTTCAGCAGCTTGACTCATGTAGCTGTCAGTTTCCTTTCCTCATGAATAAACAAGAGATCTCCAATGCATGGTTTTGTAACAGGCATTTGGGACACTAAAGGCTGACAGAAGCTCCTATTTCGTCAAAAGCATACTTATGGCCTCTCCACAGCAAACACTAAACCATCCCTCTTGTGATTTACTTTTAAAGAGACCTGCAAAACAGTAAAGAAAAGCAGTTAATGCAGAGTGAAACTAGAGATCTACTATGAAAAGAAAAGTAGGATACTTAATAGTATCTCAAACGAGGACATGTATGTTCCCCAGACTCACTGACACCTTCCACAAGGCTGCTGGACATCTGATGATTCCAGGATTCCTTGCAAAAAAATCAGAATGCACTCATGTCAGCATCTAGGTTTCCGAAACTTACATGCAGGACAGCCTGAGCCAGACCCTACTTCCCACAGGACCAGTAACTTGGGTGACAACTATTAGTTGTCATTCAGAGCAAAGACTTTAAGCATGGGATCAACTCCTATCGCTCCACAAAGAGGATCTAAGAAGCCAGCTTATGAAAACTGTCCACTGGACATCAGGTCTAGTGAAAATTTCATCTTCAGACCAAAGTCCCACACAACTACTATACTCTACCTCAGTGCCTCCACCATGCCCCGAGTGTCCCCAGTGCCAGAGCAATCTCAGTATCTGCAAAGCTCTCTACTTTACACTTTACACTTACATGAGCATTATCTGTCCTTACAGGGCAAGACTTCAGTAAAAGAGAAGTCATTTCTTTGCCACCCTCTGCAAAGCTAGCACAAATTCTTCACCAGCACCTCTCTTCCTGCAAGAACAGACGTGTCATCTCACTTAAGTGCTCATGACATAATGCTGACCTTGGTTGTTTGCTGCAGGATAGAGTTCCAGCAAGTCAGCTAGAAAGAGTTCTTCTTCCCATTTGCTAAGCTGTAAATTATCTTTTCCCCTTTTGTCACCTCATTCCTTGGTACACTCAGCTGAAAGAAACTGGAGCTGCTAATGTTTTCAGGGCCTTGAATTCATCTTCACTTTGGGCTATACATTCCAACACATTTATTTGTAAAACTATAAAAAGCCTGTGTGTACTCATTTGGAGTAAGAGAAAAAGGCCTTTTCTTGCTCCAGGCACAAACACAAGGAAAAAACCTAAAAAGGCCTTTGGATGTCAAAAAAGGGTCTCATGCCCCAGCACAAAAAACACTTCTCTCAACCTTTTGCTTAGGTACTGACACATACCAAAAATGAGATTTCCTGCTTTCAGCAAGGGCAGTCTCTGCTGCCATAACCAGCCCTCTGCTGGTTATGATTTATTCAGATGGATAATTTTTTTAATCTGGGTAACTTCTGAGTAGAAGAGGAAAGACTACAACGGGGCAAGATGACAAACTATAGCTCAGTAAATCAGATTGTGTTGCCCTGCAAAGCAACTGTCAACTCATTATGCTCCATTTTATCTTGGCAATAGTGGAGACAGAGCCGGGCTGGCACCCTGCCTGGCTGAGGGGTGGGATGGTTCCTACACATCCACTTTGTAGACAGAAGGCACAGAATCAATAAACCATTCCAGTTACAGAAAAGGATCTCCCCTCACAGCTCTGGCTGACCTGTACAGAAAAGGCAGTACCACAGATGCTTGGTCATTATTCTAGTCATTGGTTCTGTAAATTTTGTTCTGCATATAGCTGAGGGTAAAAAACACAGAGCTCATTAAAGGAGGCATCTGTGTACAGCATTTGATAAAAGTCCAACAGAACTGGTCTGCTATGACCAGGCTGCGTGTCCAAGCAGCTATCTCAAAATATTTTATACTCCATTTAAATCTCTCACCTTGCTAGCTATGTACAAAGGGCACGTGGACTATTCAGTGTTGTCTGGGACAATGAACTGGCTTATTTTAATACTGGAACAAAGTAAAAATTTCTGAAGCTGAAGCAAAAAACAATGCCTTCCCTTGAAAAAATATCAAACTTTTTAAAAACCGCAGAGCCCACTAAGGCCAGACTAGCACATACCCAGATAGAACAGAAAAACACAGCATTGTTCTGCAGCACCTTTACCTTCTAAAGACATTTAAGAGATCACAGCAGGCTGCTGAGTTGGTAGCAGATTCAAAAAACAGTCTGTTACTGTAACTCTGAGACTGAAGGCACCCAGGAACTCAATAGTTTGCTGTTTGTGTCTGTGTTAGCAGCAGACATCTCATCCATAATTCATGTAAGTCTGGCGCAGGCTTCCATAGCCCCTCTGCACATTGCGTTTTTCTCCATACCATGCAAAAATACCTCAGGGAGATGCACAGTGGTAATCTCACAGAAACACTATCCTCTCCCCTCATTGTCAGGTGAGATTTTGTTCCACAAAGTTATTCTCAGCGGGATTGTACAGCAGACCTGCCATGCTCTGGGTAGGTGGAGAGCTCAGATAAACACCACTTAGTAAGCAACAAGCCTTCAGCTTCCTTCTTTCCCATCCATTCACTCTCATGCACCAGTACTAAATTACTGTGAAGGCTCTTACCTAAACTAGCATGAGCCTTCCCATGGGGCACAAAAAGACATTAAGTCACCTCCCTCTCTTCTTGTTAGGCAAGAACTGTGCCAAAAGCATGGTAGTTTCCTGTGCCATTCTTAAAAGAACTGATAAATCCCCCTGCTTACAACAGGAGAATGAGTGCTGTGCCCGTGTCGGCTTCCATCTCAGCTACCACCTTTTCTCAGGCACAGAAATTAGATGAGCTCTGCACAGCAGTTTTCTTCTCCCTATGTGGGATAAACTGGCCAGACATATTAGAAAACCTCACCGGTTGTCATTCTAGTGTCACCCCTCAAAATTAATTTATGAATGTGGCTCTAAGCCTATCCTTTACCCTAGATCAAAGAGAGAACTCTATGCACTAGCAGATGCTCAGAGCAGGGAGTCTGAACACACAGCTTTGATGTATTCATGGTGTACACTAACTGTACACTCTGCATGATGAGGGCTTCTGCTCCTATTTGGCAGCCTGCAAATCTCATCACTTCTGCACCTGGAGAGTCCTTCTGGAGCCTGAGAGTCCTGAGTGGCTGCGATTCCATGGGAAGCACTGTAGAACCTTCCTAAAAATCACAACTGTCATACAAGCTGTTGTTTAAGGTGAACCTCTGCAACACTGTAACTAAAACAGCACCCTCACTTACAAAAACCTGTACTCAGAATAGTTACCACCACCAGAGACAGTCATGTAGAGAGTTAAGCGGCACACCAAAGGCCCATAAGGTGAGATCATGATACAGCAAGTGAATAAGTATGGTCATATCACCTCCAACTGTAAATCAAGTCACTAAAGCTGAGCAAAAAATACTTTGCCTTAACATTTTCATTAAGGTAAAGTTTTTTGTATTCTGAAAAACTTTTCACTATTATTTGATAAATTTTTTCTACAAAGTTCACTACACCTTACCTCAACCAGTATTAGTAAATCAAGAGTAAGACAAAGGCAGTACTCTAAGATAAATGTGTTAGAAATACACAGACTACAATTTTAATGCACTTTCTCCTAGCAGATCCTTTTTGTACAACGACATAACAAAGCTTTCAAAACAGACTCCTAAGAGAACAACAAGGAATGTTCTAGCTTTGTAACTACTCCAGGTACCACTCGGATTGCAGATTTTGGATCTGCTAAAATGAAATGAGGGTTCACAGAGGTTTTTTCTAATTCTGGGTACCTAATATATGAATAGATACCTGGGAAAATTCTACTCTTAACAAGTTGAACATTTCTCAACAACTCAGGTTTAGTGACACAGGTCAGCACATAGAAAGCAGGTGGTTTTTAAGAGCATGTCTCCCATATCCAGCTGTGCCAAAGCAACAGAGCCCTGCCTCCCATGGATTTCCAAGCTGGGCCCTTTGTGAAACCATTCCCAGCCTGTACCAGCCATCATCAGCTGGGTCAGATTAACCAGCTTTGTTGCTGGTCTGAAGTAACCACTGCTCATTTTGTAAGAAGAAAATTCTAAACCACCACCAACCTCTCCACTGGCAGACCAGCGTGACATGACCCCAACAGTCCACAGCAACTGGCAAAACACTTCTGATGCTGGCACCACATCTGGAAGTAGCAGAACGCTAATACATACTCCAGGATGGCAAATGCAAGAAAACCAAATAAATTAGAAGTTCAGCATGAGAAATGCAGATGCAAGAAAGCACTTGCAAGTTTCTGTCTTTATGTCTTCCCTGACATACAATTAATATAACATACCAAGCAGACTCAGTAACACATGTAGTAGGGAAAAGACAGCACAAATTATTTATCTTGAAGCCTGCAGCACTGGCTGGATGCTACCTGGAATCCTGATACATTCTTTCTTTATTAGTTCGTTGCTTGAATCACCTAATTGCTGAATTTTATCAGAATAGCTTTCAGCTTCCTAAAAGTATAAACAACAAGATTAAATGATCATTCAACTAAAATTATTTCTGTTAAGAACCTTGCTATTTAACACTGCTCTTTAGAAGTCTTGCAGGGTCCAGGACTTGCACAGTGCCATCTGCAGCAATTTAATCTATGCCAATTTGGGTCAAACCCTGTAGTATAATTGCTCGATTAAAAATAAAAGATACTTCACAAAATTGGTTAGCAAACTGCTTCTGCAGCCCTCAGGGAGAGATCACATAAATCATATTCTCCCATTACTTCAGGGACAGAAATCTGTAAAGTTCTATTTTCAAGTTTTTACTTTATGTAAATACATTTCTGTGGATTACATGTGTAAATAGATAAGCTAGAGTATTTTTTCCTACATGCACTGCTACTGCACAGAAACAGCTTCCTTTTACACATCTAGACAAGCATTACCTCCGTGATTCTAATATTCACAGAAGCAGATTTTTTTCCACCCTCATCCGAGTCCTCTGTACTTCCAGCAGCGGTACACAACCAATACTCAGCAGAGCCTATAACAGAGAGGAGGAAGCCATGAACTGCCTTAAGCTTCTCAGCAGTCAGTGATCTGATTGGCTTCTTGTTGAGCAGGGTCTCCATGGGGAGAACAGTACAAGGCAGCCACTCATCACAGTACAGACCACACAGCTTAAGTGCATGCTGTTTTATTAGCTTGCACATATTATTTCAGAGCTTTCCACTTCAGGACTCACTTCACGTCTCACCACAGCTGGTGCAGGAAAGGAGTAAACCTGTCTAGGACTATGACAAGATGGCAAAGAAATTGCCCCCCAAGAATAACAGGTGTTGATGCTACACATGAAAAGAATTTACCACCTCCGCAACCGAGAAGTATATGGTCTTGGCTGTGAAGGGCACACACACACACACAAATACAAAAACCCAGTACATTTTCTTCAAACCTCTTCTGTCTTCCACTGCCCTACCACTCTCCAGACACCAGCACACTGATGAGAGCAGCCTCTTGAGGGAATTCCCCACAGACACACAGTGTGGGAAATGAAGGAACAGCCATGCTGAAAGAGGCCTCTCCTCCCCTCAAGGTCCCAGGATCAGGGGCGGCTCTGCTCAGGGAAGGCTGCTCAGGTGCCAGCACTCAGCTCCTCCTTCCTGCCTGAGCAGATCCAGCCTCTCCCCTCGCCACCTCCATGTTCCACAGCCCCATTGCCTCGACTCAGCCGTGCCTCACGGTCTCACCTCCTACGAACTTTCCAGCAAACAAAATGGCGCCCGGAGCGGGCACCGTGGGTGACACCCAACCCTCGCTGCACGAGCCGCCATTCCTCACAGGCCACTCCAGCTGCCAATCACTGCGCCAGCCAATCAGAGAGCGCGCTGGACGCGCGGGTTCTGCCCCCCAGGCCTCGGGGCGGGAGGCGGCAGCGCTCCTGAGGTGGCAGCCGGAGCCATGAGCACCCCTGAGGCAGCGGGTGCTGCGGTCCGGCGGTTCGCTCTTTGCAGCCCTACAGGAAGCAGCCTGAAGAATGTGGAGTGGTTCGCACAACCCCTCCTCAACTAAATCAATCTCAAGTGATCATCTCTGTATGTTAAACTTAAAAGCCTGCTCAGTTCCACTCATCTGCTGTGAGAAAACACTTGACTTTAAATGCTACACCCACGCCAGGCAAAATATGGTTTCTTAACAGGCCCAGTCATGCTTTTTGCACAGTCCTTGCTTTCCTGCCATTCCTGTAACTGGACTGCAGCTGTGTGGCAAGATTATACTAAGAAAAAGCCTTCCGTATAGGATTACACTTTATCCTATTTCATTAGCATGCAGAAAATGCAGCAAAATTGAATCCTCACTCCTCAAAGTCATTATGGACACAGAGCAGTTAATTCTAACAAAATTTGGAAGGTTTTTGTATCCAGAGTCCTTGATTGTCTTTGTTAATGGAGAAATAATACAGCATGACAACAACAAAAAAAAAAGGCAGAAAAAAATTTGAAATAGAAAGCAATTTTCACTGTGCACACCAATGACACTTTTTTTTTTTTTTTTATTTAAGAAGGATCTTCAGTTTAATTAATTGGCTCACAAGAGCTTCCCTGTTCAGTCAGAGCAGCGGGCACATGGCTGGGGTTAACCCTCACCCCACAGCACCCTCCTGGGGCTGAAAAACCTCCCCAGATGAAGCTGTTACCTTGGTCACCTCTGTGAAGTGTCTAAAGTTAGGCTGGATGAACGCGAGCCAAGCTGCTGAACAGATGGAGTGAAATCCTCCTCTGTATAACAGGAACTTTGTATCTCTGCCATGGATAAGAAGGGCAGCTAAAAAAAGGGAGGGAGGTGGTTATATAAATCTCTAGGAGGTTTACCAGCAATGCTTAAAGGTAAAACTTTCTGAGAGAGCTTGAATATCCACTTCCTGAGCAGCCAAGTAGTTCTGCAACAAAAATGAGATGACAACACCAGAGCTGCCACACTACAAGACCGTAAGAACTTGATGATGCAGCACAAACATGCAAAGCATTCCGAAGCTGGAGCCTGGAGCACACTAGACTTAAATTCCAGTATCAGCACAGAGGCACTTATCTTGAGTTCAGTGCACAAAACCAGCTGAGAGAACCTGTGAAGTGAAAGGTGCTTAACTACCAACAAATAACTAACCATCTTATTAATGCCAAAAATGCTACCAAATACACTCAAAATGCACTCATTCCTTTTTGCTTGCAGGTTTGTAAAATATTCATGCATGTAGCAGCTCTGACCCCATGTCTATCTTTTTACCTTCCTTATTCCTATCTCAGACATCTCCAATTTCACCTTTCTCAAAATTTACTTCTTCCCCATGTCTCACATGTAATTGTGCTTCAAAAGACACAGCACAGCATCCATTTCTTGTAATTAGCTGGGGGTATTTTAGATAAAGTTAGACATGAAATAAATATTTTGCCTCTTGCATCAAAATCCTTCAGGTAGATATCTAAAGTAATCCATAATGACTGGAAACTGGCTATAAAATGTTTATTAGAAAATGCTGTGAAGCAATTAGTTTCTAAGCCCTTAAGTACCTCATTTTTGGAAGCAAGAGGAAGCCACGCCATTTCCCAGTCCCTCTGGAAAAGATAAGTGGATGAAGTATTTTGGGCTTGAGCTATTCCTTCTTTCCGCCCTGGTCCCCCCTTCTCACATTTACCTTCAAAACTTGTATTTATTGAGAAACTGCAGAGCTGAAGTTACCACGGGGTGCACCTCTGTGGAAAACAAAGCAGCAAAGTCTATGCACAACCTTACAGTGCCATTCTCTAAAAGCAGAAGTTTGGCTAGAAAAGTGTAAGTGCAGAAACAGCCTCCTAGAGCAGGGCTGTTTTTGGATTCACCTTTAGCCATTCTAGTGACCAAAATACTTTTTACTCCTTGTTTTCCCTGCAGAACACAACCCAGCTAGGGGAGCCTGCACTGC
Organism: Phaethornis superciliosus; assembly: GCA_023637945.1. Classification (NCBI taxonomy): domain Eukaryota; kingdom Metazoa; phylum Chordata; class Aves; order Apodiformes; family Trochilidae; genus Phaethornis; species Phaethornis superciliosus. The sequence continues at coordinate 7,477,709 of JAJQWJ010000022.1, forward strand.
AGTGTGACCCAGTTCGTGCAGCCCTCCAGTCACACAGCTAAAACTGTGCTCGGTTGTGACTAGAAAATCCTAGTGAAAATGATGTGACTGACACCAGGCCTCACAGAACTTGGTACTGGTGATGACAAGCAGAGGTAGCCTACATTTATTTGGCAGATCCAAGCAGAATCTGGAGGGCCAAGGGAAAAAAAAACATCTCTATATCGGACATGTTTGAGAAATACTGAGTCACAAACCTCAAGCTGCACAAGGTCATTTTTGCAGTTTCTTTTTTCAAAGCAAGCCCTAGGTTTTATTATATAAAGCTGTGTTGGCAGCACTAAGAATATGCAGTCTTTTTTAGTAAAGCCCTTTGCAGCATGACTAGGCTTTCACTCTTAAGAGAAGCTTGCAGATGCTACTGCTTCTACTTTAAGAAGAGAATTAGTTTTATGCTGAAAAATATTTAATTAATTTCCTGTTAAAATGAAATGAAACAACAAAATAGTTATACAATTTTACTAGTTTATATTTCAATTCATAAAGTATACACACTGCAACTATGCTACCACAATGTCCACGCATCTAATATTGATGTAGTTACAGTATTTTTTTTGGTATTAAACAATAGAGACAATGTATGCAGTTAAGGAAAAAAGCTTGGACATAGCATGTTCTATTCCGTAGTTACAGAGTACATTAGCTAGCATTAGTACAGTAAACAAGAAAAAGGTAGAAATACAAAATAAACCAAGTATCTTTATATACAAACCAGTGCCTCTTATTGTTACCAGCTTATACTCACACTGCACACGAAATTTATCCACTGATGCAATAGATACTTCAGCATAACACAAACCATTATAAATAAAAAAAAAATTACAAGGTGCAAAACTCCATTCTACAGCTTTCTGGTGAGAACTCAAGACAATCCAATGAATAAGAAATCCAAGTATGTTTAGCACCTATTAGTGCAACTGCATTGAGCGTGACAAATGACCTGCAAGAACCTCTGCTCAGGTTACCAGGGAAGCCAGTTGGACAGCTATAGATGCTCGCAGCTACACTCACGCAGTGATTTTTGCCTCATAAATGTCTCAGTTTATTGTTTCTTTGTCCCATTCATACCTATGTGCAAAACTAAAATCCTGGAAGCTTTCTCAGAGCTTCACAGAAGGCCTGCTACAGCCGGGTAAAAACAAACGAACAAAACAAAAAAAACCTGACAAAAAACAGACAAAAAGACTCAATTAAATGTCAGACCATCCACATAATTAGTACTTATTAGCAGTCCTGGTGTTGGGTACTTGAACACTGTTGATATGTGGATCAAACAATGTGACACAGAAGTGAAACGGAAATTTGCCAAAAATTCTGATTATTCTTGTCTAGCACTTAGACAAGTCTCCCACCCTCAGTTTGTGAATTTGTTTGGCAGCCCATGCCAAAAAAGCCCAGAGTTGCATAGAATTGGTTAGTAACAGAAAGGAAACACAGAGAGATGGATGCTGCATTTACTAAAACAAATGGGGTTGCTCGACAGGAATGCTGAAACCATCCCCATTGATAACGCAAAACATGTCACCTCCTACTCTCCATATCCTACCTCTGGGGACTGCTTTCTGGCACTGATGGAGTTCTTGCTAAAGTTGCCATTTTTTGTTGTTTTTCATTTTTTCCTTTTTTTTCTTTTTTTGTTTTGTTTTGTTTTTACTTTGTTAGCGACACTTTTCCTTTCAAATAAAATATTAAAAAAGGTTATAACTGTAAAAAAACCTATCATATGTAAACTTAACAATTAGGGTTTGGTAAGTTCTTGTACCTAGTCTGTGAAAAGCCTCCAGCCAGACCGCAGAATGGAGTGTTTCTCTGAAGAGCTTCAATCTAGCTACATCACCTGTTAAATATCAGTAGTATGATGATTCCATGTCTAGCAATAAAATCTTTCTTGTGTTTCCATCCTCTTTATCACTGACCTATTAAAATCCTGACATGTTGTGTTTCCATTTTATTTACATTCTGGTCCTCTCATGTCACAGAATTTAACATCTGGCCAAGGAAGGCAACAAAAGGTGTTGTGTTAAGAAGGTTTGTTTGACAGAGCTGCTTCTCAACAAGTCTCTTTTCCTTGGACTCCAGTCACTGTTTTTATAGAGCTTATTGTTCTGTTGAACCATGTTTTCTTTGCAGCTTGTACTTCATTCAATGCCAGACCCAAATGATGCTCCAAATCCTGCAAACAAAAGAGAAATTTCATTAATTTACAGCACAGGGTTACATGACTTAAACTTAGAAGGCTCTAGGAAATTAACAATCTCTCGGACACATTAGAAGTTAAAAGAAACTCACATAACATAAATTAAAAGTAGCACAACAAGCTGATGAAGGAAAAAAAAGCTTTGAAAAACAAAAGAGGATTTGTGTCACTGCCCTTAGTGAAACGTTCAGCTTCCATTAGTACATCCAAACCCTTTCATTCTTTTCCATCTGAGGAGCTATTCTCACATGAAGTGGACTTCATACAAACCAATTTTTACATTTCTGTGAACTGCCATACCAGCTTTAAGCTAAAAGAACAGTGTTGTAATATTTTACACAAATACCTCAAATACCTGAGGTACTTCCCAAGACTGTTTTAAGAAACATGTCTAACAGTTGTCACACGTTACTTCTTCATTTAAGAGTGATCGCAAGACAAAGAAATGGATGATTCAGTACTTTGTCAGAACCTGGATTTCTTCCAAGAAGTTGCAGATCAGTCAGTACTGCACTGCAGTCAGGCAGATGTCTGAAGTTGCAGTAGCTGGTAAATACAGTTCATGCAATTTCAATTATTGTGTCTGCAGACACTAAGCTTCAGACCCAGTGTTTGGTTAAACCACCCACGCAGGAAATTGCAGGTTACATTTTCAACCAACAGGATCTGTTCCAATCCCTCTACAACACACACATTTTTCTGGGAATGCAGACGTACCTTACAGACTACAAAATTAACCTCCAAAGCATTACCTGGATTTTACATTCCGCCTCCACAAGCTGCAGCTTGGTCTGGGCCAGCTCAAGCTCCATTTCCCTCAGCTGGTTTTTCAGTGTTTCCTTCTCCTCGTCTGTGTCCTCATCTGAACCATCCTTGGCAGAGCTCACAACCTTCACACGACCTTCTTTATTGAAGAACTCCCGGCAGTGCTCGCAGTCATCCACTTTTTGCTAAAGCAAACACCTGACTGTGAATTCTGGCACTGGAGTGCTGCTGATACCAAAGCCTTTTCCTGCCTCTCCTCTGGATGAGCAGCAGCACAAGCCAAGAGGCACTGCTACTGACTTGCAAACTCAGGAACACGTGGGAAAGGAAAGCCAAGCAGGAACTCAAGCCACCCCCAGATTAATGGGCTCTGGAAAACACCACTGCACTTTTGGTAGAATGGTATTTCTACAATAATGGGCTCTCTACCACCTACATATTACTTTATGGTAAAAGACAGAGGAATCTCCCTCAGAAAAAAAACCAAACAACCCACCCTCAAGAAGTTTAACATTTGTTACTGCCCAGCATCAACATTAGTAGGTAACCAATGGCAGAGAGCTGACAGTTACTCATCTCTTCTCCAAGATCTTCATCTTATAATCCTCTTTCCAAAACTGTAAGTCACCAAGGAACTCTCTTTCAACCACCATTTTAGCAATGAAATCAATTGTGTACTTTCTGTTATGTTTTTGCTAAGAGACTTAAACATTGTAGACTGTGGATCCATCTGGTCTCTTACCCGTATTTTTTCAATTTCAGCTTTATTTGCTGTTTGTTGCTTTTCCAGTCGCTCACTCAGCTGGGAACAAATCTGACAAGCAAAATTATGTTACCAAACCACTTATAAATGTAAATTTCCTCCCAAATGAATGCTAAAGCATAAATAAATGTGACAGCAATATTAACATGGATAGTCTGGGGTCTCTGAGAAAGCCAGAAAACCTGGGATGCTGCATTATGTTGTCTCATCATACATATTCTCATTCACTACAGTTTCTTCCATGCCTGTCACGTTTTAATGGTTAAGAAACTGCCCAAACCAGGACAATGCCCAAAAGAAAAGGTGCAGTTTATATTTTAGCTATTAGCAGTTTAGCTACAGGAACCAAATAAGGTCAGGAATAGCAGATACCACTTTTGGGGTTTTGCCCTTGGGATAAAAGAACCAGGCAAGACAGCCACAGCAGTAAAAACACCTAGTTCATTCCTCAAGACCTGTGTGATGCCAAGTTAAGAATGTTTTGAAAGCTATGGGCCAGCTAGAAAGATAGATGAATTTGCTCCCTTGATACCTTATATCAGGAGCTTGAATTCCAAAGCAAGTTCTTTGGAAGGAAAAAGGCATTTTATTTCTCAAGTGCACATTTGACTGAAGAAGAGAAGCTGGGAAATGACATTTTTTTGGAACGAGGTGAACCTTTGATACACAAGAGCCCACTTGAACAGTGTTAGGCTGCAATCAAGGCTGTAGTGACTGACAAATACCTACATGGGGCAAAAAACTGACCACCAAGACCAGGATCTCAGCCAAAGAAAACGCAAACCCAGTCAGAAGCTTCGCGTTTAAAATAGCTAAAATGTCTCCTCAAATGCATGGCACAGGCTACCTTTATTTCCAGAAATCTCCTGAAATACGTTAGAAAGTCTTGCAATTTGATAACAAACCACATCATCAAGTTGTACCTACCTGTTTGTAGTCACCAATAATAGAGCTGTTCTTTTTGATCTCTGACTCGGCCTTATCTAACTCCCTACGGCACATTTCCTTCAGCTGCAGGGAAAAAAGAAGAAAAGGCTTTACATATTTGTGCACTCTGGAAAATTGACATGTAGTATTTCCTCTTAACCTCACTGCTTTTGTGTAAGCCTATACTCCTGACCAGGAAATAATGGTTCAGCTCAGTTCCATGAAAAGCCGGACTTTGGTGGCCATCATTGTTAAAAAAATTTATCAGCTTAGAGATTGAAGTATTTAAAAACAAAACAAACAAGAAAGTGCTGACAGCTGAAGTCCTATACTGCCTCTCTGTGCAGCCATCTCTGGCACAGCCTGTGCCTCTGGGATTTCAAGTTAAAAATTCACTACCCTATGGAGCACCTGCCAGGAAAGGAAAGAAGTCTGCTTTGCTGACGTCCTTGACACTACAGCAAAGGGAGAAACATGACTAAGAACATTAAGCCCTTCCCACACTTGTCACTTTTTTTTTTTTTTTTTTTTTTTTTTGTGTACTGCTCTGAAATGTGAAAATGACAGAAATGCCCCTAACCTGAGCTGATTCTTCTTCTAGGCGCCTCTTTTCTTCTTCTGCATCAATCAGCTTCTGTTTGGTCATTAGCAGTTCTTTATTCAGGGCATCTGCCTTTTCCTCTGCCTGAAACACAAAGAGTGAGCACAGCACTGAAGGGCTTTCTCCCTGGGCAGCCACTGGCACAGGCTCCAGAAGGACACAGCCACGATAGAAGTCTTTTCATTCTGTTAATAAGAGTCTATTCATTGTTATTAATAACAATAAAACTTTATTCTGCAAATCATTTTTCTAAAATTACCATCTGCAATGGCAAAGCAGCACCAAATGAAAAGTAACAAAGTTTACCACTACACTCCATCAGTCCAAAACTCTTACTTGAAAAGAGTGATCGGTTCTAGCAAAACTCTTTTTTACTGGAGTTCTTTAAGAATAAAGATGTAACACTGAAAAATATCAGGCTCTTTATAAAATAAAAACCCCTCTCTGCAAAGCTGATACCTTTTCCTGCCTTATACACAGCAACACAGTACTTCCCAATAGGTGTATGAATTCTACATAAAAATAGATCAATAACTCAACTGATATATAAATCTTCAGAAAGTAGCTGTACCAATTCCCTTTAAAGGTGAAAAATCAAAAAAGTGAATTTTAGTGCCTTAAAGTCCTGCTGATCCTTTACAACAGATGGCAAAGGCAAAGAGAACATCTTTTCATTATACATGGGTTTCAAGCTTTTTTAAAGAAGACTGGGATGTGGGAGTCCAACAACAGTAGAAAAATGAAGCCTATTTTCAGGTCTGATGCAAAGGATATTAAGGAAATTTCTGTATTTCCAGATGCTTTGCTTTGATGTTTTAGGCTGCAAGCTTTCAGACATGCCATGAAGGTATTAAAAAGGTGTGTTAAACAATGTCCTTTGGTACTTGTCTTTCAGGACAGCTGGGTAGTAGAATGAAACTTAACATTTTAGGACCCAATTAGAAGAATTAATCAGGGTGCTCAAGTAGGATCAAACCTACCTATCTCCTCCTGGGAGATAACCCAACTGCTGCCAACATCATTTATCATCTTTGAAGACATGACTATTATATATCCCATTAGGTTATCTCAAAAATTTTGCTTAATTTTGTTCCTCTCTCAGCTCTCCCTTTAAATGAATCACTGCAAAGGCATAACTCTGTCTCATATAGGTGTAAGCAGCCACAAACAGCAGTTGATACAAAAAAGCTTCTTCAATATATTTTTTGCTGGAGTCCACCCCCTGAGCACAACTGCTGGGCAGTCTGTGTAGCCTTCTCTGAGCTCTCTAATGCAGTGAAGGAGCACAGGTGACAGGAAGCAAACACAGCAGCTCCTTGTGAAAATCCTGCTTCTAGAACATACTTCTATCATCCACAGGTTTTAACATTAAAGAGCAGTAAATGTAATCAACCTGGAAGCCATTAACTAAACCTCATTAAGAACAATATCCATCCATTAGCATCAACATTTACTATGAGTATTTTTCCAACAGCAAGATTCCAGGAGACCGTGGGAAACCTTAAATTGTTTGAAGCAGATAAGTTGAAACATTTCAAAGTCTGTCAACTCCTGCACTGTAGGATTTTCAGAAGTAATTTTCCTTTGAGATTTCAGAAATGCACTTATCTGGGTACAGAGCAAGAGTGGCAAAACACAAGCATGTGAACTCTTCCCCTCATCTCCCCCAGCAGAAAGACTAAATGCATTCCAGTCTACCAAGGGCACTACAAACACCAGGATCTTTCTGTCTGCACATCCTGTAACAAAAAGCACATCCAAATAAAATCTCCCCAGCATAAGTACGTAAAGAAGGGAATCGGACAGCAAGCTTAAAAAAATTCCTCTAACAAAAAGCAAGCCTCAAGTTTCCTCCTGAGAACTCTGCTGATATGAGAAAGAACCCAGGATGAGGAGTTCACATGGGCAGATTTCAACAAGCCAAATGGAAACCACAATAACATTTTCAGAGTCGCCTAAGGTACCTGAGAATCTGATTCCACTGAGAGCCAGACAGGCTCAGACTCTCAAATTTATTAGCACTTTGTAAAACCCTGTCTGCTGTGAAATCTTATTCATAAGAATACCAGTTGAAGGAAAACAGAACAGGTTATTATCTCTGTGACAATTCAAAGACTTGACTTAGCTCCTGCTGGACTTCCTTTTGATATGCATAGAGAAGAAAGCAACTACTCAAGTAAAGGTTCAGAACCTCTCCTCTCCCTCATATTACTCTGAATGCTTTTCAGAGTGATTAGCATCTCAGTGACTGGCCCTGTTTCCTGCAGACCTATATATCAGCCAGCAATAAGGACATGGAGGTAAAAATCCTATCCCACCCAAAGGAAACAAATCTATGTATCTCCTCCCCAGTGAGAGGAATAATAAAGTATTAGCCCTAGTACTGTATCTCCACCAGACAGCACAAGAATGTGTCTTACATTGTCCAAATCTTTTCGCAGGGCAATCTTGCTGGTCACCAGCTCATGTGCAAGATCATCATTTTCTTGCTCAAGCCTCATGTTTGCTTCTTGTAGGCGCCGGTTTTCACGCTGTGGGAATCAAAACAAAAGATATAAAAAATAAAAGGTGTTTGCCTTTAATGCTTGTGTCTGAGCACAAATGCCTACCTTAAGTATGCAAAGGCAACTCTACCTGCATAAAATTCAATGAGGACAAAACTAGCAGGCCATACTGTAATAAAATTAAGTAAATGAAATATTAGCCTTGAGAAGGAATTGGCTCAAAGAAAAAGAAGTCAAAGTAGGCACTTCCTGCAGGCACTGTGTGTTTAACCAGACTAGGGTAGGTAAAGCATTACCTCACATCTTTCTATAGGATCCTCCTGTTGAGCTTGTTGCTCTCTCATGGTATGATATTCCTTCTCGTATTTCTTCAGCTTCTTCTGGCTAATCTAAATTAAAGCAGCCCATTAGTTCCTGCCCAGAACACCAATAAAAGAACACAATTCACAAAGGGTTATGGTACAAGCTTTAGGCAGCTCTTGCCTTCTACAAAACACAACTAATATCTTCATCCAATTTCAAGTATCAAACTCTCAGACATAGCCAACAACTCTATTCCACTCAAGATAATGCCAGAAATATCCCACAGAAGCATCCTATCTGAATTTTCCTTGCTGCTGCACAGCTTTATTTCATACTCCCAGTGCTTCAGTGGCTTAGTGTAACAGATTGCCTCAAAACTCAGAAGATGTGTTTTAATTTCTGAACTAGCATGATGCTGAGGTTTCTTAGCTGCTTTTGCAGCACTAACATTTAGCATCATGCAGAAGTGTTTGGTTTGGTTTGGTTTACTTTACATGAGGCTGCAAATGCTGAAAGGGCAAGTGCAGGCTCAGCTGACATTTCTGCTCGTGTCACTCAAGCTCAGCAGAGAACAGCCCAGCCCCACTTACCCAGGTGTCTCAGCAAGCAGCAACAATTAAGAAGCACCTATGCTCTGTTCCCTAGTGCTCTGGAATTCTGTCCTCAGCTCTGACACACAACAATAGGCAAGTGACTCTCTCAGCATCCCAGTCTCCCCTTCTGGGAGGAGTGAGAGATGGTGTTGAATTCAGTATTTTGTGCAGTGTTCCAAGTCGTTCAGAGGCAGAGAACACAAGAGAACCTGCAACAGATCCTGACCAGCATCTTCCCCGGTGTCACCCACTTGCTGTGCCATATGCTACAATGATTTAGCAACACAGACCATGCCAAGAGCACTGCAAGCATTTCACATGCAAGTTAGCATGCATCTAAATTAAATCTCTATTATTAAAAGTTGCTGCTGCTGTTCTGTTACTTCAGTAAACCAAATAAATCAAAAAGCTACATTTTCCTCTTTAAAAATGCCTTGTCTGAGATACACATTAAATTTTAGATGCATAAATGACAGGCAGAATGGGAAACCTCTTCAGTTTCTCCTATCTTTGGCTTTATCCTTAACAACTTAACTGGAGAAAATTGGTGGCCAGGCTCCCTCTAGTGAGAGCTGCACAGAAACACTTCCCCATACTTCAGCTGACATTTTTTTGGGAAATGCCAGCCCGTTTATCTGGAGTCAGTCCAGCCACATCACAACTGCAGAAGTTATTCTTACTAAGCACTCCAGACAAACACACAGAGTATTAACCCTCTACTGACAACACAGCCAGCAGCTTCAGATGATTATTTCACTGCTCTGCTCCTGCTGCCCATCACTGGGTTTCACACACCAGACATCCAGCCACGTGAGAGGACAGAAAGGCAGCCACACCACTGGACTTTCATCATCTGCTTTTCCAAGGGCATTAAACCAGTTTTGTCTCTAGATACTAGTAATGAGGTGACTCTGAGAAGATTCACTGTTGTCAGTGATTCTGGACACTGGACACTGAGAGGGGCTTTGAGCCTCATGGTGATAGGAGGCAGACATGAACGCTGAAGTCTCAGCACTTTTTCAGAAGCACAAGGAGGCAGCAGTAATTCTGATAACATTTGACTGCAACATTGAGGAGTGACTTTAAGAATCCAGTGTTGTCTCAAGCTGATCATTTACTGACCTCCTTTCCAGCAGAATGCTGCTGTAATCACAATGCCTTCGCCAGCCTACCTCACCCTTCCTATAAATGATTTATTTTGACATTTTCTGCACAAAACCACTTCCAGATACAGAGCTGGAGCTTTCTACTGACAGCAAAGGACTTGTATTTTAGGTCAAAGAAAGTAATTCCGTGCAGTGCTCCCACCAGGGGCAACACACAGGGATGTGATACAGAAGTGTTCAGCATCTGGGCAGCACCAAGTAGCAGGGTCTGTACTTTCTCCATAACCTTCTGTTTAATCCCTCAAAACCCACAGCACTCAGGGAAGCAGTGGACAGCCTTGCCATATACCATGCAGAGAAGACTGCTTGCTTTAACCACCTCACACAGCACTGGGAAAGCAGGGAAGTTGGGCAGAGTGGGAAGAGGAGGTAGTTGTTAATTGGGGAAACAAAAGGCAAATACACTTGTTATACAAGATCTTAACCAGATGTACATGCAGTGTCTAATAAGCAACTGGAGAGCTACAATAGCTTCATATTAGTGCCCCTGGTTATTTAAGGTTTCTTGGGGTTGGCTTTTTTAAGTATCCTGATTTTTAGTGGCACTGCCTATGGCTTTCTGAAAGCCACTCTGGTTTTATGTTCTCCAGGTCAGTCCCTATCACCCTGAGAATCTTGGGGAGAGAAATTGTCCCCATTAAAGATAAGCTTTCAGCTGCTATCACCACATCTTTACCTTCATATTACATGCTAACTCCATTAGCTTTTTTGCATTTTCTTCTGAACGATATCTCTTGGGCAGCTGTACACGGAAGAATTTTAAAGCCCCTTCAAAGTCAGTCAGTAACAAATCATCCTTGGTAGTCTAGAGACAAGGAAAAAAAAAGCCAATAACTCCAAAGCAGTGTCTGTACAATTACTGAATTCCCAGTAACAATAACGCAACAGCAGCTTTGTAAAGCTTCAGGAACATAACTACTTTTTAACCTCCTGTGAATGGTGTTTGTTTCTATTTCTGCAGACTTTATTTCCCTGCTATCCCACCCTCAAAAGCACTGTGCTGTACAGGGCATGACAGAAAACACTACATGTAATACACTTAGCTGTTGGCTTTTTTTTTTAAAAAAAGCATCATATTTTCATAGGAGGCATGTTAATTTTTTATATTGCACATGATGATGCATAAAAGAAAATGTAAAGTTGGATACTCACTTTTAATAATCCCAGTGCAACATTAAAGATAACACTTATTCCCTGGAGAGACAAATAATGACAAAATAAATTAATTTCTCAGCATTTACAAGACTGGATATTAACTTATTTGGTGGGCTTTGTTGTTTGTCTCATTTCTGCGAAAAGGAGAAACGGGATACAAGTGAAACCAGGTGCTCTATTAAATCAAGGGTACACAGAATAACTTTGCAAGCAATTAGGAAAGTATCTGTACTGCACAGCCAATGTAAATCGCAAAACAATGTTTCAACACAGGCTTTACTATCTCCTTAGTAATCTGGAGTTCTGAAATTATGACAATACTGTGGTGTGCTTTATTTTCTAAAAATCATTTAACTTTCATACAGCAACTTCTAAAAATACTGGACTCAAGTGCAGCAATATACACACTGGTATCTCCAGTTCTGCTAAAAAAAAAAAAAAAGGGATCATTTCTATAATGAAAGTGACTCACTTGAGGACAAAGTTCCATGTCATCTATTTTGTCACTCCTTGTTAGAAGTGTTTTATTTATATTACCCAACTGAATACAGTCTCTCTAGTCAGTAGTACTTCTACATTACACATACCTCACATAGGAGTAAGTCAATAATATGGAAGACCATGTAGAGAGGGAATTTTGCAGTGAAGAGCGTAAGGAACCACTGAGAGGCGTACATGTGAGCTTCAAGGCTGATGTCCAGAAAGTGGTTATACAGATCAGGAATGTATTCCTAATAATGAAAAAAACCCCAAACAGATAAACACTTAAAGTTAACTTATACTATTTTAGAACTAAACCCACAGTAACAGAAGTAACTAAAGCAGAGTGACAATCCCTGCAGGAAGGCAGGCTCCTGAGTCCACCCATGCCTGACCAGACAGCTGCAGGACCTCCTGAGGATGCTGAGGGCTTCCCCTGCTGTGGATGCTCAAGACACTACCATATGCACAATGAGTGCAACCTCTCAGCTCTCACCTTAGCAGCAAAGCCAGGCAGTGGATGTGCTGACACTCAGCAGTGTGCCTGCAGGGAGCACACAAGTCCCTGGTGTGCCAGGCCACAGGAAAGCCACCCCAACTGCTCAGACATATCTGCCTGTACCCTCACCGCATGCTGCCAGCAGCAAACTGGACTCAAGTCAACAGCCTCTCCTTCTAAACAACCTCCAATATGGAACAGTCCTCACTCTTCATCATTACCAAGAGGTCACAGACTCTGTTCACATGTAAGATAAATGGACAGTTCTGAAGTGCAGGCTCTGAGCTGTTCCCTTCCTGCAGGTGTGCAGACTCACCTGCATCAGGTGCTCCAGCTGATAGAACTTGCAGTGCAAATCTTCAAAGTTTTGTTTGAAAAGTTCCCTGAGTCCATAATCAAACATGATTTTGACCAGAACACTGAAAGCTTGCTCCTCAGGCATCTGTGAGAGAGGAAAGTGTATTTATCCCACAGCATTTAAATCTTTCATATCAGTTCCATTTGCCCTTTTCCACCTCCCTTTTCCTTCTTACAGAAAGGTCAGACTGCCACTACTTTTTACTCAGGTTAAAAGCAAACCCAGATATTAACACACAAAATGAGGCCTAGTGTTGCAAAGGCCTTCCATTCTTATTCTGTGGAATAAGCCACCTCTCAATTGCCCCACCTAGAAATACATCTCTCAGACATCAAGAGCAATGAGTTCCTTTGTGCCTTTGTTCCAAGAAGCAGCAGAATCCTACAGATTTTGAATAGTCTAACTCCTTGTCACCTACATAACTAAGAAAGAAGCACTATTACTAGAGGATGTTAAACAGGATCATTCTCTTATTCTCAAGGGTATATTTGCCTTTATAAATTATATTGTTAAAGCTGATGCTTATTAGAGGGTATGAGTAAGAGAGATCAGTATCTGCTAACCAAAGTTCCACAGATCACGACTCAGCAGTTCTCTGGGAAAGTTCAATATCCCTTTTCTGTCAAAAACTGAAGAAACACTCATCATGGCTTGTCAGTGTTTAGACATTCTTCCCTGACATCAAAATTCAGTTTTCATTTTTTCATAGTAAAGTCTGACTGCAGGTCAATCACTTGTTCCTGTTAAGGACAGAACATTCATCTCAAGTATTCTATTATTAATCTGCAGGTGGAGTTCTTCTGACTAAAAACTTCCCTACAAACCTACTTGTTCAGGAGTTACATACGTTTTTTCCAGGAAAGTGGAGAGGTATTTCTTCTTAAGCTTAAAACAAAATGGGAAAATACCCACCACTTACGTGTAGAAGCAGCACAGCAGCAAGAAATGATTGGCCTTGACAGTAGCCAATCTCTTCGTCATAGACAGAGTAGGCCTAAAAAAAGAATCAGGACTTTATGGCAAATTTGTCTTGAGTTCAAGTACAAAACCAAAACACTGGATTGACCACAGCCTCTTAAGCCCTCACAGGGTGCATCAGTTGCACCAGACAGCACTGGCAAGGGAGCATGCTTCAGCCAAAGGTGAGCTGCTCTCCATCAGTATAGACTTAGCTCTCATCTCCATCCCAGCTTATAACTTGTTCAGCTGTATCCAGGCTGACATGTCTGGAATCATGGGAAGTCTCCGTACCAAACACCTGAAGGTTCAGGAATCCAGAAGAGTTTATTACTTTGGGTCTCCTATCTGAATGGCACTGTGACCAGATGAACACCTCCAGCAAAGAACCAGTCCCAGGCCAGTGCCAGAGTCTGTCCCCACAACACAGCTGACTGTAATACAGACACATTCTTCTCTGCCAACAGAGTCACCTCTGTTAATCATGTTAAACACAAGTTACCAAAACCAGACTAGAAGAATTTAAAGAATACCTTGCATATTTTGTACAGGGAGTCCTGGCCATCTCCCCCAGTATCTTTAAAATAATCATGAGCAGGGAATGTTCGATTGATGTCTCGAGTGATAGCACTGTCTTGTGGAGACTCCTATTGGAAAGAAATATGAAAATGTAAATTAAAATACATCAAAAGAATATAAATTACATTAGAACTGAGAGTCAGGAGATTGGCATTGTGTTCTGTGCACTGTTCTAAATTTAACAGATGGAACTGTTAACAAAACAGAGTCTACTCAACCAGAACAAACTGCCTGCAGGCTGGCAGCTCCACATCACAATCTTGATAGGTCTGGTTACCAAACCACACCTGGGAATGGGTGAGTGGCAGAAAAAGCACAGGCACAGAAGTGTTCCAGGACATTGCAATGCAGACAGCAGCCTTCCCTTGGAGACTTCTGCTGGTGAATACTGCCCTGTCACCTTTCAGTTCCCCCATCACTGTGGGTGGGAGCAGTCACTGAGAGCAGCCAGGCACTGCTGTCCAAAACTGAGTACAAGTCCAATAAAGACAGCTTTGTACAGTAAATCATAATATAATGCAGTCTTAGGGACAACTTTCAGATTCTTAAAAGTTTGCCAGTTTGAATGACAGCAACACCCCCAGCCCTGCAGGAGCACTGGTACCCTTCACTACTCACAGCAACTTGTGGTACCAGTCAAGTGGGTTTCCTGAGTGCTACCTGTGTTCTTTTGCAATGGCAAAATAATCTTAAATCCATTTGCCTTTTAATCCATTTATTTAATAGCAGAGACCAAAGCATCTGGCTGGAAACTTTTAGGATAAGCTTCTCAAACAAACCACTCATTATCACTAAAAAGAACTAATTAGTGGTCTCTGGCTTTGCGTGACTTGTTAAGCACTTGACTCCTGTGTTTCAGTACAATTCTTCAAGTAATCTGCAGCAGTAGTTCCTGCAGCTGAAACATGGCTTGGGGAAAGAAAAATTAGCGGAAATGATAAGGTTTAAAAAATGTTTTTCAAACCACGGCTTTGAAATCTCCCCATTAGTACAAACTGCTGCAATCCAAGCATTGTGTAACCTTTTCTTTACTCCTATTTTTATACCTTGCTGTGAGAATTGGCTCAATGGGCAATTTCTCATGCTTTCAGGGGACTGGGAACTGAAGGAAACCCTTCTGAACCCACACCCTTCACAAACTGGGATTGAAAAATAGAAAGCTAAGAATGACAGGAAGAAAAAGAAAGTAATAAAGAAAACAGAGTGGAAAACAGCCATGAGAACTGAGGCAAGCGTAGTGAAGATTAAAATTCTCACAACAGTTCTCTGCTCCAAAGGAAAGCAGGAAAATGTAGATGCTCAGACTAAGAACATACCCCTCCTCCCCCCTTTTGTGCACTTTAAAATATTAGAGGAGTTAAACTGAAACCTTCCTCTCCAGATTTAAAAAGAAACTACACAACTAATTCTGGAAACTAGGATGCAGTCCAGCAGATAGAAGTTCATCTATTGTACCTGCCTATCTATAAAAGCATATGGGTTCCCTCTCCTAAACTGGACACACTTAGAAGACATTTGCTTTGTAGTTTCATGATCTTCCATGGACCATCCCAGGATCTACAAACTGTATCATGCAGTTATAAACTCAAACCAATGTGTTCAGACTGAAACAATGTTTCTTCAGAGGCTTCTCCTATAGTTTAAACCCCAATTAAAAGGCATGGAAGTTTCTAGGACCTCCTCATCCGGCTGATCTACTTGCAATTTTCAGCATTTAAGTTTTTTTTCTTTCTAATCCACTGCATAACCTCAAGAGGATAAAGAAGCAGCAGCAAAGAATTGCTGAAGGGACAAGATCAGTGATAGAAAAGAAAACCAACCTGAAGTAAGAAATCTCTAGAGAAGCAGAGGAAGTTGCCTGCTGGCAACTTTAATGGCTCCAATAGGGGCATAAAAACCAAAGGCTTTACATAGGCACAGGTTGACTTAAAAAATGACATAAAAATTGAAAAATGGTGAGGTTTAAACTTGAGATCCCTGCCCGCTTCCACCCTTAAAATGAAAATGTTCCAAAACATGGAAGTTTGCTCACTGTGGTGAGTTACCCAACACATCCACCACAAAACCCAAACCTCTGCTGGATTCTCACTCTTAGCACAATGGGATCAACTTTCACATTGCAACTATTTTTCAGAGGCTCCCACTGACTTCGCAAGGATTTTGTCAGGTGGTCAGAGATTACTGTGAGAAGGGTCTCAAGTCTCAATTGATCAGTGGGATTGCACAACCCCTGCCCAGGGTCAGCCCAGCACGTGGCATCTTGCTGCAAGGCACAGACAAGCTGTTCAGCAGCTCAACAAGCCAGCTGGCAGCCTTCAGGAGTTGCATCAGGCAGAAAAAGCCAAAAATCTCTGAAACTTCCATGGGCAGCAACAAGGATAATATTGCACAATGGGGATAGGTTATTTTGAGCAGATCGGGGCATTTTAAGTACATCCAGAAATATTAAAAGGTCTTCCAATAGTTGTTTTCAATGTTAGTAGGATACCATGCCACCAGGTCTATTTGCAGGTCGATGGCATTCCCAAGGTCATAATAATGGCTTTTACCAAGTAATATTTACACTGACATCTGCATAGAGTGCATTTGCCTTCGACCAAACCACTGTGAGGTTTCAGTAAGGAGAATCACACCTGCTACTGAGACCTTAAGGAGATATCACAAAACCTTCTTTCAAGGCAGTGTACTTGTTAGCTTCTCACAAGAAATGCTGCCCACAGGACGTGTTACCTGGAGTTAGCACTTACTGAAAACATGCACAAATAAACAGTATTTGTGGACAAGACCTGAATAATTTAGACAAATTCGGAATGGTCAGACAACTGCAATTTGATACAATCGTGCATTGATACAGCATACTTTCAGTCCAAATATGGGAATATAATGCAATTCTAAAAATAAAAGTGAATCCCTTGTGATATCCAGCCCTTTCGCTCTGTTCGTTTCCTTTTAGGGCTCAAGTTTCCCACAGGAAAATTAAAGAGAGGAGTTTTCTTAGAGTGCCCTACAACATGTATGGATAAAGCATAAACACAAAACGCATGCTGGAAGTTTTTCCTGTTCTTGGCAGTTACGTACAAGCCAGGCTATTTAGAGCAACCAAGATAAGGGGAAAAAACCCCACCCTCTCCCAAACAAACACACCTGCAGCAGCACAGTCAGACAAAAGTCATCTGAGTCAAGACGTGAAAACATGTGACGTATCATTTATTTCTTAAATGTATTTATGATCCATTCAGACCTTTCAAATAAAGTGTACAAGTGCATTTCAGAATAAAAAACTACACTCTTCACACAGCTCTGTAGAACACTACATTTCATCAAGAAACTTGAAGCAAAAAACTTCCTATGAAACCACCCATGCATCCTTTGGCTACAATAATATCACTGATCAACAAGTACTGCTATTCAATCCCAAGTTTCCCTTTAAAGAGAAGGAGCATCCTAAAATATGCCACCCCTTCCAGAGACCTCTCTTTAAAGAGAGAAATTAAATAAATTAGCTAGGTTTTTAGGAGAAACAAGTAAGGCTACTTAGTACTGTTGATGCACGATCCATATATTTGGAGAACAGGCAAACCTAGGCTATGTGAAATGCGCCAACAGCCCTTGAAATTTTAGTAGTATCAAGATTACATCAATCCAGAAACAAATGGCAGACAAAAATGTAACCAGTGGAACAATCATTGAAAACTGTGCAGTTTCTCTTAGGATGGGAAGTACTGATAACAGATTCAGAAAAGTGTTTATAAAATTCACTAAGAACCACATTGACATTCTTAAAATTACATCTTTTACAAAGCCCTAAACCCCTGTGACTGCACAATTACTGCCATGGCAAATCGCTTCTTTTAAAATACATATTTACACATAACACATATATATGTAAAATACATATACATGTATTCTAAACCAACTAACTTAAGGTGACAGTAATTATACAGTCACACAGTACACATATACATCAGCATCTACATCTACAGCATAAAGGAACAAGCCAAGAGATGTATGACACAGCTGGGGTACAGATCATCTCAAAGGGAATAATACATTTCTTTGAGCTTTAACAGCTCATAGCAAAATTACCTCTTGGAAATAATTATGCAAATATTTAGAATCAGGTTATTTACATGCTTCCAATTTATCTAGTTCCATTTAATATTTAAAAATATGCAAGTTTTATTTTGTAACATTTGTCATTTTTGGCTCAACTGTAGTTTTTCTTATTATTAGTCTTAGCTGAGAAATCAGCTACAGAAATGTCTGTGTGGGGTAGAAGTACCTCTCTCCCGTGTTTTCACAACAGTTCTGAGTTGGCACAAAACACACCATTCTGGACCCATGACAACTCTTCCTCAGCTGCCTGGCACATCAGAACACCCACCCTCCCCATCACCCCTTCCCTGCAGAGCACAGACCAGAGCACACCCAGCAGAGATGAGGAGCATGGAGGTGCCAAGAGGGACACCCTGACACTCCCCACCATCCAAACCCAGCATCAGAGTCTCAAGGGCCAGGTCAGCTCTAACTCACCTGTTTGTTTGCTTTTCTATCTGCTTTGGTGGATTCTTTTTCCTGTGGCTGTACACAGCAGAGGTTTAGGGGTTCCACAGTCACACCTCTTTCTCATCTTTTAATACCAAACAATTTCCAGCATTAAAAGGTGGACAAAGTTCTCCCAAGCACACACATACACATTCTTCCCTGTCATTTTATTTATTCTTAGCATTTTTCACCAACACTCAGAAAAAAACTACCAGTTGTACCACTACTTGTGTATGGAGCTGGACTGTCTCCCAAGAGAGTCTGTCTCTTGGGAGAGAGACTGTCTCCCAAAACTTCTCCTAACATCCCGCTGACAAATGTCAAATCTCCACAGAAGACACTGAAATAATGTCACCAGTGCCTTCTGCTCTCACAAGCAGGGTGAAGGTGCAAGGAGACAGGTGGACACATAGCAAAGCCAGCATCCTCTCAAGTAAGGTCACTCCACTGTCCTTCACTCAGCAAAGCAACCCAAAAGCACATGCAGGCAGAGCCTCCCATGCTAGCACTTTAATTGTAAACAGCATGTGGAAAAAAAACAATTAAAAAAGGTACTAACACAATTTTCAAATCCCTGAAGAAAAGACATACCCACGAGTATTAAGAACAGTAAAAAAGCTCATCATTAGCAACTGCAAACTCCTTTCCAACCTGTTGCATTCATTAGAGGAATATAAAATTGAATCTAGTGCTTACATGCTAGAGTTACAATAGAAACTAGATTTCAAACGTTACATATGGGGAGAAATTTATCAGCATAGGAACTTGCAAAACACTGTGCTGTACAGCATTTCTAATGACATGAGTCTGTGAAGACAATATATGACTGCAAATCCTTTCAGACAGTTCAAAAGCATGGCCAGGGGTAATGCTGCTTGCTGTTACCTGAAAGGATTAACTGCACCATTATTTTTAGTAGGTTTTAATGACAACAATTTATCCTCAAGAAATACCTAACCTCTCAAAATCTGAGGAGATCAGAAACATACAGGTACCTTACAGCCCTCAGGGTTTTATTTCTTCTGTACACTAAACATCAATTCTTTTGACAGCATCTACAGAAAATGTTTTTTAAAAAGTTTTATGAAATACTTTTAATATTCAATAATGCTAATATTTAAAAATACTTCACAGTGTGGTACTAATGTAACTTCATAAAACAAGCAACTTGAGTTAGCTAAAGCCCAAAGCCTTACATTATATTAAAATAGTTCAAAGTTTTCACACATACACACAAAAATCACTAGCACTATAAATATACCTAAGCCACTTTAGTGCAAAGTCTGATTTTGCTTTCCCTGACAAATCCCTCTGTATTCCTGCCAGCATATTAAAACATCATCCTTTACTAATCTAATTATTGATTTTCAAGGATTCATTTACAGTTGAAATCCCAGAAGAACTTTTTCCAATTTACCATAAAAGTAATGACTTGGTTTATTAAGCATTTGATTGCTTGTATCACATGATCTTTGTAACATTTAAGAATGACTCACATATGCACAGCAAGATTTGAGTTCATCTTTACAAGGAGTTACTTGAATTTATTTAGCTTTTTAATTAAAGGATCTCCAGTAATGACCATCATAGAGAAGCCAAAGCTTTGAATTACAAAATTGCTATCCTCATCTTACAAATTCATTAAAAAGCAAGCAGACAGAACAAGCAGCTGGGGTGCCCTGCCCTCTCCCTTTGTCAAGCTGAACTCCATTCTACGTGTAACCCAACACAACGTGCATCTGCTCAGCACCTCTAAGAACTTCTCAGCAAATAAAACTCCTGGGTACCAACCTGCACGCAGGGATTTGGGCCTCCTGGACTCTCCCCAGAGCAGAGCCCACACCTCCTTTGAGCAGCTCAGCGACCACCGCGCTCTCCCCAACACAAAACAACCAACCTCTGTTTCTCAGTAGAAGTAATCACAAATTCACTAGCTAGAGAATCAGTTTTGAGCAGCAAGATTGCTGAAGTACACCAGAGGCTGTAAATTAACAACCTGGACCAGGATACAAGAACAGAATTTATGTTAAGGTTTTCAGTAATTGCTAAAGCTCAAGAGATGTAAACACAATGGGTGAAATCCACAAACACCTCCATTTGCAGCCACCACTAAATGGGTGCAGAGTAGACACAGACTGTTGCTTGTTCTGAAGTCTCTGATGGAGTAAAAGATGACAGCAGGGAATATCAACTGGAGAGCCATCAGCAAAGCTACCTGCATAAGCAACACATGTCACCTGCCTACAAAAACTTGAGTCAGAAAAAGCCTCTGAAGAGCTGACTAAAAAAACTGTATTCCATCAGCTTATTTCCCTAGTGCTAGAACATCTCAGATGGTCAACCATGACACAGACTGGTATTAGCAACAAAAAGAAGGTTAAATTGCATCTTTAAAAAAAGCCCAAATGTATTGTAAAGGGTATGACCCAGATGAAACACTCCATTGTTACACCCTACCATCAGGGCACAGCTGGCCAGTGGCTTTCCTTTGTTTCCACTGGCCTCAACTTTCAGTTTCTTTCTCTACATACAACTGCATCTGGATTTACAGATAACACATTTTAATTTTGAATAGCTCTCCTCTTCCAGAAACATTTTATACATGTAATTTTTGTATTAAATTGTCTGTTTCTACTTCTCTGCAAAAAAGGTCTTTCCAAGTGGTACCTCTGTTCTTCACAGACATTGTGGGAACTGAAAAGTTTTAAGATGTCACCTCTAGAAGTCAGGAGAACAGTTCTAGTGTGAAATGGGTTCTTTCTGTGATGGAGGATTCTCCCATCATCCTAAAGGAGGGGCTGTTTACTGTGCTGGGGAGAGCCTGTAAACCCTGATGGCTCAGTGGTCTTGGCAGAGACTCTGACACTGAGCCATGCCAAATTTCCAACTAGTAGAAACATGTCTGAGTGATACGAAGCTTAAAAACAAGTACAAAGCCCCTATGAGTAAAGACTGTAGAAAATGGTAACAATTAAAAAAACGTAATAGTAGATAACAGCAAAAATTTAGTTTCACACAATAAGTATCTGTTGTATTTAAAAAATACTATGAATTAACTGAAGATCATAAAAAAAAAAATTTCACAGATTTTCTCACAGTGTATTTGGAAAACTACAATATAGTCACAACCCAGGCTTCTTGTCAACTTAAAAATAAAAATCAAGATTTCTAGAAGAAGCAAATTATCACCTTCTAAGAAGCTGTGTGTATAGAAATCCTTTCTGCAGTACTAATAAAAATGCCACCGAACTGTATCTTGCAAATTAAACTAGCAGATTCATTTGAAAGTGAGGCAGATAACCCTAATAAAAAACAAAAAACAAACAACAAATTTATAGCCGGAGATGGAACTTCAAAATTAGTTCATTTAATCATATGACAATAGGCAGTTTTTATGAGGGTGTAATTTGATTTCCATATTCTCCCCAGTGTGGCATTGATCTGTGCAATGCTCCTGATACCAATTTCTGAAGCACCAGGCACTCAGATACAAATAAAGCCAAGAAAGGATTACTTTCATATATATGATGATGAAAGTGATACAACTGGAAAATCTGCTGCCTAACAATTCATAGCACAGTGATGAAAAGGACCACTGTGCATCACGTTAACTACATGAAAAAGGATGTTAAATGGACTGCTGAGCAAACAAGGTAATGTATTTCAAAATTATTTCTTCCACAGTTGACACAGTGAACAAGATTTACCCCAACTGCACTGAAAACAACAGACCCAAGTGTTACAAATATTTAAAACATCTAATTACACACAAACCTAGAACAACATTAGATTAACTTAGAAAAAAAAGTAAATTAATTTTAAAAAATAATAAATTAATACAAAAATCAAAATATTTGACACTAAAAACTAAGCTACTGAGGCAACATTTAGAAGTGTCTGTAAAAACACTGGATGAAACTCAAAACTCCTCGAATGGCTGCAACTCCTCTCCAACCACATCTCTTTGACTCTTCCAGGTTCTGATTTTCACCTCTTACAGAAATCATCTGAGCTGATGAAGCCTTTGAGATGAGTAAGGCAACTGAACAAAAGCCTGCCTGTTAGGAATTTTATAGCTGAACCTTAGCTGCAAAGCAACAACAGCTGCAAGCATGCATCTGCATCAACCACTACATTTAAGAACAGAGCTGAAGTAGCAACTGCTTCATCTCAAGTTAAATCTCTATGCCACCACACAGACCCCTTACCACTTTTTAAAATTTTCCATATTCTATAAAACTAGCATACTATTTAAACCCTCTAGTCATGCCACGGAAAAAAATATAGTAACAAACTTTGCTCTCCAGCTTCAACTTAAACCTCAAACTGTCATTTTTAGGGTTTTAGGCCCCAGCAGGTTCTTTTCTTCTTTTAAATTTATTGAAATACTACTGTAATGATAGATTGCATCACTTCAAAGACTGGGAAAAGTTACATAGGGTGAAGAGTCAGAGAAAAGCTACTGAGAGTTTACCTGAGAAGCTGTTCCAAAAATATCACACGCACACGCTTCAGTATTAGTTATTAAAGCCCTTAAACTGTTCCCCAAAGCCCACCTTTGCCATAATACCTACAAACCACTTGAGAACAATTAGCTAGCTGATGTGCTGTGAGCTTATTATCCCATTTATAAATGACTCACAACACGCTTATGCTCTGCTCCCCCATGGCTGGCTGGCTCCAGCCAAAATTCAGACTGCAAGAGCTCTGCAGACTGATCTCCTCTGTGGTGCCTGAGCAAGGATCACAGCATGGCCCTGGCTCCAGACACTCTCTTATGACAAAGGATAACAAGAAACATCACCACGGAGGCTTAGATGTCATCAGGGCTTAGACAACCTTTGCTCTTAAAATTTCAAATGAACTGAGGAGTTTATCTCAAGAGGTTTGGACTGTGGATGAAATACCAAGATCCATGACTGGAACATGCTGGGTAACAGGGACCAGGCAGGAGCAGAGCTTTCTGCCCCCTTCTCCCCCCACATCCCTAGAAGGGGCTCATGTCCATCAGCAATGAGCACTGAGGAATCCAAGCCATGCCAGGAGTGCTTCATCCCTCCTCCTCCTCCTCCATTTCCTCCCTGGCAGCCTCACAAGACTGTGCTGGAGTAAATGTGGATGGGCAGCAAGCAGGGTGGTCTGCAGCAATCACTCCATGTGCAGACACAGGACAGACACAAACTGTAACCCCCCAGGGGAAAGCACCAAAGAGGAGAGTCCAGAGCTCACAGCTGACCAGAGGGTATGTGCATACTTATGGCAGGGACAAGGTGGAGTACTAAAAAGAGAATCATTTTGATCTCTAAGAATAGTAGACCTGAAACCTATGAACAAAAAAAAAACAATACAGCCTTCCCTTAGGCCAAAAAAATTACCTCAATTCCAAAGAATCAAATTATTTTTCCCTAGTACTATTTTGTTTCCACTACAAGCACCAGCACCCACCAGCTGTAGCACAAGCTCACCCAGCTCCCCGGGCTCACAGCAGCCCAGGGCACCAACTGGAAGCTCAAGGACAGAAACCAGGGGGGGGACAGTCCTGGGACCTGACCCACTCCCAGACCAGAGGTGTGTCCGGGGGGATAGCAGGGTGAGATAAGACAATGCAGACTGTAATCCATCATTACAGGAATACATGGTTCACTTTCATTTTCTAATACGGCATCAGTAAAATGACATTCTTTAGGAGAACTAATCAATGAGGACCATATTGCCTTCTGAACAGCATTACAATACTCAGAAATATTTAGTCTAAGTCAGCTTGGAAAAGCTGTGGTCAATGAGATCTTGTTTCTCAGATACTGACTTTGCCCAGTTAGATATGCATTTGCCAACAGGATTTAGCTCCTGCTATATTCGAACCATCTTTAATCCCATGAAGGCTAAAGAAAAATGTCTCTGATTTAGCTCTGGGCATTTAGGAATAACTCAAATACTAGAGTTAAATTTACAGCACAGTTCCCTTAGCTGTTTAGAAGACCATTGTTTTCCTTCCTTTCCCCTTAAGTTCCAGTATGTAAAATATCAGAAGAATTTAGATTTGGGAAAAAAAAAAAAAAAAAAGGGACATGTTATTTTTAAAGTTGTTCTTGAGAAAATTTCCACATACAAAACCATGGCATTTCTCCACTGTTTTGAGAATAATTTTCACATGTTGGCATCATCCTCCAGTGGCTGCCACAACTCTGGTATCATAAAGCAACACGTATTTTCTCTTAGCATAACAAAACACATTTTATTTAACTGCTAAATTTGGTCTGATCCAAGTTTTTCTTCTTACTTCACAACAAACAGGAAAATGCAGGTGCTGTACTCTGATCACACACATGCATCCTACCAGAGAAACAGGGCAGGGAAGCCACACCAGTCCTAAGCAAAACGACTGCTCAGATCACATCACTGCACTCATGGCTCAGTAAGACTTTAAGTTCACACTGAAATGTTCACATTGTTCACTACTGTTCTAGAAGTCCTGTCTAGGTAGCACTGAAAAACAAATTGTTTGGCCCCTTCTTCTATGATGCTGGAACGTTGTGTCAGTATACTTTGGCATATATAAAAAAAAATTCCCTGTAATATACCATATACTGTGACATTTCCACTTCAGATCTATCATTTACATGTGAAGCACGAATTTCAAAAGAACCAAGTAAAGCTGTAAGAAAGACTACATTTTGCCGAAGCTCTCAGACACCCACTCCATTCAGTCACACCAGCTGGAGAGGTAAGTGTCAAGATACAGCTTTATTCTTAAAGATGAACATGGAGCTGAAACTCCACAGCCTCCTCCACAGCAATAATTTTTTAAAGTGAAATCACAATGATATGTGCTCCTGATTCTTCTGTCAGCAGCATTTCTCAGAAACCTTTTTGCACATCTGGACATCTTAAAATCCCATTTAACTTATTTTGCAAATTACAGAATTGTCCCTGCACTTCCCAGTCCAGTTGATAGGTGTCTTAGACATGACATCCATTGGAAGATCTTTTGCTCCTAGAAGTAGAGGAGTCCTTAGCTACCCTGTGTCTAGCACAAGAGGCACAAATAGCCCCCGAGAGACGCTTAAGCCCCTTCTGAAAGACACTGTTGGAGAGACTGTAAATGACACAGTTGCAGAAACTGTTGCTAATGGCAAGCCAAGTGGTCAAGAAGGACGCAACGCGGTTACTATAGACATTGGAGCTCTCCAGCAGAAAATAGATTATGTAGGGCAACCAGAGGATGTAGAAGACACTGGTGATGCGGAAAAGAACCATGGCGTAGCGCTTGTCCGGGCAGGGCTGTGCCTCCCCAGCATCCCCATCCTGGGAGCTGAAGCGCACTCGCCTCTCGTTGATCTCCTTGGTGTGCTGCTGGCAGATGCGGAAGATGTTGAAGTAAGTGAAGCAGACGATGAAAGCTGCTGGGGCATAGAGCATCACCACAATGAAGAGAGTGAAATAGGGATCGGTGTTCCAGGAATTGGCACACCACTGAAACACATCCCCGTGGTATCCAGGTTTTCCCCAGTGGAAGGAGGGTAAGAAGACAAGGCAGGAGTACAGCCAAATGATGAGTATGCAGATGCGAAGCCTCCATGGGGTCACCAGCGTGTTGTAGGTCAGTGGCTTCGTGATGGCAATGTATCTGTCAATGCTAATGCATGCCAGAGAGGCCATGGAGACGCTCTTCAGCACCGATACCACGTAACCAAAGATTTGGCAAACCAAGGACTCACTTAAAACAATAGGGTAGTGCAGCAGAGACAAAGAAGGCACCAGACAGCTCACACCCACCAGGAGGTCAGCATACGCCATAGTCTGGATGAAGTAGCTGGTGGTGTGGTGGTTCAGCAGAGGTGCACAGTGAAAGACAAATATCACAATAATGTTGCCTGAAATAATCAGCACCATGAGGAATACTATAATAACCACTTCCAGGAGGCAAAAATTTATGGTCTCCAAATAGCTGATGGCCAGGAGACAGAAGGGCCGGCCACTCTGGTTGCCAACTAAAGAGGAGTTCATCTTGAGCACTGCAGTGATCTCTTCACTTCATGCTCCTGCCTGCTGCCTGCAGCCACTCCAGGCAGCTGCTGTCATTGCGGCTGGTGCTGTGTGTAGCAATGTCAAAACCGGAGCTCCAGTCCCCAGGGCTGCTCCAGATGCTGCTGCTGTGCATTGTCTGCAGCACAATTCCCCTTGAAGTCCGGCTCCCCGCAGCTGCTGGTGCACCGGGACCCAGCAGCAGTCATGTCAGCAACTTCACACCCGCACGGGGGAGAGGGCTGTTGTTAAAACCCTCCTGGGTGGGCTGCCTCGCCGAGGAGGGGTGAGGGGGTGGGGGCAGAGGGAGAAGGAACCTTCACCGAATCAGGACGAGAGTCCTCCCAAAGGCTGACAGGAGAGAAGGGGAAAGTGCTTTACAGAACCGCCTCTCCCCCGCGCTGCCACCTCCATCACCAGCCCTGCTTCCCCACGCCCTGCTACCGCGCTTCCCCGCCGGCCCCCGCTCCTCCCGCTCCCCGCTGCGGCTCCTGCCCCGGCCCTTCCCCACGGCCTCGGCCTGGGGAGGATTCCCCGAAATTCCTGCGGCCGGGCGGAGGGATGCGCGGCGGGGAGGGGGGGGGTCCAGCCCTTCTCTCCTGGCTCCATTTTGCTCGGCGCTTTTGTTCGCCGCCTCTCCCTGCCCGCACCGCCCCGGCCCCGGCCCCGGCCCCCGCCGCCGCCCCCCGCCCGGCCCCGCCGCCCCGGTCCCTACCTGCCGCCGGGAACAAAAGCCCGGGAGCATCCTCGACCGAGCAGGGGCACCGGCGCCGTGTGCTCCGGCCGCGGCGATGCGGAGCCGGGGGGAGGGGACGGCGGGGGAAGGGGAGGGAGGCGGGCAGGAGCGCGGGGGAGGGCGCGGCGCCGGCGGGGACCCGGCGGGGAGCGGGGCCGCAGCCCCCCGGCCGCTCCCCCGGCCCGCCCCAGCGCCGGGGGTGGGGAAGGGGAGAAGCCGGGCAGCTCCGGCCCGCCCCGCCCCGCCGGCCGCAGCCTGGGAAATGCGGGTTTCCACCCAAAGCGGGCTCGGCGGGTCCGATTTCACCATCGGCCCATGGCGGGGGTTGCCTCACCCGGCGCGACCCCGCAGCCGCCGGGCAGACGGGCGGGGCCCCGCGCTCCGCAGCGGAGAGGGCTCATCCCTCCCCCCCCTGGTCCTGCAGACAGACAGACAGACAGACAGACAGACACCCACCGCCCGGTCCTGCAGACAGACAGACACACACACACCGCCTGGTCCTACAGACAGACAGACACACACCCCCACCGCCTGGTCCTTCAGACTGACACACACACACCCCGCAGACACACAGACACGCACCCACAATCCGGTCCTGCAGACAGACAGACAGACACCCACTGCACAGCTCTGCTCCTCCTCTCAGCACCAGATGACACCCGTCCAAGCAAAGACGTGAATTCCAACGTTTAGCTGCAATTTAAGGATTTTCCATCTGAGCCCTTTTGGGGAAATACTTTCCCTGGAATAAACGTGTTCTTTCCTAGGTGTAGTTTGTGTTGCCTTAGGTGACACTTGAAACCAAAGGCAAAGCTGAGGACAGTGATTCAGGGGATGCTCCAGGTCAGGAACCACCTCCCGACCATGTATACACAAAGCCCAAAGGCACCGTGATCTCTGACAGTCCCTGAGACAACTGACACCAAACTAGAGAATTCAGAAAACAACAACATTGTGAAGAGCAAACACTCAAGAGATTGAGCTTCTACTCTCACCACCAGCTAATATCACATATATTTAACGAGAAAATCCTCTTCAGTGAAAACAAAGCGAAGATGTCATAACAGAATACTCAGATGGAAGTTTGTTCTGATTTGGATACCAGGCTGCTTCTACTGCCATGGCTCAGGTCAGGCCCATTGCTAAGGGAACTGAACTCATCAAACCAGTAAGAGACTGGAGTGAGACTCCTCAGCAATTAAAATCCCTTTGTCAAAAATGAAAGTGTGCAACTGGCATCCATACAAACAGAAGTCCACACACAGACTTCAATAGACACCAACAAACCCAAGGTTTGGGATAACCTAAGCTAAAGCTTTGTTATTCTTCAAGATGCCTGATGGCAAATAAATTGCAGCCAAAGGGAGAGAGCAATCACTCTGCAATACTCGGGATTTTACCTAAGGTGTAAGTAGAACAAAAACATTTCATGATACACTTGTGTTGGTCAAAAATCTATGCAGGGCAACAAGTTGACTTGGTGGAGTTTTAGTTACTTGTGTAAAAGCCTGAAAACAAAACTTTTTCCTGCACTATCTTTACCAAAAAAAGATCCCTTTTCTATTGTCCTTCATCTTTGTTGAAATTTATGGCATTTCTCCTCATGGCAATTGAAGTACTAAAACTGTAGCTAGGAAACATAAACTTTGAATTAAATTTAGGCAAGTATATTGTGGTTAAACAAAAAACAAGCTCTGATTGAATTACTGCTGGAGAAATGATCTCCTATCTTTCCAAAGCAGAGAATGATTAACATACCAATTGATTCAAACACTATTTCTAGATCCTTAGGCATGAGTAGACACATTATAAACATCCTAAAGAAAACAACATACATTGAACTCTAAATATATCTCAGATGTATAAAACCAAACTATTACTGGAAAACATGATGCTGACCAAAACAGCATCTGGTTGTTGAAATTCCAAAAGATGCACCACCAAAAACTCCTCGGTGTTTAGATTTATATCATGGGTAGGAGCTTAGCACCTATACAGCTGAGAGGTATTTCTGTAGGAGAGACAAAGCTGTTTTTCCCTTTAACTGACATTGTTGTTTCTCCAAAGCTGAGAGTAGTAACTCTACTCCAACTTGCTCCTGCTTGCTCAAAGCACCCAAGCCCAAAACAGCATATTTCAAGCCAGACCAAAGTGGCCAACAAAGGGTATAAATTGCAACTGGAAGGTAACTGGGCTGGAGATACACCTATGGGCTACCCCAGCTCTCTCATTAAGTGCACAACCAGCCCACTGAGAAGAACCACTTCCAAATGAAATTGAAATGTGTGGTTCGGGTGGCTGAGGGCTCTGGGAGACTGGAAATATTTGTGTTGCAGAGACTTCTTCCACCCTATACCTGACACAATACAACCTCAATTGTAAGGCTGCTAAAAGGTATTCAAGAAATTATTCAAAGTTACAATGAGAACTCTTGGGAAAAGTACTGCTTATAAAAGATAATTAAACTTTTATCACCATGTGATCAAAACTAATCAAACAAGGGATCTAGAGGTTCATGCACGCTGACAGCAAGACATCATACTCCTTATACTGAAATTCACAGATGTGTATTAGGTTCAATTTCAGTTGATCATAAACAATTGTGGCCCTTTTTCATCCTGAAAATTAAATGTACTCTTCTTAATTCATATGAACATATGGAAATGTGATTGCCATACAAGTGGAAAATAAATGTTAGCCACCCACAGCTGAAGTACTGTCACATTTTATGCCATGATGAAGCAACACATTCAGTCAAATAATGCTAGTGACATTTTAATCTATTTCTTCATTAAAAATTAGTATCATTTGCATCAAGACAGATGAGTATATTTGGTGGGACTTCTGTGTACTGTAATCCTCTGCTCATGAAGACAAAAAAGTGGGAAGATGAGAAATTGGGTAGCAGGAGTCCTGCTATAAGAAACTCCGGAACAAATTAATCTCTTACCAGGCCTAGAATTCCTACCAGAAATGGTGACCTCAGGGTAACATTCCAGGATACTCCTCCTGCCACTGGATTTTTTTTATTATTATTATTTTATTTGTGCCACAAGATGTCCCTCTCATGTTGTAATTTTCTTAATATAGTGTATTTAGCTGGTACAACAATTCATGGGTTTTTTTCCTTCTGACATTATGTCCTCCCACACAGACCTATATCTAAAAGCTTTTATTTTCTCCTCAATATTGTAAATGTCAAGTTCTTAAAATCTGGTATTATGAAGTACTTCTCCACCGAGAGTTCACTGCTGATCTCAGAGATTCTGTAGCTGTATAAGTCTTTTCTAAAAACTTTGTCTGAAAAGTGGCTGTTTTGATTTGTATTACAATTTATTTATTTTAGCCTGCTGTAGCTCACGTTACAAATTTTCTACTTAAAAATAGTTTCCATCCACCTTCTACTGTCCAGCACATGAGGTATTTTTCCTTCAGGTCTACATTAACACCCAGAGAGGATGCCCACATCTCTCCTACCTTACAGTGGCTGGAAGCCTGATGATTAACAGCCATAACCATGATCGCCAAAGTCCTACCAGGAACAGATGCCTCTCAAAAGGATTGTCTAGATCATTTTACCTACAGTTTGCTTTCTAGCCCCAGTAGGGACATGACCTTAATTCACTGGGCTGGCTGACATCCACTCTCCCCACCACGAGCATGGCAATCTGGAGTTGCTAAAAGCTTTATTACTGCACACAGATGGTGTGCAAATTCTCAAAAATCATTTGTG
Organism: Phaethornis superciliosus; assembly: GCA_023637945.1. Classification (NCBI taxonomy): domain Eukaryota; kingdom Metazoa; phylum Chordata; class Aves; order Apodiformes; family Trochilidae; genus Phaethornis; species Phaethornis superciliosus. The sequence continues at coordinate 7,508,634 of JAJQWJ010000022.1, forward strand.
GAAGCACCACAATGGTGAAACGTAGACATGACTGCAATAACAAAAGCACAGAGTACAAAAAAACAGCTAGAGAGTTTATCAAAGAAATAAGGAGTAAATAATTAATACATTCTGACAGGATGACTGGAACACAATGAGCACACCTTGAGGCACAGTTTCAACACCATTTTTAAGTCAGATTCAAGAAAAGACCTAGACACAGCCTTCTCTAGTAGAATTCAACAGAAGATATTTCCTTTTCAATCGTTCAGTAGCCACACATCAAAGTAAATAAAAAACTGTACTTGCAGAAAAAAAAAAAAAAAAAAAAAATGTTGAGCACTAGGGCCCAGAACTGTACAGGAAAGCAAACTCAAGAAACACTGTGGGGCTCCTGCATCCAACACCCTGAGCGCAAGGGGAAAAAAATCCCTGAATGAGACCAGGAGCTTTTGAAGCAGCTGTCAACACAGATCCTTATTAATTTGGGACTGTGCTGCCACATGGGGTCAGGGAAAGCCTGACAGAAATCAAATACAGATATAGGAATAGAGGTTAACATGAAGAGAGAAGGGTCGCTGGATTACGAGTACTCAGACAGGCTTACTGCACCTCCAGCTCACACTGAAGAGCAAAGGTTTTCCATCAACTCCTTGTGCTCCTACACTACACAACAATGGTGAATCTCAGAGACCCCAGTTTCAGTGCAGGCTAACACAAATTTCTTGCTTGCCAGAGCAGAATTCATGACATGCAAAACATGGCAAAGCATGCAAGGAAGGTAAAGCAATGTATTATAAGGGACTCCTGCCTTCATAATTAACAGTATCTGCTCCTGTGCATTGCTGCCTATTGACTGTATCTGAGCTGCTATTTTCAGAGCTGTAAGAATTAGTCACATTATAATTCCAAAATTATCAAATAATCCATGAAAGGCGTGAAAATAGAAAATGAAAGCCAAAGGGCAGTCCAGCATTTTTATACTGTCAGCACACACAGTGGGCATGCAAACGTTATCTTCCTAAGTCCTGAATTCATGTTCCCATCAGCCTCTCCAGCAATTCTGCATCCTTTGCCTGTTCTTATCTTTAGTACTTCCACAGAGCACTTCCACTGATAACCTTTTGTGAAACCTTACCCTTCTTCCACTGCAGACAGAAGAAATCCCAGCTCCACTGTCAACCAACCAGACACTTCTGCACCAGCCTGTGTTCATCCCACAAAGTCTCAGCCCTTTTTCAGATTTAAGTCACAATAAACAAACAGCCACAGCACTGGTCCAACAGCACTTTGAGATTAAAGGAGACTTCATTTTCTTTCACTTGAGCTGGTTATTGTGGCATGCTGGTAGATTATTACATCCCTCACTTGACTAAAGTAGAGCCTGAAAACATTCTCATTTTCTTTTATTGTTTAACTTCTTTGTGAGTTTCTCCACTGAATGGCCACTGCAGGTACAGCCAGCCCTTCTGCTGCAGAACCCAGTGCTGGATCAGCCTACTCCTACTCCTGCTCCCTCTTTCCCTTGGACTCTGGAGACACTTCCAACACATTAGCTGCAGGTTATTTCCTGTGTCTCTGCCAAATGCAAATGAGTGTAAAGGCTTCACAGATTTAAAAATGAAATGTTACACCATTCCTTTCTAGCTCACAAAGATAGTAGCAGTACATGTCACCAACTGTGCCACAGCGAGATCATCTTTTCCATTCTGATACCAAAACATTGAAACAGAGAAACAAGTGATGCTGTCAGCTACTCACCAGGCAATTAAAATAAACCACCAGGATAACTGTGGTACATCCCTTGCCAGAGCAATCAACTTTCACAGTATTTGTATTCTTTTTTTCACTATAAAATCCAAGTTATAACTCCACAATGCATGTACCAATATTAAGGAATTCAGATCAAATTTCTTCTATATTCAGAAAGTATGTGAAAGTAATTATGGCAGAACATTTTTAGCAAATCTAACATGATTCATTCAAATCACGTAGGATCCTTCCTGCTTTATTCCAGCAGAAACAGAGTTTAATTTCAGAAGCCCTCCTGCCCTCAGAATAAGATCTTTAATTGCTTCTCATGAATCTGTGCCATTAGAACACAGATATACAAAGGATGGTTCAGTTGTTTTGCCTTTTTAACTGGTGAATAATTAATTTCTGTTACATTTGTACTATAGTTGCATCATTAATAATTTGATATAGACCTTCTAAGCTTGCATGTTTGATGAAAGCAGTAATATACACTGTATATATACAGATAATGCTCAAATCTGAATAAACACATTGCTTTTCTGGATAAGGAAGTGACATTATTTTGTTTTGTGATCCATTTGTTACTCTAGAGCTTTGCAAAACACCAAATTATGTCTGTATATACGATTCCACTTTCTTTTTCTATGTTACTGAGGCCAGCATTCAAAATCAGAAGTTAAAAAACTGCTGTCTTGTGCAAAAATGTCCAAAGTCTTCTGTTTTCTCTATCAAAAAAAGGCTGCAGTTTCAACTTGTGTTGGATTTGCATTTTGCATTGGATCAACTCAATACAATATGGCAAAATTCAGCTTTCATTTAGGAAAGCCAAACAGGCAAAAGAAATGAGCTCCCTAAATCTGTCAATTATGAAAGCAATTAATAGAATAACTCGACAAACTAACTCAGAGCTCATCTGAGTGAAAAAGAAGTAGGACTATTAAATAGAAAGCACTCTAAGCCACAGCCAGCACTGCAGTATAAATTTTTTTGTTGGAGGGCAGAGTGCTTTATCCTCAGTAGCTGACACATGATACTCAGATACACTCATGAACCTTTGAGAAGGAGGCGACACACTTGGAAGTCTCCATATTTCTACTCCTTAAGATATGAGGGGAAAAAAGATTAAAGAAATCACTCTACCTTGGTGATGAGGATTCGGTACTTCTCCACCAGGTGATCATTGTTGTGACACCCTGCCAGCAGCTGCCACACTTCTCCTCTCAGGGCCTCAGGGACCCCACTTCTCACCAGCGCTGACAGCGTCTTGGGCCTGACGCTCAAGTTGAGGTGCCTGGGGGTGGGAGGCATTTTTACTGTCACCCAGACACAAACAACTGAGTACAGGAGAAACAGCTGACATGTGACATCAAACTGGTCAGATGACAGGAATCTCAGGACATTTCCCTTTGTTGCCAAAATGAGCAAAAAGTGATGGAAAAAACAAACCAACCAGATTTGGAGAAGCACTTTCCAGTTTCCTTGATTCCTATTAAATTTAAATATTACATAAATATATATAAAAGACTCCACAAACCAAACCATTTTGACCTGGAGGACAGACACCACACTGTGTAAGATTCCAAGCTCAAACAATGTCCAAATGAGAAGTAGTTTGCAGAAGCACACACTGCTCTCTCAACTTCCCACTCCTGTGCAGGCAGTTAACCTTCTGGGGGAGAGCAGGCAGGCAAACAGAGCTATAAAAAAATCTCACATGGTTATCTAACAACATCCATGCTTTTAAGCAGCTTCCACTCTACAAGCTAGTCCCATCTAAACAGTTTTTTTTCAAGTGAGACTGGTGGCAGCTCATAAATTACAGCACTGGAAGTTGTAAAAACTAAACCTACGTATAACTTATGTGTTAAAGAAAGTTAGGCTGAACAGCCCATTCATGGCTTATACATAAAAAAAGAAAGTGGCCTTAAATTTAAGAAATTACAATTTTTCTGCAATTACTAAAAATTCCAGGTAAAATTATTAAGAGAAGTGATAAACAAAGCCAGGCAAAAAAATGAATTATATCTGTGTATTTATAAAACACTTTTTTATAGAGCATTAAATATACGTTTTTAATCTATAGAAGTATTAATATATTTCTACAAAATATTTGCTATATACAAAATATTAGAATTCTTTTTAACGGCCTGTAGAACTGCTTTGCCTTAATCTTGGATGAGAATAAGTACAACAGTAATTCCAGTGAATACAGCCATAAACTGTAAAGCTGTAGACCTAAAACCCTCACTAGTAGATTCTTCCAACATATTTGGGAATGAGAAAATTGACTCAGCCATTCCAAAATATAAGCCAAATATTATTTAGAATTCACAGAAAACCAGTGCACATTTAATTACTATACAAATCTAATTTCAGGATTCTAAAAACTATCACAAAACTACCTGAACTCTGATTTTTATGACTTTCAATCCTCTTACATTAAAAGCTCAAGGATCATTACTTCCAAATACTCATTTTCAGTTAAGAAGGAAAGCCCTTTAACACATATTAAAGTTGTTGCCAGCATTAGCACAGAAGCACTTCAGATCCTCTTAGTGCTGCCAAAACATTTTCAATGGGAGTCAGGTGGCTTAATTATCTTTGAGCCCTTGGAAGAATTACAAAAATTTTCAAGTTGAAAGAAACTTTCTCACAGCAGCAGATGCATAGAGCTCATCTGTTAAAGATGTTCCAGCAAGTCTAGGAATGGGAGGGAAAAGGGTTCACATATCATTTTACCACAGCCTTCCCTTTCTTAGGACTGTGCCCATTTCTGATGGCTGCTTTCTTACTAAATTAGTGCAAAACCACCTGGAAGGAGAAGTACTTATTCAAATAAGTAGTAAGTAATAGCAGAAAATAAAAAATAATGACTCAAGTTGTGCCTGTAATCCCCACATGTGAGGAAAAATTTTAAAATGCGGAATTTTGCGATAATCAACACCACTTTTTTAGAACTGCATAGGCTACTTCAAAATGAATAAAATACTCTTCATGAAAGGAGGACACGTGTTGCACTAGCAACTTGACTGTCAAGAAACATTTCTTGTAAATTGGCACTTTCGAGGAAAAAACCAGAGGAGCTTATCTACTTCCTTCTTGGCAGGCTCTGGAGCCATCTTCCTTTAGATAAGGGAGGAAAAGAGTTATGCTACCCAAGTCCAAATCTCCCATATTCTTAAGCTACAGTTAGTAAGATATGACAGCTGCAAGAAAAATTGGCTGTGAACTACATCAGAATTACAAAGAGGAATAGAACTGCAAAATAAAGACAAAGGAAGAGCTCCATTAAATTACTTAATTTAGGGTTTTCTTTAACAACATCCCAGTGAAATTTACAGGCATGCAATCTACTCAGTGTAAGAAAGAAGCACCTGAACATACAGAATAAGTGAATTTCCATACAGTATTTATGCATGCATTAAAAAATGAAAATACTTAAAATTCCTTCTGAAGAAATCAGGAACACTAAGCAAGAGAACAAGGGGTGTTGTGGGGCTGAAAGAGGATTAAATCCATACTAATCTCATCTCCACTGGCTTCTGGAAATAAAAAAAACTGGAAAGAGGGAGCAAACAGACTGAGAATATTCAGGATTGTGATTTTCAGAATATGATTTTGCCACTTACCATTTGGACAGCAGCTCTCCCCACGTTTCAAGAATTTTTTCTGCACACTCTTTGGAAACATCTCCAGAACCACTTAAGAGAGGTTCATCATTATCTGCCAACAGAATAGAGGAAATGCTGTGAGCTCAACAGCCATTACTACCTGTACAGATTTAAATGTTGCCCTCCCTTCTGCAGCAGTGTGTGGCAACAAGAACTCATCCATGGGTGCAGTACTTGTGTGCACAACACTAAAAGCTGTAAGGGCAGATGTTTATACACTCAAAACTAGTCCATATTTTGGATTTAGGTCATTTTCAAAAAGAAGAAAAAGAATATCTTGAAAATACATTATGTTTCAAGCTGGTCAGGTCCTGGTACAGTTTTATGTATTGCATACGTCTATATATGCTTGCTTTTATTTCCAAATAATATCAGCTTCTCATTTTTACTCTCAAATCTGTACACAGCTGCTCAGGGAGGGGCAGAAGCTACAAGACAGTCCCCAAATTTTTTAGCAGTCGCTTTTCACATTGTTCCAAATATATCACATGGAAGGCTTTGTGAGGGCTGGGATGAGAAAAGCACAGACACAGAAGTGTCAGACAAAGGAGAGGCTGATCCAGGAATGCAGGGGTACTGGTTATCAAATACACAGAGCATTAAAGCAACAAAAAAACCCAAAGCCTTGGTAGGTCAGATTCAACATGTTTTATAACTGTGCTATCTATTGACTGCCTGTTCTTTCCAAGTATACAAAGCATACAATCCACTTCTTACCTTCCTCCTCATCATCCTCTGGAGGAGAAGGAATCATCGAGCCCTGTGACCCAGACTGGGGCAGACGAAGAGAGGGACTTGCTGTAGTTTTTCTTCTCTCCCTTTCTGATTCACTTTCTAGGCACACAACTTCATACAAAGTGTCTGAATTGTTCTTCCTGTCCTTTTGCTTTATCTAGGAAAAATAAAGTTTCATTTTACCAAGAAACAATATACAAATACCCAGGTTACTTCACAAGGCTCTGCCTTCTCTTTCTGGAACAGGAGAGCTGAGAAACAATTTAATCACATGATACAGCAAGGAATGTCCAACCCTTGCAGCACACACAGTGCCTTGTGCAGGCCTGGAGTGTTTAAACAAGCTGTAAGCATCCTGCACCCAAGAGATACCAATACCTGTTACAGAAAGAGCAGACCTGTCACTGGGCTCTGCCATGCACAGGGAGCTCAGTTTTTCAGCCATAAATGGACTGGACACAAACATGTAGATTTTTAAAGCTGTCAATGTACCTGCCCAACAAATGGTCTATGAGAGGTCTAAGAATAAGGAAGCAACTCTGCCTTTATTTAATGAGCACAAGAAAATTAGAAACAAAACCTTTACAATTGTATCTGATTTCTTTCTTTAACTTTCTGAGGGTACTGATGGTGGCAAAATGAAAGTTTTAATAAAAATCATTCATATTTACTTTCCCACCATGGTAACTGTCTCTAGTAATGCTTCCAAATCATGGATCTGAGTTTAATTTGATGCAGAAACACAAATTGCTGAGTCTCAGAGTCTATTATGTACCTCTGTTTTCTCCTTAAACTTTCAACGATGATACCTTCCTTAACTTCACAGAACTTTTTTTTTTTTTTTGAGTGAAGTGGTTGTAAAATTTTAATACAGTCTAAGGATTTAGAACTTTTTTTTCATAAATTAATAAGAATAGAGAGTAGAAAAGGAATGGTGAAGAAAAGAGGGAAATAAAAATTATAATTATACTCTATACTAAGCTCCCAGTGATCAACTTTATCCTTTGGAGCATTAAAAATGAAGAGAAATGCATCAAAACTAAAAATGACTAAATCACTAAAAGTAATCTGTGCAAATAAAATCCCTCTCCTTTCACCGTTTCCGAACAAAGAAACACTGCCAAAGTAAGATAAGCCAATTCTCCACAGCTGTATTTTTAATAGGCTAATCATGACTCCATAGAAACAAGTTTCCCTTCCAGGCTTATCAGGCAGTACTTTCTATATTTGTTGCTTCCACTATGAATTTTGATAATCTTCCATTAGTAAACACTAGAAGTTGGATAACCTGACAGTGCCTGTTGAAAAAGAGAATTAGCTAAGTCACAATGCCTGTGAATTTGGTAAGACAAAAGATACAAAATTAGCTAAGTTAGATAAGCTTCCTTCACACTGCCAAATGGAAAAGGCACCTTTTGGAGGCTGTAGAATATTTATAGCCCAACAGCAATAACTGTCCAGAATCTCCATGCTTCACCTCAAAATTATCCTAAATGGAAAGACTGATCTCTTCTATGAAGTATTTTTCCACCTTAAATTCTGAAGGAAATTTTGTGTGAAAGTTTGCAAAATGTTTACTCATTTAAAAATAGGACATACACAAAAAACAATCCTTAGCAAACATCATCTTTGTTACCACCCAGATGCCATTATTTGCTAGCACTTTAAGACAAGTGCCAAGAGAACTAGGAAAACCCTTTTGTTTTATTCAAAACTTCTCTAAAAAAGAACACCTACCAAGAACTCAGGACTCCAGCCCTGCTTTTTTGGACTGCACCCAGAGGTAGTAAACCTTGAAAGCACACATATGTCCACATTGTTGCTTGTTCCCATGTATTTCCATTTCTTTAAACAGGACTTTCATTTCAGAATAGCAATTTCTAAAGCAGGAGAAGAGCAGCTACTTGCAGTACATCATCTCTTTAGTGACTTGGACCTTCAGCTTTCCAGCCTTATTTTGAGACCAAGTTATTGCCTTGTACTGGTATTACGAATATTTTGGACAGAAATAATCTTTTCCTTTTTAGTAGATAGGGTAAAGAAGTGAGTTGGAAAAAAACAGTAAAAGCCCTTAACAAGTTCTAGGCATTTTTTTGTGGTTGCTTAGATTTTTTTTCCCCTAGGGAAAACTTAGGGTATGCAAAAATCTCTACTTCCAGTGCCAATAGGCACTAATAACTACAATTCATCTTTACCTCCAATGCACTTTTATTTATCCAGCATCATACCATAAAACCACCTTTCAAGTCTCAAAACAATATAATTCACCATATCACAGTTATGATTGAAAAACAACCTTGCCAAATCACAAATTAACTGTAGATTTTTTTTTTTTTTTTTTTTTAAGCATTACCTGTTTTAATTTTAGGAAAAAATTTTCAGTAGAGCTACGTTTGCTGAAGGGCCAGAACATCCTCTCATTGGGTGAACAAACTCTGACTTTAGTCTCCAGAATGAATCGAACAGGTTCCTGAACCTCAGTTATCACCAAATCCACAGCAGTAGTCATGAACAATACTTTATCTAAAGAGAAAAAACCAAAGTGATAATACTTAAAGAAATAATTCAAACAAAATACTTCTATTAACATCGAAGAACAAAAGGAATTTTAAAATTTTTTGTAGAATTCATTCTTTTCCCTAATTTAACATCTCAGTTTTCAAAGCAGGAAGATGACAATGCACTATTCACTAGGAAGTAGAAACTTAAGTCTTTAACAAGGTAACTTTTTGGCTTGAAGAAAATAAAAGTTTGCTCTTCCAAATTCCACTGGAATGTATAAAAAAATCTTCATTAAACATTATACTGTATTCTTATTTATCTCTATACTTAACTTCACAGTAAAGATCTCTTGCAAGTCCCACTTTATCAGAGGCAACATTTAAGATCATCTCAGCTGTGAGATGCAGAAAACTGACAATCCAGCATGATGCTCCAAAAAGAGGCAACTGGACTTGACCTATGAGGTCTCTCCTGGTACTAAATGATAAATTGTGTCCTTTGGGTAGGATGGCATTCAATCTAGCAGCAGACTGTACCCAGGAGCTGACTTTTATGACTTTGTACAGTCAGTTCCCATTAACTTCCCCAATCTTTGGCATGCAACTGTGACAAAAGATTGAAAAGATGACAAATTCAGCTGACATCTTTAAAGAAGTAATGACAGATCTGCTTGAGGACTCAAGAGAGCAATGCAGCATCAGCTACTTTCCCATTACAGTTGGGAGTGCTTTAATTTCATTTTCATAGGTACAGCAGTCCTTCTTTCATAAAAAATTTGGATTCAGAAAAATCTGAACAGACCACAGAGGTAAGAAAAGAAGAAATGTGCAGTAAGAATTTAATATAATTCCCAGTGGGATTCTTAAGAAGCTTTTATGATGCACCAGGCATCTCCATCCTGTCCCCACACCTATACAGCCTCCTACTGGGATACAGTTATTCTTACAAGGTGTTACTACTGAGCACAGTTTCTTCTAGTCTTCTGTTTTGTTTAGATTTTTGTATTACATCTGGCATCCCAATTTCTGAGAATATATTACATACTATAAAGAAAGTTGTTTTGTGGGATTCATCTTAAAGAAAAGAGAATTGACACAATGCCTGCTATGTAAGTCATTTGCCCTGGCTAGGGACAACATCTAGCACAATTTTCATACCTTTTGGTGTTTCTTCATTTACAAATTGGAAGTGTGGAGATTTTTGATTCCAGCTCCCAGTGATCACATATGATTTCCCATCAGAACTTTTACCCATGGACTCCTGGAAACAAGGTAAATGTATGTATAAAGCTTCCACTAATTACCAGTGTTGTATTTGAAGCTGCTTAGTCTTTGATTTTTACAGTGATAACTGTGCTGTAAAACTTCTGATGTTCAGATCATAGCTCTTTAGTATTCAACTCTTCCAAAGACAAGGCTCCAATTTTCTTCTTGCAAAAACAGCCATGATTGGCTGCAAACTTGGGCAACAACCCTAACAGCACAAACTGCAGCACCAATCCCAGCAAGTGGGCATGAGCATGGAGCCTTCTCTGTCTATCCTGAGATCACACGCAATCATAATAAAAATCATTACTGAATTTTGTTAATAAAAGATCCTTACCAAATCTAAAAGGTGCATGTCACCACTCCGAACATCTTTCCCACGGCTAAGGAGAAGACCAAAACATCTGCAAAGCCAGACAAAAAATTAAAACTGCAAAATTTAGACATTCATAAACAAACCAGTAACAGCTCTTATCTAAATATTCCCTGTCATACATCACAAGCAGCCCATGAATCCAATAACAAATGTCAACAAAGCTTGGCATTTGAAAGCAGCATCAAGCATGTTAAGCAGAACAATGTCAAGCCAATATTACAAATGTCAAGCATGACTTCATAAGCATATTTCCAGTATGATTTTGCCCTGCCTAGAGTAGCCTGGAAAGTTCTTCAGTTATCCTTGTTTGCAAGAACAGTGTAAACTAGACTGCTAACAAGGGTTCCCCATCCTGCAGGACAACTTGGCCTGCATTCTTCTTTCCTTCTTTTGATTTAGTTTGATTTACTTGCATAGAGTTTACCCTTTGATACAGACAAGAATCAGGAAATTCCAGATGAAGTGCAAGGACCTGTCATTGTATCCTTTCATTCTGCAAAGACTTTTGGCCTGCACAGGTATATTCCACTTCATCTTCTGCTTTACCACCCTGTCCTGCTCTTCATTCTGCACTGCAAAGGCTGGCAGTAGTTGTCTCTTTTGTCTGCAGTAGGAGCAGCACTATACTCAGTAGTCAAAAACCACTGGTTTATTTCTAAGCAGGGAAAAATTTGAAGTCTGAGCTCTGCCCTTCCCTACACAGATGCTTCATATTCTAGAATTCCAGACTGTGGCTGATCTAAAGCATACTTAAGCAATACTCTCAGATGCAAGAGAGATGAAAGGAAAGCAAATATTTGAAATAACTCAGTCACTGATTTTAGCCTCAGCATTTAAGAAGCACTGGACACTTATAGTAAAAGCAGTATGTTTTGAAAAGAAGCTACTTGAAATGGGGATTTAGAGGAGATGTAGCCGCTGATTCCACACCCTGTGCAGGGTTTCCCTGCTAAATAATCTATGAAATTACCTCTCAATAGCAAGTTCTTTATTAGTTGTCTGTTGGACGTAAATCACTATCTTCTTATCAATTCCTTGGCGGAGTTTAAAGCATTGCCTGTCCTTGTCTTTGGGAACCGCACTGTTATTTAGCAGGAAAGGGAAAAAAAACTCAGAGCATCATTTATCTGCATTTCTTGCATGTATCAAAACCAGCATCAGACACTTGGTGAAGCCCGCTTCTCACACAAAAGCACTCAAGACCTCTCTTCCTTGCACACTGCAATCAGTAACATGAAAGAAATGGCAAGAGCATTAGGTCATGTTATTTTATCATCATTTGGTGAAAACCAAGGACAACTTTCTAAAGAAAAACTGGTCTTATACTACATGACTTTGTGCTGTGAGACTTCCAACAGCATTTCAAGAAAGTTTCTAAATACAGATTCACTATATAACACTCAAGTACTATTCTGTTACACAATTGCTTATAAGAAACTGCAGATCACTTTCTTCCACAAGGGAGGTGACTGCTGGGGCACACGATCAGCCAACAAGCCAAAAGAGTGCACCAATCTTTAGACCATTCCTATTCAGTTCAACAAAGAAGGTGAAATAGTTGAGGGTCATCACAGTTTTACTTCCCAAAAGATGTTTATGTCTGGAATCCATTAAAAATACAAGTGAGTACTTTCAAAAAGGGAATTTAGGGACCACCTTAGACTCACACTCCCTATTCACTCCCTTTCCAACAGAACCAGATGCACAGGAATGAAGAATCTATACCTGAAATAACCTTTCCCATCATCTTCTTTGATTTCCAGTGACACAGAGAAGGTGAAAATATCACTGTCTGGAGTCTGTGGGGTGGCAATGGCTGAGAGTGGGGTTTGTTTGGCAGACCGACGGAAGGCAGTGGCAAAGCTGTACAGTATTCGGCTCACCTGTGTTTGGATGGCACCAAAGAAGCATCAGAAAGCTACAACCATACAGAACATTGCAGCTGAAACCTGCCTGAATTTGCACTAAAAGAATGAGAAGTAATTGTAGGAAAATAATTCAGTTTTAGCATCTAGGTAACTGGTTTTATACAATTCTGAAGAGGATTAACTACTAATCATGTGCATTCTGATTTTGTATCTAAGGTTTCTTCAATTGTCTTAACTTGGGGGAGAGAAAAGCCAGAAGTGACGAATTACTATACCTCTAAAGTGCCTAAAATACTGCCATTTTGTGTCAGTAATAATGTTTACATGTACATAATTATCAATTGACAAAAAGGTTTAACTTACAGCCTCTTGGATTTCACATCGGAAGACATGAATCCTGAAGAGTTCTGCATTGTAGTGGCTTTCAGTGAAAGCAAAACAGTCACTTTCAGGGGTTCCATCATGCCCTCGTACACAGAAAAGGATTTTATAAATTGGATAATTTGCTATTTCTGTGTTTGTCTGAGGATCTAAAAGTCTGTTAAAAGAGAGAGAGAAGGAAAAAAAAACAAAGCCTCCATCTTTCAAAGAATTTGAAATTATTTCAGCCAGATATTAACTTGCAAATTCTAGCAATCTCACAGCTACTCGAGAAAGTACATAATGAAGAAACTAGTGCCTGTCATTTACTACAAAGCTGGACCAGAATAATTATGTTTAAATTAAACAGCAGAAAAAGCACAATGCAACAGACACTCACACAAACAATTTTTCTCCCAATTTTCAGGGCTTAGTTTTCAAAAGGCTACATTAATATGCAGCAGCGGATCACCTCATCCCTGTTAAGCCTCATGTATCAGCCATTTTTCATCCCTACAAACAAAACACTTTGCAGACTATTTCCAAAGTGTTCATCATTAACCACTCCCACTCTGGCTTTTGGGACACACATTTGGATCACCATACTATTCATACTGATCCTTGAGCACAAAATGCTCAATTTGGTAAACAAATTGAAAGCATCACTTTTCTCAGATCTCTTTAGACCCCACTTTTTCCACTAAATGAAAGCCCAAGATGCTCATGTCTCCTCCCAGATAAACTGGTAGCTGGTTTCTTTTGCTAAAAACAAATAAGATTAAATGCACAAAGTCACAGAGTGCACCTGAGCAAGCTTCATACCTCACTGTTCCTTCAGAGACATTAGGCACTGACAGAGTCACATCTAAAGAAATCTGGCACTGGCTTCGTAAGATGGACATCATTCTGAGGGCTTCCACTTCACTCCGGGGAGCATTCACAGAGGCACAGCCCAAGTAGGTGAGCTTGCTGAACACCACACTGTCCTCATCTGTCAGTGGTGTGAAAGGGCTCAAATCCTCACAGCCTAGGGTTAGACACAGAGGTGAACATAAGAGGCAAGACAAAGCATACACAATTAAATTATCAGAGACTGACTCATCACTAAGTACATGCCAAAAGCCACCAAGAAACACCTTACAGGATGTCAGGTGAGGCCAAGATACTGGAAGCAAACCCTGCCTGAAAATGAGTTGTTCAATGCAGAAAGCAATGCTGCTGTCCCAACTCTGCAACCAGTTCTCTGCTTCTTTGCAGCACCAAGGTGCATAGACAAGCATAACAGACTAGTCTTTTATACAGCCAGGAAGTAAGCATAGTATTTGTACCCACATGTCAAGGCTAGTATAGCAGCTGTTTTCAGAAAAGAGGACAGGAACTTGGATTGCACAACTTGGCATTTACTGGGTGATTATACTGGGAGAAATGGGGAAAAGTGGGTGGACACACCTAAAGTCTCCTCCTTTTTCCCACATAAAGCTAATTCAGAAGATAACAGGTATCCCCCTTTTTTTTCTCTAACCTCCCTGGGATGGTTTCACAGGCAAACTCATTTCTGGTTTCTGGAGTCCTGCCACAGAAACTGGGTTAATGGTAGAGGATGCAGAAGCTTCAAGGACAACAGGTTCTTCCCCATCTCCATCAGTCCTAACTTCTTCTCCATGGTCCCGGTCACTTGACTGATCCTCCATGAGTGGGTCCATCAGCACGTCTTCAAGTTCCCTCTGCAGCTGCTGTTCGCTTCCATTCCCCACAATCTAAGAGCCAGAAACAGAGTTGGGACACAAAAAAAGACTGCTCAAATGAAAAATAATAACCTTCAGGCACAGGGTCACTCATATGGCTTTTTCTGCCAACCAAAGCAACAGTTAACAAATTTAACCCACTCAGAACCATGAACACAAACTGAAGTGTGCAACTGCTCACCAGAACTGATCACACCCTCCCTGCTTTGACAAACCAACAAGCCCAAAGCAGGAATTTGCTAGAACTGGAAAGAGTGAGGAGACTAAAACAAATCTTTAATCACCAGCTACAAAGAAACTTAAAAATGTCCACAGTGGTCTATAATAATTTTCATAACAGCACCAGAAAAGGCTAAATATAATTAAATATGCTACATGGTTCATGGGTAAAGTAGCAAGTTTCACAGGAAGAGAAGGATCTGGAACAGGATTATGCCAACGTGCTGAGGAAAAGTAGTATTGCTGTTTTATTTCTTAACACTCGTTGAAGTCAACATGAATGAGTGAAGCAACCTAAATGGTGCAAAATTAGGTCCTAAGCCAGAAAGAGAACAAAGATATTCATTTCAGGAAACTCTTAAGATACTGTATCTAAGGAAACATTGTCCATTCCTCTGCAATTAATAGGGAAGTGACTGATGCTTTATGCAGTTCTGAAATTAAACAATGAAATGGAGTTTACCCAGGTATTTTACCAGATGTCAGTCAGAGAACAGTACCTGCTTCCAACACTTCAGCCACTGCTGGTTATTATTATCAAAACTCAACCCTATGAGCATCCTTCCATCTCTGTAAGCTTACTGACTTAAGATGCTACACACAACCTA
Organism: Phaethornis superciliosus; assembly: GCA_023637945.1. Taxonomy (NCBI): domain Eukaryota; kingdom Metazoa; phylum Chordata; class Aves; order Apodiformes; family Trochilidae; genus Phaethornis; species Phaethornis superciliosus. Next base: position 7,523,717 of record JAJQWJ010000022.1, read on the forward strand.
ATAAAATCCAAATTGTGCAAGTAATCCAGGTTTTCTTAAAGTCTATAAATTAATCTTATTACAGAAACATTCCTTTTTCTTGTATATTTAAAATAAGATAATACAAAAAGGAAGTCATTAAAAACAGGAGGTAGAATACAGAGCAGACAGAAATTTGCCCATAACACAGTGTCAGAATCGAAGCAAATTCAATCTGCCTCAGAACTAGCACCTCACAGCAGAAAATTAAAAGCATCTTGAAAGTACCTAAAGCAATGGCTAAGATTCTCACATATTGGCAGTAAATAAATAAACCCGAAGTCCAGCTAAGATTGCTGAAAATAACACCGGAATAGATAACAGAACATCTCTGTGCTCACAGATGGCCCTTGCAAGGAACTAAACATACAATGAGCAAAATGTAAGCAGTCACTTAAATACTTGCACATACATTTCCACCAGGTGTCTCTCTGGAATAATTACATTGAGATTAGGAGGTTTCGCAGCCAAAGCAGAATTTTTATTTAGGATTATTTCCACTGCATTCCCAAAGACAAACTTCTCAGTTCAAAAGGAAAAGGAAGAAACATGAAGTTTACTTATTTAGTGTCTTTACTTTTCCAGCCACACTCTCCGAATAATTATCTCACCTGCAGCCTCTACCTACATGGCATCAAAAGTCTAAACTGCATATTAATTTTCTGGTGAAAAAATAGCTATTTATTTTACAAGACTATGAACAAAAACCAGAAACTTCTGACCTGGATTCACTCTAGAATAGAGCAGAATACAATTACTTTAAGAGGAGAAAAGACCCATATCCTTGTTCTTCACAAGAAAACAGGAAGAAAACAGGAAAAAAGTGAAATTTACAGGTAATGGAAAAACCAGCAAGCACACAAGATCCCAGAGGAAGGAAGGACATTTAAAAAAAAATAACAACCTAGTTACAGTTTTACTATAGAATCTAAACAACAGCAAGAAAAAAAAAAAAAAACAAAGAACAAACCAACAACTGAGAGGTGTTTATGCTCTTGAAACTTGTGCTCAAACAGAAAGCAAAATTTAAGTATGGATTAAAAATACATTCATGTGCTATTTGGGATCATCTGCCAGGAGTAAGCCAGAGTAACTGACTTTCTCAGCTGAACATCCACAGAAGCATCAGTAACCCCTAACTAGTTACAGGAATTCAGAGCTCCATTTTCCTCCCAATAATTTTAGTATACATTTACATGATTCATTGAGGAAGCAATGAAAAATATCTGGTCAAAGGTATAAATTCTTTAAGTATCAAGTTCATTATTCAGGTCTTTGCAGGCATTCATCAGAAACATGATGGTGGTGGAAGATGCACCATATTATTTTACTGTAAACACTTTATATTTTGCAACAAAACAGAAGGTATCAATTATGATGCCCTGCCAGCCCCGGTAAGGTCTACCTATCAAAAAAACAACCAAAAAACCCTTCTAGTTTACAGGACTTGTTTTCTATGAAACTTGAAGTTAAAACTCATTCTGGCAAAACCCTGCATTAATTAAGTCTACAGCAGTGTTACTTAAAAGAGGAGTAAACTTGAAATGAGAGCCTTAGACCTGCTGTACAAATTTCACACCCTACCACAATCAGCAAACACAAACCTGAAGTTCTAGCACCATCCTCAGACTGCACTTTACAAATGAAACTGCTTTCTAAGGAGACAGAACACCAGAGGATACCTGCTCAAGCATGAACCTCAACTTTCTCCTTACTTTCTCTAGTGGATACATCAAAACAAATGCATTTTGATATATATAAACAAATCACCTTGTTTATTAATACAAAAGCAGTTGTTTCTCCCTGAAAAAAACCTCAGTTCCTCATTTGTTTCTATGTATTACCTAACCTCAGCTCTCCTCTTGTGTTGTTCATATCAGTTTTCCAGTTTCTTAAACACTTCTAGATACCTGGGCAGTCCTTTTAACATACCTCCAACCTCCACAACTCCACGTGTGCATGCACACAGCTAAGCAGTTCCATAATACAATAAAACTGGCTACTGAATGACTATATGCAAACTTAAAAAAAAAAAAAACAAACAAAAAAAACCCCCAAAAAACAAGAACAAAGCCACATTCTAGGGGAATATCTCTTTTCTTCTAGAACACCACCAAAAGAATTATTCTCCCTAAGTACAGCTAAAAAGTCTTCATGTTTCCTGTTAAAAATTTCCACCTCCTTAAACAGAAGGAAGGAATGATCTTCTAAGGTTTCATGTTGCCATTAATCACTCAGATCCCAGCCAATAATCAGCCAGCACACACCAGAAGACTGAAAGGCTCAAGGTGAATCACTTTGTTCAAGGATTGTGCTCGGTCCTGGCATCAAATTAATAAAGAAGCTTATCTTTAAGACCTGAAAAGCTCTGTGACATTCAGTGCCACATCAGGGAACAGCATAACTTCATTTTACAACTGTTGATGATCAGGAGGCAATAGAGCCAATGTTCTTCTTTCCTCATCAAGAGAAAGAGCACATGTGTAGCCAGCATTTCATAAACCTCTCTGGATGTAAACAGGCAAGGAATATTTATGAAGTTTCAGGAGTCAGTTTGAAGTTGATTAAGGACATACTTCTCAAATACTTGCAAGCTTTCTGAAGATGACTTCATTGACAAGTCTCTTCGATTTTTTTAAATTCTACTAAACAAGATACAGTGCATTAAGACAAATACAGCAGGACAGCCACAAGGCAATCATTAGACCAGCAACACAAACAGCTCCCTTGTGTAACAAGAAGTGTTGCAGACTACAGCATTTCATGCTTCCGAATTTTCTTTGATAATAACAGGAGGGAATGGAAAATCTGTCTCCTGAGGTCTCAAAGGATGCATCACAACTCTGGGAGCTAATTACATCCACTGACACACAAGCATTCTCTAGGTAAGCACCACTTTGGAGAGTATTCTGAATTCTTGTGTTTTAGAGCTGCTGATACTTGCAGCATCTAGAAAGACAAGCACAAGGTTACAGCATTTCAGCAAGTTTCATTGATCACCAGGTCGATTGCTCAAGAAAAATACAGATTTTTTTAGACTATCCTATGATGTGAAGTGGTAATCTTCTGCAATATGAGTAACAAAATACGAGTGAACGGTTTTTGCCAGATTAAGCAAAAGATCTTGAGACTCTTAACTAACAGAATCAGCTTGAAGTCCTGTATAAAAGAAAATAGCCAGTATAATGGCATAGCTTGTCCAGGACGCAAAGGAATGCAAGAAAAACAATCAAAGCAGTTGGAAGGTAAAAGCAAGATGAGCAAAAGCATCAAGAAACATTCAATAAAGTCTCTGTTGCAAACCTCTGCTATGGAAAAGAGGAACACAGCCCAACAGGCTGAACACAGGATTTCTTAGTCTTTAAAGACACTATTTTGAAGACACAGATATGTTGTAGACAGTCTCTTGCAGTGGTGGAATATCTGTTTCCATTTCCCACAAAGAACACACTAACTTGACTCACTCTAGGAAAGATCTGTTTTTCAACACATTACAATGATTGAATTTGGAGTAACCACCTTACTAGTGTCACTTTGCTTAAAGACTGCTGAAACACAACTTGGAATGAAAGACTAAGTTGCCTATTAAAAAAAAAAAAAAAAAAAAGAAAGAAAGAGTGACGGCTCTTTTCAGGACAGCACATTTAAAAGTGAGAAGATGTCAATGCCCTTCCAATTCACACAAGCCTACCACACGGGCTTGTGTTCTCAGATTCAATCCAAGTTGTTAGTTATAACTACATCACTACATTTCTTAAAGAGAACATTTCACATTGGGGAAAACTTTAATATATGTTTGAATTAACAGATATGGTCAAATCAAGTGTATGTTAATGTTGCTTTCTATCTGAAAGCTGTGATAAAATCACAGTTCCAAGTTCTTGACAATGGGTCTGTTTCATCCGAAGCACTTCATGAAAGATTCTGCAAAGTAGGAAAAAACCCACAGGTAGTGATGGGGAGAGCTCTTACTCAAAACCTAATTATCACCTCTGACATCAGGAAAAGTAATGCAGAAATTATTAGCAGAATTGATTCCTGAATAAGTTCTCACTTCTGTCAAGTTTTCCACAATAAAGAAGTCCCTCTTTAAGCTCTCTATGGTTAGTTTGTGTTAGAAGAATAACGAACAAACTCAGGTTATTGATTCTTACCTTCAGTCCTGTTTTTTCATCATCACTACCATTATTTGTAGATGGTGTTTCATCCCCTTGCCTGGAAACCAAGACAAAATCTTCACTGTTAAGAGTGGATACCGAGTCTGATGAGACACTGATTTTTCCCACAGAAGCCTTGTCATCCATGACTTAAAAAGGAAGTTCGATTCATGAATGAGATTAAATATTTTATAAATGCCTGAAAAACAAAAATCATAAAAATACTTATATAAAACTTCATGCTAAAATGCTCAAACTTTTCTTCTCAGAAACTTGCTGACTGATTATGAAAAGTAAAATATCTGACAGCCTGTGTTACAACTCTCCTGTCAGTGCACTGCCTGTCCTGATGATGCCAAGAAGCACACTGCTATTGGGGCACTGCTTTCCATAGCTCACAGAGGGGAAGTCAATATATCTTTCTGCAGTATTTCATTATTCAGTCACCATTTTCTACACCCAGCACAGAATAGGCCCTTGGAACATAGACTAAGTCTCTGCTGACAAAGGATTCCTGTTAAGGCCAGAATTATCAAGTCCATTTGCTGTCCTCAGATAATGTATGCCTTCACCTAATTCATGGAGTTCTGGCTATCAGAACTCACAGCATGCTGCAGTCACATTCTCTTTCTCCAAAACCAAGAGCCAGATCTTACTCTGGTTATTTTCTGGTAAAGATGCTCTAAAACCTCGGGACATGCGGCATTTAATGAAACTATGCTGAATCTTCTGTTCTGTAAGGAACAATAAAAGACTTCCAAGAAGCAGGAAGAACAGCGTAGGCTGGATCAGTAAAGAGAACTGGAGCCAAGAGAGGGTTTTAAAAAGCTGGAACTGGCACTGAGAGGGATTTGAAGAAAGGAACAAAAGGTGAAGTTCAGCTGCACACCTTGAACTCTACAGCACAGATTCTCAGAATCTGTGGCTCAAAACAGTGCCATGATAAAAATGGGTGATTACATTTCCCAGAAACACAAATATTCCCTTACCACAGTGCCTCAGGTCTTTACATACTCCTGAGCATGACCAACCCCAAGTTACACCTTCCACTGGGTGCAGCCCTGTCCCAACCTGACTTCCAAGAGAGCAGCTGAACAAAAGGAGAAACCTGACATAACCACACGCATGGCTCATCACATTCCTTGCTGAAACAAGAACAATGCACCAAAAATAGCAAAGCCTGCTTTTATTTCTATCAATACCCTTCTCTCCACAGCCACCAATATGACTTGAAAATCTGCCAGGAGGACAACACTTTTTTTTTTACTCTGTGTTATTTTTATCCTGATTACTTTCCCAACTGAGTCGCTTCATGGCCCTGAAATGTTCCACTGAACAACTGAAGCAGCACACAAGAGGAAGAATAGATGTGGGTTATTCATGAATAACAGCATATCTGTGGTTATTTGGTTTAGTTTCTAAAGAATGTAAGATATCCTTTTCAAAAAATATTTAAGATCCACTAGCTTTCAATAAGAATTACCACCTGAGAAATTTAGATATTTTGTGAAGTTTTACCCCTGTATATGTCTACCTGGTATTACTCACATGTACCCTAAAGGCAGGGTCAGAGCTCTTTTTTTTTTTTAAGAATTCATATTAGAACATGTCTGTAGACATTCCTTATTGCACCATCTACATAACACACTGACCATCTGAAAAATACTAAATCAAATATATTGAAACAGGCTAAAAGTAAGCTTCAAACACTTAATATCCCTTTTCACTCAAGCAGTGCAAACTCATTTGCTGCCCTTAGTGTAAGCAGAAGAACAAGCTTTGATCACATGCAGTTGTACAGATCACCTAGGCAAGGGTCAATTTACCAACTTATTTTGGTATGGAGTATGTGCCTTGAAGTGCTAATTTCAGTTATTTGTAAATTTTGCTACCTGCTACCAGGATGAACTTCAATCCAGAGTATCTTGTGGTTTTGTGTACTCCTTTTCTCAGTAGCATGGTGTAGATCCTGGAGCACAGCTGCCTCAGCCCAGCCCTTACAGTAATTGCACAATGAAGAATTGCAACAGCAGCAGGTCTCAATTAGCCCAAGTTTGCCAACCTTACATTGAGCAAAAGTCTTACTGAACTTACACAAGATAAAAGCACAGGAAAGGGGACAACGTGATGCTAAAAAAGGCCAGCATGATCAATGGAAGGGGGGTGCTTGCTGAGCTTATCTTGATACCAATGTCTAGAGCCACAGCAGATGGGGATCACTGGTAGCATAGAACTACAAGTAGTTAAAACTTATCAGGAATCCCCTCAGGGTGCTGTATGTAGCCACAGGAGATGGACATCATAGGTACCTGGGAACACTGAGTAGCTGAGATTCCAGGGAAGGATGCCCTTCTCACAAAAGAACTGTCCAGACAAGCATGGGGATGTCAGTGTACATGGGAGATAAGATGAATTTGAATTTTTGACGTGAAAAGGAAACCTCATATTAGGAGGAAGGTGTGCTTGATTTGTGGGAGCCCACCAAACACCCAGCTTTGCACAAACTTGCAGTAAGCAATGTCTCCTTCCTGAAGGCAACCTCTGTGTTTTGGGAACCAACATGAAACGGTAACAAATTCAGCAGACTGCTGCAAGCTTTGTTTATTGGTGATGTACCAGCACCCAGGGCTTAATTATGCAGCCACGCTGTGATCAACCACAGAGGCTCATCAGGTTAATGCTCAAATAGTCGAGGAGCAAGAGCACAGACCCAAAATCCTAAACATCCCAAAATACTGCTTGAAGTTTAAAAAAAATTCCACATTTGCATACTTCTCTTGCCATATATTTTATTTCCTCTGTTCCTCACTATCATTTTGTTCCATGCAGATTTACAGCATGGATTCATTTTACCTGAATTAGAAAGCTGGGAATGGTAGAACCAACACCAGAATGCCTCTGAGCTCATTAAAACAGGGCCGGCCTGGGAAGGCACAACATCAAAGACCAACAGAGCAATTAAGAGTGGCAGGTTTAGAACTCCTCTGCAATCAAAATGCAAACACCAGGGGTGACAGAGCTCTTCAGTAATACCTGCAGCTCTCCCAAGAACTGAAGCTTTCTGCTCTCACAGTTCAGAGAGGTAGAAGAGAGCCCAGCCAAATGCAGATCTCAAGTTGTAATGTTCCTCAGCAGACGCTAATGTTTCATCCCTTGCAAGGAAAGAGACTTTAGTTTGCTTCAACATAAATAAGAGACAAGCTTTTCAATTCAGCACAGTTTAACTCCTGACACAAAACTACACCACAACAAGGCAGTACTGGCCTGAAGGTGCCTCCTCTACAGGAGACAGAGTGTCTGGGTAAAATGCATACTACCAGGGAAATTTTTAACAGCTTTTTTCTTTGCTCACCTGTGTAACTAAGCAGGCATCCCAGCCTCTCCTCAAACAACAGACCACTGGGAAAAGCTGCAAAATGGGAAAACCAACACAACTGGCTCCTGAGTCACTGCTTTCAATCCACTTTAATCTATGCTTGCTGTTAAACAATACTGCAAGACTCAAACTATCTTTTTAAAAATGTTTTTGTCTTTACAGCAACCAAGCAACAGTAGCAATCTACCTTGTTTGCTCTATTCAAGGTAGCATGCAAAGGTACAGCAAAGACAACGTTCACAATGCTAAAATCTCAAACAACTGGAGAACAAACCTATTGAAGTTCAAGATTAGTTGGATAGATTTATAAAATATTTATCTTTTACTTTCCTATCCTGTCTCAAGCATTTGGGACCTGACCTGCAACTTGTGATCAAAATTTGCCTTGTAAGTACCGCCAGAATTAATTTAAAAGAGCTTAATCAAACAGCATATATATTAAAAAAGAGAGAAACCCACAAATCCTTTCATTTTACATTACTGTAAGCATGAGGCTTGTATGCTTGAGACACGTACAACAACTGAAGCAAAGCACTTCTGTGGTCTAACTCCATTTCCAAGGGACATCCGTTTTCCAGTGCTTAGAGCATCCAACAGCCACACAAAAGGCCAGAACAAACCAACGTTTCAGCTGTGAGCTTGTTGAACTGTTGTTCTGAGCAGCAGTCACCTTTAAGTCAACAGCAGATGTAGCACCCTTAGCGCTGAATTTAGAACTAGTATGCAAACTAGAAAAGAGGTTTTTCCCCATTCCTATCCTCCTCAACTTTTGTATTATGGCTGCAATTTCTATAGCAATTCCACACAGCTGCAGAACATTTGATGAAGAATGCACCAGATATAAAAAAAAATATTAACTACATTACTGAAGAATATTGTAATTCAAGAAGCTACCTTGTATAGCAAAGTCAGAAATCTTAGCACCAACATGAACCTATACCCTGAAATATAAAACCTCTTCAGTATAAAGTTGAAACACACAGCACCCTAGAAGGTAGCACAAGCCAAGACACTGAGGTGACTGACTTGATGCAAACATTCACTGAAAGTAACATTTTCTGTTTCTATTTCTCTGGCCTTATGCCTATCTTAACAATAACATCCAGTACATTCAAACATACCAATTTCTACATTCCTTGTTTTCACCACTAGCATCTTCATGTGGATGAAAAGTGGAATTTGTAGCAGAGTTCAGAAGCTTTACAATGTACTTTGCAAAGCTGGTTCATGACAAATAAGCCAGCATTCTTCAGGCTTTTTTTTTTAAGTGTACATAATTATTATTTTATAAATACACAGTAAGTCCTGACAGAAGCCTGGAGGATGCTGCAGCACCACGTTGTCATTCCAGGTGGTCATGCCAGGTGTTTCACAGTCTTAGCTGCATAAGAAGTGTAAGAGCAGTGACAGACAGGTGGGAAAGGAGCTGGGGCTTGGCTTTTTCTAAGCACATACACACCACCTGCATTTTATTGCAGCTTTGGGGAAAAAAACCCATGAGAAAGATCAATCACTAGCAACCTTTTTCTTCTCATATATCAGATGATCAGTCTGCATAATCATCTGTTTGATCTCTGCCCACCTTCCCTCTGCAAAACACTTTCTCAAAAGCAACAAGTTGCACCCAAAATGAAGCAGGAAAGCCAGAACACTGCATGAGAAAATAAAGATTTAAAATTACTAAAGAGTGATTAATAAAAAAAAAAGCAACTACAATGCTAACTTTTCTGTTCATTTGAAAACATGCTGACAGCCACAGATGTTCCCACTAACCTCGAGAGACAGAACAAACAGAATTAAAATGGAGATAATACTGCCTCAAATTTCACCCTCCCTTCTCAAGAGGGGAGCAGCACAGGTCTCTGTCAACGGTTGGCCATTGCATGCAAAACCAGGAATGGGAAAAACACAGGAGCTTAGCTCATGCAAACTTTACTAACTCTCCTTAGCAGATTCACAGCTATTCCAGTGTAATTTAGCTTTTAACCTTAATTCCAACCATCTGCTCAGAGGACTCCAGTCTCAGGCTCTTGCAATAAGCAAATTCCCCAACCCCAGAAGCACCCAACAGGTCCTGGGAACCCGGGGTTTGTAAAAGAAATGCTGACACTGCCTTAGCTGGCCCATCACAAGAATGCCACTGGGCTGAATTCACTGTGATTAGTGCATTAGAACTGTGCATTGGGCACAGCCACAGCTGCCTGCCCAGGGGACAACCTGGGACAAAGGCAGCACAAACTCTACAGAGGATGCTCTGGGGATCTCTGGAGTTCTGCTCTCCTCAGGATGGAAACAGAAACAGAGTTCTGCTTACCAGACAAACGTAGCACTTCAAAAGTATCGTGTGAAAGAACTGAAAAAGGGAGAGTTACACTTGGTGTGTGCTACTGAAAGCTGCCAGCACTTGGATTTGGAAAAAGAAAGGAAATCCCTACGCCAAGCTCCATGTGTTAATTTGTTTATCGTGTACACAAAACTAAGTTTGCTCAAGTTTTTGACCTTTTAACATTAAGTAGAGGCCCTTAAAAAGAATACAGTATTTCTGTAATTTAATCAGCAGCTGGGAACTGCAGGAAGTTACATGTTTTCTAATAAAGTTGCCAAGAATCTCAGATACCCCATAAAGTTCTGCTTTAACAAAACACAAAAGTAGAATAAAACTCCAATTAAAACAGAGGGACTATAAACCAAGCTATAACTGTACAACAATGTCAGTAAACAACACCTGACCTCCAGCTTGTATTAAAGGAATATCCATGATCTCTCCCCTCTCTCCAAACCTCTCCTGAGAATTCTTTCTCCTTCTCCTCCTTTCGCACAAAAAGCCTCAAACAGGCAAAACAACACAGACAAAACCCACAAAGCCTACTCCCAGCTCGATTTCCACTGAATTTTTACTTTTCAAACCAGTTTAGCACAGGCTGTTAACTCTTCATTCCTAATTAAGACGATCGGCCCTCAAAAATTGTCTGCTGGGGCACAAACCTGTCCTTGCCAAGAGGAAGGAAAAAACAAAAAAAAAAACCAACAGAACGAAAGCAACACCGAGACTGCGGTACAGAAACCCAACAGAGCTGTCTGGAACCGATGAAATGTCACATTTTAGGACTCACCAAGAAGCAACATGCAACAACCGACAGCGCCCGGGGACCTAACGCGGCCGCCCGGCCGGTAAACCGGCATCACCCCCGAAGGAGCCCAGCACAACCGGGACAGGACGGGACCCGGCGGCTCCGGTACACGGTGGGACGGGCCCCGGGGGCACTGCCGGGAGCGTTGTTAAAGGGGTTCAAAGAACGATGCAGGTCCGTCCCGTCACCCTACCCGGAGCCAGGGGAGCCGGTGAGGAAGAGCCCAACACACCGGCCCTCGCCTACCCCGGGGACCTCGTAGGAGCCGGGGAGGCCTCACGGCCCCGTTCCCGCCGCCACCCCCGCCGAGCGGCTCCGGGCCGAGGCCGCAGCCCCCGCCGGCCGGAGAGGAGAGGGGCGGGAGAGCAACACACCGGGAGGCAGACACAGGGAGGGCAGGGAAGGGACACGGCAGAGACGGGGTGCGGGAAGGGCCCCCGCTGCCGCACAGCTCTCACCGGGGAGCGGCGGGGAAGCCCCGGAGCGGCACCTGGCAGGCGCTACGGGAGCGGGACCGGGACCGCCGGGAGGGGCAGCCCAAGGGCGGAGGGACGGGGCGGACGAGCTCCCCCCCCCCCCGGAGCCGGAGCCCCAGCCCCACCTACCCCCACCGCTGCCGCCGCCGCCTCCCGGTGCCGGGCCTGGGCCGCCGCTGCCGCCCACCACGTGACGGTGCGAGGGGCGGGGCCCCGCCGGGAGCTTCCGGGTGCGGGGCGGAGGGCGCGCGGGCGCTTCCGGCGGCCGGACAATGAGGTTCCGAGTCGCCGTCCCGGGCTGCGGTGGCGGCTGTAGGTCCCGGCGGGCTGGCGGGGCGCGGGAGGCGGCCCCGGAGCGGGGTCCGGAGCGAGCCGCGATCGACGGCCCCAGTGCGCGGTGCGGAGCGGGCCGAGGCTCCCGTTCCCCCCATGGGCCGGGTTCGGCGGGCGGTCCGGCCCGGCCGGGGGCGCGGCGGGTCGCGTGGCCGCCCGGGGGACGCGGCCGGCGACCGGGCCCGGCCCGGCGCGGGGACGCTGAGGCCCCAGAGTCGGGCGGCGGCTCACGGCGCCTCTTCTCCCCTCTCTAGGTCCGTAGCCGGAGGCTGCGGCGGGCGCTACGGTAGGAGCCAGCGGGGGGACGCGGCCCGAGGCGACAGGTACCGGTCCCTTCCCTCCGGGAGCGAGGCGGCGGGGCCGGGGCGGGCGCGGGCAGCGGCTTTCCCCGCGGTGCCGAGGGCTCGGTGGTTGAGCGGGGTTGGGAAGAGCTGCGCAGGCTCTCGGCTGAGCTGTCCCGGAGTCATTGTCCCGGTGTCCGGCAGCCCGGAGCCATCTGCGGCCGGTAAAGGCCCGGGAAGCTTCCAGGGCAGATGCGGCTTGGTCCGAGCTCTCCTGGGAGCGGGCGGGGGGTTCTTGTGTTGGGTGTTGGGTTTGGGAAGTGAATGGAAGCGGAAGGGGGGGCAAGGCACAGCCAGAGGCCTCTCCGCTGGTTCCCGGGTCCCGTTGGAGCCTTGGGGCTGGTGCCACCGCGGGGTGGTGTCCCCAGGTGTAAAAAACGGGCTCAGGAGGAGATTTCCTTCATCCCTTCCAAGAGAAAGCGCAAAAAGAAACAGTTCGATAGTGCCTGAAATTCACTGAAGAGACTTTGCGATGATTTGCTGCTACTGTTTGGATTTGCCAAAGGCTGTTTCCTCAAAATTAAACTCTTTGCCCTAGAAATTGGAGTGACAGAATAGCTGAGAGACTCCAGCTCTTACTTTCTGTAGATTCAGCAGAACTTGTACTGCAGAATGGTGCTGCCCCCATTTCCAAACTTTCCATGGCCCCGTGTTTCTGAAATCCTTTGGTAATTTTTGCATGCCTTACCTGAGAAGATCTGCTTGATGGGCTTGAGTGAGGATGGGGTCTGATCAGCAAATTCAAACAACCCCAATTTTCAGCAGATACTTCTAAAATTCTTCTCTGAGCCTTTGTCCTGTGTATGCATTCATTTGCAGAAGCCAGGACTCCATTTCCTGCTGTGTATGCAGAGCTGATGTTTCATGCCCCAAGAGAAAAGTGTTGCTTTTATCTATAAACTTCAAAGCTTCCTTCCATGCTTTATGTGGTGTTTGTAATAATTGTGAGGTGCAAGTTTTGCTTTGTTTTGTTATTTTATCTCACCAAATCTTGCATTATTTAGTCTCTTGTGATTTAGTTGCTTCCTGCAATTTGGCAGGATTGAACAGTATTTCACTAAGAATCACTGTAGTCTTAAATTCTTAAAAGAACTATTGAAAAACAAAAGATTGAGACTTGTTTTATAGAAGATCCACTGTACTTAATTCCAAATACTATGAAGCAAGAGCAAACTTCCTAGAAAAGTGATCTTCCAAAGAAGACAAGAAATAAGACTTGATAGATTCCTACATTCCCCAAAATCAGAAGCCTAGAAGGCACAATTTATATAATGAGAGGCAATAAAAATAATTTATCATTAAATGATCTTTATCTGTGATCTTAAAAAAAAAAAAAATAACCCACACCACACACAGTTAATCATTCTGTGCAAAAAAGAATCTCTCAAAGACCAAGGTAAAATGATGCATTAAAACCAATGCAGCAGGTATCTTAGAACTTATGTAGTTCTAACTGCTAAAGAACCAGCTTGTCACAATTACAGTTACTGTTAATGAGACAGCATGTGCTGCATCAATATTCCTGCAAACTGGCCTGTGCTAGAGCAACTGCAGCCTTTATTTTTGGGCTGTAACTCTTCTGAGCAGTACATGATCAGTGCAGAGGGTTAAGAGGGATGCTTGTATGTCTAGCAAGTGCCAGGTTCTCTCATTTTTACCTATTTTGTTATGAAAGCTATGTAGTCAGTAAGGGAAAACAAGAGCTAAAAGCTAAAAGAATGTCACTGTTATTTGATAAAGAAAAAAAGCTCTGAGGGGTTTTAATGTGGAAGAAAAACTTAACGAGATAAGACTGCTAAATATACTTCCATGGTTTCCCTTTAAATTCCAGACAAGTAATATGGAAAACATCTTAAGTCTTTAGGATAGTGCTTTATGAGAATTTCTGTCATATCACCTCTACTTTATCTGCAAGCTGCATTAATTTAAAAAAAGATGGTATCTTAAGGCAAGATGTGAACTTGTTAATTTAGTTTTCAACTTTTAATTTGTAATAGACTTGTATTTATTTAGGATAAAACATAACATCTGATTAAACAAACTTTATATTATTACTTTAGACCCTTCTAACTTGCATTGTAGAAACCAAAAAAAGTTCTCATTTTTTTTTCTTTGCTTCTTTTCCTCAGGTGTGCCAAAATGACAGAAAGATCAGATATTCTTCACTTCAAATTTGACAGCTATGGGGACTCGATGTTACAGAAAATGAACAAACTGAGAGAAGAAAATAAATTCTGTGATGTCGTGGTCCATATAGATGACATTGAAGTTCATGGGCATAAAATTGTCTTTGCTGCTGGCTCCCCTTTTTTAAGAGATCAGTTCTTACTAAATGACTCCAGAGAGGTAAAAATCTCTATCCTGCAGAGCTCAGAAGTTGGGAGGCAGCTGCTTTTGTCCTGTTACAGTGGTGTCCTGGAGTTTCCTGAAATGGAACTGGTAAACTATTTGACTGCTGCCAGCTTTCTGCAGATGAGTCACATCGTGGAGCGGTGCACCCAGGCCCTCTGTAAGTTCATCAAACCAAAGCAGCCACTGGAGAGCAAGGAGTGTGAGCAGCAAAGTGACTCCTCTGACCTCAAGGAACATCAAGGAGATGACGACTCTCTGCAGCAGGATTCACCTTGTATTCAACCTTCAGAGGACAGTATGGACATGGAGGATAGTGATATTCAGATCATCAAGGTGGAGTCCATTGGGGAGGTGACAGAAGTTAGAAATAAAAAGGATCAGAACCAGTTTATTTCCTCTGAACAAACTGCACTGCATTCCTCAGAGCCTCAACACTTTCTTATCAACTCCACTGTTGAAAACAGAGCAAGTGAAATAGAGCAAACCCACCCCCATGACTATGCCCTTTCATATGCAGGCAGTGATATCATTCTGGCCTCTAAAGATATGTTAGGGATAAACAGCCGAGGAATAGACAAGGGCCTCCAGTGGCACCATCAGTGTCCCAAGTGCACAAGAGTATTTCGGCATTTGGAAAACTATGCTAATCACTTAAAGATGCATAAACTATTTATGTGTCTGCTCTGTGGCAAGACATTCACTCAGAAAGGCAATCTCCACCGGCACATGAGAGTACACGCAGGCATCAAACCCTTCCAGTGTAAGATCTGTGGGAAAATGTTCTCTCAGAAATGTTCCTTACAGGACCATCTCAACCTGCACAGTGGGGACAAACCCCACAAGTGTAACTACTGTGACATGGTTTTTGCTCATAAACCTGTTCTGAGGAAACATCTGAAACAGCTTCACGGTAAAAATAGCTTTGACAATGCCAATGAAAGAAACGTTCAAGACATAACAGTGGACTTTGATTCCTTCACATGTAGCACTGCCACAGACAGTAAGGTCTGTCAGCAAGCTGATGCAGTGCTGGATGCAGGGAAG
Source organism: Phaethornis superciliosus (assembly GCA_023637945.1). Lineage (NCBI taxonomy): Eukaryota > Metazoa > Chordata > Aves > Apodiformes > Trochilidae > Phaethornis > Phaethornis superciliosus. The sequence goes on from JAJQWJ010000022.1 coordinate 7,538,945, forward strand.
CTGCCTCAGGCTGTGCTCAGTTTAATGAATGATAGTACTTGCGTCAATTAAGCAACAAGGAACAGCCCTTTGCAGGGATTGTGACTGAGAGGCACAAACAGTTGGTTTTGGGCTCTCCCAAACTAGTGGTATGCCCTAAAAGGCTACAGATGGATGGATGGATGGCAGGCTGGATTGCAAAACCTTCAGCCATCGTTCTTAAGTCTTACTTGATATTTTCCGTGAATAGCAATCTTCCTTCAGGTTTCTGTCTGTGTTTCTACTGTGGATTATGGGGGTTAATTGTTTCATTTCTCTCTGATTAGGAGACTGAAGACTTAACACCTTTTGAAAGATTGTTGCTGTGGGCTGCAAGTAAACCATCTGCCGTACAGTCAGAGACCTCTCTATGTCTGGGCAGATGGAGGAAAGAGGACAAGTCTGAGATAACCCGATTATTTTTTTTTTTTTAAGCATTGGATGACTGAAAGTACTCCATATAGTTTAAATTTAAACTTACCTCTTAAAAATATCTTTCTCTGATCTTACCCCTAGACCCCTAGAGTTCAAATGAAGTATTTTTATGTCACTTTTTCACCCTTTCTAAACTATTTCAAGAAACTTCTGCTGCCAGTCAATGCTACCTTAAAAGCTCTCAGGGTTTTTAACCTCAGCATGCATAATGAAAAGATAAAACCCTAAATGATTTTGCAAAGTTAGCTGATCAGTGCATAGAACTGTTCAAAATGAGACTAAATTGCAGCTCTGGAATGTGAGAGGCCAGTGCCTGGTGGAGTGGAAGTATGACCTATTTCTTATGCTGTCATACCTATGATTTTTAAAGAGCACCTACCAGTGTATGTACCAAGAAAAGCTAAACATGTTAATACTAAAAGTTATCACCCACCTCCCATAAATTTGGCATCACATAAGTCAGAACAGTTGTTGGTTTTAGAGCAAAGCTCGAGTGGGGAAAGACTGCTTTTTGACACTGTGAAAAGATTCTCTTTTAAAAGCTGCAATGTGTACAGCTCCAGGCTTTGCTTTTTTTGTTTGTTTCCTTCTCCCCCACTTAGTTTTTGTTTGTCTCTCCTTGACAATCTAACAATGGCCACATGTCAGTTAACTTGAAAAAAGAATCAAAAATTACCTGCCATAAGAACATTACCGTAAAGGGTTTTTTATTTCTTGGATGTTCAAATAATACTTTTTTTTTTTTTTTTTCTTTAAGTGACCTGCATGGTTCATGACCATTAGTGTTTCACAGAGCCTAGGATGAGATATAGGTAGCACAATTTCCATAGGTTAGTGTATCAGCTATTGACTGTACTCAGCAATACCTCTTGTATACCGCCTTAAACATCAGATGTAGTGGGAATGGCACGTGAGTTGGGATCCTGGGATTACACCATACTGCTTCTCAAAAGTGCCGTGGAATCATCCACATCCCAATAGGGCTGAAAGAAACTAATTTATGTAAGGAACACCATTCCCAGTAGAAGAACACTGATTACATTGAAGTGTAGCATAGATAATAATATATCAAATGGCTGATCCTCAGCAGAGAACTGCTGTTTGTATTTGGAATAAGTATTTCTTCCAAGGCAGCTTTTTTCCACAAGGTTTGCCATGAGGATGAGATGATGCTTCCTACCTAAAAGTAGTACTGTTTGTGTAAAAATGCTAAATAGATATGACCAAAGGTGTGTTAGAGAAAAAAAAAAACAAAACATTTTGTATGTGATGATCAAAAGTTGGTCTTGAGCTTCAGATATGTCTGTGGAGAAGCCAGAATTTCCTTATGCAGACATTATTCTGCTGGATGATAAAAAGCGTTAACGTTGCAGAACGTTTTCAGAAATCCACATAGTTTCAAGTAGAAAAGCAAGGTGATTCTGTGAATCAGTTTTTGAAATTGAGTTCTTAAACTACTGTACTTGACTGTTACATGAACTGTTACATGGACAGCTATGAAGTAAGCAATGGAAATGGAGTCAGGGCATTACATCTTTCAAGTTGTAGCAAATATATTTAGGTCTAAAATCTAACTATTTGGAACTTTTAAAAATTAATGTTTAGGTTCCTGGGACAGAAAATAGGTTTGCATGGGAAGAAAAAATATTTTTCCTCTCAAAGCCACCTGCTTTCAGAATTGTTTTGAGCTAAAATGGACCATGACAGCTGCATCTGACACTTGCATTCTGTCTTCAGGCAGAATCCTCTGTATTGTTAAAATATTTTGATAATATATTATTCACTGTATGGAAATAACTTAAAGCACTAACATCAAAACAAAGACAGACATGGAGAATAAAACCTTGGAGAGCCAGGTCAACATTCTGTAAGGGACTAGTGAACAGTCTAACCAGATGTGAATGTGGACATGATAAAGAAAATGGTTTTCTGCCAGAGAAAGGAATAAAACTGTACAAATGCTAGAAAAAGTGGCAGCAAAATCATAGAATCATAAAGGTTGGAAAAGACCTCTGAGATAAAGTCCAACTGCCACCCCAGCACCACCATGCCTGCTAAACCATGTCCTGAAGTGCCATGTCTACAGGTTTTTGAACAGTACTGAAAGTATCTGGGATTTGTTTGCATAATGTTACCACAAGGAGAGTACAACTTGGTGAAGTGGCCGTGGGGAACTTGAAGCAGATGTGAAGAGACAAGGGGGCTCCTAAGATACAAAAAATGATTTGGTCAAGATACATAGGTTTTCAGTCCAGCCTATGCTGTGGTGATGTCAGTGTCTGAGAAGGCTGAGGCTGCTGACTGTTCCCCTCAAAAGCTGCTGGTCATTTGGTGAGACCATGGCAGAAGTAAAGAGGAAAAAGCAGAAGACTGCTTCTTCAATGAAAATGGACACATCTGTTGGATGAAAAGTGACTGCTTACTCACATCTGTGGTTTTGGCTTGGTAAAAGGGTGCAGAGCAAAAGATGTATGCAGGAGATGGCTGCATGGCTCCAGAAACACTGAAGATCTAAGAGGGCAATTTGTTGATGGCACACTGTAAGTGCACTGGTGGTAAAGTTCATCCAAGATTTGCCCCTATGTGGAACAGAGAAGTGATGAATATAGAAGAGGCACTAGAAAAGAAAAATCTGGCTAATGCTTCTTCTCTGAATAATGGATTAAAGTGGAATGAGAATTATTTTAAATGAAATATACACAGGCAGCTCGATAATAGAATAAGATGAACTTAATTGTCCATGTATGTAAAATGTTGTCTTCATTGCAATGTTCTGATTAGTGAAAGACTAGATCTGTTGGTTGTTGCTACTGGTGCTGCATATTCTGATGAGGACTATGGCAGTTATCATAATCTGTGTGTTAATGTGTAGAATACTATTTGCTGGTAAGTGGATAGTCTCACAACTTAATGTGCTGTACAACTTCCTGCATATCCTAAAAATAACTGAAGTCTATTACAAAAATATTTTAATAACTCCTTGAATATATTAGGATTTTTTTTTACGTTGGCATTTTATTTATATTTTATATAGAAGAACTTGAAGCTCTTAGTTTTACTAGAGGTTTAGGCTCACCACTTTTGTGAGTGGTGGTAGCTTGTGTAGCATGTGTTCCTGCAGCATATGGTGCAGCCACAGCCTCCTGTAGAGATCAGGGATGAGTCTTTCCTTTGTTTGTTTTGTTTTTTTTTTCTTTTAGAAGGCATGTTTTGCAAGTTAGCAAGTGATAGAATCGAAGCACTGGGCTTTTTTCCCCCCAAAACTTAGATAACTGCCGCTGGACTTCTGTTGAAGTAACTTCAAAATTAATTGTATGGGGCTGATTCTGGTTCTGGAGTCATTGGGAGGAGTACAGGCGAGGAGGGAAGTCAAAGTGTGATACAAACTGAAATTGTTGAATTCTAAAGTCACGTTAGATCTCGATTTTTTTTAAAAAGCAAAGGGGCAAAACAGCCAGCCCTCCGAACTCGGTGAGGGCTGAGAGGGCAGAAGGGACATTCCTGAGATGGAATCATGGACGGGCTCACTGAGCATTAGCTACCTCTTCAATGACTGGGCAAAACTCATCCTACGTTCCTACCAAAGCAGGCGGGGCAGCGGCTCTGGGGGCAGCTTCCCCGGGGCCGGCTGGGAGCCACCTGCTCGGCCGGGCGGCGTTGGGGGCCGGGGTTGCTCCTTCCCTCCCGGTGCTGATGTCGCTTGTCCCCGCGGCGGGACCGGGAGGGGCACCGGGGCAGCTGCTCCCCGAGATGCCTTCCGGGAGCCCGGGCCGAGACGTCGCTACCTCTCCCGGCGGCAGCCGCTGTAGCAGTGCCAAGTCCTGTAATAAACGTGCTGCTATCTCTGCCGGCCCCAGCCTCTCATTTCCCCCCGCGGGCACCGGGCGGGGGCGGCCGGGCTGGAGCCGGAAGGGGCGGAGGGAAGCGGGGGAGGGAAGGAAGCGGTTCCGGGGCGCTGCGGTACCGGGGAGCGGGGAGAAGGGCGGGCAGGAGGCTCGGCGGGCCCGGCAGGTGCCGGAAGGGGTGTCCGGGGCTCGGCGGGACTCTGGGCGGGGGGAGCCGCCATGTCGGGGGACTCGGAGGTGCTGCGCTTCCAGTTCGAGCAGCAGGGAGACGCCGTGCTGCAGAAGATGAACCTCCTGAGGCAGCAGAACCTCTTCTGCGACGTCTCCATTTACATCAACGACACGGAGTTCCCGGGCCACAAGGTGATTTTCGCCGCCTGTTCCACCTTCATGCGGGACCAGTTCCTGCTGACCCAGTCCCGGCAGGTGCGGATCACCATCCTGCAGAGCGCTGAGGTGGGCAGGAAGCTCCTGCTCTCCTGCTACACCGGGGCTCTGGAGGTGAAAAAGAAGGAGCTGCTGAAGTACCTGACCGCCGCCAGTTACCTCCAGATGGTTCACATCGTGGAGAAGTGCACTGAGGCTTTGTCCAAGTACTTGGAGATCGACGCTTCCATGGAGAAGGGTGAGGAGGCTGAGAGGTGCCATTCCTCAGACGCTGAGCTGAGAAACGGGGATGAGGCCTTGGATAAAGATTGTGAAATAATCGAGATCTCTGAAGACAGCCCGGTGAATGTGGAATGCCCGGTGAAACAGGAGGAGGGAGACGATTCAGGGCCCACAGCACAGAGCTTGGTCTCAGAAAGAAAGGATGCCAAAAGTCCAGAAATATCCACAGTCGAAATAGGATATAAGGATGATGAAATCTGCATCTTCAGAATGGATTCTATGAGTGTAGCCAACGTAGAAAATGATCATTTTCCTCAGCCTTGCACATCCTCTAAAACAAACTTGTATTTTCCTGAAACCCAGCATTCCTTGATCAATTCCACAGTTGAAAGCAGAAATACAGAAATGTCAGGAAATCACTTTCAGGCTTTTGTCAGTGACAATCCAGAAGGTACTTCCAGTGTGATGAGTGGGTTCCAGAGCCTGGATGATTCTGGCAGTTCTTGGCGGCACCAGTGTCCCAAGTGTCCCAGAGGATTTCTCCATCTCGAGAACTATCTCCGGCATCTGAAAATGCACAAACTCTTCTTGTGCTTGCAGTGTGGCAAAACATTTACCCAGAAAAAGAATCTCAACCGACACATCCGAGGGCACATGGGCATCCGCCCCTTCCAGTGCATGGTGTGCCTGAAGACCTTCACTGCCAAAAGCACCCTCCAGGATCACCTCAACATACACAGTGGGGACAGGCCCTACAAGTGCCACTGTTGTGACATGGACTTTAAACACAAGTCTGCTCTTAAAAAGCATTTAACTTCTGTTCATGGAAGGAGTAGCAGCGAAAAAACCACCCTGAACGCTATTACGAAAGTTAAAATAGACTATGACTAACAGATGGATGGTGTGGAGCCAGGCTCCACAAAAAGCTCCTGCTTAGTGAAATTCCAGGTGAAATTCTCCAAACAGATCCCCACGTATTGGAGAGAAGCACCAATATGTGACTGGTGATCAAAGGCAGGCCTTGAGTGCAGCAAACTTGCCAGCTGCACTAAGGCTGCTGTTGCTGTAAGTGTGGGAGAGGTGTTTGCTTGTTGAAAGTAAACTGCAAAATACAGGAAATTGTTCCATGCTTCTCTTCTTCTGGACCATATTCTAATTGCCCCCAGTTATGGTTTACACTGCCTTGGTCCAAGGGCAGGCACTGCTGAGGTTCAAACTGTTGCTGGTACTGCAATAAGCTGAAGCTTGAGCAGTGATGTTCCTGATGGCTAGCAGCTGAGGGAAGGGGATGTGGGTATGAATCCAGTCATTCCCACCCAGTTCACCTCTCACTGGCAGTGAAACCATGTCCTTGCTTGCCAAAACTTTGCAAGATCTTTCAACAGAAAGGCATGTTTTCATAGTCTGATATTTAAAAGCACACAACTGAAAAATAAGGAAGCTTTCAAACTGCCTCTTACAAATAAGAGAACTGGCTAAAGAGAAAGATAGAAGCAGTATTGTCTTGCAGTTAATTTTTAACTTGAATAGTCTCACTGGAAGAACTTGCTCTGAGTTTTATGAGTTCTAAATTTTTCAGAAGTTACTTGTTTTGATAGTTTGTTTCTGTCATTCCAGTGTTTTGCACTAGATGCACTGTATTTGAGTAATTCCAATTAGCCTGGCCTGTTTGTTGAGTTGCAGCATTTACCTTCACTTTTTACAGATCTTAGATGCATACGCTGGTGTGGAAAAGGAAGCTGTGTGCTGTTACATAATAGCAGTTTCTACTTTACTTTTGAAAAATGGTCCTTTCCTTTGGAACAGCTGAGACACAGAGGTCTTCTACTCGAGTTCTGTGATGCAGTCAGGCAGTGATGATGTGTGTTTGGGTAGGTATATTTGTACTATGCTCAGTTTCATCACAAGCCCTGTAACACAGAATCCTTATCCTGTACCTGTTTTGGACTCGTGTGTTTCTCCCACTGAATGTGATGCAAACAGAGTCAGATCAGTTGTTAATGTGAGGTACTGGTACTTACATGAGGTTCTGTCCAATTGGCACAAAGCAATATTCTCAATCCTGCCTGGATCACAAGGGCTTTCAAGTTTCAAGAAGTGCTGTTAGGAAGTTCTTCCTTTGAGTCCACAAGTCGGTGCTCCATAACCTGGCTGGTTTTAAAACCCAAGAGAGTAGGTTTGAATGTCAGTTAACAGGTTTTGCTTAATTTCCTTCCCTGTGTCTCTGAGCATTGTTTGGGGTTCTGCTTATCAGGTAGGTGAGGGGTTAGGTGTGTGCAGTATTTACCCTGCAATTTCCTGTTGTTACCTCTAAGAGGCACAGACAGCTGGGCCAGTGTTACTCTTGGCTTCATGTCTTGGGAAGTTCAGTTGAAGATTTCTAAAAACTTGTTCTGTGAGGTTTGTTTGGGTGTTTTTTATGCTCCTCATCTGATACTCTGAGCACTTAAAGTACATATTAATTGGACTGCAGCAATATTTGCAGGTCCCAGTTCATACCAGCCCCTGTTGGGGTAGGCAGCAGATGTCTTCCTCAAAAACCCTGCAGTCTAAATAGGCCAGTGCTGTGCTCTGATGCTGAGTGTGCCAGAAGTGCTGGATTCCTTCCAAACTTTACCAAAATATCTTTACACAGATGGGTGACTTGTGAAGGACTCCATTCTGTTGGGTCCTTGGAAGGGCACGTGTGCCAAGTCTGCCTGCCAGTGTGTCCCTAAGGATAATGACAGAAGTGACACCCTCAGTACGTGCTGGTGTAAATCACCTGCTTCAGGACTTTGAGCATAAGGCCCAACCTTTCACAATCTCTGCTATTATTTCATATTAAAAGTTGGTAGTTTATTTTGGTGATTATTAACTAGTAATTGTCCTGAGAGTTACTACAGTTACAAGGAGTCGTGTGAGATTTTGCAGATCAGAGGCATATAAAGCATTGGCTGCTTCTGTTTGCATTCATCAGCCTGTCACTATTGAGAGTCTTTTTTACCTTGTGATTAGTATTGTTTGCTTGTTTTTCACAGAATGCCATTAATTTTAGTTCTTGGTTGCATAAAAACTAGGAGCCTGGTTTTCAGAAGCATGCTCTCCCCTGCATTTACCCTTGCTGTATTTACAGATGTTACCTTGGGTATAGGCACAGGTTTGTATGTAGCTTTTCAGTTGTGTCAACAGACTTAGTTACTTAACATGAACTCCTTCGTACTTGGAAGAGGTCAGAAAAAAAGGAGAAAGTTTCCTTCCTTCCCCTCATCCTGTTTACTTAGGGCTGCTATTACTGTAGTTCAGTAAATAAATGTATTGTGAATTTATGGGACAGATTTTGTTCAACTATGTTTAAATTTTTCAGTTACTAAGGGTTTCTGGCAGGTGTATGAATATAGAATCATAGAACCAGAACGGTTTGGGTTGGAAGGGACCTTATAGGTCATCTAGATCCACCCCCCCTGCATGGGCAGGGACACCTCCCACTGCCATTGAAAACACTTCAAAACATCATTCCTTGTTTCTTGTTCTCTTGTTTGTTACAGACGTGTCCATCAGTGCTTTCCCCTGTGTCAAAGGGGAAAAGAGGCTGATCTTTTGAAGTGTATCTTCTGTGGGAGTAGGACTGGGAGGTTTTTTGGTCTGCTGTTGTGCTGCATGTAAACATGAGGGGGAGTCGTGTTGTGTGACGGGCTAACAGCATGTTCTGTTCAGTGGCCCGAGTGTCTTGGTAAGCTTTGTAAACAAAACCTGATTTTGTGCACATGTTCACATTAAAGGTGTTTCCCCTCCCCTTTCCATACATGTAACCGCTCATTCTCATAACGCAATAAATGAAGTGCAAACAAGGTATTGTTCCAGAAGTGCGTGTGCTTTCTTCTAATCACAGTTAAGTAATTCCGTGCATACCTTAGTATTTACTATTTTGGCTTGCTGTGCTCAGTGATCAAGATGCTGTAAACAGAATACGTTCAAGTGGCAGCCATTGTGAGGCGTTTTTTTCGTACTTCAGAAGGCTCTACCAGCATCACAGACTTGTCAGAGGAATTGCTTGCTTCTCAGAAATCCCAACCCATCACCGCCCCGGCCTTGATGAACACACCGCCTCAGTGAGCTCACAACGCGGGCTTTCCCCTGGGGCCGCCTGAGGTAAAGCTGCGGCCCAGGCGCTGCCCCCGCCGGGCCCCTCTGGAGCAGCTTCACCTCTGGCACCAGAGATGGCCGCCACTCCGCTCATCCTGCTGAGCACCGCTAATTACGGGGTTATTAATTGGAGTTTAACGGGGACCGCGCCCCGAGGAACGGCTGCCGGCCTTCGGAGCGACCGCTAAGGGGCGCCGGCGACAGCCGCGGCCGCTCTCTCCCGCCGTCTCTATGGCTGCCGCTTCCTGAGAGCGGCGGGACCCGCCCGGCTGCCCCTCACCGCCGCCGTCTCGCTGGTAGCTCCCACAATGCCCCGCGCCCCCTCTCTCCTCCCGCCTGCCCGCCGTGGTCACGCGCGGCGCGGCCGTTGGGCTCTCGCGGGCGGGTCTCGCGAGAGGGGGCGGGGCGGCGCTCCCGGCTGTCAGCGCCATGAGGAGGCGCCGCCGAGGGCCCCGACGCTGCCTCCGCCGCTGCCTCCGCCGGGCCGCGCCGCGCTGCCCGCCCCATGGCGTGTGAGAGGCCGGGGCCGCCGCCTGCTCCCGGCCCCGCCGGCCCCGCCGCCCCCGCCTCGCAGGTAGGAGCGGGTCGGGCGGGGGCGGCCGGAGCGGGGGACGCGGTGACCCGGCGGGGCCCCGCCCGCTTCTTCCCTCCCTTCCTCCCTCCCTCCCTCCCTCCCCCCCACCCTCCCGTCACCTCTTCCTCCTCCGCCTCCCGGCGCCCTGCGGGGTCCCGGCGCTGCGGAATCCGGGCGGGGAACCGGTTCGGGCCTCGTCCGCCGAGCGCGGCCTGTCAGCGCCCCCGCCCCGCCGGGAACCGTCCGCCTCTGCGGCGCGGGGAACGGGGCTGCCGGGCCCCCCCTTGCCGCTAAGGCCGCTGGGCCGGCCGGGGGACGCGGGGCAGCCATTTGGTGGCGGCTCCGAAATGACGGCGGGAGCCCGGGGCCGGGCGCAGGTGCGCGGCGAGGCCGGGGGCTGGTGACAGCGGCCCGGAGGGGAGGGCGAGGCTGGGGGGGGACCCGGCGGGGCCGCTCCGCGCTCTCTGCGCAAGCACCGGCGAAGGGAAGGCGGGGAGGCGGTCGGTTACCCCGCGGGCAGCCCTACGGGGAGGCCTCGGCACCGAGCAGCCGGTTCGGTGGAGAATGGCCCCGGTACCGCGGGCATCGCCGCTGGTGCGGAGCGGTGCGAGGGGTGGAGCGGAGCTGTGATGGGGAACAGGCCCGAGCTGTCGTGTTTGATGTGTCCTAAGCAAAAACAACACAAGGAAAAAAACCAAAAAAAGCCAGGCCCCAGCTGAGCAGGAAAAGCGTGTCTCGGTTGTGTTGGTGCTGGAGGATTTGAAGCTTGGAAGTCGGCACAAAGCACAGAGAAAGGGAGCAGTGGGTTCGGAGTGGTGGGTGCTGAGGGGGTTCTAGAGGGGCAAGGAGTGTGAGTGATGAGAGGAAGGGATGGTGGAGTTTGGTTGGCCAGGAAAACTTCTCTTGTGGGTCTGTTTCACTTGGAGTGAAAACCCAGGATTTTGGTTGGGTTTGATTGTAATTCCTGTAGTGGCTCTTGTGGTCATTCTTCAGTGCCCATTTTATGGGCTGTGTCGTAATGTTGAAACAAAAATGAAAAACAGCCCTTTGAATTACCAGACTGTAAATTTGTGATGGTGGCAGAAGATATTTTCTCATTTTAAATGAGAACCAGCTAGTCCAGCTGTAAATCTGAATAAAAACCTTTGGTCTGTGTTAAATTTGTTGAAATTGTGGAAGTTGGAGCTTGTATTGCAAATATACAAAGATTATGCTGTGAAGCACTGAATTATCAGGTTTTGTATTCAGTCACTTTCCTGAGACATACTTTCCTTGTTAATGAACTTTTTCTTGTTTCTGCAATGCAAGCAAAGCTTTCTACAAGAAAAGGTTTCTTATTAACTTGTGTTCCTGTCTTGTTTGAGGTCATGGCCATTTCTGTCAAAAATACTAAATTTCAACGATTCTTGTGCCAGTGCTTGAGATGTCTCAAACTTAATTCTTAGTCTTGAGTATTGCTCTCTTTTATTTAGGGCTTTGTTGATTTACAGTAGGTAGAATATTAACAGTATCCAGAGGGTAGTATCTAGCAGCATTTTTGTTAGGTTTTATGGTACATTTTGTTTGGTAACATTTTGTGTATCCCTTAATGAGAGGAATAGGAGTGGTCTCTCCTTACTGACTGGACAATCCTAGTGAAAGGGAAAAAAAAATCCCTATATCCATGAGCATATTAAGCTAGTCTGTACAAACTTTAAAAAGGTTTTCTGATTCTCATGGAACCTTCTGATTTCTTGCCTGTGTCTCAGAATTAAAATTGTCTCATTAAAATGTCTCATTAAAATTATTTGAAAAAAATGTTAGAATATGGAATTTCTCTTTTGTAAAGCGTATACATGAACCATAGAGGTTATACTTAAAAAAAAAACCAAACCATTTTCATTTATTTGCCCTTCAGTTAGTCCTGACAAGTCAATACTGTTTACAGGAGCTGAATTGGTGTCAGGCTTGAGTAAAGACAGTCTCTCAGTGACACCTGTGAACAAAAAAACCCCACAGCAGCATTACATAGGTGGATGGGAAACTTAAAATCTTGTCAGGCAACACCAGCACCAGTGGCTGAAGCCTCTTCCTTCGTCTGTGTTTGTGTGAAGTTGTTGAACTCCTGAGAGCATTAACTTCTGGGGTGGCAGAGCCAACATCTCCTTCTGGGATTAGGCCTCTAAACCCTTGATAAAGGTAGACTTTAAGATAAGAATTGTCATCAGAGTTTGTAAGGAGCTCATCCAGGCAGTGGTCAGTGCAAGGTGCTGCTCAGGGGTTCTCTCTGTGCTTCGTGGGTGCTGGTGCTGAACTCTGGAGCTCAAGCACCAAATGTTTGATGTTGCTCCTCATAGGTCAAGCCCCCTGTCTTCAAAGTTTTGCTGGAATTCCTACAGATCTGTGTCTTGTCCCAACTTTCCCAATACTCTTTATTATATCCAAACAAAATGTGCTATCTTTGGGCTGGGTTCTTGTTTTCTGGTGTGTACATCCTGAGAGATCAGAAAAGTGGACAGGTAACTGCTGAGCCCTGTGCTCTCCTTTCTGAGAAGTCTGTGGATTTTGACCTTTTTCCAGACACCAGCTTTCATGGAAAGGATGTGCATTTCAGAGGTGATGTGTCTATGTCAGGTTTGCTGAAAAATGGTTCAAGGGTCCCGAGACTTGTATGTGAGGAACAGACTAATAGAAACTTGTGCTTGGCTTCTGTGGGAAATTGGGATTAAATTATGTTTATCATATCTAAAGGTTGTTAAGTAAGTACAATATTTGGACTAATTGGAGAGAATGTCTTGGGAATAGCTAGCTAAAAGTTAATGGGAGATAAGAACTACTAAATCATACAACTTCCTTGTTTCAGGAAGGTTTTGGGGGTTACCGTTTCTCCCTTCCACCCCACCTTCCAATTTCATTACATATTCTGGTCTAAAAATTTTGTGAGAAAACCCAGTCATCTGTCACCATTGCTACACTCCATTGCAGCCGTTACTGCGGTGGGGAAATGTTATTGTGTTAGAAACAGAAAATTACCCAATGGCATAGTTTTTATTTATTATGTAATTTCCGAACTTAGGCACTTTTCAGTTTGCCATCTGAGGCCTCGCTACCAATAGCAATACCATAAAGCTTGCTGTAAGTCTGCTTTGTCAACATATTTTAAGTAAAAACTACAGTGTCTTTTCAAATTGTTTACCTTGTATGTTTGGCCAGTTTCTGTATCACCCATTTCTTTGGGATTTTTTTTTTTTCTTTTTTTTCAGGGAGCTTCTGCTTTGACAGGGAAGAGGAGCCCTGCCTTTGTGTAGACACAGATAACATGTTGCCAGGATGAGCAGCTAGACCCAGTGTAATTGTTCTGAGTATATCATCTTTGAAAACAAAACCAGAATGATTTCTAGTTTGCCAGCTTCGTGATGTTCTGCTCCTTGCGTTTGCTCAGTTGAGAGCACTGGAGCAATCAAGAGGGCATCCCACAAATACATTGTTTCTGACAAGGAGCAAGAATTTATTAAACATTTGGCTTATGCTTTCTGTAGATGTTGACATGATAATTGGGAGATGAGAGATTGTTTTCTTAACACACTGGAGTGGGAGAGTGGCAGGGTAGCTGGCACGCTCCAGAGAGTAGGGAGGCTTCCTCTGTGCATGGCTGCTTGGAAGTTTTAGGAGTTGAGCTTTCCCCAGCTGTTTGCTGATTTAATTGGATTTTTTCCTGTCAAAAATCTGAAGGTCAACACATGCTTAGTGGAATCTGTCATTTATGATGATTAAATACTCCAAGATGGATCTTTAAAAATTTTCGGTGCACACTTGAAGAATCTGTTGTGTTTCATTTCTGTGCTGGTCAGGAAAACAACTAGCTAGATTTTAAAAGCTTGTAAATAGAGAGGTGGTTTCCTGCAATCTGAAGTATCTGTGGAAACTGAACGTGGGTGCTGCCTCAGGGCAGAGATTTTTGCATTTGAGATACTGATTGAGCAGTGTGGAAACAGCACCCGTGGATGAGGAGGTGGTCAGTGACCTGCCACACGTTACCAGCTCTGCTCTGTGTCCTGGCATTTCTGAAACTTTTCTCTGGGTGAGTCACAGCAGCAGCACATTTCCCAAGGGTATGTGCTTTGTGCTGTTACCTGTGTCCTGCAGTCAGGTGAAAACCCACCCATAGTGTTCCCAGGTCAGCAAAGTGCTGGTGTTTGGGTCTTGACATTTCTGGGCATGCTGGCAAAGAGCTTTAAATGTTTCCCACAAAGCTTCACGCTGCAATTGTGAACATCTCTTGTCCTGCTGGTGTGGTAGGGAAGCTGAGGTAGCTGTGCTAAAGCAAACAGTGGGATTCTTTTTAGAGGAATTAAAAATCTTCCAAGGCATGTTGGCTCATTGTTTGGTTTTGTTTTTATTTGTTTTGCTTTTGAATTTCCTTGGCTGAAAGACACATGTAGCAGTAGCAGATTCAAGAGCATTACAGTTTTTATCATCCCTGCAAGAGCTTTGATTGTCCTTTCCTAGATGTTTGGTGAAAATCTGTTTTGTCCAGTGCGTGTGAATATTCTGACTTAGTTGAAAGTGTTACCTCATAATTTGGTTTTGAAGGGACAGGTTTAACTTTCAGTTTGTTGTATTTTACACTTACTACGGGATTTAGTTTGGGGGGGAAATTGCTGCATAATATTGAAAAGCTCACTGAGATAAGGACATGTTGTACAAGTATCCTGTTATTTAAAGGGCACTGAATGTTCATAGTACTAAATAGGATTTCTAAACAGATGGTCAGAATTAGCATAAAATACATCCACAGATAGAGTATATTCTAGCAATTATTTCCATGGTCTGAGACTTTAGCACTAACTAAACTAGCACAGCCAACAATGGAATTGCAATAACCAGTTACAGAACTTGGCTGTGGAGGGGAGATCTCAGCTTCCTCAGAACAATTACCTTTTTTCCATCGTCAGAGGAGAAAAAAAATAATAATGTTAAACATGTAATTAAAACATTTTTGTGTTTGCATTTCTAACAAGCTGCTGGGAGAAGCTTGTTCATAGCCTTGAAGTGAACTGACTGGTCTGTAGGTTGCATGGAAAGCCAGCATCGTGGCACCTTGCAGCAAAGGGTGGGGCAGTTGAGCTCTTGGATGAAGCTGTGGATTTAAATCTTCATGGCCAAAGTGTGAATGTAAACAGTTTTGATGAATTTCTTTTTGTTACCTTTTTCAAGGTTGTTTTTTTTTTAATTAAAAATAATTCTAAATAAGTAGAAAGCATGTTTTAAATACTCTGTTATTCACTTCCAGCTGCCAAAACATAGTACAGTGAAATAATGGTCTTCTAGCCTGCTAAACAAGTGTCCAGCTTCCACAATGCCTGTGCAGGCAGCTCAGTGGACAGAATTTCTGTCCTGCCCAATCTGCTACAACGAGTTTGATGAGAATGTGCACAAACCCATCAGCTTAGGTTGCTCTCACACTGTCTGTAAGACCTGCCTCAACAAGCTCCATCGCAAGGCATGTCCCTTCGACCAGACTGCCATCAACACAGACATCGACGTGCTTCCTGTCAACTTTGCACTCCTCCAGTTAGTTGGAGCCCAGGTATGATTTAAGCAGCTTTTTGTTTTGCCACTCCATGTTGTTACCATTTCCATGCTGGTTACAATATGTGTGCTGATCTCTTTCCTACCTTTTAGCCTCAAAAAATTGTAGGACTTTAACTTTGTAATATTTAGAAATCCATACATACTTTGAAAGCAGCTACACCATTTTCAGAATAATTTTCTTCTCATCAAATGAACACTTATTCCAGTTGTAAGCTGAATTCTGTTTTTAAAAGGAGAAGGCTTTTGAACTGTGACTGGAGAAAAACACCTATTGGGAAACAGACAATGATCTGTCACAGCTGTCATTAGAAAAGTGAACCTGCAGATTGCATTCACCCATTGTGCTCTGGCAAGGAGTCTCACTTCTGCTTCTCATATGTTTGCAAGTTGCTAGCAGTTTAGCCAACCCACAGAAGGGTGCCTGGGTAAATTTTTAAAAAACCTGCAAGATGATGGCTTTAGAGTTGCATTCACACCCCTGGCTGACCAGGCCAGGAATGTTCCCACACATAAGTGGTGGCAAAACAGGGATTATCTGATCAGTACTGCTCCTTCTGGAGACTGAACACCTGCTCACCTCACACTGATCCTTCTGCTTTTTCATGTTACTCTTGCTGTTAAAACCTGGGTGATGCAGTGAGATGCTTTTTACTTGTTTGTTTTTTTTTAGTGTCTTATCATGTGTCTTGACATGCCTATTGGTAATAACCTAGATTTGTTTCTCAAGTTCACATGTTCCTTTCATTTTCTTTATTTCTAAGTTTGTGTCACATCACTCCTTGAGCTTAAAACATTAATTTTCTTGGTCTTCTAACATCTTGAAATGTCTTTCAAACTATTGAATGTGTTGTGACTGATACTCCTGTTTTTGTTGTCTGACCTTGTTACTCTACTTTTAGCTTTTTTTCTACTAATTTAAGCTTGCTGGTTCCTCTCTTTGAAGATTTCAGCATACCCAAATTATGCTTAAATTATTTTTGAGCTTTGCTTGTAATTTTTTCCATGCTTTCTTGCCAGTTAATTTTATCTTAACTTACCTTGTCCTCTCTGTAGCAAATAATGATGATCTGGTGCACTGCTCATCCTCTCCAATCTCGTGATCTTCATTCAGTTTTTAATTACCTTCTCATTACACCTTGGCTATCAATTCCTATCCTAATGCGTGGAGCACTAACAAAAATAATCTTTCCTCACCCTGGTCCTCATCTGGAGCCCTTTGTGTTATTCCTTACTATGTTCTCCATGCATTGGGTGGGTCCTGCCTTTTTCTTTTCCAAAAGCAGTGTGCAGCTGCAGTGTTATGTAAGGAGTGGCACTGGTGGTGGTGCCATCCCAGGCACACCAGGGAGGGCAGCCGGGTATATAGAATTCTTCTCCCTTTCTCCTCCCCTTCCTTTTTCTTAGGTACCTGATCATCAGACAGTGAAGTTGAGTAATGTTGGAGAGAACAAACATTATGAAGTAGCAAAGAAATGTGTTGAGGATTTGGCACTCTACTTAAAGCCATTAAGTGGAGGAAAGGGTGAGTCTCTACTGAACAGTGGAATTTTGATGTAGCTTACTTGTACCAATGTTGTGTTTTCAGCTCTGATTCTGGGCTTCAATGGGATAATCCTCTCATTTTTGTAATGCACTTTCCCTTATATCTTTAAAAGCTTATTCACACCTGTGACACTTGATTTTTTTTACTGTAAGTTTGCAAAATATTCTTTATTTAATGCTTCCTGGGGAGCAACTACACTAAAGCTGAACTTTCCTCGAAGGATGAGCTTTGTCAGTTTAAAATTTTAAATATAATTGCTTTTGATAATGAATTACAAGTCCTAAAATAAGGTACATGGTTTTAGACTTTTTGTTCAGAGAAATTTCTCTGACCAGAAGCAATAATTTTCCTTTTCTCACTTTCTTTGCAGGTGTTGCAAGCTTGAATCAGAGTGCACTGAGCCGTCCAATGCAAAGGAAGCTTGTGACCCTGGTGAACTGTCAGCTGGTGGAGGAGGAGGGTCGAGTGAGAGCTATGAGGGCAGCTCGGTCACTGGGAGAGAGAACTGTTACAGAACTGATCTTGCAGCACCAAAATCCTCAGCAGCTTTCTGCCAACCTTTGGGCTGCTGTCAGAGCACGAGGATGCCAGTTTCTAGGACCAGGTAAATTACCTGTAGAATCTGTAACAGTATATTTACGTATACCTTTCCTTAACACAAAAAACCATTCTTTATAAATCTCTTCTCTTGGACTGAAGATGTAATGACTTCTGTTTCTCAACGTTTGGCAGGGAGAAAAGAGAAAAAAAAACCCCAAACCCTACAAGTTAGTAAAATCCACTGGTTTAAAGTTTTGGTTGCCTTTTTCACCCCCTTATTAACTGTTCTTCAGAACTATGAGGAAATATTTTTAAAATCCTGAGAAGAAAAAATAAATATATGCATGCTTTCTGCACAGATTTTGATGCTGTGTAACTAACATAGGCTGGTTGTACTGCTGCCTGTAATTGGAATTGGATAGGAGATTGGAGGTACTCTCATATTCATACTTTAGCTGTAAATAAAAGCAGTTGCAGCAGGCTTTAATTTTGAAATCTGTAATGATCCTGTTCATAATCTTTGATAGAAACAGCAAATTCTTAGTTTATAATGTTGCTAAAGCAAGCACAGAATTGAGAAAAATTGGAAGTAGTTCTCTCTTGATTTTAGCTGCTGATAGAGCAGTGCTGTACTCTTCCATATTTATTTTATACAGCTCTGTGGTGTAGCATTGATGAGATGTCCAAAATGACAAAGGCTACAAGACTGCACAGTAAAAGAGGATAAAACCTGCAGTATTGATGTTTATTACTCAAAATTTGTTTTAGCTGTCTTAAATTTGCTGTAGAGTGCTTCTCAATACTCCTAAATTAGCAAAGTTCTTAGTGTTTGCAAAGATTTTTCTTCTGATTAGTGAAATAAAAAGTAATAAGGAATATTCTGTTCAAGGTGATTCAGATCTGGCATTATGTTTCACTTCCAATGTTTTATTTTTGTGGGTGAAGCTATGCAAGAGGAAGCACTGAAACTTGTCTTACTGGCACTGGAAGATGGCTCTGCACTCTCAAGAAAAGTTCTGGTACTTTTTGTTGTACAAAGGCTAGAACCAAGATTTCCTCAGGCCTCTAAAACAAGCATTGGTCATGTTGTGCAGCTACTGTATAGAGCATCATGCTTTAAGGTAAAATACCAGTATTTGAAGTTTATTATTTTGAATTAATGCAGCTCCTGAGAACCCAGCCAAGGATTAGTATCTCCCACCTGTAAAATGTTACATAAATTCAGTTTCTACATATTTGACTAATGTAGACTATAAGATTTTTATATAGAACTGTTATGAAGTGTAGTTGTTTTTTGATATTTAAAATTTGATATTTAAAATTCCCTGCAAGAAGTACAATGTGGAATTAGCCAGAACAGATTCTGAAATTTCTGCCTTCATTATTAACTGCTGCCCATCATCTGGAAATTATCTCCTCTGGAAGAGGCATGAAACCTGACCCTGTAGGCACTCCTAGCCTGCTTCAGGAAGAAGTGATATGTTTTTAAATAATGTTATCTTCTGTGACTTAAACAAATCTGATCACTTTCCTAGTTGGAAGTAGTGGGGTTGGTAGTTTTGCACCTCAGATCCTGTACAAACCTGAAGAGCTGGCTGTTCTGCCTCTGCACTGCTCTAACTGGATGCATACATGAAAGAAGATTAAGTATATGCTAAAATATACCAAAGCCATACTTTGGTGATTTGTGCTGTGCAACAGGCTTTTTTCTGGTGGATCTGCAGATTTTTTGTTAAAAGTGGAGTCTTTATTACTGTTTGATAGGTCACTAAAAGGGATGAAGATTCTTCTCTGATGCAACTTAAAGAAGAGTTTCGCAGTTACGAGGCTTTGCGGAGAGAACACGATGCCCAAATTGTTCACATTGCCATGGAAGCAGGACTTCGAATATCACCAGAACAATGGTCTTCCCTTCTTTATGGTGACTTGGCACATAAATCACACATGCAATCCATTATTGACAAGGTTTGTCAAAGGGATGATTTTAGTATCTTTGTAAGATTAGATTTGAGTAGAAAATGTTGTAATAGAAATCTGAGAACCACTTGATATAACTTTTTGTCTTTAGTCACATCAAGTGTTAGTTAAAACTAGAATGCAGGTTTTCTCCCTGCTGTAGTGTATTTTTCACATGAAGACATTTTGTTTTCCAGTGGAGTCTAGCTGGGGTTTTTCTGTGTCTTATGATGAAGCTTCATAGGGCAGATTCTGAGCTGAGAAATTAAATTTCTCTCCACTGATACTCTCTATGCCATCTGAAGACACTTAAGTATTGTATTTAAGAAACAGATTCATTAAAATCTTTGTAAGATTAGTAGTTCATAGTTATAAGATGCAGCACACTAATACGCACTCTGTTTTCAGCTCCAGTCTCCAGAATCTTTTGCAAAGAGTGTACAAGAATTGACAATTGTCTTGCAGCGCACAGGGGATCCTGCAAACTTAAACAGGCTGAGGCCTCATTTAGAGCTGCTGGCAAACATAGATCCAAATCCAGGTATGCAAATCAAGCTTTTAAATAATTTCTTTATATTCTTCTTATCTAACAAAGTAAATTGTTAAGATGATAATCTCCATTCCTGCTTTCAGAATTCCCAGTAATTAATGTAGTATATCTTAAATTCTTCTTCAAGACTCTCTTAGCTCTGTCCTAGATCTTGATGTTTTGAAGTACTGGAAGAGTTGCCTCATATTTATGTTACTACTGCAGTTAGTGACAGAGTTACAAGCCTGCTTTTAATAATTTTAGATGCAGCATCTCCAACGTGGGAGCAGCTGGAAAATGCAATGGTTGCTGTAAAGACTGTGGTACATGGGCTGGTGGATTTCATTCAGAATTACAGCAGGAAAGGCCATGAAACTCCACAGGTGACTATATTCAGTTGTTACATTCCATGTCCTAATGTATATTTATTGAGAGATGTGACTTTGAAAAATTCTTATTAATTTCAAATACAGCATTTTCTGTGGAATAACTTATTTACTGCATTCAGGTTTTGAGACTTCACATTTCTGAGTAGGGAAGGCAGCAGAATTTGCTGCAGTGAGATCCATTCAGTGGCTAGTATTTAGCCCATCCACAAGAAGTTTCCTTCATTTTCCAATTAACGATGTAAAATGTAAAAGCAGATGATGGATGTGTCTGTGTGTGTATTAGGCTGGTTTTTATGTAAGTGTGTATTAGACTGAAAGCACAATATCTTGTGTGTTTTTGTTTTTTAAAGCCACAACCAAATAGCAAATACAAAACAAGTATGTGCCGAGACCTTCGACAGCAAGGCGGGTGTCCCAGAGGAACAAACTGTACATTTGCTCATTCTCAGGAAGAGCTTGAAAAGTGAGTGTGGGGGAGCCCTTTCTCTTTTCAATTTAAATCCAAGCAATCTCCATAGACTTTTGAAAACCATTTCTTCTGTGCATTTATTCTTTCAGAAGGATTTGTGAATCTGTCTACACAAAAATCAATGTACAGTAAAGCAATATATCTGTAAGGTAATTCCAGGTTGTTTTTTTTTATTTACCCCACATGAAGTAGAATTTCCATGCTGGAAATGCATCTAGGTTCAGTGTCTGCAAAGGTTGGTTGTACTGCCTACATAAGAGAGAATGTTGACTACATTTTGATTGATTAAGGAATTAAGTGAGTTATTTAAATAGTATATAACATACATATTCTTGAAGCTCTTTTGCCTCAAATCCATTTTTAAAGAACTACAGAAGCGGATCTTTTAAGAGGAGAGATGATCTTTGGTTACAGGGGAGACATTGATGTTCTATTTACAGATTGTTAAAAATAATAGTTTCAAGTCATGTAACTTTTTGATACCATGTTCTTCTCAATTGCTTCCGTTTGCTAATTTTACAAATAAATTAAGCTGCACAATAAGCCTTTTTTTAAATCTTCTATTTTCGTGTGTTTTGTTACAGATATCGCTTGAGGAACAAAAAAATCAGTGCAACAGTGAGAACATTCCCCCTTCTAAATAAAGTTGGCGTAAACAGCACTGTCTCAACCACAACAGGAAATGTAATTTCTGTCATAGGAAGCCCTGAAGCAACAGGGAAGATGGTGCCAAGTACTAATGGAATAGCTAATCTAGACAGTGGTGTTCCCCAACTGATCCCTCGCTGTGCAGACACCTTGAGAGCTTTGGACAACACCAAGAAGGGAGGGAAGACTGGAGCCAATGGCCCCAATGTTTCTGGATCCCCTACAGAATCACTACCTGAAAAGTAGGTAACTTTTTTTTTTTTTTTTTCAATAAGATAACTAAGCACAACACCTTGCTAATAGAAAAATCATGGAGTTGGTGCATGGCAAATAGTAGACACTGGATTCTGGTCTTGGCTTGTGGTCAGTGGTGGTGCTAACTGGCTGTGTACTTCAAAATCTTGCACTGAAGTACAGATGCTGTTGTACAAAGTCTGTGAATTCAAATTGTCAGAGCCAGCTTTGGTTTTTTGAGCTGTGGGATGCTCCCATGCAATATGTATAGGCATAGATAAATGGTAAATCTCTCCCTTTATTTTTCATTCTGTTGTTCTCAGCCTGGTGTCTTGCTTAAGATTGTGTTATTACATAGACAGCAAGCTTGCACTCAAATTTCCTGAAACCAAGAGGGTGCACAAAGTGCATGATCCCTTAATAATCATTGAAACAACCTAGTTTTGGGGTTTTCCCTTTAAAATTTTTAGATACTTACCCAGGAATTCTTAATGAACTTTCAAAGCCTTTGTGTTTACCAGAAAACGCAAGTGGTATGTGAGCTTCTGGGTACATACCAAAACATTTATATCCACTTTTGATCTCTCTTAAAAGAAAGTCTGAGGTGTAATAGTAGTATCATTTTGGGGTATGAAAAAATAAAATTCCAGAGAAAATGACACGGCCCAAATTTCCACATTACATGGGAGGGTACATGAAGAGGCAACTAATTGAGATAAGTAAAGATCTGGTTAATGATTTCTTGGTAATCCTTTACAGTAAAGTTGGTTCTCCACCCAAGACTCCAGTAAGCCAAGCAGCAGCTACCTCAGCTGGTCCTCCTAATATTGGAACAGAAGTTAATTCTGTGCCTCCAAAATCCAGCCCATTTGTTCCCAGAGTACCTGTCTACCCTCCACATTCTGATAATGTTCAATATTTCCAAGATCCCAGGACTCAGCTGTCATATGAAGTTCCACAGTACCCACAGACAGGTAAGTGAGATGAGCACTGAATCAAAAATTGTTCTCAACTTTTTCTCTTGATAAGTGTTAATACTGAGAAATAATTTTAACTTAGTTTTGTGGGCTTTTTTTTTTTAAATATCAACTGAATCTTCACTTAAGGGAATATTTATCTCGTCCACTGCCAAGTATGGGAAGAACCTGTAGTTTGCTCCCAGTGTTGGTGGTTCTTGTCTTTTTTTTACTGTATGTTATGTGGCTTGTACCTCAGCATCCAGAAGAACTTGAAACCTCAAGATATTTCATCTACTTTTTCCTTTGTTAACATTTAATTGCACTTATTTAGGCTTGCTCACTTCATGCCCTGTTTGTGAGGGTATCCACAGACAGGATTCAGAGGCATAGCATGCTTTTGCTGTGAGACTTAAACATCTCCATACTGGCTCAAAACTCTTTGAAAGGTTTCGGGTCTCTTTTTAGGTTGCAGGGTACATGTTTCTGTTCAAGCAAACAATTAGGTGTTACAGCATCAGGTCATTCACAAGCTCTCAAAATGAAAGGTAGAGATGTTCAGACAGTTTTCTTCAAACTAAAAAAGAATAAGCTAAGTGTGAAATGGTTATTTATGGACTTTTGAAATTACTTGTTTTTTAGCAATGCAGCTTTTTAGTTTAGAGAGAACTATTTTACCTATCTGAAGTGCTTAAGATGCTGTCTTTTTACTTACATAGTTATACCACAGTACATAGTAGCAGTGGCAGAAAAACTGTCTTCCAAAGTGGGTCAAGGTGATACAGGGTCAGCACTACATCTGCAAATACAGTTGTCAAATGTGAAAATATATTCCAGAGAAACGTGATAGGGTCGGTAACAGGTTTGTAAAGTGCAGCTCTTTGATTCTCTAAAGGAAACAACACTATTTACAGTTTTAGATGGTGTAACATTCTGGTTCGTTTGTGGCTACATTAAAGATGCCTTTTTTCAATTTTTAAGGGTATTATCCACCACCTCCAACAGTACCAGCTGGTGTGGCTCCCTGCGTTCCTCGCTTTGTGAGGTCCAGTAACGTTCCAGAGTCCTCCCTCCCACCTGCTTCCGTGCCATATGCCGATCATTACAGCACATTTCCCCCTCGAGATCGACTGAATTCTCCTTACCAACCTCCTCCTCCGCAGCCGTATGGACCAGTTCCTCCTGTCCCTTCTGGAATGTATGCTCCAGTTTATGACAGCAGGCGCATCTGGCGCCCACAGATGTACCCACGAGATGATATTATTAGGAGCAATTCTTTACCTCCCATGGATGTGGTGCACTCATCTGTCTATCAGACATCGTTACGTGAGAGATACAACTCTTTGGATGGGTATTACTCTGTGGCTTGTCAACCTCCAAACGAGCAGAGGACTGTGCCTTTACCAAGGGTAAGTGAGGGCCAGAAAGAGAAAGAAGTCTTGGTTCTGAAGGTCATTACTGAAAATTTGGTAAATAATCAGCATATACCTGTTTATTAGACTGATCAAAACACGTGACCCGGACAAAGTTCCTGTTTTGTTTTTAACCTTAATAAAATGGGCTTGTAAAATGCATCCCTGTAATCTGTGTTAGGACCAGATCCCCTCTGCCTCTTTCATTCCTATGCGTGTTGCTCAAATTATTTGCATTTGAGTTGCCATGTATGGGCCAGCTTCTCCTCCAAATACCTGGGAAATTCTTTTAGTGATATCAATGAAAAGTTCCAGAGAGTACAAAATTCCTTTGAGAGGAATTTGGGAGTCCAAGTGAGTCCCATGCAAGAATTTGCCTTCTAATCAGAGCATGATAGGATCTACAGTCCTGTATTTATTATTGCTAGGAGCCTTGTGGTCACTTGAAGACTGGTTATGATGAGCAGCTCAGACGGAAGCCGGAGCAATGGGCACAGTACCACACACAGAAAACTCCTCTGGTGTCATCAGCCCTTCCTATGGCAACACCATCTCCAACTCCACCTTCTCCTCTCTTCAGTGTAGATTTCGGCACAGAGGTGGGAAGCCAAAGGACTTTTTAATTTTCCCTTCTTTCTGTAAGATGCCATTTAGTAGTTCTAGTAAAGTTTTTCTACCTGCCATCTTTTGTTCACAAACTTGATTTAATCTTCCAGCAAAAGGAAAATAGAATCAAATAATGAATTCATTCAGTTTTATATTGGGGTGATGGTAAATAGGATTGCTGTGAAAAAAAAATGAAGTGATTCAATTTACACTCACTCAAGGAAATGTAATTTTGTTGAAGTAGTTTATGAACCTCCAGGTTTTTGTATAGGAGACAACAGTAGTTGTCCATTGAGGACTTTCCCTTTCTCACTCCAAATGGCATTACAAGGTGATGAGTTGACTGAGTCAGACTGCAAGTGCCATAGGATACATATCCCTTAAAAGTGACAAAAGACACTGGTAGAACATTGTGTGCTTATGTGATAAGTTCTGTAAGCAAGAATGGAAATAACAAATAGAAATGGTGTGCTTTAGAATAAAAGAAAAATCTCATTAAATTTATTTTTTATATGTATAAATTGCATGCATCCAAAAAACTAGTTTGAGGACCACTGTGCCTAGTACATTTTGCTGTGGTTTGACAGTCCTGTTGGTGATATTTGAGGTGTTAGACTGTGATTATTCAGAAAAGGCCCTGTAATGTACTTGAAGTCCCTTTGAGTACATTCAGAATGCAGGGGTTTTTAATGCAGGTGGGAGGGTTCCAAATCTGCCACTGGCTTACACATTAAAGGAAATGCATGGCTTCCTCTCAATTTAATTACTGTAGGTATTTGTCTGAAGAAGTCTTCAATGATTAGAAGCCCTTGATTGACTTTTGAGATAATTAAATAGCAGTAAATGTCTTTTCATATTTTAATGCTGAATTCCCTATTTTTATTATTCACTACTTATTTATTCCCTTTTCCCTAGTTCTCAGAGAGTGTCAGTGATTTAAGTGGAGCTAAATTTGAGGAAGACCATCTCTCTCACTATTCACCATGGTCTTGTGGCACTATTGGCTCTTGTATCAATGCCATCGACTCCGAGCCCAAGGATGTGATTGCCAATTCAAATGCTGTGTTAATGGTAAGGGTTTCTGCATCTTATCTCATTAGTGTAATGATACTTACGAGCTTCAGTGTCTTCTACTTGGTTAAACAAGGCTCCTTTTGAAGTTGATAGCTTCTATTCTTAGTATTTTGAATTAGTTCTGCCCATTTGAAGTTGTTTGGAATATCTTTTTCCAGTTTGGTAAATAAAAAATGTGTTTACTTGAGTGACAGCATGAAGTGCCATGAATAAAATTCTCAGATGTCTATAGAAAAACTATTTTAATAACAGATCTTTGTAAATCAAATTTGTAGCCAAAGTATTTTGAGTAGGTAGGTCTGTAAACTGACAAGAATTCATAAATTTGAAATGTGTTCTGTGTACTAGCGTGGGATAAGAATTTCTGGTTTCTTAGTTTTGTCTCTCAAGAGCTTTTAATCTAAATGTAGTACATATGTGCACATACACCTTTAGGGTTTCTGAGGCATGTGAACTAGTCTCAGAACACGTTGCAGTACCTGGTGTGGCTGGCTAACACAGGGTCATTGTGGCCACTTCCCAGCAGGTGTTTCCATTGCAGACATGCCCCGTTTGGCTGAAGTGCAGTGGTCCACCCTGTAAGGTTGAGTCACTGGCCTTGTTCAGGATTCTTTCTAAGACTTGTTATGTTGCCATTGTTTCAGATCTTTGCTTTGAAGTTAATCCTAAGAGCAATTTACACTCTCAGAGAAAAGCTGAAGTACTGTTGAACTAGGATAATCAGCATGAACTCAATTGTGACTGCTTTGTACCCACAGAGAATCTGTATGAACTGTTTTCCTAGACTATATATCTTACTTGGTTGGAAGGCACATTCTTCTGTGATAAACAGTTCAATGCCAAAAAATCTGTGAAAATAAAATGCAATTTACTTTTATCACCCAGTTCCCATGAGATTAAAACCAGCTAACTGAAAGAGTAGGGAACAAAAAAAAAATAGTATGAATCATAGAATACAGTTTATCTGTGGAGAGTAAGAGCTGGTGGTTTTTGGAGACTTTCTGCTATACAAAGTAGCACTTACCTTTATGTTCTGTGAAACAAGTGTTACCAGATCCCATCCTGAGCCTTTGTTACTGCCTCAGTCAAGTATTGAACTGGTATTGAAGGGCATCACAGCATACTGGGGCTTTTTCTGCCTGGAAACACAAGCCTGGAAAAGCAAAATTATTTCCTCTAGCACTGGCAGTGGCTTTCTCATGGCCAGTTTGCCATTAATTGGGCAGTAGTTAAATCCCAGAGGCCCATCTTGGCTCCCTAGTTGGTAGATCTTCAGCATTGTGTTCAGCAGCAATGAGTAGAAAGTTAATTGCCAGCTGAAGCATCCAAATAACCTCAAGTGAGTCCATATATCTTCTGTCTCCTAAATATGTAGGATTTGGACAGCGCGGATGTTAAAAGGAGAGTGCATTTATTTGAAACACAGAGAAGGGCAAAGGAAGAAGATCCTATAATCCCATTTAGTGATGGACCCATCATCTCCAAGTGGGGTGCAATCTCCAGGTCATCCCGCACGGGTTATCACACAACAGATCCTATTCAGGCCACTGCTTCCCAAGGAAGTGCTACTAAACCCATCAGTGTATCAGGTACGAGCTCAGGATTTGTGGAATGGGGCAGTACAAACCATGAGCATTTCATCCTCTTCATGCTCACTACAACAGAGGAAGATACAAAGAGCTGAAATACCTGGATATCCTACTGGAACAACAGAGAAGATAATGAATGGTATCTTAATTTGTTACAGATTATGTCCCTTATGTCAATGCTGTTGACTCCAGATGGAGTGCCTATGGCTCAGAGTCTGCTTCATCAGCACGGTATGCAGAACGGTATGGGCTTCTTTCTGTGTTCTGTTAAAAGCTTCTTGTGCAGCTTGCTGTTCTGAAATTGTGAAAGAGGGGTTGGAATCTGGAGCTATTAATAGACATTCTTCATTTTTAAGTAAAAGATATTTTCATGTTGATCTTAAAGCCCTAGAAAAACTAGGTTAAGACTTGTGTAGTCTTTATTACTTAATGCAGCTAATAATAGCCAATTACTAGCAGTATGTCCCTTGAGGGACCTAATCAAAGAGTTGGAGTCAGATACTGCCAAGCTGTCATATCAGAATCTGGGAGCTGAAGTAGTTTCTCTCAGCTTTTCCTGCCACAGCTTACCAATGTGTAAAAATAATGATGTTATATTGCCTTATATTGCTTCAGGGTATTGTGAGCCCCAGTAAAGGTGAATCACATAATTTTTGTCCAAAAATCTAACTTTTATAGACTAATGAAGTTTACAGAGCCTTTGATCTAAATAATGTGGTTTTAATTCCTAGTTTTACCTTCTTTCCCTCCAAGGGACAGGTTCATAGTTACTGATTTGTCTGGTCACAGAAAGCATTCCAGCACTGGAGATCTATTGAGTATTGAATTACAGCAGGTAAGATCACATACTAGACCATGTGGGGTTTTTTAATTTTAAAAAAAAAAAGTTTCTTAGTAAAGTACTAGTGAATGCAATGTACTTGGTGCAGCCAGCAGAAAATAATAAATTGACAAAATGATCAGTAGAGGTTAACTGGACACTGCTACTGCAACAGTTAGTATGATGAGTAAGGACTGCTAATATGAGCTGTTCCACTGACACCCATAAGGCCATTTTTGGGAGGAGGTGATGGCCCTGATGCATGTCAGCAAATGCAAAACAAAATACATGCTGTGCCTTAAAGGAATGCATAGTTAACCATCTAGCAAGAGAACTGGGTTGTTTGGGTTTTTTGTAAGCTGGTTTGTTTTGCTGTTTGACAATATGTAGTTTAAGTGTACTTGCTGGTAACTGATACCTTTCTTTCCACAGGCCAAAAGTAACTCATTATTACTGCAGAGAGAGGCAAATGCACTAGCCATGCAGCAGAAGTGGAATTCTCTAGATGAAGGCAGTCGTCTTACCTTAAATCTTTTAAGCAAGGAAATTGATTTGAGGAATGGTGAGGTAAAGAAAGGGGTAATTGGGATGAAAAAAAATCTGTGAGGGCTTTTGTATATACATAAGTGTGTGCATTTTGAAACTCTTAGTTTCAATGTTCCTAAATATTTATAACATGTTAAGTCATTGTTGTTGCACCCGTTTGTTTCCCGTGGATCAAGGAGGTGCCCTTGCTATGCTGCTGCTCCAATCATCCATTTACAGTATGAGCAGAATAGAAAGTCCATTTTCATGTAGTCTTTACTTTTTGTTCTACTCATACATGTTACAAACCTAAACATTCTGCCAATAGATTGTACAGATATTTCTAGTTTGGTATTCATTTTATCTGTTTAAGTACTCAGTGTGTTTACGTGTCCTGTGTTGTCTATGCCCAAAGTTCTATTTGTGTCTTTTTAGCTCTTCTATATTGTAGAAATGTTGTGTCCTAGAAATGCATCTTCTGTTTTCACTTCAATACTGTGGAGTTGTGTGAGCAGGTGAAAAGCCACCTCGATATTTACAGAACATCTCAATTCTCCTTTCAGAGTGATTATACTGAAGACTGTGCAGACACAAAGCCAGATCGAGACATTGAGTTGGAGCTGTCAGCCCTTGATACAGATGAACCTGATGGCCAAGGTGAACAAATAGAAGTAAGTACAAAAATCTGTGAGTTCAAAGAGTTCACTGAGGCCTTTTGTTAGTTATTATAAAGCTTCTAAAATTCCTTTGTGAAATAGATTATTATGTTGGTAGCAAAACCTTTTTGTTCCTTTGTAGTGATCAATCATTGCCTCATCAAACATTTGCCTTATTTTAACACTAGGGGGGGGTCTCATACTTCTCAGTGCAGATACCTGGTGGTTAATGTTGCTGAAGTTAAAAACAGCTCAGTGGTTTTGTCATAACTTTTGCCTTTTTGTTCTTTATCTTTTGATGGTATTAGTAAAAATGGGGAGTCCATGCCTTTCCTGTTTCTTTCCAGTGTTGAAACTGTAGTTAGGAATGTATTACATTGACATTCACATTTAAATGGAATAATTTTATTTAAACTTTATGCTCATCTGGTTCTAAAAGTAGCTTGAATTACAGCAATCCTTTATTCTTGCTACTACTTCACTCTTTGTAATTCTGTGCAGCTTTTTCTATGCTATTTCCTCCTTTTGCTGTGCAGTCATAAAACATAGTGTTAGCTTCTAGCATTAGGATCAACTGTCCTTTTCTTAAAAGCATTATACACTTAAATCAAGGTTCCTATCTGGAACATATTCCGTGGTACATTCCAGTGCTGATGTACAGTACCAGCTACAGCTTTGGTTTGCTCTGCTGGTGGTACTGTAGTAGGAATTGTGAATTGCCTTTGCATGGATGGAAGAACCTTTATCTTCAGCTGGTTTTATTGATGGACATTTCACCTTTTCTGCTGTAGGAGATTCTGGATATACAGCTAGGTATTAGTTCTCAAGATGATCAGATGCTCAATGGAACAGCTGTAGAGAACGGGCATCCACTGAAGCAGCACCAGAAAGAATCTGTGGAACAGAAGAGACAAAGTTTAGGTGAAGACCTTGTGATTCTGTGAGTGTTAGACAAAACAGCAGTGCCTGCCAGTATTAGAGAAACAGCAGCATCAGAATAGCTGAAGCATGATTGTTTAAGGATGAACTACATACCTGCTCAGACTTGGATTAGACATCTGCATTGTGTGAACGTGGTGAAGTGAGAAGAACCTGTTAAGACATAGAATTAGGTCACAGATCTAAAAGCCACAGGATGGTACCAGTGTTTGTATGTGTTGTTGTAACTGTATATACTGAAACATGTCACAGCTGTTAAAAATACCTTTCACATTCAGTAAGCAAAAAATGCAAAAGTATTTTTATAGTTAACAGAAATTAAGAAAAACTTGGGAAGGCTAAATGTCATACTGTTTGCACAAATCTCCATAGAGAGGTGGTTTTTAAAATACACTATTTTGGGTTTATATGTTCTGTAGTCTTTAATGTGTAATGCAGCCTTGGAAGATGAGGCAGACTGCATTTAACACCCTGAGCATACTGTTCCATAGTAAGATGTTTAGCCTGTTGCTAAAAATGAGTTTATGTCAGTATTTATTTAATGCACACAATTCAGTTCCGGATACTTGTGCATGTACTTGTTTAATATTTGTGTAACTTATTTTTCTCCTCAGGGAGGAGCAGAAAACAATCCTGCCCGTAACTTCTTGCTTCAGTCAGCCGATCACAACATCTGTTAGCAATGCAAGCTGCCTGCCCATCAGCACAGCAGGCAGTGTTGGCAGCCTCATTTTGAAAACCGCTCACATTATGTCTGAGGATAAAAATGACTTTTTAAAGCCTGTTGCAAATGGCAGGATGGTTAACAGCTGAAAGGCATTCATCTTTCCAGCTTGTGACCACACCATGGAAGCATTTACACTAGCTTTTTATATATATAATATATATTATATAATGTATATTTTTTTTAAAAAAAATAATATTGGGGTCATGCATTTCCTGTGGACTCTTTGATACTTCAAAGCCCCTCTCGCATTAGCATTCTGAAGAAAAAAAAAAAAACTTACTAGGGTAAGGCGTTCACTTTCCACAGATGAATGGAATTTGGACATTGTTTTACTTAAGCTTCAAGCAGCTTTTTATGAGTTTGTAGCAATCCGGTGCGGTATCTGAGCCATTCTTGTTTAAAATGGCTTCTGTAGAAAACTAACAACTCAGTTATTTAAACTAGCAGGATCCTACAACGATACATCTAGTGAAAGGAAGACTAACTTATTTGTCTGTATTTTGTTTCAAGAGAGAAGAACTTGTGTCTTGTTGCAGCTGCTTTTTCTTTAGTTGTGGAACTTTGCATGGAGTTTTGTTTCCTGTTTGAAGGCTGAGGGGTGGAGATTTGGACTTGAGACTTTTACAGGGTTAACACACCATTAGCTTTGCACCGCTACGTTATTTGCAGGTCTGTGGTGCAGTGCTTTGCTGCAGCTTTCTGTTTCCATTCCTCCCCCCCCTCCCCAATTTCTGCTTTAGTACTGTAGATACACATACACAGGCTACTTGTCCAAGTAATGCTATCAGAAGTAAACCAAGTGCCTAAGTCCTCCAGCTAATGTTCTAGGTATTGAGTTCCCCAAGTTATAGACGAAACAATTTTCAACCATTTTGAGAGGTTATGCACTAATGTAACAGCAGTTTTGTTTCTTCTCATATTTTGTTTTCTTTAATTAATAGTTCTCAACTTGGAGGTTATAGAATCCAGATGACTTGGCAAAAAGTATCAGGTGCTCTTGGCTTTTCTTTGAAAACCCTGTACGTAGTGTTTGCACTGACTAACAAGATGGTATTGCTGTTTTTTGTACTGTTTTGTTTTTAATTTAAATATTGGGAATTTGTGGCGGTTATATTACATTTGTTAAATGTTGCTAATCATAATTTTGTATTCAGGTTTAATTTTTGCTTGTTCAGTGGCAACTTATTTTCAAAGACCCTGAAAATACAGTAATATAGCATTATCTGACCTTCAGAGTACTGAATAGTGTATGAATTTATGCCCTGCTAAAATGTGACTGAGAATAATAGATGTGTCAACTGAAAAATGGTTTTCATGAATGCACATGAACTAGAGCCCTGGGCATACTTTTTCTGAAAAACTTAAAAATCCACTCTCTTTGGAAAGAAAGCAGGACTCCCTCTTGATGATTACTATCTTCTTGTTTGTCCTCTTATTTTTCTTTGTGACAAGTTTTACATTTTTTTTTATGTTTTTATTAACTTCTGTGAAGTTGTTTACTCTGAAAATTGTACTGGAATATTTTAAGCCAAGCTGATCTTTCACCAGGTGTACTGCATGTAAGGGCTTTTCCTGCTAGCAAAATGCTTAAAAGAGGATCATGTTACTGGTCGTCTGAGTTGTTATTTTACAAAATCACAGCTATGTGGTCGGGTAAGATTTTGATAACTGTTTTGTGCACGCTTCTGGGGGGTGGGGGTTGGCATTTCCCTGAGGGTTACTGATTAGACTAAGTAAATATTGGTGTTTGATATCTCTCCTAATGAACCTGTCCATGAAATAATTATGTTGTAAATATACCTGAAAATCCAAGGGTTAGTTTTGATATCCTGGTGTCAGTATGGAAGATCTTACACATCTATTTAATACTCAAATGTAAAGGAATGTATGTAGAAAAACAGTCAAGTAGTCTTTCTTAGTTTCCTTTGGCTGTTGCTGTACCTTCCTGTAGCCAGTGCCACCTCGTAGCTAGGATTACTCTGATGCTTTGTTTCACTTGCAACTCAAAGTGAATGGATACAAAAACCAGACCACCTTTGTCACCTTAACTTATTTCCTATTGATGTTAAATTTAACTTAGAATGTTAGACATAAATATGGTTGTTGTATATTTTATACCAAGACCATTCTGTAAATATAAATTTATATTACTTTTGAAATGCTTCTGAGATACTATTATTTGCTGTACAATGTAATTCCAAAACAGATATGCAAACAAGTATGTCTCTTTCATGGATATTTAAACAGTGAGATCTTCCATGTTGAAGGTGATGTAATTTTTTTAAAAGATTTTTAAATTTTAAATTGCTATTTTGTTACAAAAATAGAGAAAATATAAAGGTTTGAGAAGTCCTTATTTGCCCTCAGGGAAAGAGCCCTCTGTGCACCAGAACTCCACAGAACATCTTCAGCATGATCTGAGGGTGAATATATACTACATAAATTGATTGTGTATTTACCTTAACTTTTTAATTTTAAAATTGCAATTTTAAAAACTTGGTTGTGCTGTGCTAGAGGGGGATTGGGATAAGCTGCTTACACACATTTGCCTGTTTGTCCAGTGAAATTACATAAGCCTGACGTATTCCTGCCAACCAAATTGGCATGTTTAAGAACAAATATATCTATATATTCTTGTCTGCAGCAGGAGGTCCCATGATAGAGCAGTTCTCTACGATGACTTCATACACTTCATATGGAAAGTTGGTTCTTAACTGAGGGTAGGGGTTTTTTTAGTTGAATTTTTAATACACAGAATGGCGGGCAAAAGAATTATCTGGAGATTTTAACATCATGACAGCTTTGTCTTACAGTTTTAACACTGTGGGTTTTGCCATGGAACTATGCCCTCCAGTGCCCTGACAAGGAGAAGCTTCAGGTTGGAACCTAGCTCTGACTTTCCTCTTTGGTGAAGTTTCAGCCCTTGACCCTATACAAACAAGTATGTATTCATTTGTCTAGTTGCAAATCAGGTGCCTTTGGGCTAGGGAAGGGCTTATTTTCTGACACTGAGATACAGTGACTGATCTTTGTGTGTTGATAGCAGTGACTCCCATTTTAGTTTTGGCCTAACTTAACCTGTGCTGTCAGAAAAAAAAAGGCCCATAGCAGTCTGAGGGAGATCAGCTCTTTTGCTTTGCTTGGAGAAGCATTTTGGGTTGTTTTGTTGGGGTTTTTGGTGTTTGGTTTGTTTCTTTGCTTTTTTTTCCCCCCAGTAGGGGTACAGCAGGGATTTCACATGCAAGAGATACAGGAATTACTAGTGTCTAACTTAATTGTGTTGCCTCACTACCTGGATTCATTCCTTGGTTTGCCTCATTTCCCACATAGGTCTTAATAGAGGCTAATGCTTGTGCTGGGAGAAAGTAAATATCTGTACATTCTTAACATGTAGCAGAGTGATTGCCCTGCTACTGATACTTTTGTTCCTGTAAACAGGTGACAAGAAATTAATCTTAGTGTTTATGCAGATTTTGCATTGTAGAATGTATACTAGACCCTTCAAAGGAAAGGTTAGGCTCTTTGCAAAGCAAACTGGCGTTGGTTCTTGGTAGTCTAGTACAGGGACACTGAAGTTTGGCATTTGATTTAGGAAAAACAAAAGTTTTATATGCAGCTGATTTATGTTAAATAAGCTCTTGAATTGCTTTTTGTAGAAGTCGTAATTTGGAAGGTTTTTAGTGCTTTGATAACACAGTTTGAATTTTAATTTATCCTGTACTCAAGAGCTGAATGCTGTTTTTGTCTAATGGTGTACTAGGCTGGATGAGGTACAAAATAATGCACAGTGGTCAGAAACAGCTGAGGAAAGAAGGCTTGAAATAACTTGATCTAAACTCAGAATTGTTCCAAACATGGTTTATCGTTGCTTTTTTAAAGCACAAGTTGTCAAGTTGAACCTGTTGCTGTACATAAACACTGTGTGCCAGCAGCTTCTTAATCATATTTGTGAACAGACTTTTCATTATTATTAGACTGTTGTTAAAGGAAGATGTTGAATTTGAAAGTGTAACAAAATGAGAAATGATTGGATTATCAATAGTATGTAAAAGTCCATTTTTTACGTTGTAGTTTAATCCCTTTGTTAGGAAATTCCCTCTCATTGAGGGACCTCTTCTGCAAGCAGAACACAAGAAATGTGCTTTTTTTAAATGACCCAATTTTCCAGTATAAATGAGCAGCTGACTTTGGCAGTAGTCATTGCCGTGTCTCTCTTTGCTGGCAAGGGAACACTACAAAGGAAAAAAATCAACTGTCAGTGATGAAATGAAACACAAATCTGAATAACCAAAACGACCAACACCCAAACATAATACTACACCCTGTTATTTAAGGATGCTTGTGGAAGCTTTTAATCACTCGATTTTGCTGTAAAAGCTGAAATAAAACCGAGCCTGGCTGCATTTATTACTGCCAAAAGCCAAGGTCATTTGCACATAGCCCATCGATTTATCCAGAGTAGATCTCAGTTAATCCAAGGCATGGGAATGCATGCGTTTTCTTAGCTGGGCAAACAAGTACATTATACGGTAGTTGTGATACAACACACGTGGCTTTTATTTGTACTGCACATACCCACTGTACAGCCACTCAGAAGTATTGTGGTTAGCTTGCAGCATCTGCTGTCCGCATTTAATACTGTTTACTGCGTATTCTTTTCCCTGGAAGTTTTAAAGAAAATATTTTTTTTCTTGTTGCATTGATTACATTTTATAAATTTGCTTAGCTGGAAAGTTTGGGAAAAGAGGCCTGTTTGTCAATTGTACAACCGATTGTGAAGCTCTAGTGTGAATATTTTTACGTCTGTATTAGACATTTTCTTTGCAAATCTATTGTTCGATTGAAATGTAAATGAAATAAAAGATGGTGTACACCCATCATGTATAAAGCAGGCACCATCGCTACGATGGATTTAATGCTCATTTTTATGGCGCATTCTCAGCTTCTATTTAAAACTATAATTTAAAGGGGGGAGGGGGGGAAATAAATCTGTAAAATGAAATGGGGATATATGGGGGGGGAGTAAATTCTATTCCGTTTATGGGGGTTCGAGTTCCCACTGGTCGTTTCCCGTGTGTAGAGTTAGGGGCCCGGCGGGCGGTGCCGTGTGTGTTCGCTGTAGCACTGAGGTGACGAGGCTGTAGCTTTGGCTGGTCACGGGTTTAGAGCATCCTGGGGTTGTTTTTTTTTTTTTTTTTTTTCAGTGTGTTGAGAGACGTGATGGCAGAAGTTTGCAGTATTGAGATGTATTTGCATGCACCAATAAAAAACTCTTTGTCCACCTGAATCGCCTCCGTGCTTTGGGGGCGGGCGGTGCCATTCCGGGGATGAGGAGGGGAGGGGAGGGAAGGGGGGGGGGGGGGGAAGCTCCGCTCGGTTCCTCCCCCGCCGGTGGTAGCGTCCGCCCGCCCCTTTCCCGCCCCTTTCCCGCCCCTTTCCCGCCCCTTTCCCGCCCCTTTCCCGCCCCTTTCCCGCCCCTTTCCCGCCCCTTTCCCGCCCCTTTCCCGCCCCTTTCCCGCCCCTTTCCCGCCCTGCCCCGCGCGCTCCGGGGCGGCTCCGGCTCCGGCGGCGGAGGGTGAGGAGGAGGAGGAGGAGGAGGAGGTGGTGGTGGTGGGGCTGGGGGTTGTGTGGGGAAGGTCGGGATGGGGCTGGAGTCGTGACCGGAGGGGTTGGAGGTGAGGGGCTGAGAGCCAGGTCGCTTCCCGCGGGGAGGAAGTTGGGGGTTCGGCCGAAGCGTTCGTAGAATTCTGAAATGGTTTGGGTTGGGAGGGACTAAAGATCATGGAGTCACAAACCCCAATCGATGGAATCCCAGAAGGGTTTGGGCGGGAAGGAACCTTAAAAGATTATCAGGATCCACCCCCCCTGCCTGGGCAGGGACACCTCCCACCAGCCCAGCTGCACAAGGCCCATCCCAGCCGGGGCTGCAGCTGAGACTTTGCCCTTTTCTGCTGGAACTGAACCATTTTCCTTCCCGCTACCCCCGGATGTCCCCTGCAGGAATCCGGGCCGCCTCTTCCCGCAGCTCTGCGGAGCTCCAAGGGGTAATCCCCGTAATCCCGGCCCATCTGGGCACCTCCTGCTCAGCTGCTCGGTCTGGTTTGAACTCCTGCTGGCAGGTGGCAGGAAAGCTGAAGTCCCCCCCTTTATTTTTTTTTTTTATTTGTGCATTACTCGGGGAATCTTCATCCCAGATCTGTGAAGAGGGCTGCCCTGCAGAGTTAACTGTGAGCCCACATTAACTGATCCGATTGCAACTGCTTTTTTTTTTTTTTTTTTTTTTTAATGAAATTTTGTGGACATCTAGTTTATGCATCACAGGTTCCCAGCCACAGACCTGACATAGTGGCACTCATTTTTACACCCTTTGCCCCTCACCCAGGAAAGAAGAGTAATTCTTGGTGTGTTACATCTCCATCAGGATGTGATCCCATCATCAGCAGTTCTTTTAGAGGACTGGGGTGGAAGGAATAAGAGGAAAGAGCCCCAGACTCAGTGGTCCTCCAGCTTCCCATCACTTGGAAGCATCTGATCTGCCAGCATCTTAACTTTCAGTGTTGTTTGTGCAAACTGGGTGCTTTTGGCTCCTGTGCTGTTGGTGGACAGGTGAAAAGATGACAGACATGAAGATCTTTCTTTTGATGTGTTATTTCTTAGTCTGGAAATTATGTCCATGAAATGGTACCACTGTGTACTAAACTTTTTTACATTCTGTCTCAATACACAGAAAATACGTTTTCTGTATTTGAGAGTGACCTTTTCTATTAAACTGTGAACATGGTCACATTTTCTTTAAATTTTTTTTCCTTGCATGTGTTGTACTATGCTATTTAAATATGGCAGATTTCTGCAAAAATTTATGCTAGAGATTGTCTCTGACAATTTGAATTAATATATATTATCTGAAATTTCTTGTTCCAGATTTTGATAGAAGTTTGTCCCTGAAAGACAGGAAAGGAATCAAGGTCAGAACATTTTAACGTTTCTGCACTAGTGAGCCTCAAAGTAGTTCTAGTTGTAAAGGTTTTTAACTTGAGTTTGAAATTGTGTCTAAGAATTGCCTCCCATGACTGTGTGCTCTAAACTCTGCATGTGGCTAAAAAACTACTGTGAACAAGTAAAAATCATTTTGCATTTCAAGTGGTATCTCTTGGTGGTATTTGAAGAAGAGGTACATCCACTTTTTTGTTAATTGGTTCTTTTTTAGAACAAAATGACTACTTTGGAGGATAAAGTACTTGGTGAGAAGCTCCAGTATTACTACAGCAGTAGTGAGGGTGAGGATGAAGACAGTGACAAAGAAGATAAGGAGGAGGAGAGCACCATTCCTGAAAGCGTTGGGGAAGTAGAGCTTAGCAGCGATGGCAGTGCAGTCAACACAGGTATCCTTGTGTCAAACTAATGGCTTATTGGAAGATTCTATGTCTTTCTAAAATGCATTTTTCAAAATGAAAGTCTTTTTTTTTATGCAAGCTGAGACTCATCATTTCTTGGCTCTAGTCTAACCTTATTTTTGATAGCTGGTTCTTTAATGTTTGACTTCTCTGAGAAACTCCAGCATTGTGTCTAAAGCAGTCAGACTGCATGCAAAGCTGATTGATGCGATTTGGTAGATAACAGGTGCATTTACACAATCCTGTATTTAATTTCAGGTCCCAAAGGAGTCATTAATGACTGGCGAAGATACAAACAACTGGAAACTGAACAGCGACAGGAACAGCGCAGAGAAATGGAACGACTCATTAAAAAGTTATCCATGACATGTAGATCTCACTTGGATGAAGAGACTGAGAAGCAGAAGCAGAAGGAGCTTCAGGAAAAAATCAATGGAAAGGTAACATGGCAGAAAGGAAGCTCATGCTGTCAGCAGAGAGTGCACAGCATTTCTTGATTTCAGATGGGGAAAGTTGGCCACACTGCCCTGTTCCTTGAGTAATGCAATGTTTAACAAAGCAAGTGAACAGATAAGAAATACATAAAATCTGGTTGGCTTCAGGTCTACAGATGAGATAGTGTGATAGTCTCATATCAACATAATAATCAACATTAACAAAAAGACTAAATGAGAAAGCTGATGAGAAGGAAGGTAGGTTTGGGTCAGGCACAGTATCCAAATCAGTGCTTAGAGCTGAGGGAAAGCACAGAGCCACCATTAACCTGAATTAAAGTGGGAGCATGGAGCAGCCACTTGTGTTATTAGTGCAGATATGGAAACTAGAATAGCCCAGGCTGGAATCAGAATTCCTGGTGGACATGGTTTCTAATTAGATCAGAATGGAGTGTAATACAAAGGGTGCTCCAGGCTCCATGGGTTGCATTTTACTGTTATGAAAGATGAGTGACCCCCATTAATCCTCTTGATTTAAATTCTGTGTTATGTAAGTCACCCACATAGTGATGCAGAGCTTTTTCTCTTTTTCATGGATCCTTGTGTGTGCTTTTCAGATGACATTACAAGAATATAACATGATTCACAACGATGAAGATGATGAGGAGTTCTTGCAGCAATACAGGAAGCAGCGAATGGAGGAGATGAGGCAGCAGTTGTACAGTGGGCAGCAATTTAAACAGGTTTTTGAGATTACCAGTGGTGAAGCATTTTTGGACACAGTTGATAAAGAGCATAAGAGCACGCTGATCGTGATCCATATTTATGAAGATGATATCCCTGGCACTGAGTCCCTGAATGGCTGCATGATCTGCCTGGCTGCTGAGTACCCAACAGTGAAATTTTGCAGGGTGAAGAGTTCACTCATTGGTGCTAGTGCTCGCTTTACTAACAATGCTCTGCCAGCTCTGCTGATCTATAAGGCAGGTGAGCTCATTGGCAATTTTGTGCGAATCACTGACCAGCTTGGAGAAGATTTTTTTGCTGTTGAGCTGGAGGCTTTTCTGCAGGAATGTGGTTTGCTCCCAGAAAAAGACCTAGTTCTCCTGACTTCTATACATAATCCATCTGCATGTTACAGTGAGGACAGTGATCTGGAAATAGACTGAATTGCTTACAGCAGGGATCAGTAGGTGTAGTTGTACAGTGGCCTGTTCCTGTGCTAGGGATTGTTCCATTTTCTTCCTTAGACTGGGTATGTATTCTCCCCCTTCGTGCACTTTGACTTTTGCTTGTTAAAAAGTAACTTAAGGAATGCCTACCATTTTTCTTAAATTAATTCAATAAAGTACATGCTAAAACGATCTTTGTTTTATGTGATTCAAATGTATTTTACTAAACATGAAGTTCTAACACATTTCAGTAAGTTTAGGAAATAGTCTGTTGGCATCTCAGGTCTTCAATTTGCAGTCCCCTTCTTCAAAGTACCTTCTTGTTCTAACACTTGGCCATCTAATTTTTGTTCCTTTCTCACTTCAAAATAACAACAGCCCCTGACATCATCCTGAAAATTACTTTTCAGCTGGAGAAAAGTTCTTCTTCCTTTAACTTTGCCTGAGACTGAAGTGAGAAAATCTTTCAGTTACAGCTTTTTGTTCATTCCTGGGTTTCAACCTGTCCTGGTTTTCCTCTGATGGCAGTGCTGTGCAGGCGTGTTCTTTGTGGGGTGCATCAGTGGAGTTCACATTAAGACAGAAAAACAATCTTGTGGGCTGGGGGTTCAGCCTTTGTGGACAGTTAGCAATTTTCCCCTCTGACTTCTGTAACAAAATAACAAAGTTCTCTTTTCAGTTGCCCAGTGACAATGGTCTTGGAGTCTCATTTCCCCAAAACCATGGGGTGACTCCCAGTTCAGGACACAGGACACAGCCACCCAGCACTGGCTGAGCCCATTTTCCCTTCATGAGTGCAACTGCTGCATATTTCTTTTTGCTCCTGCAGCACCTTTCTCATTCCCATTTGTCAGTGATTACGTTTTTATTAAGGTGTGTTTATTTATATTGTTTGTACTCTGCTTACTTCAGAAATCAGATCATAATAGGGGGAAGTAATTTTCAGGGTTCCTGGTGCGTTACAGTTCACCCTGCCTCCTGCAAGGCTGGTGCTGCCCAGCTGAGAGAGAGCCTGGGCAGCAAGAGAAAAGCCATCAGCAATTTACAGTGAATGCAAGTATGAAAACTGCTGAGTGAGGTGAAGGCTTTACTGGCCAGATGCTGGTCTGTCTGAATTGCTCAAGCAGGGTACCCAGCTCTCTGTACTTTGTCATTACTGAATTGTCATCTCCGTGCTTAATTTGATTGCAACATGTTTGCTTTCTCATTAATTACTTATTTTGCTTGTTACTTTTTTAATTTTAAGGAAAGTAGACTATCATTACCTAAATATCTGATCCAATGTAATGCCATGTTTAATTATTAAGTTTAATTGCAAGTTTTATGTGAGGCACTGTGGAACACCAGGAAGAAATGCAAATGCCTCTGTGTAAGCACTAGGTTTATAGTAGGAGTGGATCTTAGGATAGAAAAAAAAAAAGAATTTGTAACTCTTCCTATTTGAACTGGGTTTTCAAAAGTAGTACAAGTAGAAAAAATAAATAATTTGTAATGAAAAATTGCAGAATGGCACAAATTGTAGCTTCTTTAAGGAAACTGGCAGACGTCCAGATTTTAAAATGTGGTCAGAGATTATTTCTTTTCATCTCAGAATTGCAGAAAAAAAAAACTAACATGAAAGTTATGTGAAATTAAATCATTGAGCACAGATATCAGCACATTTAAGAAAAAAATCAAAGTAGCCATAGTTGATACTCAGGATGAGATTCAGTGAAGTCTGTCAGGCAGATAGGCTGCATATTAAGCATCATTACAAAACCTGGTTTGGAGAGGGTGTTGAGGGAGAGCTGTGTGCTTGAGTTGCTTTGAAGTTTTATTTTTGTTTTTATAAAGTGCTTTTGGTTTTTGGTTTGTTTTTTCTTCCCTTATGGCAGCAAAACTGTAACAGGATCAAAACCCCTGCTGCGGTCAGGTGGCCTGCAGCAAGGTGACTCCTGGGTGTTCATCTCCAGTGCTCAGGTGTATGGTAGATGGTTTCCCATACTAACAGCAAAAAGGAAAAGAGAAAAGGTCTGGATCCAACTGATCGTTGGTCTGGAAGAAGACAATAAGCAACAGGGAGAGGGAAGAGGGGCTGTCATGCTGCTGGTTCTCTGTACAGCTGTGGGGAGGGAAGGGAAGGCTGGCAGTGGTGGCTGAGGCTGCTCTGGCAGTGCAGGGCTCTGCTCCCAATGCTTTTTTTCATTGCTGAAGTTTACTCCTTCTAACCTGACCAACTGGTAATTGTGTGCCCTAAAATCCCAGCATTCCTGATGTGCATTAAACAACACAGCAGAATGAAACTAATTTAGAATCGGCCGGTCACTAATTCCTGTCTGAAGCATTCCTCCTTGGGAGGCTGGGAGCACTGAGGCAGCTCTCTGGTGGGCTGGCACCTGCTTATCGATTGGCACCAAACCAGAGCTGGAAGCTTTTGATAGCTGCCACCAGGAGCAGGATGTTTGTGGTCAAACTGACAGGAGCTGAGCTGGTGCCTTGTGCGGATGGTGTTGGGTGGTGGAGATGAGGGCAGTCGTACGCTCTCTGCGAGTGTTCTCCAGCTTCTGGGGTGGGGTTGGGACACAGATGGTCTCTGGATGCTGTGTTGCTCCCTGTTTGCTGCTGGTCACCCGTTTTCTTGAGCACTGGGTTGCTGACTGAGCGAGGGCTGGTGTGGAGGACACCCAGGGTGGGACCATCTTCTGTCCTGCTCCTGCTTGGCACAGGGGTGGGCAGGCCCCTGTGGGAAGGGAGGGGACATTCAGTGCCATGGCAGGAGCTCAGCTCTGCTGGTGCCTGGGCAGGGACAGTCCATACCTGGGTAGGCTGTCCTGGTGCTAGAGCTCTGTAGATGGTCCACCACCCCGAGGGCTGACACTTTTCACAGCATCTGGCACCTGAAAGGCTACGTATGGGCACTTCTTCACGTTGAGGCACACGAGCTTCTTGAGTGATGCTGTCTTAACTATCTCGAAGCCAGTTGCTCCACCAAAGGTACTGGGTTTCCAGTACTCTGGGGAGCAGATAGGGTTTCCAAAAAGCCCCTTGAGGGAAAACGGAGCTCCAATCTCCACCATGCTTTCTCCAAAAATACCATTGGGTTGGGGTTTCTCAAGCAGCAAGCCCGGATAAAACTCCAGAGCATCAATGTCTCCATACAGCTCCTCCAGCTCTGCTGCCTTCTCTTCCTCCCCTGCACCAAGGGAACATCAGAGTGCTTCAGCAAGGGAGTCACAGGACTGGCCTTGCTGTGGGCAATGGGAATGTGGCAGCACCCACAGCTCAGGCTCCTAGGCCAGGCCCTGCCCTTGCCACTGC
Organism: Phaethornis superciliosus; assembly: GCA_023637945.1. Lineage (NCBI taxonomy): Eukaryota > Metazoa > Chordata > Aves > Apodiformes > Trochilidae > Phaethornis > Phaethornis superciliosus. The sequence goes on from JAJQWJ010000022.1 coordinate 7,582,034, forward strand.
TCACCCAGCCCCACAACCAAGGCACCAGCCCTGTCCACCATGGGGCAAGGGTGACCACCAGGCATGGCTTGGACAGGCAGGAGTGGATGTGCTGGGGGGCAAGCACGGTGGTGGGGGGACATTTTGGGGTTCTTGTCCCCCACCTGCAGGCACAGAGCTGCCCCAGGGAAGCCCCCAGAGCTCCTGCAGCAGCACTGCAACCCTACCTGTGAGCTCCTGAAAGGACTTGTAGGGCTTCATGCCAAACCGCTTCCGATACTCGTTGAAGGGCTGTAGCCTCAGCTGCCGGGATTCCTCGATGACCCCAATGGCCACTTGCAAGACGTTGGCATTGATGGTTTGTCCCCCACCTATCTGGAGGATGAGAACACAGGGAGGAGATGTGAGGCAACGAGGCATCACCAGCACCTGTTCCAAGGGGACCCAGCACCATGGCTGGGCCTGGTGTCAGGGAGACCAGCACATCATCACAGCACCAAGCAGAGGGCAACCACTGGACATGGCCAAAAAACAGCTTTAGAGCAGCTTGGGTTAAAGCCAGTTCTGCTCACAGCACAGGGCACAGGAGGACCCCCAACACCCCAAGAGCAGCAGGTCTGTGCCTCAGCCTTACTGCTTTGCACAGGACTCAGAAATGTAAATGTTCTGGCTTGGAAGAAAACATCCATGTGATGGCAGCAAAGAACAGACGAGCTGCTCTGTGTCCTGGCTGCTCCACAGCCCATGGGGGCAGGAGATCCCTTCTCACAGCAGGCTCCTGCCAGGTTTATTACAGAGCTCCCAGAACAAGCAAATCGTGCTGCCAAGATCCAGCCTTGCTGCGGTGCTTGTGGGGAGGACAAGCATTTCTTCCATCAGGTGATACCCTGGGTAGGAGGCTCTATGTGACATTAACCCACTGCCCAGTGGGGAAGTTGGTTACAGCAGTGTCTGCCCTCCCAGTCCCACCAGCATCCCTCCTGGGGTCTGACTGGTAGGAAGCGCCAGAGAGCAAGACCTTACCCTTCCTGCACTCTGCTTGGAGAAGGACTCCACCAGCGCCTCCATGCCGTAGTCCATGAGCATGGAGGTGTTGTAGAGGAACTGCTTGTAGCTGTACTCTTCCCCCTGGATGATGAAGGAGTCTGGCATCAGCCCGTGCCAGTGGTAGAGTTGGTTGAACTCCACCGCGATGCGATTCCGGTACTGGAATGGAGTCCCAAAAAGCAGCTCGGGGTCAAACTTGAGGCTGAGGAAGTACCCGCTGAGATGTTGGACGTAGTCCTCAATCACAATCTTGATGGTTTCCCCTGGGCAGGGGGTGAGAGAAGCAGCCATCAGCTGGCAGCAGCAGGACCTACCAGCTTATGGCCCAAAGCCAACGATGCCCAGTAGGCTGACAGATAAACTCCTCCAGCCTCTAAAGCCATCCTGGCCACCACCCTCAAACAGAGACCACCTGGGGCTTGCCCGTGGCACTGCTGGTCCTCACCAATGAGGATGAGACGAGCTGTCTGGAAGAGCTGCTCATCACTCCAGGTGGGATGCTCCCGTTTCAGAATGTCACAGACGCGGTTGTGCTCACGCAGCCAGAGTGTGCCATACATGCAGAGCCCTGGCAGCAGCCCAAACACCTCCTGCCCCATCGCCAGCTGCTTCTCCTTGGGGACGGCAGCCGGGTAGACCATGTGGACCGGAGCATCAGTGACCATGGGGGGGTACACCTCTCCACCCACCACCTTGGGGAGACAAAAATGGGATAGCAGAAAGGGATGAGAGGAGAAAACCACCCCAGTGAAAGCTTATCCAGCTAGGAGCTTCCTCCCTACAGGCACTCAGCAGGAGCTGAGCAGGATGGAACAAACCTCTGGTACAGCCCCAATCGTGGACACCCGCTGCCATCAGAACAGCTTGACCCCAAAGCTCATCCCCCCTGATATGGGTCTCCTGATGCTCCTGGGAATCTCTGGCCTGGCAGCTGCCAGAGGGACATGGGCTTCACACAACCCTGGGGCACAGGGCTGAGACACATTTCAGCTGTCCCAAGCAGTACCTGGAACTTCAGCTTCCCATCTCTGAAGAGTCGCAGCTGGTGCTGCCGCTGCAGGTTGTCCCCATACAAGTGCCCGAGGTCCACCTGCCAAGAGAGCACAGCATCGAGGCTGCTCCAAAGGGCCATGCACACCCCTGTCCCCATCCTTGCTCCCCACATGCTCCTGTGCTCCCCCCTCCAGCATCCCTCACCCCGTGCCCCAGCGCCTTGGTGAAGCCACGTCCCATCTTCCCTGACGTCTTGAAGAACTGGTGAGTAAAATGCTGGGCAAAGAAGGCAAACATCAGGTTGGTGCCTCGGGGGTCAGCTTCAAACTTCTGCCGCAGCAGGAACCTCTCTGCCAGGAGCTGGGGATCGGGCAGCTGCTGCTTCCCTGTGAAGGATGGAGGTTGAGGGGAGATGCCCCATGCTGAGCTGGATGGGTACTGGTGGGGCTGTTGGTATCTGCTGCAGAACCAGGCATTGACTTGTCTGCAGAGACACCTTACAGCCCTCTTACACAGGCTATGACATGCCCCAGCAGCTCAGCCTGAGCTGTCCCAGTGCCACTTTGGATGCCACCAAGCTGCTGCTGCCTGTGGGGCCAGCTTGGGCAGGACAGCAGTGCCCTGGAGATGTGACCATGGCAGAGAAAGCTCAGGTACAGGTGGGTGGGAAACCCCACCCCAGTTGGGGTGCTGCTGTGATGACCCAGCACCATGCAGTGCTGGTCCCTCCAAGCCAGCCACGTACCTTTGGTCCCCATGGGTGTGGGGCAGTTGTCTGGCACGGGCGGGAGGACGCGGGTGTAGTAGCTGACGTTGGCATAGGCCTCCCAGCTGATGTAGCCATAGCCAGAGTTGAAGGTGGGGGGGCTGGGGATGAGATTGGCACGAACTGAAAGGAGAAAGAGAGGTCACCACTGTAAGGCCTTGGGCATGCGGCAGCACCCCATGGGCTTTGCTCCTGACCACCCCAAAACCCAGAAAGGGACCAGCAGGGGTGGCATGTGGGTGTCCTGGGCTTTGCTCCCAGGCCTTGAAAGGCTGCAGCTCCCTGCAGAAGGGGAGGGTTCATGCTAATGCTCTAAGTGGATTCTTGGCTGATGCGTGTTCTTGGCTGATGTTCTTGAAGTTGACAACCACATAGAAATGGTAACACCAACAACCAGAGCCTTGTGAACATGTCGCTACAGCTCCAAGGGCTGGAACCTAAATATTTATGCAAAGTGATAGATGAGGGGACGTGAGTAGCAAGGGCCAGCTCCATATTTCTGCAGGCTGCTGCTTTCTGTACTGCTGCTTAAGAGTCCCTTGGTTCAGGGAGCACAGCATGCTGAGAGCCCCTCCTGTGTCCCAGCTGTTGGCAGCCCTGGTCCCCACATCCTGCTGCACCCCCAGACCCACTGCCACCCCTCACCTGTCAGCACGAGCCTCATGAGTGTGTCCCGGATGAAGGTGCTGTTGACAATATCCCAAAACCACTTAAAGTGAGTCAGGACGAAGTGGTAGAAGGCAGGACTGGGCTTCAGCAGGTCATGGAGGCGCGTCCACAGCTCAGCTGGAGGAGACAGACCCACCAAATCCCTCAGCCCATTAATGAAGCCTGATAATGAACCTAGCCCACCCACACAGCTGCTGATGTGCTTCAGGCTCAGCATGCTGCCCCAGCACCCATGGGTGCCAGGGGACTTACGGGAGGTGCAGTTGACCCCGAAGTATCCCGTCCGTGTGCAGTCACACTCGTATCCTCTCAGGCCGACCCTCATGCAGACCCCTTGGTGCTGGCAGGGGAAATGGCAGCAGGGATCCACTGTGGGGACAGAGACACATCACCATCCAGCCCCCCACTGCCTTCTCATGGGGTGACACTGCCCTGGACGGACCTGGGGTGGGGACAGCTCAGGGGGGGACACCCAGGGGACTCCCCTGAGCCAAGCTGGTTTGACACCAGCCCCCCCTGTGAACCCAGTCCCCACACCTGGTGCTGGAGGGACACAGCAGAGGAGCTGCCAGCACCCCAGCCAGTGCAGAAGATGCCACTGCTCAACTTTTCTTTTACCCCTCACAGGGAAGAATTTTGGGCAGGGGCATCGCTTCGGCACAGTCCCCCCTGCACCGTGGCAGCTGGCCTTGTCTGAGGTGACCAAAGGAACTATTTGTGCCCACAGCCACACACCGATGAGTGCTGGGGGTGTTGCTGCCGGGGCCGTGCCCTGCCCGGTGTCCTGCCCGGTGCCCCATGTCACCGCGGGGCTGTGGCAGGGGGGTGGGTGCAGGATGAAGCAGTGCAAACACAGCCCCGGGGCAGCAGTGCCGGGGGCTGCAGTTTGCTTTGGCAAGCGGCCCCTCCACCCGGCCCCTTCCTCTGCCGCCTTCAAGCCCCAGCCTGCAGGAGGGAGATAAGGGCCCTTCCCGATGCAGCAGGATCCCGTGGGACAGCACTGCCACCACGCTGGCTCTGTCCCCACAGACCTGGGATGGGGCCGTTGTGACAGGAGAATAAAAGTGCCGAGGGACAAGATCTCCCGAAAAGCACCTGGCTGAGGGGTTTGGTGCCCACCAGGGGACAACTGCTACCAACCATCCAGGATGCACAGCACCTGGGGACAGCAGTGTCACCAAAAGACAGTGTTTGGGGGCAGTGGTGCCACAAGCTCACCAGGTCCCCGCCAAACCTGGTTCAAATTCTGCTGGAACTTAGGAACAGGCTCCAACGCTGGGGCAGAAGGATGGGAACACAGAAGAGAAACCACCTTTTTTCTACAGGAAATTGCAGCTAAAAATTACCGTGTTTGAAACACAAAGCTAATTTTGAAGAGCTTCTCAGTCCCCAGCCAGCTGCCCACTCAGTGCAGGGCAGGGGCTGCCCGGGGGCTCTGCCCTGGCTGTGCTCAGCCCCTGACCCCACATTCCTCAGGTTATGGCTGGGGGGGGGGGGGGGTGGCTTGCAAAGACGAGTTCAGCTCCCAGCCCTTCTGCCAGGCTCCCTTTCATCTCAGATCTTTTCATGTATCCAGACGAGAGGCAGCAGACAGGTTCTTATTTATCTCAGACGAATTCAGGTCAGACTACCCGTTCTTTCTTTTTTTTTTTTTTCCCCCAAGACGAATTTTTGCAAAGGGGTCCGAGCCACCGTGCAGCTGGAGCATCCTTCGGGATGTTCCTGCCTCGACAGCTCTGCCCTCCACTACTCTCCAGACTTTGCAAGCACCTCAAAGAGCTGCCCCATGCCCTGCTCGCTGCACCCCAGGGGCTGCCGTGGGGCTGGGAGGCTGCTCCACGCCTGAGGCACTGGCTCAGCAGGTCGTGTCCTGCCTCTTCTCTCCAGCTGACGTGGGGAGCCTGGAGAATTCCACCTGGATGGGGCTCTCCCCGGAGTGTGGCTCGACGGCATGTCATGGCCGAGCACCCTCCGAGGCGGGTTTGGCAGCGATCCGGGCCCGGCCGAGCCGCCTCCTCCCGCGGTTCAGAGCCGTGTCAGCTCCACGGAGGTGGGGCGGGAGCAGCATGTTCCAGCCAAAAGGGTGGGAGGGCCACGGTGCGTGTCCTGGCCCGCGACAGCAACCCCCTCGCATCCTTTCGGAGCCTCCCTCCCGCGGTGGCTTCGTGCTTCTCCCCACCCCAGCCAGGAATCCTGAGCCAGCCCTGCCGGGATAGCTCCAGGTGTGGGGAAAAAGTGCTGCCAGCCTCTGGAGCTGAAGCACGGCCCCTCCGTGACAGCAGAGCTGGTGGACACGCTCTATCACCGCTGAAAAATGCCAGATTTGGGGGACAACATCCGCTCTGTCAACTGCAGCCAAAGCAACCTGGGGTGACTCACGGCCGGGCTGGAGCTGGGCTTGCTGGATGGGACACGGCTCTGCAGCCACAGGATGAGAGAGGATGAAAGGCTCATGCATTTGTTTTCCTGACGAGGGAGCTTTCCTCGGGACCACGAGCTGCCTGCAGGACAGGTGGTACAACCAGATTGTCACCTGCGACCACAGCTGGTGGCACCAGGAGTGAGAGCCATGTTGGGGTCGGCCATCCTCATCCTCCTCCTCCTCCTCCTCCCTGCACCTCAGCCGGGCTGCAGGCCCCAGCACTGGGTGAGACGGTGTGAGCTGTGGAATGGCTGCAGAGAGGATGGTCAGGTTTATTTTGCAAGAGCACTTGTACAAAACTACACCCCTGAAGGCATGCCAGCAGCCAAGGGCAATATCTGCAGGGGAAAACAGAGAAACACCCTGGGGCCAGTTTGGCTCTGCTACAGAGAGTAAACATCAGGGCTGAGAGCCAAGGTGCAGCCAGTAAGGATTCAAGAAGTGCTGTAAGCAGTTCTGTAAGCTGTAAGCAGCATACACCAGAGAGCAGGAGATCCCAGCCTCAGCCCCAAGTCCTGTTATTTGGGCTCAGAGAGCAGATCCCAGGGCTCTGGTCCCCTGACACTGGCTGGGGAGGAGCAGGAGCCCAGCCACTCCTCTGATGGTACCTCAGGGCACAGTGCAGTTCCCCTCATTTCCCAATCAGATATCTCCCTCCCTAACTGAGGCTTGGAAGAGAGCCATCCTTTCATGTATATCCTAGGCATCTTTTTTTCCCCCTCATGTGATGAAATTTTCTTTGATCCCAAAATGCAGCAGGCAGAGCCAGGGGTTGGTCTCTGTTGTTCCATCCCAGCACTGCCTGTGCCAGCTGCTTCAGGCATGTGGGTTCCCAGGCCCTGTCCTTTGCTGAGCAGGACACATGAATGCTGCTCCCACCTTCTTCAGACCCCAGGAGGAACTTCTCAGGGAGATGAAACCCCTGCCAGGTGATGGCCAAGCTGGAGGAAGAGCTGTGCAGAGGCTGTCCCTTGCCTGTCCCCACCACCTGTCCCAGCACAGTGGTGACAGCCAGGTCCATCCATGGGTTCCCTCCTTTCATGCAGATGTAGCCAATGGGCCTGGCAGTGGGGTGCCTGTGGGGGGCTCAGCAGCAGCCCCCTTCTCCAGTACTCACCCCTACAGCTCCTGCTCTGAGGCCAAGAAGCCCAGAGGTGGCTTGGCCATGCTGTAGAGTGGCTTGGCCACACTGGGGGCATCCAGCCCCTGGTGGAGGGACCTGCCACTCCAACTCCTGGAGTCTCTGGTAAAGCAGGCATGGCCACCATCTGCACAGCCATAATGCCTCAAAGTGCTGCAGCCCTGGGTCATGTTCCCCTTTTGGACATGGATGCTGCCAAAACAGGGAAGTTCCCACCTCGGGGTCACCAGTGCAGAGTGGTGCCTCCCCTCCTGCAGGACAACAGTGGTGCAGGGGCACAGGCAGTGGGAAGGACAAGGTGCCCTACTTGGCACCAGCCTCAGACCAAACCTACTCCCTTTGGGTGGCTGCTCCCCTGGTCCTGCAACCCCTGCAAATGGGGGTGGTGGTGGGGGGTCTCTGTTCAGCCCTGCACATCCACTCTGTGCATGTTTTGAGGGATCTCAGGTGGGCAAACCCAGGAGATGGGGTCACCACCAGCATCGTTTGCAAGGTCTGTGGCCAGAGCCTTGCTGGGGGCTGCAGCCCATGTTCCTGGGCAGGTTTTGCTGAGAACTTTAGTTACTTTAGTGAGGAACTGTAAAACCTGAAAAGTGCCACGAGCTTCATGCTGGGATGGTGCTTCCCCGTGGGAAGGAAGGTCATTCCACAGAAAAGGGACTGGAGTCAGTGTCCCATTAAGGACCTGGAGGAAGCTGCACCGGAGGGGCTGGGGATGGAGCTGATGGAATTCCAGGCATGGTTTTATTTTGCAATACACTCCGTGGATGCCTGCCATTAGCAGTGTTACTCCTGAGTGTTACCTCCTCAGGGGGCAGGGGCAGCCTGAGCCCACCACAGCTGTGCCAGCATGAGGTGAACTGCTGCAGCACGTGTGCATGGGAACGAAAGGATGGCTCAGGCCACCAGAGCTGTCCCTGCCCTCTGTCCTCACACCCAAACAGCAGTTCCACCTGGTACGTGTTTGGGGAGGGCAGAAAAGGGCCCCAGCTGCCAGCATTCGTGGAGACTGACCCCCCTGCTTTGGAGAAGCTCCATCCCAGCCTCGGGGTGGGGTCAGGGGACAGCGGTGGCCTTGGCAGGAGCCCAGCCCTGTCCAGCAGTGGCTGCTCCAGGCCCCGTGTGTGGTCCCCGCCGGCAGCCGCGGGAGGTAAGGGGAGAAGTTTGTTTTTCACGGGTGACTTTGCTCCCGGTCAGGCGTGACGGGCCGAACCCCCGGCCCCGGGTGCTGGGAGGCTCTGCCCCGGGCCGTCACCTGGGGGTTCCAGCAGGCTGCCCCTGCCCGCCCTGCCCGCCCTGCCTGCCGTCTCCTCCACCCCGGGGCTCCTGCGGGTGGCCCCACGGTCCCGGCAGCCACGGGGCGATGGGCGGGATCCCGTCCCAGGACCCGTCCCGCACCGCTCGGCAGGGTTTGGGGTAACCGGCCCGCCCTCTCCCATCATCTCCCCCTGCATCCCCCGGTACCGCATCCCCCGGTGCCGAATCCCACTCTCTCCCGGACACGCCGCTCCCCCCCGGTGCCGGATCATCCCGGTGCAGGATGTTGCTGCTCCCCCCGGTACCAGGGTCCCCGGGATCGAGTGCTTCCTCTCTCCTCGCGTCCCCTCGGAGCCAGATCCCCCCGGTGCAGGATGTTGCCGTGCCCCCGGTATCGGCTCCCCCGGGTCGCCCTCCCTCCCTGTGCCGGCCCCCGCCCCGCGTACCGGAGCCGTCGGTCGTGGCGGTCCCGGCGGCCCAGAGCAGCAGTGCCTGGGCGAGCAGCAGCCGCAGCCCCACGGACGGCGGGACCCGGGCCCGGGCCCGGCACCCACCGCCCATGGCGAGAGGAGGCTCCGCCGCGTCCCGCCGCCGCTCCCGGCCCGGCCCCACCGCCCCCGCCCCCGCCCCCGCCGCGCCTCCTCCCGCCCCCGACGGGACGGGGCCGCCCCCCACAGTACGGCCCGCCCGGGGGTCTGCCCTGGCCCGCCCACCTCTCCCCGTGGGCCACCCCTGGGGCCCCGGCTGTCCCGAGTCCCCCAGGGAGCCCCCTGCCCACCCTTAACTGCCCCCGTGTCCCTCCCAGTCCTCGCATCCCCGGGCATCTCCTCACGCATCTCCTCGTCGCCAGCTCTCCCTGCATCCCCCACGCCCACCTCCTAGTCTCCAGGTCCCCCAGGTCCCCCGTACCAATCCCCTGCTCCCCATCTGTGGGTGCCCCTTCCTTGGGACACCCCACCAGAGCCGGGGCAGCACCCCTATTCCCACAGCGTGGCCGTGGGTCCGTCTCAGCTCCTTCTGATCCTCCGTGGGAGGCTGCCCTGGCAGTGCTGCCCAGCTGGCACGGGGAGCTGGACTGCCCACGGCCGCCATGAGCCGGAAAAAATGAATTTATCGGTGAAACCATCGCTGGATGTTTCCTGCCTGGCTGCTTTGCCCCCAGCTCCAGCCTGCTGGGAGCAGGGACAGGATCAGCACAGCCCAGCCCGGGCAGGCACCAGCCACCCAGCAGGGAGTGCGTGGGGACAGGAGAGGTTTTGCATGTGGCTGGGGTGGGAGAGAGCAAGCTGGGCTGCTGGGCCAGCCTCAGGGGATGTCCCCGAGCCTGGTGGCACCTAGAACTTGTGGCTACTCGCCCTCTCCCGTGCTGCTCTGCAGCAGCAGGCCTGGCACAGGCCTGGGTGGGTTTCAAAATCCCTGCACAGCAGCAGGAAGCCCCAGCAGGACCAAGGGTTGCACAGTTCCTGCGTGGCTCCTATCTGGTTCCTGCTCAATTCCTGCATAATTCCTGCACAGCTCCTGTGCAGTTCCTGACATGTCCCTGCACTTGGTGTAGAAAGCAGCTGTGTGGTAGGGACAGGGGATGTGGGAGCCAGGCCCTCACTGAGGGGTTTCAGTAGCAGGCAGGGAGCATCCCAGCAGGGTGAGCAGATTTTGCAGGGCTCCAAAAATGAGCAAGGGCCTTGGATCCAGCTGCAGCAGGCAGACACGAGCCATGAGACAGAAATGAGCTCAGCAGACTCTTGATGCTTTCCAGCAGGGTGGGGACACAGGCTGCCTCCCCATGATCAGCACTCTGGAAAGAGGGGCAGGTTTTGCTGTACACATGCAGTCAGAGCTCTCAGTGTGTGCTGGAGCCAGGGCTGTCCCTGCACCCAGCCCCTCACCCCATCCTCTCTACCCTGTGCCTCTGTGCTGTGGGGCTGCAGGAGCAGGGCAGCACCTGGTGCCCCCAGCTGCTGCTGCCACTGACCCCGCAGTGTCCCAGCCCCACAGAGCAGAGTGGTTTACCCCTATGGGTGTGCATTTTTCCCCTCCATCCCCACAGGCATCACCTTCAGTCCCTGCTACAGCCTTTCCTCTCCTCCCCACACTGGGCCCTGGTGATGTTGGCAGCATCATTGGGATCTGGCAGAGCCTGACGACCCCCCCCCCCCTAGCCCATCTGGGCCAGCCCAGCAGCCCTCAGGGATGTCCCAGCTCTGGGAACTCTCTCGTGCTTGCTGCTGCTCTCCCTTCCCTCCTGTCAGCTTTTAATATAATCATTCGCTTGCACAATACAGGAAATAGTTGCAACAGCCCCAAGGCCCAGATGTCTCCCCAGGGCCACCAAGGGGCTCCGTGGAGGGGCTGCCCCCCCATCTGCAGCGTGAGGAGGGGGCTTCTGCCAGCAGCTGCAGGGCAGGGGGTGCTGCCTGTCCTGTGCACCCCAACTCCTGGCATCTCACCCCTGATCCAGATCCTTCCCTCCAGGTGCCTGGTGCCACAGCAGGCTGCTTGGCACAAACCCAGCAGCTACCGAGCTGCCAACAACCCCCCGCCCTCCCCTTCCTGATGTCTGTCTGTCTGTCTGTCCTGCACCCAGAATGTCTGTCCTTGTGTCCCAGAATGGCAGCCAGCCCCAGGTCCCTGCTCCTGGCCAGGGCAAGAGTTAGGGGGGTGCTGCTGGGGCAGCGTGGTGAGAGGTGTGTGTAGAGGGGGATGCTGCTCCTCTGAGCAGAGGGCAGCAGCAGGGACGTGTCCTGGCCACAGCTCCTGGGGGTGCTCCTCAAGGATCAGCTGCTGGTGGGACATGGATGTGCCAGCAGGATGGATGGAGAGCTGTGTGGCAAAGGAAGCCGGGGGTGGCTGGAATGTGGCGGGAAGGTTTCAGTGCTGAGCACCCGAAGGCTCAACAGTGGCCAGAGCTGTTCCTGATGTCCCCCAAGTCCCAGGGATGCGGGGCCTGGCTGTGCCCCATGCTGTGCTCCAGCTCCGTGCTGCTCTCACGCTGCTCTTCTGCTTTTCACAGCGGTGCCTGCGGATCCCAAGGCTGCGGTTTTGCCCTTTTTCCTCCCGTATCTTCCCTCTTCCTCCGGAGACACCGCCAGGAGTTTTTGTTCCTTTTTCTTTTTCCTCTGGGGTTGGTGGGACCCGGCCGTGGTTCTGCTCCAGCTCGGGCTGTCCCGGGGCGGTGGGGGCTCCCCGGTGCCTGGACAGGAGCGGGAGCTGCCAGGCTGGTTTTGCACTGGGATGGGAATGGTGTTTTCGGAGGAGCGCTGCGGGTTCCCCTCCAACTCCCCTGGGGGAGCAGCGGCTCTGCCCGTCCGGTGCCAGCCTGAGGCCCCGGTGAGGGGTCACTGCCCCGGTGTCACCCCGGCCACACGTGTGCACACCCCCGGGCAGGGCTGTGGGAACCGCGGGGTTGAGGGAGCCGGGGCTGCCGGCCGCGTCCTCCCGTAGGGAGGCAGCAAAACACCGTCTATGGCAGCGCGGCGGCGGCCGGGGCGGCGGGAGGCACCGGAGGCACCGGAGGCACCGGAGGCAGCAGGCACGGGCAGTGCTGAGGGAGATGCTCTGTCTCCCAGGAGGCCGTTCCCTCGGGAGCCTTCTGTCCCGGTTTGGGGTGATACCAAACCGTGAGCCCGGTGCCACCGGGGTGAGTCCTGAGACCGCTCAGCATCCGAAATGCCTTCTCCCCTCCACCGCATCCTCCCATGGGTGCTGGAGCAGCGGGGACCCCCCCGGGCCGGGCCTGTGGTGCCCTGCGCAGGCAGCAGAGACAACCCAGCACCCCCCTGCACTCCAGCCCTGTGCTTCGGGGTGTCCGTGCCTGGTAAGAGCATGCTCCCCCAATCCCAGGGGAATCCACATGGCCCCCGGAGCATCCCCCAACCCATCCTTGTGCATCCCTGAGAGGTCCTTGGACGGGATGTGGCTCGGCAGGTGGTCCGTGGGGTTTGAGGGTCTGGGAAGAAGGAAGCCAACACCCCCCCATCTTCACCCTGTTTTTCTACCATAAGGGTAAGAGGCATCTCTGGTGCCATTGTCCCATGGGGAATGTCCCCAGCAGCCACAGATATTTCAGTCCAGCACAAGGGCACAGCAGATGCTGATGGCTGGAGACTCCTCATGGGGCATCGGCCTGGGCTGGTTGAGCCCACATTGGGATTGGGGGGACTGTGGGGCAGCAGTGGGGCAGCCCGGGGAGTGAAGCTGTCCCCGATGGGCTGGTGACCTCTTCTCCAGCTGGGCCGGGCACTGCGTCAGAGGAGCCGTGGCACGGGGAGCTGACAGGGGCTGTTTGGGGGGCTACAAATCAGAGCTGAAAAGCCGGGGCTGGACAGGCTGTCTGGGAACTCGTAACCTGAGCCCCAGGAAAGGAGGACTCAGGAAAGCGCTTTCAGCAATCATATTCATCATCTTCAGCTCAGACTCATTAGGCTCGGGGAGCCCAGCCCCGCCACCGCCACCGCCTCCCGCACGCAGATAGAGCCGCCGGCTCAGACAAATAAATGCTTCCAGCTTCCCGGTGGATGCGGCAGGTCAGGGAGCATCTGATGCCAATTACCCACGGTGTAGGGTTCCCCGGCACCGCACAGAGAGGCAGCTCCGGCCCTGCCGCCCGGCTCTGCCCCGGCCACGGGGATGCTCAGCTGCCTACACAGCCCCTCCAGTTTGGGGATGACGACCACCCTCTGATGCCTGTGCCATGGGGCAGCCAAGGGGACATCTTTGGTCTCCTGTCGCAAAGGGAAGAGCAGCCCTGTGACACTCGTGTTTTGAGCTTCTCCCTCCTAGAATCAGGGTTTGCCCACCCGAGTGTTTCAGGGGATGCTCGGGGGTCACCTCACTGCATGGCTGTGTGCACAGGCACTGCAGGGATTAACCCCCCCAGGACACTTCCTCCCAGGCTGTCCCCATCACACGCGCTCACGGGGACCCGCACGACCCCCGCAGGGACCCCTACCCCCAAACTGCCCCGCCTGGTGCAGCCGCTTGGGAGTTATCTGGGTGGGAAACACGTCAGGGCTCCACATCCCCGTGTGACAGGGCGTGGGTACCCTGTCACCCACCGCACGTGGGTCCCCACTGTCCCGGGACACCCTTGGGGCTGCACATCCCCGCTTCAGGGGCGCTGCGGTGAAACGGGTGCGGGAAGCTCCGCAGCTTTGCGGGGCAGCTCCACATTTCCACTTCCCCGCTCTCAGCCCGGCCTGGATGTCCTTAATTGCCCAAAGGTCGCTGTCCCCGGGCCCGAGGCCACGTGTCGGAGGGACCCCGGGCAGGAACCTGACACGGACTCGAGTCATTCGGGATCAACGCTGGGGGCCAGGAAATTGCAGCGGACACAAACCCAAATACACCGCGTGTCCCCCCAGGTCATCAGGGGCTGGGCCAGATTCCGGCTGACAGTTTAAATGCTTTAATTCCTCAGCCGCGGAGGTTCCAGGGGGTCCCGAGTGCCGTGGGCTTCTCCCAAAGCGGCCTCCGAGCTGGAGGTTTCTCTGTAATTGGAGGCAAGTTGCATTCCCCTGAAAGTAGCCAGGTCCCGGCGGAGGGAGGCTGCGGGAAGGCAGCAATTTCCCTTATGGAATTATTTACCTGATTAGAGAGTTTATTTTATCAAAATTGCTTCAGAATGGGGCTGCTCAGTGTGTCCAGCGAAGGGAGCTCCCCGGTGGGGCCGGCGGCCTGGAGACAGGTAATTTGTGTGGCTAATGGGACTAATCCACCAGGCAATTACACCAATAGATTTCACGGCTGCAAAGTGTTCTGTTCCCATTAATTAAAAATCTGTTAGGAAGATTAGCATGTAAAGGTAGCAAAAAAACCCAAGAGTTTCTTTCTCCACCGGCCCCCAAAGGCGAGTGTGGGAGTGCTGGATTGCTCACATTAGCACAAAAATTATTCTTTTAAAGGTAAGGGCTTCAAATCCAACTAACCGCTGACAGTTTTCCCCGACTTCCCTAGCAAGAGGTCCTTTATGTTTAATTATAGCTTGTTTAAATTAGCCCTGATTGTTCGCGTGGAGTGTTAGTTTAAATTTCTTTGGAACGCGTGGTTGGCTCTGCCCTGCCGAGGACAGCAGCCCCTGCCCCAGCCCCACCGTGCCCCCGGGGGTCCAGGGGGGTCCAAACTGGGCATTCCCCGGTTGAGATGGTCTCACCAGAGCAGGAGCCGGGCTTGCTGGCACCTGGCACCAAACCCAACCCTGCAGCAGGGTGGGCACCTCCCCAGCAGGGTGGGCACCTCCCCAGCAGGGTGGGCAGCCCAGACCCCCCCAGCAGCTTCTCGGCAGCGGGAGCTCTGCCCCATGGACTCCTTGCTCTTGTCCCCGCACTGCTCAGCCCCCAGTGCCACCCTGGCCACAGGCGGCCCTCGAGCAAAACAAAAGCAAATTCCCCGGCAGCTGAAGGTGCCATTTTTTACGGCTGGGCTGAACAAGGAAGTATTTTTTTATCTCTTAAAAATCCTGAATATTATCTGACAGTTTATCTTGTTTCTCGCATCCGTGTCTTTGCAGCAACGCCAGCTCATTTACATGTGTATTGCGCCTGCCTCCACGGGTGCTGAGGTCAATTGAAACTCAAGAAAAGAGGAGAAATTTATGCAAAACTGTTGATTGCATTTGTATGTAATGAAATCATCCAATATTCATCTGACTATAGACTCTAATCTGAAAGGAGAAGTGAAGGACATAAGAGTCACTGGAAAGCAATAATGAGCTTCTGTAGTGATTAAAAAAGCACTTGAGCTTTCTGAAAATCCAGCCAGAAATCGTGTCTAATCAACACGGAATATAGGAGGCAGAGATTACATTGATACATTTTGCAAAGCTCACTGTTGAAAATGTATGCGAGCTGTAAACTCTGACATGCCATCCCTGGTCTGTTTTACACAAATCCGGGCAGCACACAATCAGCACCCGGGCTCGTCCCTGGCACAAAGCAATCTCGGTGTCTCTGCTCGATGACTCACAAGGAGTGCAATCACATCTATTTTGAAGAGCAATGTTGGTTTTTAACTATGTCGAGAGCTTCCAGCTTCCTCAGAGTTTTTCCTTCCTTCCTTTCACCTCCGCTTGGTGTTTTCCGGGGCTCAGTCCTGGTCCCTAACACAACTTCTGGCTGTGCCACCTGGGTTGGGATCTGGGAGCACATCCAAGGGCCCCAGCGACCCCAAAGTCTCTGTAGGGTGTGATGAGGAGGGATAGGGCCAGGGCAGCCACTTCTGCCTTGGGACCACCAACCCACCTGGTGGCCATGGCAGCGCTGGCCTGGGGGTAACCTGGGGGGGTCCCAACTCCATGTGTGCCATGGGGTGAGAGCCCAGGGGTCCAGCCAAAGCTCTGCCCCCCTGCCCTGCACATCCCCATGGTGTTGGCTGCCGAGGCCAAACCATTTGGTGGCCAAAGCAGCGTGGCTGACAGCAGGCCCACGTCACACCCAGCCCTAACATTTTCTGGCTCTCAGTTCCTTTTCCCCACCCAGGTCCTCGGGTGCAGCTGCAGCTCCTTCCCCACCCGCCAACAGCATCAGCTGCAGCTTCTTATCAGCCCTGGGTGCAGCCCAGGCTGGAGCCAAGTGGAGGTTTCTGCCAGTGCTGGTGGAGCAGATGGGCTTTTACTGCAGCTCCTGAGCAGTGGTGATTTTTGCAGCCAAAGGGACAAAGCAGGACCTGTCCAGAGCCACCTGCAACTGTGGTCACAGTGAGTGTCCATCTCTCTTCCCTCAGGTCACAGTGGCCCTCAGCAGGCACCCGTGCTGTGGCCATGGCAAGTGGAGGGGTTGTGGTCACTCAGAGAGGTCTCTACCTTTCTTCCCAGTTAAAAGCTATTTTTGCACCTGGCTTTGCCTCACCAGCATGGCCAACCCTGGGCCTCCTCCTGCTGCCTCCCAGGGCCCAGGGAATGGTGGCTGTGCTGGGGACAGGCTGTGCTGGGGACAGGCAGTGCTGGGGCTGTTCTGCTGCTGAGTTTTAACTTGTGAGGTGTAGTGAGATGCTGGGGGATAAGGACTGTCACTAAATACTTGGGAATTTCCTCCAGCCCTCAGGCCTAGGGTGCTGCTGGATGCTTAGGCTGTGACAATAGCAAAAAAAACAAAACAAAACAAAACAAAAAAAAAACCAAAAAAACAAACCCAAAAAACCCTAGTTGATAAATGTCAAAAGAAATCCAGTAATCAGCTGAAAGCAATTTACCCAGCCACGTAACTGCCCTGGGCTCGCCATTTTCCTTTATTCATTTATCATGGTAAGAGCTTTGGCCAAAATACACAAAGCAGAGAAATTGTTGACATGTGGGGCCCTAGCAGAGCAAATCCTTCATCCTCCTCCCACTGCGCACAAACTAACTTTTTGGGAGTTGTTTATTTAAGGACTGCAGAGCACTTGGTGCTCTTTGAACCCCAATGCCTTGGGAGCAGGGCTGGGGGTTGGCCACCACCTTCCCTTGCCCAGGGCTGGGGGGAGCTCCCTGCTGCTGTTGGGAAGTACCTGCTGGTAGTGAGGAGCTGAGCCCTCTGCCCAGGACCCTGTTCTGCTTCTGCCTCCTTCACCCCTTAAAATGTGGTACTGGTGGCTCACAGGGGTGAAACATAAGGAGTCAGGAAGGGCAGGTGCTGGTTTTGGAAAGTTCTTGTGTTGGTTTTTGGTCTTCTCAGTCCTGGGTAAAGTAGCTAAGCCAACAGCACTGGTTTCAGTTCCCTACCCATGAACCTCAAGGAACCTCAGAGTATCAGCTGGGTTGGAAAGGACCTCTGAGATCAACCCTTGAGCCACTCCCCCCGTGGTTCCCAGACCATGACACTGAGTGCCACATTCAGTCTCTTCTTAAAAACCTCCAGGGACACAGAATCCACCACCTCCCTGGGCAGCCCATTCCATTCAAAGCCCATCTCCCCTGCCCACCCTGCACCAGCCCATGTTGAGCTCCCCCATCCTCCCCCAGCAGCCAGGCTGGGACGTGTGAGCTTGAGGGGACACACCAACCAGGAACTGTCTGTATCTGCTTCTCCTTGTCCTGTTATGACTTTATTTTAAGCAAAAATAAATGCCAAGGCTTACAACAGGTCAGTGCAGGTTCCTCTTGTGTGTGGCCCTTGCTTCTGCTGGGCTGTGAGGTGTGGGATGCCCTGGGCTGGGGCCAGCAGGGCAATCCCTCTCCTCTGCTTTGGCTTCTGTGTAGGAGCCCTTCCAGCAGCCTCCAGTTTTCCTTCCTGCTATTTTATTTTTAATCTTAATTCACCAAAGTCTGTTGCCACCTGGATGAGGAACAGTGAGGAGAGTTCTCCCCTCCCTCCAGCACAGTCTGGTATGAGGAACTGGAGTAGCCAAAGCACCGGAGCTGCTCCTCCAGAGGTCCAGCAGAGCCATCCCTGCCCACCACTGAGGCTGCTGACTCAAGGCAGGGATGGTCCCAGGGGTGGGTTCAGGTCCCAGGGGGGGGTCCAAGTCCTGGGTGTTCTTGCTGGGGGAGTGTGTCCATAGGAATGGTGCTTATCCAAGCAGCTCCTTGGTCTTGGCTGCCAGCAGCTTGTCCATCTCGGCTGCAGCACTGTCTGCCATTTGCTGGATCTGTGGCAACACGGCACAAATGGCACACGTGTGAGTGGTGTGCTAGGTGAGGCTGGAGTTTAAAGGGAAAGGAACGACTGGACCACCTCCTGAAACAAAACCTAAAGTCCTAATGAAACCCAAAATAGTGCTGGGACAATCACTGGCTCTTCTTGGGGGCTCCCAACAGCCCTCAGTGATTCTGTGCTGGTGTCTCATCTGAACAGTGAGAAGAGAGACTGGGCAAGGGCTCTGAGAAGAGATGTACAACAGAAACTTTTGGCTGAAACTTCACAAGGGACTTGGTGAGGTCCTGATTTAATGGAAGAAGGCAGAGGTGTAGAGATCTGCTGGTGCTGGCACCAGAGAAGGAAGGGTTTATCTCCTTAGCTCCTGCACCCTTTCCATGGCAAACCAGGTAACAGCAGGAGCACAGCCTCAGTACATGCTAAGTATTCCCACATCAAGTAACATCTCTTTATTTCTTGTAAAAAGAAATATAGGGTGATTGTTAAAGCCCTGCATAGAGATCAGGTCTCCTGGTAACAAGGTGTGGACACAGCAGCATGTAAATGGGACCAAAATGTGAATGCACTTATTTGAGTGAGAGCAGATAAAGGCTGGAGCCCATCAGGGGGTTCTGGACTAGTTTTTTTGGGACTAAAATGCACTTGCTGCCCAGGTCCAAGTGACCTTTCCCCATGCTGAAGAATTTGGGTACAAGCAAAAATGAGATTTGAGATGTTGCCTCTCCAAATGCAAAGTGAGATCCATCTCACTCTATCTATCCTCACATCTATCTGCTTTGGGATGACTGCTTCCCAACAGGATTCAGTTTCAATGGCATGACCATTTTTCCTGCTTGCACAAATGCTCTGTATATCAATGTTTATTTTTGTGAGCACACGGAGAACTGTCCTGAAGCATTTGCAATGTATCTAACTTTAGCTGTTAATAAACAAACAGCTAAAAAGTAATGGCCTGCCTTCGGAGGCATCAACTCAGTAAAATGCTTACGCTTGTGCCTGAGTTTATGCCCAACTAATTGACTTCAGTGACATCTGCTCTTAGGGAATTAGGTATGTGCTTAAGTATTTTCCTGAATCAGAGCCAGAAACTCCTAACAGAGATAATCTTGCTAGCCTTGTCATTAATAACAAACCCGGGCAATCCTCATTAACACCAGCTGTTTCACAGTGGCCAGGCAAGTGGTGGTAAAGCTATGGACAGGGATCATTTTGCTCCCCAAATTCAGCTCATTTGTGCATCAATCCCTCCTAAAGCTTTCTGTGACGATTTTTTTTTTCCTATGTCAACTTATAATGGCTTACACCATAAATTCCTCTTTGAGACTGAAGCCTTACATCTTGAACAGAAAAAGCAAATACAGAAGTCATAGCTGACTCAAAAAATGCAGCCCAGGGCCACCCATTCCCCAGCTGGGTTCTCAGTGTTGGAGATTTGTCAGCAAGGGCTGGGACAAAAGCACCACTGAGCTGTGAAACATCACAAGGTGGCAGGAGGAGAAAAAAAAAAATTACCTGTTTTTCTAGCATCCAGATGGTATCTTCAGACACTTTGCTCTTGAACTTCTTTACCTGGTTCACACTTTTGCTTCGCACCCTTCTCAGGGCCTCTTTGGACTTGTTGGTGGACTGCTTGGCAAGCTTGGCCAGGCTCTCCCTGTGCTCCCTCGTCACCCTAGCAGTGAGGAGAAAAGAAAACACTAAAAGGAAAAAACCATGTTATGTGTAGCATAGCCAGATGTGTTTTGTGTGAAGGACTTTGGGTGAATGCCATGATCCTCTCCGAGCATCCTGGAGGGAGCTGCCACGCAGCACTGAGCTGGGCTGTGCTGGGACACCCAAAAGCTGCCAGGGTTGAGATGGAGCTTGCTCTGTGTAGATGCCCTACATCTCATGGGCAAAGGGACAGCTCGGGGTGTTTTTATCTTGCTTTGATCCAACTGAGTGAAACAGCCACTTCTGTGTAGTGCAGCCAGGACAGCACAGCCCAGTCAAGCAAGTCCCCAGCCTTGGATGGAAAGTTCCCAGCACAGCCCTAAGAGACTTGGATTGAATCTTACTTGTTTTATAGTTGGCGCTGCAGTGCTTGAAAGTCAGGTTGAAATGTTCAGACTTTATTTTTTTCTGCAGCTGAAACATCTGTGAGAAAGAAGGAAAATCCATTTCCAGACCTGGGAGGTGAGAACTGTAATCCTGCAAAGCCAGGAGGAAACCTCTGTCCCTTTCTGAAGCTTGGTATCATCTCCCTGCATCTGAAAAGCTGAATTATATATCTGGAAGCTACAGAGCTTGTTTCACTGAACCTTACTCCTGTTCATTATGACCAGGCTTCTCCACAAAACAATCTGCAACACCTAGGGGGATGCTGGACATGGCTCTGGAATAAGTGTCTCAGTGCAGCTGCAGGTAACTGAGGCCAGGAGAACTTCAGGCCCACCCTCGCCCTGATGTGCTCCCAATTACTGCTCTGATACCACAAGAAAGTCTTCAGTTTCCCATCCCAGACCAAAAGCTGCAGGTGATGAGGGAGCCCAGCCATCTGAACAAGGCACAGGCATGGCTGACATGTCACCTCCGCTCTGGTAATGCTCTAGCACCTACAGCTGATCACTGTCAACATCAACTGCTAGTGCTTAACAATAATATTTTAATCATTTTCATGGCTATTGAAGTTTCCAGACGGCCTCGAGAATGAAAAACCCCGGTGTGCTCCCTGGGACTGGCTAGCAAGAGATATTGCAAAATAAACATTTCACAGGAGTATTTAGAAATTGGCTGCAACAGCCCAGGTCACCAAAACACTGAGGCCAAGACTCTTCCTGCAGAGAGCTCAGGAAACACGGGGTGAGAGCTCTCAGGGCAGCCCCAGCTCTGCCCACGTCAGGGAAGCTGCCAGGGGCAGGATGGGACCCTCAGCCTGGCATCAATCCCCTCCCTGGGCATCCAGGCTGCTCAGAGCAGATGGCTGCAGAGGCACGGGAAGCTTACTGGAAGTGAGTGGGGTTACTGGTGGTTTCCTCTGCCTCCCACCTTCAGGGCTTCTCGGGTTGGAGCTCCCCAGCCAGGGTCCCACGGCACACACAGAACCAGCAGAGCCGGCTGCAAGCAGAGGTCCAGGGGAGGTCAGATTCTCAGGCAGATTTTTTTTTTTTTTTTTTTTTTTTGGTGGGGGGTGGTCTGTGGGAAGTCAATCCCAGCTGCTAAACTTGGAGGAGGGAGCTGGAAATCTCTCCCATCTCCTGCTGGGTGGTGAGGCAGGCAGGGCAGGAGCAGGGCTGCTGTGGGAGGGAGAGCTCCCCGGCAGCTCCTTGGCTCTTGTGAATTGTGCCGAGGGTATCACTCGCTTGCTCGGGGCTGCTGAGCCTTTAAGGAAATGTTTTTGTTTATGCAGCACTGCCAGATTTCCTATGCTTCTTGGCACGGGGTCACAGCTTTCATGCCTCCTTGTCTGTCTTTATTAACACCAATTTCTTTTTATCACTGCATAGCGCCGCTGAGTTTCTCAGAGGGTTTTATGTTCCAGCCAGACTGTGTGTAAATTCTCAGCAATGCTACCAACAATGCCAGAAACGGACACTTTTGCAAGCAGATGCTGTTTCTGGTTAAGGAATCCATCAACACAAGCCAGGCCCATGGTTTCTAAGGACAGTTGTTTAATCCTGCCCCCAGATCTGGGACTTTTAAGCTGTTCTTAGATATGTTTTCTTTTCTGTCTAGTAACTGTCGCCCCTACCCCCTGTCTAAAGCTAAAAAAAAAGCATGAAGTGAAGCTGAGGAAGGGGTGCCAGAGGTGGGGAACAAAAGCAAGGTCCCTGCCTGCTGCCCCTTCCCTGGGGAATTCTGCCCTCCCTTGAGCTGAGGTTTAAATCCTGCCCCACTAGGATGAGGACAGAGCCCGGTGGATGCTCAGAAACACACACCCTGGGTAACATCTCTTTTTTTGCTTCCACCAGACAGCTGTTGGGTGACACTGTGACCCTTGGGTGCTCCAGTCTGGGGTGGGAGCAGACCCACAGTGAGCAGGATGCAGCCACTCTCCTCGCCAATGAAAGGCATTTATGTGGGTAAGAATCATTTCTGTATCTCAAACACTAGGAATTTCCTGTGAATGAGAGGGATCAGCTAAAGGAAAGTGGGCTTAACTAGATACTCTGCATGCATAATTGCAGATAAACATAGGGACCAACGTGAATTGCTCAACAACAAAAAAAAAAACATGCAAGAGGCTCCTGCTGATGAGAGACCCGGAGTGATACAGCTCAGGAACAGCTTTGGTTTGTGTCAGATGGATTTTTGAGTCCTTTCTCCCTACAGTAGGTATCTTTGCATGTTTCTTAAAGGGCAAAGGAAAAAAAAGCTCACAATGAGTCATTAAACTTTCAAATGAGTCATCTGGCTTTCAGTAAAGCATGTGTAAAAATATTACTAATTTACAAACAATATCCAGTGTAACACAATGGGTCCAAAAAAGATGAATCTAAAAATGAGGCAATACCATAAAAGACACAAGGTCAGGTCAAATTCGGCCAAGAGATCAACCAATACAAATGTTCCCAGGGCTGGTTTTCTTTACTTTTTTTTTTTCTTCTTAAACCCTCAGAGAGTACTTTTTATACAAATAAATATTGCCTCTGCAGTGCTAGCAACACAAACAGGCAAATGCCCTGGGGAGCAGAGGGGATCCTAGCAGGAAGGAGAAGTAAACATGAAAGGAAAGAGTGTATTTTTTCTGTTAAAACTGCAATGCAAAAACTAAACGAACAGAATAAATACTGAGAAGTAAACTCCATTTCAAAATGCTCACTTGAAATGCTCTCAAGCACTGACACATAGCTGGATCTGCATAAGGCACATGTGCCCAGCTGGTAGGTCAGAATAAAGGGTTTTTAATAACAGGTAAGGACAATCCAGGTTTGGTTTTGCTTTTGCTGTGCCTCCCATTATGAAATAACCAGTTTCTGCAGAAATCACATTGTCTCATCATTCTGGTTCTGTCTGCTCATCTTGCACACCTGCCATAATTTTGGCAATACCACTGCATCTGTCATAATTCTTTTGTACACATCCTTAGAGCTGTGAAAATGAAGAACTTATGGGCAAATCAGAAAAAGTAATTCAGAGAAGAATATTAGAGAAGCCTCTATCAGAATTAGATTGTTTCCTTCCCCCCTTTGCATGAGAAGATTTTAAAAGGTTGTAACTGTCTGCTTGTCTTTCCAATGAGTTGGGTGAAACTCAGGGAGACCCAGTGGTGTTACTGATGAGCAGGTGAGAAATCCCCAGTGGCAGAGCTGCAGGGCAGGTCTCCCCAGCTAAAAACCTCTCACTCAGGACTGGCTGGGCTGCCAACCAGCTTGGGGGGAATGGGGCCAGGACCAGCAACCCTTATAGAGCAGGGGAATGAGGGGATGCACAAGGCAGATCTCTCCTGGAGAGAGAAGACCTGGTTTTTCCTCTGCAAAAGGTAGTGACAGACTATGCATGTTTGTTTAAAAAAATAAAAAATTTAAAAAAATTTTTTTTTTTTAAAAGATTGGGCTTTGCAGTTTCTGAGTTTCCTCCCCTGCGATTCATATTCAAGGATGACCCAAGTGCCCATTAACAATCAAACCACTGTGCAGCAACCCAGGAGCCTCAGCAATTATGAAGATAATGATGGCCTCCTCCTTCTCCTCCTCTCCTGAGGAATGGGGGAAGGGCAGGGAGCAGAGGGAAAAGAAAATCAGCAAATAGAATGAGAATGTCATTCTTGCTCACTGACAGCAATGGAAAGCTGCAATTAAGACTCCTCTGATCAAAATGCTAGACAAAATTCCATAGAATTTTTCTGCAGTGGATCTAAAGCACCACAAATACTTGCTTCACCTTTACTGAGGAGTCACCTGCTAGTGAGCTGCAGTGCATGAGCGAGGTGCTGGTGAGCACAGCCACTGCATGGAGCTGGCTCTGCCCTCCCTGGGAGTTGTTGTTCCCAGCACCCCAAAACCAGATAGCCCCAGAGATCATGTACAGCCCTGTCTGCCCAGGGGATTGAGATGGCTCTGTAGCTGCAGGGTCTCAGCATCCATAGGTGCCAGTCACTCCTAATCTGTGCTGGTGTTATTGAGGAAATTTATAGCAGGGCAGCAAAGAATCAGCCCCTGAGTTCAGGCAATATGCTTCAAAAGCCTTTAGCCACCTCTTGTGAAGTGCTGCAGCCAGCTAGGACCAAATTTCCTCTGCAGGGGGAAGATAAGAACAGTAAGACCAACCCTCAGATGCCAAAATGTGGTGACTGAGAGCTCAGACACTTGGAAGAGGTTCCACCAGGAACTATTAGGGACTCAGATTTTTTTTATTTTTTTTTTTCCCTGAGCCTGAAATGCAGCTATTTGGAAAGCAGCTGCATCACAACATTACATTGCAACCTCTTGCCTTCTCTTGCAGGATGATGAGCTCAGGCAGCCCTCAATACTCACTTAGGAATTGGCACCCGAATTATTGTCCCATCCACTTCTGGGTTCAGGTTCATGCCACTCTCCCTTATAGCCTTCATAGCTGCAGCTGTGCTCTGTAAAACAGATCAAAAGGTAAAGGGATTAGGAAATAATCATTCCCATATGCCAGAACTCTGTCAATAGTTGGCAATCCATCTCCACGGAACATGGAAACATTTACTTCTGTTACCAGTAAGATCAGGAAGTTACATTGGTGCAGAGAGCTTTGATCAAACCGAATGGGGAACTATGTCCATGCTCAGTATTGGGGTAGGGGGGCACAAGGGGGGGGAGAGGGAAGGGAAGCAACAACAAAAGAAAACTGTTTTGCTTCTTTGAAACTATTTGAATGGTTTGAGGCTACGCAGAGTGAAACCGCAATATATTCCCAAGGCATAGCCTGACTGTGGTGAAGGAGATGAAAGATTCTGAGCATTTAGAAATTCCAGTTGAATGTTTCCCACTAGAAATCACCCAGTGCCAATTTAGAAACGTTAACTAACTTAACCACTTCAGCACTACAGCCTAACCACACGACAGCAGGGCAGTAGCAGCTGGCTGAGAAACTGCACCTCTGCCCAGCTCTCTGTTTATTTTGCAGCTTATTGCTTGGAATTAACTTCTCAAAATCCCACCACTGCTGGCTGACACTCTGCTCTGCTTAAAAAGTGGGTTTGCAGGTTCTCCTGGCAGAGTGATTAAACATCTATTTCCCCCACACCCCCCCAGGGTGCTGGTGTGCTGTCAGGGTCAGCCCTGCACTGCTCTGCTGGGCTGCTCTGCTCCTGACACTGACACAAGAGGACTGAGTGAGTCTGCCTGCTTGGGGCACTTGGGTGATCTTTCCTATGTGGTGTGGTGCTATTTCAGATGCTCTTCCCCATCGTTAACTTTAGCTCCAGGCTGCTGCAGCAGAATTATGAAGTTGAGCTTTTGTCAGCTGAGGCACAATCTGTGTGGTTTTTCAGGTCCCTGGCCCGTGACATCATGGAATGAACTGAATGCTCTGCTGGTGTTTTGCAAGACATGACTGCTGTCCTCTAGAACACAACAAGGGCAGGGAAAATGTAACCAAGATGATCTCAGCAGGTCAGGAATGTAAACGTGTTATGTTATGGACAGTGCTTGCTCTGCAGGAAGGAAATGCTGGGTCAGAGCTGTGGTGTTGAACATAAATAGTGGAGGAGATTGAGGAAGGGGAAATACTGAAATATTTTGCCCAAAATTGCTCAATACTGCCCATCCTTTGCAGCCCATGAAATAAATAGCCATACTTTAGAAAACCACAACTCATTTGGTTTTATAATTCTCAAGCAAACAGATTTTTGGCCCTCCAAGTCCTTTCCTATCAGTGTTTTCTCTCCCAGACTCCTCAGGCATTTTTACTTGCTTTTCAATGCCAAAAAGCAGTGTCTATATGCTGTGAAGAGTGACATCAGGTAAACCTGTCTGTAATGGTCTTAAGAAGCTCACTCTGTCTGTGGAATGGCTATGGTATAAAATAATTGCATTGAAAAAAAGTTTTAATTCTAGCTGAAATGAAAAATGGGCTAAGCCATGGAGTGACTTCCTGGCCCTCTTGGCTCTGAGCAGCTCAGTGTGCTCCCTGATGAGGGGCCTTCATTCTCCACAGCCATTACACAGGCTGGATACACTTTTAAAAAACACTTAGGCATCAAGTGCCTTTCACTGACCTTCTCTGAGACTTTGCTGATTTAATTAATTGGGGAAAGCCTTTGTAAAATAAATAGAGATAAGCTTTGGCAAAGCTCCAGACCTGGAGTGGGATGAATAGCAAACCTTGTGCTTGTCACTGCTCCATCTACCTGCTGAGCCTGCTGCAGGGTCCCAAGGTGGGATTCAGATCTGCTGCCTCATTTAGGGGCAAATCTTAGTGAGGCTCCTGCAGAAAACAAAGGGAAGCCAGCTCTTCCAGAGGACAGGTCAAAGCACCCCAGTTGGGTTCTGATCTGCAGGCACTGCCTGGGAGGAGCTG
The DNA here is from genome assembly GCA_023637945.1 of Phaethornis superciliosus. Taxonomy (NCBI): domain Eukaryota; kingdom Metazoa; phylum Chordata; class Aves; order Apodiformes; family Trochilidae; genus Phaethornis; species Phaethornis superciliosus. The sequence goes on from JAJQWJ010000022.1 coordinate 7,608,343, forward strand.
AGGCATGCCAGAGCAGGGCCCCAGGACAGCACTGAGCACTGTGCAGTGGGTACAACCCCACTGGGGGTACAAGCCTAGAGCCATGGCAGCCAGAGGTGCAGCACAAAACTTTCCTCTGACTCTGTGAGAGGCTCTGTGTGCCTGGGGAGTGGCTTGCCCCGTGCAGACAGCAGCAAAACACTGCTCCTGTGGAGTGTCAGCAGCACAGCCACAGCTCTCCACCCTGCCAGGTTTGAGTGATTCGGATTCTTTTGCTCAGCACCAAGCTGTTGGTTCCCGTGGTAATTATCTCCCCTTACCTCTGGAAAACTTGTCATGTTCACTACCAAGAGCTGGGGTGACTTCAGTGAGATCTGCCCCAGCTGGTTGAGCGGAAACTTCCCCTCTTTTGTCATCACCACGATGTGATCCAGGGCCCCTCAGAAAGAAGCAAACAGAGGGAAGTTTCAGTATGAGGCAGCAGCATGCAGGGATGCTGAAGAAAAAGGGGTATGCAGTGTCCCACTTCCCTTCTGGTATGCAGACTACAGACAAAACAAAACAAAACCCCCATGTTTATTCAGGCTTCAGGTGCTGTTTGTGTTCCTGCATCCCCATTGTGGTATTTGCAAACGAAATATTTCAATGCTGCTCTCAAGCACAAAAACACAAAAACAAAACTCCTGTTTGTTTTTATTACTGGAACAGAAAAACTTAAGCAAGGTTGTTAAGAATTAAAAGGAAATTGTTACTTTTTAATTCTCAGAACTTCCAAGAAAATCAAACTGTTGTTATAAAACCCAAGACAACTATTGTCTGCAACTTAGTGGTGTTCTCTTAAACCTGTCTTTTTGTTTTTTTTTTCTTCTTCCAGGTCCCAAGAGGAGATGTTGTTCACTGCCTAATTTAAAGTATTCAGTTTCTCCCTGAGCTACCCTTAATCTGCTCTCTGGTTTCTGCTGCAAAATGTTAACAGGCCAAAAGGCACATGGGACAAGAGGTACTTTATCAGTGCAATTAAAAAAAATACCTATGGTTAAAATAAATAGTTAAGAGACTGAGCTATGCTTTCCAACTCCATTAAAGACTGAAGTGCCCCTGCCAGAGCTGGGGTGGTGAATGATTCAAATGTGGTCATTGTTTAATGTTAAATTTTATCCCTGAAACTTGATACTACTTACAAATATGTATGTTCAGAGTGTTATAGTAACTGTAGCTTAGTCAAATATATTCACATTTTTTCCTAAAACACAAAATTCACTAAGTGAACAAGGCTTGTAAAGGTCACTAACCACAAAGACACACAGCAAAAAAAGTTTGTATATGCCAGACACCAGCCTGGTGGCAATTTCCAAAAGGCTAATTTAATGGCAATTGGATTTTTCCTGCCCTACTGCACCATTAGCTGACAACCTGCTTCTTCATCACATCTGCAAACAGTTCAGTTAGACACTTTTGACATCTCCCACTTACAAAGGCTATTTCCAGGAAACTATTAACAAAAATGGATTCTTCCTGGTCAAGGTCAGGGTGAAGAAAGCCTTTAGCTGGGGACGTCAAGGTTGGAGTAATTGGGTGCCCAGTGAACAATTTAATAAAAGGAAAATCAATTTGGATAAAATCAGAGTTCTCTGTTCCTGGGACAGGTATCCTCACTGACAGGCAACAGAGCATACATGAAAGGTACCAACCTGGTGAGGTTCTAACACTGAGATTTCTGCTGAAATCTTCTTTCAGAGCTTCTACCACTGCCTGCATGTCTTCACTGGTTTCCTCCAAATTGATAATGTCCTCAACGAGGGCAGCTTTGATATTCACTTTGGCTTGACTCTGCCCCTTACCTTTAGCTGCAGATTACACACAAGATTAATTTCCATTTCTGACAACAGTTAACTACTCCTTTAGAAAGAAGACACTAAAACCCCTGTTAGATTCAGCATTGAGTCTAAGATAAACCCAAGTAACTCTAGTTTTTGGTGTGTAAATGGGCCAGCCTGAGCACAGGAGCCAGAATCCATTTGCAGGTTGTGCTGTGGACACTGCCCTCAGCCTGGATCCTGACAACTGCCACCTGGGCAGGAGCTCTCCTGGGGACAGGCTGTGGTCTTCTGGGGACACTGCTACACCCTCAGGCAAAGCAGCTCCTCCAGAGCTGTCTCCTGCCCCACTCAGATCAGTTCTGGTCCAAGATCAATTCTGGTCCAGGAGATAAAAAGGATGAAAAAAAGAGAAAATCTGGCCACACACTGCCGGGGTTACAGAGCCCAGGGAAAAGGCGGTGCCGTTACCTTTTTTGGTAGCCAAGTGCCGGGTCAGCAGCACCTGCCGGACCCCCCCCTGGCAGCCGAACCGGAGCGGGTCGGGACAGCCCGAGGGAACCTGCGGGAAAGCCCGGACGGCTGCGGAGGAAGAGGAATAAAGCAGGGGGGAGAGGTGACGGAAACATCTGAGCGCCATTGCCATCCTTTGGGGCTCTTCCCCGACTCACCTGGAAGAGAGGAAAGGGGGGGGCTGGCCCAGGGTGCCGGGAAGGTTCGGATTCGAGGTTCGGCTGCGCCAAGGGGAGGGGGGGAAGGGCTGGGGAGGGTCAAGGGCAGCGCAGGGAGCGGCGGGGACATTTGGTGTCAGGGTTTGGTGGCATCCGTGTCCTGGCATTCGGCTGCCCCGGACCCGGTACCGCCCAGCACCCGAGAGCTTTGGGTTTCTGAGCCCCGAACCCCCCCCCACCATTCCCCCGGGGCTGTTCCCGCAGCTGCGGTTCTGCTGGGCTCGGGACGGGACGTTCGGGCCCGGCCAGGGGACAGGCGAGGTGGCTGCGGGAACGGACCGAATCGGACCGGACCGGACCGAGCGGTAACCCCCTGGGACACCGATTCTGGAGGCCCCGGCCCGCTCCCCCGCGGAGGACTGGGCTGTCCCGCCGGGTCGGAACCGGGGCCGGATCGGAACCGGTACCAGGGGTAAGGGGGGGGGGTGTGGGGGGGTTCGGTTCCGCTGCCGCGCTCACCACCCCGCAGCCCTGCGCACTCCGGCTGTGACATCATCGGCCCGCGCCGCTTCGCTGTGTCGTCATAAAACGTCGCCAAAGGCGGGGCGAGGCCTGGGGCCGGAGGGAGCGGCCCGAGCGGTTCGGTGCCGGGCTTGGTGCTGAGTGTGGGCCCGGGTCGGTCCGGTTCGGCCCCCTCCGCTTCCACCGCTCCTCTCCGCGGAGTCATGGAGCCGGGACGCCAGACGCTGCCGCTGGAGAACGCCTCCATCCTCTCGGAGGGCGCCCTGCAGGACGGGCACCGCCTCTGGATCGGCAACCTCGACCCCAAGATCACCGAGTGAGTGGCTGAGACCCCCCCGCCGAGACCCCCCCAATCCACCCCATCCCATCCCACCCCCCCCATCCCATTCCCCGGCAGCGGCACCGCCTCCTCCCGCCCCCGTCCCCCTCCCGCCCCCAGTACCGCCCCCCCCGTTACCCCAACACCCCCGGACACTCCCACATCATCTCCCCCCCGCCCCTTCTCTGTTCCCTCCCCACCTCTGGCCGCCCCCAGGGGTAGCTCCCAGCGCTGCCCACCCTCCGGTGCCCCCCAGGTGTGGGGTGGGGGATGGTTTGGGGGTGCCCAGGAGGGGGGCACGGGCTGATGTTGCACCCCCGGCTCTCAGCTGAGTCCCCAGCGAGAGGTGGCAGTCACCCACTCTGTGTTTGCCCCCCAGTCCCTGCTGACCTGAGGTGTCTTTATCTTTGGTAAACTCGGGAAATGTTGGAATTTGAGGTCTGAGGCTTTCGGGGTGACCAAGAGCCTTGTTGTGTTATTTTTCTGATGCCAGCAGTGGCATGTAAGTTGGGCAGAGGAGTTACTCACTCAAGTAGCTGAGTAGTAACAGTGTGACTGGCTGCTTGTGAGGGATAAGTGTGTAAATCACACACAATTGTGTGTATTTTGTGTTTTCTCCAGTCTACAGATAATTATCCTCTGAGCAAACATAACATTTGACCCTCTGAAATGTCAAGGAAATATGACTTACTGCCCAATGTTTGGATAGTGTGCTGAGAAATTAGTAGGTTGTATTAAAAAAAAAAATTCCCCCAAAACCCAAACCAAAACAATTTGAGGTTTGCTAAGAAACAAGCATTTTTGATTAACCATTGTGTAGGTCTGCCATGGAATACTTTTTCTTCCTGTTTCTTTTTGTGCATGTGCAGGTGCTAGGTTTTTATTCTAAATGTTGCTCATCTTAACAGAGCACTTTTCTAATAGCCTCTAAATGGAGTCATTAATGCATTGTGCTTTCCAGCCTTTCAGCTTTGGGTGGTTTCTGCATTAATTACCATTTTTATCCCTGTGTTCTTTGGGTTTGTCCACATTCCCTGACCACATAAAATTAGAGAGAGGAGAGTTCTTGAGCATGTGGTTTGATGGGTCCCTAAAGATTCTGGAAATGTGTGAATCCATGAGATCCTTCACTTCCCAGGGTGGCTGCCTGTAAGTGGTGCTTTTGCAGACCCTTTCAGCCTGGGTTGTTCCTCTGAATCCTGGCACAATGCACTGTGTTCACAGCTGGGGTGACACAAGTTCTCTCCAGTGTCACCAGACCCAGAGTTTTTGTGTCACTGAGTGTTTGAAGTTGGCCCAGTGATGAGTGATAGTGCCTGTTGCTTGTTCTAGGGTTTATAATTCTGTGTTTTGCTTTAAAAATGGCTGTGCCCTCCTGCTGCTATATTGCAATCCCCATTTCATTGTGAATAGTTAAAAAAAACAAAACACTTTTTCCTTTTAACACCTCAGTGTAGAGAGAAAGAATTCAGGTCTTGGGCAGGTCAGCAAGTTCCTATAAACCAGCTTGACCCTACTCTCTTATCCTAAGGGTTTGTGTCTCTGCTCATCATTGTTCATCTGAATTCTCCCTGTCTGAGGTTACCAATCCCACACTAAACACATTTATCTGACAACTAAAGATCTGCTCCTTCCCTGGCTGCTTCTCTCAGGTTTTTTAAGGTCTGCCCCTGCAATTTCTGTGTTTGATTTGTTTAGGATGGAGTGAAGTTGATTGAGTTGCTGGCAGGGTTAATAACTGGGTGTGACTTTCTTGAGCAGGAATGAGCTCAGAAAGTCTTGAATTAATCCAAGACTTCCATTTTGAGAGCAACCTATAGCTGCAATCAAGCCCTGGGGAGTTAATAGGCAAGGTGCACACTGGAGCACAAGCTGCAGTCACAGGAATTTTTATAAATGCTGGGCTGCCACAAACTGCAGCCTGGCAGGAGGTTTGTGCACAATCTGAGCAGCTGTAACTCAGCTGGGAGCCTCAGAGGGTCTCCAGTCCTAGGTGCTGGGATAGGACTTCTGGTGGCCAAGGTTTCCCTGGGTGAATTCTCTCCCTGTCTCCAGCAGCCACCCCAGGGACAGATATCTGGAGGAGGTGTCAGGAGCTTGGAGGGTGTCCTTAGCAGCTGGGAGGAGGTGATTTCTCCCCGTGGGACATCATCTCCATGCTGAATGGTCCCTGCTGTGGGGCTGCCAGGGCAGGGCATGAGGAGGGCAGCAGATGGTGGGTTCTGGCTTTGCTGTCCCTGTGGGGTCCCCTCAGGTGCAGCGTTTGTCCCCCAGCTGCGTGGCAGAGCAGGAGATGTGCTGTGGCACCACGCTTCACCTTTCAGTGCTCTCTTCCCACAGGGAAAAATCTCTCCACGTCAGTGATGTCTCCTGTGTGGCAAGCGGGGCAGGAGTGCCTCCTCTGCCTGTTCCTGTTTGTAAAACTTTTGGAGGCTTTTCAACATTTGGGACAGGCAAAGGTTTCATTTCCAGCTCTGCGCTTACGCACAGGCATCATCTGGTTTCCAGGAGCCTTTGGATGACCATTCATTTTCCACAGGTACCCAACAGCGGGTGTTGGACTTCCTCAGCTGTTCTGCCACTTGTCTGGGATCCCATCTTGATGAGTCTCACCTAGAAAACAATGTGTGCACGGGTTGTTGTTACAGCCTCCTCCTGACTCCCAGTGGGGCAAAATCCTTCACAGTAATGGGTTTTGCATGTGGGCCGGCACCTCTGCGGTCTCCTCGGGACAGCATTGTTCAGAGGAAGCTTTGCCTCTGCTTGAATAGTGCTGGGGGTGCCAGGAGGAAGAATGGAGGAAAAGGAAACGGGGGAGCTGCTGGTCTGCCTCGAGTTCACATCAGATGACAGGAAGTGGAAATGGAGGTTGGCTGCGGGGCCACGGCTGTGCGAGTGCCTCCCAGAGCCCCAGTCACTGTCATAGGAAAAGCTTTTTGTGTTCTCACTCTTTTATAAGTTTTTTGGGTTGTTTTTTTTTTAAGGCTTCAGGTCTTCCTTCAGCATTCAGGTCCTCTTGGCTTGGAGAGCTACTCATCAGTTTACTGTTAATGCCCTGACTGTATTAACAACAACAAAGCATAAACCCTAAAACTTCTGGTTACACCAGAGCTCAGTTCTGAGCTGGTCTGGGGAGAGCAGGGCAGCTGCTGTTGTAGGAACTGCATGGTTGGACTATGGGGTGTGCATCCACTGCAGCCTAAAGATTCTGAATAAACAGACTACATGGGTGGCTTCTAGGCTTCTAGTGAACTTTGTTTTAAAGGAATAACTTCCATTTTGCTGCAAAGAAAGTGGTATTTGAATGCAGAGGTTCTCAGAATCAAAACCACACCATGAAGAACTCCTTTCAGCAGGGCAGCTGCAGGGGGTTTGTTGTAGCCAAACAGAATGCAATGCAAATCTTTGTTGCCCTTCCACTGCCTCTGGAAATGTCAGAAGGGGAAAAGCCTTCCAGTGGCAAGGACTTTATTTTCACACTGCTGAAACTGCAGGTGGTTTTTGTAGCAATGCCTTCACAGGCACAAACCTGAAGTGTGTTTACATATTTTAGAAGCTCTGGAAGTTCAACGTGGGCTTTTACATAGGTGAAATCTCCAAAGTTTGTGTTTTCACTTGTATATCTGATGGTAGTTGCATGTTGGTAGTTGGAGGTGCAGAGGTAAACCTTGGATACTGTGCAGCCAGCTCCTTGGGTTTTTTGGTTCTTTTTTTTTGTCAGCTTTGCTGTCTCCCTTCCAAGCAGAGACTGAGGTTTTGTAGCCTCTTGGAAAACCACAGTGCTTCTCCAGTATTCCAGAGGATGTAGGAAGCCTTCCATAACCATTACAATGTGTTTATTCCCCTGGGAGATAACTTGGCCCTTCTGCACTGCTCATCTGAACACTTGCTGCACCTTCACCTCTTTAAAAGTGCACATCCTGAATGTCCACCGTGACCCATCCTGTGAAATGACTCACATTCCTGGAACTTTCTTGCCTGGCTCCTGAGGCTTAACAAAGAGCTTGTGGCCTTTCTCAGACATCCTATCGGGCTTTATTAGGAAAAATGTTGTCTGCTGTTGCCATCTGGGCTGTCCCTAAAGTTACCTGCTGCATTTGGCCATCTTGACCACTGCTGGTCACTCACACAAGGTTCCACCCAGTGCCTGGGGGGCCATGTGCAGGCTCTCAGAGCAGGGAGTGGAGGCTGAAAATTGGGCTTAAACTACATGGCCTGCTCACAGGTGCTGTACAGCTGATCAGGAGAAGATAATTCCTGATTAAGATGTCCTTGTTAAACCCTGAGACAATTCTTAAACTCTTGGGTTAGGTTCAGGGAGTGAAATAGGAACAGATGTCATTGTCCTTCTGGGTCAGCTGCTCTTAAACTCAGATCCAGGGAACCAGAAAAACTGCAAAGAACTCTCAGGATAGTTGTAGTCTGTACAACAAACATGCTCCTTACTTTAAGTTGCTCAGGGCACTAGATACTAAGACAGATTTGCTCTGGCTTTTCACAATTTTATTGGAAACAGCACACTGCCCACTGAATGGCAGGGAGAGAAGTGGCTGAATATGTGTCTGACTTTCATGTGTGTGGCACGGGGAAGCTGTTAGAGCCAGGGGCACTGGCAGGGCTGGCCTGGATGATACTGAGCTCTGCTTGGTGCCTTTTTTTGGCCTGGTCTGCTGTCAGTTCCTGGCTGCAGTTTGTTCTGCTTGTTCTGCTTCCCCAGCTCTGCCAGGTGGGGGGGAGAGTGGCTGTGATTGTGTGTGTGTGTGTGTGTGTGTGTGTGTGTGTGTGTGTGTGTGTGTGTGTGTGTGTGTGTTGGGGGGTTCTTCTCTATCTCCTTGTTTTCAGAGTGGTGAAAGGTTTCATAAATGTCTTGTCTCCCTTTCAGATACCACCTTCTCAAACTCCTTCAGAAGTTTGGCAAAGTAAAGCAATTTGACTTTCTCTTTCACAAGTCTGGTGCTCTGGAAGGGCAGCCCAGAGGTTACTGTTTTGTGAACTTTGAAACCAAACAGGTATGTTGTTTTATCTCAAATTCTGATTTAAATGACTGGCTTATTTCCCCATTTGCTTTTTTTGTGTTAATGTAAAGCTAAAACAGGAAGAGGTAAATTAAATATTTTGCCTACACAAACCCTCAGACTCCAACAGATCCATTCTGTGACTGCTCCTGTGAGTAGCAATCGTGATTTCCTTTCTCCTGTGCTGACTTTTCCTGAATCTTGCTTTCTAATCCCAATCGGAAAGGGGCAGCCAGTTCTTTGGTCCACTTCTGTAGTGAACTCATGGAGTTCAACTGTGGAGAGGCTGTGATAATTTTCCCATTTCCTCCCCTAAAAGAAATGAAAGAATAAACCATTAAGGCTGATAAAAGTCTGCTGCTCAGATGTTGGAATCTTTCAAAGGTATTCCTGGATTAGGATACAGTGGGAAAAGCTTTGCTGTCAGTTAGCTGTACTTACAGAAGACTGATTAACAAAGAGAACAGTTTACATCCCAGTTGGTTTTGACTAAAGTCTTGGTTTGTTTATTGAACTCTCTTCCTGGGCAGGAAGCTGAGAAGGCGATCCAGTGTCTGAATGGGAAATTGGCCCTTTCCAAGAAACTGGTGGTGAGGTGGGCACATGCACAAGTGAAGGTAAGCTGCTGGCTGTAGGAGTGCTTTTCATTTGCAAAGGTGAAAAAGTTTAAGGAACCATTTTTATCAAAGCCACCTTAGCCTGGCAAAATAATTTCAGTCTGTTGTAGGAAGCAGCTCTCACAGAAACGGGGTTGACAAACCTCCACTTCTGTCAGCCTGAACTGTGCTGGATTTTCTGCGAGTTAGAGTGGGGCATTTAACCTGATGTTCTTTGGGAGGGAGTTTCTGCTCAGAGCAGTGTGAGCAGATTACTTGTATAAACGTTCATGTTAACTTTTCCCAAACTTGGTGAGTGGTTGGCTGAAGTTTGGGTCCTTTCCTTTGTGGTTTTGCTCCCTTTTTGGATAGGACATGCATGGGAATTCCCAACTACAGAGACTTGGTTACATTGCTTCACTTCAGAAAGCACTTAAGTGGCACCAGCTCTAATTACTTTTTACTTTAAAGCAACATATTTCACCTCCACATTGAATATCCTTTTATTGCTTGTTCTGTTGCATAAAACATCGAGTTTTTAATTTTAACTTAGGCAGTACTTTCTGGAACATCCTTGGTTTAGTATTTTTTAATCATTTTCTTGCTTCTGCATTTTTTTACTGTCTGGTATTTGATAGAACAACTTACTGTTCTATCTGGTATTTGGTAGAACAATTTATTTTTAGTTTCTTTACTCCAAAAAGATTTTGGAGGAGGTGGAGGGGGAGCTGCTTGTTGGGTAGTTTATAAGAAACTTTCTACTCTCTCTCTTATCAAATATGCTATACATCTGTTTTGGATGCTAAAAAGAAACCAAACCAGGTATCTTTGTGAAAGGAGACCATGTTGTTTTAATTACTGGCTTCAAGGGCTCGGGGGGTTCTTGTCAGCACATCCAGCCTTGTGCAAATCCAGACTCCATTTTCCCTAGCTCTGAAGCTACTACATTGCCGTGTGCTTCCAGATGCCTGAGGAGTGATCAGGCCATAGAAGGAGTCAGAGCCAGAGGAGCAAGTGTCTGCTCAGTTGGGAGTTCAGTGGGTAGCTCAGTGCTTGGCAGGCCAGGCCATGGTGAGGAACGTTCAGAAATCCTTGTTCAATCTGCCTGGCACTTCCTCATCTGTGAGTGGAAAGATTTAACAAGAGAAAACTTTGGCTTACAGTGACGAGTGTTTGCTTCAGACTGTACCAGCACCATGCTAAGTTGTTCTAAGATGGGCAGCCAAGGCTTAGCAGACACTGTCAGTTGGAGCAGCTCTGCTGAAAAACAACCCTGACTTTGTGCCAAGCGAAATAAGGAGGCAGAACACTGCAAATAGTTCAGGAGGCCCAATGCCCACAGAGATGACAGAATCACAAACTGCTTTCTACAGAAAGGAGGTGGTTCCTAACTGGCTTTTTTTTTTTTTTTTTTTTTACCAGCACTGGGTGATTCTGTACAGTTGTGTGCTTGGGTTGCCTTCTGACTCTGCACAATGTCTGTGCAAAGAGTGTAGCAATCCAGTACAGGAGTTACCTTAAAATTTGCTATCTTTGCTTCATGCCTTATCTAGGAGGAAACAAGAAATGTTAAGACAGGATAAGGTTTAAGGATCTGTAGTACAATAATCAGAGTCTGTGTTCTATGCTAGTACTTAACAAATAGTATAGTTGGGATTTGTTTCAGTATTTGGCCACCAAAATTGCTTCTAGTGAAAGCTTCACAAACACAGAGGTGATGCTAATTCAGTTTGAAAGCATAACTTTGGGGTGATGGCTCTTTGTTCATAATTTCACTTCAGTCCTTGGTCACTTTTTTGCAGAGATATGATCACAATAAAAATGAGAAGATCCTTCCAATCAGTCTGGAGCCATCTTCCAGCACGGAGCCGCCTCAGTCTAACCTCAGGTAGGAGAAGGGGTGGATGAGAGGTGACCAAACTCTGCAGGTGGCAGGGGACTCATCTCTTTCAACAATTCTGTAGTGCTAAAAATGTAACATGGCAGAAAAGCTGGTTTTAGGAGGGCAGTGTGCTCCAGAGGGACTTGTTTGATGTCGAACACTTGAGACCTGGAATTAATTTTCTAATGTGTGAGATTGCTAAAGTGATGGGAAGAAGAGAGTTGAGGAGATGAATTGAGAATGTGTAGTGTTTCATCTCCTTTGGCTGAAATATCCTTTGTGCAGCTGCTTGTGAATTGCATTGTGAGGTTATGCAGTACACAAATTTGATTAAGCAAAATACTTATGAACAAGAATTTCTATTGTAGGGACAAAGGATTAAAGCACAATCACAGGCAGTCCTTCACTTAAAACCTTTGTGGCTTTTTTTTCCTTGGCTGGCATTAGGGCTGGTGGGTTGTCTTTGTGGGATGTAGTTAAATTCTCCAGCCCCTCTATGTACCTGAGGCATGTAGTGCTGCTTTGTTAAGCCACTCTGGTTGAGAGGGTATGTGATTTTCCTCTGTGTCCTGTCAGTGGAACCCTCTAAGGAACAAGGACTGGGGATAACAATTTTGCCTGCAGATAAATGAGCTTGGAATTCAGGAGTAGCATGCTGGGAAGTTCTGAGCAGAGAGACTTGAGCTGTGCAGCTGGTGAGCTTGCATCAGAGGCAGGAAGGAGCTGGTTTAGTGAGAATGGATGCTGCAAGAACCCACAGCAGAGAAGGGAGAATTCTTCAGCCCATACCCAGTGGAGGACAGTGAGTAACAAAAGTCCTAGGAATCTGGGGTGTAACCTAGGATAGCTTCTCCCTTTGGGATAAACCCTGCTAGTGCTGAAATAATGTTTCTTCCTGACCTAATTAGAGTCTGGGGTTTTCCCATCCCGAGCAGCCTTGTAGCTGGGAGGAAGTCTGGCTTTCATTTCTCTGCTGTTTCCAGCAGCCTGGCCTGAGCTGCGCAATGCTGCACATGCTCAGACCTCTTCACATGACATCATTTTACATTAAGTAGGAAGCCTTGTTATGTACTGGTCTTGCTCAGTGTCCCCAGGAAAGTGCTGAGTTAGGTGCAAGGGCTGTTTTTTTGTGGTACTGTGTTGTATTTTGGACAAGCAAATCCATGCTGAGGGTTAAAGTGTTGTGGGCATTGCACAGCAGATTCCTGCCTCCCAGCTCCACACTGCTGGGGGGTGCCCATGGGGCTGCCAGAGCCCTCCTTGTCTGGTGGAGGATTTGTATGTCAGCAAAACCTCTGGACTGCTGTAGTCTGGTTCCCTGCAAAGACCGAGCTCAGTTTCTGTTCTAATTTTTTTTTCCCCTCTGTTTCCAGTGTCAGTGCAAAAATCAAGGCCATTGAAGCCAAGCTGAAAATGATGGCAGAAAACCCAGATGCGGAATACACAGCAGCACCTGTTTATTCCTACTTCAAACCTCCGGATAAGAAAAGGACTACTCCTTATTCCAGAGCAGCCTGGAAATCTAGAAGATGATGCTTATGAATGGTAGCAAGAAACACTGCTTTGTGCACCTGGGCTCCTCCAGTGATTTTGTACTTTGTAGAGCGAGGACCCTGCCGCCCAAGCGTGGTGCTGTGGTACGTGGCCCGGGGTTGTGTGACACCTCAGGTGCTCTGCTGAGCTCTCCTGCCTGCCAGCACAGCCCCACAGCTGTTCAGAGAACTAGGTTCCCTTCAGAGCCTCTGATGAACACGCAGACAACCTCTCGTTAGTGTGCATTCATTAGCAAGATTAGAAACCGTAACCAGCGCATGGAGTAAAGCACATCCAAAAATACTCCATTTAACTGATTACTTTTTAAAGTATTTTTGAACAAAACGTATTCCAATTTGTGTTTTTAATGGAGGGGAAGCACTTGGTTTGTGATTAACATTCTGTAGTTACCATGGAAAACTTTTTCATTTCAATAAAACCCATTTGAAATAGATTTTGCAACACTTTTAGTAACAGTGCATGCAGTAGTGTATATGCACCAAAGCAAGTTTATTTTGCATTTTGATTTGCAAAACTTTCAGGTGTTCCTTTACGATATGGTCACTTTAAGATAAGTCCTGATGGTATTTTCAGTGTCATTCTGGCTGTGGCTCTGGGTAGGAATTCTCACCCCACTGAAGTCTGCATCATGCCCTAAGCTTCAGAGTGCAGCTGTGGGGGCACATCTCCTGTTTGCCTGCAGGAGCTCCTCATCAGCCAGCTCTGACAGTGTGAGAAGAGCACTGCAGCCTCCCAGACATGTCAGGCACCTGACCTCAGCCGTTGCCTACTGACTGCTCCAGCCTCTGGTCTGCAGGAGCTGCTGGAAGAGGTTGGCTGTGTCTTGGTGGAAAGTGGCACAAGTGGTGGTGGTGAAACAGTTCCACAGTGTGCTGAGGGTGACCTGAACCATGTGCTTGGTTTGCAAGCCTGATAGATGGCATTTTGCTTAAACCATTTCACCTGCAGCATGTGCTTCTTTTCCATAAATGTTACCTGCAAAATAGAAATCTGAGGAAAAAAACACTTCCTGGCAGTGTTTTATACTTAGTACATGCAGTGCTGTGCAAGGGGGGTGTTGCAGGGTGTGTGTGTTCGTGTGCAGGAGACTGCTCTGATTTTGCTGATATCTGTTCTCTCTTGTCCTTCCTATGATGAATCTTCACCTCGTTGTCACTGTTGAGTTGCTTCCTCAAGCTGTTTAGCAGTGGTCTCAAGGAAGTACAGGAAAATGATTTTTAAGCAGCCCCTGGTGTCTGTAAGCAGGTGTTGCTCTCTGGTGTAGCAAAGTGAGGTTTGTATCCTACAGCAATGTAACTACCTGACAGCAGCTCCCTGCTTCCCACTCGAGGGTCTGGAAGGGAGCTGTGCATGTCTGATGGATGGGTCGTTAAAAGCCTGAATAGTTCAGAGGTAGGTTGCTTTTTTGGTTTGGGGCACCTGAGAAAAGCCATATCTTGGGAGCTTTTAGCCCTCTGAATGTCAGTAACAACCATTTACATTCCTCTGTGAACAGCCTGTGTTTTGTTCTGCCCTAGTCTAAAGTTTGTCATCCTCCAGTATGTGCATTATTTAGAAGAGCAATCCATTCTCTTTCTTGTAGGAAAAAAACCAAACAGGTAGACTCAGACTCAGGGTATGTGGTTGTGTTCCTGTCAGAAACATCCCTTGCAATTTATTTGTATTTAAATACAATCTGTTGAAATTCTTACTGGTCTAAATAAACATTTAAAATGCATGTTTTTCTCCAGGAAAGTGAGGGTGGTGAGCAGGAAGTGAGGGTGGTAAATGCTTGGCATCACCCGAAGGCGACTGATACAAATCTGGGCACAATGGCAGTAGTCTCTCTTTGTCATTATTTTTTTGGGGTTTTTTTGCACTGCCTCAGTCAGTGACAGAAGTGCCTTGTCTGTGCTCTGGCCAGACTCAGACCTGGGGGAGCTTTGTTACTTCTGGTTGGTGTTTGTGCCTGTCCCAGGAATGCTGCAGCTTCCCAATAGCTCTGCACCTCCCCAGCAACATAGAACCATCATGGTTGGGTTGGAATGGACCTCTGAGATCATCAAGTCCAACCCTTGATCCACTCCCCCTGTGGTTCCCAGCCCATGGCACTGAGTGCCACATCCAGGCTCTTTTTAAATATCTCCAGGGATGGAGAATCCACTGCTTCCCTGGGCAGCCCATTCCAATGTCTGATCACCCTCGCTGTAAAGAAATTCTTTCTAATATCCAACCTAAACCTCCCCTGGCACAACTTGAGACCATGCCCTCTTGTCTTGTTGAAAGTTGCCTGGGAAAAGAGACCAACCCCCACCTGGGTGCAACCTCCTTTCAGGGAGTTGTAGAACGCAGCAGAATCTGGGAATTTCTAACCCTGAGGCTGGGAGGAGGTGAATGCTGGGTGAGCTCTGGCTGTGCCAGCTCTGGGGCTTTGCAGATCCAGCTGGGTTGGGAGCACACTGCATTCCTTTGCTGAAGGATGTGTTGCCTCTGAGGCTGTAAGTATGGAGGTTGGCAGTGGGATGGAGCAGGGCTGGGCCCCCGGGTCCCCTCAGGAGGACTTTTAGCTTTGGTGTGTGATTCTGTCCCTGTTAGGGGCATCTTGCTCCCCCAGCAAACCCCTGGGGGCACAGTGTGGTACCAAGGACAATGTTTACCATGGCCATGGTGTGGGTTTTTTCTCAGCAATTTTCCTGCCTATGGTGACCCCTTCCCTGGGGACAGGTACCAAGTCGTGCCTCCATAAACCACCCTCTACCCCAAATCCTGGAATTCTCCTGGGGCTGAGTGACACACAGCCTGGTGCTGCCTTGTAGGAGCTCCAGCACTGGTGGAAGGGACACGTGGGGGGGAAAAGAAGAGGGTGAGGTTTGGTGCCAGTGCCCAGTAACTCCCCGAGAGCTGCTCAGGCTGTTTCTGGTGCAGGCAGAAGCCGTGTTCCTCAGAGCAGGCAGTGAGGGCAGGAGAGCAGCAGGGCCAGGACTTCTTCCCAAAGCTGGAGAGAGGCAGAGGCTGGGTTCCTCAGCCTGCTCTGCCTTTGCAGGGCCTGGAGCACCTGGGCTGTCACCACCAGAGACACCCGCCCACACTGCAGTGCTGGGGTGGGCCCTGGCTGCAAACAGAACCCAGGTGGTGTGGAAGGGGGGCAGGCAGTGTTCATGGCTGTGGCCCTGAAAACTCCTACGTGTTCCTGCTTGGTGCAGTCAGAGCTAATTCAGACCCTGCCCGTGTGGACGAGTGGTTTAACTTGTCCTTTCTCAGCCCTGCTCCTCCGCACTTGTCCGTGTCCCCTGTCCCTGTGCAGAGCTGATGGGCCTCGGGCTGAGTTTCCGAGAGGTTTTTCGGGCTTTTTATGCGACCTCAATGTTTAAACCTAATGTCTTGTATTTATTCTAAAATGGCTTTCATCTGATTTCCCTCTCGGTTAACAATTTAGCTGTCAAAATCAATAACGGCGAGGATCCATCCCCGGCCGCCATCAGCTCACGTTACCGTCCTGCAATTACTCCGTGGTGGAACCGCTGCCGGGGCTTTGCCGGGGAATTATCAGGTTACTAATGAAGCCCGGGCAGAGGCGGGCGGCCAGACGCCGCGGCGGTGGGCGCGATCCCCGCTGCCGCAGCCCATCCCAGCAGGGGGTTGCGGGGCCCTGCGGGGCGGGCAGCGCTGCCCCGGGGCCGGTGCGCCCCGTCGGGGCGGGGGAGGAACCGGACCGGGGGAGGAACCGGACCGGGCTCCCCCACCACCACCACCCCCCCTTCCCCTCTGCCGCAGGTAGCGGGGCCCGGCGGGGCGGGCGGCCCCCGGGGCGCGGCGGGGGGGGGGTGGGGGGAGCCGCTTCCTGCCCGGCCCGCGGCCGCCCCCGGCGGGGGAGCGGGGCGGTCACGGCTCCCCGCCCTTCCTGCCGCGGCCGTGGGCACGGAGCGCGGCGGCGGGCGGAGCGGGGCGCGCCCGCCCCATGCACCGGAGCCATGAGGGCGGGCAGCAGCCCCCGGGCCCGGGCCGCCGTGCCCCGGCCGGCGCCGAGGTGGGCAAGGTGAGCGCTGCCGTCGGGGCCGGGAGAGGGACCGGGTACCGCGGGGGTCGGTACCGGGGCCGGTAGAAGGAGCGGGACCGCTCGCTGCTTTCCGCGCCCGAGGGGAGGATTTTCCATCCCGGCGTTTTCTGGGGCGTTTTGTGCTCGGCGGAGGGAGAGGGGGAAGAATTTCGATTTTTAATTACTACCATTAAAAAAATCAAATTTGCAATTCTTTGGGTGGCCTGATGGATTCCCTGATTGACAGCCGGAATTGACACTCTGGGTACCTCTTATCTCGGGCATTTACGGCAATTTCTAATTGCAGGTAGTTTGTGGGGTTTTTTCAGCGCTTTGGCTCGCATGGGAACCGAGCGATTACTTCAAGAGGCCCGGGTTAAGTGCAGGCAGGGAGAGAATTCAATCCACATTCAAATTGCTTCATTAAAGAGACGCAGCTTTTGTTGCAAAGGATTTAAATGGCCACTAGAAAGTTCTTATTTATTGTTTTGAGGCGGTTTATATAGGGTGCCCCGCTCTCGCCCGGCGCATGGAGCCGCAGCCTCCTTCTCCCGCTCTCTCCCGCAAGGTGATGCCGCTGGAGCCGCTGCCCAAGGGGAGTGCGCGCTGCCTCGACCCGCACACCCGCACCATGGTAAGGGGGGGCCGGGGGCTGCGGGGACCCGCCGGGATCCGTCGGGCCGGGGGGCTGCAGGGATCTGTGGGGCCGTAGGCTGCGGGGATTCACCGCGCCGAGGCTCCCGGGGCTGCCTGACCCGGCTGACGGCCCCGCGGCGGCTCTGCCCGCAGTCGCAGCCCGACGGGGACCCGCTGCCCGGCACCCTGGAGAAGGAGGACGCCCGTTCGGCACCCAGCACACCCTCCACACCGTCCGTCTGCTCCCCGCCATCCTCCTCCTCCTCCACGCCGTCGGCCGGCAAGAACGTCTGCTCCAGCTGCGGGCTGGAGATCCTGGACCGGTACCTGCTGAAGGTGAGCGGCGGCGGGCGGGGGACGGCCCCGGGTATCCTGGGGTGGCCTCGGGTATCCTGGGGTGGTCCCGGGTGGCCTGGGGTGGCCCCGGGTCTCAGCCCCTTCTCTGCCGCAGGTGAACAACCTCATCTGGCACGTCCGGTGCCTGGAGTGCTCGGTGTGCCGCACCTCGCTGAGGCAGCAGCACAGCTGCTACATCAAGAACAAGGAGATCTTCTGCAAGATGGACTACTTCAGGTAGGGGAGACGAGTTGGGAGGGGGGCGGCTTGACATCGACACCCCCGTTCCGGAGGGGGCTCCTCGCCCGGCTGCTGAGGGGCCGGGGTCGCTCCGGTGCTGGCGGAGAAGGTTTGGAAAAGCCGCCGGGGTCCCTGGAGCAGAGCGATGGAGAAGCGTCCCCTCGGGGCACGGGGTGGGAGGCGATGTAGGGTGCAGCTGCACCCCCGAAAGGGCTTTTTGACCCCTCTCCTGGCTGTCGGGGTGTCCGTGTCCCCTGGTCGGAGCTGTGCGGTGCTAAACCTCCGGGCGCTGGGGGAGGGAATGGTCCCCTGGCCTGGGGCAGTGCCGGATCTGCACCCCCGGGGGAGCGTGTCCTGCTGCTCGTGGCTGCTTTTAGGTATAAACCTACACCCACGAATTTTCCCCTAAAAGAGCAGTATCATGGAATGGAGGACCCTGAGCTGCTCACTGGGGTTTAACCAAATCTTGGAGCTCGCCGCTCTGACTTTGCCCATCTTCTCAGGATGAGGCAAGACTCTTTGCGCCATCAGGAAGGGGAACCGCGGGCTGACAAGGGGAATGACCCGGGAGAGGAGTGCGGGTTGTGGGCAGCATCCTCCCGCCATGGCTATGGGGCTGTCCTGGGCAGGACAAAGGTGTCCCGGGCAGGGCGTGCTCGGCAGGAAAAGCTTTTGGGATTTCTCCGGCACTTTTTATTCTGAGGGTCTCCAAACGTTTGCTAAGTCGCCTCTCAGACCTTGTCCCAGCCGAGCTCGGTGCCGCCGCGGGTTGTGCAGAACAGGATCGGGCCCCGCGGCTCCGCGTCCTGCCCTCCTGTTATTGTTATTATTTATTAAACTGCTATTTTGGGGGTGATTTTGCCGAAATTTCTTTCGCTCTCGGCAGAAAGGTATGGGGAGATCCCCGGTGCCGTTGTGTTGGCTTCGGGGCACTTTCAGCGGCTTTCTTTAATTAGTGGCTCCGATGCCATTATTTATTTATATATATATACATATATATGTTGGGTTGTTTTTTTGTTTTTTTTTTTTAAGAGTGGACATTTTCAAAGCCGGTTTTACAGTATCGATTGGATCTCTAAATTTCCTTTGAGCAAATCCAGCGAATAACATCTGTTAAAAATAATTCTATTTCGTTCGAAGCCTCTGAGCACCGGGCGCGGGGCTCTGCCCGTCGGTACCGGCGATGCTGAAGGAAAACTACAACGAAAATCACGGAAGGCGCTGCAGGACGCTCCCAGTTCCCGGGCAGCTGGGTCAGGGGGCGGGGGAGCTCCGCGGCCGCGCTTCCCACTTGTCTTTTCGTTGAAAAACATAGGTTGGAAAATATTTTTTTGTTGTTGTTGTGGTTCGCTGTGCGGCTGGAGTGGCAGAGCTCGGAGCCGAGCGGGTGAGGGTCCCTCATGCTCCCCCCCCTGTTCCCCGCTCCATCCCCCTTGTCGCCGGGGCTCCCGCGACCCTCGGCCGAACCCCGGTGCGGAGCCGGGGGGGGCAGCGAGCAGGGGTCACCCCCACCGCTGGGTTGAGCCGGTGCTGCTGCTGCTGCCGTCGGGGCGGGTTGGGGCAGATTTCCCCCTTGTTGCCCCCTGGCAAACGCGGCTTGGGGGCTGCTCCATTCCCCTTCTGTGCCCAGCCGGCAGCATCCTGTCCCCCAGCTGGGAGCCGGCACTTGTCAAAGGACAAATCTGGCTCTCGAAATGGATGTGTATATATATATATATATATATTTAATTTATTATTGAAGCCTGTGGTTTTGTTTGCTGGGTTTTATTTATTTGTTTTGTTTTAGTTTGGTTTTTTTAAGCAAAGCAGAAATCCCATCCTTATACGTGTGCATCTTTGAAGCCAAGTCAGATGGGAAGGGGAGGTGGGATGCGCTCCACATGGAGCACACGGGCGGCTGCTTTTGCAACAGCATCAATTCCCTGGAGCTGAGGCTGCTCCTGGGCACCGGGTCTGGGGGCTGCCAGCCGGGGGGCTCAGGCACTGCCCCACGGGTGTGTTTAGGCCTGGTCTGTCTGCCCTTCCCTTCCCTTCCCTTCCCTGCTGAGGCCAGGGGCTGTGTAAGTGTTGGCGCTGCCGCGGCTCCGTGGCCTCGTGTGCGTTTTTAAGCAAACGCTGCTGTTTCCTGTGTCTTGTCAAATAATTGCATTTGGCATCCAGGGCTGCAGCACTTCGAGGAGAACCAAATTAAAATTGGAGCTCATGGAGCAGAACATTGTGTTCCCGGGCAATGTGAGGGCTGCTCGCGGCCAAGCTCCCACGGCTGTGGCTGCAGGGAGGACTGAAGTGATCCTGATGTGATCTTGGGGTGATCCTTGCTGGGGCCCCCATGGCTCCCTGCCTCGATGTACAGGGCACATACGTGTGGTGTCGCTGGCCCTGGTGTATGTCCTTGGGGGCTGGGCAGCAAAAGATCTGTGCCATGGGTGGCCTCTGTCACCTCTTGCTGTCGTCGTGTCCATCTGGGACAATGCTCCTGCTCGAGCATCATGGCTCAGTGTGGAATGGACTCATTGGGACAACCCACTGCTGGTCTGCTGGGCCATTTGGAATGCTGTCTGGAAGCCATGGCTGACTCTGTCAGCTGCTAGGGGGTTCCTACAGAGTGGACCCACGAGGGGATGGGGATGTTTGGAGCTGTGTGTGGACCTTGTCTTGTCCCTCCCTGCAGGCAAGGGTGGACAGCAGGGCTCAGGGAGTTGCAGCAGCCAGGTTCAAGTGGCATGTGAGAGCCAGGACACAGCAGGGCATCCTCCCGCCTCTGTTCTTCCCATGCCCCAGATGCTGTGGTCACTCCTGGGGAAGGCAGGATGAGTCTTTTTGGGATGAGTCTCTGTGGGATGAGTCTTTCCTGGTAATGTTGTTGGCAGTTTCCATCTCCCAGCTCTAACCATTGCGGGGAGCCGGCAGCATCTGCTCACAGGCCACACACGGGGCACAAACCGATGGCTCTTGCAGATGTTGGTGATGTGTCAGCCTGAGCTGCAGTGCTGGGCTTGGGGAAAGCCTCTGGTGCTGCATCTCCTGCTGCAGAACACTGCTGTCCCCATCCCTGTCCCTGCCAGGAGGGTGTCAGGAGCCACAGGAGTGCCGGGCCTGCTCTGGGCTCTCACTGCCCTGTGATCTCAGTGAACTACAGTCAGTTTTATTTTGGGGCCGTTTTTTCCAGTGGTGATGTGTTGGGACAGCCTGCCCACGGGCTTTTCTGTCCTTGTTTCTGTGTTGGTGACGGTCCCTGTGGTGATGGTCCCTGTTGGGGGGCAGCAGATGCCCATTTTCGACCCCAGCTCAATTTGCTTTCTGCAAACCCCAATCCCTGCGGCAGGTGTTGGCCAAGAGCTGCAGCCACAGCATCTGCAGCTGCAGTGCCGCAGCCCTTGGGCCCGTGTCTGGCTGCTGAGTGCTGCTCATGCAGTGGCTCTGCAGGGACAATGACACCAGCCTCTGGCTGCTACAGCCCCGGAGTGTCCCTGCCCTCAGCAGCCCCTGCTCTGCCAACCTGGGGGACACTGTGCCGTGGGTTTGGGGCCACCTGAGTGTCTGCCCCAGGTGCTGTGTGATGGGGATTTGTCACCTGTCCTGCACAGTGCCCTGTGCCTCAGTTCCCCCCTGGTCCTGGAGGCACAGGGACATGCCTGTCCCTGTGCTGTGCCCCCCCTGCAGCAGGCTGGAATTTGAGTAGGGAGCACCGGTTCCCACGTATTATTAGCTTGCCCCACGTATTATTGGATCGCCTGCCCCTCGTTTGATGCCGTTCAGCAAGTACGACTGTTTACATAGCACATTGTTCAAAGTAATTCAATTTACAGGAATGATCTTTATTTCTAAATAAAAAATTAATACAGTTCTTTTGTTTGTGCGTTTATATAAACTAGCTGGCACAAAGTCAGTTTACAGTGTTCCCATCTGAAGTAAATTAGTGAAGTCTCTTAGCTAAGTCTCTGTATAATTTCAGAACAGAAATGTCCTCTCTAAGGCAGCCCGGTTTTGGTTTGGGTTTTTGTGGGGGTTTTTTTGTGTGTTTTTTTTTGGTTTGTTGTTGGTCTTTTTTTTTTTTTTTTTTTTTTTTTCCTGGGGGGGATGTTGTGTTTGTGGGTTTTTTTTTTTGTTTGTTGGTTTGTTTTTTTTGTTTGGGTTTTTTTTTGTCAGCTATGGTCAGGCTGAAAAATCGAAACCTTTCTTCTCCTCCCAAATAGTTTTGCAATTAGTAATTCCAGCACAGGACAGTCTTTCTGCATCTCGCCCAGCCTGGGGCCGGGCAGCACGGCTCCGGTGACTGTCGTGGCTCTGGTGGCTCTGGTGGCTCTGGTGGCTTTGGTGGCTCTGGTGGCTCTGGTGGCTCTGGTGGCTTTGGTGGCTGACCAAGGCTCCTCCATCGCCGGGGCTGCTCCGGCCGAGCAGAGCTGAGCGGTTTGCGGTGCGGGTTTTTTCTGTCACCCGGTGCCGTCCCTTCTCTGTGTTTTCTGCCGGCTGGGGCAGGGGCTGGGGGCCGGGTGGGAGCCCCCGGCTGCCCGTGGTGGGTGTAGGGGTGGTGGGGGGGGTGCAGCAGCTGCCATCGGGGCTGTGTGGGTGCCAGCACCAGCTCTGCAGTGACAGAGGAGATGCTCGCTTCTCCCCTGCTGCTCTTGCTGCCGCTGCTCGTCGCGTTTAGTTTTTGAAGCAGCAGCAATCCTCAAAGACAGGAGCCAAACCAAGGCTGTGCCCGGCCCTGTGTGAGCAGCACCTCCCGGACAGTGCTGGCCACGTCTGCTGCTCCCCACGAATCGTCTTTTCTCAGCAGAAATGCTTTGTTATTGTTATGGTGTTTTGGTTTGGTTTGGTTCTTTAGGGTTTTTTGGGTTCTGTTTGTATGTTTGTTTTTTTGTTTTTTTTCCCCAGAAGCTTGTGCTAACGCCCAGTGCCCAGCCAGGGGTCCTGGCCCTCTGGCCCTCTCGTTGCCTCTTCATTGTGCTGAGCTGCTTCCCAGCGTAGCTCACTCTGGTGCAATCACCATCCTCTTGCAGTGAGGAGACTCCTTGTAGGAGGAAAAAGCAGATGCATGTGGCTGTACGTGTGAGGAGAAAACACATGGTTTGATTTATGGCAACAGGAGAGAACCAGCTCTGACACAGTTTCCATCCCGGTCTGACACTGGCGGTTATCAAAATAAAAAGCCCACGGGTTCAGAGGCTGATTCATGGTGCTGCATCACCCTCAGCTCTGTCTGGAGCTGTGGGGCCACAGCAAGTCATGTCCTGCATCGTGGGGGAACAGCTCCAGCGCGATGGTTTCAATGCAGCTCTTTCCCTCCATGGGTGTTGTGGGGTTTGGGCTGGATGGGGTGAACGATGGGGCTGGCAGCAGCACCCATGTCCCAATGCCGTGCTGCCTGCCTGCACCCTGCCCTGACTCTGTCTCTTCTCCCCTCTGCAGCCGGTTCGGTACCAAGTGTGCCCGCTGTGGCAGGCAGATCTACGCCAGCGACTGGGTGCGGCGGGCGCGGGGCAACGCCTACCACCTCGCCTGCTTCGCCTGCTTCTCCTGCAAGAGGCAGCTCTCCACTGGTGAGGAGTTTGGCTTGGTGGAGGAGAAGGTGCTGTGCCGGATCCACTACGACACCATGATAGAGAACCTCAAGAGAGCAGCAGAAAACGGTAACGCAGCCTCAGCGCCGCGGCCTGGGCCCTCAGGGCTCGTCACAGGGTGCCAGGGTTGGTCCTGTTATTGACAAAAGGGGGTGATGGGTGGTCCTGAGGGGAGCTGAGCATGAGGCCCTGGGCTAGTAGAGGGCTCCTGGGGGTGGTTGGTGTGCTGGCAGTGCCTGCGGCTTGTGGGGGATATGTGCAGTGGACAGTGCTGGGGATGAGCCCCCAGCACACCACATGCAGACAGTGGAGGAAGCCTCTGGGATTTTGAGCCTGTGAGTCATGAATCCAGAAGGTGGGAAAGCTGGCGGTCAGACAAAACCTTCCCGTCATTTTCCACCCGCCCTGCCCGCCCAGGGACACGCCGTTCCCAGCTGGACTGGGCCATGCCACGTGCTGCCGCCCCAACGTGAGCCCATGGCCAACCTCTGCTTTCCCAACCCAGTCCTGCTGCCAGCGGGGCCGGGATGGTGACACTGAGGTCACACAGGCAGCACCCCAGTCCCCTCAGGCACAGCCCAGCACAGGGGGATGCACAGAGGAATGGATTGGTAGGGTTAGCCCAGCCTGGTGAGTGGAGAGGCCATGGCCATGCTGTGCCAGGGCTCTCCTGCTTTGGAAAGTGCCTGAGGTGTGCTGATGTGGGCAGCTTCCTGGGCTTGGTGTCACAGGAGCCCTGCTGTGCCTGGGGCAGGGACAGTCTTGTGCCTATGGGAGTGATGGCTGCAGTGTCTGTGGGGCTGTGGGTTCCTATCACATGGATGCTGTGTGTGCGAGGGGAGTTCTGCCTGGGGACTCTCTGCGGCTGCAGAGTCACCAGGGAAGTGTCCAGGGCCACCTCCAGAGCTAGAGCTGCTCTGGGGCTTCACCCTGGGATAGGTGCCCTTGGTGCCCCATGTTAGTTCTTGGTGGGCACAGGGAGGCAAACGCCGTGTCCTGGCCCATGCAGCATGTGGAAACCATTAACAACCTGACACAGAAATAATCAGTGTTTCTGTTTACAATGTTTGAGTAGAAGATGAAAATTGAGTGCCCAGTCAGGTTGGGAGGGTCCTGGCTTGAGATGTAGTTTGCAGCATCTTGGTCTATATGGTCAGTTGTTGTGGAGGCATGAGTGAGGCGGTGTGGAGAAGGAAAAGAGAGCAGGGATAGCAGGATGCAAGGATAGAGGGGGAGAAGAGTTAAGGTCTGGAGGAGCAGGCTGGTGTGAAGATGGCAGGGTCTGGTGTGAGGGTCCTGCAGAGCTGTTCCCCCAGCTGAGAGCTGGGGCAGTGGGTGTGCTGGTGTGGGCTGAGACCCCTGTGTCCGGGCAGTGCTGAGACACATGGTGAGTGTCCTGTGTGTGTACCTGTCCGTGTGTCCCTTGGCTTTGAGGAGGGGATAGGATTGCTGTGGGGAGCTGCAGTTGCTGTGGAGCTGGAGGGCCACGCTTTCCCCCTCCAGTAATTACCCAGCAATTTCTTCTGCACATGAGGTTTTACACACAAGAAAAATAAACAGATGTTGCTGAAGTCAGAGTCCCATTCATCATCCTAAAAGAACAAGTCAAACTATATGAGAAAGTCCTTCAACTCAAGCCAAGACAATCACAGCCCGGTCCAGCTTGCAGAGCCAGTGCTGGGCTGTGCAGGCGCATCCTGGGAGCGGGGCGAGCGCCAGCGCCTCTCCAGCATCCTCCCTCATCCATCACTCCTCGGTGCTTCACCCGCACTGCCTAGGGCAACCACAGTGGATGTGAGGGACCCCAGTGCTGCCGCCCCCTCCCTCCGTGTGGCTGTGCAAGTGTGACAGGGTTTACCATGCTGGGGAGAGGGGTGACAGTGTCCCCCGGTGTGTCCCTGTTAGTGTGGGCGCTGCACAGAGTGTGGGCACCCCGAGGCCGTGGGGTTGGAAGCCAGGAGGAGGTCGGGGTGGTGGGGAAAGGGGCAGCTGGAATCCCGGGGAGCAGCCACGTTGGGGCTGTTTTCCCCTGGTTGTTGTGGTCATGGCACGCAGGGAGGCTGGTGAGCAGGGGGGTTTCTGACCCGTGGTGTGTGGGGGTCTCTCGTAGGCAACGGGATCACCCTGGAGGGGGCTGTGCCCTCGGAGCAGGACAGCCAACCAAAGCCGGCCAAGAGGGCCCGCACCTCCTTCACCGCTGAGCAGCTGCAGGTAGCGGGGCTGGGCCAAGGGGAAGGGGGGGCTCAGCTACCCCACCTCACCCTCACCCTCTCTCTGCTCTCCCCCCCCCATCCAGGTCATGCAGGCACAGTTTGCTCAGGACAACAACCCCGATGCACAAACGCTCCAGAAGCTGGCGGACATGACGGGGCTCAGTCGGAGAGTCATTCAGGTGAGGGACGGGCAGGGTACAGCTCCACGGGGCTCCCTGGGGCTCAGGTCCCACACCTGGACCCCAGCACTTGTCACATCCAGCAGCTCCGTGCTGCCTCACCGGCGAGTTGGCTTCACTGGGTCCCAGAGCGATGCCAGCACTGTCCTTTCCCTGTCTGGCTGGTGGGTTTTTGTGTTTGTTTTTCCTTCTGATAATACAGTGAAAAAAAAAACCCAAATCAGCCCCCGCCAGCCCCGGTAAGCAGCCGTCTGGGGAAGCTGCTGTCGGTGTGCAGCCCCGAGCTCCGTGCTCGGCCTGGGCAGCAGGTCCCATCCCCAGCAGCCATCCCTGTCAGAAGCAGGCAAAGCTGGGTGCTTCGGGAAGAGCTGGCATTGAGACGTTTAAAGGAAAAGGGGTTTTGCAGCCCCAGGGTGGCAGGAATGTCCCCTGAATGTGCTGGTGAGGAGGGAAGGGGTGCTGTAGAGGCTGAGAGAAATGTCCCTTCTACAGCTCCCCGCAGAATGCTCAGCTCTGCTCTCTGGTGACATTTATACTTGTCCCTTTAATGTTTTGCTGACATACTTTCTGTGTACAATAAAAACATGAGCGATTGAAATAATTTTGGAGCTTTCATCTGGGATTATTTTGCCGACGACACATCTAAATTTTGTGTGCGAAAATCTGGCTCCAGCCTCAGCGATTGAGGTTCTTCATTTAGCTAAAGATCAAGCAGCCTGCACACTGGACTATTTTTTTATGTGGATATTTTTTAAAGGCGCTTTGAACAGGAAACAATTTGTCAAACGCTTACGACTGTTTCCCTCTCTGTGGTCCAGCATGCATGGCCTCAGAGAGATGATCTTCACTCAGCCTTGGAAGAGATTTTTACTCTCTTAATCTTACAAAAATTAAAGGATAAGAAAGAAGTCACTACATTAGCACAGAGCCCCCCTCCATGCACGTTTTAACTCTAGGATGTAATCCCCTAACTGGTCCTTTAGTGAGAAGCTGTGAGATATGGTCTGAGGGCTCATACCTGCTGGGCAGGGGGCTGGAACCCCTGCAGTACTCTCTGAGCTTTAGTCTGCTGCTGATGTGGTTTTTGAACACAATAAACCACAAATGAGTAAAACAATATTGATTTAATTGTCCTTAAAGTCACATCTCCTACTTTAAGCTTTTTCATTTGGTTTTCTTTCCTTGCCAATGCTCACACGTTTCCCAGCTGACCCCAGCTGTGCTTTTAGACCAGACTAGCTGAGGCTGATGGTTTAAACCTAAATAAGACCTCCTTAGGGTGCTCCTATCATTTGTGATCAGTAAGGTGAGATTCTGCATCACCTGCTCAGGGTGTTTCACTCCTGTAATATTACCAGTAGCAATTAATCTAGCAAAGAATCGTCTTGGTTTTGACCAAAACCAATTCACAGCAGAGATGCTGCTTTGGGCACCCTCATGTCTGTGCTGACTCTAGACAAAACTCTTGATTCAGTGAGTGTAAAACAGAGCTATGGAAGCCAGTGGAATACTACTGAGGCATTTCTGAGGGCAGATTTCTAAATCCGATTCATTTTTAAAGAAATATTTGGGAGGAACACCCATCACAGGGGCTTGGAGAAGGACCACACTTCAGTCCAGTTGTCTCCCCACTGACTCAGGCTTTGCTGCTTTTCTTCCAGGTTTGGTTTCAAAACTGCAGAGCCCGTCATAAAAAACACACCCCCCAGCACACGGTGCCCCCCTCGGGAGCCCCCCCACCCCGCATCCCTTCCTCGCTCTCCGATGACATTCACTACTCACCCTTCAGCAGCCCCGAGCGGGCCCGGATGGTGACACTGCACGGATACATTGAAAGTAGGTGCCAGCTCTGGCAGTGGGTGCTGGGGAGGAGAGTGGGGTGGTGGGATGTTCCCTGGGGGCAGGTGGTGGCACAGGGCCCTTGTCATCTGGGTGTGTGGCTGATGCATGTCCTCCTCTTCCTCCTCCTCACGGTCTGATGGGCTTTGGGGTTTCTTGAGGGTCCATTTTTTGGAAAGCCCAGGTGAGAGCAGGAGAGAGGGAGCTGCTGCAGCTGCTTTCCCTCCACACTTCATCCCCAGGGTTTTACCTGCCTGGGTCTTACCCGGCTGGTCCTTGGCCCTTCTTGTGTTTCCTCTGTCACACGTGTGAATGTGCCCTGTTGAGCTCGGTGGTTAAGTGGTCTCCTTCCTGCTCACAGGATCAGAGTTTCTTTCTCTCACAGCTGCCAAATGCTGGTGAATCATTTACAAGTGAGGGGCAGCTTTGGTCATGCCTGGACAGAAGTTTTGGCTCCGTGACTCTTGTGAGGCTTCTCTCCTCCCTCGCCCTCATGGCTGTAGCCATCCGTGGCTCCTGCTGCCCCTTCACTGGTCCCACTGGGTACCCATTTTTCGAGGCATGTTGGGAGCTGCTCCCTGGTGGAAGCCTGGCCGTGCCGGGGTGTTGTTTGTGATAACAGAGGCTGAAGCCTCTTCTCATCCACAGGTCAGGTACAGTGTGGACAAGTGCACTGTAGACTCCCCTACACTGCTCCACCAGTGCACCTCAAAGCAGACATGGAAGGACCACTATCTAATAGGGGTGAGAAGGTAATTGCAGTCCCTGTTTCAGGCTTTGGGCTCAAACCTCAGCTGTAGCAAAGACTTTTGTGTAACATCATTGCTGCTGCCATCTCCTGTCAGCATCACTGCTTCCCATCACCTCTGGCAGATGCCACCCCCTCATGTGTCTTTTCTTAAGTGTGGTGGCCCTAGATTGATGTACAAAAATGGCATCACTTCATTCTTCACTAACCCCCCCTGGTGCTGTGACATGCCCAGTTCCTTGCCTCCATTCCCCTCCACATCTTGGGGGTGCAAAGAGCCCCTGGCTGCTGACGGTGGGGTAGGGGGGACTTTAGCCTCTGCTGGCACCCCAGTTTTCCATGAATTAATAAGCCAGATTAATTTCTTTGGGGGTTTCAGTATTGCTTAAAACAGTAACAACTGCTGTTACAGGATCTGAAGTGGGAATGCTATTTCACAACTTCTAGACAGGGGACAATAACTGCTGGTTGATATTTTTCTGTTCAGCATTTCCAGTTGCTGGCTGCTCTAGCATAGCTTACTGGGGGGCAAGACTGCTGAAATATGCTTAGGCTTATAAGATTTTATTTAGGATCACAATGTAAGTAGCTTTATTTTGAGGGAACACCAATCCTTTGGCAACTCTGATTGGTTTTAGCTTTCATCTTTCCTGGTAGAAGTTCTCAGCAGCTCTTTTCAAATCTCCCTGTTCAGTGTGGCAGCTGCAGCTTGTTGAGCTCAGTTCCGATAAGCAGAAGCAGGGGCACAGCCAAGTTACTTTCTCAGTCTGAACGCTACCCTTTTGTCATGATATCTGCACAGCAAGCTGCAGAGTTTTTAGAAAATATGATACAGTCCTGGTGCTGTCAGAGAAACTTCACTGTGACCAAGATGCAATCATGGTCTGGCAGCTGCTGCAGAACTGGCTCCTCTGGACATGGAGCTGCCCCCAGCCAGCTCCTGTTCAAACCACCACTTGCATGTGGAATTCCTGAAACGTGAAGCAGCCACTTTTTCCACATCCAGTGTTTTTTAGAAGTAGCAGTATCTGAGATTCTGGGAAAACACAAGTAAACACTTGCATCTGTGTTTCCCTCTGCCCATGGGGCTCCCCTCTGGCTCCTCTTGGGGTACCCAGTACAGAGAACCAAGCTAGGACCAGCTCAGCACTGGAGGAGAGCCAGACAGTGCCTTGGCAGAGCTGTGAATTGGGTGGTTTGAGGGAACCTGTGCTAAGATTCCAGTGAGGAGGATAGAGTGAGAACCTCTGGTACTGGTCTTCATCTTTCTTGCCAGCTGCAGTGTCCCAGAGCAGACACATCACCTGCTGCTCTCAGTGTCCTGCCTGGCACACTGCAGTGTTCTGGGGAAGGGGTGCCTGGAGGTGATTCCATCCCCCATCTGTCTGTTCTGTTGGTCCCTGCAAACCCGATTCCATCCCGTGGGCCGTCTGCCTGGGACAACCAGCTAACACTTGGCTCCTGTTTTTCCCACTAGGTCATCCTCTTTCAGTACTGACTGCACAGACCCTTCCCCATCTGCCCATGGGGCTACCAGCACCGCTGCCCCTCAGCCGCTGAATCCCAGCGTCCAGCCCGAGGCAACTGGTGTCCATCACACAGGAGAAACTCAGCTTCAGCATCCTCCGTTCTTGCCATTGAGCAGCACCTGACATCCAGCATCCTTCCTCCAGCAACACTCTGTGTGTGTGTGTGTTGAGTGCAGAGTTACATTTTTCACTCGTTTCTTGTGGACTTGTAGAACGACCGTGAGTCTCTCCAAGGCAATGCCAGTTCAAAGCTAGTGGCTCTACTGTGCTTGCAAATCTTGCTCCCAGTCCCGTGGGAATATGAACAAACCAGGACACGCTGAGCCTCAGGAGGGGGTCAATGATCACCTCTGAACATAAAGGCAGGAGGAATTTATGTGGTTTGGCCTGATTCTCTTTTTGCACCAGTGAAGCGCTGTCGGTTCCTGGACATCCCTCCTTATTTCCACTTGCATGTGTGAAATCTGAAATGGGCTTTTTTGGCTCAGGGATTCAGTAGATACACACACCTTCCTGAGCCAAACCCGTGAGTAGCTGAGACTTCACTAAGTGGAAAACATGATGCCAGCTGCACATGGGCAGTTTTTCTTCCTCCTCAAAGTGCTTTAGAATCACATGTCCTTTGATCATTCTAAGGTAAGTAAATCTTGGTGGTTTTTTTCCCCCTGCTTTATAGGAGGGGAAGCTGAGATGTCCTAAACTGAGCGGAACCGTGGGGTTTGGTGGCAGAGCCAGGATTAGCACTCTGAAGCTTTTGGTCGCTGGTTTGTTCTTAGAGCACTGAATCTCTCTCTCCTCTCACAGCCATCTGCCAAATCTTTTATTTTCATTTTTATTTTTTACTCTTGTTCTTTATTAACAAGCTACTTTATTTCCTTGGACTCATATTGGATCACAAATGGGTGATTTCAGAACGTGTCTACGATGAACTCTCAGATACTCCATACCCTGGGACCGGAAAATCCTCAATGCAAGATGGCCAGGAATGTGTAGAAATGTTCTGCCCTGGTGGGGACCCAAGTTCAGTCAGTGGAAACAGTGGGGTGGAAACTGGAGACCAAGGCAAATCCAGTGGTAAGGCCAGCAGGCATGGGTGCTAGCCAAGTGGACAGCAACGTGATGGCCAAGCCTTTGCTCTGGCAGCCCCTCCACAGTCCCCTCTGCCCCCCTGGTGTTCTCCCTGGCTGTCACTCTTGCCAAATCCTGGGAGGAAGGCAAAGCCCAGGACTAGGGCAGGCACCTAAGGGCTGCTTGCAACAGCGAGGGAAGTGCTCAGCAGTCTGGCCCCACACCAGGAAAATAACTCTGAAATGATCCTTCACTGATGGTAATAACAAAAAGTAAACAAGTAACCTTTGCCAGCCCTTCTCAGTTTGCACCGAGCCAAGAGCAGGTCTGTCATGAAGCCTCTCTCCATGCAAGCACACGGGTCTGTCTTGCTGCTAAGTGTCTGGGAGGCCACATCTCCAAGAATGTGAAACCCTACGATGAGCCACAGCGAGTAACGTGACCCCAGGAGCACAGACAGGAACCCACCCCTTCCAGAACTGCTTTTAAAAACACGTATTTTTCTCTCTGGGAGCTCCTGGATCAATCTCCAATGCTGACACGGGTTTGGCCAGCCTGTGTGGCACACATGGTAAGCCTTGTCCTGCCAGTGTCACCGAGCTCTGTGTGACAGCCACGGCCAGCAGTGGCTCCAGCCACGTGGGGAGGGCACCAGGCAGTGTGGGTGTCTGTGGGGTGGCCACGGGGGTCTCTTGGGTTGGGAAGTAACTGAATACAAGCATGCAGTGGTGTTTGTTGGAACAAATATATATATACACACACACATACACATACCTCTGTGTGTGTATGTATATATTAAAATATACATATATAGAGAGAGAGAGCGAGTGATGGTAATGCCTTGGACAGTTAGGTCAGTGTTCTGTGTAATTGCAGCCAGCAGCTTCATCCCCATTTTAAAACAACACTTGAGAGAGGAAATTAAGTCTGCAAAGTGTTGTTGTCATCTGCTGACGTGTGAATAACCATTTCCAGTGCATTACCAGTGACACAGCACTGCTACATGCCTGACCAGACTAGAGCCACTGCGGCAGAAGTGTCCCCCAGGGAGGGGATAGTCCCCAGCCCCATGTTACAGTCACTTTTCTCCTTACCCATAGCAGTGACAGGATGGGTGGTCCTGGTGGTGACTGTTGGAGTTTGGACCAAATGGGTTGCTGTGTCCACACACAACAGCCCTGAGATGCTGTGGTTGTTGCCAGGGTCACTGGGCCTGACTTTCTTCTCCACTTGTGCTTGCACATCCCAGTGCCCCTTTAGCTGTGGAATTACTGCTGTGAAGGCACAGGTAGCTGTTCCATGTAAGACTGAGAGACTCCAGGCTGTGACTTGACCTGACATCCCAGTACTTGAGACTCCCACAACAGTTTTGTTGAAGGAGAAAAGGTTTTGATGCATTTCTTTTCTCTCTCGGTGGTGCAATGAAAAAGAAACTATGAAATCTGTACCTGTGAGGTATCAACTTAGTTACTGATCAAAAAAAAAAAACAACCAAAACACACTTGTGAAATATCCCGTATCTCACCGTGTTTGAAACCAGTCCCACTGGTGGGGGCAGCCTGGGTGCTCCTCTCCCAGGGATGTGGGGTGAGCTGGCCATGCTGGCTGGGCTCGGGCACCTGCCCCCATCAGTGGCCAGGAGCAGCTTTGCTAATTCAGAAATCAGGCTCTGTTTATATTAAACCCAAATTGTTTGCAAAAACTGGAAGCAATTCAGCTTGTGCAGTTTTAGAGCTAATTATGTGTATGGAAAATACTCAACCGTACCAAGAATGTAAGAACTCCTCTAATTTATTCAATACATTGTTTCACAACGTATTTCACACTGACTGTTGCCACTGAACCAAACCTTATCTCAGGTCATTTGCATTCATCTCCCCTCTGTAGATTAAAAAAAAAATAAAATTAAGATCATTCTCATTTTCTTAGTTTATTCAGTAACTGCCAAATGGGTCCTGGTGCAGCAATGCCGACTCCACGCACTAAACTTTTCCAGTTGCTATTTGCAAAACCTTTTGCAGACAGAATCCAGTGTTGAAAACCAGTGAAAGGCCTTTCACTCCAGATTGATAAGGTAACTCAGTGTGGCTGGGGTCTGAGAGCAGAGTGGGATACAGTTTAATGAGAAATTATTTTTTTTTTCTTTTGGGCTCGTGTTGGTTAACCCCAGTGCCCGAGCTAAAGGTGCTCACACAACTTCCTAGCAGGGAACCAGCCCTGCACTGCTACCAGTGCCACATCTGTGGGATGCCAACTCTAAACACAGCAGTTTTATTTCATCTGCCAATCATTTTGTTGTAGCATGTTGCAATTCTGCATGTCTTGGCTACAATGGTTAAAAAAAAAAAAAAAAAAAAAAAAGAATAAATTCTCTGAATGAGTGGACAGTCAAGACTGATATTTATTTTAAAAAAAGTAAAACTAAATTGTAAGCACTTTTTTGTAAAACCAATGTCTGTTTTGTTACATACTTTTAATGTTGTGCTTTGTAAATGTCTTATTTGTGTAATAAATAAAGTTAATGCAAGTAGAAGTGCTGGCACTTACATCCAGAAAATGATGTAATTCCATTTTATTTTATTTTTAAATACTTTCTGGCTTACTAATCAAGCAGCAACCCACCCAGTTTTCCTCTTTTATTATTTTGTTAAACTCTGGCTTCAGGAGAGTTCAACAAACGTTCGTAGTAAATGGATATAATTTCC
Organism: Phaethornis superciliosus; assembly: GCA_023637945.1. Lineage (NCBI taxonomy): Eukaryota > Metazoa > Chordata > Aves > Apodiformes > Trochilidae > Phaethornis > Phaethornis superciliosus. The sequence goes on from JAJQWJ010000022.1 coordinate 7,641,770, forward strand.
TAGTTAGCAAACCAGTCATTAAAGAATACCTCTGGTGTACATTATTACAATGATCAATCAATATCAAAGTACTGAGCAAAAAGAGAGGAAAGGAATTCACCAGGACAGCTAACTAAAATCTGGGAAAATAATGTTGATTAAGATGGATTTGAATGACTTCAACGCTGAAGCTGAGGCACTCTTTTTAACAAATTGTTTTCAGGCTTAATAATGTGTGTATATACCACACTGCACACCTCTCGGCAAGATTATTGTGAGTACAATCTGCTTTTCTTCCACCGCTTTTTCTCAGCGTGACTGGTTAAATGATTATTTCCATTTTGTTTGTGCTGACAAAGATGACAAAAAGATTATATTCCTGTCAAGAGAAAGGGTGAGACAAATGCAGGAGGACAAATTAGATTTATTGTGAATCAGACTACCTGCTTTGGAATATTATTGTCTTGCAAGAACTGTTTTTATGGCTTTGGTTTGTGTTCAACTGTTTCATCCCAAGCTTTCCGGCAGGTCCCAATGATCCACTCATGCTCCTCATCATCTAAAAGGGAGATAAAGAGAACACCAAATATCACTGGGTCAGGTCTGCTTGTTGTATCACTAGGGTCCAGATCAAACAAGCCATTTTTCCTTTTGAGAAGTAAATCCATGTTTAGCCATTGGCATCTCTTAGGACGCATGTTCTGTTGTTGTTTCTTTAAAAGATTTTGTTCTGTTGTGTTGGAATTTGTCAAGGCAGGAGATACTGGAGCTATGGCTATGACTGAGATTATTTGTTTGATAAGATTAGCTTGGGCAGAACAATGAGATTTACCCCTATATATTTTATTTTTTGATTTTTTGGCAGGGGATGTGAAGGAGGCATGTTGAAACTCTCAGAAATTAAGATACAAATTTTTTTAAAATTCAGTGTCTGTATTACTTGGTGGTTTCTGAAAAGTGAAGAAAAATCTATAGTCAAAACCTAGGTTCTAGTCTTCCTGCTTTTCCTTTGGTGCTGTTTTTTGACATGTAGGTTATGACAGGTATGGATAAGCTGAGAGAGTGGCTGATAGATGTTTTTTAGTCCCTCTTGTGTCCCTTGTTAGTATTCATGTCTGTCATATTTATTCTTGGAGCATAATGACAGTGTGGAAAGAAAAAAAAAAAAAAGCAACAACAATGTAGAGAAAAGCAACTGTCCAGCAGAGTTTGAATATTGTGTTTGATTACAAAAAAAATGAGTTGGCAAATGTTAAATTGTGGCTTCTCAGTTCCAGGGATTTAAACTGTCTTGTCTCAAAAAACCCTGTTTTGCTGCCTTTTTCTTTTGTGTTTGTGGAGGGGAAAAGAGGTCTGTGTAGCAGACCAGGAAAAACAAACTTCAAAAAGCTTTGAAAAAAAATCAAAGTATTATTAAAACAATACCTGTATTTATTTTTATATAAATGAAATGTATTGGAGCTGCTTCTTGTGTTTACCACTGTCATAACAAATTCATATTAGGTGCTTGTGATGTGTGCCTCTAACCTGCCTCCTTCTAAATTTTAAGAGGTTTGCAGCAGCCCTTATTACCTGAAAGAAGAGAAGATTGCAAGGATGGAGCCAAAGGTGCTGTGACCATCACTTGGCACAGCTGCCCTGCACAGCCCTGCTTAGGTAGGTCAAAATCCATTGGGAAAGAAGCATGTTGCTTGTTAGGAGTCAGGCTTTCATGGAGATCTTTGGGCTGTGGAGTTAAAGCAACATAGGAGTGTTTGAAATGCAAAAGGTAGGAAGGTCCTGGGCATGAAGATGTGATCCCCTGAGGCATGAAAGTTCATAGGGAGGGTTTGTGACCACTTAGGTGTGATATCACAGGAGGTTTTCTCTTGGAGCCTGCTCTCCAGTTTGCTCTTTGTGTACAGCCACTGGTGTCCAAAGTGCCCCTGGTACCCACTGACCCTCTTCTTGTCCCCACTTCATGGGTGCGGGGTGTACCAGTGGGTGCCCATCACAGTGATGTGGATGGGCTGAAGGACACACCTGTAGTGCCACTGGTCCCTCAGCTCAGTCCCTTGCTTTAATTCCTGAGAAATGGTTTCCCTTTGGACAGGACAGCCAAGTTTGTCTCCTTCTGGGTTACCCTGAGATGATCTTTTTTATTCCTTGTGCCTATGACTCAATAAATCCATAACAAAACACCCTCTTAATGGAACTTTTCTTATTCAGGTATAAACTAGGAGAAAGTACATGCTGAAAAATCTGCTAAAAGGGAAATAAAAAAGATGAGCCTCGCTTAAAGATCATGTAATCCTTACAGAGGCAGAGATTCCCCCTGAGGGCTGCAGCAGAAATGCAAATCTGGTCCTGAAGCAGTCTCAGAAACAACACCAATGCCATAATCAATGTGCTGGCTTTTGTTCTATGCATGAGGTGTTCCAGCACAGTAATGATGTGATCACGTGGGCCTAGAGAGAAGACTGACCAGTGTGGGCAGCTCTGCCATTTTAGCTGGAATCGCCTTAACTAAAAAAAAATTTAAAAAAAAAAAAAAAAAAAATTAAAAAAAAAAATAAAATATATATATAGTTTATCTGAGCTTAAAATAATTGCAAGAAAATAAAATTTTGTCTGTTCCTGCCCTGGTGAAGGAATACACAGAATGTGCATATACTGCATATATGTCACCACTGCCTAGCTGGTATTAGGGACAGATGTACATGGCTGACCTGAGCACCACAAACAATCCACCTGCTGCCCAGGGAGCAACCCACAGTGCTCACTTGGGGAGCATCCCAGGGTATGCAACAAGAAATGCTGGTGCTGGCTTGGCTTTGGATAACAGAGTTCCAGAATACTCTTGGATGCCCAGGTTGCTTTTTTCTGCACTCTGTTTTTTCATGGTCTAGGAAAGCACACAGGGCAGGTTGCTCTGAGGATTTCAGCTTTCCCAGACCCATCCCAAAATGTCTCTGTTCATGCCGTGCAGCAGTCTGATCCCTGTCCTGCACTGCTGAACTCACACCCAGCTTAATCAGTTGTAAAAACTGGACCAGCTGTAGGAATTCCAGTTTGTGTACAAAAAGGAAAAATAGATGTAATGACTGAATATGCCAAAAAATTAATCGAAAGCAAGTCCCTAGGACTGATGTCCAACCTCACGTGCCCTGCTGCTGGTCCTTGATCTCGGTAAGGGGAAATTAAAGCAGTGATCCAGCACAGAGAGGAGCCCAGACCAGAGATGAGAATGGCTCCAGGGCTAGCTGTATGAGAAGAGGCACGGGAATATGAGAATGTAAAGAGTTAAGCTATGGTAAAACATACTTTTGCTACTCTAAAGAAGACTGGTTGATAATTACTGTAGTTTTAGGGCTATTTGAATCAGTGCAGCTGCAACCTCTTCAGTAGTAACCCCTGAAACAAGACAAACTGGGTTTATTGTACTGAACAAGTCTTAAAGCTCCTCCCTGATTGTTAGTAATTGGCAGCAATGGACTTAACAGCCTCTTGACTACCCTTTTTACACTCTACCTGACTGTGCAGCTAACAATTTAAATCACAGATGCCGATCCTTCTTTGTGGCAGCTGCTTGTTAACTACACGTTCCTCTTTTTCTATCCCTGGCTGCTTCCATAACCCTGCAACACCAGGGTTAGATTGGAGAATCACATTTCATCAATATTTAAAATGGAATTAAACCTTGAAGTTTGATTAATGCTACCAGAGAGTGAGTTGTAATTACTATTTTGCAAATTGCAATTGTTTGAATATGTTAATATGATTGTCTAAGCACATCTTCACCTTCAGAAGTAATTTTCCCTCTAAAAAAGATTTGAAAAAAATACAAACTCTTTAATCAGTGGTAAATTATCACCCTGTGCACAATTAGGTAGTATGGGGTTCTTCATGTTGTGTGCTGAATTCTGTGTCAGCAAATTTATCTGTAAAAGTTTATCCATTTTTTTTTTATTTTCCTCAGTAGAGTAAACATTCATGGAGCAGACTGCTGAAACGGGACTAACTGTGTTGATATTTGAGGGTAAAGTAAAATGCTTTGTCTGAAAATTTTATTGCAATCTGGTGTGTGCCTGTTCAGTTAGTAAATGTTAACAGAATTTCTTCCAAAGTTAGTGAAATATAATTATTACAGTCACGACAGATCACTGAAATCTTGAAATGGAGCAAGAGATAGCAAGAGATCTTAGTGGATGAGCTTGTAGAATATATGTAAGTACTGACTGTTTCTTTTTAATTTTTTTCTTGCTCCTCAACCAAAAATCAGATCAGTTTTCTAACACCTACAAAATATATTTTGAATATTGTGGGCCAGAGCCTCAGCCAGCCCAGTCTGGGATACTGTCTCTTATTTTTAGGATTAATTCCAGCTATTTTCCTTAGGGAGGTAGAGGCACATGGAGCCAACCCTGCCCAATCCCCAGCAAGAGCATCTGCCCCGAGCAGATGGTCAGCCTGGCATGCAAGTCCTGCTGATCCATGGTTGGACACTGTCTGCAGTCACCAGGTCAGTTTGGACAGAGCCTTTTTAAGCACCTATGACCCAACCAAATGTGTGGGTTCATGCTGTATTCCTGTAAGTAGCTTGTTTCCAAATTAATTCTTGTCAACAAATGTTGCTTTACAAGTTTTCCCTTGTTTTGGGAGGCTTTAGGGGAAGGTCCAAACACCAGTGAAGTCCAAGCAGGTGTCTGCCAAACCCATGGTTTGGTGTATTCTGTGGAGCTCACATTGCAGCCCACTTAAATCGTGGGTTTTCTGCTGAACAGCAAAATGAAACCACTTGACTAATTGTCAATGCTTGGTCTAAAAGCAGTGGCAGAAGAGACTTCCCCAACTACACACTCCAGATTTATCTCTTCACTGGGATTAGAAACAGCTGAAGATTCAGGGTGGCCTTGCTCCAGGGTGCTTCCAGGGGATGACTTGAAAACACACTGTAATTTAGGTGCATTTAATCTTCCTATTTTAAATGTATACAGCAAAGTTTAGAATCATTTGCTTCCAGCTATCGCATTTCTGTGTTGCTTATGGAAACCTCAGCTGTGAGAGACTTGTTAGGACTTGGCATGCTTAGGTGTCTGCCAGGATGCAGAGCAGAACTTGTCAGCAAACAGCAAGGCTGGTGTGTAGGCTTTGGATTTGACCTCTTAACCAATGCTTTCCCAGGAAAGCACCTGGAGATGCACAGGAAGATGTACTGCATTGAAATCAGGATACTTAGAGGTTTACACAGGGAAAAAAAAAAAAAAAGCAACCTCCTTTGTTCACCTTCAAAACATTGTCTGATGTTGTGTTAGGTCTCCATAGTGCACTTGGTAGCTCTGTGTGTTCCTGGTGCCTCAAAGGTTTTGTCTGCACTGGAAGCCTGATGCACTCCTGATGCATTCCAAAATTCAGGTCTCTGGGTGAGCTGGGACCAGAGGTGAGAGCACATCATCCCTGGGTGTGCTCTTCTCTGTTCCTGGCTGTGTGAGCAGGAGGGAAGCAGCCATCCCCTGGCATGTCCCTGTATCAGGACAATCAGGCTCACAGCTCTGGTGTTCCTGGGGACACAGCCATGTGGGAAGAGCTGCTTTCCACCGCTATGGCTTGTAAGAGAGTGTGTTTACAATAGACAATCCATGAACAAGAGCTGAGCTTCCTCTGTTTGCAGAGGGCTGAGCACACACAGCCCATTGTAAACAACAATATCACTTCATTCTTTCGCCCGCCTGACTCCTCCCGTCACCCGCAGTGCAGTTTATCATGTTCTTCCACTGCACAATTACAATCCCATGTGATAGCATCTCAGGCACGGATTCTGCCTGGCACACCCCTTCCATTTCCACTGTCCCCCCACCCCCGGGTCCTGAGCACCACTTTCCTTACTGCACCTGACCCCACCAACATCAAGGCTGGCAAGAACATGGAAAATATGTTTTCAATTAACCTTTGCCTCCACCCACAAATCCTCACCCTTCCATTTACTCTTAATTACTGTAATTCCAAAATGGCCTCCAAATGAACTTTCCATCTCTTGTGAAACTTGTTTTCATATGAACTGTATAGTTGAATATAAACCTATAAGACTTGTCTATAACCTATTAAATGGATTCACAATAGGATGGCCAGCATACAAACAGAGCTGTTGTTCTTGGCATGCCACTCTTTGGAACTGAAACTTTCACAGCTTTCAAAGCTATAATATTTTAAGACCAGGAAACCACAAGAAACAATATATCTGCAAAAGCTATAGCTACTGAAATGACTGGAGTAACTTGCATCATGATGCATATGTTAATTTTATCATTGTTGACCATAGCCTTGAATATAAATCATATTGGTTTGTAATCTACTTTACTGAATGGAGTATATTTTATGTTGAAATATGTTACCCAAATTTAATCTGAAAGTATTGTCTGGATTGCATGGATGAAAAGTCTCCAACTGTCTCTGTCACCTGAGCAGACTGACACTGAGAAAGACAAAACAGGCATGTATTTTGCAATGAAATTCAAAATGGGTCTGATCTTAACACATTTCCATACAAAAAGATATGAAAAGGGCATGTGATGGATAGGAAAATTGGTCCAATATTTTAAAAAGTGTTTGGAGTAGAATAAGAACAGATGTGAAGCTACTTCTCATAGAAGTCTGTGACCTCGTCTTTAAGTCGACTCAGATCCTTTCTGACACCTTCACTTTATACTCATTCATTTCCCTTACCCACATAGGATTCCCCAGTTTGATACTTGCTGACTTTCTCCCTTTCCTCCTTCTAAGATCTGGCTCCTCAGCTTCTTTATTTGTTAAGCACTGGAGATTATTTAGGTCCCAAACTCTCACATCAGGATAAAAGCAAGCTGAGTAACAAGGAAGAGATGGATGAGCAACACTTAGAAATCCAGTGGACAGAGCTATAATGTAATTTCTAAACTTCCTTTGAATATTTTTCTAATCTTCTGACTATCATAGAAACAGTGAGCTTCTATGCACGTACCAGAAAACTGGAATTGTACAAATGTGGGCAAAACCCCTGGGACTAGATACCAGTGAAAAAGTATATGAGAGGTGGAGGACACAGGAACAAAAGGGGAATTTCTATGGACTTGATGGACTTGTGTGAAACCTCATGGGCAAAAAACCCAACATGAGTGCCATGGCACAGAAAGAAAACATGTTTTGCAGTGGTAGTTTGGGGGAATATGAATCCAACAGGCCAGAAAGAGGAATTAGCAGGAAAATGGACAAGCACTTGAGCAGTTGCAAGAAAAGCAAAGGGCTTCTCTCCTCCCTGTGCTCTACTTTTGTAAACTGAGAGTAGCATTGACTCCCTGCTTTACAAAACCCTGTTTTCAGAAAGAAGTTTGTCAGCCAAAGTAAAGAGAAAAAGATCAATGGATTGCAATAAAAGGCATTTAACATAAAAATGAGTAAAATTTACAATTCAGTTAACTTGTTAAATGTTAAAAAATCAGCAAACAATAGACACAATTTGTTTTGTTCAAAGCCCAGAGGTAGAGACCAAATCCTCTAAATTAATTTCTCCAAAAGCTGGGGTTTTTTTCCAAACAGGTCTGGATCCTATTCGTTGTAGAATATACTGATTACCAACTATTTTTAAGAGCTTTACACAAACATTATTTCTTTTGTTGTGTGAAATGCAGAATCAGCCATCTGGCAAATGCCCCAGAGCTAAAATCTTTTACATGACATATAATTCAAAATGATTAAATATACAACAGAAAATAGCTATAGCATTGCACTTAAAATAGCATGAACTTTTGCTGCCGATCAAAACTGATTTCTTTAGCTTAACAAGTATCCAAAGAACAATTATTTGAAGAGCTTTTAAGAGTTTCAATATGTAGGAACTAAACCTCATATAAATTCAGTATCTTAAGTTGAATAAAAAAGAAACAAATGTACAAAAGATTAAATGGTCCTGGGTTATAAGTAGACATTTAAATCTATGGGAAGCTAAATTCATTGGAACAAAAATACTATATTCCCTCTGTATGTGTATTGCTGGGGCTTTCCTCTCCACTGCTAAGGGCATCTGCCAAAACAACTCTTACATTCTTAGGCAATGACTAGGGACTAGCCTGGAATCATCCACTCCCTCCATCATCAGAACAGGCAATTTCAAAGAAGAACAGGGAATAAAGCTCCGTGCATGATCCCTAAGTGCAGTCAATCTTTTTGCCTGCACCACAGTCGACTTTTAAGTTAAACTTGCTGTCTTTTTTTCCAGAAATACTCCAGGCCTGAAAAATTGCCAGGTCCTCATCCCACACCCAACTCTCCAGTAGTTTATGAGAAAGAGCATGCAAACATCTGCATGTATTTGGGGTGCAAGGGGGTAGGTATAGAAATATTAGCCTATGTAATTATTGAGTGGTTATGGCTCTGTTTCTCAACTCCATTTTTCAGACAAGCTGAAGTCTACATTTCTCAAAAAGTACTTGATGCAAGTCAGATCTGAGCTGTAAGACAAAGAAGTCTAAATGTAGAAGATTTATCTCATGGATTTGCATACTTGGATAAACCTGAAATGGATGAATACACTGCTGCTGACTTTCCAAAAAATTATTATTCTACATTGTTTCAGACCAAGCACAAGAACCTTCATCCCATGGCAACTGTCATTCTGAGATTACTAAGGCTTAGAATTAAAAAGCCTTCACACCATTGCTATGGAGCAGGGGCAACCTCACAACCTTGGATGTTCTAAACCCCAGACTTTTCTAAACTACAATGAAATAATGCTCTTGGATCTTGACCTTTTCAGCTTGTAATGATTCCTGAAGCAGCAGGATTTTTCCTGCTTTTTACAAGACTTTCAGGCTTGTAGAAATCCTAAAATGATTGCTGGCTGGCTTGGGACTGCACCAAAACCTCTCCTCTTAAAAAGACAACTCTCCTGGTTTTCCAGGTCTAATCCTGCTCTTAATAATATGTGTGTTAATTCAGTTATCTGACTGAGCTTTTAGGGTAGAGGCAGGTTTTGTGGCCTCCTGCTAATGATGCTGTATGAAGAGATGCATCTATTTCAGGCAGTACAGAAAGCAACCCTGTGCACCACACACATGCTAATTAAACCTGGAGATGGAACATGAAAGTAGTAGCATAAATATTCTCATATTACAAAGAGCAAAAGCATGTTTTGTATTATTTAACCCATCCTTGGGAGAACCACAGGAGAAGCAGTAATTTTCATCAGAGGTGTCTTTGCTTTTCATCAACAGAGGTGACCCAGGCAATCTCCTGTAATCTCTTCCATCTTGGTAGAACAAAAGGTTTTATTTTTTGTAGTATTTTCTCTTTGAAAGCTATGGGCTTCTCTGCTATTCAGGCATCCTAAAACCTGAATGTCACTGCTCTTCTTGTAGTTTCCTGCTTTGTATTAAACATAGTATCATACTTTTTACTGAAAAATTGGGAAACCTTCCCATCTTTCTATTGACCAAACACTGTTACAAAGGTGCCAGGAGTCCTATTTCTGGAAAGGAAAAAAAAAAAAAAAGTAATACTCCTAATGAAACAGGAGTCTAGTCCTAGCATCTATTAAAAATAAACAACATCTCTTCTTACAAACGAGCATTGTCATTGTTATTTATGAGTCCAATTTTGCGTACTTTGCAATACTGGAAAAAAGGAAAGATTGAAGAACACATGGAGAATCAAGAGAAATTTGAGCATCCCCAAGGAAACAGAGGTTTAGGGATGGAGTAATAATTGCAAGATTGCAAAGAGAATTTGGAAAACTTTGCTAGATAAAAACCTCTAACAAAACTGCTGCTGTCATTTCGTTCCCTGGGCCTGATTATGCTCTCATGATGGGCCTTTGCTCTGCTCTACCAGTAAGAGCTCTGTGAGTAAATGAGTATCAGACCTCCACGCTAGCAAAAAGCCAGGCTTGCCAGATGGATCAGGAGGCTCTGTTGTACTCCTCACACACTCAGCTTGACAAAGGAGTGGTGGAAGTTCCAACTGGCCCCTGTTTTCCTCTCTTTCAGAAGGATACCTGGCTGCTGCCAGCCGGGCAGGCAGGGCAGTGTCAAGGCTGGATGCTTCCTTGCTTCCTCGCCCTCCTTCCCAAAGAGCTGAGAAACAATCAGAAATGGCTTCAGAACAGGGCCAGGGTGAAAGGTGAGGGCTGGGGTGTTCTGCAAGCCTGCTGCCAGACCTAAGGAAGATAGTGTCATTTTGGTAAACCTGTCAAGCTGTTGTAAGAACTTCCTGAATGCTTCCTACCATCTGCTTTTGATGCTTTCAGGACTTGGCTGGAAGCCTGGAGGTTTTCCTGCTCTTTCCTGCCCAACCTATAATGGAGCAATTCTGGATCTGTTCCCTGTCATCCCAGCCTCTTCCTCGGTTTCTTCTGCTTACAGCTGGGTTTTTTTTCTTTTTCTTTTCTTTTTTTTTTTTTTTTCACTGCAGTGGCCTTGTGCCCTGAATCATCTCTCCTGGGGCGGGAAGAGTTCCTCTGATGTTGAACAAGTGCCGGGTTTTTCAATTGTGTTCATGTTCTTGAGAGGAAGGGTCTGGCCTGCATGCCACATTCCTCCTTCACACTTGCATCAACAAGTTGAGCTTTGTGCCCAGGGACAGCCACATCTCCAGTGACTCCCTGGGACTGCACGCTGCGCCGCTCCGCTCAGCCAATATTGATTGATATAATTTGTAGGGCTCGAAATAAATGTCATAAAGGACAATGAGTTCAAAGAACAGATTAAAAAACAATAAATTGAATTCCAAGGCGTTCCCTCCTGTACTAATCTGTGTAGGTTCCTGTGTTTTTGGAAAGCATGTTGCTTATCTTCCTCATCAGTAGGCCCACTGCATTCCAGTATTTTGGATCAATGCCATTTGTAATAATCTAGATCAGTTTTTATTCAACGTTTATAAAACAGGCCATGTATCATAGGGTATATTTTATAGCAGATGGTATCTCCAATTCATTTAACCCCCCCCTTCACTTCCCTCCTCCAATATCACAGGGCGTACTTAGAAAAGCTCTTGAAAGTAGAGCTGAACAGAATTTTTTTTCCAACAAATAGTAAATTTGCTGAAAAATGGAGTTTCCAAGCAACAAAACTGTTAAACTGTGTCATACTGAAAATGAAATGCTCTGCTTTCTAGAAACACCAGGTCTTGCAATTTGGACATTTTGGGGTGGAAAGAAGTGGGGTGGGTGGGTGGTTGCTTTCAGAAAACATTTTTATTTAAAAAAAAAAATCTTTACTAAAAAGGTGCTAAACACAAAGGCTAAATAGCCAGAACACAAAGCATTTCTTTCAGGTCAGATTACATTTTGAGTTATCCCTGTATCAACTGTTTGGGGATCTTCTGTGTGGTTTTAATTTGAAAAGCTTCTCTTTTGGCTTGATGGGAATTTATTTGCCCTGTGGCTTATTCATTTGAGGACTTGTTCACAAGACCCAATATTTGCCAAATTGTACAAGGTGACAAGTTTCTTCTTCAGCAAGGCACTTAAACAGAGCCCTGAGACTCAGTTCAATAAAAGGAACTGTTCTAATTAGAGATAAGCACAGGCTTAAGCACTTTGCTGGGTAACAACATGGAGTTTATTAGCTTTCAGGACCAATGATGTACACCTCACAACCACTCCCTTGCCTGAGATCATTGTGGAAGAGCTTGAAGATTTTCCTGAGATCAACATACCAAATGGTAATAAAATATATTTATTCATATCTGCTTGGGAATACTTCATTGTAATTTTTCAAAATATGATTTAAACAACTCTGGGGATACATAAATCACTGATAAAAATAAGTAAAAAATATTTTGGCTCAGTGATAACAGAACCAAATAACAGACGTTCTTATGTTTTAGCTTTAATCACCCACTCTATAAGATACTACAAATAAACTAATTTTTGTTTACCTTGCAGAAGATAATCATACCTGCATTTCTCAGAAACCTGAACTTGTAGTCAATAATAACCCTGGTTTTAGGATTATAGTATCCATCACCACAGTCGTAACATCCCTTTGGGATTTTTCTGGGAGGATCCAAATTTGTAAGTTGAGAAATGCCTGAAGAAAAAGAACAAAGGGCTTGCTTTGGTTTTGCTTTGCTTTTTTTTTTTAATTGTGCCTTTATAAAATATTTTGCTAGTTTTTCAGATGGAGAAAATTAATATTCATATGCAAATAGCATGTGATAGAAGGATATCACTTGGCTTTCCTAATTCATGGTCCTGTGATCCAGCCCACCCCACTGAGCTAACATTACAAATATGATGCCAAACACCAAAATAGGGCCAGGAAGGTCTTGCTGGCCTCATGAGCAGCTAGCTACATGTCACCACTAAAATATTCTTCGTATTTTCTGTATTACATTAAATATTTTATTCACTTGATCCTTATAAATCTTTTTACCTTTTGACTACAGACAACTAATAATACTATATGTCTTTTTCTAAATACAGGCTGGACAGAAATGTTTATTTTGGTGTGTACTAACAGGCTACATGGAACAGACACATTCAAACCTTATTTGATGTTCTGGATGTTAATTAATTGCTTTGGCTCAACTGTTCTGTATTAAAAGCACACTTCTAATGCAGGGAAGGTGAAATAAATCAAAGGGTTAATCAGGATATCAGAAGCTGTGGATAACAAAGCCGTGTCCAGGGCCATGCTCCAAGAGAGCCCAGCCCTGGGTGAGTGCTGCTGGTGGAAGGTGGTGTCAGCATTCTATGGTCAGATCCTGAAATTAGCCAGAACATTTCTGCTCCATGTTACTCATGCAGCCGAATTAATCTTTCTTAAGCAAAGCTGTTAGTTTAATTCCTTCCAGACTCTTCGGATTGCAAATGCAATTCAGTACCTGCTGGTTTAAGACCAGAGCAGATTTCTGTGTAAAATCTTCTGTCGTAACCATCACAGTAATGCCATTTTTTATCTTGGTATTTGAGACCATCTGCAAAAGTGTATTCCCCCTGCAAAACATGTTCAAGAACAGAGTTAATACCGTGATGGATGAGGGGAGGGATGGATGGATGGATGGATGGGGGGATGGATAGATGATGGATGGATGGATGGACGGACAGATGGACAAATGGCTGGATGAAGGATGGCCATGACCCACACTCCCATTGCCAAACCCCGTGGGAGCCCAGGGAGGGCTGGGGCTGCCATATCCCTGGGACCCTGCGAAGGGATGCCGGCCCTGAGCACCCGTCCCTTCGCACGTTTGGCATCCAGACACCTCCATGATGACAAAAAAATTGACTTGGCTGGGAAATCCCCTTATTTCATCCCAAAACTTTCCCAGCAGCCAGGCTTCCTCGGCGGTGGTGCAGGTCCCCGGGGGTCAGGTCCCTCTAGGCCGGGTACCTTCTCGGGCACCCCGCGGTGCCAGACCGTCCGGTATCTGCCGCCGTTGGGGAAGAGCAGCTCTCCCTCGCCGTCGAACATCCCGTCCTTCAGCATACCCCGGTACCGGGTGCCCGTCGGTAGCGTGTAGCAGCCCGGCCCCTCCATCCTGCAAGAGCCGGGAAGATTGCTGAGGGGCGAGGAGAGGCGGGCAGCCCCTACCCCCATCCCCCCGCCGGGCCCACCTGCCCCGCAGAGTATCCCCTCGGTACCGGCTGCCGGTCACCTCCTCCATGGCGGTTCGGCCGCCTCACCTCACCATGGCAACGGGGCACGGCGGGGACGGCGGCTCCGCCTCCCCGCACCGCGCATGCGGAATCCCCGCCCGCCCGCCGCCCGGCGCAGTCGCGGTGCGGGGCGGCCCGAGGGGAACTCAAGGAGAGCGGCGGCCGCCACCGCCATGCCCGGCTCCGTGCAGGTGCCCTCCTTGGAGGAGCTCGATGTGCAGGAGGTGAGTGAGCGTCCGTCGGGCCCTGCCCAGCCGCGGCAGCCTGGCCCCGGGACCGCTCCTCCCCGTTACCGCTCCCTCCCGTCTAGGTGTCGGTCAGCTCGGCCGTGCTGAAGGCCGCTGCCCATCACTACGGCTCCCAGTGCGACCGCCCCAACAAGGAGTTCATGCTGTGCCGCTGGGAGGAGAAGGACCCTCGGAAGTGCCTGCGGGAGGGCCGGCAGGTCAACCAGTGCGCCCTCGACTTCTTCAGGTCAGCGGGGACCCCGAGGGGAGGGTGCCCGGAGGTCACAGCTCTGCTGCGGCCTCGCCCAGCTCTGCCGTCGCTTTAATTAAAAACGCCGAAGCCTCCACGACCTTCGGGGTCTTTGGTGTTGGTTCTTGATGGTCAGCTCTCGAGGTTAGAGGCCGTGCCCCTTTTTTGTTCTTGTTTTGTTTATTTAGGGTGTAGTTTAGCCTTTCACACGGCCTCTGGGGCAGTGGAGGTGTCCTGGGGTGGAAGGTTGGCTGCTCCTGCACCTTGTGCCTTTGATGAAATCTGGAAGACCTACCTAAGCTTGTGTTGTCTGTCCTCTCTGTCTGGTGAACTACTGAGAAAGCCTGAGTAGGTACACCAGGTGCCTCTGCTGACCCAAAATGTAGACCCAAAATGCATTCCAGAACCGTGTTCTTCGGTTGCTAGTAAAAGTTTAGTTAGCTCCCTGTCCACTTCTAGTGGAGTACCTAGTAATCAGAAACCGCTCTTCGAAGCTTATTTTCTTGAGCTCAAGACATCAGACTAGTCTGGAAGCATTGTATAATGTACAGTAAAGTATTTGGCAAAACAAGGATCTCATATGGAGGAGTACCATAGCAAGAGTGCCTTCCACAATTTGTGAAGTTATTGCTGTCCTGACCAACAATACAATTTTTACTGCTGTTGGTGTCAAGTTCTGTTTAACAGTGCTGCAATTACTGACTTCTGTAAAGACTTTAAACGTTCCTGAGAACTTAAAACTGAAAAAAACCCCATTTTATTGCAAGTCGAGGTTTGAATGAGTAAGACATAAAAGCATTAAAACTATAACACTTGCAAACAATTTTCTTTGTGTGGTCTCTTATAGGAAGATTAAGACACACTGTGCAGAGCCCTTTACTGAGTACTGGACCTGCATTGATTACACCAACTTGTTGGAGTTCCGTCGGTGCCGAAAGCAGCAGGCAGTGTTTGATAACTGTGTGCTGGAGAAGCTGGGCTGGGTGAGACCTGATCTGGGAGAGCTCTCTAAGGTAACTTTATATCTCTTTGAACAGATAGCCAGTTTCATCTCTTCCTACCTATGGACGTTTTGTCCAGACCAGGTCTCAAAACTCTTCTCCCAACCAGAAGGTTGTTCCTGATCTCGACACTGGAAGCTTTTGGACTTTCTAGGAGTTGAGACTCATCAGCATTTTCCAGGGTTACTTTCCTAGAAGGCTTGTTCTTTTCTTACTCTTGCTTTTTGCTTTTCCTGGCACAGAGACCTTTACTTCAGGAGTGACACTAACACACATGTGGAGCTACTCTGTAGTTACCAGTGAAATGTCCCTCCCCTCTCTCTTTTCAGAAGTACTCTGGAGATAAGTTGTCCCATCAGATCACCTGTGTCCTTAGCATTCTTTGATACTTGGTGGTGGTTCTTCCTTTAAGTTCTGACTCATTGTAGCTTTGCTGTTAAATGCTCTGAGAAGTCATATGATTTCTTTTATTTATTTTTTTATTTTTTTCCCAGGTTACAAAAGTGAAGACAGACCGTCCTTTGCCTGAGAATGCCTATCACTCTAGACCTAGACCAGAGCCAAATCTGCCCGTTGAAGGAGAGCTGAAGCCTTCTCCCTTTGGCAGTAGGCTCTTCTTCTGGTCCTGGTAAAGCAGGCAGACAGTGCTCTGACTGGAGCACAGAGACTTACTGTTTGCAAATGTAAAGTGTCCAGGATGTGTTTGGTATAACTTTAATCATTAAAGAACCCAAAATCATTATATGCCTGAGTATGTCTTTAAACATACATATAATAACAACTAAAAAAATATATCCCCCTGTTTTGCACAGTGCTTTCTGCAGTCATACAGCCCTGAGGATCCTCGTAGCACTATTAGTGATAGCTGCTGCATAGTGACTTACCAACCTTGTCCAGGGTGTATAAAAATGTAGCCTGAGTCTTTGACTAGTGCTACAGTCAATAAAAAGCTGGCATGAAACCATTTTATTTACTTAGAACACTGCTACCTAAATCAAGGAAACTTTGAGAACAAAAAAGCCATTAGTGTCTTTCCTTAGTCTTGCAACTCCTTGTGTATAAGTTTAACTGAAAATTTGTCTTGGAGCAAAGGTTGACTTCAATGTGTGGCATTTGGTAGGTGTGGGGTCAGTACTGGTTCTGACATAAAGATTGTTGCTCTGCTTACCAGCTGCTCTTTCAGGCAGGTATGTTGGTGGCTTCCTTTTTTTTACTTTTTACTGAGGAACACAAGCTCCTTCATCAGAAAAATTACACTGAATTTTCAGCCCCTTTAAGGAAGAACTCTCTTCTAAAGGATCTTGTTACAAAGCCCTGAAAAAATCAAATTAACTTTTCACAAAGCCATGTGCAGTTTTGTTTGCTCTGGGCCAGCTTTAGTAGCCTGAACCATAGCAATGACTGGAATAGTGCTTTGTTCCCTGAGTAACTGGGTTACTATTAGGAGCCGAAGATTTACCATCTCCTTGTTTGAGGTAGAATTAAACTGTAAAGGGTCTGTAGCTGCAGCATATATTTTTGATCCATTGAGCTAGAGGGAAAATTGTCTAACATTTATCTAAAAATAGCCCCTGCATTATGGTTGCTCATGGGTTCTTGCTACATTCTGCTTGGATATCTTGACTGAAACTCAAAGCAGGTGCCATGGCATAGGTGTTTGTATTTAAATGTCTCCTTCTCTGAATCTGTGAGACAGTGTGCACCTTTCCAGCCTCTCCCTGCAGATCACTGCCAGCATTTCTGAGCAGCCACGTATTGCTGAGGATGATAACCCCTCTTCTGCAGAGACTGAAATTAGGACAAGCTTGAGATCTAATTAAATTCAGCTGAATGAAATGAGGTTTGGCCAAGTGGAGGATAAATTGTTCTGGGATGTTAACACGTGTCGCATCTGATCTTTTGTTGCTGACCCACTCCAATAGTCAACCTCACAGAAAGACTTTTAGATATTATTATGGTTTGCTAATAACTTGCTATTGTCAGCATAACATATGAACCATTGCACTGCTGAACAGCTGCTTTTGAATAAACAGGCGTGGGCATTCCAGTAGCCACCCCCTAATCAGAATTTGAGTATTTTTCCCACTTAAATTGCTTCTGAAAAGAAAGATGTGCATAAATAGTCATGTTTTTTTTAAACAGTCTTTTATGAATGCCACCCTGAAATTGGCTAGTACTGCAAGCAACAAAATAATGATGTAGGCTGCAGCCTCCAAGGGTTAAGATTGTTCATCACTTTCCAGACAACTGAATCTACTACCTTGGGTCAGAGGTGGTTGAGCCAACAGTGATTCACTGAGCACATTTAAGAGAGACAAGGAGTCAGATAACTGCCTGTTCCCCTAGATTCCCTCTTCAGTTTCGGGCAGGTGAGTGTACAAAAGGGAACAGCAGAGGAGGACAATGAAGTGATAAAGTCAAGTGGAATTCAGCTGTGCTGTCAGCACTTCTTTCATTAACCTCTTTAAGAGAATTGCTTCTTGTCTTCATCTCTTGGCTGAATCTCTGTGAAAAAGTGTTGCCAGAGCTCTGTTTGTTGGAGGCTTGAGCAGTGCCTGTGTGTAGCTATTTCTGTTCAAAAATGGTGTGGCTTTACTCAAAGTCAGATGCCCCCTTTGGAGCTGTAATGTTTTCTTGGAAACTTTAGAACACGTGAATGTCAAGATTGAGTAAAGACCATAAAAGTATTTTTGAGGAATGTATCTTGACATTTTTTTGGCAGCTGGAGAGCAGACGCGTACAGATTCAACACAGATACTTTGCTGGTGATGTGAGAAGTGTTATTTGTTATGTTGTGGGCTCTTAGCTCTGTCAGAGCTTCTAATCACATGTAGCAAATTAACAAAATGTTAAACCAGTGTCATGGTAGTTTGCCACGCCATGGATCAGATTAGTCAGAACCTGTGCTGTTCCTTTGGATTATGGATGGCAAGAGTAAAATCCCAATAAAATTCCTAACATCAGCAAGGTAGGAGGGTTTGCTGCTGGTGCAGCAGAACTGTGGTGCTGGCACAGCAGCATCCTTCAGAAGAGAAATTCTACCACTAAGACATCTGGCAGTTCGACATGCCCTGGTCCCAAATGGTTCTGCTTAACTTCTGGGGTGGTGGGGCTGGAGTGACCTGTTAGTCACACTGGCCAGGAGCCCAACAGCAATCCTGCTCTGCTTAGAGCTGACAAAACTGAGCAAGTGGAAAATAATTGGTTTTATTTATTTCCCTTGTGAGTTTCATAAACCAGTTGTATGTTATCATCCCTGCTGTAAAGTACACTCCTCCTGTTGAGCCCTTTTAAACTGAGTTTGGTCAGGGCTAAATTCTGCATCTTCATACTGAGGATTGATAATGTTAAAGAACCTTTGCCTACAGAACAAGGATACTGCTGTAAAGCCAGAGGAGAAATTTGGAGTTCAGGGTAACTCAAAATCATTTTGAAAGCTTGCTGGCTGTGCTTGTACTGAGAGAGTTTTGAAACAATTCATCTGGGTATTAATAGGAGATTGAAGACTCCCTCTTGTGGCTGCATTAAGCTGATCACAAGCATGTGTGTGAAGATTTTGACATGAAAATCCAAAGTCTACTTCAGTATTGCTAGTAGAAAGTTGATTAGGTCTTTTTTCTCTGCTACAAGATTCACTTGAATTTTTTTTTTAACTTGATTTTTCCTACATATGAAAACTCTCAAATTGAATATGAAGTGAGAAGAGAAACAAAAAGGGGCTTTGAAAACATTCTGATCACCTCAATCACTTTTCATGTGACTTTAAGGAAGGTAAGGTAGAGCCAAAGTAGATGGAGGTGGATGGGAAATCCCAGTATCAACTGGATTTGCTGCTTTGAATCCAGAAAGGGGGTGTCCCTGGCACATTCCGGAACAGGATGGTTCTGATGCTGCAGCGCCAGTGCTAGCAGTGTGTAAAAAGATTAATTGCAATATTAACTTAATGTAAAAGTCATAGTTCTCTTTATTAGGAAAAGATATGATGTTACCAAAGGGTCTTAAAAATGTAACCCTGTGCTTTACTTGATACTTTTAAGGTTATGGATTTTAATGAGAGCCCTTGTAGGGTGCTTCTGACTTGAAGCACCTGAAATTGGGACACCCTCTGCATGGTTGAGTGTGGTACTTGGAAAAAGGGGGAAGAAGTTCTGATACAGAATATCAAACTAGAAGCAAGAAGTCTGTGGTGTTATTTTGGATATTAAGGCAATAAAGCAGATGCTGAGAGGAAGGTGGTTCCCAGACCCCAAGGGCAATTCAGCAGCACTGCAGGGTTTATTCCTGGCTTTGATTTCGTTCTACTTCACCAAGAAGTTTCTCTGCTCCCTTACACATGCTGCAAAAGTGTTGGTGAGCTGAAGACATGGGTACAGATTCCTCCTGGGTGAGGCGTCTGTGCTTGGTGGGAGAAGGCAGTGGGAGCAGGGGGTGAGGAGAGCTGCCCTGCCTGTGTGCTCCAGGGCTGCCGGGCTGGCTGAGAGCTGCTCTGGGCTGCCACAGGCTGGGACAGAACCAGGAGGTGCTGGGACACAAAGAGCTTTGCTGTTCCTCACTGGAAAGGGCTCAAATGAGAGCTTTAATAAGCTCTTCTCTCTCATCTACATCCCAAGCATCTCCGCATTGCCTTTCCCCTTGCTGCCTGCAAATCAGCTTAGGTCATATTTGTCTCTTGCAGATGCCTGAACAAAAGGATTCCAACCTGCATGTTCCTGTGCTCCTGCCTGGGCTGGGAAATGCAGATGGTTCAAGTTGAGTGTTGTGTTCATGCTGTGTTCTGCAGCACAAAATGGCGAGCAGCTTTTTACTGGTTTGATAAGGTTTAAATTAATTTCTCCCTTCTCACCAGGGGAAACGAGGGCTGGGAAGAATGGCCATGCCTGTTGCTTTGTTAAGCTTGGCTTTGGCTCCAATTCTGGCATCAAGAAAGGAAATAAAATACAGGGAAGGAGAGCTTTATAAAGGAGCTATGGGTCTGCCCCCAAGTTGATAGGTGAAACCGTACAAAACACTGAGGCATTGCTCTAATATTTGTAAAATCAGCATGGCAGCTCTGTTAAGGGCTATGAGTCACCCTGAGGGTGGTTCAGCTTTTCATAAGTAGCAGCACAGCCTTCTGCCTCCACGCAGACGGGAGCGAGAATTCGAATGGAGTCAGAATTACCCCTTGGGTTGGAGCACGCCTGACCCCGGCTTTGTTCTCCCTGCCTCCCCTTTACAGCGGGGTACGGAGCCAGAGCCATCCTTGTCTGGGAGGAAAGGGCTGGATGGAGCTCTCCAAGGAGAACCACGTCCATTGGAACCACCACATCCCCCCCGCCGCCCCTCCTGCCCCTGGCTCTCCCCTGCGGCTGCTGCTCGGGTCCTGCGGGACAGGCTCAGGTCCGGCCCGGTTTGGCTCTGGGTTGCAGGAAGGTGCTGACAGCAGGCCTGACCCCGGCCATCTGCAGCCCCGGGGGCTCTGCCGGTCCCCAGGGGTGGCTGCGGGCACTCGTGGCGGGGCTGTGCTGGGGCAAACAGAGGAAGGTGAGGGTCAGCGGCAGAGAGCTCTGCCCAAGACTCAGGAAGCACATTTTGGCAGAGGAAAGAAATACAATACAAGCAGGGAGGGAAACTCAGCTTCCATCCAACCCCCTCCAAGAAGCTCTTGGCTCCCTACAGCTGCCGGAGTCTTTACTATCAATTGTTGGGCTCTTTATTGTTACAGGCTTTCGTGTGTTTGTTTTCTGTCTTTTACACCAGCTCGTTGTAGAGAACGGAGCAACACCGGAGAGGCAGAGACCGGAGAGTAGAGCCCTGCACTGGGGGACAGACAACCCAGCTTCCCTTTCCTGCCTGTCACTATCTCATTGTGTGGCCTTGGGGCATGTCACTTCCCTCTCTGCCCCGGCTTCTCTGTGCGATGGGATGGTTCCACCCAACAGAGTTCTCTCTGCTTGTTTACTCATCTTTGTTCCCATAAAGTGCCTTGGAGGAGTCTTGGGGGAAGCTCAGCATGGTCATGGTGGGCATGGACCCATCACATGGGGGCAACCATGGTTCCCCTTCCCCAGAGCAAGTCACAGGAGTCAGGCCCTTAACCTGTCCCCCTTGCTCAGCCTGGCAGCTTCCTGCTGTTGGGAACGTGTTCCTCTGCCCTCTGTGCCCTCCGTGCCCTGGCAGTGGGCAGGCAGTTCTGTGGCAGGGAGGGCAGCTGGAGATGTCTCTATCTGAGGGACAGTGTCACTCTGAGCACCCTCAGAAGGGTGTTTATTCCCCAGCTCTGAGTCCCAGTCTCTGAGACCTCTGAGTCTGATGCTTTTCAGAGACCTCTCCTGCCTTTCAAAGACCGTAAGGGCTCTCAGCTCCAAGCCCTTCCTTGCAGCCACACAGTGTGCTGTGTGGAAATGGCTGCATCAGGAGTGAGGGAGGTGGTTACAGGAGCCCAAGTCCCCAAAACACGTGTAGCACCACTGCACAGCACTTGTCCTTGCCAGCCCTGCTCTGCTCCCCATCATCACTCGCTCAGAGCCTTTGTTTCTACTAACTGTGAGTGAAACCAGTTGTGGGATGTTGTGCTCAGGGCATGACATAATCCCAGTCTGGGACTCCACTGGAGGAATCCTTTTGAAGATTTACTAGCTCAGCTAATTACAATAAAACTCTGAAGGTGCTGCGCTCTAAATGATTAACAGTTAATAAACGGAGCTTTCTGCTTTCTTGTGCTTTTTTGCTAGGAAACTAACCAGAGCAATCTTGGCTATGTCAGAGGCATTTCCCTTTGAGAAGGAGATCTGACAGAGACATGCAACCACGTTTTCACAAAGTCACTGCCCATCTCTGTGTTGCTGGTAGCAGATAATTTGATTAAGAATATGTCATTTCCTTGCTTTTTTCTCTGTATATTGCCTTTCTGTGTTTATTTCAGCCTGAGCAGTGACAACAGCCTGCAGGATTTCTTTGCTGTTTGTTGACATTTTCACTTTCTGGTGCGCATCCTTGTGTTACCCCATGGAGTTCATGGGGTCAGCCACGGGGGGATGGTTTGAGGAAAGGCAGCATTAGCTGAAAATACCCCATCCCTCCCAAAATGCTTTTATTAACAATACACTTAAAACCTGAATTTTATCTACTTCTATACATAGTGCCTCTTATCTGCTATTATCTTTAAAATATGTGCTTGCTATCCATTCCAGTGCCTTGATAGTATTTTTGAGAGGATGTGTCATTATGTGTCATCTATAGTGAGTCCCTTGTGTCCCACTCTCTGCTACATCCCCATGTTCCTGTTGACCCTGCCTGCCTGTGCACTGCCACCTCCTCCCTGCTGGACCTCCAAGGGCTGCCCTGGAGCTGGGGTCCCCAGGCTGGGATCACCCCTAGAGCTTTAGCATCCTCTGCTCATAGGTGTGAAACTGACTTAAGCAGGAGGTGGGAAAGTGATGAGAAGAGGTTCTGGGCTAAGCTAGAAATTGGTGGCTGGAGGTGGCAACGTGACACCCATGAGACTCCAAAGCCACCACATGAACCTTGGTAACGTCAAGCTCCATCTTGGGATTTCCTTCAGCCATCACAGGTCAGTTGCTCCATGGATCTATGGAGGAGAAAGGCCCACAAGTGCTGCTGGAGCCTCCTGTCCACCTGCCTCCAGCATTTCCAGAGTACAGGCAGATCCTGAGGAGCAACCAGAGCTACTGGGTGCTGGCCCTGGGCCGAGCCTGCTGGGGGGGAGGTGGGTGGCTGGGCCCTGGTGTTGTGGGCAAGGTGCTGTCGGAACAAAACTGAATTGAAGGGGTTCTTTTCCTCTCCCTTCTTTTCCTCTCCCCTTGGCCCTCGAGGAAGTCTTTTTCCATTTACTATAAAACATGGCCCTTAATAGTGCTGAAGTGTTCTACGTATTTTAAATAAACATGAGTGGATTTGAGCCCAGGAGGACATGAAAGAATGCAGCATTTGCGGGGTACCGGCCCGCCACACATGTCAGCAATTTGGCTGCCTTGTGTACTTTGGCTTTTAAAAAAGCATTTAAAAGTAAACAAATGAAGGAAAATCTGGCAGCTGGATTTCCAAGTAAATTGCTTTCAGCTGATCTACCCCATTCCCAGCTTGCTTGGGTAGTATCAAGCCATACAGATCCAGCAAGAGTGAGCGGCCACGGAGAAGAGTAGGGGTGGGAGGGAGAACAAAAGCAGGGAAGTTCTGTGGATTTAATTCTTCCATTTCCTTCCTTTGCACCAAACACTCCTTGCCTGTCACTGCCCTCATGTCAGACGGGCAGGTTAATGCTTCAGACAGCAAAGTGTGCTCCATCTTCTCTCAGCCCTTGTTCTTCTGGGCTCTGCCTCCTTTCCATCAGGCCTGGAGAAGGGATGGGATGGGATGGGATGGGATGGGATGGGATGGGATGGGATGGGATGGGATGGGATGGGATGGGATGGGAGTAGCATCTGTGGAAGGCATCAGTTGGCAAAGAGCAAGTGCTCCAGCAACCCCTTATCCCTAGTGCTGCCCTGCTGAGTTATGGGCAGAGCCCCATCCTGCAGAGGATTTTTTCCCAGGCCCCATGGGATAAATCTGTGTTTTGAGGGGCCAGCACAGGCATGGATTGGGCCCCCCCCCGAGGCTGCCAGCCTGGGGAGGGCATCACCCCTCCGGCAGTGGGGGGAAGCAGAGCTGGAAGGAGCAAAGATAACGCAGTCATTAGGGGAGTGAGGGCTCCTCCGGAAGGGTCTGGTGCGTCCCTCGAAGGAGGAGACTCAGCAAATGCTGACAGATAATGAGGAGGTCCCAGGCTGGACAAAGGGGTGAGGTTGCTGAGGTCACACTTTGGCTCAGCTTTGACTTGCGTTTCCTCAAGTTTATAAAACTTTCTGTGGGTTGGTTCAGTGGAAAGGGCAGAGGAAACTGGTGAGCCTTCAATCCTGACGGTGTGGGGCCAGGGCAGGGCTGCTCTGAGCCCTCCAGCAGACCCTGCATGCACAGAAAATGGGTCCAGGGCTGTGAACAGTGCCTGCTGCTAGCTTGGGGCAAGGCCAGGGGCCACCAAGGGTCCCTTAGGGGCTTCCAGCAGTGACACACGAGCTCCTGCTGCTGCAAAGGAGTGAAGCATGAAAAACCCGTGAGTGGTTCCAGTGCCAGCACAGTGGTTTGTGGCCCCACAGGACAGTGCACAGAGCTCTGTGCAAGGGAGCAATTATTCAAAATGATCCCTCTGATAGCTTTTATCCTCACAGTAACTCAGCAGATGAGCTCAGATTCCTGGCTCAGGACCGAACCCCTCTGCTGCTGGCAGTGCCCAGGTGCTGCCATCTGTAACCTGTGAGGACAAAACCTCTGGGTGAGCAATGCTTGGCCAGAGTGAGGGGACTTGGCCAGTGTCCTTGGAGCTCAGTCAGTGTCCTCAGCACACACTGTCACCACTTAAGTTAGCAGGGCTGACTGCCCATGCTCTGGCACAGCTCTCATTATCCCTTGGCACAGCTGCTCTGGCACTGCTGTTGGGAGCTGGCAGCACCCACAGGCACCTGCCAGCACCAGGAGCTCACCAGCAGTCTCTTGGCTCTCATTAATGTGGTGGGAAGTCATGGTTTTGGACCCTTTCCCTTCTGCCACCCAGGTGGGTTCCAGCACCTTGCCCAGGCTGGTGGGGACACTAGGGGTGGCTTCTCCCTTCCAGAAATGGCAGCCTGTCCCCTCTGAAAAACATCTGCAGGGAAGAGGCCATGGGACATAATTCAGAAGAATCTTCTGATTTCTTGAATTTTTTTACCCCTGTGCCACAGCCATGTCCCATGGTCATGTCTGAGCAGCAGCAGCAGGTAGTGGGGTGCAAGGATTCATCCCCTGGGGATGGGGATGGAGATGCCCATGCCCCAGGTGGCCATGATTCTCCTGCTCCAGGTGTACCAGACCCCCAGGACCACCTCACCACAGGCCAAGGAGAAGCCCTTCCATGCAGCTTGTTTGCAGCTGATCCTATAAAGCTGGGAGGGCAAAGGGGCTTCTCCTATGGAACCTGCAGACCTGCTTCTGCCTGCCCTGCACCCTGCTGAGTGCCATGGCTGTGGGGGGGTTGGTGGGGAGGGTTGTGCCACGGATGTATGTCAAATATAAGCTGGCTACAGCCCCTCATGAATCGGGAGGGCAGCAAAGGTATGTGAGGGGGTCCCAGGGACATAGGGACCCCCGGGCCTGCATCCCCCTCCCTGACTGACCCTTGGTTTCTCCATGGTCCAAGGGCTCAGTCACTGCCCATGGCAGAGTGTGCAGTGGGCTCCCTGCCTGCTGTTTCCTTATAATTTAAGAGCCTTCCTCACATTAATCTTTTTATTTTTATTTTGACAAATGCATGTTTCCAGGAAGTTGCTGAGGTCAAAGCAGCATCTGTTGCTCGTTATTTTGGGGGATGCAGAGGGTCTTTGTGAGGGTTTCCAAAGCAACAAGGAATTAAGTGGTTTGTGAAGCGAAGAGCAGGAATGAGGAGCGGGCTGGGGCTTCCCGAAAGGCGGCTGAAGATGCTGATGAAAATCAGATCAGCTCGTCTTTATTTTCTTGGAAACTTGATCTATTTTTCTTGTACAACTTACAGCCTGACTCCTGTATCTCAGCTTGGCCACTGCAATCTCTGCTTCTTGGGGCTGGGGTTAGCACGGCCTGGGGCAGATTTCCTTTCCCTGTGCCAGCAGTGAGGACAGGGACTCAGTGGGGCAGGAGCAAAGCTTCTGAGTCCTGTAGTGCACTTGGCCTGGGGACTCTGAATGGAGACCCCCGGGATGGGCACCAGCTCCCCTCCCTCCACCAGAATCCCAGAATCTGGTCCTTTGTCCCCAGAATCACACCACAAATTGCCCAGCACACCCCAGCAGGAGGACCCGGTGGCAAAAGCTGCTTTGTCTTTCAAAACAACCCGAGGAGGGTCCGGTGCCAAGGCGAGGAACCCAGGAGATTTATCGCTGAGGAAATACTTTCTCCAGCGAGGGCTGTCGGCCGCAGGAGGAACAATGGGAGATTCGCAACGTGAACAAAGCTGATTTCGTTCTTCTTTTTATCAATGCGTTTTCCTTGCGGAGCCTCCCTTCCTGGAAGTGGGAGATGCAGCTTTCCCCGCTCGCCGGCCGTGTAATCAGCAGGAATGGCCATATCCTGGCTGGGAAGCGAGCTGTGAAACGCTGTCACCCGTGGTGATTTATGAGGCGGTGGCAGCGGCTCGCGGCGGGGCTGGCTTGGGGACAAGGTGCCAGGGCGCGTGCAATATCCACGTATTCTTTCTCCTCCTCGCCGTGTCCCCGGGGAGCCACCAGAGGAAGTTAATGGATTAGACACACACGTTCCGCTTGATTTTTATTTTTTTATTGCCGTGTCTTTCCAAACGCCTTTAGCAGACGCGTGAGCACAATGGGACGGGGCGGGCAGCGGGGCACAGCCTGCCTGGAAAGGTCACTATGGGGAGTGTTTGCTTGGGGACAAATTGTCCTGAGCGGGCACTGTCCCTCCCCTCTGGCACCGTGCTCTACACAAGCAAATCTCTCGCCATTCCCGGGGCTGAAATGTCCCTTCTGGGGGGGAGTCTCACGCAGCCATCTCTGCTCCCGTCCTCCGCATTATGCAATCCTTGCCCGATCCAGGGAATATGAAATTATTTCAAGTGATCAGATTTTAATTATGCAACACAGAGGATGATTATTGTACGCCAAATTGGTGCCGAGTGCTTAGTTATGTATATGCCAAATTTAGTCTATACTATTATACCCAGTGGGTGGCCGTAGACAATCAGGAAGTAATTAGTTTTGCTGGAGGTTGTTCGCGGCCTGCTTCGCTGGGCTGTCTAGGGAGCGTCTTGCTGCGCTCCGTGAATACCGTGGGCTTTGAGTTCAATACCATCTTTTTGTGACAAGCTAATAAGCTGTCTGCATGGCGGCCTGTAATTAGCGCTGTCGATATTCATTTGGAAGCGGGGACGGCGCTGAGCGGCTCCGCCGAAGGCTCTTCCTTCCCTTTGTCGCGGCTCTCGGCCCGGCCCGGCCCGTCTGGTCCCCGGGGATGGGCACCCGGAGCTGGGGGGATGTGGGTGGGCTCAGGGTCTGCTCCAGTGTGTGTGGCACCCTCGGGTCCCCACTGAGGAATGTACACAGACATGAGGGGGTTGAGCCCCCCCCCCCCCGAGACCAAAATCTGCCCCAAACCCCCCTCGTGCCAGCCTGGCCCTGACCCCTGTGGAAAGGGTCAGCCCTGGTGAGGCCACAGCTCGAGTCCTGTGTCCAGTTCTGGGCCCCTCAGGTCAGGAAGGAGATTGAGGTCCTGGAGCAGGTCCAAAGGAGGGCAACCAGGCTGGTGAAGGGATCCAGCACAAGTCCTGTGAGGAGAGGCTGAGGGAGCTGGGGGTGTTCAGCCTGGAGAAGAGGAGGCTCAGGGGAGACCTCATCACTCTCTACAACTCCCTGAAAGGAGGCTGGAGCCAGGGGGGGGTTGGGCTCTTTTCCCAAGCAACTTTCAACAAGACAAGAGGGCATGGTCTCAAGTTGTGCCAGGGGAAGTTTAGGTTGAATATTAGAAAGAATTTCTTCACGGAGAGGGTGATCAGACATTGGAATGGACTTTCCAGTGAAGTGGTGGATTCTCCGTCCCTGGAGATATTTAAAAAGAGCCTGGATGTGGCACTCAGTGCCATGGTCTAGCAACTGCAGCAGTGGGTCAAGGGTTGGACATGATGATCTCTGAGGTCCCTTCCAACCCAGACAGTTCTATGATTCTATGATTCTATGAAGCTGCCACCGGTCCTGAGGTGTCCTGGGTGCCCTGTCCTGGTGCTGTCTGGGAAGGCTTGAAGGGGTGGGAGTGGGGGGTCTCGGATTGGGGGCTCTGGCTGGGGTGACTGCCCCCTCCCCAGAGCTGCAGGCTGATCTCCCCAGGGGGCCCTGAGCATCTCCTGAAGCTGCTGAGGTGCTGTGTGCTCCCACTTTTCCACAGCAGCCTGATCCTGCTGCCTCTGGGCTTGTCTGCTGGGGTCTCACATGTAGAATTGTTGGTGGACCTTGGGCTACTTTGTCTCGGAGGTCACTGGGGCACTGTCCTCTCTGAGGTGCCTCTTGTATCAGTGTCATGGGGCAGCAGGAACTGCCGACCTCCATGCATACAGCCTGGATTTGCTGGGTGGGAATTGTCTAAAGTATGGAGCAACTTTTACCTCTGTTACACAAAGGAAACTTTCCTCCTCTTTTTGTTGGAGATGCTCACTCCATTGAGATGATTGGCATACTGGAGAGCTGAGAAACTAAATTGTTTATACACTAATGAATAGAAGCTTGATTGCAAGATCCTGTTTGGAAAATTATAGTGCTGAATTGAAGCTGTACAATTACATCCAAAATGCTGCATATTCATTTCATCTGCTTTGCATAGAGATTAACAAGCGAGCCCTAAAGCAGACTCTGAAATTAAAGCTAACACCAGATTTAGTCACAGGTTACAAACTAAATGGCATTGTTTGATGGATATGAATCTTTACCACCTGCCTGCCTGATGATTGCTAGCAGCTTACCAGACAGCAAAGGAAAAAGTTTCTTCCCACGAAGGAAGAATAATAAGATGCTGGGATGGAAGTGCCCCCTCCTCACGTGGGCAGCCCCCCAGGCAGATGTCTGCAGTGGTTTAGGGAAGGGGTTCCTGGCTCTGTCATGCCAGAGGCAGCACCCACTCTGTGGAGGGATGGCAAGTGGCCCCAAGACCTCCAAATAGGTCCTGGGTGCAAGGTCCATCCACCCTCCAGGGGCTGCATGGTCGTGGAGCCTCCATGCTGCATCCCCCATGGGTTCCTCCCCTCCTTGGGGAGTTTGGGATCTGGTCCCACCCCACTCCATCCTGCAGCCCTGGGCTTTGCTGCCTTTGATCTACCTCCTCCCTATGCAGTTTTCCCATCCTGTGTGCCAGGGCTGGGCTCAATTTGCAGGCCAGGATTTATTTTAGGACAGGAAAGGGCAAAGGGTGTGTGTGGGGAGTGGGGTGCTGTGCAGTGGGCAGCAGCATTTGGTGATGAGCAGTGTGGTGGGGTGTTTTCTTTGGAAATGGATCCCGTCCCTCACTGAGAAACCTGTTCCCTGAGTGGCAGCATGTGGGGGGACACAGGACCTCCCGCTGTCACTGTCACTGTACAGGGGTGCAGACAGGGCTCTGGCTGGGCAAGCAGAAGGCTGGTGGCTCAGGTTAGCCTTCGTTCCCAGCAGATGTCTTGTGGCTTTGGGAATACCTGAGAGGTCCCCAGTCTGCACCTGGGGACAGTGGCTTATGGGGGTCACTGTGTGAAGCCCCTGGTGCAGCAGAGACCACAGAACATGCTCTGCAAATTTGACACCTTTATTTTTCTTTTTCTTTAAAAGTCAAGTTACCAAACTGCTGTGTACTTCATTCCTACAGATAGGCTGGGCTGTCTCTACTGCACTACAGGACAGCCCAGCCGTGGCTTTACAAACCCCAGGCCCAGTCACCATCACCCTGCTGGCTCTGGGGTGCATGTCCCCTCATCCCCATCTCCCCCATGGGAGTGGAGCAGGGCCAGGAACAGGCTCTGAGTCTCCATTTCTCCTCAACACTTCCCCATCTCCACCTTCCAACACTTCCCCAACACCCTCTTGGTCAAACAACCAAGGCAGAAGAGTATCTCCTTGGGACCCTCCCCAAGCCTCAGCCCTTTACCCAGGGCTGTGCTTCTTCCTTAAACATTAACTCACCCCAGGACACTCACACCTCAGAGACCAAACCCAAAACACGTCATTACACCTGAAAATCCCACCCTGACCCCAGCACATGGGGTGAACCTTCCATCCATGGGGACACCCACAGCAGAGCTGTCCCTGGGGCCAGCCCTGCACCCCATTAGTGACCTCCAGGGGATGACCCCAGCCTGGGAGGGCAGTGGGTGCAGGAAAAGGCACCTGTGGGGGTAGGCAGTGGTGGCTTTGCTGCATGGGACACAGTGGTGGGGCTTCTGTCCCCAGAAGCAGAGCTGGGCTGGGTGTACTATGGCACTGGTGGACACTGGCTGCCCTGGAGAGACCTGGTCTGTGGCAGCATGGTGACAGCCTGGGTGTTCACAGCCCTGTGCTGTGCCATACCCCTGCCCGGGTGCTCTGTCACTTTGCTCCCAGGGGTGTTTCTGCAGTGGAGCATCTCATGGGCAGTGCTGGGTGGGAACATCCCCAAAGCATGTCACACCAGTGCTGTCCCCATGGCCTCCTGCAGTGTTGTGGGCTGGCTCCTTGCCCTCCTGAGCCACCTGGCAGGCAATGGTGACAGCAGAAGACACCCTGCAGGGGCTGGGGGTGACACCCTGCCACTGCGGGAAGGCTGGTGCTGGGCTGCAGAAGGGACACAGTGACAAATTTGAAATATTCCCCTGCCAGGTGGTTGGGAGCTGCCTGGAGGCAGGGACCCCGTGCAGGGGCAGGAGGGGGCAGCAGGAAGGCAGTGTGAGCTGATGAAAACTGAGGCTGGCCAGGTCACATCCTCTGGTGGTGTGGGTCAGGGACAGGAAGGGGACCTTCCTCCCAACCTGGGCACAGGGGCCCCCAACCCCAGCATGGGCTGCTGGGACTGCCTGCCAGCCAGCTGCCACCTTCTCCTGTCCCATTAAGAGGGGACCCTCCTGGGCCCAACGGCAGCGTCCAGCTCTGGTTCAAGCAGCTCATCTTCTGAGAAGCTGATGTGCAAGCAGGTGTCTTCAGCAGGGGAGAAGGGCAGTGTGCTGTCCATGGGGCTGCCCAGGGTGGCCAAGTCCTTGGCCAGGGCCTCGCTGGCTGCAGGGTCATGGATGTTGGCCAGGGGACACACCTGCCCTCTGTCTCCAGTCCTGTCCTTGCCCAGAGTGGGCTGGCAGGTCCCAGCAGGGATGGGGTCCATGCTGGTGGCAGAGCTCCGTGCAGGAGTCCTTGCCTCAGAGTCCAAGAGTGTGAGGGAGCTGGCGGTGATGCTGGTGAGGTTGGAGATGCTGGGGCTGGGCAGGCTCACGTGGGGGACGCTCTCAGGCTTTGCCTCCAGCTCCAGGCTTGGGGAGGTCTTGCTCGACCTTTTGCGCAGGATGGGCGGTGGTGGGTTGAGCTTGGGAATGTGCTGCTGCCTCCTGGAGAGCAAAAGCAGAGAGGAGGTGACAGAGGAAGAGTGCTTGCTTGCACAGGCTTGGCTGCCCCAGGCTCAAAAGCCTTTTGCTGGGTCCCATCAGTGCAACCCATCACCTACAAATGCTGGAGCAGGGGTGAAGTGATGTGGCAGGGATGATCTCATGGCAATGACCATACAGGGGGATGGCTACAAGGGGCTTCTCACCCTGGCTCTGCCCTCCAGAGGCTCATTGCCCCCAGTCTGCCCGTCCCTGAGCACCCTGAGCACAGCCCTTCCTCCCCAGCTCCTGACATGGGCTCTGCTGCCACCAGCCTTCCATAACATGGTCTGTGCTGGGGGAGCCCTGCTGAGGCAGCCAGGGGATGCATGAGGGTCTGCTGAGGTGGCCAGAGGTGGCACATCCTACCTGTCCTCATCTCCTCTGTCCTTGTCATCCATCTTCTGCCGGCTGCTCCCATTGAGGAGGGTGAACTCGCTGACCTCGGAGCCTTCCACACGCCGGCTGAG
Source organism: Phaethornis superciliosus (assembly GCA_023637945.1). Taxonomy (NCBI): domain Eukaryota; kingdom Metazoa; phylum Chordata; class Aves; order Apodiformes; family Trochilidae; genus Phaethornis; species Phaethornis superciliosus. Next base: position 7,673,429 of record JAJQWJ010000022.1, read on the forward strand.
CCCATCCTGCCCCTCCAGCACAGCCAGGCACTCATCCCCCTCCTTGCTGCCATAGCTGTGGCCACCCCTCTCCAGGCTGATGAGGTTGAGGTAGGAGTCCCCAGGACCCAGGGCTGGCAGCGAGCCAGGGGCCACGGGGCTGCCCAGGATGCTGGCGGGGGTAGAGGTGGATGGCAGGTGGACATCCAAGCTGTAGTGGTTCTTCAGGTTCAGGGAAAGGGACTGAGCCAGGGACAAGTTTTGCAAGGAGCGGTCAACTGGTGAGAGAGGGACGAGGTGTGTGTGAAGGGCTGGGCACCTCCAAGCCAGCTGCTCCCCAGGACCACGAGGGGTGCAGAGCTGCTCTGATGTCCCCCAGAGCTTTGGTGGGGCTCCTACCAGGGGCAACCCAATTGCTCCCTGAGACCACAAGGAGTGCGGGGATGCTCCGAAGGGGAGCACCCCAGCACCCAACCCCACCCCCCCACTGTGGGGACCACTGCACTCACCCGGCTGCCGGTGTTGCTCCCGGGCTTCCAGCACGGTGAGCTGCCTCACCAGGAGGGAGACGTGCTGCAGAAGGTCACGGTTGGTCAGCAGCAGCTGCCGCACCCGGGCCTGTGCCTCGATCCGCGCCGCCGTTTCAGCCGCCAGCTGGTCCTTCAGCAACTGGACCTGGGGGTGATGCGGGGCCGGGGTGGTTGATAACGATGCGGGGGCCGGGACGGTGGTGATGCGGGGCCAGGGTAATGATGAGGATGAGGGGGCCGGAGTGGTGATGATGCGGGGACCGGGGTGGTGGTGATGCGGGGACCAGGGTGGTTGATGATGTGGGGCCGAGGTGGTGATGCGGGGCTGGGGTGGTGAGGATGCGGGGACTGGGGTAGTGGTAATGCGGGGACCAGGGTGGTGATGATGCGGGCCGGGGTGGTGATGATGCGGGGACCAGGGTAGTGAGGATGCAGGGGCCGGGTTGGTGATGATGCGGGGGCCAGGATAATGATGAGGATGAGGGGGCCGGGGTGGTTGATGATGCGGACCGAGGTGGTGGTGATGCGGGGTCGGGGTGTTTGATGATGCGGGGCCGGGGTGGTTGATGATGCGGGGCCGAGGTGTTTGATGATGCGGGGCCGAGGTGTTTGATGATGCGGGGTCGGGGTGTTTGATGATGCGGGGCCGAGGTGTTTGATGATGCGGGACGAGCGCCCCGCACGCTCCGGTACCGGCGGCTCGCGGCCCTCGTGCGCCCCCTGCCGGCCCCGCCGCGTCACCCCAACCCCCGCCGCCCCCCCTCGGGTTGGGGTCCGGCTGCGGGCAGGGGGTGAAGGGGGTATGGGGTGGTTCCGCTGCCCGCCCCGGTAACAGGGAGCAGGTTGGAACAGCGGGGCTGCCCGGCCTGATGCTGCTTTGGGGGAAGAGGCACCGGGGAGAGGGGGGCTTCCAAAAATGGGATGCAAGGGGAGCTGGTGGCTCATGGGGGAGGGGGGGGCGCCGCGACCCCATAGAGCGACCTGGGCTTGTGTGCAGCCAGCTCCATGCCTGGGGGAGGGAATGCCTGCTGCAAGCGGTACTGCGAGCAATCCTGCCAGCTCCGCGGCAAGCAGTGCTGCAAACGATGCTGGAAACAATGCTGCAAGCAATGCTGCGAGCTCCCTGCACTGCTGCCACCCCAGCATGGGGCACTTGTCCCCACTTGTCCCCACTGCCAGCCCAGCCTGGCAGGCTGCTGGACCAGGGAGAGGAGAAGGGTTGGTGCCACCCAAGGGAGGGCAGGACCATACCTGGGCTACAGCCACCTGGGTCTGCTGCTGCTGCTGGAGGAGCTGCTGCTGGAGCAGCTGGAGGCAGTGCTGGGAGGCCAAAGGGGTGATGGAGGCCGAGGAACAAGGGCTGCTGGGGCTGAGCAGCTGCTGGGAGCCAGCTGGGTAGAGGGAGAAGTTCTCGGGATCCTGGGCACAAAGAAATGGGCAGGGTCAGCAGATCGACCAGCCCGGGCTGGGATTTGGATCGTGGCTCCCCATGGAATTGACCCCAGTGTGGCAGAGCAGCCCTGGGTGCTGCCCTTCTCTGTGATCCCCAAGGCAGCATGTCTGTGAGCCCACCTGGCCCTCTATAGCACCGGGGGTCTCAGCTCAGAGCTCGACAGTGTCCCCCTGGCAGTGGGGGTGTTTAGGGTGGTTCCTGTGGCTGCTGCTTCTCTTGCCTCCTGCTCTGTTGGGGCAGCTCCAGCACCCAGAAGGACAAGCACAGGAAAGCCCTCCCTGCCTTTCCAGCCATGGGAACGGCTCCCGAGGGGTGAATTTCACTGCAGCTGTTTCCAGCCAGGCCTTGCAAGCGTTACAATTGTGTGTGATGAAGCGAAGCCATTCAGGGCACCGGGAAGTGCTCACGGAGAAGCTCTGCAGAGCAGCTATTCAGTCGGTTCTGTCCGATATGCTGGTGCCACTGCAGGAGGGGGGGTCCTGCCCTGCTTCTCCTTTCCATGCAGAGCCCCTCTGCTTCAGGTTGTGTCTGAAGTCTGCTCAGCCATGTGCTGTCACCCCACTCCCAGCCCTCGCCTCCCCCCCTGCCCTGGCGCTGGGACACAGCCCTGATGTGGGTAAATCTGGTGCTGGACACCCTGCTCTGCTATGGGGCTGCAAGAGCAGGGAGCCAAGAGGGGGTTCTGCAATGGGGTCTCCATGAAAACTCCCCCTCATCAAGCTGTGACACAGTGACTCTGAGCAGAGGGACCCCAGCAACAGCAGAGTTTGTGGACCACCCCCCAGCCCACCCCCAGTACCTGGCAGTTCTTATCCCTTGAGGCTTGCCCAGGTTTCAGTGTGCTGATGTCCCCCCTGGCAGTGGGCAGCTCTCCAGGTCCCCTCTCAGACACACAAATGCCATCAGGGTCGAGGCCAACCTCATCTGCACCCGTGATCTTGGAGCCCTTTATCTGGTGAACTTCAAACAAGACAGATAAATAAACCTAAGCCCACCCCATGCAGGGTTGCAGCAAGGAGCCCCGAGCAGGGCTGGCAGCCAGGGTGACATCTCAGGGACAATAGTGTGGACTCACTCCAAATTTTGGTGTGCTGTGGCAGGGATTGGGCCAGCTCAGGGGCTGGCATCTGTAGAACCTCACCCTGCTGGTCCAGGGGGGCTCAGCCTCTGCCCTGCCTGGTGCTTGGGCTCTGCAGATCCCTCACGCTGCCCCATCCGAAGGGGCCAGAAGCTCTGGCTGTCACTCAAGCTGGCCCACGAAGGACGTGCCACCTTGCAGCTGCCCACCCCAAAAGCACCCTTGCCCATCTGCCCGAGCCGTCTGTCACCTTCCAGCGGCTGCTCCTCCGCAGATTTGTCGCTGGCACCATCCGCCTGCCCGTCAGCGTTCTGCAGGGCGTGCTGCAGGCTCAGTTTGTGGCACACCTCGAACGCCTGTCCCACCGTCCTCACCACCCGCATCGCCTGGCTCTGCGGAGCACACCCACCCCGGTCAGCACCGCTACCTCCCCCTGAGGGTGGGAAAATGCTTCCCATCCCGGGGAGGCCCTGGCTGTAACCCCAGGACCATCCTCCTACCTTCTTCTTCGATTTGAAGACGTTGCACCTGAAGGAGTTGTTAGCGCCGTCCCTTGCAATGTAACTGAAGATTTTTAGGTCTTGAGAGTCGTGAGACACGTAGAAGATTCTAGGTGGGAGAAAGACAAAGGGAATTAAACGTTCTGCCCCCCCAGGCAGCCTCGGAGGCTCCCGTGTCCCCACACCAGGCTGGCTCACAGCACCCCAGGCCGGAGGAAGGATGTGGTGCTGGTGAATGGTCCCTGCTGGGAGTCCCAAGGCAGGAGGCAATGGATCTAAACAGTACTTCTGGCTGGCTGGAAAACCTTCTGAAGCAGGGAAAAGCTTTTTAGAGGTGCTGTGGGAAAGCTAAAAAAAAAAAAAAAAAAAAAAAAAAAAATCGATAGTATTGAAAAGTATGTGGCTATTTTTAGCCCCAGCAATTAATCCTGGCCTGGGCTGCAGTGTAGCACAGCTGCCTGCAGAGTGAATGTCCTGCCTGCCTCGGTGCCACCAGCCTGGGGACCCCACACAGGCCCTTGGCAGCAGCAGGCAGGTGGCACAGGACAAGAGCCAGCATCCCATGGAAGCCTGTCCCAGGGATGCTGAGTGGACTCGGAGGAGTTTTTCTGACTTTTTCTCCTGCCTGTGCTGCAAAAGCATTTTAAAAGACCTTTTTATATATTTGATTTAATCAGGTAAAAATGTGAAAAGTGAGTTCTGCTCTGAATAGAGCAGAAACCAAAGGGATTCTGGATATATTTTCCTTCTTTGTAATTGGAATTTTTTTTTGTGTTGAACTTACAGTTGGAGAAACTATTGCCTATGTACTGCATCTTGTCATAAGCTGTAAAAAATGCCAGAAGGGAGAGCTAGGCTTGGATAATGCATCAGCACATCCTCCACTCCTTATCCTGTCCCCAAAGGCTCTGACCCAGAAAACCAATGTTGGTGATCCCAGCCCTTGGGCTGTGGGCTTTGTGCTCCTGGTACAATTACTCCCTTGGCAGGTCTAACAGTCTGCTGCAACCTGTGCTCTGAACTGTGTCTGCAGGCTACTCACCATCACTGGGCTTGTCTTCAAATAAGCAAATAACCCCATGGGCTCTGAGGCATCTGGGTTGGGCTTGTGGCCTCCAAAATTATTTGATTTCCCACAGCAGGTTCCATGGAAAGTCAGTGTGATCAGGCCACATCCTGTTGAGGCTCATTCCCTGTAAGTACTTACACCTTTGAGTACTTCAGAAGCACAGAGTGATCCATGCTCTGAAGGAAAGCCACAGGAAGTCTGTCTTCAGAGTCAGAATCCCAGAGTAATTCAAGTTGAAGATATCTCTGGGGGTCATCTAGTCTAACCCTTGCCCAAAGCAGAGCCAGCTTCAAAGCTAGATCTGTCTGTCTCACTCTGAAAAATGCATAAAAGGATTCCTCATCAGCAGGACCTTTGCCACCTTGTTAATTTTTCATGCTTCTTTGGAAAGCCAGCCTTGGTGGAGGTAACTCAGCAAGTGGGAGGAGGGATAGACATGGCTTGGGGCTGCTAAGAACCCCAAACCTGGAGCCCTGCCACGTACCTGTACACAGGATCGTGCATCACCACCATCTTACTCTCATCCCAGGTCCACTCCTTTCTCTGTAAGCAGAGGGCAGAAATGAAATTACAGTGAGAAAAGTCCAAATGAAGCTCCACCAGGCTGACGGGCAGGAACCCTGGGAAGTGCTGTGTTTGTCCCCAGCCAAATCCAGGCTACAGCATGACAACATGAGCAATGGCTGTTTCACTGGTGTCTTGCATAAAAATAGATTTCTTGTTCATTTATCATATCAGTTCATCTGATCACAGCCTCCAGGGTGGAACATGGACATTAAGATTAATTTATAGCATCAAATATGCAGGAGAGTAAAGCGTTTTGGGGAAGAAGGCTCTGAGCTGGGGTGTAGGAGATCTGGGTCCAGCCTCTGGCTCAGCTTATCCTGGAAAGAGCTGAGGGGTGCTCAGGAAAAAGCTTACCAGTGTTAACAGGAAAAAGGAACTATTTCCTGAAAGCTTGATGTTTCTTGATAGAAAAAAATTTTCTTCCCATAGTGTACTTTTCTCAGTCTCTTTTTCATCAAGGTTTTGTTATTGTTTTGATGAAAAATGTGAAAAATTGAATATTTTCTTGTGAAAATTCTGAGTGGATTTTAAGACCAGGCCAGCTGTGGTTAGAAGTGTGACTGTCCTGAGCAGCTGTAATACTCAGACACAGTCATAGCCACATTGTGGGTGCTCTGGCCCTGGGTGCCCCAGCATGACTGGAGAAGTCTCACCTTCTGCTTCTTGCGCAGGATCACCTTCACCCCATCCACAGACACAATGATGTTCACTTTCTTCTTCTTAATGTTCTTGGCTTTGAATTCATACTGATGGGAAGAAAAAAAAAAAAATTAGAAGAGAGGTAGGACTGGGGGGTACCTGGAACAGCTTGTGCTATTAGTGTTTGACATGAAAAGGTCAGGTTTGTGTTTAATCCCAACTGGGATTAAACTGGGAAGTGGGGATGTGTTTTACCCTGCTCAAAAAATCCATACTGGGAAGGACCCACTGCCATAGCTGGTGCTGGGCAGGATCCTGGTTTTGTCAGGAACATCCCATAGGAGAGGTACAAGCAGGGCTCGATCCTCTGGACAGCATCCAGAGAGTGTTAATTTGGATACTGGAGGAACCTTCCCATGTGTTGTCCAAGCCTGGTCCTGTGGGACCTGCACCAGGAGATGGCACTTGCAGTGAACACCAAGAAGTGATTTATGGCACCTCCAGTGCCCTTGGATGTCAGAGCTGCAGAGCATGGGGAATATAAACTCACTTATGAATTGTAGGGAGGGCCAGATGGGTGGCAGTGAGGCAATTATGCCTCCCTCATTTACATAATTGCATTAACCTCAGCGGGCTTGGTATCTCTGGAGAACTCAGCTCCTCACTTGCAGGCATCTGCAGTCTGAACTCACCTCCTTTTGTGTTAAGAATTGAACTCCTGGATTTTAAATGTTGCTTTTGCTGACAGCTAGAGGTGTAGCAGAGCCCTTCCACTCCACAGACCAGTGTATTTACAGTGCTGGTCCTTATTGGCCCTATATTAGGCACTCTCTTTGACTGTCAAATATGGCATTGTGATACCCTCTGTTTTTTAACAATCCTATCTGAAATCCAGCTTTCCTGAGCCAGATACTCCATTTAGGTAAACCAGCACATCCATTAGTGCCAGTGCAGTTACAGTAACAGCCACCATTTACCTATTAAAAAAAAAATCCTTGGGATTAACTCAGTTTCTACCGTAACCATCCCTGGAAAGCAGAGGTGACAAATCCCCTGCTCTCATAGTCTAATAATGCCAATGGTGCTATAATGGAGCTGAGACTCAGCAAAGGGGACACGATGGGGACACCACTGCCTGCTGGCTCTGCCTGTGTGAGGCTACAGATGTGGAAGCAGCTTGCAGGCTTTTCCTGCTAAGGTGCCAGGGTGCTGAAGCAGCATCCCATGCCCCCAGGCCAGCCAGGTGTGGCACCCAGCAGTCCCAGGGGAGACTGAGCTGTTCTGAGGGGCTCCTGGAGTTGGGAGGTGCCTCTGCTCCAAATCCATCCCCTGGGATGCCTCTGCCACATCCCTGTGGAAAAGCAACACAACCCGTGTGATTGGCAGATGCAGAGGACAAGGTGATGCCAAGCAGTGCAGTGCAGCTTGAAGCCTACCAGCACTGTGCAATTAGACATCTAATTAGAAATCTTATCTCTTAATGCAGTCAGCGGAGCCGCAGGTAGCAATTGAGATGTTAAGGGAGTCCAGGTACCTCTTGCAGAAACCTGAAGTTGAAGGACTCTGTGTGTGGCAGCTGAGCACTGCAGAGAAGACAGCATCTCCCCAGCTCCTCAGCACCCATTGCAAGCCTTGCCAGTCTTAGAGGCAGAAAATTGGGTGGCTTTTATGTTTATCAGGCTTTTGATGCTGCTCATTGAATTCTTAGTAAGGCTTACGGTATCAGACAGACCCTGGATTAAACCATAGCTTTTTGATCTCCCCATGAATTATTACTCTGAGACAAGCTCTTTAAAAACCTATCTATAGTCCCATTGCGTGTGAAGCCAGAGCTAAATTTGCTGTACGTGTTTTTTTATTTATAGGGAGGAGTGAGGCTCTGGGTGAGGGGATGGGTGTGCCCAGCAGGCAGCCAGGGGCACCCATAGGATGTGCAGAGATGTCTGCAGGGCCAGGCACCCAGCAATGCCAGTCCCAGAACCTGAGAGGGCTTCTCCCACCCTTCACCCAAGCAAGCCCTGGATGCTGGAACCTCCAGCCCAGCCTCTCCAGGGGCTCCCAGTTCCACCAGGCTGCAGCTTCCCCCTCCACTCCACTCAGTATGGCCAAACTGTTTTTCCTTGTCTGCTTGCATGAATGTCAATAAAACCCAGATAGATTGTTCTGCCCTCTAAAGAGCTATTTATCTTTCTTTATACACAAATGGCTGGGAAAATACTAACTGAGCTTTCCAAGAAAGAACGAGTAGTACAGTGTATTTTCCCCTTGTAGCAACAGGAGTGCAATTACATTCAAACAAGGCTCTTTACTCAAAGGCTTTAAGCAAAGTCCAAGTCTAGATTTTGCAGAGATGCTTTTTCTTTCTCTCTTGGATGGAAAGGAATAATCAGGAGCAGCAGCAGCACATCTCTGGGTGCTGCCAGGAGTGATGGTGGGTCTGTAATGCCAGGGAACTCCACCCAGCTCGGCTCTGGGACAGTACAGGTACACAACACCCCCACACATTGTCTGAAGCAGTTTTGACCCCTGCAATCTGCAGGCAGCACCCTCAGGCTCTGCTCAGGATGTGTCCCTTGGCCACAGCACCAGAGGTGAGGAAGGAGGCCACTGAGTCCCTGGTCCTGCTCACTCCATGCAGGTTTGCTGCTGCAGCCTCGCTGGGCTCCCCACACCAGAGTTAACTTGGCCTGAGAATCAAAACCCATTGGTCCCCAAAATCCTTCCTAAAGGGTGAAAACTCTCCAGCAACGGGCGATATGGGATGGTGAAGCAAGAAAGGCATCTGGGGAGAGCACAGTGCCATGGGGACCAGGACCCTGCCAGCCCATGCCATGCCAGCTTGGGTCGGACTCTCTCTCCATCCCTACATGTAAGAGGCAGATGGGATACAGCTTCAGCTATTTAATTGCTTCCTATCAAGCAGGAATCAGTATTTTAATCAACTGTGATTTACAGAAGGACAAAATGGCACATGGAAAAATGCATTCCCAGATAGTGGATTCATCTCCTACAAAAATGTTCATGTATAAACCAACATACACCTGAGCACGAGGCTCCTGGTTAACCTGGTATTCACTGCTCATTTTTTTTCATACTATTTAATTGATGTGATTTTTTTTTCCCCTAAATTTGTCAAGGTAAACAACAAATTCAAACCTACACAGCAATGTTCATCTTCTCTGCTGCCTTCTGATATTCAATCGTTATTCCCCTGCTGCTTGTGCTGTCCTATGGGGGAAAGCTTTCCAAATTTTAAAGGGTCTAGAGTCGCCCTTACAAGTGGCAATTCAGCAGGAAAGCCTGGCAGCTTTCTTAACTATGGAGACAAGATGGGACATCTTATAAAAAAATGCAGGTCAAAAAATCTCATTTAATTTAGCAGTGTCATTAATTCTATATCTGATGTGTCTGACCTGGAATACTTTCCATTTCTGCTGTTAAATCCCTGTGTTCAAGTCCTTGCCTTTCCTACAGTCCCACATACTGTTGGCATGTAACATTAACTCATCCAAGAGCTAGAGACTGTATGACTAGAAATGTTAATGGTGCTGCATAATGCATATTTCATCTGATAATTCCACCCAAGCAGATATAAATTACACATGCAGTTACCAGCTTCCATCTGCTGATGAAAGAGATGGGCTAATGCACATTGGAAATCATATGCAGTTTCCAGCAGTAAGAGCAACTTGCATGAATAGAGTTATTCAAGGAAGCAATTCTTCATGTGATTAATTACTGAAGGTATCAGGGCTTTCATTATGCAAATGAAAACTGTCATAAAATAGAGAGTTTGCAGGTCTTAGAGGCAGCCTCTGTTTCCAAAAAATGCATCTTCCTCATTAACAAAGAGCAGAAAGGCTGAGAGAGGCAGCAGAGCTCCCCTGCCACGGCTCGGGCACTGCTGCTGTGCAGCCCAAGTTGCGTTAAGGGAAACGAAGGCAGAGTGCTTGAAACAGGGCTCAGTCAGTGGTCCCAGGCATTGCTGCCTAAGTGCTTTGCATGCCCAGAGGAAGCTGCTGTAGGCCTGGAAATGGTCATCCTCTTCCTGCAGCTGTAAATCCTCCGGCCAGCCCTTTGCCCGCTGCCCCCCAGCCACCTCTCACCGTCCCGTCCTGGCAGGCTCTGGGATGGATGTGTCCATAAACAACCCTACAACAATGAGCAGTGCCAGCCCCTACCCAAACCTGTCCTGCCGGATGGACACAGGGAGCATGGCAATGAGGAGATGAACCCCGCTGGGCTCTGCCCCCCAACACACAGGCTCCAGGCTGCATCCCCGGACCCCTCCCAGCCCCCCTGCCCTGCCCACTGCCACCTCCCATGCCAACTGAGAGCCGTTTTAGGAATTAAAGCCGTGACAGGTCCAAGTGCTTCAAGGTCAGGAATGTTCCTGATTTCAAACCAGACTGCCCCGCACAGTCCCCGCTGCTCTTGGGATCTCCGGGAGCGCTGCTGCTCCGCGCCGGTTCTGCAGAAACGCTCCTGAGCTCTTCTCCCAGCAAGTCCAGCTCCCGCAGTGTCACTTCCCAGACCCTTTGGATCACAGGCTGCCATCCAGCCTCCAATCCTGCCCCTTTAAGCCACTGTGGCCCCTTCAGCATCACGTCACATCACACCATCACGTCACATCACATCACACCATCATGTCACATCACGTCACATCATCACATCACATCATCACGTCACATCACATCACACCATCACGTCACATCATCACATCACATCATCACATCACATCATCACCTCACATCACATCACATCATCACGTCACCTCATCATGTCACATCGCACCCTCTGGGTACACCGGGCAGAGGCATTTTCCCCAGTCAGCCCCAGCCCATCCCTCGCAGCCTCTGCCTGGAAACCACTGGTTTCTGGCCTTCCCGTGGTTTTTCTTGGGAAGCATGTGCCCATCCGAATCCTCTGACCTCCCCGTGCCCGGCGGTGGGGTGCAGGGTCCCGGGGATGTGAATGGGGCCGGGCATAGTCTGGGTCTGTGCTGCAGTAACTGGGCAACACGGACACAAAAGCAATGCAGGAAGCGGTGGAGGCCAGGAGTGAACCTCCTGCCCAGTGGAAAAATGAGAATTTATGATCCTTGGAAACATAAAACTGTTTAGTGGAAAGCAGAAGCTGAAGAGGGAGTACAATAGGCAAGGAGAATGCTGGCAACATACCCAATGTCTTTTTTTTCTCATTTAAATTAGCCCCTTCCCTCATCCAACATATTCTCTGCAGATGCCCCAGCCCCCCCCCCACACTCTGAACTGGAGGGGCCCGAGGAGCTACCATGGCCCCGCCGGGTTCCTGGGAGTCCCTGGAAGGGCAGCCCGGAAATGTGACCAGAGTTCATCACACTGGGATGGTTTATTTATTCCTAGTTCCGTGCTTTGGCAGCAGTGCTGCTGTCTGCAGAGCCAGGCAGGGCTGGGACTGCTCTGGTGATGCTCCAGCCCTGGAGCTGGGGTGCCAGGAGGTGGCTTCAGGTCCCATGTGGGGAGCAGTAATGTGGTCACCTCAGGTCAGGGCTGGTGGCTGCTGGTCTCAGCTGTCCCAGCCATTCCTTCTCTCCTTCTCCTGTTTTTGGAGGCAGACAGTCAAGGGATGAGGTCACACATTTAAGTGTGACCCTCCCTGTCACCTTCCTGACCCCAGGAAGTTTCTTTCAGAGCTGGGAACTGGAGGCAGGGGTACTCTTAGGCTGGCCAAGGGGCAGGGGTGTCAGACTCCAGGATTATGGAGTCCCAGCACCTGGCTCTAGCTCCTGCTACAAAACCTCCCCCCAGCCCCAGCTTGGTGGACCTGTGAAGAGGTGTTAATGGTCCTGAGCTGCCTCACCTGGGGTCTCCACCCACACCACAACCACTTAAACTCTGCTCAGGACCTACTCCTTGGGTCTCTGTGTAGGATTGCTGGTTTCCTGCTCAGCTGCACCTAAGCCTGACCCTGGCATGTAGGATGACTTTCCAGCTTTGTTATGGCACTCTCTTATCAGCATGGACCTATGTGATGATCCGGAGTCTTGGTTAAACCTGATCACTAACCCAGGGTCTGCTCTGCTCACCTCACTCAGGTATGATGGGATGGTGTCCCAGCTGTGGACTGAGGGGGAAGGAAGGATGAAGGACTGTGGCTATGCTTGTTTGGTCATTAAACTTTGAAAAACCTCATCCCACTCCTCTGTTGGGAAGAGGCTGTTTGGGCTTGGACAATGGGAGCTGCAGGAACAGAGCAGGCAGGGGCAGGGGGGATGCTGCCTCCAGTCTGGAAGCTGGAGGTTGGCCTGATAAGGGCAAAGCAGAGAGATAAAAGGGCTGCTGCTTATCCAGGTCTCCTTCTCCCTATCTTCAACTTCTTATCCTTGGGAGGTCTCAGGCAGCCTTTAAGGACAGATCACTCTTTCCACATAAGGGTGAGGTGGTGAAGTGAAAGGATGTGGCTGGAGTTCAGAGGTTCCTCTGAGCCAGACAAAAGGATTCAAAGAGTGGCCTGAGCTATACCCAGGGGGGAGAACAGAACTGCAGGGGCTGAGAGCTGATGGGGAGACCAGCAATGGCTCTTTAATTAGTCCCTTCCACCTCTAAAAACAGGCAGACTGTTCTGGAACACAGCTGCTTTGCCTGCTTTTTAAAAAAGGGTGTGATAGAAGCAGCCTTTTCATTGCCTCCTCCCTGTCAAAGAGATAGAGCAACACCCCTGAGCTCCATCCCCAGAGGCACTGGCAGCCTCGAAGCCCACTGCAAGGTGACATCATCTGCCCTTTGGTGCCTCTCTGACAAAAGCTCCCTTGTGTGACTGTCACTTCCAGGAACCCCCTGCTGTCCCCAGGTTTAATAGGGAGCTTTCCCACACATAGCCCTTCAGTCCTGGGCTCACCAGGGCAGGCCAAGCCCAGCTCACAGGGAAGCTGGGTCTTATTTTCCCTCTCTACCTCTATTCACTTTGCAGGGGAAAACAAATTACCTTTTCCATCCACAGTGCTTTGGGTGATTAATTAGTTTCAGTAATGAAGTAGTGTCTTGAGACCCTACCCCAATGGAATCTTATGTACCAGGCACTGAGTGCACAAAGAAATGGTCCCTATCTCTAAGAGCTGCTAGGTTACTGCGGATAAAAAGTGCTAATTTCATTAGAAGCAGGTCACATTCACCTGGAATAACCCTTAGAAGTGAAACTGCAATTATACACTGCAACACTTTCAAGTAATTTTGTATTTCCCCATAAACATCAGTATCAAGAAGCCCTGCAGAGAAGGTCCTGTTGCTCTACACATGATGTTTCAAATCCTAGTTGCCCTCCACTCTGGCATGTAGGACATACAAGGCAAGCCAGAAGATGGGTTTTAAAATTATTTTTTTTAACCTTGTTCATCAATGTTCAAACAACAAAGGTCAGAAGAACAGGAGCCAGGACTCTGCAGCAGGCTCACACCTCTGTCCAAAAGCCTCTGCCTCCCTTTGTGGCTATGGGAAGGTAACAGTATTTTGTTTTCAAACCAGTAACTAAGTCAACCCAGCCCCTGCTCCCAAGAGGGACATTTGTCACCTTTGGATGTCACCCCCCCATGCTGCTGTGCAGCCAGGAGGAGCCAGGTGCCTGCAGCCTCCTCCTTAAAGCCTGATTTGGGGATACAGAGGAGAGGTATGCTGAGCATGTCCACCCAAAGCAGACATTTATCCAGAGGAGGAGGAATCTAGCTTGCTTTTGAGAAGCAACATCTGAGTGACTACCACCTGCTTTTGGTGTTACTGCTTTTGGGTTACTCTGATAAATACTGCAGGGAGGGACCATCCCCTGGCTTCTACCTTGCTATCACACGCTATGTGCATCCTGGGTGCTGCCTTGTGGTTTCTCCTAGCTACCTACTGGGGACATTAGCACTTTTCTTTGCATATCTATAGCAGAGGTAGGAAGCTGGACTTGGCACCTCTATCTTTGAGCAGCAAAACTCAAGCTAGAATGCATGTTTCTGGAATACAGCACAAGTGAAGACAGAAGGGAGCTCCCCCCTCTCCATCCAGATGTCCCTGGGCATCCATCAGTCACATCCAGGTCTTACCCAGACACAAAGATCTGAACAGAGCAGGCACAGCATGGCTGTGCAGCTTCTTGCTAAGTGGTTAGAAATTATTGCTAATAAAATTGCCAACAGATCATGGTAACCCTTCTCTGTGACAATTCTGAAATCTAAAGGCAGATGTCTGAGTTGTCCTTAAAATGCCCATAAAACCCTACTCAAATTTGAAACAAGACTTAGAAGAAGAGAAAGAAAATTCACCATTAATTGTGTCATTTCCCAGACTCCAGAATACAAAGCAGTTCAAGGACTCTATTACCTCAAGAGAGTTACTGAGATTAGTGAATCATTATGAGAGACTCAGCCTGGGTTTAGCTAGTGAGAGTTATGGATAAAGAGGGTTTTATGGTATCAGTATTTATTGTCATCAAAACTGTCCCAGGGCATCACAACTGAGTGCCAAGGCAAGCAAGCAGCCTGGGCTGGGCCTTCAGGCTCTTGGGCAAGAGGCTACTGGTTGATTTGCCTGCTGGCCATTTGCAGGTTTGCAGTGCTGGGCAGAGGTCCATTCCTTGGGCTAGCAGTGGTATCAGCACCTAGGTGTGAAGTTCAGGACATTTATGGGCTCTGTGCTGCTCTCCTACAGGTCTATGATTAACCACAATGTTCCCTGCCCCCAGCTCACAGCTTCTGCAAGGAAGCAAGACAAGCAGGAGACCAGCATTGCCTTGGGGGGCAATAACATGAAAAGAAATAAAAATGTGCCTGAGCTGGACGTTTAGACCCTGTAATCATTAATGGCAGGAGCACAGGGGTTGCAGCAAGACTGAACCAGTCCATGATGGCTCAGGATCACTGAGCCTTTAGTGTTTTGTGAATTGCATGTGGCTCTGTGGTAGGTACCAGGCACTTGAGGCAGCAAGTATTGATGGCAGACACCAGAATTTGGACCAGTTCTGCTGAAGCACCTGTGTGTGTCTGGGGAGTGACTGTGTGCCCTACACCCTCCTGGAGGCACTGGTGATGCTGAGCCTGCCATACCTTGTGTCTGCTCTTAACAGATCTCACTGCTGCTCTTACAGTGGCAGAGGTAATTTCTTTTTAGAAAGAAAACCCTGGAGGTGAGTGGGTTTGGTGGGGTTCCTGGGGACATGCAGGACATGGCTGTGCAGGCAGCAGGGTGACTGACAGCCCTGCCCTGTGATGCTCTCAGACTCACTGTGTGGAAGCATCTCTGCAGCAGCAGTGACAGAAGGAGGGAGGACAGGGGAGTGACTCAGGTGCCCTGGAAACAGTCAGGTTCTTGCCAATTAGTCCAAATAACCCATCTGGCCCAGGGAGAGGCCATTCAGAGAATGTCTAATTGCTACTGCAGGAAAAGAAAACCATTGTGTGATGTCTTTGAAAAACACCCTGCTCTCTCATCAATGTATCCTTCCCTCTAGGGACCCATTCAAAATTTTTATTCTGTAGATTTATCACAGAATTATTTGGTCAAAACATGAAGTAGCTTGTCAAAGTATTATGCTAAGTAGCACTGATTCTGTTTGCCTTCAGGGCTCATTTAGTACAGAGTAAAAAGCAGAAGGAAGCAAGCAAGCATAGAATCAAGCTCTTGTTAGCAAATCTTATTTTGTTAGAGAGAAATCTGCTTTGTGGTCATGGTCCCTCAGGGCCTGCTTTACACAGAACACCAATCCATAAAGTAAAAAGGGCCCTTGCATTTGACAAAATCAAGACAAAGGCACCCACTGTTGTGGTACCAGGTCCAGCCTTCCTCCTGCATCCAGGGCAGGCACTCAACCTAAGAACCAGAAAGGCTGAGGTCAAAGCACCAGGTTACACCATAGCTACAAGCTGTTCCTAAATTTATTGTTCACTGCATGTAGATAGTTTCACCCACGGGACAGGTTTAAGTGTTTGTATTTTCACAAACCATTCTGTTTTGCTCCTGAAACATCTCCCCCTGCTCTGGTGGAAATCAATGCTGTGCTTCTGACATCTGCCACACCATGGGCAACCCCAGCTTCTGACTCCTTGCCCACTCAGATTAAGGCACCTCCTTGTTAACAAACTAATCCAATGTGCTTGCAACCACTCTGCTTGCCATCTCAATTACGTTTCTTTTTTCAGACACCAATAATGCAGCAGCTTTGAGCTGGGGCTGATTGTTCTACACCAGAATGTAATTTGAAAGCCATTATATTCCATCCCTGTAGTACTCTACAACCAGTAACATAATTGTTGAAAAAGACACTTTATTTCAAACTAGATAAAAGCTTTGCAGAGATCTCATACATCGGTATTTCAGCTAGTGAAACCAAATGCTTTAGTAATATAATAATAATACTTTTAAAGCCACTTTATTTTATAATTAAAAGGTACCTGCCTCATTGCCAAGATTTAGCATCAGACAAAAAGCTCTGTCTTGTTCTATCTAGTCCTAATGTTTTAATTTAGCCTTTATGTATTTAACTGCTGCTTTTATTAGCCTTCAACTCAATTCCAATCCATCATGACTCTTATGCAAAACAATATTAATGTGCCTCACTAGTTCCACCCCCTCGTTGGAGATGCCATCCAGTTCTCAGCACTCTGAGACAAACATTAAAAGGTCACCGTTGCTTAGAGATGACACATTTCACTGATCCCTCCATCCATCTGTTATCAATCATCCATGGCACAGTCTCTGAACTGGGTATAAGAACTGCAGGGTCTGCAATCAGCAGTCACTTCTCAAAAACCAGGCAAAATCCATCCTGTTATGAGCTTCTTCCCTTTGTGTTACTATACTAGGAGGAGCAGAAAGTGGCTAATCCAATCTTGGGTTAGTCTGAGACATGGCAGATTCAATTCTTCCATGTTTTTAAAGCCACTCTTCAGTTCATGGAAATTTTCCATGAGGCTGGGGAAGCAGTGTAGGCATGAAACACACCCTGCCAAGGGGATCCCAGGATGGAGACCACATGGAGAGAGCCCTAAGGAGCTGCACCTGCACCACTCAGCCTTCTAATCCCAACCTCCCCCTTCCTTGGGTCCTCATGGTGAGGGACCCCTCAGAGACACAGTCCCCCCAGGGTTTTGGCTAATTTAGGCTGCAGGGCACACTGGGAAAGGGGAGGCTATAAACCTCAGTGAAAGCCCTTTCTGGAGGTGGAAGCAGTGGTTGGGAGGCTGCAGCTTTGTCTGCTGTGAGATGTGGCTCAGCTGGGGTCATTTGTTTGCCTGGAGAAATGGATCCTTGCTGAACCTTCTGCCCGAGGGCTCTCCTCCTTCCTCAGCATCCTGACAATGCCTGTGCTGCAGAAAGTGGGGCTGTCACCTCCTGTTGTAAGGTGGTTTCTTCTCCCAAGGGCATGTCTGTCAGGTCTGTTACCTCCTGAAAGACCAGCAAAAAGCCTGTGGGAACCAAATTCAGGTGCTGTCTGTGGTGTGGAACAGAAAATGCTTTTCAGTAGAGCTGGGCACTGAATAGCAGTAGCTTTAGTACTGCCTGAACTTGTTAAACCCACTAACTAGTCCTCTGGTATGGGAGAAGGCAAAGAACCTGCTGAGGCAATGAAGGAGCAATAGGAAGGGATGGAAAAATCCACTGTACGATGAACTGGGTTCATGGCTCTGTCTGGGCACAGCACAGATCCCTGCAGAGCTGCTGCCTGGATGGTAACTGATGGTTTCCAGGGCCTCTGTCTCCACACCTAGATCTCCTCTGGAGGATTAGGAGGCAAAAAGCTCCTGGCATGGCTCAGGTAGGACCCTCAGAGCATGTTGCAGGACTCCTGCCTGCAGGGAAGTTCAGCCTGATCCCCATCCCCATGCAGGAGCCTCAGCTATAGCTGCAACAAATAGAGGAAAACAAACTAATGAGGTATTAGGGCTAAACTTAGCCGCAATTAACACTCAATTACCATCCTGAAAACACTCACTGTATTTTTGCAGGGCTTGGAAAGGTAAAACCAATTAGCTTAATCTCATGTGGTTTCTAACCTTAAACTGCCTCAGATGTCAGTCATGGATGGGACCCTGGGTGTGTTCCTGAGACCACAGAGTTGGAGCTAAGAAATCTGTAATGGGACACAGCCCTGCCCAGAGGTCTGAGGAAGAGAAGGGCCCTCAGGCAAGAAGCCCTTGAGCAAAGGCATCCCCTCTGCTCTTGATGCCCCTGTGCCAATCTCAGCTCTTAGCTCCTTGTCTGCAAGACTGTTCTCTGAGCCTGTAGCTTTCTTGTGGTGCCTGGTAAAAAAAGCCATCTATGATGACCTGTTGTGCATCTCCTTCCAAGTGCAAATTCCTTTTTTGTTTTTTTTTTTCACCTCTCTGATAAACTTCCAGTCTGTGCTGACGAATAGTTGCAAACTCTCCTTCTGTACCAAGATCAGAAAAATGACATCTGTATTTGCTTTTGAACCACTGCAGTTTACATTGGCATGGCTTTAGGTGTGAGGTGCTATGTGGAGCCAGCCCAGCTACCAGATTGGGAGCTGCTGGGGTACAGGAGAGGCAGGTCCTGTGCAGCTGTCCCTGCTGCCTCTGCTTCAAGAGGCTGCACTGTAGGATTGTAACTTTTACTCACCCTGCTTTCAACTGATGTCAATGCCACTGGTTGATATTTGGCAGTGAATATAACTTAGAGTGTGGCTGGATTGCATTTCCTCATTAGAATACTATGTGGGAAAGTGGCAAATGTTGAGACTCTGCTTAGGAGCAAGGATGAAGCCAGAACAATCAGGGTAAGAGGGAGGCTGAAGTGAGAAAGTGGTTCTCATGCCAAGGAGAACTCAGACATTTCTCATGTATCCTTCGTCAAGGTTTAGAAATGTTCCTGCCTCTCTGACACAGTGGCCTCTGGGAAAAAAAGACTTCTCAATTAAATTAAGCCTAAGAAATGTGGAGGTAACAAAAGAAGCACATTAGTCTGGATGCCTGCCTCCTGCTTGTTCATCCTGGTGCTTGGATGGGCACAGCACCAGTTGGCTGTTTCCTTATGGAATGATTAAATAATCCAATATCTGACTCCTTTTCTGAGTGCTGATACCTGCTTAGGTCCAAGGTAGAGCTTCCAAACAGACCTGAGGTTCCCAGGCTTCGTAGAATCTGAAGCGAAAATTCCAGGGAAACTGTTTCTCTGCCTTATAGGTAATTAAATGGAGTGACTTGGGGAACTGCTGGCAGCAGGATGCCTGAGGGGACAACAGGCTTTGACACTTACTCCTACCATGTCCTTGTACAACTCACCACTCAAAATAGCAGCAGCATTTCACCAGGGCTGCTTGCCTGGCTGGGAAGTGCTGGACTGAGGGTAGCGTTGCTCTGGAAAGGTGACAGCTGACTCTTTCTCCTCTGCTCAGTGCTAGCTCTGTGGACGCTGGAGAAGGGATACAGGACATGTGATGTTAACCCTTCACATAACATCAGTCATTCCCTGGTCTCCTGGAACAAGATTTCCCAAGCAACCACAGGAGCTTCAAGGAAAGTGTTTTACAAAACCTACCTTTGTCCCTAGGCCTGTACCCATAAGCATCTTTATAAAGCTTTCCTGTTACTGTTTTAGTGTGTGGGCTCCACAACACCTTCCCTCTTAACTTCAGTGAGAGCCTTGACCTAGCTAAGGGGAGAACTTGGCTCTTTAGTTGCTCACTACCAGGCACCCAGGAGTACTGTCTAGGGCAAGAGTGACCCTGCTGAGTCAGGGAGCTATGGGAGCCCTCAAGAAGGGCTTTCACACTCTTCATGTTGGCTGCCACTTGACTTCTGCAGGAAGAAAAATCTTGTCTGGCACGTAAGTTCCCTAGAGAGTAGAGTAGGCTCAAATATCTGCAGATGGATCCACTTCAGAACTCTGCCTCTGAGCAGGCACAGCCAGACACCAGCCCTGGAGCAGCAGGTGACAGCAGACATGGTGTCACACCTCTCCCCGGGAGGTGGGTGCTTGGTGCCATGGATTGGGGCAGCCTGACACCCCTGTCAGAGCACAGCCTGTTATTCAGGTCACAAACTAATTTCATCACCTCCTCTGACAGAGCAAGAGGAGGTAGAGGGATTAGTTTGAACCCTGACAGTCATATAATAACGTGGCAGCTGTATGCAGCTAATAATCCACTGGGAGGATTAGCAAACTTAAAGTTGTCTAGCTCTGCATAATGGGCAGCTAAGAACAGCAGCTTCCCTGTTCTACCTATTGCATTTGCATTCCCTCCAGTGGAAGCATAGAACATGATGAGACAAGGTTTTCCAGTCTGTTATGAAATGGGAATCTAATGTGTAACTAATGGAGCATTGCTAGCAATTCAACCAGCACCCCTTCAGTCAGGGATATGGAGCAAAGCTTTACTATGGGAGTGAATCTTAAATACCTACTGCCAAAGAGAAGATCATGGTTTCTGCAGACTAATGGTAAAATGTGTCATTTGAGGCTCTCTGGGAGTAATGTCCCCACAGCCTGTGTGCTCTGTGTGCCTTGAAGTCTGCAAGCAGACTGCTCTGCTAATGCATGGAGAATCTCATCAAACTCCTCCCAGATTCCCTGGTATAATTCATATGCAGGTGGCAAAAGAGCCCAGCACAAAAATCAATACAGTAAGATGCCAATGAACAGACTCAGAAACTGGAGCTGCTACTTTTCTTACTGCCCCTCTCCCTCCCCATGCTCCAAGGACAACTTTGAGTGCTGGGCAGCTCAAGGTTTTTACCCTGGGGCAAGTGCTTTTCATTCCAGCATCAGACATAGTAGCAGGAAGGCAGTTTCAGAGCTTCTATCAATTTCCTAATGAATAACTCGAATAACCAGCCCTGTCAGAGCCTAGAAAAACACAGGGCTGAGACTCCTCATCCTCCTCCCCAGGCCCCTTCTGAAGTGGCAGAAGCAATGAGTAACATTCTGCCTGTGCTTTGGGCTGCCCTGTGCTCTGCTGGCTCTGTCACCAGCTGCTCCAGTGATGGCTCATGCTGCCTCCTCCCAAGTGGCAGGGCACAGAGAGCAGCCTGGGAAATGTTGTGCTGGGCCTTGTACTGGGTGACTTTTCTCTTCCGCTCCAGTAAAGAATTCCAGTGGAACAGTGGAGTGCACAAAGGATGAAAGCTTCATCACAACATGCCCCTGCCAGCACTTGGCAGGGGCTGCAGGACCTTTCTTACTCTTGCTCTTGCAGGCACTACCACCCACAATAAGATGGTAGCAAAATACTCGTTTCCATCAATAGTTTCTCCCAGTATTTCCTCCCAGTTGCAACTGGTGCTGTTGAGAGTCCATGGGAAAAAACTCTGGTATAGGGAAGGCCTCTGCATGCAAATGAACACTCCATAAATAACCCCCATCTTCTCTCAGTTCCTAGGTTGTGTACTCTGTGCACTAGAACTCTCTTCAAAGACCTCCCAGTTCACTCTTTATGCTCTAATTAAGGATCAGTGCCAATTAACTATCTTCAATAGAGGAGCATCTTCCGCTCAGCAGCCAGGAAGTGTCTGAATGAGATCCCACTGTACAATACACACAGAGCAAGGGGAAGCCCTCCCTTTTTGGAAAGGGCTTCCAAGATTTAAAAACCCAAGATAGAATACAGGATGCCTGGTTTAAAAAATCTTGTGTGATAAGATGAAGAGAGGGCACCCAAGAACACAGAGTGGTTTTGTGCATGTTATCACCCAGCACCCAAGCATATTATCACATGCTCTGAGATGGATCCCATCACAGTGCTCCCAGCTGCAAAACCAGAATGCAATGCTTTCTAGAAACTGGTATCAAAAACCACTGTGTGGGTTTTCTTGCAAAGGTGTTATCCACTCAGAGACCAGCAGAAGTGCAGTGTCAAACCTGATGTTTAATATTGATTCAGGTCAAGAATTACCTGCAGGTATGCCAGCATCTCAACTCCCCCAGTAGTCCTCACCTATTGCCCCTGCTTCCTATAGCTGTTCACCTGTTCCATAAATAACCAGGCAATTTAGATTGCTGCTGCACTGTGATCTGAGCAAGTAATAGCAGAGGAAAGTAATTTCTGAGCTTGGCTGGAGATGAATACATCAGCTCCCCAGCCAGTTACAGGCCAAGTTTAAAAAGCACTATTTAAAATGAAAATTAGATGGTTAAACTGGGGGGGGGAGGGAGGGAGAGGATAATCCCTTCAGAGCTTTAAATGGAAGATTCTCAAACCTTCAGCTGATGTGAGACATATGAACAGCCTCAGAATTCAGACCCCTGGAAACTTCAGCAGCTGTGTTGCCTTGTGGGGTAGATACACTTGAACTGGTTATCCATGAAGCAGATGTGAGCTACCCACTCTGCTAATCAAAGCTAAATCTGGTCACATTTCACAGGCTGTTCTGCAGAATAAAGGGCTAGAGGACAAAGAGCACAGACTTGATGGTAAGAAACAGGAACTGTAAAACTGTATTGGAGGATGGGGGAAGCAGCAAGGTACTCCATGAGCAGCAGAATCCACGAAGTCTAGACTGTTGGGATTTACATCCAGAAAATCTGCCAGGCCTCTGATATTTCAGTGTATAATAACATAATATATGTTGAACTGTCAATGACTGAGTGCTTTTGAGGAGCAGATTGTGTACATCTCATTTTTTCCACACACAAAAATTCCTCAAACAGACTAAATAAATCTGTTAGGTTCAAAGAGAATCCCCACACCTGCTCAATAGAGGATAGGTTTTTATGTTTGAGTTTTGCTCACTGATCCTTTTGCAAAGAGCAGGGGATGGGTCTATCCTAACATGCCTTAGGAACTTCTGGAGAAGCATGTTACAACCCTGCTTGTGCTGAGATTTGAGCTGCAGATAGGAAGGGTGTGGGGGAATGCAGAGCAGTGCACTGCAATCAAGTCACTCCCCTGAATGTTACTTTTTATTCCATTTTATGGCTCTTTTTGAACTCACCCGAATTCTTCTCATGGCTGCCACAATCTCCACACGGCTGTTGGGCCTGGGCACATCCAAGCTCCCAATGTACTGAAAGAGAGAGCAGTGAGAGAGGCTGTAAAATAATGCCCAGGTTAATGGTGTAGGCTTCTTCAAAACCAACAGCATCTCATGAAATTAATCCCTGCTTAATTAGACTCTGTTGACCCCGGACACAATGGGGACATCCATTGTGGATACTGTTATCAAAGTCAGGGAGAAGTTTGTGGATTTCTGAGGTTGGGTGTCAGCTTCTGACCTCAGGCAGACCCTGGATGTGTCTTTACCAGTGCCTTTTGTTCATCAAGCAGGCAGGAGGACCTGTGAGAGCACACATAGCAGAGGGGAGAGCTCTTGGCTCTGCTGCCAAGTGGGGGAGGCACAAAGCTTCCAGCTCAGCCTTGGGAATGAGGAAAACATGCAGCATCCTGGAGAGTCACCTTGTGTGTGGAGCAAAAGGACATTAATGTTGTAAAGGGTTGTGGTTCACAGCTCTGGGGAAAGACTCAGACATCAGGGGCATCTTGGTGAGGGCAAAAGAACTGCCATGGGAGTGAAAGGGTGAGTGAGTTGGTGAGAATTGGCAGTGTCCTGCCAGAACAGGCTGCTACTGGGTGCAGGGTGCTGGACTTGGTTCTGCTGGGTTCCCAGAGGGTTCTGTCAGCTCCCTCTGTGCAACACAGCCCATCTGCATGGCTGTCACAGGGTAGTGGGGGGCAGAGGGCAGTTTACAAAGCTCAGTCCCCTTCTCAAGAGCATTTGGTTCATGAATTATGTCTGTTTGAGTGTGTGGCTTTTTTTGGAAGTTGTTTCCATGTGGAGGGGAGGAGAAGGCAGCTAAGCAGGAGGCCCCTGCAAACATACACATATGAACAGAGACAAAATGCTTCCCCAAGAGCAGCCCCACAGCTGTCACTTACTGGCATAGTTCTGGGTTTATTTCTCTAACACTTGCAGCTTGCAATGGGTTTCATCTTGAAAAACTTCTGTATGGTAGTGTTTTCAGAGATGAGCTCTCCTGGCTCAGTATTTACTGCTCTTTTGCCTGCCTTGAAATAAACACCACAAGCAATCTGAAAGGTCATCCAGATTTTCTGATGCTTCAGTGAATGCCTTTACAAATTGGCATTTTTAAGAGCAGTTAAGTTCAGCTGTAGCCTTTGGTAAACCACAGGAGAGTCAAACCACTGAGACCATGAGAGCTGGAGGGCAGCAGGGAGGGGAGTGACAGAGCTGGGATTTCCCTCTGCCCTGATGGCCAGGGCTTAGCTCTATCACTCCAGATCTGTGGTGTCTCTGGCTTGCAGGCATTTCCTTCCCTGCTCAGTTCTGGCTGTCAGTACCCTCACAGGTGATCCAGATGGATTCAGCACAGCCCTTCATCTGCCAGCAGAGTTGCAGTGAGGAACACGTTATGCTACCAAAGTTGAATTAATAAGTAAGGGCAAGAAGAGAGGTGGTGACTGCTAAGCCAGTCGAGATTCTCCCAAACCCCCTGCGTTGGAGTTTGGGCAGTGGTGCAGAGCCCTGCCAGCTCACACAGCCCTACACAAACAGGCACCATTCCACATGCAACTCCCAGCACTGGAAGTTTATCCCTGAAGATCATAGAGCATAGGTACAGAGAGTTTGGTATGTGGAGATTAGAGACCAACTGTAGTCAGTAAGAGTGTGAACACCTGGTTGCCAGGGACAGTCTTGTCATTGCCAGCCTTGCAGATGCCTGGTGTGCCCACAGCCAGCATCCTAATTGGAAGAGACAGACTGAGAGCAGAACTGAGCAGGCATGTTACTAAGGTAATACAAACCCCACCTCAGACCCACACATCTACAGCACCTCATCCACTCTCTGAATAGCTCTGGGTGCCTGAAGATGTCAATCCCACTTCACTCAATTAAAGCTACAGTCACTTCACATCTTAAAATCATCAAAACAAGGATTTTTTACCTCAGCATAGTATGTGGCATAGTATTAATTTAAAACAGAGAAAGCAAAGATTAATTGTTTTTCTCTCCTAAGGAAGAGATTTTTTAAAATATGTGATTAACTGGCTATTCAGATTTATTCTTTAGCATGCTTAAATCTTGCAGCTCTTTTAGCAGGAAAAACGAAAAGGCACAAAATCTTTCAAAGCTTTATTTGAAAATATATATATATATGCCCCTTCATTCCAGCTCAGGAGACAGCAGGCATGAATTCTATTTCTAATCTGTGTTAGGCCACCTGCAAAGAGGGGAAAGGAACCCTAGAGTTTCTCCAGCAAAATGCAATTCTTCTTGTCAGCTGAATTATAAACCCATTCCCTGCGCTGTCTACAGAATGTCAATTTCAATGGAGTCACTTTCTCACAGCACTGCTGCACTGCCAGACCATTCCTTATGATCCATGCACAATGCTTTGACAAATATCAGTATTTCTGATACCTGTAGACTGCATGCCTTGAAATGCAGCCCTTGCCTGCCCAGCTTTTCATGCAGGGAATGGGTCAGATGAAGCATTAATATGGTTTTAAGCTGTAAATAACAGTTTGCTGGTTTCCAGGGAAATAGAGAAGTGTTCTCTGGCTGCAGCAGAAATGGGGACCTGCCCGATGGGGACAGGACTGGCACCAGATCCAGCAAGGACATGGCATGTGTGTCTGGCACAGACATCATGTCCCTTGTGCTGTCAGGAGGGCTCTTTCAGGATCAGTTCTCCAATGAAGCACGCAAGGTGGCTTCTGAGGCGTAAAGAGATTTTAAAAAAAAAAAAACAAAAAAAAAAAACTAGGAGAAAAGCAAAAACCTGTTTGATTGTGAAAGTCAAACGTAAAGCTTTCCTAATTCGCTGGTGTTTCCTTTATGCTTCCTCAGACCCAGCACACAGGTGCAGGGGCATCTCCAGAGCCTGGCAGAGCCGTGTCCCGGGCAGGGCTGGAGGGGACACAGCCGCGGTTGTCCCCTTGGCCAGCACATGCCTCGGGGCTGGTGGTCGGCTGGCCCGGGACCCCCAGCCCGCGGGTCCCGGCACCTGAGCTGGGTCTGCAAGAGAGGCGGGGGGAGCGGGCCCGGGGGAGCAGCGGGACTGGAAGGGGCGAGGGGGCCCCGCCGGGACTGGGGAGCGCGTCCGGGGCTCACCTTGGCCTGGAAGTGGATGCCGTGCTGGAAGGCCTCCTCGTTGTGCAGCGGGACGCGGGAGTCGCAGCCATCGTCTACCAGGTTGTACCGGTTCTTCACCGGCATGGCGACGGGCTGGCAGCCCCCTCAGGCCCCGGCCCCGCCCGGCATCCCCGCCGGCAGCGCCCGGCCCCGCGGAGCCCGGGGGGCAGCGGAACGGGGCTGCCGGAGCCCAAGCCCGGCCGCGTTTTGAATGAGCGTCCGCGGGTGCGAACGGGGCCCCGGCCCCCGCCGCGGCGCCATTGGCCCCAAGTTCCCTCATGTGATGCGGGGGGCGGTGGAACCCGCCCTGCCCCGACCGCCCCGCCCCGACCGGCCCCGCAGCACCGGGGACCGGGACCGCCCCCGACCGGGGGTTTAACGAGGGTTTAGCGAGGGTTTAGCGAAGCCGCTCCGGGACTTGCGGCGGCTTCGTGTCGGTAAAGCTGGTTTCAGCGCTGGGCACCCGGTGGAGCCGGCCTCGGGCCTCTGGAAGGGAGATTGGTCCTTGCCGAGTCTCCTCGAGGATAAACCCTGAAATGTCTGGTTGGACTTTGGGTTTTTGTGTTTCTGCTTGTCCGGGCCTGGTGGTGCAGTTTGGATACAGCTGAACACCCCCGTGTTGTAGCCTCCCGGGGCTCAGGAGCACCAAACCCCGGTTCCCCGGTGGGCAATGTCCCTCCTGACAAGCAGATGTTATTAGGCTCATCTGCTGGGTTTGAATCATAGAATCATAGAATGGGCTGGGTTGGAAGGGACCTCAGAGATCATCAAGTCCAACCCTTGATCCACTCCCCCTGTGGTTCCCAGCCCATGGCACTGAGTGCCACATCCAGGCTCTTTTGAAATATCTCCAGGGATGGAGAATCCACTGCTTCCCTGGGCAGCCCATTCCAATGTCACCAGTGCCATTTCCCTTGCTGGACATTCCAAAAAGAGGTGGTTCACGGTGCTCTGGTGTCTGCTGGAGCTCCTGCATGTGAGGGCTGCACTAAAACCATTGTATATGTCCAGAGTTTCTGTGACTTACAGCTCTGTTAGCAATTAGTGCATCCCCACTGTCAGAAGCCCCTGGTACAGCTGATGTCCATGCCTTCCTCCATATGCAGTCAGGGCTTTGGGTGCTCTGTACACTCAGGGTGTTCTTTCCTTCCAGCTTCCGACTGAGGATGCTCATGCTGAGCACACTGTTCCTCTCAGGGGACACCAGCCCTGGTAAGGGATGAGGCACATGGACAGCTGTGATGTTTAGGTTGGATATTAGAAAGAATTTCTTTACGGAGAGGGTGATCAGCCATTGGAATGGGCTGCCCAGGGAAGTAGTGGATTCCCCGTCCCTGGAGATATTTAAAAAGAGCCTGGATGTGGCACTCAGTGCCATAGTCTAGTAACTGCAGCAGTAGTGGTCAAGGGTTGGACATGATGATCTCTGAGGTCCCTTCCAACCCAGCCCATTCTATGATTCTATGATTCTGGCTGTTACTGCAGCCACACGCTGCTCTTTACAGGAATGAGCAGAAATGTGAATTGTGTAGAACCCCAGGGGTGGAGTGTTATATGTGATCTCACCTGGGTTCCCCAGAATTAGTGTATGAGTGATCATTTGTAATTTCTTGTCATACAAATAACACCCCAGCTGCATGTTGTTGGATATTACCTTTTATGTGGCTTTCACACTAGGAAGAGAGAAAACTTTGGCCACAGGCAGTCAGTGCACAACTCCCTGTCTCCATCTCAGGAGTGTTCTTTGGCTTCTCTGAGTACTTGTAAGTTGATGGAAGATGGTCAAGAGCCAAAAAGTAGAAACTTTTAATTAAAAGAGGGAGAAAAAGCACAAAGAATTAATATTGGTTCACTGGCTGTGATCGTACATGTTCAAATATTTTGTGGTATTAGCAGCTCATTCTGGCACTTGTGCTGGGAAGGGTTCTGTGGTCAGGCTCTGTCTTTGCTCAGGTTTTTGTTATAATGTTGTGTTACCCTTTCATTTATATAGTCACATGTTTATGATAATCCCTCTTTTATACAGCATAACTCAAAATGTTTTGGTTTTTTTTTGTTTTGGGTATGTTAATAACTGAATTGGTTTCTGTCCCATGTGCTGCTCAAGATACCCATCTCACCTGCAGATTCATCTGTTTGGTTCTTTGTAGGTTCTTTTTGTGTGATCTCTGTTGTTGTCTAGTGTGTGCTTAAAGCATTCCACGCTGCTTTTCTTCTCTTACATGAATCTTGATTAGAAAAAAAATATCTGTTGGCCTGAATGAATAACATTCAGTGTGCAAATGTCCTTGGACTGATTAAGCAAGATTCATCCCTTTGGTCCTCCTAAACCCAAAGAAGAGGAGATGACACCCTGTCAGCCCATGCTTGTTCCTCCTTTGATGCTAACGCCAGCAAAGCTCAGCTAATAAAACACCTAACACAGCCACTACTGGTGAGTCTCTACATTGATTCTGCAATACTGCATTTTAACTGAGGCATGCGTGAACCTGCCAGGGTGCTGAGCTGCTGAAAGTACCTCCTCATCACCTTCCCATTGCTGCAAGAGCATTCCTATGTATGTCAGAGCAGATGGACTTTGCCTGGGATAGTCACATTATTTAATCTAATAGAAAGGTCAGGATGAAGTAACAAGAATGGTCTTTTTATTTCCATTCTGATGCTCTCCAGTATCCTGCAGATTATAAAATCTTTTGGATGGGGGGAAAGAAACTTCTCATGGGAATCTTGAGAAAAATAAGGCAACTGGGATTTAAAAAAGCTTGGAGTGCCAGACTGTGTTAGATCACAATTGAATGGAGGTGTTTAATATTCCATGTTCATTAACTTCTGTGAACTTTTCATAGGGCTTAGCTCTCTAAGGTTAATGGTCTGTGTTTGAGAATTGAGTTTGAAGGCTGCTAAACTTAAAAAACTGAGAACTTTCTAGTTAGTTTGTTGAACAAAGAAAATTCTGTTACTCCATTGCATGTAAAAAAATATGTGTACTTTTTCCTCTGGATAGTAAATCTGGGCAAATATGTGGAAATTAACAGTTACACAATACATTGTCACGGATTTAGTATCAACAAACCCCCACCAGCATTACCCCTTCTTGACAGAACAGTCAGCCAAACTTCTTACTGGGTATTTGCATCAGATGGAGGTACTGAGCTCCTTATTCCTTTGATGTGAAAAGCAACATAGAAAGTCCCATTTCTCTGAACACAGTGGGAGTGAAGCACCAAAGACAGTTTCTTGGCTCATAGCTTCATGAGTTTTTGCTGAGAACAGGTTTATATAAATTCTATTTTTCAGGCACAAGCTACCAAGATTTCTTTCGTTCTATCTCACATGGATGCACATTTCTGTCTGCATTGACATTTACTCTGCACAGCAGTCCCTCTTCCTATATAGCTCCATTTCCCTCTGTTGTACTCAGAAGGTGTATTCTTCCCTAGGAAAAAAAAAAAAAAAAAAAAGACCTGGAAGCAAAGGGAGGCAAAGATTTATATTCCCCACTATGTAACTGCCTAACCATCATTTAAATTAATTGCTCTTGAGCTTCCATTTGGCAGAAAAAAAGGGAAAAAATCATTAACCCCAACCCCAGCCAAATCTGAACTTTTCTGTATAGGTAAATTATCAAAACATAGACATATGAAGTAGTTAAGGAATGTGTCTTGACCTGCAGTTCCTCTTGTTGGCTTTGCATCAGATAAAACTCTACCACTCATGATCACTGGGTCATAAACTAAAACCTTTGTTTCAGCGGCTATGCCTAGAGGCACCAACCATGTCCCATAAACACTGCTGTGTGACAAAACAGGGAGGCAATAGATAAATTAGGTAGTGTTGAGTGAAATTGTGTGATATTTCCCTCTGTTGTATCGAGGGTTTAAAGAAAACAGAGGCAACTGGCAAGAAAAATCTTTAAGTGAGTCTCTAAAGCTGCCTCAGCTGTGACATGGGGAACTGCCATTGCTTCAGCCCCCCCAGTTCATGTCATACATGTCCTCTGTAGGTACAGGGGCTGCTTGGTTAGATCAGGATATGTCAGGGTTTAACACTGGCCCAGCAATTAAACCGAATAACAGATGCTCTCTATTAATCCCCCCCCCTCCTCCCTGATAAAGAAAGGAGAGAGAACAAGGGAGAGAGACTTATGGGTTGGAAACTAAACTACACAACTTTAATGAAACAGTAATGATAAATAGATAAAATTACTAAATATATACAAATATACAGGAAAAATTGATATCAGGTTCCTCCTCCCTTTCCCCCAATAACTCTCACGTCACCCCCAAGGCTGCAGGGCAGCCCTGGGAAAGTCCAGGCTGGAATCCTGGGGTCAGGAGCAGTGAGGAGCTGGAGGCAGAACACACAGATTCAGGTTGGGATGGATCAGGACAGGCAGAGGAACAGATGGAATCCTCCCAGGATGCTGAAGCAAACAGGGAACAGGTGAGGAAGGGAAGCAGGAAGGGCAGGAAGGGGTTTGACCCTGTGATCCCTCAAATTTATACTGAGTATGATGTGTATGGGATGGAATACTCTGGTCATTATTCTGACAGCTATCTCATCTAGTCCTCCCCAAAGGAGGGAGGGGTTCAGGTGGGACCTCTGTACTCCTTCTGGAGGGTAAAATGTTCTTCAGAGCTGAGCAGTGTCCTTGGCTCTGCACAGCAGTCTCTGGCAGTAACTATAAACATGGAGTGTGAGCAGTCCTAGCAGCAGACACTGAGAAACTTGCTGTTAATTTCAGCAAGTGCAACTATTTACAAGAGACTTAGCTGAAAGCAAAAGTACAAACCAGAAAATCACCTTTATCCTGGCCCAAACCAGGACAGCATAGCAGATTTCTGTTGCTTAAGAAGAAACAGAAGTTTCATGTCTTGAAGGTTCAGCTCAGCAGCAGAGCCAGGCAGCCTGCACATCAGAGCTGCAAGCTGCTTTCATGCATGGCCAGGTCCAAAGTCCTCTGCAGCAGGACTCAGGAATGAAAAATGTCATCCACAATTATGTATATTTTCATCATCTTCTATCATGCAAGTCCCCACACCCCAAGTATGCAGCAAATGTTTTGTTTGCATATGTAGGTCAACCACAAATCTTCGGTGGTCTAACATAAACACTGGGAGCATGTGTACAGATTGAAACCCAGTCTGATGCAGAATGCCACCACTGACATTTCCAAGTGGAGTCTGTTTACCAGATACATTTTCTTCTGACTTTTCATTTTCTAAAGCATTGCTTTTTCTTCATGATTTGTGAAAGTACAACTGACAGAAGATACCATCATTGCAAAAGGAACTGTTAACTTCAGACACAGATGGGCAATTCTTAACGAGTAATTTTTGATTTTTAATAAGAGCTTGAGGAATGTGTTGGGTTTTTTCCAAATCATACATTAAATAATTTCTGAAAATAATTCTTACTTTGCACTGGCAAGAGGCCAGTGAGTTTTAGGTTTTAGATAATATTTCAAAAAGATTGTATGTTCTTTTTGAAAATTATATGCTACTTAGTGATTTCCTTGTCTTGGCTGTCTTTAAAAAAGAAAAATACAGAAAACAATACATTTATTGTCTTTATGATGCTAGAGAAAAGCTAGAAATTTTGATCCAGACTCAGTAACCAGAAAGATCACTAGTAGAAGTCAAAATTATTATTTAAGGAAAATGTTACTTATTAAACTTTTAAGCTTGATGTGTTTGCATGTCTGACTCAGGAATTCTGTACACCACGAGCTGGCAGTGCCATTCACCTTCAGTATGAGTTGCTTGGCTCAGCACATTATCATGATGGGAATCTCATACTCAGTTTACTGTCTGGGAAAGGGCAAGTCTTAGAATTAGGTTTTCAGAGAGAATATTCCTGCAAACCCATGGTGAGTACCTGCTTGCACAGCTCAGGGAAACGGGATGCTCTCTGGAGTAGTCTGACTCTGTGCTATTGCTTTATCAGCAGACTCAGCCTGGTTGCCTGTGCACAGCATGGGAAGGTGTATTTGCACACCCAAACATCAGGTTAACGATGTCATGGTGTAAGTTATAGTTCAGAATAAATAAGTGTGGAGTTGTTGGCATGAGCAAAAAACTGCACAATCACAATTCCCTCCTGTGTAGGAGAGCACACTTTGTTCTGTCCTGCCTGCAAATGCCAGGAAGGGATTCAGGAAAAAAATTCTTTGCTGTTTTGCACAGCCTAACAGATGTACAGCTCTTCTAGACAGAATACACATCCTTGTCCACTTGTTATCACAAGATAGTAACAATTTGTTCTTATCAACAACTCCCTCTGAACAAGGGGCTCAGGAAATAAGCTTGTGCTGAAGAGTTCACCATAACTAAATTTCCCTTCTCCTCACAGGGGATGGATGATTTGCAGTTCCATATTTTTTCTGTCCTGCTGCTAGATCCAGCTTGCAGTACTCAGCAGGATATGCTCTCCTTCTGAATTACCTTGCTACCTTATTACTACCCAGCCTATACTTTGCTCCCCGACCTTGCAGTACCTGAATACCATGTACAGTCTGACTTCATGCTGCACTCTACAGACCATCTCTATTTATCTCAACATGAAATTAAGGTTTTATCCATACAATACAGTGCAAACCATCTGATATATTACTGCTGCTCTGGCAGAGAACCAACTAGTACATTATTAACCTGTAAGAAATACGGATATATAATAATTAAATATAAAAATATTTCTTATTTGCAGTAATTTTGTTTGGTATTTCCCATGCTCCAAAGCCTTTTAATGCCTTGGCCAATCTTAACTATTTCCCTGGCTTTCCTTCAGCACTGCTGACATTAGTGAGGATAAATCTCTAATATAAATTAAAAAATGTTCATCCAGGGGCCTGGCAGTAAAATAAGAGTCAGGTCACCGTTTTATATCACACTCCAGCTGGTAGACCCCAACATCTGGTGATGGTTGTTGAGACAACCAGGATGTGTCCTTCAGTGATGGACACATCAGCCTTGCCAAGGTCACAGCCCCCCCTGAGCTCCTGCTGGCACAGGGAAATGCTCCCAAGTTTTTAATTAAAAACTGTCACAGCTATAAAAAAAGTAATTTGATAGCAACCTGAGAGCAAACAAGAGGAAGTTACGTGACCTCAGCCTTTCCAGTCACTCCACCTTGTAAGACAACACTAATTAATTAATTAGTTTCTTCATCAGGTAAATGGTGGAAGACAGGTAATGCACTAAAAAAAATATGTAGTTAGGATTGCAGGAAAAACTCTAGTTTGCTGTTGAAATAAGGTAGTATTTTGGTGATTAAACTTTATATAAACTACTAGTGGAGAAAGGTCAGGCATCAGTTACTGGCACATTGTGTCTCATGCCTTGGCTTCTCTAAAATACCAGGTAGCATGTGAGGTGAAAATGGGTTATTAATCCAGATATTCCTTAAAACCTGATCTAGCAGGGTAAAATATACATTCCTAAGTCCTCCTGGTCTGCAGAGTGCCACTGTCAGCAGCTGAGTCTCCACACAACCTTCCCGTTTGAACCCGCGGTTTACTTATGTCTCAACTTTTTGCCTTTTTAAAATTTTGCTTCCATTGAAATGATTTCTTCTGGCGTCCTTTTTCTCAGCCCTGCTCCCTGTCAGGAGCACGACTCTGGAGTTAGCTCTGTGGCACAGAATCCTCACTCTTCCTGCCCGTTTCCCCGCTCCCAGCCCGGCAGCACCGTGCGGGATGGCCCGGCCCGCAGCGCCACCGCCCGCCCGCCGCTTCCATCTCCGTTCCCGCCGCTCCAACATCGGCTTCCCAGGTGGCTTTTGACTAAAAATTCAAGAAAACACAGGAACTAAAACGCTACATCGAGGGACGGCAAGGGTGAGGAAACTCCAGATCTGAGCAGCAGCTGTTGTCTCTAAGAGCACCGGCCCTGTGCCGCACGTGTGAATCACTCCACCGCACACTAAGGAGTGGATCTCACTTCTCAGCCACGCAGACAGCGGTTTGCGTGCCGAAAATATCCCCGCCGGGCCCGCACCGCCGCCCTGAGGCGTCCCCCGCCACCACCGGGGTCATTTCCCGCCGGGCGCCGCCCGCTTCCAAGATGGCGGCCCCGCCCGCGCCGTTCCGAAATGGCTCCCCCGGAAGAGGCCCGGCCGCCCTGCCCGCTTCCAAGATGGCGGAGGCGGCCGCCAAGCGTCATTGCCGGTGAGGCGGAGCCGCCGGGGTCACCGCCTGACCGGCGATTGGCCCCTGCCGCGCCCCGTCCGCCGCTCCGCTCTCATGGCAACGGGCGGGGAGCGGGGGCGGCGGTCGGGCCGAGGCGGTGCCGCGGGATGGAGCCGGCCGGGGCCCCGCCGCAGGGCTGCGCCCCGGCCCGGGAGGCGGAGGAGCCCCCGGGGTCCCCGGCCCTCCCCGCCGAGGAGCCGCAGGGCGGTCAGCCCGCCGGGTCATCCTCGGAGGAGGGATTGGCGCTCGCCGCGCCCGGGCGGGAGCGGTGCCGGAGCCGCCGCGGTACCGGCCCGCAGGGCCCTCCCGGACGGGCGGCGCGGGGCAGGGGGAGGCGGACTCCGGGCCGGCGCGGAGGGGAGGAGGGGGTCCGAGCCGTCCGGAGGCCCCGTGTCACGGTGGACAGTTCCAAGGCCAAGACCTCGCTGGAGGCGCTGAAGATCAGCCTGAGGCAGCTCCGCTGGAGGGAGGTGAGTGCCCGGCAGCCCCGGGCCCCTCCAGCCCGCTCTCGGTACGCTCTGCCCGGGCCTTCCCCGCCCACCCCCGGCTCCGGCAGGGCCGCGGCCCGGCTCCGCGGTGGCTCGGTCGGTGGGGCTGGGGACACCTCCCCGCTCCCCCTCCTTTCCCCGGGGGTCTGCCCCTGGCACAGCGGTTCCCCTTCCTCCTCCTCCTCTGCCTCCTTTAACCAGTGCCAGACCGAGCTCCTGGAGCCGGGGGTTGGTCCCGCCCGGTGTCACCTCGTCCCTGGGGTTATTTTTAATCAGATGCCGGGTCTGGGGGCTGAGCTGACTCAGGAGCAAGAGCTCTGTCAGCAGTCACGGAAACCAAAATAGGGCTGGGGTATATTGTAAGGCTTGTATGTACCGTGCTTACAATATATAGTGTGTCTCTTAATGAAGCTGATGACTGGAAAGGGCAAGAAAGAAACCTATGCCCGTGCAGAAATGTTTAGCGTGCTGTGTGGGTTTGCATTGGTTTCATTTCACCCTTCCCTCGTCGTGTGGGTATGTGACATAACAACCGTGGCAGTGGGCAAAAAAGTGTGACCTGGCAGATCAGCTGGCTGATCCGGTGGCAAAGCCTCTGCTTTGCAGATTATCTTTAAGGCATGTCAAAGAGCATTGTGTATGAGTGGAGCAATATTAATCCACCTAATAAAGCATACATAACAGGCTTTTCTAAAGTGCTGTGTGTAGAGGAGGGATATATATATATATATATATATATATTTTTAAATTATTATTCCTACAGCTTGAGTCATATGTTTTCTCAGTGCTGTGTGAGGAGTTCAGTGTCTTTCTATTTATACTGAACTGAAGTCATGGCAGTATGGAAGCTGGCACAAAACTGATGCTTTGGAACTCCTTATTTAAATCCTGAATAGATTTCTAGGATATATCTTATAATAAGTACTAAATTATTCTCAAATTGTAAAGATTTTCTTTCCCTAATACCTTTATAAATGGCTCTGTATAGGCTGAGATGCCTTCTAGGGGCTTTTGAGGAACTTCTGTAAGAAAAAGGGTACTTGTCATCCATGTGGGAAAGGGAAGCTGGGAGGGACATGAAGTGGAAGGATAAAATCTGAGGGTGAGCTGTTTCTTTGTGTGCAGAGCTGGGGTGCAGCAGTGTGATCCATGGCACCTGCTCCACGTTACATAGCTGCCCACTCACAAGATATTAGTACTTCTGTGCACCTCATGACCTTTTAACAAAATTTGTATGAAACTGGGGTAGGTGTATATGCTGTGTGGTTCCTAACCTCAGAGTGAATGCTTCAATTTTATTTTCTGGAGGATGGAGTGGCAGTAAACATTACATCTCCTAAATGCCTGGTATCATGAAGAAATACATGCTCCTTGCCAAAAAGAGTAATGCCTTCTCATTCTCTGTCTTGATAAAATTTTATTTCAAGTTTTTTGTTGTTTAAATCCAGTGAGAGAGTTTCCAGATCTCATTGCACAGAAGCTCCAGGTCTCAGCTCCTGCTCTTATGGCAAAATAGTAATGAAACACCAGAGGCATGAAATTAAAACCTCTTCTGCTGACTTCTTTTACCCCTTGGAGCATCCATGGAGTGTCTGTCAGCAGCCTTGCTCCATGTTGTACTTGGGGGGACTTCACACTTAATTTCTTCATTCTTACAGCTAAGTTTTATGTTCAGAGTGCCTGGTGCCTCTCCAGTGAGTGTTTCAGAATTACTGATTTAAGTTAGCCTCACAGATTATCTTTGTAATGAGCCATGCTTAATGCTTAATTTTGTCTTTTTCTGAGCTTCTCCTGCTTTGCATAAGATATCCCCGGGATTCTGCCTGCTTGGTATTCCGTCCTGCAGATTGACTTGTTTCACATGCTCTTGGTCTTCTCTGGGATAACTGCACTGCATTATCAGCATTCTTCTTCCTGCTCTGCATCCCACAGCAGCAATTACTTTTGGCTTTACTTCATCTTTCTTTGGTTGCTGTCTCCTTCAATATCCCTTCTCCTCCATCTAAGAGTTCAGTCAATACTTTTCATTTAGCCTGTTGCCTCCCCTTCTGGCCACTTTGTACTCTTAATAAAGAAGACACCAAATGCAAAATTTTGTGCCATTTGCCTGTACCATCTGGGTGGTAGAAAGAGAAGTCCAAGGAAAAGCCTTTTGTTCAAGTTGCATATAATTTTTATGTTCTCCTTTGAAATGTTTAGAAAAAAAGCACTGAGGTATTTGTTCAAACAACTCTCATTAATGGTCACAGAGCCTTGGAAATGCTGTCACTGTTGCAGCAGGCCAGCAGAGGGAACACAGATGTTGTTTCTTGCAGGATCTGTAAAAAGAATGTAAAAAGAGAGGAAAAAAAAAATCTCAGAAGTAATGAAATGCATATATGTAAATACTGATGTTTTAAGGGCTGGTATTCTACTGTGTGATTATACTTTTCAAGGTGACTGGGCTGTGATTTATTATGTTGGGTCTTTCTCACCACATCTTTCAATTTTTTTCCCATTGCTACTTTAGCTTTTGTTTTCTGTGTTTGCTGCTGGTGTGTTGGCTTGAATATTTTGTTATGCAGGAGACATTGCAATAGGCTTTATAAAAGCTCCATTTCATTGATAATTTTCTATCTAATGGGTAACATTATTGCAGTGTCATACAGGTGTTTGGTTTTTGTTTGAAGTTGTATAGTCTGAAGTCTCCTTGCTGTAGTTACCCTGAGGAGCCTTCTTTTAGTAATAATCTCTTGTTGCAATATGCTCCCTGGTAATTTGTGGAAGTAAGACACAATGCACCCTGTGATTACAGAGTTTTCCACATGGTAGGAGTTAATTTTAATAAATTAACATATGGTAAATGCC
Organism: Phaethornis superciliosus; assembly: GCA_023637945.1. Lineage (NCBI taxonomy): Eukaryota > Metazoa > Chordata > Aves > Apodiformes > Trochilidae > Phaethornis > Phaethornis superciliosus. Next base: position 7,710,826 of record JAJQWJ010000022.1, read on the forward strand.
ACTGTAAGACACAGAAAAAAGGAGTAATACTCTAAACATGGGTAATATTGATGAGTTTATTCTGTGGCACTGATAGATGCAGAAGGGGTGAAGGAGCTTGAGAGAGAGCAATTTGACTCTTGAGATTCTGCTGTTGGAAGCAAAAGACAGAAAAATCTCTCCTTTAATTTCAGCTGTGGGAATTTTGAGTAAATTAAATCATCAACCATGCTAGCTCTGCCCGGGGTAGCACTCAGGGGTGAAACTTTTAAAAAGCATTGCAGGATTTTAATGTGCATGCCAGTGAGGCCATTACTGCCAGCAGTAGATTGGGCTCTCTGATTTAGTGTGTCAGATTCTTTAAATGAACATGATATGCCAAATGAAATAATGGGCACAAATTGAGCTTGCATCCCGAGTTTATTCATTGCTTAATAAATTATTTCTTCGTCTAGCTTTCAATTACCAGGAAAATGGAAGAAGCAGATGTCTCAGGCATCAAATATCCCAGCATGAAGCATTTCATTTGTCTTGCTGTTCTGTAGCTGCATGGAGGCGTATAAATAGTTTGAAATTTCATGCTAGGAAAAGCTGACTAGGAGACAAGAGTCATTTAACTTGTCATTAAACATGATGGAACAGATTGATGTGACCCACGAGACAATTTAAATTATTGGCTTCCAACCCAAAGGTAGAAGTGACCTGTCATACCAATTTGACTGAGATTGTTAGTGTCAAAAATGTGGAAAGAAGATCTATTCTCTTTGTGGCATTTGTTTCTTTATTATTATTATTATTACTACTATTTTTTTTTTTTCTCTGACAAAAGCCCCCCCAACTCGGAATAAAATCTAAATAAGTTCTTCAAAGAATTGGTGAATTGATTGCAATCAGAAAGTTGTTTGCAGGCACTGATCCCAGGAGCAGGCTCTGGAGTTTCCTGCACAGGCTGGGCACAGAGCAGCTGGGGTGACACCGGTGTGACCCCTGTCCCCCCTGGGACTGTGAACACCAGAGCTGAGGCTGTTCCAGCTGTTCCATTTTCCCTTTCTCTTTAACTGTAGGATTTGCAATAAGATGAATTCATATCTGCCTGGCACTGCCAGAGGGAGCCAAATAATCAGACTTGTTCCTTTGCACACACTCTTATGTAAAAGTACAGTGCAGATGATTAAGAACCCTTCCCAGCTCATCCAGGAGGTGAGTTTGAGCCCCTTGGACAAATCCAACTGATCTTGATTTGGCAGGAGGAAGGAAGTTGTGGTGCAGAATCACTGATGCAGGGCTCCACTGCCTCTGTTTTCCCAAGTGGAGCTGCTCACTCTTCATCTGTTGCAAAATTATTTTTGTGCAGTGTTTGCAAAGTGCTCTGATGTCCTCTGCAGATGAAAGGTGTTATATAAATGCAAATTTCATTACTTTCATTTCAGTTTCTTGGAATAAATAAATAAATCAATCATTCAGGGAAGGGCACTCTGAAACCTAATACTGCATCTGTATTCTGGATATACCTGTGGAGAGAGGTTAAGGCCACTGATTGTCTTCCAGAGCCTAACAGAATTAATTTTCACTTATACAAAACCAGATTTTGTAGGCCGAATAATAATGAAACAAGTGAAGAATCCACAGGCCCTATTAAATTTGGTGTCTCATCCCTGTGAGTAAGGAAGCAGAGAAAGGATGCATTGCTCGATTAGCATTTTAAATTAATTTTTCAAGGCTGTTTACTGAGGAACCTGAAGTATTAATTAAAGTAGCAAATAAGGTAATTCACTGAAAAGCTTAGAAATTGGTTTTTTTCTGTCATATTGATACAAAATCCAGTGCTTAAAGAAATGTTATTTTAAAAGAAGAAAAATTACATGTGGAGTAAAGAACATGTAGTTTCTTCAAAACAGTTTCTGCAGTAATCGAGGGATCAGGGTGGTAGATGTTTCATACAAACGTGTTCTAAAAACATTGTGGTCAGAAATACAGTACAGTTATTTGAAAAAGTTGTAGCCTAAAAATAGGAGAGATTGCTGTGAATGTATTCCATGTCATCTTTAAATGACATCTACATGGAGCTGCAGATAAAGTGGATTTTTGGATTGATGAATGGGACTGTGTCCAAGAACATGCATGAAAAAGTGGAGTACCTTTTTTTGACACAAAACTAATTATTATTATAACATGGATTACAGATGCTTGATTCTTAATTTTCTTTTTGCTTTTAATTGTTGATACTGCTAATTCATAGAGCTTTTGTTCATCCTGCTAGTAGCTTTTTTTGTTTTGTTTTGTTTAACCCACTTTACTCCTATTAGAAACTGTTGCTACCAGTAATTGGAAGTGCTGTTTCAGAGCTCTTCAGACTGCTTAAAAAAGGTTGATCTTTTTGATAGTAGAACATAAACTATACAGTTTTCCACTTGATGGTGATATCTTGCTTGAATGGGAAAAGAAGTTGGAATATTTAATATTGTTGAAATAATTGCCTTAGCTCTTAATAGTTGAAATAGATATGCTCAACAAACACTTAATTGAATTGCAAGCTTTTCTTTTAATTACAGACTATTAGTGCCAGAAAGGAATTAATATTTCATAAGTTATTATACATCGCTGAATATCAATAAATGAATAATACAGTTTTTACACTTAAATACTTTGTTCTGGATACCCAGTTTAAATTTATTGCAGCTCACATACCAGTGTAAATCAGCTTGCTCAAAAAGTACTTTGTAGTTGCAGCTTGCTAGTATTTCCCACCAATATTGATAACTCTATGTATTCCCTGAAACAAAGTAGTAGGGAGCAGAAATGTTTTGTGCTAATGGGAGCCTGGGAGCCACAGGGTTGGGGGCCAAGTGCCTTCATGGTGTGGGGACAATCTGGGAGAGGGATGTGGGTTACCAAGCTGCAGATACACACCGTGGGACTCAGGGCATTAATGGGGGATTAATTCTCTTCTTTTAAAGAGAAGGAGTTGATTTATTATGTCAGTAATGAGAATTCCTCCATGACCTCTAGTGCTGTATTCCCTCGGTGGTTGCTCATCACCCCTGAAATCAGAGAGGAAAAAAGCTCAACCCCAAACCAACCCCAAGTCAGAGCTTGTTTACTTCCCAGCTTTAGCACTTGCTATTGCTGTGCTGAAATTAAGTGCTGCTTAATGAAATTCTATTCCCTTTAAAAGTATTTTCGATTCCAAATGAGTCGTGGCTTATTTGTGGTTAATAACAAGCTCAAAATCTTCAGTATAGATCAGACCTCTCAGTCATTCGTTTTTAGTTTCTAAAAACCTTTCATTGTTTGTTGACATCTTGAACAGATGAAAATACTCCTATTTTTGCATCCAAAATATAGGACATGTTTACTCCTGACAGTCAGGAGGCTGCTCTTGCATGGTCTATGCTTTATACAAGCATTTAGAAAGGAGAAAAATGAAAGGGTTTTGCCAGATTGCTTCAAAACTTGTGTCCTGTCTCTTTTCCAGTTTCCTTTTGGCAGACGCTTGCCGTGTGATATCTATTGGCATGGGGTATCATTTCATGACAATGATATATTCTCAGGTCAAGTCAACAAGTTTCCAGGTACCTTACTTCTTTAAAATGTGATTATTTTAACTGTCTTTGTGTTTTACTAGTTTTTAATGTGAATTATCTGCCTGATCAGCTGATGGTATTTTTAGCGTTTCACAGTTTTTCATAGAATCTTTAAGATCACAGTCTAACTGGTTTTGGTAGGTTATTTCTTCTTTGGAGGTAAGGATATCAGAATAGGTGTCTGAAAAAATGTGTGAGCTGAAATTTGGTTTTGAGAGGAAATGTTTTTGATGAAAAGGATTCTTCATATATATGAATTTAAGAAAACTAAGAGTATAAGGCTACAATTCAACTGAAGTATGCAATTATTGTCTGTTATCTATCATTGACAGTGTTGTATCTGTGGGTTTGGTTTTATTCAAAGTAGAAAGGATGTGTTTTGTTTCATACGATCTCAGGGAAAAGCTCAAAGTGGAGATCCTCAAATTGATTTTTTGATATTTAAGAGTTCATGTCATCTCTCATCTTATGATGACTCTTCAACTTTTTAAGCTCCCTTTTTTCTCATTTAATCCCTGTTGAGATCTTTCTAAATACGAGCTAAGAGCTTAGGTATTGACTTATCTGAGCCTTTAACTTCAGATTTATTGCTGCTGTTAGTATGCTGTGAGAATAAGAACCCTCAGATATTGAACTTTATGCTTTATTTACCCTGACTTTCTCCTGTCTGTGGGAAGTTCACATTGAGGTGTTGGGTGGTGTAGTTTTCTGGTGGTTTAAATCTGTGTCAGATGAATGTTACTCTCTGTGTATTCTGGCTCCTACATAGTAAGCAAGTGGCTTGCAAAGATGTCAAAATCAGACTCCTTCAGAACCTGAAGACCCTCAGTCCTGATTTCCAGGACCATTGTGTTAACTCAGTATTAGGTTTTACTAAATTTGTTCTCTTTTAAAAGAGATGTTGATGCTTTCCTTAGTTAATTGTTCAAAATTCAAAGAATCTGAAGGGGTTGGTCCTCATGAAGACCTAGAAAGTTTTCCATAAAAATAGATTTTCCGTTATGTTCCCAAAGGAAATAAGACCACAGCAAATGGGTGTTTGTGCCCTGTCACTTTCTGTCCTCCTTGTGCACCTTTGGAACTTCCTGGCCAAAATCAACCACATCTGACAAGAGGTTTGCAATCAGGGACTATTGATGCCCTGAAAACAGTTCTGTGGAAATTTCTGACCATGTAGGAAAGAAGCTCCAAGATGGTGTTCACGCTGGAAAGAACCTGCAGCATAAACCTGATAAGCTGGAATAATTGAAAGTATATAAACAACATGAGGGTAACCCTGAATGCCCTGACCTTGGGAAAAGCTTTTACCAGAGCTCACATGGATCTAGAAATTACATGATCCAAGCACGAGATTCAAAGCTGCAGGAGGGCAGCTAAGTTTGGCTGCTCACAAATAACCTTTCTGAGGTAGTTACTTAAGGCAATGCTAAGTAAACACAAAGGGATTGTTTATATTTAAATGACATTTTTACCTATTCCTGGAATGATAGCAGGCTAGGGCAATAATTCTGGATTATGACTAGAGTAGCTAGGAGTAGGGGTGAATAACAAAATAACAATTTACTTTTAAGATGAGACCTCAGTGCAGATTTTTCATCACTTTTAAACACTCTTCTTTTCCCAGGCATGACAGAGATGGTGCGGAAAATCACACTGAGCCGCGCCGTGCGGACAATGCAAGATCTGTTCCCTCTGGAATATAACTTCTATCCTCGGTCCTGGATTCTGCCAGAAGAATTTCCCCTCTTTGTGGATGAGGTAGATTAATTTCAGATTATTTAAAATCACACTTGGGTGCTGTGGGTGACATCCTTTTTGGTTTGTCTGAGATCAGACAGAGTCTGGGCGAGCTGCTTGTTTGTTATGTTCTAGAATAAAATTAATAACAATTATGTGTCTGCAATGCTAGAAGAGATGTCTGAAAAGTAAATGATAGAACCAAAAGTCCCTTTCCTGCATATTCTACTGAGTTTACATGGGCCAGGGAGGTTCCAGGAGAGTAGTGTCTGGATTATAGCACTTTACCATCTCAGTTGTCACTGAAGTCTTTTTAGTCCATCCTGCCTGTTCTAGCCAAATCCTTCAAACCAGCATTTTGTACTCTTTATTGTTAAATACACTCACATCTTCCCAAATAATTGTTTGTTTGAATCTCTTGTCAACTGTTGCTTTGTTTAAATATTCAGAATTTACTAAAATGCCATTCTTTTTCAGCTTTTTTTTTTTTTTCTTTTTGAAGAAGTGATGCTGTGTGGTAGTGTCTGCTTTTTTATTGCAAATATTTTTTTAAATATTGTATATATTTGTTCTAACCCTGTCTGACTGACCCAGTGCAGTCTTGTATTCTACAGTACCTTCTTCTTGGAAAAGTGAGAGAAAAAGGTATGGACTTTAATAGACTTACATGCTGTGTCTTTTTGGATAATTACCATATCCACAGTTCAGTTAAATCCATTAATATCTCCTGATATATACTCTTCAAGTGTACTGGGCCACTGCCACGGTACTGGCTAGTAACAGTAAAAATTGATAAAATCCCAAGAATACTTCAGTCTTTCTACTTTAAATGTAAGACTGATTTGGAAAAAGAAGTGTAAGTTATCCAATGAAGTTGGCAATGACAGACAGATAGGTACACATAACTTGGAAGCAAACTTTCCCAGGGGTGCAGTGGGTTGCAGTGATGACTTTTGGGTCTGGTGCCTGTGGGCTCAGCAGGCAGTAGTGCACTGCAGACAGTGTGGGTGGGCTGTCCCGTGGGTTCCACACACGGACCTGGCAGCAGGTGGCACTGCAAATAAACACTTTTCTCTCCTTGAATAGTTACTGGAGTGAAAACGATTTGGTTTTTGTTCCAAGAATAACAGATGTCCAGTAACACACTCCTAGGAGTTTCCTTTGCATATGTTCTTCCATCTGTGTTTGAGAGAAGCATACTTCTTGTTATCAAACATTGTATTTTGTGCTGTGAGACTTTATGTTCCACTTAACACAAGTTTGTAATGTACCACTCCAAAACAAGAAAAAATACAAACAACAAAAAAATCCAAATCCACTGTGAACCATAAAGGGTTCAGAACATTTCAGTTTACTGATTCTCATTAAGAGCTTTCCAGTCCTTTATGTTGTTTATTTGTTCCTATCTAGTTTTGTTTGCTTGACAACCAAGGGACCCTAATGCTGATGGAAATGTCAGCTCCCTGAGGGTGAATTTTCAGTGTATTCACAAACATGTACAATACAGCACGTGTGGTGCCTGTGTGTTAGACTTGCCCCTGTAGGAACTGGCAAAGGCTTGAAACTAGGAATGTACACGTACTTTAGCTGAGCAAAAGAGGATTAAGCCATCTCTGGTGCTAAGAAATTAACACCTATAGGATTCTACCTGTAGTAGAAATTACTACTGAAAGTAGAAAGAAGAAACTCCTGGAGAATTTTAATCTCTCTGCTGTCTTCTGAAACACTACAACATTTCAAAACATTTTCTCTCTAAAATAATCTTATATGCCTCAGTTCTGTAGACATATTAAGGAACTTTTATTGTACATTTGTATCAATAGGTTATTGATTTGCTATCAGCTTTTCCCACTTTTCCCCATCCCTTAATCCATGTAGAAGACACTGCAGCTAATCTGATATTAATGAGCCAGAAATCAATGAGAGAGCCTTGCTCCTAAATTTTCTGTGGATTAGGTTGATACTGGAAATACCAATAAAACGGTAGTTCCCATAGTGTCATGAGTATTAAACTGAAATGGTGATAGGTATTTCTAACAAAGGCTTAAAAATTAATTCTATTAAGTAAATAAATATTTAGCTATTTTCAGTATTGATCTATTTTTTTACCTTGTAAAACACCATACTAACATCTCACTGAAACAGAAGATGAGCTGTAGATAAGCAGATCTCTCAGGTGCTACAGTAATCACTCCTTTACTAACAGAAGAATCTGTTAGACTCTGTGTGATAAGAGCTTATTTCTAATAGGAAATTCCAATTTCTGAAAAGTACCTAGCTTGAGATTCAAACCAGGGCCTTGATTGCTCTCACACTGCCTTCTTTGTGTTGTCTGTGAGGATGATGAATAGCCTGGTATGATGAATTTTTAATAAGAATCTAATTTGGACAGTCTCATTTCCAGCAGAGAATATTTTTGGTAGTTTAATCAGGTTTTCAAGTTTTGGATACCTCTTAGGCATAGACATGAATATTCTAGTCTTTGTGCTGTCAGATCTTGTAGCTTATTAAATGCATTTTTTCCCAGAACACTATATTCATCCAGCCTGAGTTTTCTCACAAAAGCCAAATCTGCAGCTGGATCAGGTTTTCATTTTCTCCTCTTGCTGTTGGCTGTAAATGGTTAACATGTTTTTAACAGGAATTTCCTTCTGTCAAGCTAAGTACACAGTTCATCATTTCATATGAACTAATTTTCCTCCATGACTGACTTTTCTAAGTCTGGATGATCCTCCTCGTAATGAGAATTTGGAAGAATATAGTGGTGTGGATTCTGGAGAATTTGAGGATGATTGTCAGAAATTTCCTTGAAGATCAAGAATCCATCTGCTTTCTTCAAGGCAGTCAAGCTGCTGAGTAACAGACTGACTCTGGATTACTATTCCTCCTTTCCCTGTTTTCCTACCTTCATCTGCCACGTGTAAGTTTTGATGAAATAGAAGACCTGAATAATATCCAGGCCTTCTAATCCATCAAAAAATGGATTAAAAATGGTTAAGGCAATCAATCAAGGTTTCTCACCTTTCTAAAAAATGTGCCTGAGGTGTGAACAACAGACCTGGGAATGGGAGGCAGATTGCCCTGGCTGGTTTCATAGAGGTTCTTTGGTAGTTTCTGCCCTCATAGACCTTGGTTGGCACTTTATAGTGTCCAGAGTAATGTCACTTCAGGGGAAGATTATTCTGTAGTGGTAAACAGACAAGGGCATAAATCCTGCTTTCCTTCTTTGTATATCTAGGCCTGCTGATCTACTTGGACCTATTTATCCACACACTATTTATGTAAGCCTGGGCTCCATTGTGGTGTTTTAGCCTTCAAAGTGACCTAGTTTGAAGAAGAATTTTTAATTGAGTTTGTGTGACAGCTGTCCATGGGAAAATTCCTAGTCTAAAAAATGAATCTTGAGTTTGTGTATGTGGCTCTGTGTTCCCAGGTGTTACTAGCACCTGGGTATCTGGTTGTGAAAAATATGCAGTGGTGGAAAAACGTATTATCAGTGCCAAATTGTTACTTTATCTTTTCATCCCCCAGCAGTGCTTCTCTGCATTTATACCTCTATACCCAAGATGCTTTTCCTTAGGTTACTGATTATCTTTATCAGTCGTTGTTCAAAATGCAGCATGAAAGTTTAGCTTTGCCATTTTATGTACCTTAAAGACTAATGCAATGGGCCTCATGAGAAACAGAGCTTTTCAGCCTGAAAATTGGTGCATAATATTGAAAGCAAGTACCTAGAATCATTTGTACAATGGCCTGTTAAATAAAATGACCCTTTAGCTGCACTAGTTAGTCTCTACTCATGCTTTTTTGTTTGTCTTTGTGCTTGTCAGTACTGTTTCTCTTCTACCTTTTTTGCAGTATGTTGACTTCTACAGTGATATGATAATTTTCTTTTTATTTATTTATGTATATGAATGCAGTTTTTTTGGCTTTCATAATATCAGTCGTCTTCCCCCCCCCAGTGAGCATCTCTCAGTTTAATTCTTTCCCTTCCAGGTTCGTGTGATGAAAGACAGTGATCCATCTTGGAAGCCTACTTTTATTGTAAAACCTGATGGAGGATGCCAAGGGGATGGAATCTACCTCATTAAAGACCCAAGTGACATCAGGGTGACAGGAAGCATCCAGAGCCGCCCCTCTGTGGTCCAGGAATATATTTGCAAACCCCTGCTTGTTGACAAACTGAAATTTGATATTCGTCTTTATGTCTTACTGAAATCTTTAGAACCCTTAGAGATTTATATAGCCAAAGATGGACTTTCTAGATTTTGTACAGAGCCCTACCAAGAGCCCACTCTAAAAAATTTGCACCAGGTTTTTATGCACTTAACCAACTATTCATTAAATATCCATAGTGGGAATTTCATCCATTCTGACAATGCAAACACTGGCAGCAAGAGGACTTTCTCAAGCATTCTGTGCAGACTGTCTTCCAGAGGAGCTGATGTCAAAAAGCTGTGGTCAGATATAATTTCACTGGTGATTAAAACAATTATTGCACTGACACCAGAACTGAAAGTTTACTATCAGTCTGACATACCAGCAGGAAAGCCTGGGCCAACTTGCTTCCAGGTAGGTTGGAATTTCTGCCAGGAATGTGATTATTTCTGCATGTGGATTAATTTGCTGGATGTTCAATTCCTTTTCTCAAAGCTGTCCCCAGTTATGCTGCTGGTTGGCTGTAGTGCAGCCACTGAATGGTGTAACCTGGGTGATGCATTGCATGAGCTCAGAGCTTTGGTTCTCTTCACCTACATTGTACCTTACAAATCTACTTATTTTACTACTTATTTTACTTACTACTTGCCAGAAACTTACCTGGAGAATTTTCAGTGGGTGTCAATCATTAGTAGCAGTATTCACTCCGGTTTCCATCTTCTGGATGTTATAACTATGAATCTTTGCAGCTTCCTCATGCAGCTATGATGATGGCAATTTTAAGACCCTTCTGTCACAGGTGCTGAGGTTCCTTGCTGTAGATGCAGCATTTAGAGATGGGGGTAGTGTGGCAGTAGATTTCAGTAAAGATTCAGCAATATAGCTCCTTTCTCAGTTATTTCTCTGTTGTCCCTCAAATGTTTTGTCCTCCTGAGTGTTGACATTTGGATGACCATTGCATTCTCTGAAAGCACACTGTGAGCTGAATGGAAGTAACACATTGCTTGTTATGCACAGATTTTAGGGTTTGACATTCTCCTGATGAAAAACTTGAAGCCCATGCTACTAGAAGTAAATGCAAACCCCAGCATGAGAATAGAGCATGAGCAGGAGGTAAGGCCTCTCAACATGACAGTGAGATTGGAAGGAAATTGTTTAAGTTTGGTTTTGTGGTCTTTTTCCTTGTTTGACAGATGAAAGCTGTCTGCTAATATGAAACCTCCAAGGTTCTCTGTAATTTTCTGCTTTGAAATAATTGCTAATCTTACATGCTGGAAATGTGACTTATTGGAATGGTGAAAGCTCTCCATCATCTATGTCATAAATACCTTTATTCATCATGCAGTTGATTTAATTGTGTTTAGAGCATTACAAATATTTTTTTTTCATGTTTGTATACATAATACAAATGGTAACATTAGCAACAATCTTTCTTCTTCAGTACTTCAGTTTACTAGAGAAACTTGCCAAAAATATCTTACTGAAAATGTTCAGGTATTTGTGTTCCCTTTAAGAATTATTCTGTTAATCTGTCATTGTGTATTTAAAACATTTGTGACACGCATGAAGTTTGAGCAAATGTGAAATAAATAGTCCTTAACTCTGTACTAAGTAATTGTATCCCTTTGTAATTTAAAGCTTTCTCCTGGAGTATTTGAAAATGTTCCCAGCCCTGTTGATGAAGAAGTGAAAGTAGCTGTTATCAGAGACACTCTTCGGCTGGTGGACCCTCAGAAAAAAAAGAGGAAAGATATCCAGTAAGTGTGTTGACTTTCCTTGTTTTTTTTGCATCAGTGCCTTGCAATAATTATAAAAGTGAAACGTTTTTTTCCACTTACGTTAGTTTTTTCAGCACAGTATGTTCCTGACTCTGTGATTCCTTTTACATCCACAGTGTTATCTCTTAAAAAAAAGCCTGGAGTATACTAATTGGTAGTGTGGTACAAAAAGAGTGCTCAGATTTGTGGCTCTAGCAGGGCAAGGTCATGGGAAAAGCCAATTCCTGCTTCTTTCTGATGGGTAGTAGTGAGTCCCCTGAATGGCATTCTGATAGCTCAGCACTGACCACTTCACCTGCTCCTTTCTTATAGCAGGAGTGTGGAAAGAGCCCTGCAAATGCTGTATCCTAAGGAATTAGCCCACAAACTGATAGGGAGTGGGCTGTATCAGTTGCCCTGGAACAGATTGCCTTTGGTTCAGAGCTAATGCAAATAATTTAGTAACTCAGGTTCATTTGTTTTTACTTTTACTTGAGGCCTCTTTAAAAATCTAAACAGCCATAAGATGTAAATTTGAGTATTAATTTGCTTCCAAGTCACAAATTGCTCTGAATGAACTGCCCCGTTGGAGCTGAAAAGTATGAATATTGTATTTGGAAATTGCTTCCTGGATCTGTGATAATAAACATAGTTAAATCTGTGATCTAGAACGAGAGGAACTGCCTGAAGCAGCTTGTATGGAAATGCTTAGGGTGGGATCAGGCTTAGAAATAATATCTTCTTTTTTTCAAACACCTTGTTTTAAGCATTTCCTCAGAAACATGAAAGGGAGAGGGTTTTTTTGAATTTTCTTTTGAGTCCCTTGAAGTTCTTGCTTGTAGGCCTGCCACCACACTAGAATATTGATTTTCTTCTCCTGGCACTTAGTGGCAAGCTTAAAGATGTTATGCATGCTGTGCAATGATTTCAAGGGCAAACTGGCTGTCCCTGTGTAGACAGAGTTCCATGAGTGAGACATGACTGATAATACTTAAGGTTCTGTATTACTGTATTATTATTATAAGATCAAGCTATTCTTTCAGAGGCAGTGCCCCACACAGAGGTTGCTGTAGTCAGTATAGAAAATGTCTTGCAAATCAATCTATACTGTGTGTTACCCGTATTTAACTTTCACCCTTAAGATTACCTCAGTGCACAGAGCTGAAAAAAGATCATTTTCTAACCTGTATTAATGTACACTTTTTTTTTTTTTATGATGAAGTTATGTTAGGCATTCATTAACAATGTATTAGATATGGAAAAAAAAAAAGGCAAATTGATAATTACAAATATATTCCTGGAGAACACTGGTGTATGTGGAACGCTCATGCACTGAGGATTCATCTCTGATATGTTTTGAGTACTAAATAATTTATAACAGGATTAGCTGGTGATGAGATAAAACCATTGGCTCTTCACTGCAGGAATCCATCAGTGATGCAGTTTTTGTTCAGGATAATCTGGTTAGCAGCACATCTTGATGAATATCTGTGTGTCTTCTCCATCAGTCAGTACCACTTCTTGCTGCAAAGGGCAATAGTTAGGTAACTTTTTGTGTGGATACACAGGGACTGCCCACTTGTTCAGCTGAGATTTACCCTTTCTTCTTCCAAGTGCTTTTTATTGAACTGGGCATGGTGTGTGGAGCTGCTTGAGAGAGACATGACCTTGCAGTGAGCTTCAAGTCAAGGACCTCATCCTGGGCACTGATGGAGACTCACTGCAAAGTAAAAGCATTTAAAAGAGGAGCTGAGCACCATCTGCTTTTGCCTCATCTTCACTAGCAAAGGTTTTTTTCACTTTGTGTCCTGCCCCTTGCTTGTTTCTGTGCATTTCAACAGTTTCAGCACTTCCAGCAGTTGTGTGCTCCCACGTTCCCTCCCCAAACACTCCTACCAGGAACTGCAGAGAATTGGTGTGATTTCTCTCTTTGCAGAAGAAAGATAATAACTAATAATCGACTGGAGATAGAAAGCTGCAGAGTACTTTACCTACACTGTAATCTCCTGCTAGTCTAATTGCACCTGGCAGCAGGGAAAGCAACATTTGGACAGTTGATAGAAGAAAAAAATCTGAGAGCTTTCCTATTCTGACAGGTAACCAGCAGCAAGCACTGCAGACTCTGGTTTTGATGCTAATTAGGTAATGGACATTAATTCCAGTAAAGTTTTAATGATACATATGAGTTTGAACACACAGGGGAAATACTGAGGAGTCTGAGCTGTGTCTCAGGTAAATATTCTGCTGTGGAGATGGATTTGATTTCCCTCTAATTATCTCCCAGATTAAAATAAATGAAGCATCTAAGTGAACGTGAGTTTTAGAAGTCATCCTGAAGTACTTAATTATCAGGAAAGATTAATAGCTCAATTTTTTTTTTAGTTTAATTTTTCCTCATCTTTATGGAGTTTTGATTATTTTTTTCCTCCCTCCTTTCATGTGACATACAACATTGAAAAATAAGTTGAATAAAATCAGTTTATTATGCTATACAAATCTATTAGTTTTTCCAACACAGTTCCAGGCTTTATGTGCACCAGATCAACCAGCTGGTTGTTGTCATCAGGAGCTCTCCCCTTTGGGTGAGAAACTTAGTGTAAAAGAAGATGGGGAAATGTAGATTATTTTTCTCTTTTTACTTAACATCTTCAAAGCATCATGTAGAGCAGGTTGCACATGTCCCTTACCTGGACTGGGAAGGGATCACAGTGTGCACTTTGGCCAAGACTGTAGTAGGCAACATGGTAAGAAACCTTTACTGTGCCAGACCTGGGGGGAAATTCTCATTAAGTATTTGGATTTTGCTCCTGCTGTTGCTACAAGGAAATTTGTATAGGATTAAATTTGCTCTGGGTTTCCTTCTGGCAGCAGAGGTGCTGCTCACAGCCTGCTGAAGGTGAGAGAAGATTTCAGCTAAAGGAAATTTTTCACAATTGAATGAGTGGTCTAATGACACAGCACAACATTTGAAGTAAATCAACGTTACTTATGTAAGCAGCAGTTTCATTAAGATAATCACTGATGCAAATCATTGGTGAGATTGTGCCTCCAACAGAAAATCCATTTCAAATGGCTTCGCAAACTTCAGCCTTTTTTGTGCCTATTTTTAAATTTTTATAGTACTATAATGTTTTAATTTCAGTGTTTGTTTAACTATTACCAATTTATTCTTCTTGGAATTGCAGTAGATTTGAAGAGCAAAAAGGACTCTCAGTCTTGTATGCAAATCTTGTCTGTTCTTCACTGGGTGTTAGATGTAAACTCTTTGTGGTGTAATTGCAAGCTGTGAGTATTATTTGGAGCGGATGTGCTCTAAATGGCTTAGGAAGATCATTTGTATCATCTCATCAATGTTAATGACCTGCTTTCCTGTCCTGTCAAAAATATTTGTGCCCTAGTTTGTTAATGCTAATTAATCCAGAGATAATAAGGGACTTATTTATAATTTTGTTTGTGTTTATTTTGTGTCCCAGTATGATCTCTTCCATTTATATGCCTAGTTTCTTGCATATTTTAAGACAGAAAATAAGCTTTTTATTCTTCTGACAAAGAAAGCATAGTATTATGACATGTTCGTCTTTAGAAATATGAGTTGCTCATGGAATAAAATTTGCTTTTTCCTTGCTAGAGATGATGAAGGTGCAGCCCCATAAGTAATATAATGACTTTTATTCAGCACTGGTATAGCCATTGACAGAAGAAAGAATTGAAACACTTTGGAAATGAAATGTGGTTTAATCTTTTGCTGTTATAAAAACAATAAATTCATTGTGCCCACAAAAATGAGTCGTTTTGTTTTATTACCTATTATGGTATTGCTGCTTCATTGCCAGTTTATCTTGAGTGCTATTCTCTGTATGTACCACTTGAGTGATTTTCTGTTTGAATTCAGAATTGAAATTTATTTGCTATGTTCTGATTATTTTTTTCTTCTTTTAAAAATATGTTGGGTATAATTCTCTTCTCTGAGTTCTGTGGCTCCAGCAAATGTCAAATCTGATTAATTGATTTTCTGAGCAGGAGAAAACCCCAGTGTGGTCTTTCTCAAATTTTTGCAAGATCAGCATGCAAACACTGGCTAATGTCACTGTTCACAAAGCACACTGTAAATATTAATGTGTGTCAGTTGGACTATTTTCCTCTTAAGTGTTGTGTAGTTAGGAAGCAATTCTCATCGGGGCTTTGTAGACCTTACTGCAGGAATGATCTTACTCTTTTCTTGCACAAAACAAGGTGATTCGTTTTTTCCACTGTGTAGATTGTATCTTCTCAGCTTAAATGCTTTCTTTGTTTTGATTTAGGACAAAATTATGTATTAAAAATCTGTATTAAATGAATGTCCAGAAATTAATACATGTTTTCTACTCATGTAATTTCTGCCTTAAATATAGTTTGTGAAAGTGACAGCTTCTTCAGGAGGTGTTTCCTGCTGTGCTATGGGTGTAACCTTGTCCACAAATTGCAAGAAGAATATGGGTCTTCACTTTTACAGGCCTTTCAGTAATGTTTCCAAGATGTTACCAAATTTTTTTTTTTTAATGGTGTGCAATTTTGTGCCTCCTTAAAGAAGGAAAAAGAAATTGTGAAAATCACTTGTGCAGCTCTATTCCAGTTATTTTCCTGATATTTTTGTGCAGTTTTGTAACCTCCCCTGATGTTTGTGTTATGTTTAGTAGTAATATGAAAACATAATGTGCAAAATGTCTCCAATGTGACTATCCCAAGTTCTGGTGATGATAAAGTCATTCTTGCTGTTGAATACTCTGTTTATCTCACTGTATTCTAAGGTTATGCTTGTGTGACAAGGGTGGTTTAACAGGGTCAGGAACTGGGTGCATAAACATCTGGAGAGACTGAATGGGGGAACACGGGTGTTGCAGCTACCTCTGATCAGAAAATGATGATTGTTCCATGGTCTGGATAGAATGTCTCTTAATTTCCACTTCTGTGAATAACTGCATTGTGTTCTGCAGGGATTCATTACTCAGGGTTGTCAGTGCCTTTTGCATTATATGGAGTGAGTTTAGTGCTTATAAAAAATAAGCACTGTACTAGGAGTGTTTTTTTGGCTTCCATTTGCTAATTGCTTTTATGAGCTGACTGCTAGATCATTAGCTTGATTCTTGTGTCTCTTTGCTATCACTTGGAAGTCTGGTCAGGTTTTCAACTATTCAAATGCTTCTTAAGCACCACCTCTTCATTTCAAGGCTTATTTCTGCCCGAGAGTGTATGAAGTCGTATGTGTGACTTTCTTGAGATTGATCTTTCTACTCTGGTTCATTCTGGAAGCTGACACAATTTTTTTTTTCCTCCATCAGTCAAAATGACCCAGCATTCATATTTAGGATCATTCTGCCTGAGCCCTATGAAAGCACATTGAATTAGACCCTTTCTCTTTCCTAGAGGGCTTTTTGGTTTATTCCTTCATCAGGAAATCTGCCAACTTCAGTATCAGCTCTTGTCTATTACGTTAGCCCATGCAGCTTTTGATGAGTTAGACACGTGAAGGAGATTTCCAAATGTTATATTTGTCAGTGTTCCTTCAGCTCAGATTAGTGAAACGGTAACTTTATTTTTCTGTAGTTGGAGAGTATTTTATTTCTCCTGCTATCTCTCATCCTGCTCAATAGCCTCAACTACTCTGTTCGGTTTTGTGAAGCAAATGTTATAGGTGCCTTATCTTTACTCTCTGCTCTTGCTTTGCCAATTATTTTCTGCTTCAGCTTTAAGAGCTTTTAACCTTTCTTCTATTGATTAGGACAGACCCCGTTGGAAATTCTGCAAAGTACAATGTGAGAAGTCCCTCCTTGAAGGGAAGGATCTGGTAGCTCTTGACTCGCAGAATAATTCTACTTTGGTTTTAAGAGGCACTTAGAGACTACAACAGAAAATAAACTGCTGAGTACAGAACAGTGGCAAATGATCAGAATGTGCTGTGACAATGACATTGAGGGACTGCTGGAAGTACTTAGAATGTACTAAGCAAGCAAGTTGATGACAGGCCCAGTTCATTAAAAAATTTTAATGGAAAGGAATTGATACAGGTTGCAGAATTGTAAAAGGTTTCATTTTTTTGCTCTGTGAAATTAATTGGTCCAAAACCCTCATAAGCTTTTGCAGTAATTGGTGTGCTGCAGTGCCCCTGGCTCCAGTGTGAACCTGAATCTGGTTTTATGTTATCAGATTGCAAATGGAGATTGGTTTGTCCAATTAGAGTTGAATCACAATGTTTTGAGATGCAGCTAATCTAATTACATTTTTATTGACTTCTCTTTTCTTTCTTTTTCACTCTCTAAAATGTCTAGTGAGCAATAAGAAGGATTGAAAATAAACTAAGCAATGTGACCTGTCAAAAGCATTTCCATAAAATCTGAACTTTGCAGCCATCCTGATATATCCAAACGTGCTGTAGCAATTATATGTCATGGATAATCACACTTTATTTTATCTTAAGTTGATCGTTAAGAAGTCCTCTTGCTTCCTTTTCTCTTATGATGATTTTTAAATGGAAAGAAAAACTTTGTAATAAAATAGAGCCAAGGAAGGTTTTATCAGAATATGCTACTTTCCTCTAGGCTTTGTAGTGCTGCCACAAAAATTGTTCTATCTTCAAGGTCTGCCCAAGAAGAAAGGAGGTGAGGAATAAAGCGGGGTGGCTGCTTTGTCTCTTTCCAAATGGCAGAAAAATTAATGTGGAGGCAGTGGGTCTAAATACATTTTTGAATTCAGTTATTTGGTTAGAGATTATAAGGCAACAGAACGTGGCTTAGGGCACTCTGTGTTTTGCATCCCTCATACCCAGAAGTGCTGGCTGGGGCAGGAGGGTTCTGTCCACTCCCTGCAGCCCAAGTCCCACACCAAGAGCTCAGCTCCACAGCAGAGATGTTGGAGCTGATTTGGTGTGGGCTCCTGCCCTGACTGAATTCTAACACTTCTTTTCTGTTATTTTTTTGTTGTTTTGGGCTTTTTAAACAGAAACTCGGCAATATTTCAAAGCATCCCTGAGAACTTTGTTACATCCAGATGTTTGCTGGATCCAGCCATTGCTGATGGCAAACTTCAGCTGAAACCAGTGAAAGTTTAGATTAAGCATGGCTAGAAACTTACTCAGAGTTTTTTGATATACTGTGTTGTAATATTTTCTGGTTACTGCTTTCCTGTCTGGAAGAGCATCAGTCTAAAATAACAGAGATACACATGACAGCTGGAAATCCAATTTGTTTGTTTTTCTTTCCATCTACAGGAATACTGGATTTGTTGGGACAAAGTTGAAAACCATATATTTTCCTGAAAAGCTGTTTACTTCTCAGGAGTTTTTTGTTTGCTCTTTGTTTGGCTTTTTTGTTTTTTGATTTTTGTTGTTGTTGTTATTGTTGTTGTTTCATAACACTAGACCAAATGCAAGCACTTATTTTGCTAGAATTTCATTTTAAATAGACATGGAATCAGAAATGAATTAAAAATGGAGATTATTTATCTGATTTTTTTTTTTTTGCAGGACCGTTATTATTCTCATCAGCTTTAGGCCGCTAGCAGTTTACATTTTAAACATTACCCACAGTGAGTCTGAATATTAGATCATAGCAATAGCTGAGAACTGTTTGTTTAATCCCCTGTTTATACTCACATGATAATGGTGAGAGAGTGCAAAGCAGATTTTTAAGGGACAGAAAAATTAAGTGCTTGGGATTTTGGCTTGACTTATACACAGACACTGAGCAGAAAAATAACATTGTCCCTCTTCCAGATATCCTTCAGGTGTCAATTCTGCAGGATCCTGGTTTTATTACATCAATCACAAGCAGCTTAAGGCTTCCAAAAACATAGTCACAGACAGATGTTGAGCCTGTCTGGGGATTAGAAATATCCTCTTCCATTAAGTATAAATTAACTTAATCACCAGGTATGCAAGATAAGCAGCATAAACATCATTCCCTGAAGCTTTCATTAAAATTAAAATTCTATGTAAAACTAGGCTCATATTTTCTACGACTTGATCCCCCTTCAAAGAGATTATATCTACTGTAAATTTTTACAGTGACAGAGTGACAGAAATTCATGTATTGGGGGCAGTGATGCTCTCTGTAATGTAACTTCTGCTGCTTGTCATGATTTAGCAGAGGAGCTGATTGGCTTATTTTTAAGAAATAATTGGTCTCAAGTCTGAAAAAAATGAGAAAGCACTGAAATTGCCTAGCACCCAGTTACCAGAAAATGAAAGCATCAAGCCCCATGACTTAAGAGCAGTGTGATCATCAGTAGTGTTGTTTTGTGTATGCAGAATTCACCTCCTTCACAGGAGGATTATTGCTGATGAATTGCAATCACACTGCTGCATTCTTCTCCACTGGATGACAGGGGAAAGCTCCTTTTCTCCCCTCAAATAATCATGACTGCTTTTTAAGAATTATTTCCACATGGGGAAGAATACCATGGGGTTTAGGTTTTTTTGTGTTCCGCTGTAAGACACTTGGTGGTCTAATTTAGTGTTTATTTCAATATATTATCAGGCTTTACAACTGGTTTGACTTTGCAGTATCCTGTATTGCTGTTTTTAAGGCACACTTTTCTAAAGAAAAAAAATGGAGAAATAATGAGGTGCATGAGTACCTTAAAAGCAAATAGTGAACACGAATCTCCAGGGAATATTAAAAGTTGCCTCCACAAAGAAAAAAAAAGATCATATTTAATGATCTTGTTCTGTAATAATTTTGTGCTAGAGTGGAACAAAGTCCTTTCAATGCAGGCTTTGCATTACTTACCCATTAATTCATTAGAGTAATGCCATATTTTCTGCAGCACTCTAATAAATGAGGGGTAATAGCTTAAGCATTCACTGCTTCTGTTACATTAAAAGTATTAAATCTTTAATGCAAACTGATATTATCATTATTCTTAAAAAATAAAAGTGTCTTAAAAGTAAAGAACCCTGATTAATAATTAGGAAATGACAATTTTTGCAGCTGATTGCACCTGAGACTCCTCAAATGCATTTCCTTACTTTAATGGTTTAAACTATGTATTAGGAAGTGCTGTAGAAATCAAAACTCAGGTCAAGTGCAATCCTTTCATCCAGCTGGATGTTTATCCCAGGTGTGCAGTGTCTGCTTTGTGTCTCCCAGGGATGTCTCCTCTCTGCTGTGCTGCTCTGCTGATTCCTGGCACCACCTGGCAAGGTGGAAGTTGAGCAAAACCAGATTTAGCTGCAGTGTTGCTGGGGAACACTTAATAGTGTTGGAAATCAGGTTTGGAATAGTTTACTGGATTGAGGTTAATTTTAAAATCCAAAGGAATTAGCACAGTTTTTATATGAGCTCCTCTGGTTTTGAGTTTGAAGGCTCCAGTCTTTCCTGTCTCTGATATGGAAATATCAGTAATATTCTCATTGTGGCTTTCTGTGTCTTGTGGGGTGGAGCAAGTCAGGACCCACAGATAAGTTTCTAAGTCTTGGAAACACTTATGGGCAATGTGTTAGGCAGCAAACTTTGGGAGTCTTTTGTTTTCTTTCAAAAGCTATTCAATCCTCAATGAGAAGCAATTTTTTATAACAAATACACCCAAACTGGAGGGGCAGCAAACCATCCTTCTCAGGAAGGGGACTGATGTCTGGGGAGCTCAGTGCAGGGCAAACAACTGACCCCCTGGGACAGAAAATGGGCAACTGCCCCTAGCAGGCTGCAAGGGCTGCCACTCCTCTTCAAGAAGCTGATAAAGTGTTTTGGTTTTGTTAAGCAAATGGCAAGGCTATGGAGTACATTTTTAATTTGTCCTTGGGTTCACCTACAAAGTGTTGCCAGCTCTCAGGAGCAACCTCAGTGTTCTCCATCTCTTACACCCTGCAGAGCTAAAGCAGCGTGAGGCTTGCAAGGTGCAGGTAAAGCTGGATGTGGTCCTGCTCATGATATGGTTAAAATCTAAGTGATTTTTTTGGTTTTTTCTTCTAACTGGGAGAGAGTGTGTTTTTCTCTTCTTTGAGAGGTGCAAATTCCAACTGCTTTCAACACCTTCTGCTTCCAGGAGGCAGGACAGCTGCTGCATTTTCAATAAGTATTTTGGATGATGTGAAGTTAGTTGGCTGCCAACAACATGGTGATTATCAATCCTTATTTTTCATGTCATGGATTCTGCTCTTTGAAATTCGGACTCTTTACTGTGGTTGCTTTGACTCCTCCAAAGCGTTCCCGAAATATTGAATAAACTGTATATAAAAGCAATAATGTTTCTAACATACATTCAAAAATCTCTTACTCTGTGGGCTTTAATATTTTTCTAATACTTATATCTTTGTGTAACTTTATTATTATTTTGAAAGGAGGAAGTGCTAGTGCTGTTGATGTGTTTTACCTTGCCAGAGGGTGAAGAGGAGATGAATATCCAGTTTCTTCAAAATGGAACTTGCAAGTGGCCAGTAGAAAAACCAAAGATGCTCATTATTCACACAACAGGCAGCCAAACTGTGACACTTCTTGTTGTCACATACTGTGAGTGCTGGGAGTCTGTGTTTTAATAAAAGTAATGGGATTAGTTCATAAGAGAGAATTCCTGGCTGGTTGATAATGCATAGCTGCTGCTCTGGCTTTGTCTTACTGTTTCCTAAAGAATTTATTTCTGAGAATGGGAACACAAACATATTTCATACCTGCACACTTCAGTAACAAAACATGGTTCTATTTCTTGTGAGGTCCCCATATATACTCCGGTGATAAATGGGTGGGTACAAAGATTTGTCATGCAAAATACTCTCTGCTTTTAACTATATTAGCATAGTTCTTGCTTTGAGAATAGAGGCTCAGCTGAGGGAATAATTACAGCTTCAGAATCCAGAACATAGTATTTTCTTTTATTAGGTAAGCAGTTGTCAGCTGATACCAAAATTGCTTAATTTATACTTCTAACAATGCCCTAAATGTTAAATATATCAAGTGAGCCTTCTTAGAAATACTAATATTGTTATTTCTACCCAATTTTTCTCTGAACGTTACAGCTAAATTTTATATACAAGTATACAAAATGCTGCAATTTTTGAAGCCTTTAATTAGTAGTTGCAAATTTGTTTGTCCCATATCAACTTGCATTTGCATAAAGATTAAGGCCATTTGGAATGAAAGGGATAAAACATAGATGGAGGAAACATTAATAAATTAGTAATCATGTATAAAAGATAAGTAGTCTTCGATGTAATTTCCATAAGCTTTATTAAAATTGAAATTCTTTTTTAAAGATGCTGCTAATATTTGCTCTGCAGTTGATGGTTTCTAAAGAGAGGTCTGTCATGAGGTGCAGAATTAGAGAAATTAATGTATCGAGGTCAGACATTAGTATGTAAATTAAGCTTTGCTTTTATTCTGGATGGCAACAGCAGCATTACCTTGTATTTGACCTTTCATTCATTGAGCCTGACTCAGCTCTGTCAGTCAAAACTATTAATCCTAAGAAGCAGCATTGAAGTGCAGGGCTCAGCTTTCTCCTCCTCCCCTTGCCTGCTGGAATCCCCTGGGAACAGAGCTGCTGGAGGGACCCTGGGCAAGGTTCTCTGCCTGCAGGTTTGTTGCAGAATTTTGGAGTTTCTGATCCTTTCCTCCCCAGCTCCCTGTAGCACTTGGCCATGGGCATTTTGCATGATTTTCAGGGAAACCAGGGCTGGTTGGTAGCCAGGCTCCAGGGGGAAACTCAGACAACACAGTGTGGAAGATGTTTCTTGGAAGTCACTTTCTGGAGTAAGGAAGGGGCTGGATGGGGGTGTAGGAGCTTCCAGCAGCACTTTGAATCCAACAGGCAGCAGGAGAAAAATAGATTTGTGTTTTCCAATGGACTGATGGTAGGAATGGAGGTGAAACCTCCCCGTATCTTGTGGCTGTTGGACTTGGAGCTGTTATTTCTGCTTTTTGTAGCTGTAGTGCCAATGCTGCCCCTGGCCTTTGGTTGGGTGACCCATGGGTGCTGTGGCATCCTGCCCACCCTCCTGTTGTGAGGATGGCAGCAGAATGCAGAGGGAAATGCCATGGTACCTTGTAAGAGAGTGCCATTTATCTTCAGCTAGGGCAAAAAATACATTGTGCAGGGTTTCATTGCAGAAATGTACAAATCACAGTAAAATTCTGTTTTTACAGGCACCTGGTGTGGCTGTAATATACCTAGTGAGGCAGTTTTTCTTAATTAGCTGTGTTGAGATCACATTGAGATTGGGTGCACACAAGCATGTTGAATAGATCTACAGAGAATAAACTTTGATTGTAGCACTGTCTGATAGCAGGGGAGAATTATACTCTGTAGGCAGTGTAAGTGTTTGCAGTTTAGCTGAGCGTGTGGAATTGCCAGTGCATCCATTCAGTGGTACAGAGCTGGGCAAACTCTGGTGCAGGTTTGCTCAAGAAGGTCTGGAAAAGACTTTATTAAAAGCACAAAGTATAACTATCACTGTAATTCAAATTAGATGAGCAAATTAATTAAGCTCTCATGGTTTAGAAAAGAACACCTGAGAAAGTCTTAGGGCAGGAAGCAAAAGAAT
Source organism: Phaethornis superciliosus (assembly GCA_023637945.1). Taxonomy (NCBI): domain Eukaryota; kingdom Metazoa; phylum Chordata; class Aves; order Apodiformes; family Trochilidae; genus Phaethornis; species Phaethornis superciliosus. The sequence goes on from JAJQWJ010000022.1 coordinate 7,734,549, forward strand.
AGAAAGTTTTATGATTTGTTTTCAAAGCAATAACCTGTAAAAGAAAATGAAGAACTGTAGTGCTTTTTTTTTTTTTTTTTTTTTTTTTTTTTTCCTCCAAAGCTGATCCCTTTACCAGTCTCTTCAGCATTTTTATGTGTAAAAGAAAGTAAGGCTTTCAGTATAGCTTTATATTTTTTTAGCTTGAAAACATTAATGATGAATGAATAGTCTTCAACCCAAAACACTCTTGAATTTAGAACAAGAAAGGGTTTCAGGGCTCCCAGGCATCATTAAAACAAGATTTATGTTACAAACAATGCAACCTTCTCTCCTACAGAGTACAGTTTCCCATTTGGCCGACTGGCTGAAGTTATGAACATTTAAATTAATGAGCAGACCTTTTCAGATTAAAAGTTGAAGCCTGTGTGTGCTTATTTCTTGGCAGTAGGTGCTCTTGCTCTTTCAGCAGCCAGAGGGTACTCAATGGCCCTGGAACCACCATCCCATCTTACATGAGAAACTCATAATTTATTACTTTAAGCTTTACTTAACTAAAGACAAAAATAACATTATTTTTCTACTTTGCTTTCTGCAGTGAAGTGGAACGTTACCCAAGCACTACCTAAGATTTTTATTTTTAAAGGCTTTTTGTCTCAAAAAATGATCACATTTACAGATACTTGGTATCGATCTGCTGCCAGTTTTTTCTGTCTTGTGTGAATTCTACTTATTCTTGATGATGGGTACTTAGAAAAATGACTGGAAAGCAAATGCAAACCTGTATATGCTTAGTGCATGCCAGATAATTACCATCAGCTATCAGACTTTCTGAACTTACAAGAGCAGCAATCTTGAGTTTTATCTCAATATGTCAAACAAAAGATTAAAAAAAAAAAAGGTAAAAATATGTCATGCTGAATAAACATGTAGCATTTGTTTCAGAACACCATTATCTTCATCAGCTTTCTTTAGGGAATTTGGCAGCAACAATGAAGATGAAATAATGTATTTTGACAGTATGCACAGAAGAGTTGAAGGAAAAATAATGGGATTGCCCAGAAATTGTCTTCTGAATGGTGCTGGTCTGCATTTATGTGAACCATATTGCTTCTGAATATATTAGAGTTTCTGCTTTGCAAATATAGCTGGCTGTACTTTTTCTACCTTACTTATCAGGGAAGGGAAAGGCTTCTAATCATTACTGGAAAATAAGTTTAGTCTCAGGTTATTGCAGTCTCTCAACATTTCCCATTAAATGTTCCATGAAATTCCATGAAACTCATCTTTTTCCTACAAACCTAAATGTGTTTGCTGATAGAAACTGTGTTGGTATTACCTGGTGGTTCCTTGTCTATGGGGAAGACACGAGCTTGTGAAGACTTTTTGAAAGGAATCTGTGTGTTCTCCAGCATCAGAGGGAATCTCTGCTGAGAAAATCTATTTCTGTGTTACAGGGAGGGGGGGGAGGAAGGTTGATGTGTATGGCTTTGGATACTCAACTGTGTGGATTTAAAAAAAAAAAAAAATCTGCCATTTTAGAGAAAAATTACTCAGTGGAGCCCAGTTTTTTTGGAACCTGTTACTTCATCTTTTTTTTTTTCTTTTTTTTTTTTTCTTTTTTTTCTTCCTTCTTCTTTTTAGTGATCTAAGGAGCATTGCTGGTTAAGGGAAGGAAAAGTAAGAGGTTGCAGTGACCAGGCACCCCTCTGACCTTCTTGGTGTGGTGAACCCCAGAATTTGATAAAAGAGAGGATTAGTGTAAAAGATAAAACTTCAAATATTACAGAAAAAAGATGTGATTGTTCCCAGCTCCTAGTCAGTGCAGGGGGAGGTAGGGGTTGATGGTAGCTTTCACAGTTCCCCTGGTAGTTGTGGGCATCTCTGTCCATCATCTCTGCATGTTTTACTTCTGTCATCAGAGAACAGGCTGCTCCTCATCCTTTTAACTCCTACAGATAATTTCTGCCTTAGTATCTGTTTTGATTTGTCATTGTTGTAAAGATCCCGTAAAATAACGTTTGAGAAATAATAATAATTTCAAAAAAACCCCAAACCTCATTAAGGTTACCGTAAGATCCAATTATTTTGTGTGCTACAGGTGTCAGACTCTGGAGCCGGTGTCGGAAGCCAAGGAGGAGGTGCTGGAGGCTGGACAGGAGCAGGATGGTGGCCGTGGTCCTGAGCCTGGGCTCCCCTCCCTCTGCCTCAAGCAAGTCTTCCCCAAGTATGCCAAGCAGTTCAGCCACCTGCGGCTGCTGGACAGGGTGGCTGCACTCTTCATCCGTTTCCTGGGTGTCAAAGGGACAACCAAGCTGGGCCCAACGGGGTTCCGAACCTTTATCAGGTCAGTGAGGTGGAGGTGTCCTGAGGACTTGCTCTGAGTGGAGCCCAGAAGTCAGAAATTCTCCCTCCCCTGGCTTGGTGGGGTTCATCTCCTTGCCTGGAGTTCTCACTTTTAATGCTTTCCAAAGAAATTTTTCCCTGGAAGTTCCATTGAAGCATTGCTTTTTTTTTTTTTTTTTTTTTTTTTTGTAACTACAAATTTTTATCACACTGAGCTCCCCGAATACCTGCTCTATGAAACTGTCTAGTAGGAAGCCAGGCCTTTATTCTAGAGCAGATCAGTGATACTCTGGGAGAGGCTGTTTGCAGGCTTAGTCACCATGTCAGGTTCCCAGTGAACTGGCAGTGTGAGACAGTGACAACCCAAATTGGGTCACTCAGGCTGATTCTGCTGGCTGGGGGGGCAGAGGCACTGGCCCTGAGCCCCAGGCAGGGATTTCCAACCCCTGGTTGCTGAGGCATTGTGCTCTGAGGATTGGCATTGGGAAACTGCAGAGGCAAGGAACTCAATTTATTTTTTCACATTCTTTTACTTGTGAGGGGTTGTTTTTTTTTTTCATTGTTGTTTTTTATGGTTATATCTTTTCTAGTCATGGTACAAATATCTCATTTTCTGTCTTTCATTGACAATGACAAAAGAAGTAAGCAGCAGCAGATGTACTCTTAAAATACAGATCCTATTTCTATGCAGATGCACTTAGCATTCGGGAATGAATATAAACAATTTGATTTATACAAATTACGATATATAGAAAATGACTGAAGGCATCTGCTCTATCTACAAACCAGAGCAGGATTGTTTCCAGTTCTGTGTTTTCTATTGCTTAGTCCAGCCTGAATTTGGCACTTGTCAGAGGAACACAGAATAAATGCCAGCATTTCCTTTTAAGAATATTAAAATAAGTTGCCATATCTCAATGCAATAGTCTTTGCAGTTTCCTAATGCATGTTAAATTAAACTTCTTATTATAGGCAAATAATTTGATTATTTCTTCCTAGAGGATCTATACCAACTATATGGCCCTTTTCTGAGAAGGTGTCATTACTGCTCATCTCAGAAAGAACCTCGTGTGCAGGATCACTTGGTAATAACAAAAGGGCCCACAAGTCTGTGCCTGTGGGCAGATCATTGCAGAGATTACCCACTCATTTTAGCTAATCAAAATCTGTTCCCCTTCTGTAATTTCTTCATTCTAAAAAGACAATGAAAAAGGAGAGCACCAAATGTGGCTCTGGTTCTTGCTTAGATGTTGCCAAGGATTTTTTTGGTAGCATTTAGGCCAGACCCTCACTCTGTGTTTGAAGAGAGCTCTGCTTAGTCAGCTAATAAGATTATTTAAAATTCTCTGGACTTTTTGTTGGCATTTGTTTTTTCTTTTTCTTTTCTGGTTAGAGATTTTGGGCAGCTCTTTGGCATGTGCACTAGTTCCAGCCAGGGCTGCCAGACATCTGGGGATGCTGGACAGGCAGCTAATTCCCAGCTCCTGCTGAGGCTCAGCCCACCCAGGGTCAGGTCCCCATCTGCCTGAGCTGTCCCCAGGGGTGCTCCTGATCTTCCTGCAGGCTTTGGTAATGCAGAAAGTGAAACTGTTCCCTGTCCAGGCATGAAGAAGTCATTCTGTGCCTGAAAGGTTCTCCCTAACCTGTTTCAAACTCGATCAGGCAGTCAGGTAAGAGACAGTGTAGACACTCTGCAGGTTTGTGTTGGGATTTTGATGGACCAATTAATTGCATTCTGTTGCAGCCTCAGAAGGAGAACTTGCAGTAGCCTGGGAGTAACCTATGTGTAACAGTCAAGTCCTATTTTTAATTGAAATATTCATGAGTTTCATTTTTTAAATTTTATTTATTTTTTAGTTTAGTTTTTTACTTCCCTCCCAGCTTTGTTGCAATACCAAGCCAAACCAAAGCAGTTCCTCTGCAATCTGACCTCCTGCCTTTTTTGTGTCTATAGAGTCTGACCTAGGATTGTACATGCAGGGTGGGTTTTGGTGAATGCCACTGCTGCCCAGAGCTGCTTCTGGTGGTTCCTGCCTGACCCAAGTGGGCAGCAGGACCAGGCACATCCACAAGAGGTTCTGTAGGTGAAGAATTCAGGGATGTCAGAGATGTGGAGGAAATGAACACTGCTTACTTTACTGTCTGTGTGTTAATCAAAGCCTCTCACCATGGGTGACATGGACAAGCTTTGCTCTAAGTTGCCCTGGTGGAATTTTTCCTAATTTGGAAGTTTGGATGGAATCAGAATTTCTTCTTTATTTTGTCTTTTGTTTTTTTTTAAACAGAAACTGCAAGCTGAGTAACAGCAATTTTTCAATGGCTGCTGTAGATATCTTGTATATTGATATCACAAGAAGGTGGAACAGCATGGGAATGGAGCACAGGGAATCAGGTAACTCTGTTTTCCAGCTGAGGACTTGGGAAGCTGGGGCTTCATTGCAGGTTTGGTAGCCCAAGCACACCTCAAACATTAAATAAAAAAAACATCTGGGAAAAAACCATCTACATCTGAGGCACGTACAACAAATTCTCAGTTCTGTGGCAGTTTATCCACAGGATAGATCACTCTTAGTTTTCAGTTTATTTATTGGAACGAGTTTTCTGCAAGCAAATTTTGCCTTTTTGTGACTTGTTGCTGTGTGCAGAGGAGCATTAAAAACCATTCCCAGTGGAACCTTCACCTTGGTCACAGTGTAGGAAGCATGTCCAGATTAGAGCAGCTTTACATGGTCTGCTGGAAACCAACCAACCCAAAAGCTGTGCAGGAGCCAGAAATGCATACGCTTGACTTCTCTTTGACTTGTGTTCCCACAAAAAGTTACCCTGGGGACAAACAAAGCTCCTTTCCTTTCTCAGAGAGCCCCTCCTGCCCAAGACTATGCTCCCTTTTTTCATTTTCATTGTCTTTGTGAGGGTTGAGGGAAGGACAGAGGTTTCTGCAGGAGCTTGCACAGTGCTCAGCTGTTGAATAGGTTTTTCTGAAGGACAAGTAGCAGTGCTTTTATGCCACATGCAATCCTGCAAACTGTTTGCTTCTGCAGGAGCTGGGTCACACAGACAGCCTAGCCTTCAGCAGTGAATTACCTCCCCATCTGCTTTGGTCATGTTTTTAGATCTGAGACAGTAATCTGTCACATAGCACTGTTCAGGGATTATTTTCTTGATATAATAATAGCCTATAACAATATATATATAATTAATATAATAATACTCCATTTAATATATAGAGCTTAATTTCTAAAATTACTATTACATTCCCAAATGAAATTGAGTCCATAAATTTGGCTACTTTTCCATAGCTTTTGTAAAATGTTTCATGTTGCTTAACCATAGGTATCCTATAATGCCCTGTAGACTCTATGTATATGAAGTCAGATAAGGCAAAAGGAGAACAAATAAAACAGACTGTGGGCATGGCTGATAGAATAAATCCAGAATAGAAGGAAGAAAATGAAGGTTCAGTGCAGAGGCAATAACATGGTTTCTTGTGCATGAGCTCCTGTGCTGCTCTATGTGCATGAGAGTCACCCTTGTTTCACACGTATGTAAAGTTTGAGAATTTCATTTAGCATTTCAGTGTGGGTGCAAGTCATTTGTGTGGCCAGCTGACAGAATTGACTAGCAAAAATAATAGCAATGCAAGTGAATCTTCAGGCTTTCAGAAATGAAGAGATTTGATGACGGTCTCAGTAAACCAGATGTTTTCTAGGTGCTAAAACACAAACTACTCCCCCATTTCTGTTGGCTTTGCCCTTGGCCCCTTCCTTCCCAGCTGTGTCCAACACAGGAGCTGCTGTGGCTGGTGTAAACCCACAGCTTCTCCCTTTTGTCATTAAATGCTTCACATGAGTGTTGCTGATGGGGGAGAGGGTGTGCATGCTACCAGAGGTGCTTTCCCTGCCTGCAGCTCACTCTGACTGATAAAATAATTCACTGAGCTGGCAGCTGCTTCTTTCAGATAACAATTCCTCTGCAAGCTCCTTTTACAGCCAAGATCGTAACCGACCCCAGCTGCAGCTTTAGTTGAGGGAAATTATACTTCAGAATGTAATTGTAATATTTTGAAAAGGGGCTTTTCCTGCAGCATCAATAAGGCAACTTTTAAGTTTGAAAACCCAAACCTTTCAATATCTCCTCCTCAAATAATCTTCTTAAGTGTATGTTCAAACTGGGAGAGCCCGTTAAAGCACAAAGCAGCTCTGACTGCTCCTCCTGGCTGGCATTCTGCAAAATCAATTGTACTCTGGCTTCTTAATTAAGAGTTAAATTAGGTATTGCTTCAAGGTTTTAAATACAATAATTAGTGTTAATAAGCAGCCCACCTTCCCATTGGCTGTGGTAATGTGTTATTAGAAAGATGTGAACAAGCAGCACCTGAAGGGTCTGTACTGCAGCATGTGGCTCCTGCAGGGGACTTCTCTTTAAGAGTTTTATTATAGAAGAGAAATCTTTTGGCACTGCCCCATTTTCCCTTCATACACACTTCAGCTCTTTGTGTTTCATTCAGCTGAAACAAAACTACTATTGCCGAGTTACTGAGTATTGCTGAATAAATGGCCTTTTCACCCCCACAAGGAAGGGTGGGGATTCCTACCCAGGGCAGCCTTTGCAAGAAGGAAAGCAACACTTCAAATAAGCTCACTTCTGCAAGAAGGTGATACTTGGTAATGGGGTTAGCTTTATAGTGCTACAGACTGAAATGACACACTCTTTCAGTAGTTTTACATTTGAACTTTTGTTTGAGGTCCATCTCTGAAAGTACAAGGTTTAAATGACCCAATTCAGGTACCAATAAAAACTCATTTTTTCTCTCCAGGTGGATTGTTTTCCTTGAAGCTCAACGTGTTACTGTGTATCTGGTTCAGTTTCAGTTTAATATTTGAGGTAGCAGAAATCAGGGCTGATATTACATCCATATAATTGTACAGTATCTGTAAATGGGTTGTTCCTGTCCCAGTTGCCTCGAGCTGCCGGGCTGCTGGTCAGGCTGCCGGCTGCAAGAGCAGAACTGCCCTGCACTGAAATGTGGAATGATCTCAGAGGTCTTCCATACAATTAAAACTTATCTTTTGATCTTGGAAAGATGGGGTATTCCTTTTCTCAGTGACCATTCTAGGTGGCTGCTGTTTGGTTGCTGCCCAGAGAACCAAGAGACAACATTACTCTGTAGGGACACAGTTTGCTGGGGAGCACTGGGCTCTCACCCTCCCCAAAACACCTTTTCCTTTTCCAGGAATGTGTCTGCAAGCCTTTGTCGAGGCTTTCTTCTGCCTGGCTCAGAAAAAATACAAGTCCCTCCCACTCCACGAGCAGGTGGCATCACTGATAGATTTCTGTGAGGATCACTTGGCTGCCCTGGATGAGAAGCGTGTGCGCCGGAGCGCGGCGGTGCCCGGGCAGGCAGAGGGACTGCACCTGACACCAGCCCCACACCCTCCCCTCCTGCATCGCACAGCCACAGCTGGGAAATGTACAGATTACAGAAGTCATCGTTGTTAACAGTGCTAATTCACCAGGACAGAACTGAGAATTAATCCCCAGGTACGCAGGGGTTCTGTGGGAGGAGAGGCAGAACCTCTCGAGTTCCTTCCTCTGGTAGCAGCAATTATTTATTTGGGCTTTTATTTATTTATTTATTTATTTTCACTCTTCAAAAAACTCCCTATTGGCTATTGATTTACCACTCTGTTGGACCCAGAGTACCCCTCAGGTGACAATCTGTGCTTTCATCCCAAGTGTACAGAAAACCAGCGGTGAGGACAAGGACCAAGCCACGCGGGTGTCAGCCGTGGGGTCACTGGGATCGAAGGAGTCACCTTGCTCCCTGTGCCATGGAAACCCCGTGAGGAGCTGCAGTCCCAAATACCTGTTGTGGACTTTAAAAACCCAGAACCTGGAATTATACATGTGGTCAGACTTCAGGCTTTGACCCTCTTTTTTCAGTGGCTTGGACTGTCCGTGTTGGAATCAGTACGGATTTGGTCACTGTCTATGCACTTATTTTTTAAAGTCAGTCTTAAAAACAGTGAAATCATAACTTTGGCTTGTACTTCTTTGTACATGTCTTTGCCATGACAAGTACTGTTAATTTTTTAAAGAAAAACTATGGATGTTTATTCTTTTGCTTCCACAGGACCAATAAGCTCACACTTACAGAAAAATTTACATCATCATGTCAGACTTGGTGAATCAAGTGGTGGTTTTGTCTTCAGGTACTAAGTGCTGCTGCTGCCAACAGTGTGGAGGCCCAAGGGTTCATTGAAATTCCAGTGAAACCAATCCTGTCACTGACTTTAGCCTAAGATAATTATATTCTAGGTTTGCTTATTTTTTGCTTTTTGCATGTTTGTTACCCTATTTGGACCTACAGTAACACCTAGAGCAGATTTTTTTTGTCTTCACATGCATTCTTCATTTTTTCCCTTAAGTAACAGTATAATTCTGTACAGAGTAGATCTATATTATTTAACAGGATGTTTTGTCACAAATGCTGGGCTATACCACTGGAGCTGTCCAGAGAAATCTTATTTTTCAAGGAATGAGCCATGAATTCCATAATCATGTTCTGCTTGAGGGGGGCTAATCTGAACTTGGACCTTTGGGGCTGCTCAGTTGAATTCTTTTTGGTCTCGTATTTCATTACAAGAATGTATGTCTACATCTGAATTTTATTTCCCTCCTTTGTTCTCTTCTCCAGTGTTAATGAGCCTGCTTGTGTTCTGGTGTCTCACATGTCAGGAACTGCAGAGCTGGGAGATGGCATCTGGGTGTTGAGGTTTGGGTCAAAGAGCCCTACCTGAACACAACCTCCTGATGTTCCAAGGCTGCTGAATCAGCAACCTGACCTTGCCCAAATGCACACACAGCATCGAGTGAGTTTTTACTGCAGGAAAAGTTTAGGGTTTCTTTCCTGGTGGCTGTTGTAAGCACCATGCCTGTGTCCCTAGAGGCATTGGACAGCATGGCACTGCAGTACAAAACTCAAGAAGCTGGTCCCCAGCATGTGTGAATATCAGGTGTGGGCATCCCTCCTCTTTGCCTTTTCCTGTAACAGCAGTGGGAGATGATCTTCTTTACTTCAGCACTTGGTTTGAAATTTTAGGTATTGTAAATAAGAGGACAATTGCAGACTAAAGCCACTGCCCTCAGCCTTGTTGGAGTTTAATAAAGATTATTGCAGAATGAAGATGAAATGGCAAACTCCAAGGTCTGGCATCTGTCAGAACAAATGAAGCTGAAAAGGTAATTTTTTTGCACTTTCATTGTAATATATTTGAAGACATTCACAAGTTGAAAAATGGTTACTTCTCATTTTGTGACATCTGACATTTGTCTTGCAATAGGCAGTGTGTTCCTAGAAACCAGCTCACAGATTCTCTCATTTTGTGATTGATGTCCTGTAAAGGCAGAGTTATAGAGGAGCTGGATTTGAAATCCTGCAGCTGGGAATGCCTTTCCTTACAGCTTTCAAGTCATATAGTCTGTGGCCTGAGCTACTCAGGTTTTGTTATTGTGTAATTTATCCTGATCTCTGTGGAATAAATTAACTGTTGTATATAATGAACACTGGTAAGATCTCTCTGTTTTTAGAGATCTTTATATTCTCTGGATCTAGTTCAGATTTTGATAGTCTGTGCACACACAGGCTGATGCAGTATGACCTGCCTATCTCCCACTTCAAGTATGAAGGGTCCCTTGTTTGAATTGTCAAAATACTCAGTTATCTGCCTCTAGTAATCCAGTGTTCATGTATTTATATAATTGGAAAACTGAATGCCATATTATTCTTGAGGGGGATAAAACAGAAGTGTACTTTAGAGACTTAATGACAAAGCTACATTTCTCTTCCCTCCCATATAATGCAATTTCCTCTGCATATTATCTAGCATCCAAAACAATTTCATGTAGCCTTTAAGTTACCAGTCTGTGCACACACAAAAATAACCAGAAACACTTTATTCAGAACAGGAATGCCAGTGCACTGATAATCTGTTAATCCTGAGGTAGCTTTCTAGGAAGAGAAACAATACATGAATGGTAGCAGGCGTTGGGGTTTAATAGTACTTTTCTGTATATGATATTCTGAGGAAAACACAGCACCCACTATTCCATTATATGAAGGTTGCACACCAGTGAAATCTTGTTGCCAGACACACCAGGTTTAAATCAGAATAGAGCACTTCAATGTGAGGAAAATTTGAGGCGAGTTTCCACCCAGACATCCCCCCCATCCCTCCAGGTTTCTGGCTAGCCCCACAGTGCCCAAACTCACTGGGTGAGTTCTCGTTGGATTTTGAGTTCTTAGCATAAAGCTGTTGTTGACTGAATCACCTCAATTTGCTTCATCTGGATGGTGCTCGTGAAGCTCAGTTTCCCTCTGTCCAAATGCCCAACTTGCCCATTAGAGCTGAATGTTTTGGGAAAATGTAATTAATGTACAGCAAGCCCATCACTTCACTTGCCACACACTCCTTGATACTTGAGTTTAAAACCTGGCTGATACTTGGCTAGTGACACTTTCTGGTGAGACACCCAAGTCCACCCACCTCAGCATGGATCTTCTCAGCTGGAGCTCCCACCTCAAGCCATGCAGCTGATTCCTCTTTCCTGGCTTTTCTCCTCTCATTGCATTAATCTTGCCTTCAGAAGATCCAAGCATCCATCCTAGAGATGGGAAACCCTGGTGAGGAGGAGGGACCTCATCTTCCTCCTGCCCCAACCTCGAGTGGTTGATGGACAGCAGGGTGGGGGCATTTCCCAAGTCTTTGTTCTTTGGGTGCTGGAGTTGGAAGGGGCTGGAGCTGCTGCAATGATCTTGGGGCTGACAAGGGGGTTGCTCATGCTCTGCTGGATGTGGGAGTCCTCAAGGGCTGCCCTGGGACTATGGGAAGTGATGGCACAGGAGCTGCAGCTGCCAGCTGGGGCCTCCTGCTCAGCACAGGCCATGAGTGACCTTCATAGTCACAGCCCCTGGGTTCTCACCAGCACTGTGTCTGACCTTACTCTGATGGACAGTGACAATCTGCTTCTAAATATCACCCTATTCCTTCTGATTTGTTTTCCATCATGCTTTGCTGTGTTTCTTCTTAATTCCACAGTTCTGTTTCTCAGCTTGCCTAATAAACTGATGTGGTCAATCTGGCTGAATCCATTAGTTCACCTCCCTGTGTTGTTTTTAACAGCTGGATGCTTCTATCAGGGTGCAGGAGATCAGCTTGGAGAGGTTTCTGTTAAAAATCAACCCATCCAGCCCTGTGTTGAACTCTGAGGTTGGGCTGGTGGTGGGTAGACTGCCCACAGCACTGTGTGCCTGTGCAAACAGGTAGGTGGCTTCCAGGTGAAATAAATGGTGGCTGTAACAAATCAAAGTCAGTCAGCTTTGGGACCTGTGTTACTCAGGTTTCATTCTTCGAATATGTGGCACAAAAAACAAATGGTTGAGGTTGATCAATTATTGCTGGTACCAGCACTGGGTGTCAACGTGGTGGACATGCTGGGCTTGGGTCACCATCTCCATCCCAGCTGGGCTGCAGGCCAGCATCCCTGCTCCTTCCTGCAGGACAGGGAAGAGTGTGGGCAGTCAATAGACATGGATAAAATGAAGCTGGGAACCAGCAGCAGGAGCTGAAATAGCAACATCAATAGCAGTTTCCAGATAATGATCTAATTAGCACAAACAACAAGTTTGCACTAATGACTCTTGTTCTTCCAGCCCCTTCCTTTCTGCTCTCCTGTCATTACTGACTTCTCAGCTGTGCTCCCCCAGTCTCTAGGGCCAGGGCTTTGGAGCTTTGTTTACTGCTGGCTTTGAATTGCTTCTCCAGAGGATGTTTGCTCTGGGGCTTGGGCTGAGTGCGTGGGATGGCTTCGAGAGGGAGGGAAATCTGTTGTTTGGTTTCTGTATCCGGCTGGAGGCCCTGGGGAAGTTGTGCTCCTCCTGCACAGCCCCTGGCGCAAAAAATGAGGCTGGGAAGGGCAAGGCCATCGCTGGATCTGTTGGAAGAGCTGCTGCCCAGGACCCTTCAGCTTGAGGTGGCACAGGAGGGCAGGATGGGCTGTGTTAGCACCTTGTCATGGAAATGCTGGAAGGCAGGAACCAGGGGAAGGATTTTAGCCTGGGTGCCTCTTGCCTTCCTTCATGGGCAGCTGCTGGTTCCTGGCAGGGGCAGGAACCTTCTCCTTCTCTCATCCATCCCACTCCTGCTGCTGGAAGGGATAGAGCCCAGAGCCCCACCAGGCTCCAGCAGCCCCTGGCACCCCAACATCCCTGGGCCTGCCTGCCCCCTCTCTAGTTACGGTGATGGTAATGAGGGTTTTAATGCCTCTCCTCCATGCTTTCTGCTGCTTTTAGTGGATGGAGGGGTGGGCAGTAGCTGCCTCCTGTCCCTATGTGGGGCAGTGTCAGCCCCAGTGCTGCCATCCCTGGGGGGGCTTTCTGGGAGAAGGGTTTTCTGGGGATGGTGCTGGAATGGAGCCCTCTCTGTCTGCCCAGGGATGAGCTGAGTGTTTTTTCCTGAGCTGAGAGAGCTGACCCACAATCTGCCTTCCCTCCCAGCTGCCCAGGGCAGTGTGTCCATCCTGCTGGGAGCATCTGCTGCTGCCCACCCCAGGGACTTCTGTCCTCTACTGCTACTGCAAAGATACCCAAGTCAAGGCTGTGGATCTTTGGAGCTGCTTATTCCTTTGGTCCCCCCTTGTGTCCAGCCCTCCCAAAGGTGTGGTTGGTGCTGGATGGGCAGGTGCTGCTCAGCCCAGTGGGATGTGTCTGGGGAGGCAGATCAGACAAATATGCACGTGTGCATGTAGGCAGTGTGTGTGAGGATGCTCAAGAAACTGGAAATGACTGAGGGTAAGTGCTGGAGCACTTATATAAAATATCTAAATAAATCTTTAATATTTCTAATTGCAAATGTACATAAATTGCACAGCCACATCATTTCTTTGAACACCAACAACTTTCTCTGTACATTATTACATAGTTTAAAAGGAGCTGAAGTAGGTTCAGCAAACACTTCCACTTTGCTTTTTTTTTTTTTTTTTTAAACATACAAAAAAAAGATTTTTCTTTTTTCTTTATAAGAGGATATAAAACATAGCGACTGCTTATCAGGAACAAGTATCAGCCTAAGCAGATATACACAGAGAGGTATATCTTAAGACACAGTGATGTATGATAAAGGAATATGTGACCATGGAGACTGCACTCTGGGGTACTGGGTAGTGGCATTTACAGCAATGGCACAGCTCAGGTGATCTCTGGAAGTCGATGCTGGAACGTGATGCCCTTTCCCAAAGTGTGGTTGTTTCTGCCCTTTGGGCAACAGACTCAAGATTGGGTTTGGTTTGTAAAGCCCGGGAGCTGCTGTCGCCCTCCCTCTCCCCCCATGTGTAATTTTTCCCCAAGGGCCAAGACAAAGACAAAGGCTGCAGAGATCTGTGCAGGGCTCTCAGAGCAGGGCAGGTGCCACGTCTGCTCTGAACCTGTCCTGAAGAGTCAGAGACCCTGGTGATGGGCAGTGGCCCTTCTGGTTAGGGGATCTCCTGGTAGCCATGCCCCATGGTGAGTCCCAGTACTGGCCTGGGTTGATCTGAACAAAAACCTTGGGGGAAGAGGTTGACCCCAAGCCACAGGAAAGCTGGAGCTGCCAGGAGCCCCTCCTGTCTGGCCCAGGGACAGTGACACAGTTGTTCCCTTTGGAGCTTCTGCTTCATGCTCTCCAGCTGTGTTTGAGACAGGGCATGGACCTTGGTGGAGCTGCAGGCACCACCAGGGTCACAGGTGCTTGCTGGCAGGGGTACATCCCAGGGGCTCTATCCCCCTACCCTGGGATTGCAGGAGAAATGAGCCCCTTGCAGCCCAGCTGGGATGAGCTGCACCTTGGGGCTGGCCTGGCTGGAGCCATCAGTGCAGCTGCCATCTCCTGTCACTAAAAATCCTCCCCTTGCTCATCACAGAACAGACCTCGCTGTGTTTTCTGTTGCCTCTGGATATTGGCATTAGTACCGGGGAAAGCCCTGAACTTTGGGAATGATTGATTATTTGCTGACTGCTTTCCCAGGAGAGGCTGTGGTGCCTCGCTCAGGTCCACCAAATCCTTTCTCCATTTAGGAATATTTGTAATAGCAGAACCTGTGTCCTGCACCCTGCAGCAAGCTGGCTGCCAGGCCAGAGGATTCAGTGTGTTCTCACAGTGCAATCAGTGCTATACAACTGCAAAAGCAGAGAACAAAAAAAAACCAACTGGACTTAAATGACAATGCAGAATGATACAGGACTCTTTGGATGGCAGCAGGATTTGCTTAAACTGGTGCAAAAGGGGCTGGTGACTACACTGTAGTTTTAGTTGGCATAGGGAAGGAGTTGGGTCCCTCCAATCTTTTGGCACTGAAGCCATAATAATCCCTGTCTGAAATGATGATACTTACAGACCGCAGAGACCTTGGGATACTGTTCAGTCCATTTCATCCCCCTTTACACAAAACTTTGCTCACTTTTTTTTAGCAGTGTTCTCTACAGTTCAACAAAACCCCAAATCAAAACTCTTAAAACAGAATCCTAGAGGTGGACCAACCCCAAATCTGGATCCCAGGCTTCTCTCCCTTCCCCTTCCCTCAAAGGGAAGAGGCTGAAATCATAACCTTTGTCTGGATCCAGATTTGCTACTTTCAGCCCACCTCTCCAAAACAGCAGTGAGATACAGCCAAATCCTGACCGAATAAGCAGCACCAGAAGTTACTATATACAACTGTTAGTGAGATAGATACATTACAGTAAACACTGAAAACATTTACAAAAAAATATTAAGACTTGTATTAAGATAAAAATCTGTGTTGTGGGGTTTTTTTTTTCCTTTTGTTTACACTTGGACGCATTTGCACTACAAGTTCCTTACTGTAGAAAGAGCAAGAATGGGAACGAAAATGGAGCCACTCACAGAACAGGACGGGGTCGTGGGTGCTCTGGTGCCACCAGCACCTCGGGGATGGCCTCTGGGATGGCTGTGCCAGACACCAGGTCCCAGGCCACCTCGGGGAGCCTGGCCACACGGGGCTGGCACTGACTCCCTCCCTCACACACACACCTGTGCACGTGGGTGCACATACACACACTCACATACAGCAATGTACAGTTTATAAATAACAGAAACACAAACTGAAGTAACAGAACTGAACTGAGACTGGATCTTTACACCTACCCCCAGAGCATCCTAGGGGAGGGTCACGTTTAGGTCCAGTTGTTGACAGTTGTGGAAAGAGACAGAGAAAAAAAGGGGGTGGGCAGGAAATCACTACTGTAACCAGACTTTGTCCTGATTTGCATTTCTTTGCATATTGGCTCAGGAAACTAAACAACTGCAGAAGGTGTTTGTACTGGGACTTCTAAGACTTCACTAACTCACTGTAGAAGGATTTAAACATTCCTGCTATTTCAGCAGAACAATTTGTGTTTGGTAATTTGCAATTTTGAGGTTAATCAGGAGTTCTGGACAGATCAGGGCAGGGTGGGGGGAGCTGTGCCTTGGCTTGTGGTTGAGAAGATTTAAGATGTGCTTAGCTTCAGTACTAAACAACTGGGATTTGGGTGTTTCTTTTCTTTTTTTTTTTTTTTTCTTTTTTTTTTTTTTCCCAGTTCTTACAGAGAGCACTGACTGCATCCCAAAATGACTTCTGTGTAGGAAAGGAAACATGCTGGTGGTGGGGCACCCGCCCCGTGCCCTGTTAGTTTCCATTCCTCTATGTTCCTTCTCTCTTGAAAAACTTCCGGTCTCTCCCAACACAAATATTTTGGAACTCAAAAACAATCAGCTCTAAACACACATCTCAGGGCAACAGCAGTTTAAAGGAAGTCTTTTTTTTTTTTTTTTTTTCAGGGTTCTTACAACGGGTTTGATTCTGAGCCGATGGCAGGTGGCAGTGTACGTACCCAACGGCTCACAGTACCCTGGGTGCTCCTAACCTGTCTGGGTCTTTTTCCAGTTGTAACCTTGTCAGTTTTGTGAGATTCTTCAAAGCCATCTGTGCTAGTCTCCAAAATTCAAAGGTGACTTTACTTGCCACAAATACTTAGTGATTACTTTGCTCTGAGGAGCTCCGTTTGGGGTCTGCTGCTGTGTGACTGCACCACTCTGCAGGCGTTGGTGGGGTGTGGAGACCTCAATGTTCACTCCTCCAAGGACCAAGCTGCACCAGGCTTGGCCCAGGGCTTCCAGGGAACAGAAAAAACATTTAGGAAAAAAAAAAAAAAAAAAGCATCTTTTTTAATTTTGAAAACAATTGCATGTGGAAGAATGCTGTTAAGGAGCCTTAGGGCTGCAGGGCAGCATGGCAATGCAGAGCTTACTGGCAAAGTGTCCTGCTCAGGCAGCCTAGGTAGGGTGAGGCTGGAGATGGTCCCTATGCTGTGCAGAGCCCAGTGGACATCCTAGTCCCTTTGGCTGTACATTTACACATGGCAGGAGGAGCTAGGACAGGCGTTGAGCAGTGTGTTAAACTTTAGTGGGAGGAAAAGGCAGATGTCCTGTACACTGTCATCCGTATCTCAGAGAAATCTCTCTGGCTCTTGGTACGAGGGACCTGCTCTGAGACTGGGAGTCATCGAGTACTAACTTAAAAAAAAAACAAAAACCAAACCAAAAAGACAAACCAAGAAACACACCGTGGCAGCGTGGCAGCAGGTCAGCGGCACAATCCCCCGTTAAGGAGGTGACCCCTCCGCTGAGCACAAAGTGTCTGAATCTGCCGGGCTGCGTGCTGCAGCAGTTGGGAAAGTCTAATCCTGGCTTATGCCTGCACAGTGCTCCTGACAAGGGGGCTCTCGGTGGTGGCTGCTGTTCTTGTTGGTTACTCCCTTATGACCATGTTTTACATTCTTCGAGCCGGTTAATTTCCATGCAGTGCTCATTCCCAATTTAAAGAGGACAGTATTCCAGAAAATGGGATCTTTTTTTTTCTAATGCATACTGTGAAAGAAAAGAAATACAATTACCGATCTTCATGGTTCTTCAGGGCTTTTTCTTCTTTCTTTCTTTCTGTTTTTCTCCCCAGAAATAGTAAAAAACTCTGCACAGAGCATTACACCCCCACAACGAACCCTTTGTCAAGCCAGACGCTGACCATCTCAGGTAGCCCCTCGCTCCCCCTCTACCACAACAGGCACCAGAACATCCAGCCCCTGTCCCTCACCCACAGCTCAGGGACCAAGCTCAGGCAACATCTGCTTTATTTGGTGGCTGGAAGTGTGCGTGTGGGGGCAGTGCCCTGTGGCTGCTGCTTATAAAAAACTCTTCCCCATCATTTCTGAGGGAGCAGAAGCTGAAGAGAGGAATCAAGTTGCCATTCACCAGCTCCTCCCTCCACCCACGTGCTGGATCCTTGGGCTTGCTCTGCTCCCCCAGAACCCCCAATAGAACCAGCCATACTCTCTCCACTGCCCTGCCACCGTGGTCCCCCACGCAGCTCCCCTGGGGCCACCACGGCGCAGAGTGTGCCCTGACCTTTCCTGGGGACCGTGCTCCCTGGGTGGGTGGAGTTAGTTAAACACTCATCAGCTGCACAGATGCCCTGTGGACTGTCACCCATTGCAAAATTCAGTGGCCTCACAAACACCACACAGGGCTCAGCTCTGGGGTTTGCTCTGGGAGAGGGCTGTGCTCCGGGGGGAGCCACAGGAGCGGGTCAGGCTCTGCTGCCATCCCTCGTAGGGCTGCACCCAGCAGCACCCTCGAACTGGACTCACTGGGCCACTGCCTGCTGCAGGCTCTGCCCAGCTCCCTTTATTCAGCTTACTGCAACGACAAGGAGGTTATTCCTTGCTGGGAGGGGTGAGGCATATATCCTTTGGGCAGTTTAGAAGGACAAGGTTAACTTTTGTTTCAACATTAAAACACTGACTCGAATCCAACAGTGACAGCGATTCTCAAATATATATATATATATATATATATGTTATTTCCTTATGCCACTCATCTCACACTCGATCTTTCCGTCCCCTCAATGTGCTGCTGGCACCAGCATCTCCCACAAAGGCCGAGTCACGCGCCGTCCGCAGTTAGGAGCTGGGATCTCTGGGAGAGAGCAGCCGTTCTCGGAAGCCGCGGCTCACACTGCTGCTGCGCGGTCTCTCTGGCCAGGCCTCCTCTCCTGCGGCAGCACCCTCCGCGGGTTAACAATTACTGCTGTTTCTGAATTCTCCATTCTCTGTAATCTGCAATTTGGTTGGGTTTGTGGGGGAGATCCCATTACGTGTCTGCATGCTGTACCTCTCTTTCAGCTGCGTAAGGGCACTCATTAACCGTGCGTTGGCAGCGTCCAGGGAAGCGATGCGTTTCTCCTGCAAGCAAACAGGCAGAGGGGACACTCAGTGGGAAGGGATGGAGACCTGCTCCTTCCTGACCTGCTCCTTCCTGATCTGCTCCTTCCTGACCTGTTCCTTCCTGACCTGCTCCTTCCTGATCTGCTCCTTCCTGACCTGCTCCTTCCTAACCTGTTCCTTCCTGACCTGTTCCTTCCTGACCTGCTCCTTTCTGACATCGTCCTGAGACAGTGACCCAAGGGCCTCTGGGACCAGGGCTTTTCTCTTGAACCAGGGCCTTTCTCTTTGGCATTCTTAGGTGTGGGTTTCTGAAGTGCTACACAGCTTTTTTCTTTTTTGATTCACTGCTATTAACAGGGCCATAAATGTATTTTTCCTGTCACTAAAGTCATCTTAGCATCCTGAACATAACGGAGAGAAGATTTTCTCTAAATCTGCAGTTAAGACAGAAATTCAGTGCACTGTGTGCTCTATCTGCAGCTGTTACAAAGATGACAAGATTCCTCTTCTAAAACCTCGTGCTCTCCCAGGACAGTGATTCCCGTCAGTTTAATTGATTTTGTTAGTGTAAATTAATAGTTTAAATGACTTGTGGCCTCCCAGGATGGCTTTGATGGCAACTGTCACTGGTAACAGTATTTTAAGGATGGGAACGAGAACCTCTGTGTTGCAGCCTCTGCCACTCCTGCTCTTTATGGCACTGCAAATGACATTGCCCTCCTCCCTCTGCCACCACCAGGAGGGAACAGGCAGAGGGGCACAGCAGCCTGCCTGGGTGTAACTCTGAAGCTCCATGTACAGACCCTGTTCAACACTATAGTACAGCCTGAGATGGCACAAACTGAACTGTTTAGAGTGGCCCATGATGATTTACTGCTTTGAACTAATGACTCTACAGATCCTTCCCCAAAATGCCACCCTCCACATCCTCTGTGTCCCCTGCCAAGCTCCAAGGCTGGAGAGACCTCTTCGAATGTGAAAGCAGTGACAATAAATCATATTCTGCTGAAGTCTGATGGGCTCTTTCCCCAGTGGCAGCTTGGTGCTGTCTCATCCACAGGCACAGCCTCACTGTGCTGCCCAGTAGGGAAGCTGCCTGTTGGCAGGCTCACCTTGACAAGTGCTGCAGCCCTTGGTACTGGGGACTCACCTGTGCATCAATAATCTTCTGCTTGGAATCCACAGCAGCCTGCATTTCTGCATGATCCTTCTTTAACTCCTCCTCAACTGACATCAATCTGGGAGCCAAACAGACAAGAAAAAAAATTACATTTGTTGGGCTCTGCTAAGCTCAGATATTAAGTTTCATACATCTCTGCATCAGTCACCCAGAGTGATTGATAGAGATCATGTCCTCATTTAGTTGTTGACACCACAGAAGCAAAGGGTTGATGTGCACCTCTGAGGCACACAGGGAGAGATGTGAAATAGCAGGGCAGCTTCATCTGCAGATGGAAGTGGCTCTATCATCTGCACCAGGTCAAACCACCCCATCTGAAACTGCAATGCTGAGGCACACACTGAGATGCTCCCCAGACATGGAGTTGTGCATCTGAGCACAAAGGAGATGCACACTCATTGGCACGACCTCTTCCTACACACAAACCAGTAGTTTAGAAACAGTCTTTTTCCTGGCTTTTACCTTTCTCCACAGACCTTTACAGCAGACTATCCCAAAGCTTATGTGCTACAGCACAGTGAAGGCTGCCCCATTCATGAGGACTGATTAAAAACACCAAGTTGGCTTGGCTCAGGCAGAGGTGAAGACAGCTGCACTGAACAACCTGTGTCCTGGACAAATGTGAGCATCACATCCCACTGGGTGGAAGGAAGGGATTTATAGCAAGGAGTGATGGGATGGTGAGATCTTTAGCTAAACACCAGGAAGAAAACATTTTGATTGCTGTTGTATCTATTGCTCATCTGAACAGAAGAGCAAGCCTGCCAGATCCTCAGAGAAGTGGGGCAGGCTGCCAGCTCTCCCCTCCTGAAGTTTTGCCTTTGTAAATAAGGAACACATTGGGGCTTTCCTTGTCCCAGGTAGCACAGATCAGGGGACCCAAAGAGTCAGGGCTTGAATTCCCCACCACAGGGGCTGTAACCCAGAAGGACAAAAAGTGACTAAATGCAGGAAAACCCACATGTAAAATCTGCCTGCACCTCCAAAGAAATGTGATTCTCCTGAGCAGGGGTCAGCTCTAACGTCAGCCAGGCTGCCAGCCTTACTGTCACCTCCAGCACTCTCAGCTCCCCTGTACCTGCTGATGATGCCCTTCATCTGGATCTCCTTATCCTCCTGCTGCCTGCGGAGCCGCTCCTCACTCTCCTCCAGCCTGGCCTGGTACTCCAGCATCAGCTTCTGAGTTGTCTCCTCCTGGCACTTGAAGCGAGTCTCATATTCCTCCAGCTTCTTGTTGGAGATGCGAAGCTTGTCCTGCAGCACCACCAGGTCCTGCTGGTACTACAGCACGCAGGGACAGACACAGGAGGAGAAAACACATGTGGCATGTTACCTAGTAGGGCTTTGCCCTTGCCAGGGTGTCCCCATGACCCCGATTATGCCCCTCTCCTTGCATTAGGCTAGCTGCAAACCCGTGTCACACAACCCCGCTGCTGACACCGCCTCTTCTGTCTTCTCCGCACTGCGCTAGGAGCGATGCCGCGTCCCCCGGGCAGGCAGGTCACTGGCAGGTTCAGAGAATGGTTGTTAGCAGAGTCTGGCATTTCACATGAGGAATGCAGGTTAGAGGGACTGGACAGCCAATGCAGCTGGCACCTTCCTCACACTGACAGCACAGGGCTAAATGCAGGCAGGAGAAGCTGCACTGGTGGGATTTTGGCTTTACGCGTGAGCTCTTCAGTCTACAGCAATAAAAGGGAGGGGTTTGGAGCTGCTGGAAGCCAAGCATAGAATCATAGAATTGCCTGGGTTGGAAGGGACCTCTGAGATCATCAAGTCCAACCCTTGAAGCAGGAGCTGTTGGTGCTGCCTGGCTCCCACCAGGTTCTGCAGCAGGGACAAAGGCCACTGCCACCTCAGCACAAAGAGGTCACCACTCTCTGAGTGCTGGTGTGAGCGGGGCAGTGAGCACTGCTGCTGCCTCTTGGAGCCCAGCATTTTAAACCCAATCAGATGTCCAGCCAGGGTTCAGTCCATGAAGGGCTACTGCATGAAGCCAAAGACCCACAGTTGTACTGCTCATTCAGCTGAAGCAAAAAATCAGCAGCAGAAGAATCACATAAAGCAATAAAAAATAATTAAAAAAAAAAAGAGCTTTCTAAGTCAGTTAAGCTGGGTTCAGCTACTGCAGAAGCACAGCATTTGCTACAACTTGCTTTGCTAAAGGAAAATCTGGTATGCATCTGTACAAACCCCACCACTTTTATTTTAAAAAAGTATTTGGAAATTGTCTTTTAAGAAAAAACTCATATGAAATAACATCAGAATAGTTGTGGATAGTTAACATGCAGATGATAATTTGATAAACTGCTTTTAGAGCCAGATATAGGAATAAGACTTCCATCTGAGTGATGAAGTCTATTACAAAGGCACAAGGTGTTACCCATGAACTGACAGAAACGTGCTTAACTGTCTTGACTTGGCTGGCTGAAAATTCAGACTTTCCCTGTGGCCATCACCACCCATGTGTGCACTTCAGCAATGGGCTTGGTTGTGTCCCAGTTTGGGGGGGAGCTTGCCAAGCAGATCAGCTTTTTCTCAGGGGACAGTCTGCTCCCCAGGTGCTGTGCTGGTCAGACAGAGCCCAGCTCAAACAAACCCACATTGCAGGCCCAGTATCACTCCACTGACTGGCTGACAGCAGAAGGAACTGCAACAGCTCCTGAGGACTGTAAGATTTACAGTGCTGATGATCTTCCTGAACTGCAGTGGCAGGCAGGTGGGCAGGACCTCTGAGCTCCTTCTGCTTGGACAGGGATAGCCCCAATGCTTTGCTCTGGTTTTCCTTTAGCAAAACTTTAACTGCAGCACTGAAACAACACAGTTTGCACATGTCACCTGGAGCCATGAGGAAGACAAACGCCCACAGAGTTACAGAGAAGCACTCAAGTCAGACAGACGGGAGTTGCTTGAAGAGGAAAGATTACATACCTACCCTAGCCTTAAAATAGGAGCAGCGTAAGTGAGCTCAAATGATAGCAGGAGAGGCCTCAGAGATGAAGGAGTCGCTCCTGTCTCTAGAACATTTGTCTCATTCTCAGTTACCATTCACATCTTACAGTCATGGGGAGAGAGATTGTGCTAATGGCAATCTTTAATGTCAGTGACTGATGTGACAGCAAAGTAACAAAAGATGCTGCATGGGAATGAGACAGCAGGGTCCTGGGGGTGGGTGCTACCTCTGGACTTGGGACAAGTTTGCTGTGATACTGCCAGAGTTTGTAACCCCACTGTCACCTGCCTTGAGCAGGGCTGTGCTGGCCAGCCCCTCCCTGCAGAGGATGGGTGGTCTGGGGACAGAGCCCTTGAGCTGGTATGGACACAGAGTGTGCCCACCTGGGACCTGCTGAGCCTGTTGAACAGCCAAGGGTGCCAGGAAGGGGTCAGTGACAGCACTTGGCACACAGTGTCCACACTGAGGGCCACCTGCCCCCTGGCTGGAGCTGGGAGGTGTGAGCTGCAGAAGGGCAGCACACAGTTCTTAGCTTGTGGTCCTTCAGCATTTCACTTCACTCCAGCTCCACTGCAACAGCAAAGCTTGCTGCTGGCATCTCCAGGGCAGCCTCAGATGAGCACTGAACCCTTCCTGAAGCCCTTCACTGACCAAACACAGCAATAACCCTGTGCCTGACTCTGAGGACATCTCTTTGATTTGCTGCCTACTGGTGTAGTGCTTAGCTGGTAGCAAAGATTTCTGTATCTCTGCAAACAAAGACTGCTAAATGTGTATTTTTTTTCTGTATCAGCTCCATCAGCACCTATCTGTGTTTACAGGAACACCCAAGGAGCAGAGCCAGTGAGAAATGGGCTTTGCCTGGGGCAGCTGAGAGCTGTGGCCTTGTACCTCCCAGTCCCTGCAGTAACTGCCATGGGCACTGTGCTTGAATCGAACAGGAGACAGCCCCAAAATGATCCAGCACAGCAAAATGAGAACAGGAAGGCTATTGTAACAAACCCAGAAACATTTCTGTGCTAGAAAAACAGGAAGGAGGCTGAGGGAAAGGTGATGCTTGCAGTTCTGAGGGACTGGTTGGGAACATGTGACTGGGGTGACAAAGAGAAGGACATTGAGGAAACATCCCAAATGCTAACTGTGCCCAAATGCTGAGAAAACACCTTGCAGAAGCAGCAGTCAGCAAAGATGGGATCTTCTCAGCTCCTGACTGCTGCCTCCTTATTTCTAACCCAATTTCTAGCCAGGCCTACTCTGTCTCTTCCCTGCTTCTACCACTGAATGCTCTGGAGCTGCCTTCCTGATGGACCCCCTGACTGGTCAGACCAACATCTGTGTGACACAGCCATATGCTTGGGGCAGGGTCACTGAACTTCTATGTCACCCCAGGCCCCAGTGCTGCCTCTAAGACCAGAATCTGGATTAATTTTCAGGTCTATTTACAGCCTTTAGACATGGAAGCTGCTTCTTGCTATATATTCCTGTACCTTACTCTCATCTCTTTTCTAGGTGTGCTTAATTCACTCTTTAAGCTTTCTTCCCTTGCAGCTATGACTAGGAGAGGGGAAATTAACAGCCACTGGCTGCCTCCACTTTGTTGCAGAGCAGCACCAGCACTATTCCTGACTTCTGTTTTTCCTACTTGCTTTCATCAGAGAGCAGTTCCAGTCACTGAGTGTGTGAAAACCTCCCCAACCTTCCCCAGAAGTGTCCTGACAACCTGACACCCCTCTCTCCTGGACAGGGACCTGCCAGACAGCCCCCCTTATCCCCAGGGTGCTCAGATGAACGACATTCAAGGAAATCCTCTCTCTATTTAGAAACTTGTTTCCATCCAATCAGGTTTTACCTTTTCTGCTTGGCTGAGCTCGTCCTTATTCCTGAGCTTATCCCTGTGCTTGGAATCTGGGTCAATGCTTTCATCTTCTAAAAACTGCATGTTCATATTCAAAAGCCAAGCAGCTGTGCGGTCCAGGGCATTGGGGTTCACAGGAGAAGGGGCCTACAATGAAACATACAACCATAACAAAAGAAAAACCTGTAACAGAAATGGTCATGAAGCTGGAGAGAATTTCTTTCTGAGCAAGCCCTCTCCCATGCTGTTCAAACAGCACTGAACAAGCCTGAACTGCCAGAGTAGTAGGGGTGGGGTTAGGAGCAACTCCTGCTCTGCACCTGCACATTGTTTTGGGTCAAACAGCCTCTGACAGGGAAAATTCTTTCCTGTGCCACCCTACAGAACAGAGGTACAACAGGGTGATGCCATGGGGTCCTGCTGACAGTATCAGGCCCAGGTTTCTGAGCAGGTCCTGTCCCCTCAGAAGGCACCAAGCTGCAGGCAGACGGTGTGGCTTGATGGGGTATATTCATGCTGCAAGCAGAGATGTCACTCAACTCTTCAGCCTCTTTACTGAGCCATCTTTTTGCTTGCTGTGAAGAGTTTGAACAAATAAAATCAGCTCTGCAAACTGAAACGCTGTTTTTGGTCATGCAGGTGCCTTCTTGGAAGGAGAGGTTTCTTTTTTGGATGAGACTGCACTTACGATGCTGGAGAGGTCAAAATGCTCAACATCTGAGCAGTTCATCCCTAGGTTTGTTTGTCTAGCTGTGGTGCTGTTCTACTGTCCATGACCTAAAGCTGTGGCTGCTGCTTTTCAGTCCTACTCTGGGCAGGAACTGCAAATTGCATTGCATAAATATTTTCCAACCACATTACAAGGTCGAGGAAGTGAATCTCCAGCTATTTTCCCTCCATCCTGACTCATTTATAAACTGCAGTAAACTGTTCCTTGATTGAACACAAGTGATCTGGAAAGGCTTGGTCAAGGGAATTCAAGTTATCAAGTCAGAAATGTCGGGGACTTGCTCCTTCATTCAAACCTCAGGACAGTGGAGAAATCAAGCAGCAGAATGGGAGGTTCCATACTTGGAAGAAGTGGGGACTGGTTTAATCACCTCACTGGTAGTTGGTAAGTTCTCCCATGCCATTTTCAAGTCTGCTCTTCTATTTCATGCATTTTACATCTGAAGTGAACATCACTTGCCACAAATCCTCACGTGGCTTATGGCTCTCTGCTTTTTCTTGCTTCTCCAGCTCAAACACTGCACCTGTGGTGGCATCTCAGAACTCCTGGCTCCAAGGAGCAGTGGCCACATGAGTTCATTTCAGCAGTGTCAAGACCACTGGTTAAGAATGTCAATGAACAAAGCTCAGCCCACTGTGCACAAACAGGTCCTTCTGCCTCCTCACTCTCTGAAGAAGTAAAAAAGGGTATCTGATCTGGCCTGGGACAGCTTGGAAGTCAGTTCAGGAGATGAACTTAAGAGAAGTCGAGGAAGAGCTTCTGGCTGGCAAGAATGAGGTTCATGGACTTCTACTAAAATGGCCACCAAATGGAGTTTCTTTGTTCTCAAACAGCATTTTACACCACCAACTATAAGCAAAGAGTTTCATTATGGTTTAGAGATACTCTTTATGTAAGGGTAGGAGAGGCCTTCTGAGGTCTTCAGGTCTTGAGAGAAACTTTGAGAGGATAACAGGTGTGGGTGGAGGAAAGATCTGCAAACACAACTTGGTCAGGGCTTTCTGAAGGTCAGAGAGTTCACTGTTGTCTTGCTGGAAGAAACTGCTGTCAAACAGGCTGCTGCTGCTTGCAGAGCTCTGTGCCCTCTGCACCTGATGAGCATTGATCCACATTATACAAATGCTGCTACACGGCATGATTGCTAATGTCAGTGCTTATGAATCGATGCTGTGTGGACAGAGCAGCTCCAGATGGGGCTGAGACATCACTGCAGTGGCAGCACTGACCAAGGCCTCCATGGCTGCCATGTAAAGGAGAGACACTTGCACCAACTCTGTTGCTCTTTCTCTTTTTAAGGTCCCTTAATACTGTGCCTGGGCTGAGGCAGCGACCACTTGCCAGCTGTCCACATGCTCTGGGTTTACATTAGTTTTAAAAATCTTCCTTTAGGCACTGAGAGGCCCTACTGTGTTAATTTTCTACAGAGTTAGTTCTGAAATGTAAAATGAATAAATGAGCACTAGAAAAACAATTTATCCATGGCAGGAAAACCAGAGGGCTCGGTCTGTGTCCTACTGCTTTCAATTTTAGCACCATGAAGAGTAACCTGACTGCTCCCACCTCCCCATGGGCATGGACAGGGGGGTCTCACAGAGCAAACGGGAGTGTTCAGGAGAGCCATGGATCTGCTGGGACAGGAGCCACAGCAGAGAGACTTTTAGTGACGAGAAGATCAGTGCCTGGTCCATGTCTGGGAGATGGTGCAGGGTTGGCTATGGCATGGGATGAGAGCCTGGGCATGGAGAGGCAAAGCAGTGACAAGATGGTAGAGCAGGACAGAGGCATGGCTGCCACAGCCCTCGTGTCTTTGTCACCTACTACCTTGTGTCAGTCACACAACAACGTGCCACACAAGGGAGGAACTCTGAGAAGGAACACGGTCTGTGCCCCCATCTCAGGACAACCTCCTCCTCAGGCCAAGCCGGGTGCAAGAGCTGAGATCCCCACATGCAGTGCCACCACGGGGTTGTCACTGATGTGGGAATTCAGTGCCACAGTGCCATCCCCTCCCACAGCAGCAATCCCCACCAGCCAATGCCTCCTCCAAGTCTGCAGTCTGACCCTGCTCATCCCCTCCAACGCCTGGCACCTGGACTCACCTGTTTGTGCATCGTGCGCTGCTTCATCTCCGGGCTGTCACCCTTGGAGGAAGAGGACTGCTGCCGGAGACGGGCCCCGCTGCCCGGCCAGTCCGGCGAGGAGGACATCATGCTGCCGCTGGAAGGCCGCTGGTACTGAACCGTGTTGAGCAGGGACGGCGGTGTCCGTCCCCGGCTGACGGGTGGGGGTGGCGGGGGCGGTTGGTCTATCCGCCGCTGCGGCCCCGCGCTGTTCTGCCGTGGCATGGTGGGCTGACCGCCCTTCTCTGTCAGCGAGAGCTGCCGGCGGGCCAGCTCCCCTGTCCGGCGGGTGAAGTCCTCGCTGGCGGTGGGGGCGGTGAAGCCGTGTTTGTTGGCTGTCAGCTCCTCGCTGTTGCTGTGGGAGCTGAGCGAGCTGTGGCACTCGGAGCTGGAGTCGCCCAGGCCGCGGGGGGAGAGCGGCAGCCCGGCGGCCATCTGGTAGACGGGGTTCTGGAAGGAGAGGGGTGCCAGAAGCTGGGGCCGCCCGGGAGCGCTCTCGCCGCTGGGTGTGGTGGGGGTCTGGCCCACCCGGCGCACGGTGGCCATGCCTGTCACGCTGTTCTGCTGAGTCCGCGTGGTCCATACGCCCTGCAACTGCCCGAGGGACGACTGACTGTCATTGAGGGAGTCAGCCGTGCCGGGCACGTTGGCCCCACTGTCCAAGAGCCGATTGTCCTGCAAGTCCACCATGGACAAACTCTTGCTGCCATTAGACATCTGCACGTCGGGCTCATTGGCCTCTGAGTAACTGGAGCTTCGGGCAGGAGAGGGCTGGGCCCCAGCAGACCTTGTGACAAAAAACAAGTCCTTGTTTTCAGGGGTTGGAGATGGTAACCGTGTGAAATCTATCAGACTGCGGGGAAGTCAGTGCGTAAGGAAGAGGAGAGGAAAACAAAACAAAAAAGAAGAGTTGTGAATGCTACACCAGAGCAGGAAAACGAAATCACTCAGAAGAAATCAGCGTGGCACAGCTGTGAGGGACAGGGACATAACCCAGAGGCTGAGCTGGGCTGGCCAGGGGTGCTGGTGGGGAGGGATGGGGCAAGGGGAGCTGGGGGATGGAGGGGTGTGGAGGAGCTGGGGCTGGCCCTGAGCTCCAGAGAATAACCCTGGGCAGAATTTGTACAGCATGGAGCTCCACGGAGGCCTGATCCACACTAAGCCTCCAAGGGTCAGACAGAGCAGAGCTGAAGCCCAGCACCTGAAGTGTATCCACCCATTCCTCCTGCTCCAACACTCATACGGGCAATGTTGATTTCTTGGGGATAGGAAGAAAGAGCTTTACAGTAGCTTAATGTGAATATACCGCTGATCAAAGATGGTGCACTGTAAGCAAGTATTTGGGTGAAAGCATATTGTCAGAGATCCTCCATGGTATTAGATCTAAATAATTGTGCCTCATGCTGGGAAGCCTTAGAGATGAAAGCTCTGATTACAGCAAGTCCAGCATCATTGCTGCCTTTCATTCCTGTTAAATGTGCAGTTTTCACTTATAAACTGTTTTACTAGCAGAGACTTGCAGTTTGTGTGGGCTCCGTTACATTCACCACAAACAGAAACGTTGTAGGTGTGCAACAGAGTCATCTTCCCCATGCATGAAACTCCTTACATTATTAGGCCAAAAAGCATGTCAGGTGACTGGGGCTGTGAATCACTGCTCATCATTAAAAAATCCAGTATTATAAGAACTGGACAGAGTAGACTGGAATTCATTGTAAGGTCTCTAGAGCTTGGCAACTGTTAGGGAAACGTCTGGATCTAGATCGCATGAATCCAGCACGTTCTACGTCTTACAAAGACAGATAAGGCCAATCCAATAAATCTCACATGCTCAGAGACCCAGTGAACGTAACGGGGATACCCATCACTTTGAGGTTAGCACAAACAAGTCCTCAAAGGATGAGCATTTTGCTTCTCCATCCAAATCTCACCAGCTGAGACCAGAACTACCATGTTCTTGATTTACCAGACGACATCCCCAGTTCTGTCTCTCAAGGGACCTGGGATGAAGCCATGTGCCTTCACCATTGCACTCTGTTTTGCCTGGATTCAGAGCTGAACCACATCCAGTGTCAGATCTCCAACTGGAAAGCCTAGTCAATGGATCAGGCCACTCCACCCTACACCTTATCCTGCCTGTCTCTGCTCAGGTTTTGGCAGTAGATGGCTATTCCATGTTTCCCTGGTCTGTGGCCAGGCCACCCTTCATGCTCTTACCCAGATAAGTCATTCTCTATCACCATTTTCTGCAGCCCTGCAGAGATGCTGTTGCCAGCGTTAGGTGTGGACGCGGTGTGATCGGCCGTGACCGAGACCTGCACGCAGGCTGGGTTACTGAGTGCTGAGTTGACATCCCTCAGGATCCGAGGCAGAGGCCCAAGTTTTGTTGTAGTGCCCTGGGCAGAAAAGAGAACAGAATTACTACCAACATCTTGTATTTCTGCCAAGAGTACTGTGGGCTTTGCCAGTTGCTGGACAGTCTCTTCAGTGAAGCACATTAACAACACTCATTTTCTCCATCATTTACCCCCACTGCTGAGGCTATGGGATGTCCCAGAACATGTGGCTTTGGAAAACATTGTCTGCTGTGGAGCAGTGAAAGTGTGATTAACAAAGTTCAGATACTGATGAAGACAGCTATAGCTAAGCCTGGTCCAGGTCTCTTGACAGAAATCCTTTTAATTAAAAAGAAACCTTTTGAATCTGCTGAGGCAGACAAAACCCTGGTTTCACACCCCACCTCTGCTTTCACACCCCACCTGCCCCTCCACCATCACCTCCAATGATACAGAGCAGAGGAGGGTAAGATCTCAAAGAGGATGTAAAGAATGAGCATGTGCAAAGGCTGGGGAAGTGCAATGGGTTGGTAACAGCTCTGCTGTGCACAGACCCAGCTAATGGACTGGTACCTGATGGACACAGGGAGGTGTGTGGTGTGGGACCTAAGCCAGCACTGGCCAACTTTGCTGCCCCTGCCACCCTCCCAGATACCTGCTCCAGCTGAGAAATGACTTCCCAGAGCAGCGAGTGCAAAGTGGACAATTCCCGGCCCAGGTCAATGTAGCCTTCAAAGCCAGCTGTGTTTGAGAGGGTTTCAGGATTGGAAATCTCCAGTAGAAATCTCTGCATGTTAGTCCATTCATGTTCCAGGAACTGATTCATAAAGGACATGTATTCCTCTTTGCTGCCAAACCTATTGAGAGAGCAATACGAATTCTAGCTAAATCCTGTAAAAAAAAGTGCAGCCAACAGAAGGGGTAGGTACCTACACAGGTAAAAATAGCAGAGCCTTCCTCTGGCATCTGAACCTTTCAAAGCCTTTGGGATCCCTGGGTTGCTAGCAAGCACATGGTACACCTCACTAATCATGGAACCAAAACTAACTACAGCCTAATCCAGTTAAGTTCTTGTCAGCATGGGATCTACACAGTAGAAATGAAGGTGAATGCTAGAGAAACAAAGCTGCTCTTGATAATGGAGTGTATCTTACTGCTGGGTCAGGACACAGCCTCCAGAAATAGGACCTGTCACTGGAAATAAAGAAATTGTAACAGCAAGCACCATCAGCTGATGAGAGGGCAGTGACTGCTGCTGGTAGGAATCCTGCACACTCTTCTGCAGGCACTGAGGCCAACCCCAGCACTGCCAGTGCTGCTGCCCCAGCACAACCCTGCTGGGGGTCACACTGCAGAGCCACATCCACACTTGGGCCAGCCTGTTTGTCCCCTTGGGCTTCCTACAACCTCCTTCTGTCCACCAAACACTCCATCCAGACTTTGCTCTCAGTTATACGTCTTATTGACAGCACAAAAGGGAGGGCCTCATGGTTCAGCTGTACCAGCAGTGGCTGGTGCTGTGTTGGTGCTGTGCTGGTGCTGTGCTGGTGCCAGTGATGTTCTGAGGAGGGGCTCAGCTCTGTGGCATCCACAGGACAGCTCAGCTTGATCACTCTGGCTTGACTCATGTCAGCTTAGATAAAAAGAGTCTTTCCTGCAAAGTGATGAAAATCTGAAAACCCTTTTGTGAGGGACTGGTCAGGAATATAGGGCATTTCTGTCATCTCGTGTAACATGCTTGTATGTCATCCACTCGTGTCTGTGTGTATGTGTGTGCATTTCTGACTGCCAGTGTGTGTACTAAGATAGTTTCCAAATCTAAGAAGCTTTAGACAGAAACTGTCCATTCATGCTTCGGAAAACTCATCATTTTGATATCAGAGCTCAGGATAAGTAGCTCAGAGATGCAGCCAGTGGAAACGTTTTCAGAAATCTCTCTCTTTGTTTCCATCAAACCAATGGACTGAGTTAGAAATTGACAGTGCCCCCATTCTTTTGTCCTACCTTCCCAATTCAGGCAGCTGCATTTTAATAGCAGAGAAGGTCCCAGAGCTCACAGAAGTCAAAAACCAGCTCCTGAGCAATGCACACCATTGCTGGTGGCTGGGTTCTGATCCTGCTGGTGCCTGTGATGGAAAGTGGGCAGTGCAGCCATCATGGGACAAAGGACCTGGTAGTTCCTGCTACCCCGCCTGCTCGTCTGTGTGGTCAGAACAGCTTGTTTTCCTTCTCATAAAACATGTCCTGTTTTGGAAATTTGGATTATTTCTCTGACCCGACAGCGAGGGAATGGGTCCCAGAGAGACAGGGGTGAAAAAGCCAACAGGAAACAAACAGGCCCTTTCCCCTGAGGAAAGGAGTGGTCAGTGTGGGACTCCTGATGCTGGAGCCATGGCTCTGCCTACACCCCCAGAGCTGCTTTCCCCCTCTCTGGATCTTCCTCCTCCCATGCTTTCACCCCGGCTTACTTGGCAAAGTTGGCAAGGTTCTGGGTGACCTTGGCAATGAGGGTCAAAGTGCGTGCAGTGCGGTCATCTGGGTACTCCTGGAGGAGGTTGAAGAGGGACGGGGACATGATGGCAGGACAGAGGAACCGGAGGAACAGGGAGGCACTGATCAGTCGCTCGCTGATGTCCGGGCGGCCTCGGTTGCTGCATTCTTGTCTCCATGAGGCAAAAACTTCCTTGAGCTCTCTTGGGAAGACACTGAAACAACAGGAGACGCAGGGATGGCAAGTTCAAGGGCAGCGTGCTCAATCTGCCTCACAGCAGTAACAAAACATGGTCCATAGCAGCTGTGGAGCATGGCCCAGAGCTCTGCCATGGTCTCACCCTGCTGATACACACCAGTCACAGGCTCTTGGCCTTTTCCTTGCAGAGTGCCTTTTAGGAGACTCAAACAGCACAGGAAAAAGCAAGGCTGCTCCATAAAGTTGTAAGAGAAGCAGCTCCCATCAGACTAATATTCCTGGTTGTGCTGGATACCAAAGCCCTGGGCAACTGGGAGGCCAGAGGTACAAAACAAACTCTGCAACACAGCTCTTAATGGCTCGGGTTGGCTGCCAGGGGGGCTTCAAACTGGGGGCAAGCTCAGCCACCAAGGTGGAGAGTGCCTCCTGAAAGAACACTGCACTGTGGGACCTCCTTGACAGAGCCACCAGCAGTACCACAGTCTTGGAGGGAAGGCTGTGCAAATTGTAATCCTCCTGTTCAAACACCTGGGATGAAGTCCTGCTGTGATGAGTACAAACACAGAGCCACACCAGTTCCTCCTGCCTTGTAACTGCACAGACCTCAGCCCGTCCCTTCCTGGATACCAGAACTCCCTTGGGTCCAACAGACACTTGCTGCAGCAGCTCTTATCACAGGAGATCTTGCAGCCTGTTTCTGCTCAGCCCTCCCCAGCTTGCTGCTCCCACCTTATCCTGTTCCCAGCACGTATTATTTATTCAGCTGGATACTCCCACCCACAGGAACATGCTGGCTATGGATCCCACCACACTGCCCTTGGTCCCAGGGGACCTGAAGGCTGCCCTGGCCAGTGACCACTGTCTGTGTTCTAAAGCCAGAGCTGTTTACTGACAAAGTTGGATGGTACAAAAGCAGAGTGAAGAGGGGTCAGACTCCATTTTAAACCATAAATCTCCTTTACTAACAGCCATTTTGGAGGAAGCTTTCCCAGTTTTACTGCAGAGACTATCTGGGAGAAGCAAAGCCATGTCCGTCGGCTTCTCACTGGTCTGCAACTCCTCTGGGACTGACAGTCCTGCATCTGAACCTCACGTGAGTTGGGAAGGAGAGAAAACCTTGGGAGCAGCATGGACAGAGACACCATCCACTGTCCAGCAGCTGCAAGACCATCTGGAAAACTCCAAAACAGAGCACTTGGAGCAAAGAACCACTTGTGCATGCTGCCTGGTCTTTTACCCTGTGCTTTATAAATAACATTAGCTAACGTCTTTGGCTGGATAAATTCTCCTCTGTCTTTGGCTTGATACACACAATTGGACAAAGCTCTTTTACTTCATGGTATTTGCCCAGAAACAGGAGAATCCTTTAAGCAATTTAAGGCTTGAATGATCAGGACAGGTTGTACAGTTACTGGAAAGTAAGCAGTTGAAAACGTACACGCCGGCTGCACACAGCCCTTGAGTCCTGCTCACTATCACAGGCTGGGAGACCATAAAAGTTTAATTGTGTAACAGTGGATGGAATTCAGTTAGCTGGCTTCATGTGACAAACGGGCCCGTAATTCATTACCCAACTTTCCAGTAACGAGCTCCCAGATGCTGAAATTCTGCTTACACTGAAACTTTCCAGATGTCCAAATTATGTCATAATTACAACAATTTTCAGTCATTGTATGCCTCTTTCCTCTCTCTGACTCTCTCCGGTAGATGAGCATGCACACTCTGGCACTCTATTTAAAGCAAGATCATTAGCTGTCAGGATACCTCAGCCAATCCTGAGCACTCATCAGCCCAATTAATCCCCAAGAACTGCTGAGCACAACGGACCAAGAGGGAACCACTCAGAGGAGCAGCTTGGTTGCTCCAGCCTTCCTTGGAAAGGCAGGACTAAAGGAAAGGCTTCCTGTGAATTCCTGACTTTCCTTAGGTCCCTTTTCAAGGCTATTTTTAGAGCGACCTTTTAGTGTTGCTTTGGGTATTTTTAGGAAGAAATTAGTTGAAACAATTTGAAGCCACTGGTGACTGGAAGCAGCAGTGCCTCTTGGGAGAGCAAGTAAACACCATTCCTGAGTCAGAGTTATTAGCTGGTCCAGGATAAGGTATAGGGTACCTGTAAAGGAATCTGCCCTTTGCTTATTTGTGGTAGATAAAGGACTGAGTCTCTCACTGCTTGTTCTCTCTCTGAGTAATATCAGGAAAAGCAATTCCCTTCCTGGGCTTGCAAAAGGGCACACTCAGTTCCCTGGGAGATTATACATAATGAGTTTTCAGACCTCAACACAACAGCTGGAATAGGAGAAAAAATGAGAAATCCTTAATATCAAAGACTTCCTCCAATATTATTGTCAGTTGATGTTTTGCAGCAACAGTGTTGCTGCTAAATACATTAATAAAAACTAAGCCCAGGCTTCTAAGCAGGAAGACTCTAAATCCATCAGGAAGATAAAAATTATCATTCTCTCATATGACCTAAACTAGAGTGTCTGAGTATGCCAGCAAGAAGCAGAAATAAAATAATTTTTATTTCTCCAAGTAAAGAGTTATGAACCCATTTTTTTCCCCTTTCAGGTCATGTTTGCAGGCAGCATCTGTAACAGACCCACAGACTCCCATGTCTGACACCCACAGACCTGACAGCCACTGCCACAAGAAGATATGACTACCTTACGCCTATCAGTTTTGCACATTCAGGCCTGTCCCAACTAGCTGCAAGAACCTTTACCCTGAGAATAAACAACGAGGAAATGCCTCCAACTGCATACCAGGCCTTGGGCCAAAGAGGCATCGGGCTCCCACCTCTGCCTCAGCAAGCACCCTGGGGCTGGGAGAGAAGGGTTAACCCAGAGGAATGTAGGATGCTGAGCCAAACAGCATCCCAGGAGGAACAGCAGCCTCCTGGCTCCAGCTCTCAGCAACAAGAGAACATCTGCCTCAACAAAAGCTGCCTGTGCTGGTGCAGCTTCCTTGCAGGCAGGAGGAGTGCCCCAGGTCCTGCCTGCTGCAGGGAGAATTTCAAAACTTGGCCTTGATGCTCTGGGGAGGTAGGCAGAGCCCAGCAGCCTGATGCAGGCTGAACCCCTACATGAGCAGAAGACCCAGGACATACATTCCTGCCCTTTATTCCAGACTTTCCTCTTTATTCCTTGTCGCCTGCAGCTGCACTGCCCCTGTGCTAGCTGGGAGCATGTGGAGAGGAGCCACATTCCCAGAACACCCACCAGTAGGAGTTGATGATTTTGCAGAAGGCCAACTCGCAGCACATTTTCAGGTTGCTCTGATGTTCAGGAAGATCTGAAGATGAACACTTACTGGGATCCACCTCACAATTTTCATCTGATTCGTACAGTGCCTTGATAAATTCCCCTGTAAAACAGACAAGTGGGTGAGGGGGTTTGGAGACACGAGAGACGCAGCCTTCAAACAATTCCATACATCAGCTCTAGTGCCTGAGCAGTGATTCCATGCCCCATCCCAGCAGCTGAACAGAAACCAGACCAGGCAGTGGCTCCTGGGACAGGCTGTGTGCCCACCAGCTCTCAGGATCTCTGAGTGGAGCCAGGAGCAGCCAGCACTGCCTTGGGAGGTCACAAAACAATCCAGCACACCCTGCAGAAAGGCACCCGGGGTCCCAGTGAGCAGATCGCACCCCCCCTCCCCATCTGGCAGCTCTGCTTCTGTGGCTACTGCATCAGAACTGCACTGCCAAAACACCCTCTTGCTTCCCCAGCCTGCCCCGACTCCCCTTACACCAGCTCCAGAGATGCTCCCTTGGGCTAATCCAGTAGGATGTAGGCTGGCAAATTCTGTAATTATTTGTCGGATGGGCTGCTCCTGCAGACTGTGCTCTGGCACTGGCAGGCCAGTGTGATTCACAGGAGAAGCAGGTAATTAAAAGAAAGAAACAATTTACTTGGTTTATTTTGAGCTGACCATCACACAAAATCAAATTAAAACATTTCTCTGAGTTTCCCTGCACTCCTGTTTGCTGCCTGGATGCTCCTCACCCTTGCAGGGACTCACACTGGCTCCTGCTGTGCCAGCTCCTCACTCTTGTGCCCTGGGTACCTGGGCACAGACCCTGGCCACAGGGTCCTTCCCATTGCCTCCAGAGGTGTCCAGCTGGGAGTGACACTCATCCATCCCTGTGAGCACAGAGCAGTGGCTGGGGAGACCAGGACACAGGATGATGAGGATTCAGATGATGTGTTTAGCTAGGGACCTTTGCTTTGTTTTTCTTCTAATTCCAGCAGGTTTGCTCATTTCCTAGCTCCTGACCATCTTGGATTTTCCCATCCTCCTATTTTTTGCCCACTCTAGTCTGCATTCCTCCCCTATTGCCAAAACAGATTTTAATTATGTACTGGAGAGCTTCTCCAATGTATTTTCAGCTCTGCCAGGGAGCTCTGGAGCATCTCTGCTCGCCTGAAGGTGATTCCTGCTGTGATTATCTGGCCCTATTACTTGCTTGTGCTTCATGGTTTAAAGGAAAGTGCTCTGCTGTATTGTGTTACCTCCTGACACACAAATGAATCATTTCACTGATAAAAGGGTCTACACAGAATCAGCCCCTGGAACAGCGAGCAAGAACCGCAGGCTCCTCCTGTACTAGATGGAGCTGGCTTGGAAGCATTTGCATTGAGCCTGGAAAGGGGAATATTTCAAAATTCTCTGCCTTCATTTATCTCTTGGCTTTTTAGAAATGTTATAAGGTAATCTACTTACAGACCTGCCTTCAAACAGAAAGCATTACAAGACATAAATAAATAATATCCCTTTCCTTATTCTTGTGGGCTTTCTGTTGGTTTGACTGAACTTGCTCAACAATCTCCACTTCCTCAACCTTGTCATTATTATAATCTTTATTATAAAGTATTTATGTTTCTTTGTTTCCTGCTAAAATTACACAATTCCAATATTAGGAACCTAACATCCTGAAAGATTAAACACCTTAACAGAAACTCTCTAGCTGCCTTCAGTTGAGCTTCAGACATAAGGCTTCAAAGGCAGCATCTCCTCATCCTCATCCTGTGCTGCACACAGCAAGGCAACAGCTCCTTCCTGACCTGCCCAGAAGCAGAAGCTCTAATTATTTTCATTTGCATCAAGAGAAATATTTTTGGAGCCATAAACATAGCACTTAAAAAACAAAACAAAACAAAACCCAGGAGGGTTCCCAGCATGATCTGGGAGGCAACTCTCATCACTGAAACTTGGGAGATCTCATCTGAGTCAGGAGTGCTGCGAGGAACCGGGGGAGCATCTCTGGGGGGGTGTTCAATCAGGGGAAGGATTCAATCAGCCTCTGTGACACTGCTGGTGCTGAGAGAGGCTTGGCAGGCAGCATAATGCCTCCAAATAATCAGTTTGTTACCTCCTCTGAAAGCAGATTAAAGCACTAACTCAGCAGTCACCTTCACCTGGGAGCAGAGAGCTGCCCGTTGCAGCCACACCTGTGCCCCCAGCTGGGACCCTGCTGCCACAGAAACCCTCCAGCAGGTAAATGCTGGTGCCACCCATGGCCATCAGGGCTCAGCTGATGGTCCTCACCACACAGAGCACTCTGCAGCTTACAGCAGGACCTTCCTGGGTGTGACTTGCCAACGTTCTGTACGTACCTAAGGCATCTTGCAAGTATTTCTGTCCCACCAGCTTCAGGTACTCTTCGATTGCTTTGGTGGCCAGTGTATTCTCCCTGAAAATGAGATGCTCATTCTCACCACAGCGATCAACTTCAGACATCATCAGGTCAGTCAAGAAATCCTGGAAAGCAAAGCCCATGGTAGGTCACCGTGCACTGACAGACACTTTGTCCAGCAGAGCAGGCAGCCTCCCCTTCTCCAGGGAGGTCTCACCCCCATAAGACACCAGAGGTGCTGCAGTGGTCCTGTGTGTGCACCCTGCCTTACTACCAGCCTGCCTTTCCTCCTGATTCTTCAACAGAAATAAATCCCTAGAGAGTCACAACCTTTGCAGCCCAAAAATGTAGTATTTCCAGGCCCCACTACACTCTCCCCTCCATCAGTGTCATCTTTCAGTTGGGTCTCACATTAGCCTCACATTTTTGGGGTGAAATGTTTTCTCCACTGTTAAACTGACTGCGTTTGCTGTCTAACTGCACTGGTTGCAAAACAGCCTTGTCACAGGCTGTGTCCCTTAGTTAGCAGCTGAGAAACCTGAAATACAAATCAGGATGCTCAATGCCCTATCTGCTTAGTATTCATTGAAATAAACAGAGCTGCTACAGCACGTTTTGGGTATATTCTTTGTCTGAAGTCCACACAACCAAACACCATGCAATTTTATAATCCTCTGTGCTGCAGAGAAATGGAAGGGGTAAGCAGGAGCAGACCACATGCTGGAAGCTGCCCTGAGCACCAGGCCAGGCTATGGAACTGCAAATTCTAACAGCAAAGCAGCACTTCAGACTGAGCTCCATGTCTGCTTCAGCAACACCCTTAACTGATCAGAGAGGGTCACGTTGCTACCCATGCATTCTGCTGAAAATCCACTGTGTGGTGTAATATTTAGTGTAAGATTTAGTGTGCTGTGGCTCACGTTAATGCAGGAGAAACGCTGTGCAGTTTTTCAGGTTCATACATATTCAGCTCCTGCTCTCTGCACCCACTGTTAAGGGGAAAAGCAGCTCTGAGCAGCTGCCCTGGGTGCTGGAAGGTCAAGGAGCTCCCACCCAGCAGCACCCACCTGGATGACAAAGGGAAACAGGCTGCAGCCACCATGAAAATCACATGCATTAAACCTCTTACTGCTTCCCCATGCAGAAGACAGAGCAACGCTGACATACAAATTCACTCCTACAACCAAGGGCACCTTTACTGCCTCCATCTAAAAAAAAAATAATCTGCTCAGTAACAACCTTCCACTAAGAAATTCTCCTTCACTTGTCATGACCATACCAGATGTAACCTGCTCCTGGCAGGGGCACCCCAAGGCTGCCCTGCCTTGGGTCTTGTCCTTGCCATCCCCATACATAGCACAGCTCCCCCCAAAGCACTGTGACCATGACCCAGCCTGCTCCAACCTGGACTGGAGACAGGAGACACTCAGGTCCCACTCCCTGCCAGCAGCTGTCTGGGAGATTTGCAGGAGAGACCCTTTGCTCTGCTTCATTTTTCATGTGGATGCCTTTGCACTGAATGTTTAATGGAGGTTGAACAAACAGCTCCACCTGAACCCAATGGACTAAAGTCACTTAATCCTTTGTTGTGCTTTTGTCCCAAAGGAAGATGCAGGCAGCAGACAGGTACCTCTGCACCTGAGGAGAGGAGGAGGGCTGGCATCTGCAGCACCCAACAGACCCATCTCTCCCGCCTTCCCACAAGTCTGTGGCTGGGACCAAACACAATGACATAATCCTCCCAGAAAAGCTTAAAAAAAAACCCAACAAACCAGAGGAAGAGCTTTGAGAAAAAGCAAAGTCACTTCCATTATTTCTTCAGCCAGTAGAAGCCCTTGCTACATCTTCAATGCTCCAGCAGCTGCAGAGGCAAAAATCTTCCTGGAAGCAAAGCACCTACCTCCCCACCACTATTTTCTCTCATTCTGCCCCTTTTATCAGCCAAGCTGGAATGAAACCTTAAACGCCTGCTCAAATCCTGTTAGCTGCTATCTGGGTAACTCCATCACCTTTATCTTTCTGGGTCTCTCCTGAGGTATGTTTCAATTCCAAGCCACAGCTCAGGCTGACACAAGGTGCTGATTCTTAATTAGCAGCCACTGACCTTGGCTTTGCTTGATTCTTTTTTCTGTCACTTTCCCAACATACTAATTATCTCAGGAACACTGAGTTTTATAGCTTCTCTTAGCCAACCATTTGCTTCCCCCTCTCTTGTCAGCCCAGGCCTGGCTGCTGTTGGATGCTGGGCCAAGCTGCCATGTCCAACCCAACTGGAAGCCAGGGCTGCTGAGTGGTAGAAACCCAGGAGGAAGCTTTAGCCAGCAATAATGTGAATTTTGATTATTTTAGCTGATCTACAGAACACACTAAAATTCAAAATGAGGCAAAATTCCACTGTGTGACTCAACACAAAGACAGAAAACATCCCCCTGAGACCTCTGCTGCAAACGTTATCCCCTGTGGAGCACCTGCAGCTCAACAGTTGATAAAACGATCCCTTGTCTCCAAAGAGAAAGCTGTGGAAATCCCAAAGAGCTCCATTACGGTGCAGTACTCAAACCCAAGGCACAGCCTTGTTAAGAATCCTGCTCCTGACCAGTGGATGGAGGCAAGAGCCAGCAAACCTCAAAGCAGCCCCAGGCCAGGGCTCCTCACTGTCCCCACCAGGTCCAACCTCTCCCTGGGCTGCCAGGCTGTACAAACCAGCCCTGAGATGCACCAAGGATGAAAACACCCACAGACAGTGTCCTTGAGTGTGTTCCTCTGCAGAGCCCACTCTCAGCAGCCCAACAAAGCTCTGCAAGCTGCTGGAAAGGAGCCTTAGCCCTGGGTCAGTTCCCAGGACATCCTGCAGTTCCTGTCCCATGGCCATCTTCCAGATTTTGTCCTCCCTCCACACAAAAAAGCCACACGGGCTCTGGAGCAGACATCCAGTATCCCAGCCTGAAGTCCACCAGTAGCCAGCACTTGGAGGGAGGACACAAATGGAATGCAAATACTTGTTGAATCCCTCTGGGGGCCTCACTCACCCACATACAAAGCTCTGAATAAAATGCAATAACTAAAGCCAATAAAACTCCCTGTTTCTGAGCAAGAGAGATCAGCAGGGGGTTGTTTTCAGTTAGGCCCCTGGCAATGGAAGAAAATAAGATGCTTTATTTCATTACATCAGAGTCGAAAGGGAAAGGAAAAGGTCTACAGTTAAAATTAAGGGCCGTGGCAACGTCCTTCAGGCTTGCTCCTGTGTTTATTTTAAGGATATTTACTTCAGACTGGACACAGCTGAACCTGCTCAACTTCAGTCACTGCACATATGCTGAGAAAGAAGAGCAATTCATAAATAAATAAATTCAGAGCATGACAGCACTGGTTTCCAGCACTTCTCAAATAAACTAAGCATGAGCCCATGGCAGCATGTGCTATCCTAAGGCAGCTCCTCTGCTCCTCTAGAAATTCATGCAGGAGTCTGGCTGCCAGAGCAGCAGCTGGGTCCCAGCAGGAGGCAGAATCCTCTGCTCCATCTCAAGGCTCCAACAACTGGCATGGGACAGCCATGGCCTGAGCCTGGGCTTGCTCCATACCCCTCGCTTTGTCCCTCAAATGGCTCTGTTTACCTCTAGTGGAGCCTAAAATCATCTCCATTTTCCTCTAAGTCTTCATCTGTTGAACCCCATGCACCCCTCTGAGCTGGGGCTGACTGTTCCCAATATTGTAACTGACTGATGGGCAGACTGACTTTGAAATAATAAGGTTCTCCACATCACAAGCCTGATTAATAGGATTGACTTAACCTTAAGAGGATTGAATTGATAAAGGTAATAAGATTACTGCTTATTTCAAAGACTAGTCCTGAGCCCAGCTGGATTTTATGCAAAGGTAGAAGACAGGAGGGGCTGGTGGGGCTGCAGGTAGGTGGACCAAGTGTCAGGACACAGCTATGTGTGTGTCAGAGCTGCAGGGGCAGAGACAGGAGGCACTTGATGGTGCTGAGCTGTGCAAGGAGAGCACTGAGGGCAGTAACTGGGTCTTGAGCAAACAGTGGGAGTCCAAGGACCCCAACAGCCAATTCTCCACCTTTCACCACCACAGTTTCTCTGAGGCTCTGTGCTGGACACTTCTCTGCCAGAGAATGCAGTGATGCTCACTCCTTTGAGCACAGGAGATCATCCTCAACACTTCTGCCATTTTGTAATTCTTCTTGGCAAAAGGAGGTGAAGGGGCAATGAGAGAGTTAACACAGAGGAATCTATGTCCAGCACCTTGCTGACAGCAAGAAGAAAACCTGAGGGATACAACACTAACACACCAAGGGACCACCAGATCCCACACAGGAGGCTGAGAAACCACCCGACAGCCAGCACCCCAGCCCTGGCACCTGAGAGCCTACAGGGTCTGGGACCTCTCAGTCCCCTCCCTGAGCTAAGCAGACTTTCAGGCAGTGCTGGGTGATACCTGCACTTCAACTGGCACTGCCAGCTTTGACCAAGTGCCCCACACCTCTGAGGAGGGGAACATGGAGAGTTTCCATCAGGCTCACACAGGGGAAGGAAATACATCTGCAGAGTGGAGGCAAATCCTTGCAGCATAAACAAACAGGGACACATGTTTATTTTTCACTTCATTCACAACACAATAAATATTTATTTCAAGTGAGCAGCTGGTTAGTTAGAGCTCTGTCTGATGCTGGGTTTGATCTACCAACCATTTGGACACGGGAAGGTTGTTTTAGATATATTTATGGTGATGAACTGAGCTCCAAAAGCTGTAAGACAGCCCTGAAACATATTTAAGCATAGGAAATATTCTGGAAACATCAAAAGTCACAATGGGTCTTGCTTTGGGAAGGATGCAGCCTGCCTATCCACAGCCACATCAGACAGGCCACATCAAGTCATGCTAATGGCAGGGCTGAGCATTCCCAGTAACACCAAGGATGGCAACAGAAACACTTCTAATTATGACTTTGTGTCTTTTGTTCATGGGTTGCAAAACACAGGGAAATAGTTAGGCATCTCTCCACACCCTTCCAGGTAACTTTTCATCAAGTGCTCTCACTGGGAAGATGAAGCACACAAGTCAAGGGCAGATGCTGGGAGCCTGTGTCTCTGGTCACAAAAGTCCCTTCCTCTTTGGGAACAGCAATGCCCTTTCCTGCTTCCACCATGAGAGCTGAGTTAGTCCTGGATGTTTGTCAGACTTCCCTGTGGGCTGAGGCAGCTCCTTTAGGCAGACTGTTTGCACTGTGAACTTTATCAAAACTCATCTCCCTCTCCTCTCCACCCACTTGCCTTGGTGGCTGGTTGGGCTTTCCA
The DNA here is from genome assembly GCA_023637945.1 of Phaethornis superciliosus. Taxonomy (NCBI): domain Eukaryota; kingdom Metazoa; phylum Chordata; class Aves; order Apodiformes; family Trochilidae; genus Phaethornis; species Phaethornis superciliosus. Next base: position 7,777,996 of record JAJQWJ010000022.1, read on the forward strand.
GGGGTGCCCCAAGGCACACCAAGCCCTGGCACAGCACTGCAAGGATAAAGCTTTTCCCTTCCCCAACAGAGATGGAAGGAAAGATGGACTTTGACTCCAGAGAGGGCTTCCTGATTTCATTCTTCACCTTTTAATTTCTAATCCCTAGAATTTAGGAGCTTCAGATAGTGACACTTCCATATTGCAAGGGAGCAAAGTGGGGTGTTGGATCACGGATCACCATTCTGCCATTTGTAGGGTCTGGCTGTGGTTGACATGTGGGATCATCTGCCCAGTATCACATCCCACCTCCTCTCCTGCACGGGAAGCCTCTCCTGCTGCGTGGCTCTGGTGGACACATGTACCCAATTGTGCCTCATTAAGGGATTACACAGTATTTGCAGCAAATCACTACAGGAAAACAGGGCCTGAAACAGTGCAAGAGCAATTAGCTGCTAACAAGTCCTCACAGATAATCTACCGGACTCTTCTTTCTCACTCCATCTGTAATTGCTGCTTTAGCACCAGCTACAGCAGCCAAGATCCACAGACAAGAAAAACAAAACAACAACCTTTATCAGCAAAATACATTAGTGGTTGCTGATTGCCATGTCTGCACTCCTCGGGGCATGGGAGAGCTCTGAAGAGGTCACTGGAAAGGCTCGTGGCAAGGCACAAGGAGGGGGAACACACCAGGAGAGCTTCAGAGGGTCTGGGGAGGACAGTGGTGGATGAGGGGGCACTGCCCCACTCCCCCCCAAAACCAGGGGTGCTCACCCCACTTCCTACAGCTCCAGCCTCCCCCAGCAGCACCATCCCCACCCACTGGGCTCCTGGCCCACAGGGATCCATTCCTCTCCCCCAAACCCTGTTTCAGAGCCTGCTGTGACCTACCTGGGGATGTGGGTGTTTGACCCTCCTGCTCAGTGGCACCTCCCAGTAATGGGTGCTTGGTGCTGGTTGAGTCTGGGCTGAAGGAGCTGTGTCTGGGTGCACCCATGGCACACAAGTAGGGCTGAGGGGGTGCTCTGCTATCCTGCTCACTGTTTTTATTTTTTTGTTTTGGTTTTTTTTTACCCTGTTGCTGCTTTTCCCTTTCTCTGCTTGTCCAACTCCTCTCCAAAGGATGCACCACCCGGTTCCCATGCTCCAATAACTGCTGTTGTTCTGACAGCTCTCTAAGCCCTGTGCTAATGCTGATGGCAGATGACAGGCAGGGAAAGGAGAAACTCCATTTTAGGGGGAAATTCATCAAGGCTGTTTACAGTTCCCTGTGTCCCTTGTGTAGTGCCTCTGGGATCTCGAGCACGGATGCAGATGCACGTCTAGAAACACACTTGCTCTCTCCAGAGCCTCTCCAGCACTGAGAAGAGGGAAAAGGCAGGAGCAGTGACAACAGCTCTCAGCCATGCCCACACATCATCCATGGTGACTGAATTCAGGGAGACACCAGAACCGTGTAAGCCACAGACAGGGTCTTTCATTGCTCCAACAAAAGCCCTGGCACGGGTGTCACCTGGGCCATGGCAAAGGACAGCACAGCCCTGGTCCTGAGGAGAGGGACACCATGATGCTCTCCTTGTTTAACAGCTGAGTGTTATTTCACACCTCATCAGTCACAATCACAAGCCACTTCTGTCCCCACTGAGGGTAAGGCAGACAGGGGGACTGGGACCGCCGTCCCCCTGCACCCCTGGGCTTTGTTCCCTGTGAGCCTCCCAGGGAGGCTTTAACCTGGGTATGTTCCCTGCCACCAAAGGCCCCCAAACTAACAATCCTCTCAGTGAGCTTTGCCTGCCTTGAACTAGATCAGGAGGCTGAGGCACTTCTCTGCTCGACAGATGGTACCTAAATCTCATCCAGGAACCCGGCCATGGTCCCAGGCAGCAGTGGCAGCTGCTGGGGAAGCAGAGCCTTGTGATTCCCCTTGGATGAGGAGCTCAGTCTCCTCAGCACTGAAAAAGCTTTGGAAATCTTGCCCTCCCACAGCTCCCCCCTGCAGAGTTCAGGGAGATGTTAACAAATGCTGATACTTTAACTCCTGCAGTCCTGACACCTGCACTGCCCAAGTGACACCTGGGGATGAAGGATGCTCTGCAGCAGACAGTGCACAGGACTCCATGCCCCAAGTGCCAGGGACCTCAGCACTTGCCAGTGCTCTCCAGAGCAGGTGCTTCCAGCTCTGCTTACCCAGCCTGCACCCTCACACATCACAACCAGGAGTAAACTCCACTCCCTGCCTCCTCTTGAGACCATGAAGGATGTACAAAGTGGTCTACAAAAACTGGACCTCCACCACATCACAAGCTGGCTGGCATCAGCTCCCCAACCAGCACTGCTTTTCACATTTGTACCTGTTTATAAAGTAAGAGCCTGGCCCCTCAGCCTCCAGGAGGAGAGACAAATATCTCAGTTGGTATCTTGTGGTCCCACTGACTTCTTTGCTAATTAGGCATCTCACGCTGCACATGCTACCAACTTGTTTGTATTGAAAAGCAAAATTGAAGTGTATTAATTGATGTGATAATTTCTGAAACCCAACACTGGAACCTGTTCCTGCTGGTCTCTGATGGGATGCTATAGGTGACACAGGGTCTTACCTTGGCCTTGCCTGTGCTCTGCAGGATGTGCACCAGCGCAGACGCCATCTCCTCTTTGTTCTTGACACTCAGCGAGGGCTCCAGCACGGAGCACAGCACCATGTAATTGTTGGTGATGTACTCAGCAAACTCTTTGTACATCTCCATGGGAAGAATGCTCATGCTCTGGTAGCGTGACTTGATGCGGATCATGGGCCCTGGGGACTTCCCCTTGCCAGGGTTGGGGCTGACCACTGGGTACCATTTCTCTACAAACTGCCGGCCCATGACTGAGCTGACAGGGATGTTCACTTGTCCAATGAAATTGGTCTTGTCTTTCTTCTTCTTCTTATCAGTCTCTTTGTATAAGTGCACTGTAATGTTTTTGAGCGATGGGAGGTTGTTAAATTCAAAGTGTTCCCCCCAAAATACATTATCAGTTTTCAATTTACAGGTAGTTCGTGCATAAAGAACATCATCCAGGCATAATTCACACAAGTACTTTTTCTTAGCTGGCAGATCCTTGGCTTCAATAATCCACAACTTTAACATATTCTCCACCCTTCTGCTGTTGTCCTGAAAAAAAAAAGATGCAAAGAGAAAAGGTCAATAAGAAAACCACAAAGCGAAGCACAACAAAACTTCAGATATGAGTTAATTATTTCGGATGTGCTAAATGAGCAGAGGCTTAATTGCATTTCATTTTAAGGAAATACTGGCTCTCAGGAATTTGCATAATAACCCTACTTATGTTAATTTTCCAAATATCACTGTGCTCTCCGTGTCTGTTGGTACCAATTAATATAAGGAACAAGGAAGATAAAACCCCTCTAAATCATAAATGTACAAGTTCCCATTCACTGCCATAAGGGTCTCAGAAGAAACCAAAAGAACCTCACCAATCATTACTGGCTTTTGCAAAACAGAAGCTGTTAACACCTGTCTCACAACCACCTCTTCTTTTACAACAGCTGCTTTAGGGCAGCTCTGGAATACATTTTCTTTACTGTAACAGAGCAACAAGAAAGGGATCTGAACACCCACGCAGGGATCACCTCATCCATGGCTGGAATGCAACGACAACTGGCTGGGAAAGGTGCATTTACAAAACATCACAGTCTTTTAAGGCAGAAGTCCAGAGAACCCAAGTAAAATACTGACAGGAATCATGGGAGACAGGGGAGAATTCTCTCCACAAGGGGAATTCAATTCAGAAATAGAAATTTGGTTTGGATTTCTTTTTTTAAACAACAGAGTAAAGGATACAGTGGATCCTTAAGAGCTCCCCAGCAATGCTGACCTCATCCTGGAGGAACATCCAGGGGTATTTGTTGCAGGAGTGACTTGACAGACAAAGCACTTGCAGCTGAACTGCTGCAGGGATTCTGCAGTAACCTGTTTGCTTTGGAAACCCCTCTCTGAAACAGCAAGCACGGCTTGATCTGTGCAGCCCAGGAGTCTGGGCAGGAACATTTCTGCTGGATATCCACAATGGGCTACTGTGGGTTCAGGAAGTACACACAGGAACTATACAAGAACACTGATTTCCTGACAGAATTATTAAGTCAGATACTGAGAGCTTATTGTCTATGAACTCAAACAAAGACAGCAAGTTAGCCATCAGTTAATGTCATCTGTTGAGATGAGGGCACACTTCCAGATGAATTTCCAGTGACCACTGCACCTCAAAGCCATGGTGATGTGCCCGGCCCCAACCCACACTGCTGGGACCTTTCCCATGTCAAGTGTGACCACACAAACCTCTTTCAGATCATTATTACCAGGCTGCTGCATCTGGAGAGTCACTGAACTCCACAGGCAGGAACACACTGCAAGAGGCAGAGGTTCACCTCTCCCTTCTACTGCTCCCATTCTGATATTGAAGGAAATCTTTTATACTGACATTTGGCACTGTGCTGGGAACAATAAACTGCCACAGAGAGGGCTGCTTCAGCAACCCAGTAGGCCAGCTCCTAAATGGGATGCAGTTAGATGGCTCTGATGCCAGTAATTAATTCACAGGATCCCATCTTTTGTGCCTTCTTTGATCAGCAGAAAAAGACTTGTTGATTGAGCTCATCGGTTGTCAAATCCTGCAGCTGATTAGTCCTGATATTTGTTAGCTAACTTCAGTGCAGAGAGGGAGAAGCACCTGTAGATTTTATCTTAGGATGTGCTTAGTCTTAGTGGGCCATAAAGACACATAGTGGGTGTCCCTTTGTTCTAGAGAAGAGAAGGACTTGTTTCTGCAGATCCTTAGGGAATGAGTTTGCCACCTCAACTGCCTGGAGAAAGGAAAGCTACATCCCACTGTCACCCCAGGGAACATGCTGCCATGGGCACCTGAGTTTCTCCATCACTAAAGCAGACACTGCAAGTTCCACTAGAGTCTGAAGTATGACGTGAACTCTTCAGACTGTTGTAACTTTGCTGGCAGCTTCCTGACATCTGTCCCAAAGCTTTTGGGAGGTGGAAAGTCCTGTGTAAGTGGAAGTGTTATCAGTAACAGAGTAAGACTGAAGCTCCTTCAGGTCTGATCAATTCTTAATAACAGCTGAAGCAGAATGTGCTGAGGAAAGAGGGGAAGAAATAATTGGCACTTGCCTGTAAATATAATCGTGGAAGAAAGCAATATGAAAAAAGGCTGACCCACAGTTACACTTACTCACTAAAATGACAATATGTCCCCTGCTGCCACTATGCACCAGGCTACAAAATGTAATAACAAGGAACTGAACTCTAAGAGAGGCAATTCCTCAAAGCCAGTACCTTATTTGGGTGCACGGCACGCCGCAGGTTTTCCATCCATTTATCTCGCTCTGCTGCAGAACGACACGAGAAGCACTTACTTCCTGATGAAGTCGTCACCTACAGGGAAAGGAACAGGATTATGTCTTGACCAGCACGCTGCAGACTGATCTGGGGGGAGAGGGGGAGTTAGGAAAAATGCTAGTGGATTTTTTTTTATTTTTTTTTTAAAGTAAACAGCTTTACCCGAGCATGAAGCAACAGATCCTAAGGCTGGTGGAAAAACAGGGTGACTCTGTATGTCATAGGAATAATCATGGAAGCAAATTCCAATTACTTCTCTTCTTCCACACCAGAAAACACTAGATAATGGGCCCCATGCAAGCCACGCTTAAAGCCACCAAGTTCCACAACTGAGAGACTGCAAATCCTTAGATGAACTAAAGAAAAATTGCAACTACTTGGCATTCCTCCAGATTCCACCCATAGCCTGTGACAGTAACAACCCATTCCTTGTTTTCAGCAGAACGACAGCTCTGGAAAGGCTGGCTTCATGCCTTCCCCCTTTGTGCCCTCTTGCTTCTGAAGACCATGCTGTGAAGAACTGGGGGTCAAGTACACAGCCCACAGTGCTGGCAGTAGCATGTGCAGTAGCTCTCAGGCTGGCCAGAGGCACTCCAGTGTTCCCAGCATCTGCTCCCCATCTGGAGAGAACCAGGCTGGGGCTCCTGGACAAGGAGATGGCCCATGCAGAGCATTCCTTTCACCCCTCACACTTCCAGTGTAACTCCTGCAGTATTTGCATGACTTTCTCTGACCATCAGGACTTCATAGCCAGGTTTTGAAGAAACACACTCACAGCAGTGACATTGCCAGTGGTGCAAATGCCCTTTATTCATCACATCCCTGTGACAATATGGAAACTCAACCCTGCAGAGACCACCAAAGCAGCCCCTGCCCAGCAGCCCCAGGGTGGGAGGCACCAAACATTTCTTTCTATCTAAAGAAAGAGGTCTAAAAGACCCATAGTTGTCTGCATCTGCTCACATACACATATCCCTTAACCTGCTATCTCCTCCAGGCTCTGCTGGCAAACTGATGGACCAGCACTGTGGAACCATGAAGTCCTCCATCAGCTGTTCTGCCCTTCTCTGAATCTGGTGACATCCAGTAATTCTTTATGTACTTCTCTGTACAGGCCAAATACATCTGGCCAATACTTTAAATAACTTCCCTCTGAGCTTCATTTCCCCGAGCCTCAAGCTGCAGCATTCTTGGTGAGTACTTTATCATCTCACAGGGTTTGTGTTTACACACTGCTCAGTGGGTTATCTGCTTCTGGGAGACACAATCTCCTTTAATTTCATGTATCTCTCAGGAGCCTAACCTGTTCTTACAGCAGAGCTGGCACTAGCTGAGATTTGTCATTAGTGAACCTCAACGAGGAGTTGAACACATTCCTTCCTTTGAACACAGACATCACCTAACCAGCACGGAATGACAAGAGGCCTCTCCTGTCTTTACACAGCAAATTCAAGACATCTTCCAACCCTCAACATTCCTTCAGGAAGACACTTTCCTCTGTCCTTATACACCTCCATCCTCTCCTGTAAAGCTGTGTATTCTTCTGAGCACAAGTTATCTTCTATTTCCAAGAAAGACTCCAGTAGCCTGGTCCTAACAGCATCCATTAATGTTTCAGAGCACTTCCAGCGCCTTCAAAGTTTGCCCCACCAATCTGGCTTGCTTCACCTCCTGTTTGCTGATGCAGATGATCATGTGAAGCTCCATTTTCTTATCATACTTAAGTCAACATATTATCAATTGAGTTATCATGGTAAAACTTACAATTCAATCCCAAAGCAACTGTCAATTAAATAGTCACTCAAAACCTAAAAAAATTCTTAACTGTTGAGATAGAAAGGGAAAATCCTCATGTGTGACACACAAGTCCTCTTGAACTTGGGACTTGAAGGTCACATCTGCTCTGTGACCAAAAATGTTAATTTTCCCCAGATCTGCTAGAATCACATTCCAGCATTGAGCTCTGACCTAAACATGGTAATAATGATCTTCATGAGATATTCATTACCTTGATAAAGAGAGTAGTCTGGTCTCATCAAGATTTTGGATATGCTAGAATACTATTAACGTATAGGATAAACATAATAAATAAAACTCACTGACTCTAAAGTGTTACTTATTCATATTCATTATCTACAGTCCCTGAATGGGTGATCTCTTAAGCCAGCCAAAATCTTGTTGTTTTTAGGAATGTTTCAGGTACAGAACAGGTTCCTCCAAGTGCACTCTAAGGAATCTCACAGTAGTAGATGATTGTAACTGAGCTACTGAAGCTGCTTCACTCAGTGTCCCAATGATTTTCCAAGGCTGAGCAAGGGCTGAAGCTGGTGACTGCCACCATACCCCGTGCAAACCAGTGTTACCAGCACCTGCACAGCTGGACCAGTGAGCAGAGATAAAATTTAGCTCCAGCAAACTCCCCCATGCTTCAGCAAGGCCAGGATGAGAGGACACTGTTACAGGTGAAGTGGAGCGAGTACAGCCCAGCAGCAGATTTGTCCCTCAGCACATCCCCCAGCACTGCCCTGTGCCAGCCCTGACACCAGCTCTGCAGCAGGACAGGACCCTGCTCTATATTCAGGATATTCCTGAATATTCAGGAAGGAGATTGAGGTCCTGGAGCAGGTCCAAAGGAGGGCAACCAGGCTGGTGAAGGGATCCAGCACAAGTCCCGTGAGGAGAGGCTGAGGGAGCTGGGGGTGTTCAGCCTGGAGAAGAGGAGGCTCAGGGGAGACCTCATCACTCTCTACAACTCCCTGAAAGGAGGCTGGAGCCAGGGGGGGTTGGGCTCTTTTCCCAGGCAACTATCAGCAAGACAAGAGGGCATGGTCTCAAGTTGTGCCAGGGGAGGTTTAGGTTGGATATTAGAAAGAATTTCTTCACGGAGAGGGTGATCAGACATTGGAATGGGCTGCCCAGGGAAGCAGTGGATTCTCCATCCCTGGAGATATTTAAAAAGAGCCTGGATGTGGCACTCAGTGCCATGGGCTGGGAACCACAGGGGGAGTGGATCAAGGATTGGACTTGATCTCTGAGGTCCCTTCCAACCCAAACAATTCTATGATTCGCTGCCAAGGCAGATGCAGAGCCCTTAGGTTCCCTGTACCTCCCCTGCCCAGCCCAAGGCACTGGGACCCCACAAACAGCAGAGCCAGGAATAGGCTCTGGGCATCCGGACTCAGAAGCCTGCTGTGGATTGAGCTCCTGCAGCACATGCAGTGGCACTGAGTGACTGTGCTGCCTGGGAAGCCCTAAAGAGAGAGAAGATGTCAAGCAACTTAAAAAAAAAAAAAAAAAAAAAAAAAAAGAAATCAATGAAGAAACCAAGTAAATACCAACTGCCAAGTACACAGCAAGTCAGAAAAAAAAGCAAGTTTCACAGAACTCAATAAGCAGAAGCCAAAGGCAGGGTCAGAAGCAGCTGTGGTGTTACTGCTGAGCCCCAACCCTGGCAGGGCCCAGCAGAGCCAAGCACTCAGGTCCAGGACATCCTAAATGCAGGTCAGTCAGTCAAAGGAAAGAAACCTTCACACAGCCAGCTCCCTCCAAACAAGCCACTTGGGTTTTTTCCACTGCAGATGGCTTTGGCATCTCCTGCTTTTGTCTCTGTTTGGGTGCACTGCCAGTTCTCCCTCTGAACCTGCCCTCCTCAGCGTGGTTCCATCTGCAGCCATGTCAAATCCTGCTGTCTTGTTTCCTGAGCCACCAGGCTGCTGCTGCAGCTCAAAGGAGGAGGACCTGTGGCCTGCCATTCCTCACCCTGCCCCTTCTGGGAAGCCTGGACCACCATCCGCTTCTGGAAAAGCTGCTGGATGCTGTCGCTGAGGGACCCTGGAGAGCACGCTGAGCCAGCCCAACAAACCAAGCACCAACACCCCCTATGAGAACTACCAGACACCAGGAGGATGGCAGTGGAAGCACCTTCCTCAGCACCACAAGAAGGTTGTTGTGGATCCATTGTGCAGAAAATGTCCCGAGTTCCCCTCATCTCCATGACCCCAGCAGTAACTTCTCATTTGACATTTCTTAGTCAGGGCTCCTTTTCCAGGACATCAGCAGAACTGTTCATTCTTCAGTGCTCCCACACACAGGAGTGGCACAGCTCCTGGCCATCAGCTTCAGTTTTCCTTCAGCCTTGTGTGTGCAGACTTCAACCAGAGCATTCCCAGTCCCAGGCCACAGGAACCACCACAGGTTTTACTGCTCTTTGCTGGACTGAAGGGCCCGATACCCACCCGGGATCCTGGGAGATCTGCAAACTCACCTCAGTGCCAGCCTCACCCTGAATCTGAGAGAGCCTCTCTGGAGACACAAGACCAAGGCATTAACATGCGAGGCCATTTAGCTCTCACCTCAGCCCTTCCTGCTGGAGCTTGCTGATGAGTAACCATCAGTCACAAATCAATGTCCCTTTTGTTTTCTGGCATTCTTCCTTTACCCTGCAGGATTTGCAATTAACATGTTCTATTTTCCCTGTGTGACTCTTCTTTACCCAACTCACTTAAATAAAATTTTCTTTCTTGTTACAAGTGTAATGTCTCTCTCACCCAACTTTTTACAAGTACTGTTCATGTCTCTTCCTCTGCTCTTAAGAGCTGAACAGAATTTGTAAACAACTCCTATATTATGGATGTCATATCTATTTTCCATCTAGCTTCATTTTATCTTTCTTGAGTGCAATGTAATAGAGGCCACATAATTTACAAAACTGTTCTGCTCCTGACCTGCTGTTCCAAAGCAGCCTGCAGTCCCAGCACCCCCCTCCAGCACAACTTAACCATGGGTACATGGTCTGCTCTTCCATGTCCAAGTAGAAACAGGTTCCCTTCACAGAAACACAAGTATTGACCACCAGATTACTGCAAGAAAAACATTTCCCAGTTCTACGTCCAGCCACTGCCATAAGCAATAATACTTTGCTATCCATGAGGCAGGACAAATGATCCCCAAGACATACTATATTGAATTATCCAACTCCAGACTACTTTGCACGTGTCCTACCACCTCCTGCTAGTGCAGACCTCACCACATGCCACAGCAGATGTTGAAAAAAATTTGAAATACTCACAGATTTTTCTATTTACCCAAACAAGTGAAGCTTCAGTTTTTTAGACCAAGTCCTCAACACTCCCACAGAAAACAGCAGGGTATCTTTGTGACCACCTGTAAGGCCTTTGTGAGCACTGAGGAGGGATTAGCAGTTCCTGGTATCTGTATGAACATAAACTACACGTTTATGCCCTGCTAATACACAGTCCTAAGTAGCTCAGTGCCAGAGCCAGCAGCAAGCTCTGCTGCCACAATGGTGACAAGGCAAAGAGTTCACTGCTGATTCTGTGGGTATGATCCTTCTCAGAGAGATGGAAGTATTTTTCTGCTCATGAAAAGGTCCCTGTGCAGCAATTCAGAGCAGAAACATTTTATAACAGTGAATGCCCAAGATGCAGCCCCACATCTGGCTCCCTAGCCAGCCCCACCATGGGCAGGAATGGCCCCCGGGGCCAGAGAAAGGCTCCTTACCTCAAAGCAATAGTCTTGTCCCAGGATGCTGCTGTGGACTGGCTTGATGACCACTTCTTCCTCCATGCTGAGATCCAGAGCCTCAACAGCACTACTAGGACTGAGCAAAGACTCGTGGGAGCGCGATTCTTTCAGCCTCGGCATTAGATGGGATCTAGAGGGAAAAAAAGCCATGGAATCAAACTCGGATGCAGTCAGGATGACATTATTAGATGTTTGTAGGCTGTGGGTCTCTTGCCCAGCTGCATACACCCTTAAATGCCCATCACACCTACATGAGACCTCCCAGCACAAGGGGACAAGGGAGGTTGACCCATGCAGACTGCTGCACTCCTTGGTAGAGGCGCTGGGGCTGAGCTCTGATGGTGCTGAGCACCAGCTGCTAGCACAGGAATGTTGACAAGTGTGAGCAATCCCATTTCATGTTCTTTTGCAGCACCCAGTCCCTCCCAACAGCAGAATTTACAGGCAAATGGGGAAGAACTACTGAAACATCCTTCTAAAACCCCAAAGTGTGTTCTGCCCGTCCACACTGAGCATACCAGGGCAGATGCCACCTCTGTGTGAGGGTCCCCTCCTCCTCACCAAACCCACCCACTCATACCAGGGACACAGCTTGGATCTGCTCTCTGTAACCGGAGGGCTCGTGTGCTCTCTGCAATTGTTACACACCTCCCCGGGATGGGGCCAGTGTGGAAAATAAGGCCATGATAGTCCCATCGATCGATCTAAATGCTCTGGAGTCCCACAGGCAGCATTTAGCAGCAGGAAGCCCACAGCCAGCAAGCAGCACAGCATTTTCCAGACAGCCAATACAATCAATGGTGCTGGAACTCTTAAAGTAAAACCAGAGAGCCCAAAGTGGAAAAAGAAAGAGAAAGATCGCTAGGGACTCCCAGGGAAAATAGAGCAAGACCATAAAGTGGCACAGGAAAGAAAAAACGACTTGAGAGCAAAGGGAGCAGATGCCTTCTCTACAGCCTGTGCCATGCCAAGTGTTCCTGGGCCAGTCAGCTCTGACCCCAGCACCTCTGACCTTTAAAACCTCTGGCAGGCACTTTAGGGTCTCTCAAGGAGACCACGAGTCCCTCTGTCTAAAGAGAGAGCACAACGCCTTCTTCAAAGGCACAGAAGGACAGAAGTAAGGAGAGGTTGAGATATTCTCAGCACAGTCTCAGCTGAACAACAATGCTCCCACTGTACTCTCTGATTGCTTCGTGTGTGTGTTGAGTTTTGTCATTCTCTAGAGTAAAGCAGACCAAAACAGAGAAATGTCAACAGTGCACGCAAAATGCAGCGAATGACACACCGAGCTGAATCTAGAAAAGAGCCAAAGGAGATACTAAGATAAACAGCAGTGGAAGATAAGCAGGTGCTTCTCTACATTTGCCATTAAGATTCATGCCATCAGGAACCCCCAGGTGATAACGGCTCAGCCCATAGCTGGGTTCTCCAGCAGAGCATGCTAAATGGGCAGCTCAGGAAGCTGCAGGCCAGCCTCCTCCTCCTCCCAGCAGGATGACAGCCTGGGGACACACTGCCTGCCTAGGGCTCCTTGGCAGCACCAGCTCCAGACACCTCCCTTTATCTGCTGGGGCTGACAGCCAGGCCCAGCTGTGGTGGTCCCTGAGGTGGCATCTGCAGAAACCCAGCCTACAAGACTGCAATCTTTTCTTGGGGGACAACCACCACCCCTCAAGTGGTGAGCACCCCTGGGCGAGCACAGCCCTGTGCAGGATCAGAAGCAAAAGGCTTTCCATCCCATTAGTGAGTCTCCAAGCTGCCCACTCACCCCATATCTCTGTGGTGAATAAATTGATCTTTAGGAACTGAGTCATTTCCCAGTACTTTGTGGCAATTTTACACTATTTCCACAGAAAAGGGTCCCTATCCTTTTGCTCTCAATGCTACTGTAAATTAGCTCTGACACAGGCAGACAGATTAAGTTACCTCTGGACACTGAGTGCAGAACTAAGACCCAGCAGCTCAAGAACTAACAACACAGCTGCTCACCAGGCCCTGATAAGCACAGAATCAAGGCATTTATAGTAAATCTTACTTCCATACTTTACATATGACATTAGGAAAGGTAAGTAACCAGAAACTTGCAATCTTGTGTGGCAACCCTAAATAATTAGTAATCTAACTCTACAACTCAGGAATGATACACTTTAACACACATATGTGCATCACTGAGCTGGACTGCTTCATGCTGGCCTGAGAGTTCTTGTTAAAAATAAAACAAAAGAAGGCTATTTTTCATTTAAAACTACTGCAGCTGCAAGGCCACGGGTGGGAGTGCAGATGTGCAACACAAGAACTACCAAGGGAGAGTTTCTCAGGACAGATGATGTTCTCACCAGATTCGGCAAATGTGTATTTATATCTCTCCATACTCTGACATATGCCTCTGGGAATCCTAAAATTAACAGGGCTTTGCCTTGGCAGGAGGTTATTGGTCAGGTTTGTGCCCCAGCAGGACCCACTCCCATGGTGTTTTTTACCCCCAGACAGATGAGCAGATCTAACCCAGGTCATCAGCAGAGATATTTTTCACCTCCCCATAAGAAGGGAGCACTGCAGTTCTCAAATCATCCCTAAAAGGCCAAGCAGGTGCCTGTGTATCAAGAGCTGAGCAAGGAGATGCCATTAATTAGAGACTCTCATCTGCAATCTCAGCAGAAAGGATGAGAGCTCTCCCTGGCAGAACAGGATGGGTGCTGCCTGCCCAGAGCCTCCCCAGCCTGACCCTATGGCACTTTACCCACAGCAGCCTGGCATGGTCCAGGGAGGTGACAAACACCCCTGAGTGCAAGGAAGCTAAAACACCATCAGCATGTAAATGGAAGAAGCATGTGTCCCTTCATTTTAATACTGTGTGCTCAAGGAGAGGGCATTTCTCATGTCCTTTGGTTAATAATGTGACATTTGCAGCAGGAGCCCACTTTCTGGTAGATGTTTGCAAGCCCCTGTGGCAGCTCCCACAGACTTCCCTTTGCCTCAACAGTACAAAGAAGGCCCTGCTAAAGGCCACAAGCTGCTTCCCTGACTCAGAGGGCAGTCTTCTTACTGGAAGGACCACTCACTGTTATTCCTGTTTGGGTGAGGAGAACAAACCCACCATGGGAGTGTCACAGTCCAGTGAAACCCCTGGAGCAAGAATGTCTGCATTGCATCAGGCCAGAACTGACCTGGAGGGCTTTCTCCAAAGAAAATTTACTGGGCAAGGGCTGGCAAGTGCTAAAAAAAAAACAAACAAAATCAACAAATCCACTTGCTGGTGAAGACATGCAGAAATACTAAGCACAAATGTTCTGGCTGGACTCAGCCTGAAATGGGACATCAGGCAGTGGTGTTGGCTGTGCTGGTGTGTCCCAGGATCTTGGTTCCCTCCAGTTCCTCTCCAAGACTCACCCCTGCAGCCAGGATCTCCCACCAGGGAGCCAGGCACATTTCCATCAGGACAGCCCAGAGGACAGGAGCAGGGAAACGGGCAGAAGGTGCTTACTGTGGGGACCAAGATACCAGAGTCCCCATAAACCCATGTTCTCCCTTGGCCATCCAATATCCTATCAGGCAAACTCACCTAGAACATCATTTGCTCACTGTGTGTCACACTCCTAAGGTGACAAGAGAGACTTTGTTCAAATTCATCTCTCTACCATCACTTTTTCAAATGCTGCCTATGGAGCCACCTGATCTCCTGCTATATTAACTCACTGTGTACTCCAGGTCCTGTTCTGGCTGACATGAGCTGATCCAAGTTCAGATCCTACACTTTTGTTTTAATATGGTGGGAATGGCCAGATATCCAGAGACATCTCACAGTAGGAAACCTTCTTTATAGAACACTCAGTTCTTTTTGCCATGGGCTTTGTTTTAACTCCCTTCTACTTGCCTAAAGTTCAGTTGAAATGAAGGAGGGGGAATGGAATCTCAGCAAAGACCACATTAGTGCTAAAGAGAAATAACATTACTACTACTGGCACTGACCTGGGGAGTCCTACAGAGAGGCCAGCCAATCTCTGATTATTAAAGAAAGATTCAGACATTCCTCCTCCCCCATGTCTCATGCTGCATCAATTTAATAAATAAATATGAAAGTGATGTTACGGGAATAACCAAGAACAGCACAAGAGACCTTGGACACTTCCAGAAGATGACAATGTTGGAGGTTTTTTTCCTGTAGGACACGTGGATGAAGTCTCAGCATGCAGCACATCCTTTTCCATGATCTGCTAACCTCAACTTTCTCCACGCCAGCTGCTGATCTCTGCCCTGGCAGTGCCGTGCTGGGCCAAAGGGGAGGTGGATGCTCTGCAGCCTTTGGGGCTCTCTGGGCAGCAGCACGCTGGGAAACACCACTCAGCACACTCAGGATGGGAACCTGGTGTCACATGTTACCCTCCCTAACCCAACACCTTCACCCAGCAACACAAAGGACCTGTAATTAAACTTATTAATGCCTGCCCTTGTTTTCAGGCTGTCCTCAGTTTTAACCGGCAGCAGAATTAATTACATTCAAAAGGACTCTGTCAGCTCATACCAGACTCTAAATGTTGTTTTTGCTAGAGCAGACCTGAAGGATGATTTTAACCCGTCCCATTCTCCTGAGCATGGATAGCTATTTAACAAAATTCCACTGAAAATTTTGTCAGTGACAACCTGAAAGTCCAACACAGCATAACCAGCAAAGACACTGCATTTGTAACAGGTAAGATGAGAGAAACTGCAAAAGCAAGCAAAATGCATCAAAAGCAAAAAGTGATCAGATACATATCTGAGTTTCAATAATCAAAAATTTAAGATGGTACGGAAGTGATTTCTCCCTCTTTCCCAAGCACAAAGGCACCACCATCTCACTTTTAATAGAAACTGACACCTTCTATTAAAAAAATTACCTTTCCTTATCACGTCAGCCTAAACCAGCATAAACGGCGCCATATCTGTAGACATCTGATGCAAACTGCAGTCACCAGAGACCCACCAGAGACCCAATGCCAGCTGAAACCATAGCACACCCCTAAGAACCAGTCATTCCCACAGCACCAGTCTCTGGAGTGAGTGGGGATTGTAGAGCCCCAAAAAAACACTCGAGGCAGAGGCAAATCCGGGATGAGCAGCTGCTTCAGGAGCCGAGACCAAGCCCCCTGGTCCCGGTCACTGCCCATGGCAGAAACCCCCAAAACAGGGGATGCTCCGGGCTGGGGCAGAGACTGAAAGGCTTCTACAGTGGGAGGAGGGTGGGGATAAAGGTTTTGATTTTCATCACTGAAATTCTGTTTAATGTCAGTCTGGAGGTGAAATCTGGACAAGAAAGGAAAAGCAAGGCAGGATCTCTCCTCCAGGATTAACCACAGGGAAACCGAAGTCACAAACCCCTGCTCCCACACTCCGGCCCTGGATCCGGAGCTCGGCCACGGGCGGCTGCCCGAGGCAGCGGCGATGTTTTCATAAATAATGATGAAAACAAATCCATTACACACAGAATAATGGACGAAATGCTGCTAAAAATAAACAACCTGAGCCGAGGGCTGGGCTGAGAACGAGCCAAAGGCGGGGATCCCCCAGCCAGAGGTGGCCAACACCCGCAGTTCCCTCCTGCCCACCCGGGCCCGCTCCGGGCCGACCCCCGCAGCCCGTCCCTGCCGGTGCCGGGAGCCTCTGGGCCCCGCTACCCCATCCCTGTCCCCGTCCCGGCGGTGACAAGCGGCCTCTCCCGCAGCCGGCCCCGCCGAAGCAGCTCCGCTTGGCCGCCGGGCACTGAGCGGGGCCGTCCCCGGGCGGCGGCCGCAGTGGCGGGCGAACGCTGCAAGCCGAGAGCGGAGTTCGCTTCGGAGGGACAGGAACCCCCTGGCCGTGCCTGGGGCTGCGGGGCGCGGACCTTCTCCCGCCTCCCCCCTAGCCCCCCGCAGAAGGTACCACCCGCACTCACCCGCAGGGCCCGGCTCCCGCCCCTCTGCCGCCACTCCGCCGCTCCGCTCAGGCCCCGCCATGCCGCGCTCCCGCCGGTCACGGGCGGGCCGCCCCCCCAGCCCCGCCGCTCCGCTCCGCTCCGCCCCGCCGAGGCCGCCGCCGCCGGGGCCGCCGGATTGGCTGAGCTGTAGCTGGGCAGAGCGCCCCGGGCCCGCCGCTCCCGCTCCGCGATCGCAGCCCCGGCAGCGGCCCGGGTGAGCTCCGGGCGGGCACCGCTCCCCTCGGCAGCCGGTGGGACCCCGCCCTGCGCTGCCGCCGCTGCCGCCGCTGCTTTCGCTGCCGTCCGCCTCGCCTCGCCCCGCCCCGGCCCGGCCGCTCACCCCTTGTCGAACTCCCCCCCCGTCCCGGGTCCGCTGGCCGCTTTCATTTTGTTGTACTAAAACCCGGCAAAATCCAATCCTCCAGCAGCCTTTATTTATTTATTTATTGACAAAACCTGCACTAGGGCACTGCTTCCCCGGCCGGTTCCCTCCTGCGGGGCTGGGAGGCTGTACCGGAGGCTGACACCGCCAGGGCGGGCAGAGAGAGGCAGCAGCCCGGCCGGCTCGGCTGTCCTTGCCCTGGGGGTGCACACGCACATTCCTTTCCCATTTTGGAAAGCCGAGTCACTGACCTTTGCAACAGCGCAATCCACAGCAAGGAGCGTCTGCAGCAGCAGCCACCCGCACCTGCCCGGGCCATGATCCGCACCCCGCACGCAAGGAGCGATCCCGCAACAGGACCGAGCACCGGCCGGCACCCGGCGAAGCTCGGGCTTGTTGCAATGCAGCCTCACAAAGCAGAGTGCCCAGAGCGGCAGAGGAGTGCGAGAGAAGGAGGCGAGAGAGTGGAGACCAGAGGGGAAGGTACACAGCCCGGTCCAAGTGTCCTGACCGCCACCATCCTCACCCGACCCGTGAAGACACCTTCCCGGAGCCAGACTGCTGCTGTCATCGCGGCGTATTCAAATGCCTCCATTACTCATCAAGAACAAAGTAGGACTATCTAGTAAATGAAAAACCACCACATGGCACTGTCCTCTCTGTTATTTATGGCTGCTTCCTTTTCCACTTTACAAAGGCTACCGTCCATGTCTGCAGCAAACCATCAATCCTCCAGCTCATGCAAGGCTGCTCCGGATCAGGGAGGAGGCAGCAGGCACCTGGGCTGCAACAGCTGGTCAGCATTGGAGGGCAAAAGCAAAGGTAAATATCCCTGATTACAGAGAGTACTCAGGGTGCAAAGGGAAGGAAGCAGGTCTCT
Source organism: Phaethornis superciliosus (assembly GCA_023637945.1). Taxonomy (NCBI): domain Eukaryota; kingdom Metazoa; phylum Chordata; class Aves; order Apodiformes; family Trochilidae; genus Phaethornis; species Phaethornis superciliosus. The sequence continues at coordinate 7,796,124 of JAJQWJ010000022.1, forward strand.
GAGGTAGCAGGCATGAATCTCACCCTGCAGTTGACTTGCAAGCCAGTTTCCTGCATGGACCATCCCTCCAGCCAGCACCACCACTCACAGTGCTAACAAACCAGCAAAAATTTATAAATTCTCCGCCCAGCTCTAACACTAACTCTCTTCCTCAGTCAGAGAGGTAGACATGACCCTCTCTCACCTCCAAAGGAGACAGAAAAACGTGCAGCATTGACAGCATCATTGCTGGGTTTCAATAATAAGGTGCATCGTCAGTCCCCTACGGCCAGTAAGGTCCTCCTCTTCCTTCCAGAAGGAAAAAACAGTCCCCACTGTTCCTCGGGAATGACAGCATCAGCTCCCCAGCTATGCTGGGACAAGCAGCTTGTGCAGAATGCCCCAGTCAGTGCATTTCCCACCTTGTCTCTCTAGCAGAGCACATGAACACCCCTTCCCCTTGAAGTCTGCAAACAGAGCTCTGGATTTAGCATTTTTTGCCTCCCCCCACCAGTGAATGGAAGTTTTCTCACCCTTTGTTGGCAGATGCCACGCAGAGAGACAAGCTCGCTGTCCTTGATCTGCTTTTCAGGGCTTCTATAAAGTAGGGCACCAGCATCAACCCGGAGTCAGGTTTTTGATACATTGCTGGAGTAGCCAAAAATAATAACAGGCAGCTTCAGTCAATCTTTGCCTTCTCAGATCTGCAGCAGCAGCAGCACAGGGGTCCTTTGTGTGGCAGAGCAAAAATACGGCACGTGCCAGACTGCAATCCCAGTCAGAAATCCACAGCCATTCCCAGCTGGGAGCCAGCCTCACCAGCAGCTCCCGAGCACTGGGATCCTCTCCGGGCAGCTTCTGTCTTGTGGGGTCCTTTTTCCCACAGCCATCAGTGTTCTGCTCTCCGTATTTCCTTTAGCACCTTATCTCCCTTGCTGCGGCGAAATGCTAAGGTCAAGTTACAGTTTTACCAACCCTTTTATCTTTCTGGCAAGGCAGGAAAATGCAGAACCTGAACTTTGGAACAAGCCTTCGCACTTGCAGCGGGTGGGGACCGGAGCAGACTGAAAGCAGCAGGAAAAGAGAGAATCCAGGTTCTCTCCGCAGCCCAGAACTGGAATATTTTCCGTTGCACGTTCAGACACATTATTAGGACAATCTGGAAGGAAGTACCAAACCCAACAAGCATGTGCTTTTGGCCGGCGTTCCAGCAGGAAGCCAGATGTGCTGGGAACTGCAGCAGCTCCAGCTGACGTAAGGACCCAGCACAGCTCCACTGCTGCTACCAGATGACAAGGAAGATGACCAGCAAAACCCAGCAAAAGAGCTCTCTTTGCTGGGAACCACCCAGTTGAATTCCCCCTGTCCCAAACCTGTAATTTCAGGTGGCCAGTCTGTGCAGGGCTGGCACAGCAGGCAGGCATTGGGAGATGAACAACATGTGAACTTGGAGCCCCAGGAGCTCTGTGGTTCTGTCCTGCTGCACATTCATTCTTCATCTTCTCGCCTCCATGAGCGACAAATGTTTTTCCTGAAGGTCACCTGCTGCCACGTCCCTGCCCATCCATCACACTGGACTTGGGGTTGTGTCTAAAAGACACGGATTTCTTGGGGCTACAGCTCTAATGCACAGGTCATTCATCCACCCCCCACACCTTCCCATGGCTTCTGGACTGAAAATCCTTGTGTTGCTCAGGAGCTCCAAAAGCTCAAACTGCAGACCAGGGCCAGGGGGACTCTTTCCCCCTCCCCAGAGAGTGCCAGGCAGTGCAAAAAATACACTCCAATGTTTAAATACTACTTCAGTAAGTGTTACTACCGCCACCAAGAAGTCTGTACTTCAAAGTCTCAGCTAATTTTATTCCAAGCCAGGGTTTAACCCAGCTTCTTAAAGCAAGCTTGTACCTCATTCCTCAGCTGCACAAGATGGTGTTTCCCTGCAGAGTATTGTGAGAACACACAGGTGGCTCTGTTCAGAGGGTGAGATGCAGATGTACAACGTGGACAGAGCTATTATTGGCATTGCCAATGCCAGGAACCTCCCTGGGACACCGTTTGTGCCCTCTTCCCCTTCCTCGTGTCTGCATTTACAGGATCCTAGCAGTCATCCACACAATTCCCCAAGAAATAGCATTTGTGAAAGGAAACCCACTGGGCTTCAGAGGTGCAGGTAAAATAACTCTAATAACCCACTGAAATAGCAAGTTTTCCATTTCATATTCTATTATTATTATTCATACTCCTGTTTTCTTGGATCACCTTTTCTCCCATGGTCCCAGCCAGGTCTGGCTTACTCAGTTTCCTCGGCTGGACAGGGGAGGATGGTCAGACAGGGCTTTGCTTCCAGCCCTCTGGGCAATGACCTTTCCAAACTCCTGCTGTATTTGCCTTTTGGAGCTATTAAACCCAGGTATCTCACACTTCTTACTGAGTGTAAAGCCAGAGCTTTATGGCCACACTGTCTGGCAAGGGGAAAAAAAGTCCCCAATAACCTTGAAGCGGAAGGTCCTGTGGTTACACAGATTTACCCAAATTCACAGTTAAAATCAAAACACCTCTCATCACTGTCCTAAAAAGCACTTATTTTAGACAGTTCAAACAATTCCATACCTCAGCATAATTAAGTTAAAAGATGTGTCCCTGCACAACTGGCTGGCTCTTACTGGCTTGCTGCTTAAGCACAGGGCTAGGCAAAGGCTCTTCCAAAGAAACTCTTCAACAATGTGCTGCAACCTATGGCACTGTCAAGCAAGGTACAGATTTCACTGCAGATACCATTAAATCAGCTCTCAGGACTCCCAATGTTCCTCCAGCAAACTGCATATTCACGCAGCTGAACAGCCGTAACCTTGACTGCGCTGGGGTTTGTTTATTTTGTCCTTCAGTTCCCTTTCAGCAAAAAAGGTAATCTGAAGCTGAAGGGCACAGAAATTACCCAGCCCTTGCAAACTAGAGGAACAATGGCCAGATTAAACTAAGAGATTAGTAAAAGGTTTCTTCACCTGCTTTATTTATGTTCACAAAAGCTGAGCTGCAGCAGGGTTGCGGAATTGACACCCACCACTTCTGAAAACTCAGGCACCGTATCAAATGGTATTTACACTGAAGGAATATTTAACCTCTGACTAATGCTGCCTTTTACTCCGTATTTCATAGCAGCTAGACAGTGGATCTGCATCAGCCAATTTCTCTTTCTGCTTGTAATTAGCTTCACTTTTCTGCTCTCCTGAGCAAGCATTAGACTTCCCTCTAGGAATGTAATCCCACCTGCAGGAAACCTGTCTTTACTGAGATGCCACTCATCTTTTCTGGAGGTTTTATTTAAAATGTAACATTGTTATTAGCAGCAGATTTTTATAAACCTTTTTGTGAGGTCCCATTCCTGCAAACACTCAATATCATTTTGCACTATTAGTCCCGCTTCAGAGACACCACTTAACATTCAGCAGCAATTTGAGCCAAGAAGCATTTGCAGGAGTCAAGGTTTGAATTTCAAATCTAAACTACACAGGGGTACCAATGGCATATGACTTTGAGCCTGACAAACACAAATACATGTTTTAGCATCTAAGCTACATTTTATTTTGATTTGTCCTTCTGTCTAACAATATTGACATAGAGAATAGCCTCAGTGTAATAGGCAGTATCTGACTGAATCATGTTCTTAAACAAAATGATGCTCTTAAAAAACAACAAGAAATTTATAATCAGAATAAAGTTAGAAAAATGTTCTTTTGCTGCTGCTGAACTCTTGCTTGGAGAAAAAGAAGAAAAAAAAAGAAAAAAAAAAGCTCAAAGCATTTTAAAGTTTGTTTTGGCTCTTTGCATTTAATCCAGAGATAGCACTAGGATATAAAGCTAATTTTTTTCCAACTGCTATCTGCCTTCTATCCAGATAGATTTTAGTGGCTTTTAGGGATATAAAGCACATCCTTCTCATGGGAACCTTCTTTTCAGATGGAATGAGAGATTCACACTGATGAAGTTGGTGATTTTTCTATGCCTTTCAGCACTGTAGCTGTAGGCAATCCATCCCAGGGAGCTCACACACCATCCCCTGCTCTCCTCTGCCTCTGGCATGTTCTGGGAGACAGAAGCCCTTGGAAGACATGGAATATTTTTGCACATAGCAAAGCATATGCTGACAAGGTAAAGGGAAATCAGAAAGCACTAAGGAACACTGGAGGCAGCCCCAGTGCTGGAGTGGGTGCATGCTCCCAGCCCGTGGGCACTGTGCCTGGGGGTGGCTCTGAGTCCCCTCCTCCTGGCAGCCTGGGGCTCTCCACCCTGGGGTGCTCTCCAGAACACTCTACCAACAGAGAGCACCGATACTGACACAGGAACCACAGCACCTCCCCAGACAGCCACATCTATACTAAACCCATCCCCAAATCAGCAGGACACAAGGTGTGTCTGGCTGCAGAACCTGTGCAGTCATTCCTGAGAGAACGGGACCTCTGGAAAAGCCATCGGCACTGGAAAGCTTGCAAATCCTGCAGCCCCCACTTACCCCCCTGACAGAAAAGCAAGAAAAGAAGAAATCTTTTTAAAGATCACCTCAATGCTATTTCCTGCTCTCTCCGTATCTCTTTCCTGACTCCAATGCCTCATCTCCAGGGATGCTCCATCACTTGCTCTCTGAGCACCCTGTGGGCCAGGTCTGCACCCAGCCTGGGTCAGCCCCAGCAACCCCACTGAGACCCCAACCCCCCCAGCCAGGCTGGCTCTGACCATTCCAGACTCCCTAACCAGAAATTAAACTTTGCAATACTGGCATGCACTGCACCAGCTCTCCAGCTCAATTTTTAAAGTGCAAGCCTCATCACTGCATAGTTCATGCAACACCAGGGGCAGCTACTTCCAGAGCTCATGTAAAAATCATTATTATTAAAACTTACAAACTGTGAAAAACTCTTAAAAGTCCAAATCCTGGCACTGCCCTAAATTAGATTACAGTCGCAGCCTGCTCAGGGTACATGGATAAGCAGAGAGCCAAGTTTGCATGCAGTCCTTATCCACAACCCACACCTGCTGCTCCCTCCTGAAAGTTTAACTAATGAACACAGAGAACAGCCCAGAGGATTTAAGATATGGAAAAGGTCAGAGTGAAATTCAGGAGGGAAGAACAGATTGGATGGGGTTCATAAACGACAGCCCCATATTAAATGTAAAATTAATATTTTTCAATAAATTTGGGCAGGTGAGCTTTCCTCCAGCTCAGACAATGCAGGTCTCCCTGGACAGAGATGGCTGGAGGGAGGAGGAAGGCACATGCACTTGGAATGAGTGCTAATACCCCCAAAAATTAAACTCTGATAATTACTTCAGTATAATATAAAATATTTAATATAAATCTCTGTATAGCAAGGGACAATAAAGCGTCATAGTGACACTCAGAGTAAGTACAGCCTGAAAAAAAAGGCTTTGTCTTTTTTACACAGAACTGGTGTGGTGACTGCCTTTTTGTGCCTCAGTTTCCCAGCTGTGGACACAGGCTGTCTCACCAGGGACTCTGGGAGAGCTGCTGGGGGCTGTTAAGGACTGAGGGTAGGACGTGGCTTCCTGAAGATAAAAACACAGGCTATTTGACTTGAGAGACACAGTTTGTGCTTTCCAAACATAGCCAGGGTGGCACTCTCTGTGGAAGGGAGGGAAAGGCTCTTATCAAATCTTATCAAATCAACGGTGTTTGACCTGGAATGTGTTTATGGATGTGTGTTTATCCAGAATGTGCCTTCTGATACCTGCAGGACAAAGTGGACCACAGTGGTAACAAGCTTTGCAAATTTAAATCGGACCTCAAAAGCACAAAGTTTCTCAACCTGGCTGAATAACATAATTAAAACCAGATGATGAGCAGCATTTCAGCTTCTCTGCTGACCGCCTGCTCTGGGACCTGCAGACCCACAGCCTCCCCCCTTTGCTCCCTCCCAGCCCTGCCAGTGTTGCTGCCAAACTGTTCAGGGTTGTGGGGCTCCTGCCTGGCTGAAGGGCAGTGCCTTGTACCTGTACCCATAAACAATTTCCTTCTGTAACCAAGTTTTTAAAATCAGTCTAGTTAGATAGATGCAAAGCACTGACACGGATGCACTGGTTTGATCCTTGCCTGAACAGGATTAACTTGCCTCGGATCTTAACCAAATTAAACTACAGCTCATCTTCATTGCAAAAATGGCTGTATTTTACACCAATAGTTGTGTTGGGTGGGATTTTTTCAGGGACAGATTCTGTGAGGATTTTCCCCAGCAGTCAGTATTGGGGGTCAGCGTGCCTGTTTCATCTGCAGTTTTACTCCATTCTCAGTGGGTAAACCTACATCTTAAGCCATCACCTCCACTGATGAGAAGAGTTTAAAACATTGAGATGCACTACACTAAAAGCCTGAGTTGATGTAACTAGATTGAGTTAAAATGAACATAGTTGCATGCACACATCTTTTTCTGCACACCTAGCCTGGGTTCTATTCCTTACCCACAGCTCTGACTCTTGCCTTTTCCACTCCCTGTCACTGGCTTTGCTTTGTGGTTTCACAGCTCTGAAGGGTTATATCTGCATAGCAGAAGACAAAAATTCTTATTTTGCTTTCTTCTGAGAAAATTCAAAATGTTTTGATCTGGAAAGTTAGGGTTAGAGTTCATTCTTGCATTTAATTTCTTAAAACCCTGATTTCCACAAATATTCTTTCTTTCTCTGCTGGAATATAAAACCATCTTCCAGGAGGGAAGAGCCAGCAACCCTTTCTGCCCTGCTCCCTGTCCTCTGAACTGCCTCTCTGCCAGTGCCATTAAACCAGTTTTTCTTATCCAGACAGATGCTAAGCTCAGATCAAATCCCCGGGATGACACGGGGGCAGCACATGTTCTCATTAACAAAATTGCAATCTGCTCCTCAGTTGATGAGGCTGCCCTGGATTTGCACCATCACAGCTAAAACCAGAGTTCTCTTTGGAGGGGTCTGTGTCTGTGGGTAGATGGTAGCTCTGGGAAGAGCTCTGTGCCTTCTCAGATGAGAAAAAGAGATGGAGCAAAGAGAAGGGGCAGAGTATGAGGGGCCACAGAGTCCCCCCCCCCTCAGCTGGGGTGAGATCTTTGGCATACGGGGAGGTTCCACCTGCTCAGGTGCTGGACTCCATCAGCTGCCTGCTAGCAGGGTGATTTACTCAGGCTAGCACAGCTGTAAATCAATAAATCAGGACCTGCTCCACTTGGGGAGCAAGCTGACAGATTTGTAGGCTTTGTAAGTAACTACAAAGATGAGCTCACCTGCCCCTGCAGGACCTGGGGGCTGGGGACCTGAGCTGCCCACAGCAGAGGTTGCTGATGATGCTCCAGCATCCATCCCGGTGTGTGTGCCAGCACTGCCCATGGGACATGACACACATCCAGCAGATCCCAGAGAGCTTCTCCAGAGCTGACAGCTATGGACTGAACAATGCCAGGGTAGAGTTAAGCCTTAGCAGGAATGGTCTGAAGCACCAGGCTGAACTCTGGGGGTCCAGCTCTCCAAATTCCTTCCCAATTCCTTCCCAACATCCCCTCCCTCTGCTCCCAGTCCCCTCTCCCCACTCCCTGCACCTCTTTTCCTACCCAAGACTCAATCAGACTGGAACACAGGCTGAGGGCTTGAGAGAAAACCAAGCAATAAGAAACCCAGAGCTGCCCAAGAAGGTGAATCCTGCAGCATCCCCGGTGTGGGGAAGGGGACAGAGGCCAACAGAGATCAGGTTCCCACCAGGCACTGGAGCAGTGGCACTGCTGACCCCTGGGATGCAGTGGCCACCACCAGAGAGGGGGAATGGCCATGGTGAGGCCAGGTGGGCACCCAGCAGGCAGTGCCCGGGCACCTCCCAGCCCGATGAAGGCAGGTGAGTGAGACTCACCTGGGCAGGAGCAAGCCAGGGCTGTGCCACCTCCTCTCCCTCTCAGCCTGGCAAGTGAGAGGCTGGGTGCCTTTATATATACCAGTTCAGTGGATCAAAACTGAAAGCAATAACTCAGTTCCCAAATGAATGACAACCCTGTGAATGCTGTGAAAAGGCAAAGTCCAGCCTGGCCCAGCCAGTCTCAACTGCTTCCCACCAGTCATTCCAAACAGGGGCTCCAAGCCATGGCAGTCATCAAAAAAACTTAAAATACACGGTCTGTGACCCTAGGTTGTACTGTCTCTCCTTCCCTGGACAGGACTGACCCCCAGCCACCTCCAGATGTTTCTGGTAGAGAGCTGGAGGCAGAGCAACACTCCCCCAGGGGACACAGAGGGACAGCCAAATGTTGGTGAAAGTCCCAAACCAGTTCAGCTGAGCTCTAGTCACAAGGGCTGTGCTACCTCCATGGCCATCACCCCTGAATGGTGTCCCCTGCCCAGGCTGCCAGCCAAGGTGGCAGAGGCCATGTGGGGGCTGCAAGGAGATGTCCTTGGGAGGCTTCATACAGTGTCCCTTCTCCAGTGCTCCTCAAAAGCAGAAGCTGATCACCTCACCCCATACTGGTCTCAAACTCTGAGGTGGAAAGTTCCATTTCCTATTCCCAGTGCCCTACCATTCCTCCTCTCTGCCTGAGCTGTTTGTAGCTCCCTGACTTTACAGACCAGCACAGTTGCTGGTAGTTTCTGAAACCCAGACACATCCAGAGGGGCACTGGGGAATAGTCTGGCTGGAGATGTCACCTTTTGCCTGGCTTTCTCCAGACCCTGGCTGGCAGGATGGGTGCATGCCTGGGCCTTGGGGCTGCCTTCCTATTGGGAGCTCAGCTTGTCCAGGGAAATAACACAGACCAACCCTGGCTGCTGCTGAGTAACCCAGCAAGCACCTTCTGTGACTCAGTCACTCCATAATCTCTGGTGATAATCTCGTTTTTAGAGCACAAGGATGAGAATTCACATTGCTGGGCTCTCTTGGCACCAAAGGGCTGAGGCAGGGCCAGTCTCAGGCAGATTCCTGAGACATTGAAACAATTACCAAGTGAGGAAAATACACCACAATTTTTTTCACTCCTTCTTTGGACACCTGGAAAACGCACGGCTGACGAGGCTCTGGTTGGATGCTTATGGGGGTAATGCAGGGGTAACACCAGCCAACCTTCCCCTGATGCCCAGGGATGGCTTCACTGCTCCGTGCTCTCCCACCTGCACACTCCCAGCAAAACCAGTGGCACCAGCAGCTACACCAGAAGGCAGACAACCTGGGAAAAGCTGTCAAGCCCCTTCTCTGAAGTGCCCGTGATGCACACATCTGTGGTTACAAATAATGGGACAATAATGATTATAAATTATATGATAATGATTTGCTATAAATGATAATGATAAAAATGTTGGGTTTGTTTGTTTAAGGGTTTGGTCAGTTTAGTTTGTCTTCTTTTAGAAAGAGATTAGAGGTGGTGGGTGTCAGTACCCCAGTCCCTGGGCAGCAGGCAGTTGTAGTTGGGGTGTCCAGGGCTCCCCAGCACTGGTCACAAGCACAGGGTTACATCTGAGCCCTCCAGGGTGAAACAGGACTCAGCCGAAGCAGTCCAGTCCCTCAGACAGAGCACATTTTCCTAAGCACTCACATTCCAGCCAGTATTGAATCAATGACACTTTTTAGAAAAGCTGTTTAGACAGATGAATCTTTTTACTCCCCTTCTGTTTTTGTTTTAATAACGACCAATGTAATTGTCTTGACAAAAGGCAAACAGAGCTAGAAGGAAGCTGGGGGAGGAACCCAAGAGTGTGTTGCAGTGCTTGGCTGTGCCATAACATCCAACAGTGCCTAACCCAGGCTGTCTCCTGCTCAGACAGAAAGCACTAAGGATGCAGCAAAGGACTGAATGGTATTGTTTGGAAGGTAATAAAAAACCCCTGCATCAGGTTGATGTGTAATTTTCTGAGTACAGTCTTGCCTACCTTTGACAGGAGGCTTCCCTTAAACTCTACATTACATTCTTTATTACCTTGTACACAAAACAAAAGTGCTTTTAAATGCCTTTGCCTGTAGGAGTGTGAAAACAGCTCCTTTGTATATCCAGTAAGATCCCAAGTGGAGCCAGAAAACCACTTGAGTTGTGCCCCACAAAGACTTCCATGGATTAAATTAATAAGTCTCTCTGAGGATTGGGAACTGAGCCACATGCAGCATTTCTAACTCCATGGCCCTTTTATCTGAGTTGTTTTTTCCTCTATCTTTGTCTCACTCCATGACAGTTTTGAGATTTTTGGCATCATAACTGCTGCCTGGCTTGTCAAGCTCAACATCAACAGAGACTTTATATGTACGTGAGACATGAGAATAGAAACAAAAATAGCTATTAACTCTTCTTTTAGAACACTAAACAAGCAAAATGGCCGCGTTCCAGTAAAGGAAGAGGTTTGAACCATTTCTGATCAACATCTGTCTATCAGTGTCCAGCACTGGGGCCTTCAGCAGTTAGAACTCAGGGCTGGCTGGGAGGGCTTTCCTCTTCCACAGGGTTCTCTTACCCCAGTGATGCTCTGCAGGAGCCATGCCCACGTTAGCAAGTACCACGGTGCAATGGAAGCAAGTTTGAAGGAGGAGGAGGTGGTGCTGAGGACTGATGCCCTGTCTGGCAGGAGCAAGGTCATGCTGCATGATGTGCTCCTGGAGCACACCAATGGGTTCAGCTCCTGCTGGTGCCTCCAGGTGCTGAGCATGGTGGAGATCCAAGCACAGCAAGTGGGGACAATGGGGAGAGTCACCTGAGAAGCACGTGTCTGATCAGCCTGAGACAGATGCAAACCCTCTCTGAGATCTCAGCCTTCCAAGCACCAGTGGAAGCCCCATCCTTCCCTTGGCAGTCCCAGGCTGGAGAGCTGTGTGGAGACACACATGCTTCCAACACAGCAACACTGCCTTGCTCTAAATCAGATCCAGACAAACTGTTTCTCAGAGACCATCCCAGCTTGCTGCTAACACTAAAGCAAGTTTGGAAACACTGGGAACACTGGACTCTGTTAAAAGAGGCAAGCCATGCCAAGGCTGAGAGAAGAAGAATGTGACCTAGCGGGACTGTCTTGGCTTGTAAATACTCAGGGACAAAGCTTGCTCTTTTTCCTTTGCTTTTCACTACTGCCAAACAGTGCCTCACATCCCTTATTCTGGCAAGTGTCTCAGGCAAAATGCAGAAGGCCTTATCTTCAAGCTAGTGAATTTTAGAGAAGAAAATGGGTGACAAGCCAGAGTTCAGCAAGGCGCCCAAGCAAAATCTGCAGAGATGCACAGCCCAGAATAGAGCAAAGCACAGCAAAACTACCACTGTGCTACATGACTCCCAGGCCCATTACTGCAGAATGTTGTAATACTTGTGGCCACACTTTGAAGAAATTTTAATTATAAAGAGGAATAATAGGCATGGAAGAAGAAAGAAGAAAACTTATCCAGTTTTTCTCCAGAAAACAGAAACTCAACCACTGCAAGATATTTCCCCCATAATTTGAAATGAGCCTACTAAAATCAGAGATGCTCAGTGCCCATTGTAAGGATTCTAAAAACCTCCAGCTACTTTGGCAATTATTATAAAATACTTTCATGCAGTTTTAAAAGTCATTAGTAAGATAAAATGAAGAAAAGATGTAGTGCTTTTTAAAAGTATGTGAAACGTTTGCATTATCATCCAGCCACTTTATTTTAATGAGCTTTGTTTTACTTCTGGTATTTGCTTTGTCAGTGCAATTCTCTGAGTATTCTTGTGTGAGGTAAATGATGAGAGGGCTGTGGGAAGATGCTGGCAGACTCCAGCCAGGCAGGGTACAGTGGTCAATGCCACTCGTGTCTGTAACACTGTGGGCAAGTAAAGCCTCTGCCCTCAGCACACAAAAGCTTTGGGTCCTGCAGATCAGGCACGTTTGAAAGAGCCACATGCTGATCCCACAAGTGAGAACATAACTACAGGATTTTTATTTATGGTTATATCAAATATGCAGTAATCATTCCCCAGCATCAGAGTAATAAACATCACTGCTCCATCTGATCTGGAATCAGCACGCATGCTTCTCACATTCACAGAGACAGACAAAATGCTAAATTATTTATGCTTTGCATAGGAACAAATATAGAGAAATAAGTTAATTTGGTACAATGCAGCAGAGCAGATTCAAGGCATATTATTGTACATCCTTCAATCAAAACATACTCTCTCATTATTCCAAACAATTGTTTTGCCTCCAAAAAGTGGGTTAAAGAATTCTAATCAAGGGATCAACAGAATCATTTCTGAAAAGATTTTTTAAAAAAATCTGACTACATTTGTAAAACCACGACCCCTGTAAATCCTTGAGCATTTTCAGGGATACAGCAGCAGTGCTGCACAGAGCACACTAACAGCAGATATCAAATTGGGCAAGTAGTGGTTGAATGACTTTCCAGGACATGAGCAGATTCAATTGGTTGGTAGGAACAAAAATATTCCCAAACGTAGTCAACTAAACTCCTTCTAAAACAAAACTATTCTATTGTGGCCACTAAATACCAATGCAGCAGAGGAAAAAAAGGAAATCGAGCCCTTCTGCCTCATATTCACACTTCTTATCACTAATCATCCCATGACAGCTTTTTCAAAGCCAGGGCCTCCCCATCTCAGCAGAGTGATTTCATGCTGTGTCCCTTACAGAGAGGAAATAACCCTGCAAATGTCACTCAGAAGTCACAAAGTTGTCACAGGGCTATAAAATGCCATGGCCACAGCACAGCTGTCCCCTCCTGTGCATGGGCAAGAGCCAGACCCTCGGAATGGGCTGTTGGCTCAGCCAGGGCAATAACACCCCCAAAATTTTCAATCCGGTGTTTTTCTTGTACCTGCACAGGTTACTTTATGTTTTATTAAACATTTCCCTGCCCGTAGAGCAGCAGGCTGTAAACTCCAGCACGTTAATGAAGTTGTATTCTCATTATTAGAGCTAGCAGCCAAGGGAGGCAGTGAGGTGCTGGGGCTGCTGTGCCAGCACATTGGGAGCTGCAGAACCAGGAGGTCCCCTCCTTATTCCCTGATGCCTGAAGCAGAGGAAAAGTTCTCTGACCTGGGTCCTGGGTGGCAGTGCTGTGCCTCAGCCCTGCCATGGATGTGTTTTAAACCTCCCAGAGAGCTCAGTCATTAAATGCAAGATACCACACAGCTGCACAGAAACCTTCCTGCTTTCCAGATGAGTGCAAAGTCACTCTTACACCCTCCAGGCTGCCCTCAGACCTATGGCCAGTATTAGCCAAGTGTTTGTCATTTCCCACAGACACTGCAAGCTTGGCAGGAATGAAAATCCACAGGGAAAGTGGTGCAATTGCAGGAGGAATGACAAGAATTCTGGGACAGGAATGCCTTGGGAGACTGATTTTTCAGCAGCCACGTCCAGTCCTCTGCTACCCACACGTGGGTGCATGCAATGGGGAAGGGGGTGAGGTGAGAAAGAGAGGATGAGAGCTGCCCTTCAACTTCTCAACAGTTTCTTAACTTAAATCCTTCATTCTCAGCATAAGTACTAAATCAGGCTCAAGGAAGGAAAAACTTAATTAAGCAGAGGTAGCTAAGTTCAAAGTGTGCCTGGGGTCAGCTTTATTACTGTCCTTCACTTTGGAGGTACAGGGTTTATGGATAATCCCTGCAGAATGACAGCTGTGTGGTGCCTAGTAATTTCTGGTAGTAACTAAATCTGAAGGTCTCCTGTCTTTCCACTCATTTTTTTTAAAGCCTAATACTGTCACTGGAATATAACTGAGGGCCATACCTAGCACAAGGGTTTAACAACATGGTCTGGTGACACCAGGTACCAGCTCCATGTCCCCTCACTAAGGCTTTTGAACAAGTGGTTTACACCAATCCCAGTGAAACAGAGAAGTTCTGGAGATGAGCAAAGGCTGTGGGGTACCCTGCTGAGCTTTCCAGCAAGAAGGAAAATGGGGGAGAAAACCTTAGTGATGTTAAGGTGGAGAAAATATGTTTATGAAGGATACTCTAAACCATAGCCATCAGTACCAGAACAGGTTTGGATCTGATGAACAAAGAGGTCCCTCCTGGTTCTATAGAAAATGGCCTGGCTGGGTAATGATTTCCTAGGAAAGTCTCTTTGGTGTGTAAGGAGATGTATAGCCAGTTCTTGAATATCCTTCCTGGAAGTCTGGTTAAGAAGGACAAGTTGAGGCAGAGGTACCCAGCATAACAGCTGCTCCCAACTCCCACAGCAGCCCTTCCTGAAGAGCACCAATGAGGAGAATCCAAGAGGATGTGGTCTCTTATAGCCTGGGGCTCAGTTAGCTCCTGGCTGTCCCACAGAGGACACAGGAACACACGTACAGGACAGAAAAAGCCACATTCCTGTCAGCCCCACAGCTGTCTGCCCACCACCACCTAACCCCAGGATGCAGAACAGCTGGAGGTGGCTCCTCCCAGAGCCCTGTGGTGGGATCCCTGCCAGAGCCCCACTACCAGCATCTTCCAGGGAAACACTTGTTGGACCTGGGACAGGGAGTTCTACCCCATGCCTAAATAGTAAAGCCAGCATCTCGTTTCCTCAGCTCCACACGAAGCATCTCATTTCAATTTAATTTCACAGTTGTAATGGACTTTTCAAAAATATTCAAGAACATATTTACTTTCCAACATCTTATTTCCTTTCACATTTGAAAAAACTTTCTATCTAATCCCTCAAGTCATCCTACAGTCTGAATAATTTCAGGTTTTAATCAATAGCTGTCAGACTTGTCAAATTACTTTAGGGACCACAAAGCAATTTTTAAACATTCATAAACCCTCGTAGAACAGTTAAGTGCACTGAATTTTAAAAGAAAGAGGAACTGAATAACACTGATCAAATAGGATTATATTCTGGCAAATTATAAATTAGTTTTTTATGAATCATCTCACAGCTACTTAACCAGTGTCAGGCCTCTACTGCTGTAGGAAGGAGCAGTGACTGTTCACCTCTACAGAAAGAACCCTTTTCTCCTCTGCTTCCGATCCTCCTAAGCTGGAGCAGGGTGCAACTATTTTTTTCATTGCTGTCCTTTTTAAAAGTAACATCATTATCTAGCCAGCTACCCTGGGACTCTCTCCATCACCCTGCTGCTTGGGCCAGAGATGGCCAAGCTGCTGCGCCAAAGCTGTACGAATGCATCGTGGTTCCTGGCACCATTCTCAACCCAGACTTTGCTCCCCAGTGTGCTTCTGGCATGTGTAGCTGTCTGACACATCAGTCTAGAAATTAGGGTCGCCAAAAGTTCTCTATTTATTAGACATCTGTACCCAAAGCACAGTTTGAACCCTTTGTGGGGATGATTTGCCACACGGTGCTAACTCAAACGATCACATGAATATGGGAAGCTCTGCTGCTGCTGCCTGTTCTGTGCTTGTTCTAGGAATAAAGAGAGATCAAGAATATTTGAAGAAGTCAAACGTGTTTATCCAGAAAAGACTTCATACGCAACAGTCCAACTTCACCATCACAGTGCCTTTCTTAAATTTGAGGGATGTGGCTTGCACAGAGGTAAAAAAAAAGGAGCCTCATCACTACACCAAGAATGTTGGCAGCCTTCCAGGGAAATGTACAGCTCAGATCAAAGATGGGATGAAGGATGATCAGAAGAAAGGAACGTTTCAGCTGGCCACATGCAGACTAACAGGTCTGAACCCTTCACCCTTCTCCTCCTTCCAGCTGAGCTTACCCATCCACTGCCTCTGAGCCATCCTGAACATTCCCGTGCTCCTCCTGCTCCCCTGTGCACTTGTCCCCCCTGGGGCAGGGCTCCTGGCATTGCCACCAGGAGAGCTGGGCACCAGCACCCAATCCATTGGGCGGCACACATCCTGCCCCCTCCAAGCAGGGATGCTGGGGACACACACCCTGCTGCAGCTGCACATCCACTACAGACCTGGCCAGGAACCAGGGTGGGTGTTCAGTACCTTCCCTGGTTATCTGCATCTGCTGCAGATGTCATTTCCCAGAGGTGTGCAATTTTCTCTGTCAAGCCTCTAAATACCAAACAGTGATTTCTGTTAACCTCTACATCAAGCTCTGGTCTCCCTGTTGCCATTTCAATCAGTATGGTACAGACAGCAGCAGGAGAGCCCCATCCTACCCAGCCATGGTTCCACTGACAGCCCACAGCTGCCCTATGCTTGCCCAAGCTCCAATGCCCTAGAGCAGGATACCCAGCAAATGCAGATTTTGATATCCAGCTGACCTAGTTTTGACCAACAGTTCAATATCTAAACCATTGCTCTGGAAGCTGAACCTGTCCCAGCTTTGGGAAGCCTTGTTCCCAGAGCCCAGGTGGCCATCATCTGCCCCCATTGGAAACAATTAACAGCACCAGCTCCAAGCAGGAGATGGGAAAGAAGGGTGCATGCACTGCTAGCTAGTCCAAGTTGGAAGGAAATGTGGGACTGACTGGTTCAGAGTTGCTTTTTGTTGCAGTTCAGATTGGAGATGCAAAAATATTTCCCAATGAGAATGCTTCAGCAAGTTCAGGTGTTTTTACAGCTTCCTTCATGCCTGTCAGTGAGATGCTCAGTAGGTTTGTCCAGCCAGACATCACAGCCATCAAAAATCTATTATTTTAATTCAGTTTCCAAGTCTTTAGCTTATTGCTGTTTGCCCAGTGACCCAGAAAACCAAAACCACCCAAGCACACCGTGTTAACACACAGAAGCTCAGACAAACATAAATGCAATTATTAGTATTGTATCTTCTAGGCCAGAACAACACAGCCTCAAGAACTAAATAAACAGTAAAGAATGTGAGAGGGCACTGAAGCAGATCAGGTCAGCATAAGTGATGGAGCTAACTTGTCCTTTCAATTTACATGATTAACCCCCTGAATTGCACCTTATAAGGATTCAAACATTTCATCAGTTTGCATTAGTAATAATAATAAAATCAGAGTGCTTTTTGTCATGAGATACCCTGCCCAGGGATTTGCTGAAGAACATTTAATTACAGGGCTATTTCATTAAATGTAAAAATTAAACTAAAGATGAGAGGCTGTGATTTGGGGAAAAAAAAGTAACTGAAAAAGATGCACTTAGAGGGCATAAAAGGAGGTAGAGAAAACACTCTAAAAGCACTACTAAACAGCAATTTCTCGTATTCCAATAAAGAATAATAAACCAGCGCTACTTTTACTTGAAATGACCAAAAGCCTTCTCCATTTTGAATTTTCTTCTACCTCTGGAGACTTTCCCACACCAACAGCTGACTTTCAGGTAAGGATTTGTTCAGCACAGAGCAGCAAGGGGCTGGGGCTGCTCTGCACGCTTGGCCGCAATTCAAAGAATTAATTAATAAATAACATGAGTTACCACGGGGGCACTGCCAATATGAAAACCACTCAACTTAAAAATCACAAGGCAGAGTAGCTTGAATTCTGGCAGCTGCCAGCACAGGGTTATGCTTTTCCTCCAGTAAGAGACACGTGGAGTGGTTGTACTGACAAAACCAGAGAGCACAACACTATCAAGCAAACTAGGGGGGCAAAGCTTATCAGTGTAGTCAGGAAGCTGAAACAACTTTGAACAGGAATTTTATGATGACTAGAGTGTCCTCAGTCTGTCTGACAATCATCTGGCTGCATTTCCACCCCTCAGAGGGTGAACCAGAGGCAGCAGCAGGGCAGGAGCTGCCCAGTCCATCACTCCCATCCAGCACCCTCACTACAGGCAAAGGAAGGGTCAGGAAAAGGTTTGAGTGGTTGTTTTTCAACTGATTGTGCTTATCTGTATTTGTGGAAGCATTTCAGAATCTTCCTCAGTGCCTCAGGGAGCTGTTTTGTGGTCTGAGTAGGCTGGGAGCTGGGAATGCCTGGGGAACCAGCCGGAGCAGTTCAGCTCCTACACACCAAGGAGTGGGAGCAGGGCAGATCCTACCTCACTTCAGTCCTAAGGTGGGTGGGAGGAATTAAAAAAATATCAAACAGAAAAGCTTAGCTCTCCATGAATCAGGTTTCTCCTAACCCAGGCTGTACCTCTTCTTTACAGAAGACCTCCCTCACACCTTCCAGTGCATTTTTTTTTCTTTTAAAACAGTTAGTGCCGCTTCCAAACTGTGTTTGCACCACTTCCAAAAGTGACAGTTTCTCTAACGTGAAAAACAAAATCCATCCTGAATGAATGCTAACATTAATAATGGCCCCCAAATCATTTGCTGTCCTGCTGGCATGGTGTTACTGCTAAATATACCCAGCAGCCATTTAATCTCAAGCCATCTCTCAGGGCCCAGCTGTGGGGCTCAGACTAAAGGGGCTCCCACCCAGCTGGGTGGCTGCAGACACTGGTGTTAATGGACACAAACACACTTCTGCTTTCAAATCCCTGAGTGCTTTTCACAGCTGAGTATCTCCAGCCACCATCAGCCAGGCTTCCAGCTGCATTGGTAAATAAGACAGCAAGAACTGCCACTTGCCTCCTCAAAGTTCCATGCTTGTCATCAGCTTTAAAAAGACGTTCTGAACAGAGATCAGCAAGAATATAAAAGCTGAGACACTTTATTAAACACCACTGAAATGCTCCATGCCACAGGAAGCTTTCCAGGTGGAAAAGCAGAAAAAATGCCCCAGAATGTGCTCACATATGGGGCTGGTCCATCTGCTGAGGAAATGTGAACGGTTCTGGGCCAGCCCAAGACCACACAAGCAATCCTGTTTAACAGTTCACTCCTCTCATTAAAATCATAAATCTGGTTCAGGAATTGAGTTCCATCTAAATATCATGAGATCTGGCCTTAATACACTCAGCTTTATAATTAACACCAACTTCAGTGTCTAGGAAGGCTAAGAGGTCTCTGGGGTTCTTGAGCAGGGAACAAACCTCTTTAAAGCCTGGATTTATGGAGTGTGTCAGCATGTGCTCAGCTGGGGCTCAGGGCTCCAAGAGTTGGGTTGGGGATACCTGGAGGGGATCTTCTCGTGAGCAGGGGGCAGGCAGGAGCCCATTTCCCAGGTGACCTGCCAGGGCAGGGTAGGGACTGGAGCATCATTTGTAACTGGCTTATGATGGAGCAGGAGGAAGAAGCAGAGATGGAAAATACCCTGAGGTGATAAGATGATATTTAAAAAAAAAAGTTCCATTGAGAAACTGCTGCTGGGATTTGATTTGCTGCCATTCCCTTTGGCATTCTTGGGAAAATTCGTCTTTATAAATAAAACATTTTAAAATAAAATGTCTGGCTTCTAGGTTTTGCAGTGAAACCTGGTGTAGAACACCACGTTAATATCTTTGTCTAAAATAAAGCTCAGTTACCTAATAGGCCTCGGATCTGTGTTGCAGCCATAGCAACAGAGATCAGTGCCCCAAGCAACAGGAGTTGTACAAATATATAAAATGAACGAAGCCACAGAGACTCACCCTTTCAAACATAAACCACCACAGTCATGCACTCACTCAACTTTTACCAGCCATGGAATGGGAATACAGTCTATAGGAATTATACAAAAGAAATGAGGAAATATTATGTATCTGTTAGACATGACTTTTCCAAGAGCATTTTCCTGTAAGCTGCTGGGAAGCCTGACTCACTTCACGGCCTCTGGCAAGATGCTTATCTTCTCTGTCCTTTCATTTATGTTTCTAGCCTAGTATCCCACAACAAGCTCCTAGCCTATCTAATACAGTATCCTGCCTCCAGCAGCAGCTAATAGCTGATGTTTCAAAGGAAGACAATCTTGTTAACAGAGGGAAAATATAGTTCCTGACCCTTGAAGGCAGGCAGGCAGAGCCCTGAAACTTTTGATTTATTCTTCCTGCTGATGTCGGTTGCTTAGCTACAAATAATCTCAATGCTCATAAAAGGCTCTCTCCGTTACTCCTCCTCACTGCTGTGTTTTAAGTCCAGCCACAGTTTATTTTTCTTGAAACCTAGGTGATGAAATTTCTTGGTGAGGTTGCATTTCGGATGCAGAAAGCCCCATTCCCTCTCCCGTGCCTGGGGAATTGCTGGGAGCACCAAGAGGAGCAGAGTGGGCTCCACTCCAGGCAGAGGACACAGCTCACCCTCCACCATGAAGAAGGGCAGCAACACCCAGCTCTGATGTGAGATCATTCTTCAAAAAGGAAACAGAAAGGAAAAAAGAAAAGTAAGAACCAAGCCTGGTAAACCAAACTGAACAAAGCAGACCTGCTGGCAGCTCCTTCCATGGATCACCTCAGCTCCAGCCACCACCTCCAGCTCCCTGTGCTACATTGATATAGGGACAGGAAGAGGCATCAACAGGTGACATGGAATAGGAAACAACTTGCTGGTCTCAGCCAGGGATAAATAAAATTAGTGCAAAAGCAATAACCTTGGAGAAGTACCCGCAGGAAAACAAAAAAAGAGTCTGGGTAGGAACATGGGACAATTGCTAGCACCAGCTGTGGGGACAGGGCAGGCAACAGAATCCAAAGTGGGTTTTTTTCTTTCCTGTCTGCTGAAATTAGAGAACAATGAGCAAAAACTCCCTGGTAGGAAGGGGAAGCAGCTTAGCAGGAACACAGTCACAGCAGCCAAGCCCACAGCCCTGCCATGCTCAGGAGCTGCCAGAGGAGCCCGGGGGCTGCAGCTCAGCTCTGCCATAGGAAGAGTTGCTGGGAACCTTTTGGTGAAGCCCCACGAGAAGCTCCTGCACAGTTTGTTCATTAAGCCTCCAGTGGAGCAGCAGAACCCAATTCCTGGCAGCCCAAACTGGAAGGCAGATCATTATGTGACCCCAAAGTTACTGGATAGGAAGCAGCAGACAAGCACAGCACCCTGTCAGTGCTGTCTCGTTCTGATGACTAAAAGCTGGAGCAACTTGAACAGTAAAAATCACCTTTTGGGCTAACAGTACCTTATGTTTGGTGAGCAGGTAACAGAGGAGACAGACATGCTGGGAGTCAAGGGTTTCTTTATCAAACTCATTTTTTAACTAACAACCTTGCAAGGATGCCAAGAGAGAGCCAGAAAGCTCCCAGTCAGCACTGCACTGCGATCAGTGATTAATTTGTTGCACGATGCTCTGCTTGCTGTACATGACAGAGCTCATAAATTCTCATTTTTATTGATGTTGTCCTGGCCGAGGGGCATGCTGGAAAAGGCTGGCTGGTGCCACAGGCATCCTGGCCATCTACCTGGGGGTGGTTAGGGAAGTGCAAGCAGCCTGATGCCATCTGACTGGGGATAATCCTGATTTATCAAGGACAAAGGCTCAGTATCTGACTACCTCCCCGTGCACAGGTTCATCAGGCTGATCACCTTTCCCAGAGCTCAGCAGGAGACTTTGCTGTGCAGCTGCCCAGTCTCTGAGTTGCAGAAGGGAAAGAATGATCTAAGAGCAAACAGCACTGACAGGGGGGCTGGAAGATGGGAAATGCACTGTTGAGACAATAAACATTGGGAAATGTCCTGTACTATGACTATCAGTCCTGTAAGTGGAATGACTGGTTTGGATCTCTGTGCTGGAGCTTTCTGTTCTCTGCCACAGGACAGGTCACCAGCACATGCACCATGTTGTGCAACCCCTTTGTGAGAATGTTCCTGTCCAGAACATCAGTCACCTTGCAGGATATGACAAACTGCTCAGAGGCTTTGTTAAAGCCTTTTTAATAATTTTATCAGTTTAATTCTGGTTTATATTGCCTTTGCTGTAAATCTGCTGGCTATAGCCCAGTCTGCATCCTGCTCTATACTGGGAAATGGAGTGTGTGTGACACTCCCATCACAGGCCTGAGGCTGCCACCCCTCACTGTAAAACACACAGCATCTCCAGTGCCACCAGCAAGGTCCTACCCAGACTGTTGACCCCCACAGCCTCACTCACTGCTACTGAGATACTGAGAACAAAATGGTCCCCAGCTGGGGCCCATTCTTCCTTCTTGGTATTACCACAGTACAGGGGATAGCATGAGGAAAAAGCAATTTTGTCTGCTTAAAAAAAGGCAGAAAACTCTTATATGGTAAAGGGATGGAAGAAGCACCCAGCATCCCTGGGGGAAAGGAGACCCTCTTTGAAAAAATTTATCTGTGGAAATAAGACCCACACCTGCTTCACCTGTGCTGCTCCAAGGAAAATTCCAGACAGGATGGCTGGAAATCAAAAGGACAGTCAGATCAGTTTTCTGCTGATCATTAATGTGATTATTAATTACTGTTTGCTACATCAAACTATGATTTATTTAGAACAATACAGCTGCAGCCTTGACCCTTCTCCCTCCTTCCACACTCCTTTCCTTACACCCTTCCTAAAAGTCACAATCCCCAACTGTGCCTGGGGCAGCTGCTCAGTGTCACTGCCTCCAGCCCAGTCTGAATTAGGCAGAGTTCACTGCTTTTGTTATATGTAGGTGTCCCTAGTTGTAAATAGTATTATAAATAGGCTTCATTTTCAAACTGTGATTATTTGCTGCATTTATTGGCTCGTGAATAGGGAAGAGGGATTCTGCTGCTGTTTAAGATATTGGAAGCAATACTGGGCACCCTGCTGGTTTTGGAGGAAAAGAGCTGGGAGGGAGGAAGTGTGCCTGAAGCTTAACGAGGACACAAATGCTTGCCAGACCTTAATTTGAAATACTTTCTTTCTTTCCTTTTCAACAATATCCTTTTCCGCTGGGCTCTGCAAAGAGCGGAGCTGGACAATTGTAGGGGAAGCTGGGAGAGAGTAACAATAGAGGAGTGGAGAGGGAAGTGAATCCAGCCTATCTCCTTTTACTCAAAATGAAACGTGAAAAGAAACAAATTGCATAAAGGATGACTGAGAAAGGCAGCTTTAAAAATCGTTTCAGGGTTAGTCTTTTCAGGTTCACAGCAGGGACATCAGGAAAGGACATTGAGTTTCACGCATTACAGAAGTTTCAGTACATCTCCCTTTCAGCTCAGCTCTGCTCTGCTCCTACCACGTACACAGCCGCCTACACGCACCCGGGACTGCTTGCAAACACACCCTACCCCAGTCCACGGCCAATTCTTTTTTCACAATCCTACAGAGCTTTTTAAATCGCTTTGAAAAAAATCTATGAGCCGGGTGCCAAGGGATGGCTTTGCCTCTACACCATGCTCCCGAATCACCCCATCCCTTTTGCAGGAGTATCAGGGTCCAGAGTAAAAACCTTTCAAGCAAACCGTTTCACCATTTGATTCCTGCCTATTTTTTTTTTTTTCTCTCTCCCCACGAATGTCAAGGAAAGAGCTGAGCGCTCCTTTTCCTGGCGGATGACTGGATGCAGAGGTTGGCTCCAGGCACAGCTGCCCTGACCCCCCCAGGCTGGGTTCACAGGAAACAAACATCTGGACCACTGAACCGACTGTCAGACCTCGGGAAAGCTCTGTTCAGAGCAATCCAACATCAGAAAATCCAACAGGCTGCAAGATGCTGTAGCCCCAGCAGTCCCCACCAGCTGAAACAATGCACTGGGAAGTTTGTTATCTCTGTATCTGCTCCCAGGCCCCCTTTTTTTTTAAAAAAAAAAAAAAAGCTCCCTTTAAAAAAAAAGAAAAAACAGTATATGAATTTAAAAGACATTAAAGGCTTTTTAAATCTGCATCATGCACTTCCAGAGCAAGCACACGAAGGTGCAGGAAATACTTTGTCATTCCAGTCCCATTGTAATTTGGCAAATCCGAGTGAACCACTGAAAAGGAAAGGCAAGTGGAAAACTACCGGACACTTACCCGAGCTTCCACAGGACAGAAAAATAAGATCAGGATAGAAAACCAGTTCTGAGGTCCCCGGGAAAGTCAGCTCCTGTGAGAGCAGTGGGAGCCCATCTCCTGTCCCTCGCTTCTCCTTGGCTCCAAGGATTCTGCTGCCTCTCAAACCACTCGCAGACTCCCGGGCTGTAAGACTTCCTCTGCAGCTGATAGTGAGGTTATTAAAGTAAACTGACTATTGCCCTTTGTGGAGGGAGGCTGGGGGGGGAGGGAAGCTCAGCCCCTTCCCTTCCTTTGTAATTCAAACCCTTCCTTGAGGCTCGCTGCTCTGGAGAGGCATCTGCTCCCAGCCCCTTCCCGGCTGCCTGGAGCAGGTACTGGCTGGGGGCCAGGCTGGAGACAGACACTGCATTGCACTCCGAGTTTACACCACAAAACAGCTCCTAATGAAGCTTCATCTAGCATTTTTCTTTCTCATTCATAATTCCTGGAGTACAGCAAGCAGAAAGGTAAGAAGGGAGAGAGCTGGCACAGAAGCGTGGGCTTCTGTCCTCACCTCTGATTCATTTTAAGCTTATAAAATGGTTTGGGTTGGAAGGGACTTGAAGATCATCTAGTTCTAACCCCCCTGCATGGGCAGAGACATCTTCCACTAGCCCAGGTTGTTCCAAGTCCCATCCAACCTGGCCTCGAATACTACCCAGGGGAGGTTATCCACAGCCTCCCTGGGCAGATTTCCTCTTCATTTATCCAGGAAGAGGCACCCAGCACTCCCAAAACATTATGTATCCACCACCTCTCCCAGAGACACATGGCCAGACAACACTAATGAAGACAGGACACTGTCAGGCAGGTGCTGGTGGCATTAGAGGACAGCATGTTTGCAGAGCCTGTCAGTGCAATGTCAACATGTTTTCATAGGCAGTTGCATTGATATTGGGCAGCTCTGATCTTTATTACTTCCTGAAGGCAGTTTATCTTTAAAACTGAAACTATAAATGCTGTCAGCTTAGCTTGCAGCCTACTTCTTTTGGTATTTACAAATCACATTTTAAATTATAAAGCAGTCCAGGCACACAGGAGTATGTCCACAACCCAGGCATACAGGAATTAATGGACATTCTCCTAAAATCCTCTTGAAATCTCAACTTTCACTATTAGCCATACCCAGTGTGATAATAAACTCTAGTCCCTGACAGCAACATATGTATCCACTGTATTTCAGTATCACAACACTCCACAATGACCTCAGTCCCACAGATTTTACTTCACTCCTTCAATGAGAAAATTCTGACACATTACAGAAATAAAAGAAAAAGAAACAACCCTGAATATTTTGTTAAGGACCCCTCAACTCCCTGTTTGTCCTTCCTCAAAACACATCCTCCTGGAGGCAGGGGCTTTCACTCATTTCTGAGGGCAAATGTTTAGATTCCCTGCTCTGGTGGTGAGCACAAGCAGTAGGACTGGCAGATGATCTGTTTCTGCTGTTTGTATCATTCCCTGAGCTAATGAAAAAGGGCACTGAAAGCATCTGCTATGAGCCAGGACTCCTCGTTCTTCAGGAGAGCAGTCAGCAAGGACCTGGCCTTCTTCTGGATGGGATTTTATTGAGAGAAGTATGTGAAAGGAGGAAACAGTGAGGATGTTTTCTATTGTATCTCTGTTTAGTGTCCTAGCCTCTTGCTAACAGCTTGGCTGTGACTCCTGCACCCTCACCATATGTATTCCACCATCAATCCAATGCAAACAGGAATCTTTTCAGTCTTCCCAGTGGGATTTGCCCAGGACACGCTCCCCTTTCCATCTGCACCACTTTGCATCTGAGCTCTTCCACCAGAAATCATGCTATATCCCAAACTGAGGGATAAGAATGAAAAAGTTTTTGCAACACCAGTGATGAAGCAAGCCCATGTTTGGTGTCTACAGACCACACAAGTCCAGTGGCTACATCCTCATGGATTTAGCAGGAGCTGGGATCAGCTATGAAGCAGCCATCATGAGTAACTGCAAGCCTCTCGTTTTCCAGACTCCCTTCCTTGTACACACCAATTCTGGGCTGGCTGTGCTATCAAACTGGCAGTCAGGTATGTCAGAACTCACCTGAACTTATGGCATTAGGGTCCTACTGGTAGGTAAACATTAAATGACACAATTAAGACATGGAATATCCAAGATAAGACTGCTAAAAATTAAAATAAAAGCAAACCTCCAGAGAGGTGTCTGTATTGTTTTAAGACACAAGGAGCTTTCTTTTCTTCCACACTACATTGGTTTAAACTAACTCCACTCATTTATTCTATATAGACATGAGCATAATAAAGTAAGATTTGACTCAGCATCAGACATTCCCCATTTTAGGAATTATTCCCAGCTGCTAGTAACACAGAAGGTCCATGAGAGTCTGGGAGAATGTATCCATACCCACGCTTATCTCTTCATTTCAGACCATTCATCATTCCTTGCCTGGAAGCAACAGTTAATTTACAATAACTCAGTGTCAAGATGGCAGTTTAAATCCTCTTGAGGATTGCTCTAGGAGAAGATTTTGTCCTGGCTCTCTGTAGCCACTGTAGATTCAGCTGAGCCTCTTTTGAAGTCACTTACTTTTAGAGCATGATAGGAATAAGGGGAGAGAGAAAACTTGCTAGGCTGTGGCTAGTGCACATCCAAAACCCATGAAGGATCATCTCTCCAGTACATTCTTTTGGGATTACAGTAGTCACAGAAATAGAGACAGAAAGGAAGGATACAGCCTGTCACAAAACCCCACATGCGATAGAGATTAGTTCCCATGGTTGATTATTTTCTCCAGATTTAAATAACATATGACTCTTGCACAGAGTAGAAACAGTTCCAGTTTTGAGTGGAGGAGAAGGAACCCCTGGGCTAACACCAACACATTTTGGACCTTTCTGCAAAGGACAGCACCAGACCTGCCCCCCAGACCTTCCAAAGAGCACTGCAGATAAAACCCCCAGGAAGGGCCCTGGAGTGAGCTATGTTACCCTATTCTCTCCTCAATCTCTCTCACGTTTAGTTGGCCTCAGCTTTATCTTTTCATTTTAAGGACTTTCCTTACCGCAATTTACTAGCATTGATGGCCCTTGCCTTTTATCAAGGACAACCTGAATCGAATGTTTTGGAAAGCAATTCTTTAAAAATCCTCAGGTAGTGCTGCAGACAATGGCTGACATGGCAGCTATGTAAATCAGAAGGTGTCTAAAGAGGGTGTTTACAAGCAGAACGCTGCTAAAAGTCTGCCTTGGTTGCAGATAACAAGGCTGAGACAATGACTGATTTCCTTCCCCTGGCAGCCAGGAGCAGCTCCCTCTGATTGGCTTTGCTGTGTTTATCCAGGATGCTGGGAGAGAGCAGGCACCAAATATGCAATTAATTGGCAGTTTGCAGGAGCATATTGCCTACAGATAAACAGAGTGGGTGATCGTGCCGTATGTAAAATGGCTGAGTGCTGCAGATGTAGTGTTGACCCAGTTTAAAAAAAAAAAAAAAAAAAAAAGAGCATTTTTTTGTTGTTGTTGTTCTCTTGGAAAATAATTGTATTCAAAAGAATACTTTTTTTTTGCAGGGTCCCTCTGGCCTTTGAATATTTTGTGTATGTAATGCATTCCGGGTTCTTCCTTAATCTGGAAGTACTCGGTAAATTAAGAATTTGCTGAAAACTTTTACTGCTGACACCAGTGGAACATTTCAGCAACAGAAAATGTCTTGTGCAAGAGCAGACAAGTGCATTGTGACACAGTGTTAATGGCCTTTACTCTTCACAGCGGGCGTTTTGCAAGCAGGAAGAGACAAGACTCCTGGATCCGAGTCTAACTGGAAATCAGGTGATGTCAAAAGCAACAAAACTCCCCAGGACAGACCCTGGTGCATGATGGAGATCAAGGTCTAGAAGACCAGAGGGGAAGAATTGTTATTCAGAAGGTCCTGATGACTGATGTTTGGGAAATGCAGAGTGCTGTGAGTGGAGGGGACAGACGACGGTTTCTAAATATAGATATTGTCAGACAACAAGGCACAAAGATGACATAAACCTCAGAGCCAGGTAAAGAAATGAAGAAAATTATAAGGGAGAAGACTGAATGCTACTTAAGACCCCAAGATGCACACTGTGAAAAATATTTTGAGGCTGGAAAGAGAAGGGCAACCTGAACGTGATGCCAGACAAGCTGGGTAGCTTGGGAGCCTTCAGCAGGGCTATCTGTGACATGAGCAGAGCATCAGGACTAACTTGTGGATCTAATCCAAAACACAAATGCTAAAGAGAAAAGCTCTCCCTTTCAGGAGAGAGAGTGCATTAGTCCTTGATGCAGACTTTCAGAGTTAATGTTTTGCAGAACAAAACAGGGCCCACGCAGCTACCGGGCACAGCAGGAACGGGCAATGAAAATCAATGACCTCACAGGACAAAAGGACACTTGTCTCTCTCAGTTTTTATATGTAGTGCTATAAAACTAAAGACTAAAGCACCTGACAAATCTCTCCCTTCATGTTACTGAGGCTGCATTGACATTACCAGCACTGTTCAGATCGAGCAAGAAAACAAGTCATGACCTGGCAACTTCTTTGTGCGGGACAATGCCCAGAGATGGTATCTGGCCTGACCAACGTGATGACCTCAAAAATGCCTTTACAGGAATTACTGATCCCATGGAGAGATTTTTGCAGCATGCTTTGTCCCGTTTTTTTGCTTGATACTTTCACTTTGCCCTCAGTCCAAGCTGTGAACTGAGAGCAGAGAGTTTCATGTGCACGTTGCACTCACAGAGGATGTCCTTCCTTCTCCTACACTAAGGTGATCCCAGATGAATTCTTCATGCAGGGCTCAGCCCAACTTCCCTTTGAATTCCCCTGAAAGCCAGGCCCTAACCATGTGCCACTGAGCTTGGTGTTCCAGAAGCATGGCAAAAATTCAGCAGTGTTTAAAAAAAATCTTTATCTTTTAGATCAAAGTTTCTGTATTTGGGTACCTAAAATTAGCTGGCAAAAAAAAAAAAAAAAAAAAAAAAAAAAAAAAAGTGACATTTAGAGATGCAGAACTTCCATTGATTTTAATGGATTCAGCATCCCAGAAAAATAGGCCACTTATTTATGTACCTACATAAACATTCACATGCCTGACTTGAAGGAGCCAAGTTTGTAAACGATGACCTTATGTTTTAAAAATCATCAGACAACTCTGCACGCATCAGCTTGTTGTTCCCTTTATTTCTGTCACCAAGTCTCATTTGAGAGGGAGATTTAAGCTGTAAAATGTGCCTTTAAGGTTTCTTGCAATAATGTCTCCTCTATTTAGCAAAACACTTAGGCACGAGCTTAATGTCTTGCTGCAGTGAAGCACTTCAGTGAATCAAGGCTAATGGCTTCCTCCTACCCTTCAGCTGAGATGGGAACAAATCTTTGTCTCCCCACGGAAAAATTCTGATCCCGATGGGAATGGCTCAGCAGCCTTGATGACTGCTTCTGCCTCATTGCTTCACCCTGGGCACCATCCCAGCATCTGACTCTGCTTGGTTTTTCAGAGCAGGGCAAGCCCAATGACACCGACCCACCTGGGGCTGGAGGGAGGGGAAGGGGGCACCCAGCACCAGCAAGACCTTGGGTGAGGGCAGGTCCTGGGGGGGCAGCTGGAAAGCACTGAGGCACAATCCATGAGAAGGATTGCTTAACCTGCCATTTATCCTGCAACTTATCTGTTTTAATCTTGAGCAACTGACTGCCTATCAATGGCCTGAAGTTTGGTTGCCTAAGGAGATAGCTGTATAATTTAGCTCTGATTGTTCAAAGCACTTGGCAGGAAATAAAAGATAAAACCTGACAGGACTTTCACAGTTAACAATACAAACTAATGAAGTGAAATACCGTGCAGAGAAATATTGTGACAGGTAGACAGAGATTGAAATGAAGGAGAAGAAGTGGCAGGGTAAGCTCTGCACTGCAGCCCCTCACTCTTGGCTTGGAGGAAGAGTCATCAAGACTTTCCATCTCTTTGTCCCCTCTCCTGTCACTCTGGTTACACAGCACCATATGCAAGATTGCCAAGTTGCACTGGTTTTAAAAAATTCTCAGAGAGGAACCACAATCAGTGTGAGCCTTCTCTCAGTGTCGCAGGCTCAGAGGAAGGCCAAGGGATGTGTGACCCAGCTCTATTGTGACTTTCCCAGGGAAGCTTAGAGGTTCCTGTGGGGGTTTTTTTTGTGTTGTCCCCAGTTTAGTCCTTGTCAACCCCCCCCCCCCTTTTTTTTTTTTAAGTTCAGAAAAATATATCCCCATATGATAAGGACAACGAAAACTACAGTTAACCAGAGACTGTCTCATGAATGTATTGTCTTCCCAGTAACTTAGAATAAGTACAGAGTTTTACTGCAGTCATCATAATGGAATCCACACTACTGAGTCCTCTGGATGTCATTAATAAATAATAAATGAAACCACTCAGAAAGAGTGAAAAAAACCCATATCCCAGATTATTTGGAGCACATTGAGAGGCCAGTAACAGTGACAGGCACGGAAGGAGAGGTGTAATGGGACAAGCTCTGGGGAGCACCAGCTTTGCAGTGTCATGGAGACAGGTAGAAAGCATGGATGAACCTGCAAGCACAGGCAGGGGCTGCCCCTCGGGGGGGCAAAGGAGGCAGCAAAGTCCCCCCTGCCTGTGGGCAGTGGCACCGAAACAAAACCACTGCATTACACTGACAGCACCAAGACTTGCCAGAGAAGGTCAATATATTTTTGCTGTCAGTTCCTGGGAGGTTTCTTTTAACGTGGTTTAATTGGATTTTAGCACCAGTGGAAGCCCGGGAGAGAGGTAACTTGTACTCAGTCCCAGAAGAGTTATGAGCCCTGACAGTGGGAACCTCCCTCCACGCACAGGCAAGGTATGAGCCAGTTCTCTCCTCCCTCTCTGCACTCCAGCCTCGCTGGATCTCTTTTCTTTTCCTCCTTTGTTCAATACACAGTGTTGTCCATCCCACATCTCTCTCCTCTCACACTGTTCATGGTGGGTGAGACAGGCAGGTGGTGTCACCAACTGGTGGCACTGGAAAGCTGCTGGTCCTGCAGAAACTGCCTGGATCTGCCCGTCCTCCTTCCTCCCTCCTGGCTCTTCTCACCCTGGCCTGACCAGAGATATTTCATTCTCTCCCCTCACCCCTCCACATCTCTCAGGACCAGGGCATGCCCTCTGGCTCCTCTCAACCACACCAACTTAAGCCATCTTCCCATCAGCACAGGGCCTGGAGGACAAGTCCCGACCCTGCCTGCCCTGCTCCTGGGACAGGGTGTCCCCCCCAGAGCCCTGGGGAAGCCCTGCATCCCAGGTGACTCCACCAACATCAGAGGAAGTAAATAAAAACCAGAAAACAGGCATTCAGTTGTTTCCACAGATTTCTCTCCTGACCCCTGCTCTTCCTCAGCTGCTTTATACTCCCCCTGACTCGCAGTTATCAAGAGAGAAGGAAAGAATGAAGAAAAATCTCAAAACAGCTGCTTGAAAATTAACTAGAACAGTAAAAAAATCCAAACCCCAAATCCAGGCAAGTAACACACACCCTGTCATTTGCAGAAAAATGTCTTCATCATCTTTTACCAAGTTTATTTTTTCCTTGTGTGCCAAGCCAGCTGGAGCACAAGAAGGGAGAGCAAGTTGCTTCTCATTTCCTGAGCACTTCTTGAACTAGAGAAGATTCAAATTCATCATCATTCTTCACCCTTTCTCTGCCTCTTTTGCCCTGCCTCTCTGCAAGAACCTGAGTCTGTTGGAGCTTCACTGCAGCCATTTATTTCCCTTGGTTTAGGCAGTGTTATTCTTGAGAAAGACACAGCCCCACAGCCTGCACACAAGGGTTATTTTCACCCCAACACAATATGGTCAGTGAATTTCTTCAGCCTGAAATGGGATTTCAAAATGTGTCAGATCCTTCCAGGATCCTGTTCCCACTCCCTAACCCACCTTTTGCTTTCAGAGTGATCCTTTGGGGAGGCTGGCACTGAAATCTGTCTCCTTGCCAAAGCATTTTCCTTTTCACCACCTCTGCTCCCCTGCTGCCACTCTGTCCTGGGCAGCCAGGGTCCTGTGCTCTGCCTGGGACTAAAGAGGAGGAGAAAGTTGGTTCACATCAGTTTTTCTGAGTTTGGTTTGTGGGAAGGGCATTACTTCTTAGAGGATGGGTCTGTTTATTGGCTGGAGGTATTTCTAGTGAGTTGATTTTTCTGTTGTGAATTTGGATCAGAGGCATCTCCTTCCTCCTGACAGATGCTATAAAAATATGATTAATTAAATTGTGACTATGAATCCACTCAAAGGCTTAGACTTTTCCTTCTCTAATGTTAAACAGAGAAAAGGCCATTTAACCAAGTTCAGATCTTGAAGTGGATTTCAAAGTACACTGCAGTTTAGCTCAGGACAACCAGGAGGTTCAACCTTCAACATTTGAAAGCTGGGAGCCCTTGGAGAGAAGAGACTTCTGCTTCTGGTTCAAGCTCAAAGGTAGAAATAAATACAAGATAAATAACTGAGCTAGGCTCAAAAAGGACTTGAGCATCACAGCAGAAATACACTGCTCAGCCCAGATGACATTTTTACCTTTGTAGACAGTTCAGCCCTAGGATGCATGCAGCCCTCTTGCACTGAGATTTTACATTAAAATAACACGTTCTGTCTCCTGCTCTGCAAGAAGCCACTGGAAATCCTGGAAGACCTTAAAAAATGAACCATATAGTACTTGAAAAAAGAGACATAACTTTACTAAATTGAAAAATTTAAATTTTCTAACATGGACTTAAAAGGTACTACTGAATCCTTAATGACTGCAATATAGAGATGGCTCAATCTCAGAAGGGCTGAAGGTCTTCCTTTGAAGAAATCAAATTTAAAAAAAAAAAAATAAGAAAAATGTCTGCTACATGCCAAGGTCACAAAGGGTTTCATGAAACTCTGTACCCTCCCAACTCTGACTTCCTAAATGATAGTCACTTGTTAATCCAGAGCACCGACTTGAAACTGAACATAATTAGCTGGGGGAAGGAAAAACATGTCAGAATAAAAATGTTTTTCTCTAACAAGAGGTTGTGAGGAGCAATGTGCTGCAGATACAGATGGAAAACAGGCTATTTGTTTATTTCAAGAGCACAAAATTCCTATTCATTAAATGTTACTTTTAAGCTTGGCATGTTTTAAGCTGTTTGGTATTCCACAGCCTTCTGCCTGCCTGATAGCTTAGGGGACAGGATCAGGAGCAGAAAGCATGGGCTTTGGTGCTTAGTGGGGTCAACCAGGAGCCCAGTTTTCCAAGCTCTCTCTCATGCTATTTATTTCCCAACTCCAGCATCATCCTCAGTCCCCAGGTCAGCTCCTCTGCCCGTGCGACATTTCAGATCACCACCCAGTTACACCATTAGTGAAGAATTTTCACATGAGAGCCTTAATGAACAGAATAAACCCCTTGTTTGAGTGCTGAATGTTGTAAGAGGCAATCTGCTGAACAAAATGTCCCATTTTAACACATCCAAGCCACAAGGCATCTCCAGCACCCCCAAAAGGCTAAGAGGTTGTGAAAGCAGAGCTGGGGTTCAGGGCACAGCTCAGTGCTGGTGTAACCAATGCAAAGCTGCTGCCCACCCTCCAGCAGCCCCCATGCAAACACACTGCCTGCACACCTCTGCTCTTGACAAGCCTGCAAGCAAATGTTAGCACAAAAGAAGTAGCCATTTGCTTCATTAAAAAATTAAATTATCAATAATTCTTTGTTGTTAGGCAAGACCACAGGCTATGGTGAAGAGCCTGAACAGATGAACTGTTAGGTAAAGCTGTAAATTCATCTGGTGCAAGACTAGGAATGCAAATGTCAAATAAAACATTAGAAGTTTGTGTGAGAGTAAAAAAGATATCTACTCTATGAAAATACAGTCATTATTAGAGATTATAAATCTGCATGCTAATTTATGTGATTTTGGTTGCCATTTTCTTTCGAATTCAGTTGTTATTCATTTTATTGCATACTGATAAATTCTAGATAAGAGCACTGTGAAGTGCAGAAGGCTTAATCTAACTGAAACACCCTCATATGCAATTTAAGGATCTGAGGATCCTCAATAATCCTAGGAGCAGTTTGGTTAATCTAGTTTATATGCCCAGGACTGAGTAGATCTGAGTGAAACAGGGTATCTATGACAGCCTTTGGTGTGCCCATGCCATCCCTGTGGGGATGGAGCTCCTTTCCAGGCCTCTCCATCCTCTCTCCATTTACTGGGCAGGTAAAGAATGGACAGCCCAAGAAAGGTCTGTTTGCCAGAGATTCCAGTACAATCTATCCTCTCTGTAGGCATTTTGTTCAGAAAATAAAATTAATGCCTAAATAGTGTCTTTCTCATTAATCCATCCATTCCCCTAGTAGCAGTTTCAAGAATAAATTGAATCAATATGAATTACTGTGAGTGAGAACAGCTGTCAGATCACAATATGCTCTGATCAAATGGGTGTTTCCTAGAAAAACAAAATTTATCTGGTTGAAAAGGTGCATCTGGTCATCCAGAATGCAAAACAGGTAAAGTCTGCTAGTGAGGTTTGGACACTGTAACTGGGATAAACCCTGAAAAGAAGGAGATTTGGTCTGGAAAAAAGTACTTTTTTTTTTTTTTTCTTCTTCAAGTTTTGTGCTCTATCCAACTCTTCAGTAGATCCAACTGTCAGAAAGCCTAAAACCTTGGCACAAGTGAGTATTTTGTGGCCATGACCCATCTATAGTTTTACCCACGAATGACAACATCTGAAGCTTATACAGGAGAACCCAAAGGAAACACCAAAGACCATCACACCAGAGACCACAATCCCATGCCCAGGCGAGGACGTTCAACCAATACACACCAAAACATCCTCCCTTTTCCTCCGCAAACCTCCCTACTCTCAGACCCTGCCTGGGATCCTCAGGTGGTAATGAAAAGCAGAAGAGACCTGTTGGGTGACTGACTCCTCCAGCACATCCTCAGGGACCGTGTCAGTAACGGGAGAGCTTTCACTGCTCCTGCAGGCAGCTGGCTCCAGACTGACACACAGGGATGGGCAGGTATTTTCCTGATGCCTGGATGCCTGCAGCTTCCCACCTCGTCCCATGTTTAGCTGTCAATTATCCACCCTAAATTCTTTCACCTCCCCACTGTTGACACCCTTGAAATAGATGGTTATGAAATTCATCCTCTGTTATCTCTCAGCCGACCTAGATAACAGCCCTGGCTGTGCTCCACACTCTGCTCAGCTTCTTAAGAACTCATCCAGACAGAGATATTTCCCAAACTCTGAATCTGATCCTGTCGAAGGGCTTTGTTTAGATCACACATCAGGGCCTCGTCAGACACCATCCCAAAGAGCATCCATCACAGCTTTATTCTACTTTGCTGCCTCCAATCTTAGCTTGTTAACCATTCCTAAAAATGAGTATATTTTAATTACTGTTTTCTGAGAATTGGGATTATTTTCATTCTAAATGTATTCGTCTGATTATCTCCAGGATGAAATTCATTTGGCTAATTACCATCCTTTTAATTTGTTTAAGACTATGTTTCTGTTTCCTCTGCTGTAACACCTCCCTGCTAGCTCTGCCTGCATTTATTCAGTGTCTGACAGACTCCCATTTTGGGGAACAAACAGAAGATTTCCATAAAAACCCACACCGAGCAAAGACTTCCAGGCAGAGCCTGTCATCTCACCTAAAATCCAACACAAAAGAGAAACATCATTCAAACACACACATCCCAACCCTCTGCCCAACAGCCCCCAGGGCTCCCAAGAGCCACCAAGCCAGGGCAGGGACAGAAATTTTTCCTGTCATCCACAGACTCATGAGGACTCACAGCTTATCCCTGAGTGTTCAAAACCCTCCCTGGCAGCGAGACAGAGTTTAGGGCAGAGTGGAGCCTTCTAGAGAGTGAGCAGCAAGAACTTGCTGGTGGGAAAGGCACCCCCAGCTCTCAGCCTCAGCTCTCCTTGGCCTCCTGCACCCTCTCAGCCTCCAGGTTCTCCTCCTGTCAGACACAATCTTTTACAACATCTCTCTCATTTCCCAAAACCCTGCAGTTTTCTACCCAACCTCTGGCTCATTCCATCATGGGCTCATTCCTACCCCCAAACAGAGGCAGACAAATCCCAATGTCATTACCAAGATCTCAGTTCCAGGCAGTGATGCACACACTGGCAGAAACCCAATGTAATGTTATTAGTTTTCTAAACTCTCCTAATAAAAAGCAAAAATTGTCTTCCATGGATAATGCAAATGAGATCAGTGGAGACAGTAGGAGACATTTCAAATATTCTTAAGCCAGTGGACAACCCTCCCAGCAGGAAAGGTCATGACACCTGATTAAATTACATACATGGACTGCACTAACACTGGTGTGCATCCAGTAGTCTGGGGACAAACACAGAACTGTGCAGGGTTACTGCTGCATGTCTAACACCAACTTCTAACTGCATAGACACCTACCTTGCTCTCACTCTCACCTTAGCAAGGACAATTCCCCTTTTAGTTTAGAGGAAATTTGGCTGAAACACTGCCCATCATCTCCAGATGCTCTCCCAGGGCTGTCCTCTAATCCCTGTGTCACTCCAGCCTCAGCTGCACCCATGGTTCTCTTCCATGCCAACACATTTCCTTCTTCTTCAGAAAGCTGTTTTCCAGCTAGCTTTGTTGTTCTGCAAATTATGGGCTATAAAGAATTACTGGCTGAATATAAATCAATTTAGTTCACTGAGAGAGTATGCGTTTTATGTGGTAGAGGTTTTCAAAGAAAAGTAATTAGTTGATTTGGCATTTTAATCTTCAGAAAAATAAAGAAGCTATTTTTCTGCTAAGAGGATGTGTTTGAACACAAAAACATATGCTGTATTTTCTGGAACTATATTAATAAATATTATTTACTGGCTAGATGTGGCATAGCTGATAGTTATTTCTATTGTCTCAAGAAGATTCTTTGCAATAAAGATTTCACCTCAGAAACTGCAAATACCTACCAGGAAACAGAAATATGTTCCTGCTGCCTGTGTGTGAGGAACAGACAACCTTGTTCTAGACTTGAGAGCCTGAAGGAGATCAGACAGACCATGTGGGACAACTTGGAGGGATTGACTCGTCTCCTGGGGACCGTGGCACGAGAAGCCTCAGCTTTGCAATGTTTTCCTCCCCATCTGCAACACGAATGACCCAAAGCAAAAAAGCTGGTTTGTGCTTTGGGAGAGAATAAGCCTGTCCCACTGGTGAATCTTATTTGCCCTTTCTATGTCTGTGTCATACAAAAAAATTCCACCTTACTGCATTTGTTGAATTTCACACATTAACACCCTGAGTGTGTTTAGCAGAGACAAACCTGAGCAAGCCTGAATGCAACACATTTCAGCCTTGCTTTCCCCCCACTCCCCACTAACGACTCATTTAACAGCAGCACAGCAATTAGGAAATCGATATTCCATTCAGACATGAACCTTTCATCTGGAGCATTACTTAAGGAATGTCTCCCACAGCCTCATCTTTGCCTGGACAAAGGACACTTTGGTGTTAGGTTATTTGATTGATTTAAGATGATTTCTCGTAAGGCCCACATGGTATCTGAAAAATGTTTCAGGCTAGGTAGAGCCAGTGCAGAGCTGACATCTCACTAATAAGCACCTCTGTGCCAGGGAGGGTGCATAGAAATATAGCTGCAGAGAAATGCAAGCTTGCTTTATTGTTTAATATCATACCACCCACCTGAATAAAACAGAGCCTGACACATGTCATAAGGAATTACTCTAAGAATGCAAGGCCCGTAGGCATCGAAGCCCTATTTGTATTCCAGTGGTATCAGGAAAAAATAAAATAAATAAGTAACAATCACGTCATCTTTGCTATGAAAGGATTTTCCAGCCACTCAAGCTCTTACCTCATCGCTGCTACAAGCTCCCTTCCTGGAAGCACAAAGGCAGCGAAGGGGAAGGAAAGCAGAGACAAAGCAAACAGCAGAGATCACAATAGAGAAATTATTCTGATGTGCTGGGCTCCAGCTTGTGCTGGAAACCGATGGTGCTGGCCCAGCCCAGCCCCATGCAGCAGCCTCCCTCTCTTCCCTGAATTCTATATTTAGTGTCACTGATTATTCAAGCAGGACTCACAACACTGCCCATCTGCAGAGGCCAGGGTGGGAGCAGTCTGTTTTATTTTCATGTTATTTAAAAGAAGAGCTGCAATTGCCAATTGTTGTGGAGAGCCACTCCTTGCACGCAGGGAAACGCAGTGAGGCACTAATGTGGAAACACTGAAAGTCATCACCTTGCAGAGGCATTAGAGAGTGACAGTAGCAAAAATCCCCTCAGCAAAACCAGCCACATTCCTTCCCACCTTCTCCAGCAAACTGAAAATCAGATGGATGTGTTACTAAATTAAGAAGCAGGAATTCCTGTTGCGGGGAGCGACAACAGGCGAACAACGCGGGCTTCCCCGAGCCATCCCACACACCCAGCCCCTGCTTTGCTTGCCTGTGGAAGTGGGTGTTGTGTAAGCCATAATTATGCAATCTCACATTTTCCCATCCAGCAGACTCGCAGCTTGTTACAGCTCAGCAGCAGCCAGCAGCTTATGACCAGAACAAAACCACCAGATTTTTCCATAAACTTCCTGACATGGCACACGGTGCCCTCCTGGAGCACTGCAACGATGCAAGGAAAGGGACACTGCTGGCAAAAATTCCCAGCAATGTACTCAGTTCTTTTCCTAGTTAATGCAAAATTAAGCCGACCATGGGAGTGAGATGTAGAACTTTTAAATTTGGTCTGTGATGAGGTTGCTATGAACTAGATGCCACAAGGCAAAAAAACTGGAGCTCCGTGACCTCAGAAACGGCACAAACAAGCAGCTACACAGAGCTGGACACTTGACTCAGATAAAACATTTTCCACTCTGGTTTTTGATACAAACAGCAGATTAAACCTCAGGACACAATAGCCCATGCAAAGTAATCTTCACAAACTGCCAAATTTAATTTTTTTTTTTTTTCAGTCAGGCGATCAGTCACTGAAAACATTTTTCAACTACTGAGGAGTTCTCAGTAGATTTTCCAGAAGAGACAAAATAAGTATGATTTTTAGGGTTTACAAGCAGCTATAAACATGTCAGATTACAGGAATGACTGTAGTGCAACTTCACAATATTTATTAAAGAGTTTACTGAACACTCTTTCCAAAAGTTGTCCTGCCTTAATCTCCACAGAGGCACACAATGGGTTTTAAAGATCTCTTTATGTTGAACTCAATTATAAGGATAAACACAGTTAAGAAGAGTCAATTTCTCCAATATATTTTACTGATACCAAACTGTTATCCTTTATGTACCAAATACCAACAGCACGAATAAAATTTAATCCTGCATTCTCGATGCACTGACATTTATAGAAAGAAAAACCATGTAAGAGCAAGAAAAGTGTCTGGAAAAGCAACCCAGAGATGAATGATGCTTTTCCAGCTCCTTTGTGACAGGTTCTGTGGTTTTAATACATCACATAGGAGAAAATAAAAATACCAGAGATGCAGGTGATACAGCACTCATCCTGTGCTGGAAGCACTGACACATTGCTCCAGTCTGTGACTTACTGGCTTGAGGAGCAAGAATGCCACGTGCTGAGCTGTAACCAAGGATGGTAAAGGGCTGGGTGAAATCAGGGACTGAGGAATAAGTTGAACTGTTGGAAGTTTTGGAAGCATCAAATCCCTTAAGCTTTGTAGTTGGGGTGGTAGAACTATTTTTATCTGTTTTTCATTTTCATTAAAAAAAACACCAAAACTATTCAGGTTTCAAAACACTGAGACCAGGACAGTTTGGCCCCCTAAAAAATTATCGGTGAGTCTTCAAACCAGCGGTCATGGTTTGAGGCAATGAGGAGTTATCACTTGGGTGCCTGAATCCAGCCTGGTGACCAGGACCAATCCTCAGCAGCAAGTGTCTCATCCTCCAGCAGCCACCAACCCAGCACCCAGCAGTCTCCTGGGGCACGAGCAGGGGGGACACCCAGCACCCTGCCACCCACTGGGGTCCCTGCAGCATCCTCAGGTGTGCTGTACCTGCTGGGAGGGCAGAGAGCTCTGAGCCCTTAGTCATCTCTGCCCTCAGACCAGGGATTTTTTTCATTTGTAAAAGTTGTTATTGGAAAATGTCACTATTCATTGCCAAGGGTTCCTGTGATGCAGTAACTCTCATTACACCTAAGCTCTCTCAGCACAAAATAGCCACACACTGATAACCTGAATATATTTGCTGCAGCTGCTGTTCCATAGGCTGCACTCTTGTACAGTCAGGTTATTTTACATGCTTATTAGCCCCATTATTTTATAACTCATTCCTCTGTGTAATGCTGACTCTATATCACTTCATTTTAACAAAAGGATATGTTCCTCGGAGACAAGAAGGGATGAGGAGCCTCAGAGATGGAAAAGGAGGGTGGAGGAAAGGCAGCAGGTTGTGTTGTGCCTGGGCTGAGGAAACCCCTGGTGATGATGGAGCCCTGGAGCCTCCATCCCTGCTCTGGAGGGTCCCCTGTGAGAGCTCTGCCCTGTCCGGGGGTCCCAGGGGAGCAGGGGTGAGACTGAAGGAGGAGGGAGGCAGCCCCAGAGCTGTGGCACCCAACACAGCTCCTCTCAGCCACCAGCACCCTTCACTAAGGCCTGAGCACCCTGGGGACTGTTCACAGCCCGTGCTGCTGCACACACTGCTGGGGCCAGGTATCCTGGTTCTGCTCATCAGGGACACTGCTTGCTGGATGGAAAGTCCTCCAGCAGCCAGCTCACCTTTGTTTTAACCCTCCCTCCACCAGAATTTCTCCTAAGGTCCCAGATGTGCAGCATCTGGATGCTACCAGAGGAGCATCCTCATGGCTCTCATGTTTCAGTCTTTCTCACTTGCAGCTCTCAGCTCCTCTAAGACACCACACACACAGAGAACACCTCTGCCTGTGCTGACAAGAAAAATGGGTGCAGAAAAGGTGTTCCTCCTGACGGTGCACTAATACACACGTACAGTATGTTTACCAGGGAAAGCCTCAAGAAGTGATAGAAACCATGGAAAGCAGTCTAAGAGGAGTCTCTTTAGGTGGAAAAGGCAAGGAGAGATGATATAACAAATGTCCCCTCAGCAAATTAGCAGAAAATAATGTATGGTAAAAGAAGGAATAAAATGTCTGTCTCTGTTTACAGTCTTTTACTACCATGGCCAAGGAATAAATAATAAAGATATAAGACAACCAACAACAGATTAAAAAATGCTAGTGATACAAAATTATGTATCATACATCTCACTGTGTCTGTGGAACTCATTGATATGAGATGTAATAAAACCCAAAAACTTCACATGACTCAAGCAGGAGTATTATTTTTTAAGACAATGAAACTTTTTCTAACATTCAGGAGTGATAACCAAGCTCTGGAGCCAGGGAAGCAGCTGAGCTCCTTGGGCCACCACTCCAACATAATCTCATCAGTCCATTGCCTCCTTCCCCTCTATCAAAACATTTGCTGTAACTGAGGGGTACTCAGAGAGGTTGGAGGGAAGGAGAGTGAAGGGAGCCAGAGCCTCAATGTGAGTGACTTTATCTAAGGAGGGCAAGACACCCTGTCTTGGTTTAAACAAAGTGACAGCCTTAGATGTAAAGGCATCAAGTAAGGAAACTTCTCTCAAGTGCATGTCAGAACAGGTATAAGAGGGCTGTGATCACGGAAAAAAAAAAAAACCAAACCAACCAACCCAAATAATTCTTTGCCCTTTTCTTGCAGGTTTTACTTAAGCAC
Source organism: Phaethornis superciliosus (assembly GCA_023637945.1). Lineage (NCBI taxonomy): Eukaryota > Metazoa > Chordata > Aves > Apodiformes > Trochilidae > Phaethornis > Phaethornis superciliosus. The sequence continues at coordinate 7,837,489 of JAJQWJ010000022.1, forward strand.
CTGGAACTGCTTTATGAATGCAGATCAGGGAAGATGCCAACAGTCTTGGGAAGCAGCAATGTTATATAAAGATCATAAGCCACATTTAAGAGATGGGAGCTAAAACAAAAACAAATGCAGAAGTCAGCTGATGATTTTTCCTAAGGTTACATGTTCTGTTAGAACATGCTAAAACAATCAAAATTATTACACACTCTGTAGGGCTCAAATGTCTGTGTAAATGAAGCCAGGAGTAACTAGTGAAAGGAAGGATTGAGGAGATTAATTTTAGCTAGACTTACTTCCCCCGATGGCTCACAGAGCTTAGAATAGAATAGGGATGCAAGAAGCAATTAAAAGAACTAACTTAAATAAATCTCTAAGTGCTGAAGGCTTGCCAGCATGTACCTCTAAATTCTTGTGCAATGCAAGTGGGTCCCTTCCTCCAGGGACCATCTAACAACCTTTCAGACATCAGGATAATTATTGCAAAGTGTGACCCAGACTGTGGTTACTGGTGCAATCAAGAAAACCCCTTGAGGGTTCCACATCAGACACCATCTCACCAGTGCAGCAGACTTTCAGCTCTTGGTTAACATTTCTGTAATGTAAACTTAAAATCAGACTGTGTGGGGCTGGGCAGTGCTGCTGGGGGCTTGGGGTTTGCACTGTCTGCTCCAGGACTGCCCCCAGGCTCTGCTCTGGAGCTGCCACAGCTGGAATCCCCAGAGAAGACTTGTGGCAAGGAGTGCACTCAAGGACTTAGAAGAGAGGAGATAATGGATGGAGAGAGACAGCATCTAAATGCTCTTATCATAAGGGTGGGCTATGGGCAGGGAAGTGTTCCTGCTGTGGCAGACTGGGTGTTGCTGCTCCCTTGCTACATCTGCTAAGCAACAACTGCTCCCCACGTTTCAGATCCTCAAATTGTCTGAGGTTTTTATCTCTTTGGGAAGCTTAAAGACTAATGGATTTGCTACTTTCTGGTACACAGGGAACTGCCACTGCTGGGATATAAATCTTTGCTTCATTCTGACGTGCAATCTCCAATATAAGGAAACAAGAGTGCAAGGAAAGAAATTAAATACTAATTGCAATCTAGATTGCTCTATCATCTACCCACCCTCTTTCTGCTCCCTAATCCATAAATTCTGAGCAATGATCAGTGAATAATTAATTCTGGGTGAGCTGGACAGGTTTCAGACAATGAGCCCCTGCCATACACAGTCCAGGGAAGGCAGAGTGAGCATCCACTGGCAGCCCTGGGTATCCAGCACCCAGCCTGGTGTTACTCCCTTATTTACACTTTGTTGGTCAAACCCTTTGTGCTCATCAGCACTGCACAAACAACACAGATTTCCACTTTTACTTTGAGCATCAATAAAAGGTAGAATGAAGATGCCACAGCCCAGGGTAATCATGAGCTCTGCCACATTAGGCATTGAAGCTATTAAAGTATAGCACTGAAGCAACCATTTCAGCATGGATCAAAAGAAAAAAAAATGCTGCAATACAGTTTTTGAACCATGCAAACCTGAAAGCACAAAGTTAAAATAAAAGAGAGCTCACAAACAGACAAATTTTATACTTCGGTCTCCTCTATTGACTCAGAACACAAATGTGTAGAAGTGATATACTGCAAATGTCTCATCTTTACAATAGTCCTAAACCCAACCTTTGGATTCAAGTACTATCCAATAAAAGCAATTGGCGACTTGAATTCAAATTATTTTCTCACTATTTTTTAGCAATAGCCAGGACTAAAATTGTTCACATGTCACAGGAGAGCAAGAAATATTTTTTACTGAGATTCAAAATGCCAAACATCTCATAGGCACAACGACAAAATCCAGACTCTTCTTGTTACAGACACAAGAGAAGTGGATAGCTGAGGAAAGTCTCCAGAGGATGCTCTTACCCTGCACTGGCTGCAGAAATGGTTTTCTTGTGCCCTGAGGCTGCTGAGCCTGAGGTGGGGGGCACAGTCCCCTTGGCAGGGAAATGTCACATCCCAACAGGACAATGCTTGGCCTTCCTTAGTGCCCAGGAGGATTATGCCCAGGCAGAGGATAAAGAAGAGATTCCAAGACAAGCTAATAGCAGCCCTCAGCCTTCCATTTGCAGAATCAGTGTATTTTGGAAAAGATTCGTGTATATATATATATATAAAAATATATATATATTCTTTTATATATAAATATAACTATAGAAATCCTCTCTTTCTCTCTCAGTATACATCCGTATCATTTAAAGCCTTACTGTACAGCACAAAAACATCCATAACAGCACAAATCTCCCCACACAGCAAGGACAGCAAAATATTAACTATTCAAGGTACATACAACAGAGTTATGTAAATCATTGGGTAACTACTGCAGGATTACTGTGCAGAGGGACTCCTGTGGGGAAGAAGCACGGAATGGTTCAAACAGGGGACGTGTGTAATCTCTCATGTACCAGCACTGGAGCACAGGGGCTATTGTACAGGGCCAAGATAATCCCAGAGACATTTGTAAATGGGAGCAAAGGGGACAGTCTGATATAATACCCATGGCTTTATAATTACTAATACATTTACATCATTCTGCGAATGAATGCCATCCTCCTGCACACTATCAATCATGTACAATGCATGCCACATCCCTTTCTCATGTAATTACTTATATAACACGTGTGGATTAATGCTAAATTCATATTTCTGGCTTTAATTCAGATCAGTTAAGTACTTTTAAACAAATTATATTTTAATTCCAGCTTAAATGTACTGGTTTAATTCAATTAAAATCAGTTCTTGCTTCTTTTCATCACATATGACCTGAATTTTGCTGAAGGGAACCTAAGTGAGACATCCTATAGCTGTACTGAAAATGAAAGTTATAAACCCTGACAACTAAATGAACAAGATCCAATATCAGTATGATCAGAAGACACACATATGTGAACAATCTACTCAGAATCTTCCTATCATTTACGAAGAGGCTGCACATGATAAGGCATCACTAAAGAGTACGGTAAGGAGGAAGGACAGAAGAGAATATTTTTCCTCAGTCTTTTTTTTTTTTTTTTCTTCCCTCCCAGCTGATGGATGAACTTGACAAAGTTATTTTATATTCAAAAGTCTTGAACATCATTATACCTAGTGCTGTGTACAACTGACTGCCAGCAGTGAGCTCAGTGCACGGGCTGCCTCCAGCTACAATCAACGGGTTCCTGTGCATGACCACTGCAATATCAAACTGGATAACAAGATATACATGTCAAACATCTGTGTCTTCCAGCTCTCTGAACAAAGCCTGCAAAAACTTGCCCACCTCAGTTGTTATATATGTTCACTTACAATTCTGTCTTTGTCCCTCACACAAATTTTCCAGTCAAGGTTTTGCAGTTTCAATAAAGAACAAAGCGAAATCTGATTTTAAACATTTCCTTCTTCTGAGAAAGACATTTTTTGCTCATACTCGTTGCCAACAGAAATGACAGAGTAGAGGACAAAAATCTGATCCATCAAGCAATGTTCCTCTCCTGTGAGATGGGAAATTTCATTCTGAAAGATGGAAAGCTGAGGCAGATGCCCAGTGCCCCGTGCCTACACAGCACTAAGGACAAAACTGAGAGTACAGTTTGACACAATACCTCATTCAATGCAACTGCACACTGCCACTGAAAGGAAAAGTCCTTTTTCTGCCATTTCCCCATTACTCTGCAGTCATATGAGTTGGTTCAGTGCCCTAACCAGAAAGTCACCCCTCTAAATAAAAATGTCCCATTGAATCACCTCGCTGACCTTCCTAAGATTGGGTGCTGACTGGATCTGCTGCATGGGAACACGTGGCCAGGAGAAAGCAAGACTGCTCCTCCTCGTTTAAAAGTAATGTTTTATCATGAGCAGCTTTGATTGTGTGCCAGAATGTTAAGTATCTTAATTTTAACTGTAAACAAATACTAATTGAAAAAACTAATGGAATGTTCTAGAACAAACAGCATCTTCTGATACAGAAGCTGTAGCGGTGGCATTTTCTCTCTCTTTTTTTTTTTTTTTTTTTTTTTCTCTTTTGAGTTTATTGACATGAAGAGTAATGCTAATGTAATTGCACTGAAATTCATGCACATGAAAATCTCACCAGGGCAAAGTCAGAATAAATGGTCTGTTTGGAAACAAATGTTAATGCAGTGGAGAAGCAGTATCTGTCTTGGATCTGAAGAGCACCAAGGCACCATCAGCCACATTGCAACTCGACTGTCGCCCTCACTCAGAGTCTTTGCTGACAGGACAGGAACAGGACTCTCTGCTTGTAACCCTGAGGTGTACACTGATGCACCACAACATCCCGACTGCCAAACGAGTCAATAATGTGTATTCAGGCTGTGAGAGCAGTGAAATGAAAGCAAGCATCCTTCCAGCCATTAATCACCCTGATCTTCCGCTGCAGAAACAATGCCTTCCGATTGTCAGCATTTACCAAACATTCTTCAACTGCTAACCATCTGCAGCTGTAATACAATGCTTTGATTACAAACGTCAAAAAGATAGAGCATAAAATTAACTTCTCCTTATTTAGTAGGTTTAGAGAAATGTGGCTTCACGCTACACTAATTCAGTGCCCTCAGTATGAAAACTCCCCATTATGATGTCTCGTCAAATTAGAGTCAACGATACAACAATGTCATCTCTATCCTCACACAACACTATATTTTGTAATTAAGCAGGGCAGTGAAACAATGGCCTTGCTTATAGAGAAAAGGTCAGGAATGCAAAACATATTTTTGCAAGCTAATTGTAAGATGCATGAAGCCAATTATCCCAGTAGCACTGCATATGCCTGAGCAGGAAGGATTTTATAATTTTGCTACATGACTCCAAGTCAAGTCAAAGCGTGAGCTGTACCCCATGGGGCACTGTGCTGTTTGTTTGCACTGTTAGGAAGCTGAGAAGCAGAGAAATGTGAAGAGGGCTATTAAAATAATTCTGGCCTCTTAGCCCTTCCCTTGACGTTTACTGCGGCTTGAAAAATTTCTAGGAATTGATACAGTCGTTTATTAAGAGATATTTGACATGACCTCTCTGTTCAATTAGGAAGTTAGTTTGAATAAGTAGGATAAGGGGAAGTGTTTCTTTATTTCCTTGAGAATGTCAAATGGATTTACCTCGGGCAGCCTCAGATACAAGTGTCAGATTCACATACGTGCAAAAGCCTAAACGTAGTTTCTGGGGAGAATCAGTAATTTCTTCCCACGTCTCTCCTTCAAAGCAGCTCTCTCTGATTCTACTCTAGCCTCCTAACATAGCTGTTAATTAGCCATCAGTAATTAACTTTCTGGTTCAAGAAATATTTTGCAAAGGAGCTCCATTAAAAGGCTGATTTGCATATTGCAGGACAAGGTAGCTTTAATAGAAATGCAGGTGCTTTATGAGGCCAGGCTTGATACTGACATTGCCCTTGAACCCTGAAGCCACCTCCATTTGTTCCCTGGCTGCAGTGGGAAGGGGGCACAGACATCACCCCCATGAGGAAGCAGACATTGTCACCTGCCCAATGCTCCTGTTCCTGACTTGGCAAGATGTTTTATTTTACCTTTCAGTTATTGCTGACACTGCTGAATGGTTTCCCTATTTAAACTCAGCAGTGGTTCCTCAAAATATTTTTATGATCGTGAGAACCTGTGGCCCCTGTGCTGTACTCAGCATGCTGTTAGTGTCATCCTTCACTGTGCACCCACTATTCTATGTCTTCCTACTCAGAAAGCTCCACTGGGTAATGCCATTTAAGTAAGGAGCCAGAAGAGCCAGCAAGGTCTCTTCACACAGGTCTGAAAGCCTTTCATGTGTCTGGGGGCTGCCCGTGTTCCAGGTCTGCAGGATGAATCATTCCTCTCTCCAAAGGAAAGTGAGAGACTTCATTCTTTGTAATGCAGCACTCACCATGTTCTCATCAAACGTAACCAATTTCATCATGCCTAAAAATATTTGGCGTATCAAGTTTGCAGGGAATAAACAAATGGTAATTATATCTAAAAAGAACTCACAAACTAAGTTTCCTGTAAGAGTGCAGACGTTCATAAGTTATTGATGCTCTCCTATGGCATCAAAATAAGCTTTAAGAACATTTGAAAAGCCATGGAGCAGACTGAATTAGCATAAGATTAGGAAAGAAATGAACTGCAGCCCAGGACTGGTACACTCTTTCTCTTCCTCATGGGTGTTATAAGAAAAGTTTTTGATAGGATTAAAAACAAAAGTAGTTTAAAGAGGAAATAGCAGCAGTGTAAGTTGTGCTGGTAAGACACAGCTGTACCCCTTCCAAGGCTGAAGCTCATTTAATAATCAATCATATGCTCAGACTTTTGTAGTGCCAAGAAAAATCTTAAATAGAATGTTATCTTCTGGAATTATGAAAAAAAAAAACTTTGCAAAATAATAATAAATGTTAGTAATTGAGAATCCCTAAGCATTAAATGAATTCCAGGTGCACTAAGGAAAAGTGTCCCAAGGAATGATCAACTGGGGATTCTATCCAAACACGGAGTTGCAAAGAGTGCCCAGTTTCCACCAAATCAGGAAAGTCTGAAGAGATTTGTCCCATAAAGTGATACTGTGTCCCTGCCCTCTCAGTGGCCATGTAAAGTCACAGTAGTTTCAGAGGAGATGGCACCAAGGTCATGTATTTAAATCAAGAAGAAAAAAAGCCAACACCCATATAAACCAGCTTTCTAAATTCCTGACAAACTGCCAGGAATTATTTTTTAAAATATGATCATAATAAAGAGACAGCAGTGACTGAAAAGGTCACTACCACAAGAAAACAATCAGAAATGCCCTAACAGGAATAATTAAAAACTGCAGAATAATGTTCTCTCCGTTCTCTGGCTCTGCTCCCTATGCCCAAAGCCCAACTCGGAAACTTTCTCCAGCACAAATTTTGTAGGAGAAATGTGGGTCCAATTAAGAAAAATCCATCTGCCAAATGCTTGATTTTTTGTGACTGATTCCAGAGAGGCTGCTACAAACATTCAGTGCTCCATGATAAAAACTTTGTCAGCTGCTGTGATAAATCAGGATGCAGGAGACATAGTTAGCAAAAAGCCACTTTAAGGGAACCCTTTTTAGCTCTAACAAGCAATCTCATCAGCCAACAACTTGAAAGGAGCACTCACTTCACAATCTTCCTTTAAATCTCACATTTCCATAAACTGATTGTACCAGATTAATCCACCTCTCATATAGAATGCTACTGGTTTTCTTGGTCTGATTTTTGCTTCCTGTATTCACAGTCAATAATTTTATTACTGTTACTGTAACAGGACTTCTAGAATGAAAAGGATTAGCAAAACTGGACTAGCAAAACACCTCTAGTGTGAATCCCATGGTAATCCACTGAAGTTACTGCAAACCCCTTATTGTACATTTTGTCACAGGTAAGATCTCTCCTACATAAAATCCACTAGGATGAGAAACATCCATGTTTTCTCTACAAATACAAGCTCTATTTGTCTATAATCAGAGTGTATTTTCTAACATACCACTCTGAGCAGCTCCTCAGATGCTCTCTATAGAGAAAAAAAATGGTGTTACTGAACCAGAGCCCTCTATGTTTTCATAGTTACTCCCAATATACTGCAATGGCAATGGCCATGGGACCCTGGGAGGTGGCACATCAACCCAACAAAGAACTTCCACCATATAGATGTTTCCCCAGGAGGCAGAAAACACCTTCCTAAGAGCAGTCCTGGAAGACTCCAGCAGCATCCTGGCTGCTCCCATTGTGCTGGTGCAGGTCAGAAACTCTCCTGGCACAGCAGTGGCACAGGGACTCTCAGCTGATGTCACTGAGACATTCTGTGACTTTCCCAATGTTGATTGTAATTTCCTTGTTCACCTTTGTTACCTCACTATTGTAGGAGGTAGTAATTTTCCATTTTAAATGGAGACAATATATTTAAATGCATGCATTAATCAAACACAGGATAAAAAGCACAGATATGTTTGATTATATTCTCTGGTCTGTTCCACATACATGCCACCACCACCCAGTCATCTGTCTGTACATGTGTGTGCACATTTCACATATCCACAAGCACCTGCTGTACATAGCAGGATAAACAGGACAGGCAAGAAAAGGAGAAATAAGGAAATTAAGAGGCATGCCAGGGTACCAATTTAGATACACAGAAGCCAAGTAACAGAATCAGTGATGATGTGCTACAGTTCAATATTTCAACTTGCAGTGTCTTAACAGCATTTTTTGCACTATTCAATTTTGCTATAGCATCTCCCACAAAAATTCTACAAAGCTGCAGAAGAGAAAGGTGTTATAATGGGTATTTCCATGAGCAAAGCAGCAGGTCATGAACAATCAGCTCAGATACAAGATGGAGTCAAGAGTCAAATATTTAAGAGGGAAATATTCCAATACCAGCTGCTGCTTTGAAACAGTTACAGGATTTCAGGAAAGACAAGGAAGCAGAGCGGAAAATGCATGAGAGTGATCTAAAAGTCTCAAGCCCTTTCACATCCCCAGGTGAGCTCATTGTGCGTTTTAGCAGACATGGATGGGAATGTTGAGGAAGATAAAATTATCCTCTGTCACCAAAACCTCGATGCATGACTGAGGAGCCCAGTTGCTGCTTTTCTTTCACTTCTCTGAGAGCAACAGTACCTAAGGCCAAGACCTTCCACAGCAGGATTCTTGCTTACTTTATAGATCTGACACTGCTACAAAAGCTCGGGGACTAAAAGCTTGCTGTCAAAAGCTACTGAGTGTCAGAGGTTTTCCTCCAGCTCATGGCATGCCTCTGTATCACAGATGAAGTGTATTTCTGAGTGACACCTTTCATTTGCAGTTTCTAAATACCCACACAAGCAAACCTCTGGGTCTTGCTCAAGCCTGCCAGACGCTGCCTTTCCTCTAACCCACCCTTTAAGCTCTCCACTGAAAATGCAAGACAGCCATGCACTGAATCCCTCTAAAGAAAGTTGCAGTAAATCTGGCTCTGTCTGGAAGGCCACAGCCCAGCAAGCTCCAGGGCTTTGGGCTGGGAGGGCAGGGAGATTACAAAGCTTAATTTGGAAGAATGGCTGCAGGGCTGGCCAGAACAGTTAATTCCTGCATCCCATACTGCCAGCTCCCAGAAACAAACAAAACTCATCTCGGTAAAAAAAAAACAAAAAACACAACCTTGTTTAATTTGCCTGATCCTGGGCTGAAGCAGCAGCACTGTGGGCAGATTCCCAGCTGCACTGCCTGCTCGTCCACACGGAACACACTGCCCTACTTCGAGCATTTGGGAAAACTGCAGCAGGAATCAAATCAACTCTGTCTTCCCAGATAGCAACCCCGAAATATTGCTCTGCACTGACCAGCACAATCATTTTACTTGCAGAATCCATAAGGAAAACGTTTAGGAGGCTGTAATAGCTCAGTTAAGGAGAGGTTCTGCCTGACAACTGTAATTTGCAGATTTCAGAAATTCACAGCCTCTCCAATGAATAAGCTAAAACAAAGTAAAAGTTGCAATTGCTTTGAAAAGTGAAGCCTTCACTCAATGTATTCTAAAGTACCCTTGTCGTATTTTAAAATGCCACTTCTACAAAATGGTTACATGACAGTTTGTCCAATTTGGCATGCTTCTCAGACACAGACTTCTCTGGGCACTTGCATACTTCTGTGTCATTCCCCAAAATTCACGTAAAGTGGAAAGATCTTCCTTTTGGAAGCAAACCACTAGTTTGTTTCTGTAGTTGGTAATGGAGTCTGTCTTACTCACCTATGACCTTGATCTGCATGTGAATTCACAGTAAATTTACCTAGAATGCCCGTCTGTCTCAAACACAGACTGACACAAATCTACCCGTACAGAAACACACACAAATCCACCAGAGCTACACTACTTTCTAACTGAGCTGCGGAATAAAACCAAGTCTTGGTTCCCTTTTATTTCGCTTCCAATTTGCTGTGATACTGTCCATCCCATGTCAAATGCTTCATCTGCTCCATCTGCACATTGCCTGCAACGTGTCCCTCCTGGCCTGAAAGCTCCTGTCATGGCTCAGACAGAACAAGCAGCTTCGGCCACATGCTGAGGATCCACCTTGCTATAATGACAGCTGAAGATGAGTGTGTGGGGAAGAGGGAGAGAAGGATTTGGGGAGATTATGGTTGTTATTGTCCATGGTGTTGTTGGTACAGTGTGTAAGGCAGCAATGTTTGCTGTAGTCCAGTGTGTGAGCAGCCCACCCTCCCTGCCTCTCCGCAGCAGTCGGCTCTGGCTGCTGCATCTCTGTGCTATTTATATGCTGGTGCATCAACTTAGGATTTATTGGGGAAAAGAAAGCAGAGCAGTCAGGCTTCTCTGTACATGCCATTTAACCTAAAAAGGGAGGGCTTGCACTGTATACTCGCCAACAAATTAAAATTACCCCTCATGCAATTAAGCAAGTCTACTTCTATCACAGATGTGGCACTTGCTCTGGGTAAGATAAGCAAGATGTTAACAAGACCTGGAAAAATCAATATCCCCATTCTCTCTTACACACCCTCCTCCCCACCCTCTGAGAGTCATCCCCTTACCTTTCATTGTCCACACTCCTGAAGCCAGGTAAGATGTGCCGGAAGCTGCTGTTCCTGTCGAGCTTGGGTTGGCTCTTTGTCCTTTTGATGGAGCCTTTAAGCCGACGGCTGAGGAACCCCTGTGGGGTGAGACAAGAATACTAAATTACAACAAAACAAAAAAAGAAAAAAAAAAAAAAAAGAAAAAAAAAAGAAGAAAAAAAAAAAAAGAAAAAAAAAAAGGGGGGGAGAAGAGAGAGGAGCGAGCCCTGAGCCTGCTCTCCAGCCCGGAGCCCAGCCAGGCACTGATTCTCTCCCTTCTCTGCCTTCACTCGGGGCTGCCCGCAGCTCCCCGCCAACATCTGCTCCCCGCACCCGCCCCGGCCAGGGCGCTGCGTCGGCGCGAGACTCCCCGAAGCCTCCGTTACCTTGGCAACCATCAGCTCACATAAAAATACAGTCTGAGAGACAAGACTCGCACATCGCAACTCCTGACGGGTGAAGGAGGAGAGGCCGCAACACGGGGCTCCCAGCCAGCCCGGCCCCGCAGCACCGGAGCCACCGCATCACCCGCTCGCCGGCTCCCAGAACTCGGTTACCTGCTCCAAAAGGCTCAGGTTTTCAGCCATGGCTGGCAGAACTGGCCTCAGGTGCTTTAGCTACATGTCAAAATAGCCTGTAAAGTGAGCACACGGGCTCGGCAGCTCCAGGCACTACCTGTACAGGAGGAAGAGCCCCTGTCTCTGAACGGGCAGAGCCTTCCTCTCCTCTCTGCCTCCTCCTCCCTCATGGAACATCAGTCACAGCTCCCCTGGAGCTCCTCAGCAGAGCCAGCACTAAACGTTTTAATGGTAAAGCTTCTAATGCGATATTTGCTTATTGTTAGGAGTTAATGTTCTACATAATCTGCACATTACATTTAATCTCTTGGCTAAATAAGGCAATAAAAGTCTCACGCTGCTGTGGTGTCCAGTATTCACAGCATCTGGGAACAGTCCTAGAGGGTCAAGCATGGTAGCTGGACAAAGTGGGGTGGCATGAAGAGAAACCTGGATTTGGGGGTGAAGCCTAAACAAGTGTTCCTTTACTCACTGTCATACCAAAGAAATAAATAAGCTCAACAACTGGGCAGGTCCCTGCTCAGCCTGGGGTTCTGCACGTGCTTCTTCCCTTCCCCAGCCCCAGGAGGGGCCGATACCCTTTGGACCAAGCACGGATTTTGACACGCAGAAGGAGTCGTGGGAAGAACAGGCATGTTCCCCCTGGGCACCACACCAGCATCCCAGCCCTACCCCCAGAGCACTCTGCCATTCCAGGAATGAGTCCCAGCAGTTTCTCCAGCCAACCTAAAGGAGTGGATATAGGTCATGCAGCCTTTAGCAGCTCCCTTTTACAAATTAATAGCCTATATGTGTCTTGCAGGAAGATAATCACAGCCTAACTTTGTCTCTAGCCTGTCATTTGTTCCTGCTGGTTAAACACTCCTTCCCCACCTCAGATATTCGTGGGTCACATTATGTCTTTTCTCAGGTTGCAAAATTTCCTGGGGCCGTCTGCATGGCTCTTGTTATGGAAGTGACTTTCCTGTTTGTAAGTGCATTAAGAATTTGAAACATCTAGATAACCAAAGGTGTTTCTCATTTATTAAGTGCCACTTTACTTACAAATGAGGTATGCAACATGCATTCATGTGAACTGAGTTATTTCTCCAGGAGCTACTTGCATGACTGAAATAGCTTGATGTACATAACACAGGCCATCAGGTTATACACGTTGCCGTATTAAACAAAGCCAATACACAAGATAACAAAGGCCTTGTTAAAAGTGTTTTGACCATGAGAAATACCTTCAGAGAATTTTTATGTACAGAGAAACATGACTGTGAAATAGCACATTTGAGGATTTGCATTATCTAGAACATAGCTAAGATATTTCCATTGGTACCCATTGGCCCATTGGCACTCATACCTTAGCCAGCCTCATACCCCTGATATCAATGTGCTATCAGCCTCATACTCCTCATAGCAATCCTTCATGCTCTTGTTCTTCTGCCTAGATCAGGCCACTGGTTGCCTGCTATACAGATTAGCCAATATTTGCTGTCAAGGGAAAAAAAATCAAAACTATGCAACTGGCCAAACACTGAATATTCCCCTGAAAGCCACTTGAAGCTTTGAGCAGAAGCAAGAGACTGGACCTTCCTTTATCACCCACAGCCTAGCCACAAATATTTCACCATATTATCAAGCTCCTTCTTCAAATCCAGTCACAGCTTTGAACTCTGGACAGGGAATTGATACGGAAAAAACCAAACACTTTCTGCAGTGAATGATCACAGCTTCCTTTCTCTGCCTTGTATTTCACATTTCGACAGCTATTAGATGGCATGTGCAGGATTTGGAAATTAGAATTCAGGGTTGCAGAAAGACATTACTTTCCTTCTGCTTCCCATTGTTTTTACACTCGCTGCTACCAGCCAGAGATCACACTGTGCCATTTTCAGTTTGCAGTGCTAGGGGAGAATGACATGTCAGAGATTTTAATGCTCATAAGTTATGCTGCTATAGCAATACTTTGCACCTCCATAGTGTGAGCCAGAGATCAAAAAGTCTGATGTGAGAATTACCACCTTCTGTAATTTTCAAATGGGGTAAGAAAAAAAGAGAGAGGAGTTGGTCTCCACAAATACAAGAGATTGAGAAGCTGACCTGGGGTGTGACCACCATGCTTTCATGCTGAGATCATAAGAAAAGCATCCATTTCTTCTTCATTTATGACTTTAAACAACATTTGATTCTGATCTACAGACAAATTAGGCTAATCCTACCCTATGAACATTGCCTCCTCCTCTAGCCTTGCTGCATTCTTGTGAGTTCAAGTAATTAAAGTACTGCCCTGTATATTACCTGTTCTTTATATGCTTTCAAGTTTATATTCAGAGCTGTCTCGGGCAGGATTGTGTGCAATGAATTAACTTCTTTCAGTGCAAGGGCCTTGCTTTTCTTGTTTTGTTTCGGCAGTTGTGATGCTGACATCCTCAAGTCTGGAGCACAACTGTTCAAATCCGAAGAGCTGACTGAAGTCACAGTGTGACACAAAGAACGAAGGCAGAAAAAGAAACCAAACAAATCTCTTTGAGGAATGACTTAATCACAAGCTCTGCTACTTAAGCTGGAACAGGACAGGCACAATTCAAAACAGGTCAATTAAGTCTGGGCTGTGATCTGGGCTGTGTTTTCTTTCATAGTTGGGCAAACCCAAAAATCTGATGCCATCACCTGGCTGCAGATGGAGACAGGTGATGAACTCTCATTTTAATTTCCCCTGCTTATCTATTTTGGATTTTCCAATTACTGGAGACCTGGAAATAATCCTATATTGTACTCCCATGATATGGGAGTCCTTAAAGTATCATAACACTTTTAAAGTCTTTGTGCAAACCCATCAAACCTGTGTGCCTTTGAGACACAGGAACTGTGTACTTCCACACCCCCTGGCCAGTGATGAGAAAACAGGAAAGAAGAGGAGGGAAGAAAGGGAGTGGTACAAAACTGAGGAGACTTAAAGACAGCAAAATCTTGAGCTCCTGGTTTATTAAATATAAACTAATAATGCCTCTGGAACTGCCTCCCACACCATTAATGTCCATTTGCAGTGAACTTACATGATAAAATTTTTAAGGTACAAAGTCAGCCTCAAGGAAACACAATATATATTAAATTTAATAAAAAATAAAATTCAGTAAATCAGGGTGGATGTATCAAGATCATCATTCTTTGGAAGGGTCCTAGGAGGTCTTTGTATTTTCTAAGCACTATAAGGAAGGCAAACAGGGAGAGGGACTAGCCAAAAAACATGGGGCAAAGTGAGAGGGTCTGAACTGGGAGAATTCTGCTCTAACAGGAGTGCTGGAGGAGCAGCCAGAACTTCTGGTTTATGCTCTTATCCAAGCACCATACAGAATAAACATTACAAAGACATATCACAGTAACGAGTGAACAGATGGGGTTATTTTTATAGTTCCTCCATATCTTTTTGTTTCAGTCCAAGCAAATCTCAACTACAGAGGACTTGAGAGGACGTCAGAAATTTTTTTCACTACTCATAATAATGAAACTGTCATAAATAGGAACTTGCCATGAATATAAATGTGCAATGCAGTATTTCATATTGGGTCTCCTTTTCTTCCAGTATATCAGGGATAAGCTTATAGGTATAAAATTGGGAGTAAATCTTTCCTACCATACCTGTCCTTATTCCAGGCTTTAGAATCTTAGTGGGTTTTTTATATAAATATATGTTAAACCTCTTTAATTCGGGAATCAGCACTTTTTTTTTTTTTTTTTGTCACAATTATGAGGTGACCAAACAGACCCTTCCCAGGCATCCTGTGAACCCCAAAGGAAACACATAGTTGAGATGAAGAAAGGAACTCTTACATCTGAGAACCACCCATGAACCTCCAACCTGCTCTGACCAATGTGACCTTAAAACATTATTCAATAGGGATAAGGAAAGCCCCTCTGACACACAAGTGTCTTGGAATTAGGATAAAACCCAAAAGAATGAAAAAAATAGCTGCAAAAACATTGCGTGTACAGTGATAGATGGCAACAGGAAATCCAATGCTAATGCTCCACAAGCTCCTGCATCCAGAGTTAAAGAGTAAACATGGAGATACAGCCCTGAAGAACAGGAGAGGGAATGTCAGTGAGCCAGGGCATAAAGCAGCCCTGGAATGTGAGACACAGCTCATGTTGGTAAGTGCTGCTTAGCAACACTGCCCTTCTATGGCCAAAGATTAATCAAATTTGCAGTGTCATTGGAAACACTCAGTTCAGTCCATTTGAAAAATCAGATGAAGATGCATTGAAGTCCCACAGGTCATCAAAGGGACAGTGTTGGTCTGTCTGGGTCATGAAAACTGGAATTACGTCAAATGAGAGGCACTGAGGGTTAATTGTGAATATGGCAAATCTAATGCTTGCAAGTATCAGCAAATCACAGATAGAAAAAGTAATTGCTTCAACATGTAACATCTCATCCTTTCTCCCCCTCTGGCCAATAAAGGATTGCTGCTTATGCTCTATTTTTGCAGAAATTTTACCTATCTTGCTAAAAATATCTTGGTGGCAGGGTCTTCTCCCATTGCCCTGGAGAAAGTATTACAAAATCTGGCATCTCTCAGGACATTTTTCCTGATATTCAGCTAAATGTTTCTTTGCAGAATTTCCCCCTGTTGCTTTTCTGCTCTTTTCTACCAGGGAAAGTCTCCCCTCCCAGACTCTCAAACATTCAGCCCCAGCACATACTCTTACTCCCTGACCAAGAGAACTACCAAAAAAATTGAAGCAAGCAGTAAAGCAGCAGAGAACTTGGGAAGTCTCTGGCTCTGCTCCCAGCTCTGGTGACTCGCGTGGAACACGCACATGGAAGAGGCATTAGCAGAGTCCAGGTGAAGGGATGAAAGTGCCAGGAAGGGTCTAGAAAACACCTGCAGTTCACAGTCATTGTCATTCAGGGATCGCTTGATTCCTTAATTTGGATTCTTTTGTTCTCCCATTAAAACAAACCCACACTACTCTGCCTTATTTGTTCGCAGTTCCGTAATTATCATCCTGTCAACATTTCATATCCGAACGAGACAGATAAATATTCCTTAGGAAGGTAGGAGAAGGGTAATTGAGCAATCAGGGATGAATGATGCAGAAACAGAGACACAGGTGGAATGCAAGTAACCCTGAAGAACAAAACCAGTTATTTATCTGAAGAGAGGAGTGATTAGAAAAAAAAAATGCCTAAATGAAGCCAAGTAAGGGTGTCAACTGGGAAAGAATTGCAATGGGGTGAAACAGTTCTCTTATTTAACTGGCATAATGGAGTGAGGCATCCCAAAGGGCAAACTTAATTCTTTTACAGTATCAGAAATAAGAATATGCCTTTTAAAAGACAATCTACGGGAAGATGCTTCACCAAGCTTACTGTCCAAGGAGGGGAAAAATGAGGGAGCACAGGTAGAGGTGGGATAGTAGGTAGGAAAAACTGTCAAAATAGATTTGTCTGGCAGGTCAGAGAAAATGAGTTTGAAAGTAAAAGTGTTGAAGTGATTTGCTACACTGACTACACAGCAGATAAGCTGCAAAGCCAGGATTATTTCTCAAAAATGTTTCATGCCTATGCCAGCAGTATAACCATTCAAATACACTGCCTTGTGTTAAAACAGGTATCAGAGCTCTCCAAGATGAGCCATAAACACAAAGGGGAGATGAGAAAACCACCTCCATAAATCTGTTTACATAAATGGTCACTTTTAAAGTCCACTTTTGCTATATGATACAGAGCAAACTGTTTCATGAGTGTGTTTTATATGTTCCCTCCCTACTTTGATTTATGGCCTCAGAGCAGCACGTGGAATTCATGTTGTACGTGGTCACCAGGCACCTGCCTACTCCCTTCCCTCCAAAATCTTCAGAGCAGAGCAGATACTGGAAAAGATAACATCATTTTCCACAATATTGATGACCAGCTCTAAGTCTACAGAAAGGTATCAGCATCAAGTTGCTGCATTTTCATTGACAAATCTTGCCTGCTTTTAATAACACATTTCCTACAAAACCATCTGCTAGGGCAATAAATTTTAAAAAGCAGTTGGTAGATGATATATTTAGAATAAAAAATTATTATTATCCTTTGAATGCAGGGATTCATTGTGTAATTTTGCTGGAAGGGTTACTCATTCAAATGTGAAACTCAGGTTTCAGGCAGATGCTCTTGGCTCCAAAGACTTTTACCACATTTCTGAAGCTTAGATTGGAACATTTGTATTCCAGCAATAATTACAGCTGCAATCAAACAAAAATGTTAACTTTTGTAAAGGTACAGTGAATACCTACTATATTTCTGATAATACATCAGTCCTGCATTTTTCTCTACCTTTACAGACACCTTATTTTCCAGATACTGTGAAAATACTTAGGATGAAGCTCATTTGTCCTAAGCTCAAAATTTATGAAAATTAGTGCTTCAGTTTGATTCACCTTCTGCTTAAGGCTTGAAAAAAAGATTTAAATTACCATGAAGGGATAACTATAGCACACACATGACACTTGCAGGAGTATAACAGCCATGCTCTCAGCAGTTTTGGTGTCCTTTGTGACATACAGATCAGACAGTTATTTGATTAAGAACATTTAGGGCTGTAACAGGCAATAACTTTAGGATGGGGTAGAAGGAATCTTTCTACTCGAAGTTGTTCCACAAAAAAAGAATGAAGAACTTTAGGGCTTTTTTACAAACCTGTAAAATAGTTCTCAAAATCTCAAAGTCTCCTCTCAAATAAAATAGAAACTGGAGGTTCAAAATACAAACTCTTCCATCTAGAGACTGGAAGTGAGGTCTCTACCTGCCCCCTTTATACAAAATAAAAATGCAAAGCACCCAGAAGTTTTTGAAATCACAGATAATCAATCATCAATTTAAACTGAAACGAAAACAGGGCAAGACTACTCCCTGGTATTTTTCTCCACCTTTACTCCTTTCCTTTTTCTCTTGAATTTCTACCTTGTGTCTGGTCTTTAGGTTAAGGTGGCAAAGAATGAGCTGTGAGGCAGCAATAACCTGCACAGCTGAAACTCCTGTTTCCTTGGGCACTCAACTTGAGAGTTTGACAAAGATATAAATAAAAAAGAATGTAATGCAAGAATTGGAGGGGCAAAAAAAGTTCATTGCTGTTTTATCTCTCTGTAAAATAATAAGACAGATACTCTAAATGGCAGATCCTATTTTGGGGTCTTAGCAGTGATTATTTCTTCCCTTACTATTAGCACTAGATTTACTATGTTTAAAGTAGAATTTTGTCACCCAGCAGGAAATTTCAGTTCTATCAGGTAGGTTTAAGTCTCATTTATTTATTCCTTAACAGGTTTTGACTCACTTGCTAATCCACAGGGGAGGCTGCATTCAGAACAGGTCTGAAGCCAGGAGGCTGGTGTCACTGTCCCTCCATCCCAGCCAGCTGCCCTGCCACTTGTGCAACCCTCTGCAGGCCATGCTTCCCACAAAGCTGTCCTCCTCTACCTCCTATCAGCATTCAAACTTCAATTATTATTTGTAAATATTTCCAAAAAATCCAGGTTTGACAGCAAGGTGTGCGGGTGCCTTTTTGACCCCGTTGTTCCAGGAGTGCAGTGCTCAGGAGCTCATGGATGCAGGGTATGGAAGCATTATGTGGACATGCTGAGTTCCCATCTTATTCCATACCACATCCCCATCTCCTAGGCATGCCTAAAGAGATGGTGATCCCTGCTCTCAGATAATTAACTGCTAAGCAAAATTAGTATAGAAAGAAAACCTAATCCTAGGTTCCACCCAGTCCTGCAGTATCTGCACACACCAGGGATCACTGGGCTCCCTCTTCCCCTACACTACCTGGATGCCATGGAATCAGAGGTCCCAGCACAGCTCCAGTGGGAACTCTCCTGCTCATGGCAAGGATGCAGAGTGCTGGGGCAGCCCCCCAGGTGCTCACTGAAGCAGCAGAGCTCTGCACCTGCCTGGAACACAATTGGGCAAATCTCCCATCAGCTGCAAAGGAACCTGATCCTTGGCTATAACCAGCCCAGCCTCTCCCCTCCTGGGAAGCAGATGGATGTGATCCTGCAAGTGGCAGGAGGGCAGGGAGGAGGGGAGGGCAGGCTGATCCCTGGGAGTCCCATCCTGCAGAACTACACAGAGCAATTGGGGAAATAAAGACGTGATTAGTTCTGGAGCTAATTTCCTTGGTGCTTTGAAGAATGTTGCAGGTAAGATATGATCCACAGTAATTATGGGAGAAGATAAAGAGAGGGAAGTTGCTGGCAGAGTGCCAGGGCCAGGAATACCTGAATACCTCAGGAAAGGCATCACAGCTCATATCATTGCTCTCCCAAAGCATTCCTGACCCAGGGCTGTCACTGTTCACCAGGAATAAAGAGGGTGGGAAGGACAAACACAGCCTATTCCTTACCAGAGTGCAGTGCCGAGGAAAAGCGACGGTATGGAGGAGAAAGTGAATCTTGTTTCTATGGTAACCAAAGTTTGAAAAAAGTATATAGAAATCAATGTCATCTTACCACGTATGCTTACTTACAGAGCCACAGGAATAAAAAGTTATTCAGCTGCAAGGGCTGGGAGGCCAGGAATCATCCCGAGCCCACCCAGAGCAGCCCCACTGCATCAAGTGCCTGCTCTTGGTTTGGAACAACAGTGTCACCACCTGGAGAAACATTCACACAGGAGGCAGCACCAGCTTGGGGTTTGGATGGGAAGAAGCAGCCTCCAAAAAAACCTTCCAAATGCTCTAACTTGACAGAAAGCACCAGAAGCTCTTTCATGCCTGTTAAAGTTCCAAGTCAGACACTTCCAGAGGGGTGAGCAACACAGACAAGATCAATTCCAACTGGGATGGAGCAGCTCATGAATATACATGATTTCCTATCACAGCACCCAAAGTTCTTACCAAAGTACACAGATGACATGTGAAACATCTGTCACAATGAAAGTCCAAGAATTTATGGCTCAAAATGTGGCATGGTTATGGCAATTAAAGGGAAGTGTTTAGTTTAAGTGAGAAAATATCAAAAACCAAGTTAAAACTGCAAGGAAATTTCTTGGTAACCATTCAGTGTTAACTGTGGCAATGGCACATTTCTATTCATTCTACTGCAATCAGTTTAATATCTAAGCTAATACCTAATATCCACAATCTAAAGCAACACAATTCCCAAATGGAAGAAGTTCAGAGATGAAGGTCCTGATTAAGTGGACACTCAGGTTCCACTGGAGCTCTTCAAGAGATTCAAATAATAGCTTACACTATTTGAGTTGTTTTCTGAAAGCACAATATCAGTGCTATTGAAAGTGAGAGAAGGGAATGTGTTTATTATCCTGCCTTTTATATTTGCAGCACAATTCTTTATCTGTGACCCAGAAACAAATTAAAGGGACACTGGCAAGCTGTATACATTAATGGTCATCTTTTCTCTGTGCTACCAGCAATCTGAGCTTTTTTCAGTGCCTCGAGGTTTAAACAAATTAAAGCTTTGTTTGTTTACTTTCTGCCTTTCACTCATGTCCCAGAGCTGAAACTGCTCAGATGCATTTGTCTCCCTACAGCCTATTAATTAGCAGAGGGTGTTTGCATTTGGGTTTCCTGGGAAGAGTCTGAAATACTACCAAATCTTTTCTTGTAGTAGTTTTGAAATGAGCAAGAACTTCAAATCATCCTTTGGAAATGGAAGACTTGAAAGAACTGATATGAATGCCAACATATTGCTGAAAAACCCAGTGAGGGATTGAGCTTGTTTGTCTTTGTGGGGAGAATGCAAACAACTGCAACAGATAAAAACACAAGGGGCACCTGAGCATATATTAAATTGTGTAACTGCCACAACAAACACCCCACAAACGTGTTGCAGGTCAGCCATCTGCATGGTTTTAATAATTTTCTCCATTTTAAAGGATGCCTTGAGTTGGTTGTGTTCCTTATAAGATGACCAGCAGCACTCCTATGCAGCCCCAACACTTTCCTGCAGATTATAAACGATGGGGAATCTCTCCATGCCTTAGCTTCCCATTTATTTTAAGGCAGCATGATGAATTGCAGCCCCACAGTGTCTGCAAGCTTGAATTCACTCAGATTGGCAGAACACTTTAACAGCCTCAGATGAAAGGTGCTACAGAAGTGCCAAGCACTATCACTGTAATTATCATTCAATAGACACTGATCAAAAGAATGAAATGGGAATTAGCATTTCCTATTAGCCCTACTTACAGCCTAAATTTTAAATATTCCTCCCATGGGCTCTCTCCATGAAAACAGACAGGAACTGTTGGTATTTCTCATATGGTTACAACACTGCTTCTACAGGGATGGGGGAATGGAGGGACCTGAAGAGAAAAGCCAGAAAATCATGAGAACAGCACAGGTTTCTCCCAAAGCTTTGCTCAGACTTTCCAGCAGGAGAGCTTGAAGCTACTTTTTTCTCCTTCACTCCTTCCCTGTCTTCAGTCTCTTCCCTGGCACAAGGATGGGATCTCCTGCCACAGCCCCCAGGGTTTCTGCCATCAGTTCCTCTGGACCCTGGACAAACCTCCTCTGAAAGCCCCTGGGTTTCACATACCCCTAAGGAGTGGGTCCAGCTGTCCTCAAAAGATGCAGAAGGGTAAGCATTTGGAACAGCTACCTGAAACCAATGGAATTGTGCTAATTTATACCCACTGCAGAGCCAGGCAGCTTGCTGAAATCTTTCTTCTCCCCTTTTCTTACCTATTTTTGACTTTATTTTCCCCCAAAATATCTGCTCCGCTGTTACTCTGCTGCCCAGGACTAACATAGGAAACAAAATTCTGAATTTCTCCTCTAGTCCTGCATATGTTTCAGTGGTGGTTGAGGCACAGTGATGCCTGGCCACTTCCCTCTTGGTAGAAGCTGCCATCACTGCACATTAAATAAAAGGGTCTGACTGTGTTCTGTGTGGACTTTAAGATTAATTCTTCTTATACAAAGCATCTAACAGATGCCAACAATACCAGCTCATCTTCCAGCCCCCTCCTTCCTGCCCCAAGCCAGAGCCAGCCTTGCTGCTGGCCATACAGACCTGAGAACACAGAACTTTGCTGTCCAACCAGCTCAGCTTCAGAGCACTCAAAAGCAGATCAAAACCATGCTCCACCCCACAAAAACTAGAACAAGATTACTAATACTTTTCAAGAAGAGTGGTCTCAGTGTGTGAATTAATCTGCTGAGCCCTTCTGCCTCTTTCCTTTCTGTAAAACTCTCCTTTGGAGAGCTGCAGGCTCTGAAAAAGAGACCTCCCTGGATCATATTCACTTCGAAAAGGAAAAAAAAAAAATCCATACCCTGCCTTGCCTTTTCAGTGAGGCAGGTCGTAGCACCATGTCTTTTATCCTGTCATTCCTGTCTCCTGCTTGACGCACATAATAAATCCACAGTGGTCAGAACTGCAGCTCTGTGCTGAAATCTGACAGTCCCACGTACCTTTAACCATGCTGCCTTCAGTACTGCCCCAACTGGAAACTCCAAGTTTACTTAGAAAATTCACAGTATACAAGGTCAGACTCAAATAATTAAATATAGCATATTTAAAATCAGTTTCATTTTCCAATTCCTGTGCTAGGTAGCACCAAGTATGGAAAAATATTTCCTATTTAAAAAAAAACAACAAAACTATCTTCATGCACTAACTAGAATTTATCCCATGTCTCAAAGTATACACAAAAAGTAAAGAGCAAAAACACCCTGAGATTTTAGTTACCAAGATGACTTAGAAGAGTGAGACAGAGGGCTCTAACTTTAGCAGCCAGGAACTGGAAATTTGACAACCTGGGGTGCTGGCAGAGCAAGCAAGAAAGCCAGACATGTCTGACCTGGGAACAATGGCTCAGGAGTCCAGAAAACCTCTTACTCATTTCCACATGACGAGTTTGAGAAGAATATTTAATTCTCTTGAAACTGAAGGAGGATTTCAGAGAAGTAATTAGGAGTAGCTTAGCTAGTGTTTAACACCAGGACTGGGAATTAGAAAATAAGAACTTCAGCTCAGGATGTATTTCCTGGTTTTGCTACACAATCACATTTAAGTTAGGTAACTTTTTCCTACTTCAGTTTTCCCAGCAGGAAAAGGAGAGTGTTAATCACTACCCCCTTTTGTGTAGAACCTGGCAGTCCATCAAGGAAGGATGCTTTAGGAGCACAAAGTCTTCATGCTGGTGTTGGACCGGACAAAAAGGAATCTGACAGTCAGGTTAGCACTCCTAATTTTTGAAAAACAGTACCAGTGAGGCTAGAAATAACTGCAAATGCTCAAAATGACCTTGTTGTTTCTTCTGATCTTCTGATCTTCTTTCTTCAGAAACCCAAAGCTTCCAAGCATGTCCTGCTCCAGAAATGGTGGCTGCATGGACAGATACATCCTCAAAGTAATTTACGTATTTCTTGCTGCCACTACCACCAGTTATCCAAATTCGGTTGCAGTTGACAGTTTAATGATAATAGCTTTCTGTTTGTATATCAGCTGTGCTAATGTTCCCATTCTCCTTAAATTCAGAGCCCGTAAAAGGGGTACTTTAATGTATGCAGCCACAGACCAAAATGATAGTAATTTTCCCTTCTAGTTGGAATGGTTTAGTAAACAATTACATTTCAATTAAAGATGGGGTGATCACGCCGAGGGAAGCACCATTCAACTCTTCACATAATTTAGGAAGCCTCCAAAAGTCAAACTGTTACAATTTACATGACTGCTTTGGGAAAAAAAATTAAAACAAAGATAAAAATATTCTTCACAGGCAAAAGCTTAGGAAAAAAAAATACTTCAATATCACATCCACATCAGCTAGAACAAGAATCCCATTATTTAGGATTATGTTCAGTGAAGAGGAATGGTAGAAGGGTTACTCACTTTCATCTCTCCAGGAGCTTCCATTTACTGGTATGCTATTAGTATTTAATACTTCATTTATCAAGGATTAAAATCAGGATAGATGGAGGAATGCTGTAAAAGTAGCTTATAATGTATCACTATAAATTCAGCTGTGTACCCAACCCAAACTGCCAAGCTGGCAGAAAAACTGCTGGAAAACAGGCTAACATTACAAGCAGAAGAACTAAAATCTAAAAAAATTTTGTATCCATTTGCAGCTATAAATGCTTCATTACTAAAGGGCCTGAAAGGCAGAGACAAATGAACCACAAAGGACAACTCCTGCTCCAAGACCTCATACTTGAGATGCAGAACAGGAGACACAGTAAGCAGATGGTGAATGAAGATGAGAAAAGGAAGAGCTGATACTCATCTTCATACTGACAACGAGCTGGGGAAAAATGTTTATACCACTGGGTTTGGCCTTTGAAACTCCTGAAAATAATTTCACTTCCAGTCCAGTTCACACCATTCCATGGACAGACAGTCTGAGCATGTAGCTTACAGCTCCAATGTCCTTTGGATTCGTTTTGCTGGGGTTTTGGGGGGGCTTTTTGTAGCCAATGTGGCCTCAACCAGAAGCAGCACAGAAGTGTTTTCTGAGATTCTGGAAAGCAAAGGACTGATAGTAGAATTGAGGATTTAAAGTCTGGAGAGAAGGAAATCCTAAATCCTCTTTAGCATTTCTGGGTAAGAAAGACAGAGGAGCCATGCTCAAACCATTTAAAAATACTGACACTACAGATGTTTCTTCATATATATATGTTTCTACAGATGATTCTTTCACTCTGTTTGGAAAGAGGCTCCTTGCCCAGCCAGCGATGCAGAATAACTGTAAGAAATCATTCTGGTTTCTTGATCCAATCACTTAGTCCAACTGCTCTGCATGAGTTCTTTGACAAATTTGACTTTTGCTTGTCCTGGGCTATTTGCTGAGAATTAAACCCAGCTCCAGGCCCAGCAGTCAATAGATGGCAGCACCCTAATGAGATGGGTGAGGAGCCCTCAGCCCTCAGCAATCCCACCCCTGCTCATGGTTCCCTGCACCATGTACAAGCAGGGGCATTTAACACCCAGCATTTTGCTCCCTGTGTCTGATAAAACTCAAGTTTCAGGTTTAACCCATCTCACTCCTTAAGCTGTTTGGATTCTGTGCATTTAGCTTCTCTGTATTCTCCTTACAGGCAGTGTCAGTCAGCAGCAAGGCTGCATGCAGCTCCCCATGGGCATGCAGAAGAGTCCAGAATTTGCCCTTGGTCACATCAGTGCCTACAGCTGCAGAGCTGCTGACAGTCACATTCTCAGTGGGATCAACTCTAGGTCACTACCTAAGCAGGCAACATTTTAACCATCATCTCAGGCTAAATCAAACCTTGGTTTTCTTTTTCTGTCCCTAGATACTGACTTTTCTTGTTGATGAGGTCTCTCCATTCAAGGGGCAGAATCGCGACAAATAGGAAGGGTTCCAACAAGACCATTTAACTCTAAAAATGTCTCCTGCAGATGCATGTGAGGACAGTCAGGCTCTTCTAAGCATCTATCACATAAAAAAATTATCAGGGCCAGAATTTCCCTGCTTATATTTAAGTTTTATACTCACCAAATCTGCTATTCCTAGGCATCAATGCAGCAGTCAGAAAAGTTATCCTCCAAGTCCACACACAGCACTGTGTAGCTGGCAGTGTGAAGTAAATCTGTGGTTTTCCAATCAGACACAAACTAAAAACTGAATATTGAGGTGCTCAGAGCAAATTCTGAATCAAAGACCTCAGATGAGTGGTCACTTGGATTAGAGGTCTGAAATGAATAGACTGCATCAGACCAGGTAAAGCTGACAGCACAGAAGTTAAGTGAGGTGGGTCTACACGGAAAGTAATCATTTTAAACCATGAGATAACAAGGACTAGGTAAGATTTTTTTCATATTTAAAAAGCTCTATCAAAAACTGCTTTTTGTAGAAGTAGTAAGAACAACTAGCTCGCATAATTAGATGTAGAAATCTTAAGACTTACATTTCAGCTTGTTTTCTATAATTCAAAAAACTAGCATGAGCTATTGCTTTCTGAATTGCTATAAAACCTGTAATGCCCAATTAACTGCAACTTTCCTGCCAGACTTCTGTATGGGAAGGGAGTATTTCCACCCCAGTTTGCTTTGGATTGCAAATGAAAGGAAGCAACTGGGAGTGCAATGCTGTCAAAAAAAGCAGAATCCAACAGCTCCTGAGCTTACTTGCCCCTTGGAGACTCAGTAGCAGAAGGATGGAGATGTCAGTGAAGAACAATCAGCTGTAAAATATGAGAAGCTTGCAACATCAAAACCTACAGCAGCAGGCTCAAAAGTAATAATCCCATTACCACTAAACAAAAGCACTGATTACTGTTCCCAGTAGCTGGAGTGGACTGACTGCTAATGTTCCTCTGGTTAATGAAGGAAGGTGAGGGAGAATATTTTTCTTAAGTCAGACATCTGCTGAAATCTGAGCAGCCATAAAAACTGTATGTAATGAAGCCATTCATATTAATAGCAATAACATTCAGAGGGCTGAGCAGCAACACAAATGGGATGATAGTGCATTGTACCTCAGAGAAGACAAATGCTATGGATTCCCCATGTGATGCCTGCCCTTATCTAATCCATACTGAATAACAGAGCCAGTCAAAGAAAGTAACCACATCCCACATAGGCTGTTTCACTAACCTGCTTAAAGACAGGAATAACTTCTCTAAAAACATCAGCCAGGATTTAAGCCATTGGGAAAGGAATAAACAACATTTTATTCTCACTGACTGCAAGTACACTAAGAAAAATACACCCAAATCCTCTGACTTGTGAAGAATCCCAATTTCACCAGCATTCTCTGCCTTTTTCATCAACAAGCAGTACATTGCTTAAGGTCCAAAGATACTCATTTACTGAGCAGATAGGTTCTGATAAATGAAAGGCACAAAGCAAAAGCATGCCTGTAGAGTTAGCTTGACATGTTTCTGTCTGGCATGCTCAGAGTTTTAGAGCATTTGTAACTGATAATCAATTCAGACTGATGGCATATGGCTTGTGGAACAAGGGGGTTAGAGAGAAAAAAGTTCATTTCCCTCTTGGCATTGAAACAAGCTGCACCTTGCTTAGCAAAGAGGTGATGCCACAAGGGGAACCAGACCAAAAGATGAACTTCTGTGTTTTGACCTGTTGGAACAGGGAGGTCTTAGGACAATAACTTTCATCAGCTCCAGAGAAAGAAAACCAAACAGGCTGCTCCAGCAAATGCTTAAAGACATCTCATACATTATTGGTTTTCTGTTTCATTGTCTTCAGTATTTGACACATACTTGTACACACTCCTTCAAACAGAACTCATCTGCCATCCACTCACTTTTTTCAGCACTTCATTTGGTATGAATAGAATGAAAAAACACACTGATATATCCAGCATGTGTTTGCATATAATGGCTACAGGATATAATTCCACGGAGAGAACATTAGGCATTCACAAACGTACAATTTATAGAGCTAAAATAAACTGCTTAGACAAACTGCTATTAATGATTCATTCATCAGTGCACATGTTCTCAGGTGAACTGGGTGTGCTCAGATTTTTTTTTGCATTGCACCATCGTCTTCCCTTTGCAATTCTGGTTCTACCTATCCAAGTCTGTTATGAAGCCTGTAAAGTAGGTGTGGCCTGCAGAGCAAACCTATGGACTAAATCAAGCAAACCATTTCCAAGATCATTTGCCTCTTCTCTGAATAAAAATAGCTGTGTGCAAACTTGTCATTGTCCAATTGCGGATGGGTAAATACATCTATGAACATACTGCCCTACCCCAGCATTCCCAAAGGAAACAGCACCAGAAAAGTCTTCCAAGTGACACAACTTACCCAAATCTGCTCCAGATTCATATTCAAACCTTGTTGCTCTCTCAGGAAAAATTTTACAGTTGTTTCTTGCTTACACTATCTAACAACACCACCTTGACTTAAAAATAAGCAACCATCTAGATTCACATCCACCTCCTCTCAGGATGAGCAAGTTCCTTTTCCTTCCAGTAGAACTTCATAATACTCATTAAGATGCCATAACACTCATTAAGAAGCAAAGTGACACTCACAGTGACCCGGAAGGGGGTGGTGGCACTTGGCTCCATGCTGGGGTTCTTCTCCGTGCCCCCGCTGGGCATGCTGCGCCTCTGCCCGCACCGCTCCGGGGGGGACTCTGCAGATGGGACACAACAAAAAGGACAATTACAAACACAGGAGCACAGGACCAGCCCAGGACCAGCAGCAGGGCATGCAGAATGTGGTTTCTCCCTCCGAGGTGCCCCAGCCAGTGGCCCAACACAACAACCCCACTGAACCTGCTCACATTTCCCACACCGCCAAGGACAACGTTCAACCTGCAAGAGTTTCACCCTCACCAACCAGCAGTTTTTATACAGCTGGAAGCTTCAGATAATGCCTAGCAGGTTGGCATTAACAGAAGAATGTACTGAGCTGAGTGAGAATTCCATGTAAAGTATGGATCCGTGCACCTGTGGACTTGACACTCCTGAGGGAAGCTGCTAAGGGGGGTACAGCCCAGGATGCTCCAAGTTCCCTCTCTAAGCCCTCCAGCCACTTGCTTTGGAACTGTGTTCTTCTGGCTTTTTTTGCCACACAGTAATACATATCAAAATATCATCCTCTGCCATCACATCATGGCCTCCTGAACACAGAATAGAAGAAGATGAATGTACTTATTCTCCCAGAATCTTCTCTACTCTTTTATTTAACCACATCCTTTCTACTGGAGGCTTCTTTCCTTCTAACATTATCTGTCCTTCATGTCACCTCACCCTTCTGATCTATAGAAATCCCTGTAACTTTTTTGAAAGAGACATGTTATTTACTAAACAATACAGGATCCAAGCAAAGACAACAGCAAATCAACAACAATGTCAGAATGACACTGAAAACAGGGTTTTCACACAATTGTTCTTTTCAAAAATAATTGTTGTAAAAATAAATTTTAAAGTGGAGCTGAAATGAACACATGGAGAACTCCTAATGCACAGTTTCACAGGCAATAGGCATGTCAGTGAGCATCACATTATTGTTAGGCTTTGGGGCTGGGAATGAGAGCCTGAAGAATACTTTCTGCCTCTTAGAGGGAGGCTGCTACAAATTAGTATGCAAAGAAATCTGAAGATGGAACAACCTAGACTTCAGAATGTCTCAGGCAAGGATGTTCTTGTAACTCGTGTGACTTTGAGGTGGTTTGTTTGCCAATTCTCAGGCCCTGGGATCTGCAATTTGCTGCCACCAGGTCTTGGCAAGGAGAGTTGTCCCCTCAGCACGGTGGTCCCTTTGCCAAAGACTGCCCCCACCCAGGGTCTGTAAGACACAACTTACACCTGCAATTCCACTCAACAATTCCTGAGATGTATCTTAAACTATTCCAAAAGGACAGCTGTGAGATTCCACCCTTGGACTGGGTGAAGTGCCTGTTCAACAACATCTTCCTTGGTTGCAAATCCCACCCCTAATTCCTCACACCAGCAAGGCCATGGCTTTCACAGCTTCCAGACATGACTTCTCATTTCTTGGCCACTTCCTTTGCAATCAAATCCTTTGGTGTCATCTCCTTCCACACTACAGTTCCCACCCCATTCCCTTCCACAGTGGCCTTCTTTATTTTTGGACTGTCATGAAGAAACTACTCAATTGCAATATTTGAAAGTGAGTTCAGGATGCTCAGACAACCAAAGAAGCCACTCTGCAATTGCTTAATGAGCAGAAAAATAAAAGTTGTTTAAAGCATTTCTCATATATGTGCCTGGGAAAGAAGAACAGTGGGATTATGTGAAAAGCTGCTGCAAGAGACAAGAAGCACAGGTCTGTGCTCCCCAGCCCAACACATCTCTTGCCTTCAGCATAGGGGAAAAATACTCAGTGTTCACACAGGTGTCCCAGCACTGATTTATGCCCCAGTGGTTTGTCAGAGCAAGGAGTGCAATTGTCTCATTCTCAGTAATCTGACAATCTGCTTCCTCCTTCAACCACACAGGTCAGACCTCTTCAGAGAAAGGGAGAATGTGTTCTGACCCAGGGTTGATTAATATCTGGGTCTGATTGCACTGAAATCACAAACTGTACTCTGAAATTCTTATTAAAATACACCCAAAGCAGAGCCAGCAAACACCAGTGTGACCCAGACCAAAACACAGAGTTGGGTTAGGACCTAAAGCTTCCTGTTAAGCTTAGGCTTCATAAAGTATTTGGAGTCAAATCTCCATTTTAGCTCAGTTTAAGCACTGTGGAGGCTCTGCAGGAGAGACACATTACAAACTCTGGATAAGAAACCAGAAATAACCAGAAGGAGGGTTGGGAGTGGGTGTTTGGGGCGAGGAGGGCTGGTTTAAAGGGAAGTAAAAATAGCTTACAGGTAAATTAGTAACTCCTAACTACCAGAAATGTACAGCAGAACATACCAAAAAGCATGAATACATAATGCTTTGAATTCTTCAGGGTTAGAGGAAAAGTCTTAGGCCAGTTTACCCTGCCTAGAGACTGTCTGCTTTAGCAAGCCCACAGGAGCCCTGTGGCTGCCAGGCACCACGGTAAAGGTCACTGTAAGGCAATGATAAAAATTTTCTCTGTGGGCACTAGAGGCAGAAAAAGAAATGTCTTAATTTACAGAAGATATCTAGGTTAGCCACTGGAAAAAGTCTGCCCTTGACACACTGAGTTATCCATTGGAATTGATAATCTAGAGAGATAAACGTATGTTTGAGCATATCTTAAAATCCCTTCCAGTCTTATTTTTCGTGGTTTCTGACAAATTTGCCCACTTGTATTTAAGACAAGCAAGCTACAAGAGATCAGACTCAGTACTTGATTTTAGCCTTTTCTCCACAACCTCTAACACATCCTCCTCCTCTCCTGCCTTTCAGCACTTTGCCTCTCACCAGCACACAGCATCCAGGGTCAAGGTTGGAAACCTCTGTTACCAACTCACCAGTGTGACCCTTGGAAGTTTCAATGCTTTTTATCAGATTCATGATTGATAAAAAAACCTTGACAATCCCATGGGAACATGGAAGGTTTCATTAATGAATAGCTGCTGTCGATTTTGTATCACAAGATAAAGGATTTGGGAATGAGGAACAGCATTACCACAGGCAGCTAACCACAGAATAACATTTCCAGAAGCACTTAGTATTATCAGATAACATCCATACTAGAAGGTGAATTTCTCTGTTAGCTGAATACCATCCCTCAGCTCATAGAAATTCCAGGATTATACCTTCATTTGTCCATTTATTTGCTCTAGATCAGATTTGATCTGGGGACTTAAACACACAGTATCTTGGGACACTATTTGCTATCCCAAAGTTCTCAACTTGTTATGAACTTTAAACCTTCAAATCTTTCTTTTATGATACAGGGGCCTGAAAATCACTGAAGTAACAGTCTATTAAATGAGGATTACACTGCAGGCATACTGGATCTGAAAACTGATTCCTGGGGTACAGCAAAGAAAGGCATGTCACAGCAGCAGAGATGCCAGCGTGCAGAAACAGAAGCCCCAAAAGGGGATGGCTCTGATTCTCCACCATTTCCACCATTTTAGCCCAAGGGATAAAATAGATACCGATGAGCAATAAAACATCTAATTATTGTGGGACAGCTGAATCAGGCAGGGCCACCTAAGAGTGCTACCCTTTAGAAGCTCAAAAAGATGTCAAAATGAGACTGAAAAAGGTTCCTAAGTCACTCTGAGGCAGACAGTGGCCATTCTCCCTGAAATTCCTCATCTGATTCTTCTCCTCATTGTTGACAGCATTTTTCCTGTACCTTCCCAAGCCTGCCTGACAAAAAGTAGGCAATGCTGCTCACATTTTGTTTACTTCCAGCCTGCCCATTGTAGAACACTGCTCCTGTGGGCATGGACTGAATGTCCCCAGAAGCAGCACTGTTCCACGGCTGCCACAGACACTGGGCTGGGGCTCATCCACCTTATGCAATCACAGCTGCAAGACCAAACAAACAAAAGCGCTTCCTGCTTTTCCGAATATTTACAGAAGGCTGTGATGTTTTGGGTTTTCCCCAGAGCAGGTTAAGATCTTCAAAGAGAAACTTCCTTGAAATTATCAAGCCCCTGAAACCTCTCCCTGGTTATCACAGAGCTGGGTCCACAATGCTGCTCGGTATGTATCATACTAAGATTTATTTTTTTTTAAGCTGGTGGGGTTGAAAGTATCCCACTGTGTTGAGTGTCAACAGGACACCAACAGCACTGTAAACACTGCACATCTATTTAAGATCCAGGGCTTATGAAGACTTCTGAAACTCTTTCTCTACAGTAATAAACACATTTGGTTTAGTAACTAATTCAAGGTATTTGAGCTGACTGAATAATTAATTCTTACTAGACTTTTCCCTGCCAGTTCTTCATGCTGCTGAACATTCACAGAGCAGCACAGCAATTGCCCCCTCCTCCCCCCAAGGCTTCCAGGACCTCAGCACCAGAAGGGGCTGGGAGGAACCCCTGGCACCCCAGCTCTGCTTTAACTCACTCAACATTTCTGCTGCCTTCCTGCCAACTTCCCAGGCACTGCCACAGAGCAGGGCATTCTGTGTCACAAACACACAAACAAGTAATAACACTTTACTTTTCACTCGGCAAGTGAGATGTTTTCCCATTTGCATTACCTGCTCTTGTGAATCACAGCTACTCCAAAAGATCATCAAGATTATGCTCTCATTAGTGGGAATGAAATACATTAACTCCTTCTGTTTGTTCATTTCTCTTCACGCTCTCCCCCTCGCCTGCTCTCCTCTCACACTCCAGTCCCAGGATCAGGAAGAGGAAGAAACAGAGTGAGCAAAAGCAGAGAGAACCAGCTGGAAGGGATCCCTAACAAGCAGGCACTTCCCAGCAAGTTCTGATGTTCTGATAGGAAACTGTTCCAGCTCCAAACCAGACAGGCAGGGACAGAGCTGAGCAAGCATTAGAGAAGTCAGGAATGGGAATCCATCTCCCTCAACTCACCAGAAGGAAGCCCTGCTTGTCAGCAACGCTCGTGCCATGGCACTCCCAACAAGCCAGGAATAAGAGGAGAAGTAGAGATGATGACTTCATCAGAACCAGGAGAAGGAGAGGAATGCCTGGAATGCCAGAGGAGCCAGCACCTGGGGACACCAGGAGGTTCCTGCACCCTGCCACGGGACGTGCTTGAGAAAAGGAGACTGAGGAGGACAATAAACTTCAGGAGCTGTTCTGGATGTCATGCAGAGAACTGAGAGTTCCTCGGAACCAAAAGGTGGTGGCAAAGGTGCTGCAGGCAGCCCTGGGAGAGGTCAGGCTGGCTCTGACCCTGGGCAATGCTGGATGCTGAAGCTGTGCTCCTCCTTCTCCTGCCCCACTGCCTGACATCTCCAGGCTGCCCCAGAGAGCTTTCCAGGGTGGAGTTTCTGTGAAACCAGAGGGAACAGGAATTACCGGTCTCCTGCTCCTCCAATTACACTCTGTGAATTAATTTTATTGCTTAATGAACTTAGGTGTTATTCCTCTAATTTTTTGCATTATCTAATAACTCCTTACTGCAAACCCAGCAGAGGAGTCACGTAGTGACAGAAGTGATTTCTTTAACACAGCTCACAGGAGCATTTATAAATTAAAAACGGTCCCTGGAGAGTAGATATTTTTAGTGTTTGTGTGATTCCAAATACTCAACAGAGGCTGCGGAAAAAAATCTACATTTCAGACAGCTTTAGGTGGCCACATGAGTCCAGGATGAAAGATAGATTTAACCTGTATCCAAAGGAGTATTTAGAAGCTGCTATTAGAATAATGGCACTTCTTAAAAGTGGAATGTTACTCTGGGAATAAACAATGACAGAAAATAGTCAGCTTTCCCCTTTGTGAGGCATGAATAACTTAAAATGGGAAACAGAGATAAAAAAGCTGGTGGGGTTAAAAGTATCCCACTGTGTTGAGTGTCAACAGGACACCAACAGCACTGTAAACACTGCACATCTATTTAAGATCCAGGGCTTATGAAGACTTCTGAAACTCTTTCTGATTTCCAGTGGACAAAGGTCAGTGAAGAACCACTGCCAGGTTATGAATGCCCTCAGTACCACCTCCTCCTGCTCCCATCAGCTGGGCTGGAAACAGCTCCAAGGCCACTTTCCCTCTCCAATTGCCCGGAGAACTGTTTATAGGAACACATCCCCCGGAGCCCTGCTGCTCCTGCAGTGAATTCCAGTTGCTCCCTCACAGCAATGCTATAACCATTATGCCACACAAAATTAATTAAAAGTCAAACCTTTATTAGTCAATAAAATTGATTTTTAAATAAAAATGGTGGAGAAGCAAAAGTTTAGGGCAGGTAATGCTGCCCTCTGAAAAATCAGACTCATTTAAAAGCAAAGCTAACGAGCACTTAGGGTGGGTATTCTCCAGGCTAATCAAAGTTAGCATCTCTGTCACTTTGCTTGTTAGAATAAAATTATTTCCTTTTGCATCTTAGAATCTTTAGCTTAAATGCACTTCTCCAAAGCACAGCAATCCCACTGGCTGCACCCACAACTCCTCTCCGTCAGAACCAGTGTTTTATTCCCCGCTTATTCAACACTCCAAGATCAGAAATAGCCTCCTGTGCTTTCACAACCTTTTCAGACAATTAAAGACACTGTTTACAGAACTACAGCTGGTAAAAAAAAAAAAAAAAAAAAAAAAAAATATATATAAATCACTTATCTAACCATTTACAGAGAAATATGAATTGGGATAATTAGTTGCCTTTTGTGCTACACCCTAGCACAAAATATTTAGAATTAAACACCCAGAGGCTGGTTGCATGCCTATAGCTTCTTATCAGTACCTCTGGTTCCCTCACAGATGACTGAAGTGTTAGAAAACCACTCGATTCAGCTTAGCTGTGGGATTGCCATCTCTGACTCAACCCTGTCCCTGCCTGAAAGCATCAAAAGGCACCTGAAGCACCACTCAGAGCCATCCAGTCCCCTGCAGCTCCCAGAAGGGTGGCTGAGAGTTGTGTGAACTGCAGAGCCTTATTGGAACTGCCTGGAAAACAGAAAGCAATTCAGCTCCCAGAAAACACCCAACCACACTGTTTCCCGTCAGCTAAAAATGATGCTCATCTTCTTTCAAAGCAGGGAGAAGAGCTTCTGGAAGAAGAGCTTTTCCTTTGTTAAGTAATGACTTGAAGTGGCACTGGCCTTTGCCATAGCTCACTGTGCACTTTGATGGCTTTGGTACCATCTCTGTGCCAGGTCCAGTGTACTGGGCAGGATTTCAGATTCCTCCTGATGCTCCTGAGCAAGTGTCTTTTGAATGGCTCCTGAATCCAGGGTGGAAAAAAAGTCATGCTCCTTTTCCGTGTACTCCATGGGTACCCATCCCTCTCTTTTCTGTAGCACTACCCAGGAAGAGATTGCATTTCCCAGCAGCATGCTCAGGAGCTTTCTGAGGCACAGCAGCAGAGATGGGAATCCCTGCCCTTTCCTCTTGACTTTCTGTGAGCTTCAGCTGCCCAGTTTTGCAGCTTCTCCTCTCCTGGAAACCCTTTGGAGCTGCAATAAAGTCTTTCCCTCATCACCCAGCAGTGGGGTGAGGGAAGTGTTGCTGGACCAGAGCTGCAATCCAGGTGCCTCACTAGAGGGAGCTGAAGCCCCTTCCTTGGCCAAGGAACCCCCAGAGGAGCAGGGACTGAGCCAGGGACAAAGATTTGCCCTCCCTGGAGGGGAGAGAGGGCAAAAAGGAACAAAGAAAGTAGCACAAATGGAAAAACAGGGGAAAGGAAAGCTTGGATAAAACTCAGCACAGGGAGTCTGAAAATATAGAAACTTACATCCCTGTTCCACAAAAACTGAGGGAACCAATCCCTGTCCAAAAGGAAGACACAGGGGCAGGTCCCAGAGCTGGTGCCAGGGTGAGACTATAGGGGCATCCAGAAAATTAACTCCCTTTCTAAAAATAAAGAGCAGAACCTGCTGATGGACCAGCCTTTATTACAATCTCTATTTTACTGGCTGGTATTTTAAATTTAGATATGCATATATATATGGTATTTTTACTCTATATTTATCAGTCTCTCCAATTAAATATGTATGATATTTATCTTTCTTTGGTAGGCTGTCTAGAGAACAAATTTGTCTTTTGCTACTGGTGTATCATTAGGAGCCTTTTCTCCAGGGTTAAATTGAAATCAAGCACAGACTTTAAAAATACATCAGAAAAAGATGAAATTCTAGCCTGGTTGGGGACCAGCTCACGGAGTCTGCTAATACCCTGGTTAAACTGGAAAAGATGATAAAGTGAAGTGGAACATCAGCTTCCTCCTATGTGGTGATAAAGACAAGCAACACGGAATCTGGGCAACAAGAAGTCAGCTCTGGGGAGATTTAAAATAGGTTCATCCATCATGCTTAACACTTCTGCAAAGATTCAACACCCTGCCCGTGCTGCTTTCCTGCAGCTTCCCAACCCGAGGCAAGGGAGAAACCCCAGGATTCTGCAATCCCTGTCCCTGGGGTTGGAGCTGTGCCACCCCCCACACCCCTGGGACAGGGCACGCAGGGCACAGCCCTTCAGACTGCCAGGCCTCCCATTCCATTAAAACCCCTGGGATTGCAAAGGGAGTTGGGAATCTCACAAGAAGAGGTTGTGCTGCAGCACTTGGGTCCTCTTTGCTTCCAATTTCAGAGAGAATTCCAAAGTAAAGAAAGACAAAGTGCTACGGTGGCAGCCCCAGTGGGACAGGAGATGCACATCCAGCTCCCAGCTCTGCTTCTGTCTCCCATCAGGGAAGCTGTTTCCTTGGCAAGGTGTTCTTGGGGCTTTCTTAATAACTGTCCTGAGCAGGTGACCTGCCAAATGCCAACTGGTTCAGAACAGTTTCCTTTGTGTCTGGAGCAGCAGAACTGAAAGCTTAGGGTGGTTTCGTTACTGGGCCATTTTTCCAGTGGTGTATGGTGGCTGCTGTAACAGGACTGTGCTGGCAAAATGTGAAATAAATAAATAAAAAGTTCATTTATAAGCATGATTCATCAGAGGTTTCATCTTCTACAGCAAAGAAACAGATGTTCTATTGATGGCACTTCATTAGAGAGATAAATGGGGTCACATACATATCTCTACTCACATCCATCTGCATAATAGAGCAAACATTAAGATTTGAAATTCACTTGGTACATGTGCAGCACTTACATCAGCCTGAAAGTTTTAATGCCCAGAGCCAATTAATCCAAGTCAGACTGCCTTAACATTGCAGGAAGTTGAATACTGTTCAAGAAAGCAGGAGGTTGGGATTTAACACTATTGAGGGTAGAGTTTCATTGGAAACACAGAAAATTCTTAGGGTTTTAGCTAATTGAATAGCAGTAATTTTTGGTAGCTACTGAGCAAAATATCTCTCCTGCTGAAGTAAGTGAAAGACAGCATTAAAAAGTGGCAGTGACAGGAAAGTCTGAGAACACAGCTCCTCCTCCAGTGGCAATTACAAGGTTAGGATTAGGGACAGCACTAGGGAGAGCTCAGAATATTTTTTCTCGTTTTTAAAATGCTTAATGCAGGAAGCTTAAGAGTTCCCCTACCAAACAGAAACAAGTTTCTCCTACCAAACATCACTTTACTATGATTTAGGTAGAAAATATTGCTTATTAAAAGAATGTCAGCTTCTCTGCTAGCTTGATTATTTTTTAAAGGCAAGTGCTTACACAAATGTTGTGCATTTGCTTGTGTGTATTTCCTTTAGGGATGGGAGAGTATTTCTGCTTCTCTTACACACACATGCCCTGAAAGCAAACTTGCAGGTGGCAGCATCTCATCCTCACTTTTCCATTTGCAAGCAAACAATGCCAGTGCCAATGGAAGAGAGAGGAAAGAAAACATGCAAAAGCAGTCATGGTTTCTTAGTTAAGATAAATAAACATGTGCTGCAGATGGACAGATGGAAACCACCATTCAAGCTGCTCTATTTCTTCCAGCACTTCACCTAGAGTGACTGTGCAAGCTTTCTGGTTGTGTTGCCATGCTTCCTAAAGCAACATCCACTGCTCACCTCCCAACAAAAATGGGCAGGAGATTACAGAAAGGGATCTCACAGGGCTATGTTCATTTGTACATTTCCCATCCTGGTTTTGAAGTGAGTGGGAGCAGGAGAATGTTCTTACCTACTTTAGCACTTGACACTTGCATTTTTCTATCCTGAAAAATATGCAGGGATTCCTTCCCCTACTCCTGACATGCAGAAACTCCAAGGAGCAACACGGAGGCTGCTCAGCAACACAGAACAACTCTGCAGAACAGTTCAGCACTCGTAACATCATTGACTCCTCCTTGGGAGATTACTGCATGACACCCTTGCTCTCAGAAATTTTATCTTGGT
This sequence comes from Phaethornis superciliosus, assembly GCA_023637945.1. Classification (NCBI taxonomy): domain Eukaryota; kingdom Metazoa; phylum Chordata; class Aves; order Apodiformes; family Trochilidae; genus Phaethornis; species Phaethornis superciliosus. Next base: position 7,875,889 of record JAJQWJ010000022.1, read on the forward strand.
ATTCACCCAAAATTCAGCTGGTCCTAGAAGTAAAGTTATGTAAATGAAGACCAAATGTTCTCACTTTAAATGTGCCAGACAGATCAAAATTTGTTCCCACCCAAGGGTATAAAAGGTAATAACTGTTAACCTCTGACTGCTAAAAATGGAAAGGGAAAATATCTTTCGTTCAAAACTTGCTCGTTTGGTTACCATGGACACTGCTTAAACATGAAGGATGACTATTACCTGTTACTATAGTAACCAAGAAGCTTAAGAAGCATCCTGTAATTTACCTCCAGATGCCAGATTTTACAACAGTCCACCTATTACTGCATTTGGATACTTCAGAACAAGCCCATGCTTGATTTCCAACTCTACAACAAATGCACTGTTGCAGAAGTGCTGTAAGAAATCAAAAATGTGACCACATAATGCACAAAAGAAACATGCACTTCACATAAATTGATTTCTTCAAAAAGACACATTAAGTGCTCAGCATCTGAGGATTCCTCTTTCTGTGTAAACGTTAATGAAGCAAAACTTTGGCCATCTTTATTCTTGTCAGTGTTTCTCAAAGTCTACACAACTGCAGGACGCGTTTTTTCCCAAAGCAAACGCTTCAATGCTCCACTTAAAATGAACTTCTGAAGTAATGCTGAGTAGCCAGGATTCACAAACAAACCTCCAAGAGCACACCAGGACTCCCAGCCTGGCTCTCAAGAACAATCCTACAATAAAAACCTGTCCCTCGTGCAAGCAAGCAGCAACAGACAGGAGAAACTTTCCAAATTCAGGCAACCAGTGTGTTGCTCTAGACAGTCTTTTAGGCTATTTCTGCTTATTTATAAAAAAAAACAAAAAACCCCACAACATTTATTTGGTATTATTCATCACCATAAAGCTTTACCTTCAGCACCTCCAAGGACATTTTAGTCAGAAACTTTGAGGATTTCAGAAGTTGCCTGTGGCTGATGCTGTTTCTTGACCCGCACCATACCACTACTGGGTATGAATTCTCAGTTTTCAAGAAGCCATCAATGTTTACAGGCACTGATTTCCAACAGGGCCTGAGGAAATGAGTTTAAAAGCCTGACCCCAAGGCTGTATAAAACCATGAAATGTCTAAGGGAGTTCTGGGGTTTGTGTAGTTTTTTTATTATGCATATACACAAACACACAAGAAATTAATATCCAAAATTAAAATATTCTCTGCAGTGTTTGAAAGGGAAGCAAACTACCCTCAGCAACCATCGGAGCTGAAAAAAGCAAAACTGATAATGCCCAAATCTGGAACGTGACCCAGCTCATTCCTGTCTCTATTGAGAGCAGAGTAAATTAAAGGATTATAGAGTGCCTTCAGTGCAATAACTTAAGGGATTAGTGGCACACTGGAAGACCTTCAAGGGAAATACAGGTCTAAAAGCTTTAAAAGGCAGCTCTGTCTCTAAATTGTTTGGACTGCCTCAGCTCTAAGGAGACAAACTTACTCTAATACAGAAGCAAGCATGGGAAGTCTGCTGAAACCCCTCTAAGCATGCTTTTGGAAGCAATTCTTTATTGGACTCAGACCAGGGTCTTTAACCTCTCATTTATTACCTATGGCTTTTAGATAAAACCTCACTCTGCATTACTTGGGAGCAACTCTGCAAGACTGCTGGGAAAGGGGGGTTACTCCTAGAAGGAAAGGACTTAAAATAGAGAGAAAGTAAAGATGACCAAAAAGAAACAACAGTCAGTCTTCAAGTTGCCTGAAAGTTCCAGGTTTTTGTCACAGCATTAAATGAGCTGTTCCTCTTAAAATATGACAGAAGTTATAACATGTGAAAATCAAAGGAGGGACATACAAAGCACCACAGGATGCTGTCACTACAGGGACAGGTGACAAGTAAATGAACAGTAAGTGGTACCTCAGCCTGTCACAAACAAATCACATATCTGGTCCGCTAGGTCCCAGAAATACCCCAAAACCCACTCCATTTTTAATATAGAACTGACACATTTGTCACAGAAAATACTAACTTTGGTGTTTACTTCCCAAGGAGGTGGTGTGGGTCCGTGTGGCACCACTACTGCCACCCTGCTCCTACCAAAGGGTCCATCTGACCTGTGCCTCCCCAGGCATTCACTCGACATTTTTGTTCATCAGAGGGACACTTGTATTACTCCATCTGCTGTTTTAATATCTAAACAATTCAAGAATTCCTCCATCATGCACTCCTTCCCAAGTTATTAAATTTAGTATAGATTTTTATTAGACAATTAAGCATTAAAAAACATACAACAAAGGCTCAGCTGGAGCACCAGTGCTAAAAATAGCACAGCTGCCAGTGAATATTTCCTACAAACAGTTCAGCTTAAAGAATTTTCCATGTCTTTTCCACGGGCATCTGTCAGCTACGCTGTTAAAATTGCAATGAAAAACTGCAAGAGTTCTGCAGTAAAATAGAAAATGTCACAAGAGACACTTGAAAAACAAAGCAATGGTCATTAAAAACTGTGAAGCAGGAAACTCTGCTTTTCCTGACATTTAAAAGACACCACCCTTGGAAAAAAAACCTATCGCTAGTGTTTATTGCAGGACTCTTCACTTGCCTGCTCCCAGCCCTCAGATGAAAAGAAATCATTTATGTGCTTTTTTTTTTTTTAGGAAAATCATAGGTGTTCTAAGGCACATGTTTTGGATTCTTCAAGAAATCTCACAAAGAGAGAGACAGATGAAGTGTGTGCACATGTACCACTTTGGATATCCAAAATTTAAGGCAATATGTATATATATTTATAATACAACAGAACTGTTCTGTTCATTGGCTCACTCAAGTAAATAACTTAAACGCAAGTATATTTTAAATTAAGCATGGGAAGAGTGATTCTAGGTTTGAACTGACCCCAGTGCTGCCTGACAGTGCTTGTGACAGGCAGGTGGCCAAGCAGGGCAACCCCAGGGAAGTCCCAGGGACAGTCACTCAGAGACCAGATGGAGCAAGCAGCCTGAGCAGCCCTCTTATTCTCCTCATCTTCCTCTCCAGACCTGAGTTCCTATCAACCATACCTCATTCAGTACCAACCCCTGTTACAGAAAGGTGTGCTGAAAAGGTAAAATCACTCATCTTGTTAGATTTTGTAGGATATGAATCAGAGAAAACAGTAAAACTTGAACATTTTACTCAGTTTTCTGCCTGACAGTATAAATACATGCAAGACATAAGCACACTTGTACTAGCTTTAAAAATGATAAATCCTTCTTTGGTATGTGATTCCATTACCTGCTGGGACAGCTTGAAAATCTCTGCTCGCCCTGTCCCAAGTGAGTGTCTTAACAGCTAAGGTTTGGGCTGTCTAGGTATAAACTGATATCTCATTTAGCAATTAAAAAGGTTTGATTTAATCAGAGAGGAAAAAAAAAAAAAAAAGTATTAAATTCCATCTGTTTTCAAGAGATGTGTGAGCTTGTGCTGAGAAAGAACCAGTCTGACCTTAGCCTCCAAGCTCTGTGTCTGGTGCACTAAAATACTGGGCTTTGCTGAAGATCAGTCAGTTCTCTCTTCACAGCAGCCATCAAAGGAAAAGAAGAAGAAAGCCTGTTTAATAAAAACCCTTTTTATAGAACAACTTGAAAAGCATTTGTGATAAACAGAACTTAGAGCAAGACATTCATGTCCAAGGAGCTGACAGAAGCAGAAGTATCAGGAACACTAAACCTTCAAGATCAGGAACTCAAAAAGCTCTCTAATTCTCACAGCTTTGATGACAACTGATTGCCTACAGAGTTCTACAGAAGAAAGACCTGAAGCCAAAGCTGCATTTGGCTCAGATATGGAACAGTTTCTATGAGCAAACTGTATTTTCAGAACACTTGCCACTGACCCCTGTTCCTTCTTTATAGAAGCAGAAATACCACAAAGAAAGCCACAGACCCAAGTACTACAGGCAGAAGCAGGTGTTGCTTTTATCAATAATTTTCCTTTTACTTTCTCTTTCTCTCAAGTACCTTCCACAACATTAGATGGATCACCTGGTAGTAATCATAATTACTGCCATGATTCCTCATACACTTACACACATCTCTAAGCTGAACAGATGGTCCAAGGAAGAGATGGAGTTTCTGCAGTTAGGTTGGTTTTTTTATTAACTAACCACTATAATACCTGCTGTGTGTCCCAAATCTCTGTGGAAAGCAGAGCCAGGAGATTTCAGACACTATCATAATTCTAACAAAGATTAACAGTGGAGTGAAACCTCTTTTGTTTTTCCATTATTGAATAGCAATAATTTAAATGCTTCATAGGCAAGATCACATGAGCCTCCTGACAGCATGTCTGCATGTTCTGGTTTGATTTGTCCTCCCTATCAGTTCTACTGTTCTTCAACTGTTCCAGCCCTTGACCTCTCAAAAGCACGGATGGGTAAACAAATTAAAACATGAGATGAATGTTTTATAAGCACAAGGGATAACCAAAGAACTCTAGAACAGAAGATACCATCACATGAACCATCAAAGCTGGCTGAAATTGTGAACAGCTTCAAACCCGATATTTTTTTGCATGCTACATCTGATTGCCTCCATCTGGAGTCCCAGCAGAAAGCAATTCCCTACTTCCCCCAGCTCCTTGCACAGAAAATTCCTGTTCTGCTCACCTCGCCTATCTCAAACCCTCCCCAGCAGAGCTTTCCTGAGGGAGGGCTTCTCTCCCTTTGTACCTCAGGAAGCCAGAGCCATTTCCCAAACCAGGTCTCAGCTGTAACCACCCCACCTACTCCTGCCCTGCTCTGTGCCAGCTCCAGCCCAGCCCAGCTAGCAGGGGGGGGCGGTGGCATTGCCCCCCCAGGGGCTGCGAGTGGGACGTGGCAGTGCAGAAATAGCTTCTTTTAAACACAACCTCATCTTTATTCAGAGATGGAGAGATCTGAGTAGAAGGGCTGACAGGGATGCTCTGTCTCCAGCCCAGGAGTCCTGCAGCGGGAAGCAGAGGCTGCTCCCAGCATCTCCAGGATCCAGCACTGGAGGGATGCAGTGCAAACCCGAAAGGATTCCAGGGATGCTCCCAGCATCTCCAGGATCCAGCACTGGAGGGATGCAGTGCAAACCCGAAAGGATTCCAGGTGGGGAGCAGGGGTTGTGCTGGAAGCCCCGGGATGCTCCCAGCATCTCCGGGATCCAGCACCAGGGAGGTTGCAGTGCAAACCCGAAAGGATTCCAGGTGGGGAGAAGGGGCTGAGTGCCAGCGCAGGTTTCCTCCTCCCTGGTAAATGGGTAAGAACTGCCCGAGCCTCGGCGAATTCCCGGTCCAAAAGCATCGTGATCCTCTGCTTCAGGGACACTTGGGAAAAGCTCAACTTGCAGCTGCTCCATCAGCTCCAGCCACAGCTTTACCTGCACTCTGTGGGCATCTTGGCAGAGGCTCCAGACGGGAGAGAGCAAGAAGCTGCCAAGAGGAGGTCTGGGATACACGTGTGGCAAGCCAGAGCCTTGCCAGTGCCTGTGCAGTAACTCCAAGACTCCTGAGTTTTTAGTAACCTCTCACTATGGACACCTCATCTTTGACTCTGAGCTAGAGAGAGCAAATTACCCTGCAGATCAGTGTGACTGCAGGACCCTGCTGTATGCCACCACCACTGCACAACTTGCCTTTCTGCATCTCTTACAAAAACATGTTGAAAATTTAAAGAAAATTCTCACCCTGATTTTCAAATCCCTTTCAGATCTACAGAGAGAAAGAGCTCAGCTAATGCTGAATATTGCCACACTCCTCAGCAGGCAGGAGACAAAGGGTGACAAAGAGCAAATACTCAGGGAAAGATCATCAATAAGTGATCATCAATAAGTGATGCACTTCTAAGTTCATACTGGGTTACCTAAATGAAACCAACACAGTTAGTTTGTCCCAAATACAAACCAGGACAAACAGTGTACAAATAAAGAGGAAAAGGAACTGCTACATGCTTGTGAGTTTACAAACACTCCTCCCTGACAGATAAAATTGTGGAAAGAAAAACACCACTGGCTTAAAGGAAAAGATGAAGCTCAGGGACTAATTTAGATTCCCATTGTTTTCTCAGTGATGATTCAAAATCCTGAAAAAACGTACTGTATGCCAGAAAAAGAAGGAAGAGGACACTGCACTAAGCTCAGTCTTGTGGTGCTAGAGTCTACTTTACAGTCTGCTTTATAAATCAGAAATAACTTCAGTGAGACAAGTACAAGCCTGGATCTGCACAAGCACCTGATTGCTGTGTTGCAGCTGAGCTTTTTATTCACACCATAACAACAATAAAAAATATTTCTAGTTAATGGCTTTGATTAAACTCAATATATAAACATTATAAACGTGACTAAACTGTGACACTGGAGCAAGCCTTGCTCCTCCTCTCTGAAAAAGATAGTTCTACAGCAAAATGTCTCAAAGGCTCCAGGTTCTTTGACTGCTTGAACGACAGGCATAAGCATCAACAAACATTTATTTCACACTAGAAGGGAAAGCCAGAAAAGCTTATTTTAAAAATGCAACTGGGTCAGTAGCTGCCTCAAGTAGAATAAATGGGCTGCATGAGTGAGTATGCCCTAAAGAAACATAACTCTGTGGACCTAACTCCTGCTGATGAGGACAAATAGGCCCTTTTAGAGCAGGATTTTTAAAAGCACAAAGTGATTCGGGAATACAAGTCCCACCGGTTTCCACAGGGCCTCGGGAACACAATCTTCAGGCTCTTTTGAAAACCCTACCCCTAAACTGTAATCAGCATTGTAATTCCAAAACCCCGGGTGATCCTCAGCCCATGAAGAACGAGGTGTTCCAGCAATCCCCCTTTGCCTGGAGATACCATCTCTAAATCAAAGATTTTTCAAACCTCCACCAATTAGGCCTCCCAACATCTCAGCTAAGGAGTTACCTTCATTATACAAGTCAAAAAAAAAACAACAAACCAACCTTGAACCATGGATAAGTGAAAAGGCTGGGTTAGTTACAGTTACACAAGGTGTTAAAACCCCTGTCAGGAGCAGCACCCAACCCTGCCAGCCCCAGATAAGCCTTTGCCACCCAAGAGTTCTCCCTCCCCAGCCACCACTGCACAAACCACTCGCTGCCCTTCTGCCAAGCTCCCCGCAGGGAGCAGCTACACAAATATTCCCTCTGGTCAGCCTCATCTACAGGAACGGAGCTACCTGGAAGGAAAAGCAGGAATGTCTGTACAGTGGCAATGAAAGAGAAGGGTTGGTGCCATTACCCCTACTCAGCGGCCTGTTGCGGCTCCGGGATCTGCTGCGCTGTCTCTGAAGCCGTGACCTCCGGAGCAGTCGGTAGTAGTAAGACGGTCTCCCCGAATTTTTCCTGCTGTTCATTGACATTTTGGTATCTATTTTACACATACACACATGCAGGCACAGGTTCACTCTCTCCCCTCTGGCAAAAGTAGCAAGGGTTCCAGCCTGGCATGAACTGGAGGTTGTTGGTTCTTTGGAGTGGAAAGGGAGGGGAGAGAAGAGGAACTCTTCACTTGACACATTTAAAAAGAAAAACAAGAAGAAGAAAACACAAAAGAGAGAGAGGAAAAAAAAAGATCGCGGCACCAGAGTACATGGCTCAGCTGAGGGAGGACTTGCAGCAAGCGAGATAAACTGTACTAACAATTCCTGCCCCAAAACAGATAAGCCTGCTGGAGTCGGAATAGGAAGCCAGAGTTGGCCTGGGCTCTTGAAACCTGAAGAATAGGCTGGAAGAAATCCTGGACTGGATCCTCTCTGCCGGACAGCAGCATCTGATCAAACGGGGCTGGAAAAAATCCCCGGGTTGGTGTGGGCAGGGGCTGGGGAGCCTCAGGGTGCTGGTTCCTTACTACCTGCCCCAGCCATCAGATCCTGTTGGAGATGGAGTTTCAGGAGGTTTGGTCTGCAGCAGGAGGTACCGACGAAAGACTGGGTTGGGGAAGGGTATAATGATTTCCTGGCCATGGGACACATGTTAATAATCATCATGGAGCAAAAGCCCCGGAAAATAAAGTGAAACTTGAGAGGGGAAAACTTTAATTAGAAGTTGAATGAACAGAGCTCCAGACTCCCCTGGAGGCCCATTGCCTTTCAACATTCAAACTGAGTTATAGCACATCCCACAAATTAGAGAAAGAGCCTATTTACCATTTGGGTTCTGATGGCAGTGAAGATTCTGCCTCCGGCTCATATTGCTCAATAAAATTACATTTCAATGGGTAGAATTAACACTTTAAGCCATGGAGAAAAAAAAGGGGGGGAGAGGGATGGGAGGGGGAAGGGAAAGGGAAATGGACTGGTAAGATTAAAAAATTCACTCCATATTTACAGTTTTAAAAGGCTGGAAGCAAACTGTCCAGAATCCTTCAGCTACGCTCCTTCCTTCACTGGCACACAAAATGCTCAGAAAAGCAGTAGACAATATGTCAGAAAACCAGAATGGTGGCCTGGAACTTAATGCCCTGCCACTTCTTTTCACCAGTTAGCAGACAATAGAAAAACCTCACTGGGGTGGGATGAACCACAAAGTGAAGTTTGCACAACACCTCCCTGCATTGTGTCCTAGTTTGTCATTTTCCCCAGACATTTGTGCAAATTTATCTTTGGGGTGTCCTATGATGCTGCAGGACTGGACAGGCTTGGCTGAGGTGGGCTATGGTCCCCAGTTAGCAGAAGTTCATAAACTTCCCTGGATTATGCTGTGTTGTATCTTCAGGAACAAGAGGCACAAACTCTGATTTCAGTACCTGCAGCACAGCACAAGTCCCTTCCCCACCACCAGTCAACAACCTTAAGTTTAGGATTTCCTAAACTTGTGCAGTTGTGGAGAAGACCCGGACTCAACATAATCTGTATTTCTTTATTTACATGAGTAGTAAACCCATGCTGTCTATCAGCTGAGAAAAGCACTTTCAGGAAGAAAAAAACAAATCTCGATCTTCAGCCAAGTCCATGTCTGGTTTTAAGGCCACTCTTAAGGAATTCAGCGCCAGCTTTTAGGCAGCAGGAATGGGCCCATCAAGAGGGCAATGACAAGTTCAGGTCAAGGAGGCAGATCCCAGCTGGACAGCAGAGGCTCCCACTGCCTCTGGGAAGGGGGTGTTGCACAGGGACATTCCTCAGCCTCCTCAGTCACCCAATCCCACATCAGATTCCAGAAAAAAGGAAAAAGCTTCAGTTACTGCACATCTGCCCCCTTTTTGTTATCCAGATTTTTTTTTTTCCTATTTGAGTAGATAAAAAAAAAAAAAAAGGAAACCCACACAAAAAATACAGGAACAACTATAACCATTTTCCAGATGCCCAGAGACTGTGCAGTTGATTCAATTCACGAACAGAGAAGAACACCCAGAAGATAGTGATGGGAAAGTCTGAAAACCCTGAGATTCAGTTAAAGATGTGCTATAGACAAGAAGCCACATATTAAGGTGTGTCTCTGCACTTTTGTATCTTAATAACTGAGCTGGTAGTTCTTAAAAGAATCTTCCAGGATTATGCTTTTATCACTAAGAATGTCTTTAAAACAGCCTATCCATTTTATTTTGCCTTTTGTCATTCTCAACAGAAAAAAAAATGCACTGATGAAAATTAAAGCTTCAAGAAAATTCTTTAAATTAAGACAGTCTAAAAGGAGAAGATTCACAGGGGTTGTTTTGCTCACTGGAACCAGGTGACTCCTCCTAAAAGCACCTGGGATGTGGCAGCCACAGGATGGGGATCTCCAAACCTCTGTGGGGAGGTGGGAATGCTCAGGGGAACAGTCAGGGGGCCCACAGCCTCTCTCATGCACTTACCATCTGTACCACATTCAGGAATTTTTATTTTTAATCAGCCTGGTACCTTCAGAAATGTTCGTACCGGTGACCACAAAACAGAAGGGAAGGAGGGACTGTGAGGATGGTGACAAAGAGATAGCAGCCTTACTATAAAAGCATAAAGGGCTGGGAGTTTTGCACAAGTTTTGCCAGCTTGGCTCTGTCTCCTCCACTCCAACAATGTTTTTGAAGGCTTGAAGTTCAGATGCTGCATAGCAGCAGGCAACAAAATGAATGACCCATCTGGGAGGGAATGTGACTGGTCTGGACTTTTCCAATTAATCCAGGACTATGATTTTTTTAACTTTCTTTTTCCTCTTTCTGAAAGCCTCATCCCGATACAAACGCTCTTTTGTGTACAACAGAATCTATCGTTTGCAAATGTTAAGATATATTAACTGCTCTGGAGGCAAGCTGACAACACTAAAATCTCTCTCTCTGAAATAACACATCAGAGCCTGGCTGTTCCCTCCAAAAAGCAGAAGGATGAGTTCAGTCACTGGCTCTGCTGAATCTCTCAATAAGAAGAATAAATGGAGCCAAACACAGCAGTGATTTTTGGGGTGTTAACTCCTCCTCCCCAACACTGAACACAAACCTAACCCATGAAATTAAATACCTACCAAACTGTAACATCCCAGTAAAATACCCAGCTTGCTACACTGCTGAGCTTTAGAGGAAAATCAGAGCATCCCCCAGCTGACCTGGTACCCCCTCTCATCTCCTGTTATCCTGGCTTTAAGCCTTCTTTAACTGGGATTTATTTCACTCCTTAATTTCACACCAAAACTAACAGCATGTGAATAAATTTTAAATTAGCACTAAACCAAGTTCTGGGTTGGAGTGCTACACAAACATGGGCTTGTTTGCCAGGAGCAGGCTGGTGCCTGGGGCTCTGCTCAGCTGCCAGGGGCTGGGGACAGCAGTGGCCGGGGCTCCCCTGTCACCAACACCCCCGGGTTCAGCATTTGTTTAGTGCCTTGTGCTGGGAAAACAAAGATTGGACTTCAGAAAGCAGTTCCCAAGGCAGCCCCTACTATTAAACCTCTTGCTTTCCCAAAGGGCTTTAGAGGGAAACAATCATTCCTCTTAAATCCCTCTGGTTTTATGGCAAGGAGTTTGAATTCCTTATTCTGGAAGTGAATGTTTCCGTGGTTGTTCGGGGGGGACCCAGCCCGGCCCCAAAATTGTTTCTACACCAATTTATCCCCACACTAACAGCCTCTGAATTTACTCTGCCCTCTGGAAGGCAGCAGCTTCAGGCATTTCATTTCAGTTTCCCTTGTTTTTTTTCCAAAATAACTGAACCAAGGCTTTCAAAAGTTAAAACAAAGAAAGAGGAAAAGGTTTTGCCTTGGCCAGCAGAGAAGGGAGTGTTGGGTATCAGTTTAATTTCTATTTTGTATTGGGTCAAGGAATTGCAGACAGACCATTGCAAAGTTGAAAAAAATTCAGATTGCAACCCAGATTTCCCTGTCCCGTGTAACCAACTCTGCAGAATGATTGTGTTCTTCACAGTCTGAGGCAAAAGGAATAAGGCAATAACCTCTATGAGATATCTGTCCTCTAAAACAGATGAGAAATGTAACAGTGCTCCTGTCAGTGATCCCAGACACTCTCAAGATGTGCCTGCTTGAGTTTGCTTACAAGTCCATTGCAGCCTGCAGTTCAGCATACTACAAAGCTGGAAAATTTCCAGGCTTATTGCCTCAAGGCTACCAGGGCTACATAAACTCATGTGCAGAGCCAGAGAGGAAGCCAATTTCCTTTGTGTAAGGATAACTTAACTTTCAGTTCAGCTGTACCCATACAAAAATCTGCAGTGACATTTGTTTGAAGACCTAAAAAGGAAAGTTTCATACACACAACTAACAGTAAATTACTTCTTTTAATGCAAAACAATTGGTAATTTTAAGACTACGTATTGGCCAATTTATTTCCTTCCCACCTTAGGTGACATGTAGCAGGTTTCTGATAGCCTCATAACAAAGTGTCACACAAATTTGGGATCAAAATGAGAAATAAACAGCATGGAATTAATTTCTCCCCACTTGCTGAATGGTGTCATAGCTACTGAGACCATGGAATACTCTTGCTGTCTGTAGGGTGATGAAATCCCAGTGTAAATGGAAAGTAGTCTTTACACACAATATAGATATTTAATGATATTAATGAGTAGAAAAAGCAGTGCCATATTAAAAAGGCAAGAGGAAGAATGTACATCTGAATAATTTAATATTAAACAAGCATTCAGGAGGTTTTAGGGAAGTTAAATCAGGACATGGATTCCTTTAGCTTTAGTGTTCCCTGCCTACAGACTGCTGCTGTTGTTGACTGTCATTATGCTTATTGTATATTTACTATGGCAAGGCCCAGAGACACAAAAAGATCAGTGTCACATTGCTGGGGGATCTGCACACACCACCAATTAAGAGGTGATTCCTTGTCCACACCACTGGTGATCTCACCAAACACACAAATTACCCTAATGATTACCACCCTCCTGATGGTAACCTTGCTCACCCCAGGCCTGGAGAAGTGAATCCCTGAGTGATTCACACCCATTCCCCATCCCTGAGTCCTTGCCCAAAGGATGCATGGAGCTTCCTTGCTCTCTCAAGACAATCCCCTCCTGACAAATAAGTATTAAGCACAATATTTGGTTGTTTGTTTTGTGTTTTTTTTTCTTTCATCCAATGGAGAACAGGTGCTTTTGCAAATGCTCGTTCAGCTTTTTAATGTCCTTGAAACATAGAAACATCCTCTTTTGCACTTTGCTAAATATGACAGTCAAAGGAATGTACCCAATGTTAAGCCAGAAACTCAGTTACTTGTTTCTAACCAATAATATTCTGATTTTAAGAACTATTCATAATATATTTTAAAAATGTGAATAAATATATTTGTTAAATATCACACACACAAAAAGGAAGCAGAACACAGACCCTAGGAATTCCACCTCAAATTCCCAACAAGCCCATCAACAAACTGACTTCAGGACCACGTGTGATTTCTCCATACAAACCAACACGGAACAGGCAAACAGGAGGCTGACAAAGGTGTTGTTCATTGTGCTGGAAGGACACAGAGAGCTTTGTGAGAAACACACCAAGTGATTGAGATAGGAAGGGCTGTGCAGTCCCTGGGCAGGTTACGGTAACATGGAGCAGTCAGCGTGTCTGAGAACCCCAGCCCAGACATTTCCTGTGCCTCAAAGTGAACCCTGAGCTGGGAGAGACTGGGGAAGAAACACACAAAGTGACCTCAAAGCAGAGCACGTTTCCTGACTGCTTCCCAGTTGAACAATAGAGCTAAAGAACATAAACTTTTTCAAATCAGCTTTTAATAAGCTGGAGCAGACCAAAGGAAAATCAGTTAACTTACTCTAAATTTGCTGGCAGGTAGTTCCTAGCAATGAAGGACACTCTGCTCAGAGAACCTGACTGGTAATGATGGTAGGAAAATGTAAAGAGTCCAAACCTATCTTGAGCTTTGTGCTACGATTTCCACAGACCTAATGAAGTTATTAAACACATGGAGTCCAACACAAATTGAAGAAGAAACTTACACCAGAATCAAACATCCCATGCCTCAAAACAGCCTGCTGATTTCAACAGCCCAGGAGAAAAAAAAAACCAAACCATGAGTGTAAAAATCTTCATTGTATAGCAAAATTCCCATACCAGAAAGAAAAATACTGTATGAAACCCCACATCAAAGCTCCTTCTGCATAAATGGGAACTGTATGAGACTTCCCAGCATCACACATCTTCCACGAGTCGCTGCTGGGAGGAAATATTTGTTTAAGCCTCATTATTCTTTACAAAAAAACCTTATTGCTAAAATAAAATGTTAACAATGATCCATTGAGTCATTAAGAGAGTAACTTCAGCTCTAGCTTTCCAAAGATCTCCCATTTCCTTCCCCAAGACCAAATGATAGCAGTTCTCTGCTCTGACCTCTGCAAGCTGACCCATGGGGCTTTCTCCCAACTCAGCTTTCAGCCAATGTGAATGTCTTCATTGAAGCTCTTCCACTTGTTCTCTGAGCACAGTTGAACATGCTCTGCTCTTTCCAGGGGTCACCTACCTAGCCAGACTAAACCAAACATGTTTCCTTTGAGCAGAAGGACCCTGCCATAAAGAATTCCCTCTGACAGACAGAACCAGTGCTCCTGCCCACCCCACACCCAACACCAAAGGCACCGGTGCTGGGGACACGAGGCTGCAAGGGACCTCAAAACATCATCTGGTCCAACCTGCTGGGGGAAAGGGAGCCTAGATGATGATTTTTTTTATGATCAAAGATGACTTAAACATTGCATTACCTGAGGCAGAAGACAAACCATCACAGACAAGTACTGCCAGTCAGGCCTTGCAGAAAAAAGGAGCTTGTAGCCATTGAGGAAGAAAGTACCAAAATTCAGAAATAAAGAGGGAAGTTCAACATCTAATGAACAGCTTGCATGCAGAACTCTCCTATTCAGTTATTATTACAAGTTATCACTGGTAATACAAATAACACATTCACATGCTGCTCCCTACCTATGCAGATAAGAATTAGATGCTCAACTTTACTTCCCTGTTTGCAAATTCAGGTTAAAGAAAATCAACACCTTAGGAATCTAATTATGAGATGCAATAAAAAATAATTGTAATAAACTATGTGCATCAACCTTGATCAAAAACATTCCCCTAAAATAAATAATTAACTCCTAAAAATATTTTTACTTTGTATTTTAGCAGAAAACTTGCTGTTGTGTTGCTGTAGGGAACAAGTTGATAGATGTCTGGCATCAGTGGCTTCCTACACCAAATTTATTAGTTATTATTAGCAGAAGTCTCAGCTATTTATCCTATGTTCTAATACAATCACTTCCCAATGCAGCGTGCTAAAAGGTAAAGAAAAAAAAAGAATCTTTCTGAAAGGTGCTGCAGGGCATCACCATCCTTGCTTGTTTGGAATTCCAGTCGTTTTCAACTGTAGGTGGGGCAAAGAAAAGGGTTTTAAAGGTGGTGGAGTAGCCTAGTAACTCACTTTGTGCACAAACAACTTCCAACTTCCACCTCATGGGAGGAATCCAGTTTGCTCCCTGGGAAGCAGACACTTCAGTGCTCACCTCCTGATGGTTCCAAAGTGCAATATAAGGACACGTGTGATGTACCCAGCAGAATGAATCAACACTTGGGGTGTTTTAATCTCATGATAACATCACATTGAAAGCAGCATCTCTGTTGACAAGTTAAATGAAAGATTAACTTGATTACACTCACTATGTAAAATTTACTTCCTGATTAATTAATAGATTAGACACTTCCACTTCATGTTTAAATGCCTGATAATGATCTTGTGCTCATAGAACAAATCACTGATTTATATACACACAATCCAAACTTCATTTTTCATGTGACAGATTATTTTCTTCCTTTTCTTGCCACATAATTTGCAAACTATACTACAAGTATAGTTGCTTGTTTTACTTGGTTTTTGGCATCAGATTACTCTTCCAAGGAATATTTTGGCAACTATGTTCCTCAGCCATCTTCCTTATCAGGTTTACATGACAGCATATCACAGAAAACACCCTCTATTTAAAAAAAATACCCTGTTAGCAAGTTAAAAAATGAAAATGGAGCTATTGTTTTTAAAGAGGGGTTTACAAAACCATCTGGAAATCCTGCAATCAATTTTTAAATACCATTGTGAGGGTGGTTTATTTTAATTTACGTCCTTCCTTCTGGTACAACAACACAGTGCTGGTCTGAAAGAAGTTATTGTCCAAGTTCAGGTGATTGCAAAAAAGTGAAGACCCTCCTTAAAATAACAAATATGAAAAACAATCTAAGAGCTATACAAGGGACGAGATATTTTAAAATGTGGAACCTTAGTGAAAACAAGGAACATCTCCAGTTCCCAAGCTCTACCAAGTCACAATCCACCTCTGCAATTTCTCCCGAGGTCTTTACCTCGATGACCTCACAAGCCCTGTGCAGAGAACTGGTTGATAAATGACACTCCAAATAAAAATGTTGGAAAACCTCTAGCAAAGCACACAGTTATTCCTGCCAAGTGATGATGCAATGCTCTTCTATTGCAGTATCAGGTCAAATGGAATTTTTTCTGTTTATCTTCCAAGTTACTGCCACTCACAAGAGTAAATATCTAGTCTATAAATACCCATTCTGCTAATATGTCCATTATATTAGAGGGAAAAAGCTACAGAAAAAATCTCTTCCTATTGAAGTTAGATCCTTTATTCTTCTAATATACTCTCTTTTTACTGGGTGTCTAACTCCTTCCTTCGAGCACCTGCAGAGGGCCATCCAAGGACAGCTTGTCTTTATGGTCCTACTACATCTATTGTGGCAGCAGTCTTGGATGATGTGGGTTTTGCAGGGTTTGTAGAATTCATTAGTCAAAATGATGCAAAGAAAGCAGTTCTCTGCTGCTTGTTTGGTGTTTTAAAATAGTTGGATGGCCTCAAAACACTATTTCTGGGAGACACAAATAGCTTCTAATGGACAGAGCACATGCTTGCAGCAATGAAGGAATCATCACACCATTTCCTTATTCTCCACCCTAACAAAGAACTTCTTTCTTGACCTTCCTGTTGACCCTCAGACTCTGAAAACAGAGCTGAAGAGAGCAAACAGACCCAAACAGAGCAAAGAGCTGATCAATACTTGGAACCCTTCATCAGAAGAACTCTATATACATGCATTAGAAATGCAAACACCTGCTACAATCCTGAATGCAAGGCCTCAGAACAAAAGAATGAAAAGTTCAAGGTGACTTGGGTAAAAATCACAGTGGAGTGTGCAGCACCTAAGCCTGGAAACACCCACATCAGAGCAGCCAGAGCTGCTGGACCTCCCCCCAAAGCCTCCCCCCAGCCCTGCAACTTCCCAGCTGAGACTGCACAGGCAGCCTTTGCTAAGCTCAGTCCAACTCCAAACTCTACTTATCTTTTTCTTTCTAAACCATCCCCAGGACAAGACTAGAACCTCATTTGAAACGTAAAGGCTGTATAATAAAATTTAGAAAGAACATATGGTACAAATATCAAGCGTGAACATCTCTTCCCATCTTGTAGGTTTCAAAGGCTGTGCAAACAGCACTTTTCCCTCGGTTTGATCCTGCAGCCAAAATGAGTCATCTGTGAACAATTATGGCTCTGGCAGGGGCCTGGCTGTTTGAGAATGAAAGGAAACACTTTATTATTGAAATGAACAGTATGCTAAGCCAAGGGGCGACTGCAGCAGAGAAATTTTAAGAGTCCTTTGTCCTCCTTCTGCCAGCAAAATCGAAAGCACTGGATCCAGCACTCTGGTAACACCTCCTGTGAGGATGCACAAGGCAGGAGGAATGAGCTGGGGAGATGAGCAAAGATGTACAGGGCAGGAAAAGAAACACAGGGCCTTAAAGCAGGAGGCCTGGCTTGAGAAAGTGTTGGTTATTCCTGGCTTAGTTCTCCCAGAGGAGCTGTGAACATATTAAAGAACATAGAGTCAGAGGCCACAGAACTGAAATTTGAAACTACTGTAGGATGTTTGTTGGGAGTTTGGTACTGGCTGATTAACAGGCTCTTCTGAAAGGGGTGAAGGGAATTCCCCTTGAGGAGAAAAAAATAGCAACATAACAATTTAGTAGGCACACTGATCTTCCTCTCTGCAACCCGTTTTCAGCAGGGATACTGCTACACCTGGCTTGGATGCCTACAGCCAGGAGGGGACAGGTAAGATCTCTGAAGTTGGAAGGGTAACTTTTATGTTTTGTATTTGTCTTGGCAGTTGAGGGAGAGTTAGTGCTCAGCCTTGGCAAAGCCCAGATTCTCCTTTCTTCAGGGAGCCTGGCAGATTAAAACCACCACACTTCTTGCATTAGGCTGAATGCAGAAGACTCCAAAACTCCTATAACTTAAAGGATTTTGGAGGGTCCTGTTTAGTTCATTATACAAAGGCACTTTGCTCCTACCAGAACTCATTAGGGTCAGACGCACAGATTTCTTCCAGCACCACATCTAAACAAGACAGTCTGGCAAACACTGACAAATCCAAAGTGGTAAAATACGGAGCAGCAATGCTGAAAACAGACACCAGGAACAGGAATTTCCCAACATTCCCCTTCTTTGCAAGCCCATGGAGTAGCCTGTGGTTACCTTTACATAGTATGTGGTAATACTACACAGAAGGCATCTTGTTACAGCCAGAGTCATCTGGAACCTAATTCTGGCAGCAATCAGAGTGCTTTTTTGTTTAGGTCACGTCACTCCTAAACTTCACACCGAAACACACAGAGCTGTGTATAAATCAAGATAACACAGGGGATTGTGGAGGTTTTGCTGATGGTGTCATGCTTTACTTTGCATGCATTAAGTGTACACCTCTTGTCAACTTGTCTCAACTTTTCTGAGCTTTCCTAAAGAAAAAAAAAATAACCTTAGTTAAAGTATAGGAACACTTCAACTATTCCAACAGGAATCAGATTGATTCAAATTAAGCCATATCAAACAAAGAGAACTGCAACGCTCCCAGCCTGTGCTGAGCACGCAGGAAAAACATTTGTTGTGTACACGGAGCAAGGATCACGGGAGAAGCGAGGAAGCCCTTTTACAGCTCCAAATGCCAGGAAGGCTGAGTGCCGTGTCAGCATTTTCCCCTCCAGTGGGATGCGGTGCTGCAGACAGCCCTGCAGCCAAACTCAGCTTGGAGGAAAGTTCCCTCTGTCACACCCAGGCGACAGCCCAAGTGTCCCACACAAGGCTCTTCCCTCGGGACAAGGCTGGGTTTGCAGGTGGATCACTGCTGCTGGGCCTCCACGGCACCACAGGGACACTCGTGTTCTTCTAGAGATCCCCGCGGTGGTTTGAGCCTCATCAGAAACACCAAAGAGGACAAGGAGGGCACCGGCTTGGGAAGGAGAAGGGGGAGGAAAAAGGGGAAGGGGAAAGGGGAAAGGGGAAAGGGGAAAGGGGAAAGGGGAAAGGGGAAAGGGGAAAGGGGAAAGGGGAAAGGGGAAAGGGAAGGAGAAGGAGAAGGAGAAGGAGAAGGAGAAGGAGAAGGAGAAGGAGAAGGAGAAGGAGAAGGAGAAGGAGAAGGAGAAGGAGAAGGAGAAGGAGAAGGAGAAGGAGAAGGAGAAGGAGAAGGAGAAGGAGAAGGAGAAGGAGAAGGAGAAGGAGGGGAAGGGGAAGGGGAAGGGGAAGGGGAAGGGGAAGGGGAAGGGGAAGGGGAAGGAGGGGAAGGGGAAGAGGAAGGAGAAGGAGGAGAAGGGGAAGGAGAAGGGACAGGGGAAGGGACGAGGGAAGGGGGACGAGGGAAGAGGGAAGAGGGAAGAGGGAAGAGGGAAGAGGGAAGAGGGAAGAGGGAAGAGGGAAGAGGGAAGAGGGAAGGGGAAGGAGCAAGGACAGGGGCAGTGTCCGTGTCCGGGCTGTCCCGGGGCTCCGGAACGGTTCTGCTGCCGCCCGCAGGACGGAGCCGTCTCGGCTGCACTGGCAGCTCCCTCCCTCCCTCCCTCCCTCCCTCCCTCCCTCCCTCCCTCCCTCCCTCCCTCCCTCCCTCCCTCCTCTTTTTGCTTCGGGACATGTGTTTTTTCCCCAGAAAATAACCCGCCCCTTGCCAGGGAAATCAGTCCCCAGAACCCACGTTAACCGAATATGTATCTGGTTACGTTTCTTCACAAGATCTGCTTTCCTCTTAAAAAAAATCCTTTCTGCAGAGCTTAGTGAAATTTTTTGTTACCCTTCCCTCCCCCCTCAAGTAACTGAAACACCATGGCCAGGCCTCTCCTACTTGTTATTTTAGCTGAATAAACTTTGCCTGTGGAATTAAAAATAGCCTAGGAAAATAAACACAAGGCCATACTCTGCAATTGCTGTGTACAGGCATTTTCATGCACAGATGCTGAAGAACATTAAAAAAAAATTACCTCCGTTTTACTTGGTCAGAAATCCCAGTGAAGCAGCCACGTGAGTTAGTTACTCAAGGCTTCAACACTTCCAACTTCAAAAAAAAAAAAAAAAAAAAAAAAGAAAACCCACCCGCAAACCCTTCTGTTTTGGAATAATATTTAAATGAGACATATGCAAGGCAAGGGAATAGTCCAGGTGAGACAGCAACAGCAGAGGCAGGGGCAAAGCCACACATTTACCCATGTCTGGGGCTCTTGGGACTGTGAGCTGCACAGAATCAGCTCCATCACTCATGGGGGCTGCACCTGAGGCTGGACTGTCCAGACTTACAAAGGGGTAAAGCTGGTGCTTTTGGCTCACACTGTATTTTCTTTTTCGCTAATGAGAAAGGAGTCAATTCTGAGAAATGCTGAGCAGTCTGAGGTCAAATTAGCAAAACTCTAACACACGTGCTTAATTTCAAGACTATGACTACATGAAGTCTAAACACCAGAGGTTTCATTACTTCCATCTGTAACAACCTACAGTCCTAGGTAAGCTCAAATTCTTTCATCCAAATCAGTTCCTGGCCAAGACAAAGGTTTTACAACACTGTCTGGTAACTTTCCCAACCTTTTTTTCCAAAAAGCGGATGTGGACTTAGTAATTGATAATCCAATGAGTGTATTATTTTAATACATGCAAGTGACTCAAATGTGCCCGGGAACAATCCATCCCAGAGTCCCAGATAGAACTGAATGTATGAAATATACCTTTGCTTACAGAAATACTTTGGATGCAACCAATAACCCCATACAAACCACGTCCTGTGCCCAAGGTAGCCCTTTGACAAGTAGTGTGTGACTCCAAGATGAGAGCAGAGGACCAGAGGTCTGAGTTGCAGTGCCCCAACCCTGCCTGAGTCACAGCAGCACTTGGAGCAGACTTCAGGGTATGTTTTCCATACTAAAAAGGCATCAGAGAAATACTAAAGCTCACCAGTTCTGTGGCTTATTGCTGCAACATACTCTGAGGGCCTTGGTTTGAACGAGGTAAGAATCAAGGACTTGCTCAGTGTTTTCTGACCAGCAGACAGAGCAGCTTCTGCTCTAAGTTATCCCCCAAACCCACTGTCACCTGATGCCATTACCAGACAATTTTCCCCTTGGTCCCTCTGTGTGTTTTTTGGCATGGCCTGCCCTATCTCCAGCCCTGCTCTCAGTCACTCACCCTGGGGAAGGACCCTGACCACCCCTCACCTGTATTGGGGATGCTCAGAGGACTTCCCAAACGTGGCAAAGAGGACTAAGGAAAATCTCACCAAGAGAACAGGAGAAGAGAAGGTGGTAGAAGCTGCTGGCTATCTGCCAAGTCTCTCCACTCTGTTTTTTTCATTTTTAGTTTCTGCTCTTTGCTGGAAAGTTTCTACTTATGCTCTGGTTTCCATGGCAACTGCATTTCTTGCCTTTCTTCTCTAGCATTAAATTTTTTATTTGATTTCCCTTCTTCCCAAGACATGACTTTCTTTTCCTTTTGAAAAAAATAATTAAGTGTTGTCGTGTCTTTGGTTGGTTATACTTTTAAAGGAGACGAGAAAGACTTTACTCTCAATCTGATGGGGAATCTGTACCTAACAGTGGCACAGAGATAATCTTCCAATGTCAGGGGATTCCCTTGCAGAATTTATCATTTACCATAACTATTGTGCATGCAACGAGGTTATGACATGTAAGAGTTCCAGATGCTGTGGAAACCAACATTTTTCAAAAACTCACTGACTGTTTTTATAGACCAAACCTAGCCATTTTTTTGTAACTAAACATTCTAATTTTTTTTTTTTTAAGCATTACCTGTGATTCCTGAGCAGTGTTAGGAGAATACATAATATTTTAATAATCGTAACTGCACTAGGGAGGTGGTCATCAGTTCCAAACTGTAAGAGAATTCAAATATTTTCACTGACAATCCTCTCACTTGGCTGAGAGGGATACTAGGGTGGGTGGCAACCTAAAGGGACTCTTCCCTTATTAGTGGCTAATTAGCTGAAGGCAGTGTCCTCTACATCCTCACATGAAGTACATGGAGACAAAACCCTCAGAACTCCTCAAGCTTGAGATAATTGATTTTTCTTGCCTTTGCCATGTTGGAAATGAATTAATTTGACAACCTGAATTAATTTGAGAATGAAAGAAGTCATCAGAATAGCAAATCTGGATTAGATTTAGCCATTTGTTTTTTCCAAGCTTTAAGTTCATCGTAAACAGAAATAGTTTACATGCTGCAAAGCACTAAAATAATATGGATTTTCATGCAATTTTACTATGAAAGGTTCTCTCTACATCTAAATTCTCCAGCACATTCAGGCCATAAACTGACCCTTCTGTACAGCTGTAGATTACAAGGTTTTTAGTCTTATCTCTGCCTGGTGGGATTTCACAGTAAATTCTTTCAGGACTGAATAATTAAAAGCAGCAAAACCACAGCATTTGGCTCACATGGCAACACAAACAAATCTGTCCATGGGTACTATCTTGTTTGCAGCACATGTGCATAGATTTACATGTAGGATTGAGGCTTAGTCCTCTGTTTAGATTTCTTATTATTCACTACCCCAAGCATAAGGTAAATTATGAAAAGACTGAAACTGGAACAACTTTAAGAGCGAACAGATCTTATGATCATCCTAAATAATTTCATTAACTCCATCTTACATATTTTAGATTCTTACTACTCCAAATACTGAAGTGAAATGGGTAAGAAGTGAAGAGTCCAGACTTGTACTTGGTTCCTCCACTTCTTGAATTCTCTCCTTCAATGAATATCTGGGTCAGGAATTCATAGGACCTTATAAAAATCTAGCAATGTTCCATGTCTTTGGCAGCCAGGCTATTTTAATTGTTAGATATTAAATATACCTGCCAGGATCTGTGTAATAAAATCCCATTACAACACACATTGTGCATGAACTCCCTATTGAGTGGCTCAGCTGCAGCCCAGCTCCCCAGGTCACCTACAAGTCAGGAGAAAAGTTTTACATAGCTGAGTATGCACACACACACACACACACACACACGTATTTTCTTCCCTTGGAGCTGACAGGATTAGGGATTCAAAGAATTGCAGCCATAATGTGTCTTTTATGAGGCTACACACAGGCTCCATGTCTCCACTGTTCCAATTCCCAGAACAGGGATTGATTCAGACAGACAGCAGCTTACTCAGCTGCTGTGCTGAAGTGAGAACATCCAGGCAGCCCCTTGCTCATCTTCCTTTGATTTAATGATTTGCTGGCCAGACTACAGAGAGCATCTCAGTAACTCCTGCACCAGCACAGCATGATTTGTTGGTTGCTGTTCCTCATCTGTAATTGCAATGAGGAATGCTCATCAATCATTACAGCTTTCACATAGGATGTTTTGAGATCCAGCAATGAAGAGGCTTCAACCTGGCATATCTTTATGAAAACATTCTGATCTTGCAATAAAGATCTAGAAGCTACCCAAATGAGAAGCCTCAGAGCACCAGGCACCCACCTGCTCCCTGACCTTAAGGTGCACATCCACTCCCCCACTGAAAACAAAGAAGATCCTTCCACTTACTGCAGGGGCTGCAAGTAAAATTTGCTTATCTTCATTGCTGCAGTCATTAGCACCAAATTGTCAAAATCAAAATGTTGCTGATGTTGCTGGTGTGACTGACTTGCCAGGAGGAGAGGACACTCCATTCACCCTACTGACCTTCCCTATTAAATTTAATTCTTGCTCCATTATTACTTTCTGTACTATATTAAAGTACACATCTTACCCAGCAAAGAAGCTTGCAGAGGATGAAAGTGCTACCTTCAGTGGCTGTAATTCCTGTTTTCATCTTAAGTGATCCATAACTACAGTTTGACAAGAAAATGTCCTTTTCACAGTCTCTGTGTCTGAACTATGTGATCGCCATTAAATATTCCCTCACCTCTAGGAAGAGCAACCTCAAAACCACCATCAGTTAGGTCCTCAGTGGGACAACAGAATCCCAGGAATTAAAACCAGACTGAACTGGGATTCCTTGGTAGCCACTCTGTATCTCTGCAGTCCTTATCACCCTCATTATTGCCTCAGCCAAATCTTAAAACCTTTTCCTTGTGCTGTTAGGATCACACCTTCCCAATAATGTCCATATTTGAACTGCTCTCATTAATTCCCCAGAGCCTAACAGAACACAATCTTAACTCAATTTATTGAGATGATTAAAATTCAGAAAACAAGCTTCTCTGTGCTCCATAAAGCACAGCAAATTTATTTGCTGCAGTCAGTAAAACTCTGCTGCCTAAAGCTGTGCAGTAGCTCAGCAGAGCTTGAACAGTAACTGCAGGACCCTTGAAGCTGAGCCTTTTGGATAATCAGAGCTGTTTGCAGCCCCAGGGGCCAGGGCAAACACAACACAGGTCAGAGTGGCTTCTACACCTGTAGCAGCAAAAAATAAAATAAATAAATAAAAAAATTTCAGAGAATAGAAGCTTAGAAATTGTTTGGAGTTTATGATCAGTCTGTTGTATTCAGCTGGTAGATATCATCTTGTTCTCCTGGTTACCAGGAGTGGCTAAGTTGGAAGTCAATGTTAGCCCTGGGTATTCTTACAGAGAAATCAAGGAACCCTATGGCTTTAAAGGTTCACCAAGGAACAACTAACAAGGCACCAATATACTGAGACACAAGATGCACACTAGAGAAGCTTTGAGTTTTCAAATGGGACACTGACAAAGGGGGACAAGCACTGGTCTGTCCCTCCCAGGGTCTGTCACACCATGGAAGTGACAGTGGAGACCCCAAGAGCTCCTGGGAAGCAACTCTGGCAAGTTCAGTGAAGCCTGAGAGTTACTCTACCTGGATTCAATGTCATTGGCATTCCCAGATGGAATACAGAAATCCAGTGCATGTTAGAAAGTGTTTCTAGGCCAGGAATGGTTTTTGAAACAACTTCTTGAATGCAACTTCATCAAGGTACATTAAGGAGTCTGCAGGTTACACAGTTGTAATTTTAACCAATTATTCTACCAATAATTGTGGCTATTTTTTAAAACTGCTCATTTATATGATCTACTACTTTAAGTTTCTGTAACCAAAGAAAAAATAGAATGGATTTTTTATCCACCAAATAAAACCTCAGCTGGAATCACCACAAATCTGCAAAAAAGACTGCAAGCATTTGGATACATCACATTCAAGCCCTAATGCATGTATTTATTCAATAAGATCACTTTATTGAAAACGGATCACCAGAAAAGCAGCTTGAATTCAGACTGCCTCAAAGATGAGATGTCACACTAGAGATTCTTTCCAGTTACTTCAATAACAATCAGTTGTATAATGTTAAATTTGAGAGGTAATTAAGTGACTTTAGAATACAGTTGGTCTGAATACCAATCAGCTTGTATGATACCCTGAACAAGCACTACAGGCAGGTGATAAATTGCAAGAGTAATACAAGAGAGTAACTTTCTGCTGAGTCACCCTTTACTGCTCCAGCACTGTAAAAAATATCCTCTGCTTTCATCACTAATAAAGCACAGGATTAATTTCTCAAAATAAAAGAGGACTTGAAACTGTGCCCAGGGAGTGCACCACGCTGGCTTTGCACTGCTTTCTCCTATTTTTTTGCCTACAATGGCACCTCAAACCCATTGCAAGATATTTCTCTAAAAATTTCTAGATACTTCTCTAGTTGTACCACACGTAGGTTTCCTCCAGGTCTCTTCCATCCCAAAGTGGGTGGTCAGGACCTGCAGACCACAGCAAACACTCTGGTCACAATAGTGCTATCAGAACACTTAAACTGATGGCCAACAGCACTATAGATGTCATTTCTTTGACTGGATTATGATAAAGAGTAGTTCAAGTTGTGCAGATTCAGTCAAGCAATGGAAATATTTCAGACTGGCATCCAAACCTTTCAGATGTGTAGTGCTGGCCTGGAAATCTCCAGGGACTTCCAGGCAGTTCTGCTCCAGCTCAAACAAGAAGAATCCTGGGCTTGTTATTATTAACAGCTGGAAAGCTTTATTTCCCTGCTCTCCAGTAAGAACGATTCCAGCTTCTCCCTGAATCTCATCTTTATAGAACATGCAAGTTTTTGCACAGAGAATAGCTGTGCATGTTTTCATCTTGGCAGTTCTCCAGAAATTTGCTTCAAGACATAAAGAAACCATACGAAGTTTCTAGGAAATCTTAGATGATGTCACATTGTCATTACCCCCTCTGATGAGCCGTGGCAGGGCTCTGACACCAGGCTACCTGCATTCTCCTCCTCTTTCCAAATAACTTGCTCGTGAGCTGGAGAAATCCAAACTAATCCTCTTTAGAGAAATCCAAACACAACTGACAAGGTTGCCACCAATTCATAGCCAGAGTATTTAAAACCTCCTAGGCAAGCATCCAGCCCTTTGGGCAACACTGCAAGAAAACATGGGAGAAAGAGGCAAACTCAACAAACAGAGGAACCACTCAGCAGCCAAACAGCTCCATGCCAAGCAGAGGATTTGCCCAGCAAAACTCATCCTCCAGCCTGGCCATGGGCAGCACCAGCACTGCACAGCCCTGGACTTCAGATTTCTGCCCTGAGCCTGGAGACCTCACCTCTAGCTTTGACAAATAAGCTGTATGGCCATGGGCAACCCCATTAATCTTCCTGACCTTTAGTTCCTGCTTTGTGGGCTTAAGAAAATAACTCTTTCACTTTCTAGAGCATCGTGCCAGCTGTGGATGAAAACAATGAAGGAAAGAAGAGGGTCTGGATGTTGTTGGTGATTGTCAGAGAGTCTGAAAGGTGCTTGATCTCCCTACCAGTATCTTCCTGCAATACCTCCCCAGGTGAGAATACATTTGGTCTGCCAAGAGATTCCCCCAGCTCTCTAGGGCAAAGCATGCCAGGTAATGAGGGCAGGATTTACAGCCTGGGCTGAACCATCTCGTGTGAGAATATTCTGACTGCAGAGCTAAGGAATTAGCTCAACATAATCATGGAGTTAATTTTTTTGCTAAGAAAAGCAAAGCCAAGACAAGGACTGACTCCAAAGATTACACAGTGTGTGGTCTTCGCATCTGAAGAGCTCTGCAAAGCCCTCGCTCCTGTTACATAAATTACTTTAACAAAGTTAAATTCAGAATAATATTTATAAAGCTAAACTGTGCGGAGCCTTTTGCAATCACCTGGGCACAGTCACCTCATTCACAAGAATGAGCTGTAAATTCTGCTAATTAGTGAAACATTCAGAAGAGGAAGAGAGGTTTTTTGTGTAATTTTAAATGGATCCCCAATGAAGAAAAGAACTGGGGAAACAAAATTACAGAATTCCTGTGAACGCTCCTTCCAAAATCTAACCTATCTGTTGTTGCATGTGAGTAGCATAAAGGTTAAAGTACCACAACTAGGAAATTTAAAACATTTCATTTTTATTGTGGGACCCCTTTCACATCTCCACAATGATTAAATATAATGCTGAAAGGCATCTTAAGCACCAAACCTGACCATACAAATGAAGCCTGAATGAAGAAACCATAATTTTGTTCTCAAGAGACAGCCCCACCTATGAATCAGTCCCTCTATTATAATTTACCTTTTTCTTAAAAATAAAATTTCTTTGTGTTTGTGGTTTTTATAAAATACAAAGCTAAACAACACAATGAGATACAGGATTCACTTTGTATCCTTTGGGGAGTAATTTTTAAAAAAATGTTCAGCTCTAGCCTACCTCTAATGCATATTTCAATCAGTAGCAAATTCCTGTGCATTATTCATGCAAGAGAGTACCTGCTGAGCACTTGGTACTCCTAGGAAGCAATAGGTAGTACAAGTATAAAATATCATTATTTGTTAAGTTTGTGGTTTTTCCTGTACCACCTGCCATGGAAAAGCAGAACATCTGGCTCTCTCATAAACAAAGATCTTGCATATCAGGTATGTTACCCTGTTTTATAGAGAGCTGACAGATGTGTAACTTTACAAGCTACATTTCCACCTGTCCAACAACATGGGACCTTCTTTGACCACTGCATGCACTAGCCACAGGGCACTCCTAACTAGCCAAAAGAAGTTAGGAGAGCACAGCAGGGGAGGTGCCTGGCTGTGAGCTGATTTCCCATATTTCAACTCCAGTTCTGTACTGATGTGTATGGGAAATACAAGAAAGGTATTATTCCAGGTTTTAAAACAAATCATAGGATTTGAAGGTTAAGTACAGGAAATCCTGTATTAGGTGTGACATCTGGCAGCTTTTATTTACGGATGGATGATGAGAAGGAAGAAGTAAATGAGTTCTCTGTAGTCACAGAACAAAACTGTGGACAAGTCGACAGGACTAGGCTGTAGGACATAAACCACCCAGTTACCTACAGCACTGCTCTTCTCCATCTGTCCTTACCTAATCTTGATGTTTCCCTCTTCCTCTGCAGCTCAGAGGGTGCTCTGCATTTTCTTTATTGCTCACAGCATTTCAGTGTATACAGGAGGGGTCCTATCAAAAACTACTTGTAGGCTTTTCACCTGACTTCTTAGTTCAGATGATGTCAAGCTAAGATTCCATGAAATTATAATCTTCTTCAGAAGTCATAACACGAAGTGTCCAGGCTTTTGTATGACTCAAACCTTTTGCAGCCCACCCCTGATACCTGTAACACAGCCCTAAGGGCTTTAAACTATCAAGGAATCTACTTGTGTTTCAAATCTTTCTGGTTTCCATGAGATTATTTGCACAGACATTACACAGTTATGATACTTGGCACACAAACCTCCATTAACAGGAGTGATGTGCTGTCTAAAATTAACTATGTATTTGTTTTCTCTTCAGTTTCTATAGAACATGAGGAATGATGCAGATGGCTGACAGCAGTGAGATTATAGTGATAGCTGTAAAATTTGATGACTGTTATCAAAAGCATCGTATGGCTTACGATAGCAAGTAGCAATTAAGAAAAAAGATAAAAAAAGATTTCCAGGCTTTCCCTGGACAGGACAGTTTGCAAAACAATTTTGTCATCACTCTTCACAGAGTACTGTTTGCAAAAGCAATTTTCAACCTGACTTGATTTTAACATTAAGCACTGATCCCCACTTACCATGAGAAATAAGTATTTTAAAGGAATGTATCTTAGGGAACTCCCTGTGCACTAGAGAGTGGTAATGGCAAGGGACTTTAAAGCCAGTTTCATACTAAAAGACTTAATAAAATAAGAAGATCACTACTTCAAACCTTAACAGATAGTGGCTATCTGAAATAATTACTGGAATAAATCTGGGAATGAAATAAATGTTCTGTGAACTCCCCTGAATCAATAACAACGAGAGACTTCAATCTGAAGGTGGTAATTTTACTGCTCAGGAAACCAAGGCAGTGAGAAACTGCATTTATCTGAGACCAGTGCTAAGCTCCTTGCTCCTCTATCTCTGGACTAACTTCAGATGGATCACTGCTTCCCCAGGACAAGAGAAATGTTTTTTGCATTGTGTTATATTGGGGGAGGCACAAAGCAAGCTGAATGCACTGACTTTCTACCACTTTCAACTGTAATAAGACTTTGTTCCACCTCTATAGATGAAATAAGAATCCAGCCTGTACAAGACTGATATCCACAACCTTCTATCACAGAACCTCCCTCTTCAAACTCCTCCTGAGAATTCCCTTTGCTCTTTACCAAGCTGCAAAGCTCTCTTATTCCTCTTCTCGCTCTTCTGAATCACCACAACTTTTTACAAAGTAAGGAAAAACCTGCGGTCAGGCTTTAAGAGATTTGTGTTAGATATTCCCTTAAGGAAAGTGCTCAGTCCTGAACACCCTTCCCATTCCAGGCTGTTGTCAGCCTTGCAGCTTGGATCCTGAAGGGGTTTTCTCAACACTGCAGGAGATCTTCACCTTTTTAGCATGACAGGGTGACAAACAGCCCAACAAGCTGTTAACCTGCTCTTTCTTCCTGAAACATCTCATTCCACCCATAAAAATGTCTTTATCACTACCTTGAAAATGTAGCTGTTGGAATATCCTCTTCTTCCTTCTTTTCTACAGCTACAATGTCATTCATCACTCTCAGGAGGAAAGTTTGTGTCATCTTCTGATACCAGCAGGGTTTTTTTAAGTGGGGTAGGGGTAGGGGTAGGTGCTGGGCTTTGCTTTTAGAGATAAAGCCATGTGGAAAAAATTAAAGGAAAACTGAAGAAACTATTTGCACTAAGATATGGATTTTTCTGTAAGATTTTTTTTAAGAATAGACTTGTTCTCTCTTACTCCCCCCCCCAAATTCACCCACACAAACTGTATTAAAAGCACAAGCTTGCATATATTATCTGTGTTCTCAATTTCTTTTTAATCCTATTAATAATTATCTCTATTTCTCCCAATTAATGCTATACCCAGCAGCCATTTCATATCCTGCAGCCTGAAAAACACACTGCCCTAATCTAAACCTTTTAGTTGAAGGTACTACACACATCTAAAACATTACCTCCTCCAGACAATTCTTTCACAGAATCAGAGAACTGCTCAGGCTGGAAAAGACCTTCAAGATCATGGAGTCCAGAAAAACCTTGATTTTACTCCCAAAATTCAGTTCTTCTGCACTGTCCATAAACAATTTAATCTTAGTTCTATTAGACATGTGGTTGCAGAACAAAATTAAGTACAAGACTCATTTCAACTGACATCATTATTTGTCTCCAGTTCTGTGCTACTTAATTAAAAATTAAAGTCTCAAGACAAGGAAGGTTCTTCCCATGCTGAGGTGAGGATCAGAAGCTGAGAACGTGGGACTTCAGATGGAAACACTGGAAGAAAGACACTTTGGAATATTATGGCAGACCATCCCTTTTAGATTTCCTTATTATTTGGTATATAGTTATATATCTCTAATAAAGTTCATAGCATACATGTAATATCTACAAAGATTTATTCTTTGAAATATTAAGGAATCTCATCCTTAAACAAGACCTTTAAAATGCAACAGCTTTATACTGCACAGTGCACTTCATGTTTAATCTCCAGTCTTTACTGAAGCACCTCTGGCTCTTCCAGCTTCATCCTTAGCCTTGAAGGCACAAAATGACCCCAGCAGTTTGCCAAGTGACAGTCCCCACTAATGGGAACCCCAAAAAGAAAAGCCCTGAGCCCTGACTCAATCCTTACAAAGGAGCTGTAAATCTTTGGTTCATGGCTGAGAGGATTCTAATGTAGTTATGCCTCATAAATAAATAAATGCTAAATACATACATTAATAAATGTTAAACTAATAAATTCAAAGAAGTATCACCACTGTTACATATTCTTTTAGCAGCACAAAATACAGGTATTTTTTTTCCTGCTAATAGGAACAGCATTGCTACTGACACACTAAAAGTCAAAGGCTTAAACATTACAACTTTGTAAAGAATTGCTATCTATAAAAGACAAGTTTGGAGGAAGAAACACACAGGAAGATCAAACTACCTGAATTTTCTTTGGGAAACGTTTTATTCTGTAGAAAAATCTGATTACGACCATTCAAAAGCTCTTAATGTAATTTCCATACAGCTCTGGCTACAGCTTTTTCAAGACAAGATTCCCAAGACTGAAGGAAAGAGAAGTTATTCATTTGTAGTCTCTGTCCCAGTGACTGTCCAGTGTTCCCAGCAGCAGAGGTCTGGGATCCTGGGTCAGGGACACTAAAACCAACCCACACCACAGTGAGGTCAGCAGCACAAATCTCCTGGGAGAAAACCAGCAGATGTGGGCATAACACCTTGGGAGAAAGAAGGACTTTCAAAATTTCTATGCGTAAATTCCAAATTAAACCTAATTTTGCTGATTTTCGCTTCCACGGCTTCTCTGGAAAATGGTTTCATGTAGGCTGAAACAGAAACCAGGAATTCTCTGTCTACTGTGCTTGCCACCAGGCTGTCCCAGTTTCTCTGAAGTCTTTTTCCAGTTTTGACTCTCTTCTGTTTAAAACACTGGCTTCTAGGCTTTATCTGACCTAAATGAAGGCAAGATAACAATTTTTTAATCTTGATTTTTTTTTTAAATCTTGATATTATCTTGATTTTTTTTAATTTTGGACAGCCTACTGGCAAGCACCAGGAATGATGAGATCATGGCAAGAGGCGGCATCTATTCAGAGGAGCTCAGAGCCAGCAAAAATACTCCCAACACCACAAAAATAGTTCCTATTACATTTTACTCCTTGGCAGAGGAATATTAGATTATATAAAAGGCAATAGAAATAGCTAGCACAGATACATACAAAGTACCTTAATGCTAAAGGTAGTGCCTCAGTACTCTGGCTCCCATCTGCAAACTGGAAACCTATATTCTAGGTAGGTCAGATTTGTCTTCAGCTGAAGTTCCCTAAAAATTTACTGATTTAGACCCCAGGCACCAGGTGTGGCAAAGGGAACCACATTCTTTGTGAATTAAGTGAGATTGAACTGCCAGGGAAAGTCTGGCAACTTAGGCAGAGTTGTGGTGAAGGAGAAGAGAATCTGTGTGGAACCCTGAAATGGAGCTGGAAATGCACAAGAGCTTTGCTGCTTTGTAAGAGTGGGCACTTGAACAAAAAAGGACTCCTCCTGTAGGATAAATTACATTTCTTCATCTTCCAGGAAACAAATAACCTGCTCTGCTGGAAGAAACAAACAAAAAAACCTCTAACAAACGAACAACAACAAAAAACCAGCACAGAGATTTTTGACATTGATATGGACAGGTGAATGATGCTCTCCACAGCAAAATGACAAATGTCCTTCATGATTTTTTAAGGGATGTGGGCAAGGAGGAAGACCATGGAGCCAAAGGAATGGCTCAGGAGCTAACATGGAACACAGAAGATCCAATGCAACCACTGTATAGTGATAAAATATGCGTGACCCCAGGGATAAATTCAGCTCCCCTTTGTAACAACAGGATAACAGCACCACAGGTAAGCTCCCATGAAGGTACCTGGATTAGAGGTTGCAGTATTGATGATCACACTAGCAAACAAAAAGTGCTTTGCAGTTATACAGCATCACATCAAAAGGAAATATTAACCAGTACTAAGCTGTGGAGAGCTTTATTGAGGGATCCATGTAACCCTCCATAGGAAGGTTGGATGTTAAGTCCCTGAGCAATAAATTCTACTCATGCAGAAATATATATCACAGTTAGCCCACTGAGCCAAGTAACTACTGAGTTTAATGAGGGTGAAGTTCATAAAACATAAGAAGTTTGTCCCCTCTGATCAAAAAATTAACACGTTTTTTATGATCAGCTGGTGTTTGATGTGAGTGTGCAGATGTGCACAGCACCGAGTTCAAAGCTTCGATTCCATCCATGCCCCAGGTACTGTTGGTTACTGCTGATACCCAGACACTACTACCAATGGCTACAAAAACTTCTCCTGTGTCTGCAGTGGCAGTGGTCTTCACCTCTGGAGTTTGAAGGTCAGAATTTTATTCCTCATGATATCTGCCCAAGGACAGATTGAAAAATAGGAACTGAGAAATCTAGAGCTGACAATATAATTCCACCAAAAAGTCTTCTATTATCAGCAGCAATAAATGACAAAGAGTTTTTCTACCCCAGAAATGTGATGACAAACCAAATTCACACTGGTACATCCCTGACCTTTCAAGGTTTTTTTAGCAGCCAAACACAGTTGGCTTGCACCAGGCACAGTGACACCTTAGTGTGTGTGTCCTGTATTGCCAAGTGACCTCCAGGCAATGGGCTGGAACTGGTGCTGCACCTCCCTGGGATCCAGGCAATCCTGCTCTGCCTTGCAACAACTTTCCTGTTTCAGGCTTCAGCAAAGTAAGTTTTGTTTTTCTCATTAAAAGAGTCACTTTTGATGCTCTGGCACGTTGCCACAAAAATGACTAAGAGAAAAGATGTCTAAATGTTAATTTTTTTAGATTTTTTTTTCCCAGAGAAACTGCAGACAGCAACAGCTCTTTTCTGCACTACAAGAACATTAGCTCAAAAGGCCTGAGTGTAAGAAAGAATGCTAGACATAAGATGTCTTCTTTATTTACAACTGATCCAATATGAAAAGGTTTGATCAAGTATCAGCTACATAAACCCACTATTCCTTTATATACAGGTACTAAACATTTATCTTATAATACATACAACTTATACACTTACTATAGTTACAATTAACATACCAACACAAAAGAGAGAGCTAAAAACCAGGTATTTATCAAAAAATAAATTACAGTGAAGCCTTCAGCAAACAAGCCTTGGAAGTATGCTTTGCACATTTCTCCTTGAAGTAGCCAGCAGTAAAGTGAATAATCTGACTCAGTGGAGGAAGGCTAAGATTCTGTAAAGCATCAGTATTTCATGTCCTCTCTTAGCTAACTTTGCCTTGCATAGACAGAAGTGTCTGATTTGAAATGTCACCTTCAGGGAAAAAACAAAACAAAAGAAACAACCCAAACTACTAGGTTTTAAAACAGTAACAGGAAAAATGAGATACATGCTAACAGTAATGGGAGAGTGGTGGCCATCAATCAGACTGGTGTCAGGCCTGGTGGTTTGAGGTTAAAGGAATGGCTACAGCTTTCTCTCTAGT
This sequence comes from Phaethornis superciliosus, assembly GCA_023637945.1. Classification (NCBI taxonomy): domain Eukaryota; kingdom Metazoa; phylum Chordata; class Aves; order Apodiformes; family Trochilidae; genus Phaethornis; species Phaethornis superciliosus. The sequence continues at coordinate 7,910,113 of JAJQWJ010000022.1, forward strand.
GACTGAGTCTCTAGCACCAGGTCATTAGTGAGCAGGATTTAATGGGCTCACAAACTACATCTTGTCTTCTTGAAGTGGACCGCAGCGTTTGACTGCAAATCTGAACTGCTGAAAATAGCTGTGTTTTGTCTGGAATAACAGCCTGGGAGATTCCATAATCAGGGAAATGAGAGTCGAGAGAGTTCTCTTCAGAAAGATGCAAATGGAAAAATATATCCTGTCTTGAATTACAATTACACTGCAGAAAGTTTGTATTCGGACCTACTGTAAAACAACATCTGTACAAAAGAGCAAAAGGCAATCATTGTTCCAACTTTGCTCATTTCTTCGGGCTCATTAAAGAAATTCTGAGACAAAACAGTCTTTGATCTCAGGCATTGCTACAAGGCAACTGTACAGTTCAAATGAAACATACTCATACAAAACAAAACCTCCATGCAAGTAAAAAGTCAGTCCCTGAAATTCAGAATTCCTTAGCTGCTTACCTTTTTACGAGCAGGTCAAATTTTTGGGAGTAGTTTCTCAAAGCAACTCAGACATTCCATGTTAACTGTTATGCTGCAATAAACAGCTGCAAAACTCACTGATTTATTTCTCCATTTGGTGTGCATGCTGAACCCCAGAAGAAAGCCCACGCAGGAAAAAAAAAAAAAAGAAAAACAGAAAAAGCAACCCAAAACCTATAGGAGAAGCACCTCAGCTCTTGAGCAAAGCACCAAAAAAAAGTTCAACGGGGAAATAGAAAGGAAACCCAGCAACAACTAAAAGTTTGGCTAAGGAACAGCAAGCTTGCTCCCTTCGCCTGGAGTCCTGGCTAAAGGTGCCTCTCCAAGCAAAACTCACTGAGGCTCCCAGCTCCTCGGAGCAGATGGTATTCACACATTATTCCCCAACAGCAGCATTCCTCAGCCCAATCAGGAGGCAGCACTCAAAAGCCAAGCGCTTCCCAGACTCTGTTACAGTTTTCAATAGCTACAGCACAAGATGAATGACTCAGAAAATGAATAAGCAGGGAAAATAAAACCCGCCTCTCCCCGAGTCAGGGGCACAGCCAGGAGGTTCAGCAGCCCTGAGTGTGACAAGCACTGGTTTCAACTTGACTGCACCTGCTTTTTTTTTTTTTTTTCCCCCTAAGTCCTAAATGCTGGCTGAATTTTCTGTATCTTAATTTGTGCGATCGACTTCATCTTGGGTTAGAAATCACAATAAGAATTAAGTCTTTGTTTTCCTGCAGTCTTCTAAACAGCAAAGGTTTGAAAGGTTCAAACAAGTATGAACTGTAGCTGTGCTTTTCCAGACAATTTCCAGAGAACTCAGTGAAACTCCTCATGCCATCTCTTGCTGAATACATACATCAATATTTCTAGGATTAAGGCCTAACTTTACAGATCCAATTGCAAATTATATGCAAAGAAGAAAGGCTCATTTCAAAACCGTCTCTCATAAACAGATGAATACACACTCTGGTATTGTCTGAAGTTTACCAGAAAACTTTAAAAGGCAGTGAATCAAATACATCTAAGAAGCAAATTAATTAAGAATGGCTACCAACTTGCAGTTGAAATATAACCTGCACTCAAACCTAACCAGTAAACCACTTTACTTCCAGACCACCCCAACCTCCTCTTCCTGAGAGCCCCCTGGATCCTCAGCTCCCTGATGGCTTTTGCTGACAGCTGCAAGGGAGTAGGGGAGGATGATCCAAACAAAGCAAGTTCCTCATGGAAGCACAGTTGCAGGTTTCTCCCTGGAATTCAGCAGTAGTGCAGGCATGAGCTTTCCAAGGATACCGAAATTCTCTGCAGTTTTGTAAGAGAAGGGGCTGCAAAGAGGCACTGCTGGGTGAGAAGTTCCTGCCCCACTCTCACTGTGGTCTGCCCACGAGGTTTTTATTGCTGCCACTCAGAAATTAACTCTGGGTTATCTGAAAACACACTGCACTAAGACAAGTGGAATCAGTTAAGTCACTAAAACTATTTGGGGTGAGAAGCATTCTCCCAAGTCCCCCCGGACATTTTCAGATCTTTGTCTGTGGCTGTAAATTGATCCTTTGCATTCCTGCCTGACACATGAACTGTGAAAAACTCTTCAGGGATATTCTCTCCACTGTGAGTAATGCTCCAGTAACATTTCTGCAAAACAGGAGACCAATTGCCTGTCCCATCATGAACTCTTATTTAACCTTTACTATTATTATTTGAAGTTGGTGTTTGTTTGTTTGTTCTTCACTCTGGTATAAATAAGAGAACTCTACTAGCACCTTACTTTCCTACTTTAAAAACCCTAAGCACCAGAATTTCTCCATCCTGGATTAACACCAGGACCAACATCCAGAGGCATCACTGCCAGGTATGCCATGCCATGCCCACCCAATGGTTGAGCAACCAAACCCAGACATAGAGCTGCAGGAAAAAGAGCAATGCCTTGAGTTATTCCACAGCTGCCAACCAACTTCCCAACTACATCTAGGCAAGTATTTAAAGTTGTAAAACAAAACTAGAAGCCTATCTAGATACAGTATGAAAACAAACACTTCTTGAAACTTTATTTTGGGCATTCAGCTCTAAAGCAGCCAAATTCATTGACTACTGACTCACTTAGCAAGGCATCTGGTAGGGTGGCAATGCCACCAGCAGTGGCAATGCTTTGCAATGAAATCTTTTGCTTGTTCCTTGGAGATGCTCAGAGAGGAAGCAGATCTGAATAAACATTATTACCATAATGCTCTAACTGACAGGATAACCATGTATATGCACTGAGAAACCTCCTGGGCACACATCCTGATCAGACATAGTAAAGAATATTACATGAAGCAGCTAAAGGTAACCAGTTATTTATAGTTATTTATTCCTTCTATCCCTCGTGTGCAGTACCTTTGTTAGACACAGATGTAAAGCATCAGCACTTGTCAATCTTTCTGGGCATCACCAGAAGAGGAAGCTGCTGTCCAACACCTGAGTAGATATATGTATGGAATGTAACCCTTGATTAATGGTCTCAGAAAAACCCACTGGATCTACTCACTGTCAAAATGTGGGTCTCAGCATTCTATAAAGACTGACAATTCCTTCAATGGCTTCTCCAGGTGCTGTTATATCAGAACCTCACAAATTCAAAAGCTTCTGACCTATAACTACCTTGATACATTAGAGGGAGGCTCATCTTTACTCCCATGACATCCCCTGTCTACCAAACCAAACACGTGAACGAAACATTAAAAACCTCATCTTCACTGGCACTGAATCATTCTGAAGCATTTTCCTACATCACATCCTCACACGCCTCACTACTATTAACAACTTTCTTGAGATACTGGGTCCAGACTGGCTCTGTCTGCTGAGATACTGGATGAGGAGCCCCAGACAACATCATTTGCCAGATCCAGCTCAGTAGCAACATGCATGGCTTTTCTCTGTTCTAGGGCAGAGCCACCCTATCCCTCTGAATAAAAAACCTCAGTCTTCAGCTACAGCAGCCATCAATTACTGGCCTTGGGTTCCTGCACAACTCTGCTAACTAACTTCATATCTAATCCACAAAACATTTTGTTTCCCCAGTCCTTGCTTCTGTTTTCCTCTTTACCAAGTGTGATTTTTTAATGCAAATCAAGGTGCTGCTGAGGCTAGGATTTCATGACTACTCTAGGAAATTGCTTAAAGGATCTAATTTACCAACAGCAGACAAAGTTCAAGCCTGGCTGTCATCCATATAATTCACCTGGATGAAGTTGTATGTCAGAAATGGGGAAAAAATGCCAGCATTATTGTATTATTAAAGCACAATTATTTAAATTCCACTAAAACCAGTAGCTGGGATTTGGTATACAGAATTGTTCAAAACATCCAATAGAAATACAGGACCCTTAAAAGATGAACAATTAATTCACAAAGAAATTTATGTAAGCCTTTATCATAGAACACATGGAGAAAAGTTACAAATCTTGTGTCTCACAAATGTAAAACTGGAAAGCAACCTATCAAGTTTGTGTTCAGAGGAGTGCAGCCACTACAGCTCCAGAAGAATCCTAGAGAAAAATCCAATAACCATTTCACCCAAAGGTTATGATTTTATTCCAAGTTCTACTATGTCTACAAGACATCTAACACAGCTTAAATCTCTTTTTAGGCCCCCAAATAGACGAGTGGGCCTTCCAGTTACAAACAATACTTAATCCATGACTTATCTCCAGGAAAAGCTGGCTACTTAATTTTATTAGGGGAAAAAAAAAAACCTATGCTGAGAAATTAGACACATGGCTTCTCAGTCTTGAACATTTCACATTAGACATCTCTAAGCAAATGAAAGGCCTGCAGGAGGCAAAAAGAGTAATTCCATATTATTGCCACATATTCATCAGAAGAGTTTTTAATGCCATTAATGATCAATTAATTGGGCTTGCAAAAAGCAACCAAGAATGAACTGAACTTTAAGGTAGATGTTTGTACCAGTTTTCATTCTGCCAGGAGAAAAAGGAATTTGATTTGACATTCTTGAAGGCAAAAGCCCTTCTACAGTAAGCACAGAAGTTTCAAGTTATGGTCACTTTCCAGGGCATTAATATTTGTCACATGAGCAACAGAATAAGATAAATGCCAGAGTTACCAGAGTGTTCATAGGAGTTCAGCAGCTGTTTGATAATAAAGGGACAAGGGGGCTGCCTGAAGAACGACAGCCACGAGCTACCATTCTCAAAGGGGAAAATCTTTCCTAATAGCACTCTGCTGGCATGTTTTAAAGAATGTTCTACTTACTGAATTAATGCAAAACAATGCATGGAATCTCATAGTAATAGATTAATCCACCAGTCCTGCACATTGCTCCAGCACCATGACACTTGAGTAATTTGAGTATTTGAGAAACCAAAGTTAAACTTTTATTCCCCACAGAATCAAGGCACTCTCTGTGACTCCTAAAGTCCAGATTTTAGTGCTGGGAGAGACAAGAATGCTTGCTTAGATGTTTGTTAACAGCTCAAACTATAACTTTACTTCCGTGACAATTTTAAAACATCCTGCTGTAAAGAAAACAAGATTTAATTCTATGTCCCAGTCATCTAAGAGGAGATACAAAAGACATGAGAAGTAGATCCAGAGAGAAATTAACAACTACATATGAAAGAGGATAGAAAAATGGAGTATAAAGGGTGACTGTCCCATCATGTAAACATTATAATTTCATATGACACTGAAATCTATCCTGGGTTATTTTATACAATTCAACTTGGAAATGGCAAAGAGCCCAAAGTAAAGCAGTGCTACCCACTTATATCTGCCCAGTCAACTGTTCACATACTTTAAATGTTACTTCATTCCCTTAACCACATTCCTTCCATACACTTTTAGGTCTACTTTGATGTTATCATTGCAGTTATGTCTTCCATGAAGCTCTAGGTTACCAGCAGAGAATATGATGTGGGAAAACAAGAACTAGTTCCTGACCAATATGTCTGTAGGAACTGGGATCCTTTATGGATTTCAAACTGTACCCAGAATAGTAGCAAGTACATATTAAAGAGCTGAGAATCAATTTATCCTGAAAATTACCATCTTAAATTGTTTTCAGAAATGTAAACAATTTGTTGTCCTCAGTGCAGCCATTCCACTTGACTAACAGAGAAATAAGACTTGCAATTGCAAACAACTTTTTACCCTAATTCATGCTTTTTTGCATGCCTTCCAAAAGGCTAGATAGCAGAACATCAGCATGGGGAATGCTGTAAATCCAGGGAATAGCTGCAGTTTTAACCATGGACTTTAATTCCAGGGTGAATTTATGTGGTCCCTAGCTAAATATATCCTTCTAAGTAAATTACTCATGCAACTGCCTGTAGGAAAGCTTTCTGCAGATAAAGAAACTGCTTCCAAATGCTACGTTTGACAGCACATAAGGCATAAAGTTACATTCTTTTCTCACTGGCAAAAAAGACCCCCAAATGGAATAATGTGGAACGCATAGGATCCTCTTCTCCCTGCAAAGATTGTCCAGGTTAATCCTGCCTGATTACTGCTCCTTGCAATACCCTGTACTTATCACTCTACTCTGTTTATCTCCAAACCTTGCAAACAGTGATTTCTAAGATAATGTGAAGCACATTACCACATTCATTTCTACTTATCCATGCAGTAGAGAGCAAAACCACATCCCTAACCCTGTGCCTTTAGTAGGATGTGTAACTCAAACACTCTTTCACTATCCTTTTTTCCCTCTTTTTTCTGTTTTCTACTTCTTACCATTGGAGTTGTCCTGGTCCAAAGGATTATCTGCTTCCATTACTTCAAATAAAAGCATCCAACATGCAGTTCTCCATGCAGCAGAGGCATAAAAACACAGCAGTTGCCTAAGCTGATTCACCTGATTTATGAATTAGTGCTGCATCCATAAGAGGCTGCGTTTCTTCTTTTCTATTACATCTGGCTCCTTTTCCAACTAGATGGCTGGGTATTACAGCATGCAGGCCTTTTTCCAGCATCCTCTTAATGCATTATATTTAAAGTAGCAGCAACCTTTTTCTCCCATCCCCCCGACTTAAGTTCCAGCAGTAACTGGGCTGAGCTGGCAGCGAGCGGAGCTCATTCAGAACAGGACCTGCGAGCGTTCTCCGATCCGGGCTGCTGCATAAAGAGAAGGATTTGACAGAACAAAAAGTAACTGGGGTTTGACAGGGTACAGGACGCACTGCAGAAAATCCCACCCCAAGCAGCAAAGGTCCAGAGCCTCTGGGGAATGCCTGGCTGAAGCCACCAGGACGCACCCTCCCAAACACCCATACAAATGATGTCCTGTTCCCTCCTCCCCCTCTCCCCCCCCCCCTGCTCCAAGCTTTTATAACCCTGGATCTCCTCCAGCAATAGTCTGTTCCTTTACTCAGTTTATAATAAACTCTGCCATTCCTCTCGTCTCCCTAGGGCTGCTTTGGAAAGGAAAGAGGCTGTTTGCAGGATGAATAGACCAGAGAGGCAACTCCATGACTCTGCCTTGCTGCAGCAACAGCTTCTGCTGGAGCCCTTGTCCTACATTTACCTCCTCTGCCAAGCCAGGAGCTGCTGCTACGCTGGCATTTTAAAAAGCCTTCTGCAAATGAGCTAGAAGGGCAAGCACCAGCTTTGTGAGCCTCCTATGGTAAATTACACCACTCTGCAACTGCAGACATTCCCAACAGGGGCAACATGAGCTAAGAGCTAGATCCCGGTGTTAGAAGTCAGGTCACCTTCACTCTGCTCCTGGCTCTGCCACCAGCTCCCTGAGACCTCACATAATTCATGACTCTTCTTTGTGCCTCGATTTGCTGTGATATTGACACTGAGGTATGCCTTATCTCGCAGGAATACAGCTGAAACTTTCCAGCTTTACATGCTTTGAACTTCTTGGATAAACGATGCGGTGCGAGGACTGAGAAAGAAGTCCCTATCACCCAGCTGAGGAAGAAAAATTTCATTTTCTCTGAAGACGTGTCCACAAAACAACAGAAAAAGATATCAATGTGTAACTATAAACCAAGCAGTGTCCCTGAAAGGTAAATGCATACTCCTGTTCCAACAATCCTGAAACAATTCTAATGCAGCCCGTCAGGATTGATTTTACGTAATATACATTATTTATATAATAAAGCCCCATGCATAAAACTATAAGAAAAGTCTATAATAAAAACTCTTTCTTTAATCCTCCAGCTAAAGCATTAAAACAGGTCTGGTTTAAATACAACTCTTCTGTCTAGATCTAAGGCAAGGATCACCCTAAACATCTCCATCAGCTTTAGTGCATTTTGGATTTGTGATGGCTGATGACCCAGGATTCTAAGGCAGGCAGGAGTTTCTATTTTGGTGCTCCTGGGTAATGCTTCTGCCTTCCTAGCTCACTCTTTACAGAGTCATGGAACTGGTGCTTCAGAGCTGGCTGTTCATGCCTGGTGCTAGGAGCTGTGGGCGGACAAATGAGTGCCTGGCTGGAGGGAGGAAAACATGGAGCTCTGCATGGAGGAAGCAGCCAGGCAGGCTGAGAGGATTCTGCTGTAATTGTACCTTGCAAAAACACTTTAGTGCTGTTCCTGAGGTTTGTGCCATATTAATAGAAGTCAAAGTCATTTCCATCCATTTGTTTTACGTATTGCACAGCATACAGCCTCTATTAAATAACATCCTGAGATCTCTGCTTGCTCTAAATTACAGTGCTGCAAACCCTGTATTCTCTCCCCTCGCACCCTACGCTCCCTATGTTCTTTACAACTTCACTACTTCTCCCACTCACTGACAAAACAAAAAAACCCTCCCTCTTTCCACCTTCCCCACAAAGCCACCTACTCTGTGACTACAGGAACCCAGCACTCTGCCTGCTAACAGTCCTCCACCTGCTCTGTGTCATGTATCCAGTCTGGGAGTTAGGATATGGCAGAAAAAAGTGTGTTAACTCTTGACTGACACATATTGCATCCCTCCAGTCTGAATTAACAACAGCTGACAATAATAAATTGGTATAGAAGGGATTTAGAGACTCTGTGGGGGTGAGGAGCCCTGGAGAGATCTCATCTCTCTATCCTGTATCCCAGGATGGGGAGGTACCCAACACACACAGAGTGACTGCCACAACCCACCTGGATCACAGAGGACTAGAAATGCCTGGGGAATTCTGACTGTCAATGGAAAGGAATACACACTTCTGTAACAAACATCTGACTCAAGACAAACTACATAAAGAGAAGCAATTTGTAATCTTCCATGAAACAAATGCTGCATATACATGATATATTTTCTACGGACAATTTCCTGCCAGAGGAGTACAAACACCTGTGAAATCCTTCCTTGCAGAGGCAGGGATTATCCAGAAATGCTGCAGAATAGCTAAGATCAAGAAATCAAGATAGGAAAGTGAAAAATAATAGTTATTTAGACCTCAATGACTTTAAATGACAACTGATTCAATTTTAATGACATCCAAATGATTTGCTCATCTGTAGTTACAGCCCCAGTAAAAATTAATCCTTAATATGCAAGCCAGAATGATGTCAATATTTTGGCTAAGACAGTGTTCACAATCTCTAACAGCTGAGCAATTGTAATATGTTCTTTGTTCCAGCACCACTCATGCAGTTAGGAAAAACAGCTCATGCAATGATTTTGAAAAGAAAGGGACAGTTGGAAGACCAGGGCTTTGATCAGTAAGGATTTTAATTGCTCAGGCACTGAATGGAAAATTGCAGAAGTGAAGAGGGAATGATTTTCTGACAAATGGCCTGAATGGTCAGAGGCTATGCTAGACCAAATCTGAGGAAATGAGCCAAGCACACTGAACTAATGAGTGTGGAAAGAGAAGTCTTGCTAGCATATGCTCTGGAATACCTATGAGGTTAAATACAACTCAAAAGTCAGAGTTTTGGAAAGCTGACTCTTCAAGGAAGGAATTCTGAAATGGTTGGAAGGAAGAGGAAATAAAATGTACTCTGTTTCTACCTAATCAGAGCTTCTCCACATTCCCCTAGATTGCCAGTTTTGAGCCAAAATAGGAAGCTCTAATTGCCTCATGTCTGCATGATGTTCATTTCAACATCTTTTATATAGCAGACTCCAGTTGTGCTGGATGTGTAACACCTGGATGTATAAAGAAGCACAGCCCACAGACATTTTGAAAATAATAATCCATTCTTCAAACTAGTCTTAGAATCTAAGAATGACCCCAAAGTACATCACAAGCACTGGTCAGGCCTTGCTCACACCAAGTCAACATTACTATTTCCATACAGTAACGAGACACAGAAGCATGGAGCTGCAGGACACCTTCTTTGTAATCAGGGATGTGACTTAGTATGAAAGTAATAAAACTCAAAGGTCTTTAGCTAGTTAAAGTTCTAATAGCCCTAAAATTAGACTTTTCCAGGATAAGCAATCACATTTTGGTTGCTAATATCTTTGCCAAAATGAGTCCTGGGGTCCCTTCTCAACATGCCACCTCAAGAGTGTCACACTATGCAATGCCACCAAGTTGGAGGCAGAAAGATCTTCATTATTTAAAATAAGGTGAAAACACTCTAGGCTGCACATCTACAGAAATGAGTGAGAAGAGGTTGAGTTGCTTTTCCCCTTGAGAAGCAGAGGAGTGGTACATTATTTTGGCTGCTGTTTGATGCAGTCCTTGTGAGGCAGTGGGAAAGATCAGCATGATGCCCCAGCTGCCCACCACCACACACTCCTTCTTTGAAATAAATTCATATGTAGGAGGGAGCAATGAATGCCTGCAAGTTGAAAAGCCAGTGAAGCACAGACCTGCTTAACAAAACAGTTTTGCCAAGGTTACTGAGGGTGTTGTCAAAGCCTCCTCTTTTGTGAGGGCTGAATAACAATTCATACCAAGTAACCAGCTTCACAGTTCCTTTGGCTTTACCTGGCAAGTTTTCAAAGTCACTGCTGCTGGCTGGGTCTGCTCTCATTGAGCTGCAGCTTATCTTGCCCTGGACAGCAAGCACAGGGATCATCCTACACCAAAAGTTCATGCCAAAGCCCCATTGTGCTGCTTTTCTGCTTGAACTGAACTACATCTACCATAAATGTGCTTGAATATGGCACAAGCACAAATGGAAAAATGACACATCCTTGGCTACTTCACATTGGAAGGAAGAATCCCCCTGCCTCAGCAGACACCAATGGCAATTTAACCATTCAATAAATTCAAAGATAGCTGGGATCTTCAGGAAGCCTCAGTTACTAAGATTCTATCTGTGCAAATGCTCCTGCTAGCAAGTACAGCTCTGGTGAAGAGCAGAATATAACCTATTTTAAGCTTATTACTCAAGAACCTCCAAAAGGGTGATCTGTCTGCTGGGTTTTCCAATGCCTGTTGGAAGCTTCTGCTCCCAGCTGGGTCCCCTTTCAGAATGTGCATCATACAAATTGCAGCAATATCACAGATCCTCTAAGGATTCTTCCTCTGGGGAGCTGGAAGTTTGTCCTATAAAATCAGCAGACTCCTCTCTTGATAATAGTAGGGGATGCTCTAATCACACACCAGAGATGGCAGATTTTCATCCTGAATTTAGCAAAGCTCCACCATAGAGAAAAAGTATATGGAAAAAACAGGTGTTACTATTAAATGGGGCAAGAAAAGCTGGAAGCCCTGTGTTGGAGAAGGACTCTGTGGAAGACATTCCATAGGATATCAGTGCAAAAACTGGCATCTGTCACATCTTTCCCTTCAGTGCTCTCTGGTTTTGTGAACCATGAGTAGTTTTGGTTTATAAGCACATTCTCTGGTGTAAGAGCAGTGCAGTAGCTGACACACGCTCAAAACATGGAATTTACTGAACCATCTTTGTCTTCAGAAACAGTTCTTCAGTTTCTGAATTCTGAGCCTTTAATCTCTCTTCAGATCTCTGCCACAAACTACTAAATACTGTAATCATTAACAAACAAAATTCTAAAGAATAAACCAAATAAAATGCCTCAGGGTTATAGGTTTGGCAGTAATCATGACTGAGAGAATACACCTATGACTATGATGCACAATAAATATACCACAGAAATTGCCAAGAACCAATTTAATGTTGTCAATATTTTTAAAACCCCCGAAATTAGTAATACTACCAAGACATTCTAGACTAGAATATAATATTATCTCTTCCTACTGTACACTTCAGGCTGAGGAAATTGTCTTTGAACTTCTTTAGCAAAATCTGAATGGCACTTTAACAAAGGCAAATAAAACCCAGCTGATTCCTGAGCAAAAAAATAACAAAAGGTCTGCAACAGGCAGAGTTCTGTGCTCAGTTTACTGAGCTGTCTGTTGAAATTCCACCCTAGCTGACTTTCCAGATTCCTAGCTAAGTTTCTGCAGTTGTCTCCTAGAAACAGGAACAAGAAGCATTTGCTGGTTTCTTAGCTTTTTCTGAAAAGCTTTGCAGCAGCTTTCTTCACTTTCAGGATGCAGAAGTAATCAACGTGTATTTCTTTAATCAATTATGAGTTGGTATTTGATACCATGTTCTATAAGTGCAATCCAATAGAAAGAGGTGTGATGATGTGTCATTAAGAAACATGGACAAAAAGGACCAATGGGAAGTGCAATTCAGAGAAATACATTTAGAATCTTCAGGATACCCAAACACTGGGTTAATAATCATACAAGAGCAGACCAGATGTTGAAAAGTTACATACTTCCTTCTGGCATCAAGCTGAATAATGAACATAACTTCTGGAGAAGTTCTTCCTGAACAGGAAGATGGGGAAAATGAGGAGCAGTTTCTTGAAACATGGCCTGAAGTTCCCTCAGATGTTTCTGTGGAGGTTCAGGCTAACACAACACACAACCCAAATGAACTAATAAATCCCTAACAACATCTGCTGGAAAAATAATCCTTGTGGAGCATTTATCAATAGCTTTTTTAAATATATATATATATTGAAACCCATGTTTTCTCCCCTCTGCCAACTATGGGCTATTCTACTATTTTTGCATTTTGCTGACTGGACATGATGCAACCAAGAGTAACTGCTCTTTGTTTCTCCAGCTGGGATCAGGGCTCCTAGGGCTTTGAGTGAATTATTCTAAATTTGTAAAAGTCCACAAAAATAAGGTTAAAAAAAGCAAGTATGCAGTTCAGATGTATCTGAATGTTTGTAACTGATGTGATTCCAAAACAGATGGAAGCAAGCTAGGTGACATGAAGAAGGCCTTGAATCTGGCAAGGACACAGACTTGTCCAGATGAAAGCTAGTGCCACGCTCAGAATAAATGAGAGAGAAAAGTGACATCCAGGTCTCTTTCTCTGAAATCTTGGTTTCCACAAATCAGGAGATTATTCCCATGCACCCATAGTTCCAGCACAGAAATGCAACATCAAAAATGTGTATTTCTGTCCATTTGCAAGTTCTCTACAGAATTATACACAACTTAGAAATAAGAGAAAATTCCAGACAATGCTTAGGCACATGAACAAAGCTGTTACATTGAGAGAGAGAAATATTCTGAGTCCTCAAGAGCTGGCAGTGGGCATGCTCTGAGCCTCCTTGTTCTTTTCTTTCCTTCCTTTATTGTTTCTTGTCTTTTCCTCCCTCTCTTTTTTGTTTAGAGACTGAGCCAATTGTTGTCTTTCTAAATCAAGCAGTCTCTTCATTTTAATAGCTTTTTAAGGCTAAATTGCTCCATATGGTCTCTTGCTTTATGTGAAATTCACACAGCAAAAAGCAAAGCTTTTGCACTAACTTTTGTTTGTTACTGTCATTCAAAAAGTGAAATGCAAGATAAATGATGTCTTATTCTTTCCTCCTGTTTCTAATCTGTTTCTGATAGAAAAAGGCCTACAATATCTCTTTTTGGAATATTACTGTCATTCTTCCCCTTTGTTGTCCAGTAACTTCTGATTTCACATTCACTTTTTCAATATTTTCCCTTGCTTTAGGCAGAGTAAAAGTATGAGAATACAGTCTCTGTTCCTACTCAATTAGTTTTGCCTGAGCTAAGACTTCAGAACCAAATCTAACTATATGACATAGATAAACCATTTTTTAACTGAAGGTTTCCATAGAATTGTTGAGATATTGGTGTGGGTATGAAGCAAATCTAATTTCAGACTTGGCTAGAAAAGGAGAAACTTCACTGAAATCAACAGGAAGAGTAGAGTAAAAAGACAGAAAATAAATACTCAGCATGTGACAAAAAGGCTGCAAGGCTCAATCTGCTATTTGTCACCCTGATGAATTTAAAAAATCCTAAATAATCAATCCTCTCTCCTGTGATTTCTTTCCTCACTCCTGTGATATTTCTCCAATTAGTCCATGCATGGGTGGGAGTTATCCTTTGATTTTCCTAGAGATAATGCTGGGAACCTAGAACAGTTATTTAGGAATCCCATCATCTTGGTTTATAGATACACCACAGATTTGCCCTCAGATGAGGGATGCTTCTTCCACTTAGCCTGAAATATTTCGTAACTCAGCAAAGATTAAGGTAAAATAGAATTAGTGTTTTTTACAATATTTTAGGCAACATAGCTACAAAGACAAGGAATGAAAGGAAAACATTTTAATCTACTTAAACCAAAATGAAATATAGAAGTTCCTCTCTCTGTGTATGCAAGATGATTAATACAGTTGTTTTTCTCACATACAGGCATTCTGTCTTTCTGCAAACCATCGATACCCTTTCCTGGTGGAACATGCTGGTTTTTAATAACTAATCTTCTTTTATAGCTTATCTCCAGCAGAAGTTCCAGAGAGGTATATACTACTTTTATTTCATTTAAAGAATATGTAACCTTTCTGGGAAAAAAACTATATAGAATATGTTGTGTAATCTAACCAACACAGTTTTCATTGACAAACACGAAAAAACTTTATTTAAACTTTCAATGCTTATTTGCTGTTTTAATTTCCTTCTCATTTGCTTATTTCCAAATTTGCACGCAGAGGGTGTATGTCACTTTTTCTGTAATTTTCACTTTTATTACTATTTCCCACACCATCTCCTGCTGGTTTACTGACCATGAACAATCCCCAGACCACACAGGCTGGGAAACACTGTTCCAGGTAGCATGGCTTAAAGAAAGTCTCTATTAGATCTGTGCATGTTATCATCCAGATTTCAGAATTAACTCCTCCCAATGAACTTTTCTGTTCTACTCCCATGCATACATCCCTGGGCACGTGCTGCAGCTGCTGGGTCTCTTCCTGGAATTATCAAGTCTGACTGACTGCAGTATGTAACTGCATTAACATTCAGTTGCTGATCCTATTGACTGCTCAGCATCCTCTGCAGACATATCTCTGCTTCCCTCCCCATGCAATATTATCATTTTCAGACACTCCAGTCTTCTCTCCTAGCTTTGTTAGAGTAACTGAAATTATTTGAATGGTTGGAAGAATTTAAAGTGCTTTTGTTTCCTCCTTCTTGGCAGTCTACTTTTGTCTGATTTAGCAGTGTCCTGATTTGCCTCCTTATTCTGACTAGGAGATGCAACAAATTTCTCTAATCAGTTCCCATCACTTGATAGAATCATTTCAGTGGCAGATAAAACCAGCTTTGCCTGATTCTAGGCAATGCCCTTCAGTCTGCACAGGGTAGGACATCCTCTGTATGACTTCTCTTCTGCTGGGGGTCTCATCAAACAAAATCCTCCCCACATCTGACTCTCAAGCCCCAGTGGGCATGTCAGAAGAACAACTCTCTCCTAGGATTATATAAAGTTCATCACAGACACTGGAGCCAGGGGTTCAAAGCTCTTTGAGCTCCCACATGAAGCAACAATTTAATTTCTCTGTCTTCAGCAATTCTTCATTCTCTTGTGATGTCTTGGCAACATTTTGTTCCCGATCAGCATTCATCATTAGCTTCTTTTTTTTCCCCCCTCTCACTTCCTTTTATATTCCTTTCCCTCCCCATCTGCTAATTTAAAAGGAAATTGCATGTTATTCACCATTATCAGCCAATCTGTTTACTCTGCTCTTGTTCAAATGAAGACCATTTCTCACACACTGAGCTCCTCTGTCTCACTCCCATACACACTATTATTATCCTCAAAGGCTGTTTTTTTCTTTCTTATGCCACCTACAGAGCTAACAACCCTTCCAGAGGTACAGAGCCTCCAAAAATTTTATACAGAGAGACAAAATCAAGACATGGAAAAAGGGACCTATGGGGAAGAAGAGAGATGTCCAGATTTAGGCCTTCTCTCCCTCCCAAGTAGTCAGATATCAGAAGGAATGCTGGCACACATGGAAAAGAAAGAGGTTTTGACACCATTCTGGTTATCAGAGCAGCAGTATTCAAACCCAGACTCAAGCCCCAGGCATGGGAGTTGTGCAGAACAAGAAACAGCTTCTGATTGAGCCCCCAACTCCAGCAGCTCAGCTCAGCCATTCTTAGCATCCCTGAACAGCCTAGAAAATTCCTGTTCCACATTGCTCTTTTGTGTTGATACTGACTTGCTCAATATTAACCCAGTTGGTGATTTCATTTCTGGAAATGACACTGATTTTGACCTCGTGCTCCAGCTCTTTTAAGATAAAAGATTAATAATATAAAAGTCTCCTTTGATCCCTATCAGAGTGGCTAATGGTAAAATGCTGAAACAGGTCTTGATAGCAACCCTGTGAAAGCTGTGCATCCTCTGGCACAATAAGCAGAGATGGTATTAATAGCTTTTAAAAGCCAATGAGAAAAAACTAATAGGAAAGGCTTTATTAGATCTTCAAGTGCCAGAATTCTCCTCTCATGATCTACTAAAATATTTTAGACAGACATTATCCTTCAGAAAGGAGGCTAACATTTTCACTGATGATCCCATTGAAATATTTAAAGTACATACATAAATAAAAATGGAACTGAGATATGCATCTGTTTCTATAGAGATTAGATCAGCTGGCAAAAGAGAACTCCACTATAAAATGTCATATGTGAATTTATAAATTGGATTACAGATCAGATTTTTTTTTTCAAATTCATAATTAGTTTGGCTCTAAGTAGAGGAGATTGGAATAAATATGATAACTGAAATTTCACCTCATCAAATATTATGGTCTGGACTTCAGGCAGATGTCATGGAAATACATGGGTTGCTTCTGAACACAAATTTTACATTATGCCTCTGCTCTCAAGCTGACCCATGCTTAGCAAGGTATTCAAACACAATTTTAAAGCAGGGAAGCAAACAAACTTGCTTCAAAGTTGAAGCATTTTGTTTAACTGATACATCACTTCAATAAGGGTAAGTCTTGACAAAGTCAGTGAAAGCTACAAAACTGGAAAAATGGCAAAGACCAACTTCTCTGGGCTTAATCAGGACAAAAAGTAGTCATTTATATGAATTTAGCACTTGAGAATTGATAAAATAACTTCTGTATGAGTTTGTTACTATTAATACAGATCTCTGTGTGCTGAAACAAGTGGGTTCTCATGTAACAGAAAAGTAGATCAGAAAAATTTTACTGAATATTGGAGCTTGACTTCTTCCCAGCTGCAGGAGGATATCATGCTGTTATATTGTATGTTGCTTAGCAATGTAATGTGAGAAGCAGCACCACAGCCCTTGACAGCACCATTGTCCATTGAAATGCTTGTGAAATATTACCTGGGTTATATAAAGATAGACACAGCTATGGAAAAATGGCATCAAGTGTCAAAACAGGACAAAGAGAAAGGAGGCTGTAAGGAAAAGGCATTGCTATTCCAGTGGCCAAAAGGCTGCCCTGGATGATCTTTCACTCTCTGAATGCACACAGCATAATTAAACATGGAGAAATCATATCTGTAAAATCTCATTACAGCTAAGTTTACCAGTGATAAACTGTATTGTAGAGTAACTGCTCTCTAACAGTTGAACAGCTCCAAGTCCATATATGTGCCAAGGCCCCTACATCACTGCCATATAAAGACCCATTGTTTATTGTTCCCATCTTTTGTTTTGGAGGAAAAGTTTTGTGCTCTGATGTACTGATCACTCAGGCTGACAAAAAGAAGTAAAAAAAAAACCAAACCAAAACTACCACCAAAAACCCCAACTATACAGATGGATTTATTCTACAGATTATATGATAGGGCCTCTTTTGAGCTAGGCAAATATGAGTTTTCACCTTTTGTGGTTTCACAGCAAAGCAGAACTTCCAGGTGTCATGGGCAGAGCCTCCTGTGTTCACTGCAGTTGCTTTTTCTCTGGTGCCTGTTGCACAGCAAAGTGTCAATCTGCTCTTGCTCGATTCGTTTTGACAGCCTCAGTATAACAACCCCTGCCAGGGTCTGCCTTCATGCATGCCCTGGAATATTTCTTTGACTCATCTTCCAGCCACTCACCATATTTTAAGTAGGCAGAGAAAAGAGCTTGGGTAACCTGTTTTCTGACCTGTGTAGTGAAGCATACAGGAGTGCTGCCTCATTGCTTAGTGTTAAAACCCTAAAACTTCAGCATTTCCAATGACAATCTCTTTTCTCCTGCCTCAGATATTCACCTTTTCTCTGGTAAAGGCATTTTAAAATGACATCTGAATGATTAAGAACTCAAAAGTGGCAATGAATTCCTCAGTTTCTCCAGCAGATGGGATCCTGTGTTTTATTACAGACTCTGCTGAACCTGGGCAAGCATTGCCAGTGAGCACACCTAGGAAAAGATGAGCACACGTGTATCAGAGGTCATCCACCACCAACATCCAACACAAGGTTCCTTCATCAGCATCTTTCCCTTCTTGGCAAAGCAGCTGCCACCGGGAACCTGAAGTTGATGCTGGGGAGACAAAGAGAAAAGAAACAGAACTAAACCTGTACCCAAGAAATACCTCACCAGCAGAGTGGACCTGAGCTCTGGTACTTGGCAGTTTATAAGCACTTAAGTTTTGTGACTTTGAGGAAGCATCAGGTTCATATTCTTACTCTGTCACGTGGAACAAAGCTCAGATTATGATGGTCCATAAAGACACGGGAGCGTATCTGCATCTTGATAAAAGAATTAATAGACATGACAGATCCTGGGGGCCTTTCCAAAGAACAATTCAATATTCCCTTTTATAGTATTTGGCAGGAAAACACCAGAGTTTATTCAGCTTGAATTAACTAATGGATTTGAGCATTCTCTTTAACAAAGAGAAGAGATGTTGAGTTACACTGGCTGCAGGGTCACAGAATGCTTTAGATGAATCTCAGAACTGATTTACCAGAGAATCTGTGCTGCCTTTTCTCTAAACTCACAGGCAGTGATGCCTTCCTTATATTTTAAAACAAAAATTCCTAAAAATTTAGAGCATTTCTTTTTGTTGGTATATGAAAGTAGAGCAGCGCCTGGGTCATCTCTCTTCACTGTCATCAGAAGTACAATGTTAGAACAAGATCTTTCCTTTGGCCTTTGAATGATTTCCTATTTCTTTGACTTCCCTAATTTGATTTCCTTAACTTCGTTTTTTAAACTTGCCACATCTTCTTGTTCAGTCTTGACTTTCTTTTATCCAATCTGAAATTAAGATCTATTCTGTGGCCTCTCTGCCTCTAATGGATTTTCTGGTTAAACATAAGTGAATGTATAATTCAGCCAGAAGGTTTCTCATATCAGTGCAGTTTTACAATAGATTAAAAGCAGTTAGCTTTTACTGATGCCAACTTCTTTTTGGATCCAATGCTTCAGAGAAGTTCAGTAGACACAGACTTCTTCCTTTATTCCTTACTTTCATCCTGAAGAAAGCTTTTTCAAATTCATTAAAACTCAAGGCTTTAAAATTTTTACTTTATTTTTAACAATACTCAGCTCAGAACCAGAGGCTGGCTGGCATGATGCAACTCTGCTGTCTTGTTTTCTGTATAAACAATTTTAGCAAGGAGAATAACATCCCTATTAACATAATCAATTGCTCAGAACAACTTCCAAAGTCCAATCTTACATTTTTCACCTTCCTGTTGAGTTTTGGAGGCACCCAGAAGTGGGGAACAGCTGCAGTTAAAGGGTGAAGAGAGAAACCACTCCTGGCTTCCTCCCAGCTGAGCCTTTCATTATCAATCAGCATCATTTACTTGGCTTGGCAGCTCAAGGCCACAAACCCATCTGATATTCATCCTTGTATTTCCCTCTGCCTAAGCGAAGCCTTTGGACCAATTCCTTCAAGTCAGAGGATAAAAACCACACCTGAACAGCAGCTGGTGTATGCAGCTGCCTCCAATGGAAAAATGCACAAGTGACCAATGTTAGGTGAGGCTTTGGAGCATTTGGAGACCAACACTCTCCCCAAAAGACCTTTTCTCTCATATTGCTTTTCTTGGAATGACTACAGAGCTACACACAGTGGGATTTACCAAAATTGATTTGGATGATAGCATTTTGCATTTGTCAAAAAATATAAAAATGCAGCAAAAGGCAGGGAGTCTCCAGAATGGCTGCAGGTACTTTAACTCTTTGTTTCATTTTCAGTTAAAATGTCAGGGAAAAAAATTTCCGTGACAGTCAGAAAAATTTTTTTCCCAGTAGTTCAGTTTCACACAGTGGAACAGTTCTCTGAGGCTACTATGCCAATTTCTGACCACACCTGGGCCAGGGCTTCTCTGGTGAATTTGCTCAGGCATATTAGTGCTTACCATGACAATTTACCTGGTGAGAAGGCCACCTTCTTTTAGAGGCTGGCATGAGGTTTATATTTATTTCAGCATTTTCTGGGCTGGTACTTTATGAAAAAAAAAGTCAGTATGGATACTTTCAACCTGTTGTTTTTCTGTGCAAACATATAGCTCCTCAAAGGAACCATTCTGGAGAACTGATGATGGGATTAATTTACACCTTACTGAGAGAAGGTAGAACCAAGGTGGCTTGAGTGGAAGAGGAGCAGCAGAGCAGTCACAGTGGTAGATCAGGAGTGGAAGAGGAAACTATGGTTTCTCTTCAGAGCAGCTGAGGATGTCAGCATCCCTCCGACCAAGCCAGGTGCTGAGCTGACATCCACCAAATGCCTGGAGAGCAGTTACCAGGCTACCATCCAAACCTTTCAGGGAACCTGGAACCAAGAGTGGGAAGAATGGCACCCAGTGATGTCCCAAAGGCTCCTTTGCCTGCAGAGCAGGATGAGAGCACCCGGGATGCAGAGCTCACCAGCAGTTAAACACAAGGGAGCACCAAACCATGTGCCAGGGAGACACAGCAAAGCTTTTCCCAACAGCCTGAAGTGCAGCCAGCCTGTGAGCACCTCTGAGGTCCTCAGCCCGGCCTTTGGGGCAATGGATATGGATGCATTAAACCCTGGGATGAATTTGCTGCCCCGGTGCCTGCTGCCACACTCCTGAACCACCTCCTGTTTCCCGATAGAAAAGGCTTAAACTCCTCCTTGTGGATAAGCTGAGAAAATCGGGTTTCTAACAGAAAGACAACGGCAGAGTTTGGAAGGGATCAGCCTCCCTTGAGAAAATTTCAGCTTTTCCCATTCTTGGAGGTTTTCAGTCTCAGAAAGGACAGAGCCCTGAGCAGCCTAAGCTGACATTCAGCTCACTCTGCTTGGAACAGGAGCTTGGGTTAAAAACCTCTTGAGGTCCCCTCCAACTTGTGTTATATCCTCTATTCTTATGCTCCTATACACACAAAAAGGAAAAAGCATACTCCAGAGAGAACTCAGCAGTTGCTACAGAGGGAAATGAAGTATGGAAGTGTACTAGAAGCTTCACACTACTCTGTTTCATTAGTTCCAAAAGCAGTTGACATCGTCTGTTGTTGAAAGTTTCATGCAAATTAATATAGGAAACAGGAAAACATTCTTCTGTCCTAATTCCCAAGACAGATCATAGAATCATAGAATGGGCTGGGTTGGAAGGGACCTCAGAGATCATCAAGTCCAACCCTTGATCCACTCCCCCTGTGGTTCCCAGCCCATGGCACTGAGTGCCACATCCAGGCTCTTTTGAAATATCTCCAGGGATGGAGAATCCACTGCTTCCCTGGGCAGCCCATTCCAATGTCTGATCACCCTCTCTGTAAAGAAATTCTTTCTAATATCCAACCTAAACCTCCCCTGGCACAACTTGAGACCATGCCCTCTTGTCTTGCTGATAGTTGCCTGGGAAAAGAGCCCAACCCCCCCTGGCTCCAGCCTCCTTTCAGGGAGTTGTAGAGAGTGATGAGGTCTCCCCTGAGCCTCCTCTTCTCCAGGCTGAACACCCCCAGCTCCCTCAGCCTCTCCTCACAGGACTTGTGCTGGATCCCTTCACCAGCCTGGTTGCCCTCCTTTGGACCTGCTCCAGGACCTCAATCTCCTTCCTGAACTGAGGGGCCCAGAACTGGACACAGGACTCGAGCTGTGGCCTCACCAGGGCTGAGTACAGGGGCAGAATCCCTTCCCTGGACCTGCTGGCCATGCTGTTCCTGAGCCAGGCCAGGATGCCATTGGTCTTGATGATGATGATAAGCTAGGAATAAGATGAAGATAAGCTAGGAATTAAACAGAAGTACAAACAAATATACAGGACAGGGCTGAAACACAGCAACATCTGAAGTATCATCTCAAGAATCTCTTTTTGTACCTGTACCCCAAAGTAACCACACGTTGTAAAGTTGAGCATAGGTGCTACTAAATAACAATTTTGATTCACCACAACCAATTCTTAAAATAGCAGTGTAATTCTGAGCATCAATATTTACTTTCCAAAAATAAATAAAACACTATATCTACATAATGTTTTACATCCACGAGTCTCAAGCACTTCAGAGAGCCAGAGGAGCTCCACAGAGGTTACAACTGTTTGCTTAAAAGTTATGAGGTCAACAGAGTGCATTGGATCTTTTACTTTGTTGTTGAGCTCAAATCATCCAAGGGAAGCTCAGCTTGGTGGCTCTGGGTACAACTAATGAACATTTTGTGAGCTGGCAGAGATGGATACAGAAGATACAAACATCAAACAGACTTCACCACTGAGGAAATGTTCACATTCAAATCCTATATATAAGAATAAATTGAAGAAATAAAAATAGCATTTGATTAATTTCTTAGAATGAAGTTTTATAGCACCATGAGGTATCAAGGCCATGGCAGTCAAAATGCTATTGCATAGAGCTATACCCTTTCTTGCACACATTTTTAACTGGAGCCAACTTCTTATCCTTGAATTTATTTAACAGCCAGCAGCCATTTCAGCTGTGGGCAAAGGGCACCATTAAAAGTTAAAAGTACACCATTAAAATTCTGCAATGTGAACAAGTAAGAGAAGAACAGAAGACATTTAAATCCTTCTAGATTTTATCCCATTCATAAATTAAATGTAGACCTCATCCTCCAAAGTCTTTTAATATAAAGTGGAAAGGTAATTATGTCGAGTGATTCCTCTTGGCAGATCCAGGTTTAGCAGCTTCCTCACCTTGCTCTCTTCTGCAGAGCTTCTAGATTCTGCTCTGACCTTCTGTTACACTCCATTCGAATTGTCAAACCTTCTATGGGAAGTTAGTCACCTAATTTGCAAATGGACATTTAAAACCTATCAAACAGTTTGTGCCTGAGAGTACATCTTGTTTACAAGAACAAACTACAGAAGCTAAGTAATAAAACTTGAAGAAATGCATTTCACAGTGGAAACACTGGCACAACTTTAATTACTTTAGTGTAGCAGGCATCTCTGTGGACAGCCTGTTCAGCCACTTCCAGTGTATTTTAAACCTACATGAAAAAGTCAAAAGAAATCCATACAGCAAGAAATAGAAACATAAATCCCTTCCAAGTGCAAGATGGCTTCAGCTGAGAAAGCTTGCAACCCATTAAGACACAGTCCTTGGGATGAAAGGAGAAGCAAGCAGTGGTATTCCTCCCATTGTCCAAGCTGATTCCAGTCTAACCACACTCAGAGGGAGCTTCACTAACAAGTTAATAAGGAATAAGAGCTCAAGTCGTTTGCAAATTGAACAAAAATAGTAATTTAGGAAACAGATTGCAGGCTTAGAAGGAAATACATCTTCAGCTGCTGTGTAGGAAGAGACACTGATACCAATGTCCACTCCTTAGATACAGGGCATCCAAACAGCACCAAAAAAAGTGGAATATCAGAAGGGCCAAACAATTAGCAACTTAATGGACTTTTGCTGGGATTCTGCAGTTTCTCATGGGCAGCACAGACCCAGCCTGGGAGAGGGGCAGTGAGCTGGGTATATGCAATGCTGCCAATGGCATCACCACTTGAGCAGGTAGATACACACTCAAGTAAGGATAGAAAGTCAGGAATAACACACTGCCATCCAGGGAGCTCAGTGGGATTTGTCAGATTTTATGAAACATTTGAGCTAGAGTGGAATGATTCCATCCACCCCTGGGATGCTCTGCACCAAGTGCTTAGCAAATAGTGACAATGCCTGTAGTAAAGTCACTGTGTCCAAGGGACATGAGATAAAGCAGAATGGATTAAGAGGGCTCTGCTCCCCCTGTGAGCCATATTTCTTTAATATATCTCACTGGTAACTCCTGTGATGTGGTCACCAGACCTGGCCTTGTCTATGGAAACAGATGCAAGTTAAATGCAAGGAAAGTATACAGAAACTCAGCCACTGTTCAGGAACATCCACACTGCACATTGCACACTAAGTAATTGCTCCTAATTCATCAAGATCAATTAAAAGGATAAAAATAAATGAGATACCAAAATAGCTTTGAAGTCAGGTGCTTTACGCATATACCAAACTTCTCTCATGTTGTAAATGAAAAACGCATGTAGTTACTTTAAGTAAATTAATAGTAAAAATACTAAAAAAAAAAAAAGCTTTCTGCTGAACAAGGTTCGAAATATAGCAAACATTGTTTAGAGGCAAACACCTATACAAGAGAAATGCTGTCAAACAGGCTACTTTCTGAATATCTACACTGCGTTCCAGAAGTATTTATTCACTATTATGATCCCTACAAACACTTTAGCTGTACTGAGATGTTACAACACATACAGAGAGGCAACACATGCTAAAAGGTGAGAGCCAAGTCCCAGGACTTTAGTTCTTGGCTGCTAGATCCACTTGTTGCTTTGTAAGAAGCCATCACCGTGCAGAAGGGTATGGTCCCTCTGTGTGAGAGGAGAGAGAAAGCATTTGTTACTATGCAGGTAGCCCTAATTCAGTATTTTTCCTCATTAGAGTAAAAATACATATGCTAATTTATTTGCTCTGACAGCCAATATTAGAAGACAGTCAAAGATGAAAATCTCAGCTTCAACCAGTTCTGAACATGACCATATGCTATTTTCATAATGAAGCCATTTGTCTGGTCCCTGGAATTGTGAAGGAATGAATCACAGCACAAGGTGCCACTGACTTCTGAACAGAAACTTGATTAAGTGAGGATCAGTCTCTGCTGTGAACTACTGAAAGATCTGGTAGAGACTGTGGATGAATAGATTGCACATAATGAATTCTAAGGCTGTGAACTCATCTATGTTGATGAAGAAAGTGAAGTCAAAGCGAATAAAAGCATGGCCAGAAATAGCAGGATGGCTCAGTGAATCACAGCTTTCATCCCTGACCAGCATGTTTCACTTCTGAGATGATAAATCAATTGTAGAGCCTTAGCCTTGTCATCATTGCAAGAGGGTCTCTGTCCCACAAGCTGGACAAAGGATGGGTCAGCCCTGGAGACCACCAGGAGGGCCCTGGCAGAGGAACTCTGGGGGTGTCCAGGGTTGGGGGAATGTGCTCAGGATCCCCAGGGCAGGCATTTACCAGCGGAGCTGCCCAGACAGAATGAGGAAAGCAGAAAGGTGATGTCTGAGGACTGGAAATCACCAGAGATGCAGATAGGAAATTTCCACAATCTATGACCAACCCTAAGCAAGATGTTACACTCCTGTATTCAGACTAAGTACAAATAATTAAGTATTTCGACACCAGGAGCTGAATGGAAACATATACTGACTGCTGAGCTGCAGCTTCCTGCCAGCAATCTGTCCTAAAAATCTCATCATTAGAGGCAATGATTAAAAGAGAAATGTCACCTTACATTTATACAGCAGTTTTCATCCTGAAGCACTTCATTAACTATCTTTCCAAAGATCACTTTTCAGTACTGATTTTCTGTATTTATCCTGTCTATCCAAACCAGAAAAAAGAGGCAGACTGTACTCTTTTTAGAATCTCATCAGATAGAACCTGAAACTGTAGTTTCCATAGAAACACATCATGGGGCTCTTGGTCTCTCTGTCAAACCTGTTCATAAACTTTCAGCTTTACTTAATGCTGGATTTTCAAAAACAACAATTAGATCTTTCATTAGTGCTCTTCCAGTCTTTTGTCCTTACTTGCCATAAGGGAAGTACAGCCAGATGCAGCTGAACCATGTCACTGCTACATGGGCTCTCTTCCTTTCACCTTCCCATTGCAGCTCTGAGGTAGCAAAGTGGCAAATGAAGTGGCTGTGATTTTATTTCCCCCCCTCCCCACAGCTGACCTGGCACTCTCCCTTTGTGTAATTGGTGAAGTTTGTGCAAGAATGGAAAATAAACAGCACCCTGTGCACTGGTTTGTAGTCAAGGTGAGTGATACCCTGGTACTGCTCCTGACCCCCAGCTCAGAGGCAGTTTTGTTGTGAACAAGGGAAGTAACACAAATGTTTGTCTTCATTTCCTGAGGGTCTCCTTCAGTTCTTTTCTGAATCACTGCTGCCAGGAGTCCATTTGCATCAGAAAATGTCCTCAGAGGCTTTGTTACTTTTATCATCAGATTTAGATTATCCTGTTTGTCCTGAAGTGCTTTCAGTATCTTACAGAGTTATTCTATCTTTAAACGTAGAACTATTAAACACACAAATAGAATTAAATGTGTAGCACTTTAACATTATTTTTTTTTTCCAGTAGTATAATCTCTTATTCTACAACCACCTCTTGCTAGCAGTTCTGCTCTTAAATTCCAGGGAAGCAGTAGCTACAATGACAAAACCTCCAGGCTATCTAAGTGTGAGACAAACTTGTAATTTCAGTGACATACTACAGGAGGATTTCTTCTAAGGCTGGGTTTCCTGCATAGCAAAGTGACATTCCCTTGCTGCTCTAAGGCATCTTGATGACTTTGACTTGTTCTAGTAGGTCTACTTTTTCATTATTACCTAAGGCTTTTTCTGTTTTGTTAAACACAAATTCTCTTTTGCCAAACCTACAGAAGCAAAGAAATCATTATATTGAAAAATCAAAAAGAGCAGTGGCTGGCCACATGAATTCTGGGAAAGAGCAGGAATGACAAGTAAAACCTTTGTGCACATGAGTAGCATATGAAATGGCAGAGGGAATAGCAAAGAGGTTTCACAAGAAACTTACCTGAGAGCACTGCAAAATTTGCAAGATACATATATATATATATATATATGGGTTTTGGTTGTTTTTTTTTTTTTTTTTTTGACAGCTCCTTCTAAAAGCAAGTTAAACACAATGCCAACAAAACTGCTCCTACATCCCTGTCCCCCCAGCATCCCCCCAAAGGATGTGAGGAGCAACACATCACCATAACCTGGACTCCAGGGCCATGATAGGAGAATTCTGAGTCCTAACAAGCCATGAAAATTCAGTCCTCTGCCCTTGCACAGTAAGAAATACTTCAGGAAAAAAAGAACTATTTCCAACACATTGTCTGTAGGCAAATATCATCAGCAAACACAGTTTATTTGTACTTAGTCCTTTAAATGTATCTTGTAAGTGTAAACAACACAAAAATAGCAAACCTCCCAGACTTGAAAAGATACTTTAAACAATGTATCTTTTCATGGGGGAGAAATTATTCTGTTTAAAGAAACCAAATTATAAAATATTCCTGTTTTGGGATTGTTGATTCCAACATACACATATTCTATTTCCACTGAAAACAAATAATCCCATTATCTGAAAATAAGCAACTAAATAAAATGCAGACTTTTGTAACGTGGGAAACATTTGTTGAACTAGCATTCTGGTTTGGATTACTTTTAGACATTTTAAGAGAAACTGATGCAAAGCAGTGTTCTTCAGAATAAAACTAAAAATATACAGAGACCTACTGCAAAGTTAAACAGTTCCAGGGACATAGCTCCAATCCAAAATTCAACAAGACATTTAAACACAGCTATAGTAAGAATACAGAAGATGTCCTAACAAAGTTAAGTTCACCCTTAAAAACTGAATTATAAAGAGCAGTGAAAAATTATGAGTCCCTTAAAATTTGTTGTCAGCTGGGAAAAGCACAATAAAATAAAGCACAAGAGCACACCTTGTTACCACATTGTCATGTCGAATCCCTGTGGGAAGCTGACAATGCAGAACACTTTTTGAGCATAGAAGAGCAGGAGTATAACTGAAATTTCACACAAAATTTAGTATAGCATGTACAGCTCCAAATGGGATTCAGAAGATAAGCATTCCACATCCAGCAACTTTTTACAGTAGGAATCTAAGAGTTTCAGGAACAACCTTTGATATTATCCCATGATCATTAAGAACTACAACTTACTTTAAGAAAGACCTTTAAAACAAAGACTGAGGTGACAAAAATCAATATATTCGACACATGTGGCAAACAACACTGACTGGGAGCAGCTGTGGCTAATAGGATGCTGACATCTAATGGCAGATCTGTTCATTGCTTTAAGGTTTTCTAAAGAAGAAAC
This sequence comes from Phaethornis superciliosus, assembly GCA_023637945.1. NCBI lineage: Eukaryota > Metazoa > Chordata > Aves > Apodiformes > Trochilidae > Phaethornis > Phaethornis superciliosus. The sequence goes on from JAJQWJ010000022.1 coordinate 7,938,132, forward strand.
ATCACAACTGATTGTAGACTTTTTGAGAAATAACAAAAAGCTGCAGCTACGGCCCACAGAAGAAACAGAACAAATGTTTCCAAAGCTGGTAGACCTCACACAAATCTGCTTTCTAATTAACTGCCCACCTGATTGGCATTCAAGGAAAGATTAAATAAATGCAGGCTTTACTGTAGGCTAATACTGAGGAATCCATGCTGATAGGGACTTCCATACTTGAAATCACACTTGTATGAATTATAAAGGCAAAACCCAATGGAGTTTTTCTCTTCCTAAGTCCTAGAGATTACTGAACTGATTTTCAAGCCCACTGTTATGTTCTAGTCAGACAAAAATTATTTGATTCTTTTATATACTGAGCTAAAATTTAGAACAAGATATTCTGATATTAATATTTAGAAAATGTTGCATGGTCCATTTTTCTGCTTACATCTGATCAAACTCTGACCCAGATCACCTCTCACTTCTGTAAAGGACTTCTGAGTCACCACAGCCACCTATTAATAATCCTGATGCTTTTCTTAACATCAGTATATAAGAAAGAAAATAAAACTGTAATAAATATCATGTTACCATTACTCAGTTCACCCAGAGTAAAAGGAGAGGGGACTTCCCACCCGGGTTAACTGGGAAGGGACCTGTGCAAAGCCCACAGCAGATGGCAGCAATAACCCACAGCAGGGACTGCTCCCTGACCACCACAGCCCTGGGGTTCCCCAACTTGGTTGGCCAACTCCCAAAGACAATGAAATAACTGGAATGAGGACCCACCTCAGCTTGGAGGGAAGGATTTCTCTGCTTGGAGCACAACCCTGACGGGAATTTGTGCTGCTGAGACCTTGTGGGTGTAGATGAGCACAGCTGCTCATGGCTGGGCTGCACCTTAAAGGGCTTTTCTAACTAAAGCAATTCAGTGAAGGATAAAGGTCTTAATTTTTTTTTTTTTTTTTTTATTTTAATAACAGGGCAAATCAATAAGTGCTTCCTCCTCCTTCCATCTGATCACCTTGGATGAGGACTGAACTGTTTCCACACAACAAACTAGCCAGAAGGAAGAAGAAAAGCAGTAAAGCCGAAAACTTGAATGTTTGAAAAGCAGTTTGTTTGTTTGTTTTTTCCTTGGGATTGTTTTAATTCCCTTCTTATTTTGGACACATACCTCAACATAATCACGGGAAGAAGCATGGTGTGCAGTAACATATTACTCCTCAAAAGGAAGGCTTGAAAAGTAAACCTTGTCACTTTGGAAGCTCCTTACTCATTCTTTGATGTGAAACCAACTCTCAGTCCATGAACCACCATCAATTTCCATGCATTAACTCCGCATGAGGCCGGGGTTCGGCTCGAACCCCCCCCCCTGACCACTGCGGGGTCCCGGCGGGGTCTCTCTTACCTCAGGCATGGGGCCCGTTCTGCTCCCCTCCTCTCAGCCCACTTTGGGCCGCACTCCCACAGCCCCTTCCCCGCCAGCTTCCCGCGGCCCTTTATCCCTGTGCCAGAGGGGTCCTTCCCACCGCCCCCCCACACCCCCTCAGGGCGGGACCCAGGAGGAAACGGGGGGGAGCGCAGCGGCCGCGGCCCTTCCCGCGAGGGGCGGAGCAGAGAGGAGCGGAGGGGACATCGGCTGAGGGGACATCGGCGGAGGGGACATCGGCTGAGGGGACATCGGCTGAGGGGACATCGGCGGAGGGGACATCGGCTGAGGGGACATCGGCGGAGGCCATGGCAGACCACGAAGCGGGGATCACAGGCAAGGTCCGACGTGAGCAAGGTAAGGAGGGCAGGGGAGGGGGCTGACCCATGGGGTAGCGGAGAGGGGGCAAGGTCGCTGCCTGCCAGCCCCGGGCCGCCTTCCTGGGTCTCTCCGCTTTTCAGTTTCGATTTTAATTATTATTTTATTTAGTGGTTGAGGGAAGTTTTTTGGATTCTCTCCCGAAGTTAAACCCACGGGAAAAAAAAAAAAAAAAAAAAAGAAACCCGCGAAGATCTGTTCTGCTTCTTCTGTCGGCACCCCCCGCGCTCCCCGCACCCCCCGCAGCCCCCGCACCCTTCACAACCCCGGACCCCTCGTACCCCCCGCAGCCCTCGTACCCCCCGCAGCCCCCGCAGCCCCGCGGCCCCCGCACCCTTCACAACCCCGCACCCCCCGCACCCCCCGCAGCCCCCGCACCCTTCACAACCCCGGACCCCCCGCACCCCCAGCGCCCCTCGCACCCCCCACACCCCCCGCAGCCCCCGCAGCCCCCGCACCCTTCACAACCCCGGACCCCTCGCACCCCCCGCACCCCCGCACCCCCCGCACCCCCGTACCCCTCGCACCCCCCGCGCCCCCCGCGCCCCCCGCGCCCCCCGCGCCCCTCGCACCCCCCGCAGCCCCCGCAGCCCCCGCAGCCCCCGCAGCCCCCGCACCCTTCACAACCCCGCACCCCCCGCACTCCCCGCAGCCCCGCAGCTCCTCGCCCCGGAGCGGACCCAGGGCGGGCCGGGCCTCTCGGGGGTTTTCCCGGCGGGCGGTGCAGTCCCGCAGTTCCCCGCCTCACTTCTTATCAGAAACAGCACCCGAGGAGGCATCGCTGGGGTTGGGCCCCAATGGCATAACTTGGGGTTGGGTTTTTTGCGTGTGTTTCCTTCTTCCGTCTGGTAACGCGGATCGCTAAGGGGAAAGCCGAACAAATAATTAAGAGTGGAGTGGACAGAAATAATCCCCGAGTAAATGAGGAAAAAAAAAAAATTGGGAACTGGTTGTTGAGTCCTTGTCACTTGAGCCAAACGTGAGAGATGCGAAGGGGGGAGGCGATAAAAGTCACTTATCTTTCCTCAGTTTGGGCAGTGGAGCTGGAGTTAATTTTTAGGTTTTGGTGTGGTTACTCTGGGGGGTTTGGGCATTTCAGTGCGGGTCAGGAAGCTCTGGAGATGATGCTCTACAATAGCACAACTGCACTGTTGTGGTTTTGTAGGGAGCTGGAGCCTTTTCCTGCTGTTTGCACAGGTCAGAAACTGACCCTGGGAAAGTAATTTATTTAGTGGTTTTGGCATTTGAATCTGGGGAAGGAAATGTATTTATGAGATCTCTTGATATACAAAGGCTTTGGCTAGGTAATTTGAGTTGTTATTATAAATAACTTCAGACCTCTTTGGGCCCCATGCCTAATGGCACATGTTAGTTCCTTGGATAGGATTTGCATTTCAATCTGTAAGTATGTTGGTTATTAATACCAAACAGTGGTCACTCTGATGTTATCCTCGTCTGGGATTGGGGAAACCTCTCACTATATGTGGCATGGAGGTTGTTCCCTCTGTAGTTACTCTGTGCTGTGTTGTTTTGGAGGCTAAGGCTGACTACCAAGTATTTCTGTCATCAGTACCTATGGAATAAATGGCATTAAAGATAATTTTGGTTATCAGAGGCTGTAATTTTCACGGTTTCCCACATGGAATACTTAGAGAAGCACCTGAGAAGACATTTAGTTCATATATAATTCCTGATTGTTTGCTAATTAGCAGCTGGATAACTGTTGTAGAATAACACCATTCTCAGACTGTCCTGCATTTGACCAAGCAGCATGACAGAGGACATCTCTGTCTGGTATTGCTTGCCTTATGTTCAGTCCAGTTCATCTCCCATATGCATTTTGGGTTTGATCTGGTGGGTTTTTTGCAGGGTTGTGGAGAAGGTGCCTTCCTTTTGTGGTACCCAGGAATCTGGTGTGTTTTTGCTGTTTGTGACAAAGAAGTAATTGCAAAAGAAAATAAATTGCAAGTGATGTGTATGCCACACCTCAAGCATTAGTGAGAACTTCCCTCTTCCAGCACTAAGTTTATTATAAATTGTTAATATTGTTTGATGATCCAAGTGGTAATTTCTTGCTAAAGGAACTGTAGCTGTTCCAGTCAGCCTTAAAAGGATCCAAGACTTTCTCTTTGTGGTTTATTTCTTAAAGAGGTACTCTCCACAAATAGTATTTCTGTGATTAAACTTCAAGTGTCAGTTTTTAATATTTTGATAATAAAAGAGGAAGAATATTGCAAGTGTTTGGAACCAACAGCCTGCTGTTGCACCTACACCATCTCTGCCACTCTCATTTCAGTGCTGGTGAATGAGCTGCAATTTAGAATCCACAAAACTGGGCAATGTGGCAAGAACAGCCCGTTGATGGAGTTACCCAACTGCCCTGAACGAGGTGTTCAAAAGCTGCAATCAGAAAGCTCATTCTGCAGATGCCAAGCGTGTTCCTTTTTTTTTTTTTTTCATACAGTTTTTCACAAGATGACATCTCTCTTGCTTTTTGTGTTGTGAAATATACCACATGATGGGACAATCGTTGTTGCTCAATTAAGTGTGACTTTTACTTTACTCAATTTTGGAATTTTACGTTATTTCAGTTGTCACTTATACCTTCATGTTCAACAGGGAAGCTGGAGCTCTGGTGAGAGCTGTAGGTGGTTGGTGGTGAAAGTTTGATATTATACTGTAGAGCAGAACTGAAGCAGGATCCTCAGCTCCTCTAGGTTTAAAAAAGTCAATAAGTGAAAGAGAGAAGGAGTCTGGCTCCCTGTCACTGGAGACTGTGAACACTTTTTATGGTTTCAGGCCAATACCTTATTGCTAAATGAAAGGTATTGTTCCCTTCACTAATGAGTTTACAGATGTTGCTTAATACTGACATCTGCTTAATACCAAGGCGTGTAGGTTGTGCATTTCACAGAAGACCTGGAAATTGCCCCACTTCCTATTTGCAAGAGTTCTGAGAATTGTGGGTTTTGTAGCACCTTTGACAGGTGGAACAGAAACCAACTTCTAACTGTCCTACAGTCAGAGCTGACAGGCATATCAGCTGCTAAGCAGGTGTTGCTCTGACTTCCTTAGGCATTAAAAGAACAGGATTTCTGCTGCTGCCAATGGGTCATTCTGCCAGAGAAAACTGGGAGAGAGGCCCCTGAGAGTCTACTTAAGTGTTTGCAAACTTAATTCTGTAAAGGTGCTACTGTAATAGTTGATTATAAATAATTTGCTTATCAAATTAAGTTTGAGTTAATAAAATTGCAATAAGGTGTTATGTTCTGTTATTCTAAAGATGATGTTTAAATGTTATATCCTGTTAAATCTAAAAGTGTGGGTTTAAGTGTATTTATAAGGAAAAGGAAAAGTCAAGAAAAACAAGGAGAGGGCTACCCACAAGGACCCTGAGGAAAACCTACTCCCTCAGCAACAGAATAAAGCCCGTGAAACAAGAACCAAGGAAAAGACTAAAAGGGGGGGGGGTATAAAAGAAATGGTTTTGCCCTGTTGAACTTATGGAGCAGCAGGCTCCCCGGTCGCCCAGCACGCTGTTTTGCTTGTTTGCCCTCTAACAAATCTTTAATAAATGTTTGATGTTTTTAAATTTTAAATTTCTCTGGTCTATTGACTATAACACTACTTAGATCACGTTATGCCCTCAGCTATCTTGTGCAGCTTCCAGGGACTAGTTAAATGAAAGCGGAATTTGGCCTTTAATTTGACTTCTGACCTAACCTGAATGAGTATGGCAGAGGACTAGTGCTAACAGTGGCATATTTCAGAGAATATTCAGCACAGGTACCATTGTAGGCACTGTCTGTAACAGGCAATCTTGGTTTCAAACGTCTGAAAATTTGTGCTGTTTCCTTACAGATGACTATAATACTGGCCTTGGCATCTGTGGATGGATCTTGGTGATCACTTCACTTTTTTTCACTGTTCTTACATTTCCTGTATCAATCTGGATGTGCATAAAGGTAAAATTATTCACTGCTAAATTGGATTAAGACTGTAAGCAATGCAGATGCTTCCTAGTGGTTGCTATTGTTCTTTATTTGTTTCAAACACAAATTAAGCTACATTTAATCTACATTTGAGATTCAAGGCTGTCTTAGACTAGTGTATACATTGTTTGGAATCCATCATGTGGCTTCTGGAAAGCCTTGCATGACATCCAACTGTTTAATATTACAGATTGTAAAGGAATACGAGCGAGCCATCATCTTCAGGCTTGGACGCATCTTAAAAGGGGGAGCAAAGGGACCTGGTATGTCCTGGAGAGCATTCTTAATATTTGTTCTAATTAAGACACTGGCAAAATATTATCTGTCTAGAGATGCTGCATTACACTGGCAAATGTATTTCTCAAGAATTTTGTTGCTTCCAGGAAGTGGATATGTTACTTTATATGGAGAAGACAGTGAGCTTGTTCTCTGTGAGCCTTCCCCAGATCTCCTCAGTTAATGTGTGGCCCTTGAGCAGAATCAGAAACGTAGAGTGTACAGGGAGGAATAATGGCATCAAATGTACCATTTTAAAAAAGAAGTTTAGTATGTCAGTTAAAATCCCAATGTTCCTCTCCTCCTTTATCAGGGAGGAGAGGGAGATTAACAGAGAGCATCTGTTATTCGGTTTAATTGCCGGGCCAGTGTTAAACCGTGACAGTTCCAAAAGCCTTGCTGCTCTTCAAAAGAAAGAGAAGCAATTAAATTGTTTGATAGTTTTAAAAAGCTTCCTGTGTATGTTAGAAATTCTGATGAGATCTGAAAGAATGTTATTTTCAGCTGTTGCTCATGCTGCCCAAAGTGACAGCAAGGGGCAGTAGCTTCTTCTTTTATGTTCATTGAGGTTTTGCAGTAATTCCCCATTGCTGTAAAGTTGAAGAATTGCAGTGATCCACCAGGAACAACAGGAGGCTGATAGTTCTGCTTGCCAGAATTAGGCCCAACAAATAACTTCTGTGGGACAGATTTTCAAAAGCATCTGTTAGAATTCTGGGTTGTGCAGGGTGTTTTCTAAATATTAAAGACCTCTGAACAAGTTAGACCTGAATAAATGGAAGTTTCTCAGTATTGAAAATCTTACCCTGGTTTGAAAGCCATCAACAAATATGCTGCTGAGCTCATTACAAAGAGGGCTTCACAGTTACCGTGGCTAGAATTAAGTTTATTTCAGTATTAAGTTTTGTCTGGTTTAAGGACCCGTTTTCACATCTTCTTGAATGGCTTTTTTTTTTGTACAGGTTTGTTTTTTGTCCTGCCCTGCACAGACAGCTTCACCAAAGTTGATATGAGGACCATTTCTTTTGATATTCCTCCTCAAGAGGTGAGTTTGCATTTGCCTATTTATCGACTGAGGTGTTTGCAGAATATTTTGCACTCTTTTTCCTTTCCTCCAGCTCAGTAATGGGTAGCATGTAGTTTTAATGCAGATTTCTTGGGCAGGTTCAATGGATTGTGAAGAAAACTTACATCATTTAGCAATATAACTCAATGAGAGAAAAACCCTGAAAGAAAACCAATTATGCTGTCCTCTAAGGAACAATAAGATAACTTAATTCTGTCTAGGAGCTGGACTGGGAGGGGTTTGGAATCAGGACTGCTGGAACATCAAGTCCATGGATCTGATGGAACATTCTGTAATTCCTTCTGTGAAATCTGGAAGACTTACAGAAGCAGCAGTGATCTTCTTCATGCCAAATTATCTAGATATATAAAATAGCTAAAATCATGGGATGAAATGAGAATATATATTAGATGCTATTAATAGCTCAGGGTATTGATCCACTTCTTTATGTGGGCTTTCTGTGCACATTGCTACTGTGTCCTGCTATGCACAGAAACATTACAAAGAACTGCACCTAATGCTGTCTGATGGCTTTCAGTTTGAAGGTCATTAAGGACAAAAGATTTACTTTTATTTCTAGTCTGTTTTTCCTTGGACATCTTCATGTTTTAGCAGAATCTCTCCACAGCATGAAGCTGGCTGAACTCAGTGATGCCAACTCAATGGATAACAAAAGAATAAAAACCAACTAGCCCCCTAAAAATAAGTTGGTGAACAATTGTATGTTGGTGGTTAGAACCATATCCCTCATGTATCTGGTGCGTTTTCTAAGGCAAAGATGTTTGAGACAAGCTGTCTGGTGCATCTGTTCTGTGTCTTGTTTGCTGGGGGATTTATGGCTCATCATAAGTTGTAGGTTCAGACAAATGGCAGCTGTCAGGGTACACTCTAAAGGGTAATTGGTAGAAACCTAATCACTGCCAGGCAACATGAGCTTGCAGCTGCTGATGTGCCATTAGTGAAGCCAGCAGTTCTATGGTTTTTCTTTTGACTTGATTAAATTATCCTGATGGATATAGGCTTGTTTGTGTTCTGTAGGTAAAAGGGGATTTTGTACAATGCGATTTCTGTACATCCTACTCATTCTTTCTTTATTTTGTGCTGTTATGCAAACCCTAAAATAGATAATTTGGGGAAGGACAGAGCAGGTAAGTCCTGAAGGTTAAGTAACTCACATAACCCTCTCTTCAAATAACACACAGGTAATTGTCTCACATGGAATTCGGATACCTCTTCTCATGGTCAGGTGGCATCATTCAGTCTCTTAAACCTAGCTTTGAAATATAATTAAAATTATTGCTTCTTTCTGGTATACTAGCATTTAAACCTTCAAGAATATCTGTCTTTATCTTTGTGAGTGTATCTTTTGTTCAAAATACAAGTGTTAAATTCAGTAAATCGCTTGCATCTAGCTCTGAGGATGTTCACAAACTGGGATTTGCTCTGCAGCTTGTCTAGAAATCACCACATACTCATTTAGTAGCACATGGTGGCATTTCAGTCAGAAGTACCTCTAAAAGGACAATGAACTGCTAGATAATAACAGATTTTACTAACTAAATGTGGGTGGAAGTCTGTCACCCATGCAGCTGCAATACACCTGGCTGCTGAAGAAGGCAAAACCAGTTTTGTAGTGAAACATTGCAGTCTTTTCTGAAATGTCTCATCAGCCCAACTCTCACTTCCTCTACTCTTCATTTGGTACTGACATCCTTTTTCACAAAGGTTCTGCAGTTCTATAAATTACTGTACACAGCCACTGCAATCCAAGAGTCTTCAGCATTGACCCATGTTAGGGAAATAAGAAGTAATTTAGGTATATTTGTTCTGTCACCTGTATGAATTGCAGATCCTTCTGTGAATTTGAAGAAGTGAATTAGAAATAATATTATGGCAAAGGTAATGGCCTTTATTTCCCAGTGAAGTGTTCTAATCCCTTATTTTAGTTCTAGCTTTGCCAAGCTATAGCAGAGGGCTTGTGTATCCATCTGTACAGAGATGTTCATGTTGCAGCATACATGTGTAAGACCTCTCCTTTTCAAGACCTGTTTTACCCTGGGAAAACCATGAGTTTGTCTAGTAGAACAAGTATGTAATTATTGTAATAATTAAGCACATATTTATTGAATATCATATGCTTTCTCCATTGCTTTTAGATCTTGACCAAGGACTCTGTGACAATCAATGTGGATGGAGTGGTTTATTACAGAGTTCAGAATGCCACCCTTGCTGTAGCAAATATCACAAATGCTGACTCTGCCACCCGTCTCTTAGCACAGACTACTCTGAGGAATGTTCTGGGGACCAAAAACCTTTCTCAGATTCTCTCTGATCGTGAAGAAATTGCACACAGCATGCAGGTATGAGCAGCTTTACCTAAGCAATCCATTGATCAGTTAAGCAGCAATCCCATGGATAAGTTATAGGTCAGGGTTTATTTTGTCTTCTAAGTGAGAAGCCAAGCTGTGGTTTGGACCTTTAGGCAAAACCCAGTTGAGCTGTTGGGATGGCATCTATGTCACCAAAATGAGTGACCAAAGCAATAATGGACCAGTGGGGCAAGCAGGTGGGAATAGTGGGATAAAGGAGAGGAGGGCTTCCCTGGATCTTCTTGTCAATACTTTGCTGCTGAAGGAAATTATGTCACAGAATTCCTTTGATATCTCAATCAATCTTTGGGTGGGGTTCTTTGTTAGTTCTCAACAGTTAAGCAGCCTTCAAATTTGGCTATGGGTTTGCAGCCAAGATGCCTTAACTTCATTGTTCTGCCTCGTTCAGACCACCCTTGATGGTGCAACAGATGACTGGGGCATTAAGGTAGAACGTGTGGAGATCAAGGATGTGAAATTACCTGTCCAGCTGCAGAGAGCAATGGCAGCAGAAGCAGAAGCTTCCCGGGAGGCAAGAGCTAAGGTAATAACATCAACATGTGTGTTTTGTTTTGTTGTTGGTTCATTTGTTTTGTTCATGAAATCAATTTCATACATTTTGCTTCGCCAGGTAATTGCAGCTGAGGGTGAAATGAATGCTTCCAGGGCCCTGAAAGAGGCTTCTATGGTTATTACAGAGTCCCCTGCTGCTCTTCAGCTTCGTTATTTGCAGACCTTGACCACCATTGCTGCAGAAAAGAACTCCACCATCGTCTTCCCATTGCCCATAAATATGCTGCAGGGTCTCATAGGTACAAATCCCTAGGTAGAGTGGGAGGAGAGGGCCTGGAGTGGGGGTTTTTATGCTACAATGAATGCTTGACATGCTGAATGCCCTGTGTGTGTTACAGCTTATGGCAGTGTTCACAAAGTGGGTTTGCTGGGGAACCTCTTCTGTTATACTAAGTGTGTTATAAAACTTATGTGTAATGTTTGCAAGTACAGACAGCCAACATGCTTGAAACTGAAAGCCTCCCAAAATTAGTACAAGTGGATTATGACCTTGAATAAGTAGGTAGCCATACTAGCCTGGGTGGGGTGCCTTTAATCTCTAACCTCCCATTTTCATATAGCATATAAAACAGTGTGGGGGGAAGATCCAATATTTGGAAAGATTCCTTGTGCTAAATGGGTCTGTAGCCTTCCAAGGGAAGCAGGACAGCCCCAACTGTATTCTCCTGGAGTGCAGCTTTATGCAATGGAGTCATCTGATAGTTGTCATCTGGTTACTAACCAAGGAACAGTAATGGAAGTCAATAGAAGAGGGAGAAAACTGTACTGGGTGTTTCTGAAAATCAGGTTCATGCTCCCTTAAACAGTCCCCCACTCATGAGAAACAGCTGTTAGCCAATGTTACTAAAGTGGATCTTTCCATCTCTGTGCTGCACACAGAAATGTCATAACCATGCTGTAGTTATGGATAAAATGAGCTTGCAGTCACTGATGCAACAACTTCTGTTGTTGCAATGGTGTGCCTGTATAGATTTATGCTGCTTTAATGCACTCAAATGTTTGGTCTGCCTTTATCTGTTTGTTGGTTTTTTTTTTAATTCTCAAAAAAAGCCAGAGTACCAACTCAAGACATTTTATGCAGGTCTGAAACCTGCTTCTCTGGGAAGCAGCATCTCTGTAACTAGCAGGGAGTTGTAGTGGTTAACAGAAGATGCTGTACTGTTTATGTATCTGTTGTAACAAGTTAGTGATTTATCTGTTGAGGCTGTTCTGAGCAGATCTGTAGTATGTGTAAGACATTAGGGGCTTCTACTTAATACCAAAAGCATTTAATCTTCAGTTCACGTAGTCTTGAGCTGTCTGTTAAACTGTATTTATATGTATTGTATTTGTACTTGTTTAGTAAATCTAATTCCAGGTTAAAATGAGAAGGATTAGAATCTGTGCTGGGGGAGGCTCTTCAGGATACCACCACCAGAGGTTGGTAGCTGTTGTTTAATCACTGGGAGGTGGCAATGAAAATGAAAAGGCTGGCTCAGTGATGGAAATGTCCTCCTCAACCAACAAAGTTCTTAACTTGTCTTTTATCACCTTTCTGCTACAGTCAGTTCTGTATTTATGGGTCTTTAAGGGAGGGCAAGGTCTGCTCACCCGTGCCTTGATGCACTCACTGTGCCTTTGTCACTGTTAGGAAATGATGCTCAAGCTCTGTTAGGGCTGGAGCTGACACTGTTTCTTCTCTGCCTGTTTGCTGTGAACTTTTTTTCTTGCTCTGCACCATGGAAGCAGTACAGCCAGCTGCATGGGTTTGGTTGTCAATACTTCAGGTAATACAAGCTGAGCTTGAGTCTTCCTGGGAGGGGGCAGAAATGGGGCTAACAAAGCTGTACTAATTAGCATTACTGTGCTCATGCACTTGGAAGTGGAAAACGGAGTAACTGCGGAGCTTTAGGTGAGTCCTTAGGGAAGATGAGTGAATCTCTTAGCTCCCACTGTTGCTGTTGTTGATGGCCACCCCTGGGAATTCTTGTTGACAACAGAAGCATGCTTTCTGCTCTCAGTCTGAATAAAAAAACATGCTCTTTACTAATGAGTGACTTTCTGAAAGAGTAGGATACTGTTGATTTATCAGGGTCTTAAATGCTTATAATTCTAGCAAGGGGAAAGTAAAACAATCCCCAACTCCCAGCAGTAATTTCTGTAACCATTGGGTAAAAGTGCCTGTGCAAAAGATAGCACAAAAGTTTAGTTTCTTAACGTGTATTTGTTTCACAAAAGTTCAAATGTGGGATCTGCAGGTTCTGTGTAATGTTTTCTTTGTAACAAACCCCACCATTTGTATTCTTCATGTATTCCATACAAGCTTTATTGTATTAAATATTATCAAAGCAAATAGTAGGGTCAATGATTGGTCGTGATTGTTTTCGGTAATTATTGCACAGCTAATTGGCTATTAACATCATTGCCTTGTTAATGTGCATCCTGCAGGAGGAAGTAGCTCTTGAAGGCATTGAAGGCACTAAACTTGCTCCATTAAAAAAAAAAAAAAAAAAAAAAAAAAAAAAAGGGAAAAAACCTTGGTATTTAGACATCCACATCTGCCATTGCTCTCTCCAGGGGATCAACAGCCCAGTAGTCATCATCCCAGCCCAGGAACCATCCAGAGAAGGTTGGTGGCTCAAACCCTTGCTTAACAACTGTGATGGGAGTTCTCTTATCTCGGCTGGCAGGATCAGTCTCAATGTAGCGTTTGGCTGGGAACACACAAGGAGAAGGAAAACTCATAGAGTGCAAGTTTGGAGCAACAGCTGGAACAGTTTAATTGTAACTGTGTGCTAAAAATACCACTTTAATTATTTACTAAAAAAGCAAAACAAAACTCACAAAAGCTTTCACCCCACAGTTTTATTTGCACCTTAGGGAAGACTGGCACCTCTTTATGGAAAAATGATATTAGGATTATCAAAATGCTGTGCTTCAGTGACAGCCTTCACCTACACTTCTTTTCTGCTCAGTGGATACCACACCTCTTTGTGCTGATCTTAGTGATCCTACATTCTTGAGAGATGTGATCTCTTCGAGCACAACATTGAATTTGATGTTGTGATTAAGATATGTTTCTCAGACTATTTAATTCCCTGCCTTATGATCAGATATCAGGGGAAATAAAACACTCTTAGTTCAGAGAGGAAAATGTGACCTTACCAGATTTCAATGCCTCAGTCTTTTCTTCTTCTTGGGCATCTTTCCCAATCCATACAAAGACCTAAAAATAAAAAAAGCCCAATAACTATTTCAGCAACAATTGATTTCTTTATGAAAGAAAGGAAAGTTCAGACAAAGTCTCAGTGACCAGTGTGATACAGAACAAGAGCATACTCATGGTGGTGTGCCTGGGTTGTTGACCTGACTAAAGCTAGTGGTAGATAGTGAGAAGCTTTTTGACTGCCTTTTCTCTGCATAATTTCTAGATACATGAACAAATTATACACCAGCTTAACATCAGGAAAAAGTAGTATGTTTGAACATTTTTACATAAAACATATAAAATTATAAGTTGCCTTCTGGCTGATCCATGTACAATCTGAGGTGATTTGTTTTCAGGCCTGAAGATGAGAAGACTCTTAATAGTACAACAATTCTTTCAGCTATTGTAATTTGTCTCTCAATCTAGAGCCATTTGTGCCTATTCTTTGCTCCCCTCCTCGTTGAGTGCCATACCTGATCCCATGTGTCAAGGAGCATGACATCATCTGTAGCAAGGTCATCCTGAGTCAGATCTCCAGGAACTTCTTCAATCTGGAAAACATAAGGTTAAAAGCTGAGCACGTATTTCAAGTGCTATTTCACCATCAGAAATTAATTTCACAGAGGTTCTGGTTTTACCACTGGCCAGTCAGATACCTTCAGCAAGGCAATGGCGTGGTGTCTGACCATGCAATTCAGTGCATGCACAGAAGTGCTCTTAGACCACAGAACAGAAAATCAGTCTCTGCCTAAAGAAACTCTTTCCCTTCCACCCAAGATTTGTAACACCGCCTCTTTTCATGTGCAAGATTCAGGAGTTAAAATGTGAGGGTGGTAGCTGTTGACCAGGGCAAAATCAGTTAGATACTTCAGGAAGTTATTAGACTCTCACAGTGAAGCGTCCACTCTTGTTGGAGCATGCAAAAAGACGAGGGGGGTGAGCATCCATCTTCTTGTCCTTCAGCCGGGGAGAGGTACGGTAAGGAGCTTTTCCACCCAAAGCTGCCCAGAAATTCTCTGGAAAAGAGAAGGAGGTACTGATGCTTCATCTGTTCAGGGAAACCCCAGTAGCAGGGCTCCAATGCTACTTGTCCCAAAGTAAAGTCCCAAAGGCCTGCAAACATGAATGCACTGTTAAACATAATGAAGATACTTTGGAGAAATCTCTCTGTGCCCATGCCCACATTTCCTTATGCTGGGAGACAGAAGAAAACATCCATTAAATAATTACTGAGAGCATGCAGCTACAAAGACATTATCTCAGCCTCCCCTGTGCCTCCCTCACCTGGCTCTCTGCCCTCAGAAACCTCTACTGGGCGAGCTCCCAGTATCTTCAGCAGCTCCTGTGCTCCTGATTTCTCAGCATCACTGGCTCCTTGGCCAACCCAAAGGTAAGCAGCAGAGGGAGTTTTCAGGACAAAGGCATCATTGGAGTTGAGCTGACTGGCAGTAGGATCCAGCTGAAAAGGAACAACATTGCAGGTGTCAGATGCAATTGTCTTCTACACAGAGCCTGTTATTTTACAGTACCAATCAGTACCTAGATCAGTACCAATCAGTACCCATGGGTGAATAATCTGCAGACAGAATATTCCACACAAACATGTAAGGCTATAAATTATGTTGTATATTTGCCTTCCTCAGAGTGATGGGTTAGACTGAATCATACCAGAAGAGTAAATAAATGTGTGTTTCTGTTTGTAATCTTCAGATACATATGACCTATGTCATGAATGCTTGGATTTGTCATTTTGCCAGGATTTATGGTTATGGCACAAGATTTAAGAATTTGCTGGGGAGACCTCTGTAGAGTGGTGTTACTGCTGCTGAGGCTGATGAATCATTAATGTAATTTTCTCTGTATCGACAAGAACACATCTCGAATCTAGAAACTTTAGTTGCTGCAGACATCAAACAGTGCTCACCTGTAGGGACCAGGTTTTCTGGGTTTTTTGTTGGGTTTTTTTTTTTTTTTGGTTTGGTTTGGTTTTGGGTTGTTGGGTTTGTGTTTTGTTTTTTTTTTTTTTTTGGTACTGTGTGCTTTTTTGTGTGTGTGCATTTTCTCCCAAAGGAACACAAAAGCTGACTCTTTCCACATACCTCTACTGCTCTGGTAGCTCCTGAGGTGCTGGATCGGACCTGGAACAGCCTTGTTTCTGCAGGTGCTGTCTGGCCTCCTTCCCTAGAGGTTCCTCCCTTGTAAACAACCAAGGGCTTTCCACCAAACATACTCATCAGATGAGGTGGCTCTTTTCCTTGAACTACTCGTTTCTAGACAAAGAAACTTGCTGTCAGTTTTAAGCTGTTGCTGAAGAATAGCACAAGATACAGTAGAAATGACCTTTACAAACATCTGTCGAGCTGGAGTATTGATACAGCACCTAGATGGTCACAGGACCTTAGCTGTTACCTCCTGCACAAACAGACCAGTGTTGGAATAGCTCCCACAACTGCCATTTTTACCTGCACAGGGCTGCCTCCCAGCTCCTCATCCAGCTGTACTGTGAGGAATGCAGAGGTTGCAATTTCATCTTGAGTGGAATCAGCACCTTGCCTGAAAGGCAAAAATCTGACTTATTTTCAGCCCCTTTCCTCCCTGCTCACACACACCTTACAGAGACAAAGAAGATGTAAGGAAAACCTTTGTTACTAAACCTCTGCAGCACTTCATTCAACATGAAGGAGCAATTCACTATCTTATATTGTAACTCAGTGATTACAGAGGGAGATAAGAAAGGTTTCTACATAATAAGCACAGATTCTTTAGTATCTTCATGTCTATCTCATGTTATCTTTCTAGCAGCTAGCTTAAAAACACACCTGTTGGCACTGGTATCAGCACTACAACTGCAGCCAGAGTGCATACAGAGTGCATCCTTTCTGGTTTTAGTTGCACAGCTTGTCTGTGACCTCTGCTTGCTGACGAGCAGGAAGTCCACTGTGAGACTGTCTGCTGAAAAACTCCTCCTTAAGGGCATGTTCTGGGAACTGTAACAGTCACAAGCTGCCAGCCAAGGTGGCAGAGCATCAAAAATTCATTACAGTGGTCTCGTAAGGTGTAGGAATTCTGCACAAAGAACTAAAGCTTGATCCAAAGATGGGAGCAACTACTACTGAGGAAAAAAAAGCCAGGAAAAAAACCCAACAACTTAGCACAGTAGTTCCCTCCACTGTCCCACTTCAAACAAAACATTCCAGACCTCTGGCAGTGTTTTGTTTGCAATGAAAGGTTATTCAGAGTGAAGTTTTATCCCCCAAGGCTCCTCTGTAAGTAGGAACCAGCAGTGATCCATTTTGGAAGTAGTAGACTCTCAGCTCCACATACCCCCAGTGTTTCCTAACTTGCATTAAGAAAACTCTTACCAAGTATAAATGATCTGTCCCTGTTTTCCAGCATGCTGGTAAGTGTACAGGATAATGTAGCTGTCCCCTCCGTAGAACTGGCCATAAGTTGAAGGCTGCACTGGCACTTTTGCTGAGCCTTCTATTCTCCAAATCTAGAAAAGGCAAGGAGCAGAAATATTCTGAGTGTGACACGGCAGATTAAGCAGTCATTCCTGACAGAGCTCCTGTTTCATTATCTTTCCAAGTTCAGCCTCCCAGAACTTGCAGTCCTGCAGCCCCACCTGCTGCTCAGCACCACTAAAGCCTGGCACTCAGCCTGCAGCCAGGCCTGAGAGCAGGGCACAGGGTGCTTTTCTTACTGTGAGTTCCCAAACCTCCACCGGATTCAGCCAGAACCACTGGAGAAAAAACAAGTGCAGAGTAGTAGCCTGACCAGCAGTGATGGCTGTTGTGTACCTTTGTGTATCCTGGTGCACCAGATATGTGCTCTGAGACAATCAGCCACCACACATGTGATGGCAACAGCTACAACAAGAGGGAGGAGGAAGAAAGAGGGAGAAGTTTGGGTCCACATTGCTGGGTGAAGCATTGGTCACAGAGAAATTCTGGGGTCAAAATTAACAGCTCATCTACATGACTTGGCTGCAGGGCTCTTGAGACCCTGCTGGTATTTCTGGTGTTAAGAATTCCCTCAGCATTTATGAAACTCCAGTGCTGATGATTCTCAGGCCTCCATTTATCACACTGCTCTTGCAGGAATGCCACTGAGTAGCAAAAAAAAGGAAATTCTGGAAATCTTCCCAAATGGATTGTGACACTGCTCACCTGTTTCCTGCCAGAGCCATCATCCTCCATCCCATGCTGGGCAGCCATGGCCTTGGAGGTGTGCAGAGTGGCAGCATCAAATGGTACCTTCTCGATCTTGGCAACGTGACCAGAAATGTAAGGCTGCCCCAGTCCCTCTGTCTGGTCCCTGTCCCTCCAGTTCTTGAAGAATTGCTTAAACAAAGGTGTCTCACCACTCTCAGGGAGGACTTGGATCTGAAAGAAACGAGCCAGCCCATCAGGAGCAGCCTTGTCCCTCACCATGCTCCACACCTCCAGCTCTGGCTGCTCTTTGCTTCATGTGGGAACTGCCTGGTACAACTCTTCTGAGATGTTGGTAGCTCAACTGAAAGCAATGCCAGCTCTCTCTGCTGCCATGATCAGAGACAGTAATCAATAGTACCTTCAGATGAGGTACATGAGTGCATGAGCCATGCTCTGGAGTCAGTGGCCCTTGTGGCAGAAAAGTAATCTCAGTGGTCTTGACTGCACATCCTTACCTGGGTGTGTTTTGGGTAACCCATCTTATCAATGAACTCAGAAGCTGTTTTCAGTGCTGCCTTCTTCTCTTCAGAGTTGGCACTCTTGCCTTTAGTGAAAATAGAGAGAAAAGAGATTAACTTTTTTAAAGTTCTGGATACCTAGGGAAGAAACTGTCCCAGGTATTTCTGGCTTTTGTGGCAGCAGAAGGGCCCACCCTTCCCAGAGGATGATGCCAAATAGTGAATGACAATTGTTCCATCTCTTTTATACCTTCTGTGATCTTCCCTTTCTACTTACAATATTATTCTTTTTCTTTCTGTTTCCCTGGACTCTCCCTTTAATTCCCTACACTACAGACCCTGTACCTCAGCACTCAGATGAGAGTGTTTTTCTCGGATTGTTAACCCTATCAGAACTTGCCCTGAAAACACCACCACCACCAAGCCTATGCTCCCCTACCTAGCTTGAAAGAAACAGAAATTGGTAGCTGGGCAAAGCTCCTGTGCAGGCATAATCAGCTTCACCCACATCTCTGTGGTACCTTTCCAAACAAAGATCTTTCCATCTGTGCCATGGTCCAGAATGAAGCAGTCATCTGTGTTCAGGGCTGCCTGGGAGAAGGGGTTCTCATCTGCCACCAGGGAGACTGCCATGTTCCCAGCCCCATTGGAGACCTGTGATAACACAAGAGATTAGATAAGGCATCATCTGTTCCCCTCCAGCTTCATGGCAACAGTTCAAAACTCAGGGAGTGGAAGGGAAATAAATTTGAATGTACTGGCTGCTTCAGGCACTATTGTTTTTTGAACAGGATACCTTTGACACAGCAACAGTATGACAAAAACAGCACTTACTCTTAAGATTTTGAGTACATAAAACTTCATAAAAAGCTAACAGTACAGTGAGGCAAAAGCAGAACTCAGATCAGCTCAGCTTCTCTCTGCTATTCCAGCTCCATCTGACTGCACAAAGCTCACTCCATTCCCCACAAGGTTATTTGTCAATGTCCATCTGTTTCTTGTTACCTTATAGAGCTTAGCCAGCTTTCTATTGGTTGTATCAGCTTTGGTGTCATCAGAAGTTCCTGGTGGCAAGCTGGGCTTTGGTCCCAGGACCTGTGAGAGAGAGAGAACACATTACAAGCCAATTCAAGAGGATTTCTGTTCCCCAGATACTCCAGCCACAAGAACAAGTAGAAGAAAAGCATCTAGACCAACAACAGTGAAAATACACTCTGATATTCCAGCAATGCAGAGGACCAGGAGGACCAAGTCTGCACTGAGCTGTTTTTACCACTACCACTTCATATATAAAGACACACACACAACTGAGCCTATCTACCCACCCCACTCACCCTACAACATACCACCCTTCAAATCCAGCAGAGAGAAAAGGATGAAGTGAATAACCTGAAGCATTTCCTCCCTCTCTGATCCTTCCTCTGAAACATAGACCTTGGCGCGACCGTTCCGCTCGTTGTCCCGAATCCCCTTGGCCAGGACCGTGGCCTTCAGCCGCTCCTGGCGGTTGCTGTTGGAACCACACCACTGAAAGATGTTCTGGGGGGAAAGAAAAAGAAAGAGTGTGCAGTTGTCCAGGTTTAACAAGCCCCTCTCTAGACAAGATGGCAGTATGGCTGTGGGACTGAAAGATATTGGACTGGCTTAAGAGTGTTTCAGAATGCTCGACGCTTGAGAGAGATTCAACAGAGTGAGGAAAGAAAAAGCTTTATGTGATAGAAAAATCAGCCAGCTCCTGCCCCTGAAAGTCTGTAAACCTGTCTTTGACATGGTACTTACACTGCCCAGGTCAAGGATGAAACAGTCCCCTGTGTTGAAGCTGTCCCAGGTCACAGGGACCTCCGTTGCTCGGACTGTCCTTCTGCCTTTGACCTGCAGCAGCCTCTGCACGGTCACTTCATTGGGCACCACGTGTCTGAAGCCAGAAGCCACCCCACCAGCCTAAGGGAAAACAAAGGAACAGCTCACACTTGTGCTGTTGCTTCAGAACAAATGAAAATCCTACTGATTTGCTATCAGTCATCACTCTTGCCTCAAACAGCAGGGTCAGCAGCAGCTGAGAGAGTTTAGCCAGGCTGGACTTTTGTACCTATTTTGTACCTATTTGTACCTCTCCATTCCTGTACTGCCTAAGGGACACTGACACAATACAGCTGGTGATAAGCAAAACAGAAAGACTTAAAGTCTGAGACATGAGGAAATGTAAGCATTTTGCAAGCATTTGACCTGATATCAATTTCCTAATGGCACTGGATTCCTAGCAAACATGACTGTTCTTGACTGTATGCTTTTACCTCTTCTATTCCACTTCACTGCAAGGGCATGGAAGAGTAACTCACTACTACTCATCTACTTTACCTAAAACACCTGTATGCTAAGGAGGTGGGCTAAGCACAGAAAAAGAGACTGGAAAGGTCAAATTCTGTTATGCAAGTGGGAAGAGATTAAACCTACTGGGTGGGCGTTTCCTATTAACTGAGATTGCTGTTTCTTAAATTCATTCCAGACATCCTGGGACTGTTGTTTCCTCAGCTTCTCAAAGAAAAACAACCTCGATTTCTAAAATTTCCAGGGGCTTTGCTTGTGTATTATAAATTCAGCCAAAGCTCTCCCATTGGGATCTGCTGTTCTCCACCCTGTCAATTCCAACTCATTGAAAACATCTGGTTGAGAATGGTTGAGCAACAGGAGAAAGGGCAATTCCCATTCTTCTAAGAACTGGGAAGTGGGCAGGATGCCATCTCTTGCAAACTTGACTCTGCCTGATAGTACAAGGACCCAATCATCACCTACCTTGTACTTGATGCCAGATTTGAAGTACCCCAAGAAAGTTGAAGACTCGTGGCCTTGCACTTCACGATGCTGAACAGCCTTCCCTTGAAGGTAATCATCCATCTGGACAGTGAATATGGCAGCTGCCCCACGCTCATCTTGAGAGCTTTCATCTCCTAAGAAATGAAAAGGCAAGAACTTGGAGGAAAAGCAGGGTTTCAGCCTCTCCATTCAACTGTGCAAAAACACCAGGGAGAAAGCAGATTACTGACAAGTTTAGTTCCCAGGAAGGTATGCAGAGTAGCCACTTCCAAACATTTCCAATACTGCCCCCAAACAGCAGTATAAACTGCTTATTCTCTGTCATCTTGGTCAGAAAAAGCTATTTGTAGGTACAGAGATGGCTGTACTCACTATTGCAGAAACCATTTCAAAAGTTTAAGGTGAATAGCACTGTATGGTACCCCAAGTGACATCCTCACTGTACTGCCAGTTCTGCTTTTTGTTTCCTTGGGTAACACTTACTGGACAAGCCGGGTGTAGTAAGAGGATCAGAGTTCCCTTTGGGCTCCCAGTTCAGCAGGGGCACTCCCAGCTTACCTAACCAGAAATGCAGGTCGTACTGGAGGTTCCCACTCCTCTGCTTGATGGTGTTCAGCACCAGATAGGAATCTCCTGTGAAGAAGTCTCCATACAGATTTTTTGGCACTGGTACCAAATCAAATTTCTCAATCCTCCAGATCTGAAGGCCAGGTTCCTTCCCAGCCTTCGAAAACTCAGCGTGTTCCACCATGCTGACAGGCTGGGGGGGAGACAGAGAGGGTTCTTCACTATGCACAGCACAAGGAAGCACATGTTTAGATTATATTGCTTCTGATCTCTGAACTACTGTTCCAGGCAACAAGTGGAAAGTTTCCTTTTTAAATCTTGCACTGAATTCTTGAGGAAAAAACAAAACAAGGGGCAGGGGGAGGTGGAAATTTCTCTCAGTTGATCACTGTTAATTTTCATTCCCAATCAGATCTACTTGCAGGCTTATTCTTGACTTAATTTTTCCCAGACTTTCTTTTCTCTCTCTCTTTTTTTTTCTTTTTTCTTTTGTCTGCCTCTCCTGATTTTACTCTATGTATTTTCTATATTATTTTATAGCTTTTCAGTTTGGCACATAAGAGAAAGACTAATCCCCTTGCTGACTTCGTTTCTATAAATGCTGCATTGATATTCAAGACAGTTGGAAATTAACCCCTTTTAACTCTAAGTGTTGTATATCTTTGCACAGATATTATTTACAGTTTTCCTAAAGCTCTGTGATGTTACCCAGCTCTTTTTAGAAAATGCTGTGAATTATCATCAAAGAGTTAGATAATTAACAGGTTTCTAACATCTCTTCTGTTCTGACACATTACTTTAGCACTTTTTTGTAACTGCTCCCTTACAGGAATTACACCAAGACATAGGAATTATACAAACACATGCTACATTTTGTTCTAAGGACATTGCAATTATGATTTAGTATGTGTATTGTTATACTAATACACTGTTTTAGCAGTACACAATCCATTCTTATAACAAGATTAATGGACAGTTTTCTCAAAATGTATTATAAAAGAATTAACTTTGGCAATACTGAAAGAAAATAAACATTTCTGTCATATCAGCAAAGGAAGTTTGTCTGTATATTCCAGCATGCCTTTGAGTGGTATCAGGTAACAGGGAAGAAAAAATTAAAATGTTATATTAGAAGCATCCAGTATTTTGACAGACAGTTCACAGGAGCTGATGGACAGTACAATACATTCAGCTTTCAAGGCAGAATCAAAGAATGTTACAAACTAGAAAGAAAAACAGCAAGTTAGCTACCAAGGTGATTCCTAAACAGAAATCAGATCACAAGCAAAGAAGACAATGAACTTTATCATCATGATTCCAGTCAGCCTATCCTCGTTTCTCCCAAATTCCCACTATAAAATTGGACAAACACCTTACAAAGAGCATGACTCAAAAGAAACTGAAAAACCAAAGTTTTTCAATGTTTAGTTGTGATGTTAATCACTTACCCCAGCTGAAAGCACAACAGCTGCTGTAACAACATATCCGAGCCCTGCAACAGACATGGAGCTCACACAGTTCAGTTTCAGAGCCAGTGCACAAAAAATGGTGAGAAAAACGTAACCCAGGTCCTGTTTGCCCATTTCTAAGAGCAAAAGGGCCTCTCCCTTCTTCTGCAGAAGCTGTAGGGAGTCCCTGCTCCCTCCTCCTCTTGCTGCTGGTAAAGATGAACCACAGGAGCCAGTCTTTTATCAGGGACAAACACACCCACCCCCTCTGCAATCCAGGGGCGTAACATGTTTGTGCAAACTCCTCTTGGAAGTCCCAGGGACTCCTTCAGCCACTTCCAGAGGCTTAATCCCAGCAGGCAATAACTGAAGACAATGTGCTATCCATTACAGCCAAGGATGCCCAAGCCAGCCAAATATCAAGTCGAAAGGGCAGTAAGAAAGGAAGAAATTAAGAGACACCAGTAACAGAGGCAATATTTTGTCAGCTGAAAACTGCAAATAAATGGAAAGTTGATGAGACACGAAGGAACAGAAAGGCTGATCCAGATGGCAAGGGCTGCAGAGATTCTGGAGATAAGAAGAAAAGAGAAGCACTGAAAGGACAGAGCTGAATAACCTGAGGATGGAGGGAATAAGCCCTCATTTCTCTGAACAGAATTCAGCATGTTCTTTGTGCATCTTGCATCTCAGTGCAATCTCCACACAGGACTAATACACGAGGGGGGGGAGATGCACCCTTTAGCTCATCTGTTAGCAGTCTGGTAGGTGACAGAACAAGAACTAATTCAATAATTACACCACCAAATATTTCTGAGGGTGTAGCAAGGCCCTGGACAGGAATATAACAGCCCTCAAACCTATTCAGTTCAGTGGAATGACAATACAGCACAGCAGATTGTAGCATACCAATGAGCTGCCACTTGTTCTTCCAAACATCTCATGGTTCAGCAGCCAAATCTCCCACATTTTATACCTGGTTGTAGCAAGGAAACTGGGCAGAAAACTTTCCACCCAGGGACAGAGCAGCCCTATGCTCTTATGAGAGGGTGGAATGGCTCCTGGGAGTGCAAGCAGCAGTGATTGTGGGACAGCATCTGCCAAGGGATGTGCAGAAACCTGCCCCTGCCATTCCTCTGTGGGGAGGAATATCCTGGGAGGTCAAAAAAAGCCAGGGGGGATGTGAGGAATATAGATGTGTGGATATACTGTTACCACACCCAGGGGTGAATGACTGACAGTCTGAGGTTCCCACTTTCAGAATCTCTCAAAAGACATTTAAATAAGGGGTCAAATCTTCTGCCCATGAAAGTCAACAACAAAACTTCTGTAAGGAAAAAGCAGACTCTGCTTTGTGCTTTCTCCACTCTCCATGAGAATGGTTTTTTTCTCTCTCTTCCTCTCACTGGAACACTCTGTTTCTCTGTTGTCCAAGCTGATGCATTTTGTTTTGCAATGTCACCTTGGCAAACATTGATTCCATTAATGTACCTTTGAAAATTTCACTGGAAATTATCAAAATGAGATAGATAATAAAAACAATGTCATAGTCTTGCTGGTATTTCTCATCTCTGTGCAGGAAGTTCAGAGTGTCAGAGGTCTAAGACACAGTGAAAAAATTGTTGGAGCCCTGCCTGTGTAGTGGGTCAGGTTTAACACTGTGAGGCAGGCAGCTGGGAATGATTTCTGCAGCTGCAGCATCCCCAGACCAAGGCAATTGCACAACATCAGCAAGAGATGGGTCCCTTCCAAATGGAAAAATACTTTGGACTTTTTATTAACAAATACCTGTATAGTGCCACACTTGGCCAGACTTCACAGATGGCAGGTGAGAAGATCTAGGATAGCCACTTTGTTAGCAATCCATTTTTTGGTTATATTCTAATCTGCAGCTATCTGTTCATAAGCATATTTTGGAAAAAATCAATTTATTTGGCCTTCTAATTAACTTGGCATTTTATAAATTTTGCCCTCAGTCCAAGCTTGCATTGCCCATTAGTTACAGAACATAAATACAGGCAAAAAAAAAAAAAGGATTGAGAGCTACAATGAAAATAGATTGTATATTATAGCGTTCTTTGGTAAAAATATATCTGAAGCATGTCAGAAGGAAATAAGTGTAGTATACTCCAACAGCTGTATGGTTTATTAGTGCTGCCAGCAAATGTTGCAGTGTTAAATCAAGCCACAGTAATCTGTGCTCTGGATGTTTTATTAAGGGCATATGCCAGAAGAGCTTGCCAAGACCCTACCCAAAAGGATGTCCTGTTGGAAACACAGGGAAAAGACAAATTTTAAGCTGATGTTATAAAACTGCCCAGCTTAGTCACAGAAAGGGTGCTATGCAGAGCCAAAATCTTATGCAAAGGAAAGTTAAAGAAAACAGGGAAAGGGCTTGGAATACAGGCTTTCAGTGCAGATGGATCATCTGAACGACAACTGGTTGCATAGTGATAAAACCAAGAATTTAAGAAGTCCAAAGATTTGAGTAAACAGTGGAAGACAACTTATGATGGTATCCAGATGTGTAGTTAACACAATCATGACAGGCTGAGCACAATGGAGACAGGACCAGCACCAGCCTGGGTACATCAGGGAAGCTGACACTGTGCAAAAGTCTGGGTCTGGCAGAATTTAGAGACTTTTTCTTTATTTTCCTGAGGCTGGAAGCTGCTTGCTTCAGAGGACAGGTCAGAAAAGTCAGATAGACCATGTGGTCTTCTCTGCTCACCAAATGTGACAATCTCAGCCTGCAGTGCACCCTCTCAGTTATGGTGCTGTTGGAAGCTCTGGTAGCTGATGGTTCCACCTCTGATCCAGGACCCAGGTTCCTCTCCTGGTATCCAATCCAAAACACCTTTTTATTACCACCCTGCAACTTCTAATAAGCAGTTCTCTCTGCCTCCCTCCCTATTTATTTCAATTTATGCCCTTTGCATTCATCTTTGTGGCTGTGCCTCCCACACATCTGTCACAGAGCCACTTCACAAACTGATGCCATCAACACTTTTGCCACTTGTGTTTCTTCTCTGAATTTGTTTCTGCCAAGAAGGAGCCCAGTTCTGCATTGCTCAGATGTGGCCCAGCACAAATATACTGCAAGGAATGTTCTGTTCCCTCCAGCAAAATCCTGTGGAGCTCAGAATCTCTTGCTTTATCTCATCACACTGCAAAGTCCACTACAGAGAATAATTAATGCCTATTTCCTCCACATCAAATCTCCTGCCACACCTACCACCATTTATAGCATCTAATTATGCTATCTAAACTATCCTTCTACAAGACAATATCATCCAATATTGACGGGGGGGAAAAAAGAAGAGAAAAATATTTATTCTGTTAGGCTCCAGTCTGATCCTGATTCAACCCCAAACATTCAGAGCAGCTTTACCAAAGCTGAAGGAATGCACACACTCAACCAAAACATCCTCTGACTTCTGGTTTTGCCAGAGTATTTCAGACCACAAAAGGCACAAGCCAGCAATGATAGTATTTTAATAGCTTTTTAAATAAAAAATTATCAAAGGAAGATTAAATACAATAGATAGGTATTATATCACTCACATTTGAGAAAAGAAAAAAAAACAAAACAAGCCACTGCTCAATAATTTACTCTCCTTGCAGCTTTTATTGAGTAACTGCCACTTACAGGAGAAACATGAGCATAACATCTTTCTGAAGCTACAGTTAATTTGTGACAATTCTCACTGTATATACCCACAAATACAGTAAGGACTCACCTGCACAGGGCTGCTCAGGAAAGCTTGGCTGAATTAACCAAGACTGTGAAACCCGTGGTGGCAGGCCAGGTCACCATGGGGCTGTTCTCATTTCCAGCTCCAGTTCAGGATAGGTTCAGTTAATTTCTCTAAACTTGCTGCATAAACAAAGCCCACATAGGGCTGGTTGGCAGCCAACATAATGTTACACCCCAGAGTGTCTAAAACACCTGCTGCTTACTTCTGGAAGGATTTCTGCATTTCTAAATGGCAAAGGCTGGATTTGTTATTTTAATGGATAATACAGAGCACCTAAATAACTTGCAAATATAGACTGAATTTCTAAAACATGGGGAGAACAGTAAATCCTAGTAGAATGTATCCACACAACATTCATGCTGCAAAAATGCTTCTTGTGCACCCATCTGTATTGCACCTCAGGGGCAAATCCTTGCATTTCCACCCTGCTAATTCTCTCTTTCCCTCTATTTATTTGACAAAAATTGCCTGGAGAATGTCAACTGCTCCAAAGAAATGATAATAATGTATCTCCTCAGGAAAAGAAAGACTCCCTTGTCTCAAAGCATTCCAGACCTCCTATATTAAGTGCCAGAATTACCACTGTATTCCTTCTGCAGCAACAGCAAAACTGTAAATCACTGCATTTTGCAAGCAGCACAGTCCTGCAGTCTCACTGACACATCCATCCCCATGAAACCATCAGATTGTACTTGCAACAGTAACTCTCCCAGGGTAAGAGCTGCCTTCTCCAGATGACTGAAATTATGCCCCTAAAGAAATCAAACATAGCACAAATCATTTGCTTGCTTCAAGTATTGCTGTCTCTGTGCTTTGAAGAGAATCTCTGCTTTCTGACTATTCATGCTGCCTTTTTTGTTTTTTTTCCTCTGATCCTTTCCTGACCCATAAAAACTGAATTTACAGACTGTGAGAGGAGAGCACTCCAAAATCTTCTGACAACAAAAAACCCAAAACATGAAGTTGCATGGAACAGAAAGGGAGTTCAGCACAGCATTAACACCTGATGACAGTACACACTGAAAATGGAAATGCTTGTCTGTTCCTTGGGCCTCCTTGCCAAAACAGTATAGACTGTGCCTAACTCTTCAGCAAGCCACTGAAAATACATCTGGTGGATCCTCAGCTTTGTTGGCAAGGTGCCAGGCATTGAAAAATGCCTAAAATGATACATTAGATCAGTTTTCAGTCTCCAGACAGCCCTAAATTCATATCCACATCAGATTATAAACAACTTCGCCTTCCTTCCATCCCCTGAAGAAGGCAGTAAACAAAGCTGACTTGGGACAAGGAAACTTGGCATGGAAAAACCTCCTCCTACCCTGGCCATGCTGACTCCAGAACCTATTTCAGTTCTTTATGTAAGCTGCAGCATACCCAATAGCATTCCTAGCAGCTACATCTTAATAGCTACAGCCAACCACCAAAAAAAAAAAAAAAAAATTTAAAAAAAATTAAAACTTTGATTGCCCCTTCATTTAAAATATGCACCCGACTTAAAGAAGAATTCAGATCAACAGTCCCTGACACCAAGTACAGCATTATCTGTACAACTGGCAAGTAGGTTTTTGCAACAATAACTTAAAATTCCTACTAAACCACGTTAGCAAATTAGAGCACCCAGATGATTTGAGTGTTGTTCACTTTTTCCAGCTGTTGTTTGCATTGTGAGTCATGTCAGCTCTATTCTGGTCTCTCTACTTTTTGAATATGATCCCCTCAGTGAGCACGGAGTTCAATTCACCAAAGCTACAAAAGTTCCACACAAAAACCTGAGTTTCTTCTCAGCTGCACAGATGTAAAGGGGGAAAATTATTACCTACATGGGAGAAACTTGTGGAGAATATATAGCTCTACCATCTGAAACACACCCAGAGAAAATCTGCTGATACAATCAACTGTTTGAAAGCCCTGCCTTAAAGAGCATACGTGAGAGCTGAATCATGCACTTAAATACACAGAGCATGGGGAAGTATGGCTCAGGGGAAACCACTGACTACTTTCATTTGGTTGAGAGCGAAAATGAATCCTAAACTATATTCAAACACAAATTACTCCTCAGTGCTGAATGCATGTCTTGAAGGAGTGCTTATGTCAGCCAAAAGACATACTCCAGTACATCAGAATATGACCACCACCCCTTACCATGCCCCATAGAGAGATGTGGTGGTGACAGCCAAAAACCCTGCAGTGAAGGCAGTGGAGTCAAACCTGTGGTCAGCTGCAGGGAAATGACACAGCTGCTCTTCCTCCTGGCACTACCTCCTGGCTGTGTATAGGGCAAATCATCTGCAACTTTATGCAAACTGTTTTTCCCCTGAGCACCAGCCAATTACATTCCTCTGGAGAACAGAAGCCCATTCAATGCATCACCCATAGCTCAAAGAACAGCAGAATAATACATTATTCCTGAAGAAGAAGGGCTGGAAGCCAAAAGAGATGGTCTTAAAAAAGTCCAAAAGGGTGGCATGAAACATGTCCTTGAACTGCTACTGTAGCATCAGACTCAGGTGGCTGAGTGAAAGGACTACAATAAGCCATTGCTACCTGTATGGAAAGGGTGAGAGAAGTACATGGAAATATTAGGGTTGAGTATAAAAGATTCTCCTGATGCAGCACAACACCTCTGAGTCCTACAGCAAACCCACCACGGGGCTGAGCAGGAGCCCAGGGTGACTGCAGAGCTGCTCTGGCTCAGTGAGCTCCTGCCTTTCACATCAGCTCCACACAGGATTTATCTTTCCATCTCAAAAACCTCCACATGAGACGTGAAGCCATGCAGAAATAACAGGAATCACTTCACTTCATCTACATTCTTCTAGGCAAAGGAACAACAATCAGAACACGAGGCACAGCTGAGAGCTCCAAGTGCTGGAGGGGTTTGGTACCTGCAGAGAGGCCAAGGAGACAGAACTGCTCCCACCAAAAGCTTCCTTTGGTGAGACCCCAGCTCGAGTCCTGTGTCCAGTTCTGGGCCCCTCAGGTCAGGAAGGAGATTGAGGTCCTGGAGCAGGTCCAAAGGAGGGCAACCAGGCTGGGGAAGGGATCCAGCACAAGTCCTGTGAGGAGAGGCTGAGGGAGCTGGGGGTGTTCAGCCTGGAGAAGAGGAGGCTCAGGGGAGACCTCATCACTCTCTACAACTCCCTGAAAGGAGGCTGGAGCCAGGGGGGGTTGGGCTCTTTTCCCAGGCAACTATCAGCAAGACAAGAGGGCATGGTCTCAAGTTGTGCCAGGGGAGGTTTAGGTTGGATATTAAAAAGAATTTCTTTATGGAGAGGGTGATCAGACATTGGAATGGGCTGCTCAGGGAAGCAGTGGATTCTCTGTCCCTGGAGATATTTAAAAAGAGCCTGGATGTGGCACTCAGTGCCATGGGCTGGGAACCACAGGGGGAGTGGATCAAGGGTTGGACTTGATGATCTCTGAGGTCCCTTCCAACCCAGCCAATTCTATGATTCTATGATTCCTCCAGTTCTGCCCCCAGCACACAGCTCTGCACCAGGAGGGGACAGGACCCCCACCCCCTCATTCCACATGAAGTGGTTTTCTCCACCAAGATCCACTTCTAAGTAACACCACGTGGAGTTATTTGAGTTCCCCTTTCCCTTTTGCCATCAGTTCCTCTAACAACACGCAGGGGCAGCCACTGCATCCTCAGGCTTGAGGAGACAGAATTTCTCGGGAAGGCTGAGAAGCTCCAGAACCAGAGCCTTGGCAGGAGGAGTGCTCAGCTCCATGCCCAAACCTCCCCTCTGCCTCACTGCAAAGTGTCTGCAGCTCTCCCTCGGATGATTGAGAGGGGTTTTGTTTGATTTTGAGCAGGATTCAGCCTGCAGTGTTGAGGACCCACAAGCATTCTCCAAGCAGACAGCCTGAAAGAAGGAAATGTCCTAATGGTGATAGCTCTCATGGCAACAGCCTCCATCCCTCCTGAAAGATTTTGGGATGATTCATTTCCTCCAGTGTTTTAAAGGCACTGTTTTGAATTGTAGCTGTATTTTTACTGTGTGTGGAAACATGCAGTAAATAACATATGCTTAAACTTTGTTTTTGGATGGCATCCCATCGACTCACTAGCTCTTAATACAGACAAACAGTCATTTTGTCCTCTCCTAATTGTGCTGGGACATCAGCTGAGATCTATTCCAGCTCTTCAGGGGCTCAGCGGGAGCTGAATGAGAGCCAGAAGAGGAGCAGAGGAGGGGAAAGACCGAAACCACAGCCTGTACTTAGAAAAGAGCACTTTGAAATAGGTGAAAGTGAAAAAGACCCAAAACCCCCTCAGAGTCTCTACCACCTAACCTATCCAACCAGTCACCAGCACATGCCAAATTTTGATCAAAACAACCCAAATACCCTGACTGAGGACACAGCAAAGAGCCAGTCCCCCCCAAAATGGGTAAAACCAAACAGACTAAAATAAATACTCTCCAGAGAGAAGCATGAAGAGGCAGAACTCCTCAGCACACCAAGTAATCCAAGCCACTTCAATGCCAGTGGCACAGCCATGCTCCTTCAGCTGAGTGTCAGTCACCAGGGATGGCTATTCTGGTCTGGCATTTTCAGGTTGCCAAGCACTGCAAAGCATCTCAGGAAAAAGCTGCTGGAGCTCTACTTAACCCCACTAATGTCAGAACTCGATTTAACCTTGCAAATGCATCATGAGTGGATAAGCAGAGATAAATACTTGGCAATCCTGCAGAGAGTCAAAGGCTTGCTGTCAAAGGCTGTTACTTCCTTCCCTAACTCCTCTGGATCCCCCTGCCCTTCACTGAGCAGGTGTGCAGTACTCAGCTTTGACATCTCAGGAACACTCAGCAGATTTCACCTGCTTGGAGTTTAACAGTGACAGCTCTTCCAGAGCCCTGGATACACACCTGGGCCAGCAGCAGGCACACTCTGACTGTCTCTGTACAGTGAGGGATGCAACAGGACTTGTGGCACTGTCCCCTGCCATCACCAGGCAGGTCCTAGCAGAGCAGCTGTACCAGGAAGGGATGAGCAGACTGGAATGGCTACAAAAAAAAGAGTCCCCTACCAGCATGCCAAACAGCTACTAACAGGCCTGATGAATCAGCTCTGGCAGTCAGTGTGCTTTTGCTGTCAGGGAGCTGCTGAAGGCTGCAGGACAGTGTAAATGCTGGAAATGTGCCACTAGTTGTGACTTCTTGGGAAGCAGAGATGAGGCAGAAGCATGTCCTCTGAAATCTGGTGCATGGGAAGTCTGCTCAGACACTCCTACCAGCAGCTCATTTCCTGATAGTTTCCTTACTTTAAAAAACACCTGAATGCAACTCTCAGTCCAGGAACAGCCTAAACACACCATTTCTCAATTGCCAAAATTTACAAGGGAATGGCCACTGGGAATTCACTGGGGAGTGCCCAGTGCCCCAGTGCAATTTTCCATTCTCTTCCTTTGTCTAAACCTCTGCTGTGAGCTGCCCTGGGAGAAAAGATATTGAGAACCAGTGTGACAGCTTCTCTGCTCCTGTGCCCTGAGGACTGAGTCTGACTGCACTGCCTGTTCACACTTTCACTGCTTTGTGGAGCCTCCTGCAGAAAAATATGGCACAAACTGACAAAACACAGCTCTAGGCTCAATAGCTGTGCACGATCCCCACCTAGGGAGTCTGGGTCTGATATGGGAAAAATAATTCCAGTATGGCTCATAGCTGAGATCTCTGGCAAGGTTTATTGCTTTTGTGGGAAAAGAATTCATCAGCCAGAGCACTTCTTTTCAATTCCCTTAGTTTTCTTGGTGTCTGAAGTGATTAATTAACAATTAAGACGCTGAAAAGACAAGGACCTGAATGAGAAGCAGAACAAATGACATGACAGAGGCACACGAGATAAGCTGCACACACAAAAAAAGATAACTTGAGGTTTTCTTCTTAATGTAAAACCTCAGTGAGCTTACAAAAAAAAAAGACATCTTCAGAGTATTGAGTTTAAAAGGATTCAAAAGAGATTACAAGTGCACATATAAAATTGTACATATTATTTTCATTTTAGAAGAGATATCAAATACCTGGTTTGGAGAATCTGACAACCACTCATTAACACAAATAATACACAGCTTGTTACTGACAAGGTACCCACATCAGAATTTTCTGCCTTTTTATGAAAAGCACTTGATAGCAATCAGGCAGAGACATTCAAAACTCCATCAATTCCCAAGTGGTTTAAAAGTGAGCAAAGCAGGAGAGCAGCTGTTTCTCCCTAGACAGTTACTGTGCCCAAGCTACTTTATATCTGTGTTTTACCTTCTTTTCCTTTATCCCAACCAATCTGCAACTTGATCACTTCAGCTCGTATTTTACAAAAATCCTGTGCCAGAATTCCAAAGCAAAACTAAGAAATGGCTGGTTTGTGAAGCTGCATATTCCTGCCCAACATTCTCTTTCCCATACATGCTACTGGGTAGCAACACTAATCTGAGATAGAGTTAAAATGGAAAGCTTGTATTTGAAAAGTGGAAGCAGATATAAATCCTGAGTAATAAAATGTTTAACACTGCTATTTTAAGAATGGTTTAGTTCCCATTGGGATGCTACAAAACACCCAGCCGACGGCAAAAGTTATTTTGTCTGAACTTGGGATGGTGAGAAGCATTGGCTCAGCACAGGTCTTTGAACACAGATAGCTGCTGCTTCTTGTCCTCTGGGAAGGCTCTTACCTCTTCTCTTTCACAGAAGAAGCACTTAAGAGACACTGCTGACCATGCTATGAACTCAGGAAGTGGCTGAAGCACTCACAGAAGTATAGAAAGTACCTACAAAAACAGCCTTGTAATGGAACATGCCAGGCAGCCTGTCTTTATCCAGAGCTGGCAGCAATCCCCCTGGGTAACATTATCAGAACCATGAAACTCGATTGTGGAACACTATCTCACATCCCTGCTTTGGTGATGA
The DNA here is from genome assembly GCA_023637945.1 of Phaethornis superciliosus. Lineage (NCBI taxonomy): Eukaryota > Metazoa > Chordata > Aves > Apodiformes > Trochilidae > Phaethornis > Phaethornis superciliosus. The sequence goes on from JAJQWJ010000022.1 coordinate 7,971,557, forward strand.
AAGGAACAAATTCACAAACAAGTTGGATAGGTGCCTGTAAAAATCAAAGTTGAAGCTCACAGTAGCATTTTTGCTTTGTCACCGTTTAGATATTCAGAAGCAGCCAAAGACTGATGGTTGGTTCTATTTCCCCATAGCACTGGAATTTCATCCAGCTGGAGAAAGCCTCCACTCCCCTGAGGACACTGCAAGGTACTCAGCTCTCAGTAAAATGAATTGTTATCTAAACACTCAGACAACCACTGGAAAATCCCTCCATGTATTAAAACATTGAAGAAGCTCATCACCCACCTATGTCACTGATGACACGTATGCCTTTCCTGACTTATTTTATGCTGAATTTTAGGGAAATCCATGGAGATGGACTCCTCACCACTCCAGCAAGTGAGCCCATCGATGGTACAGATAAACTAATGCTGACACCCTGGGTTGGTGGATAAGTGCAGAGGACAGCATTCTCATTATCTGCTCTGGAAGTCAACAGACAGCTTAAATCTAGAGCCTGAAACCACATCTAACACATCGAGAACAGGGAGGGCAGGGAGGCAACCATAGTGGCAGCAGCAGATTTCAAACAGGACTGACTTCTGCTTCTCTCTGCTAGTGGCATGGGTTTAACTATCACCTCCCACCTCTGTGTAGTAGGGACTATGGAATAAACTACCTCTTGGACAAGATGAGAGAAACCAGCAGCAATTGCCAAGGCTGTGCAAGACCCATTCCTCAGTACTCAGGTTTTTGCTTCATTTGCCCAGATGGATGTTATACAGTATTCTGTAAAACACCTTAAGAAACCTAAAGGGTGAGAGATATTTAAGGAACCCCCACCCCCATTTAATGCCAGAGTAGGACACACTAAGCTGAGCCATGCCATACCCCAGAAAAGGAAATTTTGTTGCTAATAAACTTGCATCATGCAGAAAGTTGGTAGTGGAAAATGGAAATTGTAATGATGAGTAAGAAGAATAAGAGACTTGAAGGGAAACGATGCAAGTATCATCCTTGTTAGGAAAGTTGGGGGTTTTACATCCAAAAGCAAATAACATTCAAAGCAGTTTTATTCAAATAGGATCTACTTACTAATGAGGCCTCCTTGAAACAAGTCATCCCCATAACTTTTTTTTTTTTTTTAATACTCTTCCTAGGAAACATTTTAAATAAGTTTTAATTGTCCACATTTTTTGAATCTCTATTCAAATAGAGCTTTCAAACATTCTTTCCCCAGGCAAAGAACAAAACAAACAAACCCCACACTGTTCTCATCTCAGAAGTGCCTGGCAGTGTTTTTACCGGGGTTCACAGGCACCCCGAGCTAAGGGGGGGATGGCGGGCATGCCAAACCCTGCCCCAGCCCCTGCCCCTCACAGGAGGCTCCTCAGGCCCAGCCCGGCTGCTCTGGGCGGTTCTGAGCCTTCCTTTTCCCTCGGGGTGTCACACACACACACACTCCGGTTCGGGCACCAAGCCCAGCTCCCTGCGGGACGGTCACTGCCACGCCGAGGCAGGGCGCAGCGTGAGGCGATGTGCCGGGGGAACTCACTGAGACCGACCGGGCAGCCCGGCCACCCCCTCACCGATCAACCGCACCGTGACGGGACCCGGGCGTCCGCCTCCCTCCTCAGAGGGGCTGACAGCCTCCGGACCGAGCCCGCCCGCCCTCCCTCCGCACCCCCTCGGCGAGGATCTCGCGGCTTTCCCCTCAGCCCGACCGAGCGGCAGCCAGAAGGGACTCGGGGGAGGAGATTCCCCCTCAGCGCCCCGCGCCGCCGCGCCCCGGTCCCGGTCCCCGCGGGGTACCCACTCCAGCCCTACCTGCTGCGGCACCGGCAGGGTACAGAAGCAGCTGCCGGGAGCGGGGCCGGGCGGTACCAGGCAGGGCAGCCCCAGAGGCGGTACCGGCGGGACCCCGCCCCTGCCCTGCGCCCGCCGCTGTGGGGTGGTGCAGCCGGTCACGCGCCGGCCCATGAGGAGATCGCGGTCCGGCCCCGGTGCCGCCTGTGGCCGCGGGGGCAGAAACAGAAGCGGTACCGGTACCAGCACCAGCACCAGCACCGGCACCGCCCGTTGTATCCCCAGCACCGCTGCGTGCCTCAGCCACCATTTTGTTACACGCGCCTTACTTCAGCCTCCCCCCAGGGCCCGGGCTCCCCAGCCCTCCGGTATCCTGCCCACCGCAGAACCCCCGGACCGGAATGGGGCTGGAGGGAGAAGTTGTGCCTTCACTCCCCGGGCCACCCGCCGTGGGCAGTCCCTGTGGCACACGGCCTCGAAGCAGAGGTGACAAGGTGTGGCATCCCGCCGGCTGGACGGGGAAAGGCTCACCGGCAGCCCGGGGAAGGCTGGGTGCTCCCGCAGCCCGGTTCTGCCGGGCCGCCTCCTGCCTCCCCGCTGCTCCCCACTGAGCCTGCACAACAAAGCAGCCCTTCAGCTTGGTGCCGGGGGAGGTTCGGCGTTCGGGTCACCCTACGGCGAGACAGTGGTGCTGGAAGATTTGATTCTGAGCAACAGAGTGGGTGGTGGAGGCGAAATGAACCCTGTGAGGCCACGACTGTCACACCGCGGGGCTGTCACACCGCGGGGCTGTCACACCGCGGGGCTGTCACACCACGGGGCTGTCACACCGCGGGGCTGTCACACCGCGGGGCTGTCACACCGCGGGGCTGTCACACCGCGGGGCTGTCACACCACGGGGCTGTCACACCACGGGGCTGCCCCAAGCCGGGTCTGTGGTGTTTGGGTTGTGAGCAGGCAGAGGGGCAGTGCCTCTTGGCAAAGCTATGGCAGGCTGATGAGCAGCTTGTCCCTGAGCTCTGTTTAACCCCTCTCTTGTGCTAGGTGGCCACAGCCTGTCCCCTCAGCTCGTCCTTCTCCCTGTTTCTTTCGTACCTTTGGGTATGTTGAGGTTTGTTCTCTCCTCTTTTCTGGGTGTCGCTAGTTTTTTCCTGGCTTTATCCCTCCCTGGCTTGTGAAATACATCCAAGTTGGATGGATTGTTCTCTCTGCTTAGCTGGAGTTTTCCTTGTGGTGTGGAAAACTTTGCACCAACTGGCAAATATTTCCTTTTTTTTTAGTATTTTTTACTTTAAGTTCTTTGAAATGGGTTTGTTTATGTCACATTGTCCCATCTCTTCAATTCCAGAGACTGCTTTAATGAAGCAGGACTGGGGATTCCTCTGGAGGCCAGCAATGACTCCTTTCCTGCCACCTATTTAGAGAAAGCCACTTCCTCCAGCCAGTTCTCCGAGACGTGGTGTGTGTGTACAGACAGATATCTGTGTCTGTATATAGAGATGGCTTTTTGCCTTGAGCCATGTGAAGATAGTTCCTGATGCTTGCTAGCTATGCTGTACCCCAGGATATCTTCTTGGAGTGTTCCTGAGCATAGTGTATATAAATCTGATAAGCAAATTGTGATGACACAGGTAACAAACTATTGATAAAATAATCCATTTAGGCTCCTAAGAAATTTAACAATGTTAAACTTACAAAGTCTGTCGGCAGAGGGGTTGTAACAGTAGACACTTGAAGACATGGACTTTCTGCCTCATGTAGTTAGTACATATGATTCATTCCTCCCATGGTTGTGTACGAAGCTCTAGAAACATGCTCCTTAAAATCAGCTTACTATTAACCATTTTTTGTGAAACATTGTATGCAGTAATGGATCAGAGAGCTAGTCATGTATTTTCAACATTATTCAGAAAAAGCACACTTTCTAACTACTTGTGTTTTTTTATGTAGTTTTTCCTACATTGCACAAGTGAGTTGTGGTAACTTCGAGACAGGCAGGCCACAGACTGCTGTTGTTTTTCTTGCTCTATACATCATGTAATCAGAGAACTGTCTTGTGTTCTTGAGAGAAGCATTGTACCGAGACAGTGCCAGCCTGGCATGGGTTATTACAAAAAGTTTCTATGCCATCAACAATGCCTCCAGCTGCTGCTGGAATTGCATGGAAATGTAACAATGACATGGTTAATGACAGAGGCCAATGATCAATATGTCTCATCTGTCAGCAGTGTAACTGAAGAAGATAGCTTTTATCCTTTTGTTTTATACATATATTACATAGATAATATAATAAATTATAATAGAATCATTACACTACACAGCTAAACAAAACCTATCAGTCATGTATGATTGACATAAAATGAGCTGACCTTTTCAAAACACTGTGTTTAGTTTCTTTATTTATTTTGAAGGAGCCAAATAGTTGAAATGTTTCCAAGGAAATTTTAGGCTCCAGTTTCCAAAACAGACCTATTTAACTGGAAATGCAGCTACAGTTTTGTTGTTGACCATATAAAAAAGTGAGCTTGGTGTGCTGAAGCAGATGAGAGAGCTGCTTTTCAGAAGGAAACCTCTCTCACTCCTGAGAGGGGGATGTGGAATTGAATCCATACCTCAAGTAGGATGAAGATTATGCACAAAGGCATTTGTCATTACCTTCAATCATTGCTTTCTGCTCATGAGAAGCTCAGCATGGATCTAATGTTGTTTTTTGCAAGAAGATTGGCTCATATGTTCTTTCACCACTTTTAAGATTTGGTCTATGGGTATGTTGTCATATCAGCCAGGAAAACCACACAACTTGCATGTCCTTGAAAGGCTGATGCTGGTTTGTTGCAGACAGTGTTATTGCTGTAACAATTTTTTTTTTTTTTTTTTGTTGCTAAAATATAAGAACTTGCTAAATACCACATACAAGCCTGACTTGCAGGCTTAAGCTAAAGGAGAAGTGAACCAGACATCAGTTTAAATGTCATTGCCCAAATAAGTCAAATAAAGACAGTGCAGCTCAGTTTTGTCTTTAGTCAGGACAAAAGGAGTCATGCTGAGCACTGATCCCTCCAAGCAGTCACTGCTATAGGTACTTGAAAGCCATGCTTGAAATTCAGTGTTGAAAGGCAGGCAGGCAAAGAGCTGTACTTCCATTTTGTGTTCCCATTCCATGCCTTCAATGAAATGACATCTCAACAGAGAAAATCCAGCTGATCTGCAACTACTTGCACCAGAAGAACTGTTGGCCCAAATTGTCTTGTACTATTAATAAGTTTAATTTGGAGTTTTAAGATTGTGGAAGTGCCTCTGAAAATATGGGTTTGGGCTACCTATTTTTTATCAGATGAAGGAATTAAAAAAACTGTAAAGAAGGAAGGAAAAAACCAATTGACCACGAGGCTATTTCTACAGACACCACAACACTGAAATGGGAAGATATGAAAGGAGAACCTAGCAACTAAAATTATAACACAAGAAAAGACCAATTAGTCATTTCAGACCAATCCAGTGTTATATGATTGACTCTCACCAAAACTATTTAAAAAATAGTTCCTGAAATATCCTACACTTGCCTGCATGAATTTGTACAAAGCCAGAAGAAGTGGGGATTCAGGGGAAGACAGACAAACCAAGTCTGAACAAACATACCTTACTTTAGCTACCTTTTTATTGACTGTGTTTGTGACAGTTTAAATTCTGACAATTTGGTCATTGTTGCTGCTGAGTAACTTAGATTTTCCTAGCTGTTGCTAATTACTGCTTCTGTGTTGCCCCATTCTGTCCCAGCAGTGGTGTTTGCTGTAGGTGCCCTTTATGGATCATTTCTATTACGTACTGCACTGTACAAAGTAATTTTTCCTATAGAATAAGCAATATTGAGAACCTGTGCTGTGACTTCAGAGCAGCTGTTGTGACTGCAAATAAGGAACTAGTGACCAATTGCCATTTCCTTTTCCTCTAAGTTGCTGATTCTGTCTGCCACCCACAGTGCTTTTTCCACACAAAGAGAACTGTGGAAGGCCTGCTTGCTCTCTGATTGCAATTCTTTTTTTCTGCATTCCTGTGTTGTCATCTCGTAGTATTTTCAGATGCTGATGAGTGTGAGAAAACGTCTGGGTTGCAGTGGAAAGAAGCACTCACTAGTGTAACAGAACCTTGCTGTTCTGTCTGTGCTTGTGCACTTTGAGCTGTGAGGTATTGTAGGTGCAGATCTATATTGGAACTGAGTAAATGAACCACCTCTCAGGGGCATTAGAAGATCATCTAGCTTGGAGCTTCTCCAGCTTCTTATGGGAACAAAGTTATAGATGTTGGTGATATTGGTTTTAATTTTTTTGTTGTTGTTTTCTTTGTGAAAATCTGTTTGAATAAGGAAACTGAAAATTGACTGAGAATCCATAATATGTTTCAAGTGATGGTTCCCCCAAAGCAGAAGCATAGCCATGGATGGGACAGGCAGTTAGGGGCTCCTGTTTCCACCTTCTTGGTGTATTTGTGTCTTAGGACAAGGCCATCAATCACACTGTTCTTCAGTTTCTGAATCTGTGGCGTGGGGATTAGAATACTTCCCTTCAGAGGAATGTGAGGATTATGGTTTGTTTTGAAAGCCCTTACTTGGAGTTATATAATAATAAACTACTACTGGCAAAATTAGTAATCATGAGTACATCCAATACGTTTTATTATATTGAAGGCAGGGAATTTTGAAAATATAAGAAGTAATATTATGTTTTCAGAGATTGTCTGGAACAATAGTAAGAAAGGAACCTACTGTAGGAATAAAATACATAGTGTTGACAGTTTTAACAGGAAGGATATGAAATGCAGAAGGGTCTTGCAAAAATAAATTGGTTGTTTAGAGTATTTTACTTGTTGTGAAAAAGTCTCTGAGTGTTCCTCCTAGGAACAGATATAAAGAACTGTATTAACTCTGAGTCTTTACTTTTCCTTGGGTTTGTGGTAAAAATAAATCCCAGAGCAATGCTCACATGATCAGAAAATTTGGATGCTGCTTTCTTGACAGAGACTTCAGAGAGAGACACGTAGAAAAGGCTTCTTGAGAGCAGGCTGTATTGACCTAGCAGAAATCCACAAAGAAGGGTGGGACAATAGGCAGGATTCCATTTCTAGCAATTTGGTATTGTTACCAATTTAGTGGTTTTTAATTACTGTTGTTAGGTTCTGTCCAGATGTTCAGAATGAATAAGCTGAAGTCAGCCTTTTCTCAATAACTGTTGTTGAAAAACTGCTGCAGGCTTTCAAGCACTCACAAGAATAAAAGAATCAAAGAAGAAATGTAGATGCCATTACTCAATCTTCTGTCCTGCTGGCATCTTTTGTGTACTTTAAACTTGATAGGAATGTTTGATAAAAGCATACCAAACAATTCAAAATCAGAACCTTTAAAGAAAGTCTGTATTGCCTTCTACCTCATCTGACAAATGAAGACAGTTTTATATAAATTATGTTTTAGAGTATATCACAGAAATAGGAGTTTCAGATTAAAAAGACCAACATTACAGCTAGGTAATGGCTTCTAATTTTCTTTGTTGTAGACAAGAAATAACAGTAATTATATTCTAAAGCTGCTCTTCATTTCCTTCAGGATTAAAATATGCTCTCCACAACCCGGACTTCAGATTAAAGTGATTTTGAGAATTGTTGAGTAGTCCTTTCCAGGGCATCACCACTAATGGTGGTCATTACCTGTCATGAGTTCCATCTGGTAAAAACAGGGAAGCTAACACCATTTGACTGACTAGCAGGACTGAACCATAAATAGAAAAGCACTCAATAGATTTTTGCATAATATTTTCACAGTTTTGAATTTTAAAACCTATTACACAAATATTGTAGTGTCTGTGTTAATAGAATAATAATTGGGGAAATACCAGATGCTTAAAGGAACAGTATTTCTCTAAAGGCAGCAAACTAAATTGTAACTGGGTCAAAATAGTCAGATAATTTTTCATTTAAAGACTCCCTCTTGTGGAAATCATTCTTACTGGCTTGTTTTGACCTATTTTTGTAGGAAACATCACTCCATATAAGGTATTGCAAAAGTTGAAAATGGTTCAGTTATGTGCTGCTACATACTTGAAAGTTAGGACCCTGACAATAACTGACAGTCATAGTAAAACTGTTGTGGATTTCTTGCGTATTTTATATCTTTCTACAAAGTTTGGTTTTTTGTTTTTTGTTTTTTTTTTTTTCCTAGAGATTTATTTATTTATTATGTAGGTGTAAAACAAACAAACAAGCAAACCCCCCCAAAATCCCATAACCTGTTTTTTATCTGTGTTTCTCACCTTGTGTAAGAGGTGTCTGCCTGGATAACAGAGTGCAGCATCCTGTGCCTCCCTGGAAGGGGCTGAGTAATAATTAAGAGTGTGTGATTCATGGGGAGCAGTCACTGCAGAAAGCAGAGGATTCCCCATGCATTACTACACTAAGCAAATGGAATTAATAGTTGTGTCATAGTAATGGAGATGGAAAATTCCCATTTTGTAAAGAGATTTCCATAGGACTGTTAACATCAGTGGTGTGCTGCTCAGTGGCAATGGGCAGTGTGAATCTTGGATACTGGTACAAAACAGAATTTGCTGCTTTCTGTAAGGTGTGGGACTGAAATTAAATCCTTAGTGTCTTTAGCAGTCTGTTAGGAGAGGAAATCATACTGTTTAGATTAAATGTCTAGTATGTATTTGGGCAGCAAGAACCATTAGTGCTTTTCAACCATGCTTAAGCCCTAATCAACTCTCAATTCTAAAATATGAAGAATCCCTCCACCTGCTTTAATTGAAGTGTTTTGCCTTTGTGGCCCTAGAGCTGAAGAAGCATCCTGTTCCTTCTCAAAAGCATAAATCATCCCCTGAAAAGGCATTCTGTGGCTGCCCTCTAGCAGCTCTTGTGGTAATTTCTCTTAAATAAAGCTGTAACTACCTCTAGCAGGTTTGTAGGCCCTAAAGCTTTCAAAAAAAACTATCTCAAAGGATTGGTTAAATAGTGCAAAACTGAAAATATGACTACTAATCTGGAATGCCAGGAGTCTTAATTTTGAATAGCTGAACTGTTTCTGTAATTTCTGGGCTCATATAAGAAGTTTGTATATTGAACTGAGAATGTGGGTAAATTTATTGAGCAGAAGATACATAGAATCTTTTATAATGTTACTTTTATGACATTTTTTTCACCTACATTAATCACAGAAGCTGTTAGGTTCTTGCAGTTTCTTGTCTCTTTAGTATCACCTGCCACGAGTGTTTAAAAAGCCTATTAAAACCAAATCAAAGCTAAAAATTAACGAATTGCTTAGAGCGTTTTTACAAGGCATTGTGAAAAAAAAATGTATGGTACTGATTCTACTGGAAACTGGGAGGAGAGCTCTCTTTTTGTCTTTTGTGCCGGAGCATACCTGTCCTGTGTACCTGTGCCCTGCCAGGCTCCTGCTGGAACCCCCGCACCTCAGCAAGGACCAGAGGTTTCCTCTTCCAGGCAGGATGACCCTGAGGGAGGGCCGAAACACGGATACAGCCCTGGTAGATAGCGTGTGGAGTACCTCGAAGACTTCGTTTTTAGGCTCTATTGATGTTCTTGGTGCTGGACGTTACCTAAAAATAGAAATCGGAAAGTAATTTTAACAACCGGGTGGCAGCTGCTGTGGTAACTCCGAAGCCGGCACACGGAGGGTCAAGGGGCAGGACGATTCTCTGCCGTGTTTGTCTCTTCCCTGTCCCTCCAGACACGGTCGGTATCACCGCGGTTTCCCTCGGCGCTGAGGCGTTTCCCTCACCCCGGCTCCCGGTCCCCTCACCCCTTCGGGGCCGCCGCCGCCATCGCCTCACGGGCCGCGCGCCCGCCCCGCCCCCGCCGCCGCTTTCCCGCCCCGCCCCTCAGCGGCTCCGTGATTGGCTCTGGCGCGGCCTCGCGCGCCCACCTTTGTGCAGCCCCGGCGCCCGTCGAGAGTGGGAGGGGAAACCCCGTGCGCGGTGCGCCGCCATCTTGGATAAGGGGGGTGATGGGGGCGCAGTGGAGTCAGCGGAGCTGAACCTGAGGGAGCCCCGGAGAGAGGCGGAGACCCGGCCCGGCCCTCGCCTCAGCCCCGAAGTAGAGCGCTACAGTGCCCGCAGAGGGGGGACCGGGCTGCCGCCGATAGAGCCACGCTGCACAGTCACCCGCACCCCGCGCCCAGGTATGGAGGAGCCGGGGAGGGGCCCCCTCCGCCCCGCCGGGCCTACCGCACCAGGCCCCGCGCCGGTACCCAGCACCCAGCGGGTTCCGCTCGGGCGGACGCGCTGCCCTCTCGCTGGCAGCCCCGGGGCAGACACCCGGCCGTCGGGCGACACTTCCTTCTGCCGCTGCCGGGAGCCGGGGCCTGGTCGGGGCCGCGTTCCCCTCGGTGTGCTGCCCGCTTCCCAGGGGTGCGGGCCGGGCCCTGGGCTCGGCGGGGCTGCCTGCCTTGGCTCCGGGTGGTGGAAGGGAAGGGGAGGGGGCCGCTGGTCCGTCTGGGAAGGAGGAGGGTGAGGCTGAGGCTGGCTGGCTGGAGCTAGGCCGCTGCTGCACTGTTTGTCGCCACCGCCTCCCCTGCACTGCTCCCTCCCTCGGTAACGCGGCACCGGCTGCTGCTCCTGAACATGCGGTATAAATATATTTATATAAAAATATATATATATTTGCCACCCAGTAATGGTTGTAAGTGCGCGTAGGGTGCTTATTGCATGTATGTAGTATACTGTGTGAGGCCGATGCGCAGTGTTACCTGGACTCAGATTCACCCTGGGCTGTCATGAACTTCGACAGAAAAAAACCTTTCAGGAGGGCTGTGGGGAATGCCACTTTCTATGCGAGAAGGCAGCAGAAGTGTTCTAGACTTAATCTCTGTTTTCTTATGTCAATCCTTGTTTGGTTTAAACAGGAAAATGTTGTTCTGTTCTTTCACCTAGTTGTCTGTTGCTCGTTTGCAGAACACTTAAGGTTTCTGTAACATCTATGGATAGATTTAGTCTTGAATTCAAATTGTACTGAATTATCCTTGCAATAAAGCCAGGGAGTGGTGTCTGTGCACTGGAGGCTCTGGCAGTGGCTCTGTTGCTCTGGATGTTACTTGATGAGGACTTTGCTTTATAGGCCTCTGAAACAGAGTGGATCTGTGATGTTGTCTGACATTTTTTCATGCAAGTAAAAAAACTCCCTTGTGAGCAGGATTTACCCTGGTTGTCTGTATCCTGAATCATTTAAAATCCTAATTCAGAAACCTAACTTCTCCAGTAGCCCAGTGGTATTGTATGGGATGCATTGATTTGGATTGAGGGCCTCTGGTACTTGGACATTGCTCAGGAATGGGAAGAAGATTCCAGCCATGGAGGACTTAATATCACACAGATTATTATGGATTAAAAAGGAATTTGCTAGCTTCCTGTAGGGCTTTCCACTCATACATCTGAGTGGAAAGAAGCAGCTTCTGCTTTCCATCATATGGATAACAAAAAAAAAAAGGTTATCCTGAAGAACAGTAGTTTGAAAGCAAACCTGTTGTACTGGAGATACAAGGATTTAAAATGTAAATAGATTTTTAAAATTACTTGCTTACTCCTGTGCATTGCAGCCTGTTTGATTGGTTCTCATTTTGCTCTTTCTGGAACAAAGCCAGCAGACCTTACTTAATTTTGTTCTAAAATGTCTTTGTCTTGTCTTTTCCAAGGTGATGACTCCAGACAGCTCCATGTTTCTGATTTGTTAGACTGACAGCAAAATACTCCTGGTTTCTACATGTACTGCCCCTAAACCTACCTGGTATCTCTGGAACTTGGTTCTCTAGCCTGTGAACACAGGCATGTGCTACAGGTTAGACTGTTTCATAGGAAGGGGGAAATAGGATAAAAAAAGATAGGTGGATATAGAACTATGGCTGAGAGAATGGGTAGTGCGGAAAGTGCTCTTACTGGTGAGGGCTGGCATGCAGTATTTAATTGAGCTATGGTGCTGGGGTGTGGTTAGTAAGAAATGAGGTGTGGGCATATAAATGCAGAAAGTTTCTGAAACAAAATGGAGGAACTGAATGGAGCAGGATCAGAAACCATTAAAAGGATAACCAGCAGCATGCATATGACTGGATAGTTGCTGAGGAAAATCAGAAAGTGAAGATAGTCTTGGTGTAAAAATATAAATAAACTCAGAGTTCTTGTGTAGGAAGAGAAGTGAAGGCCTATGAGGTCTTCCAAAATACTTACTGGGTCTCAGGCTGAGTTTAGGTGTTTTGCATTATTAAAAAATACAGCAAATGCATTTCTTCAAGAACAGCTTAAAACAGGGCTCTGCACAGCTGAAGCTTCTTAATCTGAGCCCACCATCATACAGCCCTGATCTGCTTTTAGAATTAGAATAGCTGGATGTGGAAATAATAAGGAAATGAAAAGTGATTTTTGACAACAGATCAGAAGGAGCTTGCTGGGCAGCTCTGATCAAAGATCAGTTCAGCCAAATTTGCTGTCTTGTGCTAATCAGATGCTTTAATGAAGTCCAAATGGGGAAAGCTAGAGAGGATGACTCTAGGGGGGCTGAAGAATGAGTAAGAAACTGGCCAGCAACAGAATGCTGGATGTGAAAGTATTGGGTTGCTGGCAGGCTGCTAATCAGAATCCTCAGGGATCAGTCTTAGAGAAGAGCTTTAGAAAGACAAGCCTGCAAAAATAAACAGGGAGACTGTGGGGCCATCAGCTTAAAGAGGGCCAAAATGTTTATATGTTTAGGACCACATAAATGTCCTTGACTTGTGGAAGTTGTAGAACCACAATGAGATTGAATTGTAATAGTTTATAACTTGTCATGGACAACAGACTTTAGGGATTTCACTGCTTGGGTGCATCAACTGATAACAAAACTGTTATTGCCTTCCAGTATGATGTGACTTTTACAGAAGACCACAACTGAAGCAATTTCAGACATTTTAGCAGCCTTCTAAAGTAAGGTATCAGTTAGCCTGTGTTGTTTTATGTGCTTGACAGAAGTCTTCATCAGGGGAATAGTGCAATTATGAATTGAAAAAATTCTGCCTTTATCCTGTTCTTTCCTTCCTTATTCATCTCTTCTCAGTGTTCAGTGTTAATTAGCATCTAAGTAAATATGCAAGGAAGGTTATGCTCTGGGAAAGAGGATAGCTACCTATTAATTTTGTGTAGATTTAGCTGTTCTAAATAATAGTTACTGGTTGCATACAGTTCCCTGTGTACTCAACTAATATTTTCTTCCAAATGAAGAAAGTAACAGCTCTTTAGAAGTTGTTTCAGTGTATGAAAGGGATGATGTGGTGGCATTACCTTTTTATAAAAGGAACTGGATTTCACCTGTGAGATCCTCTGATGTTGCATATCCTTGAGTGACTGAAAGAACACCAGAATGGCCAGAAGAAATTCAAAATGCTTCCTGCTTCAGACTAAACAGCAGTCCTCTGGCTGCAGAGTGGTGTGTTCTGAGGGCAACCTGTATAAATGAGCCAGTCCTGAATTTGAAGGTGATAACTGTTTCCAGAGGTATCATGTCTCTCTGGTTGTGCAGCTGATGGTATTGACCATGCACAGTGTCTAACAAAACCTGTGCATACAGGTTTTTGACTATTCTGGTAAAGTACCTGGTTCTTACTGAGCATAAAACTATGAAATTTCTCCCTGCAAACATTGGATGAAGAAGTAAAATTGACTGTGTCCTTGAGTGGAGCTAGATGGAACTGCCTGTGTCACACAAAAGCTGGTGTGCTTATGGTATTTACAGTTATGTTACTCTGATAAAAGAATGTTAGGGCAGTGTGCCTGAACAACCTTATCTTGGGTTGTACAGATGTATGCTGATACTTGAAATAAGGCTTCAGTGAGATGTCAAAATACCTGTGGAGTGCTTGTCAATTAGAGGAGGAGATGTAGATGTCTCTTAAGGTCATCTATAACTTTTTATAAATAAAAAGAAACTTTGCAGGAAAAAGTTGCTGTATGGAAAATAGATTATAGTGACACTGTTCAGTGTACAACTTCTAATCCTAACTGTAATACAGAAATTAATTGTGCAGATTTTGAAAGTAGGAAAATTCTGTGTATAGTGAAGCATGATCCTCTGGCTAGTTGCCATTCTGAAATAATGCTCTAAACTCTGGGGAAGTGTTACCTCTGAAAAGGGAGCCAGGACTTGCTCTGAGTTGGCAAGCTTTCCTGGAAGAAAGATTGCAGGTAGCTTTCAGACTAAACTTCTGTTTTCTGTTAACAGTAAATTCATAGTTAGTTAACTTTGCTATCATACTGTATAATGTCAGTGGTGGCTGAAGGTAAGTTGCCCATATTTATGTGCAACTCTTTCAGTCCTGCAGTTCTTGCCTCCCTTTTTTCCCCAAGAGGAAAACCCCAAACCCTGGTACTGGGGTTTGTTTAAAGTCCTGTGTCTGGAACCAGAGGGCTGTGGAGGAAGAATTTCTACAGATGGTTGGTGCTATCAATATGGCTTCCCCTTGCACTAACATGTAGCTAATATACTCTTGGGTTTACTGAATCCTGTTGTGTACTATTATCTAGACTTCCTTCTTTCATCTGTAGTAAATGCTGAGATTGTAAGTTTTCTAAGGCTGAGTTCTCACCAGGGCTTCTGTGTTTAGTTTGTTGCATTAATTTTTTTCCCCTTCTTCCCACAGCCCTTTTGGAAAATCAGTTTCATAGCAGGGTCTGAGCACAGTCTGGATCCCTGGTTATCCCAATTGGAATTTAAATGTTTAAAAGTTTATTTGCTTGGGGGTTTTTGTTGGTTTTGAGATTACTTTTTTTTTTTTTTAATCTCTTTCTGGAAAACAGATGACTACTTTAAAAGATTTCTGACCTTTAGTAATAATTTGGAGTATTTCAGAATATTTTCTGTAACATGACCCTTGGAATAAATATGAAACCAAAGAGTTTTTAAATCCAGAAACTATGTTTAAACTCACTCTGTTTCTGTAAGCTTTCAGTGTGTTTACCAGGCACTGTACCTTCTCCAGCAACACTATGGGCCTTGAGAGGAGGTCTAGACTCATCATATGAGTTCTCTATTGGTATTGCTATTAATATTCTGTTTCTTTATGCTGTGGAAAGCATGTGCTAGGGCTGGCTGTACACGTTGGGGTATGTGGTATCTCCTACCTCCTGTAGGATCCTGATGTCACTGTAAGAACCAGGGTGAAGTTTTAGAAACTAGACATGGCTCTAAGTTAGTCCTTCCCTCCCACCCATTTCTTAACAGACTTCGTTGCCAAGCACAGAATTTGGTTTTCTAACTCTCACTTTGCAGTGGGATCTGATCTTGATGCATACATTGCGAAGCAGTGACAGTTTATTTTATATTGAAATAATATAGTTAGACTTCTTTACTTGAAAAGTATAATGAAAATTGGCATATCTTAGGAAGCAAAAACAGTCTGTCAAGCAGAGATGTATATTTAGCAGTAAGGACTCCACTTAAGAGGCTTGTTGGAAATTCAGTTTGTGATACAGCTGCACACAGTTCCCAGTTGGTCCATTCTTCAAAAAAAAAGACAAAAACAAAAAAAAATTTCTTCACTATTCAGTGATGCTGCTTACAGGCTTGGATAGTCAGAAGTGTTCTCACTCAGAAATGTGGAGTGTTGAGTACTTAGCATTCCTTAGGAGAGGGTCACCTAGGTTTGTGCAGGCAGAGTTCATAGCCACAAGTGGTTCTCTATAGTGGAGTTCATGATTTTTTTTTTTTTTTTTTTTTTTGAGTGCAAGTTACTAGATAGTGCTATCCTTACAACACACTGTAGAGCTTTCAATCTAAATGCATATTAGTTCACTTGGTATCTTGCTTTTCTTTTTCTGTTGTGACTGTAGCACCCACCTGTTTTCTGTAGAAAATAGTACAGTTCATGCTATCCTTCTGAAGGATATATACCCACATATAAAGTGACCATTTCAAGCCTTTTTTTTAAGTTCCACTTACATGCCTCACAATCCTCCTTTTTAAACTTGCCTGCTGTCAAACTGAATTGAGCCATGAGTGGAGTCCCAGCTTAGAGCTAAGTATCCTATAAGAACAAGTGGGTTGGATCAGAAGATGATCTGCTTGAATGTGACTGCTATTGGGACATGCTGGAGAGGAGGAAAACCATCCTGTGTGAAGATGTATTCAGAACATTTGAAGTATTGCAGGTTTCCACAGTGAATTCTTACCCAGAACACCATAAATAGTCTGGCCAGTTGGTTGCCAGGGCAAAGGTGGTGTGGGATGGCTGTGTGAATTTCCCTCTGCTGTGGCACAAGAGTTTCCTCTGAGGTGACTGTTGTGGTGCAGCAGTTGGTGTGGAATTCTGTCTTGCCAACACATAGGAGAATTAGTGTCCAAAATTCTCTTTTGTTTACTATCTGGGGTTGGACTTGTTTCAGTAGAACTTGATGGCAGATACTGCATTCTGCTTGGGATAGGTGGATTTAAGTGCTTCTGTGTCATGGGCCAGTTGTGAAGGAAGAGTGAGGTGCAGAGCAGTGACTGGCACACACTGAACCCTTCTCAGCTGCCCCTTGGAGTTGTCCCCTCCAAGTTCTAGATAAGAGCATTTGCTTTAAACCTCTGCTGTGTGCAGTGGTGGCTGTTGGCTGTGTGCTGTAAATGAGATTTGTTGTCAATCACCTTTCTTATGACTACAGTTCACTGTTGGGGATTAATTGTGGTTGAGGAAACAATACATTGCTTTTTTAAAAGTTCCAGGGTTGATCTTTCCTGTATTTTTATTTCTTTATAGTGCTGGTTTCATTTATCATGTGGATGACATATGACTGAATGAAAATCTTGGTAGGCTAAAGCAATGTTCTTTATAAAAAGCACTGTATTTTTGTGGTGGCTGGCAGTCTGCCATGCAGGAGCAGGTAAAGGAAGTGCTGAATTCCTAGTGGAAACTCCCTCTTGCTTGAGTGGCCACACTGTATCTAGTTTAACTTCAAACCTGGGACAGAAGCAATCAGTTTGCTCCTATAGACTTGTAATTCGAGTTAACTGATATATTAGTAAATCAGCTATTACTCCTTGCAGGTTTAGACACTTGAAGCTAGTTCTAATTCCTCCTGCATGTAGGAAAGCACATGTCTCTGGAATATTGGACATATCCCAATCTAATTTTGACTGTCACTTGAAAAAGAGAAACTGCTAAGCCTTGCTGTTAGTGCTGACAAAGCCACAGAGATGTTAACTGACTTCCTGAACATCTGATTTGTGGCTTGTACCACTTTTCAGACATGGACTTGTTGCAGTCCAGATCCCAGTTAAGGCTACCACAGCATTCTTTTAAATAATTCTTAGCTCTTTGGTGCAAGCTGTGTTGTGCCCTTTGCTCCTTTTGCAAGTCTCAAAAGTGTGACGTAATAGTTCCAAACTGTTGGGTTTGTTAAACCTCTTCAGATTTTCCTTTTTTTGAGTCACATTTTATTTTCAGTTCACGTGTCAGCTATTTGGTTAGGGTGTACTGGTCCACTCAGTGATTCTGTTTATAGCAAAAAAACTACTAGAGCTTTTCAACAGCTTTGTCTTGCTGCATAAAATTGAATCAGTATCAATAGTATGCAGAGCATGTTTCTACTGAGAGGGCTTCAGAGCAAATGCTGTGACAGTTTTGCTGAATGTCTTTTGATGCTAATTCAGTGACTGGGGAAGCACACCCAAACCTCAACTGGGAATGAAAGAACAGTTGGATGGGAGAGGAAGAGGAAGGGATTTCTGTTGGTTGATATAATGAATTGGATTACTTGATTTGATTTTGGTGAACAAGTAGCAGTTCTGATGTGTTCTCTTTTTTTGTTTTAGTGCCACAATGGCAACTGCACCTTACAACTATTCCTACATCTTTAAGTACATCATTATTGGTAAGTATCTGTGTCAATGTGTATATGCCTGACAGCCTCCTACAAAAACCCTGTGGCTCTGCTGTTGTTGACTTGTGTTGTGTGCCACTTGCTGTATAGTTACAGTAGTGATTCAGTAGTTAACTTGTCCAACCCCAGTCCCTCAGAAATCACCATGCTTGCTCTAAAGCTTTAGCAACTGACAATAGAAAGGCAAATGCTCTTGTGTGCCATAGAAATTGAGCTGAGTGGTTGGTGGGAGGTGAGCTGGGATTGGGGGCAAGTACCAGGGTCTGTGTTGAGAATCTGTTGAAGACAAAAGTGCTGATTGGAATCCAGTGTTTTAGAGGGGCTTACTAAGCTTTGTCAGGCTATACTTTCTGTGTTTAAATGTGTTTAGCTGCAGCTCCCTTAACTGGTTAGAGTCAAGGATTTGATTGCATTTATTACTATCCTGGAAGAACTGGTCTTCATTCTTAATGATCTTGTGTAGGTGTGAGTGATCTGCAGTCTTACTGTAATAGTTATTGTAGCAGCCTCAGCCTGTGGAAAATTTAGTTCCTAAGAAATCTTATTTCTCACTATTGGCATTACGTAAGTGGTCAGTGGAAGTGAACACACTTGGTGTGTTCTGGTTGGTTGTCACTGTTTTTGATAACTGCAAGTAAGACAGGAGCTCAAAAAGTGTAGTTTACATTTCTGTTTTTTACAGGTTTACTTCTCATAACCTTGTGAAATGCAGCTTTAAAATCAGCAATGCAGATTAACTTCTCATCTGAATTTCCTGTTCTACTGTTGCTTGCAACCCTGTACCTGCTACCAAAGCCATAGTGCAAAAGTTGATAAATTTAAGAACTGTAGCCAGGTGTAGAGAACATAGCCCACTAGACCTGAGGATGGACTGTCTGCCTGTCTCAGTACTGTTTGTTGGGTGGAATGAAGATAATGTGCTTCTTGCAACAACAGTGTGGTGTCAGCCTTAACTATTCTTTTTGTAACAGGGGACATGGGTGTAGGAAAGTCCTGTTTGCTTCATCAGTTCACAGAAAAGAAGTGTGAGTATTGCAATTCATAGTATTCTAACTGCAACTGCTGTGCTTCATCCCTTTTTCCTGCCCCTTTGCATCCATCATGCATGAGCTTGGTATTTGTGTCTTAATCTGTATTGTTTGTATTATACTTGGCCAGATTTTTGTTATGACTTCTGCAGATATAGAAATAAAATGTTGCTCTAGTAATGGCAAACCTGCAGGTTCAGTCCATCCTACCTATGATGAGTGGAAAGACTGGGTCTGTTTTTACAGCTTTTCTAGGGAATTTTGAAACACAAGAAAGTGAAATTTCTTGTCTGCAATCTGCATGTTTTCTATATTGGTGCAGCTTCACCCCAAGCAGCTGGAGTTTTTTAGAAATTTTAAGGACTTTAAAAATAAATAAAGAAATTAATTTTTCCTTGATTCCCTGTTTGCAGACCTAAGTAGCAGTGTCATCCTCTGAACTGTAGCTGTGGTGACTGATGACACTTGGACTACCCCCTGTGATGATGTTAAACATCCCTGTGGTCTGTCTACACTACAATGTTTTTTCATGTATGCTACCATGACTAGTTGAGATTTGGCTTCAGTTCCTCTTAATACCATGTGGTGCACTGGAATTTTCAGGTGATAGGAGCTCTTAAAACTTCCCATGAAGCTCACACTCAGTGGATAAGTCTGTAGGTATTTACCAGTACAAAATTGGTCTTTACTGTGTGCTACTTGAGATGGGTCAGTAAGTGGATAGGAGCTACAGTTTGAAATACTTCTGTTTTCAAGTAGAAACAGGATTTTTTAACTGCTTAACTTGCTTTTAACTACAGTCCAGTATCAGCCAGTTTAAATACCACCTTGCATCTGGTCAAATTCTTGCTGAGGATGTCTTTCTTTGTCTCATAAGCTGAAGCAACACAACCAAACAAACTAACATGCCAAACATTTGACTACAAGACTGTCACTAACTGTAGATACCTTGAGTAGATACTCATCCTTTCTGCTTTCTTGACCTTTCTTGAAGATGAGTATATTGTAACCAGAAGGATGCCTTTTTGGTTTTGCTGTGTTGATAGCTACCTATGGAACTGGCTTTTTTTTTTTTTCCTGTGGACAGTCATGCTGTTAACCCTGTCTGAAACAACCTGGGTATTTGTTATTGAAGCTGTGTTACAGACTTTAATTGTTTCTTGTCAATTCCCTAAAAATTATCTTTTCCTACTGCATTAAAATAGTTAACCATTTCTGCAAGGATAGACTGAGACTCCACTGCTTTGCTGTCTTCTGATATATGTGGCCAAACAGCATCAGTGTACATGCAGCAGAGAAGGCAAGGAATTTTATAACTGCCTTTAAAACTCACAGCAGTTTAGGAAATACTTTATTTCATTTCTAGTTAAGTGATACCATCTGGTATTGTAGCTGTAAGAATGATTTCTTAGATGTTGCAAATCTAACTAAGGTAACTGTAAACTGGTGCTAGTAGCAGCTTTGTAGTAAGGAAACTTGGTACTGGAAAGGTCTGATCTTGGCTCTTGTTTTTCATGGCAGTTATGGCGGACTGTCCCCACACAATTGGTGTTGAATTTGGCACAAGAATAATTGAAGTTAGTGGCCAAAAAATTAAACTACAGATTTGGGATACAGCAGGACAGGAGAGATTCAGGGCTGTCACACGAAGCTACTACAGAGGAGCAGCAGGAGCTCTCATGGTCTATGACATTACCAGGTAAGGTGCATCTGGGGTGGCAGCTCTGTGTGCTTGACAAGCTGCTTTGGATGCCACAGCTGTACACCTACTGTCTTGTCTGTCCCCTTGAATTGGATTTAAAAGTCTCTGGATGGTTTTGTATCCTGTTGTTGGAAGCTTACCACACTTTGTCTAAATACTTTTAAGTATTTAAAGGCTGAAAATGAAACATGGGGAATTATGAGATGCTTTCCTTGGAAAACTGCACTGCTGACAGACCTGACAATCTTACAGTTTCAGGCCATGACTGCCTTTCTTAAGTTGTTTAAGGAACTGGCTTTGTCTTTAAAATCTGCTCTTTGGTGCGTGGATTTTTTCTGTTCCTGGCAGACAGTGGATACTGCTGCTTACCTGGCAGAAAGCAGGCACAGGACAGAGTATTACCTCTGTTGCAGTGGGCTGTGGAAATGTGCTTACAAGACTAGAGATGAGAGAGCATTGGGGAAGTCTGACTTCTGGGCCTCTTCACACCTAGTCCTATAACCAAATCAGACTACAGAGAAGCTATCCTACTTCATTTTATAGCTGCAAACTAAAGATGCTGCTAAAATAATAATTGGATGTGCAATGTGAAATACTTAGGCTTTCAAAAGTCTCCCATCTTCTTCTGGGGATGTTTTTGATACTCTTTATGCACCTCTTCTTTTTTTTTTTTTTTCTTTGTGTGTGTGTATCTCTTGTTTGCTTAAATCTTAAGCAGTAAAGCATAAATAATCTTATGCACTGTTTGTTACCAAAGTGCAATTCTGCTGAACAGTGTTCTGCAAGAGTATTCCACAGGAAATCTTCCAATGTGTTCTAAACAATATAAATGTTGTCCTTGTGAAGACAGTAAAGCTGCCACATGCTAGAAGTGTGAATTGGTCTGTCTTTCCCACTTGTGGTCTGAGAGTTGCTCTGTGGGGCTAAAGTTGACTTACTGAAACCTTGGTCTGAGTCCAAACAAGAAGCTGATGCTTTATCTGTCCTGAGGGTTGTTCTTGAAGGAGAGGGATGAGAGCTGTTGGGGTGTTTAATGGATGCTGACTGTGCTGTTGGCAGTTGTGCATTTTAAAAACTCCTGTAGCTAAAACTGTGCTCACTTAATTCTTTGCAGAAGAAGTACATATAATCACTTAAGCAGCTGGCTGACAGATGCAAGGAACCTCACCAATCCAAATACTGTAAGTTGGACTTCACTTAGCTTGAAAGCAAGATTGCTTATCTGTAAGCAAGAGGTGGAAGACTTAGGCCAAAGCATCTGCTGTGGTAGCAATATTTTATTAAATAAGCTGCCTGTGTTTTTAGCTCCAAGTTAAGAGAGTAGTTGTTTTTTCTCAAGGTCTTGTGCTGCTTGCCTTTCAGGGGTCTGTTTTCAGGTGGCAAAATTGTGATTAAATGGACAAACAGCTTTTGTTACTACTTCTTTCTTTGTGGTAGTAATGAGGTGAATGTTATGTCATCTTAGATTGGAATATAAATTGGATCTTCAGCAAAGGTTGACCAGGTCTTCTGGAAGGATGGAGGAAGAAGGTTCTTCTCTTTCTCTTTGACCATACCACAGAACTGTTGTCCTTCTGTCTTTTTCTGAATGCCCCTGAAATACTTTAGCACCATGCTCATGGGACAGCTCTGCTGTGATGAAAAAACTTAGAGGTTCTGTCTTGATTAGTAAATGATTAAACAAATACAAGTGGTTCAGAATGCAGCCCTGCTGAATAAAGAGTAGGACCACTGCTTTCTCAGGACCTCATCTCATGAGAACAGCCTAAAGCATTTGAAGGGGACAGCTGGAGATGCTGCTTCTGGCTTCAAAGAGGGGACTTTGCTAGAGCAGTGTTCTCCTGAAGATGCTTGGCTTTTGCAGCTAAACTTTTCTGCATATTTTCTTTTTTGGTTTTTGCCCTATTAATGATGAAGGTAGTAGTGAAAAAGCTGATAAGCCTTTCCCTAGACTAATTTTCTCTCCTCTGAACTAGGTGATAATCCTCATAGGAAACAAAGCAGATCTGGAAGCACAGAGGGATGTTACATATGAAGAAGCCAAACAATTTGCTGAAGAAAATGGTGTGTTTTTTCTCTTGAGCTCTTATTTCTTACAAGGTAGTGATGTTAAAGTGAATCCTCAGCACTGATATCTGTGAACTTAGACTTCCTAAGTACTGTAATTATATGTACAGACTTCTGCTGTGCCGTGCCTCAGGTAGTCTGGCTTAACTCTCACTGTGCTTGTTTCTAGGGGTCAGCTTGTGTGTTGATGCCTTAACTTATTCACAAAACACTGTTTAGTACTAGAATGGCCTCTTGCATGTAATCTGGAGGTCATAATGTGACTTACTTGGGGCTACCTGAAGTGCATTATGCATTGACTTAAACTTCTGTTTCTGAACAGGTTTATTGTTCCTTGAAGCAAGTGCAAAAACGTAAGTTACGTTTGTCTGGAGTGATGATTCAGATGTGATATGTTTAAATGGAATATATTGGTTGTGACTATAAGTACAGCTATATAGGGTTCAGGTGTGTAGAGTTTTTCAGCTGTAAAAGAAAAACATTTTTGAGTTCCCTTTGAGGGCAAGGTATGTATAGCAGTTTCAATAACATCACTTTTGACATGAAGGTAACTTGTAAGGCTTCTCACTGTATTTCAGGCAAAGACTTCTTGAAGTCAAGTGGACTGACTGGGTTTTAAGACATCATTTACACACAGAACATGCATGTGGGGTAGGAGTAATTCCCAGTGAGATGTTCCCTTGGATGTTTTGAGCTGTAAGCAAGTTGGGTAGTGAACAGCCAGGCCCTTTGGTCACTGAGATTAATCACCACTCTCTACCTGTGGTGCTGGGGAGCCTGTCAGAAGGCAGGGGATCAGATCTTCAGGGGCTCTAGCAAAGGTGGTTCCCACTGGCATCTGTCACTGTGGAACTTTTTTAAAGAAAAAGTTTTGATAAAAAAAGTTTTGATAAATAGTGGCTTCCCCCATCTTGAAGCTTCCTTCAGAATGGCTCTGTGCACGTGGCTCAGCACCTTAGCTTGGTTTTGCTGCTGAGTATTTTGGCATAGTCCCAATAGGTTTAATGGCTAGGGAGGCTGTCCCAAGGAGAGGCTGTCAATTTTTGGTGTGTCTGCTTTAAGTACTGAAAGCTCCTCTTGCATGTAAGAAAGAGGGCAGGGTGGCAACTGCTCCTCCTCGGTGAGCCTGTCACATCCCAGCTGCCTCCATTGCTTTGCTCAAGTGTAACCCAAGTAACTCCCACTGCTCTCTTCGTAGCGGGGAGAACGTTGAGGATGCATTCCTGGAGGCTGCCAAGAAAATCTACCAGAACATCCAAGATGGAAGCCTGGATCTGAATGCTGCAGAATCAGGTGTACAGCACAAACCATCAGCTCCGCAGGGGGGGAGACTAACCAGTGAACCCCAGCCCCAGAGAGAAGGCTGTGGCTGCTAGTGACCTCTGCCCCGTGGCTCCATTTCTGACCCTTCACCTCTGTCTGGTGGAAGTGGTGCTTTTGACTGCTTCCCTGTCTTCTGTACATCTTATTGGGTTTAATTAAAACTCTGAGACAAGTTTAACACAGTACTAAACTGCTAAACAACTTTAGATGTAATCAGGTTATCAAAGGCAAGTAGAGTAATAAAACCTCTCCTGCATGGTAAATCTAGAAGTTTTTTTTTTTTTTTTTTTCCTTGATTGTCCTTGTGATAGTGTCCACGGATACATAATTTAAACTGAGCACTGATGCTGGACTCATGATTTTACACTTTTGCAGGGCTTTGTCTTGTACGGTTTAATTTTATGGTTCTTTGGCCTTTCTTCCCCACCTCTAACTGTTTAGAGCTGTCCCTAGTAAAGGATAAGTTTTTTTGCTGTGAAATGACTTTGGATGGTAGTGAGGGGCTCTGTAAGGATGTGCTGTTGTTGAAAGGATTCCCTGTGGTGTGTGTTGGGGGCTGGGGGGGCTGGCACAGGAGTGTACAACTTGCACAGGAAACCAATCCATTCATTCTTGTGCTCATAGCTTTACACCATTTTTTTTGCCACTTTTATCCTTTACATTTGTTAACAGAACGTAAATATGTATAAAATTTGAAGGAACTGAGCTTAACAATTAAATACATCCTGTGTATATGATTTTAATGAAGAAAAATGATTACTGGCATTAGCACAGTATATAAGAATTTGTACAGTCTGACCTACATGTGCCCACCTTGCCCCCTTAGCACAGAAATTGGTGTGGCTGCCACTCCCTTTGGCTTTTAACTCCTTGGTGTTGCCAGTGGCCATTGTGCTGGGGAGCTCTGGTCCTGATGCAGAAGTTGAACACTAGTGGAATCTGTCTCTCATCTTGCACTGTGGTTTACTGATGCTGTTGGATTAATCCTGTTCTGTGCAATCAGCAGTGTGCTCTAACCTGCTTTTCTCTTCTGTAAGCATTTTGCATTATTGGGCTTCATCACCTGCCTTGCACCCTACCCAAAGGCTGGTTCTCCTGCACATCTTATGCTTTTATACCTTTAACTTTTTGAATGGTCAGAGGCTGAACTGGACAGTTGGAACAAGGTGTATGCTCTCTAGGGAATTTTAACTACTGTTGTATTTTTTAACAGTCCTGTGTGAGGGTTTCTTTTGAAGGCTTGGCCTTTTTCATCAAGACTTTGAGAACATCCTTCATGGGGTGACACAGATTTCAAGTGATCTGTGGATGTTACAGAGCTTCACATGGGGTTTGCTGTGCTGTCAGGATGGAGCCTGTGGCTCTGCACTTGGAAAAACATGTGTGGCTTAAAAATGGAAGGGGGAAAGGGCTTAAACATCATCAAAAGTCTGACTTTAATCTTATTGTGGTGTTCAAAATACAAAGTAGTCTTAAAATCCCTCTCTAGACACTAAAACTACAACGTTGAGCCTTGTAAGTTAACAGTGGTACCACAGTATTGCCCAGTCAATGTTAAATAAAAGCCAAAACTGGAATGTGCAGA
The DNA here is from genome assembly GCA_023637945.1 of Phaethornis superciliosus. Lineage (NCBI taxonomy): Eukaryota > Metazoa > Chordata > Aves > Apodiformes > Trochilidae > Phaethornis > Phaethornis superciliosus. The sequence goes on from JAJQWJ010000022.1 coordinate 7,996,934, forward strand.
CAATAGGATTTGGGTAACTTGTGCACTGTCCCTTTGTTTTGTCTGGTTAGTCCTTTTTTTAACTAATATTAAGTAGATGGGTATGTTCAAGATCTACAGCTAATGCATCCTGCTCAAACCAAGGCTGCACCACAAAGGGTTTGCCCAGGGACCATGACCTGCTGCTGACATGAAGTAGATGTTCTAATGACTACAGCTTGTTGAGGTGCAATACCTGTACTCCCAGAGTAAGTTACAGTAGGTCTTATTGTTTCTGTCACAGAAAGGATCTGTTCAGACTGCTGTACTCCTCATTTGATGTAACAATGCTATTAATCTAAATATTTGTAAATAAAGTACCTGTATCTAGATAAACTACTGTGGCTTGTGGTGTTTGCTCTGTCCCTTCTCTGGTTATGGTGTGACTGCTGAGGGGGTTTGTTCCTTGGGGCTGTTTTCTGTCCACCACAGCAGCTGCCAAGCAAAAGCTGCCAAGCAGGTGCTTCTCCTTGCCTGCAGTCAGACCTTTGTTGCTTGGGAAAAGCATCTCATTACACTGGTGGAAGAGGAATGTGAGCACTACCCCAGGTTAGGCAGGAATTCCTGCCAGTGATGGTATTTGTGCTTTAACTCCTTGTGTTCGACCTTGACAATGACCTTAAGTGGTAAAAACTGCAGAGGCTGCTCCCAAGAGGAGTCTGTGAGGCACTGCTAGAGCCCAGAATTGTTTCTTAAGATGGAAAGAGGTCAGAGCTGTGTTTGTTTCCTACTGGGGAAATGTGCCATGGCTGCTAGGTGACACTTGCTGGACAGAAAAGGAGCCACGTGAGAATTTGTGGAGTTCTGCCTGGAGGTTTTACCAAGTGGTTTTCTACTACTGGTTAAGAGCAAGTTGCAAAGCCTTGAGAGAAGAGTGGGCAGCTGGATGCTTACACATGGTAGCCAGGAGTAGTAACAACTACATAAATACTGATGTTGGACAAGTTTTACCTTTGGTAAATAAGAGCTGCAGGGGTCAGAGTGCTACTGCTGTCCTGATGAGGGCTGCTGAGCCTTGGGACCAACTAAAAAAAAAAAAATCCAACCAATCAGACAAAAAACAAATCACTGAATTTTATTTTAAGTATTAAAAAAAATTCTTGTATTGAGAACATCCTTGCATTTGACACCAGGTAAACTTCCTGCTAAAAGGTTTATTTTAAATGTGGAAAGAGACAAATACCAACACTTAAATAGAAGCAGTTGTTTTGAACACATTTAACATTTAAAATACTTTAAAAAAAAAAAAACCCTTATATACATAAAGCTCAGGTATTTAATCATAAAAAAACACAGTACAGAGCAGGCCCTGCAGCCAGCTGGTTGCTTGTGGTGGCAAATACCTTTTTAGAAGAGGCTTGTAAAATTGTGAGGTAGAAACCTTAGAAGGTGGTAACCAAGGGTGAAAATACACCTTTGAGAGCCAAAGCAGCATCAGGGGCTGGAACCCCAGGAATGGCTTTCACTGGAAAGGGACAACAGGCTCCAGAACCCACACCTGGGCTACCCCCAGCACTCCCTGCCTGCAAGATGCTCCTGACTCAGCTCCAGGGCTCCTGGCAGATCTCCCCTCTGGGCTTCACTGAGAAATTCCTCCTGAGCAGGACTGCACAGTCTGTGGCACCATGGAAATCTCTGCTGGCTTGCTGGGGAAGGGTGCTACTTGTGTCAGGGTAGCCTAGAAAAAACAGCAAAAGTTTTCAGTAATTAATGTTTTCAATTAGCTGAGACACATTAAAAAAAAAATCACAAAACATCCAAATTTTAAAGAATAAGTTTAAAAACCCCACAGACAACCTTTTGGGAAAATGTACCCTTTTCAAAGAAGTCAGCTGTTGCCACAGCATTTAAGTGCACAGTATGATCACCTCACCTTCAGAAACCCCTGCAGTGCCTCTAACATGGTGAGCAGGTGGCTGTAATAGAGTGCCAGTGAGCTAAAAATTATTAAAATCCAGAGTTCCTGTATACAGTAGAGTATTACCTGTGTTTCTGGTAAATTCAGAGCATCGTGGAAGGACACCAGACTTGAGCTTTGGGTCAGAAACAGGGAAGCTGAAGCAGAGCTGCTGACAAGGTCATCCAGTGCATCCACCTGGCACTTCAGGCTGTGCAGGGTGCCCTCTGTTTGCTGCTTCCCTCTGATCAACACCTCCACTTGCTTGGACAGGCACTGCTGGAGCTGAGCCTAAACACAGGTTAGACCCAGTTATAGCCAGCAATAGGGGCAGTTTCAGGACTGGAGTTTTAAGTCTGCTGACCTTAAAGTCAAGCCATAAAGGGGTGTGATGTTTAGAGTCTCACAAGCAGATGGCAGTGGTTTTGTGACTTATTTTTAAATAGTTCACCTCCTCCCAAGGTAGAAATAAGCTCATTTTTTACAGCCTTTATCATATAATAAAGTGATTGCAGGTGCTCCTGAACTGTAATTCATCATGTTGCTAATTTACCAGAGAATGATGTCAAGGAGGAAATCTTGCTGGAATACTCAAAAATCCAATTAACCATTACAATTAGCAGCTGCTAGGCTTGCTTCTACCCTTCCCACCCAAAGACACTCTGATCAGGTACAGAGCAGAGAGCCAGAGCTGGAGAAGGTTCCCTGCACTCCTGGCTCCCTCAGATTACTTTTAGGAGGGATCCAGGGGACACATTGATGCAACAGGAAGAGATTTGTCACCTTCAGCCGATCTTCCTGGTGCTGCAGCTGTTCCCGGAGAGCCTCTCCACGCCACTGCTCATCCTTTTGGAAACAAAAGCACATTCAGCAACAGTGTCACAGCTAAAGGTACCACCACTGCCCCGGGCAGCTGTAGCAGGATCCACAGCCACTTTTTGAAAACATTTTACCGTTAGGAAGACTTCAGAAAAATCCAATTTTTCTTTCAGTGAGAGGAGTCTTTTGTCAGCAGCAGCAAACAGACCAGTCTCTAAATTGCCAGACTGACACTGCAGACCACCCTGAGCTTCAGATGATGCTTCCAAACCTTCTGATGGCTGCAGAGAGCAGAGGTTTGAAGATTTAAACCCCGCCCTAATTTCATCTTCAACCTCCAGTTTAAGCAACGTTGCTGTGCTCTGTATTTCCCTTTGCCACTTTTCCAGGTCTTCCTGAGCTTTAACCTGCACCACAGAACAGTCTCATCACTTGGCTGCATTGCAAGTGCAACAGAAGGATTTTTCTGTATAATTGACCAAGGTTTATTTCTGAAATGTGGCCTGGAGAGCTGAAGGAGGGAATCCTGCTCTGGAGCTCAGCAGCCCTGCACTGGGAACTCCTGCATGACTGCCTGGCTGGAGCTGCTTTGTTCATTTTTAAACCAGGAGCTGCTTGATCCTACTACACACTTCCCCTAGACTGGAAAAAACCTACATGGCAATTTGAAGTACGTCTGTTTCTAACTGTGATAGATAGGGCAGACAGGAGCACAAACCCAGGACAACATAAACTTGTCTGGAGGACATGTTTCCCTCAAACCCATCTGTATTTGGCCCCCCAGTTCTACCTGGGTTTGGAGATCCCTGTAGTCCTGTTGGATCTGGCCAAGGTCCTTCATATGGTGCTCAGCTTCTTCCTGGTTATTGTGTGCTGTTTGTTCTGCAGTTGCTACATCACTCTGCAAACAATTATTTTCATGCTTTTGTTCCTAAGAAGAGGCAGAAAGATTGCCTTTTACTGTGAGCATCCACTGCAGAAAAATGGATCAACAGAACCCACATAACACAATTTCTTAACTTAAAAGGCAGAAACTGCATTGAATAGGAGTAACTAGAGCTGTTTGGCAGCACCATTTAGAAGTATCAGAGTTTGGTTGCCTCAGGTTTTGTCTAGTCATGAAATTAATGCATTGCTTCATTCCTCCTATGAGAAAAACAGGTGTTCTATCACTTTGCTGGTTAAAAATAACTCAAATCCCCAGACAATCTTCCCTCAGCCAGGACTTACTTGCAGTTTTCTTTCAAGCTGCATCCTTTGCCTTTTCATGGCTTCTTTCAGACTCAGGATTCGTTTTTCAGCTTTTTTCCTCTCTGATGCAATCTGATCTTGGAGATGGTTTAGCTCAGACTTGGAGACTTCCAGTTCTTTTTGAAGAGACTGTATTTCTCTGGTTTTCTGTTGCAATAGTAATTCTTTTTCTGAGAGCTGTTGTTCTGTAGTTAACATTTTTAAAAACAATCCCAATTAGCAGAAAAATAAGTATCTTGGCATATTTCATACACATTGGATATTTGTCAAACACATTCATCTGCTAAGCAATGGTTTGTGAAAAAACTGACACAAGGTGAGAGGGGACAGAACAATAGGATAGCATTTCTGTTCTATGGGCAAGTTAATTTAAGGGTAGAGTCAATCCAAGTGCTGCATGAGAAACCAAGTGAGCTTAACAAAACACTGGTTGGTTTTGTTAGACTTAGAACCCACAGAAAATCACAATTTATTTGTGCAATCAATCTTACTGCTTTTTCTGACGGTTTCTTCAAGTGCCGCACACCGGGACTCCTCCTTTTCCAGCTTCCCAAGGTTTTCTTCTGCCACTCTTATTTTTGCTATTGCCTGCTCCAGTTTCTTTTGTTTCTCTGTTAATTCCTTTTCCAAGAGGATTTTCTGATCTTTCACCTTAGCAGTGCATTCTTCCACTTTTTTTGCTTCACGCTCTGAATTTTGCTTCAGGTGATGAAGAATCTGCCAAGAAAAAAACAAACCCAAACAACAACCCCCCCCTTCAAGCTGTAGGTGGTACCAACTCAATGAGAACAGATACCACCAACAAAAAACACTAGAGGAATTAAAGCATGGTAGTTTTAAAAGAACTGCAGGTTTTGGACTGTTATAGATCAGGAAAAAATTGAAGCAAGTCAGCAGGCTCATTACCGCTTCTTGTTTGGCCAGTTCTGTTTCCTTCTCTTTGATCTCTTTCTGGAGCTGCTGCAATTGGTTCTCCCTCTTTTTCTGTCTCTCCTGGCAATCCTTACGTTTCCTTAAATACTCTAGGATATCTTCTTTCAGGATTGCCTGCTCTCTAAGCAACTCATCTTGCTGTCTTGTATTATTTTTCAAATCCTGCAATATAGAACATGAACTCAAGTGACATATAACTGGTCAGAGTAACAGCTCTCTGGCTGAAAGGTTTGCATTAGAAAGACCATGACCCATCACCCCTCAACCAGCCACTGAGGGAATTAAAATAGGAAGCACCAGATAAAGTTAGAAGATGCTGCTTTGTGTTTTTTAAAAAAAAAAAACAAAACCAAAAACATACAACTAACCTGTTCTACCAGTTGAAGCTGTTGCCTGGAATCATTTAATTCTTTTTTCAGTGTTTCCAGTTCTTCCTTTTTTTCTAGAAAAATATTTGGTGACAAAAGATTCTCAATTAGCAAATTTGAAATACCGATCTAAATAAAATAATTTATTTTCATAAATAAAGAATAAGCAATAGACAAAATTTCTAAGCTTTCTCTTTTCAACATGTTAAATACTTTCTGCCTGTAGTTATTTGAGCATGTTAGATATTTAATATCACTCTGTACAGTTACAGTGTGTCTTTTAACACAAGTTCTCTTAAAATATGTTACAGCTTAAAAGCAAAAATTGATCCTTACCTTGAAGGTCCTTTTGTACAACAATAATGTCTCCATTTAGTGATTTTTTATGTTTGTTCAGTAGGTCTACCTCCTGCTTCAGGTTTTTAACATCCAGTTCCATTTTTTCTACATTGGACGACACAGTTCTGCTGGTATCTTCAGTAGCTGTTAAATCTCTGTAAAATGTGAACATGTATTCTCAGTTTGTTGGCAGAACTTGGTGAGGACTCTAAAAAAGGCTGCATTTCAGTCAAGGTTTTCTTGGCTCATGGAGATGCCACTGTGTAGCTGGGAGTGTCAGACAGCTGCTTTTTGTAATGCTTCTCATTGCATTGCCATGAAATAACAAATGCTGTTGCATTCATCAGCTTAATTGCTGAATATTTCCTGTAAGCCTGCTGTATACATGTTTAAAGTAAAACCTCCAGAGGATACAAGAAATGGCATATTCTGAATAATTGGGCACCTCCCAGTTACAGCTATATTTTATTTTTCATTATGACAAACAGACATTCAAAGCATTTCTCATCACTTCTGAGCTCTGCAGAATATTTCCCCCCCACCTTCTAGTTTGTGACAGCTTCTTTTCCAAAGTCTGACAGTTTTCTTCAAGCTTTTCCTTTTCCTTATTCAAAGACTCAATGGTATTTTGCAGAGTGCGCATTTGAGAAACCAGATGTTGGTTCTTCTGACGGTCTTTCTCAAGTAGTTGTTCCTGCCAATCTACTTCCCCTTGCTGACACTGAAATAATCTCTGAATATTCTCCAGCTTTAACTTCTCCTACAAAAGAAGGCATTGTGAGCAGCACATTTGTACAGCCAAGGAGTTGAACAAGTTACCAACATGTTTGGTGCAGCGGTTTAGAAAGGTTTCAGTCACAGAGGTCACATGCAGGGTGAGTGCACTCTGCAGCTCCTGTGCTGTTACAGGGGTAACTGCCTGGAGGGCCAGATGGATCTGAGTGCAGTTATGATAAAGGTCAGGGTGAATACAAGCACGAGGACTGGAAGACAGGGGTGCAATTCTTTGTTCCATCATAGTTTAATCACCATTTTTTCCCCCATCAGAGCAGCACATCCCCTCATGGTAGGATTTTCACAGAATCACCACTTCAAGAGCTGCAGGATGCTCAGGTGACTTTAAGTGTGGTAATAGAAAGGTACCAAGCAGATCCCATGTTCTTTTCCCTGTCTGCACAGAGAGCAGCTGCTCAAATATGCTTAGAAATGCTCAGATTTTCTGGAGCTGCACACTGAGTCAGGGCAGGTCTGACCCAACCATCCTGCAGCTGCCATCAGACTGCCCAAGGAATGCTGCTCTCTGCCTCCTGGTAGCAAAGCTGAACTCCTCAAAAAGATAAAAGAGACTGGCTGAGCTTAAATACTTTCTTAATGGCAGAGAAGATCATCCAGCTGAGTTAATAAACTGCCTTCCACAGGTACTCTGTGCAAGTGAGGGCAGAGAATCCAGATAAAAAGACTCTGGAAGCTAATGCCATGAAAACAATAATCATCCTTCTGCAGCCTCAGAAGAGCCTTCTTTTTGCCTTCTCTCCCTCACATGCACCAGAACAATTCCATTATTTTACAGGGTTTATGCAGACTTAAGACTTTTCTGTGATAAGCTGAGATCATACTGGAAAGTGATGGATTTAAAAGTGGAGGGACTCCTGTTACCCAGATTTTAACAGAAGCACAGAACATGCAGATCTCCCAGTCACTGTATTAGCCACAGAAGAAATACTTACTTCCAGAATTGCAACCTGAGCCTTTTCTAGCTCATTGACTTTGTGGTCATGTTGTAGTTTCAAACCTTGAAGTTCATTATTTTCAAGCTCCAGCATTTCCAGAACATGTTTCAATTCTAGAAAGGTGAAAGAAATAGGTTATTACAAGCACATCAAATGCCCTCCATTTGCAGAAAAGGCACCAAGGAAAAATTAGGAGCCGGTACAATGGTATCATGCCTGTAAAAACTCTTCATGTTCTCAACTGCTATGTCAGACACAGCAGCTATTGTCTGATAGGACTCCTGCTCCCTCTGCTCCCTAGGGAGTCTGGGACACAGTGTCTGGCTAAAAAACAACCCAAGGAAGCATTTCAGAAAAAGTACAACAGTTGCAAACTCACGCTGCTTATTCTTCCCACCATCTGATGGGATGTAGCTGCTTGGAAGGAGATTCCTCCATTTCCTCACACATCCTGATGTCAAAATTCTCCTGTGAATGCAGCACAAAGAGCTGCTGTCTGCTGACCACACAGTGCTCCAACGTGAGCTGAACTCATCACCCCTCACAGGTGGTTTGTTCACATTTCTCTCTGGGATGAAAAACTCCCAAATACAGAGCAGCCCAAAGCTCTGCCTCAACTCAAGCCAAAGATGTCTCTCAGCTCTGTAGAAACTACAAGCATTGCAGGATTTTTTTCTTCACAACCATTCTCAGTATTTAAAAAGGAGTGAGGAACAGAAGGCTGCAGCAATGTACAGTGAAGAGCTTAGAATACATTTCTTTCCAATCCACAGAAAATACTCTCTAGAAAAGCCAGGGACATACCTGTCTTATGCCTGGTAATCTGTCCAAGTATTCCTTGAAGATTTTCCTCCTCTTTTCCAATATCCTTCTTTATGAACAAAAGCTGTGCTCTCCTCTCATTAATCTGGACATCCAGTTCTTTCCTCTCAATGTTAAGCTCTTCCAGAAGTAGTTTTATTTCCTGTAGAAACAAATCAGTGTTCAAGGCATGCCACTATTTGCCATTTTAAATATAGCTTTCCTTTAAATAGAAGTTCTAAATATTTATAAAAGGAAGAGAGTCTGATAACCATGTTCTGGTCAATTTCATTCCAGAGTTTTCAATTACAGTTAATGGTGCAACAAAACAGACAAAAAATGAAATATTTAGGTTAAAATCTTTCTTGTTGACAGTTTAATCTTGCAAATTTTGCAATTTTGATCTACAATTCTGACTATAACACCATCATTTAAGTTTACAATAGGTAGGCCATAAGACTGAAAACCAGACAAGAAGCCCCACAATAAAACCTCACAAAATATAATCAACCTTGAAACTTTGTTTTTATTTCCAAAGAGAAGAAGTACAGAATCCTTCCTAAATAAATGGGGACAGACAGCAGACTCATGCCAGCCTTGTTGTGTTTTGCACACACTGATCAGACTGATTTGCTTTAGCAGCTGCTTGACTCAGCAACAGCAAGTTATGCTGTTACTTATCATGCAGAAATTATTTAATATAATTTAGCTCACAAGGAGACAATTCTGTATTACTGGAAATAGAGAGTTCTACTTATTATCTGTGTATCTGGACCAAGCTCTTACTCACAGAAAACTGCAAACTTGCTAACTCTATGTTGCAGCAGGTTTTGGATGGTGATAGAAAGCAAAGCTGATTTTGCAGAAACTTTACGGAATGTTTTTGATCCTTATTTTTTTGCTGCTATAGTGAATTGAGAACTCTTACTCTTATTTGGCGTAGTTTTTCATTTGCTTCACTCTCTCCATCTCGAAGTGCTTCTTTGAGGTCCCCTTTCTTTTGAGAAATAGAGTCTTGAAGAACATGGAGCTCTTCTTTCCTTTCATTTAATTGTTTCTCCAGAAACACGAGCTCTTGTTGATGAGCAGTAACCTACAATGTAGAATTTTAATACAAGCAGCATGTGAAGGCTTTTATTTTTCTAAATGCACACCTGCAGTACACTCTGCCTCTGCCAGAGGTTTATTTGAGTCATGTAACCTAAGGATCCCATCAGAGCAGTGAACTTTGCAAAACCCTGTATAGCAAAGCTAATACTAAAGACTAAGCTCTGAGCTAAAGAGTGCAGTCCTGTGCCTCAGAGATTGAAGTTTCTTATTCAGAAATGCAGTAAGGATTGTCAGAGAACTCTGCAATAGCATTTATTATGCAGAAACACCAGCAAGACTGGCATCATACTTATTAAGAGACAAACAGACACACACACAAAGAATTCAAATTACCAATATTAAAATAAGATTAAGAAATAAATCAGTCAGACAAGGCAGTTCAGAACTTAAGACTCTTCTCAGCTTTCACTTACATCAAAAACTACAAAATTGATAGTCCAGAGTAAGTAAAATAAGCCTTACCTCATCTTTTAATCTTTCCAGTTCAGTTTTCTTGCCTTGAAGAAGGTTTTCAGCTTCTCTAAGGATTTGGAGGTGATGTTCTTCATTGCCTTCTGCAACTTTAATATCTCCTTGAAGCTTCTGAAGACTGCCAGTGAGGATAAAAACACAACTTACAAGAAATAATACCTTAGGCGGTAACTTACTGGAAGAGGACATCTGCCTTTTATCTAATACAGTTATTGTAAATTAAACCCAGTTACCTTTCAGTTAGCATTTCCATCTTTTGGTTTAACGATTGGAACTCGGAGTCTCTTACAGCCACCATTTTGTTGATTTCCTTCAAAATACCTTCTTGTTCCCTCTTCTGCTGTTCTAAATCCCTTGTATCTGCCTGCAATAACCTGAAGAAGCATTCATTCCTTTTCATATTAACACTTTAACAGCTCTCCCTCTCCAAAAGCACTACCTTGATATTTAAAAGAATCTTTTAAATCTTTTTGCTCTTTTCATCCCCATTTGATACAAATTCAGGAGAAGAATGTACCTGAATTGCTGATCTGCTTTCACAACTTTAATGGCCATTTCCTGAGCCCTTTGCTCAAGCTCCTTTGCCTCAGTTTCAGTATGGGACAAGTGCTGTTTGGCATGATTGTACTTTTGGATAGTGTCTTTAGTCTAGAGGAAAAATTCAAGATTATTGAGATAATGCATTCCCATCTTATGCTTTCCATATCCAAAACCTGCACGTTAGCTGACCCCCTCCTGACTTGAATATTACACCTCACCTTTCCCTCACACAAACCAGAACCTTTTCTCCTCCCTTCTGCAGAGCAGAAAAACTTCCTCCTCTTTGGCAGGCACTACCAACATTCCTTTTAGCACAGGTTACCCCATGGCTTTATTTTCAATTAAAAGCATTTTAAGAGTGAAAGTAAAAATAAAACTTCTAAGACAAACTAAAATTCTCTGCTTAAAACAACCTGAACACAACTCCCTCTGCACCAGAGTTAGGGCTTTACTTACTTTCCCTCGTGTGCTCTCAAGTTCCACTTCAGCTTCTGCCAGCAGCTGATCTGCTGCTCTGAGCTCTGCTCGTCGCTTCAGAAGGGTCTTCTCTATACATTCAATTTCATCTGCAATATCTTCATGATGTTTAAGAGATTTTTCTAACTGCAGTTCTGCTATAAGGTTGTCAGTGTATCCTTCAATGAAGTCCCTAAAAGGTCGAGTAGAAAGATAGGCAATTAAAATACAGAAAACCAGAGACACGGAGCCTCCTCAAGTTCCAGTCCATTAACATTAATTGTAAATTAGTCAAAATTGACTTTTCTTGGAAAAAAAGGTATTTTTACCTGCTTACTTTAAACACCTTCTAGCACAATATCCTTACTTGCGTTTATGCTTTTGAGCTGTTCTTCGTAGCTCTGCTAATTCATGCTCCAACTCTTCTCTCTCATGCAGAAGTCCCTCAATATTTTGATGCAATTTTTCCACTTCCTTTTGCCATTTATGCTCGGCTGCCTCTGACCATTTATCTTTGTATTTCCGAGACTTGAGATAACACACTGTGTCTTCCAGCCTTGACACTTCACTCTCCTACATACAGGAAATACACAACAAATCACCACCTGTTTTCTGGGTCAGTCCTCCTGAGACCCAGGAGCAGCTACAGATAGCAAAGACCAAACTGGAGACAGCATTCTCACATCCAGAGCCTTCCTAGCAGTGATAAATCTTTTTGAAAAACTGGACTGATCTGCTCTGTGAAAACCAGGTTTTGTTTTTTCCTAAAGCTGACATTCAAAGCTGCTATAGGTGGGTTGCTAGGGCTAAAGCTGCACCCCCCAGCTCTGTATCTTACCAAATCATGATGTTCAGGCACATTGCAGTGAAGCATTCCAAGAGGGATGAGTGGGACAGTGAAGTGTGGAGGGAGAGGGCCATAAACCACCTGGGCTCCCACAGGAGGGGGCCCATAGATGACAGATCCAGGAGCAATGGAACCTCCACTTCCTGCTGCAGGAGGGGGGCCATAAACCACCATGCCCTGGGGCACAGGGGCACCATCTGGGAGGACTGTGTAAATCACTGTGCCTGGGGGGGGCACAAAGGGAGGGGCTGTGGGAACATGAGTTTCTTCATTTCCTTGACTATCTTCTTTTGCTCTTCCATCTTTACCAAAAACAAAGAAAAAAAAGAAAAAGGTATTTTAAATCACTTTTTCAGTAAAAGGTATTCTTCCAGTGCACATTTTAAAATAACACACTGCTTAAACTGAATAAGGAGTTCAACAGTAATAAACATTTATAATTCATTCATGAACAGAAAAAAAAAAAAAGTCACTCTGAACTCCAAGTAAATCCCTCTTTATTATACTCCAGAACATTCTGAGAACACAAGACTGACTTACCTTTACCAGAATTGGCTTTGTACAACCTATTTCTGAGTGGTGAATAAACCCAACATCCTCCTGCATTGGGCAAGTCTTCCTTCCTGCACTGCGGGTCCTGACCACACCCTCTCCTGGGTGGGGATGGCCCAGAACACAGTAAACAAACTCCAGAATCTTTTGTGCTGTGGGAAGCAGGAGTTGAAGCCTAAGGAAAAAAAAAAAGAATACATGTTAATCAGGAAATAACAAATCATGTAAAATAAATTATTATTTTTTATATATATATGTGTACAACATTTGTACATTCTAAAGCACTGATTTTTCAAGAACAGGCTACAGATACTCTGCTTTCCCTCAATTGCAAATATGAAGCTGCTTTAAAGAGGGTTTTAGATATATTTCACTAGGATTTCTCTTAAATTTAGACAAATGCTGCTTTGCAAGAAATGTTTGTTTGCAATGTCCCCTTATAAACCTTTACCTAAATGAATTTACAGTACTGCACTATGAATAGTTGTCTCCAAATTTTTTGTGTACTAGATTCCTCTTACTACCACACAGTAAGAGACTTTGTCATTTATGTATGTGTTGTTGCAGTCTCTCTCTTAATATGCCAACCAGTATTTTTTAAGTTCCTCTCAGACCTAGCAAGTTCGTAATGGACTCTTCTGTATCAAATGACTTTCCATGTACAGGATTTTTATTTCTGACCTGTGATGATGGCATGTAATACCAGTATCCCCTTCTTCTCAGTGGATCTGCTATACTGGTGATGTAGTCATTCTGGTGGGAAAGCACATTTCTGAGTGCTGCAATTTCTTCTTGTAAGTTGTCAATTTCTTCTTTGTTATCTGTAAATTAATCACAGGCACGTGAGACATATTCTTCTAGAATAAACTTCCAGAGCTCTGAACAGCTTCTCAAATTGAATAGTGAAAAAATCTGGAGAGAAAGTAAAGTCTCTTCCATACATGCTTATGTGCAAGGAGTGGAGAGAAAAGAGAGAGATTACCTGTCCCAGTGTTATCCAGCAAGCACCTTAAACGGTCAAGTTCTGCTCTTTGATGCTCCATAGTTTCATGCAGTTTACCAATTTCAAGCTTCAGAGTACTTGATGAAACAGTCTTCTCACCAGCTTTCTCTATTTCATGCTGAAGCTATTTCAATAGAAGTTTCAAATCAAAGCAAAGCACTGAGTTTAAATTGTGTTCAAACCTTTTAAATGTGCCCACACACCTCCTTAAAAATGTTCATTCAGCAAAATACAAGATGTAATCTGATGATGCAAAAAGCCTGTTTTTCCCATCCCCTCATGACTGAGGTGCATGGCCATGGTCACACACAGGCATTTCAGGGAAGAGCTCATAGATTCCCTGAAAAGTCAGCTACTCCAGTCAGCAAGGTTTTCAGTTTGTTCTTTGGCAGATGTCAGGTGAGGGACTTGGGAAAACTTGAGGGAAAAGGGCAGGGCAGGCACCTAGAAAGTGGCATTTTCAAAAACTCATTGAACAAATAGATTTAAGTATTTTATCCTCGTAAGATACAGAGCAAACATCACTACAACCTACTTGTTCTTCCTTCTCTTTGAGAAGTTGTTGTAACAATTCTATTTCTGCTTCTGCTTTGGCAAGATCCTGGGCTGCACGAGCTGCCTCAGCACAGAACTCTTCAGCTTCCTCAATCTCCTAAAATTGAAATTTTAGTTTGAGCTTTAGTTTACAAAAATACTTCACAAGCTTGCAGCTGTCTCATGCAGCTTGGTGAAAAGCTGACTAGTAAGAAGTATCAGCACTTGTCTGTTCTGAAATCCCAGGAACTGGCCAAGTTCATGGAAAATAATGTTTCTCCTTCAACTTTATGGTATTTCTAGGAGCATATGCTAGTATGTAGCCAAAGTGTGTAAAAACTTGAAGTCTAAAAACAAACTTGAATTGTCTCTTGTGCTGCTTTTCTATCTTGTGCAACAATGTACAATCTTTTGTTTGACTTTCAGTTAGTAAGATACTCAACTTTCTTCTTCCTCATCCTAACACTCAGCAAGTCCATACCCAGATTTACTCAGATATTCATCTACTCCATTTCCAGATGACACCATGTCCAAAGCAAGAGCTCCTGTACAGCAGGACAATTTCACATGATGCTTTGAAGCTCAGTTTGAAAGGCAACATGATTATGATGGCATTAGAAAGCACCACTTGTACACAAGCAATTAATTATCAATGTTGCTTTACCTCAGCTCTCTCCTGATTGATTCTGAGCACAGTCCCATGAAGAGCCTTCAGCTGATTTTTAGCAATGGAGAGCTCTGTGGCTGCCAGTTTATCTGAAGTAATGACTGCTCTCTTGAATTCCTTCAGTTCTTTATCTAGACTGACAAATTGCATTTGTGCCCTGGCATCTTCTATTTTTTTCTGAAAACCAGGAAAACAGTAGGTTTTATAAGTTTTAAGTATAAAGATGCAAGGAAGAAAGGCTTTCTGTTGGCATTTTGTATTATATGCATAGAAATAACAGGAAAAAACACTCAAGCAAGGACAACCAATAACATTTAAGGGAAAGAAAAGTGCTATAATTTAACTTGTGTTCCTTTCTGCATATTTCATCTGTTTTAGATAGCAAAATAATTTGAAAGCTTTTGAATCTTTTTTTCCTGAGTAATCAAACACAGTGCATAGACTCATTCATACCCTTTTCTCCAAATCTTCCAGTTGAGCAAGAATAGTTTCTTTCTCTTCATCTGCCTCTTGGAGCTGTTGGTCAGCAAGGCCCTGAATTTCTTCCATGCTCTTTATTTTTTCATGTAAATGTTGAATTTCATTCTCTAACTGATGGACCTTGTTCTTATTCTGCCTGTTTTCAGCTTTAACCTGTAAGTGAAATAAGTCAGAATGAGCAGCTGGAAATATTTTATTTTTCAACCAAAATTAATTCTGTTTTAATAATTTATAGAAAAAACTTCTTGGGAAATGCAGTTACCAGCAAACTTTGTACCAGCAGAGAAAGGAAAGGGAACTGCTTTGCCACTCTGTTACATTTAAAAAGTTATTTTGGTATTAGTATATATGGTGATCTTTTGAGGTTACTGTATCTCTTTTTCTACATATAATTAAACTCTTTGTTGCCTCTGAGACATATCAGTCTCAATTCTAATTCATTAAATAATCAGGCAAAAATAATAAAGACAATAAATAAGAATTAGACTCCACTGGTACATGATTACCAAGTAGTGGATCTCAAAGGAGAAGGGGTAGCAAAGTTATAACTGTAATGAAACTTGATCATTCAGCTGCAAGTTACATTTCTCTGACTAAGCTGAAACCATCTCACTGTTGCTTTTGTTGCTTTGATACATGCCTGTCTATATTTCTCCTGTAATGCTTCCAGTTTTTCCTGCTGGGATGCTATTTCTTCCTGCAGTTGTCTCTGTTTAGCCCATGCTTTTTCTTTTTCCCTCTGAGCACCAGCAAGGATGTCATTCAATTCCCTATGCAGATTTCCAAGGCTTTTCCCTAAAACATCAGCTGAATTCTGACATCTGAAAGAGAAACAATCCAAGTTCAAAGACAGAAAACAGTGATCTAAAATTGTGATACCAGATACTGAAAGAATGAAGCCTAATGCAATAGTGCAAATTTAAGACATCCAAGTAAATGGATTCAAGTGCAGCCAACTCTATTTATACCATTGGCTTTGTTTGTTATCTCTCAGATACTTTCCACTTTTACATGCACAAATTTAACACTGTACTTCTGTTTACTCACTTAACCTCTCCAGCTCCTGCCTGAAGTTTTTGCTTGAGTTCATTTATACGAGCTAAGACTTCCTCAGGATGAATTAAGTTACCAACCACATGGTTTAGCTGACTCTGAAGATCTTTAAGCTGTTGTTTTAGGAGATTATTGTCTCCCTAAGAAAAAAAACAAAACAAACAACAAACAGACAGAAATACACAACTCATCAACACAACTGTAAGTAAACCAACACCCAAGCAATGAAAGGTAGAATTTTTTAATACCCAGATCTGTTTTGGGGTTTTTGTTACTGCTGGTTTTGTGTTTTGATTCAGTTTTATGAGGGGGAATAGGTTGTGGTGGTTTTGGTGTTTTGGTTTGATTTGAGTTTTGGTTTGATTTGGGTTTTGTGGCTTTTTTGTTTTGTTTGTTTGGATTTTTTGTTTGTTTTGCTAGGAATCCAAATATTTTTTTCAGTGTGGCCTAAACAAATATCAACAACAAACCAAGAAAACCCAAAAAAATCTTTGCCTTGCAGTTTTCTTTATGTTGAAAGTATTTAAATGCCAATTAAAGAAATGAACTAATCCTTTCCTTAAACTGAAGTTCTGTTTTATCAGAAGCAAAGCCCAGTGACACACAGAAGCCTGGCACACTAACTATCCACAACAGTTTTGTGGCAATTCAGAAAGATTCCTCAGGATCAGAGCTTTAAACAGAGGCAGTAAGTTCTGCTTTAGGGATCACATCAGTTCTTGCTTCTTTATCCAAATAGCTTTCTTACTGACATGTATTGGATGAAGCTTGTAGGAAACAAAGATACATGTAACAATTTATCAATCTCTCTAATAGAACTGAGCAGCTCTGAAATTATTTCAAAAGTCAATCAAAACACCTAAAATAAACAGATAAAAGGCTATGGTGTAGGATGTCCAGACAAGAAAATTAAAAGTCAGGAAAGTTACTACTGAACTTCAAAACAAGGTTCATACAAAACCTTTCAAAATTGTTACCCCTTTCCCCTGAAGGAGTGAGGAAACATACTGTGTAACAGGTAGCTTTTTAAAGGCAACAAATACCTCACCTGCAATTGTTTAAACTGAGAAAGAAGCTTGTAATTTTGTTGCTCTTTTTCTTCTGCTAGTTGTGCTTTGGTCAGAGCATTGTCTAATGCTTGCCTTTCTTTTTCAAGTTCTGCTTGCAGGGCTGACAGTTCCATCTGCAAACAGAAAAGCTTCAGATTAGCATCACCACTCCCAACCCAATCTGCCACCCAAATACCCAACAGTTGTATTTCTTGAAACAATAACAATGTGACATCCTCTCCAAAATAACCAACCAACCAAACAAACAAACAAAAAACCCATCAACACGACAGCACTCCAAACATCTCAGATTAATTCATAGCTATAAAAATAACAGGCAAATTTCCTAAGAATTAATTGCAAGTCATTGTTGGAGATGTGGGATGGAGGAAAGATGGGTTGTCCCTTGTCCCAGGGTAGGTTTCCCTGTGGCAGCACAAGAGTTCTGCTCTTACTTGGCTAAGGTGTTTCAGTCTCTCCAGTTCTTCTTTTTGCTGCTTGGCTTCAGTGTCTCTGTCTCTTAGCTGGTTTTCCAGTTCAGCCTCATAGGCCCTGATGTCCCCTTGTGCATCTCGAAGGGATTCATTCATTTCTTGCTGCTCCTGGAGTGCACTCTGTAGCACTGTAATTTCCTGGAATTTTACACTCACTTTAGAAACACACAGGATAGCCAGGATTTCTTGGAGTACACTGTCTCTCTTCCTCTGTTCCTCAAGAGACTCATCATCAATGTGACAGATCAAAGCTGAGAGAGTGACCCTGACCACTGAACATTCCAAGTTCAAGTTAGGTGGCACTGCTCTATACAAGTGTCAGGTCGGTGCTGCTGCTGTGACACAGTCCAAAAATCTACACACAGGTTAGAGAGCTGTGACCTACAGTGATACACATGTGCCCCTGGTCCTAAGATTCACATAAAACTTCTCAGCATACTGAGACATCTCTTTAAATAACTGGTTGATGGGACAGACACTTAATAATGTGATAACATGCTGATAACATGCACATCCTCAGCTAGTGTCACTAATGCAACTCACTATGAAATCAGCTGCAAGTTCTCTCCTAGAAACATCTGAAAGGTAAAGTTTGAGACATCTACCATAAAGTACAGATTTAGTGTCTCTCTTATAAGTGGTTCTGAAGGCCAAATTCCACTCTTAATGTGCATGGGCACATCTAACTGAAGTTAAAAAGAGATATTTTGTCTAAGGAACTATGCTTTGCTGTTCCAAATTTGGTCATTTTTTTGCTCAGTATTTTCATGTTTATTCTTACCTATTTGAACTTAGAAATAAACATAGCATTAAGCCTTACTTTTTTCATATTTTCTGCATCCATGGCAACTATTTCCAGGTTGTTTCTTTCCTTCTCTAGATCTGCCAATCTTTGCAGCAGAGATTCTTTATCCTTCCTCAACTCCTTACATTCATCATTGGCTTGTTTTGCCTGACATTTAACACTTTCCAGGTATTCCTGTAATCCAATTATAATACTTTCCAAATCCCTTTTCAGTGCTTCATTTGTTGCTATTTGACCTGCAGAAATACAAAACAAATTAGAGACAGTCAAGAGAACACTTATGAAGCAAACAAAACTGCCTTTCTTAATCTTAAGTCAGTTTTCAAAACTCAGAGGATCCAAGTGATGCACAGAATGTAAAAGAGACTTCTATAGAGGCCACAATCATATATGAGAATCTCAGTCAGCTTGAGTACCAGCTGTGCAACAGCTCTTTAATAGTTTAGATTAACATCTGAAGTAGAAATTTAAAAAATGACATTGTAAATGTATTGAGCTATCAATACTTCACTCACACAATTAAAAGCAGAGTAATCCTTTCTTCTGCTGTGACAACAATCAGTATGTTAAGTAACAAATAAACCACTCAGCTGAGCCTTGATCAAGGGCTTTCCTGCCTTGACATTTTCATCCTGAACCCCAGAGCAACAAGTCACTCACATGGTCAAAGGAGTTGTTTGCTTCCCTTGTCTTAAAAAAAAAAAAAAATCCCCCAAACCACCCCCTGCCAACCATGTACGAGTGTGGTGGATATAGTGAAAAAAAAAAAAAAAAAAAAAGTACACAAAGTATCCTTTTAGATCAGTTAACAATAGCTAAACAAAACTGAATCCTCAATGCAACTGTCATGTTATCCAAGATTCAAGAAATACTAAGACAAAAAGAAAAAAGTACCATCAGTGAGCTGTTGCTCCAAGTCCCTGATTTCCTCAGTTTCCTTAGCAATCCTAGAGAGCATCTCATCCAGGCGACTCTCAAGCTGTTTGTACTGTTTGCTCATTACCTCAAACTGCTGCTCTTTACTTGCTTTTTGAGCTTTCATGTGAGCCTGTAAATTAACAGTTGAGAAAGTGAGACATCAATTCAGATTTTAAAAAGCCAAGCCAATATTTAAGCTCAGTTCTGCAGTGTCTCATTTGCAGCAATGAAAGTCCCAAGCGCAGCACATGTTGGGGTGCTTGGGTTTGATTTTTTGGTGTTATTTTTCAAAAAATCCCAGAGAAAAAAAAGCAACCTGTGTGACTTACAGCACCCTTAGTAGTCTCCCCTTGCCCAGACATGATGAATAAGGCCTGCATTTATAAATTATTAGTCACAGCTACTACCTTTCTTCATGCTTTCACTTTTTGTTGTGCTAGTTCCTCTTTCAGTCAAGAACAAACATGATTTCTCTGGAAGCTTTAATCCTGTCATCCTGCACTGCCTCAGCAGCAGATGATGCTTCAGAACTTGTCAGGTCACCACCCAAAGGAAAATTCTTGGAACAGTGACCAAGTCAGAACAACTTTAGAGCAAGTATTTACTTACAGCAGTTTGTTTTGGTTTGTTTTTTTAACACTTTACCTGCAGCTCACACAGATTTCAGTCAGGACTTCATGCATTGAGTATTAAGTTAGCTGGGTGGTTCAGCTGTATCCAAAAGTAGGTTATTAACACAGCATAGTGCTGTATGTGTCTCACTTGTATGAAATTACAACTCAAATGCCAGAAAACTGATTTACATTGTGGTGTAATAAAGAGCACCTTTTTCATGGTACTTGAGAAGTCAATTGAGCAGCAGTAGAAATTTTAAGTACCCAGAAAAACCACTTCTGAAGTTGCTTCTTAAAGAAGAGTAATGAGTAAAACCACAGCTTTCGGTATTTTTACTGTAATCAACCCAAAGCTATTTGGAAGATCCACACGAGTACAGTTCAGTTGGTCACCTTCCTAAAGACAAACTCCCATGCAGCTTCCCAAAGGGAAAAAAAATCCAACAAATCAGCCCCGAGCAGAGGCGCTGCTGCTGCGGAGTCATTTTGTGCAGCTGCCGAATGCCACAAGAAAAAAAAAACAGCACTTACAGCTTCGCCTTTGTCTTTTCTTCCTCCGGTAACATTTGCAAATCGCCCCACCCCTGAGCTGGAGTTCAGCTGCCTCCAGAACCGGGACCTTCCGCTCCCACAGCGCTGAGCGGCGGCTCCGCGCCCGCGGTGGGTTGGTCCCGGCTGCCGCTTCCTGTGGTGGGATTTGAAGCGAGGGGCGGGGGGGGGGATCCCGCCTGAACCCCGCATTGCCCTTCCTCTAGCACTTAACTGCTGAGGGGGGAAAAAAAACAAACAAAAAAAAGTAATAAAATGCGTTTTTCCCAAGGGTTGCTTCTGCTGAGAGCCGGAGCTGAGCAGAGCTTTGCACACTTGTCCTGGTTTGGGCCAGGATAAAGGTGATTTTCTGGTTTGTACTTTTGCTTTCAGCTCAGTCTCTTGTAAGTAGCTGCACTTGCTGAAATTAACAGCAAGTTTCTCAGACACTGTCTGCTGCTAGGACTGCTCACACTCCATGTTTATAGTTACTGCCAGAGGCTGGTGTGCAGAGCCAAGGACACTGCTCAGCTCTGAGGAACATTTTACCTTCCAGAAGGAGCAACAAGATCCCACCTGAACCCCTCCTTTGGGGAGGACTGGACAAGAGAGATGCTAGAACTGACCAAACAGAGTATTCCATCCCATACACCTCATACTCGGTATAAATTTGAAGGATCACAAGGGTCAAACACCTCTACTCCTTCCTGCCCTCCCTGCTCCCTTCAGCATCCTGAGAGGATTCCATCCGTCCCGGTGCCTGTGGTCCTGATCCATGCCAGCCTGAATCTGTGTGTTCTGCCTCCAGCTCCTGACTGCTGCCGACTCCAGGATTCCAGCCTGGACTTTCCCAGGGCTTCCCTGCAGCCTCGGTGGTGACGTGAGAGTTATTGGGGAAAGGGGTGAGGAACGTGGGATCAATTTTCCTGTATATTTGTATATATTTAGTAATTTTTCCTATTTATCATTACTGTTTCATTAAAGTTCTGTAGCTTAGTTTCCAACCCATAAGTCTCTCTCCCTTATTCTCTCTCTCTCTCCTTTATCAGAGGAGAGAGAGATTAATATATAAATCTGTTACTCGGTTTAAATCTGTTGTTTTGCCGGGCCAGGGTTAAACCGTGACAACACTTCAAAGCATCAAGCTGGGCTGAGAAGCTTCCATGTTAAAAGCAGGACCTAAGGTGTTTAAAAAACAGGGCCTAAGGTGTTTAAAAAACACTGTTTAAAAAGTATTTTTATCTATTTGAATATTCCGTTTCATTTTGATTTAAAATTTCTATAGATGTTTGCAGTACCAAAGTTAATAACTCGGAAATCAAGTCTTGTTTCCCTGGAGATCAAAAAAAAAAATGACTGACAAGCATGTATCCAGCTTTGCTCCAGCTGCTCTGGACCTCTGAGACCTTCTCAACTCTAACAGTAACAGCAGCGTTAGCTCCCCAAAAAAGACAGTATTAAATAACTTCAGAATGAGAACTATTTATTGAAAATGTATTCTAGCTTTAGGATGCAGAAAGCCCAAGGTGCTGCTGCTGCTGCCCTCAGCTGCCTGCAGTTCACAGGCAGGAACATGAACATCAGACATCTCCACTTGGGCCAGGTCAGCTACATCTGCTGCTCCAGGCAGTTTTTCTAGTCCCACCTCTTGCAAACAGATTTTTGTGCCAATGCAAGAGCTCTCTGACAAAGCAAGACCTCACCTACAGGCCTGCAGCACTTACACAGACCTATGGATCTTTTTATGGACCAGATTCTACAAAAAGGTGCTTTAAGGATTTCTTACTCAGAACTTGCCCAAAAGCTCTGTTTTTGCAGAGCACGTAGATCTAGTTTGTAACCTGCTGTACAGCAACTGCAGTGAAAATCAGTTGCTCATGTGTTTTGCTGGAGTTGTTTGGTTTTCTTTTTTTAAATAGTGAGGAGCTGTATGATTTCAAATGATAGCAGCTAAGGAAGCTGATAAATAGCAAAACAATGAATCATTCATAAAATAGGCACAACTGAGTGGCAATCAGTTAAAAGAGGCTTTACCACACTTCTCAGTGAGTGAATAATGACTTGAAATTTGTTTTACTTACATGTCTTGGATCTTCAGGATTTACAGAAGCAAGAGAACTCTGCAAGTCTTCAAGCTCTTTCTGTTTTTTCCCGATTTCTCTTTTCTGTTTCTCCAGTTGTTTTTCCAGATCCAGAGCTTCCTTGCGTAGCTGATGCAAAAGTTGTACCTTTTCACTCAACTGCTGTTCAAGACTTTCCTTGTTGGCCTGGGATATCTGGAGACAGCATTAGGACCTTGGGTAAATTACTTTAATTGGAAATACACAGATGATAAAGTTCTTGAAAGGTGAATCAGACTGCTAAGTTTGGCTTAACAGCTTACCTAAAAAAATCTATTAATTGTTTTGAATCTTAACAAAAACTCATAGGATTTTCTCAAAAAAAGAGAAAATAGAAAAACAATTGGTTTATAGTAACTAGAAGCTTCATAACTTTGATCTACACACCAAGAAACACCAGAACCATGATCCTAAAGTGTTTTTTTTTTTTCAAACAAGACTTCAAAAGTCTTTTGTATAATCCCTTCTTGCAGTCTTAAAATGATTACCCATAATGGTTTATTTCCCTTCCCAGTTATGACTTCTTAAGTTAAATATAGATAAGATCTTTAAGCAAGTTTAAAAACTAAAAATAGCATTAATTTATGACAGTTATTGGTAAAATGGAAGATACAATTTTAATGCTGATAAATGTTTTATAATTAATTCTTGCTGCCAGTTATGGAGTTGTGCTGCTGTTATTAACTGCAGAACTAAATCTGCAGAGTTATATTCCCAAAAGGCCTTTTCTGGTAAATCAGCCTATGTTCAATCTATACAGCCATACTGAGAGGCTCAGGAAGAACTTTCTGTCTCATGAAGATGTCTGTCACATCCCAGGTGCTGCTCATGAAGTGGTGCCATGGCTGTCACTTCCTGCTCTCTCTAAGCCCTGAAGGAACTCCAAGCTTGTGGTGATTGGCCAGAGAGGATAAATTCAAATTCAAATCCAAGTCTCCTGCAGCCTAATGCAGTGACCCCTAATGGTCCACTTACTGCAGTACTCAAATCTATATTTACTTTCTTCCAAAGCATCACTTAGAACATGCTTAGATGCAACTAACTGCATTCCTGCTCTGACAGCTGATTTATACACGAGCTATCAAAAACCTCTAAGATTTTTCACTATGTGACAAATGGATTTACATATGTCCCTCCCTTTAAAAAAGAATGGGGAGAAAACAGTGAATTTCTACATCAGAGCTCTGAATGCTTTCCCCTGCTATTGACATAGCAACTTCTGTGCATACTTTTTTCTGAGCCAGAGAATCCTCCAGTTGTTGCAGTTCCCCTGTTACTTTCAAAACTTGTTGCTCTGCATTTCCTATTGCACTTTGAAGTTCTTCTAATCTTCTTTGTGCTGCAGACAAACAAAACAAAAAAAAACCCCACAAAATACACTATAATATTCTGTATGACATTGATATACATTTCCTGTTAACATGTAAATTAAGATGCATTCTATTAGAACAATGATAATCACAGCTCATACTTGTGTTTCTCAAAAAGTGTGTCACAAGTTGTTTAACAAATCTTATACAATCAAATTATTGCACCAGATATGAAACCTCTCGAGCATTCTCTTTTTAATAGTATTGCATTCTTTCATTCTGAGTTATCTTAAAATAAAGGCAAAAAGAAATCGTAACAGTTTTCACCCCAAAATGCATCAAGTACAGTGTTTAGAAATGACAGCATTTACAGTCTTTGACTTGCTTTTGCTATTCTTATGTCAAATAAGTGTTAAGTATTTAATCGGTGGAATAAACTACACTGATATACAAATTTTAATTTTTCCTTAATAAGCATTAAGGTTTTACCTGAATTAATCTTTTTTTCTTTATCCTCTAGTCGTTCATCTAGAGTTTGGAGCTGCAAATCCAGCTGGGGTTTCCTAGAGAAATCATTTTCATCTAGTTGCACTTTTCCAAACTCCATGTGCTGAGCTTTGTTAGCAATGTAGCCTTCTCTTATGAACATATTTCTTTTATATCTGGCCTTGCCAATGTATGGGCTTTCACCAGGTACATCATCCAGTTCAACATCCTGAAATGTTTGAAGCAACATGTCTGTCCATCTCTCTCAGAAGTATGGTTGCAGTCAACTCTTGATATACATTTAACTCTCTTAGCAAGAATATAAAGGAAAACCAATTGGAAATTAAAATAGAAGAAAACAGACTGCACATGTGACTTGATTGGCCTTGAACATTCTTGTTATTTTATAGCAGAATTAAAACCAAACAAACCCAATACTAACAGTGTTGTAAGAACATTTTGATTCATGGAATTTCTCCAAGTGAAAGGGCCTCCAAAATTAAGCCAGAAGAAAGGTCTATCATTTGTTTGCATAATAACTAAACTGAAATGTTTTTTCACTGACTCTACTTAGGTAAAATATATGGGTATAGGTATGTACTAAACACATTAAATTCAATTCAATTTCAATTTAGTTCAAACCTTGTACAAGCATCTTAAAGTGAAATTTTTATATTTCATACCTAGTAACAAACTAGTATCTCCTAGAATTACAGAAAAGCTGTTGCTTTCTATTTTCTAAGTTGAAATGCAAAAGACACAACAATGAAAAACCCATTATTTTAAAATTATTACCTCTGATGGAAAATAATTTAATGGCTCAAATTTTGCATCAATCTTGTAAAAGGCCAGTTCCTGCTCCAGTTCATACTGCTTCTGGCAAGCTCGGGTCAGCTCAATTGTCTTCCTCTTTAACTAATAAATCAGTGAACAATGTCAGCTGCATTCATTCCAGTGTCATCAAGAGCATATATGTTTCAATTCAGCAGAGAGCAGGGCAGGGGCATTAATTTTGAAAGAGAGCTCACATCAGAAAACATCATAATGGAG
This sequence comes from Phaethornis superciliosus, assembly GCA_023637945.1. Classification (NCBI taxonomy): domain Eukaryota; kingdom Metazoa; phylum Chordata; class Aves; order Apodiformes; family Trochilidae; genus Phaethornis; species Phaethornis superciliosus. The sequence continues at coordinate 8,022,177 of JAJQWJ010000022.1, forward strand.
TATTTTGGATCAAGATTAACACAAAGTGCAATAATATTACACGACACAGTAAAACAACTAAGAGTAGACAAGAACCTCACAATGTCACACAAGTGATCACATGAAGGGTCTTTTAAATTTACATTTATCAGTGTTTGAAAATAGGTTTGTCACTAATTTAGGATTAAAAATAATTTGGATACAATCCTGAAGCAAAATCTACAACAAATCAGTATTTACTGCTACTAATGAGCAGTGAGAACTGGTAACATTGTCTGTAAAAGAAACAATGTATCTCAGTCATCAAGTTTCTATGGATTTCAGCTTAGGTTTTGGGTTTTTTGTTGGTTTGTATTTGTTTTTTTTTTTCAACCAAAAGTCCATCATGTGATTTCTTTTTAAAACAACTTTTGACACTGAATACCTGAGGAAGAACATGCAGCAAAACTCCAACAGACAATGGAAAGCAGGGCTAACAGAGGAAAAGAAATACAACAGAGTGGAGTAAAGAAAAGGCTTACAGAAAGATTTTTAAAAACTGGTATTCATCACACAAAAATGAACCAAGTTTCAGAGAAAAGATTAAAAAAAGGACAGAAAGACAGAAAGAAAAACATCAAGATAAATGTATTCAAAAGCCATAGTGAATATTAGGCTCACTGGAACACTTTATGCAAATGTTCATACTTTATTAAACATGCAAATAAATCCTAGAAATCAAAATAACCATGCAACCCAGGAGCACAGTGGGGCTACCTTCAGTGAGGAATAAAGGCTCTGTGGAAAGGGAACTGTAACAAACCAACACACCAGCTAAAAGAAGAAAGAAGCAAGCAAAGTTTGTCATCAAAGGGTAAGAGTGGGTCAAGTTGCAAAATATATGCTGCTAAATCTCACCATCCTGAAAACTACACTGTAGAAATAGACTGCAAGTTAGAGTATGTGTTCATAGAAGAAACAGCTACAGAAGTATCAGTGATAGTCTAAGGATAAAATTTTAGGAGACACATCTAACAAGCAAGATAAAAGCCAGATATTAAGTTGCCAGCAGGTCAGTTACACTAAGTCAAGTAAGACTCTTCTCAGAGGCACTGTACAAATCTCCAGTTTATAGCTCCCAATGAAAGATACTTACACTTTACAAGATTTTGGGGCAATGTCAGTAAAGTTAACTAACAGGCAGTAGCCAAAATGATAATTAAGGGGTATTCCTGACTATACAACTTTTGTGATCCTGGTTTTGTAAAAGCCTTTGATCTTTTGCTTTATTGCAGCAGCACTTTAAATTCTGAACAACGCAGGGGATTCAGTACACAGCAATTTAGCAGCTAGGGAACACTTCACCTTTCATCAGCTGACAAAAATTTAAACAAAAAAAAAATGCTAGATGCAAATAAGTAAGTTACCATAAACCATAAGAGTGACACTGAGTGCCAGTTCAACATACTTACTTTTTCCTCAGAAAGAATATAAAAAAACTACTAGTGGAGGAATAATCACTAAAAAGCTCAAGTACCCAAGTTTTGGCTCTCAAATTAAGAAAGAAATCTGCAGCCATTTGAACTCTTATACTGACAGTTCTGTTTCCAACAAGTTTTCCAAGTATTTGCTTAGTGCAAGTGATTATCTTACCAATTCATTTTTAGTGTCCAAGTCCCTCTGTAAGTCTTCATAGCTTTGTTTCTGTTGCAAAGTCTTTTCTTTTAATGATTTGTTGACCTCATCTTGATGGCGAAGCTGCTCAAGTACTTTGGACTGCTTAAGTTTAAGGTTCTCCATCTCCTTCACTGTGTTTTCCAGCTCTCTTTCTAATTTTTCTATCTCTTCTGAAAAACAAATTAAGAGAAACAGTCAAACAGAAATCTTTTCCATTGAAACTTAAGTTTGGCATCATTCCTTCCAATTTTAACTTACAATTTCCTTACAATTTTATCAATATTACCTAAATTAAACCTCTCTAGAGCTTCCTGTCTGTCATGATTTGTCACTGGCTGTCCATCCAAGTTTTCCAGTGCTCTCAGGTGGAATATGGTGTACAAGCGGTAGTGAGGCAGACTTACAACTGGATTATCAGCAAGAAATAGAGAGGTCAGGTCTTGCAGAGGCTTTAGTTTAGCTATATCATGGAGCTAAATCAAAGACAAATAGAACAATAATTAGACATCCTCCCAAGAATGCTTAAACCCCCACTACTGAACTTATAACTATACAGAATATTTAATGTTAGGTCCATCTCAAAGGATCTATTTTAACATTTATGCTATAGTGGAATCTCTTTGTTCAAGAGGAGTACTCAAAGTTATTAAGTTACAAGGCACACCAACAAGAACATGCAGATGTATTCACCTTTTTAATAACTTTTTAAAAATTTGTGCTTTCCTGAACATAATACAGATTTATCCTTTGAATACCTGGCATAAAAGGAAACATTTTCTGATAAACAACTCAGGCTGGCAATGGCTGTATTTCAAAACAGACTTTGTGGAAAGACACTCAGCAGTTATTCAAGTAAGTCAATCACTTTTAATATACCAGTTCACTTCATGCAAACATCTGAACAATTACTGTTAATAACTACAATCACTTACTGATGATATTTTATTCTGTTTCAAATTAAGGATGCGCAGGGATCTCAGTTTTTTCCCCACCCACACAGGAATATGTTCAATCTCATTCCTTGAAAGGTTCAGCTTTTGTAGGTTCTGCATGTGTTCTACACCCTCAATTTTTCTGAAAATAGGAAGAAAAACAATTTATCACAAAGCATTGCAAATTTACAGTGTAACTGAGGTGTTGTAGATAAACTACAGCAAAATCTGTCTTGGATAACTCCCATCCACAAAATTAGCAGAACCAGGTTTTTACTGTCATGGGCTCAGGATTCTGTTTAAATGACACCAGCTGACTTCAAAGTACTAAATGGAGGCAAAAATAATAATTTCACAGCAAGACTTTGTGGCTCACTGTAGCATAATCTTTACTAATACTTTACTGTATCTGGGCTTACCAAAGCAGTGTTTCTGTTTACCTAATTCTGTTGCAAGACAAGTTCAGTTCACGCAGCTTCATCAGTTTATCCAACTTCTCAATCTTCTCTATTTGGTTGTTACTAAGATTTAGGGTCTCTAGTTTAGAGCACTTTTCCAAGTTTTCTATGTACTACAGAACAGAGAATAAGTCCATTAGCATTGCAGCTTTACTAATTTTTTTAACATTAAGTCAGATTTCTACTTTTCACAGCCACCTATTAATTTAGAAATACAAAGTACTCTAACAATTTATTAGTCACAGTTACATGGTTGCATTCTAAAACCCTGCTTTAGATGCAGTCTTCCATAGTATTGGAATAGAAAAAGTATATTTTAAATTTACAGTCTTAGCTACATAAACATGAAATTTCCATCAGAAAAACCCCAGGACACAAATCCCCAGCAGCAATCCAGAAGTTTTATAATTGCACAAATTGATGGACTTTACTAAAAAATGAAAATTCTCACTTTAATTACCAGATGTTTTCAGTAACTCACCTTAAATTTCTTGTTCCCATCCTTCGCGGAAGAAAGATTAAGTGAGCTTATATATGCCAAATTTTCCTGTTTTGACAGACCTTTTATAAGGGGTTCAGTAATGTACCTAACTCCTGGATGAACACCATTTTCACCTGAAATTAAACAGAGAAAATACCTTCAATAGTGAAAGAACTGGTAATTTTTGTATTAGTCTCATTTCACACTGAATACTGGGTAAACACTAAAAATTATTCCCCCCTCCTGAGGGCTGAGGAGAATAGCAGCTGCCTTTCCAGGAAATTACATGTTCAAGAAGTAGGGATGAAGTCTTGAAGAAAGTACAGTTTGCCCTTTGTCAGTCCCCCCCCCAGGCACATAATGCAAGGAATAAAAGTTTCATTATTCTACACAGCTCTCATTACTAGCATTTTCACAGCTGAGTACCCCCCAAAATTTTGGGGAGTTCTTTCCAATGGATCATTAATCTGTAATCACACGGTACACAGAACACTTTTTATGGCTTTTTGTGCTCTCAGTAAGTACTTTCACACCAGCAGTTATTTATACAACACCTTTATGAAACTTACACTCAACAGCAGCTTCTGTGTTTTCTGCAGTACCATCAAGTTGTTGGTTCCTCTGCCCTGTGGTTTTGCAAGCAGGTGAAGATGTCTGCTGGCCAAGAGGAGATGGTGATCTGGTACTTGTACTGCCAGGGGACATTGGACTAGATGAGGGAGAAGCTGACATCTGGGATTTTCTACATAATGCTTTTCTTACAGAGCCCTTCTTCATTGTCAAAAGTACAGAATATCACATATCCAATATCTGGAAGAACAGAAATAAACATCAGTCTATACATAAGTCTAGATCTTAATGATTTGCACGCCAACAAAATTGTGTTTTTAGCACAAGAAAATATTCCCAGCAATGATGTGGTGCCAAAAAAGCGTATTTAAGCCAATTTGCTAATAAGTGACAGCTTCCAGTTTTCATGGGCTAACACATACCATACTAGAAACTAGTTGAACTGCTGAGTCTTGCACCTTATCTTGGTAACTGTCCTGCAACTTATGGTGTACACAAAGTCTGTCAGGTCTGGAGAGATTCTCAAGCCAGACTGACGTGACTGGAAGTGGACAGAAAGAGAGGACCAGGATGCCAATTGTTTATACCAAGGCTTGAAATCACCCTTTGCAGCTAGAAGATCAAATACAAGGGGGAAAAAAAAGGCAATGGAGAAATAAAAGATATGAAAATCAACCTAGCACTGCCACTCCTTCAGGGTTCCCCTTTCTACTAACAAGATACTCCATGACCGCCTGGGAAATTCCAGAGAATGTTAACAGAAACTTCCTCCAGTGACAAATACATTTCCCTAGGGGTAAGAGTCAAAGCAGTCATGTACACGTTGTGCTTGAAGCTCTGGGAGTGACCATCTTCGAGGGACAGATTTTTACAAAAACCTACACCGAGTAAACAAAAAGCACCCTTAAAGACATTCCTGAAGAGAGGAATGGTTTTAAGGGAACTTTGAGCTATATGTGTGATTACCTTGCATCTTGAGATGTTCTTCATTAAAATGTTTTTGGTTTGGGTTTTTTTGTTGTTGTTGTTGTTGTTTGCTTGCTTTTTTCCTGGATCTTTAAAAAGAACCAGAGGAGGCTCCGCTCCAATACTTGTGAGGCAGAAAAGATTCGGGGCCAAGGAAACGAGAGGGGAAGTGTCAGGGGAGGGGGCGGATGCTGCCGAGCTAGCGGTAACCTACTTTGGGAAGCTTCTTCATGCGTTAAGTAGAGCAGATTGCCATTTTCCTGGCGACTTCTGGAGAACCGGTTGTGCTCTGGCAGTGCCAATCCCGGCTCCCTCCCTCCCGCTCCTGGGGGACAGGACGGGGACCCCCGGGGCGGTACGGGGCTGAGTTCCCTCCACCGGCTGCAGACCGAGAGGTGGCGGGGCAGCAGCGATGCTGACTGCCGGGCAGTCCCGGTTCCCGGCTCCCTGCCCTCAGGCCTCCGCTTTGATTACCTGCGTTGACATGGTAACGCCGTTCCACCGCTTCCCTCCCAGCCGCGGCAGGCAGCTCTTGGCCTCCGGCCGGCCCTGAGCGATGCCACCGAGCTCTCAGCGCACCTCTCCCCCGCTTCTCTTTACGCCGCCCGTTCCTCGTCCCCCCCCTCAGCCTCCAGGCCCGAGGTGCTGCGGCTCCTTTAAGAGCCCGGCGCCAGGTGCCTGCCGGCCGCCATCTTGTCTGGGTGTCGGCGGGGGCCCGGGGAAGGGGCGGGGCAAGGCCCGGGAAAGCCACGCCCCTCTGCGCGAGGCTTTCCCGCCGCTCGCGTGCGCCGCCGTCTCATCGCGCTGCGTTACCTCAGCCTCAGGGCAGCCCCGGTGCGGGAAGTTGAACTCTGGGGGGTTTTATTCTAATTAAATCCCAAATGACCGTATAAGTAATAAAAAAAAGATAGCTCCCGGGGCATGTTGTTAGCGGATTGTTTTGGGGTTTTTTGTGTTTGGGTTGTTTTGGGGTTTTTTTTGTGTGTGTTTTATGCATTACACAGCGTATCGGTGTAAAAAGATTCACGGGGTTTTGGATGGAAAATGAGCCTTGGAAGTTCATGCGACGTTTGAAATTGATAAAGTCGGGGCAGCAGGCCCAAATTGGCACCATTTTCACCATGGTGTTTAAATAAATGTGTAGGGACAGCCGTGGGCTGTGTTAGGTTGGGATCTCTGCAACCAGGTATGAGATGCAGAGTTACAAATGGGTAGGTAGTAACTGAAAAAGGAATGTGGGGAAGGGACATAATTAGACTAAAAAGACCACCATTACTTCAAATCATTGTTAGACTTGTAAAGTGTTCGCTTTGACCACTTGATCCCTGTTGTTTACTTATCACCCACTTAAACTTTGTGAATTCTCATTGTTTGTTATTTAGTAATAGATATTTGGGCCGTTGTTTTTAATAGTATTAAACACCTTATTTTTTTTTATAAGATTTTATTCTATATATTGTTTCTTTCCTTCTGGTTTGTTCCATCTATTGGGAAGCCCAAGCTGACCTTGTAGTTTTAAGTTTCTATTTATCAGAAAGAGTTCTGTAAATGGGTTTCCCGAAAGTTTGACTACAGAATTTGTTTAAACTTGCAAAGTCTTGCATAACTTCAGTTTGACTTTTCGTAAACTTATTTGTTCAGGTCTTACGTTAGATATCTGGCATGCATAGGTTTTGTCACCAATGTCTTTTTTTGCAAATGCTTTTTTAAATAATGCACATTTTAGGTGTATTGTGCCCTAATATTTTTATATCACAGTAATGGAAGTACTCCAGAAGTTGGTATAACCAGAAGTACAAATTACTAAAAGAAATTCCCAAGTGGAGAATATTTCAAAAGAAAAACGTTGAAACTTCTAGTCTAAACATATCAGTGCCTTATGTTTGATATAATTAAAATGTTGTTTTTCTTCAGATGCAAATTTAAAATCAATTTGATTTAAATATATATTTTCTGACGTACAAGCTGAATCTGATTTTTTGTTTGTTGTGAGGTTTTTTGCTACCTATTAAAATTTATTTTTTTTTCATGTAGGTGTCAAGCAGAGAGAAAATTTGAACTGATGTAGGATTGCTTTGGACATACTCAAAACTTGAAATCCTAAACTTAAAAACTCCCAAGTTTAGCTCTTCTGGCTTTCTTGAGAGGGGGCAATAACATTTTAGTAAAAACCTGATCTGTAGTTAATAATTAACTATGAGTGAAATGTGCTGGTGGTATTTCTGTTCACCTACAGCAGAAGCCAAATGGTTTAATCCAGAGTCGTTAGCATCTGTAGACTGCTGTTTGTTATCATAGTTATCACTATGACTATTTTAACATATTTTTTTGTTTTGCTATTTTCTGGAACAACTTTCAGCCAAGAAAAAACGTAAGTAAAGGAAATGTAGAATGAGGTGGAAGTGTTGCTTGATTTTTCCCCACTATTTTACGTAAACAGATACTGATTTTAAGTAGATCCAATGCAAAAGGCAATATACAAACTGATGTGTTTTCACAAGGAAAATTCTCACTAGTGTATTTGGGACTAATGCTAGGAAAAAGGCTGATGGTTCTGGAAATACTGCATTTGCTGACAAAGAAAGAGGTAGTAATTTCTTTGCATGCCACAAGATAAACAAGGAAATAAAGCTGATAGTCACTAACTCTTCTATAGTGCCTGAAGACAGATACTTTGCCACAGGTTGTTGGAAGCTCTTACTTAAATATGTATTTCACAACTGTACATAGCAATGTTTTTAAAATTATTATACCTGTTCAAAATGGTGTGGAGACAGCCACCAACCTAAGTATTTTTGGCATTTAAGAAAAAGATGATGCACATATATCAAATGGTTTCTTCAACAATGCTTTATATTTATTTTGGATACATTACGTGGTCAGATACTAAAGCCTGGCTTGTGCTTTTCTGGAGTGATGCATGGTTCTGTTTATACAACACTGAAGAAATTAAAGCTGCAAAAATGTATTCATATTGGTCTTTTAATGTAAATGGCCCCATTTATTTCAGTAATAACTTCACTGGCTGGAAAACTACACAAATGTACTATTTGGAAGATTAGTGTTTCAGGGTTTAAATTGGCAAGGGGAGTATTTATTTGCACATAAATAGTCTGTTTCAATAGACATGTTTTTGTGTCTCTGCAAAATCAAATCCATAAAAGTTACCTAAGGTGGTATTTGGTAATGTTACTGCAGTCTTGGTAAAAATCATCCTGACTGAGGCTCTACTGTTTTAAAGTAGCATCTTAGAATAACAGCCTGATTGCTTTGTTTGCTTTAATGGTTTTTAGGTATGTGAATTACAAATGGAAGTAAGAAATCAGAAAGAAATATAGTTCCATTACCCTTTTATTGTTTTATATTCCATATACAGATATGTCCTTACGGCACCGAAGATCTTCAGAGCTGGGGCATCTCAGAAAGTTGTAGTTCAAGCTTTTGGTTATGAGAAGGAATTTCCAGTCAAAATTGCCATTAGAAGCTTTCCAGACAAGCTTGCTGTTTACTCTTCTGGCCATATTTCTTTAACTCCAGCCAACAAATTCCAAGATGCTGTAACATTAAGAGTAAGGATTTCAAACTTTTCTTGCAGTGTTATGTCCCAAGTAGTTACAAGTGTTTAAAAAATACTATGGTAAGTTTTGAGTTGTTTAAACTGCAAAGTGAAGCTTAACCCACCAATTTTTCAGTACAATAGAATGCAAAATTTCAAAATAACTGTATCTTAATGCTTCAGACCAACACCTGTGATGTAAGCAAGAGTAGCTCCTTGTGGGTGTTGAGGTTTTTATTTAATAATAATTCATAACAGGATAGTAATTGCTATTCAGCTACTCTTATCAATGAAAAATACCATTAAAAAATACTTGAAAAATCTTTTTCTTTCAAAATCTCTATTTCATCTTACCTAGCTTCAACCAACGGATTTACCAAGGACGGAGAATTCAGTCAATTATGTGTATTTGGAAGCTGTTTCTCCACATTTTACAAGATTAAAAAAAATTCCTGTTTCCTATGAGAATGGGTTTCTTTTTATTCATACAGACAAACCAATTTACACTCCTGATCAGTCAGGTAAATTACATTTGTTTGTCTTGGCTTTTATTTAAGGTTTAGTCCATTTACTTTGCCAATTAATTAGGATTTAAATATAATTTAAGGTCTTGGTTATATTAGTATTGTCATGGATACTGTTTGTTTTTTTCATAATAATGAAATACTATGATATAGTAGAATAATATTTTTAACTACTCGATAATACCATAGAAATTGTTTTTTTCTTTTTCTTTTTAAAAAAAAATCTCTATATGGGTGTGACTTTGAAGTTTATTGCAATAATTCTTTCAGTGAAAGTCAGGGTATATTCTCTGAATGAAGAACTGCAGCCAGCTCAGCGAGAAACTGTCCTAACTTTTGTGGTAAGTTGTAATTGAATTTAATATTAATATTCTATTGATCACAAGAACAGCAAATGTAGCTAGATGATAACTCATTTTTACAATCAATATTTAATAAAACTAAGATGTTTTTGCAAGTGTTCAAACATCTTTTAAAAGATCTAAAAATCTGCACAGATGGATGGAGGTTTTCAAGTCCCATATCTGATGTTGGTACAGAATGGGGAAAAAAAAATTCATTATCTTTAATATCCAAGGAAAGATTTTTTGAGTGGCCTTAATAATACATGGGTTTCATTCTGTTGTTTGTTTCATTTAAGCCATAATAATGTTCTACTATACTATATATTTTAGCCTTTGATAATAGGCTTGTAATTACTGTAATTTTTAGCAGTTTTAAGCATTGTGTAGTAAGAGCTGTTTGTTGGTGGGACCACAGCAAAATGTTTTATCAGAATTTCAGTCTGAATCGTTTCTCAAACTGTGCTTTCATTCTGTGAAATGGGCAAAACTCTTAGAAAAAAGTATTCTGGCCAAGGTCCCACTGAAATCACTGAATTAAGATTTTCTTTTTTAGAAGAATGATCTGTAACTATTGATACTTTCTTGTTATAATTTAAAGGATCCTGAAGGAGTAAAAGTGGATATTATAGAAGAAGAAGATTTTACTGGAATAGTTTCTTTTCCTGACTTCAAGATTCCTCCTAATCCTAAGTAGATTTATTTAATGCTTTTTAAGTATTACTAACACAATACTGCCTTTTCTTAAAGACTATCAGAATGTTTTTTACTTGATACACAGAGTGTGTATGACTTGAAAACATTTCACATAGTGTGTAACTATAGTATAAATAAATAAGTATATAAAATGTTTTAAAGTCAGTTTATTTAATTATTAAATAATCACTGCAGAATCCTCCCAAAGTAAGTACTGAACATGTGCAAAAACTTGGTGCAGAATTTTTCTAATTATTGAATAGTAATATTATTTTGTGTGTTTTTAATTTTCATCTTAAAAAAAATATTGTTGCCATTTCATAGGTATGGAATTTGGAAGATTGAAGCCAAGTATAAGAAGAATTTTATAACCTCAGCTGTTGCCAAATTTGAAGTTAAGGAATATGGTAAGGTGTGCCCATACTGTAAGCCTTAATTTTCATATATTTTTTCAGATAAATTTGCAGAGGGCAGCTGCACAACACAAGGGAAGAAAATACAGATTCCCAAGGTGCCCTCGGCTTGCTTATCCCCACCTCTGTTGGTTCAAGCTGATCACTCACACTGGTGTAAGACTTTATTATTACAATGTGTCTTGAGTTGACAGCTGTATTCTGGGGCTATGATACCACAACTGAAATCACTTGATACTCACATGATTCCTTAATGGCTATACAGAAGTATCTTCCTGAGTACCTGTGGCTTAATGTATAAAATCACACCTAAATTGCTGTCTTTTCTGTTCAATTTTCAGCAATGCCAAGTTTTTCCATTGTCATAGAGCCAGAAAGAAATTTTATTAGTTCTGATAAATTTGAGAACTTCAGGATTGTTGTGAAAGCTAGGTAAGGAAATTTGGCTTTGATTTCTAAATGTGTGTATCTCTTACCCAAGAAATGATTCTCTCATGTTCAGAAGTTTCCTCTTTTACTTCTAGAAGCCCTATGATCACAATCCTTTGTGCTCTGTAAGAGAACTAAGTGACCCTTAAAAAATTATTACAAAGGGATTATTTTACAAGGAGTCTTTAAAGCTGCACAGATGATTTTTTTGCATCTCTTCTCTAGGAAATTATTTTTCTTCAAAAATGAATGGTCTCTTGCAGCCATTAAAGTGATCTTAAAAGCATTTACATTGTTTTATTCTCAGCTATTTTTATAATAAGAAGCTTGCAAGTGCTGATGTTTTTCTTCGTTTTGGAATAATTGAAGAAACTGAAAAAAGAATGATGCCTCGTTCAATGCATGTAACCAGGGTAAGAAGCAGCAAGCCCAGGTTGTGCAGGTTCCATATGCTTCGGTTCAGGGCTGATCCACTCAAGTTTTCCCATTGAAGTTGGTGCAAATGGGTTCCAGCTCCAAGTTTGCATCACCTGCTATTCAGTGCCAACTTGTTCTGTGTAAACCCATCATTGAGATTACAGAAGTCCACCTTAAAATCAAACTCAGAGGCAGCATCTGAGACAGAATGTAATTTCAGTCACTGAGAGATGATAAGAGGCATTATCTTTCCTCATGTAGTGCAGATACCTCTGATACTCCTGTCTCTTGTTGGGCCTGTATGCAGTTTTGCAATACATGCCATTGGTTGGTCAACTGTCAAAGATTTTAAGGAATAAATTCTTCATTAAGACATCTCCACCCTTGATATCCTGAAAACAGACTATGAACATGTTAAAGTTTCAATTCACATGTAGTGTATTTATATGTTATTTCTAGATTGCTAACTATTAAGTATTTATATTTAATTTCCAGATTGAAAATGGAGTAGCTGAGATCAATTTTAACAGTAAGGAAGCAGTGAGTTCTATAGGGTTTCAAAGTCTAGAAGAACTGGATGGCTCATATTTATATATTGCAGCATCAGTGTTGGAGACTACGGGTAAGTTGCTTTTTTTTTTCCTAGCAAAAATGCAAAGGTTAACAGAACTAAAAAAAACAACATATGGGTAACTTTCCTGGTATCAGAGTTCCAGACTTTCATTGGTATTCAGAAGTCCTTCCAAAAGTTTATAAGGAAGAACAGGTCACCCATTGCTGTAAAATATTTTGGGATTAAACTTTTCTTTAATTATTAGTTTTCATAACACTAGGAGGAGATGACTCTTCAGATGCAAGGACTTCACTTTAACAGACAGTTGGTGCTGTCCTTTGAAGGCAAGTGGAGAGAAAACAGTCTCTAGGATGTGGTTATGAAAAGGAGTGTAATATTTTATTAGGTGGCCTCAGTGGTGAAGCAGAATTTGCTGGAGTAAGATTTGCTGTATCTCCTTACAAATTGAGTTTGATTGCTACTCCTCTCTTTGTGAAGCCTGGACTTCCATTCTTCATTAAGGTTAGTTAAAATAAGCAGTATTTGTGTACATTAAAACACAAAACCTGTAATGCAGAAGCCTTATTCTTTTTTGTATATATTACTGTCCTGCTTTTAATTTCCATTGTCGATTTATTTATTTTTCACTTGCTATTGTACAAGCTTAGCAGCTTGGAAGTTTTCTCCTTGAAAAAATGTCACCATTCATTTAAGAAATGTGTATGCTGATTAACAGGTTCAGGTGAAAGATACAGTGGATCAGTTTGTCAGAAATGTCCCTATAACTGTCACAGCAAAATCATTTAGTGATCAAATGGATGAGACCGAGTTGATATCAGAGGCTTCAGACTCTGGGAGAAGACAAACAAGCATAAGTGATGGAACTGCTTTATTTGTTGTTAATATCCCATCTGATAGCATAAAACTGGAGTTTCAAGTGAGTTAAATAATTCCATTAATTTATTTCTTCAGAGGTTTAATTCTTCACTTTTGAGAATGCTTTTGTTTCCTTCTTTACTAAACAAAAAAATTCAGACAATTTATTCTCCTTTTAGGTAAAAACTGCAGATCCACGACTTTCAGATGAAAACCAAGCAAGTAAAATCTATGATGCAAAAGCTTATTCATCATTAAGTCAGAGTTATCTCTATATTGACTGGGCTTCAAACCATAAAGTATTAGAAGTAGGGGACTTCATAAATATTAATGTATATCCACACAGTCAGTATATCCATAAAATACATCACTACAGCTATTTGGTGAGTAACAGATGTTTTCATATCAAATACCAAATTGTGATTTAATATATCAGCCTAGATAAAAAACCTTAGCAATCAAGAACTGCCTTCAGCAGCACATGCAGCTCCTGCAACTGCTCCTCTCATATTCAATCTATCAGTCTTACAGTAAAAAGTATTGTTAACAGTCTCATCTTTAAATTCTATATTAAGTTTTAAATTCTCATCTGACTGGGATGAAGAACAAGTAGTGCTTGTCTTAAGAACTATTCCATGAGCTGAAACAGAGAGGAAGAGAATGGTGTGCAGAGACAGCATTGCTTTTTAGGGAATAAAGGAGAGAGCTACCTTCCCTTGAACCAGACCCACTGGTCCCATGTGCTTTTTTGTGTGTGTTGGATTATATCTAAATGCAAGTTATTATTACAAAATATGACTATGTTGTTCTCCATCATTTTTCTGTTCTAGATCATGTCAAAAGGAAAGATAGTAAGCTTTGGGACTCAGAATAGAATTAAGGATTTGGAATATGAGCATCTAACTTTTCAGATAACCCAAGAAATGGTTCCTTCAGCACGTCTTGTTGTTTACTACATAGTCATGGGTGAAGAAACTGCTGAGTTAGTAGCTGATTCAGTCTGGCTGAACGTGGAACAGAAGTGTGGGAATAGTCTTGATGTGAGTATCAGAATAGACACTAAAATTTGGGTGTTCTTTCATTTTATAGTCAAATTTTAACTTGGATTTACACAAGTTATACAACACTTCCCTGACTTATTAAGGTGTCTTCCTTCAGATGCACTTTTTTTTAACAATGAACTTTTAAAATTACCAATATTTGTTTTTGATTTATAGATTAAGCTGCAATCAAGCAAAAAGATACTGAACCCAGCAGAGGTTGTGTCACTTAACATGAAAACACAATTCAATTCCTTTGTTGCTTTGTCCTCTATTGACAAGGCAGTATATGGAGTCACAGGAAGAGGAAAGAGAGCAATGGAAAAAGTTAAGTAGTAGCCACAATTGAAATCCAAGTTGTTTTATGGTTATATTCAAGTAGCTATTGTGTGTCATGCCTTCAGTAAACCTGAAAATAGGAAGTAAAGCAATTCAATACAGAATAACAGTTGCTGCTTCAAATCTGACAGTTCAAAACTGTAAAAAGAATTCATTTGCAGGTTTTTGGTTTCCAGAAGAAGCAAGTTGTGCTTTTAAAGGCAGATCTGCACTGTCTTACCAGAACTCCAGACTGAAGTGGCCTTTCTGCAAGTCTACCTCCCTCATTCATCATATGACATATTCCATGTTCCACTTAGCTGCCACTGTGTTTTTTCCTCAGGTAATGCTGCACTTGGAAAAGAGTGACCTTGGCTGTGGGGCAGGAGGAGGCCAGAACAACGTTGATGTGTTCCGAATGGCTGGGCTTACATTTTTAACTAATGCAAATGCTGATGATTCAAATGAAGCAGGTATGTTCCTTTGGCTTAAGCAGGAAATTGTGGATTTTCTTTTCTGAAGTATTCAGTTATGAATGTCAGTTATTATGTTGGAATGTCATTAAATTAATAAGGAAAGCATGTACTAATGATTTTTGAGAGAGGAAAACAGAACTTGTGAATGATTATAACTGAAATCAAAATGCTTTTGTAGTTAAAATAGTAATCAGAAAAAGTCTCACAAATTTTATAATATTACTTTATGGAATTATTTTTAAATGGACTATGCAGTTACAAAAAAGTTACATGTTTTGTACTTATTTATTTATTCTTTGAACAGATGAAACTTGCAATGTAATTTTAAGAACTAAAAGGTCTGACTTCAAGGAGCGGATACTCAAAGAAGGTGCGAAAAAATCTTTTAAAGTATATAATCCTGGAAAAAATCGGACACCAAGAATCTGAGTATTTGATTACAACTTTTAATTATTGTTATTAACTTAATGTGGTGGAGAGAGAACATATGCCGAACATTACTTTGGATAGCACCCCATTTCTAAAGTCTCCTAGCCCAATGCCAATTGTGAAGTTGGTAAGGTTTAAGTACACAATGAAAATAGGTTATTTATTTAAGATATGTTTCTTTCTCGGAAAAGACATAGCCTACAAACTATGATATGGTAATCTTTCCAAGTGACCACCTGCAGGGACCAAGCCTGTCAGAAGAACTGACTTTGATTGTTAATTCTTAAAATGCAGTAAAACTCCTCTTTTAATTTATATTTTAATTTCAGAATAGTAGTAATTATGTCCATGTCACTAGCTTTTAAATAATGATTCTACAAGTTTTAAAAATAAATTCAGTACAGCAGGCTAAGATGCATTTGAAACTAATGACCTCATCTCAAGGAAGGGAACCATGGCCATGCAGTGATTCTGTGAATTGTTTCATTATTATCTCAGCATCCAAATACCTACATCCAGAAATTCGGAAGTGCTGCATGGCTGGAGTGAGAGCATATCCAGTCACTGAGACCTGCAGTGACAGAGCTCAGCGAATTCAGGGCCATGCAAAGTGCATTTCTGCCTTCAAAGACTGCTGTGAATTTGCAAACAGGCTGCGGGAGGAGGAGCCTAACAAGCTCCTGATCCTGGCAAGAATGCGTGAGTATGAGAGTTTGACTTCTCTGGGCATGTGGTGAAACACTTCCAGCAGAATAGGAAAATACAGAGATAATATCATTGTTAATCTACTGATCCCTCCCTATTACCTGTCAGGGTTATCCCAGAAAGAGTTTTACCAGTTTGCAAAGACCCCTAAAGAGGGAGAGGAGAGCAGTTTTTTTGTTTTGTTATGAGCTGTGTTCTATTGACCCACATTTAGAACAAACAGAACTGTGGTAAGAGAGCATCGTTGCCTCTGAGGGCAATGCTGAACTTGAATGCTAAATTTTAATCCATTGCCCAGCCCTGAAACAGCCAACAGGTAACATGTCAGGAAATATCAGTGGGAATGTGAAATTTCTTGTCTCCCATTTTCTTCCTATAATTGCTTGTTAACAAGTTAATCCGTTTGGATTTTGGACGGGTATCCACATGTATAAATAGATGAGGTGGGATTAATGCAAGCTTTTGATTGAGGGTATTAAGATACATTTTTCCTTGTGTCAGAACTGGTGAGGGATTTTTTTTACTTGCTTTATGTTCTTCAGATTTTGAGGCTCTCTTGGAGCTGGATGAGGCAGACGTTCGTAGCTACTTCCCTGAAAGTTGGTTATGGGAAGTTCACCAAATTTCTCCAAGGTACTGCTTTTCTCAAATCAGTTACCAGTTTGACTTAGTCATAGTTTTAGAGGAAGTAAATGCTAAAATAGGGGTAACCTGGGCAGCCTTAGTTGTACCCAAGATGTGTGCTAAGATGCAGTCCTATACTAACAATCTTCCTGCCATCTTTTCCTCCATGCAGGATATGCTGTCTGGTGCCCTGACTGCTGAATCATGTTCCCATTCACTTTCAATCTTTGTTAAACAGCAGCTTCTGTAAAGTCAGCTAAGACCAGGTTTATTCAAACTAGCATCCAGAAGTTCTGTTTTCTAAATGCACTCTCATATCTGCCCTTACCTGAGGCTTTCATAGATACAGGAGTTGCTCTGGCCATGTACTGACTGTTAACAGATGGCTGATGACAATGTATGAATGTACTAACAGTTGTGCATACAGGTCAAAGACTCTGACTGTCACCTTGCCTGATTCACTGACTACCTGGGAAGTACAAGCTGTTGGCATTTCAGATAAAGGTAGGTACTGCAGCCTGATTAGCTTCCTGCTAAAGAATTAGGAAGCTTTTATTTTGCAGAACATCTCATTGCAGTTAAGACATATATTTTAAAAAGTTCATTTTTCTGATTGATAAGCAGAAAATGAAAGGATAAAATAGGTATTTTAGGGAAAGAAAGCTAATTTATTGGCTGGGAAATAAAGCCTATCTTGTGTTTGACAGTGGCCCACAATAAATTACTTAGAAAAGAGTGTGAGAACAAGTAGTGAGTGACTCTTCCCTGGCACACCTTTACCGTGTCCTGCTATCAACAGCTCAGGCACTTGAGGAGAGGAAGAAACAAATTTTCCAATAGATGTGGTAGTCCAAGCAGAAAATTTCTTTCCTGCTTTGGGTAAGAAGGAGAAACCCATAGGACTGGTGTGTCAGCAAGTCTGTGTGAAGTGTGGGACACAAATGGGAACAAGAAGCAAGACCCTGGTCACTTTTAGAAAAGTTTGGACAATTTCCAAGTACATACTGAAAAAAGAAGTCATCAGTAAAGGTGGCGAGTGTGTGAAGACTTTTTTTAAACTTCTTTATCAGAAGGGTGGATAAGATAATCTGCTTTATGTTTTTAATTTCCTTAGGTATATGTGTTGCTACACCACTGGAAATGGAAGTTGTAAAAGACATCTTCCTGAATATTTATGTTCCTTATTCTGTGGTGCGAGGAGAACAAATTGAGTTAAAAGGATCAGTTTATAACCATAGGGCATCTGCAATTAAGGTAATTTGTGGTTTTATTGAGTATTACAGAAAGTTTACCCTGTAACTTAAAAAAGTATTTTCCGTCTAAGTACCCATTGTACTATTGGATGTCTCCAGTCTTTCAACTAGTGTTACATATGCTCTGTATAACTATGTGACAATTAAATAAAATCATTGTTTCATTTTCAGTCATTCCACTGATTACAACGTTGTCATGCTCTTGCCAAACAACTTTTCCTCATAGAAGTTAAAATACAATTTTTCTTTACCAATCATTTGGACACTGTCAAAAAAGTGATGGGGCTTCTTGAATGACCTGCTCATGAGCTCACAGATTACATTGTCTGGGGATTTAATATAAAAGGGCTGTTTTTAAGGTGATATATTTAACCAGAAGTACAAGATTATTTTTGACAGAATTTGAGTATGCAGAGTTCTGTATGTGAAGCTGTTACAAAGCCTGGTGTACTGGCTCCCTGGTGTTGCTAATGGACATTTGTTAGTGTGTTTCTAGTGCAAGCAAAGTTAGTGACACTTGCTCATGGCAGACAGAAAAGTAATATTACAGCAGTAGAATGCTCAGTTTTGTAGCTGTGGTATTGCTTTGGTGTTATACTTGTCACTGAAAATCTTTCAACGTTTCAGTTCTGTGTTACGATAGCAACTGGAAATGGAATCTGTTCTTTTGGAGATTCTGCAGCTACAGGATCAAAGATACACAACTGCCAGATTAAGAATCTGGATGGTGGTTCTTCCTCCCCAGTTACATTCAGAATACTCCCTTTGGAACTGGGCCTTCACACTGTCAACTTCACTTTGCTGGCAGACACGGACAGTGAAACTGTAGTTAAAACATTACGTGTAATGGTAAGGGGAAAAAAGTCAAAATGTTTGTAGTGGTTTTGAATTTCGTATTGATTCAGTAACAATAAATAAATATTCCTTTATTTTAATATTTACTATATCCAAAATCTCAGATTAGAAGATTTAAGTAAAACACAAATATAGGAAAGGGTATAGAATGCAAAAAACCTTATAGTTTTAAACTGTTGCTTCAACAAATATTTTTGATGAGACAAAAGTGTTTTCATTTCCTGCTTCTTTCCTCTTAATGATTCCAGCCAGAAGGCATTACAAAAGAACTACATTCAGGCTTCACTTTGGATCCACAGGGTGTTTATGGTGAGAGTTGATCTTATTCACTTTTTTTTTTCATATTCTTAATTAATGATAACGAAGTTTTCTCTAACATGAAAAATTTGGCATTTCTCCTTCCTGAAATAGTTTTCATATGTCTGTTCCAAGGGTTTCCTGTCCTTTCATTCACTAACAAATCCACTTCAAATACATTTCAATCATCTATTGATTTGGATTGTAGTTTATGATATAAATATATATACATTTTTAATTATAGGTTCAATCAAGAGACGAGAAGAATTTCGATACAAAGTACCACTAAATCTGGTTCCTAAAACAAAAATTGATAGAAGTGTCAGTGTAAAAGGTAAATTAAATTAAAACCTTTAGTCTACTATATGTTCTTTTTTTCCTACTCATATTTCTTTAACTTTTTCAGAATTTGTTCCTAGGTTCCCTTTCTTTTGAGAAAAGGCTTTGAAGATCATCTTTTTGTGTAGAATTTTAAATAATTCATGAAGAATGATTGCTTATACAAATTAGTCAGATTCTGCCCCTTGATTCACTTTCAAGATCTCTTACATTTTTGGTTTTCTCTTTCCACAGGACATCTTATGGGTGAAGCAATTGCCACAATCCTCAGTCCTAGTGGCCTTAGTGCTCTTACTAATCTGCCAAAGGGCAGTGCAGAGGCAGAGTTTATGAACATTGCCCCAGTATTTTATGTGTTTCACTACTTGGAAGCATCAGATAACTGGCATTTACTGGGTCCTGAAACCTTAACTTCAAGAACTCAAATGAGGAGGAAGATGAAAGAAGGTAGGAAAATACAACTGCTTCTCTTGCTTCAGAGTTGTAGAGGTGCATAAAATTTGCTGAAGGAGAAAGATAATCTATCTGAGTGAGCAAATACAATTTTAATATAAATCTCTTTTCATGAATTATTTTCTGCCTAATATATCCCTTAGGAATTGTCAGCATCTTGTCCTTCAGAAATTCTGACTTCTCATATAGCATGTGGAAGAATGGGCAAGCTAGCACGTGGTGAGTTTAAAAAGCTCTTTTGATTAGGAGGGATGAAAAGGCTTTGTTTCACTCCTTTGCTTTCCTATTAAACAACTGTGGTAGTATCTGCTGATCAAAACAAACATCATCTGTTTGGTTTTCTTGGCAGGTTGACAGCCTTTGCTTTAAGGATTCTTGGACAAGTTAATCAATATATAAATCTTGATGAAATTTCTGTTTGTAATTCACTCCTGTGGTTGATTGAAAACTGTCAAATGCCAGATGGGTCATTCAGTGAATTTTCTGATTACCATCCAGTAAAACTACAGGTATGAAAACCAAGCATTTTTTGTGCATGTACAGTAAAATCTGACTTCACCAGGAGATGATGTGTTTTAGGAATTCAAGATACTTTAGGCTGCATTTCACCAGAATAACTGTTCAAGACAATTTTGTTAAACTTGTGCTTTTCTGGATTGATTTAAAGCATAGCACAATCTTGCAAGCATTCCAATTTTGCCACTAAAACTAGCTGATTACACTTCTTAATATTTAGGAAAAAAAAGTAGGTTGATTTTGCAGTACAGTAGTCTTGGCTTGCCAAGAACTTTATATAATTTTGTCTCTTTTTACAAAAAAGCTATTACTTTCAAAAGTGCCAACATTTTTTCAAGTTAAACCAAACTGACATTTTTTACAAGAATTTGTTTCCTCACGTAAACTGTAAAAAAATTAATTTATTTAAATTAAATGTTGCTTCTATTTATTTGTATTTACATATTTTGTTTTGTAGGGTACCTTACCTAAAGAAACAAAAGAAAACTCTTTGTATCTCACAGCATTTTCTGTTATTGGAATTGAAAAGTCAATGAAAATATGTCCTACTCAGGTAAAGAATATTTTTATTTCTCCCAGCAATCATGTCCTGGGGTTCTAATTTTTTCCTTTTTCTTTAACATTTGTTCCAAGAAATCAAGAGGCTGTTCTTGCCTTCAAAGAGAAGATTTATTTGCTTTTTCAGTCTTCGTATTTCAAAATCAGTAAAAGAACAATAATGAAGTTCTTGATTGCTTTGTTAGAAGATACACTGTATTATGTACCCCTAAATTGTCTTGATAGATGTGTTTCTTTATACCAAGTCTAATAGATGTTAGCTGTAGCCTGTTCATCCTTTCAGAAAATCCATGACGCTAAAAATAAAGCAGGAAATTATTTGATGAAAAATGTGCAGTCTGCTCAAAGCCCCTTTACTCTGGCAATAACCTCGTATGCTTTAGCTCTTGTGGATCTCAACCATCACTCTGCACGCTCAGCCTTCTCTGCACTGAAGAGGGAAGCATCTGTCATAGGTATTACTGAATTCTCTCCAGTCTGTACTGTACTGGCTGGCAGGTAGGCTGTTCTTTCAGTATTTCTTCATTCTGTGATGTGATGGCACTACTTGCAGAGTGAATTTCTGTGAGGGTGTAAGTGAAGTGGGCAATAGTTCACCTTGTGCAGTCTGGAGAGAGCTGTTGCTCTGCTTCAGTATGAAAGTTTATTTTATATTTTCTGTAGGTGACCCTCCACTTTATCGTTTTTGGAAAGATACTTTCAAAACTGTGGACCAACACACTCCCAGCTCTGCTACTGCACAAATGGTTGAAACTACAGCATATGCCTTGCTTACTGCTTTGCTAAGAGGGGACCAAAACTATGCTAATCCAATCATCAAATGGTTGTCTGAGGAACAAAGATATGGGGGAGGATTTTATTCAACTCAGGTAAGATTTTAAATATTTTGTTCTCATTCTCCAAGTACATTTTTACTTCTTTTTTATTTTATTTTATTCAATTAATTCTTTATAATTGATTTCTGGCAGGACACAGTTACTGCCCTTGAAGCCTTGACTGAATATTCCATTCTCACCAAACGTCTCTATTTGGACATGAGTGTTAAGGTAGCATACAAAAACCATGGAAACCTTCAGCTTTTCAAACTGACAGAAGATAATTTTGTGGGAAGAACTGTGACAGTGAGTGAATAATATCTTCTGAAAACTGAAAGCAGAATTCTTAGCAACTTGTTAAATCATTATTTGAACTTGGAAATTGCTACTTGGGTAACTTCTTTTAATAATCTGGAAGTAATTTGGTATAGTGAATGTTTAAGGACTTCAATTATCTGCTAAATTTAATGTATTTGAATACTGATTTTAATTTAGAATGTCTGTGTGCTCCTTTGCAGTGTGGTTTCTTTTTGGTTTTAGACTCTCTTTGTATCAGGCCTTGATATATATTTGAAATATAAAACAGACAAGCAGATCATCTGACCTGAATTTCTGCCAGTAGTGCTGCCCTTATTAACTTTGTTAAATATCCATCTTTTAGGTACCTTTGGATGATGACATATATGTCAGCACTGGAAGCAGCACTGGCATAGCTACAGTAAATGTAAGCATGCAACATTTTTAAAAACTTAAACTATCTTTTTTCAGTTATAAACATGGAAGAAGAAACCCAAATTTCTCATAAACTACTCTATTTGTTGCCCTTACCTTTAGACTGAAGTGATGGATGTCATTCTGGCTACATTTTAGATTAAGTACAAGACATTTTTTGCCTTAGGGCTAATGAGAAAGTTGTGAAGTTTCTTCCTTTTCAGTGCAGGTTTTCTCTTCCATAAATCTAAACGGATAAACAATCTGTGCTTATCAATTATCTGCTCAGACAGCTACACAGGGAAGACTCAGTTTAGTGATTAATTCTGGGAAATTGCTTAATTCTCTGTTATTCTGGTTTTTACTCTTAGTTGATTAAACAATGCCCCTGAAAATCTGTTTTCTCGTAATATTTAAAGGGACAATTTTTTGTATGCCTAAATATTAAGCTGTTGCCATGATATATTCTAATCTTTCATAGACTCTTCCAGTACCAAACTTAATATCTGAAATGTACAGGTACTTGTGAACTAGTATTTATATTCATAAAATATCAGCAGTTGTTTGGATAATATTTTTAGCCTTGTAAATATGACCAGCAAGAATGATGTGGTTTTGCTGAAATTCCCCATTCCTTCCTGTGCCAATCATTTGTTTACTTTGCTTTGCATCCATCAGACCCAATCATGCTGCACAGACCTGTCTGTACTGCTGGTTTGTTCTCCCTACTATGAGTCAAATTTTATGCCACTTTTGAGGATTGTTTCCTGCTTCTCTTTTGTCTAATTTATTTATTTGTGCATCTGTAGGTGAGAACAGTATATAATGCCATTGGTACTTCTGAAGAGTCATGTAACTTTGATTTGAAGATTCTTCCAAAGAGACATGATGGTAAAGGCTTAATATGGTTTTAAATATTACTGCTCAGGTCAGTGCAAGCGAGGGAGGGGAAAAAACTTTACTGTGTTTAACAAAGTGTTTCATAAGAATGAAACTGTAATAAATTCTGTCCCTTTCTAAATGCAGCCTTGTTAGCCTTTCTTGAAACTATTGCCTTTTTTGAATTTAAAGAATTATCTTTCATTTACGAAAGATAAAAAAACAAAAGTTATGAAAACTTTCACTCTGTGAAAGTTCTGGATTGCTGCTTCTGAAGGGCTGTAAACTTACTTTGACTCTACTTGCTATAAAAAGGTCACAGAAAAGAAGAAGGGGAACCACTTGGGCGCTTAGAGGCTTGTGCAAAGTAAGTACAGCTGATGGGGTTGTTGGTTGGTTGTGGGTTTTTTTTTCTCTCCTCAGTGACTGATCTAATGCTTTGCATTTAAAGGTTTCATTTAACTAAAGGTTGGTTCTAGATTCCTGGATTTCCTAACATTCAGCACTCATCCTTGCAAAGGTAGAATTCCCAGCTGATATATTAAGGAATTGGAGCAGCACAAAGCAAGTGCACTGTGGGTGTTCACGTGAATTATGAAATTATTCTAAGAATTTTCTAAAGGCTTTCTGGTATTTTGGTTTTTCTTAGTTCATGCTTTACTATTACATTAATATTTATATTTTATATTACATTAACTGACATATTCATAATAAGTTTCTAACTAATTATATTTTGAATTTCTTTTAGGTACCGGCCCAGTGCGAGAGAGCCACGGTCAGGGTCTGCTCATGCTGTGATGGACATAGGTTTGGTCAGTGGATTGGAAGCAAATACAGAAGACTTATCTACTGTAAGCATTAGAGACCTTTTTTCTTAAGTTTTTTTTTAACAGAACTATAGTATTTACTGTTCTTAATTTCTTTCTGTTAGAGCAGTAGTGCAGGTTTATATCATTTTATTCTCAGTGCTTCTAAACACTTCTAATACTTCTGAAAATATTCTACCTAAGTCTAGATTATGGATTTCTGATAGAAACAGAAGGTAGACATCTACTCAGAGTTTGGCATCTGGGCTCCCTCTGTTAACAGAAAGATAAGAGCAGGGAGAGAGTGGTTGTTCCTTGTGTTGGGGTACATCAACCTCTGGAGATGCTGCAGCTTCTACTGTAGACCCAACCCTGTTATACTCACCTAACTAGGAGCTGGCTAAAGTTTTTGAACTGAATATCAAATGTAGTGCTCACGTTCATCCAGTTCCTGTACCCAAACCTGTGAGTTTTAGTTAGAGGCAATCAGATTTAAAAGTTATAGGATTTAAATAAGATACTATATGTGGACTCAAGAAAGATAACTAGCTCTCTAGTTGTTTATTATCTTCATGTAATGAGTAAAAGTGAAATTTTTGTAAGAGAAAACAAAAAAAACACCCAAGTGAGAATATGAGCATCATAAAGGGGCAACCCTAAAATCATGTTTTTTACATCTCAGAATTGTGTTAAAGCTACTTATCACAAAACCTTCAAGGTCATCCAAAAATATTTCACTTTTATAAAAAATTTTTCTCTGTTTTTCTTCCCTACAGCTTGCAAGTGGAGTTGATCAGTTGATAGCAGATTATGAGATAAAAGATGGACATGTTATTCTGCAGATAGACTCTGTATGTTACCCTTTTCATTCCTGTGAGCTCTCCAGAATACTTCTGTTTTCTCTAGAGCTCCTTAATTCATGTGTCTTTCAAACAGGTGCCAGCTAACAATTTTCTCTGTGTTGGGTTCAGAATAAGTGAGCTTTTTCATGTTGGAATGCTAAATCCTGCCACATTCACTGTATATGAGTATCATGCACCAGGTATGTGTTCCATGTCTTCAGATTCATGTTTGTCTTTTAATTCTTTATTCCTCCTTAATATCTACATTTTCTAATCCTTTTTGTTTTAAGCTCGGGTAACTTTGGTCTCACAAAGTTTCAGTGTTGACTTCTTGGACTTTAGCTTTCTGCATGTATTTATTGTTTCTTTTTGGATCTTCTAGATAAAAGGTGCACTATATTTTATAACCCTTATGGAAATGAAAGACTTGTAAGACTGTGTGAAGGAGATGAATGCAAATGCATGGAAGGTAAACTTTTTAAAGATGTTTTCCTATTTCAGTTGGTGGGAAAATGCAGTGTAGTGCTTTGGACAAAACCACAGGTGTTGTCTTCTCTTTCCATTTGAAAGAAAAAAATTTACAGTCCTAACATTGGATTTTTTTCTTTCTTAATGTAGCTGAGTGCAGTAAAATGCAAGAGAGACTGGATCTGT
Source organism: Phaethornis superciliosus (assembly GCA_023637945.1). Lineage (NCBI taxonomy): Eukaryota > Metazoa > Chordata > Aves > Apodiformes > Trochilidae > Phaethornis > Phaethornis superciliosus. The sequence continues at coordinate 8,047,594 of JAJQWJ010000022.1, forward strand.
CAATAACTGCTGATACCAGGAGAGAAGCTGCATGCCAGAATGATATTGCATATGGTAATGCTTGAATTGTTGTTACCTATTTTATGTGCTTCAACTGAAATGTTCACTTGTTTACTGGTAAACAAGATTTTTTTTACTATATTATTTTTACTATATTATACTCTCTATCTATCCCAGGAACAAAGAGTAACAAAGTTTTGTTTGTGTTGTCTGCAGTTTATAAAGTGAACATCTTATCACGTAGTGAAGAAGGTTATTTTGTAAAGTATTCTGCAACTCTAATGGATCTCTACAAAAGAGGTGAGTGTCCTGTTCTTCATCCATTTAACAATTTATTTAGAGTAAAAGCTGTCGCTTGAAACAGCTGACAAAGATCAGCAGTCAAACCTAGTTCTATCCTCACAGTAGGAAGCCATAGTCACAAATAGAGCCTTTAAGAATTTTTTGTGCCCTGAGGGCACTCTTTGTGTGATGCTTTTAAACAGCTTTGGGAGAGGTAGCTGCTCATAGTTCTGTGGAACTGAAGCTGATACTTGTTTTTCCGCTGAGTTTAAGCACCCAACATGTCCTTATTGTTACCATAATATAAAATTATTTAATGTGCATGAAGCTTCTTTACTGTTTGAGTTTAATTTTAAAAATCTTTCCTAGAAACACATTTTATATTATCAGATTTTCCTATCATATAATTAGTGGCAAATAGATCCCCTGGCAAATAGTAGAAAATAGAACATTTTGATGTTTTCTGTCTAATATATGAGTGACTGAAAATTCTCTTTGGGAAATTTTTCCATTTCTTGGCTTTCTACTTCAGGACAGGCTTTTGCTCAAAAAAATAATGAAATAACCTTTGTTAAAAAGAAGACTTGTACAGATGTTGAATTGAGCCCAGGAGAGCAGTATTTGATCATGGGAAAAGAAGCTTTAAAGATAAACATTGGTTACAAATTCAAGTAAGTCACTTACCATCAGATTATGCAGAAATTTAGTCAGTGTGCTGTGAAGTGGCAAGTGTTTGTATGTAATAATTCTCAAGTAATATATAATGGATCTAATTTTTAAAATATTAAACCAGGTGCACAATGTGATTTCAGATAAGTACATCTAAAGGAGGATTATGAACACAAATCTTAGCAGCAAATTATCTTTTTCTCTTGTCTTCTTAGATACCAGTACCCTTTGGACTCTAGCACTTGGATTGAGTGGTGGCCTTCAAATCCAGCATGTACATTTTGTCAGGAGTTTTTAAATACCATGGAAGATTTTGCTGAAGATCTCATCATCAGTGGCTGTTGATTTACTTGGAGAATATTTAAATTAAAAATATATAAATATACATCAAATCTCATCTAAAAAAAATAATCCTCACCAATTCAATAATTTTTTGTCCCAAACAAAACATTCATTAATAGTTCATCCTGAAAAATGATCCTTGCTTGTATTTCATAGCCATGTTCTTATAATGTAGAAATGATCCAAGTGTGATTTCCAAGCTTGGATGGAAGAGTAACAGAGAACCCTACAAAGACATTTGATGTCAGATGTAGTAAACTGGTTTTAAAAACAAATACAGAAAATAGTGTCTTAGGCCTGAATAATACTTAGATGAATATAAGCCTTTCTTCATTTAAAAAAAAAAAAAAAAGGAAAAATAAAATCCTTTCTAAAAACTGATTAGGCACGAGTATTTCTTACTGTGTATGAAGGGATATACACAGCCCTTGAAACACTCCCAGTTTTCCACTGACAGAAACAGCAGAGGGAGCACCAGAACATCATTTCCATATAGGTCCTGTAAATATTTGTATTTTATGTCCCTTTTCCCCCTAAAAAACCAGCAAACTTTATTAATAAGGCATTTTTCAAAAGTTCAGCTACTAAAAATGCTGCACTCATTTCCTAGTGGATGAAAAAAAAAAAGTATTTTCATGGGTAGGGAATTAATTTCATGTCTGAATTTATGTTTTTTTCTTATTATTGATGATATAAATCATCAAAGAAATTCACCTACGGGACAATGATCAACCCATAATCTCTGAGGCTCTTGGACCAGATTTAGGTTTGCCAGAGGTGGTATCATAGCTGTGTCATAAAGTATGGGGCAGAGGATCTGAAGAAGATCTGAAGTTTATGCAGTCCTACAGATAGGCAGGGCTGCAGGCAGCAGTACAACCATCAGGTCAGGGGGCAGGACTCAGTTTAAGAGTTCCATAATTGACCCATTTCTGTCCATGGAGAAATGTGATATTTGAGAACTCATAAGGGGAATAGTAGCCATATGGCTAGTGGCTATTCTGCATTGCAGTGGCCAGCTTATGCTCAGTTCTGGTTGAGGAACTGGAGGTTAAATAGGTCTGAAGAGAGCCTTGCTCTTCTGCTAGTATGGATAATCTTTGCCTGCTGGTATAAAATTGTATTTGAACAGCTTTGTAAATATGTGCAGCTACTTTATATGCTCCCTGTCAAAGAAACTATGTTGTTCCCTGGGTTTTCCTTTTGTACAGGTTTTTTTGATTTCTTGCATTTCCATTCCTGACACTAACTGAAGCTATTTTAATGCTCTGTTCCTAAATAATATGTGTGCCATTCGTTATTTTTATTTTAAAACACTGTAGACTGAATCAGTGTCTGCTGTGACTTAGGTAAGATTTGCAACAAATGTTACTCTGGCATTTCATGACTGAATTTGACAGTTAGAAAGCTTTCCTTGCCTCCAGGAAAGTGGTGGGTGAAGGGCCAGATTTTCTTCTCACAGCTCCTGGCACAAATCAGCTTAGTTCCCAGTAAAACTGAGAGGAGGGTTTAACACTAAGTACAGTTGCACGCATTTTTATTTATATTGAATACTTGCCCAAAAGCAGCACATCCAAGAACTTTGAAATGACTGTTTTCCTTCTCTCTTAGGAGTATCCTTGATCCAGAGTGTTTCATTTGTGGAAAGAAGATAGCCACAGATGATGCAACTTTTAATTTTGGCTCTGTGAGTATTTTTATTTTTTTTTTTAATCCTCCAAACTTTCCTAGGAAGCATAAGAAGATAGCACTGTTTTCCAAAATAACTGGTTATAAACTCAAATTGCAGAGAAAAGTACACTGAAATGCTCAGTGAGGTTGCCTAGGCAGTCTACCTGGAGACACTTCCATTTCTGAGCTGTAAAATATTGTTGTGAGGGTGTCTATTATGAGACCTAATAATCTCTCAAGAGTGATACATATTCTCAGACACTCCCATTTCTCACATCTGATTATAAATGCAGAGATACTGACTCAACTATCCCTGCTAAGGTAAAACCTGAAGATTTCTCTAAAGCACAATAATGTCATTGTTTGACAAATCCAATTAAATTCAGGTATCACAGCCATTGTGGAGGTGTAGGAAGATTTACCTTCCTTCTGTGGCACAGCATGACTTTCATATGAAAATCATGTGGGGGAGAGGTGTATCTATGTTTTCATGTTTCCCATGTGCTGATTGTGTTTGTAGATTTCCATCAGATCTAGTAAGAAAAAATGGAAATTACATGGGATTGATTTTAATGCCATGCTAGCCTTAGTGAGTTGTAGTTGGAGAGTTCAGAAGTACTAAGCAACTCACAGGATTAATCCCAGCAAAAGTGGAAATTCTTGGAATAACCACTGCTTAAATGACTCATCTATATGATGAAATGCAAATTATTTCAAAACGTTCTGTACTTCCATGCTTACTGGGGATTCTGAACATCAGAAAGGTCCTTTTATATTTTAATTGTACACAGGGGTTTTCAGTTCCTTGGTTGTTTATGTACGTGGTGTGCGAGTCTTCAAATGTTCCAGACTTTGAATCACCAGCTAATAGCTTTAGTGGTTCCAGAAAAACATACATTTCACTGCTACACTTTTGTAGTCTACCCAAAGCCAGGCAGCCTCTCTGTGTGGGATTACTGGGCTGCCTACAAATTTTAATGCCCTTGCCCAGAAAGCTGTGTGCTTCAGTCCAAACCTATTCTCCCATCTCCTAGGATAGAGATGACTGGCCTTGTCTGGCAAGATGCCAAGGGTCATGTATAAACAGGAGTTTTATTCTCATTTATTGACAGAATAGCACATCATAGTCAACCTAACTCCCCCACTGAACTTCAGAGCTGCTCCTGGTGATACACACAGACAGCCTCTGAAAACAGGACCCACTAAAGTCAATTAATTTGCTCATTATACTTTTTATTCCTTTTTAATATAGTTCCCAAATCAGCCTTTGAATAAGAAAATTCACCAAATGCTGTTCTAATGCAGTTCTCCCTGGATACTCTTGGCAGATACGTGACCTGAATGGGCTGAATTCCTGAGATAACAATTCTAAGGGTTAATACTATGTCAGCCTTTTAGTACTTCTAAAAACTACATATTTCTGCAAATATGTTGTAGAATTCTCTAATTACCTGTATTTCCCTGATTTTTAGCTAGCTTAGTGACACAAAGGGAACAGATTTCTCTCTTCACTTCATTGCAACCAGAAATTAATCTAATTGATCCAAGCTAGTAAGTGAGCTGAATAGACCAAATTCCACCCTATTATGCACAGTGACAGATGAAACTCCTGCTCTTTTGGTCTGGTCCTGAAAGCTGCTCTGCTGCACTTAACAACTGTGACTAATTTAGGAAGGAAGCCAAAGGGTGCCATTCTCTGGCCACTGCTTTACAAGCAGGGCAGAAATGATTTTGTGTGTATAATCTTTCAAGATATGCCACAAGCTCTAAGTAGCCTTAGCCAGGCAGGTGCTCTGCCAAAAATGTTTTTGAATTATGAATACCCCACAATTTCAGAAGCTAAATCCCTGCAGCAGGTTAATACTCTTGCTCTTTAATACTTCAATACCTTTAAGTGACTGTCATAATTCCTTCTTGGCTCACATGAAAACATCATATTAAATGCTAGGTGAAAGAAAAAATTGACTACATGACCTAGTAGGATGAAAGTGCAAGTTAGCACATAATTTTTATTTTGTTACTTTGGTACACTCCAAATGTTAAATTATCTGGAAGAGGAGAAATGTTCACTTCATCACATTGAGCTGTTTGTTTAGTGTATTTGGGCAATGCAAAGCCAGAATATCACACTGAAATTATCTTCTATCTTTGTATAGCAGTGAAAATGTTCACTGTGGGCACAGTCAGCCTGTCTTCCAAGTCAGCAGGTGGGGTCCTGCATTGGGCAGAGCAATACCAAATCATAGAATTGAATCCTTAATAGGATTTATTTCAAGTTCAAAAATCTTTTTTTCATTAATAATCTCAACCTCCCATGCCCACAAACAGAGAGTTGTGGAATCTCCTGTCAGAGGTGAGAGGATTCCTTTCTACTAGGGATGTTGGAGAGATGAGTGAAAACATAAATCCTTTTTTCCTTTTGAGTGAATATTATTTTGCCACAAAAAACACAAACCAAAACCAAAACAAAACGACCTCTCTCTCTGAGAGATGCCAATTTGGTGCTCATCCATCATGGGTTGTCTCACTTGACCTTACCTACAGAGGCTTCTTTTCAGTCTATGTACATGTTAAGGTTGTGAATGTCTCCTAGCAAAATGTGTTCTTAATCTCCTGTGAATTCTTACATCAGAAAACATTGGAATTTGGCATGGCCATCAGTTATTTTCCAGTTAAAAAACCACCTTATAGGAGCTACATATGCTTTTAATTTTTAAGATCTTTAATAATGTTTTCACCTCTAATTAGGAGAAATGTCTGGGTTTGGCTCTTTCATTCTCCAGGGAACTATGAGATTGGTTATGTTTATTGCTGGGTCATTCAAAATTCCATTCCTTGTGTTAAATTTTGCTTTTCAAGTTCTGAATGAACTTGGAATTTGGATACACGTTTGATCAGCAACTGATTTCCTGGAAAATACTGAGCTGAATTAAACACTGCATCTGTTCTAAAAAGAACATTTAAGTTTAGAGTGTAATAGCAGAAAAATCTTGAGTTACAACTGTTATATTCATCCCTTTTCTATCCCTGGAAATATTTGTGACACACATCACAGCAAGAAATCATAAAATGCACATTACTCCTGAGGTACCATGGTTCAAGCTGTATTTTATTTATTTGCTATTTGACAACTAAAATGGCAATTTCTTTTGCAAACAAAAGGTTATATTTGATACATATATTTGAATCAGCTGAGTTATTAAATAATAATACAAAATTGGATTTGAGATTGGAAAACCGGTTTTCTTTTAAGGACAACAGGCCCACTGGAGCCAGTTAAAAGTACTCCAAAAGAAACAGAGAGAGGCTCAGAGCCTGGGTTTTTGGTACACTGCAAGCTGGTTTCAAGGAGCTCTGTCATGGACTTGTATTGGCAAATTTGGCTTTACAGGAGTAACCTCAGCAGTGCATTCTTTCCACAGGCTGTGATCTGTTCCCTGCAGTTTACACTGTGAGGCCACAGAGCACATCCTCAGCTAATTCAGATTGGTGCTGTTGCAATTGTTTTGGAGGAGCTCTACTTCTTGTACTTGATACCTAGATCTGTAGATAGAGTATTTCTTGTGCTTAACTGCAAAAAGCAAATATGCAAATTTCTTTCCAAAGTGAAAATATTTTATAAATATCTCACGTGCACACACGAGGAGATTCACATTTCACTCTGTCAGTTTATACCTACTGAAATGTCATTTACAATATATAGACATAAACACTAATTTTGATGACAGATGATCTGCTAAGATTAGCTAAACTTCTGTTCTGGTCAGGAATCTCAGAACCAAGTTAGGATCAAAAACTTCCATGGAAATGTAAGGGGTCAAATTGATCTGTGATGTAATTCAACAGGATTCCATAGACTGATCCTAGAAATCTAAATTCATAAATTCAAAGCAAATTCTTAGAAAGCCACCTCCCACCTATTCCCTGTCTTATCTGGGGTGATCCTGGCAAAGGGCAGCCCAGCCCAGAAACACTTCCCAGAGACCTTCCTGACAGTCCCTGGACATTGAAGCAAAGTATTAATTATAAGAAAAAGTGTTAGATGGGATTTTAGATGAACAGATTATTTAAATGCTGAATTTCCTTCCTGTGTGTATCTTGCCAGAAAGAGAATAAAGCCTTAGCTTGTGAAAAAATGTCACAGTTTTGACTTGTTGCACTATGAATCCAATCTGATTTCTTCCAGGGTGCCTCATTGTTACTGAACCTGAACAGATGGGAGCATTCATTTCCTAAGCACTTTGTGCCCCATTCACTTGCTTTGGAGTTTCAACATCCAGTTTGTGATGCAGATGTTCAAAATGGAGCTACAAGGTTTGTTTTCTTGGCTGAAATCCAAGGATGCTGCTGGGAACTTGTATGTGTTGATTTGCTTTTGGAGTCCCATCACTGGCAAGGCTGCCAAGATACTTGTGAGAAGACTGTTTTCAGGAATTTAAACACCAAGTCTGCTGCCCCTATTCAGAATATAGACCTGTCTTTCTCTGTGCCTAGTTTCCCCTCAGTTCCACTTTTTCAATCAGGCTTCTCCTATCTTTAAAAAACATTTTTCTTTATCCTTCAAAACATTTTTGTGAACACTTGGGAGTTCTCTTTTTCTAGCAATGTTGTGGTGGGACCTTTGGTGGTCTTTCTAGGATCATTTTCCTCTTGTGAAACCTTGGGTAATACTTGGAATTTCTGTGATCCCTGGATTTCTTGCCCATAATGTCCAGGCACAAATAGGCATTATCAGTTGTGGTGTAGAAGTTTCTTAGGTTTATGAACCATACTGAAAAATGCTATTGGAAAGATGAGCCCAGTGCTCATCACTTTGCAGCAACACTGAGATTTATGGTCTCAGTGAAAGAGAGATGCAAGTTAGTGCATGGTCAGCCTCTTGCTGTTTCTATAACATATAAAGAGATCATCTTCTAAACATCTTTTTGCTCTTATTACCACATGATTAACTTTTGAAAGGGTTAGAGGACATTTATCATAACCTTTACTCTCCCTTCAGTTCTTGTCGTTAATGAAAATTAACAAAGCCATTGTTGTTTCCTTTCTCTGTTTTCACTCCTTAGTCCTGCTCTAATATACTGAGTTTTCTGGTAATAGAATAGGCTTCTATAGCACACTGTCAGTGATCTGACTATTGATAGAATATCTATATTTTGCCAGTTGCTTTATAGTCAAAATATGTTGAATTTTAATTTATTTTTTTCATGTTACATCCAGAGCATTGGAAAAGTGTTTTGGCAAGCTTCCTGATGGGCACAGCTCCCATTCCCAGAGTTCTTTCCAAAGCATTAAGAATGGAAATAAGCAGCTAAGAATTTTCCAGTTTAGATCAGGCTCTGTGTATGCTAAGAGAAACAGAAGCATAACCACAATTACCAGAACAAGCCCTTAATGTAGAAAAAGCTGCAGCAAAAAGCAGCTCTCAGTCTGGTGAAACTGTCCTAAACTGATCCATGCTTCATGACTCTGTACCCCATGTTTGTCCTGGTGGGAAGACATAGTGACCTGGACAGACAAACCACCAAGAAGCTGCTTAATGTCAAGATCTGCCTAGTTAGATTGTCTAAAATCAGGGGCAGGCTCAGTAATCTCTTAATAATGTTTTATTCTGAAGCAATATTGCTTGTAGAAAACTCTCAAGGCCACCATAACAGAGAAACATTCTTCAGGGTGATTCCTGGGCTTGTATTGTAGAAACCACTTTAGCGAGTCACTGAAATAAGATAAATTTTGTGTAGTGTCCATTTTATGGGTGCTTTTTCTCTGACAAATGCTGAAGTGGTGCTCCAGATCATCTATTGTTTGAGAAGAAAAAATACTGGGAAGCTGAGGAGAAAACTATGTTAAAAATAATATGACCTGGAAAAATATTGAGGGCGGAATGAGGATAAAGAAAGGAAAAAATTGAATCCTGATGTCTCTTTGAGGATTACAGTCCAACTCTTATGGAAGATAGTGGGAAACTTGCCATCTCCTGTAATGTGAGCTGAGCTGGCTCCTCAGGATATCTCCATAACACAGCAGAGCTACAACTGGCAGTAGGCACAGGCAGATAGAGAAAAAACTTTTAAAGAAGATTTTATTGCAGACCAGGGATTGCACTGTGGCAAAGCTGTCAAGTTTGCTGAGGATAACAATGTATCATAGATCCTGATTGTTCATGCCTGTTGGGACTTGAAATCTGGAAGATGAATTGATGAGATCACACAGCTACTCTGTTGCACTCCTAATTTGTGGGAAGGTTAAGTCAGAAAAGAAGTAATAACACAGAAGTTAAAGAACTACTTAATATCTGAGCTATGAACAGACAGGAATCTTGACTTGGAGCACTCAGCTCTAGTTCCTAGAAGTACTGCATCTCATGGGGACTGGATCTTCTTTTACTAGCAAGTTTTCCTTTGTTTATTTTACCAGTTTTTCAGGGATTCCTAGAACATGTGCACATTTCCAGATAATTTGTACTAACTGAAATTTATGCTTTTCATAGAATGAGGCATCTCTCTGAAATGAGGATATCAGCCCTGGAAATACTATTTGCACTCTGACTACAATCTTTAAAACACTTTAACATCTGAGCCTAAATTACATCTCTAATCCTACTAAGAAATCTGTTCCATTAAAAATCTCAATCCCTCGGACTATTTTGAAAAGGAGATAATACTAAAATTAAATATTCCTTAAGAGCTTTTTTCCTTGGATGTGAAAAAATTCTTATTCATCTTAAGGAGTACCACAGTGCCCTGCAGTGCTATGCATTGGTGGAATGGCTCCTACAGTAAAGCTGAGCTTCAAATTTTAATCTCTCTCCGAGTCACATCCTGTTTTCAGTTAACTGATCTCATATAGGGGAAATTTACCAGAGGAAATATCTCTAGCTTGGAAAGTACCAAAAACTTGCTGTTAGTTTCTTTGTGTCATTCAGCACTTTTTAAGACAGAGGTGTCATACTTCTGAGGAGTCTCAAGGCAAAAGCTAAGGATGTAGATCACTCTGCATCCCAAACCAGAACTGACCCCTGGGTGTAACACTGAGCTTTCTGAGATTACCTTACACCTCTGAAAGCTTAAAAATGCTACATCCAGGAATATTTTAAAAACTTTTTCAGCAACTAACTCATATCCTGGAAGAAACTGCTTATGCCAGATTACCTTGCCATGACTTTTAACAACCCTAATGATAAAGCAATGAAAGCAAGGGTTTCAGGCTGGAAAACCCAATAAGACAGTATCACACATTCCCATAGGCTTTTTCCTTTAGTTAATCCATGGCTCTGATGACTCTGCACTTAGAACATCTACAAAGACATTTACAGCAGAGAGAAGGAAGTGGAAATGAAGGGACATTACATCTGGTTCTGCAAGTATTGGTAGGGAAAGTCTTCCCACTCACAGAGGTGGATTTTGGCACTCAAACTGGAAGCCTTAAAAAGAACTTCAATAAAACTAACAATTTTCTTCTCCCACAATTTCATTATCAGATCTTCTTAACATCCTGGCTCTTAAAAAAGGTTGCAGATGCAGGTGCCATGGCTGTGTGTGATCAGATAGCTGCATCCCCACCCTGCTCAGTCATTTTCTTGTTCTCTGTTTCTTGCTGAGCTGCAGCTTCTTTCTGACCCAGTCCCAGGCACTGGGGTTGTGGCATGTGACTTCACGGGGAGGTTTGTCATATGAGCCTTATTCTAATAGTGAAACTTGTCTTTGGAGGAATCCTTCCTGCACTGCGAGCATCTTAAAAGGATTTGCATGAATTACTTCACATTGCGTTGTGTTATTATCTGCATTGGTGAGCAGCCGGAGGCCAAGGCTGGCCCTAACATTCTGTGACTCCATGAGGTTTCCCAGCCGAGCTCAGAGGGAAATTCAATCCTCCTTCTCCCTCCCCGGGCAGGCAGAGGTGTGCAGAGGGTGTTGGGCACTGGCAGGAGGTTCTGACCCAGTTACAGGGCCCGGCTCACCGTGTCCTCCAGAGATCACGGCACCGGCCCGAGGAGCCTGCTCCTCAAACATGCTCCGTTTCACCTCTCCTGGGGGGAATCCTTTCCCTCGGGCCTTTCCTAAGTCACTTCCCCAGCCCTGTCTCGGGGTTCGGTTCCCGGAGCCGTGCTGCTCTCCCTGGGTTTGGGTTTGGGTTTGGGAAGGGCCTCTCCCTCCCGGCCCCGCAGCTGCGTTTCGGCTCTCCCGCTCCTCCCGGCCTGAGCGAGGCAGCAGCCGCCTCCCGAATCCAGCCCAGCCGCCCGCCTGCATTTCCTCTCTCTGCGGTACGGGCGGTCCGAAAAGCACCGGGCACGGCGGCGGCACCGGCACCGGAACCGGCACCGCCCCCCCGGCCCCGCTCATCCGCCGCCCTCCCGCTCCTTCCCGGCACTGCCGGGGCCGTCTGCGGGGCTCAGGTAAGGGGAGCGGGAGGGAAAGCGAGCCCCGCGGCCTGGGAGCCTCCCGGTCACCACCCGGGGGTCCCCAAGGGGAGCGGGGATCCTGCCCTGGGGGTCCCCAAGGGGAGCGGGGATCCTGCCCTGGGGGTCCCCAAGGGGAGCGGGGGTCCTGCCCTGGGGGTCCCCAAGGGGAGCGGGGATCCTGCCCCGGGGGTCCCCAAGGGGAGCGGGGGTCCTGCCCCGGGGGTCCCGCCCGCCCTCGATGCTGCTGCCTCTCCTCAGGGCCGCGCTGGGGATGCGGATGGGGTCTGGCAGCCCTCCCGGCCCCATCACCGGGGGTTATCGGGGTAGAAGACCCGCGGGGCTGAGCTTCAACCCCCCCCTCCCTTCTCCTCCTCCTCCTCCCCCAGAACCACGGGCAGAACCCGGTGCGTCTGTGCCCCGGCATCCTCTGGTACCGAGCCGCGGTGCCTCCATCAACCCGGGAGAGCAGGTTTGGTGTCCCCGGGTTTAACTGATGGCTCTTGGCAGGCTGGGCAGGCCCTGTGTTTGTTGCTGAACTGCCTGTCAAATGCCGGGAGAGACCAAGGGAATTACCGAAGCCAGGCCGCAGAAAACGCTGTTGGGTTGCATTTCTAAAAATACTCAATTGCACAGCTCCTGCTACCCAAAAGCAGTGCCAAACGTGTACAGCACCTGGGGGTGTGCAGAGCATTAGTGTTCAGCTATTTGTGGACCTGAGATTTCCTTTTTCATTTCACCACTAGTTTTATGGGCTCAGGGGAGTCCCATCGGTTGCTCAGGTTCTGCAAGTATGAAATGTAACTGTGAATTTTGGCTGCTGGGAAATGAAGGTGGTTGGGGATTTACTTTATGGGAAATAATTCTGTGTGGTGTGGACTGATGGGATTGCAGCTCTGAGATAATGGCAGTATTTATTTCTTCTTTCTACAAGCTGGAAAAAAAAAAAAAACCTGGAAAGAAAGCCCCAAACCTTCATTTTAGTATATTGTCCATTTTCATGTTGTGTTTGAGGGAAATTTTAAATGTGTACAGTAATTTCCTGCTGGTACCTAGTCAAACCCCACTGTGACATTTAGTCACAGTGTCAGCTACAGGCTCAGTTAAGCAGATGACTTCACTGCTGCACAGGTTTGGAGCTGCTCGTGGCCTCTGATACTTGTTATATTCTCTCACATCAGTGAGTGTGTGTCTGCTTGCTTAAGCACCTATATTTTTCTTTCTCTTTGACAGTAGTTTACTTCAGATGGCTGAGAAAACAACCAGAGACCCCAAAGATGTCCCCAGCTCTTCTCCTGGTGAAAATGAATTTCCTTTTGGATATCCCACTAACATTTGTGAAGATGTTCCTGATCAGAAGTACCTGTGCAGCAACTGTAATAACGTTCTGAAGAAAGCCCTGCAGACACTCTGTGGACACAGATACTGCTCAGCCTGCCTCTCCTGGATTGTGAGGTGGGTCTTTGCTATGAAGAGTCCTCCTGGGTGGTACTAGTGAGCTGGTTTGTGTGCCAGTTCCTGCAGTCCCAGCTCTGGTCACAGTGTGGGACACCTGAAAAGCTGAGCCAGTACACTGGCCACTTGTGATTTGAGGATTGATGTGTAATAATGCAAAAATGTGTTTAAACTCATATATTTGACCAATTTACATAAATAATACAAATTGCTGTCAATCTAGACCTGTAATGAAGCAACATAAATCATAATTTCAGAAAACTCTCATCAGAATGTAGCTGGAATTATTGTATCTTCCCACTGGAGTCTTAGGGCACAAATGGCTCAGATCAGCTAGTTAGTACAGTTTGGAATCAGTTATGCTCTGGTTGGATGGTTGCTTTTCTGGTGACCTTCTTGGTCTGGGTTAGTTCATTATTTGCCTGAATGATAAACAGCACTAGCAGTTCTGCAGTACACCAGCTGACTGTTATATTCTTCTTCTCTCCTTTTGCCAGGAACAATAAAAATGCAATTTGCCAGAAATGTAAAGAGGAAGACCCCAGCACTTCAAATGAGGGAAGCCTGCTGGCACAAGAAAGAGTAAGTTGTAGTTCACAGTTTATTAATTTATTATTAACCATTATCTGGGCTGCTCTATTGTCATCACTGGACTACAGTTTAGGAGGGAACAGCTTCACCAGATTTACAGGTGGAGCATCCCTAAGAAAAAAACCTAGAGTGTCTGCTAGTCAGAAAGTATTTTTACAGCTATGGTACCTGCAGAAAATAGTGGAAAACAGAACTGAACATAGTAATTGATAAAAGCTGTGCACTGGCAAATGTTTCGTCTGTAACTGAGCTCTACAGATCTCTTCTTGTACAATTCTTCATAGTGAATGTAAAAAAAATCTACATAGTGCAAAAAAACCCCACTGACATATGGTTTGCATTCCTTTAGTGCATAGTGCCACACTAAATGGAAACAGCCCTGGTCTGAGAAATGCACTCTCACTGCAGAACAGTCAGCGTCCTCCCTGCAGCACGTTTAGGAGGTGTTAATGACCCTGGTAATGAAATGTATTCATTAGGAGTGGCACGTGGTGGCACCCTGTAGTTAGGGTCCTGTCAGCACATTCATGGCATGTGATGTATTTCAGGCTTCTGTGAAAAGAAACTTAAAATAATAGATGTAGTTAGCTAGGCATAGTTTCAGTAAATTTATATCACAACAAATAGCTTATTTTTGAACCATAAGAAATAAATTATTTAAAAATTATTTGGGGGGCTTCTATTACACCAAGATTAACTTACTGGATTAGAGAGTCTTATGGCAGTACAATATATTTAAAAAATAAAAGATTTTTCACAATCTGAAATTTTGATGCAGTCATCTTATTCCTATGTAAAAAATGCATGCTGGAGTACTTTCTGACCAGTGTTTTTTGTTTTGTTTGTTTGTTCTGTGTTTATTTTCAAGGCGTTTGGTGATGCTGCCATTAACAAAGAGATTTCTGACCTCAAAGTACACTGTGTGACCCCTGGATGCAGTTGGTCTGGTATAATGAAAAATTTTGAAGTATGTTTAAACACAGTTAATTTAAATTAACTTAAATGGAGACAAAAGACAATGAAACTAAGTTCTCAGCAAAAACAAAGTAATGCAGCTTCATTAGAATCAGTGAAGGCATCATTATTTATATCAACAGAGTATCTAAAAACATGCCATGAACTTTAGTAGGGCTTTGACCAAATGCAGAACATCCAGATTTATTGTGAAATTAATGCTGCACAAATTTATATCAAATGTGATTTTTTTTCCCCAGTGAATTTATTTATTATTTAAATGCAATGATGGTACTAGCAGTTTTCCACAGACCAGACTACCTCAGTCTCCAGAACAATACTCTTAGTATGTTCTTATAAGAGAAATAATTTCCTCCTGTATAAATTACTCCTATTGATTAATTAAGCTCATAATTCTTTGCAGACTCATGTGAAATGGCCCTAGTGAAATATTTAAATTGATAAGATTTGTGAATCTGCCACGCAAAATAGAATAATGAAAAAATGCAGATAATTCTGATACTAAAGCAGCTCTATTTTGGTCCTCTGGTGTAGGAACAGATGGTCTTTCTGCATGCATCACAGGGAGTCTGCTGTGCACCTTGTATGACTGTATCAGCCAAGCATCTGAAGTACTGCTGACTTTTTTGTTTTTGCTAGTTTTGCACAAGTTTTCTATTTAAGTATATTCCTCTTTAAGGAAAAAAATCTACCCGGTTTGCTTAGCTACACAGTTATGAGAACTGGAGCCCCTCTCAGCATGAATATGTGGCAAAATTGATTTGAGGGTTGGGCGTGTGATTGGAATTGGCATTTCTGAGCCTGTTCTGGGGAGGAAAGCCATCTCCCTTTGCAGACAAAATCAGTTGTGACACAGTGCCTACAGAAGCTTCAGTAAAAGAGGTCAGAGTAAATAGTTGTTATTGAAATACCATATTTTTAAGAATCTTAGTATAGACCTGTTGGATGTAGCTATGAAAGAAGTAGTGCTGATATTTTTCCATGTTGAGATAAGAGGATTTAAATTGTGAAAAGGAAAAGTTTAAAAAGTTAATATGGAGAAAGTTTGTGTCCTAATTGTTGCATAGAGGATGTCAGACATCTATTCCTTTATGCTTTGCAGAGATATCAGCAGACTAACCACATTCATTGTACCAGCCTCAAAAAAAAAAAACAAACCAAAAACCAGCCCAACAACAAAACCCCCCCAAGCAAATAAAAACACAGGCTAAAAATTTGTGATCTTTTAAAACTAAAAAAAAATCTGGGTCAAGGAGATTGTTATTTTCAAACAAAAGCACTAGAGAGGCACAGTTAAAGGAAGACCTTGTGTTTGAATTTATCAAAAAGTATTGGGTTTTTTTGAAATTAGGAATAAACAAAAAAAACCCCATAAAATTGGTGAATTTTTCACCAGTAATCTCAGTAACATCATGAAGCAGGACTTTACCCAATCTTAGAAGGAATGTAAAGCAAAGATGTAGGCTGGCAGAATTGAAACTCTTTACAGATAAATGTGTATCTGCAGTTTACGTTTTGGTTTATAACTTTTTACTTCCAGGAGCATCAGAGTTTATGTGAATATGCTTTAATCCCTTGTCACACTGGTTGTGGACACATGGTGATGAGAATGAAACTTGCAGATCATTTGGAAAATGGATGTGTGAATAATGTGATCATGTGTCAGAAGTGTAAGCAGAGCTTATCCAGCAGTGAATACCAAGTAAGAGCATTTCTGTGTTTCAGATGAGGGCTTGGATATTCCATCATGACCTTTTTCATCCTGATTTCCTGAATGCTATTGCACTTGGAGGATATTTAATTTTTCCTCAGTTTGCAATTTTTTCCATGCATGTGTTGGAGGGGAAAGTGAGCTGTATTTGATAATCTGCTGAGAAAGAAATATCTGTGTGCTCATTCAGGGCTTGGACAGCCCATGTTTTAGCTCCTGTCTGAAATCATGTGTCCCAGCATGAGGTAGGTATGATTCAGGAGAACATAAATGGTGACAGGGAAGAGATACTGAAAGTGGATGGAGTATTAATCAAACCAAAACTACTCACAGATTTGTGGGGCACAGAAGGAGGAAGCAGTGTATGAGGCAAATGAAAAGTGATAGAAAATTATCTGTTCTTACATGAAGAGCTTGCTGAAGATACACTTCACAGACTCACACTGAAAGTGCATCCATCATCTGCTTAGGACATTCTGTCATTAAAAACTCATGGAACAAAGCAATAGCAGCACAAACAAGAGATGTTCCACTCCTGCTGAGACTGCTGTGTATGTTTCCATTTGAAAGCTCATCCCAGCCCCACCTAGCTTTGGACCCTGTGGGCTCTATTATCACCCAAAATGTTGGGCAACACTCTTTCGGGTGAAGCATAATTAATATTGATCCCTTCAGGTGATCTAAGGAGAGTAATTGGCAGCCTTAGAATTCTTCCCTGGAGTGGAGAAAAGCCATAATAAGACTTAGGTGGTAGGAGGGTTGTTGTGAGTATCTCAAGAATGTTGCCTGGAGTGGGAGTGGAGAGCTTTGGTGTCAGAGCTGTCACTAATGTGTGTCTGTCCAAACACTGGACTGTGAGATTGACTTAACATGGGAATAACAGTCTCTCTGGGGTAACAATAAGGCTCTTTTTCTGCCATGTGCTTCTTGGGAAGCTTTTGCATGTGTTGTCCATACCCGAGTAACTCCACAGAGAAAAAAGAATACCTGGACCCAGGCACATTTAACAGAGCTGAATCCAGTGTATGTTTCAGAGAGACCGTAAGTACCAGAAGGTGGCAACACTTAATCCCTTTCAGCCTCCTGTAAGTGCAGTAGGCAGGCTGGAGGAGGAAACCTGAGCTCTGTGTGTTCCTTGAGCACCTTTCTCTTTTCAGAGGTCTGCAATACCGCAGATCCGCCTCACCAGGATTCATTTTCCTGCAAGGAAGAACTGTTTCTCTCCCACTCATTCTGATTAGCTATCATCTAATTGACTTTTTGGTTAGGAAACCTTGGCAACCAAGCAGGGATTGGCCTTCAGGCGTTGATTTTTTTTTTCTCTGCCTGCTTTAGTTAGTATTTGTAAAATTGTGATTTTGCTGGTTACATGATCTGCTTTACAGGATCTCAGGTTGGAACTAGATGATCTTTAAGGTCTCTTCCAACCCTAACCATTCTATGAAAGCAGGAAACTTACTGTAACCTTTTTTTTCCATACCACAGAATTTATTGTAAAAAGCCTTCCAAATCCCCAAGTTTCTGTAACATGGGAATAGCGTTCCCAAGTGCAAGCTTTGTTTCAAAGACTTCTGAATAAAGACATTCAATCATTTTAATAATTTGCTGAATTCTTTCCTCTGTTTTAATGTCAGGAACACTCATGTGAAGGCAATCTAGGTAAGGAACAAAACCGTGTGCAAACAGAAACATCATCGAAGGAAAAGGTAGGAAAAAGATGTGAATACAAGATTTTTTTCAGTTCATAAAAGGTACCACTTGTTCATTTAGATTAAATGAACATCTGAGGACATCCTCAGGTATACCTGGGTGCTTTTTGTAGCCCTGTCTACCTTCCACATCCCTGATCCCACAATAACTTTATAATATCTTCTTGATTAATCTTACAAAAATGGGGAAATGTTTGTTTCTAATTTTTACTAGGGGATCACTGTGGCTTGCTAAATTATTTTACACCACTGTTGGGTCTGATAGATGGACACTTAATTGCCAGACTCTGCAAGAAACTTGGAATCAACAACACTCTTGAATTTTCAAAGTTGGTTGGATACTGTAGACTGTGTTAACGCCTTGACTTGACTTAACCTGATTTATAGCTCCTGGGTGGCCTGGTAAATAAAAGATTCCCTTTCAATTGGTACTTGATTTTTTTTTCTTTTTTCTTTTTTTTTTTTTTTTTTTGTTTTGTTTTGGTTTTTTGTTTTGTTTTGTTTTTGTTTTTTTGTTTTTTGTTGTTGTTTTGTGGGTTTTTTGTTTGTTTCTTCTTTGTTTTTTTTTTGTTTGTTTTTTTTGTGTGTTGTTTTGTTTGTTTGTTTGTTTCCCAACAGAGCTGCTCTATACCCTCAATCAAAAAGAATGGATGTCGTTTTTCTGAAGTTGGCTGTTCATTTAGGGTGAGTGAAAGGGCTGCCTTCAGGAAGGTTCCAAATGGTGTACAACTCAGCACTGTGCCTTTGCCCAAACCAGCCACTGTGTTCAAGCTAGTAGGCCTGGATTTAAATACATCTTTAAGAAAAGAAAGTCTGCCCACTTTTAGTAGACCAGTAGAGGTGATGTTGGAACTGCCAGTCTGTGGAAGGTGCCTGTGATATTCTGTATCCTCTACTGTGCATTCACTTCAGATAAAAACATGTTTATTACAATTCTGCTGGTTTATCAGATATGCTGCTCTACTCTGTTTTGGATATTCCCTTCAGGGTAATGCCTCTTAAAGCAGTAAGGAGTCTCTTTTATATTTTAGTTGGCATCTATTGCCTTGTCTCACCTTCCATGCACAACCAATTAAATAATGGTTTACTTGAGAATCTTGTTGGGACTATGCCTGTTTGATACAGAAATTGTAGACAACTGTTTTGTTTCTATATAGCCTGTGTACACATGTGAACACATAGCCTAAACTCATCACCTGTATCTTCTCTCTCCCCAGAAGTTGAAGGGAACATCACTTCATTTGGCCCCAGGCCAGTCATAGTCATTGTACAGAGAGTGTATTGACAGTGACTTCTTCTTACAGGGAAGCAAAGAGAAGATGAAGGAGCATGAGAAAACTGCAGTTGGGGCCCACATGCTGCTTTTGCTGCAGCACATAAAGCAAATGAAGGAAAGCTTGTGCACTGCTGCCAAAGCTGCAAAGGGTTTCACCCCACAGCCAGAGCTGAATGTGAATGGTGCAGGGAAAAGCATTTCTGATCTGCAGATCCCAGGGGGGCTGGAAATCACTGGGGATCTGGAAGTTGACTGTTTGCCTGGATCTTTGGTTTCTGAAGATGAATCTGTTCTGCAACAACTTGTGAGGGAGAAAGTGATTTCGGAGCTAGAAAATAAGCTGCACGTGTTTGAGAATATTGTGGCTGTGCTCAATAAAGAGGTGGAGACCTCTAACTTGGAAATCACAGCCTTTCGGAGACAGAGTGAACTTGATCAAAATATAATACGAGGCCTTGAGCTGAAGGTAAATAGTTATGATAAGCATTGTCTCTCTGCTTGTTCTGTAGATTACACCACCTCTTACTGACAAATGTAAATATTTGTTGAGATCAGGACAGGGATGGGCACAGGAATTTGAGCTGTGAAGTGTTAAGTTCTGGACACATCTAAAAGATCCTTTTGGTGATTTGGATAAATTTGGTGATTTGGATAAATTTAAAATTGGGCAACTCTGGTACCTGTTATCTAAATCTGTGTTCATGTACCTGGATATTCCTGGGAATTTTGAATGTTCAGAATTTGCCATCATCAGACTGTGAGCAAGCAAGACAGGTTTTGATTGATTGATTGATTGATTGATTTCAGGCATTATGCCTGGAAGACCAGCCATCTTTCCAGTTGTTTGCCTTATGTGTTCACACATATCTGTCCCTTAAAAAGAAATCAAAGGGAGCCCTCCAGAATATGAGGACTCCAGAACCATTCTGCTGCTTCTACAGCACAACAGCCTGGAGAGGAGAGTTGAGTGAGAACTGATTTATTTTTTCTAGATTGCAGAGTTGCACCGGTGCCTGACACAGAAGGATGCAGGCCTGAGCAGCCTCCACAAGAGCCTTCTGTTCTCTGAGCAGGCTTCCTATGATGGGGTCTTTCTGTGGAAAATAACAGATGTTGGCAGGAAGCTACAAGACTCTGTGACTGGAAGAACAGTCAGTTTGTATTCACCAGGTAAAACATACACCACGTATATGTGTTAGCAGCTTCCAGGCCTCCAGAACACTCTGCTCTCTGTGATGTGCTCTTCCACAGAGTTGTGTTCTGTTCTGGGCTTTCATTTTGCAGTTTGCCCTCTGCTCTGACTACTTACAGGGACATCTGCTTGGATCTGTCTCAGCTGCCCCACAGCTTGGTGCTGATGGTACCAAATGACTTTCTGTGGCAGTTCTTTCCCATGTGAGAAGTAATTTGATGAAGTAAAATATGCTTGTGGGGCTAAAACCAAGTCATTTTCACTGAGGTTTGAGACACTAAAGGATTCCAACCACTGGATTTCCATTGCTTATACTCTTCAGGGTGTACTGAGTTGTCTGTACTCATCTCTCTTCTAGCAAAACACATCATACCTTATCTTCTCTATGTCAGAGCACCGATTAAGTCTTCATTTTCAAGGGAGGCTTTACTAATGAAGAGTTCTAATTTTCAGCTTTCTACACTGCAAGGTATGGCTACAAGGTCTGTCTGAGGGTTTATCTGAATGGGGATGGGGCAGGAAGAGGAACCCACATGTCCCTGTTCTTTGTTGTCATGAAAGGAGACTACGATGTGCTGCTCCCCTGGCCTTTCAGACACAAGGTAAGCAGGGCAGCTTCCCCATTGCTGGTCCCAGCATAAACCCACTGCTTCTCCCAGTGCACACAAGGGGACTTCTGGGTTTAGTGGAGTTTGAAGTGTTTTCCCATTTTCCTCTGCAATTATCCATACTCTCATCTTGGGTAATAATTTATCTCTAAATGGAGCCATTTACACACTGGGAAAGCTGCTTCTACCATGATTTCATATTTTGCCTTGCAGGATTTTCAGACACCAGAACACTTGGTGTTTGATATATTCCCACCTGTGTCCACCTGGGTTAAAGCCAGGGAAATATATTTTTTCCTGGCTTTTGCTATGCACATAGATAATATCAGTACACTAACTTATCATTCTGTTTTTCAGGTTACATTTATGTTGCTTGACCAAAACAACAGGGAACATATAATTGATGCATTTCGTCCAGACTTGACTTCTGCTTCATTTCAGAGACCAGTGAATGATATGAATGTTGCAAGTGGCTGCCCCATGTTCCTCCCTTTGTCCAAACTGCAGTCACCTAAGTATGCCTATGTGAAAGAAGACACACTTTTCCTGAAATGCATTATAGAAACAAATTAGTAAATCCTGAAATATGTGTGTCTGGTAAATCACCCACTAAATTTCATTAGTTTACAAGAAAAAAACGAAAACACAGCAGATTAAGACCCTATGTTATCCTGTGCACAGAAATTCCAGAGAGCCTGAGCCTGTGCTCCACTGAATCAGTTCTCATCAGCTGAAGATTTGCCCCCTGGACTCTGCAACCCCTGAGCATGCTGAGTGCTCTGCCCAGTGCCCTGTGGCACTAGGTGATGCTGCACATGAGAGCTGTGCACTATTTCATCATAACATCCAATACGCCAGGTTTAGGTGTAGGTTACTGTCACTCCCCTGCAGAGGAACCATGGAAAAAAGCACTGCTCTCCCTTCCTCAGACCCTGCCCAGCTCCTGGTGCCATCCTGCCTGGAGGGCTGGCAGGGAGTGGGCACCCACCTCCCTTCCAGCACCCATGGCTTAGCAGTTCCTGGGGTGCAAGGGGTGAAGCTGAGCTCTCCCCACCCTCTGGCAGTGCCTGGCATCTGTGGCTCCCTTTCCCAGGTGGAACAGGGCACCTGGCAGACACTTGGCTGGAAGCCCTGGTGCAGGATTTCAGCTGCTCCCCCACCTGGGACAAGGGCAGATCCTCCCTCTGGGGTTCTGATCTGGTGTCTGTGTCTCAGCTAATTGATGACCTTGAAAGCAGTGAGTTGTGGCCAGCATTTGTAGCTTGAATTCCTTACACTTCCTTACATTTTTTTTCCTTGCTATTTATTTTAGACTTATACTTATGTGCTCTGTAAAGAGATGTTCTATTGCATCAGCAATCAGTGAGCAGATTACACTGTGCCCTGGGGAAATTACCTCATGTGTTTCCAAAGGAGTTGTTTGACATTCCCATTTCAGACATGAAACTTTGGGTGTTATTAACCCCTGGGAAGCCCAGCAGTGGGAAGTACCCCTCAGGAGCTTTGTTTGAAACTGTTCAGTCACTTGCCGAAACTTCAGGGCAAGTGACTTATTAGAAAGTTTTGATCTTTTTTTTCTTGCTTAATTCTTTTTTATGTGCTCTGATGTTTAAGCCATTTCACATGCTAGATAGAAATAATAATAGATGTGGGTTTGTCTTTATTATTTAAAATAGATGTAAGGGATGAATCTCTATTTTTTATAGCAAGTCAAGTTTGGAAATGTCTTCAAGAGTGTGAAGTTCAAATGCTCACCTTATCCACAAAAACGAACAAATTTCACCCTCATTTTTTCCTGCTTAGCAACTGCTTGACACATCAGTGGAGGTGAGCTGAGTTTTGGTACAGCAGCTTCTGAACTTCCAGCAAACTCATGCTGCAGTTACAGCTTGTCCAGGACCATGAGGTCCTCTGTGGGATGGGGGGGATGCAGTGCCCAACCCCAGGACCTGGTCTTGCAGGCAGAAGCAAGGTGTGTATAACTGAAAGGCCTTGATGTAATTATTCATTTTTCCTCTGCAATATTTTCCGTGTCTCAGTTGAAAACACAAAGCTTACAGACAACATTGTGACTGTTCTGTGAGAATCATAGACTCAGAGAAGGGAAAGGAGAAACTGTTTGGCCACTGATATTTTGCAAACCATGGAAACAGCAGCCATCGAGCAGAGCTGGTGAAATGTCACGTGCTGTGACTCCAGCCTGGCTGCTGGCATATGAGGAGATTTCTCAAATCTCTCATTTCTATCTTGACAGCATCCTTTAAAATAATTAGCTGTGATGAAGTCTCAAATTTCAGAAGAACCCACCCCATAAACAAATAACTATCAGGGCTTGTCTGGGAAGGAACTGGATATTCTTTGCCATCACACATGCACAGAGTCTCTCTGTCTTTTTCTCTCTTCCATGTTTAAAATGTTCTTTCAGGGGCAGAAAGTTATTTTCCCAGTAATCTGCCAGACCCTGTAACCACACTGGAGTAACATTCCTAAAAATATTATGCTTTTCATGGCTGTGCAATTTTGACAGCTGCTGTATTTATTACAATCATTCATGTTTTCTTACAATTTTATTTATTTACTAAATAAAGCTCACTAACTTAAAAAAGGCTTGGGTGTTCTTTTCACTGTAAAATGGGGAATTGAGCAGCTTGGTGATAAGATGACAGAGGTTTGCTCTAGAGACAGCTGAGCAGTGCTGTAACAGTCATTTCTGCTGTGGTGGCACCAAGCAGATCTTTGCTTTTCACCCGGAAAAAAGTGGCTTGTCTGTCAGTCTGTCTGTCTGTCTCTCTGTCTTTTGGGGAGGTGACTTTTCTGAGCCGTGCTCAGAAAGAGCAGACTTGCACATACCATATCTGTGTCAAAATTATGTAAGGGCTCCATTAATACAAAACTTGCACAGCTGCAGGAACACTTACAAGCTCGTCACGTCTCATGCAATTGCATAGAAGCACGGAAAGAAAGTCAAGATAAAAAAAATAGGATATGGATTAAATTTATGCTAAGTAAACACTAAAGGAGATTAAACCCAGTGCCTGAGTACTCTTCTTTTTAAAGACACAGCTGGCATCAACCAACTGAATGTCAGGTTGAACTGCTCTGACTAATTACAACCTTCTCATTGTTGGAATGTGCTCATCAATTGATCAATTTTATCTGGAAGTGCTTGGACAAGAGCTGAATCCCTCTGTGTCACAGCGTGAGGCACAACCAGAGCATGACTGCAGCCACGTGGAACGCATTGAGGAGCCTTCCCAACACGGGCTCTGCTCCTCCTGGAACAGGCTCCTGATCTTCATCTCTGAGCCCTTCAGCCACAAAACCATCTTGATAAGGAGATGGATAACACTTAGCGGGGAAAAAAGGTGGAATTGGAGTGATATCAGGAGTTCTCTAATCCAGCAAATCACTTCTGTTGTGGAAATGAGCAGCTGAAGGGATATTTTTTATGTGTTTGGACCAAATCAAATGATGCAGAAAGATCAAATAAATTTTTAGCGAGCTAAATCAGGATGGGTTGTTCCAAGTTTAATGGCTAGGTTGGCAAAGAGTCATAGTGATTCTGTAGCTATGATGGTCTAAAATAATCAAGGACAAGTTTGTAGGGAAAGCTAATATATTTTTTAATTGACCAATATAATTGAAAAAAAAAAACCCCAAACAAACAGACAAACTTTAAGCTTTTAAACACTTCCTCAGGACAGAAAAAGAACTCACAACCATGCACAGAGCTGCTTTAAGCTTAACTTGGTTGTGTTGGTCAATCAGAGGGTGCAGAGAAAAAGTGGTTGGGACCCATGGAGCAGAGGGAAGCGTTGGCCAAGAGAGAGAAGCATGTCAATAGCCTAAAGCTGCTTGGCTTGTAGCTACTTTTCTTGGCATGGATGTGTTGTATTTTACCAGCTGAATCTCCAGATGGAAATGGCACTTGTGGATTGTTTTGACCAACAACTGAGAGCTTCATGAGGCCTCGTGTCCTCTGCACCACAGCCCTGTGTCACTCAGAGGGGCTGCGACCGGTGACGGATGCCTCGGCAGACCCTGTGGGTCACAGGCAGCTTCGTGTCTCAGTTTCCATTCAATATTCCTCCCGTTACCAAGACTACAAGCCAACATACAGCCCCTCCTCCCACTCCTCTTTTCAAAGAAAGAAGGTGGCTGTGAAAAGAAACAAGCTCCCTGATTTCTGGGCAGTTTTCAAAGCAGAAAGAAAGGCAGCTCTGGGGAGCTCTGAGCCGCGGTTCCCCCGGGTGCTCTGTCCTCTTGGGAGCTGCAAAGCACCTTCCCCACCTCTGCAAACACCATAAAGCAATGAAAAGTTTTTAAGGACAAACTGGGGGTGTCAGAGTGGCCAGCTGAGCGGGGCTCCATTTAAATGGCTTTGCAGATGCTGGTTTTGTTTGGCAAATCAATAACGGGGCAGGAGCAACCAGGACCTACCCTGTCAGCCCTGCTCCCTAGCCCAGGAGGGTGGGAGGATTCCTGTCCTTCACCTTGGTATTGTCACCAGGGGTCTCATCCAGTTCCTTTCATAATCTATTTCTAAAAGCTCGATCTAAACAGGTTCTTCCTTGCTCCTTTGCACAGCGAGCAGGTCAGCAGCTGTGGCTGGTGCTGCCCACCGGGCACCCAGGGCTGACACCCAGGGGTGTGAGCACAGCACCAAAATATTCATGTCAGTGTGGGGCCAGGTGGGTGCTCTGTCCCCAGCAGTGCGTGTCAAGTGCCGTCCCTGGAGCCCCACTGGTGTGAAACCAGTCACTCAGCTGTGCCCCAACACTGCACCTCAGCAGGCACTGATGGGAACCACAATCCTGTGCTTGCTGCCAAAGAAAGGAGAACCCCAGCATCTCCCCCAGCTCCCCAGGGGTGTGTGTGTGAGAACCTGCAGGAGGAGGAGGAGGAAAAAGAGGAGGAGGAAGAGGACAGGCTGGGATGGGAATACCACACCACAGGGGCACCAGAGGGCTCGCTGTTGGTCAAACCCAGCACCTCGAGCTGCAGCGCAGCGAGCAGCAGTGTTTGTCCAGGGGAGAGTTATGGTGCAAGAGTTATTTTAATCCTGCGGTGAGTCACGGCTAAGACACTGTGACTCACTGCAGAGTTTGGTTGTTGGACTGTTTTGGAGATGCGTCAGGTTCCCCGGTGAAGCCAAAGGATGGTGGTAGCTCCAGGGAATGACCTGCCATTTTTTATCAGCTGCCGAAACCGCTGCAACAGGGGCCCAGAGGCTGGGTGTGGGCACAGCCCAGTGTGGCTTGGCACAGCATGGCACAGCATGGCACGGCATGGCACGGCATGGCACGGCATGGCATGTGAGGCTCCCTCCTGAAGCTGTTTCCACATTGTGCTGGGCTTTTCCTTACACACAGGGAACCACAAAGCAAAGAGAACAGCCTCTGGGTACCCATTGCTCAGGAAACCCCATTTCCCATCAGATTCACATTGCCTGCCAAGAGCCAGTGAGGAACCCTCAGACACCCTTCCAATCTTTCACAGGAAGGTTTGATTTAAAAAAATATATATTTCTGAGATGACAGAATTACGCCAAGGTGTTAAAAGACATTTCAGCACTGTGCCACCCATGGCTGGTGCCCAGGGGAGCCGCACACTTGCAGTGCAAGGTTTTTGCAGGTGTGCTGCGAGGCCCAGAGTGGGGAAGCCACCCCAGAGCTCACCAATTACAGGCAATAAAATTCAAAGTGACTCTGCATGCGCCTGGCCCAGACCCTACACCAGGAACCAGCTCTCAACAGCTTGAGCAGCCCTGAATTTTTTTTTTTTTTTTTTTTTTTTTTTTTTTTTTTGGCAGCGTTTTCCAGCAAACATCAAAACCTTAAGATTTCTTCTTGGCACTGACTGAAGCATTTTTGCAGCGATTGGTTTTTTTCTGCTGAGATTCAGAGAAAGGCAACCCCCGTTTCCAGGAATCCCGAGGAGCACAGGTTGTTCCCTTGCACGGGACAACACCGCACACACGAGGCACCCCGGCCTGCACCCCACCCAGGGGGACCTGGGGATGCCCTTTTCCTGGCTGCAGCCACCTGTGCGTGGCACAGGGTGACAGTGGGTGCACGGCTGTCTCTGGGTGCTTTTGGGGAACCCCATGTACGTGGGTGCTGGCGGGTGGGTGGGGTGATGGTGCATGTGAGGATACAGGGTGCTCTGGAGGGACTCGGGGGTGAGGTGGTACCTGTGGAGGGCAGAGGCAGACACCCCACGAGGGGAGCAGCAGGGACCCCACGGGGGGAGCAGCACGGACCCCATGGGGGGAGCTGCAGGGACCCCACGGGGGGAGCAGCAGATACCCCATGGGGGGAGCTGCAGGGACCCCACGGGGGGAGCAGCAGGTACCCCACGGGGGGAGCTGCAGGGACCCCACGGGGGGAGCTGCAGGGACCCCACGGACGGAGCAGCACGGACCCCACGGACGGAGCAGCGCGGACCCCATGGGGGGAGCTGCAGGGACCCCACGGACGGAGCTGCAGGGACCCCACGGGGGGAGCAGCAGGGACCCCACGGAGGGAGCAGCAGGGACTCCATGGGGTGGCAGCAGTTACCCCCCGGGGGGCCGCAGCCGGTACCCCCGCCGCTGCTCCCTGCCTGCCCTTGCACCGGGGCTGCTCCGCTCCGCTTCGCTCCCCCCCTGGGCCGCCCCAGCCCGAGGCTCCGCGGGCCGTGGGAGGCGGCGGGGGCGGCCCGGCGCTAATTGCATAATGGGGACGTCAAAGCGGCGGAAGGCGCGGGGGGAAGCGCGGGAAGATGGCGGACGGCCCCCTCCGCGGGCCCCGGGCGGGAGGGAGCTGACCTGGCCCGGCGGCGGCAGCGAGGGCAGCGGTAAGGGCAGGGCTGGGGGGTGAACCCGGGGTAAGGGTGGGAGAACCGGCGGGAAGGGGCCGGGGGCGGGCGGGAGGGAGGGCGCCGAAGCGGCTTTGAATGAGCCAATGGTGGCGGGGCCGCTCCCGGGGCTGCCCTCGGCAGGTGCCACCGACCCCGGGGACCCCCGCCCGCCCTGCCCGGTGGGTCCGGCTGCTCGGGGCGGGGGAAGGTTCCACCGGACCGGTGGGGGAGCAGCGGGGGTCCTGGCTCTCCCCCAGCCCCTCCGCCAGGCGCGGAGCTGCCGCCGCTTTGCCGACGCGAAGCTCGGTGCCGGCGCTGGTGGCACTTCGCAGCTCGGTGGCACTTCGCAGCTCGGTGGCACTTCGCAGCTCGGTGGCACTTCGTGCTGCGGTTCTGCCAGCCCCGTCCCGCAACAGTTCGTGGGGGTTTATGGTTTGTTTTTTCTTTACTTGGGTTTGGGGTTGTTTTTTTGGTCGCAGCCGGTTTACCCTAAGCCCGATGGTCCTGCCCATCCCGACTGTCCCTGTGTCCCCGGGAGTGTTGTGACCCGCCCGCCCGGGCAAGGCTGGCGGCATCGGGGGGTCCGTGGGGTTAGGGTCACGCGTGTTGCAGTGACCGGAGAGCAAAGATGGGAGGAAAAGTAACTTTTTCGGTTGTTTTTCTGCTGCGGGTCGGGGGCGGCAGCGCGGGCTGTGGCTGTCACCGTCTGCCCGGGGAGTTCGGGACGCGGCTGCCGGGTGCCACCCGCTGCCTCTGCTGCTGCTGCCGCCACCTCGTCCTTCCCGGGGCGGCCCCGTGGGTTTGGGAGCTCGTGAGACTGCCAGGAAATCGTGAATTAAAGATGACGTGAAATTGCAAGCTGTTACCCCCCTCCGGTGCCCCTTCCCGAGGCTGAGCTGTGCGGGGCTGTGCCGTGTCCCCGTGTCTCGCCGCTCCGTGATGCAGGGGAGGGGGAGGCGAGTTAATTCAGTCCTGCTCAAGGATGGCAAAGATTGCGGCTGCTCCCTCTAATTACAATTAAATTACCCGAGGATGAACTCGGCTCCATCGTGCTCATTTTGCAGGTCCTGAGCACCCCACTGCTGGGGCTGCAGCAGCTCCAGGTTTGGTGCTGCTGGGCAAAACCCTCTGGAATGCCATGCCGGGCTGATGGGTGTCACGGTAGAAGGGCAAGGTGACAAGTGTGTGTGTGTGTGTGTGTGTCCCAGGCTCTACTGATGGAGACCACCAAGCTGAACCCCATCATCCGGGATGTCTACACAGCTGCTGGCCGTGTCCAGCAGGCACCCCCAAACACCTCGGTGTGGAGGGGCAGCAGCTGCAGAGAGCTGATGGTGAAGCTGACAGAGGGGCAGTACGTGCTGTGCCGCTGGACTGATGGGCTCTATTACCTGGGGAAGATCAAAAGGGTAAGGTGGGCACCCAAAAGGGTAAGGTGGGCACCCAGGGTGTAGCTAGCACTGTTTCTTGGGTTGGCTTATGGTTCAGAGAGGTGCTGGTCTGGGCTGTAATGCATTTTTGGTCATCATATTTTGGGCTGACATCCTACCATGAGGTATCACATCCCAAACTTGCCCTCCTGCTGGTCACCAGGGAGAATGGGAAAGTCCTGGGAATAGGAGCTGATACTTGGTGGTTCTTCTTCCTCTCTGACTGCAGGTGAGTGGCTCCAAGCAGAGCTGCCTGGTCACATTTGAGGACAACTCCAAGTACTGGGTCCTCTGGAAGGACATCCAGCATGGTGAGTGCTGGCCCATCCTCCCTTCCCACCACCTCCCCGGGGGATCCTTCCCAGCACTGCAGAGGTGGCTGTGCCTGGTGCGTCTCCATCTCTGCCATCTCCCTGTCCCACAGCTGGTGTCCCCGGGGAGGAGCCCAAGTGCAACATCTGCCTGGGGAAGACGTCGGGCCCCACAAACGAAATCCTCATCTGTGGGAAGTGTGGGCTGGGTGAGTGTGGGTGCATCACCTCGGAGGGGGCGAAGGCCTGGCCAGCTTGGTGTCCCTGACCCCCAGCCCTCCCGCAGGTTATCACCAGCAGTGCCACATCCCGGTGGCCAGCGGTGGCGAGGGCCCCCTGGGGACACCGTGGTTCTGCCGCCGCTGCATCTTTGCCCTGGCCGTGCGGGTGAGTGACGCTGCCCCGGGCTCACCAGCACCACGGGCTGCCCACCCTCGGCTCGGCGGTGCAGGATGTCACCCCCTGGGTGGGCCGTGCTGACCCCCATCCCCTCGGTCCCGCAGAAGGGGGGTGCCCTGAAGAAGGGAGCCATTGCCAGGACGCTGCAAGCCGTCAAGATGGTGCTGTCCTACAACCCTGACCTCCTGGAGTGGGACTCCCCGCACCGCACCAACCAGCAGCAGTGCTACTGCTACTGCGGGGGCCCTGGCGAGTAAGCCCCTGCCTGCCAGGAGGGTTCTTGTCTTTGATTTTGTGGGGAAAAGCATTCACAAAGGCAGGGAAGATCAGGTCAGGGAGTTTTTTCTCTTAAGAGGGAAGTCCCCAGCTTGCAGGACAGTTTTGCTGCCTCTGCCATCCAGGTCCCTGCTTGCTGCTGAGGGCACTGTTCACACCTCTTTGGCTGTGGAAAATATAAGTTAGGGTCAGACTTTCCCTGGCTAGGGAGGGATCTGTGCCTGGGAGGGGGCCAGAGCAGTTTCTGCCACATGCTGCCCCCACCACCACCCATCTCCTCTCCCTCCCCAGGTGGTACCTGAAGATGCTGCAGTGCTACCGCTGCCGGCAGTGGTTCCATGAAGCCTGCACCCAGTGCCTCAGTGACCCCATGATGTTTGGAGACCGGTATGTCCCTTCTGGACTTGCTGGGCTGCTGCTGGGTATCAGGGCTGCCTTACGTGGGGGGCTTCTACTCTAATGTATCCCCAGTCTGCAAGTCCTCAGCCTGGCTGTGGCATCACGGGGATCAGTCACCCCAAGGGCAGGCGAGTGTCCCCATCCCGCAGAGCCCTGCTCCTGCCAGCTGTGCTGTCCTCATCCTGACCTGTCCCCAAGCTCTGCAAGGGGTGACCCCCACCCCCAGCACTCCCCTTCCTGATGTTTTCCAGGTTCTATGTGTTTTTCTGCTCTGTATGCAACCAGGGACCTGAATACATCAAGCGCCTGCCCTTGAGATGGTAAGAGACAACCCCGGCTCCTTTGGGAGGCCCTGGGGTGGCCATGGGGTGGCTCAGCCATGCCTGAGAAGATAACTTGCCAAAAGGTAACTGCAAAAAGCAATCAGGTGACAAGTCACCAAATTCTGTGATTAAATACAAATGGGACCTTCTAGGGAACTTTGCTGGTTTGAAAGCACTTATGAAAGCTCTGAGCAGAGTGAGCAGCCTGGCTTTTCCCTGCTCTTCCCCCTCTGCTCAGCCGTGTGGGACGTGTGGGACAGTGGCTCCAAGCAGCTCAGTGCTGGAGGCTGGAAGAAGAATAAGGGAAATCCTGCAGGGATATGTGGCTTGGCTTTCGTTTTCAGAGAAAATGAAAATCCCGCAGGATAGAGTGGGTTGTGGAAATAGACAGTGTATTTTCAAGTGAATAAGAGCTGTCCAGCTCCCAAAACTAACTGCTGCAAGAGCACGTTGATGGGGCTTATTAAGAAGCTGGGAAACTGGGCATTTATCCTGGGAATGCATGTCTTCCAGTTCCTGGGCTTAGGGGTCTTGGCACTTGGGGTTTGCCCCCACCCCTTCCCAAAGCTCAGGGGATGCTCTCCTGGCCATGGCAGCATCCCCTGGGCTGTGTGTCCAGGCCAGGGTTGCTTCCCCTGTGGGCTGTGTGGGTGGTCTTGGCTTCCACTGAGAAGTTTTTTAGGCAGAGCTGAGCATCATGATGAGCACCATCCTGCCAGGGAGAGGGTGGTCTGCTGACCCTCTCACCCCCTTTGCTCCCACAGGGTGGATGTTGTCCATCTTGCCCTTTACAACCTGGGTGTACAGAGCAAGAAGAAGTACTTTGACTTTGAGGAGATCTTGGCCTTTGTGAACCATCACTGGGATCCGCTGCAGCTTGGAAAGGTAAAAACAGGCAACTGGAGCTCGGGCTGGAGAGCTGCTCCAGGGAGGGAGAGGTGGTGCTGGGGGTGTTAAGTCACAGTCATGGCCAGCTGGCCCCAGAGCCTCGGCTTGGAGGGACCAGATCCACCACTCCCAGTGATGTCCACCCTTGGGCAGGGTTCTGGATAGAACCAAGGGGCTTTTTCTGGAGCTGGGGTGAGGGAAGAGTGAAGGGTGGGAAGGGATGTGCCCACATCTTGGCAGTGCCACTGTCAGCCCCTCTCCGGCATCTTAGCAAAACCCGGGTTCATGCAGCACTCAGCCTGGGCAACTCCTGCTCAGAATTCGCTTTCTCTTCTGCTCTGGGATTTCCCTTTGGTGGGTGTTGAACCTGAGACCTTTCCCCGTTGGAGCTAAACCTGGACAAAGTGCTGAAGCTGAGGCGTGTTGGATGCATGTCAGGAGGGATCGGTTCCCCACAAGATGTCTCCTGCTCCTGCACCAGTGGTGTCTGGAGCCAAACCTGGGGGGCTTCTGACTTGGGCATCCCCAGCCTCCTGAGCTTGGGCAGAAGCTGAAACCTGGAGCTGGGGTTCCCCTCTTTAGTTATTGCACAAGGGTGGTGGGCACCAAGCCCTTCCTGACCCCCACCTCTCCCACAGCTAACGGGCACCCCCATCTCCAAGCGTGGTCCCCACCTCCTCAACGCCCTCAACAGCTACAAGAGCAGGTGAGCCCCTGGTGAGGGAGATGGAAGGGTGCAGGGTGGTCCTGTGACATCCCCCCCCTGCCCCTGCAGCTGAGGGGGTGGTTCTCCCCCTTGGCTGGCCAGGTTTCTGTGTGGGAAGGAGATCAAGAAGAAGAAATGCATCTTCCGCCTGCGGATCCGCGTCCCACCGACCCCCCCCAGCAAAGTGCTGCCTGAGAGAGCCCCCGGCGTGGGGGAGGGGGACCCCTGCGAGCTGAAGAAGGGGGGGAAAAGCAAATATATCCATAAAGATAGGTGAGTGGCCGAATTCACCATAGCTCCCCCCTCCCTGCCGTGCTGCCCTGGGGGTCTGGCAGCCTCACCCCCCCCTCCTGGTTTCGCAGCCTCCTGCCACGGCAGCTCCAGCAGCAGAAGCGGCGGGCGGCACGGCGCAAGAGGGCCAAGTTCCTGCTGGAGGATGCCATTCCCAGCGTGAGTCCCTCGTCCCCTCCTCTGCCTGACCACCCCCTGGGCTCCAGCAGCTTGGTGGGACCCCCCCCATCCCATCCCTGGGGTTCCCTCTGAGGTTCCTCTGCTCCTACCAGCATGGAGAACTCTCCATCCCCATGCCCCGGGCTTGGCAGATGTTCTGTGCCAGGCTCGCTGCCCGGGGGGCTGTGGGGGGAATCTGGTGGTGCTGATGGGGCAGGGATGAGTGCCCCCGTGTTTTTCGTGGCACAGAGTGACTTCACCTCAGCCTGGAGCACCAACCACCACCTGGCCAGCATCTTTGACTTCACGCTGGATGAAATTCAGAGCCTCAAAAGGTCTGTGTGGCAGGGCTGGGGGTGAGGAGCTGTGATGCCCCTTGTACCAGGCTGGGGGTGACACTGCCTCCTGTCCCCAGTGCCAGCTCGGGACAGACTTTCCTGTCAGACGTGGACTCCACGGATGCCACCAGCACCTCGGGCTCAGCCACCACGAGCCTCTCCTACAAGTCCAGGTGAGGGCTGTGCCTCTTGTCCCTCCTTGTGGGGTCCTGGTGGCACAGCCAGGGGACAAGGGACTGCATCTCTGCCCCGGCAGCTCCCTCGTGTCCTGCCACGGGGCTGTCCCACACCAGGGAGTTTTTCCTCCCAGAACAGTCTGGGGGTCCCCGTGTGGTGCTGGGTGTGCGGGGTCAGTGCTGGGTGCTTGCTGGACTCTCCCAAATTCCTGGTGTGCTCCTTCCAGGCTCACAGGTGGGGGGGGTGGGGGGCACCTTTGGGGTGCTGCCCTGACCCCTCCTTTGTCCCAGCAGCCACAGGACCGTGGGCAGCCGCAAGCGCAAGTTGGCAGCCCCGACCTATGGCTCGGTGGGGGCCATGAGGAGAGGAGGGCAGGAGGGGGGTGGGCACCCACCCGGGGGCACCCACGAGGGTCCCGACCGCCCGCCGGACGACGGCATCGACAGCCACACCTTGGAGAGCATCAGCGAGGACGATTCCTCCCTCTCCCACCTCAAGTCCTCCATCAGCAGCTACTTCGGGGCGGCGGGCAGGTTGGTCTGCGGGGAGAAGTACCAAGTGCTGGCACGGAGGGTGACACTGGAGGGGAAGGTGCAGTACCTGGTGGAGTGGGAAGGCACAACCCCCTGCTGAGCCCCTGCACAGCCCCCAGACCTCTCGGTGCCAAAGCAGTGGAGGTTGGGCTGACGGGGAGCCCCTCGGAGGAGGGATGCTGACCCCACAGGGAGGGCTGGACCCCTCCGTGCTTGGGAGGTGCCAGCTGGGGATGGTGCCCTGGGGATGGCCACAGCACCCGAGCTGTCACCGTCCCCATCAGCTGCCCAGGCCTCGCCGCTGGATTTCTTTTATTAGAGCAGTTTTATTCCATTGTCTCCGTGTTTGCAAAGAACGTGGCCCAGCCGAGCTTTCTGATGGAGCCTTTGGTTGAGCCCCAGGTGCCATCAGGGTGGTGGCAGGAGCAGGGCTGGCATTCCCAGGAGGGTCCTGCCGGCGTGGCTGGGCACCCTGACACAGAGGGATATTGTGTTGTCATTGTCCCTGACTCATCCCCACATCCCAGCCTTACAGAGCAGACTCCAGGGGCTTCTGCTGCTGTCTCAAAAAGCAGCCCCCTCCCCACGCTTTCACAGCCCCTCCCTACACCTGTAAGAGATGGGAGGTGAAGGGGTTTTCTTCCATTCATTAAAAGAATGGGGATTGTTTTAAATGAGGGGAAAATGCCCCATAAACAGCCCATGTGCAGGCAGCTCCCATGGCTGCAGGGCAGATGTATGTGCTTGCTCTCATCCCACCACCTGGAAGGGGTGAGCTTGATACACCAGCTTTGTTTCTTCTTCTGACAATCATGGTCTTGGAAGAGATCAGCCAAAAGTTATACCCTTGCCTTAAAACCACCTCAGCCATTTCACAGACTGGAGCCCCAAGCCTTTATTCCTGCAGGCATCCTCATCCTCAGGGTACCAAACAAGCAGCCAAACCTAAAAGGTTGAGGAAGGCAGCAGGGGCATAGGTAGTGGGCTGTTCCAGGGTCCCTGTGGCCATCCCAGTGGCCTTGTGGCTGTGCCTTGCAGGGGCATCTCTGCCCTCTCTTACTGCAGTAATGTTGAGTTTTGTGAGTACGTGGGGTTGGTTTGTCTCCTTCTTTAACTAAAGCAATACTGCCAGGGTGTTCAGGAGCAAAGCAGTTGTCTTTTTTTTAATTAAAAAAAAATTCTGATATCATCAGACGTATTTTTTTCTAAGAGAGAGCTATATATTTTTAACGCTGTCCTCCTTGTCTCTCCCCTGTCACTGCCATGACTGTGCCATGAGGGGGTCACAGAGGGTGGGCAGTGCCAGGGGGGCTGTGTGGGCCCATGTGTTCCTGTGAGATCTGCTGATGGGGTGGTGGTGCTGTAAAATTATGGAGGTTGTCTGTTGGAAAGTACTTAAAATTCTTTGGTGGAATCAGCCCAAGGGAGCAGGTGACACTTGCAAACCAGAGGCCCAAGCGTGATCCCTAGAAACAAACTGCTTCAGCTAGAATAAGGTGGTGAAGGGGGAGTTGCCAGTTGTTCTCATTCCTCTAGCAGCCACCAGGCCTTTGCTGGTGACAAGGTGACAACACAGGTGACAATGCCTCCCGTGGGTCTGTGCCTGCCTGGTCTGAGCTGCCCATCCTGGGAGCCTGAGTACTTGGTCACTCCTCCTGCCTCTCAGCTTTGTCACCAAAGGATTACCTAAATATTTCCCTTTCAGCAGTGCCTGTGAAGCCTTTTTTGTTGTGTGAGTTGCTGGGGGGGTGGGGGGGAACTGCCAAGAGCTCTGCCAGGGTCCAGTGGGGTTATTCCCATGGGATGTGCCAGTGGGCATTGCACTTGTGGGAGCACCCACAACGTGTGGCCCTGGTCCCTCTCCCTCTGTTCCCTCTCCTCCTGCCCTCTTGCAGAGAACTGAATGTGGAGCCTTTATAAGTGTTTTTGTTGCAGAGTATATTTTGCATTAGTTGT
Organism: Phaethornis superciliosus; assembly: GCA_023637945.1. NCBI lineage: Eukaryota > Metazoa > Chordata > Aves > Apodiformes > Trochilidae > Phaethornis > Phaethornis superciliosus. Next base: position 8,083,496 of record JAJQWJ010000022.1, read on the forward strand.
ACTAGGGATTATAATGACTCCATGCACCTTCTGAAGATTTGTGAGTTCAGGTTGCTGCTTGTAATAACCAACTCTTGTTACACCCAGGATGTAATTAATATGTCTGATGTACAATTAAAAAGTCGTTTTTTTCCCACATCATTGGTTCTTTGTAGTGTCAGGATTATTGAGTTTGGGCAGTGGGGGTCAGTGTGTGCTCCCAGTGCCCTCCACTATACAGCTGGTACCACTGGGTCATGGTCTGTGGCAGGGTGGGATGTGCCCCTGCTTGGAGAGATGCTGCTGTGAAGCACAGGAATGGCAGAAGGATGCAAAGGGGTGAGGGTAGGGACAGCCCAGGGGTGTGGGGGGACAGCGAGGGACAGGGACATCCCCTGCAGTGATGGGTTTTGTAAAGGGGCTGCCCACACTCCCAGTCCTAAGGTCCCTGTCACCCCCATCATCCTCAGCTTGGTCTCAAACTTGTGCATGGCACAAGGTGACCCTGGCAGGGCTAAACAAAGCATAACTTGGGGATGCTGATGCTCACCTTGTGGGCTTTGTTCCTTTTTGCCAGACCAGGTGCCTAGCTGGTACCCCTTCTTTCTTTGGAACATCTGCTCTCAGAGCTCAGACCATTTTCCCTTTTCTCTGTTCTGCACCCATGGGCCTCTCCCATCCTGCCTCTGGCAGGGCCATGTGAGCCCAGCTCTCTGCCTACAAATCTCCCTGTGCTGCTGCTCCAGGGGAGGAGGTGGGATCCAGGGGAGCATCCCCCTGCCTGGGGCTGGGTGAGAGGCTGCAAGCCCCCCATGAGCCCTTCGTCCTGCCCAGCTGACTGCAGGTGCTGCACCTGCAACCTCTGACATGGGAGCCTGCCCAGGTAAGAACCACTCCTCTTTGTTCCCTTCCCAGCCACTTAAATAACATTTTTCCAGAAGTTATGTCCCATTTAACTTGAACTATGAGCATCTTACAAGGTGATGGGCAAAAAGCCAGGGCTGAGGTGTGGGCAGGGTGATGTCCTGCTGGCACATGGTGGTCCTGGGTGGCAGTGGCTGATGCTTGGCTAAGCAGTCTGATAAATGCTTGCAGTGTGGGCTCAAGTTTGCTGTTTCCTTGGGTTTTCTGTGAGTGGAACCAGCATGTTTTGTGACAGCAGGAGGGGGTGTGAGGCAGCGTGTGTGCCCATCACCATCCTGCTGCCTCCAGGCTGGGGAAGCAGGAGGAGAGGGAGCAGGATGCTGTGATGGATGCTGCAGGGTGGCTTCAGGTGCTGTCTGTGGGGACATGGGGGCCCTGGCTCCCAGCTGGCACTCATTCTGGGGGCCTGAGGTATCCTCCAAACACTGCAGAGTCCTGACATGAGCATCACTGTGGATCCTGCTGGACGGTGCTGCAACATCCCTTGGGGTGAGTAACTCTTCCCTACTTCAGCCTCCACCACCTCCGGGATGCTCAGTGCTCCCTGGAGCAGAGGGTTGGGCCAGGGGAGGATGTTTGGAGTGCAAACAAAATTCCCAGTCCCAGGTTTCTGTGTTACAGCAAACCTGTAAAGATACAGACCCCCTCCCTGCCTGTGGGTGACTCCTGCCTGTGTGGGTTCTCCTGGGCTCCCCAAAAAGCCAGGGGCTTCTTGCTCTCTGCAGCTAGTCCTGTGGGACACTTTCCTCTATCCACTTGAGGTACAGAGGGTTCCCTTGGTCAATAGGCAGGCTGATGATTTCAGGAATTTCAAAGGGATGGATGGATCTAAAGTGGAAACAGACACAGAGGAACAATGTCAGCACCAGCCCTGCAGCAGAACAGACCCGGGGAGCAGAGGTCTCTGCTCCAGCCCTGCCCCATGCTCTCTGCTGACTTCAAAGCACCCACATCTTCTTTTTTGCCACGTGAGAATTTTCCTTCAAGTTTGGGGTTTACCACAGGCAGCAGCTGACTGCCAGGGGCCCTGGCCCAAAACTGCCTGAGCTCAGTGCTGGGGAAATGCAGGAAATCCTGCCAGGAGGCAGGAAAAACATCACACAGGGAAAAACCTGTGTCAGGAGAAGGAGAATCCCTCCTCACACCCGGGATGAAGGGGTGGCTGGAGCACAGCAGCTGATGTTCCTGCCAACCTGGAGTTTTGCTGAAGCCATCAGGTTTGTTTTTTTTTTTTTTTCTGGATCACGAGGTCCAGCAGGAGCAGTTTAGGTGTTCCTGGGGGGGAATGGGCTGAAGGAACTGATTCCCAAAGCCTGAGCATGAGATGCTTGGATGGGAAACCCAGTGCTCCCACAGAGACAGAGCCTCACCTGACATAGTTGGACAATTCACTTATTTTCGATGTCCTTGTTTGCACTAACTGTGGAGAGGGGGAAAAAAACCAAACAACAAAATCAATCAAAAACAAGGGGAGAAAGGGACAGAACAATCCTGTATGCCCAGTTCCCAGCACCTACCCAACCCAACTGGTGCCCAGTCGTGCAGTAGGAGCCTTTTCTGGGCTTTTTCCCAAGGGATATCCCCTGTGGTCCATGGCAGGACGAGGGACCAGGTCAGGCTGCCACCCCCAGCCACCTCTGCCATGCCTGCAGGGGGATGCTTGGGTTCCCTGGGTCCTGTCCCAAATCTTGGGCAAGTTGCTGCCACTCTCCCCACACCACCCTGCAGCCACTTTCAGCCAGAGGTTTTTGTGACAGGGAGAATTGTCCCTTACCAGCAGTATTTCAGTGGATTCTTCCAGTTCCCCTTTCCAGAAATACCTGGATTTAAAACAAAAGAAGCCTCATCAACTAGAGCTCTGGGTGCAGCCATGCCCATTCCCCTAGGAGGGGTTTAATTTCCCTGCTTGGTGCTCTCTGCATGTGGCTGTTCCTTTACAAAACGGTGCTCGAGAAGCATCACTGCCCCCCAAAATTTCCTCTACCCATGGGGATTTAGAGACCAGACCCTGAAGAGAGCTGCCTGGGGCTGGGAGGTGGGTTTGGCAGGGGAAAGGAGCTGGGACTGGGGTGGTGGCCTCACTCCAAGCAGCAGCTGAGGGCTGGTGGCTGCAGGGCCCATGGTGTGGTCTCTTTTTCCCTCTTTCGCTGCAGGAGAGGAGATGTATTTCTCATGAGTCAGAGATGCCCTTTCAAAACATTTATGTTGACAGAAGGCCACGGTGATTTCATCTGCAGGCTGGGTCCCTCTGCGTGGAGGCACTCGGGGAGGTTGTGGTGTCCCTTGAGCAGGGCACGGAGGAGAAGCCAAGTGGAGCAGGCAGGGCTGTGTGTGAGCATCCCTGGCCTGCCCATTGGGGCTGGGAGGGAAGATGGGGAAGAAGAGGGAGGGAAGATGGGGAAAAAGAGGGAGGGAAGATGGGGAAAAAGAGGGAGAGAGGATGGGGAAAAAGAGGGAGAGAAGATGGGGAAAAAAGAGGGAGGGAAGATGGGGAAAAAGAGGGAGAGAAGATGGGGAAAAAAGAGGGAGGGAAGATGGGGAAAAAGAGGGAGGGAAGATGGGGAAAAGGAGGGAAGATGGGGAAAAAGAGGGAGAGAAGATGGAGAAGAAGGGGGAGGGAAGATGGGGAAAAAAGAGGGAGGGAAGATGGGGAAAAAGGGGAGGGAAGACGAGGAAGAAGGGGGTTACTGGCTCTGCTCCAGCTCAGCAGCCTCAGCCAGGCTCGGGCAGCAGCCTTATGGAAACTGCCTCCTCCTCCTCCTGGGGTTGCAGGGTGCCCATCACCTCCTCCCCCCCTGGGGTTCACCTCCTCCCTGGGGTACATTCACCCTGACTTACAAGGCCAAGCTCTTGGGCAGGATGTTCACATAGGCAGCCAGCTTCTTATCCATGATGGCCCTGGGGGGGATAGGATGTCAGTTAGTGACTGTCCCCAGCTTGCTGGCTTGTCCCCAACCACAGGAGCATCCCCTTGTGCTGTCCCTGACTGCCAGCACCAGCTTTGACACTGGAGATGGAGCAGTTGGGGTTCATTATTACCCTGGGTGACCTCCAGCTGGAGCTGCTTCAGCTCAGGTCCTCCTGGCACAGCCCCCCATGTCCTTCCCTTCCTGGAAGGAAGGTTTGGTGTGCCTGGAGCAGCAGCTGGAACCTGTGCTTTGCATGGTGCAAGGATCCTGCCCCATGTCAATCCTGTCCCAGTGTCACCTTGGGGACACCAGAGCAGGGACTGAGCCATAGGGCTGCGAGGCCCAGGGCTGGGATGGATGCCAAAGGGTTTTGCCTCCCTGTCCTGTAGTCATGCTGTCCAACTCTCCCTCTTCCTGGCACAGCAGACGAAATGTGGATTTTGTTAAATTTCCAACATCAAGGTTTTTTCTACCCAAAAAGTCCTAAAAATCTGAAGCCCAAATAAATTCCTTCCCTCTGGCTACCTCCTTTTGTTGTGGCCTTATTTGTTCCTGCAGAGCTGCAGAAGTGATATTTGGGTGATTAAAGAGTACCAAAGCAAGCTCAGGGTGTATTTTTTTTTTTTTTTTCAAGAACTAGGTCAAGTGTGTTGTTTTCTGACCACAGCAGTGGCTGGGCCCTTCTGGCAGAGCTGGCAGCCCCATCCCTCTGGCAGGCAGTTCTGTTGAAGGTGATTTCACCTATTGGTTTTCTTTAATACTGCCCTCACCGGGTACTTCTTTGTACCCAGTGCTTTGACAGTGGAAAGACTTAAGTTCTAGATGACCTTGAACTGCAGAGGAGGCAGGAGTTACTAGATGTGGGAAGGCTCAGTTCAACAACATGGAAAAATTAACCCTTAGTTAATTAGTGAGCTGAAGAATTAGAACCATTCCTGTTAACTTCTGCTCCAATCTGAAACACTCCCCAGGGTTTTTTTTGTTTTGGTTTTTCTTTTTTTTTTTTTTTTTTTTTTTTGGTTTAGAGCAAGTTAAAAATTGATTGTCCTGGCATCCAGAGTATGGTACAGACTGGAGATGATTACAAAACAAACCAGGCAGTGTGCCCCTGAGGATGAGGAGAAGGAGCACAATGGGTGCCTCCCCCTGAAGCCACCCCAGCCAGGGTGCTCACGTGTGACCCCATCACCCCCTGACCCAGCAGGAGATCTGGGTCCTGCTGCCACCTCCCACAGCTGCATCTCCAGCCCTGCTTTTTCTGTCCCTTTGTAGAATTTTATCTCTTGCAACCAGGAGCAGGAGGCAAAGGTGCCCTCCTCTGTGGCAGGGCAGGGAGGGATGGGGAGCAGCCCGGGTGCTGGGAGCAGAGATGCCCTTCCCCACTATCCCCTTACTGGAGAACCAGTGCCTGGACCCAGTTAACTCCTGGGATCAGGTGTCATGATCACAGCAAAGTGACAGGGATGGGCTTCCCTCTGCTCTGGGGGGTCAGGGGAGCCATGGCCTGAGAGCACAGCCATCTGAGGAGCCTCTGCCTTGTTTCCTCTCACCATCTGCAGGGAGTCGGAGGCATTTACTGCTTGCAGAGCATCTTGAGTTAATCTGCAGACCAACAAATGGCAGCAGTGTGAGTGGAGCTATCCCTGCTGGGATTATCATGTCACACACATGGCAGGAATCCTTTTGTTTTTGCTGCCTGCAACTTCCAAGTCAGTTCAGCACAGGAACCTTTTGATTTGGGTGAGTACCTTCTAATTGCTTCTGCTCCATCCCAATAAACTGTGATCCTAACTGAGATCCTGAGCTTTGTTCTAGGAAGCTGAGCGGAACCACAGGAATGGGAAACGTTGTGAGAAGCTGAACATGATCTGTGGAAAAACATCTGCACAATACATGACACCTTTGGGTTGGGTACTTGATGTGTGTTTCTTTGTCCCTGCCTCATGATAAGATCTGAGTTGAAACAGATAAAATATTAATAGGCAGAAAAGCAAAGAAAACTACATGCAAAAGTCTAAGGCAGAACTGCTTTAATGGAGCTGCTGAGCTGAGTGGGGGCCAGCTCAGCCCAGAGGGGACACCAGAGCTCCCCTGTGGACTTGGGGTTTCTTCTGAGGATTTTAAGTTAATAATAATATAGACAAACTGGGTAGAGAGCTGATGCACCAAGCTGGATGCTGAATTCTCCCAGCAGCAAATCTGCTGTCACAAACCCTGAACTCCTCTTCCTGAAGAACCAGAAAAATTCCTTGGAGTTTGATCCATCAAAGTGAGTGCTCCACCCAGCAATGCAAAGGAAGAATAGCCATGCCAGCACCAGGAAAACTGAGTGGGAAAATAAGTGTGGAAGACGTGTGTCATCCTTTACAATAATGGCTCATTCATCCAAATTCCAGGACAAAGGAATTATTACACCAGCAAAAACACAACTGTAGTGCATATGTGTCAGCAATGGGGAGTGATTGATTTCCTCTCCCTTCCCTGCAAGGTAAGAACAAAGCATGGAAAACACTTGCAAAGCTGTTAAGATGAAGCATTTTGAGGGACTGAGGGCTCTTTTCACCAGCCATGTAGAGTTACTTTTTTTTTCCAGAAGACATCAAACGGTAGAGATATTATTCTATTTGAATTTCTCAATACAGTTGCAGTATTTAAGGTGACACAAAATCCCTTTCAGCAGCCTGTCACTTCTTGAATGTCTCTTTGGGAACACTTGACAGAAGATGGAGTTTTGGCAAGCAGCAGGGGAAACAGGGCAAGAGGTGTTGCAGGAAATGGAATGGTCCATCATAAACATTTCCCCAGTCAACACAGTTTCAGTACTTTGAACAAACCACCTATTGAGGCAGGGACTGACAGATACGTGAAAAAAAAAAAAAGTCTGCATGCAAAGTATGTCATACATTAAAGGAGAAGCAAAAAAGAATCCAGGTAAAGATCTCATTCCCTGAAGTCTGTCTGCTGAGTAGTGTGGGCTCCCAAGTGGGACCTCCTAAGTGCCTCTTCTGTACTTGCTGTGAATCACTTCTGCCTTTTATTTATTTACATGTCACTGTGCTTTGTCCCATAAACAGCTCTCCTGGCATTGTTATCACTTGTTTTAGGGAAGAAGACAGACTAGGGGAGATCAGACAACATGGAGTTGGGCTTAGTCCATTTCAGGACCCAATCTTTTAGGGCCATGGCTTTAAAACAGGGCTCAAAAGAGCAAAGCAGTGGAATAAACTGAAAACTGGCTTGATCTTGCTGTGGTTTGACCTCAGAAGCAAATGTCAGATGGCTTTCAGAGAGCAGAGCTCCTGGTAAGTGACTACGTGGCAGGGAGAGGGAAAGAGAGAGGAAAGGAGAAGCGTGCGGGTGGAAGCGCAGAGCAGAGAGGAGAAAAGTTCCTCTGCAGGGAGAGGGGAAGCTGCTTCTGAACAATTCCAGCAGACAAGCAAGGGAAGTGTCTTGGTACCTTGCAATGTCCTTGGCAATCTGCTGGTTGAGGCAGCTGATGAAGGCGATGGAGTGGGTGCCAGGGACGTAGCTGCCCGTGAAGGCAGAGTGCAGCTGCAGAGCAAAACCCCTCAGCACTGGGTACATCAGCAGAGACAGAGTCAGCACCTAAAATGAAAACTCGGTGAGTGATGGTGGGAGGTGAAATACTGCTTTTTTGTGAAACTAAACATTTATGGGGGCTGTGGCTCTACAAAAGTCTCCAGACTTCTTTTCTTGCAATGTCCCTGGAGCAGTTGCTGTGATTTCAGTGGAATCTGCCCCGCTGGGAGATTCCTTCCCCTCTAATGGGGCTGAACCAGTTCTGTGCCAAGTGTTCAGGGCAGGAGTGGGTTTTGAGTTTTTTGAGGCTGTATCTGTCCAAAGGGACCCAGATCTCTGCTGCAGGAGGTCCCACCCTGGGGGTTTCAGATCCCACCCTGCAGCCTCAGCAGCCTGGACTGATTTTCCAAAGAAGAATAAGGAGGGAAGTCACTGGCTGCCCTTGTTAAATTGCATTTCTGTTGGAAAAGGGGGCAAGAAGGCAACCAGCAGGTGTGGCTCCTACACCAATCCCATCTTTTTCCTGCTGAGGACACATCTGCACCTATCCTTTGACTGTGCACCCAGGGTGAGACATGTCCATCCCTCTGGGAAATGATGGGGACAGGAGCCTCTGCTTCCCTGGGGATGAGGAAAGGAGGAGAGCAGTATTACAGGTAGGAGTAGGGATCTGGCTATGGGAAACAGATTCAGAATGGAGTCTGACATAGGACTTGGAGCCATGGGAAGCCCAGAGTCTGTACTGGGACCTGGAGAGCTTTCATCCTGCCCTGTCTGCCTGGGATGGTTACTGGCTTCTGCTGAGAGATTGTTTTGCAGCCCAGCCAGGCTGTGATGCAGACACCCATAGCAAGCAAAGGGGAATAAAACTGAAATGCAGGCTATAAGTTCATTATCTGATACCAGCAGGATAGTGAAACCGGGCATGGAAGTCCTAATGGACACAGCCCAGGGCTGTAGGGCTGTCTCTGTCCAACTGGGCTGCAGAAAACAATAATTCTGTCCCTGTGGCAGTGCAGTGGTAACAAGTTGGGTGTGCTGTAGTCTAGATGCTATTCCTGGCAAGCCCCATCACTGCTCTTTACTCACATGCCATAAACACATGCACATGAAAATATGTAATTATCCCAGTGGGGAGGTTGCTGGGATAGTGAGGTTAATTTGGAGTGCTGAGTACTAGCTGAAGGCTGGTGCCCCTACCCAGGCTGCAGTGTTCACAGTCTGCACAGCTGCTCTGCTCTTTGTCTTTTGTCTTGTTTTTGAAACAAACAGCATCTGGCCCTTCTTCAACTACAGTGATAAAAAAAATGCTTACAACACTAAGAGTATATTCCTTTTTCTCCCTTGCTCCCACCCTCCTTTTTCCTCTGGAAAAACCTCAGAACCTCCTACTATAGGGCCAATATCAGAGTTGTTGATTTTTTTAAAAAGACTGAATTAAAAAAATCATACCTGTCACCAAAGAGATGGGAACATTTTTCCATTTGGAAAATGACTGCTGTGCTGTATTTGTTGTCTCCTCTTTTCCAGTCCATTTGAGGAAATACTCTTTTTTATAACAAGGTTTCTCATCATAATTTTCAGAGCTCCTTCTGTGCTCCTTTTCCCACTAAGCCATTTAATAAATATTATGCAACAAATCCCAGAAGCTACTCAGAGAGTTAGAAGCCAGACAGGGATATGCTGGTGTATCTATTTTTCCAGATTAGAATGTAATCGTGTCCCCTGCTCAGGGAAAAAAAAAACCAAAACAAGAAATCCCACCTGTTCAGCATGGCAATCCTTAATCATCTTAGATGATGTTTGTGCATGTGATAAGGAAATCTCCTGAAACATTTCTGTTTGAATATTACTACAACTGTGACCACCCTCTTGGGGTTTAATTTTGTTTGGTTTGTTTGTTTGTGGGTTTTTTTGTTTGGATTTGTTTTGGTTTGTTTTTTTTTTCTGAAAATAAAGATGAAAGCCCCCCCCCCCTTTTTTTTTTCTTTCTCAGAATAATTATATTTGCCAAGGATGGTGTGAAAGTGAAGGAGCAAAACTTCAACTTTCTTATCTGATAAGCCAAATAAACTCACGACTGCCAAAATGTTGAAGTGAACAAAACTGAAAAATCTGCTGTGAGGTTCCAAGTATTTCACTGAAAAGCACTGACCAGCAAAATGACAGCTGAGTTCAGAGAGGAGAAGTCTCTGGGGAGATTTGTTCCAGCTTTGGCAAACTAAAACAGCTTTAGGGTTTAAAATTACCATGTTAATACTTTTTGCCTGGTTTTGATGAGGAGATATATATATATAAGTATATATATATATAAACAGAACCCCAAACAAAACTTGTGGCAATCTTGAGTAGGCTGTGAGCTTCCTCAGCACAAGTGGGAAAAAACTTCCTAAAGAGATGGTATCTTTGCTTTCTGCAGTGGCTGGGAACACATTCCTCTTGTAGGAATTTTTTTGTGTGGTCCCCCTTTTATTTTTTGTTATTGTTTTTTTGTTTGTTTGTTTGTTTTTTGGTTTTTGGTTTGTTTTTTTGTTTGGTTGTTTTTTTTGGTTTTGGTTTTTTTGTGTTTTTTTTTTTTTTGTTTTTGGGTTGTTTTTTTGTTTGTTTTTTGGGTTTTTTTTTTGTTTTGTTTTTTGGTTTGTTTTTTTTTTTGGTGGTGGTGGTGGTGGTGTTGTGTTTCTTTAGTTTTTTTCCAGAGGCTCCCTTACAAAACTATCCCCAGAGGCACTGCCAGACTCGGCTTTTCAGCTACCCCCTTTCCCAGCGGGTCCCCCCCCATCCCTTTATCCCCCTCCCCCCTCATCCCAAGCTCGGTGCCAGCAGCACCCATGGGTTCCCTCCCACTTACCAGCAGCAGGGTGCCCCTCCCGGGCCTCGGGCAGCCCTGGCTCAGCCCCTCCATCTCCTCCGGCCCTTCACCTGCTCTGGCCCGGCCGGGAGCGCTGCCCGCAATAACAACAGCTCCTCCTCCTCCTCCTCCTCCTCTTCCTCCTCCTCCTTCTCCTCCTCCTCCTCCTCTGCCTGCTGCGGGGGGAGCTGCGGGCACAGGGGACAGCGCGGGGTCCCCACTGCCCCCCATGGACCCTGCCCGAGCATCCCTGAGGCACCGGCATGGAGAGGGGGGGACAAGGACAAACGAGCCCAGCAGCATCAGTCACCAAAATTGTCCCTACTAGCATCAGTCACCAAAATTGTCCCCAGAGACACTGGGCACTAAAATTGTCCCTGCCAGCATCAGTCACTAAAATTCTCCCCACCAGCACGGGTCACCAGAACTGTCCCCATCAACACCGGTCACCAAAACTGTCCCCACAGGTATCACTCACTAAAACTGTCCCCATCAACATTTGTCACCAAAATTGTCCCCACCAGCAGCTGGGACTGTTTCGTTTGAGGAAGAGGAGGCTGCGGGGGGCCCTCAGGGGCTCTCTGTAAGGACACTGCAGAGCTTGGTGTTCCTCTCTTCCCACAGGTAATGAGGGACAGAGGATGAGGGAATGGCTTCAAGCTGCAGCAGGGAAGGTTTAGGCTGGATGTTAGGATAAAAATATTCACAAAATAAATAAATATCCTGCGCAGGGAGGCAGTGGAGTCACCATCCCTGGGGGGGTTTCAGGATGTGGTGTAGGGGACATGGTTTAGGAGAGAACTTTAGCAGTAGGGCTGATGGTTGGAGCCGGTGATCCCAAGGGTCTTCTCCAACCTGAGAGATTCCATGCTTAGCATCTGGAAGGAAATCCTTCCCTCCAGTGAAAGCACCAAGAGTGCTCTCAGACACTTCTGCTTTTATTTTCCCCTCAATAAAACAGCAATTGTCTCTGTTTTGACACTGCCGGGGCTCTGTGCTCCCTGTACCAGACCGGGGAAGTTCTGCTGAGTTCTGTGGTACCGCTCAGGCCCCAAAGGGTGTGAGCAGCCCCAGCACTCAGTTCCCTTTTCATAGAATCACGGAATGGGCTGGGTTGGAAGGGACCTCAGAGATCATCAAGTCCAACCCTTGATCCACTCCCCCTGTGGTTCCCAGCCCATGGCACTGAGTGCCACATCCAGGCTCTTTTGAAATATCTCCAGGGATGGAGAATCCACTGCTTCCCTGGGCAGCCCATTCCAATGTCTGATCACCCTCTCCGGGAAGAAATCCTTTCTAATATCCACCCTAAACCTCCCCTGGCACAACTTCAGACCATGCCCTCTTGTCTGGCTTCTGCCTCTCCCTGCACCTTTATCCCATTCCCAGATCCATCAGGACATTCCCGCCCTCCTGCAGGCCCCGGGGCTCTGCTCCCCAGACCCCGGCATCGCCTCTGATCCTCCCGCCTCGGCTGCTTCCCAGCTCCGCACACAATTTTCCCCTTTTCTTCCCCAAAAGCGCAGCCCCGCCCCTCACCGGGACCCCTCCCACACAGACCACGCCCCACCATAAACCACGCCCACACGCAGACCACGCCCACACAGAAACCACGCCCACACACTGCAGACCACGCCCCCTACACGGCCACGCCCCAACAGCGCCACACCCCCCACACTGGCCACGCCCCACACATTGACCACGCCCTTCTCCCCCTCTCCACCAATCAGACGTCGATGTGGGCGGTGCCAAGGGGAGGGGGACACCACTACAGGGCGCGGCCGCCATTTTGTTGCCGTCGTTGCGGACGCGAAGGAAGCCCTTAGCGACGGCGGCGCGGCGGTTGCTAGGGGTGGGCGCGCTGCTTCCGGCGGCGCTAAGATGGCGGAGGCGGAGGCTGTGGCGGAGCTGCTGGAGCGGGCGGCCCGGCGGGATTCGCCGCTGGAGGAGCTACGGGCCCTAAGGTTGGCCGTTCATGCCGTGCCGCTCGCCGCCCTCCGCTCCTGCCTCAGCGACGACCACCTGGGAGCGCTCTTCGCCCTCCTCAGCGTTAATGACCGGTGAGTGAAGGCACTCTGGGCCCTGACTCGGCCCGGCCCGGCCGCCTCCCCCCCTCCCTCATCTCCCGCTGCTGCCCCTGGCCGGCCCTGGCCTCCCTCAGGGTGGGGGATGGCACCCGGGGTTGTCCCCCCGCTGAAGGGCCGGGGTTTGGCTGTGTCCCGCCCAGGGAGCAGGTGTCTGCCTGTGTTGCCATCCTGGAGAGGCTCCTGCAGGCCCTGGACCCGCTCTATGTGATCCAGAACCTCAGAGAGGAGCTGCAGAAAGGGCTTTTCCATCCCGACGACTCCGTGAAAATCCTCACCATCTCCCAGGTACCGCCTTTTCCTGCAGAGCTCAGCCAGGCCGGGTTAATCCTGAGCTGTGGCTGCTGCTTCACCTCTGGGTTCCACCTCCTGTTAGTTCCAGTTGTGCTCTCCTGTGCCCCTGTCCTTTTGGACAAACGCTCAGCAATGTGTTGGTACATGATGCTTTGTGATCTGTCTGCTAAACATAACTTCTAGAAGTGTCTTGAGAGATGTGACTTGTAAATGAAATTTCTGTCACGTGTTCTGGAGGAAATTTGCAGAGCCAGCACTGCCAGCAGCATTTGTTTGTTTTTTGGGGTTTTTTTTTGGTTTTTTTTTTTTGGTGTTGGTGGTGTTGTGTTTCTTTAGTTTTTTTCCAGAGGCTCCCTTACAAAACTATCCCCAGAGGCACTGCCAGACTCAGCTTTTCAGCTACCCCCTTTCCCAGCGGGTCCCCCCCCATTCCTTTATCCCCCTCCCCCCTCATCCCAAGCTCAGGATGTTCAGTTTGCTTTGAGCTATCCTGTGGAAAAACTGAAGAAGAAGAGGCTGTAGTAACATCACACTTGTTGGATTAATTTAAAAGAAGAGCAGTGTGAAACAGGGTCATCTAGAATGGACTTTTAGAGTCTTCTAAAAGCAGGGTCAGCTTGCAGCAGGCTGTTTAGGAATAGCTCCAAAAATGTATGATTCTGGGTTGCCTTTCCAGTGCTTGAGTGTCCTTAGAATGGAAAAATGTTGGTTTAATGTTGTTTTCTATGATTATTTTGTAATTTCTTTAGGTGGGGAGGATTGTTGAAAACTCGGATGCTATTACAGAGATTCTCAACAGTCCTGAATTATTAAGGCAAATAATAAATTGCATTGGTGGAGAGAAAATAGCAGTGGCTAAAGAGGTAAATGTTGCTTTCTTTTTTCTTCCTCCCCAAACTGATACAGACAGTGCACAGAACAGTTTTGCTGTGTCTGAGGGAACAGCCTCCTTGAATAAAATGAAAGTTAATCTTGCTTGAAAGGTGGTGTAAAGATGTAAGTGCCTTAAGCTCAAAAATCACTTAGTCAAGGTAGAAAATTTACCTAGAATTGTTGTCTGCCAGTATCTACTGATGCAAAGTGAACTCAGATCTGAATTAGGTGCCAGAGGCTCTGATCACAGACCTGTGCAGCTCTCATCAGGGAAAATGGAATCACCATAAAACTTCAGGTGTATAACTTGATTTGATGTGGCAGTACAGAACATTGAAACTGAGACTGGTTGTCTTGGATTTTATTTTTGTTTTTAATAATAAGCTTTTGGGTTTTTGTTTTTTTTTACTTCCAGGCCATCAAATCTCTCTCAAGAATAGCACAGACACAAGATGGCTTGGAGGCTTTATTTGTGAGCAGTTTGTTGAGTGACTTGAAAAATGTGATGGCAACAAATGATATTGTTCGATACAGAGTGTATGAGGTAGGGGCTGAATGACATGAAGTTTTGTTTACCTCTCATTTTCTAACTCCTTAAAAACTTGTTTCAGGCAAACAGGTTAATTATGAAAATTAAATAGCTGAAATTCTGTATTTAACATACCCAGAGTTAGCATTGTAAAAAGGATTTGACCATTGCTGTGAGTTGTTATTTTTATAATGTTTTTATAAACCATCTTTTTTTTTTTTTCTCCTGTTTTTCTGTTTTGTGTTTTTTTTTTTTTTTTTAGTTAATTGTTGAGATTTCTTCAGTGTCAGCAGAGTCCCTAAGTTACTGTGCAAACAGTGGGCTGATAGCAGAGTTGATTGGAGAGCTGACTGGAGATGATGTGCTGGTCAGGTATGTCAGTACTGAGCTTGCCCTGGAGATTACCCCTGCCCTTAAAACTCAGATTTTCTGACTTAAAATAACCCTCTGAACACATTTGTCTGTGTTTCTCATTAAACCCTTTTGGGAGAACACTTGGAGGAGTGTTGGGTTTGTTTTGTTTCTTTGAATTTTCCCTGGAGGGTGGAAACCCTGTGGTGGTTTTTTTTCCTAATCACTGAGTATTTCAAAAACTCACCTGAGATTTGCCCAAATAACCATTTGTGTGTTCCAGAGCTGCCTGCATAGAGATGGTGACCTCCCTGGCCCATACTCCACACGGGCGTCAGTACCTTGCTCAGCAAGGGGTTATTGATAAAATTTCAAACATCATCCTTGGTGCAGAGTCTGATCCTTTCTCAGGCTTCTATATACCAGGTTACAGCTTGATTTTCTTCTTTCCAGTGCTTGCTGCTTGCTTTTGTCAATGAGTTAAATTGAGAGGATTGCTAAGCTGCTGTATGTGAATTTTGGAGTAGGAGAATGTGTTTGGATGTACCCAAAACATGCTGAGGGACAGTGTGATTCATGAGCAGTGGTACTGCAAGATCTGGAAAAATTGTACTGCATGCTTGAAATTTGTGGTGATGTAGCCTTTTTTTTTTATGATTTCAAGGAGACAGCTGTGTTACATCATGAATTAAGTAACTTCCTAAATACTGGAATGTTCCTGAGTTCTGCCCTTATTCTGATGCCTTTCACAAACAGATTTCAGATTTGATAACACTCAGTTAGCAGTGAAACAACCTCATGTTAATGTATGTTTGATTTTGACATAACAGAAGTTTTTTCTGCACTCTGAATACTTTTTTTTCTTCTTCTCTTTCAGGGTTTGTTAAATTTTTTGGAAATCTGGCTGTTGTAGATAGTCCCCAGCAGATCTGTGAACGATACCCTGTCTTCATGGAAAAAGTCTTTGAAATGGCAGAAAGTCATGACCCAACCATGATTGGAGTGGCTGTGGACACTCTGGGAGTCCTGGGATCAAATGTGGAAGGCAAACAGGTTTTACAGAAAACTAGTTAGTATCTTTTTATTATTCCTTTAGTAAAACTTTACCAGTATGTGATAATACACAAGAGTGAATTGGTTTGGCTTAGTAGAGAAAGGAATTTAAACTGTATTTATTTATCTAACATTCAAGAGTGTCTGAGTAGCTGATTTAAACTGTCTTGCATGGTGGTGTGAAGTGCCTGGCAGACAGAATTCTGGTATCACAGGTGTGATTCAAATTATTCTTTTCTAGTGAGCAGCATTACCCAAATCATCAGTAGCTGTGGGGTTTTTGTGTGTTTTTATAATTTCTGTTTCTACTCATGTCATGATCTTCTCATCAGGGTTAGAAAAATATGAGTTGTCACGTAATGCTGCTGTCTGTAAAGACAGTTTCCCTTCATAAAAACTGTTCAGAGAATTCAAAAGAGGTTCTAAACTTCTTGCTGCTTGTCTGAACTTTGCTTTTTAACTGAAAAAAAATCTGTATTAGCAGACAACTACTGGAGCATTGCTGAGTGGGATTGAAGATCTCTAATTGCAGGTGTACCAGAGGCCACACTTCCCAAGCTAAGTCTGCTGTCTGAGACACAACTTCCAGTTTGGAAATGCTTGGGTGGTCTGGAGAATGAACATAAAAGCTTTGGATTTGTCTATTTTAGATCCCTGTGAAGCAGAGACTCTCACAGTGAGAGATTTAATGGGCAACAGTGGTTCTGCTGGTTAATGCAGTGTGATGGAACTGACCTGGTGACTTTGCAACCCTGTAGGGGTCTGTCTGAATTAATTAAAAGCACTTTGGTTTTCTCTTCAAAGGAAGTAGATTTCAAAATCTGTTAAACAGAATAGGGCACCAGGCAAAGAATGCCCCCACGGAGCTACGACTTCGATGCTTGGATGCAATTTCAGCTCTTCTTTACTTGCCTGTAAGTTTGTGCTTTGCCTTGTTGGTTTTGGTTCATTTGTTTTGACACTTTTTTTCTACTTTTTTTTTTTCTTTCCTAAATTTTCCTACATTTTTGCTACATACTCGCTACATTTCTTTGCTATGAAACTTCATTTTTTAGAAATTCCCTGATTTATTTGCTTGCTTTTGAATTTGCAAGAAGCCAGGTGTTCTGCAATGTTTATAAAACATCAAGTCAAGAGAACATTGGCAAGGGAATGAGAGTAAACAGTCTGATATTCTTGTGCCTTAGAGGGGTAGTGGCAAACTGCTCTAATCCCTTCTTTAGAGTCAGTGATCTCATTTTAATCTGGTAGTTCTAACAGAGTGAGTAAGGCATTTTCATTTGTCTGGCAGGGCTGTACTCCAGCACAAGACTTACCTCATAAATCCATTTATTTAAATCTGTCCTGCAAGTCCTCAGTCATGAAAAGAAGTTGAAAATTTAAATTCCAGTTTAATCTGCTGACAGATTGTTTTGAATAGTTTCTTAACTATTGAACATGTACTTAAAACTTGAAAGCTTTTAATAATGCTAATCAAACTCTTTCATTTTTGTATGTGATGCATGTAGCCAGAGCAGCAGACAGAAGACCTTTTAAGAATGACTGAATCCTGGTTCACCTCCTTGTCTACCCAGCCCTTGGAACTCTTCAGGAGCATCAGTACTCAGCCCTTCCCTGATCTCCACTGTGGGGCTTTACGAGTATTTACTGTAAGTGCTTTTTAGTTTATAGATGAATTAGTGAATTGTGTTGCCTTTTAGGCTCAGAATTGTGTTTGGTTTTTTTTTTTTTTAAGTCACAGACTTGTTGCTGAAGCCCTAAAGTGGTCAGAAATGAAGTCTTTTCCATTGTGCCCCTCTTGCATTCACCACTTTAATGCAGCAGGCTTGTGCTGCCTGTAATGCTTGTTTTCTTATAAATTGGAGAGAAAAAAAAAAAAGGCAACAGCTGTACTGTAGGGTGCTGCTTTGATTATCAGAGGCACTGCTGTAATAATTCACTTTAAACTTTAATGATAAGCACTGAGCTGTTCTTGTGTTAAGCCCTGCTACTCGAGTGGTGGCTGTGTAACTGCTGTGCAGAATCAATATCCCAGTTCATTGTTCCTTGGCTTATGTAGCAGCCTAGTGTGTAACTGCTCTGGGCTTTGTAAAACGAGGTGTTTCCCCCTCCTCTCTCTTTTGTCTCCACCTTTAGGCGATTGCAAATCAACCCTGGGCCCAGAAGTTGATGATTGACAGTCCAGGATTTGTGGAGTACGTTGTCGACAGATCTGTGGAGCCAGACAAAGCTTCCAAAGATGCCAAATATGAACTGGTTAAGGCCCTTGTCAACTCTAAAACAATTGCAGAAGTCTTTGGGAATCAATATTACTTGAGGCTTAGGGCTTACTTGAGGGAAGGCCCTTATTATGTTAAGGCAGTTTCTACTACAGCTGTGGAAGGAGCAGAATAATGTCCTTCATGTCTGGGTCCCCCTTCTTGCAAACCTTGTTACTGAATTAGGTGTTAAGATACAAAATGTGAAGACTTTCCAGGCTGGAGTCCCTTCAGATTTTCTCTCTAGAGGAATGTGAAGCACTTTTGACTCCATTGGAAATGAGTCATGAGAGTAAATCAAACCTATAGGGCACAGCATAATTTCCCCTAGAATGTCATGGCAGAAGTTCTCTGTGTGCTGTCTTGAGATGAGTAACCAAAGTGAGCACTCTGTCAGCTGCTGTGTGTTATTTTGCAGAAATTAATCAGTGGTTAGTTAAACTGCTCTGGGGTTTGGAGTTCCTATTCTGTTTTTTCAGTAGATCACAGTTCAATTTAAAAAAAAAAAAAATAGCCAAAACCCCTCAAGGTTTGTAACCTCCAATGCTGCCATCATTTCTGTGTTTTTCTATGTTTTTATATCTGCCAAGCCTGGCAGCACACTCTTGTAGCCAGTCGTGTTCTTCCAGGAACCCTGTTGGGATGAGTGTCCACGTGAGGAAGTAGGAACTGGGTTCTCTTCTGTTTTCAGCTTGCTGGGTAGAAGTCTTGCTTGAAGAAATAATCCTAAGCATTGTTTACATTTTATGCTAAGGATGGGGGAAAAAAAAAAAAAAAGCTTTTAAACCTCTTAAAAACAAGTGAGTGTAGGCTCCAGTGTGTAAAACCAAACTGGGAGCTTTGTCTTCCTTGTTGGCTGCTACTTTGTGTGGCAGCTCACTTGTCTTGCTCAAAAGGAGTATGAGCTATAGCACTACAAGGCCACTTCAGAACCAAACCTTAAATTGTTTACACTATTTTTAACATATTTTTTTAAATTTTAAGTGTTATTTTAAAATTGCATTATTTGAGTTCTTTGAGTTAGAATAAAAGAGGTAAGAACATAAAGCTTTCATGTTTAAGAGCATGAACTGAATTAAGAGTTTGGAACATAGTACCTTACAAAGCTGAAATCTTCTTTTGAAGATGTTCAGCTGTGGATGATGGATGCTAGTGACATGATGTGGATGTCTTTGTTCATCAAGAGAGACCATAATGTACTTTATACAAAAAGCTTGTATATTTTTGTTGAAAGAAATCTTAGGCTGGGGGCAGCACAGTAAAACACGAAACTCTACTTTTGGGCTAACTTTAGTCGTGTGTCACCTCTCTGGAAAGTACTTGCCCTGTGTCCCCATGCTGCCAAGTAAAGCAGGATGATCTGGTCCTGCAGGAACTCTTCCCTTACTGTAGGATCTTTGAGCTGCAGCAGAGGTGATGGTGTTGCCTTGCCAACAATTTTTGGCAGGTGTCAAAGTGGGCTCAGGGCATGATAATTGGGGTAGTTCTCTACTGTTAAATAAGGTGTCTGAATACAGGTGATCTGCCTTGTTGCTTGTGATCTAACATGTACAAATGTCATCCAGCATTATGCTACTGCTGGCACTTGAGTCCTTGATGTGCATAATAAACACATGGTGAGAAATGCAATACACAGTGTCTTGTTTGTCAACAGGGAGAGCACAGAAGCTTCCTGAATCCTGCATCCAGAAAAAACATGAAAGCACTAAAAAGGAAATGAAAAGGGTAGAGAAGTCCTTAGTTTGTGCTCAGACTGGACAGTTCAGTTTTGTTGTTTTAGGTGGCTTTGTGTGCTGGTAGCTCTGTATGAGCCATATAATGAAATCTCAGTAAAAGAAATCAATATCTAAACCTTTTCTGCAATTCATGAGTCTCTTCTATGTGTGTTTTCAGCTGTTGCTTTTGAAGGCTACTCTGTGTGCTGAATCTTTAGCATCTGCTTTGCATGGTACATTTGCCAAATACAATATTTTAGAATACACAGAGATGCCAAACAAGGGGATTTTTTTTATTTATATGCATATGCTTTATTTTGTTGAGTTTGAGCTCAACATTCTGATTAATTGATCAGAATCTTACCCCTTACTGTTCACATGTACTTCCTACCCATCCTGTGTGCTGCCATATGGTTTACAGGTTGCTGCTGGTTTATCTTCCTACAATGGATAAATTGAAATGGGTGGTCTCTGCCCTCCCCCCAGTGAAGTAGCAGATGGAGATAATTGAGGAGAAAACAGAAATGGAATGATGAAGAATGAGAATTAAGGTAGCATGCTAAACTTGGTGAACTTAGTTTAAAAACAAACAGAAACCCAAAGCTCCTCGTTATACCCTGGTTAACAAGCAGCAGAACTTGGTACAGGAGAATTTTTTTTTTTCTTGCAGGTAGGTATGTAGCTATAGTACACCCAGTTCTCTGCTGTAGCTCAGCAATGAGAATTGATTGCTGTTGAAGGGAGAAAATGTAACTCAGAACAGATTCCTGATAGTGAATGTTAGAAGGATAAAACAGCTGGTAAAAGAAAATTCAGACTTTCTTTGCAAAGGTTACAATCTTAATCAGCAAAATGAAGCACCTACTTTATTCTAAGCTAAACTGCTTGAACTTATCAATATAGGTCAAAACCTTGCAGGACACCAGACCATAGTAAGTTTCCAGTAATGAGCAATCATTCCCATCATTTGTTTCCTTCCAGTCTCTAAATAACTCATCCTCCTTCACGTTGGTAGAGGTGAAAATGAATTTGTAGCAGCATCGGTTGTAGCTGATGTGCTTTTCCCCAGAGAAACGAGAGCTGTGGGTGGGGGTGATGCCAGCTTTCTTAGCACAGATCCCAATGAAGATCTCGGGGGGCACTGAGGGTGGCACCTCCTTGGCAGCCACCAGCACCTTGCGAGCCACATCCTGGGACATGATGAAAGCACTGCCCTGGCAGTAGTCTGGGTAAAACTCCTCTGGGTATTGCTGGGTGGAAACAAAGCCAGGGCTGGCAGGGTCTCTGTCAGGCATGCCTTGGTGAATGACCCTCCCCAGGTAGATGTCCTCAAGCTGTGTTAAGCTCAGCAAGTACCCAACCAGGCTGGGAATGCCCACAAACACATCCTCACCTGTTGAAAGGATATACCTGGCCTGGGGACAGAAAGCCACTGCCCACTCCACACTCATCAACATCTTCTGGGTCTGCGTCTGGGGAGAATCGATGAAACTGCCTTCAATAATGTCCCTGTGCTTTTGAGCCTCTGCAGTGATCTCCAGCTGGGGGGTCCCTGGAGGTGGCTTTCCCAGAGCAAACAGAGTCAGGACACCATAACCTCTGGTGGCTGTCACGTTGCCCCATGTCTGCCTGATCACCTCACGCCTTGCCCTGTTTCCTGGGCTGCTGCAGACAAGAACGAGCAAAAATATCTCCTGAGGGGAGCATGAGGCTGTGCTGCTGAGAGTCTGAGAGAGATTGAACTTCAGAGGATCCATGTCCAGCTTCCTGGCTCTCTCCCTGATTTCCAGAGCCTTCGCGTCGGTGTAAGAAAGAGGTAAGGACCTCAGAAAATACTGCTCCAGTAAATCTGCTCCAAAAAGCAGCACGTGGAAAAGCAAGATGTTAAAGAGGATGAAGCACCACTGGTGAGTGCGGAGCCTGCAGAGCATCAGCTGGGGAAGAAAAGGCAGAGAAGATATGGACACTGTATTTTTACTAGAACAGAGAAGGCTTTCCTTCGTTTGATACCATGTTCATGCAAAGTCAAATCATGACACTTAGATCACTCTCTTTGCATTATTAGTGCATTATTAGTCTTTTTTTCCCCCTGAAAACCTAGGAAGCCCTATCTCTTGTGCCACAGCATGGCCCCAATCCCAAGCTGTGGTTGGGAAGGTTCCTTTACATTCATCCCTGCATGGAAATACTGAGGAGTAACTCACCATTCCTCTTGTCTGACCATTGGGAAGCTGCTACTGAAGGGCTGAGATGCTAATGAGGACCTGTGGATGTCCTCATTCACAAAAGGACCAATACCAAAAGGACACTTTGTGGTACTAGGCCTGACAGGGCTGTAGGGAATCTGTCAAGGTAAGAAGCCCAAGGGGGGACTGTTCCTGTAGGAACAACTCACCTGCATGGTGGTGGGAGCTCTGCCTGCAGCAGGGTCTGTGTCTCCAGCAGAGGAGGGTTCTCTCCAGCAGAAGCTCAGGGGGCAGGGGCTGTATCTGTGTCTGGGGGATTGAGTTACTGCCCGGTGTCCAGAGCTGATGCTTCCACCTCACCTGCCTGCAGGGAGGAAAGATGATCCCCAGGGATGATCGTGTTGCAGTTGCATCAAACACAAAGCAAGCAAAACTTGAGCCTTTCTCTTTATTAATTTCTGATGCTTGGGGACGGGGCTCTGAGAAATAAGGAAATGAAGCTTCTGCTTCATCCTGGAAAAAAGGCTCCACCCTTACCTAGGGGGAAGCTGTGCAGGCTCTGCCAGGTGGTTTTTCACAGCTCTGCCATCTTGGTGTTGGTTTAGTACCAGGAGCATTTTCAGTGGGAGCTGACATTGCTCAGCCCCATGACTGGGGGGTGTTTTGGGGTATCTCCTCACCCCTTATCACTCCAGTACCTGGTTACTGGAGCACAGAATCATAGAATGGGCTGGGTTGGAAGGGACCTCAGAGATCATCAAGTCCAACCCTTGATCCACTGCCCCTGTGGTTCCCAGCCCATGGCACTGAGTGCCACATCCAGGCTCTTTTTAAATATCTCCAGGGATGGAGAATCCACTACTTCCCTGGGCAGCCCATTCCAATGTCTGATCACCCTCTCCATAAAGAAATTCTTTCTAATATCCAACCTAAACTTCCCCTGGCACAACTTCAGACCATGCCCTCTTGTCTTGCTGATAGTTGCCTGGGAAAAGAGCCCAACCCCCCCCTGGCTCCAGCCTCCTTTCAGGGAGTTGTAGAGAGTGATGAGGTCTCCCCTGAGCCTCCTCTTCTCCAGGCTGAACACCCCCAGCTCCCTCAGCCTCTCCTCACAGGACTTGTGCTGGATCCCTTTCCCCAGCCTGGTTGCCCTCCTTTGGACCTGCTCCAGGACCTCAATCTCCTTCCTGAACTGAGGGGCCCAGAACTGGACACAGGACTCGAGCTGTGGCCTCACCAGGACTGAGTCCAGGGGCAGAATCCCTTTCCTGGACCTGCTGGCCACGCTGTTCCTGATCCAGGCCAGGATGCCATTGGCCTTCTTGGCCACCTGGGCACACTGCTGGCTCATGTTCAGCTTCCAGTCAATAATG
Source organism: Phaethornis superciliosus (assembly GCA_023637945.1). Classification (NCBI taxonomy): domain Eukaryota; kingdom Metazoa; phylum Chordata; class Aves; order Apodiformes; family Trochilidae; genus Phaethornis; species Phaethornis superciliosus. The sequence continues at coordinate 8,106,412 of JAJQWJ010000022.1, forward strand.
TTCATGCTTGTTCCTGTCAATGTTCTGCTTCTTGTCAGCAGGGGTGTTGTACCCTAACAAGCTGCCTTGGGTGGTCCTTTGGTTTCCCTCTGCACAATGTGATGCTGGGGTTTGGAATTACTCTTTGGATTTATGCTTTTTGTGGTGGTTGCAGGTCCTGGTGAGGAGCCGGGGTGATCCCCAGGCTGCTGCTTCCTCTGGCCATGGTCTGGGCTGTGCTGGAGCCTCCGGGTGTTGCTGTTGGCAGTGCTGGGGCTGGGGAGCTGCAGGGGGCTGGAAGTGCTGGAGGAGGAAGAGCCAAAGACACCACAAACAGGATGGAAGGGCCAGTGGGGGGGAGAGTTGGGTTTGGCTGCAGGTCCACGAGCCTTGGGGCCAGCAGCCCCTGGGGAGGGAGTGGGTGGCAGCCAGGATGCTGTGTGATGGGCAGATTGTGGTGGTGATAGTGGGAGGGGGCAGCCTTCATCAGCACAGGCATGGAAACTCCAGTTTTTGTGTCAGAGCAGGGAGACTGGGATTGGGTTTTAGTTTGAAAAGGTTTTTTGGTAGCTAAGGGTGTATTTCTGTTACAGCACCCATAGGTGAAAGGCAGTCCTGATGCTCTGACCATCACCATCCTCCCTGGAGCATCCTCAGGGAACCCAGCATCAGCCAAACATCCCAGGGAGGTAGGGAAGAGTTTTGAATTCTGGTTTGGAGTGACCAAGGGTTAATCCTCTCCCTGCCTCTGGTGCTGGGGCAGTGTGGGGAGATCTTTCCCCCAGGGGTTGGGAAATCTGCTTTGTTGTAGGGGAAAATTGAAGAAACCAGGTCCTCAAAACATGGTCACAGCTTCAAAGTGTGTGTGCTCCCCCTGATAGAAAAGCCCAAGCACACACACAGTGTGTGTGTCCCAGTGTGGACCGCAGCTTTAGGCTCTTCAAAACTTGGGAAAAAAACCCTTTCAGGGAGCTGGTGAGCCAGCTGGGCCACAGCTTCATCTGCACCAGCTTCCCAACTAGAATCCTTGTCCAAGTTGTGCTTTGAAGCTTGGCAAGCTGTCAGCATGGGAAGTGTCAGTTAAATCTGTTCTCTGAAATAAAAAGCTAATAAGGAAATATTTTTTGTGTACAATAATACAGCACTACAGCCCCGGATACCCAGTCTGGGGGTGGGAGGGAAAAAATTCCTCCTTTGAAGATGCTCCATCTCCAACTAAACCATTTGATAAGCAAATAAATACGAGCATTTGAAACCACTTCCATTAAAAATATTGGCTTTCCCAATTGTGCCTTGTAAGAATAATAATAAACCCCACATGTGTATCATCCCTCTGGCAATTAGGCACAGCGTGGGGCTCACAATCCTTCTGAAGTCATTTCTTTAGCACTGCTTGGTGGTGGCAGCAGGAACTTCACAGAGTCCCAGCTATCACACAGGTGACATCAATTCTCCCAGCTCAGCCGGGGTGAGGGCAGCTCTTGGATGTGGGGTTTAGTTTAGCTGAAGAGCCTGGCTGAGTCCTGCCAGGGAAAACTGAGGAGGAAAGAGCCATGAAATGGCTGCTGGAGGGTGAAGGAGCTGATCTGGAGTGCCACAACCCCCCGGGAAGGTATAACACACAACAACGTGTGTATGACCTTGTCTCACTTTTGGGTGAAGTCAAACATGTTCAGGGAAAACCTCACCTCCAGGGAGATCCAGGAGTTTGCAGAAGGGTAAACTGGGGATCCCTGGAGCAGCTGAAGCCAGGTCAGTGTGGGGAAAGGAGCACTGTTCCTACAGCTTCACTTACACCCTGAAACATCTTAGGGGTGCAAACAACCAGGGAATCGGGTTTTCCTGAGCCCCAGGACTATGATTTGCTTTGTGTCAGATGTTCTCATGTTTTCCTGAAGTTTTAAGTCCAAGCAAACCTCATAACAGGAGCAGGGATGTAGCAGTAATGTTGTAGACAGTTTGACCTCCCATGTGAATGGGGAGTGTTTAAGCTGAAGGGTGTTTGGGGCTGGTTTGAATTCTGAGCTCCTGTGCTACCCAAAGTTAGAGCAGGGGTTCCCTGTGGGCTGGGGGGAGATGGGGTTGGGCAGGATGAGCAGCCTGGTGCAGTGTGCTGCAGGGGAGCAGCCAAACCCCCAGCCCCTTTAAATGGCTTTTAAAGTCTTCTGGCTTCCCTCCCAATGCTGGGAACATTTGGAAGGGGGAGCAGAGCCTGGCTGGTTCCAGTTCTGCTCATGAAAATGCAAAGGTTTTGGATGACGCAGCGGGGGTGCAGGCGAGAGCTGGTGGATGGGGATTTATGGGGGAAAACCAGGGAAAATGGGGTTTTCCAGAATAAATTTGCTCAAATGGAACAGCCCAAGCTCTGCCTGCCCCAGGTGTCCATGCAGTCACTCCATGCTGTGCACTGTCCTTCCCTGCAGGATGGACACCCCTCTCCATCCCCACCAGGGTCTTCTCTCAGGTTCTTCCTAAAAGCTGGGTTTGTTCAGATCTTCACTCAGCTTCAGAGATGTGCCAGATCCTGTTTGCCACCTGTAGGTAGGTGGTTTTCCTGGCACAACAGCCTCTTTCCCTAGGGCATTCCCCATGCCCTTGTACTGCCACTTGTCTTATTTTAAGGGTGAGACATGGCCCATGTCCCAAGGCAGCACCTCTGGTCCTCACTTGAGATGCTCCAGGGGGCACCCAGCACCTTTCCTGTGTTCCAGACCCTGCCCCAAGGGTTCCCTCCATTTACAACCCACCTTCTCCAGTCTCTCACCAGTACACACAGACCCAACAGCGTGGGGGGCTGGGAAGGGACCTGTCTGGTTCACAGCAGCAGCAGCAGCTGTTGGAATAAATAAAAGGAGACGATTGTTTTAGGTCTTAGTCACCTAATAGAGATGTTTCTGCTTACAGATATGATTCAGCTCTTGCAGGCAAAGCTTCACCTTAAGTTCTCCAGGAGGTGCTGGTGGAAGAGGAGGTTTCCTAAGAGTTACACCCGCTGGGTTTTGTTTGGGTTTTGGTATTTAACATCCCTTTTGGGGTTAAACATCAGTAGAAAACTGAAAAACAAGCCAACTAACCAGAGCTCTGACCCAGGAGACAAATAGATGAGGTGCTCCTGGCACACAGGGCAGGATGGCTTTTCTTCCTGTTAGTGGCTCAGTTGACTGGCTTAGAAATATGTTTTTATAGCCAAGTTCCTAGCAATCATTTTTTTTTTTCTTTGCATACATACATCAGTCTGGGACTCACAGAGCTCTATCTTTGTGTATGGGAATGTTTGATTGTTCCTTCTTGAGTTTAATGACAGCTTTGACAACTACCAACCATGATATTCCTCGACAGAAACAGCTGAAATCCTCTGTGTGTGCTGCAGGTGCCTCACTCAGCCTCATGAACACCCAGATGGATGGAGAGAGCAGGAGATTGACTGGGAAAAATGTTGATCTGCAAAGCCACAGGTTCCAGCCCTCAGCCTGAGCTGGTTCTGAAGTGCTGGTCTCCCCACCTAGGTCTCAACTTGAATGAGAAGTTGCCTGTTCTCCACTGCACCAGAATTTTCCCAGTGAGCTGTGAGGCTGCCCTGCCATCCCCAAGGCAGGCTGTGCTCATGCCTTGGCACCTCCAGGGTTCATTTGAAATTCCTCTGACACCCCCATCATCTGAAGCATTTGTGTCTTGGATGGAGTTCCACGTTGATCACGTTCAGGTCCGTGACAATCCTTGTGGCTGGGAGCAGGTCAGGAATTGCTGTGCTGACCCCACAGCTGTGCTGATGCCAGGCTGGGACATTTCTCCTGGGGAGCTTCTGACCCTGGGTTTGACGGGGGGTGGAGGTGATGTACCCCAAAATGAAGGCTTGCCCGAAGTTGTGGAGTGCAACAGGAGCTGAGGGCAGGGCCTGGGGCTCACAGAAAGCCTCAGCCCATCCTTTCCATATCCCACAGTGCTGAGTGGATCCTGCCACGTGGACCTGGGGGTGGCCAGGCAAGGGCTTGCCTTTCTCAGGTAGGATTCCACCAAATGCCATCACCAGGACAGCTTGTCCCTGTGCCCAGCAGCTGGCATCCCCCTGCTCCGCAGCGAGGCACCATGGGGTCCATGGGGTGGGACTGGGATGCAGGAGCTGCAGCCTTTGGATGGGGATGTTCTCCTGGCTCTTTCTCTTCCATTTTTCATTTATCTTTTCTCCCCACCCCCACCGTAACAGTTTAAAATAATTCCTCCTCCACTCCTGTGTTATCACCTGGCATGTCAATGTGCTGCTGTGCCACCCACCCACCCCTCTCCTGGCAGAGCTGCACGTTAGCATCTTGCACCCCGTAATCCGTGGCAATTAGTGAATGAAAAATAACTACTTAAAAACACGAGGGGTCGGGCAGCATCACCCGGGGAGTAATAAATTGTTTTTCTCTCAAATGGCTCCTGCTGTGGGAGAGGCCATATGGAGAGAGGGAAGGGAAGAGATGCTGCAGGGGAAGCAAAAGCTCTGCTCCTAGGGAGAAGTGTAAACCCCAGCGTGTCTGAACGGCCACCTTCCTCCGGAGCTGGAAGCCCCGCCATGGGGCTACCTCAGTCCTCTCGGTGGCCAGCGGGAGTCTGTGGGGAGGGGTTTGCACTGGACACCCCCGGAGGGTGCACAGCTTTGGGGGACTTCAGGCTTGGCCACATAGTGACAGGTGGCACCTCCTGGTGATGCTGAAGGAGAGACCTTGGGTCGGTGCCCTTAACCCCTTGCGGGAGGCACCCGGCTGGCTTCCAGGCTGTCCCCACCTCTGTCCCCAAGGGAGGGGACATGACTGCAGAGGGAACCCCCCCCACACGGGGACTGGGCCGGCTTCTTGGCTTTGGGCGCAACCCCCAGGTGCTCAGCGCACGCATTTACTAGAGAATAAAACAGTAAAAATCAGAATAAAATACAAATCGTAATAGTATTTTTTTTAAAAAAAAAGGAAGCCGAGTCCCCGGTGCGGGCGCGGGGGGGAACAGACGGTGCGGGCTGGTGCGGGTTCGGTACCCGGGGGTCGCGGTGCCGGTGCGGGTTCGGTACCCGGGGGTCGCGGTGCCGGTGCGGGGGCGGTCGGCAGGGGGCGCTGTGCTGACGGGAGGGTCCCGGCGGCAGCACGAGGCGGCGGCTCCCGCCCGGGGGGGGTGCGGTGCGGTGCGGGGGGTGTGCGGGGTGCAGGGTGCGGTGCGGTGCGGGGGGTGTGAGGGGTGCGGTGCGGTGCGGGGGGTGTGCGGGGTGCAGGGTGCGGTGCGGGGGGTGTGCGGGGTGCAGGGTGCGGTGCGGTGCGGGGGGTGTGAGGGGTGCGGTGCGGTGCGGGGGGTGTGCGGGGTGCAGGGTGCGGTGCGGGGGGTGTGCGGGGTGCAGGGTGCGGTGCGGTGCGGGGGGTGTGAGGGGTGCGGGCAGCGCTGCCGCTCCTCCGGTGCACGTAGGGCGGGACCCCCCCCCCCCCTTCCTCTTCCTCCGCCTCCTCCTCCCGCAACTTCCCGGCACCTGTTGCTCTCCCGCTGCCGCCGCGTCGCCCCCGGGATGCGGAGCCCCCGGGCCGCGCCGTGATGGGCAGTCGGCAGCGGGACGGCGGCGGTGGCTGTGCCCGTGTCCGTGTCCGTGTCCGTGGCTGCGGCAGCGCGGGGCGCCCATGCTCGGCTTCGCTTCGCCCCTCCGGGCCCCGGCACCGCTCCGGTGATGCCGTTCTCCGGAGAGGAGCGGAGGCTGCAGGGGATCTACAGGGCGGCGGGACCGGCGGAGGGCAGGGCGGCCGACGGGGCGGCTGCCTGCACCGAGGGCTACACCAACCGCTCCTTCGTGTACGACGATGGCAGCGCCCACAGGTACCCGCCGGGGGGTTGGGGTCTGGGGAGGTTCGGGGGGGGCCGCCTGTGACCCCCTCGTGGGGAGCCGCGGGGCTGGGGGTGACCGCGGAGCCGCCGTGAAGAGCCGAGGGCGGACCCTTCCCTTCTGGGGTGAAGGGGTCGGGGAGAGCAGACCCAGACCCGGACCCGGCAGGACCCTCGTCCCGCTTTGCCCCCACCCTTTCCGTGCCCCGACCCTGGGACAAAGTTTCGGCGACACTTCCAGACCTGGCGGGGTCCCCTGCGAACGCCCCTTGGGAGCGGAGTAGTGAGGGGGGGTCTGGGCTGCTCGGGGGTCTCGAATGCTTCCCGGTTGTGTCCTTCATGGGAAAAGGGTCGGGGCTGCCCCGCGGTTGTGCCCGGCCCAAAAAAAAAAAACCAAACCCAAACCAAAACCCCCCAAAATAATCAAATTTCGACAGCTTTGGGCTGGTTTTGGACCAGAGCTATTATGTCCAGAACGAGGGAGGGGATGTGGGGTAGAAGTGAAGAGCTGAAGGGGAACACAGGGACCCAATGCCAACTTCGTGTGCTGAGGCAGCAGCAGGAATCTGTCCCTCTGCTTGGTGCATTAGCACCTCAGTGCTTGTTGCTGAAGCATCACAGCTTTTGCCTTGATCTGATCCTATTTACTCGTGTGGCTCTGTTGCACTTGCCAAATGTCAGCTTAACTGAGCAAATAAAATGTGTGTATCAATTAATTCTTGGCAGATAAGGACCTTGGCTGGGTTTGTGCCCTGGGATGGTCAGCTGAGGTATTCTATGTTGACACCTCCTCACTATGAGTTAGGGAAACCATCTTTTTTTTTTTTTTTTTTTTTTTTTTTTTTTTTTTGTTCCTAAAAGCCTGGATGGAAAAAGAATAAAGAGTCTACACAGAGAACTCTTTAACTTACAGTGCATTGCCACTGAGTGGATAACTGGTAAAATCCTTGAGTTCTTGGGATTAAGTCCCTCACCATGTCCCCCTCCTGTCCTCTATCAGAGACAGAGTGACTGAACTGGGAACTGGGAACACCTATCTCCTGAGAACAGTGCTGAGTTGTCTTGGGCATGCCAGGGTGGCTGCAGAGCCATGAGGCCTTCACCAGCCCAGATCTCCTCATTTTGCAGCTGTACCTGGTGTGTTTGCAGAAAGAAATCCTTGAGGTTACCAAATGCAGCTGTGTTGGGGGGAAGCAGAGATCAGGCTGGAGGCAGCAGAGGATTTGGGCTCCATCCTTAGGGGCAAAGGAGGAGCTGCCCAGCTCAGACAGAAATTGCTCCTTGGTACTGACACTGCAGCACTGCTCAGGGTCATTTATTCTTCTCTAATCAAAACAACAAAATCCTTGTCCAAAGGTCTTCCCTTCTGTCTCTTTCCATCTGAGTAGAAATAATTGGTTTTATAATTATTATTACACAGCTCAGTGTGTTTCTAACCCCCCGTGGCTCTGCAGAGGTTGAAAAGCCATTGCTTTCCCTGGCTTGTCTTGCCTGCCTCTGCCTTCAGCCCCTCTGCTGCCCTTCCAGAGCTATTCAACAAGCTTGTTGGAGCCCCCAGGACTTGGCAGCTCTACCCATCACTGCCTGTTTCCCTAGCTCAGAGCAGCCTGGATCTCTAATGTCCTTTTTCAGTGCTGTTCATCTGAAAAAGCAGCAAAATGATCATTGTAAAATGGCTAAAGGGAAAGGCAGGCGTAGGCAGAGTGATAAACACCATCCCCTCCATTAGATGACCCCAGGGGCCTGCTGGTGGTTTGGTTTCCTCATCTGCAGCTTGAACTGGGGGTGTGGGTCCTCTTTCAGGGGATGGGCACCCACCTTTAACAACCTGCTGTCTGCCTGGCACAGGAGAATCCTTCCCCCCCTGCCCTGACTTTACCCTGGGACAGTGGAAAGGGCCATGGAGGCAGCACCCAGCCCGTGCCTGACGTGGGGTTTGGGTCTGCTGGGTGCACTCTGCCTGGGCCAGACAGGGGCTCAGGAGCCCTACACAAGGCTTGTCCTTCCTCAGTGCTTCCAGGCATGTCCTCCTAGCTTTGGGTGTGATGGCAGGGAAGCAGACCTGTCACTGGAGGTGTGTGCAAAAGCTGTGAGAGCTCCTGAGCAGCAGGGATGGGTAACGCGGTCACTGTACCCTCTGCTGAGTGCTCAAAGGACTTCAGCTGGGCTGGACCCCAATGGAAAGCAAATGGAAGCATCAATTGTCCCCTTGATGAGCAAATCCAGAGATGGTTTAAAAGCTACTGAAAGAGAAATTCCATCCTCTGGGTTGCCTGGGTGTGGAGGTGTGTGCTTCCTCCTGCTGGACAGGGGTCCTGAGAGTCCCAGTCAGAAAGCAAGAGGTTAACTGTAAAAGCACTTGGAAATGTTTGGAGAGCAAATACACATTTCTGGCACCCAGAGGGCACAAATAGCCTAAATTTTACTTTCCTACCTCATGGGAAATCTGGGTAAATGTTTGTAGAAGGAGCTAGTTGGTCATTTAGGGGAGTGCAGGATTTCCTCCAGGCAGCAGCTCTGCTTCCTCTGCCTTGCCCATGTAAGGGCACTCTGGGGAGAAGCAGTGATGGATGAGCAGCCATATGGAAGGGCTCATGCAAAAATATCCTCCACAAGTGAGGAGGCCTGCTGGAGAAGCCAGGACATGCGAGAGGAGACTTGTTTTTTCCATCCCCTGTCTCCTGTACTATGGCTTCTTTACGAAGAAAAGAGTGGAAGAAGGTGGCCTGCCCATCTGGAGAAACTGCTTAGGAAGATCATGTCTTTGCATTAGACGTATGTGGCTTTTTTCATGTTTGGTTTTAATGTCTCTTACAGGAGATCTTGCCTCTCTGCCCTGCTCTGTGTAGGTTCAGTGCTGCTGCTTATACTTGGAGTAAACAGGAGAGTGGGGTGGGTTTGTGTTCCTCACCGTGGATTTGGGAGCAGAACGTGGAGGGAAGGTGGGTCCAGCTGGAGAGGCTGCTCCAGTGCAAGTGCTTGAGCAGCTGGGGCTGGAGAGCAGCAACCAGAGAGCTCTGGGCACTGAGCATGAGGCTCTGGATGTGCTGATGGAGTGGAAGCTGGAGAGGACTTGGCTTGATAGGAGCTGGGCTGTGGTGGGCTCTGACCTCAGTCCCCTGACTGGGCAGATCACACTTTTCTGCCCTAAAAACCACAGCAAGATTGGGAGCAGGGGCAGCAAAATAGGAAATATCTACAGGTACCTTCTGCTGCTCTGGTGGAAGCCTCTGTGTCCACAGCCAGAGGTTTGCCTCCTGTCCTCACTGAACTCGAGGTGATGGGTGAGTCCCTAGGCTGGGTCTCTATGAGAGAGCTTGGGAAAACTGATCTGAATCTGTCAGAGATTAATATTGAGAGAAAAAAAAAATTGATTAAACTGAACCTTGCTCAGTGGGAACACTCATCCAGACTTGGGTTGACTCTCCCATGGCTTCTCCTGGTACACTTCCAAGTGATCAGGTGGACTCTCTCAGTTTAGCATGAGAATGGTTCCAGCAGCTGAGAGCCCATCGTGTTCTTTGAAGTTTTCCATTTTCTGGCAATGAATGGAAAGATGCTGCTTTTGGCAGAGCTTGCACTGAACCAGACTCTGATCTCATTAATATCCAGTTCCTCCAGGCAAGATGACAAGCTTAGACATTTATCAGCTTCCCAAAAGTCAGCTTTATGGATTACAACAACTGTTGCTTTGGCTGCTCGTGGGCAATCTGGCAGTGCTGTTCCAGGAGACATTGCTACAGGGAGCCATAAAGCTCTGGATCACCCCCCCCCCCCCCCCATGTTTCCAAAGTGTTTATGCAGCAGAAATAAGAAGGAATTCTGCTCTTGTTTTCCTCACTGAGTAGGAAAGGGAAGCTTGTGGCTCTGGCAGGGCTTGAAATCCGGGGCTTGAGGGCTCTATCAGTGGGTTGTGCTCTGAAAACCACCAGAGGAGAACACCTGGGGAGGTGGGAAAAGGTTTGGGGAACCCCCCTGCTATTCCATCTAACAAAGGCCCTTGACACACTCAACATCCTCCTTAGAAACTGCTGTTGGGCTCTGGCATGGCCGTCTGTCACCCTTTGCTGGAGAACAGCAAAGTAGGTCACTGCCTGTGCTTAAGGCTCTTTCTGCTCTGCAAAAATATTTACAGCATCTATTTGAATCCTCCCAATCCTCCATCAGTGACCTCTTCCTGACCTCCACGCCTGGTTCCCAAGCGCTGCACGCAATTTATTTTGGAGCCTGCTCCCGTTTCTTTTGCCTCCATGCCAAAGCATGCTGGAGTGTGCAACATCTCATTCATCCTTCTGCAGGCCAAGAGCTACCCTGGGGCTGAGCCCAGGTGTCAGACACTGGTGTCCTTTGGCAGTGGCTGGTGACAGGGACAAAGGAGAGGGACTGAACATCCCTTCCCAGGGATCGGGATCCCCAGCTGGAGGTGGTACCTGGGGGCTGTGCTTGGAAGTCCTGGCTGGATCCATCTCCCAGGGTTGGCCTGGTCTCTCTTAAACCCACCAGTGCTTTCTGCCTCTGCAAGAGGATAAGACTTCTCTGCTTCTGTCTGCTGACAACACTCTGCTTCTCTGAGCTGCTGCCCTGGGATTTCCCTGGCTTCCTCCAGCTCCTGTGAAGCACTCGGCTCCCCGCTCACCTCCTCTGATTTCACCTGCCTTTCATCGTGTCTATTTCCAGGCTAACGGCTCCTCCTGATGTATTTAATCTTGCACAAGTTGCTTTCTGTCCCTGTCACTCTCCCTGCTGCCTCGCTCTGTCTCTGAGGAGGGGAATGAGCAGAGTTTGTAGTTTTGGGATGGGTTCAGCTCTAGCCCAAAGTCTCCTCTAACATCTGAACAGCTCTGACAGTCCCCTGTTGGCTTTGTGGTGTTATCTGCTGTGACTTTGGCTCTTTTCTGAGTGCTAATTTGCAGACTTTCTCATGTCTATGTAGGACAGTGATTCCAGCCCCCAGTCCCTTTTGGATTAGTTGGCATTTATTGATGCTAATTTTCGTCTGGCATTTTCTCATCGGCTTGCTCAGTGCTGCAAAATCCTCCTGCAGCTCTTTACAGGAAGGTTTAGGTTTGACCTGACTGGATAGTTTGCAGTCATCACATCACTCCTAAGAGAGCCTTGTAGGACCCCACAGGCGATGTTTGCTTCAGTGTTCCCCTTCTGTTTTTCTCCTGTCTTCTAATCCAGGAGACATTTCCCCCTTGGTCCTGTCACAGCCCAGTCTGGCAGGTGGGTTGACAAGCCTTTCCCTGGGGGTTTCTGTCTCTGAGTCTTTTTATACTTGAACAGTATGAAAAGACTCTGCCTCCCCCTGCATCTCTCTTATTTTCTGATTTCAGTACCAAGGGTCTGGAGCACAGAGAAGTTTCTCTTCCATGCTTCATCCTGAGCTCCTTCTGGCAGTTTGGGGCTGTACAGAAGGGAGAAGTTTTCCAGAAGCTCATTAGCAAGAATTAGCTCTCTTCCTGATCTTGCAGCTTTTGTTATTTTTAATATTTTTTTTTTTTTTTAATATATATATGAGATTGAAAAATCCTGGGCAGTGGCAGGAGAGCTTGGGCTGAGGGGGAGGGAGGCAGCAGAAGGATGCTGTGTGAGGAGCTCCCATATACCCTCCTGTGAATAATGATTCTGGTGAGTAATGGGCTCTGCCTTGGGAGCATCTCCTTGCTCATCATGATGAGAGCTGGGAAGGGACAGCAGTGTCCTGCTCCCAGCCTGGCATCTGCCAAGATGAAGGTTTGGTCTGGCTCCCCAGGTGGAGAGGGTGATGCTCCTCCCAGGTAAGGTCCATGTGGGAGGGGAAGCCCCAGGAACACAACAGGCTGGGCAGCAGCAAAGGACTTTTTAAGGCTGACTTTAGCTGGAGGGGCTGGAGGAAGGAGACTGCTGGTGAAATGGGATGGAGACATAGGATTTGTGGGGACCAAGGAGAGTCCTCATGGGAGACTTACACCTGTCAAGGACCCACTGGGCTTTCTGACCCTCTTCCTGCTCCTGGCTGGATCAGGGTCCTGGGGGGCAGTGGGAGGAGGGGCTGGGCTGGGCTCAAGAGAGAGTGACTGAGAGGAGCAGAGTGCTGGGAATTCTGTTCCCTGTCTGCTGCAGGTGGTGGGAGAGGGCTGGCCTCTGGCTCCAGGAACAAGTGAGTTGCTCTCTTTTCAGTCTTAATAATCTGTTTAGGTGTAAGATTTCTCAGGGTTGGTTGACATGACTCACGAGCCTGGTGTTCTTCCCTGTCAGGAAGGGCTGGGTGGGTCCCTGGGGACTCTGATGTGCTCAGCCTCCCAAATCCCCCCGGGATGGATGGGGCTCCCCAGTGAGGGATGGCTTCTCACTGCCAGCACCGTGAGTCCTTGTTGCTTGATTTCTTGAGCCTCGGGGATTATTTTGCTTTGAAATGAAGTGGCATGTGCTCCCAGGCCACCCTGGAAAGCCAGCACTGGGGGAAGAGCAGAGTTGTGTCCTTGCTGGGGTAGAGATGGGTGCTCCAGGAAAACTGCTCCTCAGCACAGAGCTCCTGCCAGGGAGATGTATTTTAATGTTGTAATCCATAAATAGCCCTGGAGACTGCTGGGTCAGGAATTTCCCAGCAGGGTTAGAGACTTTGGTTCCTTCCAGGCGCCTCTTTGGGAGAGGCTGGAGCCTGTTTGCTGTCAGAAGTTGGGGGGATGTTTTTTGGGTTGCAGCAATGCTGTGCTCTTGCTACGGGAGGGAGGTTGCTGGGGGTGGCCCTTGGGACATGTCCTCTGTGCTCCTCCTCTCCCTGCACATCTGCTCTGCCCTGCTCTCCCACAGCTCTGCCAAAGGGGAGAGGGAGGCAGTGTCAAAAGGGTTAAACTGGAGACTGGGGGAAGAGCTTCTAAGGGTTCCTTCATCCCTTCTGTCCTCTCCCCACCATGGCATCTACCTGTGCCTCTGGAACAGGAGCAGGAGCTGGTTGGCCAGGCCTTGCTCCCCCTTGGCAGGGCCACCAATGGGTGGGTGGATGGATGGATGGGTGGGTGAGTGGATGGATGGATGGAGGGGTGAGTGGATGGAGGGGTGGATGGGTGGATGGATGGATGGAGGGGTGGATGGATGGATGGATGAGTGGATGGATGGATGGATGGATGAGTGGATGGATGGAGGGGTGAGTGGATGGAGGGACGAGTGGATGGATGGATGGAGGGACAAGTGGATGGATGGATGGACGAGTGGATGGAGGGGTGAGTGGATGGATGGATGGAGGGGTGAGTGGATGGATGGATGGAGGGGTGAGTGGATGGATGGGTGACTGGATGTCTTCGCTCCCTGGCTGCCCAGCTCTTGGGAACACTGCCACTTGTGTGCTCGATGTGCTGGTAGTGGCATCAAAGAAAAGCAGGAAGACTTCTCAGTGGGGCTCTGCCTTCCCTGGGCTTCACCCTGTTGTACAAAACCTACAAGTGCATCAGGCCAGGAGGAATGGGGCCGTGTGGGGCTGAGTTGCTGATACCAGGTCCTCTAATAAGAAAATAAAAAACTGCTCTGGACCCAGAAGGTACAATTTCTACTTTTATCATCTAGAAAATAGCATTGCCAGCGGGGGGAAGACTTGTGGAGCTTTGCACTGACTCACGCTTCCTGTTCATTTTCCACGTGAAATACACTAAATGCTAATTTTTTGGTGAGGCCTGTGGTGCTAAATTGCCTCCGCACGTTGAAAGCCAAGCAGTGGATGGGTTTGTCACCAGGCCTGGCAGCTCTCTGGAAGTTTTGAGCAGCAGCAGCCCCTGATGTGGACATCTCTGGTGCTGCAAACTGGGATGCAGGAGTTTAATCTGGGAGACCCAAGGCTTCCTCTGCTGTGGGGGAGATGTGTGTGTGTGTTGTGTAGCTGTTGCACCCATCCGGTGGGACTTGGGCCAGAGCTGCTCAGAGGGTCTGGAAATCAGGGCCTGGGTGTTCTGATGGGTTTGCTCACATCCCTTGGAGCACTTTAAACTCCTTGAGTTAAAAACTGTAAAATCCCTGACCCTGGCATAGGTAACATGAAATGGAAGGTGGTTGCTTATGGACCACCACCAAAGTGTTTGTGAGGTAAATGATGTTATTAAGGAAAACAGAGCCCCAGCTTTCTCTGAGGCCCCTTTTCCATGTCAAGCTCAGGGAGTTAGTGTTTGGGGTGTTAGCGGTTGGGTTTATTTTTGTTTGTTTGTTTTTTGTTTTGGCTTTGGGGGTTTTTTTTGTTGTTTTTTTGTAGTCCCTGGTCTCTGCCCTCTCCTCACAATGTGGCACTGTCTCTCCTTGCCAGGCAAGCAGTGCCAATGCCCATGGCAGCTGCATGTCCCTGTGTGGGCAGAAGGAGCTGGGGACCCAGCGTGTCTCCCCACCCTCTCAGGCCATTAGGAGACCCCACAGGGATGTCACTCAGAGGCAAAACACACAAAGAGGGGAACAACTGTAACCCGGTAACCATGAGAACTGTGGGAGGAGAAGCAAATAGAGGATGATTGTATATATTTTAATAAACAGAGAAGCAGAAAGAGCTGGTTGAAGAAGCCTGAGGTTGGTGGAGCTCTGAGGGGTGGCTGTGGTGTTTGGCTGCAGATTCACAGTAGGAGAGGTCATGGGGGAGATCTGCTTGGGTTCACACTCAGCTGGATCCCAGTTTTCCCAGAGGCTGAGGAGTTAGTTGGGTGTCCCCTTCCTGGTGTGCCAATTGCTGCTGGGGAGCTGCCCAAGCTAGGGGAGAGACGGTGTCATAGCAGGGAAGTGGAAGAGTGTTGAGGTGTCCATATGCTGATTGCAGCCTGTGTTTGTAGTGGTGCATGGTTCTGGAGGAAGGAAGGAAATGGAAGATAAAAATAAAGCTGCAGTCCTGTATTTAGCTGTTATCCACTTGGATCTTTTTTAAAAAATTTAAAAATTTTTTTGTGGTTTTTTTTTTTTGGTTTTTTTTTTTTTTTTTGGTAGTATTTGAAGACTGGGCAATAAACAAGCTTGTCAATTAAATTTTTATTTCACATGACAGCTGCTTTGAGGAAGTAGCCAGGGGGCTGTGGCAGTTCTACAGCTCGGAATTCCTGTGATTGGGCTGGAGGGAGGGTTCTAAATTCTCTGTGCTGATGTCAGGAGCTCTGTGTGCAGTGCACATGCACTTTTTGCCAAGATACTGATGTGCAATGTCTTTAAGTCACTGTGTAAATGATGAAAAAGTCTGTCTCATAGGTGTGTGCAATGTTTGTCTTACTGAACCTTCATCCAGAGTAAACAAAAGTGCCAAATTTTTAAAATTCTGAACTATTTCATGTGCAAGAATAAGGGGACGTATTAAAAATGTTGCTGTTACTGTGGATGGGACGAGAAACTCGGATGAAAATACAGAACAGAAATTGTGTTTCTGGAGATAGTGATATAATTGGATTTTACTACAAAAAGTTCATTTCTGGGATGCTGGCCTGACCTCACAGCAATAAGAAATCTCACTTGAGCTAGAACTTTGCTGGCTGTTGAAAGTATGCTCTGGGCATAGCTTATTATGATTGAGCTCTAAGAGAAAAGACTTAATTATGGCCTTTTTGTGTTTACATTAATGTCAGATCCTCCTTTGCAATGCAAGCTCAAGGTGGTCAGTGAGCTTCTATGCTCCTATCAGTTGATCCAGAGGGAGTCCTTGAGTTTGCAGAAGCTTGCCTTGATTTCTCTAAAGACCAACTTTTGGATCAATGTGTATCATAGAACAACCTCCCTGATGCCCAGATGTGTTGCTTGGTGCAGAGCCTTGGCTGCAGGGTGCATATGGCAGCCAAAAGGAACTGAAGAGCCCTGGGGGTATAGAATTAAGTGGCAAATAGCATCAATGAAAATTATCTGAGGCTCTGGGAGTGAGCTGCCTTGTCTTCTGTGTGCTGTGTTCAGCAGAAATTTCATGTGCTGGTTGCTCTTCCAGAAACTCAGGAACAGCAGCAGAGCAGCACTTGGGGACCTGGTCAGCTGGGGAGTTATTTACAGGAGTCTGAGTTGTTAAAGGGAGAAGATCTGTGGACACTGATCAGATCTCTGCAGCCAGCAGGGATAAATCTTGATGTCTGTATTCAGCATTAAGCTTCTTGAAGCTCTCTTTCCTCTGCTTGCTCCTGCAGTGTGCACTGGAAGGAACGCTGTGGGAAGGTGGTAAGAGTGGGATGGAGAGGTTTGGGGACAGACCCTTGGGAGGGCATCTGGTGGGATTTGGAGCCTTTCCCACCTCAGAGTTAACATGTGAGGGACAAGGAGTCAGCTCACTGCAGAGGCACCACATCTCCTCTTCCAAACTCTCTGTCCCTCCCACTCTCCACAAGGGGTCTGTGATTTGGAGTTGCTGTCATGCCATGGAGAAATGTCCCCGATGAAGCCAGAACCCAAAGGCTGAGGACCTGTCATCTTGCTTTGTGTGTCTGTGCTCTGGATTTACAGCATGCAATGGTTTAATTGCCTTGTGCAGTTTCAGCTCAGCCCTAGTCTGTTGCAATGAGCAGCTCTGGATGCTGTGGGGAGGGGTGTAGTAGTACCCGTGCTCTGGCTGGTGGATGTGGTTTGAAAAGGGAGAGCAAAGACCATCTCCTAACCCCCTGAAATGTTGGAGAGGTGCTGAAGTGTCATCTCCTGCCTCTCTCTGGCCATGCAGAGCTGTGTCTGAGCAGTCACCTTGGGTTTCTCTCTGATCCCCCCACCCTTGATCAGCCCCAGCAGCACACCAGGGCACAGCTGATATATTCTCCCGGCCATGACTCTTGGCAGCTGGACAGACGCCTGACTCATCAGTGTTCACAGTTTCTCATTTAATACCGGGGCTGTTCAGATGATTTAAGTGCCAGCAGCCCAGAGGAGGCTGAGCTTCTGCTTCCAGCACTGCTGGGGAGCCATCGCCTTGCTGCCTCCCATCCACACTTTTTCTTGGCAGCGGCGGGGGGGGGGGGGGGATGGTGGGGTGTGTGTGTGTGTGTGGGGGGGGGGGGGTTTGTGTGTGCGGCTGGGGGTGGATCTGGCTTTGGTTGTCAGCTGTAGATCTATCTTGTGAGCGGTTTTATTTCCTCCTGGCGATTGGGCTTTTCCATTGGCTCCTTTTCTCTCTCTCTCTCTCTCGTTATTTGCCTGCCGAGGAGCCAATGTCCTGTGCACGGGGCTGCCCTGCGCAGCGGCTTGCGGGGAGCACCGGGGAACGGGGCCCCGCACCCTGCCCACCCCGCCGGCCCCTCGCCTGAAGCCGGCAGAGCCCCTGGCCACCCATGCCCCCGGGGGGAGAGCTCTGCAGGGGGGGCACCGCCTCCTGCCCCGCAATGTAATTGCAGCCCCCGGTGCGGGGCAGTGCCGGGGTGCGGGTTGCGCGGGGCCGGCCCCGGAGGAGGTGCGGGGGCGGGCGGCGGGGGTGGGCAGGGCAAGGCGAGGCAAGGCAAGGCAGTCCCCCCCCCCCCCGACCCCCTCCTCATTGCCGCTGCCCCCTTCTCTCCCGCAGGCTTTCGTCGCCCGGCGGTTGCGGCGGCGGGGACGGCGGCGGGAGCCGCAAAAGCGGGGTCATTCTGGACATCGCCGCCCTGAAGATGACGGAGCTGGAGTCCGAGGTGCTGCCCCTGCCGCCCCGGTACCGCTTCCGCGATCTGCTGCTGGGGGACCAGAACTTCCAGAGCGACGACAGGTTCGGGTTTGGGGGGGGGGACACCGGGTGGGACGGGGGGCACCGGGGACACAGGTACCGAGAGGGGAGAGGGAGGGGGACACAGCTCCGCGGGGCTGGGGACATAATGCTGGGGTTGGGGACAATAGGTGGGGTGGGGACAGCTGCGGGGGGGCGGAGGGGCCGGAGCTGCTCGCGGTGCTGAAGGGCGCGGAGCGGAGCTGCCCGCGGTGCTGGCGGGAGATGGGTGCGGGAGGAACCGGAGCCCTTGGGTGCTGGGATGTGTCGGCAGGAACCAGAGGTCGTAGCCGGGCAAGGAGGAATTGCGGGGCTGGAGGGCAGCGGGTTGGGTGCGGGGATGCTTTGGAGCGGGCAGGGAAAAGGCGTGGATGCGGCGGGGCTGCTGGAGGTGCCGGAGATGCTGAGGGTTGGGAGGTGTTTGGTACAGTGGGGAGTGTGCGGTGCCCGGGAGTCCCATCAGGGGGTGGCAATAAGGAAAAGGTGCAGCTGTCTGTGGTGTGACACAGTTGGTGAGGGGATGGTGAAACTCTAGGTGAAACCATGTGTAGAGTTTGGGCTGAGTGCCCAGGTTTATTTAAGAGGCAATGCTCATCCAGGCTGTTCTCAGGGGTGGTCTTTGAAGCTGGGGATGCTGATGGGAACAGAGTGACTCTAAAGAGCTGCTGTGAATGTGGGACAGCTCTCCCTTTCTCAGACTGTCCAGAGAAATGGCCTCTATAGGTTGAGTGCCAAGCCTGCAATTCCTGGCTGGCTGGCAAGGATTCATTGCCAGATTGAGCTAAGGCAAAGGAGGAATGCCATGAGTGGCAGGTGAATTTAATGAGCACAACAATTAAATCAAGTGGAACAAGAACGGCCCTTCCTTCAACTCTGTTCATATCATAAAAATCAAGGAGCTACAGTGCTAAAGGGGATTCAATAAAATTCTTATCTTTCCCACCAATTAATTGTGTGATGTAATCAGAGAGAGATGTAAGGAAAGAAAAAAAAAAAAAAAAAGCACCCTTCAGGTGCTGGTGAGTTAGCCTTTGGGTAGCTGCTGTGTGTTTGGTGTGCCTGCATGAAGGTTTCTGTGCATCTCTATTAAAATGTGGTTTCATTTATTTAATGTGCAAAATTGTCATGCCAAAAAACCCCAAAACAAAACTGAAATTGGGTTTAGGAATATGGGATTTATGAATGTTCTAAATAAGTGTTTCTAACTTTTACAGTTGTATGAGAACTAATAATTTCTTAAGGTGAGGCTGTGATCCTCAAGCTTTCAAAGCCCAGCTTTCTTTAACAGGCATTGAAACATTAGTTTAGTTTTGTGGCATCAGATGAGTGGCAGACTGTCAGTTCCAGTGCAGAAACTGCATTTCAGAATGGTTATGATAAGGCTCATGATAAGTTTGGAGTTCAGTGTTTTATTAGTCTTCATATTTAAATATTTGAATGGATCTGAAATACCGATGACAACTACAGGTTGTATTTTTTTCCTGCTTCTCACTGATACACCCCTTAATCATCTCTTTAATCTAGATGTGTTTCTGATTCAGAATCTCTCTTTAATTTTAGTGTAGGGGTACTCTGGATTATCTTGGTGAATTCATCAGATTTATTGCTCACATTATCTGTGTTTCACTAGCTTTATGTGCTGCTGCCTTTGTTTGAATTTCCCCTTCGTCTGGAAAATATTCACCATGTTTGGCAAGGCCAATCTCTGAGCACAGATTTCCTATTCACACTCTTGGCTTCAGTGGGAATTGAGGTGAGCCATGGCCTTAGGCTCTTGGAAATGCTGCTGTTAAGCCTCAGGTTCAGTCCAAGTCATTAATGATCCTGGAATCCTGTAGATGAAAGGACCTGGCTGGTGTAATTATCACCAGCAGATTAGTCTGTTCCAAACTGACTGAGGAAGGAGCTGATTTAGGCAAGCAGAAGAAAAGCAGAAAGCCTTTGTGGCTTTGTTGTCCTGCTAAGCAGCTCAGAGCTGTGATCTGAATTGTTGTTTGTTGCAGCACGGACAGGGATGTGGTGTCACACAGCTGAGGAAAATTCCCCCATTCTGAAAACAGAATGGGAATTGGGAATGGGAAAACAGAGCTTGTTGGACTTGCAGATGTAACACTGCAGGAAAACACCCATTGCACCAAATATCTAATTAATTTATAGCAGGAACGCTGTAAACATTCTCATCTCAAACATTTGTTTTTGAGAAACTCCCCATGATAGTGTGGCAATGAAAGTGAGGAGGTGTCTGGTGTCAGCAGAAGACTGAAAGGGTGGGAAGCACAAGGGGACTCCAGGTCCCACTGCTCCAGGAGAATTAGAACTGCTCCTGTTAGAGATGTATTCACCCATCCTCATCACAGAGAGTGCTGAGGAGACACCAGCACCGGGGGCTGAGCAAGCAGAGAGCTGTGGTGTGGCAGGAGGAGCTGAAAGAACTGATCAGTGGCTATGAGGTGGGACAGGCAGAGCAGACTGCTCCTGTTTCATTGTTCTTTTCAGACTGTGAGAGGTGAAGGCAGTCAGTCTCACTAAGTGAGGCTTGTTCTGTGGCAGGTAGACTGATTGACGTGAGAATTAAAATCACACTTTGTGGAGGATGGTAATAAATCAGCCAGGAAGCAAATAGGAAAAGACTGGCTGGAAGAAGAATGGGGGAGGGAAATGGATTTGTGGAGCAGAGGGAGAAAAGCCTATTGAGAAGTGGATCTGGCAGTGTCAGGTGGAAGTGCTCCTTCCAACAGCTTATTCATATTTGGAACTCACCACCACGAGGCACTTGGGAGAGTTGGGGCTTGGCTGCACTGAAGGCAGTCCAGCTGTATTTAAGTACCATGCTGGCCATTTTTACAAGGCAGGTCTGGAGGTTACAGGAACAGGATTAATGGTCATTCAGCTCTGAATTTCCAGCTGCTGCAACCTGCTGTCTCGGGGCATAAACCTGACTAATGAGAACCTGGAGGGAATTTCTCCTCTGGGGGGAGAAGGTTCTTTTTGGCAACGCTGATGTTGCCTCACTTGTCTGGTATAATTCCTGTCTACTTTAGAAGTTCCTTTCCCCCTTTTTGAAAGCTTCTGTCAACATCAATATGGGCAGCAGAAGCAATCTGTCTTCCTCCCCGTGGAGGAGTGAGTCTCTCACCTCCCTGACGTGTTGCCATTGGCATAAAGCAGTTAAGGTTAAATTTATGATGTTGAGCCTGTGATAAAAAGAAGGTGAAAAACTTGGGGCACAAATTCTGCTTGTGCCTGGCTGCCCTGGTTGTGGGAGTCCTCTGTGCAGCAGTGCCTGTGGCAGGAATAAGGAGAAGGGAGGAGAAGGAGCTGCCTGAAGCACCTGGTGGGACACTGAGTGCTGGGCTCTGGCCAGAGAGCTTCTGTTCCATGGCCATCCTGATGTTGCTGATAAAGGCAGCTGAGAAAGCACATCTGCTGAACTGATAAATATTGTTGTATACCACAAGCTGTGGCATCCCTTTTGATCTTCGCTGTCCTGACTCCGGCAGGTTTTGATCTCCTGCATTTCTCTTTTCTTGGGCACTGCTGACAACTGAGTTGGGACACGTATACAAACTAAAAAACAAAACAAAACCATAAATCAGATGAAACTGTATCTCAGAGAATTGCCATTAGGAGATTATTTGTTGCCTAATTTAAATAGTCTGAATGCTTTCCAGAAGATTGTCGTCAGAAGCCACAGGCCTATTTACAGTAGCAAGATGTAATGGATGTCACTTTGATTAAGTGTGTTTTTCTGAGGCTAATCATCAGCAAAGAATCATTTGATGGATGAAGATGTTTGGAAAACTGCTTGTGCAGAAGAATTCAGCATCATCTCTATAAAAATGTTAATATCTCCTGTTCCAAATGAAAGATTTTTTTAACGTTACATAGCCAAGAACAGAGACTTTTGAATACTGGGGCCAATTCTTTTAAGTTTCTACTTCCAGGCTAGGTAGATTTCGAAAACTTCTTTGTCTGCTAACTGACATCTGGTGTCTTGAATTTGTCACTAAGTGGTGGCTCTAAATTGTTGGTTGGATTATACGTGGCACAAGCAAACCAGAGTGCTGAAATGTCAAGCTCATAAGATCTTACCCCTGCAGTTTTCATGCTAAAGTGCCCCAAGTGACTTCTTCATCAATTACATCATTCCATTAATGGATCTGAACAGTTTGGTGTCCCTCTCTCAGGTTCCTTGACTGCATCTGTGGTTGAATCCCCACTTCATTGCCACTAATGAGCAATTTCTCATTTTATTTGGAAAATTCAGACGCTAATTTGAAAATTAGAAGATCAAGGCATTTATTTCAGTGATGGTGAGGTAATGTCTGCTTGGGCTGTACCAGCTGTGCTCGGGGAGGTTTGTACCCAGGTTTAGGAGATCCCTCGGATGCCCGTGTGCCAGTCCCATTCACCACTTTGCATGGAAAGGAACCAAGGAAGCTGCAGTCCTGGGAGGCCAAGTCCTTTCCAGCCACCATGTCCCCTCCCTGAACCACTGCCCTCCTCAGCTCTGCTCCAGGTGTGATGTTCTGGGGGTGTAGAGGGTGCCTGGGGCACCTTTCTAATAAAGAGTTTGCATTTTCTTGTGATTGGGAATTTTTCCTTTGGATGCCTCATAGCATTCTCAGTGATCGCTTCTTCAGCCATTGTGAAAGGTTGCAGTGGGGATTAGTGATGTGCTGCCTCAATGGAAGGGCTGTTTGGAGGTTTTTAAATAGATATTTTCTTGTTATTGGTGCACTTTTGAGCGTTCATCTTACGGCAGAACCCCCTGGACATCATCAGGAATATTAGCAAAGTTGTGAAAGTAATGGAGTTAGAAAAGAAATGCATTTATCTTGTAATTACACCTATTGTTTTGTTTTAAAAATCATTATTCTTTTCAGGGATATTGCTTTTGCCATCGGAAGCAGACCCTGGTTAGCAATAACTGCATGCACGTGGCAGGCTGGAGGAGGGAGTGGAGCATCCCGGGGGTGCTGCAGCCTGTACAGCTCTGCTCTGATGAAAAGGAAGAACAACATTGATTTTTCTGTTATTTAGCACAATTTAACACTAGGGGCTCAAATTTCCATCCCTCCCTGGTGTATTTTCTTGGTTTATTTGCTTTCACTTTGGTTTCTCTCTGAGTTATTGGGAGGATGGGCTTGGAAGGGAGAATGGTGGAGTTTCAGGTTACTTGAGAGCACCTGTCCAAGTGCAGGGAAGGTGGGAGAGAGGGTGGCAAAGGTCCTGACCAGGCTGAGAGTGGTGGCTGTCATCCCTGCAGAGCCTCAGGACAGGTTTTGGTTTATGTTGTGTCCAAGAGCAGGCTGGCAATGAGGTGGGGATGTGGTCTGGGGAGTGCCAGGTGGCAAACATTGGTCTTGCTGAAGGAAAATTTAGCACGTTGGCAAAATGAACATTTCTGCTCAGCTCAACTGGTGGCACAGGACATGCAGAAAGCCTGAACTGAGAAGTTCCCTGCAGAGAAACTGAAGATATGGAGTGCAGAGTGGTGTCAAAAGTGTTGGAGTCGTGGGTCCTGCCACGGCTAATGGGGGCAAAGCTCCTTCCATGTGTCCTTGGCACAAAGAGGGGGCCAGGGGGGCATAGCCAGTGGCTTCACCTGGATGGGAGCCTCATGCATCTCTTTCTTGGAGTTTCTTAGCTCAGCCTGATGACAGCTGAAATGTTCCAGTGAAGAGCTGAGATCAGACATCATCTGCCACTGGCTTGGTCACACGTAAGATCTTGGCACAGGTACCTGGGTCCCTTTTGCACTGGGGAGGTACCAGGAGCATGAGGCTGTGTCCACAGCTCTGATGAGGAAACACTGATGTGTGTCCTGGCAGCAAACCCAGTGTCTGCAATGATCAGAGGGAGCATTGCCCTTGCCTTGGGTGAGGGTGGGAGATCAGAGCCCGGAGCTGTTACTGCTCCTGTAATGAGAGGATGAGGAGCAGCTTGGCAGCTGGAGCTGTAATTGTAGAGAAGGGATTGCATTGTGCTGCTGTGTTTCCTTGTCAGGGTTGCGTCTTTGCTCCCAAGGGAGGTAATTTTCTGCTGCTCTGAAGGTGGTGCTCATTCTTTTTCCTCTGCACACCCTGTTTGGGCACTAACTGAGCTCCCCTGCTCACTGCCTTGGGAGGGACAGGAGCTGCAGCCAGCCCTGGTCTCACACCAGCTTTGCTTGGGTTGGGGCTGCTCTTGTGGCCCCCAGTGTGGTCGTGGCAAAATAGGTCCCAAGCAGAACCCAAAGAACTCTGTAACCCCCCTCTATGATCTCTTGTAAGGCATCGTGGAGCCTGCGTTTTGTGACAGGGGCTTAGAGGGGAATCCAAGGCCAGAAATCTGAATCAAAGCATCTCTGTTTCTTGAGTATTTCTGCCAATAGAGAGGATTTATCCTCTCTTGTCTACGTTTTTCAGCTATGCTTATCAAGAGACACATGAGCACGTTGCCTTCTGGAGCCTTGCAGGCAGTGCAGGTTTCCTTGTCACGCTGCATTTGCCCCCTGGCTCTTGTTTGGACCCATAGCAAAAAGGGAGGTTTTAATTGGCAAAGAAAATAGCTGCTGTTCCTCCTGACAGCCCTCAGCCCTATGGGCACTGTAGGGATCTCATCAGCTGCCTGCAGAAATGAGCTGGCAAGTGAAAGGCTGAGCAGCTCCTGCCTCCAAGCCCCTCAGTCTTTAGAGCTCTTCTAGTACCAGTCTATAAATTTGCTGGGTTGCTGCAACACCTGTAATTTTATCTTCTGTTCTTTCTTACCTCTTGGAGAGTTTGGAATGTAAATTAGGCTGCTTCATTGCACTTAGTATGAAATGAGGATGTTGAATTTCGTCTGCCAGCATGACCTTGTTTCCTTCCTTTGGGAAGCATTTAGTTGCCCTTGGAGCAGCTAGGTTTGCTCAAGACTGGCCCTCTGGGGGCTCTCCTGATCATCTCACATCAGGAGGTGGCCTGGAGCTGTCAAGGAAAACGGCTCTTGCCTGGGAGAGAGGAGCATTGCTGGGGAGCAGGTGGGGAAGATGCTCAGCAAATGTCAGCTTGAGACCTTGCCATCCTGTGGGCAGAAGTGACACTGCTGAGAAATGTGTTATCCTGTCAGGAAGCAGTAGAAATGCTTAGGAGCAAGGCAGGCCTCTGCCAAGAGAGGGTGTTTTTCCACCTTTGAGATTTCTGGAGTGAGAACTCCTCAGAGCAGCAGGAACTCTGCTCATCATGCACACCCAGGGCTGAGGGCTGGAGCTTGGGCAGGGGCTGGCAGGGTATCACCCTCTTCCTGGGCAAGGGCTACCAGCCTCTGCTGGCCTCAGCCACCACTCCTGCCTTCTCTTCTGGGTTTGTTCCCCACTGCTGGGAGGGAGGAAGCAAACACTCATGCTTTGGAGATTGTATCCAGTTTTCTGCTGGTTCAGCTGAGTTGGTGTTGGAGGTGTTTCTGCTGAGCCAAGGCACGCTGCGTTATTTCTGAGTGCCTCAAGCCATCCCTTAGAGCTGTTTCACTGGGTTTTTTTAACAGTTTTTTAAAGATGGCTAGAAACTAGACTGGCTAAAACTTCTCCTTTCAGCCCAGCTATGGATGTGATTGTGGGGAGAGCTGCAGAGACTGAAAGAAACTCATTTGCTGAGTGTTCCTGTGTCAGCCTGCGAAGCGCACGACTGCATCTGGGCTACCAGTTCCACATGGGAGTATTGCCTGCAAAATTCCTAATTTAATAAAATGGGTAGTAGTTGGTTATTAGAAGAGGATTTAATTGAAATAAGTGGCACGCACACCAGTGTGCTGCTTTCGTTTGGTGTTTATACTTCAGTCACAGGGTTTGTTCAAGGACAGAAAGGGGGATTTGGTGGTGCCTGGATTTCTCGGTGAGAAGTTACAGCTGCTGGCTGGAAAGACATTTATTCCAGGAAGCTATTCAGCCTCTGTTCTTCAGCTTGGATTTGGAAGACGGATTTGCTTCATTACAGTCTGATGCAATTACACCCACACGGCTGAGAGCAAAGGCCTGCTCTGACACTTCAGTTCCCACTTTGGATGACTTGGGATTGGTCTTTCCAGCCAGCCAGAGCTGTTCCTCCTCCCTGGCCCAGGGATGCTCCTTCCTGAGGAGCTGCCACACAGACCTGCAGGGATGTGCTTGCCCACCAGCTGGTGTGCAAGCAAGGAAAGGGATCTTCATCTGGAAGTTCCTCAAGTCCTCTGTTCACCTGGCACTGGTTCCAGCTCAGGGAGTCAGCACCGTGAGGTTTTTCCATGTGGGAAAAGACTTCACAGTCTCATTGCAGAGTGGAGATCGAGTCCCCATCCCTGGAGGGATTTAAAGCCCTGTGGATGTGGTGCTGATGGACATGGGTTAGTGAAGGACATGGCAGTGCTGTATCAAGAGTTGATCTTGATGGTCTTAAAAGTCTTTGCCAACCCAAACAATTCCATGATCTCTCAAGCTGCCACCTCAGAGCTGCTGCCCAGGGACTGCTGTGAGCTGGAAGGTTCTGCTGCAGGAAGTGGTGATCTCTCAGGTCACTAGAAGTGTTTCATGGCAAAGAGAAGGGGATACAAAGAGCCATTACATCTCAGCAGCCTGTTTCATAGCTGACATTGAACAATTCTTCCCTTTCACCTTTTCCCAAAGTGCTTTTAAAGCTCAATATTGTCACTTTGTGTTCTTCCCACACAGTGTCTGCACTTAGAACTGCCCAGTGCTGATGGGGATGTTTAGTGCCTGCAGCTGTTGTGCTAAAAGTGAGAGGGAAAACAATTTTGAGCCAGCTCTTGTTATGATCTCTAATGGGAAATGTTTCTTTCTCGCTAAGAACTTGTAAATGCCTTTTACTGCTGGATGCAGAGCTCTGTGGCTAAGAAATGTTCAAACTTCCAGGGTTCAGCAGTACAAATACTTCTGCTGGCAGACCTGTGCAGCACACACTGTGTGTAGGGAGGACGGATGCCTGCCCAATGGCATGGGTTCAAAAAAAAAAACCAAACCCACCAACAGCTATGAAAAAAAGCACAGCCCAGCTTGCTCTCCAGACCCAGGGATGTGTCTCTGTGCAGGAGTCCCAGCAGCAGGTTGAAGTTAAACCTAAAAAAAGTTTCATTAAGTAAATCCAAAGCCCTGTGCTGATGTGTCGAGCAGGGAAAGTGTCTTCTGCTCTGTCTGCAGTGTGCAGGTTTTTCCAAGAGAAGTGGCTAAAGCTTTGCCCTGGGAAGGAATCCAGCCTGTGTGTGTGGGGGGGGTGTTATGGTTTGTTCATGATTTAAGGGTGCAGAAGTGGATGCATGGTGCCCAGCACAGCTCTGCCTGGCTGGCTATGGTTGGCATTCACCCTCCAGGGGTTGCTTTGCCATCCTGTGCTACCCAGCTCTGGAGGGATGTGCTGCTGCACTGGGAATGGATCTGGGAAGGTGGAGTGGGATTTCAGCTGAAGGAACAGTGAGCTCTGTGGTGGGAAGTTGTGAAAGAGTGAGATGTGATGTGTTTGGATGAGTCCTGTGCCCCCTTTCAGCACTGTGGGGGCTTTTCCCATGCCAGTGGGACCCCCCCATGCCCTTCCCAAGGAGGGTGACTGGAGAGGTGCAGTGGGTGCCTCAGTGTGAGCACAGGAGTGGGGGGTTCTGCTTTGGGCTTCTGTGCCTCCTTTTCTTGAGCAACTTTTGGGAGCTGGAATGATTCTCACACCTTTAAAAGCTTTCTTTTCCTCTAAGCTGCCCTGTTTCCTGCTACTAGGTCTTAAGGAGTGAAGGGAGTACAGCTGAACCTGCTGGTACAGATATTAGTGCAATCATGATATAATTTAATCTTGATCCCATTAAACACCCTTAATGATCAGAGAGTTTCTCCCTTGGTTTAATGGACTCTTTTCCAGATGATGAGGCTGCAGGATGAGACACTTGTTATAAATGTCTGTTTATTAAACAATTTTTCTTCCTAAAAGCTTCTGCCTGGCCAGAACGGGTATAAATGGAGAGGATGGTGTTTTGCAGTTCAGTCTTGAAGTCGCAGTGAAAAATTTGGTCTTATTCCTTTTTGGTTTTGTATGTCTTTATATAAAGAGATGAGAACAGGCCAAGCTCCCTGAAAGAGCATCTGCTGTCAGCCCAGCTCCTGGTGTGGATATTCCCTTCCCAACAGATGATTTGGCCAGGGGAGTTGAACCAGAACCTGATGAGCAGCTAAGACAGACCAAAGGTGTATATTAACTTTAAAAGTCTTTTCCATGGCTTTAGTTCTCCTCATGCCTTCACCCAGGGGTGCTCAGGAGGCAGCAGTGCAGCTTTGGTACTGTGGCACTCAACTTCTTTGGGGAGAATTTCAGGAGTTTTTGTGCAGAAGAGGCCTCTGGGACTTCTTACATCAGGGGTGCAGTGGTCAGCACAGTCATCTGCACCCCTCCCTCACTTATTTAGGTGTACACAAAGTGTGTAGGTACCCTCACTCCCAAAGACCTTCACTGTCCCCTGGCTGCTGGGGGGAGGTGTTCAGGAACACTCTGGTGGGTTTGCACGGCCAGGGCAGTGCACAACAAACTTTTCTTTCCCTTTAATATCTTGGTGCTGAGCTTGCTCGTGACTGAAGGTGCCCCAGGAGACACCCTGCTTGTCATAGCCCCAGTGGCACTGGGTACAGAGGGCAGGGACCCCCAGCTCGGGGCAGAACTCCCACGTGCTGCTGACTGGCAAATCAATTTTTCTCGTGGAAGTTAAAATAAGAAACATGCTTGAAGAGCAATGGTCTGGTACAACCCCTTGTTCTAAGTCCTTCCCACACACCTCAGTGAGGCTGTCACAGGCTCTGTGGAGTTCATGCCTCATTTCTGCAGCACCTTGTGAATTCCTCTCTGTATGGACTTGCTGTTTTCTCTGTCTTATGTAATGTATTACAGAACTAATCACATCAGGAGCAGGAAACGTATGGCAAATGGTGCCTGGAGTGATCCAGAGACCCTGGGGAGGGAAGAAAATTTTATTTCTGTGAGACACAGTTGGCAGAGCTGATGCAGATTCCCAAAGTTTCTCCTTTGACAATTCATATTTGTTAAAAAAAACACAACAATCAACCAACCAAACACAAAACTTTTAAGAAGGTCTGCAGATGCTGAAATTCTCCACATTTTAAGCAGAGCTGTTTCACAAGTAAACCTGCTTTGCAGTTTAGCAGAGCACTTCAGTGGAATTTTAATCCTTTAGTAACAAAGGTGCCACAAAGATGTCATGCAGGAAAACCTCCGAGTCCTTTAAACTGTGAATCAGGGCTCACTTCAGAATTTTAAAAATCTCTGTGAAATTGCTCCCTGGCTGGGGGCTCTGGAGGTGTTTTGCAGCTCCCAGCTCATTGAACACCATCCTGTGTCTCCATCCCGGGCACCCCCCAAAGCCCCGGGGGGCACAAGGGGCTTTTTCATCTCTTGCTGTGTGTTGCATCCCCTGGGAAAGCTGGGATGAGTCCCTAGGGATGCAGGGGGGTACTGGGTGCTGCAGGAGCTGGGGGTAAGGGCTGCCCTGCTTCCTGCCCTCTGCTGGGAAGGGAAGCTATGTAAATAAATGCATTTATTATGGTAAAAAAACTTTTTTTAAAATAAGAGTTAGGGTTAGACTAATTCACCCAAGGGCGAATTCAGACTTCACCCAAGGGCTTCTCCTTTCCTCAGAGGCTTGAGTGGCTCTGACAGGTAGATGAGTACCTTCCCTCCTTCCTTCAGCCTTTCCAGCCTTGTTGTCACTTTTTTTTAAAGAGCTGGGAAGAGATCAGGAGTCCCTGCAGAGCCCCAGGCTCTCACTGCTTTTACCCATTGCGGCTCTCGGGGTCGCGGTGGCCTCGCTCGGGGTGGGGGTTTTGTTCAGCATCTGCTGAGCTCTGCTCTATTTCTTTTTCTCCTCCTCCCAGCCCAGCAGTCCCCAGTTACCAGGCTGGGTTTGCAGCTTTCATGTTCACTGAACCACACTTCAGAGAGGTAAAAATGGGTTTGCAAAGGCTGCAATGACAGTTCTGGGCTTGGTGTCGCGGTTACATAAAAGCCCCACCAGGTCCTGGAGTCACCAGGGAGGGTCCCCCCCACCCTTATGGGGGTCCAGGGCACAAGGGGGGCACTGCTGGGCCCCCCCCCCCTCTCCCAGTGGGTTTGGGGCTGCTGTGGGCACTGCTGGGGGCCTCGGGTGGGAGGCAGTGTCTGGAGTCCCCGGGCTGTGAGGAGACCCTGTCCCCAACACCAACATTTTGAATTGTTAATGTTTGAAATGTTAATGTGGGGAACTTGGGGAAGAGGAGGGAAATCAAAGGCCACCAGCCACCCCAGCCCTCTCCGGGTTTGCAGCCTGCCTGCAAGGGCTGTATCACTTTTCTTATTTTACATAATTTTCCCATTTCTCTCCATCAGCTCAGCCCTTCAAAGGCTTCCTTCTGTTTCCTGCTCTCCTGCTGCTGCTAAATATGCTCTCCTCCAAGTTTTGTAAAATGTTGCCTCTTCCCCAACCCTCCAGTGCTCGAGTTGATTGAAGAAACCTCCTGAGCTCTGGAGGAGCTGGTGGCTGAGGTGGGGAGCTGGAGGATGTGATGGAGAAGCTGCTGCCAGGGGCCCTGGGTCCATACAGCCTGCCTGCCCAAGCCAGGCTGAAACAGGGGCAAGCAAAGACCACAGGGCAGCCACTTAATTCCCAGTTAATTCCTGCCCCTGTCCTCCACATCCTGCAGGCACCTCCCAGTGTCTGCTGTGGCATTTCTTGGACACAAATTTCTGCAGCTGTGCCGTGGGGTGGGCAGAGGTTGGGGTTTCCTCTTCCTCCTTTTAGGTTTTTTGGTTTGGTTTTTTTTTTTTGGGTTTTCTTGGTGCCAAGGGGGATGCACAGGGAGGTGGAGAAGTCCCCCTGAGACCACCGTGGTGGGAGATGGTCCCATGGGGCAGGAGGTCTTCAGAGGTGACACAGTGGACGTGGCTGTGGTGGTGACATTCCCTGTGCTCCGGTGGAGACTCTGGAGTGGAAATGCTTCTCAGCGTGGTTGTGGTTTTGGCAGGAGCTGCTCAGCCTGGTTGCCATCCCAGCCAGCTGCTGTGACAACAGAATTCCCTGCAGTTGGTGAACTTTTCCTGAAATGCTTTTAGTGACAGTTTAATAATAACACTTAATGCTTGGTACAGAGCTTCTCACCCCTGGAACTGAAATGCTTTCCTAGGAAGGGTAAGGACCATTATCCCCCGTGTTCATGGGGGTGGGGGAAGAGGCTGGATTTTATTTGTGAGAATAATTATAATGAGTGGAATTAATCAACTATTCATATGAATGGTGTTGCTTTTTAAAGACAAACATGGGGAAAGAGCCCCAGATACAAAGGAGAACTCACAGTGGTGGAAATCCACCTGACAGCTTCTGGGGGAACTCGTCAGTGCCTGTGGTGCAAAGGCATTAACCTGCCAAGGCAGTTTGGGGGAATGGAGAGCAGTGAGGAGAAAGGCAAAAAAGGGCATAGGGTTGACTGGGAGCTGGCACTGCAGAGAGCTGAGCAAGTTCCTGCAAAGTCACTGAGACCTGAGCTTTTCTTTTTTTTTTTTTTTTTTTTTTTTTTAAATAGAATCCCAGGATGGTTTGGGTTGGAAGGATCTTAAAGATCTTCTAGTTTCAACCCCCTGCCATGGGCAGGGACATCTCCTGCTAGACCAGGTTGCTCTGAGCCCCATCCAACCTGGACTTGAACATTTCCAGGGATTGGGCAGCCACAGCTTCTTCGAGCAACCCAAATGGTTGTAATAGCCACCCTCCATCCCTGGTTTTTCCCAGCCCCTTCAGGAAGGGTTTGTTCATCTGAGTCTTTTAAACCTGAGTTTTCACAGCACACTGAGCACAATCCTCTGGCTCTCAGCAGCAGTGCAGTCCTGAGGTTCTGCTGGTGGCCATGTGCCAGGGAGGACCTTCCTCTTGTGGCTAATGGAAAGAAAATGGAGACAACTTGGAAAATTGACTCCGGATCAATACAAGGAGTACTTTATAAATGCCCTTATTAAGCAGTAGCTCACCAGTGGGTCTGCAGAATTGGGGGTTCACTAGAGAGATGAGAATGAACCTTAAAGACATTTTAACTCAGTGTCATGGCTGTGTTTGTAGGGAGGCAGCCCCTGCAGCCCCTCCTGTAGAGCAGCCATGTAGATAAAGTCTCTCCTGAGATTCTCACCTGGCCATGAGTGCAGATATTTGCCACCAAACCCCTTCTCCTGCCCGAGTTACTTTTTGTGGTTGTTGACAGCATCTTAATACCTTCCGTGACTTGTCAATAGAAGTCTGAAGCCAGCCTTTCTCACAGAAACCTCTGCACAACAACACTTCCAGCTGGGGTCTCAACATAACAGATCTGTTTGCTAGAAGATTTTGTGAAAACTCAACCCCTTCCTGTGTCACCAGTGAGTTCTAAGGGGTTAGGACAGGCTTTAGGAAGTTGAATTGGTGCCTCCGAGGGGTTCTGGCAGGTGGGATGGATGGAGAGCTGCCTGGATCAAAGGAGATGATTTAACAATGCAGTTGCTGCAGATTCAATTAAGACTAATGAAAAATCTGCTTTTTCTAAATGTTATTTTCAGAAATATTGTTACTGCTGCAGCCACTGCTCAGTGGTTCCCAGCCCCCAGCACAGCAGTGGTCTCTGCATAATGCAGGCACTGAAATGAGAAATCAGCAGTTTGTAATGGGCTCCTAAACTAAAATTACACATCAATTTCCTGGCTTTCAGTCAGATGGTTGGCAGGGAGTGAGTGGGGCAAATATTTCTGGGCCAGAGGAGTTTTTATTTGGACTTTGATGTTCCCCAGGTTGTTTTGTTGGTTATCCCTCCTGGTCTGTCAGGGTGAAGCCACACACCAGACACCTGGTTTGGGCAGCACCACCTTACTCAGACTTCTCAGAACTACACCAAAGGAGCTGCTTCAGCAGCCCAAGGTGGATCCGAGCAGCTCTGTGGGATTCTCCAGGCCTTGGAGAAGTTCTCCTCAGCATCAGGTGCCTCTTTTCTCCCTCATCAGGGGAACAGCTGCTCAACCATCAGCCTCGTTGGCCTTTTCTCAAGGTCCTGCAGGGGATCCCTCCCCTCCCTTCTGGTTTTTGTGCCTTGGTTTGTGTTTCAGTGCTGAAGAGAAAAGGTGTCCTCAGGTAGAAGCTCCTTTCAGCAGGAACTGAGTTTTTCAAAGGGTTCTTTGATGGGTTTTTTTGTTGCCTTCTGTTCAGCAGAAGTATGATAGGAGATTTCTGTTTTCTGCTGAAATTCCCCAGGCCTTTCCCCATTACCTCTTCTGTTCAGCATTGATGACATTAGTGCTGAGGTTGTAATTTCAGCAGAAGCCACTTTTCAATCCTGAAATTAATGTTTCTCTGGAATCAGGAGTACAACACAAAGAGAGACCTGACTGCCCCCATCCCAGGGATTCTGCTTGTCCAGAAGGAGCCCTCAGGCCTGAGCTGGGCTCAGTACTTGGATTTGGGGCTTGAGAGCAATGCCCTGAAGTAAACAGGTAGGGAGCACTAAGTTGAAGATGAGCTGAAGCAAACCATGAAGCAGAAAGGAATGACTGTCAGAAAACAAATGCATCGAGCTAATGAATGATTTTAAGGCAAAAAGAGAAATTAAGTGTATGCTGAAAGCTGGCACATTAGCAAATGGGCTGTGGGTTTTTAGCCCTTTGACGTTGCAAAATGCTGAAATAAAGTCTGGCTGATGGTGAAATCCCATGAAAAACTTACACCCTGAGTAAGGAACCAAGAGGTTGGTTAACAGGAAACAGGGACTTGATTTCTCCTCCCGGATCATCTTGGAACTGCCTTGACATGGGATCAGTCACTCTTGGGTGCCAGCTGTGGGAGCAGGACCACAGAGCAGAGGTGGTGCCAGGCTGGGCAGTGCTGAGAGAGGAAGGGAAGGATCAACCTTTGCTTGCCAGCATCTGGTGTGGGATGGTGGTGCTGAGAGCTGTGATGGCCTCCTGGGGATGTGGAAGCTTGTGGTGGGCCAGGGGACGTGGCTGGTGTCAGGGGAAAACCTCAGCTCTTCATCCTTGGGTGGGAAGTACTTTGGATCTCAGACATCCCAGTTCAGGGCAGTTTCTGCCCTACCCCAGAGACAGCTCTGCCCCAGGGGCCTTTTGACCCCTGACTCTGGGGAGATCCTGCCAGGTATCAGTGTGTCTTTGCACATCATGGTTATTTTAAAGAAGTTCTGTCGTGGAGTTCAACTGGCTGAATACATAATGGTTATTTTAAAGAAGCACATAATGGTTATTTTAAGCAAGTGGGTGTGTTGGGTTGTGTTGGCTTTTCAGGTCCTGGGGAGCAGCCAGAGAACTGAGTCTTTCCATGAAATGTGTGCCATGGGGCAGCACTGGCACAGCACGGGGCAGCACCCGTGGGCCATGGGGAAGTGTTGGCACATGGTGTTGGCACATTGCTGAGGGATGGGGACATGTCATGGGGTGGCATTGACGTGGCATTGACAGGGCAACCCACAGCCCATTTGCTAATGTGCCAGCTTTCAGCATACACTTAATTTCTCTTTTTGCCTTAAAATCATTCATTAGCTTGATGCATTTGTTTCCTGACAGTCATTCCTTTCTGCTTCATGGTTTGCTTCAGCTCATCTTCAACTTAGTGCTCCCTACCTGTTTACTTCAGGGCATTGCTCTCAAGCCCCAAATCCAAGGTGTGACCTTAGCCTGTCATGGGATGGCCTTGGCATGCCATCGGGTAACATTGGTCTGTCATGGGGTGATGATGCCATGCCGTGGGGTGGTGTTGCCATGTCATGGGGTGGTGTTGCCATGGGCTGGTGGTGCCATGCTATGGGATGGTGGTGCCATGCTATGGAGTGATGATGCCATGTCATGGGGCGGTGTTGCCATGGGGTGGTGTTGCCATGGGGTGGTGTTACCATGCCATGGGGCAATACTGGTGGGCGTGGCCTAGCGCTAGGTGGGCGTGGCCTGTCGGTTGCTGTCCGTGGTGCTGATTCCTGACCCCTCACATCCCTCCGGATGATGCTCCCTGCCCAGAGCATGGCCAAGGAGCAGCAGCTTCTGCTCTCTCCTGAAGAAGGATTCTGGGTTGTTCTGGGGCAGGGAGCGTGCCCTTCTCAGGGTGCTGTTTTAGCCTGGCCAGTTGAGCTGTGATCAAGCCCCATGGCTGATGGCAGCTCTGGGGGAGAAGCAGAAGCAAGTTCCTCTCTTGGAAGGGGACCTTGTTCCTTGGGTCCAGGAGCCAAGCACGCTGAGCCTGCTCCCTGGCATCCAGTCCACACACTGCTCTTTACACAGAGGAATGAGATAAAATAGCTTCCTCCCCCTCATGTTGCTACCGAAAAACGGATGGGGAAAAAATAATCCCTCAGCCCTTGCCCTGCTTGTGGTGATAAGAGCAAAGCAATTATTTTTGTACAGGAGGCAGCGAAGGCAATGAGATGATTTACTAAACAAAGCCCTTTCAGGGATTTCTGCACCGGGATGCATTTCTTGGTCGTTTTGCACCAAATGCGCTGCAGCAGCAAGGCCAGAGAGTTTTGCCTCGACTCCCCTCACTACCAAAATAAATGTACAGGGCAGGATTGTTCCACTGAGCTGCTGGGAGCGGGGAGAGGGAAGAAAGAAGGAGATGGTACGTGCCGACAGCTCTGAACTGGATGCGGTGAGGATTGCGATGTATGAGAGAGTTCAGGGAGGAGGAGGAGGGAGTCAGAGAGGCAGCCAGGGCTGGCAGGATGGCAAGAGCCAAGCTGAGGAATTCCCCTTCAGAGAGCAATTCCCATGTAAAAACTGTCCCACCAGCAACGACGGAAGATGTGCATGGGGTGAGCCCCTTGTTGCCAGCTCGGAGGATGGGATCCATGGGGAGTGATGTCGGACAAAGGTATTGCAGGACTGCAGTGGGGTGGGGGGTTCGGGGGACAGGGAGGGAAGTGGGGGAAGTGCCTTTTATCTTTTAAATGAAAGGGAAAAGATTAGTGCCTCCCCAGGCTGGGAGGGGTGGTGGGTCAAATCCTGCTGTGTTAGAGAGCCCCACCAGCTCCCAAGTTGCATTATGAAATAGGTGGCTGGAGCAGAAGAAAGCCAGTTCCTTTAAATTTTTTATAAGTGCTGCTTGTTTTTTGTTTTTTTTTTTTTTCCCAAAAAGTACATCTGAGACTGGGGGGCTGCCACACACCACTGGGGGCTTGCACTGCACCTTCCCTGTGCAGTAGAAGGCTGAGGCTTATTTACACTGCTGAGCACTGTACAGAAACCCCATGTTTGCACAGCAGAAGAGGTGCTCCATCCCTCAGCCGAGGAATAATTCATTTACACCTGCAAAAAAAAATCCAAAGGAAAAGCTGCCATGCCAATTGCTGCAGCCTCTTTCTGCAAGCACCCAGCCAACCTGTGCAGAGAGCCCAGCTGCTTTTCAGGAGGCTAAAACCCCTCTGCACTGCACTCGAATCACAGAGTGCTTCAGGAGGAGCCAGGTCCCCTCGTTACCATGAGGATGCGTACGGCAGGGATTCAGTTCTCGTTCCGTCCATTCCATTTTCTGTTTCATTTTTCCCCACCTCTCCAGCTTTCCAGCCCCTCCGTGCTGTCTGCCTTCTCAGCACAGCCTGCCTCACCCCTGGCTGTGTACTGTACATCTGTGAGGAGGTGATTTGGGGCCGTTCCCAGTGCCAATTAGCACTGTAGGAAAGCGTCTGCTGAAGGGGGGAGGTGTGTGTGTGGATTTTGCTTGGTTGGCTTTAGGATGGAGGAAGGGATGCCTCAGCTTTGCTCTCATCCTGGGTGTCTCACCGGTGGGCTGGGGGAAGATGGCCATGAGCCAGGATCAGCAGATGTGCCTGGGGATGCTGAGGAGGGAGGTGTGTGTTGCAGCAGCAGCAGCGTGGTCCTTCCCCCATGCTGAGGTGTGCCCAGCACATGGTTCAGCCCCCAGCACTGGGAGCAGAGTCCTGGCAAACTGGTGGGATGGGGAGTGTGTGTCTCAGGCTGGTGGGAGGGCTGGGACTCTCCAGGTGGCTCTGGTGTTGGTTCTCTGGGCTGCAGCCACTTGGGTCTGGTGGGTTGTTGCCTTATGGCTTGGTAGGGCGAGGGCTCAGAGGTGTGAGGGGGTTTCCTGCAGGTGCAGTGGGATGAAAGCCCTGGGGCTGGTGTGGTCTCAGCAGGGTTTGACAAACGAGCTGGATCTGAACCTGCTCCCAGGGTAGATCAGGCCACTTTTGCTCTGGGTTTGTGTCTTGCTTTCATTGCTTTGAAGAGCCATCCAAGATGGACTTGTTCTGGTGACATGACCATCTCTGAAGGCCCATCTGGGTGCTGCTGTAGGCAAAGCCTTTGGAGGGACCATGCTTCCTCTGTGCCCCTGATGTGCCCCTCAGAGCAGTGCCAGGGTTCAGACCCAAAGGAACTGGGGCCAGGAAAAACCCTTCTGCTTGCAACTGGGTGGCTCTTAAAAACTCATCCTGACCACTGCTGATCAGCTGGGGCTGAGGCTTTTTATCTCTGGTGCTCAGGGTCTTTTTGGGCTCCTGCCCAGCACCAGGGAGCCCAACTTTCATCCCAGGGCTGACCCTCCTTGGGGGAGCCTGGCACAGAGGAGGGATGCTGCAGGACATCATTGGGTCTGGGGGGAGCAGGGGACAACGATTCCAATAAATCACATCACCTTTCAGAGGGCTCTTGCCAGCAGGCCAAGTGTGCAGAGCACCTCAACATGCCTCAGGGCTTTGGGCAAGGACTCAGTTCACCCGGGGTTTGCTGGAATTTCAAGTGTTTTGCTTGAAGGCAGAGGTAGAGCAGTTGATGGCAACATTTTCCCATTCTGGCAGCAGGCAGAGCCCCAGAAGCTGCCTCCTGCAGTGGCTCCGTGCCCACCTGCACCCCTTGCCCGGGCGCCGCTTCCCGACAACCGAGCTGGCAATTGATTACAGTTCCTGCACTTCTCTTTCACTGCCTCTGCAAGCAACAAAGGCAGGGAGATTGCTTCTGAAGTGATGAATAGCATCTTCGAGATGCTTCCTCTCCTCCAAAGCCAGGCACAAGTGGTGTCACCAAGCTAGTGGTGACATTTGTCCCTGGGAGTGCCACTGCCAGGAGCTGGTGGAAGGAGATGTTGTATTACAGGATGTTCTCAGGGATGCAAATGAATCCTCCCGGTGGCTGAGGCTGGTGAGGTTTATTCTCACTGAGTTTGTTTACCTCTTTCCTCTGCCTCTTAGTCACTTCAGGATCTCAGAGCTTTGGGGGCTTCTCAGTCAAAACAGGAGAAAGGGATCTGAGTTCATCTGAAGAGAAATCTCTGCCACAGCTGGGGGCAAAAAAAGGTTGACCCCGGGCATGCAGACAAGGAATGCTGCTGTGCAGAGCTGCAGGTGGGATGGGACCAACTACCTGCATGGGGCTCACCCAGGTCCTGATATGGAAGAAACTGCTGAGGATGCTTGGAGCAACTTCTGTGCCTCAGGGGCTGCTCTGGGGAGGGGCTGCAGGCAGGGCAGCCCCGGGCAGCTCCAGGTAGGGCAAGCTCTGACACCAGACCTGCTGCCTGGGCACTGGAACCCTCCCAGCATGCAGCAATCATGAGATGGAGCAAGCCCTGAAAAGCTGAGTCTTTCCCCTAGGACCTGAGCTTCTCCCAAAGCAGGTTGGCCCCATGTGGCTTGTGTTGGGGGGAATTAGAGAGAGGAAGATGTGATAGGGAGCAAAGCCAGAGAAAAGCAATTCTCTCCATCCCCCAGCTCAGTGTTTGGGAGGAAGCTGCTGGGCAAGCGTAAGGAAGTGTAAATATCTGTGGTTGGATCCCATTTCATGGGATGCTGATCCCTCTGTGATACTGGAGATGTAGGTTTAAAAATGCAAACAAACATTTTGACAAGATAATCATGTCCTGTTTGTGCAGCTCTGCTGGCAGCAGGGGAAGCCCCAAACACTGCCCAGCCTGGGGGACTCGGATGCTCTTACAGGGTTGCAAACATACCCTGAAGGTACCTGACTATGGAGCTCTGCCCTGGGGGGCTCAGTGCTGCCTGTCCCCTCCCTACCCCTCATTCCCACCCTCCTCACCTCTTTGGGTCACATCTGCTGAGCTGCCCATAGCTGAAATCTGTACTGTTGAGGCTTGGGGAAGAATATTAGCATTGCAGAAGAGTTGAGGTTGGAATGGACCTCTGGGCTCTGGTCCAACCCCTTCTCAAAGCTGGACTAACTTTGAAGTTGGCTCAGCTGGCTTGGGACCAGTCCAGCTGAGTTTTGACCATCTCCCACAGTGGAGATTTCTCTGGGTGCCTGGATCAGGGCTTGGTCACTCTCAGGAAATAATTTTTCTTTCCTTCAGGCTGCATGGTCCCACCTCCCAGAGCCTCACCCAGTCTCTCAGTTCCAGATATTTTTGGCAGGAAAAATTTTGCCTGTCCCTTGTGCTGGCCCTGGAGCTGTGCTGGAGCAGCCCCCAGCTCTTCTTCTCCTCCATGATCTGGAGGGTGACGATGAGGGTCTGGAGAGTCTGACAGGACCCATGCCACCATAGCCCAGCCTGACCTCAACTCCTTGCTCCCTCCTCCAGGTTCCAGCTGTGTTTTGGTGGCTGAACCCATCGCTGGTCCCCGTCCCTGGGTACCCCCGGGTGGGAAGCCCTCACCCCCCGGGGCAGGGTGATGCTGTCCCCGAGTCGGCAGCTCTGCAGGAGGAGAACGGGAGATTTGGGAAGCTCTGAACACTCCTCCCACGGCTGCTGGTGCCCTAGATAGGGCTGGCAGGCAGGCGAGGCCCTGACTGAAGGATGCCAGTGCTGGGAATAGGTACCAGGGCTTTCACTCTCTTTATTTTAGGCCTCCCATTCCCGTCGGGGCAGGGGGATTAGCACGTTGTTGTTCTTCCTCCCATGGGACTTTTCTGCGGGGGTCCCAGGCAGCTCAGTCACCCCCTTGCTTCGGCTCCCTCCCTCCTCTGCTGCCCAGCAGGGCCTCGTTTGGCTGATAAAAAAACCCCAGGAGATGGGGATGGGAGCAGCCTCGGCATCTGCAGGGC
This sequence comes from Phaethornis superciliosus, assembly GCA_023637945.1. Taxonomy (NCBI): domain Eukaryota; kingdom Metazoa; phylum Chordata; class Aves; order Apodiformes; family Trochilidae; genus Phaethornis; species Phaethornis superciliosus. The sequence continues at coordinate 8,145,853 of JAJQWJ010000022.1, forward strand.
TCCTTTTGCCCGGGTGTTGTTGGGAGAGCCCAAAATTACCTTATGGAAGGGAATTGCAGGCGCTGGTGGGCAGGGGAGGGCTGGGCTGGCAGGAGCAGCGCTGCGCTCTTGGCACTGCTCCTCGGTTGCTTCCAAACTTTCTGTATTTCAGTTGCAATGCAGGCTTTTGCAGAGGAATGCCAAGAGAAAAGCCTAACCTGCCTCTGGGATGAAACCAGAGCTCTTCCAGGTGCTGCTTTTTGGGGAGGAGGCAGCAAACCTGCTCACCTTCTTTCATCCCAGGGGTGCTGGGGGTTCCAGTCCCTTCCCGGGGTCCATCCCTGTCCTGTCCTGCAGCCAGGGAAGTGGGGGGGACACTGAGCATGTGCCTGGTGTTCTTCTCCTGTTCCCCTTCCTCTTGCTTTTTCCTTCTCCCCCTCTTTACTTTCTTTTTCTGTCTCCTCCCATCTGTCCTTCTCACATCAGGCTATTTTGGGGGATGAGTTTCTCACTGTCAGTGTGGTAGGAACCGTGGTGCATCTTGTGTCTCAGGGGATGAACATCACTTTGGGGATCCTCCCCAAGCACTTATCTCACTTGGTTCATCTGAACTCCCCTTCCTTGCCTCTGCTGTGGAGTGTCTGAACCCAGGACACCAAACCTGATGGTTCTCTCCTCTGTCTCTTTACAGTTCATTAAAAGCTGGTGTAACATTTCTGACCCTGTTAGATGGCTTCAGTTCTGTCTGGTGTAAATCTGCTCTTCCCTTGCAAGGCAAGCTGGGCACAAAAGGGCTCCTGCTCATCCCCCCTGGGGTGGTTAATCTGGATTAATTATCAGAAGATGGAGGCTGAGGGTAGTGAGGAGCAGCCAAGGGGGGAGCACTGGTCCTGGGGCAGTGACTCTGCTCAGAGCTGGAGACAGGAGCCCAGATTTGGGGCTGGTGCCTGGAAAGGAGCTCGGGGTGGGAGCAGGGCTGGGTGTGCCATGGGACTGTCCATCTGTCTGTCCATCCATCCATCTGTCTTGCTGCCTGCCTGGCCTTTCCATAATGAACCCAGCTTCAGTTTATCAACTGAAACTTTAAAGTTTTGGAGATCTGGTTTTCAGATAAGAATTGGAGTGATTTTTAATTTTCTTAATTTTGGTATATTTTCTCAGCAATTAGACTGTTTAGGAAGCTCTGGATGCCTGGTGGAAAGAAGGGGAGGTTTCTTTCTTTCTCAAGGTCCTTCCATCCAGCTGGAAGCCAAGAGCACTTTTTTGTCACTGTTTTATTGCACGTGCTCTAACCACAGCACGGAGCAGTCAGGGCCACTGGCTCTGAGGTGGGGAGATGTCCCTGCTGGTGTCACTCAGGCTGGTGGTTCCCCTTGGCACACATCCCTAGGTTCTACCCAGACAGTGGCCTTTTCCCTGCAGCATTCTCACAGGTAATAAAAGCAGAGTAGTGGGAACCTCAATCACGATACAGGGAAACTGCTCCGTGTGCCTTGCAGCAAGGGGATGAATCAGTTTTCCTTTGGACTTGTGTTTTAATTGAATTGTGAATTTATTGTGTTTATTTACTTTGAACGATGCAGGAGTGCTGTGGACTCATAAAGCACAAAGCAAATGAAAGGAAAAACCTTTATGAGCTGCAAACTCCCCCTTTGGTTGGGTTATGTTTCTTGATTGCTGTGTGCTGGGCAGCAGGGAAGGGCTCCAGGAGCCATCTCAGCCAACACTGGGTGGATGGGGACCCATGGCCATCTGCAGGGATGGAAATGGAAATGTCCTGAATGGAGTGTCAGTTTTGCAAAGGGAATTTTTCCATTACCGGCTGCAATGGCTTTGTTTCACAGATCTGTCTGTCAGTCTGTCTGCAGAATGTACAGTACACCAGCACAGGCCCTTTGCTCCCCTACATCTCTGTGTTCTCCTTTTTCCCCCTGACACCTTCCCCTCTCTGACCCTCATCCTTCCTTTCTGTTCCTTTCTTTGGTTTTGCTTTTGTTTTCCCTTCTCTGGTCATGGCCTCTGTGTCACATCATCTCTGTAAGAGAAATGCAATGTCAGGCTCCTAAAAACACCCCAGCCAGCCTCTGTCCAAATCTAATTTCTCAGCAGAAAGCGTGACCCTGATTTGAGACGGAGCAGCCGTGTGAGCTTTGTGAGGCTCATTTTTAAAAAACAAACAAACAAAGCATAAAAAAAAAAAATATTTTTACCCATGGAGCTGAGTTCTTAAAGGGACTGTATGCTGGCAAAGCCACCAGAGCAGCACCAGCTCCCTAACATCCCCACCCTGGGGACATCAGCATGGACACGGTGCAGTCTGTGCCGTCTTGGAGCACTCAGGTTCATCCTTTGGGTGCTGGTGGCACAGCCCTGGCTGTCCCACGGGTTCCTGCCAGGCAGCTGGATATTTCCCTCACCTCCTGTGATGCTCTCACTCCATAGGCCTCACGCTGAGGACTTCAGTGTGGATTCCTCCTTCTCACAGTAAGTTCACCGCTCGTGTGCCCCGGTGCTGCAGGGAGGGGTTGAGGGGACCAAAAGCCAATGGTGTGCTCTGGAGGGCAGAACCCCACTGCAGTCTGGGGGGGGTTGGGGTGCACGTGTGCATAGCATCTCATAAGCAAAGGTTTTGGGGTCATGTGTGCTGCCCAGGGCAATGCTCAGCCCTGGCTTTAGGTTTGGGGTCAATGATTCTGCTTTTATGGGAGATGAGAAGCTCCCACTTCTACACCACTCAAGAAGTTGTGGATGGGACCAGGAAACCTTTCTGAAGTAGCCATGGTTCCCACCATGGACAAGTTTCTTGGGGAAGAAGTGATATCCTTGGCAGCAAACTGATGATTACCCATTAATGATGAGCTTCGTGTGCAGACTCTAATTAAACAATCCAGATTCATCAGCAGAGGCAATTATATAGGAACAGACTCATGGGTGTCACTCTCCAATGTTGCAAAACAAATGAGGCAAAGAAACCACAGCACATTATTCCATTGCCTCTTCTCTCTCTGGGTTTTAATCTTTATTTTTATTATTTTATTAAGAACAAGTGGTACCACTGCCTGACCCCAAGCAGCATGGGGCTGCTCCATGCATCCTCAAGCCTGCTGGGACCTGGCATGGGAGATGGTGCTGGTGGGTGCTGGACCCTGCACACTCACCTGGCACAAAAGGGGGAGGGGGTGTGCAGGGGCCAGACAGGGGCTATGGCAGGAGATGCTCCCAGAGCACTGCAGCCCCTTGGGGTTTGGAGCCATTCCCTTGCCTGCTCTCCAGCTGAGCCTTTTTGGGTGCCTCCCCACCCCCTCCTCCTCTGAGCAATTGTTCAATTACAGCTGATGGAGCGTGGGGGCAGCTGCCTGTTCCCTGGTTCCCCCCCTGTTCCTGCCTCCCCCTTTGGCTGGTGCCCAGGTTTCTGCAGGCAGGCAGCCCTGCAGATATTCCCCCTTCCCATCTCCAAGCCCTGTGTAGGGAGCTCCCATGGGAAGGGCCCCAGCTCCCCCCAGGATGGCTGGAGGGTGGCAAAGCTGTGGCTCCGAGGTGATGTTCAGTGCACAGAGCTTGCTCCCTGGCAGCTGTCTCTCTGTAGCTTTGGTAGCAAATAAATGCCTGTTACCCTCCAGAAAAGGTGGAAATAAGGGCAGAGCATCTCTGGAGGAGGTCAGGCAGATGGGTGTTGCTGGAGGGGCCTGGCTGGGTCTCCTGGTTGCTCTGGTGCTTTAGTTGGGAAGGGTTTGCCTTCTGCTTCATCTGCTCTTCAGATCCTGTCCTGCTGAACCCTTGGCTGCTCAGCTGAATTCCAGGCTCAACCACAGTCCCAGTTCTTGGGTGTTTAACCCTGTGGCTGTGCCCAAGTGGGGTCTCTCCAGGGGTTGCCCTTGCACCGGAGTTTTCTGGGACTTTCTTGGTTGGGTTTTTTCCTCCTCATCTGCATCCCATTGGTTGAGAAATTTCCTGGGACAAGAACAGCCTTTCCCACCCAGCAAGAGTGGGAGAGCAAGGACTGGAGCTGCAGAAAGATTCCAAGATTCTTTTTCTTGTCTTTCTAGACCCACATTTATTTGAAGATAACTTTCTCCTAGCAAAAAGTGTCTATTAGAAAATGAAGCAAAAGCTCCTGGGGCACCTCAGCCCTTCCTTGGAGAGCAAGAGGGTGGTTTGGGGCAGTGTCCTGGCTCAGGGCTGGCAGCTCACTCCCTGCCTGTGGGATTTTGGAGCCACCTCAGTTTTCAGGCCATGCCAGGTGGCTGCCACGCACCACGGGGACCGGAGGGGACCTGCCCATGCCCTCTGCCTGCCAAAGTCTGGGGACACAGACCTGGGTTTGCATCCTGCACTTCTCACAACAAGCTATTGTGCCTTTTTTTGGGAGCTCATCATCTCAGAACAAATTGCCTCTCATCTTACTTAGATTTCAAAAGTGCAATAAATAACCGTGCAAAGAAAATGAAATTGTGCAGGCATTATGGAGTGCAGAACAGCAGTAATTACACTTTGAAGCAGAGGGCTTGTAACTAAACTTGTTCTGTGCTTACCTGTGTGCTGAGGGGGGGTTCAGCAGGGGCAAGAAGAAGTGGGGTGCTGTATGTGAGGAGAGAGGGGTTTGAATGGAGCAGCTCAGCTGAGCTGTGGTGAAGGCAGAGCCAGCCAGGGGGGGTGTTTTGAGGTGGTTAATGCAATCAGAGTGTAGCCTGTTTCTTATTTGAAGTTACCTTTGTGACAGCAAAATTAAAGGGCTTGTTTTACATGATATAATCTCCTTCCCTCAGCTGGAAATGGAGCGGGAGCTTTGGTACTGCCTGGTGGCTGCTGCTGCCTGGCAAAAACCATCCCCATCCAGCCGTGTTGGATCCCCTGTTGGATGATGGCCTCATGGAGTTGTCACCCCATGGATGGTGGCCCCATGGGATGGTCAGGTCATGGATGGACAGTCACCCTATGGACACTGTGGCCACGGCCGCGGGGTCCCAAGTGGATCCTGGAGCTCAGCCTGGAGAGCAGTGAGGGCAATTTGTCTGCACAGGAGCTTCTTCTTTTCACAACCTTTTATTCCTTCATCTCCTTGCAGTGATAAACACCCTCTCCCCTCACCCCAAGATGTGCTTCAGTTGCGTTCCAAGTGTTTTTTCCTTCCTGTGGCCGCTGTGACGGATGGCTACGTGGGGACTTTGTCATTAAAAGTTAAATCTCTGCTAATCGTTCCATTCTTTTATCTGTCAGTGCTTATATTCACAGTCTCAGGGTGGGCTGCAGTGCTATAGATCAGAGAACCATCTGTCTGGGGACAGAGATTTATGTTGCTGTTTGTTCCTTTGGTACGGAAGCAAATGTCTGGGAGAGGAATTGTGTTCCCTGCAGCCTCCCTCCCTCCCTCCCTTCCTCCTCCTTCCCTTTCTCTCTCCCTCCCTCCCCTGGATGCACTTAATCCTCAGGGATGCTGATGAATTGGGTGCCCAGTGCTCACGATGTTGCTGAGGGCTCTTTCATGGGCATTTTTAACAAGGAGAAGGAGCAATTAGTTCGTGTGCAGTGTCGTGAGCAGTTGTGGCAGCTGATCTATGCCCTGGTACAAATAAATGATTTGCTAAGGCTGGCTTTGGGAGGGATGAATTTTAACCCATGTTAAGGCTGTGTCTCCAGAGCTCTGTGCTCCTGGCTGCTCCCTGCATCCTGAGCTCCTCAGTTCTCCCACTCTTATTGAAGAGCCTCATTGGGTGGGACTGGGCTAACCCATTGCTCTGAGCTCCTTCAGGAGCTGCAGTGGTACCAAACAGACCTCATTTTGCTGAGGCAGTGGGACAGGTTCCTGTTTAGGTTGCCCTGAGCAGACAGCAGTGTCATTTACAACCTCCAGGGAGTCTGCAGAGGGTGTTTATAAAGCATCAGAGGTGTGGGGGACAGAGACAGCCTCACCTGCACACCCTTAATCCATTGTGCTCCATCCTAGTCCCAGCTGGCATCCCTGGGGAGGAATCTTCAGCCTTCAGGAGGTTTTTCCCCATCCGCGTGGTTGTGGGCACCCACCCACCATGGGACCAGTTAGGGAGGGGGCAAGTGGGGTCACTGGTGGCTACCGGAGTGTCTGAGGATGAGGAGGTGCTGGGGGAGCCCCAGTCAGGCAGGGGGCATTTCCAGCTTCACCTCTGCTCCCTCCTGGCTGCTTTCTGCCAAGTGTCCTGACACAAGCCCCTGGTGGATCCTAATGCTAAATGATGCTTGGAGTTTGTTGACAGCTCCTGGGTGGTTGTTTTTTTTTTTTTTTTCTTTTTTCTGGAATGGCCGAATGTGGTATCTTAGCAACAAAGGGAATTTTTCTGCTTTTACATCAGATTTGGTTTTTAACAGCTTCAGTGCTGAGGATTGCTCCCATCTGGGCAGAGCTGGGGTACAGGTGTACTGGGATCAGGGCCCTCCCTGGCTCCTTCTCTGCCACAGCCACAGGGGTTGGAGCAGATCAAACATTGCTGGGGGAAACTGCTCCCAGGCACCTCTTTTCTGAGAGGCTTTAAACATTGTAAAGTGTGTGGGAAAGGAGTTTGCAGGTGTGATGGCAGCTGGTTGCAAAACCCTTAACCCAAACCAGCCCTGGCCCCATGGGGCTGGTTGCTGCTCTGGGAGCTGTTGATGTACCACAGCTTGGTGCTGATGGCTGGTGGTACAGGTGACACCACAGAATTGTCACATGGGAGCAGCTGGGAGCTCAGGGATGAGCTGGGGGTCTTTGGGGGTTGCTCTGGGGGGGGGTCACCCAGCTGGGATGGGAAACACTGCTCTGAGGGGCTCTGGATCCCACTTCCCATCCTGCTGATGGGCTCCTCTGGGTGCTTTCCTCACAGGGTGCAAGTCGAGTTCTACGTGAATGAAAACACCTTCAAGGAGAGGTTGAAGCTCTTCTTCATCAAAAACCAGAGATCGAGTGAGTGCTCTGTCCTGACAGGACCGAGAAGCCATTGCCATCTGCTGGTGGCTGCTTGCCCAAGTGTCCCCAGCCCTGCTGTCCCTTGGACTTTCTCCTGGCTGTTGGCCAGCTTGGTGTGGGAGGATGTGGCTGCAGAGGGACACCTCCTGCCACCACTGCTTGCCAGGGACAAACAGCACAGGAACAGACTGGGACAAATTGGCCAGGCCCAGTTCCTGCGTCAGCTTTCTGGGTTAACCTCCACTGGCCTAATGGTGTTTTTATTTTCTTCCTCCAAGATGTCATTAGCTGTCTGGAGGGAGGCCACTCGTTAATTTATAAATTCACGTTCTCTTTCCTTCCCTGCCTCCTGGCATCTGGTTCAAAAGCTGGAGCAAGGCACAACAGGATGCCCACGGGGAAGTTTTTAATGAAAATGTGATGAATTTCTCACTTGTAATTTGAATAATAACCCAATAAACTGTCTGGGGAAGGGGGAGCTTTTGCTCCCCAACCTTCCTCCTGTGAGCAGCAGAGATCCCTGGCCCTGCCTTTGGGTGCTTTTCATGGATCCCTGCTCATGAGGGGCTAAACTCCAGAGCTCCCTGCCTTGCCCCACATCTATTGGGGCCAGCAAGGTGCTCTTTGTTATTTATTTTTTAATTAACCTCCTATAGATTCCACACTGAGTAGGACACAGAGGGCCCCAAGCAAAGTATCAGCAAGTTTTGGGTGCTGCCTGGGGACTCAGTGAGATCCTGCAGTGCAAGGGGACCACAAAGCTTGTGGGAAAGTAAAGAGGTTCTGCTGTGAGGCATGCTGCCTGGCCCATGCTCTGCTCTCCTCTGCCACAGGTCTGAGGATTCGGCTCTTCAATTTCTCACTGAAGCTGCTCACCTGCCTCCTGTACATTGTGCGTGTCCTTCTTGACAACCCAGAGGAGGGCATAGGCTGGTGAGTGCTGCTGGGCTGCCCTCACCCTGGGTACCTCCCCCCCACCCTGGGTATCACCCCCTGACCCTGGGTACCCCCCCCCTCACCCTGGGTATCACCCCCTCACCCTCTGCATCCCCCCCCTCACCCCCTGCATCCCCACACTGCCCCCTGCATCCTCCCCCCACCCTCTGCATCCCCCCTCACCCTCTGCATCCTCCCCCCACCCTCTGCATCCCCTCCCCACCCTCTGTATCCCCCCCTCACCCTCTGCATCCCCCCTATCACCCTCTGCATCCCCCCCTCACCCTCTGTATCCCCCCCTCACCCTCTGTATCCCCCCCTCACCCTCTGCATCCCCCCCACCTTCTGCATCCCCCCCACCTTCTGCATCCCCCCTCACCCTCTGCATCCCCCTCACCCTCTGCATCCCCCCCTCACCCTCTGCATCCCCCCCTCACCCTCTGCATCCCCCCCCTGCCCTGTGCATCCCCCCTTGTGCCATGGGGGGTGCAGACACAGTGGCAGCTGCTCACAGGGGGATGAAGATCCTGCTGGACACTTTTCCTCCCTCCTGCTGTTTGAGTGGGCAGCCTGGCCAAGCTTATCAGCCTGCAGAGCTTTGCTCCCTGCTCGAGCCCTGGGGACAGGTCTGGGGGTGTCCCCCAGGGGAAGGTGCTGGGGAAATTCAGCCTCCCCCTCAGTACTGGCTGGCTGGGATGCTCAGGGGTGCAGCGTGGCCTTCAGACCCAGGCAAGAGCTCTTGATCACCACCTGAGCATTCTCTGAATCCTGATGCCCTTGAAGACACTGATGTTAAACCCCATTTAAGCATTTGGGAAGGAAAGATGTCTTGCCATTTTGCTCCCTGAGGTGACAGATGATTCCATCCATCAGCTTTGCTCTGGATTCCACTAGAAGCCTGTTTTTAATGTGCCCTTGCTGTGTTTAGCTCACACACAGTACGGGCTGGTTTTTTGAATATTTTGTTTTGGTTTTGTTCTTGAGAGCTAGGAGAATTAGCAATTTGATTTGTCTCTTTGTAGAGGTCGCAGATGACTACTGCTGGGTCACAATCTTCAGTAATAAGATGTTTAAAAAACCTGCCTGAGTGAGATGGCTGTGGAAAGCCCCAGCTGTAGGGATCAGTGTGTGTCATCTGGGGGCATCAGAGCAGCAAGGACCCCATGAGCCCAGAGACTCCAGGCCAGCACCCTTGTCCCTCCCACTGACTGCTTTCCTCTGCTTTATCTTTCTCTTCTCCTAGCTGGGAATGTGAAAAGCAGAATTACACAATGTTCAACCAGTCCACAAATATAAACTGGTGAGTTTGGAGGGTTGCTCCAGTGCTGGGGGGTGGCTCTGCTGGCATTCAGGGATGCTGTGATGGATGCAGCTGGTTCTGGCAGCTGCCTGGGGCCCTTTCTCTGTCAGGGAGGGATGCAGAACAGTCTCCCAGGAGCAAATCAATGGACAAGTGCTTATGGCTGCACTTTTGGGAGCAGCTTCTTCCCAGTGCAGAGGCTTCTTGAACAAACTGTGCCCTAAGGAACACCAGGACGGGTTCTGTGCTGGATCCTGCATCTCTGATGGCCACAGATTTGCATTCAGGTGTGGGGGATGAAGGCACTGAGGAGTGGGAAAGAGTTTAGCTATATTCTAAATTTTCTTTACAGGTCACACATCTTCTGGGTGGACAGAAAATTGCCTCTATGGGCTGTGCAGGTGAGTGCTCAGAGCTGGGGCTTGGTCAGGCAGGAGCTGGGGCTGGAGCTCTGCTGCCAGCACATGTCCAGGCATCCTCTGCCCCCACTGTGAGGGGCACCAGGGGCTCTTGGGGGAGCAGAAAATCAGAGAATCATGGAATGGTTACAGCTGGGAGGGACCTTAAAGTTCATCTAGTCCCACACCATCAGGCCAGCCCTCAGCAGCTGTCCCCATCTGTCCCCCCAGGTCAGCATTGCTTTAATCAGCTTTCTGGAGACCATGCTGCTCATCTATCTCAGCTACAAGGTGAGTGCCTCGGGGCTGGGGAGGGACAAGGATGCACCAGCCCCCTGCTGGGAATTGATTTCTCTGTCCTTGAGCTGTCAGAAGTCTGAAGCATCCTGAGAGGACATTTGTCTGGGCTGGTGGTGGCTGTTTTCCTTTCTCATTCCCCCTGGAGCTGCTGGGGAAGTGTTTGGCAGTGCAGAGCTGGGCAATCTTTTCTTTTTCCACCTTCCCTTAAGCTCAGCCCTACTTTACAAAGAGCCAGGATTATTTTGTGCAGGCAGATTGGTGCATGCTGAGTTTCTTGAGGTTGAGGTCCTAGAGCTGAGCTAGGGAGTGTGTCCCCTGTCCTTGTGTCCTTCCACCTTCTAGCAGGGGTAGTGGCAGAGGGGGAGATTTGGACTTCTCATTTGGCAGCTTTGGAAGCTTATTTAATTCTGATTTGTTTCTTAATTCCTCAGGGGAACATCTGGGAACAGATTTTTCGCATTTCGTTCATCCTTGAGATGATCAACACGGTGCCCTTCATCATCACAGTGAGTGTTTCCCCATGACATTTCCAGCTCTGAGTTGAGTAAGTGTTGGGCTTTTGGTGGTGAAGTAAAGAAAAAGGGATTTCTAACCAAGCAGGATTTAAGGCTGGCAGGAAATTATTTTTTTTCCTCAATATTTTTCAGCACAATGGCTTTCTCCGGGGCCTTATCCCCCAAACCATCCACCTTTAGCAGCAGCTCTGCTGCAGCTGGGGGAGAGGGACTTCTCCAGAGGCCAGTGTTTAGTTTGGAGCTGGAACTTCCCTGATATTGGCTGTTTATAACTTCTTCTGATGGGGCACGTGGATTTTTCTGTGAATAACCCTTGCTTTTGTAGATATTCTGGCCTCCCTTGAGGAACTTGTTCATCCCCGTGTTTCTGAACTGCTGGCTCGCCAAGTACGCCCTGGAGAACATGATTGTGAGTGATGGGATGGGTCTCTCCTGGAGTTCCTCTTCCCTGGAGGTGGCCAGGAAGGGGGCTGCCATCTGCCACAGGATCTCAGGCAGTTTTTGGGTGCTCAGAGCCTGCAGCCATGCTGGGGTTAGTGGGAGGTGAGGATTTGCCAGCTGGTTATGCTGGGCTGTGGACATGAGCAGGAGCTCTTTTGTGTCTGAGCCACCTTGGCTGTGCATGGCCAGGGACAGCTCCAGCAGGCCTCAGGATTTGATAATTCAGCAGGATGAGCTGTTCCAGCCATCCCCATGTGCCCACTCAAGCCAGCAGCACAGCCCAGAGCACCCTCCAGCCACGCATCTCCCTTCCCAAGGGCCAAATTCTAGCCCCTCTTGGGGACCAGTGCTGGAACCCCCCAGCCACCAGTTGATACCAGGAGAAGAACTTGACCCTCAGCCTCCCCAGACTGATGAGCCCTCTCCTCTCTTCCCAGAACGACCTGCACAGAGCCATCCAAAGGACCCAGTCTGCCATGTTTAACCAGGTGCTCATTCTGATCTGCACCCTCCTGTGTCTTGTTTTCACGGGGTGAGTCTTGCTCTTGGTTCCACCAAACCACCTTCTTCCTCCAGAAAAAGCCAGGGGATGACCCTGGGAACCAGTCCCTCACCAGGGGAGGATGGTGGGATGGGATCTTCCCAGGTGGGGTGGGATGACACTGCCAGGATGGGACACGGTGCTTTGGGAAGTTGGAGGAGGTTCTGCCTTGACGTGGTGTCCTGTAGCTCGGGTGGATGTGGCAGGGTCACAGTTCAGGTCTGGAATGGCTTGGGCACTGCCTGTCTCTGGGCAGGGCAGCACTGGCCAGGCTGTAAGCTTTCTCTCTGCAGGACCTGTGGCATCCAGCATCTAGAGAGAGCAGGTGAGAAGCTCTCCCTCTTCAAGTCCTTCTATTTCTGCATTGTCACCTTTTCCACCGTGGGTTATGGAGATGTGACACCAAAGATCTGGCCTTCCCAGCTCCTCGTGGTGATAATGATTTGTGTGGCCCTGGTGGTGCTGCCACTCCAGGTTAGACCTGCACAGCCCAGGATGGAGAGGGAGACAGAGCCTGTGCCTGGGTGTCCCTGCCGATGGGGACAGCAGCTCTCTGCCTTTGTTTGCAGTTTGAGGAGCTCGTCTACCTCTGGATGGAGAGGCAGAAGTCAGGAGGCAATTACAGCCGTCACCGTGCCCAGACAGAGAAACACGTTGTCCTTTGTGTCAGCTCCCTCAAGATTGATCTCCTCATGGATTTCCTCAATGAGTTTTATGCCCACCCACGCCTGCAGGTGAGGACCTGAGAGGTTGAGTTTCCTTACAGGACCCTGAAGCAGGGGCTGTCACACACCGGGAGCAAAGAGCAGAGTCAGAGAGTCATGGAATGGTTTGGGTTAGAAGGGACTTTAAACATCATCCAGTTCCCACCTGGCTGCCATGAGCAGAAGGCCCAGAGGAGCTGTTGGCTCATGGCCTCCCCACCCACACCAGCCTCTCTCTTTCAGGATTACTACGTGGTGATCCTTTGCCCAACAGAGATGGATATCCAGGTGCGGCGGGTCCTGCAGATCCCCCTCTGGTCACAGCGAGTGATCTACCTCCAGGGCTCAGCACTGAAGGACCAGGACCTCATGAGAGCCAAGTGAGCAGAGGTGTTGTCCCCAAAGCAGGGTCTACCACCCCATACACACAGAGAATCAAGATATTTGCTTTAATTTCCAGTTCTGCCCAGGAAAGGGAGATGGGTGGCATTCCAGCTGCAGAGGAGGGTCCCCAGTAATGTCAGCTCAGATGCACAACAGAGGGCACCCCATGTGGTGGCACTCCTCTGCTGACCCACTCCATTGGGTCCCTGCTCTGTGTTTGTAGGATGGACAATGGAGAAGCTTGCTTCATTCTCAGCAGCAGGAACGAGGTGGATCGCACAGCAGCGGTGAGAGAGGTTCTGAGGACCTTGGGGTTGGGGAGGATTTGTTTGTCCCAGTTTGTGATCACCGCTGGGTTTGGGGGAGCAGGGAAGGGCAGTTATCCCCTGTTAACAGCCCTGGCTGGAGAAACCCTTGCCCTACGTCTTCCTGGTGGGCAGGTGCTTTGCAAGTCATCCTAGGTGCAGAAAAGTTGGGGAAAATAAGCCTTCAGACAAGAAGCTCTTGCTCTTCTCCTTGGCTAGGACCACCAGACCATCCTGCGAGCCTGGGCTGTGAAAGACTTTGCTCCAAACTGTCCTCTCTACGTTCAGATCTTGAAGCCTGAGAACAAGTTTCATGTCAAGTTTGCTGGTGAGCTGGAGAGGCTGGGGGGCGGTGGGTGGCACTTCCCATGTCCCTGCTCCCCATTCACTTGCCAGCATGGATCTTTCTGGCAGTGGCCTTGGTGGGCTGGTGTCCCCATGGCTGGTGCCCAGCCTGCATCCCTCTTCTGTCTGCAATAATCCCATTTGTGGTGTTCCCCATGGGCTGTTGGTCAGCTGAAAGCCCTCCTGAAAGGCAGAAGCAGGAGGCTCCCCAGTCTCCAACATCACCCCAGAATTACTGCTGGCTGAGGAACCCATCCATCCCCCTCCCTGCCATGACAGTCCCCTCTGCCTTTCAGATCATGTTGTCTGTGAAGAGGAGTGCAAATATGCCATGCTGGCCCTGAACTGTGTCTGCCCTGCCACCTCCACCCTCATCACCCTGCTGGTGCACACCTCCCGAGGCCAGTGAGTGCTGCCTGCCCCTGCCTTGCCCCTCCACCAGCTTCACACAGCAGTGGGCTGGGTCCTCTGCCCCTCAGCCAGGCAGAAATGGCTGAATTTTGGGTAAAGTGGCTTTAGAAGGGTCATCAAACATCATTACCAGGTGACTCCCGCCCTGTGCTCAGAGCTGCTGAGCAACACGGGCTGTGAACCCTCCCTGTGCCCCTCCCCGCCCCCCCCAGCAGCCCTTGTTAAACAAAAAGAGACTTAAAATCAGAAATTAAAAAGAGCTCATCCTCAGCCTGTGAACAGTGGGTGGGACATGTCCCTGTCACCTCCCTGTTGGTGGTTTAAATGGCAGCTGCAGTGTTCAGCAGTGCTTCTGCCCTGGGGCTCTGCCCTGGGAGTTGGCTGCTGGGACAGGGTCTGTGTTGGCACTGGGGGTCCCATCCCAGTACCAGGGGGACTCATCCCATCATGCTGCTCCTGTTGTTGCAGGGAAGGCCAGGAGTCCCCAGAGCAGTGGCAGCGGATGTACGGGCGCTGCTCGGGGAACGAGGTCTACCACATCCGGATGGGTGACAGCAAATTCTTCATGGAATACGAGGGGAAGAGCTTCACCTACGCTGCCTTTCACGCACACAAAAAGTGAGGGCAGGGTGTATCTGCCAGTCTGCATCCCTGCAGGGCCAGGGCTGGGGCTGGAGGGTGCCGCGAGGTCCAGGGACAGAGCCACGAGGGTTTTTTTCTCTGGCTGTGAACACCCACACCGTGCTCTGGGCACAGGTACGGCGTCTGCCTGATCGGCGTCCGGAGGGAGGAGAACAAGAGCATCCTGCTCAACCCTGGCCCACGGCACATCATGGCAGCGTCCGACACCTGCTTCTACATCAACATCACCAAGGAGGAGAACTCTGCCTTCATCTTCAAGCAGGAAGAGAAGCAGAAGAAGAAGGGCTTTGCTGGGAGAGGCAGCTATGACGGCCCATCCCGCCTGCCGGTGCACAGCATCATCGCCAGCATGGGTCAGTCGGGGGGCCCCGGGTGGGCAGGGGGGAACAGGGCTCCCAGGGGGGTTCTGAACACACCACTCTGCCTCCTTCCCCAGCCTGGGTTTCATCTCCTTCCCCAGCCTGGGTTGTTTCCTTCCCCAGGTTTGCTTTGGTTTTGCACACTTGTTGCCAAGATCCCACTTGGGTATTGCTGCTGAAAATCCCTTTCCGTGCCCTGTCCCAGGCATCTCACCCGTGAGGTACACACTGCTCCTTGCACCCTGGGTGCCCTCAGCAGCTCGGATGTCATTATTGAAGCTCATGATGTCCATTTTCATTAAGAGTATTTGCATAAATTCCCCTGGCTGGAAGGGTAAATGCTGTGAGCTGCATCCTAAATCCCGTTGATGGTTCCCTTCCTCAAGAAGAACGTAGTTTGCTCTGTAGCTTTGCAGCTAATCCCCAGCGTGAGTCATTGCTTCCAGCTCATGTCTGGGGAGAGAGAGGTTTGGGGCCTCCTGGAGAGGCTGCGCTGCACGAGCAGATTAGATTTCAGGCAGTTCATTTATGCATTTGTACTCATGAATGGCAATTTGCATAAATTATTCCCCATCGAGCCCCACAGCACTTTGCTGAGCAGTGTTTGTCAGTATTCTGGGAACCTTTGGCAAAGAGTAATGGGAGAGAAACCCTGTGAGTGCCAGCAGTGCAGCAGTGCCTGGGCAGCCCAGCACCTGGGCTGTGCTTCCTGGGGACCTCCCCACGTTCCTGATGACCTCCAAACCATTGTTTGGACAAGACTCGGTTGACAACCTCAGCAGAAGGTGGCCCAGGCTGGGAGGATGGGAAGGGTGGGATGGATGGATGGATGGATGGAATATGGATAGAATGATGGATGGAATGATGGATGGATGGATGGATGGATGGATGGATGGATGGATGGATGGAATGATGGATGGATGGATGGATGGATGGATGGATGGATGGAATGATGGATGGATGGAGGGATGGATGGAATGATGGATGGATGGATGGATGGATGGATGGATGGATGGATGGATGGATGGATGGAATGATGGATGGAATGATGGTTGGATGGATGAGAGCAGCCCAAGCTGTGTTCCTGGGGAGATGCTCCACAGCCTGAGCTGTGTCCCTGAGGAGATGCTCTAGGCAGCAAAGGTCAGGAGATCACTGGTGGGTGCTGTGCTGGTGCTCCCTCTGCCCACAACCATCTTACTTCCCTGCGGGTGGTATTTACCAGGCATGACACACGGTCCTGAGTGCTCCTCCTCATCCTCGTGCAGGACCACCTGGGCACAATGCTTTTTCATGACACCCCCACTGCTCCCTTCACCTTCTTAGAGCGAGTTTGCTGTGCTTCCTTCCCCACCGTGTCCAGGTACAGTGGCCATGGACCTGCAGAACACAGAGTGCCGCCCGGCCAACAGCAGCAAACTGGCACTGCCGGCAGAGAACGGCTCCGGCAACCGCCGGCCCAGCATCGCCCCCGTCCTCGAGCTGGCTGACACCTCATCCCTGCTGCCCTGTGACCTGCTCAGTGACCAGTCAGAAGATGAGATGACACAGTCAGACGAGGAGGGGTCAGCAGTTGTGGAGTGAGTCACCCACCTTCGGTCCAGCCACTGTCCCTCATCGCAGAGAGACGGGGACCCTTGGAAATGCTGGTTTTTTTCTGAGCACGCCATCATGGGCAATCACCACGTGGCCTTTTGGCTGCTTTGGAGATGTCTTCTCTGGGTATCAGAGGAGTTGCACTCAGCCAGATGTGGCTGTGGGACAGGCAGGGTTGTGCTGTCAGTCCTCTCACCTTCCTCCACTCACTGATGTGAAGGGGATCCTCTTCTCCATCGCACATAAATAAAAATGGGCAAAATAAATACTTGCTGCAGCTTTAAAGCCAGATGAAGACATCCAGACAACGACTTGCTTTGATGGTGACCAATTTGGGTGCTGGCACAGCAATAGGGGGAACCCACTGAGTAGCTGCAAATTCACAAATTGGCTTTAATGCATGTCCACCTGTAGTTGCTCTTTAAATGAAAATTTCTCGTTCCATCAAACATACAAATGGTGACTTTTTTGTAAAAAATCTCTTCACAAAAACAGGCTTGAAAAATGGCCCATGAGGTTTTTGTTACTTCTTTATGTGGCTCAGCATCACCCTTCCCTCCTGGAGCTTGCTGTCCTGTTTCCCTTCAACGACAAACAATGGTCCCATCTGCTGCCTTCTCCACTCATGCTGGGAACATTGCCTATTTACCATTTCCTGACCCTCTGCATAGCAAAAATTATTCCTAACTATGTGTATTTTGGAAATTTTCCAGCTGCTTCAGGAGAGCTTGGCAAAGCATTTGCCAAGGATATGCTTGAGCCCCCGGGTCTGCTGCTTTTAAAGGTTTTTTCCCAGCATCTGAGCACTGTAGATGCGGAGAGCTCACCCCGTGTCCTCACCCCACTGGGTTTTCTCTCCCCTGCAGGTATGTGAAAGGCTACCCCCCCAACTCCCCCTACATCGGGAGCTCCCCAACTCTCTGCCACCTTCTACCCGAGAAAGCCCCTTTCTGCTGCCTGAGGCTGGACAAGGTAGGAGAGGGTTGCAGCCCCCCTGGGAGCAGGAGGGGGTGGGTGGGTGGCTGAGGGCCGGGCCCTGAGTCCCTGCACTGCCTCCCCCAGGGCTGCAAGCACAACAGCTTTGAAGATGCCAAAGCCTACGGGTTCAAGAACAAACTCATCATCGTTTCAGCGGAGACGGCGGGGAACGGGCTCTACAACTTCATTGTCCCCCTTCGTGCCTACTACCGGTCCCGCAAGGAGCTCAACCCCATCGTGTTGCTGCTGGACAACAAGCAAGTACTTCTCCCCAGGTGTTTTCTGTCCCATCGAGTCCTCCCCTGTGTTCTCATGGGCATCTTGTGCCACGGGGATGGGAGCAGGGGAACAGCGTTGGATACCTTGGCTAACGTTGGCTCTGGGGAGGGTTTTGTATTTCTGCTTTCCCGAGGGATTTGCTGAACCCCTTTGCTCTCTGTTGCTCTTCCTCCAGGCCTGAGCACCACTTTCTGGAAGCCATCTGTTGCTTCCCCATGGTTTACTACATGGAGGGCACCATCGACAAGTAGGTGTTTCCACACACGGCTGTTGTTACTTACGGTGATGCCTAAACATGTTGTATTTACCCCAGCCCAGACTTCTGGGTCATCTCAGGAGAATCCCCAGGGTTGGTAGCAGAGAGCTGAGCCCACCCTTATCTTCTCAGCTTGTCCCTGGTAGATGGGAGCAGATGAGGAGCTGGTGGCTGGGAGCAGGCTGGGCTTGCTGTAGCGCTGCGCGTCGCAGCGTGCTGCTTCCCTGTGTCATTCCCAAGGGCTGACCCTGCGCTCTTCTCTTTGGGAACTGCCCAGCCTGGACAGCTTGCTGCAGTGTGGCATCATCTATGCTGACAACCTGGTGGTTGTGGATAAGGAGAGCACGATGAGCGCTGAGGAGGACTACATGGCGGATGCAAAGACAATTGTCAACGTCCAGACCATGTTCAGGTGAGAGGTGACCACTGTCCTGGCTGTGTCACAGCCACTGGAGACAAGACTGGGAAGATGCTGGTGGCTGGGATGTTGGCTGCAGGTGATGGGACACATCTGCAGTTGGGCTCACTCTAAGAAACAGCACCTAATTGGTTATTTCTGACCACAGACAGGCATGGGGATGGTTTTGGTCTTCCTCAGGATTTAAATGCAAGGAGTCCTGTCACTTCTGAGCGAGCTGCAGGACAACAGGACTCTTTCCATTGCAGGCTCTTCCCCAGCCTCAGCATTATCACAGAGCTGACCCACCCCTCCAACATGAGGTTCATGCAGTTCAGAGCCAAGGACAGTTACTCTCTTGCCCTTTCCAAGCTAGAAAAGGTAAGAAAGGTCTTCCCTTGGGAAGTCGATGCTGAAAATGACTACATTTGTGTTCCTTGATGTCCTGTGCTCTTCTGCATGCTGTAACAACCATAGTTAGTGTGTGTCTACCTGAGAGAACCTGCAGTTGGTCTTTGGACAATCTTCCACCTGTGTCTATATCTGGTGGATGGAGGTTGTGCAGCTTTTCTTGCTGCTGTGCTGGGCACCCTGGATTTCTGCATCAGGTTTCATGCTGAGACTACAGTAAGGGGGGCAGTGGGGTCAATTGTGCTGAGACAGATCTGACAAGGGAGCAAATACCCCTGAACCAGTCACAGGAGCATGTGAAAATGCCCTAGAAGGACACGAAGGAGACCTTGCAGGCACTGACATCTCCCTTCCTCTTTCCAGAAAGAGCGAGAGAATGGCTCCAACCTGGCCTTCATGTTCCGATTGCCCTTTGCAGCCGGGAGGGTCTTCAGCATCAGCATGCTGGACACCCTGCTCTACCAGGTGAGCACCCTGAGGTGGCCACAGCTGCTGGCAGGGGCTGGAGCACCTCGGGGTTGTCCACATGGGGCTGCAGGTGTCCCTTTGCATCGCCCAGTGAATAAACCTAGCGAACCTTTTCTGTGTCTCCCTGCCGAAATGCTTCTCCCAAGTCATTTGTGAAGGACTACATGATCACCATCACTCGGTTGCTGCTGGGCCTAGACACCACGCCGGGCTCTGGCTACCTCTGTGCGGTAAGTGCCAACACTCTGTGGGTTGAAACCATCTGGCCAAGTCCTTGTGGAGCTCTTGGGACCTGTCACACTGCGTGGGGTGTTCCCCTCTTCTGGGTCATTGGAGGGGAAGAAACATCAGGCAGAAAATTCCAGGTCATTTGTTCTCCTACATCATGGGTGGGGAACTTCAAGCCCAAGAGCTACCAAGGACTGAAGTGCCTGTTGGGAAGGCTGGGCTTGGAAATTGCTCCTGGCCTTCTTGTGGAGTCCATCTCGCTTTGGGGATTGGCATGGATGAGCTTTGGGGATGTTCAGGAGTAGCCAGAGGTGCTCTTCCTGCCACAGGGGGGTTAATGTTTGCCTTTTTTAACTCAGATGAAGATCACAGAGGATGACCTGTGGATCCGGACGTACGGCCGCCTCTTCCAGAAGCTCTGCTCCTCCAGCGCCGAGATTCCCATCGGGATTTACAGGACGGAGTCTCACATGTTTGCAACCTCTGAGGTAGGGGCACCGAGTCCCTGCGCTGGGGGCTGTGACACAGCAGGGCTGACCCTTGACTGGGCTCACACTTTATTTTTCCTTCCTTTTTCCTCACTGCAGCCCCACGACATCCGAGCGCAGGTGAGTGCCGCCCGCATCCCACCACAGGGCAGGGTCCTGGCTGTCCCCACTGCCTCCTGTCCCCACAGCCCCCGGGGTAGCCCACGGGCAAGCAGCCGGGATGGTTTCCTCAGTGGCTCCTCCGGCCACCCAGAGCCACAGCAAGCCTTGTGCTGGCTGTCCCCAGGGAAGGGCTGTGCTGGCTGAGCCTCGGCACTCTGGGGGAAGCCAAAACTGAGGTGTAATGAGTTGGGATCAGAGCAGGGGGTGAGCCAGGAGCCCTTCAAAACTTCCAGTTTTCAGTCTCAGAGGAAGCAGCAACCGGGAGCTGAGGGTTGGAGTTTAATGTAAATTAAACACGATCAGCCTTACTGCAAGAAATGCTTTCAACAGGTTACTTACGGATTTCTGCTCACCAGTGGGAATCAATGTATGAGAGATACAGCAGCATCTCTGCTGTGTGGGGCAGGAGGAGGGATGAGGGCCTCGGGTAGCCAAGGGAAAACGTCGGGAGGGACCCCCGGAGCTCCATGTGAAGCCACACATCCCAACCCTCCAGTTTTAGAGATGATATTCCAGGAGAGTGTGGGGGGAGGGCCAGAGGAAAGGTCCCACCCCACGGCAGAGATCCCAAAACGCGTCCCCGCCCCATCGGAGACCCCCTTGCCCTCCCGTGACCTACTGGGGCTTCCAGTCACAGATCTCAATCAACGTGGAGGATTGCGAGGACACCAAGGATGTCAAGGAGCACTGGGGCATCAAGACGGGTCACCACAGGAACTCCTGCTCCAGTGATCAATCCGAGCACCCGCTATTGAGGCGCAAGAGCATGCAGTGGGCCCGGCGGCTGAGCCGGAAGGGCAACAAACACTCGGGGAAGACGGCGGAGTGGATCAGCCAGCAGCGCCTCAGCCTCTACCGCCGCTCCGAGCGCCAGGAGCTCTCCGAGCTGGTCAAGAACCGCATGAAACACCTGGGCTTGCCCACCACGGGGTACGGTAAGTGCCCGGCGCTTTGGCTTCTCTGCCACGGGGCAGCCCGCTGGCTGGCGCCCTCGGGGAGATCTGTGACCAGCTGGACCCCAAACCCAGCCTGACCCTGAGACAAACCTGACCCCCAAACCTGACCCCAAACCCAGCCTGACCCTGAAACAAACCTGACCCCAAACCTGACCCCCAAACCTGACCCCAAATCCATCCTTACCCTGAGCCAACCCTGACGCCAAACCCAACCCTGACCCCAAACCCAACCCTGACCCCAAACCCAACCCTGACCCCAAACCCAGCCTAACCCCATGCTGAGCCTAACCCCACACCCTGCCTAACCCCACCGGCACTGCCCAACCCTGCTCTGACCCACGCGATGCCTCGTTCCCCAGCTTGCTTGTGCTTCTGCAGATGAAGCCCCCCCTGCCTGCCCCCCAGCTGGCTGCTGGCAGCCCCCCCACCTTGTTAGGGCTTTGGGATGGATCCAGGCAGGGATTTGCAGGGGCAGAGGAGCTCTCTCCCCTCTGCCATGCAGCCCTCATGCCCCTGGCTTGCCCCCCCCGCTTTCTGGCCTTGCAGAAATGGTTGTTCAGGACACGCTGACCCCAGGTCACCAAAACTCCTCTGCCTGAGCCCCCCCAGAGCATGGCAGGGAGAGGTGAAGCCCCATCAGCTGGCGCAGACCCCTTCTGTTCTAGACTTTAATCCTCCATAAAACTTCCCCGGTAGCCTCAGGGCTGAGGGTTTTTTGTTTGTGTGTGAAACTTCTCAGGGTCCCTCCCTGCAGCCCCATTTCTTGTGAAGCTTCTCGCCCACCTGCTGGTGCTGGCGTCTGTGTGTCCCCCGAATGATTTTCCACCTGTTGGTTATGACCCAGTCTGTAGCCCACAGCTTCCTTGGTTTGCTTGGTTTGGTTCTTTTTGGTTTGTTTTTGGTTTGGTTTGGTTTGGTTTTTTTCCCCTTTCTTTCTTTGAAGCCATCCTGTGCCTCTGCCTGTTTGCTGCATCCTCCAAGAGTGTCTGTCCGACCCCGTACCCACACGCAGGCACAATGGCCTGGCCAGGATGGGGAGGTGATTTTGGGAGGCGAGAGGGGGGATATTCCTCCTCTCCCGTCTTCCTTCTTCCTCACAGCCCTTCAGGCAGGTGGAAGAGAAGGAAAAAATGGAAGGAGCTGCAGTGCAAGAGGGGGGCTGGAATGGAGGGGAAATGGGGTGGCTGTGGGCATCAGCTGTGCCTCCTGGGGAGGGAGGACAGAGAGGTGGCTTGTGGCAGGACAAAGTGGCCCAGGGCATGCCAGGCAAGGGCTGGCAGTGGTGTGTGTGGCCCTCTTCTTTTTTCCTACATTACAAGCCCCTGCTGCTTTTTTTGGATGACTTCAAGCTCCTGGCAGATAGGTTGCAGAGTCTGGAGCACAGCCGATGGCATTCCTTACAAAAAACTGCTTTATGGATCTGCTGGGAATTGGGTGTGAGGAGGAGCTGCTGCAGGTTGTGCTGCTGGGGCAGTGGGGTGGCACCCCTGGCAACCGCCTCTAGCGAGGGTCCCGAGCCCACCCTGGCAGGATGCCAAGGAGCAGGGCCCATCCTTCCCTGTGCTCATCCCAGAGTCTGGCTGGAGCAAAGCAGGGATCTCTGGGGTGCTCTGACCCATGTGTCATCAGGGTGGGGAGATGATGGGCATGGCAAGGGGACTGGCAGCTCCTGGGTCCACATCTGAGGGTCTGTGCATTGTCACCATGTGTCACCATCAGTGTCTGGACACCCATAGCGTTTTGGAAGAACACCTTGCTCTGCCTTCTCCCCCCCCTTTTCCTTTTGCTCATTTGATCGCTGCAGTGCAGGAGCTCGTCTCTGATATTTGCTGAACCATGGCTTGCTGACCTCTCTCTCTCTCTCTGTTTATGTCTGTGCCTTTCCCTGTATGTTCTGTAGAGGATGTAGCAAATTTAACAGCCAGTGATGTGATGAATCGGGTAAACCTGGGATATTTGCAAGGTAATTCCCTTCCCCTGGGAGTCCCGCGTGAATTGCAGCGTCCAACAAGATCATGCCAGCCCAGCCCAATCCACCCCCTTGCCGGTTTTCACCTTAGACACCCCCAGCCTTTCAAGCACCGAATTTGTTGGGTGGCATTGGAAACCAAAAGCCCACCCTGCGGGCCACACGTGGGGCTCTGCAAAGTCGTGGAGCTCAAAAAAACCTCAGGGACCCCTTTTCCAGCTGAATCCTTACAGGGAAACGGCAGCCCTGATGGGAACAACTCCTTCCTTTGCTTTGCAAGTTGGTTCTGGTCAGGAAACCCAGTGGCAATTTGAGGAGGGGACTCCCAGGGGGTGGGGGTGGGATGCAAGGAGATGCTGGAGCTCCTGCACCGCCTCCTTCGCCTCTCGCCCTCCGGTGGCTCAGCCACAGCTCGGGGCCAAGGCAGTGCTTGGAAAACCCTTCAGAGCCCTTGCTTTGTGCTCCTGGGTGGGTCTGGAGTGTCAGCAGAACCTGTTTTCTAATGGGGGAGGTCAAAAGAGATGCTGCCCAAGTGCTCTGGGGCACCTTGTTGGTGTCTGCAGGAGCTGCAGGGTTATTCCACCATTTGCAGTGGTTTAAAGTGCCCTGGAAAGGACCCTTTGTACTGTAGAAGCGTGGAGGTGACCCATAGCCCGACTCAGCTATATTTTAGGCTTCACTAGCCCACGCTTAAGGTGAAAAGTTGGCATTTTCCTACAAACTGCCCCCTCCATCAAAGCAGCAGCCCCAGAGGGGCTCATGGAAGCCCTAGGCCAG
The DNA here is from genome assembly GCA_023637945.1 of Phaethornis superciliosus. Taxonomy (NCBI): domain Eukaryota; kingdom Metazoa; phylum Chordata; class Aves; order Apodiformes; family Trochilidae; genus Phaethornis; species Phaethornis superciliosus. The sequence continues at coordinate 8,169,294 of JAJQWJ010000022.1, forward strand.
CTCAGTGTATTGCCAGCGGGCCAGCAGGCACCGGGCAGAGCTCAGCCCCTGCCAATTTCTTCTCCTCCCACAGAGGGTCTGGGGCTGAGCAAGAGCCCCGTGTCCTGTGGCCGAGGGATCCAGCACCCAGAGCCTGCAAAGGCAGGAGTGCCCAGGGGTGACTGTCCCACGGGGGTGGCATCACTGCTGGGTGATGGGGTGTCTGGGGATGGGAGCTGGAGCTCAGGAGTGGCTCTTGCTCCCTCCCTCCTCCTCCCCTCCGAAAAAAAACAAAAAAACAACCCTAAATAATAGTTGCTGGAGGGTTCTGAGCCCTGCCGTGGTGCTGCTGGGGACGATGTGGCAATATACTTGGTGGGTGCAGCAGTGCCTGGCTCAGCTGCATGGGGGTCAGGAGAAGGTGCTTCCATGGAGCAGGGAACCCTGCTGCCAGCCAGGGCCCCTCCCACCTCCCCCATCATGGCCCCCCCGTGTCTCCTGTTGGGTCCCAGGGTCCGTGTGTCCCTCAGCATTGCCACCCCTGTCCCCCCTCGCTGTAAGGCTGAGCACTGGGATGGCCAAAGCTCTGCGGTAGCTCCAGGGACCACCTGGTGCCTGGGTACCCCAGCACAGGTTGGGGGGTTCCTGGGGGTTTCCCTGCCCTTCCCCAGCTGTGGCATCTTTTAGGGTACCCTGAAAAGCAAAGTAAGGGGCTGATGTCCCCCTGGCCAGCACCCCAGCCTGCAGGCCTGGTCCCCTCCAGCTGGAGGATGCCCTGGCCAAAGGAAAGCTGCTTGGAGGGTTTGGAGGGAGCCTGTGCACACCCCTGTGTGTGGGCTCAGCTCATGGCTGGAGCCAAGCCCCACGTCAGAGGGGTCACCCACTCCTGAGGGTGCAGAGCAGCCACGCTCCTCACCCACGGGGCTTGTGGTCACCCCTCTCCCCAGGCCATCAGGCACCCACGGGGAGGTGGCATCCCCGGTGACAAGCCTTGCAGCGAGCTGTTGTCCCCCTGCGCTCATCCCGCTGCCCTTGTTGTCTGTCTGTCTGTCCCCCCCTCCACCCTGTCCATCCGCACCCCCTCACTCAGTCTGGATGTGGTGTTACTTTTGTCGCAGCTCCCACCCCCTCCCCAGCTGCCCACAGCCCTGCACCCCTCATCCATCCCACCCATGATCTTGTTCTCAGCTATTTTGGAAAGCTCAGGGGCCTTTCCCCCCTTTGCCCTGTGCAGCACCCATGGGTGCAGCTCCCGGTGGCCCCCAGGTCTCTGGGGAGGTCACAGTACTTCAGAGCTGTCCCCAGATGGAATCGATGGTTCTGGAACTCCACGGAGGGGGTTTCCCTTGGGTTGGAGAATGGAGGAACTCTTCAGCTAAATCCTGTTTCTGGATGATGCTGAATTAAGGCATTCAGGGAGGGGAGAAGGGGGCAGAGCACTCCAGTGGCCCCGGGAGGGGTTTTACTTGCCCTGCCCTGGTGGTTGGAGTCATTATGCTCTGTCTAACGTGGCAGGACTAACCTGATCCCTCTTTTGCACTAAACCAAGGTAAGACACCTTATTTTTTGGGGGTAGGGGGTGGAGAGGGAATTTGGAAGGGTTACATCTAGCAGTCTGCTGGGCTGGGCTGTCAGGGGGGGTGTAGCAGCTGTGGTGGCACAGAGGGAGGTGACAGTGATGCTCTTGGTGCTCAGCTGGTGGCAACGCTCCCACCCCACAGCCTCCCCCAGAGCAGGGACCCATTTGGTGTCCTTTGGGATGAGCCGGGTGCTGGCGTCACTGCTGCAGGGTTGTGAGGGCCACTGGGGTGTCCATCGGGGTGTCCCTCACCAGCCCTTTCCCCTCCTCTCACAGATGAGATGAACGACCACCAGAACACCTTGTCCTACGTCCTGATCAATCCCCCCCCGGACACACGGCTGGAGCTGAACGACATCGTGTAGGTGCTGCCCCTGCCCTCCCACAGCCCCGGCCACAGAGCCCTCGGGCTGAGCATCCCCACACCCCCAGACTTTCCCCCTCACCCTCTCCTACCCCCCCTTGTCTTTCTTTCCATGATTTCCCATGGGTTTTGCCCCCTCCCAAGCCATGCCCCAGCGCTGGGGCTCATCCATGCTCTGATTGGCAGTGCCAGATTTTCCCCTGGGATTTTGCCATCACTCTCTCAACACCTGCTCTGTGCAGCATCACCCCACACGTCCCACCTACCCCCAGAATGGGGGGGCCAGACCCCAGTTTAGTCTTTCCCCAGTTGCTTCCTGCCATAGGGGGGGATCTGGGGGACAAGGGGGGTGGGGGGATGGATGCCAGCATCATAACCAGGCCGTGCCCTACAGGTACCTGATCCGCTCCGACCCGCTGGCCCACGTGGCCAACGATGGCCACAGCCACAAGAGCAGCTGCAGCACCAAGCTGGGCTCCTGCAACCCCGAAACACGGGATGAGACCCAGCTCTGAGCAGCCCCCCCGGCACCGCTGGGCTCCAGGGAAGATGAGGACGGCCGGAGGGGACCAGGGGGGGCTGGTGCCACCCGCTGTGCCCAGGGCCATGGCCAGCCTGGCAGAAGGGATGCTGGGACCCCCCCGGGAGGGACAGGACAGGACAGGACAGCTGGAGAAGGCGGTGGCCCCACGCCCCGTGGCTTTTAACTTTTTCTACATCAATACCGCAACTAGTGAGACCGTGGTGGTGCTGGTGGGACGTGGCTGAGACCCGGGGGACAAATGACCCTGAGGGAGTGGAGGGGGTGGCAGTGGGAAGGGCCCCGGGTGATGCAGGTTGGGGTGTTTGATGGGGCTTGTCAAGCCAAGAGCAAAACTGTGCCGAAAAACTTCCTCCTGCTCCTCCTCAGCTGGCAGGCAGCCCCTGGGGTACCCAAACTTCTGCTGTCACCCAGCTCATGTTCTTCACCCTCTGCTGGTTTTCTGTGAAGGGCATTGGTGTGAGGAGAGCTGAGTGCTGTGGTGGGAGATGGGGAAGGAGACACTGGTGGCTGTGGGAGAGATAGGAGGGATAGGATGGGGCAATTCTGCAGAGCCATGGCAGGGGCTGTGCTGCCTCCAGTGTGTCTTGGCACCTCCTAAAGTGAACCCTGCCAAAAGCAGGTGACAGAAAGCTGTGCCAGTCCCAGCTGCAGCCGTGGGGACCCTGGGTTTGTGTTCCTTGCTGAGCTCATCCCCAGTGCTGCTGCTGTCACTGTTGGTGTTCCCGGGGAGGACTCTCTGGTCCCTGTGTCAGGGTGGTGGGCAGGGGTGGGTGTTGGGGTTTGGCATCTCAGCTCAGCCCCCTCCCCTCCCTCCCGGGGTAATTTGGGGTCCAATTTGCAGCCTCAATATGCAGCCTGGATGTGGCTTCCCCCCCCTCTCCCTTTTCCCTCCCCTGGGTCACAAACTGGTGACACCATTAAAGGCAGCGGGTTCTGCCCAGCTCCTGCAGCCCCCACACTACTCCATCCACCTCCTCCCCCTTGTCTGCAAACCCATCCTAACCCAATCCCATCCCAATGTCACCCACACTGCCCACCCGGCCCCAGCTGCACCCACCCACCCTCCACCAACCTGCCCTGAGCAGAAACACCAGAGGGGTTTGCCATCTCTGTTTGCACACTTTACATGGATGTGTAAAGGTTTTATTTGACTGCCAAGTGAATAACCAAGTTGTTAACTTTATATACTTTTACATTCATATTTTAAAACTTCAATGTGATTTTTTTTTTTTTTTACTATTTTAAAAAAATTTTTATTTGATTTTTTTTTTTAAACAAGAAGCCTGTAAAGCACAACCTGACCCCGACCCCTCACCAGCCTGCCTGGACTTGCTGCCAGCTGAAGGGTTTATTGCCAGTAACACTTGACATGTGGTTCCCATTATTTCCCCCAGTAAAAATTGTTTAAAAAAACCAAAAAAACAAAAAAACAAAAAAATCCCAACCCAAACCCCCAAACTGTTAAAATGACAGCTTTAAACAGCTGTTGAGATGTCCCAGGGCAGCCCCATGCTGCAGGGACACAGTGCCCATCCTGTCTGACCCATGGGAGAAGCAGTGATGGGTGAGGAAGGAGGATGTGGGGTAGGACCCAGACAGGGCATGGCCTTAAGAAGGTGTTGAGAAAGACCTCCTGTGCCTGGATGGGGTTGGGGGGGGTCGATTCATTTTTATTTTATTTTATTTTTAATTGCCTTTTTTGCCTGCTGTGCTGACACAGCAAGGGCTCAGCAGTGAGCCCAGCCTGGCAGCCTGAGCCTTGGGGGGCACAGACAGAACTGTCTGTGATGCTTTTTGGTTTGTTTACCCTGTTTGGTTAAGGCAGAAAGATGGTTTCTTTATATCTGTTTGTAACTTAGCATGCAAAAAAACAAACAAACAAACAAAAAAAATTTAAAAGAAAGAAAGGAAGTGCTTGCAGGCTAAAAGCCATGAGCACGGGTGAGGTGCAAGAGCACAGAGTGGGTCTGTGGCACCCTAAAGCCTCAAGCTGCTCAGAGACCTCCAGAAATGCCTCATCAAGCACTAATAGATTTAATTTTCTACATTTTAGACAAGTGTTTCCCCTCCCTGCTTAGCTTTCAAGGGAGTGCAGGAGAAAGCAGTGTTACAGGTAGAAGTGAGGTGCCAAGTGCCACAGCCCCAGGTGCCACAGCCCCCAGCAAAGGGTCCTGCTGCAGTGACACCAGGAGCTCAGCTTTAGGCACATCTCCCTCCTCACTGGGCATGCTGAATTCTTACCAGCCCTTAATTCCAGGTGATAATGAAGGCAAGAGGAAACCCACGTACCAAAAGAAGTATCGATGATACATGGTTTGTGATACTATTGTAAAAAAAAAAAAACAACCAAACAAAACCAACCCTTGATATTACTGTATTTTGACATTGCTTGTTTGTTTAATGTATAAATATATGTATTTAAAACGGAAGCTCTGTGTATAAACCCCCACGTTTTGCATACGTTCTTTCTATGGTGTAAATTTATAGCAGACATTCTGAGAGGATGTTGGAATAAATACTGTAGATACTTGCCTGTGGTCAATGCAAGTCTAAGAACAAACGGTTAATTTTTCTAATTCTTTAGACTCACTTACTATACTAATGTAAAAAAAAAAAAAAAAAAAAAAAAAAAAAGTATTTTATTTTTGTAATGGTCCTGGAAACGTTGATGCATCAGGAAGGTTTGGTTCTGTTTGGTTCTGCTTACAGAAGGGCTGTCTGGGAAGGGCGCTGGCAGGAGGACTTCTGCCCCTGGAGCTGTAGAAAACCCCTGATGACAAACTTAGAAAAAAAATCAGATTCTTCTGAAGGCAGAGTGATGTTCAGGGCAGGGACACAGCAGGCCCTGGGGGAAGGCAGAAATGAGGAGGGCAGTGAGAGGTTCAGGTTTACAGCACTCGGTTCTGTGGCCACTAACAGTTTCCTAGGCTAAATATGGACTAAATCCACAGAGCAAGCATTAAAATAAAATATTCAAACAAATATTAGAGTATATTTATTTCCTGTTATACCCTTTTTTACTTCAAGCTATATAGAACATGACATTTTTATTTCCCGAGTGAGAGACCTGTCAGCTCTCAAGGTCAGCTCCTGCATGGATTTTTATCAGCAGCAGCAGATGGAACTCCCACCTTTTCCCTCCAAGACCTCATTTTCTGACATGTTCTGCTGGGATGCACTGCAGACAGACAACTGGAGATGTTTTTGTACACTTACTGTGAAGATGCTTCACATTTCTGTAAAGACAAAGTAAAATAAAAGAGCTGCATGCAGCAACAGAAGAGCCTGGTGTCTTCTTTGTTTTCTGGAAGCAAACATTTTTAAATCCATGGCAAAATGTGGCTTAAGACTCATGAGCCTGTGTTTCCAGTCATCTCCTCCAAAGCTGAGACAAATGAAAACTTCTTTTTTCTCAAGTTTAAAAACTTGCAGCTTCTAAAATGCTTGGTGCTTTAGGAAAGGGCACATGAGATGTGGATGTGCTGCTGGGTTACAGTAAAAGCACAACTCCAACTTTGACTTCAAAGGTCATTTAACTTATTTAGTTTTTATTTTCTAGGTGCCAACAAATGTTACATTTTGTAGTTCTTTCTTTAACTGATGTTGAATCAGGGTTCAGTATCTTTTCTTCTGCCTCTGAACACTTCCAAATTTTTCACTGACTCCATGCTTCACATCTACATCCCATGATTTCCAGAAAGGGAACCCACTTCTAGAGCTCTCCTTCTCCCCACCTTCATTGCTCAGCAAAACTCCATCCTTCAGCACTCTGATTTCCCAGGTTGTGTTTTGCTCCACTGCTGTTTGTGGCATTCTCACCAGATGCTGTTTCTCAGTTGCTTTGTCCCCATGCCAAGAGGACATCACTGCCACTCTCAGCAGAAGGTTCTTTACCTGCTTGCACCTGCTTTTTATCTTACTTTATCTTCCACAGCAGCAGAGGCAATAAAAGAACAGAAAATAACCCTGCCAAATGAGCAAAAAATAATATAAACCTTTGCCCCAGTTGAGAAAAATTAGCTTCCAACACTGAAAGCCTCCGTTAGGAGAGAAAAATCTAGAGCACTAAAATATACATCAAAAATAAAAAAGGATGGTCTTGATGTGGCTGGGTAGCAAAAAGCAAACCAAAATCATGAAGGGTTTTTCATTTTCCTGTAGATTCACGTTTCAGATATATATAGATTCAGATATAGCTATTCTCTAAAAGACAGGAATTCAAAAGAAATTATTTTTTCATTTGGTAAGATTTCCAGGTTCCATGCTCCAGACCACTCTTTCAAGTGCCTCATTTGAATTTTAACAAATGCTGGATAGTGAATATTTAATAGTCCCTTCTGCACACATCAGTTTAAGCAGCTTTCCCCAGAGTTTCCCCACCCCCAGTATAATAAATATCTTCTTTCTGAACCAGTTCAGAGGGATGTATCAGAAAACTCTGACAGCATCTCAGTACCAAGAGTAGATTTATATTTAGCACAGACAAGCAAATCAATCCATCTGGTAATTTTGCAACAGGAATATGCCTGTGTTCAGCCTTCATGACACAGGCCAGCATTCCATGGAAAAGGCAGGCTGGGGGAATGAAGGCAAGGCCATAAAATATCCCAGCTATCCTGGCTGTCCCAACCTGTGTTTTGAAAAGCACACTATGAAATCCTGTACTAAACCTCCAAGGAACCATGGCCAAGCTGGCAGCATCTCAGGGAGGAGAGCTGAAGGTCAGACATGTCCCCAGAGCCATTCCTGTCACTGCTGGGGGGGCTTTGGGATGGCACAACCAGAGCCTTTGCAAGGAGGGAAACACTCAGTAGCTCTGGGAACCCAAAAGCTTCAAGTTAATTGCACAATTTCCAGTAGAATGTGGGCAATATACTTACATTTCACGATGTGCATGTTCTTCCTGTAATTCTGGTACTTTTGCCCTGAGGGTTTGTGTGACATAAAGGACTATAATGACAGGTGTCACCCCTTTTGTTAAAAAACAAGTCAAGATTCCCCCTTTTCTTCCCTCAATTTCTGAAGCATATGGCAGGGGCAGATTAAATGGGAGAAAATCAGAGTATTTTGCACACTCAACCACTCGAGCAGCCCAGTATGCAGTGTTGGACTGGACTAAGGCTTTCCAAGTCAGTCAGAATTTTCAGACCTGATTGTTGTTGCTCAAACTCTTCTTACTCACTGGGGGAACATGATGGAAATGGGACAAAGAGACATTAACTACAAATGCAAACAGCACATGGAAAGACACAACAGACTGATGCATGAAAATTTTAGAAAAAGAAATTGCATTGAAAAGCACTTTAAAGATGTACATTCTTGTGTTTATTATGTGTAAGAACTCGAGAGAGGGCCAAGGCAGCCCTGCTCCCACACTGCTCCCTATGGGAAACAAATCCTCCAGCTCAGAGCAAACACAGCAAAGCTGTGGCCATTTCCAGTGACCTTATAGATTGCCAGGCTTAGGCACATCTTCCCAAAATTCAGTGACAAAAAAACCCAAAAAAACTCCCAAAAAACTTGTTTTCAGACAGCTACTACAGTTTTATTTTCCTTTTACAGTCAGTAGAAGCTGATACAGGGAGCTGCTCCTGAAACTCCTACACTCTCCCCCTGCCCAAAACCTCAGGCAGCACCACAAGGACCTTTCTGAGCAGTTGGAAGAACCAAAGTTCTGCTTGCTGGTACACAGCTAAGAGGGAACAACTCCGGCTCCAATTAATCCTGGTGAAAAACAAACTAAGCAAGCAGGGCCACACAGTTTTTCTATTTGTCCCCAGGAGGCACCAGACATACAACAGGTACCATAGCACTGAACTAACCTGGAACTTTCCTGTCATTTCAAGGGCAAGGGCATTTATACAGCACTCCCCAGGGGCAGTGGGATGCAGAACATTCCATACTCCAGGCAGTGATTTTTACAAGAAGTGACATCAGCAGTGTGATGGCACCATTCTTCCCCTAACAGCTCCCACACTGCCATTTCCAGAGAAGCACAAAGCAGGTGGCACTAAAAGTGCAGTCAGAAATCCTGTGTGGTCAGGTTTGGTAAACTTAACACAAACCCCAACACTGACAAAGATACAGTCACAGTCCTACAACCACATCTTACCCTGCGCTGACACCAAGCAGTGAACATGAAAGTTGGTATTTTTGGTCACAGCTGGTATAAAACCTACTTAAGGAATTATTCCCCCTGCTATAAAAGACTGTCTGCACTTGCCTACACACATCTACACTTTTCCTACAATCCTCTGCACGTTCACCCACAAATCCCCTGCTATGTTCTTTACAAACACACTTCTTTCTCTTCCTCTTCCAGACTAAACCAATACACCCTATCTCTTGCCAAGCTATTTGAGATTAATGTTTTTTTTGATAACTAAACCTCAAGACGATTGGTTTTTCAGAAAATTTAATCTCTCAGAAAATCAATTACCTCTCTGTTTCCTCTGATCCTCAGCCTGGGACTCAGGACTCCATGCTGCCTACAGAGCTCCCTGCTCCCTCTCCCTCTCCAAATGGATGTCACCTCCTTTTGGTTCCAGCAGGAACAATAGGGACATTATCTCATGCACTGAGATCCAGGAGGACAATGAAGGTGCCATCACTTTCTTTTAGTCCAATTCTGCCACTAACTGAATATAGAGATCAAAGAAAACCACCAAAACAATCTGAAGAAACAAATCCCTAAAGAGACTGAGACTCCTTTCCAGCTGTCTAAAGCTTTTGGTCAAATTCTTCCACATTGCAATTAGGACCAGGAGAAGGAAGCTCTTACCATGAAGTTATTACAGGTCCTTACAGGTGAAGCTTTTTAAGTGCATGCCTAAAGGTAGAATAGCACATCTTTAAAGTGTATTAGTTCTTGGAAGGGATGAAGTGCCACAACAACAAAGGTACACATGAAATAAAAAGGAAATCAGTTAATGAATTTTATTAAATTTCAGTGTTTCATAAAATAAATATGGTATATAATATCAAACAGTGAGAAATAAAGCACAAGCATGAAAAGCATGGTAACAAAAGTTACACTCATGACTGTGTTTAATACTTAGCACTTTAGAAACCATAAAGCCTTTCATTATTTACAAGCAGCAAACTATCTAACATAATTTACAAAGTTGCAGCAGCCTAGTCAGGGAGTACTGGAAGGGGAAAAAAAAATAAATGGAGAGACAGCAATGGAAGACCTTCACTTTGCTCTGCCTAGTTAGCACTTTTTTAGGTACCCTATTTTCCCCTTATGTACATAACTCTTTGTAACTTCCATTATTCTCCAAGTTCAATAATTACACTGTACTACAGTTAGAGCCCAGGTCATCTCTAGGGGGGGGTGGTGCCTTTTGCACTTCAGAGATACATATTCAAGTAACACTTCAAATAAAAGTAAACATGTGCAAACCAAAGTTATAAGCCTCCATGACCCTCAGGTAGTAGTGTCAAACGGGGCATAGCAGGAGCAGGTTAGCAGATTAAATGAGGTGTTAGCTACAGAAACCTACTCAGGAGTTGAGCCCGAGCCAAAACTGAGAAGTGGGAGTGTTAAAAAAATGGAACTGAACTGCAAATATACCCTGTTATCACAGACAAAAATTTAATCTGCTGAAACACGAAGACTTTTAAGGTCATAACTCAAGATTTAATATTTCAACATGAAAAGAAATCCAAGCCATTCGACTTATTTGGGCTTTTGAAACAAATGCAAATGTCTCTGTTTTAAAAATTGCTTTTAAATGAGAAAAACAAATCAATATATTAATATATCACCCAAAATAAAAAACATAACACACTCTTCATTTTAGAGCATGCTGCTCATTCAGAATAAAGACAGGACAAAGAAAGTAGAATTACATTTCATGATGTAATAAAAACATTAAAATTTGTGATCATTAAGTGCACCGTTGTACAGGAGTAGCGTGCTCAGAGTGGAAATGTTCTATACCTACCAGAATCCATCTTTATTAAAGCAAACAAATCTTTAGGACACTACCTGAAACTGAAATGAGTAACAACTGTGCTCCATTCTGCTTGCCTTAAGTTTCAGTCAGGCACAATCCAGCTAGTAGCACCTGTATGCCTCTTCATGATTGTATTCCAGGAATCTTTTCATTTGTGAGCATTTTTTTTAAAAAAGACTGGCTTTTGAAATCCTTGCAGTGCTTATCCTAAAGAAATACTGCAAGTAACCTCTGTTCTGAGCAGCACAAGTTGGGGCTTTTTTTTTTCTTTTTTTTCCAGAAATCTGAGAGCTGGACTTACGTTGGCAGTAGATACAGTACAATTTGATGTATTAAACAGTTCCTCAAAAAAGTCTGAAAGGAAGATTTCCCTAGAGACTGTTGAAAAAACCAAACCAAACCCAAAACACTTCACCCAAGATCTGGTCAATCCTTCTACTGAAGTTCAGAGCTTGCCAACTTTAAGAATGACAGGAAAAAAGGAGGGCATGAGGCAGAGAGGAAACAGAATTAAATTATTCCCAATTTGTACCGATGAAAAGCTTCAAGTAAAAGGAAATCCACTTGTTAAAGATCTTGCTACATGCACAGTCCCTCGTCAGTTGAAAGCCACAGTAGTCAGCAGCAGGTGTAACAGCAGATTTCTCACTCATAAAAAACACTGGCAACGTTCCTTCATCCTTTGTAACTTGCATCCACGGTTTCTGTTTCAGAAGCTTCTTAAAAAATGTTTATGGTTCTGCACATTTCATACCAAACTGGAGGAAAATGGTAAACATCTCTTCTTTTGATGCAATCCCAGTCAGCAACCTTCTCCCCAGGGACTCAGGGTCATTTCCGAGTCTGGCTCTTCTTTGGCACTGCGGGTCGCTTGGCTTGCCACAAGTGGTTGTGGATGGTGAGAGCATCCACACTGACAGACATGGTTTTGGCTGGAATCACATTAAACTGTTTTCTGTCCGAACTGTACTTATAAAGTTTGTCAATCATTTTCTTGGTGATGCTCTTTGGCCCTGTTCCAGTCAGCTTGTAGATTTCTTCCGTGTCAGGATAGTAGCAGTAAAGCGCTCTGAACTGGCAGCCAGCGTCACGGAACAAAATGATGTAGTGGTTGGCATCACATTTTTCTAATTCCTGCATTAAAAAGAAACAAACATATGAACAGATTACCCATAGGAAAAATTCTTCTATTATGCCAAGCTTTAAGCTTTCACATACAGCTAAAGAAGGATTTTTGAAACACTTGAGCAGTAACTAGGATTTTCAGTCCTTCTATAAACTTTGGAGCTGAACTCTTAACACAGGATCAAGTTTTCCACAAGTCCATACAGCCACAGGAAGTGAAGAGTCTCCATACAGGCACATTCTAGGAAATGGCATCAGTGGGGCTCTGGACTGAGCATTCCAGATACAAAATTGTTAATGCACTGACAAATAAAAAGTACTTTAATCTTTACCTCTAATATTGAAATCTTATGTGGTTCATTCACTTTTCCAGCAAGACAGCAATGAGAAATGGCATTGTGAATAATAGGCTTGTTTGATTTGCTGCTGGGTTCCTTAAATAATTTTGGACCTAAGGAAGATAAACAAGCAAAAATTATTTGTCCTACTTTTATGAACTTCAAGATGTTTCACTGTTGAAAGTGAAAAATACCCCCCAAACTCCTCCAATATTTTTCTACAGTAACTTTTAGAAATATTAAACTGAACAAATCAAAACCTGACAACTTCTCAAAAATAGCCATTTGTCCCATCAACTATATCACAGCTTTTTATGACCTAGTTGTAACAAATGCTCAACCTATAACAAAACACTCACCTGTGTATTCTGCCACTGAAGCAATAGAAGAAGCTGTTGAAGCATTCTCCCAGTCTCTTTCTGTGTTTCTGCTAGGATTTCTGCTCAGGATGGGTAAGGACTCCATTGATTCAACTCTGGTGGGGAAATAAGAATTATATGCAAAGATTTGGGTTTTTTTTTCCCCCCCCCTCCAATCTTAAGTAATGGAACAGGCTGTTGTTCCTTTTCCTTCCCCCAAACCAGTCAGATTCTGCCTGCTAGATTGTCAAAGCAGAATTCTATTATTCCTTTGGGAGAAAAGAAAACAAAATTGCAAGTTTGTACAGAACACTGGAGTTGGCAGTCACATAAAATAGAAGATGAATTCACCAATTACTACTGTGCCTCTGTGCCAGTGAACTGAAGCAAACAACACTGAATCCCAACACTATTTCATAAGACTGTAACAAATAGCAAAAATAAAATGAAGGCTTTTACCTCTGAGATGGTGTGCCACCAGAGTGAACACTTTCAGGTTCAGTTGTTGCTGCTGAGGCCAAAGAAAGACTGGAACCAGACTGAGCACTGCTCAAATTATCAGCTACAAAATGAAAGAGAAAAAGTGAAACACGTTTTGTGAAAGCAGATTTGCAGACTCAGTGAGAGCAAACAAATCAAAATCCTTACGTGTGGAAGAACACTTTGTCCCTGAATCACTGTAAGACTCTTCACGATGAACTGACTTTGGCCTGGGTTTTTTGGGCTTTGATTTGGGCTTTCCAAGCCCTTGCTCCTCCAAAATTTGCTGCTGTTTTTTCCTTAGATATTCTTGCTTAATAAGTTCTCTTCGAGCCTTCTCTTCTTCTTTCCGTATTCGGTCCTCCTCAGCTTTGCGACTGAAAAGCAAACACCAGGTTATAGTCAACGCATAGTAACTTTCCCTCAACTTAAAGATAAAAAAATTGTGTTCTCTTCCACGTCATTACCGAGCTTCATCTCTTTTCAGTTCAACTTCAGCCTCCAGCTGCTGTTTCCGGATCCGAGCCTCCTCAGCTTTGCGTTGCTGTTTCAAAAGGAACGCTGCACGTTTTTTGGCGAGCTCATCTTCTGCTTTCTGTTCATCCTGCAAGATTGACAGGGACAGAGAGTTTTAAAGGCTAGAAGGAAGCATGTTGAGTTGGATATCAAAATATTGTTGAGGATTCCAGGAAGATTTTAGGAAAACATACTCTGATTTCCTTGTAAGCGTGGTTAATCATCACAAAAAGCCTTCTAGAACTGCAAAGTACAATGCAGCTGCCACGTGGGCTAGGCTGGGCAGCACACTGGCAGCCTCTGAGTCAGTCACTACTAATCACACTGTATAAAACCAGAAATTAAATTAACCAAGACTAAGACAGCCAACCTTAATTTTTATTTAAAAGTGGAATTAAAAAAATATGGTCATGTCAGCACACTGGAGATATTTACAACAATCATTGCTAAGCTGGAATTAAGACAAAATATCCAACAGCCTTTCTGAGTTCACCAGAAGAACTGATCCATTATTTAAAATGCATCCAACCAAACAATATAAGAAATAGCACTGCACTAGAAGATCAACAGCTAAACAACAATGCAATTCTTTTCCAATGCAGTTTTTAAAAATCCTGATATTGCAACCAAAAGGTGTTCCACCAGAAGGCTGAAGAATGAAGCCCACAGAACCAGTTCTGATTCAAATGTGTAATAAGAACCTAATACAGAAAGGTAGTAAAATATATTTACCTTGAAGAAAAAACCCACACCAGACTTCTGATCACCTTCACTGATTATGTCAGTAGAGCTATCCTGGTTTTCAAGTTCTCCTTCATCTGGAGCTTTCAAGTCAGACAAGTCTACTTCAATGAGATTAGCCTTGCTTCTCAGTGGCTCATCCATTGGGACATTTTCTTTCCCTGAGCCATCAGAAGAATTCAATCCTGTTTCCTTGAAGCTGTTATTCACCTCTTTGCTCATTTCAGAAATAATATTTGCATCTTTTGAGGTGGAGAGAACAAGTGCCCGTTGGTTGCTCTCATCATGAAGTCTGTAAGTATCAAAGAAACCCTTTTCTTGAGAACCATTTCCACAGTCAGGACTACTTTCCAAGCCACTTTCTGTTGGTGTCTTTGACAAGCTGTTGGATGGAAACGATCTTAAATGTGGTAAGGTTTCTAGATTGGGTGTTGGGGTTTTAACACGAGCTGAATTTTGTGGTCTGTCTTTAGTGACTTTCAGATCAGATGGTCTTCCTGATCGAGGACTCCTTCCTTGACCAAAACGAGGTGGTTTACGAAGACTGCTCATTCCAGTTGGAGACAGAGGCTCAACAAAATGAATTGATGGTTTTACCTTTTGGTCCTGAGAGTTACTTCTGGTTCCTGGTGATGGCACTGATGGAGATTTCATAAGTAGTTCCTGTTGCTGAGAAATCTTAAATATAGCCTGCTGAAGTGTACTGATTGTTTCATTGAGCTTTTCAATAGAAAGATCACATTCATTTATATCCACTTCAGTAACATTGTCTTCTAGGAGGGCAACAGAAATAATTTTACTTTTTTCTAAATCATGTATAGCAGCAGAGTCTTTTGGTTTATGTTGCTCAGCAAAAGCTAAGCTTTCTTGCATTTTTACTTTTGTTACATCTGGAGAATCATTAAGCATTTCTCCTCTCTCTTCCTCTTTCACAAGAAACTCCTCAGATTTGGAACCCAAAGAAACTTCATCTAAGTCTTCACCATTGTGCCGAGAATATTCTTTCCCAAAATGTTCTGGTTTAAGAGGCTGTGGAGCATCAGGAGATTTCCCCTTTTTAACCACGTGCAGGAACGCAGCCTTGCCCAATTTTAGCCGCTGCCTTGCTGACAAGGCTTCCATCTTCTTCTTCTGAGCTTCTATTGCCCTTCGTTTCTCCTCCAGCTGCATATGAAGCTGGACCAATTCAGAAGCTAAAAGATTCACATTATCTTTATTTTGTCTGTTGGGACTTTGCTCTCGCTTTTGTTTCCAGGTGGTCAGTGGTGCTGGACAGCTTTCTGATCCATCTGGTGTGGTCTTCTGGGAACTACTTGTGCTGGACTTTGTTTCATAGCTATTAAGTCTCTGAAGCTTTCGTTCTGCAAAATTGGTCATTCGGACGCTGCCGCTCGTCATGGACACGCTGCTGACTTGAGAAATTGTACTCAAACATGGGCTGGAACGTCCACTGGCATCATCCTTATCTTCATGTTCTTTTACCTTCATATCTTCTTGCAATTTTGCAGATTCTTCCTCACCAATGTATTTAGTGACTATAGGGTGGTCATCTATGACTACCAAATCCTGTTCAGCATCTTCTATATCCAAGAGATCTGACTCAGAGTCCTGTCTCACCATCGTCCACGTGGTGTCTGGAACATGAGAATTGAGACTTTTCACATAACTTACATTGACTTTACTTGCTATGTCATCCTCAGATTTAGCAGCATGAAGAAAAAATCCTCCAGTGGATAGCTCCTGAGTGGAAGGATCTAAACTGCTACAAGCCAAAGGTCTGGAAGCTTCTAAACTTGCCTCCACCAGTGCCACTGAATCTGCAGTACCAGGTTCTGCAACGGGAGTGAAATC
Organism: Phaethornis superciliosus; assembly: GCA_023637945.1. Lineage (NCBI taxonomy): Eukaryota > Metazoa > Chordata > Aves > Apodiformes > Trochilidae > Phaethornis > Phaethornis superciliosus. The sequence continues at coordinate 8,185,131 of JAJQWJ010000022.1, forward strand.
AGAACTAGAAATTGGAGTAAAAGTCCTATTGAGGTCATGCTCACCATGACCACTATTTGTTTTCTTCCGGATCAAAGGCAAGTGTCCTTCATTTAATCTCTTTGTTATAAAACTCCTTTGTTTCCCCTCTCCACATTCATCCTCTTTATTGATGATCTGTTTTTCCTTTGCTGGTTTCAGAATGGCAGGCATTAAAGGCTCCAAGTAAAAACTGTCTGGTTTGCCTTCTGAAGGCTCACTGTTTGTCTTTGGGGACCAGGCAGTCGCAGCTATGCTGGGCACCCTGGCTGATGCATTCTGAGACTCAAGATTTGGCCTTTCTTCAGATCTGATGATTGCAATAAGCTCTTCATCTTCATCCTCAATTTCAACGTTGTTCAGCAAGCTCTTCCCATTAGTTTTCACTGAGGGAGGATGAGGCTGGTTTTTTGGAGTCACGTTAATGATGTTTGAAGCAAGGCTGTCTTTGCTGATTGATCTGGCCAGGCTGATGCTGTCACCAGACCCAGGGTCCACATCACTACTGGCAGAATGATGAAGAGCAAATGGCGTTGGCTGTGACAGAGGCCTGCAAAAGATAAGAACAGTCTGCTGACATTTAAGGACAAAAAGTCAGAATTTGTTAAACTAAGGATGATGATACAGACAGCTAAAATTCTTGTTCCATTGGAAAATGTACCCTGTATCAAAAATGAGCAGCCACACCAAACAGCACCTTCAGACACTTGAATTTTCAACAGTGCCTACTGACAATCACATTCAAAGTATTTTCAGTTGCAACCCTAAACTCAGTCACATCTCTGAAAATGCACGTTAGAAGAAAACCAAACTGAGCCTCTCTCAGTCTAGCTCTAAGGAAGTGCATCTGTTACCTGGGCTTCCTCTCTGGCCACGCAAGAACTGAACCTCGTGGCTGCCCATCAACACGAGTCAGAGAATTAGAACGATGCCGATGACCTGAAAGATTTTTTAAATTGTTAACAATTTAGAAATGGTTTTGAAACTACCCTTTTTACTTTATTTAACAGCAAACACAATAAACTCTTTCACCAAAAGATGGCAGCAGAAAATAGATTTGCCAAAATACTAATCAAAGGGAGAGAAGACAGTCAAAGCCCCCCATACCCCAAAGAAAACAAACAATTAGAAGTGACCACATACACCTATCTGACTTTTGGATTTCCAAACATGAAGCTGTCCAATTTGCTTTCCCTGTCAGATTTAGGTTTTCAGTAATTAAAAAAAAATGTTAGGCAAAGAATGCCAAGTACTAGAGTGAATTTTGCTATTCTGGATGACAATCTTACTTCCTAAGTTTTTTTAGTATTATGAGCATTTGACACGGGGCTTTTTCCATTCTTTTCACAGAACTGACATTATCAGTATTAACTTCTGAGATTCTGAGAAATAAGCTCCTTTGTGAGAGGAAAAAAAAATTTAAATCTTGCAGCTTTCTTAAAAGATTTCTTAAAATCTTTTTATGCCAACAAAAATAAACTACTCCAACTAAACATGCCTACCACTTGGCTGACTGCAGTATAATTCAATTTTAGATCATCCACATATATGAATTTATAATTTTGTTCATTACTGCATTGACATTGATGGTCACTGCCTGTTGAGATGAAACTTCAAGGCACACTTACCCGGGCTGTCTTCTCCCTGTAAAGATTTTTGTTGCTTTTGTCTCAAAGGGAGCAGTGGATGAGAAGGGCTAAAGGCAGGGCTTCCTCCTTTGCCACTAATTCAGAAAAGCAAAAATTCATTATCACAAGAATTTATTACATATCCTCATTTTTAAGAAGTTACTTTAAGAGAATTTACCTTAAGAGAATTTACTTTAATAAAAAGTTTTATTTATATGAAATACAAAAGCAACCCTACTATGTGAAATCAAACTTTTAAAGTTTCTAAATACAGCAGATTTGAAACGTAGCCTATGTAAATAGTACATCAGAGACAAAGTAAAGGCTAAATAACATGCTGGTTGCCATCAGCTGAAAAGTCTTGCCATTAACCTTCTCATACATTAGGTCCTGTGTAATTTTGTTCTGCCATCACCATTTATAAAGCATAGTTAATAAAGATGAGCTGCTTGAACAAGTTCTCGTTTCACATTTTTTTTTAAAACTGAAGAGCTAACTTCTACCATGCAGTGGTGACCTTTACTGATGGGGTTTATTGGCATTTGCCAAAAAAAGATCAAACATGACAGTGCAAAGAGTTTCTATGAACATGAGAATATTTTAGAGACTGATTGCTCACAACTCAAATTCACTTTGTAGCTAGATCAGAATGCTTAGTAGCAGAAATTCCTAGGCTATCCTAAGGGAAGCATGAACTGAAGATGAGTCTAACTAACATGCAAAGAGACTTACAGATAGTCAGGCTCCTCAGGGTGCAGGTAGTATCTACTGCAAGCTTCAGGGCCTGTCTGAGCTGAAGTCTGCAAGTCTGCTGGACTTGTAGTTGCAGGGCTGGCCATGAAACTTCTCTTGGTGGCATTGGAGATAGGGACAGGTGGACGGCTGCTCTTCTGCTGCAACACTGCTTTAACTGGGCACAGAGTTTTAACATCATCAGCACAACTCATACTGAGCACCAGCACTACTCATACTTAGTTTAACTCAGTATGAGTTAAGAGAACAGAACAGGAAGTCTTCAGAATGTAGTACCTTAGGTTGAAAACTGTACAGCACAACACTAAAATTAAACCTTAACTACTAATCTTTATTTAAAAATACTTCTTTTACGGTGACCTTAATGGAAAGAAAGTGACAAATAAATAATTAGTGATTACAGGGAAAAAATAACCTATGTCATTCAAAAAAACAGAACACAAGCAGACGTATGACTCTGCTTCCATTTTTACTGCTTTTAAAGTTTGGGCAGAAACCATTCACTGTTATGTAATATTATTTAAAGAACATACTGACACTTATCAAGACTTGAAAACTTACCATCTTTTATTTCCTGAATATCTCTTGGCTGTACAAAATCTGGTTTGACATTCTCAAACCACCAGAAGAGTTCCGCAATGAATACCATGACATTAGGCTAAAATGGGAGAAAAGAAAAAACACACCTCAGGATAACAGCACATTTATGATTTACCCACATTTTATTGAAAAATATATTCTTCATCAGTTTTCTTACCTTTAAAACCAAAGGTGCATATAACATGTCCTCCAATGTGAGGTAAAAGCATTTGTTTAGATACTCATTTGAGAATTCTCTCAAAAGTTGAATATTATATAGGCTGTCTGCAATTGATGTTACCTCCTTCAAACAAATATCTAGAAAGGTGAGGAAAATCAGTACATTATGACACTATTCCAATTTATTAACCTTCCACTCACAACTAACAAAAGCACTACATACAGGAACTTCACAGACTGCTTCTGCACCATCAATTAATATTTATGGGCTAATAGTGACATTTCTCTGCCTGTTAAAATACCAGAGGGATAGGAAAAGGAGGAAGGAAAAAAACCTATAGATAAGAGAGCATCAATTTTGCATTCATTTTAGAATCCATACAGGATTCTGCCTATCACAGTGGCAGAAAAGGCAAGCAGAATACAAAGAACATATATAATAACAAAATCCAAAAGCAATTAAAACCAGACATCTTGATTTGCAAGTAATCAAATGTTACTCTTAGGATTCACAGTGCTGCTTTCCTCTGAAAACATTCAAGAGCTCTGCAAGGTACAGCACATCTGAGTTTAAAACCAACAAGTAATGTTGATTTGTAGAAGAAAAACACAACAAGGACATTGAATTACTAAGAAAAACATTTTTTTTCGGAAAGGAAACACATGTTTGTGATGATGAAAAGTAGCAACAGCTGAAGACTGGGTGAAACTATTCTGAAACCTAGATTTTAAATTATATACTCCTACAGAAGAACATGAGAATTATGAGCTAACAAAGGTTATATTCCTTTTTTATGGTCTACTGAAATCAAGTTCACTTGAGCAAACAAAACCGTACCATCTAGATCTATAAAAGGAGGAATTATTTTATAGCCATAATATACAGAGCAGATAAATATAGTAAGTAAAAAAGCCAAAACTGTAGAGAGGTTACTCTTTAAATACACTGATGCAAATTCCATATTTGACCTAAGTAACTTTCTGTATTCCACTACCTATTAGGTGTGTTGCATTTTGATTTGACCATTTATTTCTAGCTCAAGCTTTGCTGGTTTTTTAAAACTCATTATTACATACCATCTAGTTTCATTTGCTCTGGACAATAATAGTGTATCACAGCAAGAAGAGCAGCACCATCACTACCATCCTTCATCAAATCTTCAAGCAAGGGAAAGTAAGGTAATTGCCTGCTGGACAGATGGTCTCTTCGGTAACGGACCTAACAAAATAAAACAAGTATTCATATGATGCTAATAAAGAGCAAAAGAAAAAAAAAACCAACAAAAAACAGAAGAAAAAAAAAGGAATTTTTGTTAAGCACTGAAAACTCTTTACGGTGGATCCTTTATAGCATTCTGCTCTAAGTTGAAGATAATTTACAAGGTTACATTTTGCTCTCAGTGGAAGCCAATTCTGAGGGATAGAGTGCTTCCCTTTTAATTATTCTCCTCAGAGCTGGAAGCAACCTGTGCTGTTGAATTACTGCCTTCATTCACAGATTTTAACTTATTAGAAGAAATTTAAGTCAAAATCTTTCCATACAGATGCATGAATGCAGTAGATCCAAAGAAAGAGACATAGACAGCTATATGAAAATGCTGAAAGCTTGGGAAAAACAGAACACAGCAAAAAACCTCTCAGATGAGCTAGTGATCTCACATACCTTACCTACATCCACAGACAGCAAAGTTCTCTCAGAGATTCAAAATATCCTATGGCTGGCAAGCCAAGACACAACAGTAATGTCATGCAAAAAAACCAAAAAACAAACAAACAAAACGCAAACCCACGGCCTTTTCCAAAAATAGGCAGCCAGAGAAGCAGGGAGGCCTCTTAAATCAATGGCAAAACTCTCCTTGATTTCAGTACAAATCAATATCTAACTTTTCTGCAAATCACCTCTGAGCCCTCACCCAATCCCAAAAGCAGCTGAAGAGTAGCTAAAACCAGGCACCTCAACAAATCTTGGCATTGCTTCTTGCAAGTTTTGCAAGCAAAGTTGTAGTGTTGGTCTTTACTAAGCACCCAGGTGCCAGCTAGACCAGAAGGCTGTATTGCAATTTGAGCAGCAAAGCAGATGGGTGAGCAAAAGAGCAATTTACTCCAGAGCCCAGCAGAAACACCTTAGAGTGTTGGGGAAAGATTCTTTTTACCCTTTAGTGCCTTAAAATCACTTAGCATCTAACTAGCTTGTCTGATGTGCTGGCCTGACATGCAGGTATACAGAGAATGTATTTACTCATCACAGGAAAGTTGGATTTTACCAAGGGTATTCTACACTTTCCAAGACAACCTGGGAAAGCTCTCTGCACAAAGGCACACTCATATGTGTCAGTTTAGGATGGCACAGGCTGAGAAAAAATCTGTTCAAAGGAATGAAGATCACTTATAATCAGGGTAATAAGAAACTGTTTCATTTATTTGTTTTGCACAAATACAAACATGCTATGTTAAGGTTCCCTAGCAAAGACAACTAACTCTAAAAGCTATCTCTATATGCTAATGCTATTTTTTCTCTCTTTTTACTAGATGCAAATTAATTTTTTCCCCAGCCTGGAGCACTCCACAGCTATGGAATGGAATGTGAATCATACTGTACCACACGAGCATATTCCACTGGTTCCAGCATGCAGTGTGATATGGCATGCATCAGATCAGGCTTACACAAAAAGAAATAGTGAGATATACCATGGTGATTATTCAAACAAGAAACAAATCAAAGGCATTAGCAACATCCATTATGCACTGGCAATGTGGTAATTAAGTCTCATAAAATAATTATGCACACTAAGGTGAACTGGTTAGCTTAAAAGGTTCATCATTTCTCCACTTAGTCAAACTAAGCATATTAAAGGCAAACTTCAGAAATCTCCTTTTGAACTTTAATTCCTCTTGTATTTAAAGTAGATACAAGTATTTCCTTTCCAAAAGGCTTAAACGGAATTTAAACCAACTACAGTCAATAGTGAGAACTAAAATCTTTAAGAATTCCTTGTTTATTTTGCTTTGGTGGAAAAAACACAAATTTATCATCAAGGAGGTTTTTATGGACTTAATTCCTTGGTTTTTTCTCAGGTACTACTCTCTTAACTATTCAAGTCTTTTATATTGAAAATTTGGAATTCTTTCTTATACTCTAAGCAGAGTTTTGTGGTTTGTTTCCCTCCTCCATGCATACAATGAGTGAAATTTGTATGCATTGAAGTGCAGAAACGGGTGCTACTGAAATAGAGATAAAAAATTACAAAAGAAAAAAGAAATACAGCAGTGACAACAGTGTGACAACTCCTATGGAGACATCAAAATCTGTCAGTAAAACCAGAATGACCTAAGCAGTACTGGACTAGCTGTGAGATAATATCTATTTACTCTTTCCTTCATCACCGGCTTGTTCAGGGATGTCCTGCAAGCCAATCCCATTCCATGGTTTCCTCTGCTCACCCACTTGTCTCTTTAAACAAAATATAAAGCCACTCTACTTCCCCCTCCAAAGGCTGTCAGATGTGTGGCTCAGCCCAGGAGTGATCTGTAAGCACACTAGAAGGTAACTGATAAGCACTGGGTCAACACTTCATGATGTACTGGCACAGGTTATTCAGTGAGGCTGGAAGATAGGGCTCTGTCACAGAGTTTATGAGCCTGCAGGTCCCCACTCAGATTTCCTACATTTCAGATATTTAAAGTTTTTACTGTGGTCTATCCATTTGGTTCCAACAAATAAAGGATTACGAGGCAGAGGAGTGGGACTGAGCTCTCTGTGGAAAAGCAGAGAGGTTGCAGGGACAGGTGACTGCCCAGTGACCCTTGCCCTCTCCAAGAACACTGCTCTTTGGAATTTGCAACTGAGACAACAGCTCTCATCTTCCCAGAGGGAGAATGGAAAACACCAAATCCAGCAAGTGCAGGAGAATGGGCATCAAGGCTAAAGAAAGCAAAGTAAACAAGGCAAATATCTGCAAGTCGAAATAAACCCAGGAAACTCAGCCAAAAGCAAACAGGTTTGTGTACTAGAAGTACAATTTCATTCCTTTTTATTTATAGTGGAATTGATACTCTGTTTTCCCACTTCACCATATATAAATTTGTTCTGATATGTAAATTATTATGTCTTTCCTCCCATTATTATTATACCAGCTCGAGTCACACTTATTTACAACACAGCTCCAGCAACTGTCACAAGAGGTTGAGCCTGGCTTGTCAGAGCTTCTAACCTCATCTCAAGGGTGTCCTGGTTGTGAAAAATTTACAAACCTGTACAAGAGTCTTATTGAGTGAACTACTGCAATCACTGGAGTATGTTAACAATGGATTAAGCAACCAGTTAAACTGACCAGCTTTTGTATCACCTTAGTGCTCTGAGAATTGCCTACTTGCAACAAAAGTAGTAAACACAACCATTACAACTGTTAGTAATTTTTTAGGTTTTTGCTGCTACTCCATATCCCTCAATCCTGCTCTGTGGAGACAATTTTAAAATGCTGTGAAGTGATTATGCTATATGCTGTACAGTATGCAAAAATGATGTTATGAAAACTAAGCCTGATGACCCAAAAACTTAACACAGTGGTTTGGTTTTTTGTTTTTATTTTCAAAGACCATCTAAGAAGCATTGTGATGGAAGCAAACACTCTGAAGAAATTTAAAAAGCCATGACTTTGTGGATGACAACTGGTGTAAAAGTAGTTCACTTACAGGTACTAATTTCCAATACCATTTGGAGGGAGACTGCTCAGGAAGCAAGGAGAGGAATGTAGGAATAGGAAAGGAACATCAGCAATGCAAGTTAAAAGCAGTAACACTTAAATGCACTTCAGCAATAAACACTTTCATAATTTAGAGGGGTTGTAGCCTAGAAATTTAGACTTTAAAATGGGACCCAAAAGTCAATAGAGAGTCAAATAGAGATACTTCAGACTTGTAATTTAATCCATCAATTTGTAATTTAAAAATCTCTTTAAGCCCTTATCATTGAAGCCCCGTATGATTTATGTTGCATGAAAAGCACATAAAAAATCTTTGCCACTAAAACCAAGTTAAACAATTGTGCCTTGTTCACATGTCACACTTCTATTCCCTTTGCAGAGCAATGCAAATTTGAGGAAAGAACACAGCAGTTTTTCTTAAGCCTTCCTCAAATCATTAATTTGTAGCTCAAGCAGCTGACAGACATTTGTTTGAGAAGTATCCATTTGACATTCCTCAGAAATGAAAGTGTACTGTATTTTGCAATGTTAGTGCATTGTGATATAATTTTGAAGGGAGAAAAGGGTGGAAAAAAACTACAAGCACACACGTATAACATTTGAATGCCAAGAGTATGCTTACTAGATAGAACTTGAATAAGCCTCTTAATATGCATTAGACAATTAACCCATGCAAAATGAACACACCCCAAGAGCTTTCAAAATATATACCATATATTTTGTGCTGTGAAAGCTGAGTCATATTTACCAGTGTAAAGTTGATACAAGTTATTTTAAGTTGAAACAAGTTATTTCAGTTCAACTGAAACATAAAGGGAAGTCAGAAGATACCAGTGGGATTGAAAGGTAAGGAGGGGCACTGATGAAAGACACTAAACTGTAGGCACAAAATCTCAGGAGTTTTGAGGACTGGCTGCCTCCCATTTCTCTGACAAAGAAAATACTGAGATGCTGGTATTTAAATTCATTAATCAGCAATAAACAGTCGCAACTGTAGACAAATTTATTTTACCTTTTGGTGCCCTGGACTTTCCATTAGTTGCTGTTTTAATTTAATCTCCTTTTCTGTTATTTCTCTCATTTTGAGGTTCACCTAAAAGGGCACAGCACAGAAAAAATATTAAAATACACCTGAAAGTATGTTTCCACAACTATCTTATTAACAGTAACTATTACCTCAACAAGGGAATGTGAGGGTTTGCAAAGAAGACATTCTCCTTGTAATACAGATCTGTTGTTACTCTAAAGGGTTTTAGTAACTTAACCTCTACCCTTTAAAAGTTTTGGTATTTCTGGTCATTCTACTCAAGCCACCCAGAATTAAGTCTATCCTGTTATTCAACATGAAACAATGCTTCACCTAAACAAACCAAGACCAAACACCCTCATAGCAGCTTGTCTGAAAACAAAGAACCCAACTTTTTGTCAGTTTTTCATTGTATTCTTTAAAATTTTCCTTGAAAAATTTACCAGCTTTATTACAGCATCCTTAAAAGAAACCAAAATGCATTTCCCTCCTAGTCTTATTCTCTTTCCCAAAGCATACAGAGATGCTGGGAAGCCAGGGAAGAAGATGGAAGTAGAATACAATGCAGTAATAAGGGGACTAAATACCATTAATTATCACCTGTAGGAGGCTTTAGTCCAATAACCATTGGACTTAACAAGTAACAAGTCCAAACACAGCAATTAAGATTTTTCTCTTCATCTGAAGTGAAAAGGATGATAGAAGTGCACAGGTAAAGATGAAAGGGAGACACTCATCAGAACCTTTTTAAAAACCTGTAAAAGCACATTTTCCTCGAGGTAAGTTTTACCTTATTAATCCAGAAAACCATTGCATCCTCTAAATCATAGGGCAGTTCTTTTGAGGCACTGAATGTAGAGAAACGCTTGACACTAGAGACAACCTTTTCAATGCTGATCATTTCTACAGTGTAGGCCATCATAAGAGCATCAATCATTGCCATATGAGAACTCTAGAAGAAGAAAACAATATTGAAAAAAAAATGGAAAAAAAAACAAAAAAAGAACTGTATATTCTAAGTGTATTTAAATTGAAAAATTCCTGAGGTTAGCGACCTAGAAATTAGGAGCGCTTCGTTCCATTAACTATCTGACACAGTGGTAAATAAAAAGAAGATCATGAGGTGGATTTAATTAAGCTAACCATTTTGATTGGTGCACAGCCCAGATCAGATTCAGACACAGGTGTATCATCACTCTCCATGACGTAAATCCCTTTCCGAGACAGAGCCTGGATCACAGACTGGTGTCCCTGCAGTGCAGCCACCTGATCCCCCTTCAGGATCAGGCTGCAGACGCGGCAGTACAGCTCGCTGGAGAGCAGCAGCTTGATCACGGGGGGTTTGATATGTTCCTGCTCATACTGATCTATGTAAAACGGGTCCTTCAGCTCCTCTGGGACATTATCTGAAACAAGGAAGAAAAGCTTCAACGAGTGTCACCAGGCAGTGGCATCAGTTAGAGACAGAACAGAATGCTTTAATTCGCAGCACGTGAAAAGAACAGAAAAATGCCGAGCACAAAAAATACTGAATGCATTTAAGTCTGAAGTTTCATGCTGCAAATGGTTTTCATTAAGGTTTTGTGCTTCTATTTTATTTCAGTAAAGCATAGGTAATTGTATTTAAAATACAATATACACACGGCTATATATATACTTAAGGAAAAATCCTACACTCTACCAATGAGCTTTCTCAAGCTGATGGAGTCCTTTTCAGAACATCCTTCAACATGGACAGAAGTCCCACTGTCCTTCACACAACCCTAGCTGCTTTTCTAAAGGAGAGCCAGCTTTATCAGAACTACACACACTCACCTCTTCTGACTGGTTCATATTAGTATTTGAATTTTATTTTGAATTAAAAATAATTTACTTAGATCACAGGCTGAAGTGCTAAAAAAAATCAACTATTTTGGAATGGCACAATTTCCACAAGGAGTCTTATGACTTTACCAAACTGAAGACAACCCTCAAGTGCAGTCATTTACAGGCAAATTAAAATTAACCACATGGAAGAGTTCATCCTCACACACCACTTCTTCCCCACCCGCAGAAGGGTTCCCATTTTTGCTAAGAATCAGCAGAGCTTCAGAGCTGGCAGGACAAAAAGGCACAAACAATAACTCACATATTGATCATTCTAAACATGTCTGAGATATTTCAAATCCATAGCTGAAGAATTACCAGGGTCAGAGGCTGTAAGACCATGACACATGGCAAACCTCAACTGATTACAACAGTTCCAAGTGGAAGGGAACTCGGTTCAAAGTAACAGTTATTGGTATTATTGAAGAGACATAAATCAAGTTTAAAAATAGATATATCCCAAAATAAATACTTCTGCTTATATTCAGTAATCAGACTAGAAGCTATTGATCTTTGTAATAGCCTGGCAGTAACAACAAGAGCCTTCAACTCCAGGGAAAAAGCTTTTTAGCCTCAAGTGTGTTGCCTTAATAGAAGTCTGACATTTTGTAATCTTCAAACATAAAATTCTCTCTCTTGCTACCCAGTCACTCTGAACAGCTTCCCCAAAGTCACTTCAACAGTTTATTATAAATGCACACATTTACAGTTAAAAGAATTATTAATTTGGCAGCATATTTACTTTTCATTCAGCTCATTTCCAGAATTCCAGAATAATTAAATTTCCCCATTCAAAAAACCTCCTACCCATAGTGTATCTTTGAACTACAAAATAAGCCAGGTAATGTTCATCAAGGAGAGAACTTGATACAGAATGTTACCAATTAAGCAAGCCAAAGGATATCTCACGTAAATAAAAAGCTGTAGTAAACCCAGCTCTAACAGCTACTCAGTCATACAGTACTGGTTAGCCCTATTTCTCCAAATGGAAAGCTTTTTGAAGTTATTAAAAATTAAGATCATTATTTTTCCTTTATGTGACATTGAATGCTGTGACATACAGACTATATAGTGAAGATGGTTGGAAGAAACACAATAAAACCCCACTGACACAATAATGTAGGTAGCACTTGTTAACATTGGTGCCCATTTTTAGTGAAGTAGATAATAAATTCATATATTATTAATCTTCTTAACACTAGTCAACCTGACCTAAAATCAAAGGCTGTTGAAAGCTAATTCCATGTAATGGTCATTCTCATATCCAGAAAGAGAACTACAGCTTCCATTTCTGAAGACTAGGGAAAGATCCAAAAATCAAAATGCAAAGCATTCCACAAAGCTACACCTTCAGTGACCAAAGACACATTGCCTTCTCCTCAAATTGTGAAATACTAGTTCATAAAATATCTGTGAATAAGCCTACTTCTGGTAAAAGCACTAGCAGTGCTCCAAGATGTAAAGGCTTTTTTTAAACACAGAAAAAAAAAAAAAAAGCAAATTCAAAATGTCTGACATCTCAAGGCCTTAGCTGAGGGTGTTAGTAGGAAAATCTGCAGAGCAGGGTAACCAAGGTGACTGTCTGAAACTGGACAAAGCAGCCCTGCCCTTCCTCCTGCACATCTGCTCCCAGGGCAGAGCACTGCTGCCCCAGCCAGGCAGCTCCCTTCAGCCTTCCTGCAGGTCATTAATTTGACAGCCTGACTAAAGGCCCAGAAATATTAGGAAATAAAAACCACGCCAGAGCTGAAGAGCAGAAATATGGACTATTTAATTCAAATTTATTTCACACTGGACATAATAATACTATCCACATGGCATGAACGAGCAAGTGAGAAATAAGTGGCAGGAAAAACTGAAATGCAAGCAAGGCTGCAACTTTGCGATGAGAAACTTCCAAATATCATCATGGCAGAAGTCCTGTGTCCAATGCAATTACCTCCACGAGGGCAACACATCTTTCCTAGACAGCCATAGACACAAAATGTGCTCTAATTGTGAGATACCATCAATATTTGAAATTAACATCTGAAAGTGCAGTGAAAGAGACCTTATCTTACATCTTTGCTAATTATTCTTATCTGCAGAGCAATGCCAAAGGACCCACTTGCAGCACCCATTCTCCAAACCCTCCCTAGAAATGTCAAAATTGCCACATTGCAAAAAAATCTCAGACACACATTGTCAGATTTAGAACCATTACACAGCAACCCTAACTTAAACAACACACTATGGATACACAACTGGCCACTGGCATTATGGATAGGTTTTATGGACCCAGTTTTTATGGATTAGGCATAGTCCAAACATGTCATGTTTTTTGCTTGCCTCACTACAAAATGTGTTGATGTTCTTCTTGAAGAAAATGTCCCAGCCTTTCCAAGCCCCAGTTTCTAAAAGCATCTTTTTCAACACCTTACTTTCATGACCTATAGGTGAACTTAGATGTTAGAAAAATTAAGTTCATTAAAATGAATTTTTACACATTTATGCTTTGTAATTTGGAAAAAGCAACACAAAGAAAAATAACTTCTGAACAATTAACTTTCAAGCTATTCCTACAAAATTTTATTTTCAAACAGTCTAACAAACCTTACCAAAGAAAATTTAAAAACAACTAAACCACGTTCTCTTTCCTTACAAGATCTTCAGTACCATTTTAATTCTGGAATGAAATGATTTTTAATTCACTATTGTGTGTTACTGGAAAGTCTGCAAACACCTTCTGTTTTTCCTAAAGTGCCTTCTGAGTTGTTACCCAAAGAAAATGTCAGCATCAGCTTCAGCACAACCTGTGCAGTTGTCAGTTTTAGACAGAGTCAGAATTCAAAAGACAAAGCTTAAAAACTCCCAGAGTTTTTATAGTAGCTTAAAAGCAGTGGTGTGTAACCTGATAATCAGATCTCTGAAGACAAAGACCAGCAGTTCAGTTTGTCCTATCAATAATTCTTGAAGACTTTACCATGCTACACTCAAGATCAGAGTTGACTGGATCTCTTTCATTCATGGATTTTATGTCAATTTTATACCATGTTACACAATATTAAAAAAAGACAAAGTAATGCCTTGTTTTTTCCAAGTCTCAGCAGCACAAACTCTGAAGTGTTCTTGCCCCGCTGAAGAAATCTGTCTATCAACTCTGTTAATAAGAGCTGAAGGACTCAGAAATAAACCCTCATCAGTTCTCATGAAGCAATCCTTTTGGTCTGTTCCATCACAGCCATGAGTCTAATCTCTCAAAAAACAGTCAGTTCCAAGTACAAACCATTGTGTGCAACACAGTTTGCAGGATTACAAAAATAACTTCATTTGTAACAGCCATCAAGGAGACAATTCCTGCCAGACTTTCCTCTGCTCACTTTAGGGTAGGGACCATTTCTTTACCATCTCACCTACAAAATCTTTTGCAAGACCATTACCTGATGATGATTTGAACAGAAATCTGAACAAATTTGACTTATCCCCTGAACTGGAGAAATGGATACAGCTCAGATCCTCTTTTACCTCCAGAAGCACATGGTAAGAAACCCAAAGCATGACAATAAAGAGCATGATGTTTATTCAGATTCTGAGTAGGATTTCATTAGTATCACTTATCTATTAACAGAATTATTTAGTACTGTATGGATGTCCTCTAGGCTGCAGCTCATGAGCAGAAGATACACTTTCTCAGCAACTAAGGCCACCTGCATTATAATAAAAACATTCTTTGCTGGGTCTCATTACAGAACTGTAACATACATTCTGTAAGTGGTATATAATGTTACCCCTGACAATTTACATCCAACAGGAAGAAAAAAAATAAGCAAAAGACTTTGTGTACTGCTGATGAGAGGGACCTTACTCTCATCCCATCTTTCAATTAGCAGGAAGTCATAAACTTGGGTGAAAAAGAAGAGACAAAATAATAACTCTGGAACTCTCTGCTCCTGTAACTTCACACTAGTAACATTCTCTGCTTAGGAAATAAATGTTTACCTTTTGAATGCTTCCAAAATACAACAGCTTGCTAAAAAATATTTTTATTTCAGATCTGAGCAGAAAGCAGACAAAGACTAGAAGTAGGGAATTCAGGGATTCAGGCAATTTATCCCAGGAGACCTGCTCACACTGCCCTCACCAACTGTTAACTGAGGGCAGCTCTTACAGTACTGTAAAGCTTTCTTGAACAGGTAAGTGTTTCAAAGACCAAAAAAAGCCACAATTTGCATTTCCTCTACAATGCATTACATTAGTGTTTGGCTTTCCTGCCTGCATCTTGCTAAAGGTCTTGGGCTTCTGTTAGTATTAAGTCTGGAAACTACATAGAGCTCCAGGCACTAACAAGGAAAATTCACTGAGTTAATTTTGAAAAATCCCAATTTTACAAACTGTTTGAAAGAAGACAACAACATTTGTGATGGAAAGGAGTGCAAACTACCCACTTGCTCCCAGCAAACTGCAATGTCAACAAACTTCAGTATACCCTTCCCAGATCTAAATTCTAACATTACAACAGTGATGACAGAAAGCAGAATTTCTCTATGTTAATGAACACCACACTAAATCTGCTCAGAAATCAGAATTTCCCATTGCCTGTTTTCCCAAGTTGTACCAAATGACCAAAACTAACTTTTCAGAAGCTCATCAGCACCCTTGCTCCTCAGCCACTGAAACATCAGGAATTGTAGTCTCAGCCTGCTGGGAGAATTCCTCCAAGGGCACATTTGGTTCTCATCAAAGCTTGCTGGTGAAATCAATGATTCTGTTCTAATAAATTGCAGCCCCTCAGACTACTGTCTCAGCTAAGCAGACTTTATCATCTCTCAAGTGTATAGAAGGCTTCCAGACTTTGAGAGTGATCCATGACAGAACTCCCGGATGTATCTGGAGAAATGGATGACACTGAATGGAGAAACACTTTCACCCACAACATCCTTCCCTCCTGTACTCTGGAATTTGGACAAAAGGTCTCCCTCTGGGATAAGAGGCAGGAGGAGCTCTGGGCTTCCCAAACCAAAGCCCTCAGCCCAAGTCCCATGAAAAGAGGGATGGGCTCACCACCAAGATTGGTGTTGGAGACAGAAGGGAGCTGCAGTCAGTTAGCTGGCTACCAAAATTCTCTCTTTTCATGGTCAGATAGGAAAAAAGGAAGAACAGATCATCAAATGAAACAAAGCCCAAACCAGGACTTCAACTCCAAGCCATTTGTCAAGCATGCTCTCAGTAATTTGTCCTTGAGAAAAAAAAAAAAAAAAAAAGAAAGCACTGTTTCAGGGAAAATGTGCAGTGATGAGTGACTTTTAATTACAGTCCACACCAGAATCAAATTCCTGTTCTCTACCATGCCCACACTTAAGCATGAATTATCCTTACTCAGATGAAAATGAAATCCAGGATATGCACCAGGACTTGAAAGATGAAGGCACAAAATTATGTCAATTCCTATATATCAATTCCAGGTCTAAGATTCCTGAAAAAAAAAACCTCTTAGCCACTTGAAGGCAGTTATGGAAACCCAATCAGATAAGAATTGCTTCAGAACACAAGAGTATTTCAACAGTATGAACAGAGAAGCATTTTTTTCAAAAATTGACCAGAACCAAGTATAAAATAATTAAAAAAACCCTTCATCTGCATAGTGAGATTTTATATAACAAATTCACAACTCTTGGTAGCTACCCAAGACTCACTGAACAACATCCAATATCTTGAAAACAAAAGCATAACCCTGACATATGACAAGCAGCATATTAAGTTCAAATATTATTCAAAATTCTAAATCACATAAGAAACCTTTTTAAACCCATCTCTCTATGAATTAAAGAGGCTTATAAATTTCTAAGTATTTTGCAGTGCTATTCCAGAAGTGACAGAGCCTTGCAGGAGTCATTTCAAATATCAAATTAAATTTCCATGGGCCATAGTCCTGCAATGATACACACACAAAAACACCTGCTCCCTGGAGCCAAGCAAAGGCAACACCAAAAGCCCCAGCAAAAACAGTTTTTCCTACTGTGCATGGCATTTAACTTCTATTAAAACATAATCTGAACAAGCCTAAATACAAGCAGAAAACCTGCGAGTGCTGCTACATCTTCTCTACACTCCAGATGTTCATTGTTATTATGAAAGATGGGGGTTTTTTCTGAAATTTTCAGTCAAAGAAAAGCCAAATACTTACTCAAAAGAAGTCTGTGTTGTCAACTGATTAACTGGCCCAAGACAGAGACAGAATCCTGAGTTCTGGAGCTTTAAAGGCACTACCAAGAATCAGGAGGCCAGAAAGCTTTCTCTGCAGTGTAGGATCCATGCCAATCAATTCTAATTTAGGATTAGCTTTTTTTTGTTTCTTCGAAACAAAGTCATAATATAAATAGTGTGTCTCTATGGTTGGAACATCCATTTTATCTCTGATCACTAAAAATTCTTCAGGAAACATTATAAACAATTCCAGCAACTGAAAAATATTTACATGAGGAAATGCTTGTTCAGTTCTTTTAAGTTATCAATGTTCTACCAACACCCGGCCAAAATTCCCACATTTTTTAAACAGCATTTTCCATAAATGAGATTGTTTTGTTTTTCTTGTTGCTTGGAATGAAATACCTTCACTGAAATGAAACATTATAAACCCATGATTTTTGGTTTTCCCCACAAAAATAAAGATGAGAACACTGACAGAGATGGAAATACCAAAAGATTTAAATAATTCAGTAAAATATTCCAACAGGAGTTAGTATTTCACTGCAGGAATGGGCTGCTTTTCTTCAGCCTTGTCACAAAGTAAGCTAGTGCTAATCCATTAAGCATATTATGAGTTTGGAGAATTAGACTTAGATTAACAGGGCTACCTCATTTTCCAAAACAAGATTTTGCACATATTTGTATAAATTTTGTCCTTGATAAACAAACAAACAAATCAACCCCAAGTATTCCATCATATTTCTTCCTAATGAAGACACTTAAACTCAAGATGCATCTACTAACAAGGATGCAGAATAGACAGAGCTAGTTCCAAACAAAAAGCAAATTTCAAATGATGCCAGGAAAATACAAATAATACACCAAGAATCTTTATATTCCCATATATGACTGCAGAGATTCATGACAACCTGAGGGGAAGAACCCTTCTATCACCTACAACTTCCTGTTTAATGTCACAGAACACAGACAAACTGCACCTGCTCATTCAACATTTTTCTACATAAAAGAATGCTGCTGATTGTCAACGAATATCATCATGATTCATCTTGAAACCAAAACCACAATTTGACCAGTAAAAATGCCCTGAGGATACAAAGGGCATCAAGGTCCCAGCATCCCTTGGTCAAGATGTCCAGACAAGGCAGCACACCAAAGCCTTCATGGCCTGCAGGGACTTGGGGCCTGCAAGGAGCAACACCCAGTTCTGTGGAGGAAAGCCTACAATGGGGATTTAAACATTTTGAGGTATGCATTCTTCACAAGCACCATCTGTGAGTGTGCACCATGAGCTCTGCTGATTCAGGGCATCACATACAGTTCCATTATTCCCCTTGAAGGCAGCAGGAAACACGTAATAGTACAGAACAGTCTGCCATATTACTGATTTTTAAAACAAAGATGATTCAAGCCCAGTTTAGTTACTACTGGAATGGCAGAGGAGACAGAAAAAGCAACAACAAAACTAAGAATGACTTCCAGATAAAAGCAATCTTACCTATTCCGTAGGCTTTAGCACAGATCCACTGTAGATTAGCAGCTATTTTTGCTCTGGCTGAATCATAGAGCTCCAAAGGGACAATCTCAACTGCACTATCTGTCAGAGCATCCATTTTTCTTCTGGTACTATCTCCACCCGCACAAACATCAACATCCACCATCTAGAAACAAAAGGCAGCAGATTTTGTCACAAGCAATCCCTCCCCTTGCATTTTGCAAACCCCACGGCAGAGTTGGCAGAAAGGATCCCCGGCGCGTTGAGCACCCCAGGCCCGGCATCCTTCAAGATTTTCATTGGGAAAGGTTTCTTCAGCAATTTAAAACCCCCTCGCTCCTCAGGAGACATCCAGGGCCAGGATCCCTTTCTTTGCCAGCCAGGGATGTGTTCCCAGCGAGCCTCCTGCCCAGGCTCCGGGCTGGCGTCAGCCAAGAAGAAAGGCGCAGCTCCATCACCTGCTCGACGCCCGGAATAAAGGAGGCTGAGGAGCTCCCGCACCGCCTCCCGCATCCCCCCGCCCGCCGAACAATGCGCGCAGGTACCGCGGCCCCCGCCCGCACCGCCCCCTCCCCGCGGGGCCGCGCCGGAGGCAGGGACAGGCCCAGGGCAGCACCTGCGGCTCCTTCCCTCGCCTCTCCCGGGAGAAGCAGCAGAGGTTTCTCGCCCGCACCCCCATCCCCGCTCCGCCCCGCACCGCTCGCCCCGCCGGCCGGCGGGAAGCCGGGGGAGGGCAGGGGGACAGCGGCTCCCGCTCCCCCTCCTCGCCGCGGCCCTGCGCGCATCCCCGCCCCCACCCGGGAGGAGGAGGAGGAAAAGGAGGAGGAGGAGGAGGAGGGAGAGGGGCGCAGCCCACCCGGCACCGGGAGGCTGCTCCGCACACAGGCACCGCTGAGCCCCCCGCCGCCGCCGCCGCCGCTTCCCCCACCCCCCGCCCCTCACGCCCGCCCACCGCGGCCTACAGGCCCCGCCGCCTCACCTTTCCGCGCTACCGCTGCCTCATCCCCGGGGCGATGGGGCGGGGGGAGGGTTTGGGGGGGCACCAGCGCGGCGGTGCCCGGTGCCCCGGCGGCGGGCC
Source organism: Phaethornis superciliosus (assembly GCA_023637945.1). Taxonomy (NCBI): domain Eukaryota; kingdom Metazoa; phylum Chordata; class Aves; order Apodiformes; family Trochilidae; genus Phaethornis; species Phaethornis superciliosus. Next base: position 8,204,641 of record JAJQWJ010000022.1, read on the forward strand.
GAGAGGCGGGGTGTGGGGAAAGGCCCGGCGGGGCGGGCTGGGTGCCGGTGCAGGAGGGCGGCGGGCGGGGGATGGGGAAGGGGAGGGGGGGGGAGGGGGAAGCGGGAGGAGCCGCTGCCGCCGCCGGGCCGGGGCTGACAACGACCGGGACCGCGCGCGCGCGCATGCGCCCGCCCGCGCGCGCCCCCTCCCCTCCCCTCCCCTGCCGGCCGGGGCGGCGCGCGCTCGGCGGGAAAGGAGGCGGGGCCGGGGCCCGCGCGCGCCGCCAAGCCCGGGCCGGCGGGAGGAGAGAGGGCGGCAGCACTGCGCGCGCGCCGGGCCCGCGCTAGGCAACCGTTGCCGGGGCAACCGGACCGGCCCGCGCGGCGCGGAGAGACGCAACCCCCCCTGCCCGCAACCCCCCTGCCCGCAACCCCTTACCCGCACCGCTACTGCCAGTACCCACCCCTGCCCGCAATCCCTTACCCGCAACCCCTTACCCGCACCTCTACTGCCAGTACCTCCCGCTGCCCGCAACCCCCCTGCCCGCAACCCCCCTGCCCGCACCGCTAGTGCTAGCACCGCTACTGCCCGCAACCCCTTACCCGCACCGCTACTGCCAGTACCCACCCCTGCCCGCAAACACCCTGCCCGCAAACCCCTGCCCACAAGCCACCTGTCCGCACCGCTAGTGCCAGCACCGCTACTGCCCGCACCGCTACTGCCCGCAACCCCCGTGCCCGCAACCCCCTGCCCACACCGCTCCTTCCCGAAACCCCTTACCCGCACCGCTACTGCCAGTACCTCACCCTGCCCGCAACCCCCCTGCCCGTACCTCCCCGCACCTCTCCTGCCCGCACCGCCCCTGCCCTTGGCAGAGCTGGGCCCCCCCGAGCCGTTGTATCCCGCTCCCGCTCTGCCCTCAGCTCCCAGCCGGGCCCCGCGGGAGGCTCTGAGGCCGCAGCGCCGCTCAGGCCCCGGGGGCTGCCCCAGCGTGAGGGGGGGCTGAGGGGGTGACCCTGCGGTTCCTCCGCACCGGGACCTTCCCGGGGAGTCGCGACAGAGCCGGAGCCTTTCCTGCTGGGAAGTGGGATGAGGAGGAGCGGCTTGAGCTGCTTCCCCCCCGGTGCTGGGCAGCCCCGCTGGCAGGCAGGTCCTGGGCCTTGTAACTCGCAGGCCCATGGGCCATACATTTCTTCGGGTTAATGCCAATAATTTTCCCCGAGGCTTGATCTGCTCGGGATTGAAGGGTGGCAAAGATGGCTTTCAGGCAGGTGGCTTCTGCGCCCATCTTAGCAAACAGAATTTCATCAACCGGTTTGCGTTCTGCCCCAGAGATGATAGAATCATAGAAGTGCTCAGGCTGGAAAAGACCTTCAAAATCATCGAGTCCAGCCTCATCCTAACCCTATTACCCTATTCCTGATCACCCACCACTAAACCATGTCCTCAAGCACCACATCCAGGCGATCTTTAAACATGGCAGGGAATGTTGGACAGGTTCAACACACGGATGGTTGCTCTTTGCAGGATGCACTTCGGCAGCCACAGTCACCTTAGGGCCGTTCTGCTGGGTCCTGGGGCTCAGCCCGGCCTGTGCTGGGCTCTGCCTTTGTGCTCAGAACTGGATCCTGCAGATTAACTCTCAACAAGCCAGTTTCAGGGCTTATCTGAAAACTGAAGCTACATGATTGAGTAGAGGTTCAAGCTTTTAATGCCTGTGTTGGAGATATGAATTATCCTGATATCCAGCCACTGAAAATATAATTAGAAGTTTAGCTGCACAACAGTGATAGCAGAATGACCTTATTCTAACTAATTTTCTTTGTTATGACTCTCATGAATTATTTTTTTGCTGCATGGAGCTGGTAGATTACATAAATGTTTCAAAACCATTAAAGATTCATTTGCGTCTGTCTTAAGATTCAACATTTATTTCCCTTTATTTTTTCAAAGTGCAAGTGGAGGGCATTCTGCTTCATGTCATCAGGAAATGGGAGCTGATGTTCAAAGGTTACTGCAGCCTCTGTCACTCTTCCACAGTGTGAGATTGTATGCAATTCCAGGAGACATCCTTTGCAAACAAGGTGCTGGTTGGTTTATAATCTCCCTTCCGAGAGGTTTTGATACAGTTCTTCCAGGCTGTCGTTTTGTGACATTATCATTGTAACAAGCTCCTCTTGTTTTCAGATTAAGCATTAAGGGCCAATCCAAATCCCCTTAAATTCAAGAAGAATGTTTTCATTTACGTGGCGGATGGGGCATTAAATGGATTGCAGAAACAGAGCAGCCCTTTGACTCCTGGAGCAGGTGACCTGTATGAGAGGGTGAATAGGAGAAAACTGACCTACTTCTTCCCCTGACATATTTTTGCTAGAGTTAAAGAATGGAGCCAGTTGTTAAGCTTATCAGAGTCACTTAGGAACAAAACCTGTCTTAAGAGGGTGGCAGACTGCTCCCACAAAGCCAGTATTACCCAGACCCCTGAGCCTCAGAATAAAAAAGCAGAAAAGTTTGCCTCAAGAAAATAAACATTGTAGAGAAAAAGCAGAGAGTGAGAACACTCTCCTTTCAGGGGATTCTGCTGCACTCCAGATCCTGACTGTAGAATTACCTCTTGCTCCATCCTTTTTTCTCCTAAACTGCTGTCCTCTGGATCCATGTTTGTGTCTCGCTGTCTTCCAGCCCAGTGTGAAATGAGCTGCTGCTTCTTCCTCTGTGGTAATACCTGAAACTGCTGCTTAGGGCACTCACGTGTGCTTAAGGTGAAGCTGAAATTGATGTTTTGGGAAACTTTGGAGGTGATAATGAAGTGGTTTGTCAAGAACTCAGCACCTTCCCACACCAGCGTCCTCAAAATTCTCCTCGAGATAAAAACTCTGCATTTAAAAGGGGAGGGACAGCAGTGAATTGCTAAACGAGTTTGCTTTTTCCATGAGAAAATAAACGACTCTCCCATATTCAGGAGCAGTAAATTCATCTTTCATTTGCATACCACTCGTTTCGTTCTTGTTCTCCACTACTAAAAAAATGCTTCAAGGCTTTTCTTCTGGAAAGTGTTAATACATTGCTTTTCTATATGAAATAGTTTTCCCATTAGTCTCTCGGATTCCTCAACCATTCAGAGTGGGTGTACACGTGAACTGACAAACGTTGCACAACTTGTCCTCCAGCAGAGCTCTGAGATTAATTACTTGCATGTCATACCTTTGAGAAATTGCCATATTCAACCACGACACCTCTGACACGTAACAAAGCTAAACCCACGTGCTTGTTCTCTGCCACATGGGAAGAACACCTGGAATTTTGGTTTCTTCCACCATGTTGCACTTATCAATGTATTTCCCACCTTTCACCTCTTCTCCTCCTCTCCCCAGGAGAAGAACAGTTCCGGGCAGGGGATCGAGCTGTTCCCCCCCAGCTCCTCAGACACTGCCCACCATCAGGTAGGGTTCATCATTCCCATCCCTCAGCATTAACCCCGTGCAGATGAGGTTGCTCCAGGCAGCACTGCCAAGGAGCAAAGGAGTAGAAGCCACTCTGCTCTGCAGCATGCTGAGCTCTTTGTCCTTTTGCCTGGCTCATAACCCACATCCTTCAGGACCATCCTGCCTGCTGCCACCACGGGGAGTTTGCATTGCTGGGGGAGCACCTGCTAACCCACCCCTCCTCCTCAGCAGCCTGGAGAGGTGGGTCCCTCTATCTAGGGAGAGGTTCTTCTCCTTCAGTCTTGTTCATTCCTGTCTGCATTCTCAGGAGCAGCAAGAGAAGAGAAAAATGAACCAACAGGATTTTTTTCTTCTTATCCTTGAAAAATTTCCAGAGCGGTCAAAAGGAGAGCCCCAGCAGAGCAGTGAGGAGCAGCCCCAGGCTGCCTGCAGCCTTCTCCTTACAGCTCTATTTTCAACCCTGGACTAATTTTGAATACCACTGTATCTGCTTCCTGGTGCTTAGCTGTCCAGGGCCTCACTTGCCCTGGTACTGAGCACTTAATATCCCCAGAAGGGATCGACTTAGAGCTTGGGTGCTTCTGGAGGTCACTGCGTGGGGTGGCCGCTGGCACTGCCACTGCAGGCTGCTGGGAGGAGGAGAAGTTTGTCTTCTCTGTGGCAGTCAGCTTTAAACATCTCCCAGCACATGCTACGAAGTTAAAAAAAAAAAAAAAAAAAAAAAAAAAAAAAAAAAAGTTGTATCTTACTTGAAATTCCCTAAGGAAAGAGTGATTTGGTCTAAAGCACATTTAAAATATCTCCTGCCTGGATGGAGCTGTGGTACAGTAACATGGGGGGAGGGGAAGAGGGGCTGGCAGACTCCTTCCACTGCTTCTCTGACAGCATCAAAATGTCTTTTTCTTCCTTGTACAAAATAGTTTCCCATGACAGTCCATCATGTAGCCAGCTTTAAGGAAGAGAGAGCAGAATATTATTCTTAGCAATAGAACAGCCACTTCAGTGCATTACCAACGCCACGGGAGCCATTTCTAAGGCATGATGATGCTGTCAGTAATTACTTACATCCAGTTCTGTAACTCGTGAGGAATATGCAATGGCATGGCCTCGTGTGTTGGGGAACTGCACAGAACAAGCCATATTTTTCATGTAAATAAAGAAAACAAATGCAGGACAGATAGCAGGGCTCTGTTTCATTCATGCAGTCGTGTAATTTCAAAGGTAACGCGCGTGCCGTTCAGCTGTTAATGCCGAGGAGTGCAACAAGTTATTCAGATTTATTTCTTTTCCCCTTGCCTTTGATGTGTATGAAATGATGCTGGGGAAGTACAACTCCACACCCCTGCCTCCTGTTTGGGCTGAGAGGGGCTTCCCCCCCACTGGTGTGCACGGCAGGAGGGTGATCCCCATCACACTTAGAATCATACTTCTATTCAGCACTTATCTTCTGAGTGCTGTACAAACATTAATTAATGACTCTGTTATTGCCAGGGGGAAGGAGCTGGCAGAGGGAGGGGTGACAGCTCTCCCTCCCTGGCTGTCTCTCTGAAGCCAGACTTGCCTGGCAGCTGTGAGGAGCAGGATGCTCCCTCACCAGCCTTGCGGTTTGTTGTCTGCAGCAACCACAGCTCTGGAGGTGCTGGCAGGGGGTTTTAAGTGCCTGCATTAATAATAGGTAGGGGTTTGGCATGTAATTTAGTTTTATCTATAAGATTATTTATTTTTCAAGTCCCTAGACTATGTTTAGGAGGGTGACAGGTCAATTGCATTTACAGCCTGACAGGTTTTCCAGAGGGACTTTCATACCAAGAGGTTTGGTCCCAGCTTCCCTTCCCTATCCAAGCTCCAGCAACCCCATCCAGAGACACCCCAGGGACCAGCTGAGCCAGTGCTGAGAGGTTTTTGAGTGTTGCCATGATCTAAACAATGAGCAAATGAGATCTTTCTGTGTATCTTTATGTTTGTTAAACCTTTTCTCACAGTCATATTTGGGTAGTGTTCAGACAGAAATCAGTTTCACTGGGAACTGTTGATTTGCTTTCTTTTCAAAAATCCTTTTTCCTAAGGACACTTTGGAAAGTAAAACTGCATTTACCACAGATGTATAGCTATGCAAAGAAAGCACAACATATCTCCAGTTTCTCCTACCACTATTGAAAGATTATCAGAAAGCAATGAATAATTTCCTCCATAAACACAAACCCCTTGGCCCTGGGCTGAGGGCACAGCACTGCAGCTCACCCAGGAATCTTTGCTGTGCCAGACTGGAGCCCAGAGAGTTGCTAAAAAGCAGAAAATGCCTCAAAAGCAGATTAAACCTTCACTAATTCTGTCAAACTAGGGGCTGGCTGGGTTTGGGCAGTGCCTTCCCACTGCATTTCAACTCATTGCCATTCAGTAATTTTAGCTCCTGCTGTTCTGGAGACACAGCTCCTGGGTCACTGTGCTGCTGCCCCTACAGCTGAGCAGCCCTGTCCCCTCTTGTCCTGCCTCTAGAGAGGTGCCAAAACAAACATCACCTTTCTCACCCCCCAGCCCCTGCCAGCTTGCACACGTTGCACTTGAACATTCTTAAATCTGCAGCCAGAGGAACATATTAATGTACCCATCAGAAAGAGTAACTGAAACATCTCAGTCCTGCTTGTCCAGGTCCTACCTAACAGCAAGAATTTGGCTGTCAAATTCACCACAAGCAGGAAATCAAGCCATGCCAGCACCTCTGAGCCACCAGCAGCAAACTTGGGCTGATGGACTTCCAAGCAGATGCCCTGGGTATGGGATCAGGGGTCAGCCCTGTCCCCACTCCCCCACAGGGATGCAGATGCTCCAGGGTGCAGGGCTTGGCACTTAAGGGTTCCCTGCACACCCCAGGGTGCCCAGCACAGGATATCCCTCTGATCCCCCCCAAAAGCCTTGGGCTTTGCTGGAGCTGTCAGAGGCAGCCTGGGCAGAACACAGCCCCCACCAGGAGGGGTCTGAGTGAAGAGAGAAACCCCAACACCACAAGCAGTACCAGGAACTGAAACCAAACACACTCCCAGGAGTCCCATCCTGCTGTGACAGGAGTGACCCCACTGTCCCTGTCACAGAGGACTCAGTGACAGTGACAGTGACTGAGACCATCAGGCAGCCCCAACACCTGGGGCTGTACACATGCAGTTCCAGAGCACCCTGGTCCCCATGCACATTGAGGCTGATGCCCACCCAGCACCACCCTGCCCTGCCCTCACCTCACTCCTGGGGTCAGAGCAGCCATTGCACCCCCACTGTCCCTGGGAACTGGGGTGACATCCCCCCCACCCCCCCTCCCTGGGGCTGCCTGGATCACATGCAGAAGGGAATGCTGCAAAGAACACCCATATTCATGGGGCTGGGGGGGGTGCTGCTGCCCAGGAGGACACACAGATGCTGTAAGACCCCTGGCAGCACCCCCAGCTGGGTGAATCCCGGCCAGCACTGACTTACCAGTGGTAGCCTTCAGCATCCTCACAGCCTCGGGGGTCACGGGGGGGCCGTGGGCAGCAGCCCGGGGCACAGGAGCCCGTGGCACATCCTGGGGGCTCAGCTGCAGGGGCCTCGGTCCCTTCTGCTCCCTGGAAAGGGCCGGGGGGAGCAGGGCAGCACTGAGCTCCCCAGCATCGCTGGAGTTGCCATGGCAACTGCTGACTGACTCACACTGGGTTATGAATGACATCAGAAACACGGAGGAGGGGGCCGGGGGCTGGAGGGGTTGAGGGCGATGTCAGGAGCAAATATTCCTGGTTTGTTTTTTACTGGTAAAATCTGGAAGGTTTTGTACAGGGAGCACATCCAGAGCCAGCCCTGCAGCCCCTGGGCAGCCTCTCCCTGAGGTCCTGGGGGTGATGGGCAAGAGATCCCTGAAGTGGGGAGGGGAGGAGATGCTGGACCCCTCCAGGGGCCAGCCCCTCTCTCTGTGTGGTGCTTGAGCAGAGCAGGATGGACACCCTGGCAGATGGGATCCTGCTGCCCTCAGCTTGAAATGCAACTGGATGAGGGAACCAGTTTAGAAATCACCTGCCTTGACTGGTTTTGCCTTCGTGCTGGGCACACAAAGAGGGGGAGGTCACCTTCAGGATGTGTTGGGCTCCTTGTCTTTGGCAATGCTGTTCCAGGACATCATCCCACGGGATACTGTCCATACCTGGGATGCACCTGCAGCTCCTCAGTGTCCCAGTATTCCCAGCACGGTCACACTGGGGGAGCTGAGAAAGGACCTCACCTGGCAACTGGTAAAGAAGAGAAACACAGTATGTGCATGGGGAGGTTAGGGACCACCAAGGAACCACCACACCCAAAGGCTCCAGCATCTGGAGGTTTTTCAGAGCATGCTGGTAGCACCTTTGCCCCTGCAGAGCACTCCTGTGCACCACCAGATAACCACAGCCAGAAGTGCTGAGTCCCCCCAAGCTCATTAGATCAAGCCTGATGACACAGAATGAAGTATTTTTAGCAGGATGAGAGTCCTCCACGAGGCTCTGCCCTGAGCAAGAGCCACGCTGGGTCAGAGAGTGATGCAGCAGCTACGTGATCACCAAGAAATAAACTTTTCTCAGCTCTCCATAGGAGCAACCCCAGGGGCATTGCTCAACACCCCCCAGCCACCCTCTTGGGGGGCTCCTGGGTATCCTTCCTTATGTGAGGCTGGGATCAGGGAACCCAACACTCGAGGTTTTTATTTTTAGCACAGCAAGCTATAAATACAGCCTGTGGTAACCCACAGAAATCTGAGTGACTGCTTGGCCTGGGAGGTGACAGCACTGGGGAAGCCCGCAGGGACCAGAGCTGCCCCAGCAGTGCTGCAGCACTGGGGACCAGCACCATCCTGCTGCCAGCCCCCCCGGGTTTGACAATGACACAGGGGACTTCCAATCATTTATGGGCTCAGCTGTGCTGGGCACACATCCTGCAAAGGGAAAAAAAAGGGGCTGGCAAGCAGAGTGGGCTGCTGGGTCTCCTGGCTGTGGGCAGAAGAGGGATGGGGAAGGGGCCAAAGAGCAGATTTGATGGAGGATTGCACGTTTTTTTTTTTCCTTTCCTTGGTGAATGCTCGTGTGTGGGAGCCGGGGAGGAAGGCGCCGGTTGGTGAGGAAGCCGGGGGAAAATGCAGAGAGTGCCCTGTGATTCATGGCAGCAGCCTGGCAACCAGCTCCTGGGGAGGGGAAAGCACAGATGGGAGAGGGCTGCTGCAGGACAGAGCCAACAGCATGGAAACGCTCGCCTGGTGTCCTTTTAAAGATGATTTAGAAGGGTCTGAGCTCTTTTCCTTGCATATTTCGTGGAGGAGCTGAGCAGGCTGTGGGGATCCACAGCCCACCCTGCCTGGGGCTGTGGGAACCACGGGGGAAGCAGAGCAAAAATCTACTCTAAGGAATCCAAAGAGACATCCCAAACCCTCCTGGCACAATAGGGAGGGATCAGGAGGTTGGGTGGCAGGAGGCTGAGCATGGCCCCAGGGGCTGCCCTGCACTCCAGCTCCGTGATTCAACCCCACTCGGGGTGCGTGGGAGCTGCTGCGGGGCTGGGGGTCCCGGGCAGAGGTTCCCTGGGCAGCAGCCCTTCCTCAGAGGACAAAGGAGAGATTCCCTGCAACACCCGTGTGGTTTATGCCCAAACTACGGCTCATAAAAACCCAGTAACCACATCACGCCTGAGCGCTACGAGTCTCCCAGGGAGAATTCTTGGTTTCCCCAGGGTGCGGGACTCTCCCCGGTACCTCTCAGACAGCCCCTCCCAGGGACCGAGCATAGGGGCCCGGCAGCCGCTCCTCGCACCCCACACGCTGAGCCCCGGCTCGGAACCGGCCCAGAACCAGCCCGAGCACCGGCCCAGAACCAGCCCGACCGGCTCAGGGCTCGGCCCCCGGGGAGGGAGCGCTCATTGCACAACTGCTGACAGCATCTCCAGAGAGCCCTGTGCCAGAGCTGCAACTCACCCCTCTGGCATCCTGGGGTGCGGGATGGGTGCAGGACCCCAGCCCATGGGGTTTGCATCCTCCCACTCCTGCATCGCCCCCCGGGCCAGGGCAGGGGCAGCACCCGGAGCCACAGGGAGAGGCCTTGGGCACCAGCGTTTTGGCCGAGCATCTGATTGAAACCCTCGGGTTTGAGGGAGCTGGTCACCTCTCCAGGTTTATTTTGGTCCAGCGTGGTCAGGTCCAGCCCATCTCGAGTTACTGATGTCCCTCCCCCACCAGTGATGGGATTCCTGGTGACACTGGATACACGGGGCTGGGACTCTGCCACCCCTCCTCAGGTCACACTCGCTGGCAGCCATCCCCATGCTGTTCACACACAGCCCCCACAGATCTGCTGCCTTCCAAGGCATTTTCCAGAACCAAACCACCACAGGGACAGTCCAGGTCATGTCCTGTGTTTAAAGTGAAGGCTTTTGAGTAGCGAGAGAAAATAAATTGCCAATTAACTCTGCCCCAGACTCACCTTACCTAGAGCAAAGCATCCCAGCAGTTTGCAGAGCTGCAATATAGTAAAATAATCACCATTAAACAAAAACCAAAACCCAAACCCAAGATGGAGCAGAGAGCACCCAAAGGGACAGTCAGAGGGGACTTTGGCTTCGAGCTGGGCAGGGGGCACCCAGGGCAGCACCTTCTGCTTCCTCCTGCCTCTGCTGCAGCCCACCAGGTCCTTTACTGTAATCTCCTCCTGTTTATGGATTATTGCAATCAGACACCTCCAATTCCTGGGAGAAACTGAGTTGTGGGAGGAGAAAACCTGAGCACTGCCCAGTGTGCTGGAGAGGTGAGGACAAAGCTCTGCTGAGGGGATGGGGACATCTCCCTTGTCACACTGTGTCTCACCCTGCCAACACCAAGCAGAGCTTTCACAGCCAAGTGCAACAGGTACTCACCTTCCACACCCTTTGTAGTGCAGGTTTGGGCTCTGATGAAGGCTGGAGGCTGCTCCCAGGCTGATGAGCCTCACTCCTTGGGGAACACCAGTGCCACATCCCCGTCCCAAAGTGCACTCCTCAGCTTGAGAGCTGACAAACACGACGCCAATTACGACCCCTCCTGTCACTCAGATAGCAGCACTTCTTAATTTTTAAGGAGTGCATTTCTGCCCAGACCTGCCATACCAGTTTAGGTTCAGAAGCACTATTATCTAATGATAGACCATGAGCTGCTTTAAGGGTTGGTCTTTGTTTTTTTGAGCTTTAATTTAAAATTGCTGGAGAGCTGGACCTTTGAACTGTCCTTCAGCCTACTGCTAATCTGTGCATAAAAGGAAATCCAAGTTAGGGGCCACCTGGCAGCAAGAGAATACCTGCATCTATCAGCACCACATTTACAAACCTGCACTGAACAATAAGCATTTAGATGGCTCACGTGCTAATTCTCCATCTTTCCTGGAATGCAAGGGAAGTTTCTCTGACCTCCTCACCAGCTGCTAAACAAACAGGCTGCTGGCAGATGCTCTTTCACTGTGAAAATGCTAAAAACCTCACCTCTTTTGTTAGAGAAATCCCCACGTAAATTCAGCATCCACATCCCTCACCTTCCAGGCAACCACACACATGGGCCAGGCTGGGACATGACTCCCAAGCCTTTGCCAAGAGGCAGCACTGGCACCATGGGAACAAGAGCAGCATTCTGGTTTCCCTGTGTGCAATGAGCTGCAGCCCACCACAGCACCAGCTGCTATTTGCTCCAGCTGTTTTCCATCATGACAGTTCCCTTGTTGTGGAAGGAAAAGCTTCCAATTTATCAGCCAACAACTGTCAAGCAAATCCCTCTTATGTAGCATCAGTCCATCCCAGGGGAATAACCAACCTTGTTTCCTTTAGCATTTCCCCTGGAAAATGAAGAAATAAACTTCCAGGTGCAAAACCCGCTACTGAACCAGGATTTTCTGCCCAAATTGTAAGAGGTTGAGCAGCTTTCAAAATACCTCATTTTCTGAGGAACAATTCCAGCAGTCTGCAGATACGCTGAACACCGAATTCATAAACCTTTGCTACTCCTGAAAATGATATTTCAGAACACCTTGTAATAAATCAAAAAACTTTATTTTTAAGATATATTATAAATTTACAACACACAATGTCAGTGTCTTCAGTGTAAGTGTGAGCAGGTTCAAAGACTCAGCAGTCATTCTGGTCTCACCTGTGGGTACGACTTCTCTGCACGCTACAGGTACACAGTTGTTTCAGCCTCAACAGCTCTGGCTTTGCTAACAACCACCACAGCTTCCAGGAATTTATTTTTCAGGTGACAATATCCTGGTTAAAAGGACAACAGATCAATAGTGTTTCTTGCTTTTTGACTGGAGGGCTGCAGTGCAGGAGCAAAGCCTGCTGGTTTTCTCCCTCCCAGGGCACCCACAGCGTGTCCAGAATGAACCCTGAATCCCACAGGCTCAGTGATGTTCACCCAAGTTTGGCTTCATAAAAGTAACATTACAGCTTAGAAACAGCCGTGCATGCCACACACCAGTGTCAGTGCCATGTAAAAACTATTGGATGCTGTACCTAATTAGTTTATACACAGGTGAAATGAAAAATGTCAAGTCAGTACCTTGCGATATAATTTCACTGGTGCTGCCTTGTGCTAAGTGCTGGATAGCAAATCACATCCTTAATGAACAGTTCATTAAGCTATGATAAAAATATGCAAATTAAAAAATCTCTACAGGCCTCTGTTACCTGCTGCAACAAAGACACTTTGTTTTCTGAGGGCCTAGGTTAAAACACGATCCAATTTTTTCCCTCTCCCCAGAGCATGATATAAAACTATACCCAAAATTCAGTAAGAATTTAATGCATTTACATTTATTGAAGTTCACATGCTGCAAACAGGATCTGCATTAAAGATCTTCAAATCTAGGGCAAAAAGTCCTTAAAAAAAAAAAACAAACAAAACAAGAAACCAACAACCAAAATACAACCCCCTTTGGTTACACTGAGATGTCAGGATGCAGGTGAGAACAACCACCATGGTAACAGTCACAGAGATGTAATATACAGTGCTGGCTGTCCCCTCAGCAACGTGGGGATTGTCCCCTTTGGCTGAGCCCACCCACTGTCCCACCTCCAGCAGCAGCCACAACAAACCCTTCAGCCAAAGAGGAGGACACAGTGGGTTGCTTATGCCACAAAGCACAAGGACTATGATGGGATGGAAACACCCAGCTGCAAGCACTGCTACTCTGCTAGTTATTAAAAATGCTATTTAGTAAAAGTAGAAAAAAATGGGGTATTTACTTTGGATGAAACACTTGCTATCCTGTGCACATGAGTTTCAGAGAATTGCCACTGAAGTAGAGATCCCTGGTCACCTCTGCAGCTCCTCCCCAGGCAATATTTGCTGACAGTGTTACTATACATTCGTTTGGTACAATGCTAAGTTAAACAACTTTCAAAATACATTAAAAGACCCTCAGCCCATGAATCACAATGCCTAAAAAAAAAATAATAAAAAAATCAAATTGTAACAGTCCCAACTAAAAAGGATTTCAATAACCACTTAACTGTTTCTTAGATAGGAGATCAATCTCCAAAAGACAAGTTTGGTTCCAGAAGAGTGAGGAAAGCAACGGAGGTTGAGGTTCTGGGACAAGTCTGCATCAGAGGCTGTGAGCAGCCAGAAAGCAGCAGCTGGCTGGAGGGTTCAGAGCTCTGGCTGGAGCCAATCTTATACCAGCCCAGAAGAGCAAGAGCTCACTGATGACTGCTTTAGAAACCATGCAAGTTAATTTTCCATCTGCATGGAGAACAGAAGTGTCCTTGAAATGGTGCAAAGATCAGGGAACTGTGAAGTTCCTGGGTAACACTGTGTGACCAATTCCATAGTGTGATGCAGTGATCTTGGAGTCTTCACTCAAATCACTGCTCACAAGGAGAGAGAGAACAGCAGATTCTTTGGATGGGACCAGACATGAGAGGTTTATCAGGAGTGACACTATCTCAGGCTCACAGGTCAAGCCAATCAAGGTCCAAGTTGTAAAGTGGCATTTTTTCCAAATACATCCCTTTAAAATGCATCTGCCTATGAAGAGAGTATAAACATGAAGCCCTGAGAACAAACTTCCCTATTGTATACTTCTGTTAAAAATATCACTGTTTTGATGACAACTTTATGTTACACATATTTAAATAAATAGCTAGCTAGCTTTCAAGAGTCATGTCATATCAAAAGGTAGAAGATTGTCTGTATCAGCTGATGGGGCAAAGAGTAAGAACTGTAGGAAACAGACACTGTATGAGGTACCTACCACCCCATTTCCTTCCTCCAAAATCCCACAGGCTTCCAACCATCCCCATGGCCATGCTCTGACACAAATATCACATCTCTGCCAGTTATAACCTGAACACCAGAGATGCAAGCATAGGACCTGAACTTGTAAATCCTTACTGCTCGAGTTCTTTCTCAAAAAGCTTTTTTTTTTTTTTCTTTTAAACAACACTTCCATTCCCATGTGCTTAAGGACCTCTCCCTGGCCTACAGACCAAATGCCCTCCAGCCATGGAACAGGACAGTTTATCACCAGGCAAAGCTCTCAGCAAACACAATCCTTGTGCCTGGAGACCTGCACAGGCTGACTCAAAAGCAGTCACCTTTCAGATTTTTGCAGGTTTTGAAAAAACTGGGATACCTGAGGCCTTTGCAGGCACAGGGGACCCCTCCACTTACTCTGCTGAAGTAGCAGCAGCACCCAGGCATGATGAGGACACAAAGTCTGCTACTAATTCATACCCTACCAGCACCACTGATGTCTTGATAACCCCTCAAGTGTTCCTTTAGCCTCAAGGGTATTTTTTTGTTTATTTTAAATCAACTCCTATGCCTCACTGTGAGCATCACATCTCCCAAGTTCTGGCCTCTTTCAGCTATTTGCCACTAGAAACTTTAAGTTCTTCAAAGAGAAACAGGGCTGCATTAAAGCCATACCAAGGACAAAAACTGTTTGGCAGATGAAGAACACACAACACAAACTTCAACTACAGCAGCTACTCCCACACCCAGGCAGCACAGAAGGGCTGCTCACTCTTGCCAAACTCCTCACCCAGGTTCTGCCCACCAACCAGAGACCAAACCTTGACCTGACAGACAGATGAACCTTGCCTGCTCTGTCTGAAAGCTCTACAGCCACTCCACAGCCTGAGTTGTGTATTACTGAAATCAAAAGAAGCATTTCAGCAAACCTTTACACTCTTCACAGACCAAGACTGCTACTGAAGCATCTGTTCAGTAAGTCTGAACCTGTCCTTACTCATTCCAAAGCCAAAAAACCCCCCACAAACCAGGGTAGTTTTTCCTAGCTTTGTCTTCTGAAAACTCTCATTAAAAGCAAGATTTACAAGAATCTCACTTGGCAGAGGACACACACCTCTAACGTTAAGAATTTCAAGTAATGGTGTCTCCTGGTAGTACTACAGGCAAAAAGCTTCAAGGATTAAGAAAAAAAGAGGAAGAAAATAATAAAAACCTTTTGTAACACTACAGCATTCGGTCCCAGCTACTGTGCTGGGCTCACTGGGCTCAAGTTCCTACCTTCACACGTACAAAGCAAGGTTACAGTTTAGTATCACACTATCAATCTGTCCAGAAAAGAGTCCAGAAAAATGCTTTTACTGACCAATTGGAACAGAAAAAAAAACATCTCTAGAAAGCTTGGGATTTCTAAATGCAAAAGTAAATATTTCAGCAGTCATGAACCGTAAAGCTTAATATGAAATTACAAGTAACAAAGCCAAATAATAATCCTGGGATAGTAAGTCTAGATAAAATCTCAAGCTGCTTTGATTTCCCCACCCTTCATATTAATTATGTGAAATTGGCAACTTCAGCATCTTGACTGCATAACAGCACAGACCTGATGCCAAGTTCAGGCCAAAACTTGTTGTGGGGTTTCAGGTTGTATCTTGCTGCGTTTTTGTTTTTTTTAAAAAAAAACAAACAAAAAAACCAACAAAAAAAACCCCCAAAACCCAGCCCACACTTAAGAAGGTGACTTGCAGAGCTCTTCAGGATCTCTCTGTGACAGGACACTTTGGTCTGCATCTGGCTACTCCACATTTTGGAGAGGCAGGTCTTGCCTAGCCTGCCTTTCCAAAACCAGGCTGTGAAACACAAGGGACAAAAGGGATTATGACAGATGTCAATCATGCTGCACTAAGCTGAAAACAAAATGCATTTTTGTTCAGTTTCTTAAAAAAAGTAAACCCCACAGAGCCTGACTGTCACAAAAACTAGCTGGATATTCACCAGTGAGCTCTGCTCTTAACAGCCCCTAACTCCTGTCTGAAACCTCAAGTCAGTCATTGAACAAAACAGGAAAGCCACAGCCTGGCATTCTTCCTATTCAAGGTAAAATAAGTCTCAAAAAAGTCACTTCTATCTCAAAGAAAGCAGTGGTTTCAAGTGTGGTTTTAAACCCATTAACCAAGACAAAACCCAAGTGGTTCTGCTTCAAAATTACCAGTGAAAAACCCATGCAGATGAGGTGTTTTTTTGTAAACAGTTTGAAATAAAGTCAAAACCCACAAGTCTGCCCAAAACTGTGAACATAAACATGTGAATATATCCCTCCTTCTGCTAGGATAAGGTGGAGTATGAAGCTATGAACTGCAGCCTAGTTAAGAATCCAATTCTTGGTGTAGCAAGTCCTGTTGTGAAAGAGATGCTGCAGCTTTAGTGGAGCTGACAGAACATCTCCAAGTAGAATTACTGTGGGACTGCAACAACACTAACGCAGAAAATAAATAGGAAAAAGTAATGCTATTTATTAAAAGAATTCCATCTCTGAATTGCTCTGCCTAAAGTATAATGCAAAATTAACAAGTTTGGATAGAAATGTGCTTGCTCTCCCCCAATATTTGGACTTTAAAAAACACATTTCCTAAGAATCAATTAAAAAAATCATTTTAGGATTTGATATAGCCATAAATTAATACTGTATGGAGATGATGAGTTTCCTATGCTAGTGGTCAGTGACCTTTGTAAACACTAGCCAGATGCTAGCAAAACTGGCTAGAACACCACTGTCACAGGCCTTTTTAACAAGCATTATCATATTTTCTTTCCAACAATCAGATTCTTGTTTTCACAAAACCTTTTCCTATTTTTGGATATACTTTATTTTAAGCCTAATACCTGAAAACATAAACAAGTCTTCAAACCTCTTCCACTACCACTAAAATCCACAAGGCAATTAACTTCAGTTGGCTGTAACTACAGAAGCTCCGACGTGAGAGACCCCTCAGACAGGATCTCCTCCCTACCCCTCTTCCATCCACACCCCCCCTCTTCCCCAGACAATCCATGCACCCTCCCGTTGAGGAGAAGGTGACAGGAGGGACAGGAGGAGGTGGCACAGTGGCCTGGCATCCCCCCTCTACGTGCGATTCAGGGTCTGGAAGATTCGGGAGATCTGGAGCATGACGGGCCCCGTTTCCGGATCGTTCATCCACTGAGTGCTGTTCAAGGGGTTTTCAAGCATATCCTCAAAGGCTGCCAAGAGATGGGAATTGTAACACTCTGTTAGTCTTCCAGTCAGCAAAGGCTTTCTGTGTTTGGGATGTTTCAACACCAGGACAGTTAGAAACAGCTGCAATGCAAAGGCAACCCTCAGCCCAAGCTGCCTTACGCAGCTCTTACACTGTGCTCCAGGGAGCCCTCAGAGTACCCTCCAGTGCCTGATGGCTGGGGAGAGACTTTTTATAAGGGAACAGAGAGATAGGACAAGGGGTAATGGCTTTCCCCTGGAAAAGGGGAGATATTTACTTCAGATATTCAGAAGAAATTCTTCCCTGGGAGGGTGCTGAGCCCCCTGGCCCAGGTTGCCCAGAGAAGCTGCAGCTGCCTCAACCCTCAAGTGTTGGGAGCCAGGTTGGATGGGGCTTGGAGCAGCCTGGCCTGGTGGGATGTCTCCTTGCCCATGGCAGAGGGTTGGAACTGGATGAGCTATAAGGACCCTTCCAACCCAAAACCAGTCTGGGATTCTACGATTTGCAGGTACCATCTCCACAGACAGGGATGCAAGAAGCTGCTCTGCTTTCCCCACTCCTTGGCATTAAATTCACTGCAGACAAAGGCTGATTAAATACTGTCTTTACAAAAAGCTTTGGTGGGGTTTTTTGTTTGTTTGTTTTTTCCCCCCTCCTTCTAATGTGCTTATTTGCAGTTTTCTACTTATGCTGAAGGAACCAGGCAGCTCCTGCAACAGCTCAGCTGAAAATCTGGCAGAAGAATGGCCCAGGCAATGAGTTATAATCCTTCTGACAGACATCGAGCTGAACTACTGGACATTTGGAGCAGGACAAAAAGAGCAGTTATACATCTGACCTATCCAGAAGTCATCCAAATGTCAGTGTTGTAAGAGCCTGGCAGACCACCAACAAGGGCAGTGTCTTAATTTTCCCAGGAGAGTCAGTGTGCAAAGCTCCAGCTGACATCTGGGGGAGCTGCAAGTAGCCAGCACCTCACAGGCTGAGTATCACCATCAATACCTTGCTCAAGGTCATGCAGCATGCCTGGAGAAAAGCCCAGAATAAAGTACAGATCTCACTTTCCACCACTTTAACTACATACTTTTACAAAGACTCAAAAGCTTAAAACTTTTTGATTTATCTACATCCTGTAAGCATCTAATTAAATGCAAACATTCATTACTAAAATCTGTGACATAAGCAATTTGCAGATAAATCATTAGGAATATATTATCTGATGTTCACCCAAGCTTTACGAGCACATATAATGCTATCTCATTTTCTACTTATAGTCTGAGCTGCAGTGTGGAACTCTTGTTGCAAATGAAGAGACCATTTCCTCAGAAATCAGAGTGGGAATGTTCTGCTTTTGAATTATTTAAAGGTTTACAAACTCTAATTGCATTTAAAGTAGTATTTTTAGAGTTTGGTTTTGGTTTTTTTTTTTGGAAGGAGCTGCTTGCATACCCTCTATTTAAAATCAGGTCTTCAAATAAATTTTGAAGACGGACTAAATGCAAAACTTTGTATATACAATGTCATTCTTCACTGTTAGAGACCAATTCATCAGAGATTTCTGTTTCACTGTCAGGCTCAGGGTACTTGCTGTGCTCACAGCTTTTCTCACCATGAACACAGAGATTTACCACAGAGCTGAAACCCAAGAAGAAGGAAGTGTATTTTCACACACATTATCTCAACTTTGATAGGGCAAAGCTCAGACTTATTTGGCTACTCTTCCATAGTATTTGGTTATCTTCCATCTCAATGCTCAGCACACAGGAAGCTCCACAGCAGGAGACAGCCTTGTTTTTTCTGTTAAATAGACAGAGATTCCTGATTTTTCCCTTCATGGCTAAGGGGAGCACACAAAAGGTCTCCTAAATCCACAAAAGCATTGCAGCCAGCAGCTACTAAAGTTCTGACTTCAGCAAGGGCAATCCAGCAGCCTGGGGAATTAGTATCATTTCTGGGACAGCCCCAAGTTCTGTTCTGGGTTTAGCAGAGTTTCAGTATGAAGTAAACAATTCAGCTGCTGAAAGGGAGAAAAAGGGTCCAGAGCTGCACCTATCCCATAAAGCATGCTGTCATCATCCAGTCTCCAACCCTATTTGCCAGCAACTACCAGTGACCATGTATATAAACATCAGGAACCCAAGCAGGACTTACCTAGTAGAGTTTTAGGGTTGGTTAGCCCCAACTGTACCACTGGGTTTTCTAAGATGGCTTGGAAGAGAGGGCTATTGGTGTCAATGCCCTTATCTAAGTCCTCTGGAGAAGGCTTTCTGTCTCCCAGCAGCCATTCACACTGAAAGAAACCACCAGGCACAGATTTAATGATTGGTTCCATTACAACAAAAATGTCTCCAAAGTTTTGACAATGTGGCATGTTAAAAATACTTTCTTCCAAAGCTAAAGACTGAGCTATGCATCTCTCTACACACCAGGTTACTCTTTACTGTTTTTTTGCTCTAACACCTTTATTTCCATGGGAACATCAGCAGTACCTGGCATGGTGATAAAATTATACCAATTCTGGATGCATCAAAGCTCAGGGAAGATTGGTGTTAGCCTACAGATGCACTGCCTCAAAGGAACTTGTTTATTCCTGTCCTTTAATCAGTTAATAATTATTTGGAATACCCTCTCCTTTCTCAAAGGAGTATTATCTCTTTTGCAGACTCTGGTTCCTCAAAAGCTTTTTGAAAATCCACATATCCCAACCAGACCAGCCACAATCTCATGCACACTGAGTTCCTCTACAAAGTTTAAAAACTTTGCATTCTGGTTGTGTCTCCAGTTCTCCAGCTTGAAAGAGGCACAGAATACACAGTGCTCACTTCACCTCTGGTAACAGTTGGGCTTGATGACAGATCAAAACATCAACCAGTTCAGTGACAAAAAGTGAGCTGAGCAAAGTGTTCTAGCAGTAGGGAAAGAAATGACATTGTACTCACGGCTGCATTTTGCTGGTTATTATTTACTCTGAGTGCATCTACCACTTCTTTTTCATCAAATCCCATCTCCATCAAGGCAATGACAGCCTGTAACAGATTTGTACAGTTCAATAAGTGTAACAGTTAAAACAAACAAGAACAATCACATTCTTTCACATTCTGTGCAGGAACATTCCCTCTGGTAAATGACCACCATTGTTGCCATTTGTAGAGCACTAAGTAATCTTACTTACAATGTTTTCAAATACTGCTAACCTTTCAAATACTTTCACAAGTGCCTTTATTATGGAAAAAGAATAAATCTTAAGCAGGAAGGTAGTTCCTATCCACAGCCCTGAAAGCTGAATGCAAACCAAAGCAAGTGTACCTGGGGTAGGAGGCAGAAGAGTGGGACAGAAACTCATTTCAGAACTCCCCTCATGTCACAAAGCTTTTGTTCACATCTCACTGACATCATGCTCCACATGCATTTGTAGTTCTATTCACTTAACTGAATTTTACTCCCTGGATTATTACACTGCTAGCAAGTGTTATGTATCTAGACAAGCCTACCTAGATATTCCTAGAAGAATGTTTCATCACATAAGAATTGTACCTAGGTCATCAAACACCTTTGGGGCTTTTGACAGAAAACACAAGAAACAGTCACTTGCAAAAGCAAAATGCTGGATTCTAGAGCACCTCCTGGTGAGTTCACAGTGTGATAACAACACCTATTTTCACTTCAGCTAATACTGTGGTCTGGAAAAAGGCTAACTTGTGCATTTGCTGCAAGACTTAAATCTGCTGGTGATACTTTTCCTTGCCCCCTACATAAATTAATACTCTTTTCTAAAGCAAAAGGACCTACTCCTGGCTCTGCAACCCTTCCTTCCCAGGCTGCAGACATAAAAGGCAATGCCAGGAGTCTGGCAGCCCCCTTCAGTCTCACAGGTGCAGAAATAACAGTGTCAGTAATTTAGATACTGTTATTTGAGACAGCAATGCATTAATTAGGAAATCTCTTTCAGCAACCTGAATTTAAATAGTGCCCAACAGACTTCCAATAAAATAATGCCAAGCCAGCATACTATACATCTACCCAGACATCACATTTTATTTATCAACTAAACATTTATTTGGATTCCATGGTGCTCACAGAGTCACTTCCAATCCTCACAGTTGCACAAACACTCAGATAAAGAGCACGCACTCGTGGGTCTGGGCGAAACTCTCTTTTCCTCCGGATCTTCTTGAATATTTCTGTCAGCTCATCCTTGGCCTCTTCCTCACCCACTTCCGAGCTAGGACCTGCTGTGGCTTCAGCAGAGGATGCTCCAGCTTCAGCTGTGGCTTCTGACAGAGTCTGACCTGGAAGTGGAGCATCCACTGTAGGGTCATCTGCGTGTTCTATCAACCACTCCATGGCCTGTGTCACTGACATACTGGAAAGCAAACCAAAACACAGGGATGAGGCACACTCCAGATGTACACTCCTGTTCCACATACATTTGCCTATGCATTTATTCCTCTGGTATTCTGGCTTGCCGTTTAATTAGTATCTGAAAAGTCATAAATAAAGTTTTGGAACAAATCTCAGAGCACCTTAATTCGCTGTGCATTCAGGGCACACCAATCTTCTCTGAAGCCAGAAAGTCAGAGGAACAGAGGAATGAAGTCCAGCTTGGACAGCTGCAGCCCAGGTTTCAGAAGGCATTTGTCAGGGAGTCACCTTATTGTCCACATCACCTGCTTCATCCCACAACAGACAAACATTGACTAATTGCAACTGTTGACAAGGAATGCCATTAAGAACACAGTATTTTTCTACAGATGAGAGACCAACGTGGACAGGCTTGGTTTGCTTTTTTAGCTGGAAATGTGAATTGTAAAGTAGAAGACAATATGATATTAATACTTGGAACCAGTGCCATCCTGGCAGCCTTATGAACTCCAGACCAGCTCCTCTTTCCAGAAGCAGTACAGCTCTGCTTCCCCTTCCCTGTGCTGCCAGCACACTGCCTGAGGCAGCACTCTTCTTGGAGTCAATGCTTTTTTTCCAACCTAGATTTAGGTGACCCACATAAGGAGACTTCAGAAAAAAAAAAAGCAATTTTTTTTTTGTTTTAACCATATCAAGTGTTTTACAGGCAGTGTGGGGAGTACACTTACTGATTCAGTCGAAGGGCTTTGACAGCTCTGCTTTCTGGGAAGCCCATTTCTGTAAGCTGCCGCAGAGCTATTTCATCCACTCTGTCTTCCTCATCCTCATCCAGCATGGCTACACATACACAAACAAAACAATGTTCAGCTTGACTTTGAACTAAAATAAACCCCTTTCTCAATGGAATGGTATGTGTTAAGTTCAAACCCCATTCTTTTTTTCCATCCCCGCTTTTGTTTCTGCCCTGAATTTGCTATCTCATCATTTACTTTGCTGCCCTCAGCTTGATCAGGCTCAGTGAGACTCTTCCTAGACAAAGACCCTGTCCAGATGTGTTAAAAACCTCAGTTGTAAAACAGTTAACTCTCACATTACCATGGTATTCCCATATAAGCATATAGGAGATTGTAGATATCTGAAAAATAGATCTTCAGTGAAAGTAAGCTGCACCTGGTCCTACCAGATCTCATCTCACAAACTGAATCAACAGCTACACTTTCTCCTCATTTTACTAGCTCCTTGTGCATTTTCAACTTTTCTTTACCATACCTGAAGAACAACTCTTGTGAACTTTTCCAATTCCAAACTACTACCAATGATCCTGTATTTTTTTTAACTGAACTTCACAAGTTTTATATAACCTATACCCACAAAGCCTGCCATAGCTTTGCTATTACATCAAGGGCTGGACTTCATTCTGCAAGCCTGCTCTCTTCTGTTATGGCAGCAAACAAATTCCCAGGAGCAAACTAGTAACTATGAAGATATGTTCATACCATTTGCCTTCTTAAATAGTTCAACTGCATCTGGGTTCAGTGCTAGCAATTTCTGTGCAACTTCTATGAGAGACACTAAGATCTTCCGGAGCTCTGTCTGGAACTGCAAGAAAGGAAACTGTCAAAACATTTAGACAGGAAGTTACCAGACATCATTAAATCTTAATACATCTATTGTTAGTATCTCAGCAGCAGTTTGGCCCCCTGTACAGAAGATTGCTTTATGAAGGCTTTATTTTCAGTGTTTAGTCTCTCAAGAAGCACTGGGCCTTTCCTGTGAAGTGCTACATGTAAAGCAAAAGCTCCTGGACAGAAAGGTCCTTTTCTTTCTAACACAGCTTGCTGCCCAGTGCCACCACAAGACATGCAGTGTTCCAGAAAACTCAGTGCTCCACAGGAACACTTTGTCTTCCCCCTTCCACAAGCAGGGTGAGAAGACAGTCACAGTAGCTCTGCACCAGTGCTACTTGCTTCTGTGAAACAACGAGCATCCTGGTCTATCAGTTGCCTCATGGTAATCCACATTTCCACAACACAGATCCAAGCTATTTTCTATGCTGAAGCATCACAGATTCCTTACAGCTGGACACTTGTTTTTAAATATGCCATGCTCAGAAGGTCATGCTGGCATTAAACAACTTAGATGCCAAGTGTCCCCTGTAGGTTGCCAGGGCAGTTTGACAGCATGCAATGAAGCAGATCTGTTGCTTCATGCCCCTACTAGAACAGAAGAGCAAAAGGAGTCCCCACACTGCTGAACATCACAGGCTCTAACAGCATTCAAGTACTGAAATAAAAATTTATGCCTCATTTCTCTTTTCAAAACCGTGGAAGAAAACAAGCCAACCCACAGCAAACATATGAACTATTTAAGAATATTACAGAATAACTATTTAAGGCTTCACAGTTGCCAGATCTTGATTACATTTACTGAGGTTTTCCCGTAGTCAAATAAAGCATTTAAAATCATAACTGAGAACAGAATATTTTCTTATAAGTAAACAGCATGACCTGCGCCTAAATATTAAGCTATCTACTTTAATATTCACGATGTACATCTGAATTTCTCCTACAGAGAAAAGAAAAACCCATTCACATGTCAGAGGAAAGGTTATACGAGATAAAAGCCTATCTGGTTGTTGGTGTGCAAGTCACAAAAAGTCAAGTCTGACACTTACATCCCTCATGCTGTGATGGGCCACGGTGCGATCGACACTGCGGGAGGGCAGGTTGGCAGTTGCTTTGAGGATAGCATCCTTATCAGGAGTTTTCTGCTCTTGCTTCCTCTGGAGGACAGGAAACATGATCAGGTTTCATAACCCATTACCCACAGAACAGAGAACACAGCACAGCAGAGAGCAGCTTCATATTCTTCAAGGCCTCAAGCAGAGCTCTGTAACTTGCAATGAAGAAGGAGCAGCCTAGCAACACCAAGGATGAAGAGCACCAGTACCATTTTGCTGTTAGAGAGCAAAACTGGGCCTGTTGGGTAAAACAAAACTGGACCTGCCCCACTTTCAGTCCTTATGTCTATTTCTGTTCTCTAAACACACAGAGAAATTCCTGCATAAAGAGGGAAAGGGATTTATCAAGCGCAGAGGCTGTATTCTCAGGACAATATTCTGCCCCAGGTGGTGGGCTCACACCAACTCTGTGAGTCTCTGTCCCTCTTCAAACCCAGGGGTGGTTGAGGACATTTCAAAACTGTGCCCAGACTGACACTTAACTGCTCAACAGGGCAAGAGCTTCACTGCTTGCAAGTATCATGCAGAGATAAACAGTGCCTGGGATTTTCAGTACATGCTTATAATCCAGGAGAAAACATAGCTGGGTACAAACTATAAATATTTCTCAGTCTTATAACTTATGCCCCTACAGGGACATTCTGCACAGCAAGACCATACTGAAGAGAGAGACATACACCAGTACCTACAGGAAGAGACAGAAATACACCGACACCTACGGGAAGCAAGAAGAAACAAAGCTGTGCAAGGACAAAGTAGAGACACTTGGAGTAACCAATGTCAAGGACAAGCCTCACTCAGATTTCATGTGGTAAAAAAACTGCATGCAAAAGCATCATCCTGGGCACCATAGTAATTACATTCCAACAACATCAAATTACAAAAAAATTAAAAATAATTAAAAAAAAAATTGAAGGGGGGCAACACTTCAGCTCTAGAGACCTGGTGAGAAAGTGACAAGCCACAGACAGATAAAGACAGGAGACAGCCTGACACAAATAAACATATTGGGTTTTCAAACATATTAGGTTTTCAAACACAGGCAAAGCTCATCAATAAAGCATTTAATCAAAACAGCCAAGTCAAGAAGTCTTTCAAACTCACTTTCTCCTCTGCTGACACATCTGCCATTTTGGGGAGCGGAGGTGGCGCACGCTTCTTTATCAAAAGCAAGACATCTAGAAAGAGAATGTTACTGAAATATATTAGAAAGTAATGTGAAAACAGTTCTTGTCAGAAAACTTCACAAATTCACATTTTCCTGGACAGGAATTTTCTTTTAATTCCACTGTAGCATCAGATCCTTTTCACTGTTTAAAACCCACATGGCTTTCCGTGCTCCCCCTGTGTTCTCAGTGCGCAGTGAATTCAAACCATGGTCCAATTATTAGTTATGCTTTGACTTTTCGTGGTTTCTTCTCCTCAGACACCCCCATTAAAGAGAGATTATCCAGGCTCCAGGTGTCTTGTAGGATTACATTACCAGCACAGCACTCAGCCCATCATAACAAGAACACACCAGCACTTTCTGAGCTTTCCCTGGGTCTAAGCTGGTCAGGGCTTTCTGTCAACTGCAGCAACCTTCAACAAGAACTCCCAGCACCAGGCTGAAGCTCACCTTTGTGTGTGAGTGGCAGGAGAATAACTCATGGTCTATAGCAGGGACCAGGGCAGGTCTTGAGAGCAAACAGGTCTTCAGCCTCAGATATTCCATATCACCTGGCATGAGCTGACCTCAGACTTTTAAGACTAATACTTACAAGGCAGCCTTTGTCTAGAGGTGAGGTGATGCCTTACAAATCTCTAGCACCTCAGTTACTAGCACAGGCATTCCAAGGGTGGGAAGAGCTGGACACACTGCTCAGAGCCCTGTGCAGCACCTGCAGTCCCTCAGCTAGCTATGGTCTGACATGCAGGCTGCACTATGCAAATAAAAAGCAAACACAAGATGCTTTGCCAACACCTTTCCCTGGGCTGGCTCAGCACATAACAGCCAAGAGCAACAGCTGGTGAAGGATGTTAACCCTGAGCTGTCCAGCTGATCAGAATGCAAAAGGATCCACAGACTGGCTCCTGGCCATGATCTGCTCTCCCTGACAAGCAGAGCACAGGAGAGGCAGAGCCTGAGTGATACAGAGTGATGGATTCTGACCTATGTTTGCAGAGGACAGAATGAGACCTAAACTGCAGACACTCAGATCAGCAAACATCATCCTGCTTGACCTGGAGACCTCAGGAACCTGCAGCACTGGGTTGTCTGTCTTAAAGAGTCTTCAGCCATGATAAGTACTTTGGAATAATTTTGAAGAATAAATGCTGCCCTGGAGGTCTGAAAATAAAAATTCCTTTGAAAGGAGATAAAAATCTTTAACCTTTCAGCTGAATGAACACTCCTAATTCCTTTTCAGTTCTTAAGAGTGAAGAAAAGCAAACTGCTCAAGGTGCTTTCTAGGGGAGCAGAGGGGGAGGAAGTCTTTTTTCCTCTTCCTTTTTTCTCATGTTCCTATGTCAAAGTAGTGAGTAGATATTAAAAAGGTTATTGTTTGGAAATTGCCAAATAACTAAACACAATCTCATGTTTCCAGCCTGAGGGGTTTAAAAAAGCCCCACACAGTCTTACCTCTATCCTGAATGTTTTCCTCCAACACTGTTTTTGTGTCTGAAAGCACCTTCTCAGAAGTAGCATGTATCAACTTATGATGTGTCAGAGTTTTTGGATCCTCCAAACTCCCAGGTACACACTGCAGGAAAGAATAAATACAGAAGATCAGAAGACAGAAATAAGCCTACTACAAAAATGACTATGGAGAATCTCAGACAAACGGTGCCATTGTTTATCAGCTTCTTAACAGCTTAAATAACTGAGCAATATCCTGCAGGCCAGTGCACAGAGTCTACTTTATCACAGAAACTGAGGCTTGATTTGTGCTGTAACAACACTGGCTGTGTTAGTTTTCCACCTGCATATCCAAGCTCCTGGCTGGGAAGAATAATCAACAAAAGGAAGGATTCTAGTCTTACTTGAGGGTGTAAAATGAACAGCTACATCAGGAAGCTGGACTTGATAATCCTTATGGGTTCCTTCCAACTTTGGAGATTCTATGATTAAAGTTCCAACTGATTATCATGTGCTAAAAAAAAAACCAAACTCCTTTATACAGTTTCAAAGACCTAACATTACAGCCTGATTTCCCCAATTAAAATTTTTTAGGGGCACCAGGCTATGTGAGTAGATTTATACTTTTGTAGCCCAGTACCCCTCTAACATGCTTCATCCTGAGTGCTTGGTCCTACAGTCAGACCTACAGCAATCTGGAGCAAAGCAGGGATGATTTGGGGACTCATTGCTATGGCAATCCTGCAGCAGATCACCAAGGTCACTCACTCCTAGTGACAAGTCTGGGGGTGGCAATTAGGTTCATAAAGTAAGAATGCAAACCTACAAAGAGGATCCAGCTTTTTGACAGAAGGGAAGGCTATAATAATGGTGCAGTAGGTTCCTCATCTGGAACCAGTATCAAAATAGAGGAGAGACTCTCTGCTTCATCTAATAATTATTATTTACACACAGACTAAACAAGAAACTGCCAGCAGTGGTTTTGGTATCCTTGACCTTGAACTGGGAAGGAAACAGAAGTTTCTGCACCTTGCTTCAAGCTGACATCAACAGACTTGGCTGCTGGAGCCCCAGCCTGGCTCCTGGCTGAAAGTGCTGATCTAAAGTTACAGTCACAACTTTTCTTCCCAACTATAATCAGTATACAACAGATTTTTTTTTTTTCCCCCACATATGAATGTTGTGCTCAGTTGTTTATTACATTCTAAACCATCTGTCAATTATTTCACTAGGAAGTAAAGTTCCAATCCTGGCAAAAGAGCATGCTCACAGAGGCCTTGAACTAAACTCATCTTCACACCAGAGTGGCTCCCAGATCCAGAGATGGGTTTCATTGCATCAGTGAATCTAGAGACTTCTAATGTGTCTGAGTAGAAAAAAGAAAGCATAGTGGTTGCAATTCCAGAAAGGCAAAATTAAAAATAACAACTTACCAAAACCACAAAACTGATGCTAGTGTTCTCACCACCAACCAGGACACTTAAGACTGACCTCACCTGCTCTGCCCACAGAAAACAGCTTTTAATGACACTTCTTTCAATATCTGTTTCTACCAAGCCACTCTGACCATGTCTGCAGAAGAGTGCATCCACCCTTGACACATCAAAGCCATTTCCAGAAACCCCACTAACATCAGTGCTACCCTTTGATGTAACATTTCACCCTGCTCATCATCACATGAGGCAGCAGCCTCCCTGAAAGGAATCCCTTCTGTCCATCATCACCTTTTCTGCTGTGGCTGCAGCTGATGGAAGCTCAGCTTGCTCTTTTTGCATACACACCACATTTGTTTTCAACCCGGATCTTCAGTCCCTCACCTGAACTCCTGGATGGTTCTGATGCCTCAATAAGATTGAGAAGAAAACTGAGAATATTTGAGTCGTGCTTCATGTACCAGCAGCTTCTTACCAATCCTTCAGCACATTAACTGCTGAACAAAAGCCAAAGAATGCATTAAAGCCCAGAAGCAGCTGGGAGCACCTCCTGTAATCGATCAGATAAGTTACCCAAAAAGCCTGAGTACATCAGTGGAACATCTCCTCTCTGAACAAGCTCAAAATATTACTGCTACTGATCCTTAGAGTCAGGCCCTAAAAGGGAAATACCTGAAAATGGGAGGTGTATGTTTGGGGTGGGAAAGGATGGGACACAACACAGACCTATAATCCATTTTTTCTTTAAGTTTATATAAAGGTGTTTGCATGAGCAGTGATCCTATTGACTAAATACAATGCTTTGAAGCATAACTGAAAACATCTTCCTGCTCAGAGAGAGACCAGCACTGGAAATGCAGAGGAAAGGGGGAGAAGAACTCCCTGTGCAATGCAGAGGAAGCATCTGCTTCAAGTGAAAGCCCAGAAATCAGGGTGCACCCTGAAGCCCAGGAATTGGGGTGCACCTTGGTGCCCCAAACATGGCTGGGGCTCTGGGGTTATTGCTCCCTGGCAATCAGAGGTGCAGCACTGCAAGGACAATGGAGTCTCCAGCATCTT
This sequence comes from Phaethornis superciliosus, assembly GCA_023637945.1. Taxonomy (NCBI): domain Eukaryota; kingdom Metazoa; phylum Chordata; class Aves; order Apodiformes; family Trochilidae; genus Phaethornis; species Phaethornis superciliosus. The sequence goes on from JAJQWJ010000022.1 coordinate 8,233,765, forward strand.
TCTGTTCAAAAGGGTTGTAAGGAGGGGATCTGCTGTTTCATGGTTTTCCTTCAGCCATAAATAGTTGCATTTCTGCAGCTGGAGCTTACAGCTGGCTGCTTTGCCTGGGCAGGTGAGAAACCTCACAAGACACCCTGAAACTACAAGCCTTGGTGATGCTCTATGTGCAGAGCCTGGAATCCTGATAAATCACAAGGCTTTGTTTGTTTTTAAAATAATAAAAAGCAATTTTTGGTTTGCTCTTATTAACAGAAACGTTTGAAAATGGTGCTGACACTCCCTGCTGCTAAGCTTGGGTGGCTAAAACCCTCACAAAGTATCCAAAACATGCCCATTAAACCTACCTTATCTTTGTACTCTGAGAGCAAGCACCTTGCCTTTCTGCTCCACAGATACTCCTTACCATACCTTAAAACCCAGGTGAGTTTCATTGAGGCAGTTTAAGAAAAAACAGAACAGAAGCAGCACAGACTCATTAAAATCTTGGCCCACATTGCCTGGAAAACTGGAGGTAGAGCTCATGTACAGCCCACATTTGTGCACCCTGGGTGTGTGACCACGGTCTACATCAGTGTTCCAGAAATTCTGCCAAGCCTCAGCAAGAAGGAAGCATCTCTTGCAAGGAGAGTATCAGCACCAGGACTGTCCCCAGCCCCCCAGGCCTGTGCAGTGCTGGCCTAGGACTGCCAAAGCTGGGCACAGGAATTTGGGATCATACAAATGTGTTTAGGTTAAGCTGGAGTTTCTGTGAAGTTCTGGATTCTGGTTGAACAGTTGCCTCCAAAGGAAACCAGGGGAGAGCTCAGGGCTTGCTCCTGCTAAGGTGGTGAGGCCCTGTGAAGGGAGAATGCTGCATGAGAACAATTTGAGAGTGAAACTTGAGGTCAAAAATACCTTGGAAGGGAAACAACTTATTATCAGATATTTGTTCAGACTGCACAGACAGTGCATTACTGATGCAGCAGTTTAATAACATGTAATCACCACTAAATTGTTAGAGGTCAAGAGACAGAAGTAGTGGGAGTGAGTGGTTTTTTTTTTTCCTTATCTATAAAGGACATCCCACAATGAAAAGTTGAGGAAAGCAAAAAAAAGACCCCAAGAGTGACAGTTCAGAAATCATTAAGAATTTGAATGTTATGGAGGGAAAAGCAGCCACCTCTCTATAGCCACCTCTCACAAATATTCTCTTCCTCTGCTTCCTGAAGGAATGAACTCAGACTTCAGGGGAACATATTAATCAGCATCTCAAGGTGCTATCAAGAAAACACACCCTCCACCAGGAAAACATCATTTTTCCATTTCTATTCCTCCACCCCCCCCAAACCATGTATCATCCACAATGGTTATGCAAATCCACACCATTAGCAGAGAAAAGAGAAAACAAAAATCAAGCATCACGCCAAGTTATCAACTGTCCTCTGCAGTGCAAGCATCTATTCAATTAACCTTTCAGATAATTAAAGGCCTTTCAGCTCTGCACATAACCATTACCCCACCCTGTTCTGGGTTCTGGCAGCCTTTGCACCATTCAGCTTTATCCCTCAGCTGTGCTGAAGGGGGAGAAGAAGGGAGCACAAAACTTCCAAGGAAATGTAAAAAAAAAAAAAAAAAAAAAAAAAAGAAAGAAAAAGAAAAAAATAGTATTTGCAGGATTTTGAAGACAAAAACTATTACTAAATGTGATTTAGTAAACTGTGCTCTCAGAGATGAGAGGCTCTTGCTTTTGCCACTCCAAAGCATGAACCTCAGCAGGTTTGGACTGACTCAAGCTGCCCAACCACGCTGTGCTGGCTGCAGAATGCAGGCACTGGGACAGCCCTGGCCATGGGTCACACAACCTCACACACTGCTGTGTCAATCACCTTTTTGCTTTGAAGTAAAACACCCTCCTGGCAGCTCTTCCTCCAAGGCCAGTCCAACAGCTTTGAAACTCCTGATTTTACCTCTTAGCACCCAGAAACACACCAGTGGTAACTCAGCACACCAGTACAAAGAGCTGGGGTTTTCCAAATCAATCTCTACAGGCTGTGCCTGGGTGTTTTTAGGCATTTTCTCCTCCTTTTGGACACGTCCATGAAGACCTGAATGCTTCAAACTCTAGAAGAGCCTCTTACCTCCCCTTCAAACCCAGCACAGGGCAAGGCTGCACTGAGACTTTCTCAAAAAAAGGGGAAGTTCCCCACTACAGCTGCTTCTTTCCTTGTTTGTTCTTAAATAGAAACAAGAAACAAAGCAGGCTATAATTTCTGAGGGGAAAGCATCAGACTCCAGCTCACCCATCTCTCACAACCCAGGGCTGCCAGTTCAGAAAGTTCAAAAGCACAACTGCAAAGCAGCTCCTCCCCAAATCCTTCTTTCTCCAACACGGGAAACTCTGGGAATGGGCATTTTTCTGCCCCTGTACTCAGCCCTGGTGAGGCCACAGCTCGAGTCCTGTGTCCAGTTCTGGGCCCCTCAGGTCAGGAAGGAGATTGAGGTCCTGGAGCAGGTCCAAAGGAGGGCAACCAGGCTGGGGAAGGGATCCAGCACAAGTCCTGTGAGGAGAGGCTGAGGGAGCTGGGGGTGTTCAGCCTGGAGAAGAGGAGGCTCAGGGGAGACCTCATCACTCTCTACAACTCCCTGAAAGGAGGCTGGAGCCAGGGGGGGTTGGGCTCTTTTCCCAGCCAACTATCAGCAAGACAAGAGGGCATGGACTTAAGTTGTGCCAGGGAAGTTTAGGTTGGATATTAGAAAGAATTTCTTCCCGGAGAGGGTGATCAGACATTGGAATGGGCTGCCCAGGGAAGCAGTGGATTCTCCATCCCTGGAGATATTTAAAAAGAGCCTGGATGTGGCACTCAGTGCCATGGTCTAGCAACTGCAGCAGTAGTGGTCAAGGGTTGGACTTGATGATCTCTGAGGTCCCTTCCAACCCAGCCCATTCTATGATTCTATGATTTTTTTTGCTTACACGGAACAGTTTTACATCAATTGTGAGATATGTCACTCCAGGAAAGCAGAACACACAAACATCTCTCTACCCGAGATACTTTGTTAAAAAAAACAAACAAACAAAAAAAACCCAAAACCAAACAAAACACACCCAAAAAAGCCGTTTACAAGCTGGAAACCCCTCATTTCTCCAGAGGGTCCCTCCCTGCCTTCCCCTCCCGCCACCATTTCCAGCCCAGCCAGACACAAGCACCGGGATTCCGGTGCCGCCTTCACCTTCCCGGCAGCCCCAGGAAAGTGGGGCAGTGACCCCACACATCCCTCCCCCGGTTCCCGCCGGTTCCCCCCGTTCCTTACGTGCTTCAGGCACCGCTCCTTCAGCTTCTCCACCGTGGTGTCCTCGGGCACCTCCTCCAACCACTCCGCTCCCTCCATGCTGCACACATGGAGCCTCAGCACCTTCCCCGCGAAAATCTTCTCCTCCTGCACGAACATCGCCCCGGGTCCCGCCGCCGTCTCCGCCCTCCGATCCCTCAGCAGGCCCCGGGCACCACCGGGCACCGCCGGGCCCCGCGCTACCGCCCGCCCATGAAGGTGACCCCGGCAGCCCCGAGGGGAGCGGCGAGCCCGGCCGGGCCGTGCTGCCACACAGGAGTTCTGGGCAGGGAAGGGAAGGGGGGGGGTCCCGGTGCCGCCCGCTGCCCCGGCCCCGCCGCTCCTGTCAGCCCGGCCGGCCCTCCGCGGGGACCGGGGCGCTCCCGCCGCCGCCGGAAGCGGAAGAGCTCTCTATCCGCTAGGGATGCTGGGAGATGTAGTTTCCCTTGCCGGAAGTAGAGGCCGAGCCAATCCCGAGTGGCTATGGAATCTCCTGAGCCGGAATGCGCGAGAGAGGTGTAATTAAGGGATCCGTTTAATTAGCGTCTCGTGTGTACAAAAAAAAAAAAAAAAAAAAAAAGAGTTTTAAACAGTGTTTTCCCAATGCATGGCGGGAATGGCACTTACCCTCCGCCCTGAAGCACTGTGGGTACTGTAGTCCTCTCTTCCCGGTGCATGCTGGGAGCTGTAGTCCCCGGCGCTCAGGCGGCTCCCGCCGGCCCGGTCCGGCTGCAGTGACGGTCCCGGGGTTCGGGCTGCACCGGGAAACCCACCCGGGGGGCTCGGGGGGAGCCTGCCCTCCGCCGGAGCTCCGGGCCGGCCGGCGGGACCGCGGCCTTCTCCCGTCCGCCGTTAGAGGGGGCCCGAGAGCCGCGTCCCGGCTGCGGGGCAGGGGACACCGCGGGGCCCGGAGCGGAGGCGGCTCCCGGGGACAGGGAGGGGAAGGAACCCTCGGGATGATCAGCAGGGCATGGGTGCTGCACCCTGTCTGTGCAGACCTGTCCATGTGTCCCCTCCTGTCTGTCTGTCCCCTCCTGCCCATGTGTCCTCCAGTCCATCTATCTGTCCCTTCCTGTCCATGTGTCCCCTCCTGTCTGTCTGTCCTCTCTTGTCTGTCTGTCTTCTCCTGTCTGTCCCCTCCTGTTCCTGTGTCCTCTCCTGTCCGTCTGTCCCCTCCTGTCCCTGTGTCCCCTCCTGTCCATGTGTCCTCTCCTGTCTGTCTGTCCCCTCCTGTCCATGTGTCCTCCGGTCCATCTATCTGTCCCTTCCTGTCCATGTGTCCCCTCCTGTCCATGTGTCCTCTCCTGTCTGTCTGTCCCCTCCTGTCCCTGTGTCCCCTCCTGTTCCTGTGTCCCCTCCTGTCTGTCTGTCCCCTCCTGTCCATGTGTCCTCCGGTCCATCTATCTGTCCCTTCCTGTCCATGTGTCCCCTCCTGTCCATGTGTCCTCTCCTGTCTGTCTGTCCCCTCCTGTCCCTGTGTCCCCTCCTGTCCATGTGTCCTCTCCTGTCTGTCTGTCCCCTCCTGTCCATGTGTCCTCCGGTCCATCTATCTGTCCCTTCCTGTCCATGTGTCCCCTCCTGTCCATGTGTCCTCTCCTGTCTGTCTGTCCCCTCCTGTCCATGTGTCCCCTCCTGTCTGTCTGTCCCCTCCTGTCCATGTGTCCCCTCCTGTCCATGTGTCCCCTCCTGTCCATGTGTCCCCTCCTGTCCGTCTGTCCCCTCCTGTCCATGTGTCCCCTCCTGTCCAGGCCTGACCTGGCCATGTCTGCAGTTCCCTTCCCATCCTCTCCACACTCCCCTGGGTGCTGTGGGGTGCAGTGATCCATTTCCCAGGGGATGGGTGGGATTTAAGACCCACAGACAGTAAAACGGTGTTGTTGTAACTGCTTGCACGGACAGTAAAACGGTGTTGTTGTACACAACTCAACCTGCTTTGGTTTGGTTGCCCTGCCGGGGTCGTTGCTGCCAGCCTGGCAGGCTGGGAAGTGGGGTTTGGGTTTAAATATGCTGTTAAAGGGAGTTGGAAATGACAAAAGGGCACTGGAGCTGTAGCTGATGGGGGGTGCTGTAGGTAGGAAACGGAGCTGAACTTGTCTAGAAAATAGGAGGAATATTTCATCATTTCATCTCGGAGTGTGAGTGCTGTAATCTTCCTGTTACACACTCAGTCTGCTGCTGGTTGAATGGCAGCTCCAGCTCTCCGGAAGAAAATAAATCCAGACAGAATTAGCAGACCCAGAGACAGCAAAGGCAATAAAATGTGTGAGAAGGAGCTGAGAGCTCCAGAGAGCCAAAATTCCATCCCATCAGAAAGCAGGTTTGGGTTTGGGTTGCAAAAGCAGTGGGTGCTGCTGACACCCTGACCCAGGAGGGGGTCTCGGGGTCTTCACCTTCACATCACCCTGTGCCAGCAGCTCCAGGGAGATTTTCTTCCCTGTTTTCAAAGATGCGAAGGAATCCCATCCCTTTCTCCAGCCATTATTAGTGTGCTGGCCTCAGACACCATCTCCCAGAGCCCACGAGAGGGAGCAAAGTCCCCTTCAGCAAATTCCCTGCCAGCAGCAGCTCTTTTTTGGGAGACACCTTGGATGAGATTCCCCTTTCCAGGAAAGGCCCTGGAGCTGTGGGCTCAGGCCCTGGGGTGCTGGGTGCCAGGGGAGAGCCACGATTCTCTTCTGATCCCTGGTGGTGTTTGTTCCCTGGTACTTTTCCTGCTTGACAGGGGGAGCTGGAAGTCAGGAAGGCAACAGACAGTGACCCTGGCAGCCACGCTTGCTGAGGGGGAGAGCAGAAATAACCTTTGGTTAACTGATATTTCACCCCGGTGAAGAACTCTGGGGTGATTTCAGAGCAGGCTGGATCCAGTTGTGAGCTCTTGCTGTGGGGGCAGAGGTGTGGATGTTCCACAGCCATAAAGAGGGCTCTCAGCAGTCACTACTGTGAGCAGAAATAATATTTGGAGATGAACCTGGCACTGAGGCGGAGGGGGAAGGAAGGAAAAAAAAGAGATTTCTGCTTTCTGGCCATATCTTGCATCAAAACAGTGCTTGCCTAACACAAGTGGAATACTTTATTTTCATGCTTTGAATGTAGCTCCTGTGTGCTTGATAAAATGTACCCATAAAATTGCAAATACGAGGCAATTTGACTACTGATGGCTAATGCATCAAAACGGCTAAGGAAATGTGAGCATTTAAAAATACCCCATTTGGACGCTGAGCACTACCTCCTTTACTTGCACTCTAGCAGAATAAATAAACAATATGTGTGCATTATGTTAATGTTGTCCAAAGCCAAAAGAACGAGTGCACAACGTGTTACTTGCTTTTTATGACCAATCCATTATGCCCAGAGACCAACACGTGAATGAGAGAAGGGGAAAATCAGCAGCTCTTTCCCTTTGAGAAATGGCTCCTTTTGTTTTATGTCCCCGGGTGAATTATTTTCTGTGATTGCATCCAGCAGCAGGAACCTCCTGTGTTCTGGAGAGCCATCCAGGGGCCCAGCTCCTCCTGTCACACCAGGCAGGACTTGGGCAGCAGTGTCACATCAGTGTTGAATCAGAGGAGAGCTGTGGGAGTACTGCTGCCCGGAATCAATTTCGGTGCAAATTGGAGCTGTTTGGGGGATTGCTCAGGTGTCTGCAAGTTGTCTATGACCCCCAGAGGAGGTCACAGGTCTGAGAGTTCCTTGGCACTCACAGGGTGCTGGCTGTGCTACTCCTGGATGGATTTCTGATTTTGCGGGGCTTCCAAGGAGCTCATTCCAAACAAAGCAGTGCTGGTGGAGCAGGGACATCCAGCTCAGGGAAAGCCACACCAGCAAAACCATAATCTCTTTTAAATTGTCTGAGAGTGGGAGGAATAAAAGAGAGTGAAAATTGCACACCCCCCTTCAGCTTTTCCGGGGCAATCTCCGAATTTATTGAGACAACTCCTGAGGGATGCTACATCATGTCAGCCAAGACTTGTGTATCGACTCTGCTGCTGCTGCTGAGTGAAGAAATATGATAGCAGGAGGGATAATGAAGAAGACATGTTTTCTTCCAACCAAACTGATTCTCTCTTAAGATGGGATAAGAGGGTAGAGAACTTTCCCTTCGCGATATTTTTCTCAGTAATGTGTTTTGACAATTTAATTTAGAAGTCATGGAGTAGCAAAGACAAAGTCACCCGGTGGGTGGACATCGGAGAGTTCAGTTGCCTTTGTGATGAATTGGTGATAGTACAGAGATGACAAAACAACACAGGGGGACAAGAAGGAGGCTGGCAGCACTGGAGGCAACATGCACAGGATAAATTGAACACTACACTTCATCCAGGAGCTTCAATCGTCCCAGGCATCCCAACATAATTTATGAATTGCAATTAGCATTTTATTACAGCTCCTGCTCGAGCTGCCTACCTATCACTTGGGCTCAGGTTTTGCTCGAGTTGCAGAGCGAAGTTTTCATAAGTTTACAGTACCTATTTATTTAAATTAAAGCAATAAATAAGCTCAAGAGGTTGCTCTCCTGCTTTCAAGCTGCAGAGGCTGAGTGCGTGGATTTCTTGCAGAGGTTTCTCGGGGTGCTGGCACAGGTGCCATTCCTCTGGAAGCTCCTGTGTGCCCTTGTGTCTGACAGCCTGGCCCAGGAATTCTCTGGGATCACCAGGAAAGCAGCTAAGGGAAGCACCAGGCTCTGTCTGTGCCCATCAGCCCCAGTTCAGGGTCTCAGCTGTGTTCCCCTTGCTGTGCCACAGAGGAGCCCCTGCTCACACCCGGACCCTCAGCCCTCTGCCTGCAGCTCTGAAGCCCCTCTGGAGCCCTGTCCTGATGCTTCAAAGCTGATGGATCTTTTAAATTTAATGCTCTTTCCCTGAGATGTGGAAAATTCTGTCCACAGATAGGTGGGGGGAGGAGGAGCAAGCACTTCTCCTCTCCCCAACCCAGCTGGACAAGCAGCATCCTTCTGCTTCCCCTTCCTTGCAAACAGAGCAGCATTGTAAAAACCTTTCTAAAAAGAATATTTGAAGTTGGAAACTGGAGAAGCTTGTGGGTAATAGTGGTCAGGCTGGAACTACCAGCCCTGGCTCAGGACTTCCAGGACCCCAGGACATCTCTGCCCCATCCAGCTTTGCCTGGATACCCCAGTGCAGAGAGACACAGATCTGTTGTACAATTTAACTCCAGAATCACTCTGCCAGGCACCTGACTGTGCTCCAAATGACTCTGTAGGTTGTTATAAATATACAAAGCTTTTTGTGGGGATATTCATGAAATTCTATCACCGCTTACCCTGGCTGGTAATGGCCTTGTTTATGTATGGGCTCTATACATGGCTTTGCAGCCTCTCCAAACACAATTCTATTTCTGTGTGTAACTGCTCTATCAGTGCAGCACTTAGTGTGCTCAGCTCCCCAGCACAGCTCCTTAATGGCCAGGGAAAGTATTAGGCATTGCAGTTTTTGAGTATTCAAAATAAAGTTCCAATCTCACAATGTCTTTATTTTAAAATTCATGGAATTTCTAAGTACCAACTTCTAAGCCATGACCAAATAGTCGTTTTTCTCCTAAACAGCCTTTTATTTTCTCCTCACCCTCCCCCCAACCCCCTCCCCAGGTAACTTGCTCTCACCAGCTTTGTGGGACCCACAGCTCTCCAGATACTGCTCCCTATTGTCCCACCATGGGGTCACTGCCATTCCCCAGGTCCCCTCCAGCTCTTTTCTCCCCAGCACTGACCAGCCTGCCAGGGACACAGTGAGCCCCACGTGGGGACAAGCCCAGCCATCCCAGGGACACCCCTATGGGGGGGGGGGGGTAGGGGGCTCACGAGCATCATGTCCTCCCTGTGTGGGGAAAGCAGTGACAAGAGGGAAAAGAGAATTAGGAATCAGGGAGGTATCTAAAAAGATGTCCCAGTACCTGTGTGGGAAGGGCAGAAGAATCAGCTGGGGGTGGCAGGGGTGGAAATCATCCTTCAAGTCCTTTATTGTCATCTTTTTTGGTAGCATGTGGAGCCAGCTCACAAATTTCTTTCCTAAAAGGAGAATAAAAACCTTCCAACTTCACGTTTAAAGGCCTGCCTCTCTCACAAAAGAGAGGAACGCACCTCCTTCGAAAGAGAAAAGAGACAATATGTTTTACTGAGGTAAAAGTAATAATTTGAGAGAGTTCAGTAAAGGCAATGTACTTTAAAAAACCCAAATGGTTGTTTACCAAGGCTCAGTAAGTTTGATGACCAGGTTCACATTCTTAATTACTGCATGGAAGAAATTTACAAAGGAAAATGAAGACAGTCTTGAGTTAGAATGATTCACAGACAGACCAGAGACACAGAAGTGTAAGGAAGACCTTGCTGAGTCACAAGGATCAGAGTGGCTCCTGTGCCTCCTGAATTCCTGGTGGAGCCTTGGTGTGGCTGGCTCCAATCTCACTCTGAGACTTGGACAAGGGTTTACATCTGATGGAACTATCTAGACATGGTTTATAATCATCTTTAATAGCTCCATGGATTACTATTACTTTAATAGCTCCATGGGTTGGACTAGATGATCTTTCGAGGTCCCTTCCAACCCCTAGGATTCTATGATTCTATGATTCTATGATTCTAAGGTTTCATTAGTGTTAATTCAGCATGCTAGAAGTCACTTACCAAAGATCTGCTGTTGATGAAAGGTCTCTGTGCCATGAGGAGCAACCTTGAGAGTCCCAAGCCTGGGAGAGCTCAGAGCCACACACTGAGCAGGGAGAGCTCAGAGAAGGCTCCCTCAGGCTGTTGTGTTTATGGGATAGAGCTTGGATTATAATCAGATTACTGAAGGGAAGGGTGAGTCTCCTTGTACCCACAGCTTTGTTCCTTGAGAAATGAGTCTGGGAAAGCAACCCCCTGTTCACCTGTGAATTGCACACTTGGTGTTCCAAGCTCACGTGCATTCACGAATCTGCTTCTTTGGGGGATTTTGGATCATAGATTGAAACTAGAGGAGTTGATGAGCTGGCTACAGCTCAGCCTTTACCTTCTCTGGACCTGGTTCCAAATCTCTGTTAGTTTGGCTCAGGGGTCACTGCCTCATCCATCACATTCCATTTCACCTGTGACCATCACCGCTGCGTCAGGCTGGCAGGAGGCAGCCTGAAGGGTTTTTCTGCTCTTCCCAGCTGATCAAAAGCATTTGCTCATTTCCATGTATGTTTTGGCAGAATGTCACAGTTTAATTGTTGGAAACAAGAGCAGGAAATATTAGCAGCACTGGCACAATAGGATTTTAATTTCACTTCAGGATAGAAATGGGTCTCTAGCAGAGCTCCAGGCTCTGGCACGGTGAGGACAAGGAGCCTGGAGTTTGCCTAATAGTTTGCACAACTGGAATAATTCTGTAGGGATGTGAGGGACTTAATTGGGCTTGTGTTTAAACATCCTCATAATGCGAGGCACACTGCGTGCTCCCAGCATTATTATTAAACAGCCCATTTCACTTTTTAATGATCATCTTGGATCACCGTAACTGTGATCAGCAAATAATCCTGGACAAATAAACATCTGTCTTCAAGGGTTCCCACAGCCAGCACTGCTGACAGGCTGTGAGCCTGGCCAGGCTGTGGGACAGCTGTGTCCCCACCAGAACCCCGAGGTTCTTCACCCAATGCCCTTCACCAGGCCAGGGGTGCTCAGAAGTTGGGGGTCAGTCCTCAGCACCATGTACCCCTTAGAACATCAATATTGTCCCTGAAAGGCACAGGAGGTGTGTCACCACCTGCCTTGACATTGAAGTAAAATATGGAGCATCACTAAATTATTCAGCTAGTGAGAGGGGCTCTCAGGATGGCGTGTTGCTCTTCTGCAGTGTAATTAATAGTCTTTAGATTAAATATGAAATCATTTCTAGTCATTAATAATTTAGCCTCAGCGTGGCGATCTTCAGAGAGCAGCAGCACTTCATATTCTTCTCAAGTATGTTGCCTGAGAGGCTTTGGGGGAAGCCAGCCACCCTTTCATCCATCTCAATTACAATTCCTGGCTACACATTTCCTTCTCCAACATTGTTTTGTGAAGGTGTAAAACTCTTCCAGCTCCTACTTTTCCTAAGTGGGTGCTTAGCAGCATCAGGGTGTCCTGGAAACAAGGCCTGGAACCCATCAGCCACAACCTGCTGTGGAGTGGAGGGAGGTGCCCAGACTCCAGCCCTGGCAGGTGCTGGGAGAGTTTTTGGGTTACATTTATCTCAAAAGCAGCTTTCACCATCCTCAGAGTGGGAGTGAGTAGTTGTGGGCCCCTGGAGGGCTCTGGGCATGCATGGTCAAGAGTGTGGAGGGAGGTGGTGGGATGGAGAAGAGCTTCCCATGGCTGCTACTTTGCCATGGCTTTTGCTGCAGTGCTGGTGACCTCAGCCACGGCCAACCCACCAGCACCAGCATTTCCCTCTAATTTGCAGAAAAGGGGAGCTGACCCATCTCTCCTCCACCTCTCCCAGTCCCCAGTGCCGTGTTCTCACGGGCAGGAAGGTGACATGAAGCTCTGCAGCTGCTGGCAGCCACCATCAGTTCCTTTTATGCTGGCACTAAACCTGGAGGAGAAAAAAAAAAAAATCACATCCTGGGACATCTGTGACAGGTTTGCAGAAGGTGGCAGGGTGATGTGCAGCCTCAGTGAGGAGAAGCCCCCGGTGGGCATGGAGAGGGGTGACAGCCCTGCTCCTCTGCCCCTGCCCACCTCCCACCCAGGGGGTCCTGGAGCAGGGAATGCTCAAACACAGGGAAAAGCAGTAGTTTGGGGAGAAACCCGGCAAAATCCCCATTGTGCCACCACAGTCCCGCCACCCCAGGTCGGCTGGAGCAGGGGGAACATTTTGGGGTGCTGGAACCCCGGGGTGCGGGGCAGGCAGCAGCCCCAGAGGGATCCTGCCCTTCATGGAGCGCAGCGATCCCTGCTTCCAACCAGCAGAAAAACCGGAGGCAGATGCTGTGGTAAAATTGGGAGACTGAAGCCACATCCTCGGGGGTGCCAGCAGTGTCAGATGGGACAGGGAGGAGGCTGATCCCAGCACAGGGCAGGGAAATGGGGGGTGAGGAATTGTGGGGTGAATGCGGGGTCCCAGTGAGCCTCCCAAGCCCGGCAAACCCAGGAGCTAAATGTCACCTCTCCTCAGGAGCCTGGAATAACGGCGCTGCTGCCATAACCTTTCCGGAGCCTCCTGAGTCAGCCTGAGCTATGACAATAGGATAAACTTGTTTGCACATCTGGCTGGGGTTTAAATAGGTTTAATTCCTCGGTGTCTCTCGGCAGCCTCCCCCGGTGCCTGAGTGACTTGTCAGCTGTCGGGGGCTGAAAGCTGTGGCTGCAACCTGGAATCATAGAATCATAGAATTGGATGGATTGGAAGGGACCTCAGAGATCATCAAGTCCAACCCTTGATCCACTCCCCCTGTGGTTCCCAGCCCATGGCACTGAGTGCCACATCCAGGCTCTTTTTAAATATCTCCAGGGATGGAGAATCCACTGCTTCCCTGGGCAGCCCATTCCAATGTCTGATCACCCTCTCTGTAAAGAAATTCTTTCTAATATCCAACCTAAACCTCCCCTGGCACAACTTAAGTCCATGCCCTCTTGTCTTGCTGAGAGTTGCCTGGGAAAAGAGCCCAACCCCCCCTGGCTCCAGCCTCCTTTCAGGGAGTTGTAGAGAGTGATGAGGTCTCCCCTGAGCCTCCTCTTCTCCAGGCTGAACACCCCCAGCTCCCTCAGCCTCTCCTCACAGGACTTGTGCTGGATCCCTTCCCCAGCCTGGTTGCCCTCCTTTGGACCTGCTCCAGGACCTCAATCTCCTTCCTGACCTGAGGGGCCCAGAACTGGACACAGGACTCGAGCTGTGGCCTCACCAGGGCTGAGTACAGGGGCAGAATCCCTTCCCTGGACCTGCTGGCCACGCTGTTCCTGAGCCAGGCCAGGATGCCATTGGCCTTCTTGGCCACCTGGGCACACTGCTGGCTCATGTTCAGCTTCCTGTCAAACCTCTCCCAGGACAAAGGGGCTTGGCCAAAAGTGGGGTGCTGGCCCCAAAGAGCTGCTTTCCATGGGGTGGGAAGAGGTGGGGTGATGGGGACAAAGGGGTGGTGAGAGGCCAGGGCCACTTCTGGGGGTGGAACCACCTCTGATGGAGCCCCCTGCCACCAGGCACCTCCCTGCCCTTCAAATCCCTCATCAGCCAAATAATGGGGTCCCAGCATCCTACAGGGATTGTAGCTGGGACAACGGGGGAGGGCAAGGGTCTGGATCCATCCCCAAATCACCCCAAAAGTGTTGGTGTCCCCCCAGTGCCAACCAGGGCAGGAATGGGGGGGGGGAGCTGGGGGAGCCAGGGCTGGGGACAGCTCGGGTCTTTTCCCCACTGGGGTTGTTGGGTGATTCCTAATTAAACCAGACCCCAAACCCAGCAGGACTTATTGAGAGGTTTACTGAGCCCTGTTTTGTGCTGGTCTATCTGCACGGGGTGTTGGGATATAAAATAGGACCATGCGGGAGCGTATTAATGAATATGGAAACCTTCTTTTCTAGTATTGCACACCCATAAATGAATCCACTTTATAGAGCCATAGTAGAGAGGAAATGACTATTCGGAGCCTGATTTATCTGCTCAAATGCTTTGTAGTACTTCAGATTAATAAAAATATTTAATAAAGAATCAAGATGGTTTATCTGTAATGCAAAGAGAATCACATCCCCTGTATTTTTATTACTGAAAAATTGGAAGAGGGAAGAAATAATGATATAAGCTACTGTATAAACGACAAAAATACCCATTCTAGTTATACGCATTGCTGTACAATCTTTTTCTATCCTATAAACATAATATATTCTTATGCCTATTTCGACTGATTCAGTAGTCATATGCTGCATTGTGCAGTTTAATACCACCCCGTCCTCAACAGCTCTGGCAAGTGATTAAATAAGAAATAAATTTTGCTGTCATTGCATTTAAAATCAAATCAAGGATCATTTGTTACCCCAAACGAACCAGTTATCCTTCTCTGCTCATAAGTAGGCTGCTGTTTGCTGAAGCATTTAGAAATGTATATATAGTAAACTCTTTGCATAATGGCTTGTACTGTAATATGATCTTTATGAGCCTGCCGCTCCGGAGACACTCGCAAGAACCAATAAACAGTGCATTGCTTTTTTAATTTAAAGTTATAGGTATGAGACATTTCATATTCTCCTTATATTCATCTGAGCCTTGTTGGCTGTGCTGTGGGGCTGGGACCCACACTTGGCTCCCTACCCGTGTCCCCCAGCCCCAGCACAGCCCCCACCAGCACCGCGCTCACCCCCTGGTGCTGGCACCACGGCCCCCAGGGAGGAGAAGGCAGCACTGAGCCCTGATTGTCCCTCAGAATCCACCCGGGAGACACTGTCCCATTCGCCAAGTATATTAAATTTAATGTCACCACCTCTTTAATGGCCCTTTTGCTTTTTAATGTGTAACAGGAACTTACAAATTAGTTGCGATACCTTCCAAAGCTTCTTTAAGTACTGCTGGAATGGAACCTTGCTAATAACCATCATTTCCAAGTCCATTCTTCTTAGAAGGTTGTGTCTGTCCAAATTATTTATTTTCATTTCTCTCCACCCCCCCTCCCCAGGGTCCCCATTTTCTAACCTTCTGCACCAGGATTTACCGCAGGGCAGCTCCCATGTCCTCTGGGTCTCCTGCCTGATGGATGAGCCTGCAGAACTCTGATCAACAATCAGCCTCGTGCTCTGGGTGTGGGGAGAAACCTGCAATGGGACTTCTTTCCCTAGAAAGAAAAAAAGAAGAAAAGAAATTTCATTTTTAAAATAACCATTGTAAGAAAAAGGAGGTTGCCCAGGGTGCCCCGTGCAGGACTGAGCAGCCCCTCTGGCTCCCAGCCCCTCAGTGACAGCCCCGTGTCTGCCACACACCCAGCCAAATCCAGTGGGTAAATTAGTTATTGCAAATTATTTGCTCAGCTTTAATTATCAAGTTTTGGCATCCATTAGTTAAACCAGTTAATTTTATTACAGAGAAAACAACAAATCACAAGACTGACAATAATGAGGATGAACAGACATTTAATTATCCTTGTTCTAGACAGAACAATTATTAATTTTAAATTGCAAAAACTCATTTGAAAAAGTTTGGAGTCTGGAGACTTACCACAAGCAGCATAATATTGCTGGGGGAGATCTACGGTCAGCTGTTGCATTAATACCAGTAAATCAAGCAAATCAATTCCTTCACCAGCCTCTGCCTCCCCTTTGGAAAAATACAGGAATAAAACTAATAACCTGTTGTGCTGGGGTTGTTGCTCACAGCGGTCTGGGGGCTGGTCCAGAGTCCCTCTCCCATCTGTGGTGCTTGTGCTGGATCAGCATGCTTGCAGCCCCTCTCTGTGATGGCATTTTGTCCTAAATCAGGGGAAGGGACTCCCTGGCCGAGTGGCCACCAGCCAGCTGGGCCATTCAGTCTCTAGAGGCACCCATGGGTGCTCTATGGGGTGGACACCCACCCCTGGCTGCAGAAATCACTGCTCACCCTCAACACCATGTCCCTAGGTGTGATGTCCCCAGGTGGAGACAAAGAAGATGGGATGTACTCAGAGGGGACAGGAGCAGAGAGGTGGCACTTGCACTCCCCAGGGAGGATCCCCAGAATTTTGGGACACTCCAGTCCTGCCCTTGAGCGGCTCAGCATTGAGGCAACCTCTACGTGGGAAAAAAAAAAAAAAGCCCCTGACAACAAGAAAAAAAAAAAAAGAACAAAAGAAAAATTGGGAAAAAGAACCTGAAGCATAAGGAAACAAATGAAATCTCCTCATTCATCCCCAGTGGTCAGTGGCACAGATAACATTTTTCAAAGTGTAATTGCAGTCAATTGTACTTTCCCCCCAGTGCCCGTCAGCTCATCTTAGCTGGTGTGATAAATGTTAGCTTTTAAGCAAGAATGGATTGATTATTAATAGCTTAGATACCAGTTACAGGAACTGCAATAAAACTAGATTTTAATTTCCCTCTCTATTAAGGAATCTCATGTTTCATTCAACATAGAGAGAAAATAGGAAAAATTTTTTGCAAAGATATTAGATTTACTGCCGCTATAAAAAAATATTGATGCACCCAAGGTGGGGTTATATTGGACTAGGTATTTTTCAACAAAAGTCAGCCCAGGGGGGCTCACCATGGGGGGAAGGGGGTGGGAGGGGATGCTCAGACCAGTGTGATCATAGGAACACAGAATGGTTTGGGTTGGAAGGGATCTTAAAGATCATTGAGTTCCAACCCCCCTGTGTGGGCAGGGACCCCTCCTACCAGACCAGATTAAAGCATTACCTTCCAAAAAGCCACCCGTGCACTCCTGCTCACCAGTGAAACAAAAATCCCTGCAGAAAGTCACTTCATCAGGGGAGGGATGGTTCAGCTGTGATTTGTGTCTGAGTCAGGAGAAAAAGCATAAAAGCTGCCTTGACTGAGGAACATAGTTGTGCATTTTAATCTCTTATAACTTACTTTTATGATGTAATTCTGAATTATGTTATTGCATTTGTATTTAGAGAGCACACCAGATGGTGCATGCAGTAACACTTTAAATTAGGGTTTCCCAAATACACATTAAATTCAGATTTAATAAGACAGTTATCACATGGGAATTAAATACCAATTGATTATTTATAAAACACCACAGCTCAGCAAAGTGCTTGGCTCAGCCACCTCCTTGTGCCAGGGGACACGCTCCTTTAAGGGAGTGATGATGGCCCTGATGGCCACCACCCTTCCCAGCTCCTTGCCACCTTGTCCACCTCCTTGGCACCTTTGTTGGCAGTGGATATGGGCAGAAAGGGAGGGACACTGTCCTCCTCCTGGAATGTCTAACCCAAGTGTCAACTGAATGGGAGGGGTGACTCCCAGGCAGGTGGCTGGAGGGGCTGGTGGCTCAGTCAGTGGCCATTTCAGAGCAGTGTCACCCCATGGCACATAAAACCAGGTCCCTGAAGGCACCTCCAGCCTCCCCAACCCCTGCCTGGCCCCTTCAGGTCCTCACAGATGTGACCATCACCTGCAGCCATAGCTCAGTCACTGCCCCAGCCACCCTGCTCCAAAAAATATTGCAGACCCTTTGCTGACACTGATGCATTTACTATTATTATTATTATTATTATTATTATTATTATTATTCAGAACTGTTATATGCTGTTCATATACTCTGGGCAATTTACTTTTCTAATCAAATTGATTTCCATTCAAATGAATTCTCTTGTCCCTCTCTATTCCAGTAATGTTATTTTAAGCATGAGCTGTGTCTTGGTACAAATGTATAATCACAAGGCTGGATGCAGAGGGCATTGTGGTGCTTTATGGTGAATCAAATAGAAGCAAAATTATAGAAGCTTTTAGGGGCAATAATTTATGTATTGTAACTTCTGGTGTGGCCCAGTGAGTGAGATTACATTCCCTCCTGGGTTTATCTCTCCTCTTGGTAGGTGGCTCGGAATTTTTTTTTTTTTTTTAATTTTTTTTCCCCTCTTAATATTTTTTTTTAATTCTTTTTGTCCTTGCACTGAATAAGACAGCTCTAATTCCTCTCCCAGAGCCCCAGGGGGATGAGAGGTGGGCAAGGGCTGCCAGCCCCACAAGCCCACTGCCCCCCATCCTTGCCAACCCTCATCCCTTCCCCAACCCCAACCATTACCATTACTATTTTTATTATCACTCTTAAGCTCCCCCCAGCAGCACCCCAGAGGCCCTGCCTGTAGCCCTGCTTGCTGGGGGGGTGGTGTGGAATTGATGAATTGATGTTGCTCTCACAACCTCAGCTGCCCACCCAAGCAGCCCAGGGGCAGGGTGAGGAGCACCGGGGATGCTGCAGCTCCTGCCCCTCACCCTCTGGTTGTGTTTTTGTGCCCTGCAGGACACAGAGAATCATAGAACTGCTCAGGCTGGGAAATAAAACCTTCAAGATCATCAGGTCCAAGCTCACCCTAAACTTATTGCCCTCTCCCTGATGAGCACAGCTCTGCAGTGACCAACCCCTGGGTCCCAAAGCTGCAGAGCAGGGGAAGGGCTGATGGGTGGTGTTGGGTTTCTTGTCTCTGCCCGAGGGTTCCCTACAGCATCAACCTCACACCTTGGGTGAGATTGAAGAGGGGCCAATGACACCTCAGCACCCACGGGTGGGGAACTCCTCTGCCATCCCCACTGTGGGATCTGGTTCCTGCCGGGAAGAGCTCTGGTGCTCTCCTCCTCCCCATGGGGCTGGAAGCAGGGATGGTCCTGATGGAGCAGTGGGGTGATGGGTCACCACAGCTCCCAGGCTCTGCTGGCTGCCCACCAGCATCCCCCAGCTGCAAAGGCAAGGACCAAAGCCAACCCCTTCTGCAACAACCAACACCTGCAGCAGCCAACCCCTTCTGCAACAGCCAACCCCTTCTGCAACAGCCACCACCTTCTGTAACAGCCACCACCTTCTGTAACAGCCACCACCTTCTGCAACAACCAACCCCTTCTGCAACAGCCACCACCTTCTGCAACAACCAAACCCTTCTGTAACAGCCACCACCTTCTGCAACAACCAAGCCCTTCTGCAATGGCCAGTGCCACTTCTCTGGCCATGGTGGGCATCCCTGCCAGGTGCCATGTGGCTTCCTGGCCCTCCTGGAGGCAGTCCTGGTCAGCTGCTTTCCAGAGCATCCTCCTTTCCCCTATCCACAGCTCAAGCTTTAGGAATTCTCTGTGTACCTGGGAACAAATTCCTGGCCCTTTTGTGTTTCGTTGCAGCTGGGTGGTCTCACAGTGGGTGATGAGCTCCTCTCCTCCCTCCTGGGGTGGCACATCACCAGGAGCTGGTGTCTGGTAGAGCTGGGAAAGATCAACTGTAACATAAAATCCAACTTTGGCCTCGTGTCCCTGACTCCAGCACCTACCTGGGATGCAGCCCACAGCCAGGACAGCCCTGGAACACCCTGTGCCCAAAACCCTGTGGGCATGGAGGTGAGGAACTCAAATCAGAGCATCTTGAGTGGGTGCAGTGCTTTGGTGTCCCTCCCTCCCTCCCTCCAGAACAGGTCCTGAGCAAATGAAGGCAGGTTGAGTGGCCAGCCCAAAGCTGCCTCCCAGGAATCAGCTGTCACCCAGCTCAGAGGCTCCAAATAGTCAATTTTTAATGCCCCAGGGATCAGTGCACCCACAGGTTGCACCCATCACCCCACAGTCTCAGCCTCCTCCACCACCAAACTCCCATCCCTGGGCCAGGAAAGCAACAACAGCAATAAAATTCCTAACATCAAGGTGAAGAAGGAGCCTTTCCCCATTTTCCCTCCCTTGGTTCCACACTTGGTTCCACAGAATTGTCCTGACCCCTCTCCCTTCCCCCTCTTTCTCCACATTCCTACAGCACCACTGTAGGATAAATAACTCATTTGTCTTTTTATTCTCTCTGCAGATCATAACGCACCCACTCTGACAATGCTGCACACCAAAGACCTAATTTTAGCAGTGGTGTTTATAAGTAATCAGTTTGAAATATTGGAGCTGGCGTATAATGGGTTTTTGGTGTTGGGTTTTTTTTGTGTGTGTTTTTCTTTTTTTTTTTTTTCTGAAATACTGACGTTTGCAAGAAAGCTGCTCGTAAGGAAAATTCTGATTATAACAACTCATTTAGAATAAATCAGTTTGAAATGGTTTATATAACAGGGTGGTATGTGCCGTACATGAGCATCTAAGTTTCTGTGTTTTTTCCTTTCAGTAAGATGAGATTAAATGAAACCCCAAATGCAAGTAGTTTGGGGCATTTTTTTTTTTAATTTTTTTTTTCTTTGCCAAGCAGAGGAAAAGCAGCTTCTCAGCAATTTTATGGCCAATTGAGTTGGAGAAAAAAAAGAGAAAAAAAAAGACAAAAATTACAGAGAACAGAATTGCCACCCTGACAGCCTGCCCTATTCCCAGCCCCCCCACCCAGGGTCTTCTGCACTCCTCTCCACCTACCCATAGGCTTTGCTGGAGGATTCCCAAGCCTTTTTCCCCTACTCCCCACCCCCAGAGACAACACCAACTCCCTCAACAACCCCATCTCCCAGCACTGGAGCATCTTCCATGTCCACATGGTTCCTCACTCCCCTGGCAGCAAGGATCCCCAGAGCATCCTCACCCTGTGCCCAGCTCCACAACCACCCCTGAGGCCTGGGAAACTCAGCACAGGGGGCTGGCAGAGGGTGCAGACACCCCCCTGAGAGCAGGGCTGCCCAGCTGGGGGAAGAGGACAACTGACCACTGCCAACTGGCCACCGCTGGCAAGTTATCCGGCTGGGGGGCAGGGACTCAGCTGCTGGAGCTGCCCCGGTGACAATAATTTTACCTGTTGGTATTTTCAGAGCCTGGTGGAGGTTTTCCCCATGCTGAAAAAGAAGTCAGGGCTCAGCAGGGTGGGGAAAGGTGGTTCAGCTGAGGCTGCATCCCCCAAGCCGGGCTCTGCTCCCCCAGCAAAGCGCCCCAGTGGGGGCTGCAAAGTCAACTGGTGAAAAGTTGTTGGAAAAGAAAAGGAAAAGAAAAGAAAAGAAAAGGAAAAGAAAAGGAAAAGAGAAGAGAAGAGAAGAGAAGAGAAGAGAAGAGAAGAGAAGAGAAGAGAAGAGAAGAGAAGAGAAGAAAAGAAAAGAAAAGAAAAGAAAAGAAAAGAAAAGAAAAGAAAAGAAAAGAAAAGAAAAGAAAAGAAAAGAAAAGAAAAGAAAAGAAAAGAAAAGAAAAGAAAGCTTGTGAAAAAAGCAGTGAGAGCAGGAGGGAGAGTGTGGTGTGCTCAGGAAAAAAAGCCAAGAGGTGCCCAAGGCAGCCCAGGTGAGGGGTGGGGAGAGGCCAGGGGAGAGGCTCCTGAAAACCCCCAAATTTTGGGGAAAAACCCATTCAGTTGGCCAAAGTCAGAGTCTGTTTCACACCTGGATGTGGAGTCCGATCCCTCAGGGCAATCTGGGAAGAACTTCTGATCAACAACATCCTGGACCCAGAAAAGAAAGAAAAGCTTTTAATTGTAATTTGCTTTATTATTTTGTAAATGTGAATTTTACAAAGCGCTTTACAATTAATGATCACATTGGGTTTGGTTTTTTTTTGTTTTTTTTAAATGGATTTTTCATCATATGAAAACAGCTATGAGCACAGTTCCAACTCGGGGCTGGGGCCAGGGAGGGGGGGGAGCCTTAATTTTTTTTTTTGTATTTGTTGTTTAGTTACTGATATATTGTGTCAGCCATGGCTACAAAATAACAGTCTTAACTATACAGAGTAAGAGCACATAAATACTAGTGAATAATGCACATTTAAAAAAAAAAAAAAAAAAAAAAAGAAGCTAGCATCGTTTGTGGCTGAGACAGTTGAGGAACATAACTCAGTGGTACTGTGAGATTTCCTTACAGCACAGAAAGTATTTTTAACAGTCATGAATTACAGTACTACTTAATACCCTATGAAGACGCTTTAAAAACAACCTTGTACTTTAAGTCCTTTTTTTTTTTTCTCCCAAACATTCTGTCCAAAGGATTAATGTTCTATTTGAATCAAGTGCCATCCAAATGTTCAAGTCAAAAATATTTATACATTTATAACTCAGTTGTTTTTTTCTTTCATTTATTTGTTTATTTACTGTCTCTTTTTTTTTAATTTTTTTTTTTTTTTTTGTCTGCTAAAAATAGTATTGCAAGTTTTGGCTTTTTTTTTTTTTATTACTTTTTTTTTTTTTTTTAATTATTATTATTTTGTAACCTTGACATAAAAATGATAATTTTTGTGTGCAAAACGCTTTTACAGTGGAAGAACCTCCCCGGAGGAGCTGAGGGGTTTCCAATGTGAGTGCGTTCGTCAGCCCCCAACCCAGGGTGGGGGGAGAGGGGCCAGGGAGCCCCCCACTCCCTTCCCTCCCCACCAGCCCGAGGGGTTCAGCCAGCAGGAACACTTGGGACAGCAGTTGAAGCCCACAGTGGGGATTTATTGTTTTTTTTTTTTTTTTTTCCCAGAAAAACAAGCAATGGGAGCAAAACCCCAGGGGGAAGGGAGATTGGGGGGGGGTGGGTTAGGGATGCTCTGTGCCCTCCAACACCGGGGGAGCTGGGGACAATTCCAGTTGTGGGTGGGGGGTTGGGTGGCCCAACTAAAGGAGGGGACCCCACTGCGTGTCACCCACGGATGGCTCCTTGCCCCCCCCCACTTGTAGGGTAAAACCCCACTTTAGAAGAACCAAACCATCCTGGTGTCCCAAAGGACCCACTCCCCATCTTCTCCCCATCCCTCCCCAGCCCCCTCCTTGCTTGCACCAGTGTCAGTGTGGTCAGGTCACCATCCCAGGGGACAGGGATGCTGAGAGGTGGGACCACCAGGAGAAGAAGCCCACCAGCCCCTCGGCAGAGCAGCAGCTGGGGGGGGGGGAGGTGTTAATTTGGGCTGAGGAGGAGCAGGGCTGGCTCTACACTATATGGCAGCTGCAGGTAACTTGGATGCTTACACTCCATTCTTGTTAAAGGTGCTTGGTATAACTTTAGATATAGAATATACATGTAATATTGCTAATAGTCAAGCATAAGAATAAAGGTGCAGACATACCATAAATACTGATGCTTTGATTTTACACTACCAGACCTAGATGAATGCAGTTTCCTATTCACATTAGAAAGCAGCCCCAAAATTCTATAATTTAAAATAGTGTCGTAAACAAAGAGGAGGAAGGAGTCGGTTATGATCTGATCGTCTCAATCTGTTTTCCTTGGAAAAAATGATCAAAAAATTCTAAGGCACTCAGGAAAGCCGCATACAATCGATGGACTGCTCTGTTCTCACCTTACATTCAGTATTTCAAAGGGGTTACTTTTTTTTCTTTTTATATATTTTTTTTTTCAGAAGAATACAATCATTCCCATATAACATTTTCAAACATATCATTAATCCTCCACACACAGGAAACATTAGTGCAAAATGCTTGCCCTCATCTACCAGATAAGGAAAAACAAAACAAAACAAAACCCAACGCCCTTCACATTTCAGAAGGTTGCCTTCCTAATAATAATAATAAAATAAACAAACCCAAATCAGAGGGAAAAAAAAAAAATTAAAGAAAGAAAAAAAACCAACCCAAAAATATACAGGAAGTTGTGCTAGGTATAAAAATATATATATTTTCACTGTGCAACTTGACTCTCTTCAGACTCTCTGTCCTAAACCATTCAAGTACTTCTGCTGCTGCCCCGGTGGCCCCGCCGGCCGGGCCCTCGCTTTGGGCATGGGTTTGGTCCAGAATTAATCCCTAAAGCCAACTGTGAACCCCCCCAAACCCCAGCAAGTGCCAAAAAGGAGGAGGAATCCTTTGCAACATCTTTAAAATATATCTATCTACCTCTATATGCACACAGACACACACAGAAAGGACTTTTCGTCTCCGGATCCGCTTCCCAGTTTGCCTCAAACGTTTGGCAAACCCAAACTTTTTGGGGAGGAAATGGGGAAGGTCTGGAGTGGGGGGGTCCTCAAGCAGAATGGACCCCTCCATTCCATCCCTGCTGCCCCAGTGCTGGACCCCAGCAGCCAGAGGATGGGGACACAGGACACCCCCAGGAAGAGGCTCTCTCCAGCTCCTCAGGGATGCCTGGGGACAAAGCTCACCCCAAGCCCAGCTCTCTGTCCCCCCCCTGCTCAGGTTTGTCCCCCTCCCGTGGTGCTGCAGGGTGAGCTGCAGGGGCTCCAGGCTTTGCTGAGAGCCCAAATTTTGTTTGCTGAGGGGGGCAAAGCGTAAGTGGAGCCCTGGGCTGCGCTCACCCCATTCCCCTGCAGCATGGAGGGGCCCCATGAGCCCCCCACCCTCCATCAGGGCACCCGGGATGGGGAATCTCAGTGCACCCAAGCCACACACAGAAAAAAAATCAAGAGCAGAGCAAGATGTGAGGCAGAAACCACCCAATATTGTTGGGTTTTTTTTTTTTTCTCTCAAGGCAAGGAGCGGTGGAAGAGGCAAAGCGCCAGAAAGTCTTGTTATCAGGATGCAAAAAAACCTGCTTCAAGTATGGCAGAAAACAAAAGGCCAAAAGTTGGGCTTATCCTCTGCCCCCTCCCCTTTTCCCAATGGAAATGCAAAGAAGGAAGAAAACCCTGAGCAAAGCAATGTCTGGATCCAGGAACCAAGGCAGGAAAGAAGAGCCAGCCAGGGCAGCCTTCAGGAGTGACTCTGTGCACCTCGCACTTGTTCACAGTCACAAGCTCGTTCAAGAACAAGCTGTAAAGACCACTTCAGCAGGCTGTTCAGTCACAGTGAAAATAAGAACCAAAAAAAAAGAAA
Organism: Phaethornis superciliosus; assembly: GCA_023637945.1. Classification (NCBI taxonomy): domain Eukaryota; kingdom Metazoa; phylum Chordata; class Aves; order Apodiformes; family Trochilidae; genus Phaethornis; species Phaethornis superciliosus. The sequence continues at coordinate 8,258,370 of JAJQWJ010000022.1, forward strand.
AAGAAAAAAGCCACACTTGGCTCTCACATCACCGCCACATCCCTTGGGGCATCCCAGCCCCAGCATCCCCCAGCCCAGCCCTGGCATCCCCCTGCTCGAGGCCACCAAAGCCAGAGTACAGCCTAGGGACAGCAGGTTCCACCCCCCAAAAAACCCCAAAATAAGTCACATTGGACTTTCCCCAGGAGTGCCTGTCTGGAGGGTGAGCAAGAGGCAAAACTCTTCCTCCTCCGCAAAACTGCTTCACAGAAGGGCACAAAGCTCATTTTGTTTTATTTTTTAAACCTTTCTGCACCCAATACACTCCAAATTATTACAAAGTGAGAGTCTGGCTGCCCGGGGTGGAGGGGTGGGGGGGTGGGGGTCAGCCCCTCACTGGTGGCTGCAGCACCCTCTGCCTCCTATGAGGATGCCCCTGGGAAACAATGCCAAAAGCTCTGTCTCTGAGCCCTGTGGACAAGAGCACTGAGTTTCCCGTGCTCGGATGTGGCTACAAAACCCTTTGCAGGTGGCCTTGGGTCTCAGCCCATCTGCCTGCTCACAGGGATGGGGTGCAGTGGGGTGATGTGAGCCCATTCACCCAAGAAATGGGTGACGTGAAGGTGCAAGAGAGGAGAAACCAAGGAAAAGGAGTTGCTGGGAGGGAGAGAGAATCCAAAAACAGCTGTGCTGGGAAAAAAAAACAAAACAAAACACCCGACAACAACCACTCCAGCAGCCAGGCCCTCCACCTGCATCCCATGCAGCCCTCCCGACACCTGTGAGCCTCAGCTCCTATGGAACCATCCCTGCTCTGGGGAACTGGAAAAAACTCCCCAAGACAACTGCACCGAGCCCCCAGCACCAGCTGGGTACCACTGCACCCTGCCCTGCAGCACCCTGCCCCACTGCATCCTGCCCCATAGCACCCTGCCCCACAGCAAGGGGCTCCAGAAGCCTGTAACAATCCCCCCCACCCTGTCCCACTTGGCCAGAGCCCTTCTGCTCGAGACAAACATTGCCAGTCACAGCACCTGTACCCTAACACACCTCTGCTTTCCTGTTAAGTGACAGTAAAACTTTCTATAGAGGACAAGGTTAACGATGGCTTTACTTCTGAGCTGAGTAATGGATGGGGTGGTGATGGGAGGATGGTGGTTTGGGGGGGGTGGTGGCTAGCTTTTCTCCTCCCCTTCTTAAAAGAAAAAAGGAAAAAGAAAAGAAAAAGGAAAAAAAAAAAAAAAAGAAAAAGAAAAAGCTACAATCTTATAGACTAACCTCAGGAATATCAAAAAAGGAGCCCAATTTTTTTGTTTTTTTAAGTAGGTCGCCACAGACCTAGTCGTTTACAGTATAACGAATGCGATTATTTCCTTCATAAATTTTAAATACAAGCAGAATAAAAATCACATTTTTTTCAGGCAACAGTAGCAGTTCAGTAGGTAAGTGGCTTGATCACATTTTTTTTGTTTGTTTGTTTTGTATTAGTAACGCATGCAAGCAGCTTTAGTATTACAGATCCCTTATAGGTCACGAAACGTTTGCTCTCTTTATAAAGTCCCTCCATAAGTACCATCTTGTCTTCTCACAGGAGTTTCGGGCCGGCTGGAGGAGCCCGAACCTTGTTCAAAAGGCTGGGGAGTGCTTTGGGTATCCGATGCCAGAGCATCTGTGGCAGCTGCCTCCTGGATCACCGAGCCTGCCCCTTCAGCCTCCTCGCTGTGTTCGAAGGACTGGCTGGACCCATTGCTCAGCTCCACGTTCACCGTGTTAGTTCTCAAGGCTACTATAGTTCCCGAATCGCTCCTCCTTTCTGCATAGATTCGCTGCTCAAAGACCTGAGCAGTGTTGGGTTGGAATTCAGGATCCAAGGGGACACTGTTTGTGGTGGAACCCATGACCGTGCGGTACATCTCCATCCCTTCTGGCAGCATGGACTTGATCTTGGGCAGCCAGCGCTTGCGGACGCGGCGGGCGTTGGTGCACATGTCGGCTGCTATGACATTCATCTCGCTTTCCTTAAAGCTCGGGGCAAAATTCTGACAATACACTGCAAAGACAGGGATAGAGAGAGCTGAGGATGCGGAGGAAGCAACAGGGAGGCGGCGGCTGCAGCAACGCGGCCTCTGCAGTGCCCTGGAGACCTCAGGGGGAGCTTCACCCACGGGGCAGAACTCTCGCCAGGAGAGACTTACAGACAGGGATTCCTCAGCTTGAGGCAGACACAACAGAGAAGAGAGAAAACCAGAAAGCACAAAAAAATCTCAGGTGGAAGAGGGAAGGGGGCTGGAGAAGGACCGCTCGCTCTCCAGGAACCCAGCGAGCTCCAGAGGTTCCATGTTCCTCTTTACAGGACCCATGGTACCCATGGCCACCACATGCTGGGAAGGCCAAAAGCAGAGATGGACACAAAAAAAGGTCAAGGTGAACTCCTCAACAGCAGAGCCATTAAGGGCTCTTCCAGTCACAGTGGTGCAGCCACAGCTGTGGGGCTGGAAAACATCAGAGCTGCTCTTGACCCAGCAGAGGAGACTGCCCAGAAGACCTCTCCTACACCTCACATCAAGCACCACAGGGCCAGCCAGTGCTGCAAGGACCTCCAGCCCCACCAGGGCACCTGCTCCAACATCCCAGCACCAGCACAGCTGGTCCTTACACTGTGGAAGCCCAGCAGCACCTGGGCTGCAGCCCTGCTCCTCCCCTGGGGGAACCAAGCTCCTGATGTGATGGAGCAACAGCACCCCAGGGAGTTACTGTCAGCTACAGCATGTCCACAGGGTGTTTCTCTGCAATGTTCAGGCACTAAGAAGTCATCTCATACCCTGACACATGGTAGCGTGCTGGAGGCACTGTCACAGGACAGCAATGCCGTTCCAACTTCTGAAACTCTTTGCAAGCTTTAGCAAGGATTGAGGCTGAAGGTCCAGAGCCAGGGCTCTGCAGGGTGAAGCTTGCTCAGGACATCACCACACCCCAGCTACAGGCAAGCACTGACAGCACAGTTTGGTGATTTTGCCTTTCTGTATTGAACATCTGCCACCTTAGCCCTTTCCTCCAGGTGCTACAGACCTCAGTGGGTGTCTGTGTTCAGCAGCACAGCCACACTTAGGGAGAGGAAAGATTTACCTTCCAATTATTAAAAATAATTAAAAAGAAAACAATAAGAAATTGCCTAGAGTTTCATTTTCTAGTGCAATAACATTTACATAAAGATTTACTCTCCAGCCAGGCTGAGAGAATGCTTTGCTTCCCACTTTATACCAAGCCCATGGTAAATGGCTCAACAGCATCAGGGTTTCCAAACCCCTCTTTCAGTCTTATCAAGCTCTGAATGTTGCCAAAACCAAAAGTTTGATTTCCTTCTTGAACTACCTACCAATAAAACAACCAGCTGCAAAATCAGTACTTGAAAACACCGTCAAACAGCCAAGAAGCAAAAACTGGTTTACATTAAGATACCTCCAAACATATATTTAAAAAAAAAAAAAAAAATCTTCCACACAGCCTCCCTAAAATGATGCAAAATAAAATAAAATCAATTTTCCTACAGTTTAATTTCACCACTCATAGTTCCCATGTTATGCAACAGAGATGGCCTTCCCTGCTTAGGTTTCAGCTTTGCTCTGGCCATGCTCCTCCAAGAGAGCAGCAGTAAATCTCTCTCCTTACATTTGACTGCATTCAGAACCCTGCTGTCCAGGGGCTTCCTGCTGGGATCACTCGTGGAGGACCGGATTCCAGTTCCACAGCTGTTGGCAAGTGTGTTCCTGCAAGAAAGGCAAAGGGAGAACCTTACAGAGGGGACACCAGGGGACAGCCACGGCCTCGTCCTCTCCCCTCGGGCTCCTTACAGAGGGATCACCACATCAGATGATGGTTTGCAAGGAAATGGAGAGTCGGGTGCTCAGGTGCAAGCATGGTTGAGACAAAGCACAGAAATCACTGCAGTGCATGCAGAGGGTGAAGCACTTCCCCAACATTATCTATGGAAACAGCAGAAAACAAACTGTGTCCTGTGTCCCTCAGGAGAGCAGAGCACGTACCGATCAAAGAAGGTGGCCAGGAGACGTCTCAGAAGGACCTTGTGTTTGACACCAGCACATAAGTGGCAATTCATCAGCTGCCCCCGGGTGATGTAAACACCTGAGCCTGCAGGGGTTGGAGAGGGAGAATTCAGAATTAAACCCTGGTCTGGCTGGCAGCACCCACACCTGCTCCTCCTGGGCTGGCTGGTGCCACCACCCAGGTGACATGGGAGGCAGCATCTTCCTCCCACCCTGCTGCTGAAGCCCAGCAGGGATGGATGGATTGCTGGAAAAACCTAGCAGGGGCTGTTATCACAGTCCCTTGGGTCTTGGCAAGCCCCAGATAATAATAATTCCCAATTTTATCTGTAGGGAAAGGAAGTCTATGGAAATCAAACTAAATTACTCTCTTTTAAATTTTATTTTTTTTGCCAAGACCACAGTGCAAGGCTTTATTCTGTGATTTCACACGTACAGATCAGATTATTTATTCTTTCTGAATGAAGGAAAACCACAATCCATTTTGCCTTTTCTCAAGCAAGAGACTGTAGAACACACATCCAAAAGGAAAAGCCCTGTCTAGCACAGGACAGGTTCTGGGTCCCACTACAGCTCTGTTTCCATGAGTCCCAAAACCTCTTCACCCTTCTGGTGAGCACAGAATTCTCCTTCTAAAAGGGACAGGTCAGCCTGGTTTGCAAGTGTACTGTTGTACAAAGAGGGTTTTGGTATTTGCTTTTAATTAAAATGAAATAATGGGTCATATCTGAATCCAGAACAAACTCTGTTCTCAGGATATAAAAACAGCTACTGGAGAAATAAAATTACCTCCTTGATTTTCCAGGAAAGCCTTCAGGTGACTTGCTGTGCCCTGAGCCATCAGAGGCAATGCCAGACAGTACTGAGGGTAACTTTAATAAATAAAAACTAACTGAGGCAGCCACTATCAGTTAGAGATATTAATCTGCTTTTTTTTTTTTTTTCCAGATTGAAAAATGTAAATCAAGCAGAGCTGCCGCGAGCCAATTTGCAGCTCACTGTGAAAATAACCTGCACCACTCGATGGTTTTAAGAAGTCTCACATAAAATGTAAATGGGCACAAAATGAATATTCCAGATACAAAATAAATACTTGTGGCTGTTCATTGTGCTGCAGTGTGCGCGCTTCACTCCTGCCTCCCATCCCAGACCCATCCTCCACCAGATGGAAACCTCCCTGGGCACCCTCTGAAACCCAGATTCCTTCTACAGACTGGAAACAAAATCACGTTGCTCACCAAGAGACAAATGAACAGAAAGGATGAGTGATTTGGGCTGACTGCACAGCCATGCATCCATTTTTGTACAAAGAGTTTTAGAGGTGGTCATTAAACCTCCCTGCCCGGGCAGTGGGATCCCTTCAACTAAACAACACTATGGTCAAGGGAAAAAGCTTCCCAACAGCATGGGAGGCACATTGCAGCAAACTGAAGCTGGGGAGAACTTAAAAAAGCTGAATCTGATCATTTAAACTGGAATTTGATCTGGATCCCCCAGTTGAACACAGGCTGTTGGCAGGCATGGCCACCACAGCTCATGCTTTGTCTATTAAAAGCCAACCAGCACCATCTTCGACCTCCAGCTGGCCACAAATCCCGTAGAGAGCACTGTATTTTCCTGATAAATACCCCAAAAATCTGAAAATGAAGAGTGATGAGAGAACTGAACCCAATTCCTTTTCCTCTGTCCCATTACAGTATTTCACAGGTTAGCAACATCCCAATATCTAAAAAACTTTTGCAGTATTTTTTTAAAGCTTACTCGCTGACACAAATTTTCTCTCTCCATTGCTTTGCAAATCTCATAATGCCATGGGGTTTGGGTTTTTTTGCTTTGAGGTTTTTGTTTTTTTTCTTAGATCTGTGCATCTAAATCAAAATACAATTGAGACACAGCCCATACCAATCAGGAAGAACACAAGCTAGAGAATTCAATTAAAATGCTAAATTAATTCAATTGAATAAATCCTGTTAATGACACATTTTTCTATCAGCAAATTCAAGGAAACTTGGAACTTCTGAACAGATGATTGGTGACGAATAATCCAGAAAGACACAGCAAGGGCACACGAGACACATGACTCCAGCAACAGCGCAGGCAAGAGGAAAAAAACACATTCCAAGAAGAGAGCCTCAGGTATTACCAAGCAAATTACCCTCCTTACCTGCAACGAGCTCAAGTTTTTCCCCAGGATCTCCCTCTGAGTAGAGTTTTGGGTGGCAACGGTACCCGATTTGACTGATCAGACTGGCTGGGAGAGCAACCAGATCCCTTCGGATGAGGACACAGGAGCGGTTCTCCAGGGGGATCTGCTCTGGCTTCTCTTGAGCAACTTAAAAAATTAAAAGGGAAAAAGCATTAAAACAGTTTATTATACAGGCATGATGTTAACAGGAGGTTAACAGATTTTGACTTTTTTAGGTAGCTCTTGGAAACATTGCTCTCTCAGCAGCACAGCCACTCACTAGGGCTATCGTGGGGCAGATGCCACCTGACAGCCTGGGAAGATCTCCTGGTGTCCCCACCACTGACCATGACTGTCTTGTGTGCATGTTTGGGTTCTGCAAGAGGGATTTTTGGCATCTAATTATGCTTTAACATTCCCTAAGTTAGTAATTTATTAAAACTCTGGATGGCTGGCACTGTCCTAGGACTATGGGATATGGAGCTGGTGTCCCCTATACACACTCACAGAAGAAGGGAAGGTTACTTCCCCAGGGGGTTCTAAAGCAATAAATTGTCCAAGTGGATAAATACCTGCAACAGTACTAGAACTACTTCCCTTGATGTTTTTTCCCTGATGAAGCTAAAAGTCAGATTCTGCAGACCTCCCCACACTCAGAAATGTCACTGGAGCCTCCCCTGAGGATGGCACCACCAGCCACCTCCTCCAAGCTCCAATTCACTTCCCAAAGCACCTTCTTCTACTCTGCCTCTGGCAGGCAAATGTCTCCTCTCCATAACCAGAGAGACCCCAACCCACAAATTAAAAAGCACTGTTAAACAGTGGCTTCAAAACTCAATGACTGGGGTTTGCCAGGACACAGCTGTGACCTGTCCCAACATCCCATCCCATCCCATCCCATCCACTGCCTATCACCAGCCACTAGCATCTGAAATCCAGAAGTTCTGAGCTGTCCCAGCAGCACCACACAAACCCAGGGCTTGTGGGCAGACAGAGGATTAACTTTCTAAAGAACATCTACACTGAGTCCACAGATTTGCTTAAAATGACAATTTTTGGCAGCAAAAGAGAGCTGACACAGGCATACATCACCTCCAGCTGCACTGAGACGTGGTGGGAGCAGGGAGAAATCCTGAATGGCAGCCCAGCTCTACAATGATCCATCTCTTTCCCCAAAAACGTTTGAAAACATGGCAAGTGCCACACATAAAACCAAACCCAGACCCATGCTTCGACATTCAGGAATACAGAAAGAAGGAAAAAAAAAAACCCAAACCACAGCAATTAAGCGTTTGTGAACTCAAAAATGTCCCCTGCTCCAGAGGTGTCTTTTCCTGCAATTATTTTGGCATTCTGGGGGCCACTTTTCCTCCCTCTAGATAAAACAACAAATTTTGCAGACTTGTTGCTGCAGTAACCACAGGGCTGTACAATGGGAGCACTGTTCTAACTAGGACATGCCCCGCGACGCCGTGCTGCGCTGTGGCATCCTATCACAGGCACGGGGATGGAGCATCCCCACCCTCCCTTCTCCTGAAAAAGTTGGGACACCCAGGGGATGCCCCTTCCTCATGGAGCTGCACTATGGCAGAGCAGCATCTCCTTCAGGGATTAAGGACCAAGGAGCAGCAGCACGAGGCACCTGATGCTTTTAAACCGAGTTCTCTTGCCATCATGGTCCAGCTGTCCAGGCAAATCTGTGCAGCCCCAGGGACACACAGAATTTACACCAACTGCAAGTATTTTCCTGTTTGATAGAGGTCCCAAGCATCCAGGCACCCTCTCCTTGGAGAATGCAGGCATCTTCTGCTCACGTGGAGGGAGCATCTCAAAGACCTGCTGGTACTTACGATGCTTCCAAACACTGAGAAGCAGAATACATCCTATTAATCAATAGTGTGTGTGTATATATATATGTATATATAAAAATACATATAATATTCTATTCCATCCTATTCCATCCCAAAGGATGCAGGTCTCCAGGGAGAGCAGTTGCAAGCAATACTTCCAAGTGAGACAGAGTTTAGAGCAGGGGAAAGTCCTCACAGCTTCTGACCCAATCTTGCTGCAAGGGGAAGAGAACTCTTGAAGTTCTGAAGGCCCACCAGCTGTGCCCTCCTCCTGCCCACTGCTTCCAGACTGCTGGCACTGAAGCAATGACACAAACAGCATCCAAATGGCACGCAGCTCCAGCAGACAAGCACAATATTAACTCCTCTGCCACTGCCCATAAGCAAAAACTCAATAAAAAACAATTTCTGGGCCAACAAGATCCTAAGGCAGCAGTACCGAGGCAGGCAAGAGAAAGATCAGCACAAGCACTGTGTTCATCCCACCTTCCCGGAGAAAATTCAAGGATTTGATGTCAAACCTGTCTCGAAAGAAAAACCAGCTTTGTCAGGAAGACAATGCTGCTGTGCTGGCTGGTGGCAATCCTGCCTTGAAGAAATTCTTTGCTTTTGAAGACATTTCACTTCCTACACCCAGAGCCATCGAACAGTTTACATTTCTTCCTGTGAAACCAAATACTTCATGAAACAAACTAAAATTCCAGGTAAAAAAGACTCCAAAGTAACTCAATCCACTCTTCTGTTGTAGTTATATCTGCCCTGCTGGCTCTGAAGCTCTTATTAAACATGAATCAGTTTGGGGACTTTGTTTCCATGAAAGCATCAGCACAAATTCAACGATATCAAACAAAACCTGAGTGAGGATCCAGGCCTTTCAGGGCCACCTCCACTCAGCAGATACCCATCAGTTATGTAAAGCCCAGGAGACAAGAGACACTTTGGTCCCATGTTTCCAAAGAAAGCCACTCTGTTTGGCCTTTGTGCTCTGAAGAACAGGATAGTATTCACTTCTAATTAATTTGTATCTTCGCAGGGCAGCGGCTCCTTCCCTTTGAATGAGAGGGCAAACAATGTGAAGTATTGTTTAACACAGTTTTGTTCTCCACCAAGAAAGGAGCCTACCAGCCAGCAGAGAGGGGCAGGAAATCATTACAGAGGAAGGGATGAGAGCTGCCAGCCAAACACTGCCCTGGTTTATTTATTCAGATCTATGCCTTCATCTCCAACTTAGATGGATGTTGCAAGCTGGCAACAAGTGGTCCAGAATGTGAAATATCCTGGCTGAAGAAGCAACCTCAAACCAACTCACCAGGCAGATGAAAGCTGGAGTCATGGTGCTGCATGGTGATGCTAGGGCTATGTGTCCTTCTTGGCCCTAAAACAAGCCACTGGGCTCAGAGGTCCCTCACACCAACTACGTGGTTGTGGATGACTACTTGCCAGGATGATTGCACATCCCACCTGAGGTACCTGGGAGCAGGGCTGCTGAACCCACACAGCTCCTGTTGGTCCCACACAGATCCTGTTGATCCTCATTGGTGATGGGCAACAAGCTGCCAGGGACTCGGCAGTGCTGGGAATTGCTGCCCACACCCCTGGAATTCACTTATTTCCCTATTTCCTGATACTTCAAACACCAGGGCTTCAAAATAGTTCATGAACCCACAGTTCCTATCAGTCCGGGTACTCCTCTTGACCATTTACTGGAAATAAACTCCAGCACTAAGTATGGACCAGATGATCCTTGAGGTCCTTTCCAACCTGACATTGATTCCATAATTCTGTGAGTACGAAACAGCTACTCCTGGTTTAGGAATGGGATTCTGAGAGAAAGATCCAAGTGACAGACCCTCGTTCAAATATTAATGTTTACAGAGCCCCAGCATGAAAACCACAAGTCAGGAGCCCTGGTCCACCCCAACAGCTACAAAACCATCTCCATCTGTCCCACCACCAGCTTCCACGTCTGCACACATGTGGAAGCTTCTCCCCTACTCTTTACGGGGTGAGAAGCTTCTTCTCAAACAGCAACATTTTACAAACATTTTTATCCCTTTAGCCCATTTTCCACTGGCACTGAGACTACCCCAAAAATAGCATCCCCAGCATCTCCCTGCCTATGTAAACCTGCACCACAGAGGACACACACACACACAGCTGGACAGACAGATGAGATAGCCCCAGCCAGGATGGTTTACATTGTACAAGTAATACATTTATAACAACGTAATGGAACGCAGAGAGTTGATTTGTGACCTATTTATACAGGGAGGTAATCTGGAATTAGCACAGGAAAAGTATTTCTGGTTTATAAATACCTCTATCTTGCCTGTGCTTCAGATCTCAGCCAAGGAGTGAAACATCTGCCAGCCTAAAATTAAACATCTGTGTTTTACGGGGAAGAAACCAAGGCCTGGAAGTTTAAGGCCAAAAAAGGCCAGAGGCTGCTTGCCCCCAGCACCCATGGGCACTGCCCAGCTCTCCTCCAGCCAGCCAGCAGTGGGGCTGCTTGAAACCCTCAACATCCAAAGAAAAAAGTGATTTACTGACTCAACATCCTTGTTTCACCACTTTATGTCCTCAACCCCACCACCCCTCACTTGCCAGCCCCCCATCAGCAGTGGAAGCAGATCCTTCATCCCAGCTGCTCCCTGCTCCTGCCAGGCTCCCATGGTCATCCCTGCACTCAGAACCAGAGACTTCACCACCACCCTCGGCACAGTCAGCGACTGCCTGGGGCCAGGCTGCTGCCCGGAGCTGCTCCCCATGGATTCTGGGGCTGTTCCTTGTCCTCTTTCCTCATTGTCAGGAATCAGAGGCCAGGAGAGGAAACTATTCTCTCAGCTAATTACCGCAGCTCTACTATCATGGCTATTTTAGATGAATTTTTAATGAAGTGTGCTCTTCTCAGTTCGGGATTTTGTAACTTCCAAGCCCAGCCTTTACGTTCCAGCCATTTGCTGCATAAAGATTTTTTTTTTTCTTCCCTCTCCCCTGAAGAAAAAAAAAAAAAGGGGGGGGGGGGGGAGCAGAGGAAGGGGGATGGACCCTCTTGCAGCTTCACTCTGTGTCTGTCAAAATTGAATTAACTGCATCTGCTGAGCAGCAGAGCTGACTGATGAGAACACGGTGCGGTGCAGAAAAAACACTGAGCATCTGCAAGTCCTGCTGAAACCCACTTCAGATCAGGCCCATGACGCTGTAATTAACGAGGATAAAAATACTTTGCTTTTGTTTAATGCTTTCTGGAGTTGTGCATTCTTCAGATCAGATGCTAGAAACCCCATGAAGCCTCACTCATGTCCTCAAGGCTCACATGCTCTCCACAACCAGACCCAGTTACAGAAGGAGACATTTTAGCATCATGCTCCCATCCTGTCTCAGCAGCAGGTGGGCACAGGGACAGCAGTGGTGACACCATGGTCCATAAAGGTGTCCAGAGGGTGGTAGGAGATGACACACCTTCTCCTACATCCCTCTGCAAGCTGACAGCCTGCCTACCAACAACTAAACCTCACCCTTCCACCCATCCGTGTTTAAGACTGGGCTTATCCTTTTGTTTATCTGCAGCTCCTTTTGCAGGTCCAGCACTTGTCCTGGTCCCTCACAGCAGTGCCACTGCTGCAGGAGGCACATTGCTCAACAAGACCTTCTCCTTGCTCCCTCTACCACCACCAAACCCTTGGTCAAAGGGATGATGTGCTCCTTGTCTCTCTGACCCCAAGATTTGGGGCCTGCAGAGCATCTTCCCCTGCCCCACACTGCCTGGCCTTGGGAGCAGAGGGTGATGCTCAAGGAGGGTGATGCTGGAGGTGGGTGATACTCACAGCAAGCAAAGAGCATCAGCCACCAGTGTCCCACCACACGCTCACCAGCTCAGCCAACGCTTCAGCTTGGGAAGGAAAAAGTGAAGAAAAAGAGGGAATAAAAAGCCCTCTCTGAAATTCAGGGCTTCGTCTGCTGTGCTCTTCTTTGGCTTTGTTTGTTTTTACAAACGAGGCTCTTGGAAACCTTGGCAATCACTATTTTAAAGGGCTGCCCCCTCCCCCAGGCCTTTGTAAGGCTGTCTGGATCTACATGCCAGCAGCAGGATTAGCTGGCTTCTCTCTTCCATCTTATGGTTTTATTATTCTGCACCTTTTGAGGGTACAGTTTATCCCAAGTAATTAAAACAGTTAGCTGTACAAGTCCAAACCATAATGGAATAGCTTAGGTTTTTTTTTTTAATCTTTTTTTTGTGTGCCCTCTTTTCCAGGAAGCCTGATACTATAGCTGGCTTATTTAAACCAGGAAACTCTTCTTGAAAAGTGCTGGTGTGGAAGAGAGATTTTAGCAGAAATGTGGTACAGCTCCAGCATCTCCAGTGACACCCAAAACACTGCTCAAATTTTCATCTCATGCCCAGAAAGCTGCTCATATTCTCATTTTTCTAAGTAGGATGACTCCATGCCCTGCGAAAATTAGGTAGAGCCCAAGAGGTGCTGCTGCATGAATCTGGGCTGGTGATGCCCTCATCATCTGAATTTTTTTTGTTCTGTTCCTGCACCAACTGGCCCCGTGGCAGGGAAGCAAAGGCTGTAGCCAAGGGTATAATCCCACTGCTCTGTGCAATAATGCCCCAGCACTGAGAGCAAACCCACCCTGCTCCCCACGTGTTCTGCAGTGGGGAAGGGCAAAGCAAAATAAAAACAAAGCTCATGTGGGGAAAAAATTGTGATTAGAAAACCGCCAAACCAGCCTGATTTCTGCTGGGGATGCCAGGGCCTTGCTCCTGCCAGGGAAGGAGACCCTGACCTTGTCCTCATCCCCTGATCCCGCTCCTCCTCACCCACTTGGTACCAACCACTGGCACTTGAAGCAGGGCTGAGGGAGCACACAGGCTCTGAAGTTTGTTTCCTACAGCTTCTTTCCACTCCTCTCAGCAAATATTTCTAAATATTAAAATAATAACATTGTAAATGGGTTGGATCTGGGCTCCCGGTCTTTGGGATGGGAAGGGGTAAGACAGGACAGCATGTCCTCAGTACTAGGGACAGAACGGCTCCAGGTGACAGAAACATTTGTCACATCTTCTCCCTTGCTTAAAAATAAAATCAAAAAGGTGTTGAGGAGAGCATGCCAGTTCTCCAACAAATCAGAGTTAAATATTGGCTGAATTAATCCAGTGATTTCAGCACAGAACTCTGGTGAGGAGAGCAGCTCCGGGTGAGAGGATGCTCTGTCTGGCCAAGCCAGCAGGAAGATGTCCCTGCCCCAGGAGCATCTGTGGATCAAAGCTGCCACCACAAACCCCTGCAGCTGCCACAGGGGGTAAGACTGAGTGCTGCAGGGGTGGGCATACCAGTGACCCCATCAGGCATCTCCCCCATTGCTTCTGAGCCCCCAGCTCCAAACCCACCCCTTGGCCCTACTCCTCAACAGGAGATGCTTTGCACCTTGCTGAAGATCAGCTCTCAGTCCAACCTCCTCTGCTGGTCAGTAAATGGTGACCCTTCCCTTCCCAGGGCTGACCTTCCCCCTCAGATGACCCAGGGCAGGTGAGCTCAGCCATGGCCACAGGACACGTGTCCCCACCCAAGGGCTCATGCAACCACCCAGCTCCTTGTTGGCAGCCTCAGCCAAAGAGAGAAGGGCTAACCCAACCCTGGTGGATGGTGTATCTAAAGAGCTTCTCAGCTGGAGACATAGCCCACGAGTGATGGCACAGGGAGACTTGCCCACGCCACACCTGGACACCAGCACCAAGCCCACCACATGCAACAAACAAAGCCCCTGAAAGCAAAAGCCTGATGAACAAGCCCCAAACTACCCATGCTGGCTGGAGAAGGACCAAGCAAGCTCTGAAGGAGAGAAGAAACCCAAGGAGAGAGACCATCCATTACCAGAGTAGCTTCCCGAGGACTTGATGTACATCTGCCCGTACTGCTCCTCCACCATGGTGTCGTACGCCTCGTCGTCCTCCTCATCCTCCTCGTTGTGGTAGGAGGTGGGGCTGTCAGTGGTGGGAATGCTGCTGGCGCTGGGGCTCGTCCGCTCCCCCTGCGAGTACTGGACCTGCTGGACGTTGGGGATGAGGGTGGCCAGGTTGGGCATCCCGTAGTAGGAGACGCGGGAGAGCTTCAGGGGAGCGGCGTTGGGGCCGGTGCCGCCCGTCCCCTCCCGGGCTCCGGGTTCCAGGGGCCGCTTGCCAGGCAGGCCGGGCAGGGCCGCTGCCTGCAGCTCCAGGTTCTCGTGTTTGACTCGGGTGAGGAGCGGGATGGGCATGGAGGGGGACATGACGTAGGGTGCCGAGGCCGACTGCAGCTGGTTGCAGGGACTCTGGGGCTCCGAGCTGGGGTCTTCGATCATGGTGGTCTGAGAGTCACAGTGAGGAGAGCTGACCTTGAACATCAAGTCCGTCCCTTTCTCCACGATGTGCTGGATCTGCAGGAAGCCGGCCGTGTACATCACCACCAGCTGCTCGCTCGCCGCCATGGTCAGCTTCCCGGTGTAGCAGAAGGAGAGGATCTGCTGGAAGCAAGCCGGGGGGACGGTCCCCGGCAGCTCAAAGGCGTTTTTGCTGTTCCCACTGAACAAGTCTCGGAAGTAGAGGCTGCTGGCAGCCAGGACCGCCCGGTGAGCTTTGAAGGCTTGGCCCTTCACCACGATGGAGACATCGCAGTAGAGCCCCAGCAGCCGCTGCTCGTTCAGGCAGCCCAGAACGGTGTTCCCAAAGTTGGGAATCTCTATGTGCAACATCTGCGACATGGCTCAGGGTCGGCTGGAGCTCCTCAGACATTCAATGCAGGAATATCCAAAGCAGGGCACATCTGAAAAAAAACAAAATCAAAAACAAAAACAAAACAAAACAACAACCAAACCAAACCAAAATAAAAACGGAGGAAGCAGGGAGAGAAAGGCACAGAGAGTTTAGACAGTTCACCAGGAGCAGAGGAACCCAATGAGCCGGCACGGAGAAACCACCACTCAGAGAAATTACTTCTCCAGGTTTCCAAACGGCGTTGGAAACGCTGCTGGGGGGCGGCGAGGGATATTAGGGAAAAATGCAGGCATTTCCTGGGAGTTGAGGACTGTCTGAATAAGCACCGCTGGTTTATTCCCCCGGGGGCTTTCACTTTAGGCAGGAAAATCGGGAGGGGTAATGGGAGAGGAGTGAAGAGTAAAGCAAAGCGAAGGCAGGCAGAGGGATCGGGGGGAGCATTATGTAAGAAACACGACAACCAACAGCTCTGTTGAAACTACAGAAAAGATATTTATAAAACAATGTGCCATTCCGCCTGAAATAAATACCCAATTCTGCCGGAGCGGCAGCTCCCAGGAAAAAGCACTTTGAAAAGCAATCTTCCCATTTGCACCAGAAAGAGGGAGCGTTTCAACAGTTAAACCCCTTTCTCAACAGATTTACCCGCCAACAAAACGAGGCTTATCTCCAAATTAAGCCAGATATTTGAGCCCCAATAAAACAAACCCGCGTGCCGCAGCGAGCTGCCTACCAAGGTGGCTTCTTAGAGGGAAAAAAAATCAACTCAAAGCAGGGTTGGGGACCAACCCCCCCCCACACACACACACAAGCCCAGCCCCTCCTGCAGACGGAGCCCCCCAGCCCATCACCCCCAGCCCCGGGGTCCTGGCCCCACTCCCAGGGAAGGGGCTGGAGATGCTGGTTCTGGAGGAGCATCCCGGTGCATCCCAGCATGGGCAGGCGGCTGTACCTTCTCCTGGCCAAAAGAAACCCTCCCTTCAGCAGGCAAAGGTGGCTGAGCCTTCGCAGGAGCCGGGACACAAAGCCCGTGAGACCTCCGGGAGGGAGCCGAGCGCTGGGACTCCGGGGAAAGAAATCCCTGTGGATTCATTCACCCCCACCAACCCCCCTGCCGACCCCCCGGCTCCATGCAGGAATCCAGGAGATTTAAAATCCCGATTGCCTGCAAGACGAGTGAAGAGAAACTCTGGTTAACCAAGTAGCGAAAGCTCCTGAGAACAATATGAATTAAAACAAAAGAAAAGAAAAAAAAAAACCAAAACAAACCCAAAAGCTTATCAGAAAGATTAAGAAAAAAAAAAATCTCCTGCAAAAAGAAAATAATAACCCACAAAGAGTTGCTCTGTTCCCACTGCTGGGGAAAAAAAAAAAAAAAAAAAAAAAAAAAAGAAGAAGAAGAAAAAAGTCCTATCTGCAAGGCCACGGGGTAACAGGAAGAAAAGGGAACACACTCGGAGCCAATTTAATTGTATCTGCCTGGTTCAAAAAAATTCTTCCAAGCGAGGAAGTTCCCTGTCCCCTCGCCCGGGCAGGAGCAAACATACCTTCAGTGCCAGGCACAGGGGCTGTGTCCCCCTCACCCTGCTATCCGCAGCGATGGCTCAGGGGAGGGGAAAAAAAAAAATAATATTGAGTATCAAGCCCTGGGTTTGTATCTGCTGTAGCTCAAGCTTTTACCAAGTCAAATCTCCCCGGCAGCGCACAGCATCTAAATGAATAGGCCGGATGCAGATTAACATTCAGGCTGCTCTCTGCAATGAATAGAGCCCTTTGATTAGGGACCTGAAGTAAATGCCAGTTTCAAACCCAAGCTTTAAAAACAGAGAAATATCAGTGCCAGAGGAATGCTCTCAGTGTTGGTACAAGACAGACTTTTGATGAGTCACTGCAATGCAAACAAAGATGGCAGAAATACTGTACTGTATGCTGATGAAATGCTTAGTGGTGCCACGGCAACTGAGACAGGTTTTAAATTTATAGTGCAGTTTTGCATATG
This sequence comes from Phaethornis superciliosus, assembly GCA_023637945.1. NCBI lineage: Eukaryota > Metazoa > Chordata > Aves > Apodiformes > Trochilidae > Phaethornis > Phaethornis superciliosus. The sequence continues at coordinate 8,275,207 of JAJQWJ010000022.1, forward strand.
AATTACGCTGTAAACTGCCTCCCCTGCCATCTAGTACATCCAGAGTGTCAAAGCATTTAAACTATTCCAAACAGTCTGCAGAGCTGGCACTGCTGCTGGTTAACTCCTGCAGCCGGAGGAAGGCGAGGCGAGCAACCCTCAGCATCCCTCAGCATCCCCCACTGCACCCCAGCAACCCCCTGCATCTCCCTCTCTCCCCTCTGCATCCCCCTGCATTCCCCCAGCATCCCTCTGCACCCCCCAGGATCCTCCTGCATCCCTCCTGACCCAGCATCCCCCTGTGGGCACCCCAAAACCACCTGCCCAAAAGGACAGCTTTGGGAATGCCCAAATCTGCCCAAAATAAAGGTGCTGGGTGGGCAGCCACAGCCTCCATCCCCACCCCCCTATACCAGAAAGCCTTTCAAATGCAGGAAAAATGTTTACCCCTTGGGGAAAGCTTCTTTCAGGCTGTGGCTGAATCCACTAAAAGCAAATCCATTTGCTTAAGTAATGAAATCCCAGTCACATTGTCTCCTGGATTCAGATTTTAAATTACCTTCGCATTTATTGAGCATGTTTGGTGCTTTTTTTCTGGGAAGGAGGGTGGGGCCTGACTCCGATTACTTCTCTCTTGCCCAGAGCAGTTTTATTTCTGCTATTGCTCCCGGATTTGTTGCAGTGGCTCTGCTCGGATGCTCAGACACAGCTAAAATTTAAGAGCTTGGAGACGAAGCCATCCTTAGAGGAGAAGAACTGTGCTGGGGATGCTCTGGCCTGGCCCCTCTCTGTCCTGCCTGCTCTGCCTCTGCTTCCACCGGCCAAGCAGATGTTTGGTGCATGAAGTTCAACTCCCCAGCAGCAAATTGCACCCTCAGCACCCAGGCGCTGGCTGCCCTCCCCAGCTCTTCCAGCAAACAGCACCAACACGGCTGCTTGGCATCCCACAGGACCTGCAGCCTCCTGGTGCTCTGGTCCAGCCAAGGACCTTCAGGAATTCCAGGTGCTGGGAGGGCTCGGTGGCATCACCCAAACCTGGTGTGAGGTCAGCCAGATCCCTGCCTGGTGTTGAGAAAGAGGCTAGGGCACTGAGGGGACACCAAGGTGACATTCTGTGAGGAGGTCAGAGAAAACACCACGACAGGCAAGCCCAGGAGCCCAACACCTCATCCAACCATGACAAGGAAAGGAGACTGTGGTGGGAAAAGCCCTGGATCAGTGAAAATTACTGAAAAATAATGTGCTTTACACAGAGACAAAACTTCACCATTCAAGAACCTGAAGAAAGCCTCATCCATGGTGACAGCAGACTGTGGCTGGAGAAGAATGTCCTGCTCTTTTCTTCCAGCAAGAGCTGCCCAAGAGCTGGAGACCCTTCTGGATGCACTCACCACCCTCCCCGAGAAATCAAATAGGGCAGGGGGAGAAGGACCAGCCAAGGACAGCTTGGTAGCACAGAACAAACCAGCTTAAAATAGATATTAATTATTAATATTGCTTAAAATCTGCTCTATAAACAATCCAGACATGCCAGGAGGAACCCATGTCTCTCCCTAAAAACACCAAAATTGTGTGGGTTCAGCATCCAGTGAGAATCACCAGAGTGCCCCAGCCTAGCAAATTATTGGCAGATTTCATGTAAAACCTCCCATGAGACATCAGAGTTAGAACCAAGATGCTCCACACAACAAATCCCCCTAGTGAAAATAGCAACTGGGCTTGGTCTAGGAAGAACACTGAGGCACATGAGCAGAACCATACCAGTGTGCTGCAAAAGCTCAAACCACTTTAATAATTGTGGGCCAGGAATGCTGGATTGTTATTTCTTCTTCCCCACTCTGTCCCCACCTTTTTACGACCAGAATATAGAAAAAACCTGCCCTCAATCCCCCTAATCCTCCCCCAAAACACAGAAATCCAAGAAATAAAAGAAGCCAGTCTTGAAAGCCAAGGAGAACCTGCTTACCACCCTTGAAAGGTTGTACTTGATCTTAAAAGATCTTTTCCAACTTAAATGATTCTATGAAAGCCAAGGAGAACCTGCTCCAAGAAGACCTCACCTCTCCTAACAACAGCAGCAAGAAAATATTCCTGTGACTGGATAGCAAACACAGTAACACTTGATAATGTCTAACTTAAAAATCCCCTCTGCTAGATATGATTTTTTTTTTCCTCCACAGAGCACCAAAAGGCTTTTGCATGGTTTCAAATGGCTTCAGCCCATGTGTGGTGGGAAGGGCTTTGCTGCAGGAGACCTGAGCCATTACAGATCCAAACTGGAATTTGCAACCTTGCCTCCCAAGCTGAGCTTGTGCCCCAGGGTGCCAGAGGAGCCCACAGCACCACCACCATCCAAAAAATAAATTCCCACTCTCTTTTGGGATGCCATGTCCTACAGGTGACAAATGAAGAGATGGACATCTCCTACCAAAGGGGAAAACTTGGCCAAAATGAGATTAAAACCAAGCAACCCCTGCCTGATCATTTCAGATCCGTGACTATTCAAGCAAAACACCATCCTGGTTTCTAATGGCAGCTTCGTTTTCCCAGCTCTTGGCTAGAGCAGGACAATTTGTACATGTCTGCAGGATTTTTGTAAAGTCATAGCCTTTGTCACAAGACGTTCATAAAAAATGCAGCTGTTATTTGATACAACTTCCAGGAGAGTTTGGGAATTCTCTGTTTCTGTGTTCAGGTGCTTTGGGGGGGAGGGGGAACAAAGAGAAAAAAAAAAACAACCCAAAAAGCAGGTTTGTTCTTTTCTAAACTATTTTCCTGCTCTGAGGCCTGAAAGGTCAGGGTGAGATAACAACAACAAAGCAAAAAAGCATGGACCTAGAATAAGATGCTGTCACCAGAGCTCCCCCAGGAGTAATCACAAATAATTGGATAATGTATTTAGATTGTCTTTTTCCTTTGCCAATTTACAGAGACTTAGAGATTTGCCCCCCCCTCAAAAAAAAAAAAAATTTACAAACAACAAAAAACCAAACAAAAACCAAACCCAAACCAAACAACCGATGAACAACCCTAAAACCCCCAAATCTGAAGTTCCCAGCAGGAGGGTTTGCTGGGCTGAAGCTGGGGCAGGGACAAAGGGGGGGGACAAACCTCCAGGGTGGGAGACAAAGCTGGCCAGGACTTTCACCCCCACCCAGCCACGGCCCCTCAAAAGAAAAGAGCTGAACAGTCCTGCCCTTGAAGGCCCCAAAGGGTCAAAAGAAACTTCCCTTTCTTCTGTAAATGAGGAGGAGAGGGGAAAAATCCCACCCTTGGCATTGAGGCTGGGGATGTCACCCAGCCGGGCAGGGGCCCCCCAAAGCCACCGGTCCCCCTGGCACAGGGGTGACACCTGCTCAGCTCCTGCTATAGGGTTTGTTTGGGTTTTCTTTTCTTTTTTTCCCCTCTCCCTTCTAATGAAAAGGAAATGCACTTTTTGACATAAGCCTGAAGGAGAACACCCAACAGCAAACTGCAAAACTCCTCGCCAAGTCCCACTCCCTCAGCACGGCGCCGCTGCAGTGAAATAAAAAGTTAAATAAACAGTTAAATCAAGTCAAATAAAATGCATTTCAGGTCTAGGCTGCGTGTGTTGGTGGGACCCAGCAGCAAAAAAACAAAAAAACAAAAGTCTAAAAGTCTTTGCCCTCCCCCCCCCAAAAAAAACACCCTGAGCCTCCCCTCTGCCCACATCAGGGTTCAGAAACCAGGGAGGGGATGGGAGAGGGATTGGGGCAGAATCCTGAGCCCCTGGGAATGCCTGCACAGTGTCCTGCCCGGCTGTGGCAGGGGAAGGAAAACAAGGTTAAGTTTGGTAATCGAATGACACTCATGCCCAAGCTCCTTCCCTCTTCTGCAGCATTTGTTTCTGCGGCTCCAAAGTATTCCTTTTTTTTTTTTTTTTTTTTTTCAAATGCTGCAAGTGGCGAGCAGTGCTGACAGTCCCTATTTTTAGTGTAGCAGCCAGTGGCACTGGGTGAAAGAAGATTATTTCTGCCTTATGAAGATAGCAGAAACTGAATTTGCAAATATTACCGAGTGACAGAGAAGGTGCAGGCAGCAGACACGCAGCTGCCTCTGCTCCATAACCCCAAAAGTTCCCTCTGAAAGTAAAAACCTGGAGGCACGGGCAAGGGAATGGGGGAAAAGATGGCAAAGGGAATTAAATTAATGCTGATGAGGCAGCCCCTCTGCCAGGGCAGTCCGGGGATGGGTGCAGGGGGACAGCCCGGCAGCAATCCCTGGGGACCCCGGGAGCAATCTGGGGGGAACTCTGGCAGCAATTTTGGGGGGGATCCCAGCAGGGCCCCAGCAGCAGCCCCCAGGCTCTGTCCTGCTGCAAGGTGAGTCCCTGGCAGCCTGGGCACAGCTTCTCGAGGTCACCCACCCCAGCAGCTGCTGCCTCCAAAAAGTGCAGTCATTCAGCCAAGGCAAAGCAGGTTATTGCCATTATTTTTTTGAATTTTTTTTTTTTTATTTTTAGCCCTTTATCTATCACTGATTTTAAGAGCTCTCAAAGCAGACAGAAGCAAAAATAGAAAACGCAACATTTCAAATTTTTTTTTTTTTTTTTTTTTTTTTTTGCAGGTCGCCGCAAGGAAAAGGGGAAGGGAGAGACAGAGATAAAAATTACAATTATTCTGCAGAATTTAATTCTTTGCAACCTAACACAAGCTCGAAACCCCCGACTGAGTTCCATCCACCCGAAAGCACACAGCACCCCATCCCCATGCCTCCTGCAGAGCCTGCCCTGCCTGCATCCCATCACAAACATTAATTCCCATCCCTAACACATAAAAAAGACAAGTGCCATGCTGAATTGTATTCTCCTCACTCCTCGTACACAACAGCAGAGCTAGCAATATATAACATGCATGACTCAGTTCTCCCATCGTGCCACTACAGAAAAGAAAGCCTTAAAATAAAGTAAATATCTTAAAAGGTCAATTAAAAAAGCTTACAAAACATCAGACGCTGCTTCTTGTTAGAGCTCATTACCTAGTATGGTGGAGCTGCCTGTGTGTTTTTTTTTCTTGTGCAAGTTAGTCTGTGAGTCAGCATTAACACACATGAGAACATCAGGAATACTGCCTAGTTCTGATGCAATGGAGGTTGTAAAAAAAAAAAAAAAAAAAAAAAAAAAAAAAGAGAAGAAATCTCGCTCCGTTTGGACAGGAGCCTGTAATTCAATTGCCTTTACTTTTCAATTACTGCATAGCCTACCCCAACCAACCTGCAGAGGGGAAGGAAACTTTGCTTACATCTCTCTCTTAAAATTAATGACTTTTACTTTTGGCTACAGCTTGCTTTAAGAAAAAGAAAAAAAAAAAGACAAAAAAAAAAAAAAAAAAGAAAAAAAGTAGGCTTAATATAATTAACCCTTCAAGGGCAGCTGAGCCCTTGCAGTGCTTGGGATCTCTGTTTTTTTGTAGAAATTTCAGCACTGGAAGAGAATCCTGCCAAAAAGTTCTGGCGAAGGAAAGCATTTATACATTAAACTTTTAATACCCAATAAAGCAAAGCTACAATTGCATCTGAGCTTGATCCTTAATGGAAATACAAGCCTGCAGATAAGGAAAGTTATAGACAGCAGAAATTTAACTCTGTACTTCCAGGTTTATAGAAGGCAAATACTAGACAGCAAGGGGTGCTTTTCAAAACTGAGCTTTCCAGTCAGTGAGCAAAAAACCCTCAAAAACTTAAAATCTGTGACATGAGGTGGTCACCTCAACCCAATGTCCACTTGGCCCAGGGCGATGGGGCAGAGCAGAAGATTCACATTTTTTATACACTGCATTTATTACTTGCACTTCAGCAAACAATTTGCTTTCCCCCTTTCTGAGGGAAAATCCCTGGCATCCTCAGCTCCCACCCTCAGGATCCCACGGGAAGGCACAGGACACTCAGCAGCACCTTTGCAATTCTGACTTCTCTGCTTTTGCAACAAAACCTTTTTGCTGGTCCAAGAAATTTTGCCCAAACCTTCAGAACACAACCACTTCTGGAACCCCCCCCCAAGACACCCCCGGACAGCACTGCAGCTCAGAATATTTATTTTATAGCTAATGTATTATCAATTAGATATAGCCAATGTGTTACATTCTATAAAGTCAAGTACATCTTCTTCAGAGCCAACACCAACATCTCACAAGCTCTGTGCACAGCTCCAGCACCTACATTGCTTAAATTTGGGAGTCTTACAGAGATTCAGACCCCATGCAGCAGAGCAGGTCTGAGGTTGGAGGTAAGAAAACTTCCCTGATGCTCATGCCAGGCTGCAGCCATGGGCTACAAACCCTGAGCTGATCCCACAGCAACAGACATTGACTGACCCATCAAAATAAATAGGTCTAGCTAATGCATGCAGGTTAATAATCCATTATATTCTAAATCTCAGTTTAGTTCCTGGGTTTTTCTTTCTAAGGGTAGACACAAGCACTATAATTTATTTTTATTTTAATACACAAGTATAAATAGCGATTAACACTTATTAACCCAGAAGGAAACCCCCTAATATTAGAGATCAATCACTCCTGCAGCTTCCCTCGCATGCAGGGTCTGTCTCAAACCAATGTGAGACTGGTGGGGGTTTGGGGTTTTTTTAGGTTTGTTTTTTTTTTTTCTTAAGCATGTGGGATACTTGAATACAGATGAATTGAGTTTTAAAGGGGAAAAAAAAAACCAAAAAACAAAACCCAAGCAGCAACTTCTGGGCCAAGTTCTTGTGTGCCAAACTTTTCAACCACCACAGCACAGCTCGACAGTGTTTCAAAAGAATTTAAGCACTGTTTTGAATACTGCTGACAATCTTCCTCATCAAAATTTGTAATTTAAATACCTCAAATCTGAAAAGCACGCTCCCTGGGGCATGCTTCATTCTCCCTCCCCACCACCCACCCTCCCCAAGCCCCGTTCAATACAAAAATCATTGCCTTCCATCTTCTGGCTCTTTTTTTCCCCCAACTCCTGCATCCCTCCAGCATCCCCCCCCATCCCACAGGGACCCCAGGGCTTAGGCAGGAGCTTTTTCTCCAGCTTACCCGTAGAGGAAACCCCTGCAGCACCCAAAGCCATCCTCACTTTCCTCTAACTCCAACCCGGGTTTAGGGATCTGCTTACTGGTTTGGAGCTAAAGCTGTGCTGGGAGGGATGGGCATTCCCACGGCAGGAAAGGGTTAAGGAGAGGAGCCCTCACTGGTAGATAAGATGTTCCCTCAAACACCTTCAGATGTGTCAATAAACCCCAAAATCATTCTGTGTCAGGAAGTGGAACTGGCGAGGAGCGGGCAAATGAATTTTTTGGGTACAAGCAGAGGCAGCAGCAGCAGCAGCTCCATTTTGGCAGGAGCATGTTTAAGATTCCCTCCCAGTGCTGCAAAGCACCTTGAAAGGTCGACGAGTGCTTTCATATTCTCAGATCCATCCACAACGCTGCAGCAGATGAAAGGGATTGACCTAGAGCAGCACTGAAACAGCCTGGGTGCAACAATCCATCACCAGCAGGGACAGGGACAGGGACAGGGCTGGGGACCCAACCCCAACACCTCCAGGGTCCCAACCCTGTCCCTGCTCTTCTGGGCTGTCCCCAACACCAGCACCCAAGGTTGTGGAGCCCCCAAACACTTCCATAATGAAGTGTGTGCAGGGCTTGTGCCCATTACCGAACTCATTAAAGACAGTGATACTTTGTAACACACTCTAATCTTTAATATTCATAGCTTGCTTCATTTGCATATCATGCCATAAATAGTTGAAGCAGAGGTAAAACACAAAGCGCTCTACTTGCATTTCTAATTATGCCTAAAATCAAATGTAAATCACAACACATCCAAGACACAGAAAGTATTAAATTTGCTGGCTCTCTGTTAAAAAAAAAATTTTTTTCTTTTTTTTTTAAAGAAAAAAGCCCAACAAACAATAAAAAAACCCCACACGCACAAACCCAATTATTTTTAAAAAGGAAAATCAAAGAAGCTTATAGGCAGGCATGCTGGGGGGACACTGTTTCAGGAGGGCAGCTCACAGGTCCAAGCTCCAGCTGAGGTCACGGAACCCAACAGCAGCCCCCATGCAGCCCCCCCAGGGCCCTTCCCACCCCCCCAAATCTGCATTCCCCACTGTGGCCACTGTTTCACCTTGGGACGCTGAAAAAACAAGAGGAACCTTTTCCTCCAAGCCAACCAGGAAAGCTGATCTCCAGAGAAGGAGGGAAATGTGAAGAATCAGCTTGAATTTAAACTTCAGCTCCAGTGCTGGGCTGGCCCGAGTTGGGGCTTCAGCATCACCCACTGGTGAGAGAAAGTGACTCCAGGGCTGGAAACCACTGAACCCTGAGGTCTGGGGAGAAAAAAGGTGTCTTGAGGTGCTAGCACTCCGCAGATCCCCGTCCACAAGGAACAGATGATTTCTGCTCCTTACCTCCCAGAACTGTGCCAAGGCAGCTTGAGGTGTTTTGCCCTGCTCTGATTTTTTCTGAAGCACAGAAAAACCCCCAGAGCCAGAAGCTGCTCCCACCACCAGCACCAGTTCCATGGAGAAGGCTCAACACCCCCTTAGCTGCTGGTGATGCTGTCCCAAGGACAGGCACAGTGTTCCAGAGCCAGGTGCCCTCCAGGCACATCCCAGACATGATCCCTCCCAACCAGGGAGCCTGCAGCCAAAGTGGGTTCCCTGTGGCCATGTCCCACAGGACCTGCTGCAGCCTCAACCCAACCCTGGTCCCACTGTCACACTCCTGCCCTTCCCCACGCTGATCTGACACCCAACTGATGCTCCCAGGATGCTCCAAGTCTTCCTCCTTTTCATCCATCTCCCAGAAGCTACTCACAACAAAGATTTATCACCGACAATACTCAAGAGTTGTGCAGATTTATGCCAAAACATTTAATTAAAATATAAGTAACTTAATTTTGCAGAAGTAGGGCAGAACCTGCACATTTTGAGAAGGGGGCAGTGCCCTTGCCCAGCCAAGGGACACAGAGTGGGGTCACTGCTGGCATCCCTGCCCACTTACCTTCCAGACACAGGGATTCCATCTGCATCAACCCACTGTGTCTTAATGAGAGGCTTTTGTGGGTGGCTGTCCCCAGGGAAAAATGCATTTTTAAGCCACTTGAATCAAGACTGATTTTGAAGCAAGCCCCAGATAAACAACCCCAAAGGGAGGGGGCACCCAGCAGCGCTCAGCTGGGAGAGCATCTCCAGCCACAGCCTCTCCCTTATTTGATTTTTCCCATCTTACAAAAGGCTTAAAAAGACTTATGAGAATTAAAAGCTGGAAGAAAAAAAACAAAAAAACCCAACACGTGCAGCACCATCATGTTCTGCTCCAGGTTTCCAAGATCCCCAGATCCCATCAGCAAGAAGGTCCAGGAACCCCCGTGAGGGTCCCCTCCCCAGGCTCCTGTGCCCCCCAGACACTCCAGCAGGTTGGGTTCCCCTGCCAAATTTATGTCCAGCTCAACAATATGGTATCGGTTCTATTAAAGAGTTAAAGGATCTTTTTTTGCAATATCCACTTCCAAAGAATGCCAGAAACATCATGAAATTTAACCCCCAAAGGTGAGCGGTTGCTCCGTGCCCCCAGCCCGTGCCGGGGGAGAAGTGAAAGTGAGCTGCTCACAGCCTGCAAAGCTTTTTTGCTGTTCATATGTACCCTGGCATCTTGCCCAGACCTATTTTTAAGCCCATTTACTAGAAATCCCACAAATTAAAGGAAATACGGATAATGTTGTAAGAATCCTTTGGGCCAAATAAAAGCTACACATAATTTTCCTTGTGCATCAGAGTAAGATCCTTAACCACAAAAACCAGATTTCCCCAAAGCTCTTTTGCAACAGCGAGAGAATCTTGTTTTGTAAAAAGTTGCTTTGATTCACTCCTGGATTACAGGGAGCACGGCAGACACGGCTGCCTCCCGGCCAGACCCGAGAGGTGATTACTGTTATGAAACAGAAAGGTGTTGGGAGAACACAAATAAATTAAACATCGCTAGCTCCAAAACGGTGGCTGTTAACGACAGCAAAGGATGCAGAATGTGCTCACGGGGAGAAGCTGTAGGATGGTTATTGGGTTGTTGTTTGGTTTTGGTTTTGGTTTTTTTTCCCTGCATAGGAGACTGCGGTGTGGGTTTATTTTCCAGTTTCTTTCAAACCCTGAGGTTCACGGTACTTAGGAAGGGCCAACAAGCTGGAAAGCTTCCTCCAGCACACTGCCATCCAGGGCAAATCCCTGCTTGGCACAGCCCTACCCTACCTTAGCCCAGCTCTGAGAAACTCCCAACAACCCTGATCTGAGAGTCCATCAGATAAGGAGATCACTGAGCCCATCTCACCTCTCCTTGTGCCCAAACCAGACCTGCTGCAGGCAGGACAGCCACCACAGTCGGGATCTCCATCCTCATGCCTCTCCAGCCCTACCTGCAGCCCCGTGGCATTGGGGACAGGACGATGACAACACCAGTGTGACAGGTCCCCACTGCATCTCTGCAGGGACTGAATGAGGAGCACTGCTTGTACACAAAAATAACTCCATGCTCTCTATCTCCATATTCCTCAAGTCACAGACTGCAGCATCTTCTGCACCAGGGATGTCGGGAAGGAAGGAGAGAGCCTGGGTTTCCTACAGCAGCTGTGATTTTAACTATCCAAAGGCTCCATTACATTAAATAAACTCCACTGACAGCTCTTGTGTTTCAGTAGGGTTAAAAAGAAATGCAACCAGATATACCTTTCAGTGAAACTCACAAAAGAACAGCCCCAAAACACAGCAGTGAAAGTGACATTTGTGGCTAGTCCTTGCAGACGAGGTGAAGTTGCTTTATTCCCAACAGCAACCCAGCAAAGTCAAGCAATCATCATTGAACCTGACCCTCCCTTCACTCTTCTTCACCCCCAGCAGGCACTTAAGATGTCTTCCTTGCAAATTCCAGCTGCCTTTTAAAAAAGGGAAAATAATTCTGCCAGGGAATAACCAGGCAGGCACAGATCTGAACAGTTCAACACGCGACTTCGGGAACTTTTCCAAGATTTATATGTTTTGCATGGAAAGCAAATGTGTTGGGTTTTTTTTTTCCCCTGCCTGGGAAAATATTTAAGCACTAAGTTTATGAAGCCAAGGCCATTTATTCCTGGTTTATGTTGCTGCTCAGATGGAATCTAATTAGTGATTAAGCAGCAGCAGTGCAGGGATGTGGTGCTGGCCGATGCCACCAGCCCCCAACTGTGGCTCTGCCAGCGCCTGGCCCTGGGGACTCTGGCCCAAAACTGGGTTTTCTCCATGGCACAGGACACTGGGACCAGCTGCAGGGTGATGTCAGGGCCACCCTTCCCCAGGACAGGCAGTGGGGAGATGCCCAGGAGAGAGCCTGAGGTTTCCTTCCAGCCGTACCCTGTGGCCATTGTGCTTTTGACACAGTAAAAGAGATTAAACAGTGATGCTGCAGCAACTCACGGTTTACATCTTCCTGCACAACTGCCTCTCTCACCAAATTGGTGGCCTCGCTGCATGCAGACTCAACTCCTTCTTGTCCTTCTTGCTCAGAGCAGCACCCAGGCAGGATTGGTGCCTGTGAGCTGGTTGGTGGCAGCTATTGCACTCATCCCCAAAGCGGGGAGCCCAGAGAACCAGCCTTGGGCCTTCATCTCAGGCCAGTTTAGGAGCAGGGGAAAAAAAACAGCCTCAAAGTGTTGGACACCAGCACATGAGACAGGGGTGACCCCAAAGAGCAACCCCAGCCCAGCAGCATTGTCCCCAAAGAGCAGCACTGTCAGAGCTGGGGGAGAGCATCCCCCGTGGCACTCACCTCCCCGGGAAGGACAGGGGAATACAGCCCGTGAGGATCCCCTTTCCATGCCCAGAAGGAACTTCCAGGTGAGAGCTGGGACCTGCTACCTCCCCAGCTCCCTGCCCCGAGCACAGAGGATGGTTTGCTCTCCTGGAGCCTCCCCAACCCTTTCCCGGTTCCTCTGGGCTGGGAATAACAAACACCCCTATTTTCCCAGGGAAATCTTAGCCTGGGGATCTTATTTCTAAGAGGGGCTCATTCTGCCTACCCCCTGAGCCACATCTGCCTGCCACTGATGACAAGATGAGAAAACTCTGGGATTTGTCCATCATAGAATCATAGAATGGGCTGGGTTGGAAGGGACCTCAGAGATCATCAAGTCCAACCCTTGATCCACTCCCCCTGTGGTTCCCAGCCCATGGCACTGAGTGCCACATCCAGGCTCTTTTTAAATATCTCCAGGGATGGAGAATCCACTGCTTCCCTGGGCAGCCCATTCCAATGTCTGATCACCCTCTCCGTAAAGAAATTCTTTCCAATATCCAACCTAAACCTCCCCTGGCACAACTTAAGACCATCCCTGAGCCTCAGTCCCTTGCACAGGCACCAGGAGACTTTTCACCCCAGGCCCAAGGCCCTTCAGCTTTTTGCAGCAACATGCCAAGTGATTTGCCTCTATTTTTCACCCACACTTGTCTGTGTATTTTTTTGCAAATCTTTCTGGCCAGTTAAACCAGAGCCACGGCGATTGCGAAACCCAGGAAATTTGCTGCAACGCTGTGTAACACTTGCAAGGCAATTAGCCAAAACCTGACACAAATAAAGCCTTTTTTGCCACACCACCGTTCTAACCACCAAGCATTAACCCATTTTCTTAGGAAACAACATCTGCTGAAACAACTTCCTAATCTAGGAGCAGACATAGGGAAAAAAAAATAAAAGAAAAGAATAAAAGAGCTGCTGCAGTGTCACTAATCCCTGGTAAACACAATTTTGGGGCAGAATTGTCCCTCTTGGAGGGTACTGACTTACCCCAGCCAAGCGAGGGCCTCCTTACACAGACCCTCTGCCCAGAATATTTGTTACCTGGCCAGGGAAACCCAGAGGGCCAAGGCTTCCCCTACAGCACTGATGTGGAAGAGCCCAGGAGGAGGAGGTGCTGGAGCAGCCTGGGGCTTGGGGACAGGAATTTGCACCCCTGAGCCAGGTGCTGTGGGGTTGGGAATGCTGGAAGGTAGAGGAGCTGCATCCTATAGCTGCAGGAATAAATCACAGCAGAGGACAGCTCCTGGGTAACTGTTGGTAAGAATTAAGAAACTGCTGGGGCAATAAAGCAACCATTTCCATTTCCTAACCCCGCCTTTCCACAGCTTTTATTCCTGGGAAGATGTCAACATACAGTAAAAATTAAGTTGTGTGATTTGGCCTTGGAAATGGTTATCACCTACAGGTAAACTGAGGCAGAGCACGATAACAAAACCAACACACACAGCAAACCAGTGCTCACAGGCAGCAAGACAAAACCCACACGTGATAACTTCCCTTGGTTAGATTAAAACAGCAGCTACACTTCTGTGCTATTTGTTATAAATCATTCCCTCCCTTCTTCTCTGTCCCTGCTTTCTCCCCCACCTTGAATCCCCAGTAAAATGAAATAAAAAGCTTCCTTTGGGGAAGGCAGCAGTAATAATGCTGCTACCATCTGTTGATAAGTCCAAGGACCTGCGCAGGGAGGAAAGAGGCTGCAAAGCTGAAAGGGAGGCAAGTGTTTGCATGGTTTTATTGAGAAATGAAATCCAGCTTTAAACACAGTAAATCGGAGACTATTCTGAATCACCTCTTGAATTTTTTAATGCTACTCCTGGGAGCACTGAAGGTAAATATGTTAATTTGACTTCAATCATGGTGCAGGAAAAAAAAAATAAAATAAAATCAGGTTGTATTAGTTTAGGGTACCGAGTCTTAAAACTATTCATGCATTTCTGCATATTTTATACTCAGCAAATAAAGTTCCAAGGTTCTATAAGGAGGCTGTGGAATTATTCTGAGTAAGCAATAATGAGGTGTGCATTATATAAGGCTGATACTAATGGTAATCTATTATTAAAATTTAAGAGTTATAGCAGCTACATTTCAAACAGTCCTAGAGCAGTTTTTCTTCTCTAGGAAGAGAAAGCAGCACCTGGAGGAGGGGGGGCTGGTGAGACAGGGGGTTCCAGACGTGGTGCAGGGGCTGGGAATGAGCTGTACCCCAGGTCCCTGGGACAAAGTTTCTGCTGCTTCTCAGTGTCCCACCACAGGAGGAGCAAAATCCTGCTCAGCCAGGGCAGGGTGATATTCCCAGTGTTTTTAATGCCCTGCCTGATGCTCCAGCATAACACATCCCCAGAAGGCATCAGGCATTAAAAAATTATCAGGGTGTCAAGTTTGTGCTTCCCAGGGCTAGCCTGACCCTTGGTTTCTGGGCTGGCAGGGGTGTGAGCAGTAACATCCTCTGGGCTTTTCCCTGTGCCCAAAAGCATCTCCAGGACACTGGGAAGAGCAGCATCACCACATCCCAGCAGGACACAGGATGCTCAGCAAGCTCAGGCTGAACTTCCCCTGGTGCTGGTGTGAGCCTGACCCACTCTGCCCCTCTCCCAGCCCCATCCTTCCCAGGCTCAGATGCTTTCTGGAGCCCCAGGGTGTCTGAGCAGCCCCAGGGTCAAACCTCAGCAAAGGGTTTGGGATCAGCCCTTCATTGGGATAAGGAACCACCCCTTAGTGCAACAGCACCTCTCAGCACCACGCCAGAGAAACAAACAGAAAAAAACCTAAAACACACAGAAATTGGCTGATTTTCCTCCTCCCTACATCTTTTGGTGACAATAAAAAGGAATCTCATGGGGCTGTAAGTCTGTACATGACAACCCAGACAGGACCAGACCCCTCAACAAGGGACCAGGGCTCACTGACCCCCAGCACACACCAGAACCATGGTGGCCTCACCACCCTGTCTGCCCCTTGGAGGAAAATTCTCCCCCCCCCTTGGCTTGTATGAAATGCAAAATTCAATTTTCGGTGCATTTCAAAGTGTGTTGAGAGCGTGCAGCCAAGTTCTTCTTTCCAAATGAGATTTTTCAGCAAATTTAGATCCCAAAGGCAACGTTCTGCCCAAACCAAAGGATAATGAAGCAGAATAATAATTTCAGGAGAAACAAACTTAATCTGAGACTTTTCTGTGCTGAAAAGGATCTTAAACAGCAACGAGCTCTTTGCTCTCCAGGCTGGGAAGCAAACCAGAGCAGAAAGGGTGGAGGGGACACAGAGCAAGATGGTTTTTGCAGGGTGGTTATAGCACCCACCTGCTTCATCTGCCCATTCCCTGCTGTATCATCACCTGCCTGGGCTGAAGGAGTTAACAACTCTTCTGGGACAGAGTAACAGGAGCTGGGAGTTAGTCATCTGGGCATGTCCGGATTGGTATGAACCAGGAGCTGGATGAATGAAGTTGCCTTGGAGATGCAGCCAAAACCAATGACCAGATATTAACTTTTCACAACGAGCTGCCAAGGAAGGCAGAACATGTGAAACCAGCAGGACAACAGCTTCCAGCAGAGGGGAAGGCAGCCAAGGACCCCTGAGATCTCCCAGAGAGTTAAAATCCTGCATGTTTTCGCTCAAAGGGCGGGAGAAATTTTCTCTTGCAAAGCCAAGGGCCAGCAACAACCCCCTGGTCCTGGACCCTACAGGGTGGGTTAAAGACAGCCAGATGCAAGACACTGTCTTATCTCGGTCTAATTTTAAAGTTGATCATAAAGACACCAACCAACACCCAGCTCCTTTCTTCTTTCTGGAACCAGCTTCATAAGAAGAAAAAACAGCTATGGGCACCTTACACAATGCAGTCCAACTGAGATGTCATTTAAGCAAAACATTAACAAGTGATTCTAAGGCTGGGCTGGTGAAGGATTACACGTCTGCAAACACCTCCCTCTCTAACCACAGCACTTCATCCCCACTTCCAAGGGCAGTTTTGGAGGCATATGAGCAGGAGTGGCTGCTCCAGCCATCTGCTGAGCTCCTCCACCAGCACCTGGAAGGAACAAATTCACCTTCAAGCAGAGGTTTCTCAACCTCAGCTCAGAGCAAGGTACCTTCCTTTGGGGTGTTTCTCCAACCCCATTAGGTGGGCATCCTGCTTCTCAAGAGGATGGTGCCAGAGGACATTGGGTGAACGACAAGCAGGCCCTAGGATGCACCAGCAGGAAAAGCATCTGCTAAAGCCCACGAGTGAAGAGAATGGGCAAAGCTCAGCTCACCTGTCCCTCACCTCCCTCCTGACCCACAGAAACAGCTTTTCAGCCACGACAAGGCTTGGTGGATGGTTCACCCCACCCCATGCAGAAAAACATCACCCACCACTGAAGGACACAGGCTGACAAAGGGCCACACTCCAACCCCCTGGTTTCTAACCCAAAGTCCAACATCTGAAGGGAGAGATGCCTTCAGGTCCTGTGACTTCAGCTCAGCCAGGGAATGACTGAAAGAGGTGGGTGGGATTTGGGAGAGACCAGATCCTCCTATCATAGCAGCAGGGGACACGAGGACCATCCCAGCAGCAGACCTGTGCTCCAGGAGGTGATGGAATGGGGCAGCTCTCAGCATGGTGCTGGTCAGAGGAGCCTAGGATGAAGTGGACACATCTGTTCCCCATCCTGGGATGCAGAAGCTCCTGCTCCCTCCTGCATGCCAGTCCCTTGATATTTGTTCCCAGAAGGAAAAACAGTAGATGCTCTCCATAAGCAGACGATTTCAGCAGCTAATTTTACCATCACTTATGGTCGACTTTATGACTAAGATTTCATGCTGACTATATTAATCCTGTCAAATTTCAGAGTGAGAGAGAAATGATACTGTATATTTTATGGCTGCAATAACTTCTAAGCCATTAGACATACATGCTGACATGAAAGTAATCAAATTGATTTTTTTCCCTATTACAATGAAGAACTTTGTATGAGCAAATAGACTTTCTGGCAGAGGAATGAAACCCCAAGGAGCCCGCGCTCGCTCAGGAAATTAGGAAATCACCACAAGCCATCGTGCAGAAATTTGGGTGTGCTGCTTACTCACATGATGTGAGTAAGGATCTAAGATTGAGGGATCTCCTGGAGATGCCAAGGTGATGGGTGAAACCCCAGGTGCACGTGTGTCCATGCATGTGCATGTGTGTCCACACCATGGCAGAAGCAAACCAGAAAGCCCATGTGCCAGCTGAGAAATCCAGCTCTGCCTTCAGCCCTGTCCCTCTGCAGAAAGCATTGAGAAAGATCATTTAAACAGCTCTTTGAATGTAATTACACCTTTCATTAAAGATGCTGCTCGCTTGGGTAGGGACCCTGTGAACCAGGTCTTATATGGAAGGGTGAACCTGTCTGCACACCTGCACGGGGCAAAACCCATGAAAAGCTGTTTTCTTCTTCTGATCTGCAAGCACATGTTGGGTGGGAGTGGACAAGATCAGCCAGGCTTGAAATCTTGACAGACAGAGCAACCAGAAGCAATTAAGTGAAGAGAACCTGTCTGGTGTGACAGCCAGGGCACCCTGACAGGCACAGCCAAGTTTCTTCCTGAGCTGATCAAATGGAAGATTTTTTAATTTTTAAAATATGAAACTCACTCTTTTTCTTGTGTGTGTGTGTGTGTGTGTGTAATATTGATCTCAATCATTAAATAATCCCAGATCTTTCAAGCCAAGTGAAATGCACATCAAAAATCTGCAGGAATATGTGCCTAGAGGCTCAAATGAAGGGGGGTGTTTGTGTATTTCTGTGTAACTTCTTTGGGCCAGCAAAAGCATTGCAGATTTTCCATACACTTAGCTGCAATTAAAATTCTTCAATAGCTCTATCTCTAGCAATAAGATCTTTTGGGTTTGTTTTGTTTCCTTTTTCTTTCTTTTTTTTTTTTTTTTTAAAAAAAAGCCAAACAAACAACAACAAAAAGCCAAAAAAAACTCAGGAATGGAAAACCACAAACCCACAATACAACCTGGATCACCTCAACCATGATCTGCTGAATGCCAATGTGTGAGTGGAGTTTTCCTGCTCCACTAGGTGTTTGTGAAGTCACCACTGCTGCTGCTCCAGCCCAAACATGCAGAAGGCTTCCAGACCCAGAACCAGGCTGGTTTGGGTTGGAAGGGACCTTAAAGCTCATCCAGTCCCAACCCCAGCATGGGCAGAGACACCTCCCACCAGACCAAGCTGCTTCAAGCCCCATCCATCCAATGACCTGAGACACTTATGTGTAATTAAAACGGAAAGAAGTAACTTTTGGGATCACTTCTACAGTTTTGCATTTTGTTTTGTTGTAAATCTAGATGTAATTCTAATTTAAAACTTAGCACCTTTCCCAAAACAGAAGCTCAGAAAAAGATAAGACATTCACACCCCTACAAAGCCCGTGGCTGCACACCCATGCAGACACCCCTCCTCATCCCTCCTCATCTATTTTTTTACCTTCCAAAACTCAAATCCACCCCTCCTGGGACTTTGCCATCCTCTCTTTTAGGGGAGGAGAGCTCTGCCCAAGAAGGGCTGAGCAAACAGCCCTCTGCTGCCTTTCCCCCTTCTTCCAGTGTTTACTGTTCACATACTTTTTCCATGAATCCCCTCCCGGGGGTGCAGGATCCAGGGAGTTCCAGCCCAGTGCCCACACTGCTGAGCACCCCCCACAGCCACAGCTGGGGAGAGGGGGGGGACAGCCACAGGGTGACATCCTGGCACAGGGTGACATCCTGGCAGTGCTGGGGGACAGAGAGCATCCCCTCCTCAAATTCAGCAAGCAGAGCTGCTTTTGGGAATTCAGTATTTTGATTTGCTTTTTTTTGGGGGGGGGGGGAAGGCTTATTTGGTTTTGTGGGTTGTTGGGCTTTTTTTTTTTTTTCATTTTGTTTCTGATTTTGTGATTATTTTTTTTTTTTCAGTTGCATACAAGCAAACCCTTCCCCAACAAAACTCATTAAGCAGCCACTCATGAAATGGGTCCTCTCCACTGCCCCAGGGGTCTATGAGGATCCCACCTCCCACAGCAGTCCTGGGCCAGGCACAGGGTGGGGACCTGATGCTGCTTCCTGAGGATGGGGATGCTCAGCACACAAGCCCTGAGCCACAGCTTCACCATTTCCAGCTGCACCAGAGAAATCCTTTTACCCAAATCATTACACAATTGTGCTTTCAAGTTATCACTCCCCAAATCCATACTTTTGCGAAGGTAAGAGAGGTCTCCGGGGAGAGGAGGCAAACAATATCCATGAGTTTCTCATGACCTTACTGAGATTGCCATGACAACATGGCTTCGATCCTCCAAACATGGATATATTCATTTGCACCCCTGTGATTGAGAATAATTAGAACGAGGTTCCCCCAGCCGGGGAGTCACGACCGAGCGGCGGCGGAGCCCGAGTTTTGAGGGAAGCAAACCTCAAATTTAAATGTAAAAAAGAAAACCCACAACACTATTTAGAGCTGCGTGACCTAATTCATTATAAAGAATGTCAGTTAGCAAACCTCTTAAATAAAACATTAAGCTCGAGGTAATTTGAAGCCTTGTGGATTTTGTTTTACTCAATTATTTTCTAATGCTTCAACTTCAAGAATAAATATGCAGAAATAAGAAAGAAAAAAAAAAAACAGCAAAAAACACTCAGGGTTTCATTTAATTCTTTTGCAAAAGAAATTAAGATGTTCGTACCAAAGCAAAATACCCTCAACCAAGCTGGATTTTTAATTAAAACTTTGACATCCTACAAGATTCTTCAAGGTTGTAGCAGCTGCTTCCCTACCCGTGAGCCAGCAGCACGCTTGCAGGAGGGTGAGCCCATAATAATTCAAGTTAGAATGACCTGTGCTGTGCATTGCTATAACTTACTTCCAAGACCCAGACTCCCAAATTAAACCAGGTTTGAGTTGGTTTGCCTTTTTTCCTTGCCTGTAACAATCTAGATAACCAGTTGCTATCTGCACCCTGTTTACTGGGAAGAGCTTCCCTCCAGCAGAAGTCACGCCAGCCTCTGCTCTGGTTTTAGGAAATGCTGATGGTAAAAACATGGTTTTAGTGAGGCAGGTGGGAATTTAAAACCTGGCAAAGAGCAGAGAAGGAGGAGGAAAGGCACTGCTGATGTGCACAGCCCAATGTGAGGTTAATTGGAAATGGGGGAAAACAACAGGACGGCACGTGATGACTTGTGCTGCAAATGCTTGGCTAAGAAATACTACAAAACCCACAGAAATTCTCTTTCTTCTTGCTGCAGCCCTTGACAGAGACTGGGCTTCTTGACAGAAAGAATAATTCAGAGTCTGGAAGATTTCACCTGTATTTTCAAAAACTCAGCTCTGTCTTCCACCTGGACTAACTTCTCTGGGCATTTTGCCCCATCCCTGGAAAGATTCCTAGCCACTGCAACTCGTTCAAGGGGACAAAAGTCACTCAAGCCCATTGCTAGGGAATATTCCAGATATATTTCCAACCCAGGACAACCCCAGGAAGAGCCACTGTGAGTCCAGGGATCTGCAGAGACAGAAGCTCTTGGTGGGATGGCTGCTGGTGGTACCTCAGCCATATAAGCAAATAGAGTCAAAAGAAGAAGATAAAAGAAAGTAAGTTTAGAGCTAAATATTTGATTCTGATTTGGCAGCATCACCATTTTCAAGAGGACACCAGGAAGATTTCCAGAGAGGTGCTTTACACCTACAGGACCAAACACTCAGGAAACAAAGAAACCCAAAAGACCAAAAGATTCCTTTCTGCCACTCTGCTCAGGGGTAAAACACCTCACTGCTTTGACTCATCCTTCCATGCAATCTTTAAAAATCCCAAGTTGTCCTTTTCCAGTGATTCCTGCAGTGGGCTCCATGCTCAGCCAGCAGCTGGTTGGGATGAGCAGGATCCCTGGAAGGCACAGGGCAGAGCCAATGCCTCCAATTGCTCATGGCCCCAAACCATCACACCCCAGGGACACCTTGGAAAGATTCCAGGTTCTCCTTGGTGCCACCCCAACCTGTTAGTTGGTGCTGGCACATGGTCTGCAGGGTGGCACCCAGCTGAGCCCAGCCACACTCATCACACATCACCCCCAGGGTGCTCCCTGCCAAGGGCTCCTGCTAAAGATGGAAACTGACTGATGGGTCCATTTCCCTGCAGGGGAGAACAGCCAAGGATTAGTATTCACCCATTCAGAAATGGGAACCCTGCAGCTAGAGATGGAGCCAGGCAGTGTCTGAACACCCAGCTGAAGTTGCCTGACGAATGCTAACGATGACTTCCAGCTTATTTATCTAATTTGGATTGATTTTCAAGTATCGAGTTATCTAACCAGGCACATAAAAAAAGCCTGAAAATTTCCCATGCTAGTGAAAACTCTCTCTGCCATTTTATGATGCTATAATTCAATACGTATCTCTGAAGATTACTGACTTTTCTCAAGCACATTTGTATCGAGAAATGCCTACAAAAAACAGAACAAAACAAAACAAAAAAACAACAAGACAAAGGCCACAGTTTTTCAAAACAATCTCAAGTGCATGAAAAATGGGGTTCTACAGTGAATGAGCCTTCCCAACCCAGACTGTGATCCACAGCCTGTAAATATTTTAGGCATTTAAGCCAGTTACAGTATTTATTAGGGTCTATTTTTGCCAATCAATCTATAACAGGAGCAGAAGAGCCGAAATCTATACAACAATCCTCTCAGTTTTACTGGAAACTGGTTTCTGTATTTGAAAGGGGCAGCTGAACTGACACCACCAGTTTGTAACTAAAATAAATAATAAATGGAGGAGTGATATAGCCAGTGGCAAAACCCACAATGACTTCAGATCTCCTCTGGAACATGCTGATGCTCAGAGAAACCCCCAGAAGATGCCAAGGCTGCAGAAGATGCCAAGGCTGGACAGCCTCAGGGCAGGACCACCCATCCCACTGGGGGGTCTGTGGTCCAGCCCCACATCACCCCAGCAGTGCCCCTCATCTGGGATGCTGGGGACCCTTAATGGTGCAACCAGTGCTGGACAGCACAGGAGTTTGGCATTGTGAGGGGTACTGCAGGCAGATACCTCCACAGCCCAGGAGCACAGATTTGAAATTATCATCTAAAAGTGAAAAGCCCTCCTGAACCCACGAGGTACAACACTCTCCCCCCCCTGCCAACCCTAAACCTCGTTTTAAAATTCATCCTTTATCAGCTTGAGTTTAGAAAATTCAGTAGAAAGGCACAAATGGATTGTGCTAGTAAGCAGAAAAACTGTTACATCTTCTGAATGTAATTTTGCCAAAAGCCTCTGCACAATTTTTTTTGTCACGCTTTGCATTATGAAGGAAATTTCTTTTTAGAAGAACAGGAGAATGATTTGCATAATATTCTTTGCAAGTTAATATCAGCTTCTGATAATGATCTCTGCATAATGCAAAAACGTTTGAGAAGACTGTTACAACACTAAGTAATCATATTTTAAATTATGTTTCCCTTTATAGAAAGGTGTTGCAAAAACACACAGACATGAAATCTGTCTGTTGAAGTCCCAAGAACCACCTGACCATCTTCCCACTATTCTACTGTTACAGATTGCAACACTGCCTTTCAAAATCTTACAAAACAAATTACTCTGCAACAGTCTGGCTTCACAGAAGGCAGAGCTTTTTCCTCTGCTGATGCTCCAACACATTACATTTCACAAGAGCTTCTGATGTACTGCACCAGTTAAGCAAAGCCCAAGCAATGAAGATGTAGCACAATCAGATGTACTGCAGCAATTAAGGTGGATTCTCACACCAAGTCCTGCCAAAAGCAACAGCACCCGGGCATCCCCTCATTGCCACCAGGTACTGGTGACACTGGTTTATCTGGGTATCCTCTCGTGCCTGCCTGCCTGGCTTCAGCACACCAGGAATTATCCCGTGCCACCCACGCCGTGTCCCCACCACGCGAGAAGGTGTCCCCTCCGGCAGCCAGAAATCTTCCCAAAACCTCTCCGAGGGATTAGGTGTTGTCTAATGCAGTCACAAGATCCCGGCTCACTCCATCCTTCATGCCTAATTAGGTCAGGAACTAAACATAAAAAGAAGAGGTCCGGGAGGAAGGCATTTATACCAAGAGCATCCTATTAGATGTGGGCAGCGACTCCTTCCCTCAACCCATCTCAGTGGGGGGATGTGGGTGGGAAGCTAATGCACTTGGATATTAAATGCTTCATATGTCACCAAGACTTAACAACCACAACCAAGTGGTTCAAACCTGAGCTAACCTGCTGCTGAACTCAAGTAAAACTGCAGAAGGAACCCAGAGAGGTCCTTGGGAGAGCCCATGCTCAGGCGATCAGGCACCCGAGTCACCTCCTTCAGTTAGGCAAAGGCAGAGAGCACTTGCAGACCAATCCATTCCTCATCACACAAATGATGTAAAGGTTTCAGATCTGGAGGAAAGCACCAGGCAGCATCCCCAGTGTGGGCTGTGCTCCCGAGGGCATTGCCATGCCATGCCAATGTCCCCAGCTCTGCCCATGGCACCCGCAGGACCAAAGCAAAGAGCACGTATAGTCCAGCCAGCACTACCCACATCTCCACAGACACAACAGGGCAGCATTCAGCCTGGAGGGTGGGAGGGTTTTTTCCCACCTACAAAACTAAGCCTGAAATTCAAATACCAGATCTGTGGGGGTCAAGGCATGGAGCAAACAGCCTCCTGCCCATCAGAGCAAGCTGGGCAAGGCAGCAGCCTCTGCTCAGCTGCTGCACCCACTCTGGGATTTCCATTCCCAGACACCTGTGATCATTTCCTTCCCAGACAGAGTTTCTCCAACCATGTGTTCAGCAACAGCAGACCAAGCAGGCTGAGGTCTCAGCCCCCAGCCTTGCTCTGAGGTGTTTAGGGAAGCATTTTTGCAGACTCATTTCTTGCCGACATCTGCAGCAAACCTGCAGAAGAGTCTCAGCAAACAGCAGCTTGGGCAGGAACTTCCCCACCCCTCCAAGTACCTGATCAAATCTGATCCTTCTTCATGATGCTGCAGTGGGGGGGGGGCTCAGGGTGAAGCCCCTAAGGTCCTGCTGGCTCAGGGACACCGAGCAATGCGAGCAGCTCTGGGAACACGTTGTTTTCAAAAATTGCAAGCAAATCTCTCCCTTCCTTCCCCAAACTGGCACATCCATCCATACCGGAGGGTGGTACCACCAATTGCAATCTGTATGTCCTGTACCCACCTCTGAGACAGCCACAGCCCCAGCCAACACCCCAGCCTGGGCACACGTGCTCTCGGGAGCTCCCAGGCCTGTGGGAACTGCCCCAAACAAACAATTCCATTGCTAATGCTGCACACGTTGTGTTTTACATAACATTTGTGAGCCTGGGAGGAGGAGGAGGAGGTCAGGAGCAGGCTGGAGGGTGGGGAGCAGCCAGCCAGCTCAGCAATGGTCTGTGAGCCATCCACAGCTTCCCAAGGGGATGGATCCCTGCGGCACAGCCAGGGAGGCAGTGGGGCTCCTGGGGGCAGCCACACAGCAGGAACTCGTGTTGCTTTAGAAATCACCAGATTGTTTTGAGGTTGGAAAAGACCTTTAGGATCATCAAGTCCAACTGTTAACCTTCTAATGCAATATAATTAACTTGTAAGTATATTGCAATTAAACTGTGTATAAACTGCGTTAAGTAGCTGGGGGGGAAATACCTGTCTGGAGGCAGGAGGGATGCATTTGTTTCTCAAGGTGGCATAAAATGATGACTTTCACTATATCAAAGCTCCCAAAAGAGTAGTAAAGGCTACCAAGTTCTACCTGTTGATTTTTGGTACGTAAAGGCTACCTGGAGATTTTTGTTAGGAATCACTTAGTGACACGATGCCCTGCGGACATCACCAGTGGACACCTGAACCACTGCAGTGATTTTGTTGGTGGCCAAACAGAAAAACTAATGCTCAACACTGTGCTGAGCTGTGTTGGGATGCAGGGGCTGGACATGCTCAGACTGCAGGACCTGCTCAGGGAGCAGAGCCTGAGCAAAGTCTGCCCAGAGCTCCTCATGGTGCCGGGCAGACCATCTCCAGGAGCTCACAGGAGATTTTTTTTTCTCATCTTTTGGGCAGGAGCTGCCAGGAGGCATCAAATTCCTGCCACCAAGTCCCTCTGCAGGGGTTGGCCAGCCCAGTAATGATCTTTCTAACCAGTATCCCTTGGACTTTGGCTTAAAAAAAAAAAAAAAAAAAAAAAAAAAAAAAAAAATCAGTGGTGCTGGCAGGATCTGCGAGCCTCAGTAAAAACCCAACAGCTCTGGTCTGTCTGCAGAAAACAACTCCTCTGTGCAGCACGAGTGCTGCCAGGACTGCTCTGCTCCCAGCCCTGCCTCCCAGGACACTCAGTGATTTCACTGCTGGGCTCCTCCAAGCTGCTGCCCTCCTGTCCCTCCCCGCCCCATCAGCTCCTTCCAAAGAGCAGAAAGTTAAATCCTCCCTTCTGTGTCGTTTCTTGTGCGGAATCCAGAGCAGTCAGCAAGAACTGCAGCACACACCTCCCCTAAGGCTGCTCACAAACAAGACAACAGCCCGTTTGGGATCTTAAGGGGGAGATAAACGAGGAAACTTTCTAAATTTGATTGCAAAAATATTCATGAAGATACCCAGTGGCTCAGGTGCATGCAGCTGCTTGCTGCAGAAGTGGCCAAGGAAAGACACAGGTGCTTGTCCAAGCCTGGCAAGGGTCTCAAGTGGGGTGTGTGGGGCATCCCAGGGAGAGGGATGGACATAACCATGGGTACCAGTGACCCCAGTGACCCTGGGACATCAGCTGTCCTCACCCACAGTGGTGATGGGCTATGAGAAAGCAATGGCTTGAGCTGTGCCCAGCTCCTGAGCTCCTCTCCAGCCTGGTGCTCAGTGGGCAGCAGGATGGGACAGCACGTTATGGGCTCTTCCCTATACCAGCTCATGAATCTGCAAGGATAGGGGGCTGGAAATCTGAACACCACCATGCAAAGATAGAAAAAACAGCTGAAATCAGCTTCGCAACCTGGAAGCAGAAGCGTTGCCACCATTAATGGATCTGAAAGCCCACCCAGAGCCAAAGCAGCCCAGTGGGCAACACGGGGACTCCAGCCCTTACTGCTGACTCCAGGGAAACCCAGCCTTGGGCTCAACACCTGCAGCACCAACCCAGAGCATGACACATGTATACTGGGCTCAGTCTACATTTTTTCAGATGCACAATAAAAACAAAAAAAAAAACCCCAAAACCCCAACAACCTAAAAAAACCAAACACCAACAAGAAGAAAAGGAAAAAACCAAACCACCCACCAGTCATCTGAAAGACCAGTTACGAGGTTGCTTGAAATGACCTGAAATTAAATTCCCACCGATTTTATTGGACTACTCAGCTATTGATTCTTGGCGTGCTCAGTCTGCTCCACAGAAACTCCCCTTGCCAGAAATCCCACCCTCATGCTGGGCCAGGAGCAAGCATGGGGAATGTCTCGGGTCACTTTGCTTTGCTCCCTCTTCCTGGGGCTACAGCTGCCAGCACACACCAATAAAGCACGCCAGGAACTGCAAACAGGCATTTCTTTGTTCCCTGCCTGTACTTCTGCCACCCTGCTGGGATGGCAGAGCCTGAAGCCTCAGTGCCCCCATGGGAACAGGAAAGAGCAGCACAGCTCCCATCCCCTTCCCAGGTGGTTGTCTCCATGGTGGTCATCACCCACCTGGATTCTCTGGGGAATTCAGGACCAGGATGGCAGGTAACTTCCAGGTAGCATCCCAGCCCTTGGGAACTTCCTCAGGAGTGGGATCCCCACAGGAGGGGAAGGCTGAGGAGACCAAGGTCAAACACAGCAGGAATATTCTGCTGGGGTCTCCATCACTCTTCATCCCATTCCCAAGGCAGTTTAGCTGGATGGCACAAATACTGTGGGTTTCATCCACAGGAACAAACCAACTCCCTGGATTACACCAGTGCTCCTCAGCAGCACACCCACCCCATTAACAAGCCAATGCCCCCTCCCCATGCTTGGAAGGACAGCTCCATTCCTCCCTACAGTACCTGCCCTTCCTAAACTCTCCAGCATCCCACAGGAGATGGGAAACTCTTGGACAGCACAGGGCAAAAATTCTGGAGAAGAAGAGAAGCTTCATTCAGAAGGCAACCCTCAGGCTGAGCAGCATGGAGTGTTCTGGCTGGGCTGGAGGCTTGGTGAGGCTGCAGCAGCCCCTGGCCCTGCTGGAACTGTGGCTGGGATCCTGGGAGCTCCTGATGAGTTGAGAAGTCCCATTGGTGGGGTCATTGCCCAGCCTGGGAATTAGTCAACCCTCCTCTTTTGCCTCCCCCCAAAGCAGTTCATCTGGAGGAACAGTGCTTTGGAGGAGTGGGGGAGAGCAGAGGTTCTAACAGTGACTGATGAGTCGCTGCTCCCTTCCTGCAGGAGCCTTAAAAAACCTCCCAGCTCCCCACCACGGCCCTTCTCGTGTTTCACTGGGACAGTCCGGAGAGGAGCGTGGTGCTCCTGTCCTGCCAAGGTCACGGTGACACCAAACCACTCAGCCCAGCAGGTCCCAGGGCTCTGTCCCTGTCCCCAGGCTGCCAAGCAGCAGATCCCAGCAGGAGAGCCAGGCAGGGAGCAGGGGCTGGGAGGCTGTTCCCATTTCCAGGGAAGCTCATTCAGAAAGCTAAAGCAAGCTTCCCAATCTCTGGTTTTTTAAAAGGTTTTTTTCCCTCCTTTTCCTCCCCCCCTGGTTTTTAAAATCCAATTACAGCCATCACTTTCAGCAGGGGTCAGTGTGGAATAAGAATCGCCAGAGTTAATGGATACAAGACCAAGAAAGATTAATGCCTAAATGGATTCAAAAGTTGTATGATGCTGATTTCATTAACATTTTAATTGTAACATATCTTTTCAATCTTCCATTACACCAGCAGTTTTATATGCTTCTATAAAAACAAAACAAAACAAAACAAAAAACCAAAAAAAAACCCAAAAAAACCCCCCAAAACTGCTGACAACAAAAGTATCAACGTACCAAAAATCAACAGAGAGAACTCAGTGCTGTAATGGGAACTGAATGAATTGCAGAAAACAGTGTTAATGATGCATTAAGAGTAGGAACTGTACTCAGACAAGAGTCAAAAATTCAGCACTGCAGTTACAGAGTGTCTGTGCCTTACCAAGGCGTTCAGCCCCAGCCCAGGGATGATTTTACGACAGCAGTGACCCAGGCAGCATCACCGAGAGCATGAATAGATTAATCCCACAAAACTGTGCTTTAAATCTGACAATTAATATAATTTAATCCCAGCAATCCACAGGAACAGCAGGCTCGGGGGCTGCTGCTGCCCATCACTCCCTTCATGGACCGGCACCGACCTTGCTGCCGGTACCGCCACCAGCACTGCACTCACAGACCTGGAAAATACAATCAGAACCACCCCACAAAACTCGTTTTACTTAATGAGAAGACAATTAAACCCAAGCAGTAAGATTTCATTAATCATGGGTGTGATGTTATCTTGTACAAATGGGGGGAGGCACAAAAGGAGAAAAGAATTGCAGAGCAGGCAGATGAAGTTGCAAACAATTCTTCTTTGTACAAATGAAGGACAGGATAGGGATGCTCCCACCCGCCTGCCAGGCTGGGCTGCAGACACAGGAGCAGTGCAAAAACTGCAATGTTTTCCTTCACTGTCCATCAGGATTTGTTAGAAGGGAGGAGATCTGGGCAGAGTGATGATGTAAAGCCTCCACACAGCTGCTAGCTAATCATGAACGCCAAAATTTGCAACAAGAGGGAGATGCCAACTCAACCTACAACAAAGAACAACCAAAAAGCACATTATCCTACCCAGGGTTAGGCCTGTGAAGGTCACTACACTCACAGTGGTCCCGAGGTTCCAGTGAAGGGGCACCTAAGAAGTGGCAACACCACTGCTTGTGGAACTTCATCCAGCAGGATCTCCACCACCTGCTTTGCACCCAAGAGAAGAACCTTTCCCCACGAGGAGTCCCTGGTGCACCTTGGCACTGTGGCATGTCCCATCCCATCAGAGCTCTCCCACCCATCAGCCAGGCCCACTGGCCTCTTCCCTTGGCCATCAAGCCATTTTAACCACCTTCACATGTATAAACCTGTACTCCCCACATCTTTTGGGCACCTGGCCATCACCTTCCTCATGGCACACCTTTAAATGCCAGCTCTTTATTTACACACCTGCACGTTACACCTCTTTGCAGCACAACCCCTTCAAAGCTTAGCATCCCGGAAAGCCCTGAGCACCAAGACATAATCACTCCTGTGCTGAGCCATCACCAAAAAAGTGTCTCCTACGACACCTCTCCAAGGAGTTCTGTTCCTCCCAAGCCTAACCCTTGTTTTCCGAATGCTTCACATAAGCGGAGCGTAAATGTTTGTCCTGTGACAGAGAGAACTGGCACGGAAAACACATCCCCCCCACACAATGTGTATATATAACCAGGGCTGCCATATGCTTCCCCAGTGGATACCACGATGGGAACGCGCGCGTGGAGCCGAGCCAGCGCTGGCACCCGAGCACCAGACCCTTTCTACACAACCACTGCCGTGTGCCCGAGCCCACCAGCCTGAGGGAGCATAGGCTTGGTCATATTTAACTTGCAATTCCCCACACACACACACTATTCTTCACCACGTTGCTGCAACAGGGACTCCAGGCACCCAGGGATGGAAAACATCTGGCTCCTCTCCCCAAATCGATAGGTCCAGAAGAGCCCTGATTGCTACAAACGAGACACTCCAAAGAAAAGAGGATTTTTCTTCTCCCTGTTTTTTGCCAAGTGATTAATAGGTCCTGCTATTGGCTTTATTGCTGGGGGGACGACACGGGGAGGTGAAGTATTTAATCTCATCCCAGTGACTATATATGGTCACTCCAATGGAGTCACCTCCCTCCCCTCACGCTCCGCTGCCCTTCGCTCCTGGCACCCGGCGCCGAAGCAAACCGGCAGCGTTCGGGCACGGCGCCGGCGAGCCAGAAGTCAGCAGACTCCCCACGTTACTCTTCTTCTTTCCCAATTTATCTAATTTTTTTTTTTTTTTTTTTTTGGCTATTAAAAATCCTTACCTCAGAGAAGAAGAAGAAAAAAAAAAAAAAGGGAGAATACACAAACACTCAGGAAGAAAAATTAAAAAAGCCACAAAACACTTCACGAGTCCTTATCAGAGAATTGTTGCAGAAAGGGGAAAAAAAAACAAACTGTCAAGTTGCTTATGTTTAAAATGTACATTTTGTAATCACTTAGAAGTTTATAAAAAGAAATAAAACCAATCTTTCTCTGGAAAGTATATCAATTTGTTCAGCCCACACACCCCGGGTTGTCATTGGAGGGTAGTTTGTGGCTGCCGAAGCAGCAGCAGTGATTTCTACCCCCCCATCCACCCACCTACGGGAAAAAAAATGCACTGAAATATTTCTCTTCATAGGAAATGGGATACAAAAAATGTACGTGACAGGCTAATATTTTCTTTTTAGCAGCCTGATGTGAGGACCTTGAAAAAGGCTGCAGCCAAGGGGCAACCCACAGCCCTAGGGACGTTGGCAGCACCCTCCAGCCAAGCGCTCTTTATCTTCATTCTATCTCACCAAGTCCTAAGCTTTTGGGGGGGGTCTCACAGCACCAAACAGATCATTGCTCTCCCCACCACCAGCCCAAACACCTCTTCTGGGGAGG
This sequence comes from Phaethornis superciliosus, assembly GCA_023637945.1. Lineage (NCBI taxonomy): Eukaryota > Metazoa > Chordata > Aves > Apodiformes > Trochilidae > Phaethornis > Phaethornis superciliosus. The sequence continues at coordinate 8,305,690 of JAJQWJ010000022.1, forward strand.
ACAAAGAGCTGCTGCCAGGCTGCAAAGACCATCAGTCCCCATCCCTCCTGCCCTGTCCATCCATCCACAGGGCAGCTTCCACCCCAGCTGGGGATGAGGAGGAGCGCGGTACCTTCAGTGGGCTGAATCCCTCCCTGGGGAAAAGGAGGAGGAAGCTCTGCAGGCTCCTTCCATCATCCAGGGCTCAACGTGGCAGGCTCTGTCCCAGCAGTCCAATTTTTATTACCTCCGTCCCCATTTAGGAGCAACCACATGACAAAACCCAGCACAATCCTGCGCAGCGGAGCTCACCCAGGGATTGCATCTCCCTCCCTGGGATCGCAGCATTTGAGCAAGTTTCCCCTTAACAGCAGCATTTATGGATACAAAGACTGTAAGATTTAGTATCTTCTTTTAAAATTCCTGTTTTGCCTCCAAACATTTGCTTAAAAACAAGTTGAACTTCAAGAAAAAAAAAAAAAAAGAGAAAAAAAAAAAGAAAATAAATCGCTAATGAATCACAGTTCCTAGCAAATGAGCAATTGCAGTTGACACAATGAATTATGCCTGAAGCAAGCTGGGAAACATATTTTGCAAATGATCTCATCCACAGGCAAACCTGGCATGACACTTGATTTGCTAAAAAAGACACAAAGCCTGTCACAATTCCTGTCACTTCACAAATAAAGTCAGGTAGAGAAAACCAACAGCCTCACCCTCTTTAAGCATGCTTCACCTCCTTCTCAATTGCTCTGCAGGCTTGGTTTAAAAAAAAACAAAAACCCCAAACCAAACACAACACCCCATGCAACACCCCTTTTAAGTGCACCCATCCCAGTGGCTCTCAGGTCCATGTCCCCTTCCTGGGTGAAGCCTGGAGCTGCTCTTCCCACAGCAAACACGGACTCAGGCTCTACTGATTGCAGTCCTGGCCCTTAAGTATGGCAGGGAACTGACAGTTCTGGTTAACTTCTTCTTCATTGCGTTCAAATAAACTCAAAGAAATGTAGGAAAATTAATTTTTCTTTAAAAAGCAAGCTAGAAAAGTACAGCCCCCCCTGCTCCTCAGCATCACGGTGCTCTCCAGGACGGGTTCCTCTCAGCCCAGCACAGCTCACCTGATTTTCCTATCTAAAAAGTCACCAAAGCCCAGAAAATCTGGGAAAATTCCAGCCCGTGACAGAAGCCTCCTTCTAACCCCATTTTGTCAGGCCTGGGTATTTTTAAACACAGCAAGAGCAGAGTCCCGTCACCCTTTGCAGGTTCTTTTGCTGCTCATCCCCAACCCACAGCATCCTCCACCACCCACTCTGGACCCAGTTAAGCACCAGTATGCCACTACAGCCAGCACCCAGATCCAATACATCCCAGCAGAGCTGTGCAGCCCAAAGGCCTGGCAGGGAAACGAGACTTTATCAGAAAACAGGCTAAAATAAATATTTCCATTCAAGGCAAGATGGTTTGTGGCCCTGGTTGCGTACGCACACACCAAGCCACAGGTTTCTGGGAAGCAAACCCAGATCTCAGTGAGTCAAATGGGATCTTGCAGGAGATTTTTTGGAGCTTCTACCCCAAATGCTAACTGGCAATGCCACAAAAAGAAGCTGTGGCTGCCCAATCTCTGGCAGTGTTGAAGACCAGACTGGAAGGGAGTTGGAGATGCCCTTGCTCACGGCAGGGGGTTAGAACTGGATAATCTTTAAGTTCTCTTCCCAAAAAACCCAGTCTGGGGTTCTATGAAAGCTGCCTCACACATCCAGGCACCTCAGCTTGGGATTTGAACCAAACTTAGCCCAGAAAGGTCTTACCTGGACTTTACAGGCTCCTGCAGGCTCATGGAGGGGAGATTTATCCTTTCTGGACTTCCTAGCATGGATGTTCTGCCCCTTCCTGGACCAGACCCCATCACCACCAGGTGATGTCCACAGAGATGCTGACCTGCTGCCAGCAACCATTGAGAGGAACCAAAATCTGGCCCCCTGCCCCAAGTCCAAGGAGTCTCCATCAGGAAAGCACTGAGTTACAGCTGGGGTAGGGAAAAGCTTTCACAAGAAGGCACTACAAACATCACTTCTGAAATAACAGGACAAGAGCATCAACACATGCATTTATCCAAAACTGTCCATCTAGGAGGACTCTGGGAAAGCCCTGAGGAGACCTGGACAACCCAAACCTGACAGTGCAGTCCCAATGGTGTGATGGTGACCAAGGCTCAGGCAGGAGAGGAGGAAGAGAATTCCCACAGGATCTGGGTCTTGGCTCATGGACAAAGTGCTGCCTGGCTTGAAGGGCCCTCAAGAGTCCCTGCCAACACCATGGGCACCTCCTGCCCATGCACTTACCAACATCTGACCGCCACACAAATACTTATGTTATTCAGCAAGCCTTAGAAGTTTGCTTTGAGAAGTTTTAAGTTGTAAAAATCCATCACTACCCATCAATATTCAAATGCTACCACTTTTCTCCCATGAAGCCTTAATTATAAGGCCTCTACAGGAGGAAAAACCCCAACCTCCCTGTAGTTATAGCTAGGGAAGGACATTTATTCTCAGGAGGAGGAGGAGAAGATCCTTAATTCTTTCATATTGCTTCTGACTTGAGATCAAACTATTATTACCTCCATTACCCACACCTTGAGGTCACAGACTGATTGGCCCGGGCTGGGCAAACATCAGTTCAGCTCGTAAGCTTAATTCTTTGCAGTTGAAGGGGTTTATTTAATAGCAGGCTGCGAATCAGGGAGGGAATTTGGGCTTAGTTGTGCTTTGGAGCGGGATGGGTTCTCTCTGCCCCCTGGCACCCAGTGAGCACCGTGGGGTTGGCCCGGTGGCTGCCAGGGCCACCCTGGCCCTGCTGTGGCTATCACCCCGTGCCACCGAGTAGGCAGCAATCATTCTGCTTTGTTTACCCATTTCAGCTTCTCCTACTGTTTAATATTTCAGCTGGAGAAGAAGGTGAACGGGCCCTCCAGCCCCTCAATTACAGGGGGAAGAGAGGCAAACATTTGGCAGGCAGGAAACACATCAAGCTGCCCACAACCTTGCAAATGCCTCCTGAAAGGAGAGAGAGGGCAAAACCCAAACCAAACCCAAAAGTGAATATTCCAATTAACGGCCCAGCGGGTTAATGGAGCTTTGGCTGGAAGTGCTCCTGCACTTTGCCGTCGGGGGGTCCGGGGGAGCCCTGAGCAGCGCTGCCCGCCCTGGATCCCTGGGCTTTTATTTTCCTCCGGCAGCGAAGATGTTTGGAGAAGTCCTTGAGCACAGCAAACGCACTTTAAGTACAGCAAGCAGGCTGCAGACTGCAGCAGGCAGGGGAACGCGCCGGCGCTGGCCGAGGCTCTTCCCCAGCACCGACCCCTGGGTTTTTTTCTCCCTTTTTGACCCCAAGAAGCAGCCGAACCCCCAGCAGATGGGTGCCGGGGGCTGGGATGGGGGCAGAGCCGCCGGTCCCACCGCAAGCCCCCAGACACACGAGGAGAGCACCGGGCACCACAACCACCTCAGGGTTGGCTCCTCAACTCCCAATTGAGGCGTTCGGCCCGGGTTTGGGTTTTTAATCTCTCTCCTTTCACAGCGATTTTCCTCCCCAGGGGAGAAAAGGTCCGAGCCCTGCCTCTGCGTAAAGCAGAACATCCCCAGCAGCCTCCCCAGCAAGGTACTGCTCAGAATAACCCCATTTTCTACATTCGTGCAGGACTTGAAAACACAACAGGAACTCATTTAACCCCAAAACCCGCTTCCCACGGCCGGGAAGGAAGGAGGAGGAGGAGGAGGAGGGAGGCGAGGGGGATGAAGCAGACCCCCGGGGCACCCCTTCCACCTTTCTTTTGCCCCCCAAATCACCCCCCGCTTCGCCGGAGCCAAACCCTCCCGCAGTGGGATAAGGAAGGATTAAGATTAAAAGCACGATGAGCGTCCCCCCGCGCCCCGGAAAAAAAAAAAAAAAAATGATATACATATAAATAAATAAAAAGAGGAGGCGCGGGTGGTGGTGTTGAGGCGTGTTTGCGGCTTGCCCAGCTTTCCCCGAGTTTTAATACCGCGGGGAGGGGGGTGAATACTTATTAAAATCTAAGCGGGGGTCAGGGGGTGCTCTGCCTTCTCCCTCCCCCCCCCCCCCACTCCTCCCTCTACCCTCGCCCCGCCGGGGGTCCCCGGGCTCACCTGCGGTGCCGGCCCATGGAGGCTGCCGGGCCTAGGGCGGCGGAGCGCGGTCCCGGCGGCAGGAAGTGATTCCAGCCGCTCCTCACATGGACTTTCCCTGACCTCGCCCAGCAGCGCCGGCAGCCGCAGACTGAGGGCCCCGACGGGACCGGCACCGGCTGCGGGGCGGGGAGGGGGCGGGGAGGGGAGGTGCGGCCGCTGCGCACCCGCGGGACGGCCCCCAACCCACGGAGGGAATGGGGGGGAGAGGGGATCACCCCCCAACACCGTCCCCAAACCCCCTCCGGGATGTCCCCACCGAGGGAGGGGGGAGAGAGGGACAGAGAGGGAGGGAAGGACCCGGCCCGGGCACCCTCTGCCCCGGAACCCGCGGGAGGAATTTATTATTTTATTTTATTTTATTTTATTTTATTTTATTTTATTTTATGTTACATTATGTTATTTTATTTTTAATTTTTTTATTTTATTTTTTATGTTTTTTAATTTTTATTTTTTATTTTATTTATTTTATTGTTTTATTTTAATTTTAAATTTTATTTTTTACCTTTTAGTTATTTTCACTTTTAATTTCTTTTTCATTTATTTTTATTTTATGATTTAATTTTCTCTTATTCTACCAATTTTTAAATTTTTACTTCTTCTACCACCTCATGTTTTACTCCATTTAGTTATTTAACATCTTTTCACTTCCTTTTAATGTTTTCTTCCTGTTTAACTTTTCAAAATTTTTATTTAACTTTACTAATTTCCTTTACTTTTCTACTTATTTTCTTTATTACTTTATTTCATTATTCTAATTTTTTCCTTTTCAAAGCTTTGCAAGCCCAGGCTAGAGCTGACCTCCAGCTCCACTCTTCTCTTCCCTACCCTTCTCCTGCAGTAAAAAGCCTTTTAAGCATTGCAGACAAAAGCAGAATTATCTGAGGTGGGACTGCTTGAGGCATGTGGGCAAATTCTCATTCCAAATTTCACCCTAGAAAAAAATTTTAAAAATCGTTTTGCTTTATGCTTTTCTAAGCTCAAAATATTAAAATCAGCAAAGCCATTTGCATGGTTAACATGTGCAGTGTTAGCCCTGCATCCTCTAAATAAATTTCAAAGGAATAATAAAACCCTCTTTAGAGCAGGAGCCTCTCTAGCAGTTTTGCACCCAAGATTGAGTCAGAACTTCTTGGACTCTGGAAGTTTCTCTTGTCTCCCTCTCGACAATTTATCATCTCGAGGCTGCCTTAAAAATCTGCAGCAAAATATCCCCATATTTTACAAATCAACACTGGATGCCTAGAGCTGCTCAAGGCTGAGGAATTTCATTAGCACTTGACACTCTAAAAAAACAGTGTCGGGTCAGGACAAACACATTTTCTTTGCTGCACAAGATAAAATTGTTGCTGTTTTTTGGTTTGGTGGTGGGGTTTTTTTTATTGTTTTGGTTTGCTTTTTTAAAAAAATAGAAATGATGCATGAGGAATAAGTCCCAAAAACTGCATTCTGAGACAGAGCCACCCCACTGCCCTCCCACGGCAGCGTTCCCTGCTCCCCTCCCTTGCTTGTCATCAAAGCATCTCAGCACAATCCTACCAGAACTTCCACACTCTGGTGGCCACCTTCTTGCCACTTCAGTCAAGGACATCAGGCTGGTGGTGGCCCATTTGGCCACTCTTTGGACGGAGTGGTGCAGCTGAGTTTCATTCCAGCAGGAAGAGGTGAAATATCCCCTTGTGAGGGCTGCCCTCTCACAGGAGATGCTCTGACTGTGTCCACCACGACCAACTCCTGGTGGCACCTGCTGGGGGCACAGCCAGCATTGTCCCCTTGTCCCCACGGCTCACATCAGGCAGGGGTCACGGGGACACAAACGAATAATTTTTTTTTTTCCTCAAAGTGCTGCAGCAGAGCTGAGGCTGGGCACAGGGCTGGGGGGCTGTGCAGTGGATTTTGGAAGCCCCCTGCATTTTTTCCAAGCTCGGTAGGAAATCCAGCCACATCCACGGGGAGCTGAGGGATGCTGTGTACCTGGAGAATTCCCATCCTTGCCTAAATGCCTCAGCAGGACAGAAAATCTGAGCTCCACCACTTGCCCAGGGCCTCCCCCAGCTTTAAGAGCTCCTCCTAATACTTCACTCAGGAGAGCATCTTCCCTCCCCTCAGCCACGGACATCTGAAAAATGTTCTATGATGGAGAAAGAAACATTTCCTAAGTACCATTTGATGCCTCGGAATGGCTCCAGGGCTAGAAAAAAAAAACATGTTTATTTACTACTATGCTGATTTTAATGCAAAAGATTGGTTCAGCAACTAGAGGAAACAAAATAGGCAACATTTTCCATAATGTCTGGAAAGTGTTCTTGGGTTGACGAAAATATTTTCTTTCTTTCTCTCTCTTCTCTGGGCTTTTTTTTTTCTTTAATCTAGCATTTCAAATTGAAGAATGGCTCTAGGGCTGAAGAAATCGCTTGATAAAATACCCAACATTTACGTTCTTGCAGGAGAAAAGCTAACTTTTTTTTTTTTTTCCCTCCCATCTGAACAGTAGTTTAGTGAAGCAGAAGAAATAATCCTACAGTATCTCACGTCCCTTTAACCCTTCCTGGCCGCAGCTCTTCAGTTAAACATGGACTGTTCACTACAAAGCTTTAGAGATTTTTGTTTCTTCTCTGAATTCTGGGCTCTGAGGACACTGAGGATGGTTAAAACACACTTTGCATCTTGCTTGCCATTTCGGAACACCCGGGTGAGCTGGGGACCAGACCCAGAGTGGTCAGGGAGCCCACAGCAAAGCATCCCTGCACCATCTGATGAACCCAAAATTTATCTTGTGCAGAAATGTGACTTTCCAGCAAACCCAGCAATGAACAAGATCTGCAAGATCTTCCTGATCTTCCCACCTCCAGACACAGTGCTCTGGGGATAACCACCAAGGTGGCCACGCTGTGCCAAGGGTGCTTGGCAGCCTTGGGACCCACCATGGATGTCCAGGAGAGTGGCTCCAGGCTGGAAGAGAAATGCAAAAATTAGGAAGCCTGTTTGAGAGTCTCCTTGTCCTGTAGCAGTTCTTCAGAGGGATTTGCAAAGCAGATCAGTTGTCATATTAGGATGAATTTTTGTAACTGTGACAGAAGTTTTCTTTGCAGGTAGAGACAGTATTATCTTCCCAGTCCAACCAATACTTCCACTGGGCTGTGACCTGGGAGGGAGAGGCAATTCTCTGCTCCCAAGAACCTTCCCTGTGATGGGACGTTCTGCCTGCACCTCAGTGTAACTTGTATGTATAGTGGAGGACACAGCAGCTGTGGGACCAACACACCCTCATGAAGAGCAAAACAAAATGTAACAAACCCTCTCAGTTTTGACATACATTATTTATTTACAGCACAGGGATTTGTCTTTTCCTCTCCCATACCAGCCAATCAAACTTTGTCAGGTGAAGAGTTCTGTTTGTTGAACTCCAGCTTGAAAAAGGAGAGACAACCTGCAAAATCCTGGTACAAAACTAACACACTGCAAGCCATGAGAAAGCTGGTTCCTCTGGGGATTTGTTGGCAGGTCCTACACCTGCCTTTCCCTTTGGAAAATGGAGATAAGGAGGTTAAATGACAACCTGTGACCATCCTGGGAACTCATCTGCTGGCTCTGCCTCATTAGTCCCTTGTTTTGCAGCTCTTTGACTGCTTCATGGTGTCTTCACTTCACTTCTCACTCCAGAATTACACTCTGCTCCCATTTGGGAGCCTTGCTGGCATGTGTTTCACTGGGAAATCTTTAACCCTGCTGCAGTAAATCTCTCCTGGGTCACAGGGGGTCTCATTCCAGCCCAGCAATGTTTTCATGTCAGTCCTGCAGAGATCTCCTGGGAGGCCCAGGGCTCAGAACTGGCATTTTGATGGTGTCGGAGCTCTCTGAACCAGACAAGGACCCCAGGAGATAACTGGCAGTCCACTTGTAACAGCAGTAATTGCCACTGCCCGGAGCCATTGGCTGTGATGGTACTCACCACACCTTGCTGCTCCCCACCATGCCTGAGGAGGAACAGGACACTTAACACCACATTTTGGGACAAGCTCCCAAAATCTTCACTCAACCAAAGCCGTGAGATGCAGGGTGACAATCTCTTACCCAAGAAGAGCCTTTTGTTTGTTGTCTTTGGGAGTTGTTCAGCTCAGTTATCTTTTCTCTGCTGAACATTCTTCTTTTCAGCCTTGCCCGGGGTGGGACAGCCCCAGATGTCCCCACTCTCTGCCTGTTCCAGCTCACGTAACCCTGACCAGAAAACGGGGAGCACAGCCAGTGGGCTCTGCCACCTCGCTCCTCAGGGCAGGACATCAGCACCCCCAGGGAGATGATGAAGTCACTCATGGGATAAGACACAGCCCATGTGATGGGATGGGATGTGAGAGTTGTTATTCCTAATAAATAAAGTCAATAATGTTCTGAGTTCTTTACACGAAGCCTCTAAGCATGGCCCCACGTGGCTGCCGGGGGTGGGTATCTCGACTGCAGGCAGGCTTAATTGGTTTACATTGAAATGATTGGGAATCAGTTAAAACAAACAGAAAGCAGAGTGTCTCCGAGGTGGCTGCATTGCCCTAACCAAACTGGCACAAGGTCGTGTGTGCAAAGGCTTTACTTGTTTGTAAACAGAGAAATCCTTCAGCTCCTGCCATGAGGATTGCTCCCGAAGCGCAAGGCCCCGGTTCGCTTCCAGCTGGGTCCCATGAGGTGAGAGTAGGACAACCACCAAAATAATGTCTTGTTGGTCTGTTTTAATAGTTATTTCTTACATAATGGATGTGGTGGCTGTGCAAGGGGGAGAGAAAAGCCATTCCCAGGAAATGTTTTCACCCTGGCTGTTAATTCCCATGCAGGGACTGAGTGTCCTGGCTCGGCTGCTCTCGCTGGGCTCTGATGCTGGAAGGCTCCTGACCTCCCCAGACAGGGACTGCAGACTGTTTTCCCAAGAGCAGTATTAAACTAAAAATTTCAGAAAACACTCCGCTTTCATCTTAAAGACTCAACATGTTGGTGGCTAGAACCTCTTCTGGTAAATTATCTTGATATTTAATTGCCTTTGCTGCTCAGGAATTGCATTGAACCCGAACTGGCTCAATTTGCAGGACTTTACAAGCCTTCCTCTGGATGATGATTCCTGCTCCCAGGTGCATCATCTCGCTCTTGGCAGCATGAGCATCCCTCTCATTAGCACAGGATCTGCTGTACCAAGCAGCTTGGGTGGCTGTGAGGACTCTGGTCAGGACTTGACACCTTGTGGTGTCTCTCAAACCAGAACTCACTGAAAAGTGATCTCAAGCTCATCACAGTATAGCTGATTTTTTTTTTTTTTACAACTATAATTTTTTCAAAGCCCTTCCTGGCTAATAATTGTAATTATTTTAAAGTTGACCACTCACTTGACTGCTGAGCAAACAAATGGCCTTCACCTCTCCTTACAGGTTGCCTTCCACCCTTCACCATTTTGGGATTTAGATGCAAAGAAATGCAAGAAAGATGCCCTAAATCAAGAAGCTTGGGTCACCCTTGGAGGGGCAAGCAACTCTTGAAGGGACAAGGAACTCTGGCTAGTTGGAAAGGGGACTGAGTAGCCACATGTCTGCTCTGCAGGAGACTGTGACACCCTCAACCAGAGTAGACAACTGCCCACCAGGAAGTCAGGCATTTCATTTTTTTAAGCTCAGCATGTAAATGTCAGACTGCTACAATTGGGCTGTGCCTCCCCTCCCTTTCTCTAGCAGAACATTTTGGGTTGAAGTGTCTGTGCTGTGACTGATGCTGTGGCTGCTGTCAGAGCTGTGACTGATGAGCTGGTGCTGCAGTGCAGGAGGTGGCAATGGGTCACCTTGGCTCCCTGGGAGCTTGGGATTTGCCCCTGGGCTCCTCTGACAGCTGCTGCCCGAGCCATAGCACCTAACACAGCATTCAACATACCCCAGAAAAGATCTGGAGAGAATTGTGTCCAGATTTTCCTTCCATCACCCCACAAGAATGGCTGCAGCAGCTCTGGGTCCCAGCAGAAAACACATCTGAATTCACCTTCCTAACCTGGAGGAGACTCTTACAGCTCTGGGTACTGCCAGGGCCAAACTCCTGCAAGGGCATTGATGGAACAGACACAGCAGCTCCTGAAGCTCCATGGATGTAGCCAGGATCTCATGCTGCTCCTAGCAGAACAAAACTGATGCTGACTGTTGGTGCCAAGCAAGGTTTTGTTCATTTTTTTTTTTTTAAACTTAGGCTATTTTCATAACTCTTTTGGCAGACAGGAAGGGAAAAAGTAAAAGAAAAAAAAAAATATTATGCTTGATGCCTCCCTCTGCTACAAATGAAAAATGTAAATTTCCTTGAGTGAAAATCTTGCCTATTAAAGTTATCTCTGAAAATATGTATAATTACAATCAAACCAACTTCTCCCCAAAACAAATGTTCCATGGAATTTGTGCTGCAGAGCTGATGGAGGATTTTAACATGGCACCTCTGTCAAAAAGCAGCTCCTGCAGATGGCCTCTCCTGCAAGGTTGGTGCATTGCACACAAACCATTTCCAAAGTGACTCTTGGTGCTGAGGCCAAATCAAAACTCTTAATATTTCCCACACACCCAGGGTCTGATTTTATCACAGGAGCCACAAAGCCCCTGCACTGGCCCAGCTCCTTTGCTATTGTTGAGAAAGTCTCAATTAGACAAAATTTAGAGTAATAATGATCCCTCCCAAAGCTCATTGTTCCTCTTTATTCCGCATTTGCCCTGGTAACTCCATTGTTTAAAATGGAGAGGACAACCCAAGACAAGCCATCACTTCAGGACCCTCAGGACAATGCTCTCAGTGATGAGAGTTTCACCAGCCAAAGATCTATTGGAAAGATGACTTCAGCCTATTAATTTTCCAGGTTTCCCACAAGAGGTTTGAGAGCTTTTGTTTCCCATTGTTATAAGACAAATTTCTAACCCACTCTTCATCAGGAGCTCTGCAGCCATGTGACATCCCACCCAGCCCCCAGACTCATCCATCTTTATGGAAAGGTTGGTACCTGCTCCAAAGTGGCCAGGCTGGGCTGAGCTTGCTGATGTCAGGCAGAAGGAGGAACTGGAGCACCAGTTAAGGCATCCAAAAGCATGGGGAAAAAAACCTACTGTGATTTACCCACACGGAGTTCAATAAACATTAGATCTGATGGCATTCATCGTTTTTTCATAGCATGCTCAATTACTGCTTCAGTTATTGCTCAAATGACATCATTCCTGGCACAGGAATTGATTGATTTTTTAATGAATATTCATATGGCATTTCAGCCAGGAGTAGGCATTAATATTCTAAGAAAGAAGAATGAAACGTACATCCTAATTTAATGAATGATTGTAAATATGTATCTGATGGATAACGCGCCGATGAGCATTACAAAAGGCACCCATAGGCACCTCGGGTGCTTTTCTTAGGAACAAAGGGACAACCAGGCTGCTGGCAGGGCACACAGAGCCGGGCAAGAGGTGGGACTGGCTGTCACCTGCCCAGCCTGTCATCCCCCTGGCTCAGGACGGGATTCTGCACCCAGCCCACACTTTAATGCCCCAAGATAAATCACTTGATGATTGCTATCAAACAGCCAGGGCTTGCTGACCCTGGTGACAGAGGGGCTGCCATGTGGTGAGCATTGGGAAATGCTGCTGAGAGTTGTGAAGCTCTCTGTGGACAGGCAGGAGATGAAAAAGGGAGGCAGGAGAGGGGACCCATCCCCTGCATATGGGCACCCATCCCGTCCCCCCCCTCCCAGTCCCACTCTGGGATCCCAGGGACTCCTTTGAGCCAGTCCTGTTGAGACAGGCAGGTAAAGTGCTGGCTCTGCCCTCCATGGAGCTCTGTCATGTTCAATACCCTTCACCAGGTTAGAAATTCAAGGCTCATGGTCCCTGAATGTACATATATTTGTCAGACACTCTTAAGATGTCTCCCTGTTCTGAGCACTGATCCTTTGTGAAGGCAACAGTTGTAGTGTCTAAATGGGCTCAGTTCTCCCTCCTCCTGCCAGTGCCAGTTCTGGAAAAGGCTAAACCAGGGGGTTAGTGCTGCCACGAACCTCACAAACAGGCGTTTAATTGAAATGTGTGTTCAGCATACACCTGAAGCATCTCCTGGAAGCTGGGCTTAAATCAGGGCATCGCCATTAAAGTCACCGAGGTGACAGGCATGAAAGGCTATTTATACCCAGCAGCTTTCTATTGTGCAAGGGAGAGAACAGGCCTTCTGCTGACAGAGCAGAAACGTGCCTCATCCCCACATCAAATGCAAAAAGTAATTCCCGAAATTCCCTGCAACCTCCGCAGCACCGAAACCTCCCCGCGTGCCGAGACTGAGGAGCAGGGACCCCAAGGGGTGCTGAACTTGTTTTTCATTCCCTCTCCAATCAAATCAACCACTTGCTATTCCTCTTAACAGCTGGCAGCTGGCAGGGAAAAAAAAAAAAAAAAGAATAAATAAAAAAAAAAGATACCTCTGCAGGCTCCTGCAATTCCAAGCTGAGATCCTAGGGCAGGAAAAGGGCTCTGTTCTCCCCAGCACCCTGGAAGAGCAGCCCTGCAGCCAGGGCTCCTGTTCGTGTATCAAGATGCGTGGGACAGGGTTTGCTGATAAAAATATATACAAAGTTATGCTTGGTATGGAACAGGCAGTCAGTGTCTGCTGAAGACTTCCCAACATCCTGCTTTTGGCTCGCCTCCAAAAGACCAAAACAAAATAAAATTCAGTTGGCATCTCTGCAGATTGAAGCAAGTTTTCTTTTTTCTTTTTTTTTTTTTTTTTTTTTCCAGCAATTGCTGAACAAACGTTTTGACTCCTTGCCATTGCCCCCACCCCTACTTTCTTCCCCCTTTCATGTGCTGGAAGGAGGTAAAAGATGTTCAAGGTCATGGGCAGGCTGTGAACAAACCTGGCCCCTGCCCATCCCCGTGGCTTCACTGAACTGTGTCAACCAACAGAGAGCAGGAGCTGAGGACAAGGGGTGCAGTCGCCCAGGGGGACCCACAGCTGTGGGGTGGCTTCTCCAAAAGGGCTCATTTGTGGCTTTTTATTCACTTATTCACTTCTTATTCTGCTGGGGGGCTCTTGGCCCCCCCTTGGGAGGTGCAGCTTGCACACACAGACTGAATTCAACCCCTTGTGCTGGCTGTTCACATAGGAACAGGAAAATCATCTTCATGCTGCTCCCATCCATGTGCTGCTCTCCAAGGCAGCAGGGGATTTTGTTGCAAGCCAGGCAGGAGCACAGTCAGCCTGGAAAAATGTGGGACTTCAGGATTTGGCCTCATGTTTCCTGTGCTCCACATTGCCACAAAGCAACGTACACCTGTATGTGCAACCTGACCTCCCAAGCATCTCTTTCAAATGTTTTATTTATTTCCCCAAGAACTGGTGGTTTTGTCGGAGAAGAACACAAGGTGAGATCCTGACTTCACTGAAAGTGCTGAGAGTTTGCTGTTGACTCTGGCAGAACCAGACATTCACCCACAGCTATAACCAGGTTTCAGGGCTTGGTTCTTGCTTCAGTTCTTTGCTGGTGCTTGATGCTTTAAAGGAAGAGACCAAAAAGCCCTTTCATGCCTGCCCAACATTCCCAAAGAATGGAAAAAGCAGCATCAGTTCCCTCCTGCCCTCTCTGGGAAGCAGTTAGAGTCCTTGAAGCATGAAATTTGCTTGCCCTTACTGTAGCACGTGGCTATCATGTTATTACTGATCACAAAAATTACCCTGTGTTTTCTCAGAACCGGCGTTCTGAGAGGGTTCACACCGTGTGGATACAGGCAGAATTTCCAACAAACAATCTCTGTGGTAACCACCCCCCTCCCCCTGCTATTTGCCAAAAGAAGCATGCACCCCTGGCTTTGGACAGCCCAATGTCAGAAATCCCCCCCAATTCTGGGATGCTTACCTGCCCAGCCCCCCTCGGAGCTCTCTTTGTAGAGCATCTTCATCAGGACACAAAATGCTTTCAGTGAAATGCTGCCTTCTCCTGTTTATCTGTCACAACTGATCTTCTGGTGAACAGTAAATCGGTTTGTTGGCAGATCAGCACTACCAGCTTGTTTCATCAGGAAAGGCAGGAGGAGGCCAGGGGAACTGCACCCAAATCCTCACTGGCTCACACAGGACCCTCGCTCCTTGAAGCTCAGCAAGTGGCACCGATCCTGAAGGCACAGAAATCTCCCCTAAACCTGGCAAAACCGAGACAGCACATGTGGATGTAACCCTCAGCAGTAAGGACAGGGTTATTAAAGGCTGTGGGCTGATCAAATCAACAAGAATTCACTATCAGCTCTGCTGCAAACCACTCCTGTTCCCAGTTTGGGCCATTCCAACCGTGCCCACTGCTCCCCCTCACCCCCAGCCCTGCTGCATTGCACAACATTGGGGCTCATGTTTGCCACCAGACACTTTGCAGTCAGCCTCACATGGCAAAGAAGGAAGTCACAGTGCCCACACTGCACAGAACTGCAAGCAAAAGCCTTTCCAAGAAACTACTGTGTTCATTTGAAGTTTAAATGGAAAAAAAAAAATCTTGGAAGAATTTTTCTTGGCTTGGAGCTTTTTATGAAATTCAGATTTTTAAGTGAAACGTGGCCACGCAACATCAATGATGCAGCAAAGCCAGGCTGCAGTGTCACAGGCTCTGATGGATGAAAAAGGGACCCAAATCCTCCCCAGCCACTGTCCCCTTCCAGCAGGGCTGGCAGGCAGGAGCAGTGCTCCCTAGCCTGGCACTCCACACACTCTGCCCTGGGCCGGCTTTGGCCCCAAATCCCAGCCAGAATTAGGGACAGCCAGGGACCCAGGTCCCAGGGGTGGTGGCAGGAGGCTGGTGGGACATGGTGGCAGTGTCAAACGGGTCCTTCATGCTGCACACAGCAGCAATTGTTCCTTCAGAGGTTTGTGTGGACAAGGCCACCATCCCCTGGTAGCTTCAGACACCCTTGATGTCAAAATAAATGAACAAGCAGCACTAAAGTATCAGGCTCTTAAAACATCTGTCGCTGTAATTTACGTTTTATACCATTGCTCATTTTTTAGAGGCAGGGAGAGAAGACTCCTCTGGAAAAAAAAAAAAAAAAAAAAAAAAAGCTCTTTGCCCATCTAAATTCTCCCTATTACTGAGCAAATGGTTCACAACAACAAATTCATTCCACAGCGTCTCCCGTGCTCTTTTTATTTGAAAAGGCCACAAACAGATTGTGATTTTCTCTAACGGATTCACCATCTGGGAAATTTTTCATGCAACTTCTTTCCTCACTGGGAGCAAGTTACTCAGAGGGGAATTCCCAGCAGAGAGCAGACTCTGAAGGGATGGGTGGTTCACTTAATTAGCATGCATAATCTTGACATCCTTACTCAGGCAAAACGCTCACACCAGGACCAATGGGAGAATTTAAAAAAAAAAAAAAAAAAAGAAAGAAAAATTAAAAAAAAGAGAGAGAGAGAAAAGAACCAGCTAAGGACTTTGGTATTTGTCTCTTGGTGTTACATACAGAATTTTCCATGCAGGAGAAAGTTGGCTTTCAGATGCATTAGCAACTGCAGGCTTGTTCATCCAAGGTCAGGATGAGGCCCTTCCCGCCCCTGTCACAAGGCCAAGGGTTGGCAGGAGCAGAGCTGGTGGCAGAGGAACAACATCCCTTTTGCACACTTATCCAGCTGGGGGAAACATCCCAGGCTTTGGAGCAGGCACCCTGCAACCCCACATACAGCAGCTCAGAAAAGGGTTGATACAGCCCTTGTGCAAGATACATGGGTTTTGTTGGGGTTTTTTGTTGGTTTTTTTTGTTTGGTTGGTTGGTTTTTTTGTTGGGTTTTTTTTTTGTTGTTGTTGTTTTTTCCCCCAGTGGATAAATTTAGTGCTTGAGAAAGATGCAGGAGATGCAGGGATGCTCCTTTCATCTGCATTAACTCAAAGCCAGCCCTTGGGGAGCAGCACAGCACACACACCCAGGCTGCATTTCAAACCACCCCAGTGCAGAGCTCAGAGCAGCCCCTGACAGCCCAGCTCTGCTCTCACCTAAGCACGGGTTTGATGGCTGCACAAGAAGATCTTACACTCAACAATTTTCCCTGGCTCATTACCGGACAAAACTTTGCTTTGAACTGACATTTTCTGGGCACGATGACTGCTTTGAAGCAGAAAGACAAAATTAGTGCAGAGAGTTGGCAGGTGGAGAAATGACAGGGTTGCTGGGGGTTTTTTTGTTTTGTTTTGTTTTTCCTTTTATTCCACACACATACACCACCACCACCCCCAGCAGCAGAGCTGCCCAAGAGCTATGGAAACCTTGTTTGGCTAAATAAAAACACAAAAAGATAACAAGGCTTCATATTTTCCAGCAACATCCTCACTGAACAGCACGCTGAGTGTGCTGGAGGCTCCAGAATAGCCAAAACCCTTCCTGAAACCAAACGTGCCTTGGTATTTTCCACAACTGGTTGTAAATGCCATCCCCTGCCACCCCAGGACCCCCCCATGATGCCCCAGGACCCCCCCATGATGTCCCAGGACCCCCCCATGATGTCCCAGGACCCCCCCATGATGCCCCAGGACCCCCCATGATGTCCCAGGACCCCCCCATGATGTCCCAGCCCAGATCAGTGGCACCCAGGGGGGAGAAGCTCACCCTAGGAATGGGGGAAAAAAGTTCTTCCTTAGGAGATAGCAAAGGCTCAAGAGATGGGTTGAAAACTAACATTACTAATAGAAAAAGCACATTTCTACAGTACATCCCTCAGCCTTTTACTGTCATTGAGCCCAGGGCTCCACAGCACCCTCAGCTTTGCCATCTGTGCTAACAGCACCAGCCACACCTCTGAGCACTGCTCAGGGTTCCCCCTGATGCTGAGACTGAAAATAACTCCACCTTTGCCCAAACCATTCTCTTTTGGAAACCTCCTTCCCCCTTCCTTTTATTAAAAATGCCAGGTTTTCACAATTAAACTAAATAGGGGGAAAAAGGCCGAAGTTATTCTTTGCAAATACTTAATGCAACATTTATTCTGCCTCTTTCCCTTTCCCTCAGTTGTGGCTTGACTCCCCTTAAGCTTCTAAGAAAGTTTTAGAATTGCAGCTCCCTGGAAAAAAAAAAATATTTGGCAAAGTAATTGTGAAAGCTATTTTTTAAAACAAAAAAAAAAATCTCAAAAAACCCACTGAGTTTAAATTTTGAATGATTACCAAGATCTTATTCTGCAATCTCTGGGGGATGTTGTAAGGTTTAATTAGCTCTAGTTGGAAAATGCTCTAAAAAGGAAAGTGCCATAAAGGTGCCAAATACTGCTCCACTCGTGTAGATCTCAAATGTTCAAATTATTACATCATAAAAAAAAAATTATTTGAAAATTATTTCCTCTTCCTTGCCAGCATGACTTTAAAGGGACCACACTTTCCCTACCATGCTGGTAGGATCACACTACCCCAGCACTACAAGGTGTCCAAGTGCTGACAATGACCAAGAACTTTGGTTTTTATTTTGATATATTTATCATTATTTATTTTGATATATTTATCTTGAACTTTACAGCCCCATCCAGCTCTCCTTCTCAATGATTTAATCTTGTCCTTTTCTATCCTTGGGTGCCCTTGAAGACTTGAGATGCTGACAGCAGGGACTTGGCTCCCTTGGTACAAGAACAGGGAATCACTTCCCACTGTCTTCCAAGCAACTTGGCCCCAAGGTCTCTCTCGAGGAACATTTGGCAAACATTGCTTTTTTGTGCTTTGGTAAGGACATGTACTTTTCCCTTGGTATGCACCACTGCATCTGGATGCAGAGAGCTGGTGGGAAAGCAGGAAAGCAATGAAGCAGGGCAAGGGAGCCTGGGTCTGTTCCACTGCCACTGCAAGAACCTCCTGGAGCAGATCTGGTCTGCTTAAAAAACTACTGCCAAAGGTAGCTGGGAAAATGGGTTTATTGCAGGGAGATGTAAAAGTGAGGCTTACCAAAGCTGGATGGCAAGGTTCTATCTATTGCTTCCTGTCAGTTACCAACACAAGGTTTTGCTACCCTGTGATAGTTATGTGCAGGATGGGCACTTACCAAAGTCCTGCAGTTGGTTAAGAGGTTTCTCAGCCTCAAAGAGGAACCTTCCCAGCTCCAGGGGGGCAGCTGCTTACCAAGGAGAGCTCAAAAAAAACCCAAAAAACCCAAAACCCCAACCTCCCTCAGGCTGTCATATTTATGGTGGAAAGTGGTTGGCTCCCAGTCAAATTCTGTGTGATGGAAATGGTAAGTATTGAGACTCCTCGTACCCACAACCTTTGTTCCTTGCCCAAATTAGTTCTGGAAGAACCACCTGCTATTCATGTGTAAATTGCATGATCGCTGTTCCGGTTTCCAAGCTCATCCACATCAAAGCTCAGCCCTGCCCCCTGTTCCTGTGGGGGATTTCAAAGGAGAGGCTGAAACCAGAGAAGTTTATAACTCGGTCACAGCATGGACCTCTGCTTCCTTTGGAGCCTGAACCAAGGGACCAGAGGTTTGGGCAGGCACAGCCCTCAGGAAGAGCACCCAGGAGCTGAAGCAGGCTGGGTGGGGAGCACCCATGTGTACCAAAAACCCCTCACCATGGCAACGAGTGCTGAAATGCAACCACCCCAGGGGGAAACAAGGTCCTACCACCAAGGACCACACCAAAGTCCCCACAAACCTCCACACCAGGTCCTGCCTGGGCTCAGCTGGCACCAGGGCTCTTGGCTGGCCATCTGCAGCACGTTTCCTGCAGAAATTCTCCAGCACAGCCATCCCTGGAGTCCAGCAGCCTGCACACCGTGTCCCAGGCTGGCAGCTGGACTGGGAGGAGAGCATTGGGTTGGGAATTACTGGGAATTCCCTCTGCCTGCAGCAGAAGCTGTGGCTCAGACCTGCAGGGCACTGAGGAGCCAGGGTCCAGGGAGGTCCCAGAGCAAGGACAGCTGGGAGGAAACTTCAGACACCAGTTTGTGCCACATGCTGACATGACATCTTTCCTGCAGAAACAGCCTTGGGCTCTCACGGGGCTCATCTAAAGTTCACACCACTGTGGTCCATTATTTATTCAGTCTGCATTATCTGTAACATGTGATAATGAGATAATTTCAGGGTTTTCTTCAGCTTTGGGCTTCAGATGGAAGCTTCTCTAATTTGCAACCATAAGCCTACAAATCAAAGTATCTCAGCAAAAGACTGCAGCACTCACAAGCTAAAACCCCTCCTTCCCTGGGTGCAAACTGGCTTTGTTCTCAGCCAGATTCCTATCTCAGCACAAACTGGTCATAAAAGAACAGCCAAAGTATTTCCAATCTTGCTTATTCCATTATGGTCAACTCCATTGATATCATGAGGTGGGGGGTGACATGGTCTCTGTCATTTACACCCACTTGTTTTTACACAGCTCTTTACAGAACACAGGGAAAAGAGCAATATTCCATTATAAGGAAAAAAACCCAAACTAAAAACAGAATAAAAATAAACTTCAGGTCAGTTTCCAGACTCCATAAATAGTTACTTGACTGACTGCAGAGGAAGTCTGAGATGTTAGATCAAAACCTGTAAAACTGAGCTTAATGCTTAACTCCCTCTTTGAGCTGTCAGTAAAGCTCCTCGGTGACCCCACTCTCACTGCTGCAGAGGTATGAGAATGTTTTCTGTATTCACAAGCAACAATTATTATCATTTCAGGCTGTACTCTGCTGCCAGTCTCTCCCAGGCAGGCCACTCTCATCTCCCCATACTCCACCCCACAGAAACACCTCTGTGAGAAAACCAGAACCGATCATTTTGGGGGGAAAATAAAACCAAATACCATGACCCAAACACCACTGCAATGGGTTCCACTTCATGAGTGCAGAATGGCAATGGATCTGCTGTGGCTGGGAGTTTCCAGAGCACATGATCCCAAACTGTGCCCCCACCAGGCCCCTGGATTTGTTCTACCAGGGTAAGACTCAATTATTCAGCACTAACTGCCTGAAAAGCACAAAGCCACTCAAAGGGATACGATTACATGAAAGTCAACAGAACAGCACAGGGGGTCAAACGCATGTCTTGCACAAATCTGAAAGCAAAACAGGAAAAACAAACCCCAACCACCTCTATGCTCTGTAAATTTGGCCTGGTATTCTTAGCAGGAAAAATGCAAAAACCAAAGGACGCAGAGAAAAGGAAACTCTGGTCAAGTAGGATACAGATGTCATGCTTGAGATATTAAGGAGCATTTTTAGAAAGAGTGGAGATGGATTAAAACTGTGGGGTGCAAAGTTACCTGGCTCTGTCCTTCAGGTAAATCACTGCCTTTCTCATTCCCACAGGAGTGCAGGAGCAGCAGGAAGGTGGCTCCTTTGGACTAGACAAAACTTAGGTTGACTTGCACTGTGCAAATGAGAAACACTCAAGTGTTGCACTTGGAGAACCAAAATGGCACCTCAACCCTCAAAAAAAAAAAAAATCACAAATTCCAGAGACAAGTACGTTCATTTATCAATAAAAAGCGGCACGGATAAGTTAATTAATTTATATACATAAGAAAAAAGATCATCTGGAGACATTTTGGGGTAGAAGAAAAGTCACCTTCTCGGCCCACATGCTCTTTTTTTTTATTTACATATCCACAAAGACCATGAAACACCACCCCAGCCCCCCCACTAGCAGCATGGTGACATGAATTCCATAGATGAGCAGTTCATTCATGAGGCTGAAGTCAACTCGCCTTCGGCCCAGCAAGAGGAGGATGATGGAGAGTTTGTACTGGAAACGCAGGAAGATCCGGATGCCGAGGTACTGAAGGCAAAACAAGATAGAGAGTGCCACCCAGAGGATGGAGGTAAAGAGGCTGCAGCTGAAGTACAGCAGGAACCGGATGAAGCCATACATCCACCGGGATTTCAGATAGATGTCGAAGTTGTTGTATTTGGTCCTCACCAGGTGAGTGGTCCGGACCGGGCCACAGGCAGAATGCAGGCAGGTGGTGTGGGGGCCGTGGAACGAACGGACCCGGCGGGGGATGGGGATTACAGGCATCAGGCACCCCACCCTTCACCGAGGCCCAGGGCAGGATTTACAGGGCACATAGCAAAGATTTAGCCATCGACGTGGAAAAGATCCAAGGGCCCCGGAACGCTAACTCTGTGCTGAATTTCCAGGAAGGAAGAGACCTGCGGGAAGGCAGAGAAGGGGAACAGGGTGAAGCAGTCCCAGCAGGACGGGAGGCAGATTCTCCCCAGCTTGGCACTTAGAACTGCTTTGCAAAACCTGGCCTCTTTGCTTAAAGCATCCTTGCTTATCTTACCAAGCAGACAAACAGCAATAGAGCCCTGTTTCCACCACAGCAGCTCCCTAGCAGCACACAACATCACCACTGAGCTTAGAGGAAAAAGCAGAACTTCATTCTAAAATGATCCTGGCTCATGCCCAGACCCCTCTCCATCAAACAGCCATCCCTACAGCACTCCAGCCATGCAGGTATCAACATTACTGTGTGTGCTTGCATTGGATCTTGTTTCTTTTACAGCAAAGAAATTTTCCAAATACTTTTGGCGAGCGAATTCTACAGCCCAGACACAGTGGTGATGCCAGATTTCTGCTCTTTTCAAAACTTGGCAAAGCTTCACCAAATAAACAAACTGAAAATAATGGAAGGCCCTGGAAGAACAATGAGGCACTCGTGTTTTTCACACTCTGCAGGATGTACCTCCCCTTGCTCAGCTGAGCCTTGCAGCCTTCTCAGAGCATCTGATGGCAAGGCAGCCTTTCAAAGGCATCTACGGAGATAAGTGAAATATTTTGATCTTCTGGAGTGTTTAGAATTTATAATCTTAACATCCTTCCACACTCCCATTGTTGTGATGTGAATGATGAGCAGAAGCCTGTTAGCTGCTCCCTGTTTCACCCCAGGCTTGCAATCTGCCAAATTCCGGGAATTATGAACTGACAATGTGCTCATCAGATAATGCTCCACAACAACAGGGACTTCCCCAGCCCCTCACACCCCCAGGCACTCAGCCCCCTTCACTCTTAAAATTAAGAACTAAAAATTTCAAAGTTCCTTCAAGAACTTTTTTTGCTCCATTACTAACAAAACCCATTGCAGAGGAAATGAAACAGCTGCAGGGAATTGTTCTTGGGCAGCAAAAACCTTCTCTGATTGTGCAGCACTGGGTAAATCTCTTTACTGCTTCGTTTCTCATGCAACATGTAAATGGAAAGTCCAGTCCTGGTCTCCTCTCCTTGGCCCCAGGTTTTAATTCCTTCTCCCCATTACAGACATTTGCAGGCAGTCTGCTGGCTCTACATGAATCCAGGGCTAATAAAAAGGAGCATGGGTTAATTTAGGATCAAGAAAAATAGGAAATTGAGGTCTGCTCTCAATTATCAAAGAAACCCATAATTGTAAGTGCCTCATGGCAATCATTTTCTGCCTGTAGAAAGAAAAAGCAGCTCAGAAGTGTGTTACAAGAAGATACTTTGCAAGGCATATGAAGTGGTCAGAGATTAAACCAACACAACTCAGCTGCAGAGCCTGACTGAACAGCAGCAGCTTGTTTCCATTTACTGTGCCCTCCACATAAACAACCAACCCCAGGGAGGTTCCTGCTCTTTCAATAAACTCCAATATCAACACTGGAACAGCCATGAGCAGAGGGACCCTGTGAGAATAAAATAAACTTGCTGAAATATTACATTTTCAACGGTGCTGCCATCCACTCAGCAGGAGGTTGGGGATCCAGGGCCGTGTCTGGATGCCACTTAATTCTTGTAAGAGAAAAGTGAAGTTTTCCTGGGCCCACCTGGCCTTCTAGGAAGAGTGAAAGAAACTGCTAAGGTGCTTCATAGACTCACAACACTCTACACATGAGTTGATCTAAAAAGATAAAATGAGAGAGTTTTACGAGAGAGTAAGTTTCAATTTTTTAAATTTTTTTTTCTTTTTTTTTTTTCTGTGTGTTAAAAAGTTCAGAATCACAAGGCTCCTCCCCAAGCATGAATTTTTAATCCCATAAAAAGGAATATAGAAAAAGAATCATGGGCTCAGTGATGCAGCTTCTGGAAGAGTCAACACCCTTCAGACAGCCAGGAAAGAGCAAACCTCTGGTCAGTCACCTCCTCCTGTCCCAGAGCCACCACCGTGCATCCAGGGGGCAGGAAACAGGACACAGAGGAGCAGAACCCAAACCTGGATGTTGGCTCATGATGCCTTCAACCAGGTCTGGACACCCATTGCTCAAGATGAGATTTTGGGGGGTTTCTGGCAGGCTGAAGAGCTGAGTCTGTCTCTTCTGGGATATCAAAGGATCTCAAACTCTAAGGCTCAGGCAAGTCAACGCTGCCACCACCCCACACCTCCCAATGGTCTCATCAGGAGGCTAAAAATCTAAGGAACTGTTAAATTTGGCGAGTTTTCACCCCTTCTCCTCTCAATGTGAAGTGTGTGATGAGAAAGGTACAGAACTACCGTGCTGCTTCATCCTTCACACCCTCCAGCAAAGGTTTGCTGCTGCTCGGGGTACTCCCGATTCCTGGAAAAAGCGGGATGGCAGCAGGAACAAAGTGTTCCCGAAGGAGCCCAGCGAGGTTGGGGACAATGACAACCAAAGGTTAGCGTTGAGAAATGACAGCGGGGAGCACCGGAAGGAGGGGAAACGCCAACTCCTCCTACATCCTACCAGATCCTAAATTAAACCCCACCGACCTGGGAACGGAACCCACGCAGGAAGCTCGCACGGGCCCTGCCCGGGGCCTCCCGGCACCACACGCGGAGCGGCACCGGCCGGGCCGGGCAGTGCCAGCCCCAAGAGGCCACCGGGTCACGGCCGCCTTCCCGGGGGCGGCGATTCCCGCCGGTACAGTGCCCCGGGCCCGGCCCACACCCGCACTGTGCCTCCAGGCCCGGCCCGGCCCCCGGGGCTCACGGTAACCGCTGCTGCCGCGCCCGCCGCGCCCGAGCGAGGCCCGGGACGAAACCGCAGCCGCCGCCGCCGCCGCCTCCTCCCCCCGCCCAGCCCCGCACTCACCGTCCTGCCCATGGCCTCTCGCCGGTCCGCGGCCGCCGAGCTGAGGCGTGCCGGGCCCGGGCTGATGGAAGGCCCGGGCCTAGGGCCGAGCGCCGCAATGCGCATGTGCGGGGGGAGGCGGCGGCGCTCCGGTTCCGGCCGGTGGTGGCGGCGGCGGGCAGGGAGCGAGCGGGGAGGCGCAAGGTGATGGCGTCATCGCAGCGCGCCACCTCCGCCCGCCGGAAGCGGGAGGTCGCGGCGTTACCCGGGCAACGGGGGAGGTGGCGGGCGGGCGGCTGGGCCTTGCCGAGGTGGTGATGTCCGCAGCCCGTCCCGTTCCTCCCGTCAGCGGGAGAGGGGCTCAGGCGAGGGCTGGGGCTCGTCCTGAGGGTGCTGGGACATCCCCCGGGAAAGAATCACGGGCGGAGGGTGGAACAGAAAGCAATGAGGCTTTGGGACTTGGTGTCCCGGGAGAGGTGGCAGCTCCCCCGAGGGAGGGTGTGACTCCCAGGGCCTCACCCTGCTGAAATGCTCAAGGACTTTGAGAAAAAACAGGTGGGAAAATCATAAATGTTGGAGCCGCGGGAGCCTGAGTTGGCCAGAAAGGTTCAAGAAGTTTCTTAAAATAAAATAAAAAAATAGGTGGAGGAAAATTCAAAAGCAATCTGTAAAAAGAAGGAAATCAAACTGTCTCACTGCTGTTTCTTTTTATTTACTTAGGAATCCCATAATTCTGCAGGAATGCAGAACTGCTCCCCTGGCTCCCTGTCCCACTTGCTATCCAGGCACTGCCATGGTGGAAAAACATTAAATAATGAGAATTCCAACCATCTGCCAGCTCAGACTGCTGCACTGCACAGGCAGAGGAAGCACCCGACCAGGTCCCCCCCAGCTCAGCCATGGTTCCCCACCACGGGGAGATGGGAGCACCCCTCACTGGGTGCCATTTCTGGGTCTCCCACCCCCCCAAATGTTGGGAGGGAGGAGGGGAGGATTGAGCCCCATCTATGTTCCCCCAACAACATGAAATGGGGAACGTGTGTTGGGTGACTGAGGGGAGCAGCAGAGCCACCTTCCACACCTCGTTCCCTCTGCCCTTGCCTGGAGCTGGCAGAAATAGGAATTCCAGTCCAAGGAACAAAATCCCTAAGGTGCTTTGGAAAGTTATGAGGATGCTGCAATGGAGGGGGGGGCTCCTGGCATCCTGAAGGAACCCCTTGGGGTAGGAAAGAAGGTCTGGAAGTCTTCCCCAACCTCCAGAACAATCCAGCAGCTCCAGGGAGAGACCCCCAACCTAAATACTTTTCTGCAAGCAGCATCTGTGCCCAGAACCTTGTAATTTCTTAGACCAGGGTGAGAAAAAAAACAACCCAAAACCAAGCTGGCACTATTCAGTCTTCTGCCTGAATGAATGCCCATCTTCATCAAAAAGAAGCTGTCCTCAGGTCAGGCATGAATTCAGCCTTTGACATTCAAAGAGGCAAAATCCTGAAGGAGTGCTGGGAGCTCAGCCCGGAGGGAACCCGCCCACAACCCCTCCAGCAGCTCTCTGGGTTGTATTTCTTTCCTCTGCTAATTTTCCTAAAGACACAACTCATATTCCTGTTGATTGAACAGTTTTGTGTTGACAGCCTGGAAAATTTGTGACTAAACTTATCATCAGCCCAGAGAGTGGCCATTAATACAAGTCACAGCAGCCAGCCAGCACTGATGTATTTTATGGCACGCTTCGAAGACAAACATACACATTTATATGTCACTTGTTGCAATATAAATGCTAACTTGTACTTCTTTCAAAACTTTTGATGAATTGTATGCATTTCACGAGATTTATAGCGTGAACCGGATGGCTCAAAATATTCCTTGAAACATCTCTTGTCACTTTGGCAACAGAACAACAACAACAAAAAATCTGGAAGATATTGTGTTTAGAAATAAATCATAAATCTATGAATCTTAAAAGAGTTTATTTTCGTCATTAATAGTTGATGCTCCCACCCCCCCTCCCCCAGTGCAGGATTTAAAGTTAAATTATGCAAAATCAAAACCAAACCTTATAATACTTAATCAAACATGCATATAACTGTCAGGGCCAAATAAATTCTCTCAATTAACCAGCTTCAGATTGTGATTGCATTTACTAATTTAATCAACACTGGAATGATTTGGAGAGAGGGCAATGGTAAATGACTGCTGCTGCACATGAAGGGCCGCGGTGTGCTGAGAAGAACATCCCAGCCCTCGACAGCCATTCTCCCACTGTTGCTATATAGGGCTCCCAAAGCTCCAAACGTTTGGGACTGGCAAAAAAATGCAAAGAGTGACCACTGAAAACTGTGGCTGGCCCTAACCCTCACATGCCACCCTACCCACAGAACCACCAACAATCGGGCTACGGGTTTGTATTTTAACAAAAAACACAAATGTACCAGCCCTCAGCAGCCGCTCTCCCAGCAGTGAAAAATAAGGTTCCGAAAACTCCAAACGTTTGGGACTGGCAAAACAATGCAAAGAGTGACCACTGAAAACTTCTGCTGGCCCTAACCCTCACATGCCACCCTACCCACAGCACCATCAACAGTCAGGCTACGGGTTTGCATTTGACCAGAAAACTCGAACTTACCAGCCCTCGGCGTCCACTCTCCCAGCAGGGCTCAATAGGGCTCCCAATGCTCTGAACGCTCGAGACTGCACAAAATATGCAAAGAGTGACCAATGAAAACTTCTGCTGGCCTTAACCCTCACATGCCACCCTACCCACAGCACCATCAACAATCGGACTACGGGTTTGAGTTTGACCAGAAAACTCGAACGTACCAGACCTCTCTCAGCTGGGCTCAATAGGGCTCCCAAAGATCTGAATGCTCGAGACTGCACAAAATATTTAAAGAGTGACTAGAGAAAACTTCTAGTGGCCCTAACCCTCACATGCCACCCTACCCACAGCACCACCAACAATTGGGCTATGGGTTTTATTTTAACAAAAAGCTTGATCATAGCAGCACTCTCACTTTTGCTCAATAGGCCTCCCAAAGCTCTGAATGATAGGGACTGCACAAAAAATGCAAAGAGTGACCAATGAAAACTCTGGCTGGCCTTAACCCTCACATGCCACCCCACCCACAGCACCACCAACAATTGGGCTACATCTTTGGATTTTTCAAAAGAACTCAAACATACCTGCCCTTGGCGGCCACTCTCCCACCGCTGCTCAACAGGGCTCCCAAAGCTCCGAACAAACAATCAAGACTGCCCAACAAACGCCAAGAGTGACCAATGAAAACTTCCGCTGGATCCAATCCTCACATGCCACCCTGCCAACAGCACCACCAACAATCAGACTACTATTTTTCTCTGTTACCAAAACCACAACTAATCCAGCATTAGCTTGCTCTCCCGGGTTTATAATTCAGAATTTGCTTCTCTTCGTAATACAAATAAAACTAGTTTGTTGTTGTGATATCATTTCAACACAACATAAATATCAGCTGTTTAAAAACATTGAACTACTCTAAACATTATTAAAATGATTCACTTACCTTTTTGTAGCATGTTGTTCTGCTGCCATCTTCAGTTTCAGATCTTTCTCCAGAATCTGAGGATCGTGCCCTAAAACAGAGAGGAGAGCTCAGCAGAAGGGGAGGCTTTTATGGTGTTTTTCTTGCACCACATCTTTCCCCACAATTCCCTGGGAAAAAACCCTCCTCTCCTTGACTATCCACACCTGGGATGAAGGAGCCTCAGCTGCAACCCATCTGAGAACATCACACCCTAACCCTAAACCCTCCCCATATCCCTCACCACTCTCCATACCCACAGCTGCAATTTAATCCCTGGCACTGGAAAAAAAAACTCAGGACACAGACAGTCAGAAAACGTTCACTGAACCAGATCAAAAATATTAAGAAGTGAGATGGGGCAATGTTCAGAGCAGAATCATATGGATCTATTAAGCCTGAAGCAAACACCACATGCACCATGGATGTATAAAATAGGAAAAGTGAAAATCTAATGGACTGTCCTAATTCCTCTGGTATGCTTACTTCAATCCCAAAGTCCCTGATAATGTAAGCTTTATATATTTCTAAACCATAACACTAATTAAAAGTGAGGGCCCTAACCCAAATATGGAACTCTATAGGGCCTGGAAATTCCAAGAGCTCTAGACTGGCAAAATAATGCAAAGAGTGACCAATGAAAACTTCTGCTGGCCTTAATCCTTACAAACCACACTACCTACAGCACCACCAACAATTGGGCTAGGGATTGCATTTTTCCAAAAACCTCGAACATACCATATGGCCCCCATACGGCCACTCTCCCACTGCTGCTCAATAGGTCTCCCAAAGCTCTGAATGATAGGGACTGCACAAAAAATGCAAAGAGTGACCAATGAAAACTCTGGCTGGCCCTAACCCTCACATGCCACCCCACCAACAATTGGGCTACATCTTTGCATTTTTCCAAAAAACTCAAACATACCAGCCCTCGGCAGCCACTCTCCCACTGTTGACCAATAGGGTTCCCAAAGCTCCGAACGAACGGGACTGGCAAAAAAATGCAGAGTGGCTGTTGATGAGAGGGCTCCGAGAAATTGCCAAGCATGGACCAATATGATCAACAAGCAAAATCTCGTTTATTGAATTCACTAGTGCAGAATATATACTTTTCTCTTATCTATGTTACATACATAGCATTAAGTGATTGGTTAACACTCTCCAAACTTTCTTCTAACTTATAAACTAATTGGTTAAGAGTCATTGTCCGTGCCCATGCCAAGGGCTGTCCTGGTTTAAAAACGTTTTGTCTTGCCGTTACTCTACTATCTTGTTTGGCTAGAAAGCTAGCTCTGATGTTATTGTAACGCCAAGGTTAAGTTCGTTGATGTATTCCCAAAACATGGCTTGTTCAGTACATCTCTGCTTTTGTGGAAAAACCCCACAAGTGACCACTGAAAACTTTTACTGGCCTTAACTCTCACATGCCACTCTACCCACAGCACCACCAACAATCAGGCTACATCTTTGCATTTTTCAAAAAAACTCAAACATACCAGCCCTCGGCAGCCACTCTCCTACTGTTGCTCAATAGGGTTCCCAAAGCTCTGAACGAACGGGACTGGCAAGAAAATGTAAAGAGTGACCACTGAAAACTTTTGCTGGCCCTAACCCTCACATGCCACCCTACCCACAGCACCACCAACAATCGGGCTACATCTTTGCATTTTTGTGAAAAGAAAATTTCCCAGGCTGCAGGCAAAAGTGTCCTCACAGTCATTTTATGATAGAAACATCCTCTTATTCCCATTTTTCTAGGGGGAGAAATTTTTTCCAATGAAGATTTTAAACACCTGTCATGGATGGACCTTGTCAAGTGGAACGACTTCAGGGTGTTGGTTTCCTTCCAGCTGAGCTGGGAGGAGGGGGCAGCATTCACACACAAACACTCCCTCCACAGTTTTTATTCATTTTCTGAAAGTGATCTTCTGCACTGCAGCTTCCAGCCCTGCTTTCTGGCACTGATTCATACTTTAGCCACCATTTAGGAACTGGAATACCAACCCAGTAATGCTGAGATGTCCTTTAGCTCAATCCTTCTGCACTCTGAATGGAACTGCACTTACAATAATGTGGGTCTGACCTGTGTCTAGAAAAGCTTTCAATACTATTACTTGTGGAGAGCTAAACATCTCATTTTTGCAAGTGTAAGCAAGGTTTTATGGAGAGGTTATCATTTACAGGTTCATGTGAAGGAGCCTGTAAGGTATTCAACCCTATAAAGTACCTGGAGCTCTGAAATTCCAACCCTTGCTTGGTCCTCAACCTTCCTGCAGCTGTTTTACAAAAAATAACAATGTCCATTTAACTGCTGGAGGAACAAACTTGTCATGGCAAAGCTCTCCTTCTCCCTCTGTCTTTCTTTTTTTGGTCTCTCTCTGGAAAATATACTTTCCAGAGGCTAACTGGTCACCTTAGATCTGAAACAGGGGTTGTTTTTTATAACCATGTAGAACCCTACCAGCATTTGCTCACCAGCAGAAATCAGTGAAAAAACCCAAACAATTGTGGGCTGAAAAGAACATGCAAGAAGGCTGTGAACAAGGTTCCTTTGGTGCCCCAGAAACAACGACTTCTGCAGTGATTCTATAGCCATATAGATGGCCATAATTCTTAGGGTCTTAAAAATAATATATGTGTTAACATGGCATTTGTCAAACTAGCATTCCTCACTGCCTTGCAATCGTATCCAAAACTACCATTCAGAGCCAATGGCATCTTGTGCAAACTCCCTGGGGTTTTGCTGAGCCAGCCTGTAAAGCTGAACTATAACAAATTAAGGAATTAATTCTTTCCTTTTGCTTAACAGAGATTTAGGGTCAAGTCTGGGCCTTAAATTTTAAATGTAATCGATCCTCCCTGCAAACCCAAAGTGTGAAAGCTTGTGAAATAATTTTTCCTTATGACTTCTTCCCAGATCTCCTCTCTTAGCTGAAACGTCAGCTTTAATCAGTTAGAAGAGGTTTGTGTGTGGTAAATAATCAGGCAGGATATTAGACTAATCAAATCAAGATGTGTGGAGCAGCAAGTGGCACCGAGCCCCAGCCCTGCAGCACCACCATCAGCCCCCCAGAAACAGATTTTACAGGTAAAAAAAAAAACAAAACAACCAAAAAACCCAACAGGTAAGCCCCAAGGATGGTTGGGTTTGCCCCTGCAAACTGCTTCTCTCTGCCACATGGAACAGGACAGAGAGATCAGCACCAGTGTGGGGGGGATCCCAGTGAAGCCACAAACAGTTCAAATACATAAATATGTGTGTCAGACTGTAGTGGGGACACTTACCTGCCCTGATAACATATTTTAGAGATGCTGGAGACATGGAAGGATTCCTGCTGACCTCCAGGGGCTGAAGCAGGAGCCAGCTGCACACATGGTGGGTGGGTGAGAGAGAAACTTTCTCTAAAACAAATGAAAATAGAATCAGCCCCTCTGCCAGGGACAGGACTCCTGCCAAGGCTTGTTGCTGCATCATGTTGGCTACTCCTGATCTGGCTGCTGTCAGAAACTGCTGATAGTGCAGAAAACTCTTGTGAGGAAGTGTCATCCTTGCCTTCTGTTCATTTGTAGGCCCAAGGTGTTAAAACAGGACCCATCATTACCTGCCTGGGGAGGGGGAGGTTTGGTGGGCAGGCTCAGGAAGCCTCCCAGCTCCTCTGGCTCTGCCCAGCACTGCACAGAAGGTGATATTTTGGGGCAAAGGAGCAGCTTTTCTCTGGGAAACTCAGTTCCTGTTTTTCCATTCATTGATAGCCTATCTAGGCAAACTCAAGCATTCACCCCAGCCACTTCTCCTTCCATCCCTTAAGCCTCAGTTACCCAATGCCTGCAGACAAGGAAAGGGCAGGGGCTTGGGGAAGATGGAGAGTGACAGAAGAGAGACAAAACCTTCACTTGGCAAAGGTGTATTTCCCTGAGCTCCTACCCCATCCTTCCAGTGCAAATCGATGGAGCCATCTACTCTGGGCATTGGCAAAATGTCACATGGAGGGACAGCATTTATTTTTCTGCCATCAATGAAGAGCAGAGTTTCCCTGGATCTCTTAAACATCACTCCTGAGCCTCAGTCAGTGCCCAAGCCCCCTCCCTGCTCATGGGGTCAGCTGTGATGAAATCATTGGCCAGGAATCCTCCTCTAGGGTGCACAAAATCCACCCAGAATATTTTAAGGTCAATTACTATAAGATATTATTATTATTATTATTATTATTATTATGTTATTGTATGTTGTTATTATGTTATTGTATGTTGTTATTATGTTATTTTATGTTGTTATTATGTTATTGTATATTATTATTCTATTATTATTGTTATTGTTATTATTATTATTAATTACCAGCTAGGAAGAGCAGCAGAGTGACTCCCTGAGTGAGCCCTCCAGCACAGCATCTCCCACCTCGACCAGGATCAGGTCCTCCGGGGGTCCCCGGGGTGGGTGGGCTCTGGGGGTCCCCCCTGGGGGGTAGGGCAGGCTCCGGGGGTGGCTGCGGAGCGGGGCTGTGGCTGCGGCCATGCCCGCCTGGCGGTGCTCCTGCCCCAGGGATGCTGCGGCAGCAGAAACAGGGAGGGAGGGGAAAAGCAAGCCCAAAGAATTCCAACCCGAGGAGTCCAAGCTTTGAATTCAGCGCGTTGGGCAGCACAAAGGCTCTCTGAAAGGAGAGGTGTTAGCCAGGCACGCTGCCCCTCTGCTCCATCCCAGGGTGGGGGGTGTCCTGTCCCCCCCCTCCTGATGTCCCAAAGATGTGAGATGGGAACCGAGTACACCTGGGTACCCCCCCTGCAGGACTCTGAGGCATCCCTGTCTCTGGTTCCTGAGGGATAAACCAAACTTTTGTATTCATCTGGGACAAACTCTGCCCTTTCTGCCTCTGGCTGTGCTGAAATTTGCCCTTGTGTTCACTGGGGGATCAGCCATGGCTGCCCAGGGCGTCAAGTTAGAAAAATTCTTTGCTGACAGTTTGGGAGAAGCTTCGGTTGCTTAAAAATTCCAGGAGTCTTTTTGATGCTGCTTGTGCTTGGACTGTGTGGTGCAAAGGAGAAAATTACTTTCTACCATCAGAACAGCAGCAACCATAAAAACGATCAAGAAAGGAACAAAGGATTTTAAAGACCAAAACCACCTCCAAATGTATCCACAAATAATAGCAGTGACTTTTCAAAACCCCTGTGCCTGGCTAGTGGGTGCCCCTGCAGCACCCTGCTCAGGCAGTGCAGCAGGGTGAATCCTGCACCTTGCTCCCCAACTTTCCTGAATTTGTTGCCAGCAGATCACCCTCTAACTTCATGGTCCAACATTTTGCAAGCAGGAACATGGAGGAGACAAAAAACTCAAAGCCCTCATCAATCACAGCCTGGCTCCCAGCACAATTAGCAAGTTCTATTATCTTAAGAATGACACTTGTAGCACAGAGCAAAGCAAGGCACACCTAATATTAAAATACTCCATGTAAAAGAGCAAAGCTTTGAATTGCATTAGCATTGCATTAGATTCCCATGACTTTTTATATCAGCACTTGTGAGTTATTTATGAATTCATTTATTTACAAGGACAGCCCTTTCTGCATTCAGTTGCCATGGTTGCTTTAACTCCTGTATCCTATTAATTCTGGATGTTATGAAATAAACATAGATCAGACAATCATTGTGTGGTGGGGTTGTTGTTGTTGGGTTTTTTTATTATTATTCTTATTTTAGAGTTTGATTCCCTGTGTCCCGGCCAGAAAGCCTTTAACACCAGGCATCTCATCACAGCACCAGTGCCAAATGGCTGGGGAGGAAATGGGGCAGTTGACAGAGCTTTTCCCCTTGCCAGTCCTTTCTGCCACAGAAATACATCCTGGGCTGGGTGAAATGTAGCAGCTGATTCCTAGCACTCAGCCCCTGACTTCAGGGTATGGCAGGAAGCAGAGAGCAGAGCTGGGAGCCAAAAGGGAGTTCAGCAAGGGTCAGTGTTTCTGTGCCAGCCTGTCTGGGTAGCACAGCCAGGAATGGAGCATCCTCACCTTCAGGAATTGCTGCAAAATCTTTCCTGCTGTAGATTAGGGATTCCTACCATGTCTGTTAGCAAAAAACCATGGTTATCTGGGAGTGGCAAAGCAGGCACAGCCCTAGAGACCCCAGGGTGTTTCTTATGTCACGTTGGGGGGATCAGGAGGTGTTTGGGTCACACATGGATGTTGCCCAGGCTCCTTTTTTGAAGGAGAACATGAGTTTGGCTGCCCTATTAGCTGAGAGACAGGGAGAGACCTAATTTAACCAGAGTCAGAGCTCTGAGGCTGCTGCCTGTTATCCAGGAGCAGCTATCGGACGCCAAGGAGTGGGGATGCCCTGGGACAGCTCAGGGATCTGGCTGGCCAGGAAGGAGCTTGTGTCCTGCCCCTTGGAGAGGACAAAGGTGCTGTTCAGGGAGGTGGACAGCCCTGGAGCCAGGATCCCAAAGCAAATGTGCTAAAAGTGTTTTGCAATAGAATTCCACAGGAAAATTAAATCAATTACTGAGTCTAATAAAGCTCTCAAGGTTTTTAATTAAACTAAGTTTTAATTAAAGCAGCGTGAGCCCATGCTCTTTTTGATATTCTGCCTCAGACCCCAGAGGACTGCAACTCCTTTTTGTAAATTACATGGGTTGGATCAACTACCAGAGTCACAAAAATGTGAGAACTTTGACAATTTTACAGGATGAAACAGTGTCCATCAGCCTGGAAGCTCCAGCAGCTCAGGGCTGGAAGAGGAGCATGGATTGAGGTGACCTTCCCTTCTATTCCTCTCCCAAGCAAAACTCCTGCCCTCTAAAGCAGAAACTACTGTTGATGGGAAGCTACAGGAGCTGGGTAATTTCCCTGTGCCAGGTCAGAGCTGGTCATTTTGCCTCCTGCAAAAACAGTCCCCACTTTCCACCCTGGCAGCTGCTCTGCCATGGGGCACCCCAGCAGTGCCAGCCCTGGAGACAGGCAGGAAAACCAGCCCCACATCCTCCAACCTGGACATCTGGTAAGTGGCCCGAGAATGTTCTGCCTCTATTTTAGTCTTGTTTTGCACACAATATGCCCAAAACATGCTTTATTTCTTAAGGAGATAAGGATCTTTATGTAACCCATTTTTCCTTTAATGCTAAGTCCTTTGTCAGGATTAAAGAATCCTAAAACATCTGTACGAGCTTGGGTGGCAGATGTACACAGAAAGCAGCCTAAAATAACATGGAATATTAACCTACTAAATGAAATATTTAAAAAAATAATATAAGAGGGACCCTCTTGCATTCTTAGTTACAGCCAGTTCCTGACCCTGGCTACCACAATGCAGATGGATAACAACATCTGCAAGGGTTTCTGTCTATATGGTGCAAGAGTTTTTATCTGCTGATAAAAGAGATTTTGCTTTGCCAGGAGTCCTGGCTGTGCAGAAGGAGCAGAGCTGCCCAGGCAGGGTGTATTAGGTCTTCCTGAACCACCACGGGTATCCATCCATCCATCCATCCATCCATTCATCCTCCATCCATCCTCCATCCATCCAGGGAGTCAGAGCAGCCGGCGCAAGGCCCACTGCCTAACAACTCCAGACAGCACCAACTTCATTTAAATTTATTCAATACTACTTAAAAATCAGTCCTTTGTATTAAGCAGATTGATGGACAGACACTTCATATGAGAGGGAGTTTGGGGTGAAGAGGAGGAATGAGAAACAGGAGGAGCTGTGCTGGGTGGTTGGTGAGATCCTCCCTTCTAACTCCCAGATCATTTCCCCTCTTTTTAGTGGGAACAGCATCACTTTTCCTACCCTGACCCATGGCACCTCACACAGGGAGGTCTCACAGGTCCTCTTTTTGCACCCGGGAAAACAAGGAGCTTGGGGAAGGCTTCATGTGTCACCTCCAAGTGTGCCTGTGCCCAGCCAACATGCTCTCTGTGTCCAGGAGGACATCAGCCATGTCAGCTATACCACCTCCCCCATCACCCCTGCCTGCTCCAGAGGCCTGCACTGGAGTTTTCGCTGTGTGTATGTCACAGAGATGTTTATGTGAGGTTTCTAAAACCAGCAAGGAAGAAGCAAACATAGCAGGGAGAAGACAAGAGCCTCCCATGTTCCCAAGGAGCCCCCCTCCATCCTCCCCAGTCCCTGAGGCACACATGAGACCACTGCTGCTCATCGGGTGGGTCCATGGGTGCTTGTTAGATGTCAGCTTGGTGGGGATGGATGGTGAGGAACACTCAGGGACTGCTTTCCCAATGTCTTTGCCACTATCCCTGATCAAGCCTGATGCAATCAAAAGTCTCCAGAGCAGGTCAGAAATAACCTGCAGTACCTCAGCCAGTCCAAGCCCACCATCAGCAGCCTCTCCTGTCCTCATCCCATGGCCCATTTCCAGCGATCCATACAGGTCCCATCAGTCCTGCCCACAGCCAGCTCCCTCCCAGCCAGCCAGCTAAGGCCATTAGTGTGATTACTGAAGGTCGGGAAGTTCAAACCAAAATGTCAATTTTCATTTGGGAGAATGCTCCCATTTTAGGAGCTATGGGATTTTTTTTTCTCTCTCTCAGAGACCCTGACTGTGAAATCATTGCTCCCCGAAGACTTGCAAATTTCTGGCCAGCAAAAGGTGCCAATAGTTGCTGGAGCCAATAAAAAGATTAACAAGGGTCACTGGTGCTTTCCTCTTTCCCTGCACTCAAAGGCTCTGGGGCCTATTTTGAAGATATTAACCACTGCCTTTACCTCCTGCATGTCCATCACCGGGTTTGGGGTCTTTATGGATTTATCGACAAGGCAGTGCCATTAATCTTACCCGTGGAATGCCAGCCTGGGAGTCACTTAGGTTACATCACCCCTTCAGACAGGAGCATTTAGCCAGAGAAGTTTTAAAAGGAAGATTGAAATAAGACAAAGTAGTTGGTGGGTGAAGCAAAGAGCTGCTCTGAGAGGCCCTGGGGCAGGGAGAGCGACCACTGAGCAGCCTAAATGAGTTGGTGAAGGCAAAGCCCTGACCCTGGGGAGGCAGCTGGGTCCCGCTCATCGATTCAGTGGGGTCAGGATGCCACCCCCATGCTCTGGGGTTAATGATCCATATCTGGGAGAGATTTGGGAGGGTGGAGAGATGGTGAGAAGATATGTGCTGATCTCACTTGGAACGTCCCAGGCATGGGTGGTGCAGTGCTGTTATTGGAAATGTTAGATGTCTCCTTACTGGAGAAATCCAAAATAGCTCCAGGAGGCCTGGCTGGGATTGGGCAGGTGCTGGGAACACTGGTTGGGCTGCCAGCACCACGGGTGGCAGGGCGGGCTCCTGCCCACCTAGGAGGTGTCACTTTTTCAAGGTGGGTTTTTTCGTTCTGTGTCATCGTGTTAAATAATTAAGTCTGTTCCATCTTTACCTACTGACAATGTGGCACTTAATTAAGTAGTTTAACTAGAAGCTGGCAGCTTTAATTAAGTTTAGGAGTGTAGAGG
This sequence comes from Phaethornis superciliosus, assembly GCA_023637945.1. Classification (NCBI taxonomy): domain Eukaryota; kingdom Metazoa; phylum Chordata; class Aves; order Apodiformes; family Trochilidae; genus Phaethornis; species Phaethornis superciliosus. The sequence goes on from JAJQWJ010000022.1 coordinate 8,342,838, forward strand.
TGACCAGGAGCCTTCAGCTGAGTGGCAGAGGCTCTCACCAGGGGAGTGAGGTGGGCTGCTGGTTGGGGAGAGCCCTTTGCTCCCTGCTCCATAGTTCTTATCCACACCAGGGAGGGAATCACCATCTCTCTATGTCCCTCACCATTGTCTTGCTGCTGGGGGGATGGGTGGTGCAGGCACCCTTTGCTCAGACACTCAGGAGAGCTGAGGACCGTGGAGCAGAAGAGGGACTTGAGAGGTACAGCCAGGCAGAGGGGTCTGGGCTGGGTTTAGGAACAACATCTGCAATTCTAGACCATGCATGGGGCTGTCTAAAAGATGTATTGCTTTTTAATAATGTAAATATGTAAATATTACCGAGGTGCCATTAATCCTCGATGCCTCAATATGATACCACCCTTAAGAACAAATGCAATAAGATATTATTAATATGCAAAGTAATAGTACATTAACCTGACTAACACCAATAAATCGCAGAGCGTAGCAGAAAGCAAGAAGTTGCTCTTGGAGCAACCTGCACCCTGCTCACCCTGGGCCACCTCAAGCAGCCCCCCAGGCTCCACAGCACACAGGAGCCCTGGTTTGCCCTGGAGGACCCATTGCTCTGGGGAAACAAGCAAGGATGCCCTGGGAGAGGAGGTGGGTAGGAGCAGGCTGTGCCAGGTAGACCCTGCTCCTATCATCCTTCTTTTGGAGCAAGAGCCCAAAGCCTCGCATGTTTGCCTGAGGGATTTCTTGACCCGTCTCATATCAGATTGATTTAAAATCCTGTTGCAAGTGTGTTTGAGGAGGGAGAGTCTCATTGGTCCCAAAAGCATGGAAGTTCACCCAGGCTTTGTGCCAGCTTTCCTGGCTGGACTGGTGAGAGGTAGCTTGGCCTGGGTCCAGTTGGCCCAGTTCTGTTAAAAGCTCCAAGCCCTTCAAGGTCTCACTGCCTGCCTTGGGTGGTATATTTCCTCTTGAAATACAAGCACATACAGGGATTAAAAGATGGAATGAGTGCCTTGATTTCCACCTGCCAGGCTGGGAGCAGAGGCTGTTGTCACCTCTCCCTGGCGGGGCAGCCCCTGGCTTTGAGCTGATGAGAAGTAGGAAGAGGGGGAGAACACACAGCAAACCAAAAGGAGCAGGGGATGCCATAAAGTCTGAATTTAGGGCTTGAAAGGGAAATTATGCAATGCAAATGACTGTTTCAGTTCAGCCTTGTAAATCCTGCTCATCCTTCTCACAAGAGAAACCCAGTGAAATAACCAATATTTCAACAGCACACAGGCTTCTGGAGACCTTCACCTCTCTGTGTCCTCAGAGCCCCACACCCGGGCATGGGGCTGGAGAGCAATTCAGGCATGAACACTCCCATGGTTTATGCAAAAATTAACCTGTTGCCCTTACTTGGGTCAAAGTAATTCCATCTAATTTGGTAATCTGGGCCCTTTATCACTAATGAGTCCTTGGGGGGTGGGGGGTGAGAGCATCTCTTTTTTTTGGCTGGAGAGAGCAGCAAAGATTATTGTTAATATTCAGGCTGTTCAATAGAAAGACCCTTTGCTATTGACAGCACTGATGGTTTTCACCTCATCGGCAAAAGGAAATTGCCAAATTAATCTCATTAGATCTGAAATTAATCCTCACTTTCATGATTAATGAACCTCAGAACCACAGATTTACCTGGGTAGAGTATATTGAGAAATTTTGTATGGCAGATGCCTGCAAATAATCATGATTATATCCAGGAATAAGAAAATAATTTTTCTTTCTTCCTTGCTGTAGAGGAGTGAAGTGTCACTCAGTAAAATTACCAGGCAGTAAGCTGAATTTTTTTCCCCAGAGCATTAACAAACTGTGGAACTCACTCCTGGAGGATGTTGTGTAAATTCTCACAATGAAGGAGTTAGAAAAAGCACAAATGTTAGAAATGTTAGAAAACAGCACAAATTTGTGCATCTTATGTCCACTGCCTGCTCTCAGCCCAGGCTACTGGGAGAGCAGCAATGAGCCTCAGGAGGGTGCTCCTTTCTTAAAGCTCTGCCACAGCCCCCAGAGCTCCTTTTCCTCCTCTTTCTCCAATAATTGGAGCAGCTGGCTGGAGCTCACTGTGAACAAACTACTTTTCCCTTTCCAGAATATAAACCTTTCCTTCCTGGGTTTCTTTTATCCACCATCATTTCAGTAGCCCCTATTGTACTGGAAATCTGTTTGCCACATGTTAGCTGGAGCTCATCTGCTAAGATCCTTGGTTAAATATTCATGGAGAGGTAACGATTAAACCAGGGGCAAGAACTCAGGTTACACAGCAGAGATGAGAAGGGGGTGCTGGCAGAGGAGGCTGACTCAATATCAAGTTTAAAAGACTCATGGAAATAACTTACCCCATGTAAGGTCTAAGCTTGGAGAGGAAGGAAAAAATCCTGATCCCATGGTGCTTTCCCCACATGCACTCATTACCTCAGTGACATCAGTGAAGTGGGGGTTTGGGCAGCCTGGAGCCCTGAAACACACCTTGGGCTGCAGGTGAAGGTCTGCATTGATCTTAAAGGTCCCATCCAGCCAAACCATTCTGAATTTGTGGCCATTAAAGAGGCAAGAGAGAACTTCCAAAAAGGTTGAGATTTTAAGGAGGAATTTGCACAGGAAATGTCTATGCCCACACGCATAGGGCAAAGACATGATTTTGACATGGAATAACATCAAAGCTGCTATTTGGCTGCAAAAGAGCAACTCAGAAGTTCTGCCAGGGGGGGATGGGGACAGTTGCCTGTGCCTGTGGAAGAGGAAGGTGGGAGCAGACCACCCAGCAGGTTCCTCTCCAACATCTCCTCTCTGGCTGTGAACTCCTCCAACCTGGGGACAGGAACAATAAGGGCAAAAGGACAGGAGAGCAGAAGTCAGTCTGGGGTTTCAGGTGACAGGTTACCTGAGCTCTGCCTAAAGGTAACTTCCTCATGAATAGCCCAGAAGTGCTCATCCCAACACGGGGAGCTGGTGAATTATGCAGGCAGTGAGCAGATGGCATCGCTGCTGTAAGGAGAGCAGCAGCACCACGCAAAATGCAAAGCCCAGCAATTAACCTTTCCGAAGGTTTCCTCTTGTCTGAGGGATTAAGCCTCCTCCAAACTCCCCCCCCCCCCCGTGCTCCACTCCTACCTGAGAGAAAAGAGTAATCCCCAAATAAATAAAGGAAGTGGCAGTGTGGGGACAGTGTGACCGATGGCAGGAGCAGAGTCCCTGCAGCTGGAGGCTGCTCCTGCGAGCAGTGTGACATCCCAGCTCGGGGCTTGTCACTGCCCTGAACCCCTGTCACCCCCTTATTTTTCTTTGAGATGAATCTTTGGCTCCAGAGGATGCCTGGAATCTGTTTGGGATTCAGCTTTTATTTCCATCCTCAAGCTTCAGCATTTTATTCTTCCCCGAGCCTGTCCTCCTGGAGCCTGGGCCAGGGTTGATTTACGAGAGGGGAATAAAAGGAGAATAAATCATTTTTTAAATGAAGAGAGCAAATTGATCTTTTCCTCTGAGAGTGAAAAAGATCCCACTATTCCCAATAAGGTGGTCTATGACTATGATTACTGTGTTAGAAGGAGGGTGGACAAAAGAGAAGGGGCCAGGGAAAGAGCTGCCTCTGCAGCACAGTGCAGGGATGGAAAACACAAACTGGGCAATGAGTTAGTATTTAAAGGAAAAAAAATAACGTATTGCATGCCAGGCTTTCACCTTGGAATATGAAAAAAGCTGTTATTTTAACGATGATATTTAATCCTCTTTGTAATTAAACTGATTAATTCTCAACAATGGAGTCTATATTGCCTAATACTTTTAATTAACAAAGTGTTGTACATACTCTGGCAAAGCATTACTGGCATGCTTCCTGTGCAATACACTTAATTCTGTAATAAATTATTAGTACAAATGACTAAGATACATTGCAGCCTGGAAGAGACTGTCAAGAGAGAAGGACTTCAGACTCTTGGTCACTGGTTGGATTATCCTGGAGCAGAAGAGATGCCAAATCCTTTTATTTTCTGTGGTGCTCTGCAGTTGGGACAGTGTCAGTCCCTGCTGGGGACATTGGTGCCTTTGCAAATGGCAGTTCTGCTCCAGATCTCCAAGCAAGCCAAGAAAGTTTCTCCATTGCTTTCTGGGGATCCTGCCTAGAGAAATGCCAGGACAACATTTCTTTAACTCAGTGCAAAAGGGAAAAAAATTCAGCTTACTGCCTGGTAATTTTACTGAGTGACACTTCACTCCTCTACAGCAAGGAAGAAAGAAAAATTATTTTCTTATTCCTGGATATAATCATGATTATTTGCAGGCATCTGCCGTACAAAATTTCTCAATATACTCTACCCAGGTAAATCTGTGGTTCTGAGGTTCATTAATCATGAAAGTGAGGATTAATTTCAGATCTAATGAGATTAATGTTCCTGAAAACTGAATACTTTGTACCACTGGGCCTGGAGGCTTTACTGGTTTCCTGGGTGGCACCTTAACCTGACTGATTCTTGCAAGGGATTTTGCCTGCACCAGTTCTTCAAGATCTGGACTGCAGCTTCTCAATGCAGTGTTCCTCATTCAGATTCTATTTCAGGGAGGTAAAGCAAGCTACAAAACCAAGCCAGGCAAATCAGCACACCAAGGCCAGAGAAAGATGAAAGTCAGTTTTACACTTAGCACAAAGTTGGACACAAGACAATCAGCTCAGGGGATGACTACAGAAAAGTAAACTGTGTGCATGTCCAGCACTGCAGATAGCTACAGCACCTCCAGAAAATGCTGCCTGGAGGGCCAGCTCTGATCCTGCTGGTCCCAGTGTACAGATCCTCAAGCTTGGGATCAACACTTAACCTAGGGAGACCACAGGAAGGAAAAAGGTGGGGGAAGCAGGGGCAGAAAGCACCTGAAATGGAAGCAGCCCTCGGGGTAGAGCTCTTGGGGCATGCTGAGCTTCAGGGCAGAGAGATACATCTCTGCCAGCAGCTGCCTCCAGAAAAAGTCAGTTTAAAGCCTCTGGAGGAGTTTTCCCTGGGTGGGCATCCTGGAGCAGCTGCTACAGGTTTACTGTGGCCCATGAACAGCAGAGCTGCCCATAGTTTGCTGCCCAGCGGGGTGGTTAGAGGGGATGGATGTTTTTATGAGTGGTCATTGGGTCTGAGAAGGAAACTAATGTCCTGCAAAGGAAGGATATAAAGGCTAATGGAAGGATTCTATGTTGTCCCAGGTTTCTTACAAATTAGTTAAGAGGCAAATACCCCGGGGACACAAGAAAAGCAAAATTAATTCCTCCAATTTTTATTGGATCACAGTTGAAGAACCTCACGGTCAGAGGTCACCAGCGTTGCTTTAAGACACAGTCATTGGGGTCAAACTAATTAGCACCGGGGATCACATCTCAGGCTTTTCCTTTTTCTCTTTGTGTCTGAGTCCTCCCTGACCCCTGCTCAGAACCTCCCCATCACCACTTGTCTCAGTTACCCCCCTGACAGACCCTGGCTTAGCTGGGATGCTCAGCTGAAGAGACCTCCAGGTTTCTTCCTCTTTCAGTTCACACTGCAAGCAGACAGGAGCCCAACACAACTGGTTCCTTCTCTCCAAATGGCACGAGCTGCACCTGCAGCTCAGCACAACAGGAGGGGAAAGTGATGTGAAGAGCTGGAAAGGAAATAAGGTCCCCCAAAAATCTGAGTTGCAGTGTGGCACAGCATTTCTGCCAGGCAGTCCTCATACACACTTATATTAAAAAAAAATTATTTGTATGGAGCTGGCATTCAAGAATTGTGATGAACATTTAGAGATCATGAAGTCAGGAGCTCAGTGCTACAGCACACTGCCTTTTTTTTCTTTCTGGCTGTGCTCACTCCCTTGTGAGGACACCAGATGGGTGTCTGGTGGGTCTCTGCCATCTGATGGGGCTGATGCTGGTCACCTCCCAAGAGAGCAGAGCCTCAGGAACTAGCAAGAGACTTCCATGGGCATCAGGGAGGTGGCTGGAAGGCACCCCAGGGAATGTGCTCTCACTTTTCTGTGGCTATTGTTTTATTATGGGCTCTCACATACTGCTCATGATTTCTGGAGAGACATAGCCATGGCTAGTAATGGTGGTACGAGCCCCACAGCAACATCCAGGTGTCTGCAAAGGCTGGATTCCTCTCCTGTGTTTTCCCTGGGATGGTCTGGCTTCAGGGATGCTGTTTCAGGGATGCTGGGTGTCTCTCCTGTCCTCAGGCAATGGGTCCCCAGCACCACTTCTCCTTTGACTGGCAGATCCAAGCCTGCTGTGCTTGGTCAGCACATCACACTGATGAGTTTCAGGCAAAAGCTGAGCCTAGCCCCAGTCTCATAAATTTGTTATGCATTACATCCAATTAATGTAAATTATTACAGTGACTAAATAACAGCTCTGCCATCGGAGAAGGGAATAATCATAAATGAGCTGAAACTTTGCAAGGTCCAACTGAATTAACCCTTTCCCCTGACTCCACCAGACCTGGTGTCAGAGCTGGGTGCCAGCCCTACCCCTCTGACTGCGGGAGCTGAGTCTCCCTGATCCAGTGCTCTTACCAGCACCCACAAGGATCTGAGCAACACCAGAGCAATCCAGTAACTGCAGCTGCCCCCCACCAGGCACCGAATCTGCCCCTCCAGGCACCCTTCTCCCTGCACCTCTTGCTGGGCTCCACTGCCCCACTGGGGATATTTTGAGAGGAAGGAAAGAATCCTCAGCAGAAATGCCTCCAAGCACCAGAGCTCCTGAGACCTCGAGGGACCCTGATGTGTTTTCCAAGGTAGAAGTTATCATCAATGTTTGCAATCGTTCCTAGGCTCAGATTAAGTGAAAGAAGGGCACAAGTTCAGAGCAAAAAATAAATAGTCCTCTCCCTGCCTCAAAGTGATTCTCATGGATTCATTCACAAGCTTTCCTGCATCTTCCTCCTTGGTTTGCTTGTGCCCAGCTCCTCCTGGTACCCATTTTACCTTGGCAGAGCAGCCCACAGATCATAGTGACACACCAATCAAGAGATCTGGAAATTTTTACACCATTTTTCCTCTTGAAACATGAGTCACCTTCTTCACCACGTTCCTGGGCATCCAGATAAATCTGTCACAAACTTCTCCTTCCCTCAAGGTGCAAAATTCTTTCCCTTTTTCAGTAGAGCCATATTTCCTCTTTTTAAGCTCCTCTTTCTTGCCCCAACACGCACTCCCACCCCTCAGCCATCTCAGTATATTTCTCCCTTTGTTCCTGCTCCACTGACAACTTCATCCTAATAGTCTCCTCAAAGGAATGATGAATGCATAAGCTGCATATTGATCACTGCAGTGATTGATTACAAGATCTCTTTGACAGATGAGCCTACTAAGGTAGTTGCCAATATGGAGGTATGGATGGCAGGGCCCCCTTGTACAACAGTCTAATGGTATCTGACCTGATAGGGCAGAAAGGCAACTCCCTCATTTCAGCAGGAAGAAAGGCCTCTTTATACTCTTTATAAAATAATTCATAGGAAACTTAAAACACTCAGACACAGAGAGATTGCAAATGGGGAAATATGATGGATTATGGGTTGAAAGGAGCCGACTTCTGGAAGCTAAATTGATCCCCAGGAAAATGTTTTTGTCTGCTGTGAAAAATGGGCAATATCTCAGCAGCTCTGGAGGGCTATAATCTGGAAAATAATTTGCTTTTGATTTCCTTTAGTTTCATGCACCTTTTTTTATTTTTTTAAATTTTTTTTTTTTAAAATTTGGGTCCTTGCAGGCTTTGGTGCTCAGCTGGGAGAGGCAATGCTGGAACAAGCAGAGGCTTAGCTGTGCTGCCAAACATGAGCTGATCCTTGCTTATGGTTTGAAAGCCCTTACCTCACCCATAGTCACTTATTCCATGGGAGATGCTGCATCCCCTGCAAGACACTCTGCTAAGGAAACAGAGTCAAACAGGTAATCAAATGTGAGTGCATGTGTGCAAAGTCAGGGAATCTCCAGCCATGACCCTGCAGAGCCATGAGATCAACTGATGCAACTATTCCACACACCTGCTCATTTCTAAACATTTCCTGATTGCCCATGCACCTCACTAACAATTAACACAGAGCTTGAGTAGGACCCACTCTGGAGTTCCAGAGCCAGCTGAAGTCACAGGTGGGATCAAACCCCAGTTTTTTTCATGTACTGCTTCTGCAGTCTAGTCCCAAGGTGTCCTGCCTCCCTGGCTTAGGGGCTGGCAAGAGAAATATAGGATTGCTTAGTAAAACACATTTAGAAGCTTCCCTTCAGAAAGAGGAGTTTCTCCTGGCTCTCATTTTTTAATCAGCTTCCCACTCCTGCTGCTAGTAACGAGAAATGTTCTTCTGGCAACACCTAGAAGAGTTTTCCCCGAGTTCAAAGTGCCAAAAATAAAATTTATAGCTAAAGAGTTACAGCCTCCCAGTGCCTGGAAATTCCTTGGCAGAGGGCTTTTGCTCCAGAGAAATATTGAATCAATGGAGTGTTAACAGCTCAGGAGCCTATTACAATAACGTGCATACCTGGAGTCCAGACAATCAATAACTCAGCAGGATGCAGCTACCAGAAAACAACAACAAATTCATTAGATTTCCATAGACTATACATTTGGTGAGTAATAATCAGTAAGTAGAAATGAACCCAGCCTGGAGAGACCACTGAGCCAAATGGACATCTTTTATTCATGGCTTCAGCTACTGCCTTCTCCGAGGAGGATGTTTGTGGAGGGACTTCAGCCCCCTAAATATACACGTTCATGGTTGACTTCCCACAGATTCCTACAGAACTCAGTTATTTTATTGTTAGCAGGACTTCTGTTCCTAGAAGTTTTTCAGCATAAGCCAGCAAAGAGACCCAGGTTTAAAAGGCTGTCAGGCTTAAATTTAATGTATCTTATTATTTGCAGATTCCTACTATGAGATACAGCCAAAGATGCTCTCTGCTATCAGTAAATACATTCCAGAGGTCAAATCTTGCTCAGTTTACATATTACTGCTGCTGGCTTATTTTGTTAGAAGTCAGCTAGAATTGACCTCCAGCTGTATAAAGCACTTTGAGCATAAGAGCTCAGAGAAAAGCAGACCCACAAATCACCAGGTCTAAGAACTACAGTTTTAAGGCTACTTCCATGGTATCTATACAGCCAAACTGCTGCTTCGTTGGAGAGATGCAAGCTTACTTTTCTCCCTCTGGAATAAAAAACATTTTCATTTCTTTTTAATCATGGATACCCATCAAAAGCTGATTCTCTCTTTACTGCTAGAGCTTCTATTAACTAAAGCTAAATGATAAATAAAAGCTTGCAGGTGACATCCATGCACATTGGAGGAATTAATTTGGGCCAGAGCTGTGGCTGTCCTGCCCCTCACAGCTTTGTGTCTCAGCAGCAACCTTACATTTTGCCTAACACCATTACAGAAGGGGAGGGGGCACAACTGATGATCTAAATTACACTTAGCTAAATTCAAAGCAGCTCAACTTATTCACCTAAGTGTAAAATTAGCTCAGGAAATAGCCCTAGAGCATTGGAATTTTAAATGTTTCTCACATTCACTTGGTAGGCAGTTTCTAAGGAGCCAGATTTCAGAAGCTGGTAGCTGATATTATCTGCTCAGGTATTAGTCTTCCATTCTTGACAGATTTTAAGGAGCCTTTTTCTGCACATGAGGGTTTTTTTAGTACCAGTTCTTGTGTAAAGCAAAGTTGAGCTCAGTCTACTCAGATCCCTATACCTCAGAGCTTCTATAGGGTATATAAACTAACATAGCTTATAGCTGCCAGCAATACCTAGGGTATATGGTAAATACCATATGAACCCAGATAAATACCATTCCTGAAATCCTTCTAAGATGGTGCCTTTCAGTAGAACCCACCCTTACAGCTTCAGTAGGACAGAGAATATTTGGTTTATTTGGGATCTGCTCAGAAAAAGCTGCCCTACCCTGCCCTGCCCTGCCCTCTGGGTCCCAAAAGGCTTTTCCAGGAGGAGGCTGGCTGGGAAGTGGTGAGGAAGTTTCACCTGGAGCTGGGAAGAGAGCCCTGAGGTCTCTGCCCAGCAGGAAGTTTGGTAGGAAGAGGTTTAGTGGGCAGGCCTAATAAATCACTTTGTACAGGATTAATAAGGAATTCTGCTAACTAGCTATGAAATTAATTTGAAATGAATGTTGTTGTGCCTGCTCGGCTCTGTATTGCCAGCTGAAACCAGCTAGGGCATGATAGAGAGATCCATAGCTTATTGCTTTCAGGAAAGTCTGCAAGCTTTCTGGAGAAAGGACATCTGCACCAGAAGTGGCCTTCAAGAGGAGAGATCATTCATAGTTTGTGATATCAGTCACCAAAGCTTTTAATGACAGTTCTCCTGCTGAGTGGATCTAGTGAGCAGCTTCATCTGCAGGTGGCACCAACCAGAGATCTGAGTGTACTTGTGTATTTATTTTGATTTTATGTTCATCACTTAATTATTTTTACAATTTTATAAGAAACAAATTTCCAAAAACCCTATATTAACCCAAAACTTCTGAAGATGAGACACCCATCCCCGCACCATGCTCTGATTCAAGCTGAGAACAGGCAGGCAGGATTATCTTAAATGAGGATATTAAAGATAAGGCTGTGCCTATCAGAAGAACATACACTGAATTGCTCCAAGAACATACGTAGGTACCTATGGGGTGTTGGGGAGGGTTCAAAATTGTAAATTCCATTTCAGGGGCATTTTCATATATATATATATATGTATATATATGTGGGGAAGCATTCAGGGGTGTCATGGAGTGATCTATGTCTACTGCCATCAGCAGCATCAGCACAGCCCCAGCACAAGTGCTGCAGTGAACTTCCACACTTGTGCACATGGAACTATTTTTCACGGAATTGATGTGTTCTGCAGTGACGTTCATAGCAGTAGGACACATTATAGCTGCAATATATGACTATCAGTAACACCTACAAGCCTTTAATATTCTGCAGCTGAACTGTGGAGACAGAAGAAAGTTGCCTGTAAATGCCTAATTCACCGTTTAACTGGGTTGTCTGTCAAAATAACTCTCAGATGTGAAACTTCAAGTAGGGAGCCTAAAAATCAGAAAAACGCGAGGAATCTCTTGATGAATGTTGAAAGCATTTTAGAGAGGGAGAGAACTAACAGAATACTTTTCTGCTTTCGTCCTCATCACTGAGAGTTTCAATTAGCTCTCTCTGTACAGCTATCTAATCCCAGGCCTTCCTGCATCTTAACAACTCCATTATCTGAACAAAATGGGTTCTCTCCTTCATTTTCTTACTATAGGAAATGTTTCTTGCTAATTTCTGTTTCACCATCCACTTGTTTTGCTGGAAGTGCTGGGTTAACTGTGCTGGATTTGCAGCTGCACACCTTGTTTTATCCTTATCTCTACGGATAATGTTACCCTCCCACCAGAGTACCCGGTCATGGTGCCCCCCAAATCCACCCCTCTGAACAAGCAGGCAAGTTTGGAAAAAAAAAAAAAAAATCACAGGCTTTGAGCAGGGATTGCAAGGCAAAAATATACCAAAAACTGAGGCTTTTGTGTCCTGTGAAGGGATGGTCCACTCCTGCCTTGGTGCAGCCTGTTGCAGGGTGAAGGTGATGCAGTCTGAGGACAGATTTCACCCATTTCTTCTGCCCTGTTCGCAGTGCACTGAGCCCCCCGGGATCCTGCAGCCCCCAAGGAGGGGTGGGGGGCAGCAGGAGCTGCAGGAAGCAATCCCAAGGAGCTCCCCCTCTCCAGGAAGGCAGAGATCCCACAGGACACCTCCTGCTTTGCTTCCCCGGCCTTTGAACCGCCCCACACTTCATTGCCTGAAACGTTGTCCGAGGGTTTGGCAGAAGTTGTGTTTAATGGCAGACTCTCATAGGAGGCACTTGATTATATTAGACAGATAATTATTGATCCAGCTATAGTTTATCCTTGCTGCCTAATTTCAATAAACAGCAGCTTGGGGGAATTAGCAAGGGATTCTGTTCCCCCTCCCCCTGCTTCTTCAGGATTTGTCAGAAACAAGATGATTTATGTGTATTCCAGTAAGATTCTCGTTTGTTGGCAGGCTGCAGGGATTGTTTGGGGTTGGAAGTACTAAGCTTTTATATTTAAATGCTTCCATGAGAGTATTCATGGGTCTCACTGCCTTGCATTGTAATATCTGAAAAATAACTGTGACTTATGCAAACCAGTTTTCAGATGTTCTCTCTGATCAATTTTTCATTTTAAGCAACTCACTGCCATCCCAGGGAGGGAAGAAAAAAATCATCTGATAGGCAAGAAGAGCGAGATCCAAGGCAAGGAGTTATACTCTTCCCTTTTTAAATAATGCACAACTCATTTCTGGAGCACTTTCAAATGCATTGCTTTCTATTAAGCACAGATAATACTCTGAAGGTGTTGCCCCCTCCCTGCAGGTCAGGCTTTTAGAACAACAGAGCATAAGAACACAGGGCTGCCTGGAACACCACAGACCAAGACCGAGCTGGAGAAACACCCACAAAACCCAGGCAGGACTGCAAACCCTGTCTTGGGCATGGAGACAGCTGGGAGAAGTATTTCCTGATGCTGTGTGCTGGTGTGGCAGCTGCTCCACCCTGCTGGGGACACCCCTGTCACTTGAGGAGTGATCAAACCCAAGGTGTCTGCAAGCAGCTGAGGAAATGAACCAAGACTCTTCCAGGAAGCTGGTTTGGCCTGAAGGGCAATGGGTGCTGATGAGTTAGGGAAGGATGAAGAAAATACTCCCTCCCTGATAATATTCAAGTAGACCAAGTCTATTCATGAGGAAAGGCTCTCCTGCTTGCAGGAAAAGGGATGCTTAACTGGATAACTTGACTTGATAAAAGTGAGCATCCCAAATAACTTCACCTGTACATGAGCCTGGGGTCATTCTCCCAGGTTGGTTTCACTACTGTGCAATGCATGTCTCTAGATTTCCCTCACTTGACAAATAACTTCAGTTACTTCAGGGAACACCTGTGCCTTATTTTTTAATGAAAAACTCCCACTTGGGATGTGAAAGAAAAGTCTTACTACAGATTTCTGTACCAATGCTGATAAACAAGTTAAAAAAAAAAATAAATCTTGGTTTTATTTCTACTTTCTGCTTCATTCAGAAGCCCAAGCTGCTGGCAGACTGCTAGGGATGTGGTTCCCTCTTACTAATGCAATTTGGAAGCTTGCTGTATAATAAACACTTCATTAAGCAGACTGATGCATTATGGCACAATTTACAGATGAGTGCTTGGAAATACTCTGCTCACTTCCAGGCCTTGGCTTCCCAATGGGACTCAGATTACTGCTTGGGGTTTTATCAAGGCCAGTTAGATGGATACTCTGGTATTTCACCTGTGCCCAAGAGTCACAGTAGCAAAAAACAAACAAACAAACAAACAAAAAAACCAAACCAAAAAAACAAAAAAAAAAAACCCCATAAAACCCCACCAAAATCTTTTTGTAGCTAGCAGATACAAAGATCACACAGCAAATTACTTTCATGTGTACCCATGAAAAATCCTTTAATCAGCAACAGCTACGTACTATCTATCTAGGAGGTTTCTGGAAGCTCTCTGCAGTTAGGGAGAAGCTGAACTTCTTGCAGCATCAATAAGGAGTCCTTTTGACCAGAAAAATACAAGACAGACAGATCAACACATGACATATGATATTTCACACTGTCACTTGATTAGTAGCTTTACTTTCATGAAAGGTTTCAGGACAAGCCTTTTAATCACATTAACCTTTAAAAACTGAGAACAAAAAACCCACACCAGAACAACCCTCTGTCCATCTTAACTCAAGAATTGTTGGAGTAAGATGGTTTTCACAAAATGCTGAAGCTCTTTTAGAAAAGATGCTGTGTTGTTTTTCACTCTCACAGTCCAAGGGTCTAGGATCTCCTTGCTGAATATTTAGTGAACAGCATCTGCAGCATCTTAATTACAGTAGCTGTTCTCATCTTAATCTCTTGCTTCAGAATAAGGTTAAGTGTAATCTGTCCTAGATTCTTATACAGATGGTTCATTTCTTAAATACGAGAGAAGAGTTCAGTTGATCTTTAATTCCTTAATCTGGGAACCAAGACCAACCAACCTGATTCTGAGTAATATTTTACCAAATTTTACAAAAATGTAACACTCAACTGTGATTGCTTTCTTTTTGGGTTTTCTTTTTTTTTTTCAGTCCATTGAAAATTGCTGGATGCAAGAAGATCCACACATAACTTCACAGCATAATGGCTCAAGAGCACCTGAATGGCAGAAGCTAGCAGGTATCTTTTTCTTTGGTTGAAATAGAGAAGTTCCTAAACAGTTCAACAACATACATAAAAATGCAAATTGCTCAGACATATTTCCTTTGTGCAAGAAAACTGTGCCTTACCAATTATGATTCTGGCAAGGAGCAAACTAAGACTCATAATGGCAGATTTCAGTCAGGCTAATACTGAAACACAGCATGAGTACAGCTGTGAAAATTGCTGAGATAAAATTTTAAAACAAAATTTTATTTTTTGTAATTGCTTATCTCACCCTTGAATTGAACTTCTTGACCTTCACTTAGCTATAAATGAAAAAAAGGCAGATTTTTCACTGGGACTAAGAGAATAAAAACCACATGGGTTTTGACTATGCTCTTTCCTGTCTGGTTCAGTTTTTCTTTCCAAGATGAATTTCTTTTACTTTTGCTAGTATTGGACCAGGGGAACCCAGCTGGTATAAGAACACAGTGGCACTAGCAAACCCACACACCTAGGGAGAAGTGACGCCAGCCCCCAAAAGCAGCCCGAGGAAGTTGTTTCAACCTCAGTCTGTTTCAAACCTTATTTGAAATAAGAAATGAGAGCCCCAGAGTTCCGTGGCAAAGTCAGCACAGGGCTCTACAGCCCTGGAATCAGCCTCTCACCCTGCACATGGCCATTCTTTTCAGAGGAAATAATTGTGTCTTCATTTCTTTAAGCTAATAATCACTTCCCCATTTTAATTCCCCAGCTCTTGGCCTGTGCTTATGATTTCAAGCTTTGCATTCAGTAAGACCCTAAAGGAAGCTGAAGAAATCAGCTCCCCAGCACAGTCACTGTCACTTCTCTTTGTGAACTCTTCCAGAAGAGGCTGTGCCAATGTCAACCTTTGGCAAGCCTCCAGGGAGGGCATTATGACAGTCTTCATAGCAAACCTGCTAACTCCACACCAGAACAGTCAAGAAGCTTTATTTCCACTGGAAAAAAAAAAACAAACTTGTTTGCTTTGTGAACATTTTAAAAAATAACCACAATCATGCTCCTAACACTGCTCTGTGCTAATAGCAGCTGGGCTCTGGAGAGCCCTTGAGATGTTCCTATTAAATACAATAGTAACTGCAGCTACCTGCCTCCTCCAGCCTCTCTTTTCTGGGTATTCCTCTCTTTTGTGTGTGTGAATCTGGGAAATCTTCCCCAGAGGTGGGATGGTGGGTGCCTGAAGATACAGAACTGCACTCACCCCACCTTCTGCTCTTGAGCACCAGCCATGAAACCCCGTGTGCTGCTGAATGACCTCGACCACCATTACTCCCGTTTGAGGAAGATTATCCACACACACTGCATGGAAATGCCACCTCACTTGTTACCAAATACATTTGGCAAAGAGAGAAGTCATAGAGGGGGATTTATTCTGGGGATGCAAACGTCTGCCAGGAGCTGAGATCTCTTTGTTGCCTCCTTCCCCAGACCAGAGACAAAGAGGGGACGGTTGTGAGGAGACCCTTACTGCACCATGGCAGCTCAATGCCCCCAGAAGGCTCAAAGCCACATGTATTAACACATTGATCTTTGAGTTAACAGTAATCTTTATTTATCTCTCCTCGATAAATCAGGCCAAAATCTCCTCACAGCCTGACAGGACCCCCCTGCGCAGGCTCTGTCACGGCCCCTGCCCCTTCCCCCCCCCTCCCCACACGCTCTCAACTTCCCCAACTTCCTAATGGGCCACTTGGCAAGCAGCAATTTTTCTCCGAGATTATAAATTTCAGCTGTTGCCCTGATACAGCAGATGTTGGTCTTCCAGCTTTCCTCGATTGGTCCCTGGTGACAGGAACCGATCGATTTTTCGCCTCGGACCGCGCGGGCGGATTAACACAGTGATAAATGGCTAAGGATTGATTCGCACTTAATTGACAATTTGGTGAACCTGTTCTAAAACCCCGAGGTTCGGGCCCGGCAGCCTGCACGCCACGGGTAATATACGGCCCGATCGATGAGGCGAGGCCGAGGCCCAACCCCAGCGCCCGCTTGAGGCGCCGCTGCCGGGAGGGGGCAGCAGAGGCTGCGGGACGGCGGGAACCGCTGCGGCCGTTGCTGCCCTCCCTGAGGTGGCTGCGCCCTTCCCCGCCACACGCTCCCCTTCGCCCTTTTATTCCCGCTCCCCTTCGCCTTTTTATTCCCGCTCCCCTTCGCCTTTTTATTCCCGCTTCCCCCCTCCCCGAAACCCAGCCATAGGAGGGGGCAGCTTGGATGCTCTCCGCGGGATTCAGAGAGCGGGCACCCCGCCTGCTGCTGCCGCCGCCACCTCCGAGGGCGCTGGGGATGAGCACTGCCAGGACTGTACCAGAGAGGGAGAGAAGGGCTCCCAGACCCCAGTTTCCACACCGTGCCCCATCGCTTCCCGAGCTCTCCCTCTCTGTCTGCCTCCTCTCCCCTCCACAGCCCAGCTCTCCAACAAGACCCATTTTGTGCGCTGCTGGAGAATTGGGCCCCGCCGCAGAGGAGCTCCCTTCCTTTTCCAGCAGCTCAGGGAGTGGTTCCAAACTCATTACCTCTCGTTTACCCGCTTATGTTTGTCTTAAATGTAACATAAACCTCCCCTGGAATCAGTCACCTGTGACTACAAGGCTTTATGGACAAAGCAGGGAGCTGGACTGCTGGCAGCAGTGAAAGTAAAGGCCAAGAAGGAAGTTAATTAACAAAAACTATAACCTCCACTTGTTTTCTGTCTTCTTTTGTTCTTTCCTTCTTTTGTGCCAAATCCCAGAGCTTTTACCCAAGTAACAGCCCCACTACATAGTCTGCATTGAGATAATAAAAGCTCTGTGCAATTTGTGACAGCAGAGCAACATTATCCTCTAGTATTTATCTATTATTTATCAGCAAGCACTTTCAGAGTTGACGAAAAAAGCAGCACAAACTCAACCTGTTGAGCAACTCGATTCAGCCCCATCTCACGTGTAAAAAGTTCCTGAAAGGCCGTGTAACTCTGTGTGCATGACTCCTTCACCCCCCGTATAACGAAGGGTGCCTCGATTTGAATTTATTTTCTAATAATTTCTCAACTCCAACTAACCTGGGCTTCAGCTCCAGCAATATCATCGAGCAGCCCCTCTGCATTTCAGTCTCTAGGCTACAGCTGCAGCTGCTAAATCTTGTAAAATTAATTGCGAGCAAAGCTAAATCCTTCATCCTGAAGAATAACCTTAGGCTTCACACCTTCTCTTCCCTCTTTTTCATCTCATCCCAGGGAAGTCGGCACAAACTCTACAATGAGTTTAGGCTGTGAAAATAAAAGCAGGAGCCCAGACCTGCAGATATCCTGATCCAGCCAAGCAGACCCTGCCTTCCATCACCATGCTGCACACACACAGAGTCCCTCTTCCTGCCATTGCAGAGCTCCTCTGAGTAATGGAAGCTCTGAAACTCCTGACAGGGGCTGGAGCAGACACCCCCTCAATGGGCTCTGCAAAGCACACAGAATTGAAGCAGCAGTAAAGCTGTGGAGTTTAATTTCCATCTGCTTGCTGCATGCCCAGCTCCCAAACCCAGGCTGCTCACCAGCTTTGGGCCAGAACTGGTGCTGCTGCTTTCTCCTTTGCTGCACATCTCAGCTTTGAAACTGCCCCGAGGATGAGCCCTGACCACACTCCTGGCATTGGCATTCATTTGGAAGTGGTGAAGGGACATCTTGCTAGCACAAAAACTGTAGAGCAAGGAGAGATGAAGGCTTCCTAGGGTTTTGTGTTCCTCTTATACAAAGCAGGAAACTTGCTCTTTCCAAACTACAAGACTTAGCTTCAGCTCTGCTTCAACTGAAGAGACCCTATACTACCAAAAAATTAAACTCACCTTCCCTCTAAGGCAACTATTTTGTTACACTGTTATATAATGCAATGGAGAGAGAGAGAGAGAGAGAGGGAGGCAATTAATTATGTGGGATAAAGAAAAGTTTTTTAATGTCACCTGTAGCTTTGTCACATCTGTTTCGATTACACCAAAGGGAAAAGAGCAGGTTACAAGGCATGTCAGAATGCACCATCAATACATTTAACTGGAAATGAAAAGACAAGTTTACTAGTTAATTAAGAACCATATCAAAGGAAGGCTAAAGTTACACAGGAAGAAAAAACCTAAAATTTCTCTGGCCCCATAATGACCTCCTGCCTGCAGCTTGCTTTTGTACTCAGGGCAGCACAATCTGTGTGCTTTGCCTGCAGAAATGATAATGTAGCTAATAGTGTCAGTAAATATTAATTTATTATGCCAAGGAATTTTCACTCCTTAGCATGAAGAAGGTTGAAGTAATCATAAGTTCAGTACTTTTATTTCCTTAAACAGGAATGGAAGATTTATGTAAAAGAATTGTGCTGCTCATACCACTAGAATGAAGTAGCATCTTCTGACAATTTCAGAATGGTAGAAGTTGGTGAGTGCTGAGCGTTAGGACTTTAATTACTGGACACACACAAATCATTTATTAGACATCAATTTGTTTTTTAAAAAGTTTTGGTAGTGAGAAGATAGCTACTCATCAGCCGACAGATAGATTTACCTCCCTTAGCAAAGTAGGGGAAATTCTGAAGGTTTACATTTATCAACCATTTCAAAAGCCAAAAGCTCATGTGGCTTTGCACTTGTGACATAGAAATATTAATCTGGAAAGTCATGAAAAGAATTGTCAGAAGAAGCAGGAGTAAAGCTTCCAGATTCATAAAATTTAGGATTGTGCCTGAGATTTGATTGGATTCCTAAGCTGTATCTGAAAGAACAGACAGCTAATTGAATATTAGGTGTTCATTACTTGCTCAGAAAAAACAATATTGGTAGAAAATAGCTGAATCCTAGGAACAGCAGGAGCTGTTGGTTTGATAGAGCCTTGCCTAGTACACCACAACATGAAGTTTTAAATTCTGCAGTGGTCCTGAGCCCAGCAACTACTGATACCCTGCATTTTTGGGGAAAATGCAGTTTATCAAATATGTGTGAGCTCAGGGAGAGAAGACACAGCAACATCAAGCACTATCCTTATTCATTTAAAAATGCAATATTTTCCATTAGCTGGTTACTGCTGGCACCTATTTCAGGTAGTTTTCCCTGAAGTAAAGTTCAGTGTTTTTCAAGGGAGTGTTTCATTTTTCTGGATAGGAATATCTAAGGGGAAGCTGGAGCAGAGTGACAACAATGCCTTCTGTGAGTTCACTTTCTGAAGCTGGAGGTGTGAAGTAGCAGCCTCTGGATTTGTGCATTCAGATAATCCTGGAAGAATTATTATTTCCATTTTCATAAAAGCTTTCAGCCAAAGATTTCAAATCACCTAGTAGCCACAGATGAATTAAGCTACCACCTGGCAGGTACAGAAATGTTATTATCCATCATTTTAGAGGCAGAAAAATTTTCAGGCAGTGCACAGCTAGGAAACAGAGCCCACCCTTCCCAGCTCCCTGTCCTTTTTCTTCATTCCCAAGATTACTGTGGTGGGGAGCAGATTCAAAGTAGGCATTTTGAGTAAAATCCCAGACTCACAAAAAACAAGGGCCCAGGACCTGCTGGATACTGTGGGTGTCAGGATCTCACCCAAAGGCTTAAAAACTTGTCAGCTGAGAAGTTATTCTCTTTACACTTTTACAATGGAGCTCTCAATAAGAGACATTCCTTTAAAAACAAACAAGGAAGGGAAATGAAGTCCTTCACAATCAGACAAGTGCAGCAGATGAGAGCAGCTGGCTTGAATTTCTCATTGGGATGCTCTTCAATGCCACTGTTATTTCTGAGCATGATGGTGCAGCCAAGTCTGGAAATGGAGGGATTTGAAAAACAACAGGAAGAAATTCCATATCCCCTACCTGTCCTGTGAAATGTCACAGGAGACCCTGGGATAATTATTACAGGGCTGTACTGATTGCAGTCTGGGTCTGCACCAGGTGACAAAGGGTTAAGCCCGAGTTATTTTAAACAATACATTTCACTTTATTTTCCTCTGTTTTCTACTTTGCAGACTTACATTCTGAGGCTTTACTACTTAATCCCCACTGTAGTAATAAAATTTTTTTAATCCTGTGTTTAAAATATGAGATTTACTTGTCAAAATCTGGATATACAGCAGGAATTATAATGGCTGTTCAGCAAAAGCAATTCCCCTGAAGTTCAGGGTGGTGTTTGGAAGAGTTTAGCAGGTGTTTGTGCTGGAGGTGTGCAGATTGCAGAGGTCAGAGCAGCTTTTCCTTGGCACTGGGAACACAATAAGTTCACAAACATTTCATAGGTACTAACTCAGGTTTCCTATTTTTTCTTCTTTCTCCATCCATTGTTCTGTAGTGGTACCAGAAACATCAGCTCCCTCAGCCAGCTCATGGGGGGAAAATCTTTGGCCAGGAATGAAATGAGAGCAGAGCAGGTTTGCCATGCCAGCAGCTCACAGCCACACTTGGACGCCACTTTGCTAAGTCCTTTTGCACAAGAATTGAGTCAGGGAATTTTAGGTAGCAGTGTGGAGTGTGAGAAGCTTCCAGGAGAGCCCTGCCCTGCTCCCAGCACGCTCAGCAGGCACAGGATGATCAGAGCTCCTCAGCACTGCTTCAACAGCCCAAGGCTAAACTTGAGTTTAGAGGTACAGATGCTGACAAGGAACAGATGTGAGATCTAATACAGATTAACATCCAATTGACAGTCTTGCCTTTTGGGGAAGGTGAATTTCAGACCTTCCAGACAGAAGGAGGATAGCCATGACATGGCCACTTTAATAGTAAACTTGAAATCTATTCCTCACTTGAACAAAACTTTTCTTCACCCAATATTTATTCAGAGTAGATTTAGAATGTGCCACCCGCACCTACCAATCTTTTTGGTTATATTACTGTGAAAATAAAAAAAAGATTAAACTCCTTTATGTGTTAGTGTGGTAAAATTAATGCCAATATCCCCGAGCTGTTTAGTGAATTCTTAAACAGTTGTAAATGATACACATCTGTATCCAGTACGCAGGTATTGGTTTAGCTCTGTTTTCAATCTTCTGCCTGGAGATGTATTTGTTGAGTGCCATTTAAGCCGGGTTTTCTTATGTTTGGTTGGTTTTGAGACCAATAAGCTGTTGTATTTGTCACAATGTCACCTTTCTCAATGTTAATCTTATCCCAGATGAGGAAAAAAAAAGTCATAGAATTACTTTTTTCCTTTAAATACAAAGTCTCTCATTTTGGGAATTGTACCGTTTCCTTTGTATTTCTGCAGCTCATCACACTTTGATTCAAAAATTCAGTGCTTGGAAGTGAAAGGAACACACTGCAGTGGGCTAAGCTACATTTGTGAGGGGGGAGGACAATCATTCTGGGGTATTTGCAGAAGAGCTTGTTATTCCAGCATTGCTCCAAGATTATTTCTAAATGAGCTGCTATTTCAACAGAACAGCCCTTTGTCGTGTTCAATGGCAAGAATGTTTTTCCTTTCTGGCTAAAAGAAGGTTTAAACCTAGGTGAGAAAGAAAAAGCTAGGAATGGTGATTATTTTTTCTTAATGGAAAAATATAAGCAACTATCAACTAAATCATCCTTCATGCTAGGCATGACAGACTTAAGCACTTTGAAATGATTTGTTTCTAAATGATGTTATGATTTTGTGGTGGAAGCAATAATACTTTTTGCTTCACCAGACCCTACATATCAACCCATCCCTTAACCCAGCAGAGACACCATTAAGTAGCAATTGGGGACATTTATTACTAGCAATGAAGATTAAAAAAAAAACAAACCAAACACAAACAAAACAAAAAAACCACATTTTTATTTGTATAACAGCCACATGTCTCTGCCATGCCAGGTGATGGGTACTGCCCAGGCATTCTGCTGCTCTGCCCATTTCTTTTTCCTGAGCACTGCCCCAGTGACATCTTGCTGGTCAGGCACTGGGGACACAGCTGCTGGCTGGCTGTCCCCTCCAAGTGACACCTGCAGCCAGCCCTGCCTTTCTCTGATGGTTAAACTACTGCTTCAACAAGGGAAAAAAAACCCCAAAACAAGAAAACACCTTCAAGGAACACACCAAAACTTTTCAAAATGTCATCAGCCCTCCACTGATCATTTCCACTCAGTTATCTTGACTTGCAAGCCTGACTCAGCCGTGAGTGCCAGCTCCAGTAGCTTGAATAAAAATGAACATTTTTATCCCTGCCTCATTGGACCCAGTGCAAACTCCCTTCCCGGCACATCCAGCTGCATCTTTATCCCAATACTGTGACCTAAACTGCAACAAACGTAGCCAACCTTTCCATCAAGAAAGGTTTAATTTATTGTGAGCAAAGAACAACAAATCACAGGCTTTCAGATTTATGGCCCCCAGGATCTGAATTGACCTTACAGCAAAGCAGTCCTTCCAGCACTCTGCTCATTTCTTTAATAAAGTTGAAAATGTAAAATATGCATGCAGAGCCACCTGATCTGAATTTTATGTAAAGTGCACAATAAGTTTATAGATGGTAGTAACATATGACTCCCTGTATTTCATTATGTAAAAATGACAGTTGGGATCTCTTAGGCTCCTATTTAAACATTTATAAATTAGATAATAGAATGTATGCAAGGTTAGGATTGGAGAACAACATTTTCTAACAGGCAGAATTGATGGAGAAGGTTTGGGGAAGGGTTTTCAGTATTTTATGAGGCTGTAACCATCTCTTTTTTGCCCAGTTAGGAGAAAGAACGTGACAGGTAGTGAGGAAAAAAACCAAACAAACAAAACAATAGAAATGTGTCAACATCCAGAGAAAGAAAAACTTGGTGCACATTTAAGACCCTGGAGCAAACCCACCCTGAACTTCAGATAGTTCTTGCTTCAGGTAATTCTCCCTGACTGTGAATTCAGAGCACCTGGAGGGTAATAATATGTGTATAATGTGGATAAGCTTTTGCTGCTAAAAAATAACCCACCAGGTCCATGCAAACATGTTCTCACCTTGGGTCTGTTCCTCCCCCCCAAAGATCTTGTGTTTCCTGTCATTAAACACCTCTCCCAAGTTTCTTGGTAGAATAGTTTGGTCATGGTCTCAGTATAACCAAGGAAGGAAAAGAAGGAAAAGCCTGAAGTGAATTTTGGTTTTATGATGGTATGCATGGGACATTTCACTCCCTGACTTAAGTAAACTCTAGCCTGTTTGGGCAATACCTTTTGGTCAATAGAAATGCCATTATTTAGACTATCACAATCAATAAATTGGATTTTGCTTCTGCAAGTGAAAGGGCTGTTATTTTTCATACAGTTTGTCAATAGGCTCTAGGTTATGAGATATATGAAAGGTATTCTACACAGGCCAGAGAGTTATGAGCTCTCAGGCAGATGAATTAAGTTCTTTTCACTTCTGTAAAAAAATAAATACAGAGATGGCCAAAACAGATGCCATAAATTGTGCTTTTGATGTAGGATTTCCATCTTTTCTCATCTGCTCTGAAAAGCCTGAAGTCTTTGCACTGAAAACCCTTTTACCATTTGCATCTGTGCTGGAGAAGACATTAACACACATTGAAACGGTGTCCCGTAGACTGGGCTTACAGGTAAAGACTTACTACACAGAGGAACTGAGAGGTAAAAGATGAAGTTCTGGATGGAAGCTGGATGTAGCCTGCCCAGCCTGAAGCCTTTTCTTTCTCCAGAGACTCACAAATCCAGTCCCCAGTGTACCACAGCCAAAGAAAAGGCAAAAAGGCGGAGTTTACTTCCCTTTTTTTCCTGCCTGCTCCCTCTGCCACAGCCTGGAGATTACCTGTCCCCATGAGCTATTGTAAAGAAACTAATTCATTGCAAATAGAAATGAGTTATTTGAGAATACAGTAAAACCTGGGTAATCAGGACAGAGAGATGTTACATTCCCATGGTTTGAAATCTGCCCCTCTTTGGCTTCAGTAATTCTCTCCAATCCTCACACACCAGTTCAGCCATTTTCTGCCCTACCTCTTCACTCTCACATGATCCATTATTTAATCTTAATGTGTTCCTTGTACCCCATCAACACCTCCACTATATTTCTTTTCATTTACAGGTGTGTTCAGAAGAGCCAGGGCAGAGGAAGGGACCTCTGTTGCCAGATGCTGCAGGGACGTTGAAGCAGAAGGGCAGTCCTTGCATCCAAACTCACGTATTAGGATACTGCTTCCCTATTCTCTAACACAGCCTGCTCTGCCCTTGCCATTTCCTTACCCAATCCACTCTAGTTAAATACCTTTTTCATAAGGAGTTTTAAATTATAAGTCTAAATGAGGCCAATAAATTATACTTCATAAAACCCCATGCACATCATTTTCTCACAGAAAAGGCTCCAAAGAAATATTTTCCATGCCACCACCTATGTTCCCATCCCTTTGCAATATAACATTTATTCTAATATTAAAATGGCAGCTGCTCTATAAATTGTGAATCATTAGCACTCTTCATTGATTTTTCCCTTGCAGCCTGCAACCCTGGGCAGCCACTGCCTGTGAATATCAGTCTATTGGATTGAGATTCATATCCTATTTGAGGGTCAAAGACCGAGACCTCGTGAGCTTGAACTTCTATCAGCCTAAAGCTGATCAATACCTGGAGATATATTTGATCCTGGCTGCTAGCACAGATTAAGTGGCCATAAATACAATCAGAAACGTGAGGCTGCTGGGATAAGTGGCTGGGGAACAGAACAACCACACACGTGCCAGCTCCAGTGGGCTTTTGGAGAGCAGGGACAAGCCTGGGGATCCTTTCCCAGCCCAGGGCTGTATCCTACGCTTTTGGAGAGGGGGCTGGAAGCTCATCACTACCAACAAAGGAAGAAAGGCAGATTTTTAACTTCAGGGACTTCAGAGTCAGTTTGCCACACTGCTTTCCAAAATCAGTATCCAGGCTTGGAGATGAGACCCCAAGAAGTTCCCAGGCAGTTGGCACCCAGAGTGTCCCAGGAGGTGACTGCTCCTGGCACATGGCAGCGTCAGGGGCACATGGATAGGCACACCCTGGGGATTAATTGGAAAAATATCAAATAGAAAATAGGCTGTTTTTTTTTTTCTTCCTCTCCCCTCTCACAGTCCTCCTGCATCTCCAAGTAGAACTTTAAATACATTATTAAAGTGACCTATTAAAAAGGAGACATTCATTCCATCTGAGTATATTAACAGTGATTCTGTGCTGGCTGAGGAAGAAAACCCCATAATCATAAGCCTTATTAAAGAACAATATACTTTGAGGGCTTTTTGTTTTCAAGGCTTCACATTATCTAAAGGGGAAAAATAGGCATAGAAACAGAACAAAACAGAGACATTGTTTTGCACTGCTAGAGAGACCACGGCACTCAGGGAAATTACCTTCCTATTTTTAGGCATGTTTACAACATGCCTATTTGCAGTATTGCCTTTGATCCTAAACTCCAATTTAAATTATTCTTTTAAATGCTGGGGAGATCCAGAATGGGAATAATTAGAAATGACACGAAGTCAAGAGGACCCTGAAAAAGCAAAGTACTCTCTGCCATCTCTTACAAGTGGTTGTAAGAAGGTGTGTGGGATGTCGTGTCTGACCAAGCAAAGGGCATAACCCACTGCACCTCTGGGGGATCTCCAGGGTGCAGCCCCCTGCACCAGCATCTCTGCAGCTGGGGTTGAGAGAAGTCACTCTCTACCTCCAGTCAAAGCCTGGTGTTTGTATTTACATGTCCTTGTGGTGTCCTTGTGGGGAGAGACTTCATTATCATAAAGAATATGTTTTTATTCCACTACATAAGTACTACTTATTATAGTCTCATATATTTTCTGACACAACCAAGGGGTCTTTATTGTTGTACATCAAGGTCACTGACAAGTAATATATTCAATCTATTAAGTTATTAGGGAGATAAATAATTTGGATGCAAGCTGAACTCTGAACTTTTACCTTTTCCCCTGACAGACGGGTAGTTTCTTGGCATTCATACTAATCTTGCCTGTGCTTGAATAGTAATTCCATTAGGGTTATGACTGCAGCTGTACATATGCAATGACCTCAAATACAATTTCTTTATGGAGATGGGCAATAGGAATATTAAAATTTTAAGCCAAAGAGGATGCAATGGAACTTTACATTATTTATTGTAGGCACAAATCCTTTATAATATTAAAGGATAAAGAATTAATAAAAGAAATATCACAAACAAGCCATAAAGTCAAATGTAGTCCTTGATTTAATGCAATTGCTTTCCAGCATCCTCTGTTCCCAGACTTGCACCTCATTAAAAAAATGTAGTGAAGGATCAAGAGTATCCTGACTGACTTGGTGGTCCCCGGGTGTTTTTTTTTCCAAGTAGCTTTTCAGCCCTGTAGTTCTGCTCCTACCCAGAGATATCCACTTCTCATTATACTCATGACTGATCTTAATCCAGAAGTTATTACAGTTGATTAGTCCCTGAAACTGGGAGCCCTGCACCTGCCAAGGCTTCGCTCCCTGCAGGAGCTCCTGGGCTGGGCTTGAACTTGGTGGTACCCAGGGAAGATCTCTAGTATTTGAGAGATGTTGGGTTTTTTCCCCCCACCCTAACATACTTATATTCCAAATAGTATCCACTGCTGAGAAATTTAGCTGCAGAGTGGGCTGAATTCAGGGAAAGGAAGCATTTGTAGCATCAGCCATGAATGCTGGAGCAAGGAGGCTGCTTCTGCAGCAAGACAAAAACCTCTCTGAGCTGCAGCAGCTGCCGCCCTCCCAACCTGCACCCACCTCAGCCATGGCTACCACAAAGGGCAGCTCAGGAGCCTAAATTCCAGGTGCCCTCACCAAGGAAAACCAAACCAACAGCCAGAATGGACACCACCAAGTAACCCCACAGCTGGCTGAGTCCCCTGGGGGGCTGGTGAGGACAGAGCATGGCTGGGCAGCCCGAGGGACAGGAGAAGTCACCCAGCCCTGGCTCAGACCCTGCTGCTCTCCAGCACACTTTGGGCACTGCCAGCTCCTGGGCACCAGTTGCACTCAACAGATTTGAACTGGGATTTTTCAGCCTCTCGTTACTCCGAGATCTTTCTCTGGGCTGATGTCATTTTGCAGGAGATTGCAATCCTGCTATCAAGAATGTTAACCATGCCAAAAATCACAGCATATATTTAATAGGCCTTGACAACCTATGTGTTCAAGTTGTTCTTGTGTCAATTCTCCTTTTAATTTAGTCTTATGATGTCAAGAGAATGTTTTCAGCAAGGTTTACATCGGTAGTCTAAATAATTAACTGAACTTTAGAACAAGCTTTTCTCTAATGAGAGCAAAATGAAAGTGAGGAAAAAAAAAACAGCAGGACTTCCCTACCATGACTATTAATTTTCCTGCTGCAAATACAGTATATTCAAATACCTCCATATTTTAACTAATAGAATACTTAGTTTAATGAAAAAAGGAACCTGAATGATGAAAGTTAACTCATTAAATTCTAAACCCCCAGATGCTGTCAGTAACCGTCACCTTTTGCTAGAAATCTCAAAAATCCAATTGCAAGAATTATTAAATAACATTTCACATGGGATTTTCTACAGAAAGCCAGCCTGTTGCTCCTTCCATCCCTGCAGCAGTTTTCATCTGCCTCACTTTTTGGAGGAGCATGCAGAAACCTTCATCTGCTTGAAAGATGCAGAGCAACAAATCGGAAAACAGTAACTTCACAATTCTAGCTCCAGATTTTATTCAAGCCCCAAATCTACTTGGTGCACAAGCCCATGTGTATCTGAGCTACAGCCTGCAGGAGGAGGAGGCAGGGAAAATTCTGCATTCACATTCCCAGGATGCTCATGGGAAGGTGGCTCAGCAGAAGTATGCCCTCCTCCAGCAGGGAATTTGGGAATGGAAGGGATAAAATATCTCTAGCACCACTCAGAGGGAGCTTTGGGTGCAGCTGAGAGGTCAGAAGGAAGAAGCCTCATCCAGCCATGAGCCTGGACACTAGAACATCCACTTCTCTTTCAGGATATTTTCACTGTTCTTCAATCTGGCTGCAAAAGGAAATTTCCACACACAAGAGCTGCAGGTGCTCGGGGCCGAACACCACTGTAGGATTTCCAACAAGGAAAAGGAACAGTTCCTTTTTTTTAATGTGGGGATCACAGCCTGGGCCTGGCCCAGCTGGCAGACAGCAGATGGTGGTGGCTGGGGATGGGTGGCTCACCCCACACCAGATCAGAGCCCTCCCCAGCCTGGACACACAGGCACAAACCAGCAAAGCCACAAATCTGAGAAATTCCAGAGCAGGAAAGGATCCCAGCTGTAGTTTTAGTCACATAATCCTTTGCATCATTACTAGATACACACATGCTGATAGGATTCATGTACTTGGTGCTGGAGTATGTGACAAGAGAATAACTATGATTATGACTTCTTATTCTGTTTTGTTTGGTTTGGGGGGGGTTGGCAGTGGAGCTTAGTATTTACATGAGAGAGAGACTGCTCTAGTTATCCCTAGAAAGTTTTTTAGAACTATCCCTGCTCGCTAGCCTGTTTTATCCTTCCTCTCCTGAAAACTAGCCGTGCTGAGCCTGCCTCTAATTGTCAAGAGTGATGCTTTATTCCTGCTGCTGAGCACAGAAGCCAAACCCATCTGTGGTGTAATGCTGCTGCAGTCAGAGTTCAAGCACTTCTTTTCACATTCTCCATCCTTGCTGCTTTCTTCCCCTCCTCCCTCATTTATCATCCCCTGCTCACACCCTTTCACCACTCCTCAGTGTTGTCTTCTGACCAGGAGACAGTTCAGGGGCTCAGAGCTGCTTGGTCCCCAGCCCCTGCTGTCCCTGGGCACAAATCACCCCTCCAGTGTCCAGCACTCCCACAGAGATCTCCCTCAGCCCTCTTGAAGCAAGAATTTTGCCCACAGACACTGTCTGGGAACATTTTCAGATTGCTACGGGCCAATAAATGAGTTTGATTCAAATTTTACATTTTTCCTCAGTTTTCCTTTTTTTTTGTCAGTGCCTGTTGGGCTTTTGGGCTGGTCAAGTTCTTGTATTGCAATCAGCAGTGAGGAAAATTCACTTCACATTAGCACTTAAATCAGATGTCCCACCTGCACTGTTCATCAG
Organism: Phaethornis superciliosus; assembly: GCA_023637945.1. NCBI lineage: Eukaryota > Metazoa > Chordata > Aves > Apodiformes > Trochilidae > Phaethornis > Phaethornis superciliosus. The sequence goes on from JAJQWJ010000022.1 coordinate 8,372,120, forward strand.
AACTCTTGCTGATAAAATAATCTCATTGATTATTAGGGACATTTACTGAAGAGGACTCATACCTGGTGGATTACATGGCTGTTCATCCTCTTTGTTTTGTCTTTAATAGTTAACTGGTGGTTACTGAACTTGCAGAGAGTCTTTAAGCAGACTGCAGGGAAGCTGTTCTGCTCAGAAGGAGAGGTGTGGATACAAAATTGAGCAAAGAGCTTCAGTGCTCCCCTGCCAGCAGTCAGTCTGTTACCCAGATCTGCTGTTCCACAAGGCAGCATCACATAAAGTGATGGTTGGGTGGTCGGGTGGACACAACCCCTAGATTACACCACTATATTCAATTTTAGGCCCTTTTAAATGGGCAATTCTGTCCCAGGAATGGGTCACCCTCCCAGGGTGGGTGACAGCTACAGCACTCTGGGCACAAGCCCTCATTCTGTTAAGGGGAGGGGAACACAGAAGGGTTCAGCTTTGCTGTTGCAAATCAAAAGAATGACATGGATTTGTGTCCTATCATCTTTGACAGCCTCCTCTAAACTGCTTATTTTAAAACAGGATAAAGAGAGGATTAATATCCTTGCAGAACACAGAGGGCCTGGTTCCTCCCAGAGCACAGGGAAGCCTCCCCAGCATCTCCCCATGGCAGCTGGGTGAGGACCTCACCCACTCCCTGCCCTGCACCCTGGAAACTACATCCCCAGAAGGGAGCTGTGTCCACCTCAGTCTGCAAAAATACTCTGCAGGCTCAGGATATGCCCCTGATTCAGCTATAGGAATAAAGCAATACTGAAACCTGACTTTCCTCTGCACTGCTCGAGTCAAAGGGGAGGAGAAGTTTGGGTGCTCAATCTGAACATTTTCTTCATCATCAAAAGAATTTCACTGCCATGTCAAGTTTCAGCACTGAGGAATAGAGGCTTTGCTCCTCCCACCCCCATTCCAGATGGGTAGAAATGTTCATTCAGAACCTACTGGCAAATTTGAGCTGTTGAATAAACATCTCCCCCCACACTGGACACACACACACATTATATATATATATATATTCACTAGTGAGTAGCTTCACTGAAGAGCATAGGGAGGTTATTTCATCCAAGCCCCCATATCACTCAGACATCCCAGGGCAGATTTTCCACCCAGCCCCAAAGACCCTGCAGGGTGGAAGGGTGAGTGAGGAGGGAAGAGCAAGAAGATCCCTTTCACACTTCTACAAGACCTTGCTGACTTGAAAACCCCACGTTTTCAGCAAAGCAGCAACACATCTAATAAATCACATCTGTACACTGCTTTATTCAAAGGCACTGACAGTTTAGGATTGACGACACCCAGGGCAGCCTAGTGTCAAGCACTCCTAATGAAAACTATCCCATTTTGCTCCAGTAGCAGCAGCTGCCAACAGACATAATCTACTGGCATATGGAGAAGGCCATGCTAATCCCTGCAAGGTCATTAACAAGAGGGTGAAAATTACATGCAAAGCACCAGCTGTGGCATCCCCTGCTCCCTCACACTTGATGTAGCAGGGGCAACAGAGGTGAAAAATGCAAGTGCAGCTCAGCAGGCCAAGTGTTTCTCTCAGAGCACCACTATTTTTTTTCCCCCCCTCTCCCCAAAGCAAGGTTCAATACTGTTGAAATTCTTCCTGTGCAGAAGAGCATAAAGCCTTTCACAGGTGTCATTCCTGAGAGGGGATTTGGGGAGAGCTGAGCTGCAGGGCAGCATTGCTGGGGGGCAGCTGGAGCAGACAAGCCCATGAGAAGGTCTTGGCCACCTTGTTTTGTGGGTTGTACTCTGCAGGGGACAGCCCCCACTTCCATAATGCCAAACTCCCTCCCCAAAGAATATTCCACCCCCATGTTTGCACGGGCACTCAGGATCTGGTTTTGTCTTTTCATTAAATCCTGCAAACATTTTTATAAGCAATAAATCAAAAAGTCTGTTAAAACCACCCAGCAACTACCACCCAAAACAAATCTTTTTCAATTTAAATCCCAGCCTGCATAACAATCAATCCTATAAACCCCCTGATTGTTAACATTACTTTGGGTAATGTTTAAAAACATTAATTTCAAAAAGTGTAATAGGAAAAAAGCTCTTTAAATCGGCAAAAAGATAAATGGCCTCCAGCAGCATTGACCTTTTTCCATACCACATTGACATTGAATCATTTTAAAGTTATTTACATTTTCATTCTTCCTTGGAAAAATGTTGACAAGGCTTTCACAGACCATAATGGATACTCAGCAACATCTATGGAAAGTGTAACTGCGTCAAGAGCCCTTCCCCTCAATCCCTCTTCACTGCTTCACACCAAACAGCTTTAATTAATGGAGAAGAGGTGACTCCAGAGCCAGCCCTCTCATTAGCACAACGAGCTGATCTGTGGGAAGTGACACAGCTCCCCAAAACACAGCTAGTGAAACCCCAGATTCTTGGGCTGGGTTTTTTTTTAACCAGCTGTGCCTCAAGCATATGTGCCTTCAACTCCTCTTTTCAAAGATGAATTTGACCTCCAGGCTCATAACTGCCATCAGGCTGCAGACTGGTCTGTGACAGCTGAAAAATACCCAAGATAAGTCTTGGCTTTACTTTCCCATCTGTAACTGGAGCATCCCCCCTGCCAGCTCACAGGAGAGAGGCACACACAACCTGGACACACAACCCTTGGTGCCCAACACACCTGGGGTACACAGGATCATCATGGTTGGAAAGGGATTTTCAATGTCACCAAGTCCAACCACCAGTCCCACATCCCCTTCACCAATAAATCGTCTCCTGAAGCACCATATCTACCCATTTTTAAAATTCCCTCAGGGATGGAGACTCCACCACTTCCCTGAGCAACCTCTTCTCATGCTTCACCGCTCATTCAGTGAAGAAATTTTTCCTAACATCTGATCTGAACCTCCCCTGGCACAGCTTGAACCCATTTCACATTACACACAAGGAGCCTGGAGCTGGGCAGCCAAAGCTTAGGAGAGAAATCTTCCCCAGCCAGACACAGAGATTTGGGGCACAGTAGCACCCCCCAAACAAGAGGCTGGAGCTGCACATAACTGGGGCTCTGCCCTCAGAGGTGCTGGTGCAGAGAATTGCTCCTTTACAAAGCCATTCCCTGGGGCAGGCTGGAGTTTGAGACCTTCCCCATACTGACTCAACTGCAGGAGCAGACACTGCCTTAAAAAAATAAAGAGGATTCTGCTTTTCCCTTCCTCCAGCCTCTGCTGAGCACTTGGGTCTTTCTGCCAAGGCTGGCAGAAAATAAAACATTTGCCAGGCTGGGAGAGGAGGTGACACCTGAGGGACTCCTGTCCCCACAATGCAGCAAGCCAGGGGTGATGGGGTCAGACTCAGTCCTGGCTCCTGACCCTTCAGCAGCTTTCCATGATATTCCTGCTCCCAGTTCTGCTCCAGTTCACCCCCCCAGCCTGTTGGGCAGAGTAGTGAAAGCACAGCTGTCCCAAGGCTCCTGCACTGCAACTGGAGCCCTGCTTGGCTTGGTGCAATATTCATGACAAGTGGTCAACCCCCAGAGCCAGGGAAGTGATCACATTCCAGCTGGGCTACACCTGAAGGAAAACCACAGCCTGACCTTGGCTGCAGGGACAAGGAGAGGTGAGAGGGACCTTGCTCCTCAACCTGGAGGGGTTTCCAAGCTCCAGGGCAGTTTTTGGGGAACAAGGACATGGTTTGGGGCTGCCCACCACAGCCAGGCCAGGCACCAGCCTACAAAAACCTGAGTGCTCAGCTATTTCAGTGACAGCTCCTGCAGACACTGCTCAGGGCTCCCAGCATCAGCTGAACCTGCACACAGCACATCCCATCCTGCCCTTTATGTTGAAAGGGGAAGGGAATATCCCACCTGAGCAAAGCATTTCCAGTTACTGTTGTTCTAAGTTAATGAGAGGCTTCAGCTAACACCAGGGAATCTTATTTCTCAAACTGATAGCTTTCCTGATGGCAAAAACCTGCACAAGTCTGTATTTCAGTGGGTCTGACTCAGTGTGGTTCCCCTGCTGCTGCCTCAGGGCTGACAGCACCATCCCACAATTAGCATGCAGCATATCCATCCCTGAAAATAAATGAGCCTGGTCCTCTAGTCCAGAAAAACACTTGGGGGACCAATTCTTTATTTCTGAGCGTATGATTAGTCCAAATTAAAACCAGAATAAGTTTTAATTTTGCCACAACAGACAGGTTCATCAAAACACCCAGAGCCAAGTCCCAGTAAGAGCACAACAAGGGGATGTTTCAACTGGAATGATTAGGAGAGTCCAGGAAAATTAATTTTGAAGTTGATGGCCACCTCCTGTCAGAAAGAGGCCACAGTGAGGAGAGGATGCTCAGAAAATGAAAATGGAAAGGCTGTGCTAAGTACTGCTGGTGGCAAGCAACAGAAGTAGGATCTGGCTCTGCTTCTACCCCATCACCCTCATAAAATGCCCATTTAATATGAAGCCAATTCAAGATGATAAACTCAGCAACTGGAGCCCAGTTCCCAAGCAGGGAGGTTTGCTCTCCAAAACCTCCCTCATTTAGTTAAAGGCTCCCAAAGCTCTGGGCCAGGGCCACCAGAGCAGTTGTTGCAGAATTGGGCCTGAGGGGCTGCACACTGACAGACACATGATTTTTCCATTTTCCAAATTATAATTCACATTTCAGAAAACAAAACAAATCCCAGTCCAGCTCCACACAGAAGGAAAAACAGCCACAAGTCAGCATCACATTGCCCCACAAAAAGGAAGAAGGAAGCAGCTCCAACTCCTCAAGTCCAGGCTGGGGCAATGTAAACACTTCTTGTCCATCAAGCTGATATCACCTGAGATTCATCTGGGGTTTTTCTTAGTTGAAAAAAGAATCACACCTTGGGAACCAACCTCCCTGTGGATATCAATACACAGGTTCTGCTCTGGCCCACACAAACACCAAGCACCACATTCTGGAGATGAGAAACCCCCCCACAGCCCAGGAATTTGCAACCCAGCCCCACACCACTGACCTTCAGCACTCAGAAAGCTCAATCCCAGGTCCCAAATGGTCAGCACAAGGTGATCCCATGATCCTGAGAGATGCCATTAACCAACACAGACACAACCCTAGAAAAGGGGCAGGCAGGAACTCTTAAATAACTCTGGGCTCACCTGCAGGGCTCAGGTGGGACTTGTTGAGGCTGATTTCCCTTTACAGCCAGGTTTGAGGGAATCAATTGGTTTGAGTGGAAATCACCCTTCCAGCCCACCCCCTGCCCAGCCCTGTGGGGGTGTCTGGGGGTGTGTGCACCCCATCAATGTTGGGACACAGCCCCGGGACCCCCTTTTCCCTCTTGTCTTAAACACCTCCTGATTTACACCCCTGTGAGAGAGGGGAGGGGCTGGCACTGCACACCCCCCCCCACCCCATTAATGTGCTGTTTCCACAGATTGAGACCAGCATTGGAAAACCAGCGAGTGATTCCTGAATTAATTTAGATTTCCCTCTGCCTTGTTAGCCCAGCTGGATGTGCCACGCTTCATCTTCTCTGCAAACAGTCCCACCAGCCCTCCGGGACACTCAGCACTTTATAAACCTGTCAAGCCCTTAAAGCTGGTGACCATGAGGCTTCACAACAAAACACGGGGAGGTTTATGGCCACGCACACCCCCAGCCCAGCCAGGGGATGGTGTTTTGTGCTGTGGTTTCATTTCAAAGCAAGGAAAAAAAAAAAAAAAAAAAAAAAAAAAAAAAGTACTGCATGATTTATTTTAAAACATCCAAGCTGCTGCCAAATGCAATGCTTGGAGAGCGTATGGATGTACATGGGAGCCAGGGGATTGTCTCCAACATCATTTGCATTTGTCCCTTCCCTCCTGCAATGAGTGTTTTGAAAAGGACTTATCCCGGTGAGAGCTGGAATTCCTGCCACTGCTGCAGAAAGCAGTCTCCTGCCTGCAGAGCACCTGAGCAAGCTGCTTTTCATTTACAAAACATATTGTTCTGCCACATCCCCCCCCCCTCCCCCAGAACCTCCGATGCTGATTTATTTTCTCTCCTCTCCCAGCAAGCTGTGGGTGATTTTTTTCTTTAATTTTTTTTTTTTTTTTAATTCCCCTGCACACCAACCGCGTTGCTCCAGCCCCTCAGGACCAGAGCTCCCCAGCACCCAGCTCCTGGCAGAGCAGCCCCCCCCCAGCATCCCCTCCCATCCATCCCCTGGGCTGCTCCTTCCTGCCCATCCCCGCAGCATCAGGGCACCCGGGGCCGGGTTCAGAGTCACAGCTTGGTCTCCCCCAGCCGTGCTCAGTCTGGCTGTCCCCAGCTCTGCTGTCCCCACCTCCTGGCCACTTTGCTTCCCTCCCAGGCGGGGTTTTGCTCAGCCCCAGCTGCTGGAGCCGTTTGGGTCCCTCTGGGATCAGGATGTGACTGCAGCAGGTCCCAGCTATTCTCTGCAGCCCAGCATCTTGTTGCTTCATTAAACGCCAAATTGTTACATTAATTCTAACTGCCCTGTAGAGATGTAGCTGTCAGGAATGATTTACTTGCCTCCAGCTGACTCGGAGATTTTTTACAGGCTTCTGTGTAGGAGCTGGAAGAGGCCAATGCCCGGGTGGGAGTGGGATGCAGGATGTGTGGCCAGCCAGGGACTGGCAGCAAGTGGCTCTGCCCTCCCTGGAGAGACAGAGATGCTCCAGGCCACAGAGGAAAAAGAACCAGGGAGCTAAAAAAGATGACGGGGTTGGTTTTAGCTAAACTGGGAGCTGCTGGTGACCACAATTGCCTGTTAAAATGCAGCATCTTTGCTGGAACATTTACTGAGTCCAAATCTCCGGGATGTCTTTTTCCTCCCCACAGGCAACTGGGTCTGGGTCATATTAAAAAAAAACATCCCTGGTGAGTCAGGACTGAGACATTTGTTACCTTCCCTCTGTGTTTTCTCTGGGTTGAGAGGAAGAATCTCAGCTCTTCACACGCTGTGAATGGGTCGGGACAGAAGCTGTGTGGGAAGGGAGCTGTGTCCCCTCCCTCAGGACCATCGCTGCTCCCAGGGTCCCCAGACAGCAGCCGGGGTGTCCTGGCCAGTGGCCACTGCCCAATCCTGGCTCCAGAGCCCCTGTGGCTACACCAGAGCTCCCTGATTCGTTTGTTAAAAATCACCCGAGTTCTCATTCAGAACGGAAAGAAAACAAAATGTAAAAGTTCTTTGAAATCCAGGTGCCCTGCAAACTGGGCTAGCAAATTATTTTTCATCCTCAGATTGCAAACTGCCAAGCACAAAATCAGTGATTTCTGCATCCTACATCCGCGTTTTTCCCAAGCTCTGTTCCTGGGAGGGATGCACAACATCCCTGTGCCAGCAAATAGGTCTGCACCTGGGGTTTAGTGCAAAACACTCTCCCACCTGGGAACATAATAAAGATGTCAAAAAAGAAAAAAAAAAGAAAAAAAAAAAAAGAGAGAGAGAGAGAAAGAGAGCAAGAAAGGAAGAAAGAGAGAAAGAGAGGAAGAGAGAGAGAGAGAGAGAGAGAGAGAGAGAGAGAGAAAGAGAGAAAGAGAGAAAGAAAGAGAGAAAGAGAGAAAGAGAGAAAGAGAGAAAGAAAGAGAGAAAGAGAGAAAGAGAGAAAGAGAAAGAGAGAAAGAAAGAGAGAAAGAGAGAAAGAGAGAAAGAGAGAAAGAGAGAGAGAGAGAGAGAGAAAGAAAGAAAGAAAGAAAGAAAGAAAGAAAGAAAGAAAGAGAGAAAGAGAGAAAGAGAGAAAGAGAGAGAGAGAGAGAGAGAGAAAGAGAGAAAGAGAGAAAGAGAGAAAGAGAGAAAGAGAGAAAGAAAGAAAGAGAGAAAGAAAGAAAGAAAGAAAGAAAGAAAGAAAGAAAGAAAGAAAGAAAGAAAGAAAGAAAGAAAGAAAGAAAGAAAGAAAGAAAGAAAGAGAGAAAGAGAGAAAGAGAGAAAGAAAGAGAGAAAGAGAGAAAGAGAGAAAGAGAAAGAGAGAAAGAGAGAAAGAGAGAAAGAGAAAGAGAGAAAGAAAGAGAGAAAGAGAGAAAGAGAGAAAGAGAGAAAGAGAGAGAGAGAGAGAGAGAAAGAAAGAAAGAAAGAAAGAAAGAAAGAAAGAAAGAAAGAAAGAAAGAGAGAAAGAGAGAAAGAGAGAAAGAGAGAGAGAGAGAGAGAGAGAAAGAGAGAAAGAGAGAAAGAGAGAAAGAGAGAAAGAGAGAAAGAAAGAAAGAGAGAAAGAAAGAAAGAAAGAAAGAAAGAAAGAAAGAAAGAAAGAAAGAAAGAAAGAAAGAAAGAAAGAAAGAAAGAAAGAAAGAAAGAAAGAAAGAAAGAAAGAAAGAAAGAAAGAAAGAAAGAAAGAAAGAAAGAAAGAAAGAAAGAAGGAAAGAAAGAGAGAAAGAAAAAGAAGGCACCAAAACAACCATCCAACCAACCACAACAACAACCAAAGCAAACACACAAAACCCAAACCAAACTACAAACCCAACTTGCTTAAACACCTTCGCTTTTTTTGCTCAGCATATTTTTCCCAGCTTGGCTTTCTTGTCAGGTTTTAACAAAGTCATTTGCTGCTTTTAGATGTTATTTCAGTGGACAAATCCCGCAGGGCTTTGCTTGCCTCTCTCCCACAGACCTGGGTGCTCAGGGGGTGACACCACCTTTGCTCTGATACATCTGGGAGAAGCCACCAGAGGGGGCCCAGAGGATGAGGTGTCCCCAGCCCTGTTCTCCGTGGGGCAGGGCTTTCAGCTGGCCCGTGTCCTCCAAGTCACACTAATGTCCCCAGAGGGGACACCGGGGGGGGGGGCTGTGCTGTCCCCGGGCCAGCCCCGGCACCCCGGCTGGGGACACCCCTTTTTTTGTCACCTCGTTCCCCTGGCTCAGGCTGGACGAACCCCCCCGGCCCAGCCCTGCTTGGCCCCAAGCCGGAGCTGCCTCCGGAGCTGTCTGGGCGGAACCGGGGAGCTGAGCCTCCCGCCCGGCACCGCCTCCGCGGAACCGCAGCTCCCGGCCCGCTCCGCGGTGTTGGGTCCCGGCAGCCGCCCCAGGAACGTGTTCCCTGGCAGAGCTGGTGCCCTCCCAGAAAAAGCAGAAAATATTTACCAGTCGGGTGGTGTCTGGCGTGGTGGGGGTGTGTGGGTGTGAGGGGGTTGCTTTCATTTACCTCAGACAGGAAATAAATTTAAAAAGTAATAAAATAATAATTTTAAAAAATCTTTTTTCTACTCTTTGGCACACTATCTAACCCTTTTCTGTGTCTGTATGTAGGGGAAGCCAAGCCACAGCTGCTTGTGAAAAAGGAATGCACTGTTTGGGGGGGAAAAAAGAAAAATCATACATTAAATTTTCCTTGCTGGGAACACCAAAATTTCCTGCACTCAGGCAAATCAGCAGAGGTTGTAAAGCTCACCTGCAAACTGAGCTACCTCAAACCCCTCGTCCTAATTCTGTCTGGGTTTTACAAGCTGTCAGTCAGTTGGACACTCTTAGTTTTATTTGCTTCTTTCAAATTGGTTTTCTTTTTAACGGGAAGAAAGCATTTCTGTTAATGGAATCCCTGAGCCTCAGCCCTGAAAGGAGAGGCTGAAACGCAATCCCTGAATTTTAGATCAGGACAGGGGATTTCTCCGCCTTCAGAGGAGCAGAAGCTCCGACAACTTTCAGCCCGTTCTGCCTCCCAAAGCAAAGCACAAAGGTGGTGGAGATTTGCATTGCTTCCTTCCTTAAATTCAGCCATTCCGCTGGGAATTCCTGGGGAGAGAGGAACGGCAGTGCCTGGGGTTTGCTGGGAGGAGAATCAAGAAAAAAAGATGTATAAAACACGTTTAATTCCTACAGTTTCTAAACTGTTTTTATAACAAACTCATTATCCTAAAATGAGCTACGTTTCTGTCTTTCTGTTCTTATTCTTTTTTTTTTTTTTTTTTAAGTAAAGAAATAAAAATATTTAATATTCTTTTGTAGGAAAATATTATTTATACTTGAACTGCCAAAATGTTTTGATGCAAATGACCCACCCAGGTTTAGTGAGGGTGTCTCTAGATCATCAAGAAAGAGAACAGAAACCACAGAATTCTTGAAAACATAAACTCCTAGAAACTCCTACTTTCTGTCTGAATTAACTTTTGCAATCTGCTTTTTAAAATCCCGCTATTTTCTAATTACTCCAGAAGTTGGAATGTCCTTGGGATGTACCTCTTGTCTGGCAGCAACAGTTTTCTCTTTATTCCTCAGTCCTGGAGAAGGATGATAGAGCAGCTCCAGGCTCTCTGGACTCAGACTCAAGAGCTCAGATCCAAATGAAGCAAATTTCTGCTTTGGCTGCAGAAGACACAACTTCACCCACCTGAAAAATCCCCTAGGAGCAGACACCCCAGCAAATCTGCATTTGTCACCCCTGGCTCCCAACTAACTTGGTGTTTTTACACCCAAAGCCCCATGGTTTCACTCTGTGGGGTTTGACCCTTCTCTGCTGTAACAGCTCTTGGATTGGATCTCCTGAAAGAAAAGAAAAGAAAAGAAAAAAGAAAAGGAAAGGAAAGGAAAGGAAAGGAAAGGAAAGGAAAGGAAAGGAAAGGAAAGGAAAGGAAAGGAAAGGAAAGGAAAGGAAAGGAAAGGAAAGGAAAGGAAAGGAAAGGAAAGGAAAGGAAAGGAAAGGAAAGGAAAGGAAAGGAAAGGAAAGGAAAGGAAAGGAAAGGAAAGGAAAGGAAAGGAAAGGAAAGGAAAGGAAAGGAAAGGAAAGGAAAGAAAAGAAAAGAAAAGAAAAGAAAAGAAAAGAAAAGAAAAGAAAAGAAAAGAAAAGAAAAGAAAAGAAAAGAAAAGAAAAGAAAAGAAAAGAAAAGAAAAGAAAAGAAAAGAAAAGAAGAAAAGAAAAGAAAAGAAAAGAAAAGAAAAAAAGAGTTTCTCACGTAAAGGACGTGGCAGCACTATGGCAGTGGGCATGGACACCTTTTGCTTTGGGCAGACTTCTGGTGACTCCCTGAGAGCAGACACTGTCCCACTGTCCACATTTCCCCTCCTCAGACTCAAGGTGTGTGTAAAGGGAAGGGAAAGCTGCAGAGATGCTCACGCAGCACGGGTGCTTCTCAAGGAGGCTGCAAATCCAAACCTTTCTGCAGATACTCTCAGTACCAGCTGGCTCCTGGAGGTGTTGGTGTCCCACCCTCTCCCAGCCAAGGCCCAGAAGGCAGGGAGTGATGGGTGGGTGTTTTGGGAAGCCCCCACAGCTGCAGTTTGGGAGAGCACAGGGAGAGAGCAGAGCAGGCAGCACGGCACCCAGACCCAATAGTGGCTGTGGGGCCTTGGGAAAAAGTAAGAAATTAAAGAAATTAAAGCCAGACTATTCCAGGTGTCACCGCCTGACATCTGGTGAGTCCCTGAGGCAACAGACTCTGTGCCAGGGCTGGCAGACTCCTGGTGACAGCACAGCTCATCCTCTGGGGTCCCCTGCAAAGAGCAGGATGGGAGCAGAGAGCAGAGCATCCCCCGTGGGGCCAGAGCAGGCAGACCCCAGTACAAATATTCCCTGACTTCCCACAGGAATGGGAGACTTAAAGCCCCGGTGCTTTAGAAAATGTCTCCCAACTGATTCTTAAACCAGAGACTTGAGCAAAGTGCCTGGAGGAACATGACCACAGCCACTGGTGAAGGAAGAGATGGGCACACACACACGGGATCCATGTGTTCAGCCAAGCTTAATTCCTCAGGGCTTTTCCCCCCTCTTCTTTCTCATTTCTCCCAGAAATATTCCAACATCTGACTTTCAGTGTTCCACATGCACAACTTTGTGTCTACAGGCAGACATTACCTGACTCTGATATTTGTTATTGCTTTATCAGAACAAAATTCTACCTTACGTATTTCTACTTTTGCAAAAAATGCTGAAAAATAACCATGAGCTGTCAAAAACTGCCTGCAGCACTGTTTGGATCTCCCAAGGGTTGCCTACCTCCAAAACTATCATTTTTACCCAAGTATTTTTACATAAGTGAGGTTGTTCCTGTATTTGAAGCAAAAAGTGTATTTCAACATTTTGTTGAATTGAGGCATCGCACCTCGAGGGCTTTTCCTTTTAGTTTCAGAAATTGTTTTTTCCTATATTGATGCTTTGGGTGTGAATTTAGCAAAAGACTATTTTAAGTTTAGCTGACAAATTTATTTGTAGTCTTGAACTATTTGATCATCAGAGAGAAAGCGAGAATATAAATAAAAGACACTGGACATCCACAGAATCTACAGTTAATGCAATAATTTTTTTTACAGAGAACAATATACACATTGTCTTGCCTTTCCTCACAATCATCTCAAACTAGATTTGCAGAAATACACAAATGCCTGGAACAGAGAAGTGTCACCAGGAAAATGTGTGCTGCCTCCCACGAGCTCCCAGCAGAGAAGGGCTGGAACCGGACCACCCGAACCCCCCTGGCTGAGAGAACACACACCCCCCCTTCAAGAAGGGATTTGGCAACAAGATATCAGGGTGATTTTTGAGACACTTTGCAGTAAAACCCTTGCAAAGGAATTTGAAAGAAAGATATGATTCACAACCCAGAGCCACTAGTGTTTCTGGGTCAAGAAAAATCAACTCTTGACCTCGTGATAAATGTGCAGTTACTTGGTAATAAATACATCTAGTCACGGTTTAATGCTTGTATGGAAGAATAAAACTAGTAGTCTACAAATTAAAAATATGAGAAACAGAATTAACATATGATTTTCATTTTACAAAGGAAAAGGGTTGCTGGTAAATGATTGGCATATTAAAGAGCATTTCATTTTAGAAAATTGAATGTAAAATCAAAATAAACCAGAACATACCGCATCGGTGCGCTTTTAAAAAAAATCTGCTGGAAGAACAGAGTTTTCTACCATGGATTTCTGAAGTGATTCACAACATTTCTCCTATAGAAATATAGACACTGTCACACCTTTCACCGTGGATGAGGATTTTATTTTCTCTTTAAAAGGTTTCGGTGTGGGTGGGTGATGAAGCCAGTCCTTGCTTTGGAGAATGCATTGACAACAGAAAGCAAAATACCTCATATCAAATCTTTAAAGCACAAGTCTTGGTGTTTAGTAAAGACACAAGAATTGGTTTCATGTGGACGCTCTGTCTCAGGGGGATGCAGGTGCCTTTGCCCGCTGCGGGGTCACCCTGCGAAGCGCATCTGCTCCCTCCATCCCGTTCCACCTTCCTGCCCAGCTCAGTGGCCATGGTTTGTCCCTCCTTTATTTCCAAGAGTAGATGACATTGAACAGCCCCGAGTCCTTTCCCTTCCCATGGCACGGTGGTGGACCCTGTATCAAAACTGAGCGTGGTCAACTTCATCCAGCCAAGAGGCCGGGCTGGCCGGGAAATCCGGGTACCCCCCGCTGCTGCCGGTGGAGAGGTCGGAGCTGGGTCCATTCCCAGCCAGGACCCTCATGGACTGGGGCACCCCTTGTCCGCTTTGTCCCATGATTCCCAAGCTGTTGTCTGGATAAACCAAGCTGGAGATTAAAGGCTGGTGGCCCGGCAGTGCTTGCAAGGAAGCTGGTGACTGGGGTATCCCGTAGGGGCTGTTGGATCGCAGGTCGTGGTACTGGTCCTGAGCTGGAATGCCGCTGTGATCCAGAGCAAAGCTCCCGTTGGTCCCAGCTTGTCTCCCCAGGGCAGGAGATGCTTCATTGAGATTGCTGTAAATCCCATTGGAATGGCTCATTTCAGACATGGAGGGCTCATCTGGAAGGGAAAGGGAATGGTTTTACTGGGAGAGCAGTGGCCACGGCTGGCAGCAGCTGCATGGCAACTCTGGGCATGAACAGATTAAAGGGATGGGAGCTGAGCAGCCGTACACTTGCCACTTGTAATTCCTTATTATTCATGTCCTTGTTGAGAGATCTTCATAGGAGGCCACGGGATTATTATTTTTTCTTTTCTGAGTACAAACATCTAATACATGCTGGATTTTAAAATTGTGCATGCAAAGTACATATTAAAATATAAGACTCTAATTTAAAAGGAATCCTTTAAAGGGGAATGCAAGTTCAATGTCTTTCTACCTTTTATTCTGCATTTCTATTGGCTTTGAGGTTTCTGTTGAGTATTGATATAATTTTTAGGAGCTACCTGAGCACTCACCAATGCAAGAAAACCCTCCATTGCTCAGGAAAAAAAAAAAAAAAAAAAAAAAAAAAAAAGAGAGACATTAAGTCTCAGCAGTATTCGTCTGCTCAGGAGCAGGCCAATGAAATGTGTTTGTATGACTTCAAAACACTTCTGAAAATCGAACAATATTTTTTGAGCTACCAGCATAAATTTTTTTTGCATTCATTAGGGGCTTTATGGACAGGGAGAGCTCTCCTGTTGCCAAGGATACAAACGTGTTTGTGGCATCAAGCTATCAATAATTGTTCAACATTTTTTAGTTATTATTTATAGTATATTCATATTTAATGATGCTGATGCACGGGGTGTGTAAACAGACTTGGAAATCAAATCGGGTTTAGGAACACTGGAGAGGAGCAGAGATGCAAAGCTGCAAATACACACAGAGAGCTGTGCATTCCGGCTTCTCTTCTGTATTCCTAAAAATGATACACATCCAGGGGCACATTTGGGCACTGTGGTAGAACAAATGTCAGCGGAAACCTCCTGACCCTGGGATGGAGCTGGGGCTGTGCAGGATGAGCCCCACGCAGGGCTGCAGGACCTGCTGTTCCCCCAGCCCAGCACAGGGCTGTATCCTGCTCCTGAAGAGAGAGGGACAAGAGAGGCAATTCCTGTTATCCCCAGAAATCTCTGCTCCAAACCCAGGACCCTCCGATGCAGAAACCTCCTGCAACCTCCCTGCTCCACCAAAACTCCCGCACAGCTGAGGAAGGAGTCCTGACTACCTCAATATAACCACCCCTTAAAAAAGGTTGAGAATAAAACTCTGAATATTTTATTTCCCATAGTTCACTGATTTCGAACTCTGGGGTTTTTTTCGTTTTGTTTTGGTTTTTTGTTTTGTTTACAAGAGCCCCTTGAACCGCGCCTGCCCGGGAAGCTCCTCTGCTTTCCCTGCACCATTTTGGCCCTGACACAGCCCCGGGAGGGGGGATGGAGTTTCCCCTGCGGTTTCTCAGCCACGGCTGCCGGGGGTCCCGCTCCCCCCCCCCCGCCCCAGCCCTGCCAGGCCCGGGCAGAGCAGCCCCCAGGCAGTAAATCCCGCAGCTCCACATGTCTTTTCACTCTTTATTTTGAGCCTGAAAATTATTCACGTAGCACCGAGGGGCTGAAAGAAGCCTGGACAGGGAGAGCAGCTTTGCAGGGAGGGCACAGAAGGCACTGGGCAGAGCCCCGGGGGGGAACAGTGTTCGGGAAACCCACCTGTGAAGGAGACCTCGGCATCGCTGTCCGGCCCCTCCTCCTGGATGCTGTCCTTGTCGGACTTGGAGGTCCCCCTGGATCGCTTCATGTTCCGAAAGTATTGACCCCACCGCTGCCTCCCCGCGTCCTTCTTCAGCCTCTTCTCCTTCGCCCGGCGGTTCTGGAACCAGACCTGCAAGCAGGACAAGCCGGGAGCTCTCTTTCTGTCGGGCCGGCTCCTTCCCTGCAACCCCCCTTCCCCGCAACCCCCCTTCCCCGCAATCCCCCTTCCCACGTCCCGCTCAGTCCCATCGTGGGGGGGTCAGGGCCGCCCCGTCTCACCTGCACCACCCGCATGTCCAGCCCCGTCTCGGAGGAAAGCTGCTCCCGGACGTGCCGCGCCGGTTTGGGGGAGTTGTTGTAAGCGTTTTTGAGAGTTTCCAGCTGCTTGGCCGTGATGGTGGTGCGGGGCCTCTTGGCCGTGGACTCAGCCTCTGCCGACACCGTGAGAATCAGAGGCTAAGTCACCGCGGAGTGTCCCCGGGAACTGAGGAGCCACCGCCACCCTCCAGCCACCCCTGACGGCAGATGCTCCAGGCGTTCCTCCCCCCTCTGCATCAGCGTGTCCCGGGGGGCAGGGGGGCTCCGAGCCGCCTCTGTCCTGCCCTTGGGGAGTGGAAGGGACGGGGAGCAAGGGGTTATTACCTCTCTGCTTGGCCGTCTCGTAGTCTGCCTTGCAGACCAGCCTGCTGTCCTCCATGAGGTAGAACTCGTCGCCGGTGGCCAGCTGCCGTTTGCAGACGATGCAGGCGAAGCAGTGCAGGTGGTACACGAAGTCCTGGGCCCGACGGACCACCTGGGTCGGGGGGATGCCCTGCTGGCAGGCGGCACACTTCGTCCCGAAGCGCCTGGGCGAAGGGTAAGGGGGGGGACAAGCGGCGGCCGCTGAGGACACGGTGTGGAGGAGGGTGGGGGGGGGGGGACAGCTCCCCGGCCCGGTGCTCTCCGCGGTGCTGACACCACCCCCAGCCCCCCCAAACCCCCAACCCCCCCAACCCCCATCCACTGTTCGCGGTGCTGACACCACCCCCAGCCCCCCCAAACCCCCAACCCCCCTAACCCCCATCCACTTTTCGCGGTGCTGACACCATTCCCAGCCCCCCCAACCCCCCAGCCCCCATCCTCTGTTCGCGGTGCTGAACCCCACGCGTGTTCCTGCGCCGTGCTGCCCCCCCCCAACCTGAGCTATCCCCCCGGCTGCCCCCCATCCCCGTCCCCACGCACTTGAAGAAATCCTCCTTGCAGTAGACGCCGTCCCCGCGGCTGAAACACTTCTCGGCCAGCTGCGTCTGGCAGTCGGAACATTTCAGGCACTTGCTGTGCCAGTGCCGGTCCAGGACCTTGAGGATGAACCTGTCCACGATGTGCTGGTTGCAGCCGGCGCACAGCGGGATCTCTGTGGGGAGGCAGCCACCGTCAGACCCCACCGCCCCGACGGCCCCGATGCCTCCCGCAGCCCTCCCGCAACGCGCCCTGCCCGCCGCCCGACAAGGAAGCTGGAGATGGCCTGGGAAACAGCCCGAAAAAAAGGAGTATTCCTTCAAATTCGTTGGCGCAGCGCCGTGTGAGGCTGAGAGCCGTGACCCCCGAGCCGCACACACCGGGGGAAGTGCTCGGGAGCACCGGGAAAAATAAGAAGGGAAGTGGTGGGAAGGGAATTAACTCCGGGCCGAGCCGACGGGAAAGTTGCAATGCAATTATTCCAGGGTCTTTTTTTTGTTTTTTGTTTTTTTTGTGGTGTTTTTTTGTTTGTTTGGTTTGGTTTTTTTGTTTGTTTGTTTGTTTGTTTGTTTTTGGTTTTTTTTGTTTTTTTTTTCCCTATACTTCCGAATTTCTCCTGGAAATAACGGTGGGGTGGGGAAAGAAACTGATAAAATCTGTGAGAATTGAACTAAAAATAAAAATGTAGTAGGATTGTACTCTCACCCTGCAGATACAAGCAAAGATGATACAGAAAGAAAAGATATAAGAATATGGATACAGGGAAAAAGAGATCTAGAGATAAACAGATACTGTGGAAACAATACATGGAGAACGAAAATGTGCATATATATAGACATGAATATCTAAAAATCGTTATATAAATATATATAGGTAAGTAAAAATGTGGATGTAGAGGTACATAAATAGAGATATATCGGCATGGATAGAGACTCAGATATGGACACACGGCAGTATAGATATAAACAGGTGCAGACATGAGAGTATCTATATGTAAGGATAACTATAAATAGATTTATAGCGAGGTATAGCTGTGGGTAGAGGTAGAAGTGGAGATGCTATCGTTACAGGTAGAATCCTCTCCTCAGCAATTCGCCGCCTCCAACTCAAATACCGGCAACGCTGAAGGCAGCGGCCCCGGTACTGGGCTACCCCGGGAGGACCGGGGTCCGGTATCAGCCCCGGCCCGGTATCACGGTGCAGCCCCTCAAGGTCCCGACACATCTCGATCCGGTTCCAACCCGCGGATCTTACGCTGCATTTAGCGGGCCGCTCCGCTCCCTCAGCCCCCCGGCCGCTGCCACCCCCGAGGCCTCGGGGATTTCATTCCCTAACGCGGGTTAGTTTTAGACGCCGGTGCGGGTCGGGAGCTCCGGGCAGGGCACCGCATCGGGCTGTGTTTAATCCCCCCGCACATCCCCTCCCGCCGCCCCTTGCCGGCTGCGCACGGCGGGAGGAGACGGCTCCGGGGCCTCCGGGAAACGAATCCCGGGCCGGGCCGTCCCCCGACGGGGCTGGCAGCGGTCGGAGGGCCGAGAAGGTGGAGGGGACCGCGCCGAGGGGGCTGAGGGGCAGCGCCGGTCACTGCCCCGAGCTGGTTGTCACCCCCAAACCCCGGGATCTGCCCCCGGCCCGGCCGAAGCACCGCGCGGCTCGACCCTCCCGGTCCTGCCCCGGCCCTCCGCCCCGGTGAGCCCCGGTGAGCCCCGGTGAGCCCCGGTGAGCCCCGGTGAGCCCCGGTACTCCCCGCCCGCTTCCTCCCCGGGCCCCGACGGAGCCCGAGCGGCGTCCGCGGTGCCGTGAATGAGCGTCGCGTCCTGCGGACAAACGGCGTTTTCTCCTCCTTCCGTTCACCGGGGCTTCGCTTTCGGCCGTGTCACCTCCTACCCCCGGGGGCAAAAGCATCTCCCGATTGCCAGGGCAAACGCGCAACTACCGCGGCTGCGGTGGCCGCACCACGGAGATCCACAGCAAGACAAACCGGGCGGCAGGAGCGGAGGCAACAGCCCGACGGCGGGGTCGGTACCGCTCCTGGTGACACCGCTGCCACCGCACACCGGCGGCGCCCCCGCCCCTGCTTCTCGTGGTTTTGGTTTTAAACCGAAGGGGCCACGCTCGATGCCATCAAGAACTGGAACGGTTTCGCATCGGTACCGGCTCCCCCGGGAAGAACCCCCGGAGTCCCGGACGCACCAGGGCAACCCAATCCAGTTGCCCCCTCCCCGACAGCACCGTCTGCGTTCGTTAACCGGAAGGCAGAAAAAAAATTTAGAAGAGAAATTAACGGGAGTTTCTCCAGAGGGGGAAGAAGCCGTGGCGGAGCGGGGCGGGGTGGGGATGCCCGTCGTCGAGGGGGAACCGGCGGGCAGAAATTCTTCGTTTTGTTTCTTTCCTTGTTGCGCGGGGTGCGGCGGGACCCCGGGGCAGGCACGGCCGCTCCGCGGTGCGAGCAAAGCTCCCGCCTCGGCGTGAGGTGAGCCCGGGGCAGCCGCCGCGTTTTCCCCCGGGAGTGGGCGGGGAGCCTCGGTTCGAACCCGACGAGACCCAAACGGGCGCCTGGAACGGGCGCTGGGCAGGAGCCACCGGGCTGTGGAGGGGACTCTGATGTCGGGGCGAGGCAGAAGAAAACGGGAGGGAGCGTGGGGCGGGATGGACCGGGATGGACCGGGATGGACCGGGATGGATCGGGATGGGACTCCCGGTGCCGTCGGACCGCCCGCCCTCCCCAGTATCCAGCCCCGACGGTGCCCCGGGGAGTGCGGAACAGCCTGATCCGCTCCCGCCGGGGCTCCCCAGAGCCACTGCTTCTGCCTCCGCGGGGGGACGCGGAGGTTTGCGCGCTCCCCATTCCTCTCCCCTCACCTGGGCTCCGCGGGAAGGGGCAGAGCTCCGTTGCCTTCTCCGAAC
The DNA here is from genome assembly GCA_023637945.1 of Phaethornis superciliosus. Taxonomy (NCBI): domain Eukaryota; kingdom Metazoa; phylum Chordata; class Aves; order Apodiformes; family Trochilidae; genus Phaethornis; species Phaethornis superciliosus. The sequence continues at coordinate 8,391,595 of JAJQWJ010000022.1, forward strand.
CGGCGCGGACCCGCTCCAGCAACATCGCGGCCTCCGCGGGCGTTCCGGGCGCCGTCCGAGGTGCGCGGGTGACTGCGGAGGAGTGGCGGATCGTGGCGGAGGGGAGCGCAGGGAGCGGCGCGGGGGCTGGCAGCAGCCCGGGGCGGAGCGGTGGGGGGGGGGAGAGGAGGGGCGGGCTGGGGGCGGCACCGCGCCCGTCGGGTCGGGCCGCAGCTGGGCCGCGGTTCACCGCGGGGCTCTTTAGCATCACAAAAGCGAGAGGGGAGGGGGGAAAACTGCCCCCCCCCCCCGTCCCACGCGTGGCCGGGGTCGCCGCAGGGTCTCAGGCCGCAGCCCCCGCCCTCGGAAACAGAACGGCCCCGCGGCCCCCGCACAGCCCTCGGCGGTGGCACAAAGTGGAGCGGGGGGGTCGCCGTCAGGGGGAGATTCCCCCCGGGACCGGACACCCCCCGCCCGCCCCCCCGCCCGGATTTCGTTTTCCCCGCGTCGCGGGGCTGCCCCGACGCCGCCCGTGGGGAGCCGGGGGAGGGGGGGGGGGACTCGTTCCCCTCCGCTAATTAATTAATGAGCGTGGAGAGGTAACGGGTGAGGAATCCTGTCTGACCCATGGCAACCAGCGCCGGAGGAGGTTAATTGCACTAATTGAGGGCAGGGCAGCCATGACCGTGTGTGTGTGGTTGTATGCGCAGGTGGGGGTGCACATGGGGGTGCAGAGGGGCACACATGGGGCTGTGTGTGTGCGAGCACGGGTGTGCCCTTGTTTGTAGACTGTTTGTGTGCAGGGGGGGGGTGTCTGTGCCAGGGGGTGCATCCCTGTGGGTGTGCAGCAGGTGGCTGTGCCTGTGTCTGCACCCTTGTGCTCCCTTCCATGGTGCTTGTGTGTCCGCGTGTGCAGAGGTGCCGGGGCGTGTGCAGGGGCGTGTGGGCCCGTGTCTGTGTCTGTCTGTCTGTGTGTCTGTGTGTCTGTCTGTCGGGGTGCACAGCCCCGTGCGTGTGTGCACCGCTTGCCCCAGGCAGCCGGAGCTGATAATTGTGGTTGTTACTGTGAGCCCGTTAATCCCCTGAATCCCTTTACCTCCTGCTCGCAGGGGATTACAAATTAATAAAAGCAGCTTAGGGGCGGGAGTCTGGGAACACACATATGTTCCTGCCGGCCGGCAGCACCGGGACTTTCCCCTGCCCCTGGGGACCAGTGGGGGAACCGGCCCCACATTGAGTCCCCCAAAAGCCCTGACCCGGTGGCACCCACATTGGGCCCACATCGTTCCTGAGCACCCCTGGGTGCCAGGCTGCCATCCTGCCTGCTCTGGGTGCTGCGTGGCTGGGTCAGGACTGTCCCCTCAGGTGTGTCACTTGGCCAGGAGACAGGTCCCAGCCTGGGGGACAGCTCAGACCTGTAGGGTTAGACACAATGCAGATGTTTTGGGGACCAGGATCTGTGCTTTCCAAATGAAGCACCCAGAGGTGTTGGGCTGGAGGAGAGCTGGGGTGCAGGCAGAGCACTGGAGCATCACCAGCACCCTGCTGCAGGAAGCTTGGGTGTGCACCTCCTCCTGCCCCAGGGCTACCAACAGCTGCTGGGGGATGATTTTTAGTGTGGATTTTTAGTCTGGTCCTGTAAGGAAGCAGTGTAAGGTGTGTGTGTGGTGGTGGCTGTGCCACACTGCATGTGGCAGTTGTGGCTGTGCAGGAGACAGTGGCTCATGGCCTGCTCAGGACCATTGTTGCCACACCAGCCCTGCACACCTCATTTTCAGCCCTGCAGGCCACTCACACTGTGACACTGTCTCAGTGGGTTTCCACAGAAGTTCCTCTGGATGATCTCTGCACACTCCCATGGCCTCTTGCTCAGGTGGCAGCAGGCACCAACCCTGCACCTCTTTAAAACCAGACAGATGTATGAACATCGGGTGCAAGTATCCTACCCCTGGCCCAGTAGTGACAGTGTCCCTGCATTTGTCCTCAGGACAGGCAACGAGCCCATTCCTGAGCTTCCCCAGGAGACTTCACTGCTTTCCAAGTCAAAGCCACAGGCTAGTGAGAAACATCTCCCTGGAGAAGTGGGTTGTAGAGCCAGACTTCAAAGAACCTCACCTACAGGTTTAGAAATCCCACTGATTTCTAAAAACATCTTGGAGTACCCCCGCAGGTACTTGTGACACTCAATACTTCTGACAAGCCACCCATCCCACCTCCTCAGTGGCACTGTGGGTGCCAGCAGAAGCTGCAGAACGATTCAGAATTTGCAACATTCAGGTTTGCAACCTGTTTTCCTAAGGGAAAAGAAGATCTGTGCATGTCTGTATGTATGGAGATAATGTGCAAATAGTTGTTCAGAAAAATGCAATTTTTCCATCGTTCCTGCAGACATTCACATTTTGTATGGGATAACAGGGAAAGAAATGGAGCAAAAGTTTACCTGCTCCCGGTGCTTTTTAAAACATGCCCACATAAAATGATCAATATGGTTTGAAATGGATGTGTGTAACAGCTACCCTTGCACTACAGCTGAGGTACAAGTACAAGTAAAAAGCCAAAACTCAACACTTTGCCCAAATGTATGCAATTTATTTTAAACAAGCACATTAGTTTACAATTTAGTACAAAAATGGGTCACTTTTCCTTCCTGGAGAGGTATGAGACTGAGTTAAAAACCAAACAAACCAAAATAGAATACACTTGAAAATGTCAAGCTATTGCAATAAATAAAACATTTAAATTACTCAACTGTTACATTCACTATTTCCCACAACTCATATGCAATGCACAGACCTAGACAATACACCCCGGCCCTTCTGTTTTGATGGTATTTCCCATCCAGTTCTGAGCAGGAATAGTAGGATGGACACACTGCTGGAAATGAAAAATAAAAGAGTTCTCAGGAAGAACTCATTAGGTTTCTTTAGCACCTGTAGCTTCTCTCCTGGCACATGCCACAGTACCCCTTTTATTTTCTATGCAGGTTTAGTATTTCCTCTTTAAAAACCTTGAAGAGCAAAGGTGGCTCCATGAATTAAAGGGCCAAGAAATCCTTCTTGAAAATGACTGCCACCAGTTTGGTATGATCCACAAATGAACATGGCATCAATGAAAATCCTGTGGTACAACATGATATGCAAATAAAAGCTCTAAGACTGAGGTGATTTGTGGTTTGAGGTGACTTTTAAAAAGCAAACATTTTTTGTAACTCACTCACTGATAGTGTACCACAGCAAAGCAGCATCACACATTCCCCAGCAGGCATAATGTATCTTTACTGTTAGAATGCATGAAAGGATAGAATTTGTCATTATAAAGATAGAAAACAAGAACAAGCAAACCAAGATGTACTTGACTGAGTTTAAAGTCAAGGAAACTTTTCCAGATGAGGTCCCTACTAGCAATTAAAGTGAAAGCCTTGGCCAGTTAGCTGACAACAGTTGAACAACAACACAGATAAGCAACATCCTCATTTCATATCTTCACACTCTTATAAAAAACAAAGATAACAAAAAGACTGAAGGTCTGAGTTTCGGTTCTTTTTGCCATGTTTCCAGCAGGGTCATAACAACACTAAAATCAATGATGTCCAGCAAAAAAACCATCAAAACCCTGAATCTAAAACGCCAGTTGCTGCTCTTGGACAGTGAGGATCCTTAAAAAGCAGAGACTGAGTGTTGAAGACCTTATGTCAAAATTAAGAAGAGAAATTCTCATGTCAGAGCAGAAGATGATTAATTCACCAGCTGCCCACAGGTGCTCCTGGACAGAGCCCACAGGTGGCAGGAGCTGATCCCCAGCTCCACGGAGAGAGCAAGGAGTCAAGTTTCCCACGATGGAGCAAGAGCCACTGGGCACAGAAAATAAACAAGGGAGATGGCTCAGGGAAATGGCAGAGAACGGCCCCTCTCTGCACATCAGACCAACAGCATCAGCTGAAGGGAGGGTTTTTCCTCCAATACATTGACAATAACCACAGAGTTAATATCCCATGTGGATGTTATTCTGACAGGCTAAAGGAACAAGGGACAGTAAACGTTTGCAGCCTATTTTTGTTATTCTAATGGGAAGCTGCAGAAGCTCGTGTCAGAAACATTCTGATTTGTGAACAAACAAGATTTGATTATGAAAAAAATCTCCCTGTTCAGTTTTTCGTGCTTTTAAGACCATTCTTGTTGCTAGGATTTAAAAACTTTTTATGCTAGGGTTTATGATGGGTATAAGAAGACACACTAACAGTATACATGTAACTAATTGGCCAGGGCCTATTCCTTCTCACATAACAGAAGAGACAGCAAACATTCAATTAAATTAAAAGTTGCAAATGTAGAATTGAAAGGAAAAGCCTTTTTATATAACATAATTAATCTGGAGAACTCACTGCCACAAGAAAACATTGAGGCCAAAACCTATTAGGATTAACTAAAGATTAGGTAATGGATAACTAGAACATGCTCAATTACATTGGATAGGATTATAAACTTCACTATCCAGGACATGAATTATCCCCCACAGCTAAGATCAGAAAGGAACTCCTATTCCAAAGAGTAATTTTGGAATATACAGTAACAGTTCTCATGGTATCTGCTAATTGCTGTCAGGCAGGACCCCAGCTAGCCAGAACTGTAAAGGGAAATACCACATTCCCAGCTGCTGCCACAGCCCAGAACAGAGCAGCTCAGACTAACCCATTAGTTGAACCTCTCTTGACCCAAAAAGAAGAGCACCCCAGCAGAAGGAAGGGCAGGAGGAATGGGCTGTTCTCCCAAATACTCTGCTGACAACTTTATACCCAGCAGCTGACACTCTCTGTGAGCTCAGGACTGGAAACACCAAGTGAAGTGTTTACCCCACCTCACAGGAAGAGAAGTTACTACACTGTAAGGGAGTTATCCAACATCAGACAGAACTCAGTATTTCCAGTTCTATGCATTTGTTCTGGCATGCTGATGGAAATCTCACTGTCCTTCATTATAAACAGTCTCCCTTTACTGGACTTAATCAGAATCGAGTTCCAGTAATTACTCAGCTACTTTCCTTGTTCACATATGAGTGAGGTGTGTTATCTCACACTCCAGCAATGCATCCAACAGAGAAGCAAATGAAGCACTGGGTCTGAGCCTTTCTTGTTTCCCTCTCAACTCCATTAAAATAGATGACTGCATTAGCAATCAGAATTAGGTAGTTTACTGAGACACAAGCTGCCCCAGAAGTTCTCATCCTAGCAGAGACATACATATCCTTGGCTGGAATGCACAGAAGAATGGAAGACTTCCTTGGATGTGCCGTGCTTTTTACTTTAAATCTGTAGTGTAAATTATATTTGAGAAAGTTGTATAGGCTTAGAAATTTAGAGTTGGTTTCATCAGATTAAAACTCTTGTTTTCTGAAAAAAAATAAATCAGAATTCTTGCTTCTCCCCAGGTAACAGCATATCTGTTTAGTACTCTGGTAGGTAAAATAAGCTCTGGAAAAATTAAAGAAAAAACAACACCCTGACTTGATGTACACAAAACAATATCCAATTTCCTCTGAAAACCAGGCACAGTTGATTGCATAATGTAATGTTTACTCTGAGAATGAGTAAAGGATGTAGATGATAAGCCAGAGAAAAATCTTGCCTGGAAAATGCAATGCTTACTTCAGTGGACATTTTATGACAGCACTGTGTGCCTCAGTCAAAGATTTGGGTTCTTACAGCAAGCTCTGTACATTAAGCTAGAACACTTGTGAAATGACTTGGGAAGAAAGGGGGTTTAAACAAGGAATACTGTATATAAAATCCCTGATCATAAATATCATAGCTGTGTCTGGTACTGAACAGCCACATACAAGGAAAACTTTGCTTCTGAATCAGACTTCTAGACAGATGAACGGTGATACTTCACTTTCCACCGCTTCGAGCGCATCCGGAAAAAAAAGTACATGATCATTAAAAATAAGGAGGATGCTACATACAGTATGACACACAGACTCATGTCTAGGTTTGAGAATCCAATCCCTAAGAAAGACACAGTTTGCTTCATCTCTTTAAGGGTAGCTGAGCCAACTGCACCTTTACTGCTATCCTTGACAGGTCCATGGTTTGCTATGAGCTTATCTAACACTTTTGAGTCAGAATCTAGAATGTTTTCTTTATCCTGGATGTTGTTTTCTCTAGTTCCACTAGGTTTCTTCAGTAGGCTTTTGTCCTTCACCTCCTTTGCATCCCCCTGCTCAGTTTCACTGGAGTCAGTCTGGCTTTCAATGTATTTATATAGAATATTTTCACTGTTATAGTGATCCTTCAAGAACTGTAGAACTTCAGCTTCATTCCAGCTGTGTAATCCTTTAATTTCTTCATGACATGCAGGACACATATCTGGAGTTGGCCACTGAACTTTGGGAAATTTTGGATCTTCAGTCAAATCACCTAAAGAGGAGGAGAGAGGAAAAAAACAACATCAGAAGTGAGTGAACTTTGGAAAGCAGAACCATCTGCAGACACTTCACTGGAAACCACAGTGAGCACTGTCCACATAGTGAAGCTTGCAAAAAAAGCACACAGATCAATAAAATTTGTATTAAACTGAAGACAATCATAGATAAATTTAGATATTCAGGAGTTTCCTTATGGATAGACTAATTACATTCTGAAGCACTGCCTCCTCTTTCAAAATACAAACTCTAAATTGTTATTTTCCTTTCAGTGAAAGCTCCAAGTGTTCAAATCCTAATACAACAAATACTACAACTGCTGTTTTTAGAAGGCATGGAAACACCATCACCTGGGCCTTCCAGGGGTTAACTTGAACTACAGGTCCAAGCAAGCTGCTCTTTTGCACTCAGTACTGTTTAATCCTGGAGCAGGGTTTGTGGCAAGCAGTTTCAAGGCCCAAGGCTGCAGATCTTGTCATGTTTCTGTTCCGTGACCCATTCCACCCTAAGCTTGCTTCTTCACAGCACAGCAAACTATCTGCAGCACTTTAAAAGCCACTATGATATTTAAGATGTATTTTTCAGCTTGCTTTTTAGCACCTTCAATATACAACGCTGCCTTGAATTTGCCCCAGTTTTGACATTTTGGTTGCCCATAGCTCTGGCCACCTTCCCCCCTTGGTGGCCAAGAGCTGGAGATGGCAGCTAGTGTTAGCTTTGCTCTAAAACACAACATTTTAAACTGTGGATGGAGATCATCTTTAGAACAAAGATCTCTAGTTGGTAAAACTAGTTGACTTATTTAGCTGACTGTTATTAGTACACTAATGCTTAAATTAGTTTTGAAAAATAGATTATTTTAATTATTTTTAACCTTTTCTGGTTGGATTACAAACAGAAAACTTGCTTGTTTTCCTGCCAAAAAGAAAAATGCTATAAATTCTGAACATTCTAAAACAACTGGAAGAATTTCACAGGGCAGAGTTGTACACAACAGTCTCATGACCCACACTTGAAGGCTGTGCCAAGGGGGTTCTCATTGACCAGGCAAACACCATTTCCCATGGAAAGCTGCACAAACATGTATGTGCATCACCAGAAACACAGATGCAGCTTTAAGGGCCTAAAATAAGTCACTTTCCCAAAGAGAAATTTTAGCAAACTTAAAAAGTATAATTTAACATTATTATTTATTCCAGTGTGTTTCTAAAAGGGTATTTTAGCTGGCACTTGCATCATCTAAATCAATATCTATGCAGCTTCCAATAACTTAATGCCCTAAATAAGTACATTGCTCCACTGCTTAACCACTCCAAGGCAACAGGGCTACCTTCTCCTGTGTTCAACCTGGCAATAGTAACAAACATGAGGGGATGTTTTTATTCAATACCTCCTAATTTACCTTTTTTCTCCCTGGAGAAAGGAGACTAACTGTTTATGCTCACAAAAGTATTTAATACTTCACACATCTTGGGAATTTAGCATAAGCACAATATAAACACAAAATAGCATATTTAAATTGTAACTAATGCCCCATTACACAGATCTGTAACAGCAAACAGGGATTAAGTGCAAAGAGAAACCAATTTTCCTTAGTGCTTTAGTTATTTGATATCCCCATAACAGAAGGCATTAAACACAACCAGTGTTTTAATGGTACTTATAGAAAACAGAGCAATCCAGTGGGGGAACAGATTTTCTTCATAGAGCAATTTTATTTTATTCAGTCACTGATCTGCTAATAGTTTAGGCTCTTTTATAATGAGAAGGTCTCCTGTTCAATTCTGATCATTTTCAATACAGCATCTCTCTGGAACAAAATGAAGACAGACTTTTACAGCTATTTAAAGGGTTACAGAAAAAACCAATTAGGCTGAACTGTATTGCTCCTTTTGAAAAGGCTTTGATTTGTATTCCAGAAAAATCCTCTCATCAAGCAACAGGTGGAATGTCAGCAGAAACATCAGCTTGGAGAATGACCAAGTTTTTTCATTACATATCAGAAGTGATAGTTGTGTTCTGGGTGTCAGTGTATCTTGGGTGTACTCACTGACACAAAGGTGAGCACACTGCCACACTGCTTTTTACAGTTAAAGCTCATTGGGATGCTCTACATTTTGCTCTACTTACAAGCACTCTTCTTGGACACCAATCTAAATGTGGAGTTAAGTCTTTTGAAGTCAGTATTTAAGAAAGGCATTTCAAGCAGCAAACAATACTGCTGTTTTAAAACTCCTGATACAGAGCCTAACTTCCCTATCTCTCTGTTCAAATATAAACCACATTGTATTGACATGTCACAGCCTTGTCTTTCAGACACAGCTACCTTTGGTGGGTTTGCCTAAGCCAGGTCCTTCCATACCTGCAAGCCTGCTGTTCACAACGTTGTGCTTCTCCCAGAGCCAGAGAACAGCCTTGTCTAAGGTCTGAACTGAATCCATGGACTCCTTAGCCATTTCTTCAAAATGCTGAGCACAAGCCTTGCAGCCAAAAAAGTGGTGAATGTATCTCCGCATGATCTGAAGTACTATTTGAGGATTGTCTTCAAGCCCTAGGAGGACAGAGGAGAGATGCATTTAACACCATCTGGACAAGCAGAGCTTCAACATTTGCACTTCAATGTATATAAAAGTGAACTGGGGGAAAAGGAAAGGAAATGCTGCTACCTTCTTGTTCCATGCAGATTCACAGCTCCACTTTAGAGAGCAGAAACCAGTCACTTTCAGAATGTCAAGATATTCAAAGCACACAGAACCTGTACTTCAGTAAGTCACTAAGATACTAGAGGCATTAAAAGCTTCACATATAGCATTTTCTTTTTCTTTTTTTTTTTTTTTTTTTTTTTAGAACATGCAAAGTCCCCAAGTCCCCACTGTCTATATTTCACCTATTTCTTCTGGAGGCACAGATGATTTTTTTTTTATCCACTGGTATTTTGCCCAATAACTAAATTAATATTTATACTATGCACTGCCCACTACATTCAGGCTCAGGTATTAAGTTATGGTGACCTTGCTACTGACAAGCCAAGAGTCAAAACCCCTCTGCTGAGTATTTTACAAGGTGCCTGTGATACCTGTTTGCTGCTCCAGAACTCTGGGGTATTACAGAGCACCAAAATCTCATTACAGTTATTAATGCTATGGCTTTTTGGCAGGTACAGAATGGATTCACATAACAGCTACTTAACAATATTTGAACTTTCAAGAGCAACTCAGGACTTCTGCCTAAAATAAATACAAATACATTATTTCTCTATAACATTCACACATTCGCACTAAAGATAATGCTAAAAAAAATATAATATTTTATTCAGATGTTAGCTCAGGTCTTTACAGATTGAGAACTTTAACCTTGGTCTTTATTGTTACAGTAGGTAGTGCCTACATCTGTAAGTGGCTTGAAAACCAGATAGAATTCATTAAAATCCTAATGGTTTCATCTCTGTCTCATAGATTTTCTGATTCATGCTTAATTGACCTAGTAAATTATGCCAAAATGTACTTTAAAATGTACTATATGTTACCACAAACACACACTTGTCAAACAAAACACATTTTATGATGCAGATTGATCAAATTACTGACTCCCAGAGTTGAACACCTCTCATTGTAATTTACAGTGCAGGTTTTGTAGGTTCTGCAGGCAAGGGTTACAGTGCTTTGCTCACTGTCCTGCTCTGGTAGTGCATATCCAACAGCTTGGTAGCACAGATGCCCTCTGTACATGCATTGTTTTTTGAAAAAAAAATCCTCAGCAAAACCTATCCAAAAACTATCAAGAGTATTTATCTGTCCTCTCTATAAGAAATGCATGAAGATTGTCATAAATGTCTTTATCTAGAGCAACAACATTTTATTCTTAAACATGGCAGCAAAAAAAAAAAAGGTCTTCAAAGCCAAATAGAAATCCTAAAAAGCAAACAATCTCTACTCAGACATTCAATATCTATGATTGAATAGGAGTGTATAAATAAAAGATATGAGATTAAAGCAGATTAAATTACAGTACTATAAGAAAGGCTAAAAAATAATTTTGGAAAATTGAAACAAATTTCAGGCACATTTTCAGGTTTACCAAGCACACTAAAAATACATATTTAGAAAAAAACCACAACCAGACAACAAAAATAACTATTACCAATAACCTCCTTATGGAGGAACAGGGATTAATACACAAATGTAAATATAACTGTTCTTCTGTGTAATGTGACCCTCTTGAACATTCATTTTGTGGGGAGGTCTTTAAAATTCATCAACAGATTACAAAGAAAGCAAATAATTTTTTAATGAAATCCAGAAGTCTGTCTTGTTCACACCTATGGATCCTACTACCTAAAAATTAATGTAATTGAGCATGCTGAAGTCTAGATCTCTGCAATGATTTCATACATCCTTGGATGGGAGCAGTTGGGCCCAGAGTTCCTTTGGATTCCCTTATGCTGATCCCCCTGCAGGTTCAAATTACACCATTCAACATAAAAACATATCAGGTATAAACCAATAAAAATGTTGTATCTGGAAAGACACAGCAAGCTGACACTGACTGCCAGACACTGCAAGCAGGGGAAACTATCAAGAAAAATACAGCTGCTTTAAAAAGAAAACAAACAATTGCAAAATGGCTCATTTTGTTTGTTTTTCTTTTACCAGCCCAGAGATGAATCTTCTATTAACATCTGCCATGTATCATCATGTAATCCTCCTTTTCTCTTTTCTCCCAAACTACTGCAATTCAGGGTAACCCTAATCTTTAAAGTGGACAAGAACCATAAAACCCTACCTGTGGTGGGAAGGATTAGGGAGTACATCATGCTTTTTAGTAGATGGGATTTAAACAAGCAATAAGGAGAGGAAAACCTCCCAAGACATAATCCCACAGTCTCAGACTGACCCAATTCTCTCACCATAAGAAGTGATCATCACATATCTGGACCGATTTAAATCGATGGTTAAGTGTGCCAAAGAGTTCTCAGGTTCTACAATGTATTTTTAACTTCAGACTGACCAGAGCTCAGGATTGAAACACAAGATGAAATTTTGTACAGTTAAATACTAGGAACATTTTTACCTTTCATTGGAACACTTCTGGCAATTCAGACAAAAGGGGAAAATTTAACTTATTCCTGAACCTGCTGAGCAGCTCATGCATCAACCAGTAGAAAAAAACCTCCAACTCACCAGGCAGGGCACAGTACTAAATTAAAGGGATTCAACCTACTGTCCCAAATATCAAACAAAACAAGGAGAATCAAAAAAACCAACAGGATGATTAGCTATCAAAAAAAAAAAAAAATTCCCTGTTCTACAGCAGATCAATATTAAGAATTGAGAGATTTTCACTATGATTGCAAGTAATGCTGAACAAGTGTATCTAGCTGTAAGTTGAAAATCAAAGCAACTTACAAATTCCTGAATTTTATGATCTAGTAGCAGTCCATCTAGCATTCTTGTATTCCTTGGAAAAGACATTTAAAATGTTTTAAATGAAAGCTAACTAAACCTATAACCAAATGAAGCACTGTCCTGGCAAGAACAAAACCACATGAAGGTTGGTATTTCAGCAGTAGTAATTCTATTTCCATTGTGCAAGGAAAATAGATTATATATCCAGTGTGTTCCTTAAACAGTAACCATCACCAGAATATTAACATTCTGCTCCACAAGATGCTGCAAGTCTAAAAATATGCAATTTTACAGAGTGCTTGCAAGGCAGCGTGTCGCTGCACAGATTAATGGAGGTGAGATACATTCAGTTGAAAAAAAAACAACAACAAACCAAAATATCCATAACACTGGGTATTTAAGAAATAAAATTACAAGATTGGCTAATGGTTTTACAGCTTTTATAGCTACTAAACTGTATGGTGTAAGCTCATTCTTCCCAAATCAAATTAACAGCACAACCTCAAGTAACATGAACAATCATCACCCCTTCTCAGGTAGTTCAGAATTTCTTTGTTTGAAATTCTCTCCTTTTTCTGCTTTATTGCTCAGAGCTTTAGGGCCACCTATTTTATTTATCACATTTCTAAGCAACAACAATCTGCCAGACTTTCTTTCAGAGCCTCCCTGCTGCAGCAAAGCTATGCTCTGACCTCTGCTGGTACCAACCTGAAAGCTAAATCTTGAAGTCATTCTCCTCCACCAATGTCTTAGTTGAGTATTAACACTCAAAAAAAACGTGCCCTAATGCATTACTTTTCCTATTGCACATCTGAACTGCTGCATGTATTTTTCTTGTCCTTCAAGTGTCTCAGATAACTGCTGCTCACCTGTATTCATCAAAGCTTTTGGTCTCAGTGCAGCTTGAACAGTGAGGGTATGAAACAGCTTCCAAAGGGAACAGGTATAACCTCTCAGCTCTGGTCTGCTGCCCTGACACCCAACCCACTGAATCTTCTTAGCAAGAAATATCCCAGAAATCTGAAAAAAACCAAACAAACAAAACCCAAAAGAATTTAAAATACACACAGCCCTGGGAGCTACATTCACCATTGCACACAACAGCAGACACAGCTGATCCTACTTTGAAACTGAGGCAACCCACGGATAAAGATCATAAAGAATAAATGATTTTCTGCACCTGTTGCTAACAAATCCATGCTTCAGGCAAACAAATTGTAAACTTACAACAATCCTTAAGTCTGAGATACTCTGAAGCACCATTATAAACCACATTCCTCTGGCAAACATACTGCATGATACACAATGTACTGTCCCTGGTGTTGACCCAACTAAAACGCAGATCACAAATATCTGATGGCTTTGACAGAATATTTCAGTTAACTTAACTCGTGAAGTTTTTCTTAAGCATAGCATGAAGAAAACATGCACAAATACTCCTCTAAACTCTGACACAGTTACAGTTTCCCTGGACACACTAAAAATTCCATGTGACTTGGCAAGATCTACATGAATTACAGTAGCAAAGTCTTAATAGGAAATTAAAGAGTATTTTGGGAAACTCTTGAGGAATAATGCCCATTTCAATGGATACATTTCTCATTGTTTAAACTCTGAGCTTCAGGAGAAGCCTGCTGATCCCAGGCAGAGCAAGCAAAGGCAACTCAAAAATTTCTTCTGAGAAACTTGTGTCATTTGAAGCTGTCATGAGGGAACGTGTATGTGTCAGTGATTGCTCATTATAAAACTGAGACAGGATTGTGCATTTCAATTCTCTCATTTCAATTTCTTCATGTGGGTTTTTTTTCTGGTAATGATTTTGTTTTCATTTTAACCTTCTTACAACTCCATTATAGCAGAGGGACCATCAGTAAGTGGTGTCTTAGATTTACATAGATTCTTATCCTTTACTAATGCTGTGTTTTATGCTAGAAACTAGTAACAGCTTACCCGCATTTTGTTGTTGACCAGATCTAGGATAGCATCATAAGGGATTTTGTCTAATGGAAGGCTCACCAGCCACTCTTGCAAGGTCTCTAACAACTTCACCACAGGCTGACGGCCAGGAAAAAGCTGAGGGGGGAAAAAAAAAAAAAAAAGAGAGAGAGAAAAGAGAGAGGGAGAGAAAAGAGAGAGGGAGAGAAAAGAGAGAGGGAGAGAAAAGAGAGAGGGAGAGAAAAGAGAGAGGGAGAGAAAAGAGAGAGGGAGAGAAAAGAGAGAGGGAGAGAAAAGAGAGAGGGAGAGAAAAGAGAGAGGGAGAGAAAAGAGAGAGGGAGAGAAAAGAGAGAGGGAGAGAAAAGAGAGAGGGAGAGAAAAGAGAGAGAAAAGAGAGAGAAAAGAGAAAGAAGAGAGAGATAAAAAAATAAAAGAGAAAAAAGGAAAAAGAAAATAAATAAAAAAAAAAGAAAAAAAGAAAAGACAAAAACACAACCAAAAACCATATTTTAAAACAGAAATCTCGTTAGCGGCAAGACACTTATCCTTAGCTAAATGTGTTTTAACATCTTTTAAATTATTTTTAGTCATGAGCAAATTAATTATTTATTCTGCATTAAATAAAAAGCCATTTCACATTAACTTTGGCTTCAAAAAATTAAGAAGTTGCATGCACAAGATGTTAACCAGTAAAAACACGCTACTCAAGAGCAGACAGAAATGCTTCAGAAGAACTTTTGACAGACTATATAGAATTCCACATTAAGGTAATTCAGCTCAGTCTATAGCTCAGAAAGGAGCACAAGACCCAAGTGAGATGTGGAAGCTGTAATCTTTCTCACAATCAATCACAAAAATTAGTTTTTATAGAACATTTGTTCCAGTTTCTGTAAATGCAGATGATGTTGGTTATCTAGAAGAGCATTTTCCTTTTCCTGTGTAATAGTGATTCCCAAAGTGATTTGGAAATAGTGACTTCCTTAACTGGCAACTTAAAGAAGCCAGTGTCCAGCAGATTAGTGTGAGAAACTGTAAATCAGAGGTAATTCTATATTTTACCCTAAAAATGGTGTCATGCTTTAGTGATGATTGTAATTACTACAGAATTAAGTAGAGTATGCATATCATTCCCTAAGTACCCTTCCAGAGGGAGCAGTTTTTCCAAAAGATGGGGAAATGAAGTACCTTTATGTGCTACATTAAATACATAAAATAATTTATTGCACAACATGCTATACATACACTAGTTCTCCTGTAAACATTGTCCAACTATCCATAATATCTAATTCATAGGTAGAAAAAAATTTGGGTTTCATTCATAAGTTCAAAAATGGCTTGTATAGTTTGTAGGGAAAAAAAAAACAGAACTGCTCTTAACTACTACTACATTTACTCCTGTAGGAGCCCCAGAATATCATGCATTACTATCTAAAAGACAACAGTATCTCAGGTAGGTATCAGTCTCATTGAGGATTCAAAACCCAATAGATTTCTAGATTTCTGCACTGATTGCCATAAAAATCCCCACTCATTCTGTGATGATGAAAATTCCCCAAGCAGGGAATCCAGAGACCTCTGTGACTTAGGATTTCTCATCACTACAAATGCTGTTAGACTCCAGGAAAGGCTAAAGTTTGCTCATGGAAAGACCCTGGGAATCCTGAATGAGAACCAGGAGGAAAGTGTTACAGGAGAAGAGAATGCAAACAAAGGAGAGCAATCCCCACTCGTGCAATGCCAGCCCAGAGATGAGTGTGCAAGGAAAAGAGAGCATTGCCCACTTAGGCACTTACAGCCAGGGAAGCAAATGACATCAGCTGGCCAGGAGCCATCAGGAAGAACAGAGGATGTTTTCAGGGATAATATGATGGAAAGATTACCACTACACTTTCTTAAAGAAATGAGGCCAGCTAGAGATTTCTGACCTCTGATGGCTGCCGGGGGGGGGGGGAGGGGAGCAAGAAACTGTCTGATTTTCAGATAAATCCAGATATTTGGAAGTATTTCATATTTCCCTATTATTCCTTTAAAAAGCCACTGATTCATTATAATCAAAGTGTGAGCTGCTCAGTAAGTAAATATAAAGAGATATTGGTTAGGTCACTAGGATGTCATTATAAAGTTAGATTATTCCAGTTTTTCACATTATGTTACATATATTGTCCGCTAACCCAAAGATAATATGTAGAATTTTTTTAATACTCAATTATAATACCTCAATCATTTTTAAGCACTCATTTAATTTAAATCCATAATGTTTTTATACTAAAAATTTAAACAGAAGTTACTGTAGCTCTAAATAGAATATTATTTGTCAAGTATGCACTGATGAAATAAAAAAGTCAAGAATTAAAAACAAAAGTTTTTTTTAATCCCACTCAGTTACAATAGCTACTTATTCTGAAAATATGATAAATGGGCTATACTTACAGTGTTTGTGCAGTATGCTGCAGAATACTTAAGCTATTTAATTTCAAGCCCTCTATAAAATGAAATTAAAATGCATTTTAATCCTGTATGTCGGAACAGCATACGATAACTCAAAAATAACATTTACAGAAACCCACAAAACCATTTTTTAAGCTCCTGAGGAAGCATATATTTAAGCATTCTGAAAGACATTTTGAGAGACTTATGTCACATAATAAATTTTATGTTAGAGTCACTTTATTCTTACAAATAATCAAAGAGTAGAATTGTGTACCTTGGCAGAGACAGTAACAAAATCCTTGAAGGTCTTCAGCTCAGCTCCCTGAAGTGTCTTGTGTGTAGCAAGCTCTACCCTGAGCAGGTAATGCAATCCTGATTCAAGGTCAGCCATGTACAGCTTGGACCTGAAACACACATTTATAACCTTGAAAAGTGTCAGGTTTCTTTCGCTCATTTTCTCACCAGTCATGAAGGTAAAATTGATATATAGTAGGTGTCATTAAAACCTCAACATTTGCCACTCCACAGTGATTGCAATGGATCCTGCACCAGGATGGGAAGGATACAGCAGTTACTTCAGGTGCTGAGTATGGTGAATGTCAAGTTCAATGAGTTTCACTGTACTCTCTTAAAGGAGTAATTCTATGTCATTTTGTTTGGAGTTAGACAAGTGAGGCATAACCACACACAAGAATTTCTTTCATATTTGACTAAATTTTCTGCCTCACGGCCAGCTTTCCTTGTAACAAAATCATAGCCCTGACACTGTCAGGAAGGAAACAGATGGTGTAAAGAAATCACAGCTTCCCCTCAGGACTGACCACAAATAGAAAAATGACAGGCTATGAAAAAAAGGAGGCTTCTCTTGGACAAAAGTAGATTACATACAGAGCAGGAAAGCAAACCAGACTAAAAAAGGTCAATGTTGGAAAGGACTGAATCTAGAAATCTTCTCCCAAAAGCAGTAATTTTACCATAGGTTCTTTGCACACCAGTTTAACAGTCAATTTTAATTATACCAACTCTTAGGACATTATTAGGCACCTTATGACAAGTAAAGCAAATAATATATTCTAAGAATTCCTTCTCACAATCAAGTATCTTCATAATAACAAAAAACACTTTCCAAAGTAAAAATACATCAAGTACAAGAATTTATGTTTCAATGCTTTCAGAGTACAAATTCCAGACAGTATGATAGCAAGTAATGTAACCAAACAGAAGTTCACAGTTACTAGTTACACACTTCTTACAGGAGTTCAGCAGCTTTATTATTTCTAAACCCAAATAGAAATAAAAGAACAATCATTCAAGAAACCAGCTGGTCCCATCTCTTAAATAACATGCAGGAAATAACATATTGAAACACAGAATAACCTATATTATTAACAATTCAAACCAGACTTACTCCGAATTTATCTCCTCAGCCAATAATGTACTCACTTCGATTTTAAAAGAACAGCAAAATTCTGCTTCAAGTTTCTTAAAGAGACAACCATGTGAATGCATGAGGTTCTCCCAAAGAATCCTGTTTCAGAGATACCTGGACTTGAGATTCACATCCACAAGACTTTGCCTTGCTGGGAAGCAGCTCAATTTAACAAAGTTATCCTGATAATAGAATGTTTCACATAAAATATTTTATAATGGTCATTGAAGGCAGATGACACTAATAGTGCCCATGAAAGCAAATAAGTACAAAATGAAAGCACTCAGTGCTACATCTTTTCCATCTAAAGATGCTGAGGGATTATCTCTCTGCAAAGCCCTTGCATCCTTCTCTCTAACAGACAAGAAGGGAAGAGGGTGAAAATAAACCTTACCAGATATGGTATGATAAATACCTCTTACAGTGACTTTAGTATTTTCTATTGTACTTGCATTTGACAAGCTCTTTTTATTGGGCACTGCTTAGAATTCTTTCTACAGAAATGTTACAGCTTGTTATTTTATTATTTATTTTTCAGGAACACCAATTACATGTTGAAGTTTTCCAACAACTCAAATAAGTGGTTTATATGCTGCAGGTAATAGGTGATAAGTCTTTGCTGGTTTTGGAGTTAATTAAATTAGATTAAAAACCAAATACTCAAAGCTCCCAGTAATTTTACCTGTGAACTGTCTAAAATGATGCTCATAATCGTAAAGACCTTGCAACCTTGATGCTGGAATTAAACTAATGGACAAGGGTTACCTGAATATACTGAGAAATGGATGAAGCTGAAGCAAGAGCTGAAAGTTTGTCTCTCAGCTTTAATGCCATAATTTCTCCAGTATTAAGCATGAGCACGTTTAATTTTACTCAGTAGCAGAAGGCACATTGAGTAGTGACCAACCTATTCAACTCAAGTTGCATCACCTGAGATGGAATGAAGTAAAATTTTTAACTGCACTAGGATTTTATAACAAACTACAGCAGAGTTTCCTACATGGGAAGCAAAAGCTGCAAGTGAATTCTAATAACCAAGCATTGATCTGAAAATCAAGGCTATCACTTACTTATCAAACTCTTTCCACACCTTGATTTCTGTACTCTCCTTGTTTTCTTGAGCAGGTAGCTGAAGTGGCAAAAGCAGCTTTTTCCTTACACCTGGCAGTGACTTTAAATACGAAGAAAAGACAGAGCGTAGAGGCTTCAAACTGCACATAGATGGACAAAATAAAGATTACTTTTAATCTCAGACTAAGTGAATACCCAAAGCAAGTTAGTATATTTATAAAACTAATATATTCACTTTGTTTTATATTTTTCAGTCCTACCTCAACATGTTATGTTTTGATACAAAGTGAAATGATACAATGTGCAATGTAGGAATAGTAATAACAACCTTTTGGATTAGGGGTTTGACAGGTAGCTACTTACATGTTAATTAACCCATGGGACCCATTTGGATGCACCAGATAGCATGAAGGGACTGAAGTAATACCAAGTTTCTCAAGAAAGGGCTTATCAAAATCCAATGCTCTTTTTACAATGATGTTTTCATACTGGATCAGGTCTAAGATAACCTGGGTTACAAAAAGATGGCATGAATTACAGATTAGTTAAGGAATATCCAGTCTTCTAGGACAACACATAAACTGGTGAAATGCATTATCTTTTAAGGGTATAATTTAGCTGTTCACCAAGGAAGACATCTGTGACTATCTTCTGTAGACAATTATTATTTAAAATAACAAATATTTAATTTAACAAAGATTTACACTTCTCTGGAATTCGTTACCCCTACCTTCCTTTTTTTTTTTTTTCTTGCTCTACCCTGATCTTTTCCCTTTGAAGCCCAATATCTAAAGAAAACAAGAGGAGGAAAAATAAGATGTCCTCATAGAACACAAAACAGTCCAGAGGATATTCCACAGGAACCAACAGGTTTGTTTCATGTTATATATTTAAGAGTCTAAAGACAAATTTTCAGGTAGTGCAGAAACATTGGTCCACCACTTTTTGGTATTCTGATTTCAAAATCCATGACTTCAAATCCAATTACGTTTATTAGCAAATATTTTTGCTTCTGAAAACAGTTTCCACTTTCTGTTAACCAAATGACACTCAGTCCTTCCCTATTAGCAGCAGGTATAAAATTAAAGTGAGTGTGATAAAAAGCTGAAGAACTTCATAATCATGACATTTCTTCTCTTCAGCAATGCCCACTTGTATCAACACAGCAGCTTCCAGAAATCCAATGTCTGGAATAAGCCCACTTCTCCAAGGAATTCTTACTTTTGGCAGCCCACTTTCCTCTACTTATGCAACTGGGCCACCTCAGCATCACATCTAATTAGAACCATTTCACAGACAACTGTTATTTCTACACAGATCATGCCCAGATAATTATGCAATTTATTTTCTTTACTTATCCTAGATCTTGGCAGGAAAAGAAAAGTAACAGTTGTCTAAGCTAACAGCAGGCTCATTAAGTGTCGAAATGATGCCAAATCAAATATTTTATTGAGGGAGTAGGAGAAGCAAAAAATCAAAGACTTCCACTTCCTCAGTGCCTCAGAGCTCTGAAAATAATTTTATGCTGTCATCTTAATTTAGAATGTAATTTCCTAAAGCCTAAATGTGAAGAAAGACCAGGGAATTTAGAGTATAAATGGCAGAAATCACAAAGCTGCCCAGAAAAATGAATATTATGAACAGCTCTTTAGGAGTAACATAACAATAATGTAATTTGGTATCATTTTCACTGCAATCTTCCTAATTTTGAAAGAAAAAAGAATGGTGCTAACAATGAAATTGACAAATAAATTTGCCATGAAAATATGGATGGAAGAAGTTAACATGACAACACATTTATTTATAAGCCAGTTCCTCTGTGTGACTAGATAAAACAGCCCTATGTAATCCTTTGAATCTGTGCTGTCTCAAATATGCATGACCTCCTGTTTATAACCCTTTCATTCAGTCATATAATCAAAATTTGGCTACTTAACAAAAGTCAGCTGCACTGTAACATGCATTCATATTCATGATATCACTCCTAAGTCATACATTACCTCTCGTCCAACATAGGAGTTATTATTTTCAAACACAATGGCAGTGTAGTGATGGCTCTTCTTGTCAAAAAGAGAAGCAATATCATGGTGCCTTTGAAGAGAAGAGAAGCTATTTAGGACAGGTAGGATGCAACACACCCACTCCTACTGATGGAAACTCCTTTTACAGTCGTGTAGCAGAACTGATAAGATGGAAAAAGCTTGTTTCATCTTTAATGAGACCTACAACATTTTATTTAATTAACAGCTGTACTTTAAGCAAACAACTTACAAAACAGGATCCAATGGTGGGCAAGCAGGCGGCCTCACCTCTTGGGAGTGGTTCTGTAAGAAGTCAATCATCATCTGACGAACTGTCTGCAGCTCTCTGTCTGCTCCTGCTGAGTACAGGTTACAAAAAGATGTATACAGATCTTCAGAAAACTGGGAAAACATTACTCACGTGCAGGTTTTCGTACATTCTCCTGCTCTTCCACATCAGGTTTTTGGTTTGGACTTGAAAAATGGACGACTACTGCTTGGCTGAAGAACAAGGACTAAGGATTTGGTTGTAGAATTTCATTTTAATGTTGAGATAAGATCATATTTAAAAGCTACCATCCCACCCCAAAATTAATAAAACTTCAGGATTCTTCCAAATTGAACCATCAGCCTGCCTTGATGATTTCTCCTTCAAATAGTGCTACACTCTAAATCTGTGTTTGTTTTCACAATAATTTGCAAGAAGGCAATTTCTTCATGCATTACAAACTGCAGAGGTGTACTATCCCTAACCAATGAGCCAGGTGAGATTATAAAGCAGATGTGAGGAAATACATGAAGTGTGAGACTGCTTTTTTGCTTTAAAATAAGTAATTTTAAAAGCAGAAACTCTCACAAATGCCAAAAATTAACAGGTAATACTACAGCCTACTTCTCCATGAAGGGTTAATGGTGCAGGTGGTCTTTCTTCTGACCTCTGGCCTCTTAAATGTTAATCCATTGAAAAAGACAACATTACTTTTGTCCCCAGACAAACCACCTCAAGCTGTGATCCTGTCAGACACACAGGATAAGCCTGTTTTCAGTTAGCCAACATCTGAATAGGGGTTCTTCCAATGAGATTCAGACTGCCTGGAAAGTGGCTGACAGATCAAAAAGCACCAGTCAGGACTGAGCAAATTGGATCTCGTGCTTATGAAGTTTGTGGTGGAAAAAAGGAATCTAAAATTATCCAACCTTTTATGAAAATTAACAACTACATTAAAATAAAAGGAGGAATGTGAACCCTTAGTTCTTGAGCAAATGTTACTCCTGTCTAAAATTCTGCCATTTTCATATGGTACTTGTAATATCCTACCTTACAGAGCTATTTAGTGTCCACCCCATCAGTACTTATATAAACTAACTGAGAGGCAAAGGGATTTTGCTCATTGTGTTACACAGTTCTGTCAGACAGGAAAACTGCTTTGGGAATTTCTTACAGTGGGACATTCTTACCTTTGTAATTTTCTCCAGTAGTAAACTGCTTTGTAAATGCTTTGAAGTACTATGTGAGAGGAAAAAAAAAATCTATTATTGCTTTGAAAATAACTTGCTGTGAAGATGACACTCTCAATTTAGACACAAAAATGGCTTTCAAGATTTTTTACTTTTTACAGCTCTAATTACAAAACATGTTGATCTATCTGTTCAGAAGACAGTTCTCCCTCTTAGCCTATTTATTTATATGATTTATAAGGACCAGCTTCTCAACTATACAAGGGTAGCTCATAGGTACCAGGCCAAACTCTGATACACAATAAAGCCAACTTTTAGAGGAAAAATACCACAACATGTAGTTCAATACTGTTTATTGCATTATCATATTGCATATTGTATTGCATTACTGCAAGCATAACAAACAGAAATTAACTGAATACTAAATCAGTCCTACCAACTGTGTGTATACTTAGAACACTATTCACATTTTCTCAACTCCCTCCAGTGGTTAAACAAGGATATATAATGGAGCTTGACTGCCTTCTGCTATAAAAACTAAACCAGAAAAAAAATCAGTGCCTAATAAAGAGTGCATATCAGTTTACAACCCAAAGATTAAAAAAAAAAAAAAAAAATTGTTCTTTCTGTGATGGCAGAATATCAGAAATTCTACAGCATGTCTTATGTTCCCTCTCCAACTGTAGCAAACACAGCTTATCCAGTCCTCTCCATCCATCTCATTCTGCTTATGCTTACTGTCAATAATCATCCAGATTGACAGAGAAGTTAAAAATTTTACTTAGGCCTGTGGATGAACAATGGTAGATACACTTCTGGCAAACACAAGAACCATTTTAAAATCCAGTTTAAGCAAATTACGAAATTAATTAGAAAAGTAATGAAGGATCAATCAAGGGTTCATTTTTTCATTGGAGCCCTGGTCATGAAATCACTTGATAATGTATTCAGTGTATTGCCTTTACTTTCTACCACTATTTTTTTACTTTCATACACCACTAATAATAATCACAAAAAGTTGATTTGACAAATATTTATACAAAATGTTATTATCTAACACATACGCCCCAACTAGGTGTTAAAATGTAACAACATAGCACTTTTTAGAATGGTATCTTCTTTCAATAAGAATTTTTTCAGATGCAGAACTGAGGACTAAAGTCCTGCTCTGAACAACTGCAGCAGCTATTGTGTTCAGCAAGAACAACTTGTACTGATCTTCTATCAGCTCTGCAGTTTCCTCACCAAAAGCTAAGGTCCAGCTAAAGAACAACTAGCTAGGTGTAACAGTCTGCACAAAAAAGTTATGGTTCTAGCTACTATAAAACACCTGAGGCACCAGCTAATGCCACTTACCCTGAAAGTTGGGTAATAGTGAATACCATATTCTTTGCACGTCTCATAGTTCTCTTCATCTCCACAATCCAGCACACCCACTCTAATTGCAGATTCCCAGTCTGAAAACAAAGATATCTTTCAATTTTTCAGCAGAAGTGATCCCAGATCCCAGCTGATGGATTACCCTGCTTCCCACAGCAAACAACACCACAACTCCCAGAGATCCCAGTGGCATAAAAATCAGGCCCTCAGTCGATTCTCATTTGCTGTTTGTTTCTATCCTCAAGAGTAACACCATCTACTGCTTTATAAAATAATTAAAACCTCCCTGTTTTCCTTAGCTGCACCAGTGCTTTCAGTATACCTGAAGAATCCCAACACACAATGTAATGTACACACAGTGTAGAATCACAACACACATTACTGCATCCAGAAAGATGAAATGGGGGCCAACCCAACACTTGCAAGACACCAGAGTGTACTCTCCAGCTTTTCCCAGTAGCTAAGCTCATAAAATAAAGCATGCAAAACATAGGGAACTGAATAAAATTCATGCAACAGTTACTCATCCCCATGGCTGTCAATTACAAAGCCATAAATGTGATGCATCTTGTATTAGAACTGTTTTAACAAGGACTCACTCTTCACCAAACTTCCAATCCTCTCAGAGTTCTCCAGAGCTGCAGACAACCCAGGGCTCACACACTGCCTACTGAAAGCTTCCTTTACCTTTTAGTACTGCTCAGATACACATCAGATACACATAAAAAAATATCTGAGCTTTAACCAGAGAGGTAAACAGTTGAGTTTAAAAATCACTGTAAGTTTATAAAAGTTTTATAAAAGTTTCCTTTATAGAAGTTTCACAGCAATAACCCCAAGAGTTTAAGTATTTCTATAAATATGCTTATATAACTTCGAAAAAGGCTTTCAACTCATTTATAGGCTTTTCCTTCTCATTTTGCTAGGAACTTCTCTTTTTTGACCCATGCTTGGCTGTAGCAATCACTTTAAGGAAGAACTGCTCCATGAGACTCCTTAGCCAGTTACTTTTGAAAGCTAAGCTAAATCAAACCAGCTCTGGGCTGTGAGTACACCACAATACCCAAGTATCAATAAAATTTAAAAAGCACTAAAATTAAACTTGCTTTTACAGCAAAGAGCACGAAAGCTTCATCAAGTTCAAGATCTGATTGACAGTTGCATGGCTAGCTGCTTCTGAAATTTAGCTTGACCTTTATTTGTCTTTGGAGGAGGATGGGGCAGCTGATGGAGAATTTCAGTTGTGCTGGAACATGCCAACAGCTGAAGAGGCACCAGGAGTAACTACAAGCATGCTAGAGCAGATGGGCAAGTATTCACGGGAGCACAAAAGACACAACAGTCTATTTCATCAAATGCAAAAAAAAAAAAAAAAAGAGAAAAAGTTTGGCTGTTTGGCTTCTGGGTATCTCTCTCATTCAACTTTCACCACTCCTCCTCCTTTTTCCACCTGTCTTGATCCTCCTTCACATAATGAATAGAAGCAGTATGAACCTAATGCAAATAGCCACCCCCCAACAATACAAACCCATCTCTGGCTAAATACTTGGGTTAAAGAGCACCAGCTGGGCTCTGTGATGCTCAGCATTTGCTTCTGCTTAAAAAGGAGCTTTTCCTTTCTAAAGGATGCAAAAATTGCTGGAGTGCACAGCCAAGAGACTCTGGAAGTTGACAGTGGCACTGTAACTCTAATTGTGGGGCTTTTTAAACACTGATAAATTTTAAATTAGCACTAGCATTTTTTAAATCCTCAAGCTATATAAAAGGGGTAGATGAGTGACATCACATTAAGCAACAGTATTTCTGTTTATGCTAAAGAAGTTCCAAATAATGACATGAAGGCACTGGATAAACTGTAAATCCAGGAGGTCGGGCAAGCCTCCCACTCAGGAAATGTTAACACCACCAACACACCAGGTGTTCACCAGTGTGAAAAGACTTTCTTTGCTTAAATGCTGTGTACTGCCTCCAGCAGGTACATGTAATCCCACATCTCATTTTCCATGGTGAAGTTTTGGTCAGGGAGATAAGAGATGCACCACAAGGAGCCTCTCCCTGCATGCTGTTTGAGTTTTACCTATTTTAACACGTATGCTGCTTCCCCACATGTCAAAAGAACAATTTCTAGAAGGAAAACATCATTCCTAGATTTGGAATAACAACTGCTGGATTTGGAACAGTTCCTACAAATCCAGAAGAGAGGATTACTCCTGCATATAATTAAATTGTTGTTGTATATGGGATTTCCAAGGGTTTGTTATCTCTACACTGAAAATCACTACACATAATTCCAGGCCACAGGCATTTTGGTGGATAGATTCAATCATCTTTTAAGACAGGAAAAGCACAATTAAGTATAATGGCCACTTTGGACACTGCTGTAATAAAACTAAATGCATGATTAGGGATGCAGCAGCAATGACTCTAAGCTTAAAGCCTGTTCTTGGAGGAGAGGGACTGTCAAACTCAAAATGTAAATCACACAAAAGCAAGCACCACTCCTATCTTTCAGGAGGATTATCTTCTATTAGGAAGTTTGCAATTACAGTACTGCCGAGATTTTACAAATGAAAAATTCAATAAAAATTACTCATACTTGCCCAGGCCTCTTATGGACAAAGCAGTTGCATCAGTTAAACTGGACTGTACCAAATTAGCAAATATAACCACAGTGACCTATGAGTTCTCTAATGTAGATGAGCCTGCATCCTTGGAGACAGCTGCAATATCCTAGCAGATGAGTAAATACTTTTGAAAAATAAATGTTGAGACATGAGAGGGAGAAACATGATTTGTTTCTTTTTGGATGAGGCTACCAATGAAAAGTCTGACTGTTCTCAGTCTCCTACTAAAACCCATTCATTACAACTTTAAAATGGAAACATTTTGCTGTCAAATAACACCAGAAGCCAATTGCATTTGCTGGTAGTGCCAATGTCGACAAACATAAAAATCCACTTTTAAAATTAAAGTCTTTATAAAAACTCAATGGATTAAAAAGTAGATAGGCTCTTAACTGGCTATAGTAATACAAGTGCTTAACATCATTTGCAGTTATCATTGACTGCAGCTGAGAAAGAAAATCTGCATTTGAGGAAGTCATTTCAAGTTACAAAACATATTGCCTACAAAGGTATGATGCTGCTGTGGGAATGTATACACATGTCCCTGACTTATTTTCATACAAGTTCTGGCCAGTTCAAGCTCTTCATAATCTTCCATATAACACCTCTTCATTCTTCATTTTCTTCAAGGAAGAAAGTCTAACACTATTCCGGCCACAAACATATCAAATGAGATGAAAACATTACACAAACTTACTCAAATAAAAGTGAAAAACACCTTACTGCTTTTATAAACAAAACCCACCCGCAAGAAAGGAGCATCTGAAATTCTCTGAAACCATTACTGCTCTGTGTTTCTTGGTTTTTGAGTTTCAGTCCCTTGGTCAGCAACCCTCAGCATGTGATGTGTTCATCAGGATCTATTTTTAGGAAGGCCTCTATCTCCCCTTATCTGCAAGCCCACATGCCCAACACTGCACCTCCACTCCATACCAATTGTTAACACTTTTTCCAAACAAAGCTGCCAGAGAAAAGCCAAAGCTTTTCACTCCCTCTCAAAAGCTGGAACTGTATAAATGCATTAGAATCTCTGCCTACATCCTGGAAACATCTCTTGGGTCAAACGCTAAATTAAGAGTAGTTTAAAAGCTTTCAGCACACTATATTAAGCATAACACTTCCTACAAACTTGATCTCGGGAGCCCTCCCCACCAGAGCTACTGAACTGATCTGATACCCGAGGGATCACTTTGTTTCCTTACCTTACATCTCCGAGTTAAATAAACACTTCAGCACCTGCCAAAAAAACCTGAGCAGCCTGGAGCACAGTGATGCAGGTCTGCTTCAGTGTAAACCCTGGAGACCACCGTTTCTTTTTAAGTCTCTATTTGATAAATCTGAAAATATGAGTCTCATTGAAGCTTGACTATTGTATTACTGTCCTTCCCTCCCTCCTGGCCCATTCACGCTCTACTGAATTTGCAAAATACAAAGCAAGCACAAGCCCGGCCTCTCCAGGACCACAATATTTATTTTTTTGTTTCGCCTTTATAGCAGGCTCATCTCTTTTACAAAACATTCCCGAAGATAAAGATCTTGCCTCCAAGCGCTGACTCCAAACACCTCCTGTGCCTCAGCCCACCCGCTCGCCAAGAGTCCCTGAGCCGGGAACCCGCAGCGGGATCGCTCCGGGTGTTCCTCTGAGGGTGTTTTACCCCCGCACTCCCACACAACCTTTCCCGGGGAGCCTCGCTGCTACCTGACAGCCTCGCTTTGTCCCGTGTGCCACTCCGGCCGGCCGGCAAGAGCCACCACAGGAGGGTTCAGAAGGGTGTCCCCCACCCGCGTCCCCAGCACGGCCACGCGTGGCAAGGCACCGCGGGAGCCCGGGGGCCCGGCTGCCACACCCCCCCACACACACACACACCTCATGCCGAGGCCCCTCGGGTCACCACGTGTGCCCAGGCCCCGCCGAGGCCCAGACGGGCGCCCCGAGTCCCGGGCACCGAGTGAGGGCCGCGACCCGAGGGAGGCCGCAGCCCGGCCCCGGGGCAGCCTGGCCTCCCGCCGAGCGGAGCTGCAGAGAACCGGGCGCGGGGCCCCGGGAAGAACCCGCAGCGGAGGGGGCGGTGTTGGCGCCTCGCCTCACCTTTGACGTCCCCGGCCAGGGCCCGCCAGGTGGGGGCGAAGGCGATGCAGTGGCCGCAGGACGAGCTGTAGAACTGCACTAC
This sequence comes from Phaethornis superciliosus, assembly GCA_023637945.1. Taxonomy (NCBI): domain Eukaryota; kingdom Metazoa; phylum Chordata; class Aves; order Apodiformes; family Trochilidae; genus Phaethornis; species Phaethornis superciliosus. The sequence continues at coordinate 8,419,915 of JAJQWJ010000022.1, forward strand.
CCAGGCGGCCGAGGAGTTGAGCAGAGCCTGCCTCACCGAACCGGCCGACAGCACGGTCAGCGGGTCCTCGCCCGGCCGGTACAGACGCGCTGCCGCCGGCAGCAGCAACAGCAACAGCAGCGAGATCAGCAGCACCGGCAGCAGCAGCAGCAGCCCCGGCCGCCCGCCGCCCGCCGCCATGTTGGGACGCAGCGGCGAGGGGCGGGGCGGGGCCGCGCCATAGCAACGTGCCCGGCCCTGGAGACGCGGCCTAACGCGGGGCTGTGCCTGCGAGCGGAGCCCGGCGCTACCCGGCCCCTGCGGTTCCTGCTGGCTTTGGTGCCGTGAGGGGAAAGCTCAGCCTCTGTTTCCTTCTGAAGGAAGCGAGGGGTTCCTCGTCCGAAGGCAGCGAGGCCACTCCGGCCCCAGGCGGCGAAATGGCCTTTCCCCGGGCGGGGACGCGGCTCTTCATAGAATCATAGAATTGGCTGGGTTGGAAGGGACCTGAGAGATCATCAAGTCCAACCCTTGGAGAGACCTTGGAGTTTGGATTGCCAGGAAGCTGAACATGAGCCAGCAGTGTGCCCAGGTGGCCAAGAAGGCCAATGGCATCCTGGCCTGGATCAGGAACAGCGTGGCCAGCAGGTCCAGGGAAGGGATTCTGCCCCTGGACTCAGCCCTGGTGAGGCCACAGCTCGAGTCCTGTGTCCAGTTCTGGGCCCCTCAGGTCAGGAAGGAGATTGAGGTCCTGGAGCAGGTCCAAAGGAGGGCAACCAGGCTGGGGAAGGGATCCAGCACAAGTCCTGTGAGGAGAGGCTGAGGGAGCTGGGGGTGTTCAGCCTGGAGAAGAGGAGGCTCAGGGGAGACCTCATCACTCTCTACAACTCCCTGAAAGGAGGCTGGAGCCAGGGGGGGTTGGGCTCTTTTCCCAGGCAACTATCAGCAAGACAAGAGGGCATGGTCTCAAGTTGTGCCAGGGAAGTTTAGGTTGGATATTAGAAAGAATTTCTTCCCGGAGAGGGTGATCAGACACTGGAATGGGCTGCCCAGGGAAGCAGTGGATTCTCCATCCCGGGAGCCACAGCCCTACCCCTGGGCCAGGGGGTGGTAGAGTCGCTCCCACCTTCCCTCCTCCTCCCTTCCTGGCTCAAATGCTTGACCAAACCCCGGTGAAAGGGACATGCAGACAGTAAACCCTTTGCTGCTGTGTTGACAGCCAGGTTTCCCTTAGGAGGGCTGGAAGGAAGCACGAAACTGCGATAGGGTGGGGGCTGATTTCATGAGGAAATTTGCCAGGGAAACAGAATGTTTCAACTTGACGAAGCTTCTCAGAGGGGAGGGTTGAAAATCTTTTGGCCTTTGGGTCAAGAACTGCTTTATCCCACTGTATGTAACCCAGCAGGAAAGGGCCCCTTCCCAAAACCAAAGGTACAATTAAAAGCTGCACAGAGGACTCCGTGTGTTTTGAAGAGGGTGTTAGAAATTCTGTCCTTTTAATAAATTCAGTTTGAGCGGGTGGTCATCATGGATTTAGGCACTTCTCATAACTGTGGCCAAAGTATGAAAGTCTGCTTTAATTTGTAAATAGAGGCTCAAGGATTTTCATTACAGTATCAGAGAACCAGTGGAGAAAATGTCTCCAGATGACAGCTTCAGAGAAGCTTAAATCTCAGATGATGAAAGACTCTGGTCCCCGCACAGGTAATTCTTATTTCTGCTACTTACAAATGTTTCTTTTAATCCTTCTATAAGTAAGAGGAAATAAATAGATCCAAATTCTTACTTCAGGGCCACTGGTGCAAAGTCAGAGGTGAGAATCTAGTTTATAATTGTTTCTGGCCAGTAATTCACAGACAGTACAAGGGTGAGAATCTTACATACAACAAAAATCCTCTCCTCTGAGAACTGAGTAACAGATTCTGCCATGTTCTGTCTGTTTTTCCCAGACCTTGTAAGCAATAAAATTTGGTAGTTATAATAGCAGGGTCCAGCCTCTTCACAGAACTGAAAAATCTTGTAGCAGCTGCTAATTAGAATTTTGAAATCTGCAGCACCTCAGATATTTTAGAGTGCATTTTATTCAGAAGACTTGTTAAATGTGTGAAGATGAAGGAGATGAATTACAGGAAAATTAAATGTAGGGTTAACTGAGAAATAATCATTTTCTATGAAGGATAATGGCTCCTCTTGAGGCTAGTATCAAGATTTATTGACCCAAGAGGTTAATATTGATCAAAACCAAGGCAAACAAAATATTAGACCTTGAAGGAGAGTTATCTTGATATTGAAGTCTTGCCACTGACTGAACAGGTCAATATATCTGGGTGCCAGAATCTAAGGTTTTTAATATAGAATGGTGGGGGATATTAAATATGTCTGACATGTTCTATGTATACACTTTTTATTTTCATCATCAGTAGTTACTTTATAGCTATGTCCTTCTGTATACAGCACCTTGCAAGAGTTCAAGCTTCACTCACAAATCTAATTGCAAATATAATGGTTATCTTCCTCCAGTGTAACATGCAGTGTAACAGGAGGCAATGGTCTGAGGTAAGACAAGTCCTTCATGTTGTAGTCATCCACATCTAGAAGTGATATTTTTAATGGCTTTCATTCCAAACACAACAAGGATCCTGCTGCAAAACCATAGTGACAATAAACTGAAAAACTGTGGTGCTTCAGTATACAGATATGTCATTGTATCTCATAATTTGTCTTGAAGTCCAGGAGAAAAAAAAAAAACATACAACAACAACCAGTTAAAATCTATAAACTGACAATAATGAACAATCCTAGAACAAACAATTTGTCAGGATTAATTAATAAATGAGGATAAAAATCAGAAACTTAAGAAAATATACCACTAGGCACATGAAAATAGTTCAGAGGATAAGATCAACAGTTAATGGGCTTGGGGCAGCAGTTCCCTTTTTATTTCTGCTCATATGGCAGCTAGCAGGGCTTTTTAATGTCCCTAGGAGTGGTCTTCAGAACAACAAAACTACCCAACCATTCACTAAAGAGAATAGCAGTCTGTACAATGTAATCTGAAATTAATTAGAATTACAGTAAAAATAAAAATGAGATGCAGAGGGTTTGTTTATTCAGAAAAACCATTCAGTATGAAAACAGTTAAGCCATCTGTATTGAAAATAGAAACAAAAATATTGTTATTTTTCCTCACCAAAACCAGACTAAATATTGTGATAAGTATATATATAGTTTATATTTCATTGTCTTGTTTTCATTTCATTTAAGACACCCTGAATGAATGGGATTTGAATAAATCAAATCTACTGACATTCAGTTATTTCATAAGTTTCTGAGTTCCACTAAGAAATATTTGCATAGTATTTATGTTTTAAAGAAACCTAACAAATAAAAATATATCACTGGTCTTCTCTTAACACAAAATAGGTGGTATCACAGTAATATAAATAATGAACAATTACCATGCACAGGGAATGTTAATTTTTGCATATTAAAATCTTGATTTTTCCAATGCAAAATAGTAGGATTATTGTTTTCCTCTGTTTTGCCAATTAAAATACATCTTCATCTCCCTATATTTAGATATTCTAAGAATTAAAAGGGCTCATGTGAATTGAGTGTGACCTAATCACATCCACAGTTTTAATCTTCCAAAGTTGGAGTTACTGATAGAAAAGTATCCCATTAAAAGTGTATTATATCAATATAATCTCATTTACACAGCTGCAGATGTTAAAACTGAGTGTCTGGTTCTAGATCCTGCCAGGGCAAGATCATTCCACACACCACATCTCTGAATCCATCTCCAAGCTACTTTTCACCAGTTCCACAGTATATAAAAACAGGCACAGTCACCTTTGTGACTCTGCTGTAAACATCAAGAAAATTATCAGATATATACCAATTTGGGGAGTGGATTCCAGACTACAGAGGTCCATAGCAATTCAGTTTCTGGGAAACATAATTCCATCTGCACATCTACATTCTAAAGACAATCATCTACAATTTTCTGAGCATTATTTTCAAAATATGATTCACTTTTCATCATTCACAATAAGATAATTTATACAAATTTGGCTTTGAGCCCTGTTTATAATAGACTTGTATACAATGTTAAAAAATGTGCTCTTAAAATACATAAGCAAATGAAGTGCTAAACTGACCCAAAACACAAACCAGACAAGAATAAAATTTCCACCATTTAGATTATGTTTGCCATCACTCTAGGATGATCTTAATGAGCATTCCCAAAGCCCCCAAACACAAGATTTTTTTTTTTTTAATGTCTCTGCTTTCATCCTTTCATTGTAAACATGAACATATAAATGAGTCCAAGGCACACTGGTATTTAGTACAAGTTCAGAATTACAATTCTTAAATCATTCACTTCTTGACTATGAAAACCCAGAGATTAAAATTCCTCCATTAGGGCCTTTTAGGGAAAACTTAATCACAGGCTTTTCTAAGATAAATCTTATTAAGAACTCTGATTGTATCAAGGATCAAGCTATCAAAGATGTCTTCAGTCATTCTCATCTTCACAGTTAATTCATCATCATTGTAGTCAGTCCATTGAGATTCTTCTTTGTGAAGCTCCTCAATCTAAAATATAGAATGGATATGAAAATTTACTTCAAGAGTCTGTTCTGAAAGGTAAAAGGACACTGAACCTCATCCAAGAACTTCACGTGAATTATTAAGTTAATTTAAAACATTCACAAGAATTGGAAATACCAGATTATTACTGCAAGTGTATGGAAAAGGAAGGCAGTAACTTGAAGTTCTGAAGTTATTTTAAATAAAAATGATTCTCACAAAAGCATAAGAATTGCTAGTTTAGACCTAGAGAAAGCAAACAAATCTCCATTTGGAAGTCTGCTTACCAGAATAAGGTCCACTCTGTCTCTCTTACAGTTCCCATACTTGGTCATATTAAGGAATTTTCTTTTCATTTCTAAGTCATTCTTTTCCAGGTTCATTATTTTAATAATTTCACCCTGAACAAACATCTACAAAATAAAAAAGGCTGAAAAGAATTCTTCTCATAGGAATTCTGTCACTTTGAAGGTTGAAAATGAGTGACAGGAATCTGGAGATCCAGCTTTAAATCTAGAAATGTCCCAAAAAGAGTTTAGGGAACTGATCAATAAACAGCTGATCAATACTGTCCAACCAACAGATTTTAAATGTAAGATCACATCAGAGTTTAGACCCAAGATATTTACAACCAGGGAGATTTAAAAACCCAGTTCCCATTCCTCTACAGAACTTCATACACTTGGAACATTTAGACTAATTAGCTCAGCCTGTGATTATTCAAGCATTTTGGAGCAATGCTGTTTTCTTCTCTAAGTTATTACACTGCATAATCCTCCCAATTTTCATATTTTTCTCTCTTAGCCATTGCAATATCTGCTCTCCTTAGAGACTCCTGGAACTGTACACTTTACATTTCCAGAATGTACCTTGACCTCACTGACATCTGCCCCTCTGCAAAGCTGCTTGGAACAGTAAGATCCCAAATTTTCTTTCATCCATGGAAATGTGTTTGGATTTGCAGTCACTTGATATTCTGCACACAGCAACTCATGGGTCAAGTCAAATATAATCTGTAACAACAAAAACATAGTACCAACACAATGAACTAAATCTCTCACTGGTGCCCTTTCAGAAGTTTTTTTAGCACTTCTGAAGGATGCTGAGGTGGTGTCAGCATAGGTTTGCATCTCAGTGCAAGATTTCCTAACATCACCTGCTCTAGCAAAAGGCTGGTATCACAGCAAGGGCATTGGTTCTAGTAGAATTATTTTACAGTAGATTACCAGAAGCAGTAATTTGAAATACTCTTTCAGTGTTCCTTTAGCTATATTTAGTGTTAGTACCTAGAATATTAACTACTAGCTGATATGAGTCAGCTTTCAGAACACTAAAGTTTAATAACATTGCTTTAAAAATACCTGATTATACATCCTCTTGCTTTCTGTTTCCAAATTGTTCCCTGGGAGATCATTATATTCAAAGTGTTTTGGCACACTGATCTTCCTAAAATTTGAATATGTAATTTCTGGGGTCCATAATTCTTCTACAGCATATGCAGACAATTTCTTAACATATGAACTGTAATGTGGGATTACAAGAGGAGCTTCCACAGTTTTCTTCCAAGGAGCCGAGTGCCACTGATCTGATTTGTACAAATATTGCTTTTGTGTTTGTCTCACCAGCATATGTTGGTCAGAATTATGCTGATCAAAGTCTTCAGAACTTCCAAAAATACCAGCATCAAGGATTTTTATTAGAAACTTTAACAGAGAGAAAAAGAAAAGCAAGGTGACATACTCCACATTTTCCCATAATTTTTAGAGGTATTGAGATTATTAGGAACTGATTAAGGCCGAATGTTAGTGAACAAAAACTTTCACTCTGTACTTACTGGCAAAGTGTTTGAAGAAGTCTCTGGAGGTGAATGAAATACTTTGTCTGCTTTTGATCTGTGGTTTCTTTTAATCTTCTGGTATTCTTTAACTGCATCACCTACAAACTTGATTACAATTCTTTCTGCTACTTTGTGACAACCATGAATGCTGAGTGTATCAAAATCACACGGCAAAACATCCGAAAGCTTTGCTGAATGTTGAGGTAAGGTAGCTGCTGAATTTTCTTTGAGGAGTAACGCTTTCTGATTGTCTTCTTGTCTTAGGCCTTTGTCATAATTCACCATGTCTTTTTCAAAAGCATTTTTATATTTGTGTTGAGCTGTTTCAGAGAATGCAATTAAAGCATCAAGCAGAAGTTTTTTACCAAGTTCATTTGCAATATCATCAGCAAGTTTGTTTCTTTTCTGAGCCTCTACCAAGCAACAAATATTTTTGCTTGTATTTACCTCATCTGCAAGTATCCTTTGTTTTGTTCGTGTCAGTTCTGTTTTTTCTTTATCAGCTCCCAAGCACATTAAGTTATTTTGACAAAAGAATTCATTATACTTCCACCGCTCAGGATGGGGAAACTTATCCCCTTCTCCAGAGAGCAAGGCAATGTGTAACCTAGACTGGTTTTCTTTTCCTGGTGACCCTCCTGCACTCTTTGTGTCTTCTGCTTTCTGCTCTCCAAGCCCTCCTCCCTCCTCATCCTCTTTGGAGCATTTGTTTTCTTCTTTGAAGGCTTCATCATCATAGGAGTCAGAGTCTTCATCCCCAGTGTAACTGGAACTATTTTTGTCAGCCCCCAACAGGTGTGAAATCTCATCAGGTCTGACAAAGATTCCACAATGCTGAGCACACTCAAAATACTTCACCCCTTTGTAAGTTCCAGAGTGATCACCCTCAGCTTTGTCAAGTGCAACATCAGCCCAATGGCCACTAGCAAAACAAGTCTGACCTTTGAACTTTAGAGTTCCAGGCTGGAGCTGCTTTACTAACACTCTGTCCCCAATTTCAAATGATAATAATGGGTCATCACTGTTCTCCTCAGCTTTGGGCAGCACTAACTGTGTTTTCACAGTGAAGTCAGGATTTTTACTGGATTGACCAGAAGAAATAGGATTTGACACAGGCAGAAACTCCAAATGCTGAGAAGGTGTCTCATGTTCTTCCTGGTGGTGTTCTAATAAGCCCTCCTTTGCACTGGAAGTATCTTTAAGTGAAGATTGTTCTGAGAGACTATCATCCTGAGCTGAAAAAGCATCCATTGTCTCCTGAGTGAGCAGGGGAAATTCTTCAGGCACAATGTTATCAGGTAATGGAGGTAATGCATCCATTTTCAGTGATACATCCTCATCCACACAGTGTCTATTCTCTGAGGCTGTCATTTGTTCTGGTGGAGATAGGAAATCTTCCATACTAAAGCTAGGATCATCATTTTTCATTGCATCTGCACCTAAAGGGGGAGGAGGAAGATCTTCACTTGGAAATGGCAAATCCTTTTTATTAGAGGATGGCAAGTCAGCACTTCCATAGGACAACACTTCATCAAGAGGAGAAAGGATTTCTGACATGGTATCCTCATCAGTTGGAGGGAGACCCTCATCACTAATAAAAATTGTATCATCTTCACCTTTGGGAGAGCAGTTCTCAGCTTGAAACAATTGGTTTTTTGAGGAAACAGAAGAAAACTGTCCCCTTCTCACTTCCTTTATGACTTGCCTTTCAGTTGTTGAGTTGATTTCATTTCCCCTGGCCACCCTTTGCAGGGACTTGAATGAATTTGTTTCTATATTGACTTCCTCAGAAATTCCTGGCATGGATGTGGACAGAGATACCATCTTTCTGGGGTTGTTGGATGTGAGTATCTCATTCAAAAGATGTGCCTGATCATTATCACCTTCTGAAACTGATAAATTTCTTGAAGATAGACATGCTAATAATTTGTTGTTTGTTACATCTTTGCTAAGTGGGAAAGAGACAGAGTTCCTAAGTTGGTCAACAGGCAAATCTAGATGTTCTGAGGAACCTGTCAGTGGAGACCCTCTATTTTGATCCATAAATAAACTGTTAATTCCATCCTTTTTCACCTTGCTAGTTGGAGAAAAACTTTTCTGCTGCTCATAGGTCTTAAGTGAGTAAATATCACTGCATGAAGAGCTGGCAGCTGCCTCTTTACCCCCTCTTGCAACCTCCTCAGAACAAAGTTTGTTTCTACTCTGATTTTCTGAGGCATCCAGATGTAGCTCACCCAATCCCTCGGCAGGGTTATCAGACTGAGAGGAATCTGCCGGCTTTGTTTTGGAGGCATTTGCTTTGTTTGTGGGAATGAAAGCAAACAAGTGATCAGTGCAGCCATTATCTGTAACATCTCCAGAGGATTTCTGAGGGTGTGCTGAAAACTCAGTGCTGTCATCTTCGGGCATTTCATGTTCATCGTGTTTGTCACTTATTGCTGTTAGTGTCTCTTTTGAAACATTAGGAAACACATCAGCACTGTCACAGACAAACTCTTCTGGGATACTGACATCCGTCCCCTCTCCACTTTTCAGCTCTAATTCAAAGTCTGAAATAGAGCTTTCAGAGATGTCAATCCAAGCTGCAGACACTTTCTGAAATTCTGGGAGTGAACAGTTTGATTTGGCACTTTCACATTTCAGAGAGGAGCTGTTTGACTTAGACAATGATTCAATGGAACCTAATCCTTCAGAAAATGCTTTTACAATTTGTTCTTCTTCAGAAGCATCTCTCCAAATACTGTCCAAATGCTTTAAACACTGACTACCATCCACCTGATGGATCTCATAAGGCATGTCCACTTCTTTAACTGGAACAATTAAAAAAAAGTACTTTTAAAAAAATAATAAATAGATCAGCATTTCAGATAAAAGACATTGTATAGAAAATGTTGTCGACAGGTAACTCAGGATCCACATTCTAGTAAACTATACAAATAACTGGCTCATATAGAAACAGACAGTTGGGGGTTTTGTTTGTTTTTTTGTTTGGGGGTTTTTTTTTGGGGGGGGAGGTTGTTTGTTTGGTTTTTTTTACACCCTAGTGAGAGAGCAAGAAATACAAATGGAGGATAAAACCTGGAAACAAAAATAATTCCAACATGTCCTGTTGGAAGTCTATCTTCAACTGATCTATGTTCTTTTAAAAAGAACATCCTTAAATTATTTAAGAAATGCCTCAAAAGAGTGTAAATTGTTAATGACAGTCAGAATAAGTTATGATTTTGTTCTGAGGAAGCCATATAATCATATCTCATAATACAGCTTTAGGAGATATTGCCTAGCAGTGATTTATATATTGGGCAGAGTGAGCAAGACATTTTGGTAATAAATGAGAAGATGGTCTATTTTTCTGTCTGGATTAAAGTTTGATAGAAGTGGTTGAAACAGATTGGACATAATAGCATTAAATGTGATTTACCAGTTCCTTGAAGAATATTTTCTGCCTGAACCAGGCATAAGTTACTCGAAGTAGAAAACATCCCCAAGCCCTTCATTGTGAACTTGCTGTCACATGGATTAATGTCTTCATTGTCTTTGGGATATATCTTTGGGTTTGAAATAAGTGCCTTTTCCTCCAGCCCAGATTCCTAGAATGTAAATATTTAAAACACCAAGTTAATATCCTGAGGGAAAAGGATTTCACTGGCAGAAAGAATAGTTAAGAGATCAGAGATTAAGTCTACCCATGTTGGTGCTGTGTCACTGATGTAGGAAACAGACTGATCTCTGCAGCTGCTTTGGCAAATAATATTTTACTGCTCCAGAGACAGGTTTGGTTTCTTCTGGAGCAGCACAGCATGGACCATGGGAGCTGGCTTGAACACATTGTCACCAGTAAACAACACATAGAAAATGAAAGGGGCAAGAAAGCTGTGGTAAACCCACCCATGTTGAAATTTACTCTTCAGCTTAGGTGCACATAATCAGCACACAATTTTTACTTGATGGTTATAACCTCACAAGACATCTTGTGCTGGTTCTATCTTAAAGCAAGTATAACTTGGGGCACCATTTCTGACAGTTTCAGAGGTGATCCTTACCAGGGATGCACACTTTCTGCTTCCTCTTGTAAGGGGTGTGGGTCTAGGTTCATCCAGACTAGCTGAATTTTCGTGTTCTAGAGGTAATGTATCATGATCCTGACCATTCCGCTCTGAAAGGTACAACAATAAGTTAGAACATTTCAAATGATACATTTTTTTTTTCTCCAGTAATAAATTGACTATAGCTTTTTCTTTACCTCAGTCAAAAAGGCTTTAAAAAAGATATTTATAACTTGAGTAATCTGAGTAGCTTAGTTTTGTCCTACACATTCCTTGTGTCACACCAAGAAAAAAGGACTGATGACCTTATTTATTGAACCATCACCATCTGTGTTATCTCGTGACATGGTAGCAACCATAAAGCCCATTACCAAAAATTTCTACAATCTTTCTTTGTTTTTCACCTGTGCATAGCTGCCACCTCAGGAAAACAACTAACACCCTTGTTACACCTTCTTGTTGCTAATCCTGAACAAATACTGGTACCAAGACCCATGCTGAAAGTACCCAAGAAACAAACAAGAAACAAACAAGGAATCAACATCACTCTTCATCTCTCACAGGCCCAAAATCATTCAGTTTGACTAAGTGCTCACAAACATTGTTTGCTACAGAAGTCTTCTTCAGTGGGTACCTGTGTTTATGCAATCTTTAATCATCAAGTCTGAGCCTGGGGCTTGGCTGGCAGCACCACACATTTTCATGGCCACTGTTTCAGAAGTGTCAGAACCTTGCACACCAAGGGACTGCTCCAAACCTGGGGACTCACTTGACTGCTTCTGGTATTGCACCAGCATTTTCTTGTTCTCAGTAGGAAAACTGTGAACAGTTAGACAAAGAATTGATGACTGTTTTCATGTTCCTACGTTAATAATGACAAATCTATATGAAGTCTAAATAAAGCATACTGAAATAGAAATAAAGGTATGAATTAAATGCTTCTGGTGGTGCTTGATAGGACCTATAGAGTGCTCACATGCACATATGTTTATAAACCATGAAATTAGTAAAGCCAGAAGCACTCTGAACAGCGTGTTTATTTCTCCATTCCCTTCTCACCTGATACTGTCTTTTATACAGACAGGAAGGACAGAATTATAAAATTCTGTATACATTGTTTCTAATATTCAATATCCATTAAAAAAAAAAAATCCAAAGCAGCAGCTTTTTCTCCATGCTGGTAATCTATTTATTACTTCAGTTTGTTTTCATTTTTAGGAGTATTTCCTGCCCTTTTTCATGCCCCAACAGCCCTGCTTGTTAACAGTCTTCTTGATCAGTATAAAATATGGTCATACCTACACTGGTGGATAGATGGCATAATTACTGCTCTGCACTCTCACACAGGGAAGGAAGGGATCTATAAACACTGGCTGCTGCCTGATTGTATGGGTGCCTCCCAGGTTCCACCAGGCCCTGCCTGCTCCAGACTGATGCCAATATTCACTGTTCTCCTGTGAGCAGGCTTGTCAGCAATAAGAAGAGAAAGCACAGCCAAGAAACCTTTTAAAGATTTCTCTGGCTTGTGATCAATAACACCATGAATTATAGAGCAGTTCCACAGAGGGATTTATTTGAAAGCTTTTCCCTGTGGGGACTTAAGTAAATGCTCACCAGTCTACTAAGGATTTGGGTAACACTAAATGAAAGGGGTTTTCTTTGGTGTTTTTGTTTTGTTTTGTTTTGTGTTTATTAGGGTTTGGTTTTTTTTAAATTATTCATTTCACATAGATATCTATTTGTCTTTTACTGTATTTAGGATTTTTACTGAAGCAAAGGAGACTTTTGAGCTTTGGAAGACTTCTGTTCTGAGCTGTGTGGATGCTGCTGTGTCCTCATCTGCACTGCTCAACAGGAAGCAAATGGAGATGCTGAGGAAACAGAAGGCCAACACTTTCTCAGAGCAGTGACTGAGCTCCTGAATTACCTCTGACTATGAGCATTTACATGACATCACTATGCCTCAATTTAAGAATAAAATTAAACCCCATGTAGTACAAAAATATTGTGTAGTTAGGTCCTAAGTGAAACACAAACCTCTGAGGGGGTAAGTGATACATCCAGCCAGAGCATAACACAGGAGTGAATTTCAGCTTTTAAATCAATACATTCCTACTCACTCCATATGGATATTTTGAAGTTTATATATATATATTTATGTATATATAGTTGCAAAGCCTTAAATTTGTGGTTAAAAGCCATCTTGAATATGTGGATTATAAATAACACTTGTGTGGCATCATTAAAATAATATCCTGGTTATTAATGCTATGTAAGTTAACATGCCTCAACCTGATGTCAAAGCTATGTATGTTCCCAACATTTCAGTGGATAAGCAGTGATGGATCAGCTGCTTGAAGAGGTTTTCCAAACTTATCATTATAAAACTCCCTCTTGGGAACATTTAAAGCTCACATAGTTATCTAGGACATAACTGCTTCCATCTGCCCCACTGGATTGCTTCTTATCTTCAGCAATTGCTTTGAAGAGGCTTTTACTTACCCCTCCTGTTTGTTGCTTTGTTTATTATTTAACTGGACAGAACTCTCTCTATTCCCTGACACTTCAGGCCTTCCTGGGTAGGCTGTAGACTCTGTTGAAGAGGAGCATAACTTTGGGCTAGAAATAAGTCTTGTCTTCAGCTTTGTTGCTTCTTCAGTTGCTGGGCTCCTTGTAAGCTAAAAGGAAAGGGCAATGCACAGGGTTTCACCTGGGTTCCCCAGGTGTAGCATCAGCTCTGACTTCAGTTATTATCCACTCAAAAAACCCACCGAGAAATCCAGTGACTGTGACTTATTCTCTTGCTTCTCAGTCAAATTATGCAGCTTTTCCTGGAGCTGTGCTGTTAAATGCTGCATCATTAAGATTTCTCTTTGCTGCTTTAATAAAAGCTTTCTTTCTTGATGGGCTGCCTTGTAGATGCTTTGCAGGTGCTGAATTTCTGCCTATGCAAACAAAAGGAACATAATAGAGCTAAAATAATACAAAATAGATCTATTTAAACATGTATAGTGTTTCTTAACATAAGGCAATACTGCTCACAAAACATCCTGAAAATTCAATATGCAGGCGTTGCTCCTTTTTTTGTAAAAAAATTCTGCAGTTTTGTTTTTCACTAATGCCTGTGCTTTGCACGGGAGTTCCTTAAGTAAAGGGGAGACTTGTAATATATAAGGAGTAAGAGAAATTTTCTGATTACCAAGTATAACTATGAGCCCAGCATTCTGCAGAGTAGCAGGGGAACAGACTATAAAATTAGCTGTCAGATTAATTTAATATATTTCAACATCAGAAGCATAAGTCTGCATAAATCAGGGGAAACCTACATTACATGACCTGTTTGTTGTGGCACAAATAGAAAAATCCACAATAACAGTGGAGCAGCAGGGAAAAAAAAAACAACACAACAAAGCAAAAGAGAAAAGCTGTTTTCTTTTCTCTAAGATTTACAGACTGCTGACTTTGGCACCAAAAAAGCACCTCACTGAATGTAGGAGGCAAAGGAGAATAATGTACATGGAATTATACTAGTGATTTTTTTTTAAAAAAAAGCAACAAAGCCCACTTGCTTCAGCAGCTGCAGGCACCTCCCCATGGTGCCTCCTCCCACAGCTGATAGGATGCAATCCAGCTCCTTACTGCAGCCTTACCTCCTCCTGTTTCAGCTCTCTTAGGATTCTGCACTGTTTTGCAGCCATGGCAGAGGCTCCCTCACCATCTCTCAGGTATTCCAGACAGCTGAAGACCAGAGAAGGATGGGAAGCACAATCAGATAATTAAATCTCATTAGCTGAATGCTCTTGAGAAAACAATGCCAGTGATAATGGCAAAAACTCCTCCCAAAGCAGCTGTCAGAAGCAGCAGTAGCTATGGAAGGCTCTGCAGAAAGCTCTGCTAGATAAGAAGAACATCTTAACACCATGGGGTTGTCTTGTCTGGACCTCACTGAAGGCAACCAGACTGCCTCTGAGTAGTCACTTCACCAAACCAAATGGTGAGGGATGCCATGCACTGGGAGGCCTCAGTGAAAAACACCTTGCGTGAGGGGAGCTCACAGTGTCCCCAGTGATACCTCAGCCCTCTCAGCACTTAGCAGTGCCTCACACGAGGGAGCTTGCACTGTCCCTCACAGAACCTCAGTCCAGTCAGCGCTGAGGGACGCTTCATGTGAGGGGAGATCACACTGTCACCAGTGGTACCTCAGCCCTGCCACTTCTGAGGGGCACCACGCATGCTGAGGGGAGATCACACTGTCATCAGTGGTACCTCAACCCTGTCAGCATTGAGGGGCACCTTGCACGAGGGAGCTTGCACTGTCCCTCACAGAACCTCAGTCCAGTCAGCGCTGAGGGACACTTCACGTGAGGGGAGATCACACTGTCACCAGTGGTACCTCAGGCCCATCAGTGCTGAGGGACACCTTGCACACCGAGGGATGCCTCACATGCCGAGGGACGCCTTGCATGAAGGGAGCTCACACTGTCACCAGTGGCACCTCAGCCCCGTCAGTGCTGAGGAACACCTCGCACGCCGAGGGACGCCTCACGCTGTCCCTCACAGCGCCTCAGCTCAGTCAGCACTGAGGAGGGGATCACACCACACCTGAAGGAGGCTGCAGTTGGGAGCTCAGCTGTGCTCTGGGGAGAATACAACTCTGCAGACTCTTCTTCTGCTCTACCTGCGCTTAGTCTGTAAGAAAGAGATTTTATATTTGCTCCCTTCTGCTGAAAGGAATTAAAAAGGTCCTGGCTGAGCAGGCAGCTGCAGCTCCTGCAGTGGGATCCATCCCAGTTAGGGTAGGCCCATGATGTCCTGCTCACACATCTCCCTCTCACCGTTTCTGGTGGCACAGCCAAGCCAGCTCAGTCCTGGCTTTCTCCTGCAGAGCTTTTTTACGGAGCTTGAGGAGGGCAGCCTGGTGTCGAGCTCGCAGCTCTTCTCCCCTCAGACACTGCTCTGTCATGGCCAAGCTGAAAGAGCAGAAGGTGCTGGAGCCTCCGTAGTGCCGGCTGACTTCACTCCACTGGGGACACAAAGACATCGTGTTTATTGGAGAAATGCCATGCAGGCGATGAGTTTAAAAGGGGGACTAAAAAGCCAAAAAAAAACCAAAAAACCTCCCTTGAAAAACACCCGCACACTATTACAAGAGCTGGTGTTACCTGGCTGTCAGAGCCAGCCTGTTCGCTGCTGTCCCCAGAACTGTCCCCTCCACAGGTCCCCTCGTGGGGCAGGTTCACCAGAGGTGGCAACAGATCCAAGCTTTGATGGCCGTGTAGCAGCTGCCCATGCTGTGCCAGCAGGGATCCTGAGAAGAGGATTTAAAGTTACTGTAAGTAAAATATTTTTTCTGCAACAGAAGGAAAAAAGAGCCCCCCACAAGTCACTGCAAGCAGGTATAAAGAAAAAAGGAGTCTTTAAATTATTTTCTAAAAAAGGGTCAGGAATACAATGGGAGATTGCTATAGCTTAAATATACCTATATTCATTATGCATGTAGGTCAGAATTTTTCAGATAGTTAGAAAATAAGGGGATTCTGTCATTGTGTGTTCCAGCCCCTGTATGCTGCACTGTTTCTCATGGTTGTTGTTTGCCAAATACCACTAAACCCTTAATGTTCACCTTGAAGCACTGAATGGTATGAACCCCTTCTTCCCAGAGGTTTTCTTTCTCCCATTAATTTGGGTTCCACTGGACTATGATCGCTTTCTGTCTTCAGTGAATGCACCTCTTGATTACTGCAGATACAAGAAAAAGGAAATATTTTATTACTGAAGTCAGAGATACAACTTCAAATCTCAGCAAAGTCTTCTGTGGAGACTGATTCTTTCTCAAGCTAGCATGGTGATCATTTTTATGCAATACTGGATTTTTTACCTGTGCAAAGGTGCCTTTCTGGTAATTCTGTCCATAAGACTCTAGAAACAATATTCGAGTCTTTAATCTATGCTACATTAAATGAACATAAAAATGTGCACACACAATATTCTCCATCATACCAAGGTGTATGATGGCATAGCAAAAAGAGGTGAATTATATTTTGCCACAAGTTTCAAAAGGGGCTTCTACCCTAAAAAAAAAAAAATTATCCCTTTAATGAAAATTATATAGTATCCATTTAAAAAAAGAAAAGAAAAAAAAAAAAAAAGGTGTTTATACTATGGTTTGTTCATTAAATGGAAGCAGAAAGACTGTATTGCACAGATAGATGTTCCACAACAGAGATCTGAATAGATATAGTCTTAAAGAAATTATGACAGCCATGTAAGCTGTGTTTAATGAATCAAAATGAACATCCAGCTCAGAAACAACACATAGTGCAAAGGCTTTAGTTCATCAAAGTCATTCATACAGTCAGACCAGAGGCTAAACCATCAGACTGCCCCACCGGATGCTGCCTGCTGTACCTGCCAGCTACAGGGTCACCTTCTGAGTGGTATCCTCTCCACATTTGCTCTGCATAGTCCAACCTTGGCACAGAAGAATCTCTGCCTTTGGAGCTGCTGCACACCTGCAAACATGGAAAGTGTCTGTAGACCTCAGTGATCCATCTGAAAGGCAGAACTTTTAAGCCTTCTTCCCTCATCCTCTTGGGAAAGCCCTTCATTGTACATAATGCTTTCCATAGGCCAATAACTGAATAACTGGGTTAACTAATGACCTGAACACTACACACAGTGAAAAAAGCTGTGTGGGATACGGAGGTAACAGCTCACAAACTGCTGTGTATTTAGAGCTGCTTGCACTGGAGCCTGGGTAATGTGTTCACTCTAAGGGCTTTTAAAAAACCCAAACAACAACATACAGAGATCACTTCTGTCTGAGCTGTTCAAACATACTGAGAGACATTAATTGCGCTGGAGAATCCAAAACAAACACTCTCAGCAATGTAGCAAGAGCTGAGAATTGGGCAGGAGGTCTGAATTTATGTCTATAAATGTGGGGCTCAATTCCTATTCTAATTCATAGACATTGAAGTCCACCAGTTCCCAGCTAACTTCAAAACCTGAGGCTGGGAGGTAAACAACAAGTAAACAGTGTGCTTACTTTTAGCAAAACATAATTTGTTTTTTTAAAAGGATACTTACTGGTTACAGTTAAAATTTCACTGGGCTCTCAAGTCTCAACAAGCATCACAAGAATTACCTTTCAAAGATTTATCAAAGCCCTCTCTTGGTTTTACAGCAAAACCAGCCATAGACAGCAAAAGATGTAGTGTTCAAATTATTTCAGATCAGTAGTCCAAATGACAGCCTGAGGAACCCCACTACTTGAGGGACCTGAAAATTTCCCAAGTTACCCTGATCTGAAGGTCTTATCAGTTAAAAAAAAAAAAAAAATCCTTTTGATCTCTCAGAGAAAAGAGATCTCCCATGGGGACTGGAGGAACATTTTGCTGAATCTCATATCCTAGCACAGGATCTGAGCTAACTTACCTCTGAACTGTTCTGAAGCAGGTCACTCAAAAATCTCTGGCTTTCTTGAATCTCCACATTTGCTTTCTCCTTCAGCATTGTAAGCTGCTGCTTCTGCTGGAGCTGCTGGGCCTGTGTTACAAAATGACATGCTGCAAATGAGATTTTTAACTAAGTCACACGAGTCCACCCAGTTGGTGGCCAAAGGGCAGAAAACTTTCAGAAAAAGTAGCACAGGTACTGTGGTGCATCCTAGTGCATCCTGGTGCCCTCAGCTGCTCACTTCAGCTGCAGCACAGCAATGCATTCTTGCTCACTAGTGTTAGATCTCCAAAGAGCAAATTAAGTTTAGCATCCATCCCTTATTGCTAGGAACTGATAAGCCTGATGTAGTCAGCTGATGCCAACTGATAATAGCCTAGATACACCTGAATCCAGGGATAGTCAGCACCTTTTTACCTGGCATAGCAGAACCAGGACTGCTCTTTGCTGGTTGCATAGGCTGCTGATTGTACCTTCAGTTTGTGAGCCAGAAGGAGGGAAGTTTGCCTCAAATTGTCCAAATGGCTCCTGTGTTTTTCTTCCAGTTCTCTGCAGCTAAGGTCTCCCTCTCCTGCAGAAACTTAGGAAATCAATGGTAACAGTCACCATTTCTTAATTGAAGAAGAAAAAATATTTAAAAATCCACTTAATAGGAGGGATGTGCACATTGTTCCTAACTGCATTTTCCTTTGAATCCTCTCTGGGCCTATTTTGGAAGCCTCCCAAATCTGACATCTGCCTCTATTCCTGGAATAACTCCTCTGCATACATTTACTTCTACCCTGTCTGAAGAAGGAAAATGTCCTTACCCACATCTTGTCAGTGACTCTATGAGCAAGAAGTCCTGCAGGTACTGGGGAGAGGGGAAGAGGTAGGACTCAAGAGGACCTGTGCTGGGAAGGAGAAAGGCTGGGGAGTAATTCCCATTCTAAGCCCAGAGTCCAGAGTGTGGGTTATTCCCACGATTGTTCCCACTGCTCCTTACTACACCAACAGGATCAGACCCTTTTCTCCCTGTTCAAGGGGTGCAGCCTTGATTTTTGTCACAGGCAAGACAAGCCCATGAAAAAAAGCTTTTGCTTATAAGTGAGAAAAACAATTCTTGTTCCAGGCACTCTAATTTCACTGCTACTTCCTTATTGTAACTCTCCTGTCTGTCTTTTACAGTATAGGCGAGGTAATGTTTACCAGTGATCTGTTCTTGGCTGCTTTGAGCTCCTCAGATGAATTGCTGAGCTTATGCAAACAGGTTGTGTGTTTACTCTGTGCTGTGCCACTGTCACAGCAACCAGAGGCATAAATGAATTGGAAGTGTGGGTCATAAATAGAAATAGGTTTGACTGGGAAACTTGAGATAAAACCTCTATCCCTATCCAGACTGTCTGAATCCAAATTACCCCACACCTCAGGCTAAGCCCACAAAATGCAAGGTTTGTTTCTCCTTTAAATACTGAAGGCTCTTTAACAAGGAAGGACCAGAGATGTGAGCTGCTTTGTATGCCAGGATGCTTTTTGTGTTTACATGGATGTGAGTGAAATAAAATGTTAATGCTCCAGTCCTGATGCAGATTTTCTATTAGAATGCTGTTGTGTTTTTATAAACAGATTGACTCAAATTGCAAATTTCACTTACCTCTTACAGTGTTACTGTGGGAGGCTTTTCTTAACCCTCTACTTTTCAAGATCAAGAGATTGGATGAAAATCTCATCTTTTATTTCAGTAGTGCATACCTCCTGACTCTGGAGAGTTGTCGGAAAAGGCAAAAATCATACTGAAATACCTCGAAATCACATGCCCAAGAAGGAGTAATCCTTTTGGAAAGAGTTTTGGTTTTACCCTAATCTTTCTAACTTGGAGGACTGATTCAGACACTTTAATTCTTATATTTAAGATAGATAATTGTGTGAAGTTGTATATTTAGGAAAATCCTGTGGTCAAAAGAGCTGCTGTTTTTTACAGGGAAGTTTCATCACAGGTTTTGAGCAATGTAATAGAGAAAAGACAAATGAACATTTCTTCAGTGGGTACCCAGACTTCCAAAAGCCAGAAGAGGAAGCCTCCTTCAATTCTAAGATAATTTTATTTGTAAAATTGTACATGTTATTTTATTGTTGCTAAGTTGTCTGAGTGGCTTGTAATACTATTATCTGGGCCTCTATGAAATACAGGAATCTTGTAGGATATAGTTTAAAAGTGGACAGTATTTTCAATTTGTGCCTCAAGCTAAACAACATTATTGTTCTGCTCAAAGCATGACCAACAGTACTGATATAAAAGTGATTAAAAAGTTTATTTTTATCTGTTTTCACTCCTTTTGAACATAATTTACCTAATTGTGTCTATTTCCAGACGCATTTCTTGCATTGCAGCATCCTGCATTAAAGAAAATACCATCTGGCTTAACTTCACATCCTCTCATGTTTTGATGAATGGCATTTTACTGCATACCCAGATAGCTTCAATGTACATATACTCAGTCTTTTTTTAAAAAAGCTATTTATTAAACACTTTCTGCTGCACCTGCAGAATCTTAGTAAAGCCCTGTAGAATCTCTGTGACACATAATTTAAAAAGTCAGGCTAAAAGTCTCATTTTTCTAATCACTTGAAGCTAGGCAGAAGCACTTACTGCTGCTTTACTCAAGGACAGCTTTTTTGTCTTCTGCCCAGATCAGCAATCAGTCCAAACCAGTGATTACAAAAAATACATACTCGCAACTTTAGATGTAAGCACAACTTTGGCTACATTATTACCTGAATGTATAAGAAGATGGGGTGTAAAGAGTCCTGGGAGGCTGCTGTGGATTGGTGTAACAGACACAGAAGGAACTGGTCTGTTTGATGTACATCTGGTATCCTACTTGCCACAGAAGAGGAGCTGCTTGCTAAACAAGGGGATTAATGTAACCAGTGCTGCTCCTGTCCTCTCTCTGTTTTGTGTTCACAGCTAAATCCCCCAGTGTGGAGGGTTGGCCAGAGTTCAGCTTCCAGCCAGATGTTGCAGCACATGGCAATACCTCACCCTGCTGCTGCCCCTTCCACGTGTGCTGTGTCACATCCAGAGCAGCTGAGTAAATCTTGCTGCAGGAGTCAGCTGGGCCTGAATCTGGACCTAACCAGAACCCTGAATTTCCACTGAATGTTCCCTTTACTGCTCACCAATTATCCTGAATTCTCTCAGCCCACTACCCTTGCAGTATGGGTATGAGGATGATTTATCATTCAGCTACTGAGTGCTGCAAATCCAGTCTTTGTGGGTATGGAAATAAACTAGTTCAGAGGGGAGAAACCTGGTGTCAAAGGAAGTGGGAACAATCCCCAAGAACAATTCTGGTGTTGCCTGTCCCAGAGTCCAGAAGCATGCAGTGCTTCAGCCTTGCCATCACTGCAGAGTACTTGAGAGATGTTTGGAGGCTGCTGGTGGAGCTCATTGAACCTTCGCCAGACAAAAGCTTTGTAAAATGCAAAAGGCAGTGTAGGATTTTGAAGCAAAACCTGAAGGGCTGTCTTATCTCAAAACTATCAATCAGAGGGCAATTAGCTGAAACCATGCTCTTAGCTGATTCCACTAATTTATGCGTTTCTCTCACGGCCACAAGCAAGAAGGCAGCTCCCTCTAGTGACCTGAGAAAATACGTCAATAGCAGTTTAAAGGGAAGACATTGCACATGAATATATTTTCTTTGTAATCCAGGTTAAAATTCTGCATTTTAAGTATAATGGATAGTGTGCCATTTGCTTTCCTAATGCCATTTACTCTAAACCAGTAGCTAAGCTTAAGCTTCAACATTTAGAATACACTTTTTTAACAATGAATTTCACTATAAACCTTGTTGTGTCTTAAATACACAGAAAAAAAGAGAAAACCTAGGAGTCTGGCCCAATCAAATGAGCTTTCAGGGTCGTTTAGTCCAATCAGGCTCATAGTCCAATCGCAAGGCTGTAGGAAGGGGCACAGGCAAAATGTTTTTTTTTTTTTTAATCCCCTAGTTGCCTCATATCTGGGTGTCTTTGCATAGCAATTACCACTTAGGTAACACATGTATCTTTTAGAGGTAAATATTTGTGTTTTGTAGCAGTTGTACAATTCCCCATCATTATGCTGCCTCCAGGGTGACTTCTATGAAAGAGAACAGTCAGCTTCTGGTGTGCTGGGTTGTAGCAGACAATGCAGCCTTGCAGCTGAATGCCCCTGCCCTGCTAAGAGTGGTGAACAGATCCACTTGTGACCCATATTTCAACACCACATTGTCCTCAGAATGACAGTTCTGTGCCTCATCTGCAGCAACATGGCCTGTGGCTGGGCTACTGCCTTACAGTCAGATCTTGGGCTCGAGTTCACCCAAATGCTGTCAGCTCCTGCTAATGCTCAGGGAAGGTGAAGGTTTCTCCTGACAGACACCAGGCAGCAGTTCCTATTGTTCAGCTGGTGGACAGTGGATGGCAGGGTCTTTTTGCCAGAGAGCTGCCAGAATTGGGGCCCTTAGTTATTAAATAAATACAATGTCTTTTGCTTATGGTAAACACTTCAGACAACAGACCCACTGTCCAATCATGCAAGATGCCCTCCTAGTCCCTGGGGGATGGAGAAAAGCATAGCAAACAATGCTGGCTTCTCTACCACCTCAAAATCCAATATTAGGTATAAAATTTTGTGGGGAAAACAATGAAGAAACCTTAATAAGAGCAGAGGCTTTTTGTGAGTACCCTCTTTGAGGAAAGGTTATCTGATCTTGTTCTTTTGTCTGGGGAAAGCCCTTAAAACAATGCACCATCTGCTACTGTTTGGTGGAAGCCAGCAGAGATCTCTTCAGACAGAGTGGCCTGCATGCTACTGTTTGCTGTTTAACCCTTTCAGTCACCAACTTTCCCTTGTTCCTATGCAAACTTTTGTTCTGAGCAGACCTGGAGATGCCCTGCACATCACCTTTGCCTTGCTCAGCCCTGCAGAACCCCTGAGCAGATCTCTCCCTCCTGTCTACACCCCCTGTAAATGCCTTGCTGTCTCTTGCTGTCTAAGTAGGATAATGCCTCACATTTATCTGATGTGGTAATTATGAAGAATTAAGTACAAGGCTCCTTGAACCCTTCAGTTGAAGCTGCAAGGTGATTAAGATGTTCTGTGGGCTGTTCTTTCTTTTGCAATAGGGTAAGAAGTACCTTGGGAGGGCCCTGAGTAATCCTCAGCTCTGACACTCTGGGAGATGCCACCTTACCAAAGTCCTGCTCAAAGCCATGGTGAGTCTCAGCTCCAGGGCTCAGAGCAGCAGCAGGCTGTGACCTGAGGCCATCTGGTGTCCTTGGGCTCTCTCTAGGAGACTGGTTGGCAATTTCCTCTTGATTTGGAACTTTCAAAATAGTCTCAGGCTGGTAGTGATTCCTCTGAGCTGAGAGATCTCTCTGCGGACTGTGTCAAGGCAACAACAATTACTCAGTTTTTGAGATCACACCTGTGTGTAAGCAATCTTTTGAACAAAAAAAAATGGGTATTTCATTTTAACAAAGCTATCAGTTCTTAGATTTTGTTAAATAAAAACAAAAGACTCATTGAAAAGTCATACCTGCCAATGTATCAAATCCTCTTCCTTGTCCCTTGCTGTTGTCAGGAAAGCTAACAACACTTGTCTTTACCTACTCTAAACACCACTCTGAAAGAGATGGATGTTTTTCAGCCTGGAGGCAAATAAAACCAACAAACTTGTAGTTTTGAAGCTTAATTTATGAGGGCTGCATTGTACAATCTGTGCCATTGTTAGGACTTGGTTGCACAATCTGGCTCTGAACCTTGGCAAAGTTATCTGAAATGTTTTTAAAAACATGAAGTCCTGATCTCTGTTCCAGCATTTCTGGGACAAGTGCTGAGCATGGCTATGGCCCAGCTGAGATTTGCTATACATGCTTTAATATTCCAAAACAATGTCAGCAGCAGGTCCCACACTCCTAATGAAGATCTCAACTTGTTTTACTTTCTTTTATTCTGTAACTATTTGATCTTAACAAAAAAAGATTAGGAAGAAAGGTGTGAAAATGTGCATTTACTGATCAATCCACAGCTGAAACCCACAGAGACACTGAGACCCATTGAAATTGTGCCAGATGCTTTCTTTTTTTAGGCAGAAAAATGAATGTGGAAGGGTTGGTTTTTTTTTTTTGTTTTTTTTTTTTTGTTTTGTTTTGTTTTGTTTTGTTTTTTTTTATCAGCAATCAGCTTAGAGAAATCTCATTTCATTTTTCTCATTAATAAGCTTTTCTTTCTTTTTCCTGACCCAGAAACTGCTAAAACGATTAGAACAGCTTCCACTAATGCGTCTTGTATGTAGTCTTCAGCAAGTGGGAGCAAAAGTGGATGAAAAAAGGAGAGAAGAGGCAGTGGGGATTTCTTTAAAAGCAGTTCTGATATTTGTCAGCAATTGTGCTGAGTATTGTTTCTGCATTTGTGTTGTGTTAGGTTTTTAGTCAATGCCACTGATTTGCTTTGCCTCTTGAGAACTTCTGTTTGGAAAGAGCAACGTCAAGGTCTGCATGCAGCCCTGCCTGGCTCCTGAGAGGGCTCTGGCCAGCATCAGTGGAAAGCGATGCAGATTCTACAGAAAATACTGGAATTACACAGGATTTGTACTGGCTAACAGAAAACACTGTTGGATCTGCAGCAAGAGGCAGAGCATTAGGCCTGCATCAGAGCTGCTGCTCTGCCCTGGCCCAGGAGGCAGCCCAGGGCACTGAACTTGTGGTGAAAGCGTTATTACAATATTTTCGACTCTCAAGAGATGCAGAACATTACAGAAAGCCACTTGTATAGGTGACTGGATCAACGTAAGGATGAGATTGCATACACATTCTCTGGCAGTCTGGAGAATTCCCATCAGTGAGACATTTGCATTAGCAACAAACCTCCCTCAGCCCCTGTGGCTTGCAGAGCAGCCGGGTGTGAAATGGGAATGTTTCTGATGGAAAGAGGCACCTGGGGGATTTCCTGCATGAACATGAGCCTCTGTTCTCACTGGTATAATTAAACATGTAAACATAAAACTGTGCTGTCGAAACTGGCTGTGGATAAGATCATGTTCAAGAGCACTGATTCTGTAATGCTGGATGGTTTGTGTTTGGGAATGAAGCTGGTAAACTGTTAGGACAGGTGGCTTTGTTGAGATGGACTCTTGAAGGGAATAACTGTTGTAGCCAACTGTGGATTCCTGCTCATTCTCACTGGTAGCAAGAGTGAGCACAGACTCAGTTCACCACCTTCTACTATCACATTTTCTCATCTGGCTCTAGCTACATAAGGGTTAGACATGGGCTGGCCTCTCCTTTAAACTGTCCCCACACTGTCACTACTGCTGCCTCAGAGGCTGAAAACAACCTGCATTAATGTAATCTCTTTTTTCCTAGGCTTCCTGCTTCAAAACTTATTTACCATAATCATCCCCATGTTCTGACATATGTCCTGGTCCAGGAAACCTGGTGTCTGGGTGAAGGTTTTGCTCCACACACACACATCCTGGACAGCTGCAGTAACCAGAATTTTTCACCCACTTTTGCAGGAAAGCAAGTGAAAACAACAGCTAAAAATTAATCTATAATGTTCAGTTCATCAAATCACTCTTTAATCCTCTGCCAAAAGCAGATGTATGCAGATGAAACCAGGTGCTCAGCAAAATAAGCAAATCTCTCTTCTGCCAGCCCCACATGTCAGAACATCACAGGGTTTATAACCTGGTGGGGAGGGAGGTTGGAGCTGGATGTCACTGCCCAGGCAGGGACCTTGGCCAGGGGGATGTGATCTGGGCTGGGGGGGCTCAGCCAGCAAGCCCTGGTGGGCAGCACCCCAAACTCCTGCAGCTGGGGGGGCTCAGAGTCCCTGGGGCTGCCTGGGCTCCAGGCTGAGCTCCCCCAGAGAGAGAATTCTCCTCCTCTGCTGCCAGTCTGCTCACGCTGCTGGGAGGTTGCATCCAGGGCACAGCTCCTGCAGGGGAGATCCATCTCTCAAAAAAAACCCCAGCTGAACCTTTCCTATTGATCTTCCATCTCTCTCCAAAGAGGTGGTTCCCTCTTTCAGTACATCTTGTGTCAAAATCTGCCTACTTGGCAGTTCCCTGGGTAAGAAGTAAAGAGCAGTCTGGCTCCTTGCTGAATTGGTGCTATTTATTCTAACTACCTGTGTGTGTGGCACATTTAGCAGAAAATAATATATCCAAATTGTTTACCTTCTAGCAAGGAATCTGTGAGATGGAAAGGCTGCCCTGGTTATTGGCTTTTCATGCAATAGGCTTATGTCCACCTCGGAGCCCTCATTCACAGGAAAACCTTTTAAAAAGACAAATGAAGGCATTTAACAAATATGCTCTTTGTAGAAATGAAACAGCTCAAACTTTGGCATCTATTCTCTGCCTACTTGTGTGTGAGCACTTAACTTCCACATAGCTCTTCTTATCCACAGATTTTTAAGTATGTGAGGTTAGGCTTACAATTGCTTTCTTAACTCTGGGAAAGCCTAGGCACTGATTTTGTGTCCAAAATCAGTGACGAAGCCACAGATAAAATTAAGACATGTAGTTTCACTGGTGCAATGAGAAGAGAAGAAAGCAATTAGAATATAACTCAAGTTAGATCATTACTTCTTACTGTGATAGCCTCTACTTCAGCGCTGTCTCTCCTCCCACAGGGAACTGGCAGACTTTTTAGTGCTAACCAAACAGAGATATAAGAAAATTCACTTGTTGCTGATATTCTTGCAATCTGATCTGAGGAGATTTGCTGGAATTTCAGGGTTCTGCCCTGCAGATACTGAGCAGCACATGGAGTGGTACTGGTACTTGCTGCTGCCAGAGGGTCCCTGGGCTGCCTGGGGCATCTGGGTCTCAGTGTTGCCTAGTGTCAAAATGATTTACCTTGCAATGTGTTGCTCAGGTCACCCCCAGTGCTGAGATGCCTCTTTCCTGCACTATGAGTGATCCATGGCAACTTTTTGCTCCCAGCACTCCCACCAGGCACAGTGGTGGGGCTCTCCTTCTGTCTGTCCAGGGCTGTTGGTCCTCCAGGGCTAATCCTGCCCAGTCCCTGAAATTCCCCATGTAATGATACATGTGTCTTATCAGGAGCTGGAGAGTCCAGAAGCATTTGTACAGTCATTGTCCTGTCTTGCTCAAGCTTGGATGTCTCAGGCTCTGGGACAGAAAAAGAATAATTGAAAAAATCCAAAGTTGTCTCTGTTGATGTTTTGTCAGCAGAGTCTTTAACCCTACTTGCTGCATTCAGTCTCTTAGTTGCCTTCTCAATCTTTTCTGCAAGTCCCTTGGATAGATTATATATGGCTTTCACTTGATCTTGTTTACTTCTGTATGGAGAAATTGAATCCTTGAAGTAAGGTTTTGCATCTTTCTTAAGAAGGGAAAAGCTCAGAGGAGGTGTGTGGAGAGCTGGGGGAGAGAAGTCCTTCAAGTCTTCACATTTCAGAGGACTGAGAAACCGGTATTCAGACTCCAGTGGTGTTGGAGAAGCTAATGCCGCTCTTTTTTTAGGTGATCGAACTGTTTCTGGCAGTTGATTCCTACTTAAATAAAAGGAGAAATGAATGTGACATTATAAAAATAAAGTAACAGCAGCTTTAAGCACAGACCAGTATCCTCAGCAAAAGTACTTCACAAAAGAAAAAGAAACAGATTTCCTTGTCTATAGATACATTTGTCAAATGACAGATTCAGGCTGGAGCATGAACTGCTGACAGATGCAGAGAAGAATCAGCCTGGGGCTGGCAAGGAATTATTCTTGCTTAAAAATACAAAGTATAAAAGCAGCCTGAAAAATTTGCCTCAATACAAATAGCAAGAGCATTAATTAGTGTTCTGTGCTCAAAGCACTCCCAGATGCTCCCAGGTTCTGTAACCACTCGGGATTAGGGTGCAGTGAGGCTGATTTTAAGGTGAGATATGACAGGCCCTTGCTCTATTTTTTATAGTTTACAACAGAGTACTCTGAAAAGTTTGCAGCATGTGCTGAGAAAGAGGCTTTCCAGGATGCTTTTTATGTCTGAGTACCTGCCAGGATGCTTTTTATATCTGAATACCTGTCTCTGTCATCTTTACTCAACAGAGTGCATGATTTATCCACCCAGGCCACGAAACTCCTCTCCAGGATTCCACCTCTGCTTTGCTCCTGAAACAGAAGTGACCATTAATGTAAGCACTCAATAGCTGAACACCATGAGGGTAATATTTGGCTTTTGTTCCACTTATAATCAGACATGTAACCAGAGACCTTCATGTGCCAAACAGCAAACCTGTTCTTGCAGCTCAAGCAATGGAGACTTCCAGACTTCTGGCCCTGAAATCAAATCTTCTAACCTTCCTACTGAGCCCAGCAGTTCTTGCCATAATTAGAAGTTAATTGCTCTATTTTTCCATATAAACCTTTTACTTTCTAACACATCAAAGCATTTGTGTGAAGTGTTTCACATCCTACATGGTGCTGTACTCATCAAGAGTGGAGGGGTTTCAGTCTGTCACTCCTTCATGACTTACTTGCTCAGGTTTACATTGAGAACTTTCTTTTGCAGAAGTTGTTTCTTCAGTGAGCTTGTGCATCTGGTCAGAATATGTCTTTTTTTTGATAGCTTCTTTCTGTTTCCTGTATACTTCTTGCAATCTCTTATTTCTCACCTCCATAGCCTGAACCAAAGATTTTTTCTCTTCTTGTCTTTTTTTCTTTCTTTCTTCATTCTTTCGATACATAAATTCCTGAACAATTTCAGGGCTGTAGGGGTGAGTTTTTTTCATGTTTAATTTCCTCTTTGAAGGGTGCTTAAGGTTTTCTTTCTCAGATCCTTTCTGTGCAGGACTGCTTGAATCTTTCTGTCTCTGAGGTGATGTGCTTTTCCCTCTGCTGCAGTTTCCTGAGCTGCTGGGCTTGGCTCCATCTTTCATTAATGAAGATTGTCTTCTTTCCTCACTGAAGGCAGAGGGAGTTATGGCCTGAGGTCCAGGTGGAGAATGGATCCCTAGGTATTGCTGCAGAACTCCTACCTTTGGTTTTGCAGTATTTAGTAGGAGCCTGGTGTGCCTGTGTGCATGATGATCCTGGCTTTGCAAATGCAGTTTCCTGAGTATTTGTTTGGTATCCTTGGTTGGTGCACTGCTGCCCCCTTCAACAGGTTTGATGGGGGGAGCCCCACAGTTTTTGAATTCCGGGCTTTTCCCCACAGGTTCATTTCCCTTTTCTCTGAAGTTATTTTCCACCACTGGCATGGCTACAAATCCTCTAACAGGTTCTGTGGAAAGCATTTTGAAAAAAAACATTGATTTTATCACTTAAGAGACATAGCAATTCCTGTATCAATCATGTGCTTCTCAGAACCTGCTTCCTTTAATAGCTCTGAGGTCTATTTGCATGTGTAGCCCAGGCTTGTACATCTGTTGTAAAATCTGTCATGTACTAGGGAGAAGCTAAATTTGTAAGTCTGAAATTAGAAGTTCCAGTGGCCAATAGTACAAATGATGTGTAGTCTGTGGCCCTCGACTATAAACACAACTTAATATACATGGGCAGTGATACCTTTGACCTCATAAACCTCTTACACTTAATTTCACTCATTTGAATATATAAAATCGTTTGTGTGCCAAAACTAGTGTAGCAGAGGAGCAACTGTACCAAAGGTATTTGTTGTGGTCTGTTCTCCAGCTGTGCTCCTCAGCTGTGAAAATGTAGGAGGTGGACCAAGCAACATTCTAGCTAACTTCTGACCTTCTCTCCATGCAGAAGCACCAGGTAGCTTTGTACCTAAAACAGAGAGTTTGTGTTTAATTATTAGATGCTCACATGTTCTTTGACAGAATTTTTAAACTCTGTTATAAATCTTTAAAATAGTGGTTTGCAGGAATCACCTTCAAGGTATGGGGAGATCTAAGAAGCTTCAGACAAAGCAGGAGTGAGAAAAACTCTTGAAGATACTTTGATAACAAAAAGGTTTTCAATCACTCAGCCTTGGGAGGCTGCCACTCTGCTAGAATCTATTCAGCAGCTGACAAGAGAGCTGGTTTCTGGCTCAGATGAGGGCAATGCATGAAGATTCAATGATTTCCTAAGGCTTTACCACTACCATTTTTATCATTTAATACTTGTAGCATGTTGACACAGTTCTTACAAATTTTACTCAGAAATCATTGAATCCCAGAGCCCTCAAGAACTCTAAGAGGAGCTCTGGACACAGACCTGAGGGCATCTGAGAGCATTCTTCTATGATGGCATCTGCAGACTGCTGGTACTTACTGGGAACCAGCAGATTTGAGAACTGGAGGGAGGGTGATAACAAAAATATTATTTTCCTTTTTATTACTTGAGACTCACTAAAGTAAAAAAATTCATTTTTAAACTGGTGAGAATCAGCAGGATGCAGTGAGGAAGAATCAATGAAGGACATAGGATGAGGGACAATGTATGTTGCAAAAATAAATGGTGGAATATGCAGCACAGACAAATTATCCTTGCTTAATAGGTGGTGTCCTGTAATAGACAACATTTATCACTGGTTTACTTCATCATTTCAGATTGCATTCACAGCACGCCAATACTTGCACTGGCATAATTATGTATTTACTGCAAACACTTCTCCATCAGAAAGCACAGAAATCCTCTTCACCAAATTTTCCCCCTGGTGAAACTCTTTTTTAAATTCTTTTTTAAGATTTTACTCTTAATCAATATCAGCCTCAGGTCAAGGACATGGTCCATTACTTAGTTCTGTACTTAGAAAACAGACTCACTCAGACCTTTCTAGTTCTGTTTGGGTCATGTCACAAGAGAAATTATGTTTTTCAGACAAGGAAGAACTTCACTGTGTGTGGCTGAAGTCACTTTCTATCATCATGTAGACTCAGTTGGGCAGCCTACAGAGGAATGTTTCACTGGAGATGTGCAGTATGGGGTCTGACACCAGGAACCAGGGATAGAATTCCCAAAATCTGTTGGACTCAGCTGAAAATCATCAGTGTTTTTAGTGAAACACCTTGCTGTCTTACTTTGTTTTCTAGGTTAGCAGCTTTGAAAATGAAGGATGCATTTATTTTTATGCTGTCTTAGTTTCTCTGCATGCAACTGACAACATATATGAATATCTAACAACCTTTGCTTCACCATGTTGTCTAATTTCAATTAAATTTTTACATTATTTACACAGTGTTTATTATGCTAAAGTTCATGAGCAGGCTGCATTCCTGATGAGAACACTTGCTAGAAGGAAATATTTGGACTTAAATATTCTCCTTTTCTGCTTATGAACAGATGAATATTTTATAGCTGTTGTGACTTAATTTTTTGTTAACCACAGCAAATTTATAATTCATCAGATTCCTGAGTACTCTAGCTCTGACCCCTGCCCCTCATTCATCTCATCATAGCCCTGCCTTGGCTCTTTCACTGACAGAAACTAATAGCCAATAAAGACACCATGACACTGGCAGTTACAATGATGAATGCTTCATGTGGCATGCTCTTATTATGACCCCCACTCAGAAGAAGATCAAGCCATTTTTCAAACAATCCATTAAAACAAAAAAAAAACTAAAAAAAAACAAAAAAAAAAACCAAAAAAAAAAAAAAAAAAAAAGGAGGGAGAAGAAAATTATTGTATATTTCATGCATTTTAAATAGTACTTAGGTAGCAGAGCACGAGATGCCACCATGTTCATCATTTCATCTGCACACTATTAGACAATTTGGATTTTTTTCTTTCTGTACACATCTAGTACCTGGGCTGGTGTAAAATACAACTGCTGGGTGAGCAGTGCCCATAGCACTTCCACTATTTGTCTTGTTCCCCAAAAAGGCTGAGCGAGACCATTTCCTCTGTAAATGGCATTAAATGAGTAAAATTACTCCAGTAACTTAAATCTGCACTTAGATACTGGTGACTGGGACTCCTCTTCTCACTATTGACTTTGTAGTAAGGCTGGGGTTAATTCATCCAACTCTTCCCTACTTTGATTCAGTCCCCATTTTGCAGGCCAGGAAATTCCTGCCTTTTGGTGGCACTCTTAGCTCCTTAGGAAACATGGAACTGGGTAAGTGACAGCCAGCTCTTCCCTGTCCCTGGGACATATGGCTTATTTTTCAGTGACAAAAAGTGGAGTCAGGTGGCCAGTCTGATACCCCACCCCAGGGACCTCAGCACGATTCACCAGAAATTCAGCTTTGTGCTGCCAGTGGTCATCTTCTGCCTCTGAACAAATGATGATTTTTTTTCTGTTCCCTCAGTAATTTCCTTGTTACCTGCTTGGTATAGGTAGGCCCTGTTCCTTGACTGTGGATTGTAGGATTTGGTGACTTCACTAGATTTGTCCATGAATTTGTGTAATTTCTTATCCTTACCTTTACCTGTCACTGCTCTCTCCAGAACAGAGGACTTGGGCGATGGCTTCTTCTGGTTTTGCATTACAGTTCTCTGTGCTGAGCTTCTCTTTCTTTGGTCTTTAATCAAAAGAGGAAAAAAAAACCCACAACAAGCAAACAAACAAAACAAGAACCACAGGAAAAGGTTAGTGCACAGCTAAAACCAGAATGCAAGCATGACTGCTGTCACCAACAACCCAAACCCAGTCCCATTCACTTGGAACACTAAAGCAGGAGTCACTGGTGTGTGTGACAGGGATCACAGTGCCCAATGAATTTAATGCTGACCCTATTACAGCAATGGGATTCAGGGGGTACAGCTTTGCAGCTGCAGTCCAATTCTTTAGTCCAGTATCTGCTCAGTGATCCTCAGTGGCTGAAAAATTGGCCAAGAGGAGAGGCTGACAGCCCCAGCCATAGGGTGGCCATGCTCTCAAGTACAGGCAGTCTCATTGGAGTCTTCACACTGAAGTGACAGCTGTAGAGGAAGGGTTACTACAGCCTAAACTCAGCAGCAGAGGCATAAGGATAAGGAAATCCAATCATATTTGCTTTTGGATCCACACTAGTTCCACTGAATGAACTTAAATCCCCTGTAAGGCTCTGAACTACACAATTCCTGCTTTAAATACCTGTGATGACTTCCTACACTACTGTGCTGCTATTCCCCATTTCATGCTTTATATCTGGCAAAAGGGAAAATGTGGGAGGAAACAAGAGGAAAGAATGTATTTACAGAAGTTATTTCACTCTTTTGTGGAAAGAAATCTATGATTTTGTGCATGCTGGGGAGTAAATGCAATGGAGAAGCAAATTCAGTAACCAGGCTGATTGGTGTAGCACAGGGATGGTTACAGCTCCCCCAAGGGCTGCAGGAGTAAAAGAATTTCTCACATGACCAAAGTTGCTGCCCAGCATAAACCAAAGTGTGGGGTGGAGGCTGTGTGGGTGCACAGATTCAGAATTTCTCTGTAGATGCCAGACAGCTACTGACCTCTGTGAGGGGGAGCAGGAGGAGCAGACACCACTCTGCACACTTTTCTCTTCAAGGGTCTTTTTTGCTGTGGCTCTTCAGCACAGGCAGGAATCAGGGACTTCTGCTCCTGAGGTGCTGTTTGCTGCTTTCGCCTCTGCTCCTGGATTCTCTTCTTGAGTTGCTCTAACTTGTTTGAGGGTGATTTTTTCCACAGTTCTTCCAGCTTCTGATGACTGGGCCTGCTGGCTGATGAAAGGTGGGATGTGGGAAGCAGGACAGCCTCAGGCATGGGAGCATTGCTCCAGCAGCCGTGTGGGACAGCAAGGAAGGTGCTGCTCCCTGCAGAGGGGTGAGATGGGGGCTGCAGAGAGCAGGGAGATTGTTTCTTCTGTGCTGTGCAACCTCTTGAATCTGCCCTCTCCCTGAAATTGTCACTTCTTGGTCTGTCCAGAGTCTTTGAAGGAGATCGTGTCCCAGCTGTGCCTTCACCATCTGCAGCCTCTCTCCTGGCAGAGCTGCAAGGAGGGTCCCTCCTGGGGGACACAGGGGTCATTCTGGATGGGGCAGAGCTCACAGCAGGGCCCTCGAGGAAACTGGTCTGTGAGCAAGCAGGGCTGAGAGCAGCACAGTTTCCCTTTCTTAAGAAAAAGAAAAACAAAACCAAGTATGTAGAAGACATTAAAGAGTTCTGCTAATCGGAATGGCAGTTTTGTTTCTACAACGTGTCCCAGTGGTGATCTCAGAGTCTCCACAGGAGCAGCATTTTGCCACTTATCAGCAGTTTGGCAAACAAAGATAATCTTGGGAAAGTGCAAAGCAAACCCTGATCTGATCTGAGTTATCACAAGTGTGGGCAGATAGGCAGAGATGAAGTCAGGGTGTTGGCTGTTCCATTGGTTTGCTGGTCAGTATTTATGACAGTGAAACTGCTGGGTGGCTTTTTCTTTTTTTTTTCTAATAAATAGTAAGGTGCTGAACTTATTCTGAAGTCCTGCACCCCTGAATTTTGAAACTCATTCTGTGCACCTTTGCCACTACATCCACTGAATGCTGTACATTAAGGTTATTATTTACCTGCAGGTTGAAGGGATCTCATTGCTCTTTTTCTCATCCAGAGCTGTTTCATCTCTGCTCCTCTCACCATCTACAGGGTAGTAAAATTATGTCAATCTCAAAATGTCAAAAAGGTTCTTGAACCATTCCATTAAAACAATTCATTTGACTGGGGATTATATCCCAGACAAATCTGGCCCTTTGAGCACCTGGATACAATTTTGTTCATACTCATTAAAGAGATTGGTGCTGATTTTATAAAGATGCCAATGTTGCAACTATGGGATGGCAAAGTGAAAGCTTGTTCTTCGGTGTAGAAACCTCTGTGTACTCTGTCTCTGTGCCACCCAGGTCTGAGGAGAGGCTGAGTATTTGGTTACTCACAGTAACCCATGCTACCCTTAGCACCCTGTGTCCCAGCTCCTTCAGCAGATGTGTGCTCCACCAGGTCACACTGTGCCTCTGGCATCTCAAGCCAGTGACAAATATTCATCTCATTTTTTCTTTCCATATTCAGATGGCTTGGGAGCAAGAAAAAAGGTTCAAACCCAAAAGTTCCAGCAAGGCTCATAACAGAGCAGCTCAACACAGTTCTCTTGCTGTCCTTGTTACCAAGACCAGAGCTCAGGCAGGGAGCCATCTCCATGAGCATGGTACAAAGCCCTGCTGCTCAGGGAGGAAATAGCATCCACAAAAAATAAAAGGCTGGCAGCTTCAACTGTTCCCAGCCAATAAGCCATCTGAAAAACAAATACCCAGCAGATGCAAAAATAAAAAAACCAAGTGAAGTCTGTTCATGCCATTAATTTTTAAGTCTTGTGTAATTTGGTTAATTTTCCTGCTTTTTTCTTATCCCGCTTTGTACACAGAGATGATGTTAAACACTTTGTGAGTTTCCTGAAAAAGTAAATGAACAAAATGCTGCATTTACATCACTTCAGTTAGCTCTAGGGAAAAAATAGCAAACCTCAGAGGTGCACAAGTGACTTCTACTTTGCTGTAGCTGGTGGGTATTAGTGCTGCATCTTTAGCCTGAGCTCTCTCCAGCAAAATGTGACTCCTTGTGCATTGTGAAATTATTCTGGGAACAATAGTAGATAGCTCATTAAAATATACACTTTATTCAAAGGAGAGCCTTCCATCATCTTTTGTCACCTTTCCATTCCTCCAGCACCAAAGCAGTCCCCCCATCTCAGCAGTTTCCCAGTTACTCAAAACTCACCAAAGCTTTTTTCATGCCAAAGCTTTCTTCTGGCTGCCTCTGATTTGGCACAGCTCCATGTTTGATGATAAAATTTGTTTTCAATCTGTTGTAGCTGTGAAAAGGCAGATTTTTCTTTTGAAGTGAGACATATGGTTTTTTGGTTTGTTTTTCTTTTCCATGGTAGCCTTTTTGCTGGCATACACTGCTTCTTTGATTAATTTTGCAGCTCCTAGTTACTCTGTAAATACTGGCATGCCCGAGCATGTTCCATGTGCTATTTCCTACAGTTGGAAAGAATGCAGCTGACTGGGAAGATAACAGATGAAACCACCTCTCTCCATTATTTACACTTGGTATGGATGTATGCCTCAGCTTTTTACCAGAGATCCCCTGGTGTTTTTAAAACCAGCATTAACTGGAAGGAACCCCAGCCAACAGCAACTTCAGCAGAGTGATACCAGTGTCAGGTCTTGACTGTGCCAGTAACACCGTGTGATTGGGATAATATTATGCATTCATCCAAGTAATTTCACTGCTACAATTGCAGCTGCTGTGCCTGATTTAAACATTATTATGCTTCCCACTAAGAGGACAATAAGATATGGAGAATTCAGAGGTTTTCCCAGCTCAGTGGGTATCAGCAATTATTGTGCTAAGGGCTTCAACCAAAAGCAACCAAAACCTTCATCTGTTCTTGTAATTAATTTTGGAGAATGTTGTGAAATTTGGTCAGATTCCGTGCTTTTCTTCTTACCCTCTTTTTGTCACTTAGCAAATTATTAAAGAGGTTATATTTTCACTGCTGGAGAGCAAACAAAATGGCATGGCTTTTGATTATCTTATAGCCAGGAAAGACCAGGTAGCTGACAGAGCACAATAAAGGAAATGTGA
The DNA here is from genome assembly GCA_023637945.1 of Phaethornis superciliosus. Classification (NCBI taxonomy): domain Eukaryota; kingdom Metazoa; phylum Chordata; class Aves; order Apodiformes; family Trochilidae; genus Phaethornis; species Phaethornis superciliosus. The sequence goes on from JAJQWJ010000022.1 coordinate 8,456,328, forward strand.
CAGCAAGTATTCCCTGCACATACCACTGCTTTTGCTTTCTGAAGACTCTTCCAAGCCAGAGCCACATCTGCAGAAGAAAGAGATAAAAGATAGGTTTGAGCATCTCTACACGTGTCTTCACTACAGACTATTTCCCTCACACCCAAACCAGAATAGATTCTGGAGCTGGTGGATGAAACACAGACCTGCTCCTGGACAGTTGTGCCTGGACTGCTTTTATATGGAGCTTGTTTGTAACCTGTGTTTAGTTCTGCCAGACCTAAAGTTCTCTGAGATGTGTTAGTGCTTAGTCAACAAAATCCTCACCATTATTAGCTGGTAGGTTTGCAAGTATTTGAGAAAGGCTGAGCTGACTTTTCCCATTTCAGTGCTGTTCAGTAGCAGTGACATAAAATCATAGAGGATTGCTTGTGGGAGTAAGAATGGCTCATGTCTTTTTTTACAGAAAAATCAAAGCAATACATCAGCTAGAGAGAAGCTCCTGGTGTGAGTTAATTGCATACATTGAGTAGCAGTTGGGTCTTGATGATTTCAGGCTGAGGAGACTGATAGAGCAGATTTCTGTTAAAAAGGAGCATGAAATAGGAGTTTTGGTGTTGCTACAACCACAGTTACAAACCTGTTCAGCACCCTTCAGACTTCAAAGCATTCCCCCCATTGTGTCTGAAGTCACACAAACAGAGCACGAAGGTTCTTCAATAAGCAATAAGTCTTTGGTTTGAAATAAATTATCCCAGCCTTTGCTGTGACCCTACAGAGGAAACCAGCAGCTTATTGCCCAGCAATAATAATATAATATTGAACATAATATAATAATATAATATTGAATATAATAATATTGAACCAGCAGCTTATCCCTAGATCTGATTCTCCAGGTGCCAAACTGTTATCCATCTTCCAGCTGTGCTAGGGAACTTCTTACTGGCTATCCCTGTCTGAAAGAACCACACAAAGGACATGTCACTGCTGCCCTTTGGGAACAGCCTAGGTCATTTTTATGCCTAGGCATGCTTTTTCACATGGTGTTTGCATATGTTACCTGTTATTATTCATTTTCTTAGCCTTGTGAGGAAGTCTTGGGGAGAGACAGGGACACGACAGATCTGGTAAGTGTCCAGCACCCTGAAGAGCTGCCCTGGGAGCTCAGGAGCCTTGCATGGGGACTTGAGGCAGTGACAGTCAGCTCCCCCCTGGGTCCCCCTGTTCCTGCCTGCTGAACACTCACCTTCTGAAGCCTCAGCCATGCATGGAACTGAGTCTTCACTCGGAGCTGTGCAAGAGCATCTAGAGAAGCACTTTAGAGATGAGCTGTGGGAGGGCTGCAGTCCTCCTGCAGTGGTTAATCCCAGGTGCCAATTCCAAAGGAAGGTGTGAGAAAGATACCAGCACAGAACATCCCATTCGCTTCTCCTTCCCTGGGCTGAGCCATCCACAGCTCCCTGGCACCAGCTGGGAATTCAGAAGTTCCTCTGAGACAAGCACCAGGTCAGTCCCTGCCCTGTCCACAAGCTCTGGGAGGTGTGGGAGGTGTGGGAGGACAGCCAGCAGAGTCCCACCAGCCCAACCACCACCCAACTGCCTCACCTTTGTTTGAGCCCCTCTCTGCAGGGCGACAGTAGCAACAGCACAGGGAGACACTCCTAGGAACAGAGGAGAAAACAAACACCATCAAGAGGAGCCTGGAAGGCTGATCTCAGCTTGCAAACATGTGGCAAGATGCCAGCAGCTTTCTTGACAAGCCTTTAGGTCCTTCCCAGGGCGTCTGGCATCCTGGCTCTGACCATCAGCAGGGCTGGTGGCTGCAGAGCTGAGGGCAGGGCAGCAGAGGAGCAGAGCAACCAGCCTGGAAGCCAGGTGGAAGCAGTTCTGTAGTTCTGGGATGGAGAGAGAATATAGAGCAAAAGGAGATACCAGACCTATCTGAATCCTCCTCCCAGAGCTCCCTTCCTCATTGCAGGGCACCTCTTGCCATCCCAGGGCACCTCTCCTTACACCTTCTTCTGTGGGCTCATCCCACCTTTGATCCTGTTCTCAGAAGCACTTTCTGTGACACCTGAGGCCCTGGTCTCAAGAGCAGGGAGCTTAATTCTGAATATTGGCTTTTATTTAAGAAGTAACACAAAAAGGGTTTCTGGTCTTTGTGATTATAAAGAAAAGCTTGAGAACATAGAGTGTTGCTGAAGTCTCAGGTAGGGCTCGTCCACCTTTGTGGGTGACACTTTTTTTCAAGTGTCACGGTTGTAACTATTTGAAATCTGGGTGTAGCCATTCTGATTCCTCAGGTCTTGCTGTTCCCTGGCGTTTCAGGCTGAGCAGTGAGCATTTCATCCCGCTGGCAGCAGAGGGCAAACTCAGCTCGCAGACGGGAGAGGAAGCGCTCCCAGTGCTGGGAGGCTCCTGGCTCCTTTCTGCCAGAAAAACACAGGGAGTGGCAGTTTTCACCTTGATCAAAGACAGCCTGGGAGGGGTGGCAGCAGCAAGGCTTTCACTGTAGCAGTGATTCAATCTCCTCTTCAATTTCATACTCAGACTTTTCACAGAGCATCTTTCTGATTGGCTTCAGTGGGCAGTGATGTCCTGGACTGAAGCATGCCAATGCAGTTCTTAAACCCTCTCAAAATCATGGCTGTAGACAGCCAGGCATCCTTTGAGACAAATCTCAGTCTGTGAATTTGCCTTCTGTTTGCGTGCTGCCCGTGCATCACTTTGTGTTTCTGCAGCTCTTTGCCCCAGAGTTACTCCCAGCTCACTCCTGGATCTGTGGTTACAACCAAAACTCCTACAATCACCATGGAATAAGTGACCAAGACTTGGCTGATCATTTAGCCAGCTCAGATATTCATGGAAGGCATGTGAATACCATAAAAACAAACAAACAGGGAGAAAACACATTTCTTGTTACCCTATGGCTGTGGGAATCTTACTGCTTACTAAATATCAGTAACATCCCTAGGAAGAGGCTTTGTATCCTTTTCTAGGTCCAGTCTCACTGCAGAGCAGAGGAGCCTGATGTACTATTTCATCAGCATTTTGGATAATATTGATTCTTGGCTCTTTTTTTCTTTTCTTTTTTTTCTAATTTATGTCCTCAGTTATTTGCTTATGCTTTATAATTCTGCATATTTGCTTTAAGCAGCCATGTCAGTATTGTAAGTGTTTGTTATTACTGGAAAGTACTCAGATGGTGAGGCAAGACACCAACACCACATCCTTTCATCTACATGGATCCCTGTGGTCTCTAGAGGAGGAGATCTGAAGAACCAGACTCAGACTGCTTAATCTAATTAATATCCCTGCAGTCTGTGCTCAGATTTCTCCAGCATTTCAGCTTTTCAAGTCTAACCAAACAAGCAATTCCTGAGCTGCAGAGTGGAGTGACAAAGTCCCCATTTTGAGCTGTTCCAAGCCAATGTTTTGGCCTGATGAGAGGTTTCAGTGCTAGGAATGCAAAGCTTGTCCAAGAACCGAGCCACAGCTACTCAGGGTACACAAATGCTAAAAGCCTTAATTGCAGTCTCAGGGTTCACAAGCAGCCCCTGTGCCAAGTGAACTGATCCACCCATGACAGAGAACAGACATGTGAAAGCTCAGCAGTGGGAGGGCCACCTCAGTGAGGATTTGGTGAGATGGGAAAGTTGTGACAGCAACCAGGCAAGGCCAGGGCTGGTTCTGGGTTGATGGAAGGGCTGAGTGGAGGGGCTGCTGTGTGCTCTGCATGTGCTGTGAGAGGCAGAGCTGCTCAGCCCCTCAGGTCACACTGACGTCTATTTTGGCAATGTTTTTTCTCAGCAAGCTGTTGGAGCTGACGAGAGCCAGGAGAGTGACAGATTGCCAGTGTGTTATGCTGCACATCTTGAAGTGTTAGACTACAAATCTGCTGAGAGATGAAGGGAAACCTATTGCTGGGCCAAATCCCATTTCTGCTGTGTGTGAAACTCCCCAGTCAGGGAGCCAAGAGTGAGCTGGAGCAAATGCATTTTGATTTGTATTTTAGCAAAATGAGACAGTTGTGTACAGTCCTGGCCTGATGGCTCCATGTTCAGGTGGAACTAAGACAGAATTAGGCCCCACACTTTCATGGGAAATTGGCCCCACTCATGGCATTTATGATGCATCAGCCCTCAGAGTATCACCTGCAGATACTCAGGCTTCCACCTACTTGTTTTAGCAAACTAGAACACAGACTATCATATCCCTGGTGGAGGTCTGACAAACCCCATCTTAGGGATTTTCTGGAAAGGATATTGTAAAGTTTTTTGCAGCTAAGAATGTGCCAAGAGAGATGCTGCTATCCCATCATAAGGGATTGTCCCACAGAGAGCACATTGTCCAGACATCAATCTCTGCTTTTTCTCAGCCAGGAGTATCCCCAACCATTATACCCCATGCAGAGGCTGAAGTGGGACAAGAAGTGCCCAGCACTGCCAGTCTGTGGCACTCTGGGAGCGTCAATGTGGTTTTCTGGTGTTCCTGCAAGGCAAAGGCAAGTGGGCTTGGTAAGTGCTGGACCCTGTGCCAGGCTGGTTGGAGTCTGGAGATTTGTTTGACATGGCTCAGGCTGCAGGCTCACCTCCCAGAGGTTTCAGTTTCTGCTGCTGTGCACTGGCACTGTTTAGGAAATATTTAAACCAATAACCTACAAGGCCCAGCAAAATTCAGGAAGTTTATGTGTGTGTGAACCAAGCTCAGAAATCCCCCCTCAGTCTCTGTTTTTAGACAGTTGCATGGCAGGCAGCTGTAGTTTGCCCCCACCAAATATACTCTCAAGGATCTTCCAAGCAGCAGCTCCCAGTTCTGGCAGACACACTTCTTTCTTTCCCTTGCTTGTTTGCTCTGTGTGCCCAGTTTGGGAAGAGTGTTGTGGAAATTTGTCCAGCTAAAAGAAAAGGAAATGGTACTTGTTTGTGGGTGTTTTGTTTTTTGGGTTTTTTTGGGTTTTGGTTGTTTTTTTTTTTTACAGTGCCTTACTAAACAATCTACATTGTAAACCATGTTTCACAGCAATTCTCAGTTAGCAAACAACCAAAGCACAAATCTAGACTTTGACTGCAAGCTTGATGTGGCACGAATTTTGAAGTCAGCTTATGGTAGGAAGAGGCAGATGATAAAAAAAAAAAAAAAAAAGTGTATTTTTCTGAAGTCTGACAGCCAAGGGCCCATTCCTTCCCCTTCATGCAATCTGTGACAAAAGAGGAGCTGAAGTTAAAAAGGACCACAGGAAAAAAAAAAAAAAAAAAAAAAAAAAGTTAATAAATTGGGATTTGATATGAACCTGCAAAGAGCTTCGGGTTGACTACTACATATTAAAATAATTCCTGAGGGTATTTATCGTCTCTCAGATCAGCAGCAAAATCAGACTGAGATGAATGGGCTGCCCTGCTAACCATGCCTTGGCACAGCTCCTGAGATAAAACACCAATTTCTTTCTCCACAGGTAATGTTGCACAGTAGCAATCTTCATGTAAAACACTCAGAGATACAGAGGGAGAGGGCTGACCCTGCCTGCAGAGTTGTTTTTTTTTTTTTTTTCCTGCTACTACTGATCTTATTTCTTTCTCTCTTTTTAATCCCAGCAGCTCCTGCTCTTTCCCATGCTGGTAGCAAGGAGCAGATGCTTTTCCCATGACCTGTGTCCTGTGCTCAGTCCCTGGGTGCTGAGTGCTGGAGGGAGCTGAGCCCTGATGCAGGTGGGAGGGCTCTGTCTGTGAGGCTTCCCCAAGCCGAGGGAGGGATGTGCTGCCACAGAGCTGCATTCCCTTTGCAATGTGATGACAACACGGGGAAGTGTTGAGCTTCTATTTTCCTCTTGATGCCCTAAAATAACGAGAGGAATGTGTGTCAGGAAAGAACCAGAGCTTCAGAATATCTGCATTTTATGCTGTGTGCCAAATAGTGTCTGGAAAAGGGCAAGTGTTCTCTTTCTGTGCTAATATCTATCTATGATATATATATATATCATCCAGTTACTGGGGGAAAGGGTGTTAAAATAGGAAATAGCACTCCATGGCCAATTGGGGGTTTCTCCTGTCCATAGGAGACTGTGTGAATGGAATCTGAAGTGAAGTGGGGGGGTGAGGGGGCTGCCTGCAGCTCAGCGTGGGAGGGTGCAGGATTGCCATGGAAACCCTCTGTAGTAAACGGGGCTCTCCAGCTACAGGAGAGGATTTATAGCACCAGGCTGGGACTAGGCAGTGTAAATCAGCAATCTGCAGGTAAACTGACACATTGCCTTGCACATTGTCTCCATGCTTTGTAAAATGAAAAAAGGAAGGGTAGGTGGGTGGGGAGAATCAGAGGAGTACAAAGTTATGAAGTGGCTCAAAGCCTGACCTCAACCCCACAGAAGCTGATGCAAAGATTCCTGGGGGTTTTGGGGGGGCTGGACAAGGCATGCAGCAAGCAGAGCAGGAGCCACACGGGTGTCCCATGCCTGTTGGCACAAACTCAGAGAGAAAGGAAGCAGAGTCTGTTCCCTGCTTGCACAGCCCTGCAGATGGGGAACCCTTCCAGCTCAGGAGCAGAGCCCAGTGGGTGCTGGGGAGGAGCCCATGCGGTGAAGATCTCCAAAGTAGCTTGTTATACCTAGAGCAGACCAAGTGTGCAACAAGTCATAATCAGTGCTTCTGTAACAAGGGAGTGGGGAATTTACTGTTCTCAGATGCTCCCATTTATTGACATTCAAGGAGAGGGATGTATGGAGTGCTATGAGGAAGGAACAACATTATTTTTGCAGTGCTGCCTTCATCACCAGGCCTGAGTGGCAGTGCTACATCACCTTCTCCTGGATCAGACACCACACACCATCTGATCCTGCTCCCAGGATTAGTTAAATGTAATTTACATGGAACCCCCACGGGGCCAATGTGGTCATTGCAGTGCTTCAGTATCTCACCTTGTTGTCATATCTAGTAACAGAGCTCAAAATCTCCTTTTCTTATAATGTGTGCTGGGCTTACTGTGACTGGATTTAAATATGCAGAGTAGTACATACCTAGGTATATTTGTGACATTAAATATAAGAGGGAACATTGCTTTGGAGCTGGACACAACAAGCATCCCCAGCAGCAAAGACTCTGTCCACTCTCTGAGTGTGCTTTACCCTGTTCCACAGCTTTTTGTTTCAGTGCTACTGTTTTGCTTCAGCATTTCAGCAAAGCATCAAACAGCAACCAAAACCGGCAAGATTTCAGCTTCTTCCATCAAGAGTTTTCTGTTCAAAATCCAAATAGTCAAAGAAAAATCTGGGAATTGAGTCCTCCTGTTCTTCCTTTGCTGCATCTCTGTTTCTTCACCATTGAGTCCTGCCCACGCAGAGGATGCTGCCAGCCAGAGCTTCCTCTTCCCTTTTGCAGGTTTTCCTCTCTGTAGTGCTTTCCTTGGAACTTCAGTGGTTCCAAAATCCCTCCTGCCACCTTGCAGTTCTTTATCTCCACTCAGCAATTTGCAGGCCATTAGTCTCAGACCTGCAAGTGACATAGTGAGAAGCTTATCTAATATTTCCCCCTCAGGGCAGGCTGGTGAATGTAGATGCCCTGTGAGAGCACATCTCTGGTGCACATCTCTTGTTATCAGAGCTGATCTGCTCTGTTCTGGTTGGGACTCCAGCACTGGTGAATACAAGAGGTTATGAGAGCAGAAGAGCTTTAGATATCCCATTTACCAACAAGAGTCCCTGGGGCTATTGACCTTCTGCTCAGAAATTCACCCAATTCTCCTTGTTTATATTTGCTTTATCACTAAGTGCCAACCCAAGGTGTTGTCAGTGGAAAGGCAGCAGGGTAAGCTAACAGAACAGGCTGTCTTCTGCCTTGTTATGCTCTGTCAAGAAAAGTTGCCCTTAGGTTTGCCACAGTTTCCTTGCTGCTGTCCCCTGGGATGCTAGGCAGCACAGTCATTTAACCCAAGAACCTTTATGGCTCTGACTGGAATTTGTTTGTCTGGGCTTTCTCCCCCTCCTCCTTTCCCCCTCCTCGTCTCTTTGGATAATAATGTAAGGCAGCAAAACTATTGCCTTATTATTGACAAATTTAATCTATGTGTGGAGCTAAGCACAAAGGAAAATAGATACTAGCTGCATACCCATCTCCAATGGAAAATAAACATAGCATTTGTTTGAAGGCTGAATGCTCTGCTGATGCGAAGTGGTGCAGCCCTGTGCCAGGAAAGGGAGCTAATCCCCTTTATGGAAGTCTCTGAGGAATTTCTGTTTGCTTGCTGCAAAGTTGGTAGGTGTGTTACCTCCCAGACAGAAAGAACAAATCCTGGACACCTGGAAATGATGGTTATTCTGTGGCTGAGCCACTGCAAGAAAGAAATGCCACTGCTATGCAAGGATTTGGTAGAAAAAGAGGGACTTGGTTAATTGTCCTGCCTGGTAGAAAGGTGTTAAGTCTGTAGAGACCCAGATCCATGTGAGTGAAATGTGCTGTCCTGTGCACAGCCTGGGCTGGAAAGGTTCCCAGATGCCCCTTTTTATGTTTCTATGACAACATCCTTCAGCAGCTCTTGAGTAAAAGTCCAGGAGCCAGACACTGTTCTGAGGAGCAAAGTCACTGCCTTCCCTCCTTTGGCTTTTCCAAGGAAAAGTGAGGCCAAGGGATTGTAAACATAACCTAACACCGTGCTTTGCCACTCCCAAACCTTTCATTTCGAATCAGGACCCTGCTCTTTTCCAAGAGGCCAACTTAGCCTTCAGGCTGCAATCAACAAAGGACACAACTGTTTGATCTCAGCAGAGATTCATATTCATTGTGTCCCCCAGGCAAGGCAGGCTGTTAATCACAGGGTGATCAATACTGCTACACTAAAAACATGACTGTTGTGTCAACCCTAATGCTGAGATTTGCCAGCCCAGGAAAAATATCAGATATCAGGAGATAAAACTGATCAATAGGTAAAACAAGAAGAGTGGTTTTACAGCTAAGAGAGCAGATTGTCTAATTGGAGTTCTGACACAGAAAACACTCTGGCTTCATCAGACTCAGAACTTGTGTTTGAACTGCAGCACATTTAAACACCATTCTTCTGGACATGTACTAATGGAGGGTCCACTCTGTCCCTAAGAGGTTAATTGTGCTGTTGTTTAATTACCTACATTTAAACATCACATTTCCATTCTGCATTTGCAAGTTTTGGACCTGCCACTTTCTACTATGCTAAAAAACTTTTTTTATAGTCTGTAAAGTTAACTGTCACCTAAGATTGTCACCCCTTAAACAAGGGGTAAGCAAGAAAAATCTTGTTCTTGTCACCAGAACTATAAATACAGTGACAGTGGGTTGGATGCATCAGCACAGTGTCTCACCCTGCCACACAAACTGTTCTCACCTCTCCCATTGTTACTGTGCTTCTAAATTTCATTTTTTAACACAAAGTTCACCAGTAATGTCTTTATACTTATTCTCCAGGTCATTGATAAAAAATGTTGGATAACACTGCAGTGTAAATCCTTTTAGACACTCTAGAAATCCTTCCATCAGATAATTACTTTTAGGTGCATGTTACCAAATTTTCCATCCATTCAATATAAGCTCCATTTGTTTTGTTGAGTACTATTTTTAACAGTCAACTACTTGCAGAAATCCAAGTCTATTATGTCAGTACAATTACCTTTATTAACTGAATTTATAATCTCCTCAAAAGAAAGACTGCTTGTTTGATGAGAAGTTTTCTGGAGCAATGGACTGATGCTCCATGGCCCTTCTGTGTCCCATATTAGCATGGCATCAGTATTCGACTAACAAGGCTAAAGTTACTTGGGTCCTGTCACTCTTCTAAGATATTTCATTTCACTATCAGTCTCTTTTCAGTCCTTTGAAACTTTCCTGGTGTTCCATTATTTGCTCAAAAATTGGCATTAATGGTGCTGAGTGTGCTTTGTGCCAGTTATCAGTCCTAAAACGAGGGTTATTACTTTCAGAAGATGCTACTTCATGTTGCTATAATATTGTCCTAATGGTCTGTTAGAATGATAACAACAGACTTATCTTCAAGTGGAAGAAACGTAGGGAGAAAAACAAAACAAAACAAAAAACCAAGGTGTACATCCTGCCATAAACAGCAAGCAGATGTGAGCTGTAAGTGGAGGGGTGAGTGCAGTGGTTCCCAGTGCTGCTGAAGAGATGGATGGGTTGAGACCTGAGCCTGTTGGTTAGGCTGAAGCTCTGCCTGTAACCAGAATGTGCTTCCTGTCACAACACTGGGGTGGGGACCACGAGGGGCACCCTGGTCTGGTGCTTCTGTCACCTTGTGGGGCTGGGGACACAGAGTCACTTCATCCACTCCTGCTCCTTCCACCTCTGCCTCTCTCAGCTGGAGGTGAGTTCGGTAGAAATAAGCCCTGTTGGTAACAGGGGGAGTGTTTGGAAAGCACTTGCAGAAGCTTGACTAAACAAGGTAATTACAGTGTAAATATTGGCAGTCTGTTTCAAAAACAAACCCAAAGAGGCTTGGAATTAATGTCATTACCAACAGTTACAATTTAGAAAGGAAACAAACCACCCTTCAAAGGTGACAATATCTATTTTCCTCCTGAGCTTTGAAACATAACAAAAGATTGCTGCTTCTTTCAGTTAGTGCTAACAGGAGGTTTTCCCCAAGTTGGAGGAGGATAAACTGGGTTTTGTCTGCTGCCTGTTGGAAACTGAAGTCAGATAAATAAACCCATTGCCACCACTCTAAGTACAAGCTGATCAGGACTGGGACCTCTGGGGTGTTTGCTTGAGCAATAAAGCTTTGACAAAGCTCCCTGTTAATGCCATTCAAGTCTTCTAGGCCCATAAGAAAGACAGTGTATTTCTGATGAACCACAAGACAGACTCCCATGACCTTCTTAAATTTTGGTTGAAGTCCTGAAAGGATCTCCTGCAGGCTCTTCAATTCTCCTGCAGGAACAGCAAGAACACAAGCCACCAAGCAGTGAGAAGGGATTGGGGATTTATCAAGAGATGAAAAGGAAGCAGAAATATGTGTGCTGCTCTAGCATGTCCAGCTTGCTGCAAACATCACTGAGATGCCTGGGGGCATGGATGAGAGGTAATTAATAACACCAAAGCTGTTCACATCCCCCCCCAGCTGGTTATCCAGTATCAGCCACCTTGGATATTGCAATCGGCTCCAGCTTGCTTTCCCTCCAGACCCATAAGTCAGACTGAATCTCAGGGAATTCACGGCTGTGGCAAAGCCAAGCTGGACCACAGCCCATGCCAGCAACCAGTTTGGATTCTAGGAGAGCAGGAATCGGAGTGTCTGCAGAGCCCCTGAGCACCCTGCCTTGGGCTGAGGGCAGCAGGGGCTGCAGTGCCAGGGCAGGCTGAGCCCATCCTGCAGCCAGGCAGAAGATGTTGGCAGGAGGGAGAAGGCTGCCACAACCTGCAGCACCTGCCTGTGCTTGGAACCTCCTGAGCCCCAAAGTGTTCCCAGGCACTCTGAACAAACAGCCATTTCACTCTGAGGTAAAGAGAAAAGGTCTCAGCTGAAGAGAAAGTGCTGGCATCTGTTGACATTAGCAGAAGGCAGGACAGTTCTCTCTGGCCCTGCCTAAAAAATTCTCAGCTACCAAAGAGAGCAGTGCCAGGCTAAGGATTTGACTGCACCCAAAGGGCTTGAGGGAAAGGAAACATTAAGGGTCTTTTGCTGTTTATTTAACAAAGCCTTTTCAGCTCAGACTGAAAGCTAGAGGAAGCAGAGGAGTTCAGCCTCTTTGTTTGCCTCTCCTGAGGCTGAGAGGAGTGTTAATGAAAAGGAAATTCAGGGACATCAGAGGCACAGGATGTCTAAATATGCACAAAGCTGGAAGGGCCAAATCCTCAACTGCTGTGTGCACCCAAGCGCAAAGGAATTCAACTGCTGGGGTCTTGCTGTGTGTGTGCAGACAGCACCAGGAGAAGAAAGGGGTGGGCATGAGGGGCTTTCCCTGGCAGAGGGACTGCAAGTTAAGAGAGCACTTGCCATGTTGCTACAGAGGTTCTGGGAAGGGGTTTGCATCTGGCTTTACTGCCCAGCTGGCACCTTAGCCACCACACCACGGACTAATCTGGACAGCAGAGCTCAGGGTGTGTATGTGAGCCCCAGAGAGAATCTTTTTGCTCAGCAGTTGTGGCTGTTTCAGGCGTGCATGCACACAGCTAAATTATTCAGAGAAGCTCATTACTCAGAGGTTTTCCTGCATCTCTGTGCTCCAAGGGGTTTTAAAACAGACAACCACAGTCAGCAAAGCAACTCTTCACTCTCAGATCATCCTCCTTATTTTGGGTATGAATAAATATTCCTGTCTGTGGGTCTCTATTGCAGCTTACCTGGAGATTGTAATACCCTTTTGTGCTTTTACTTTGGAGAGAAAATAATAGTTCTTCATTGAGGCTCACCAGCTTGAACAGAGGAAGTGTTTTGCCCTAGGACCAGATTCAGTGGAAAGGATTGCAAAAGTCCTCGAAAATTGTAACTCCCTCCCAGGTCCTGAAAAAAAGCTGTGCAGAGCAGCAGTTGTATGTAGACCTGTTAAATCTCCCAGATGTATGCAGGGTTCTCCTGCCCAAAAAAATATATTGAACCTTGTTCTTAATATGTTGTTGTAAATAACAGGAATTTCTAAGTGATCCTGCTGCAACCTATCCCTGTCTGCTCAGGAGTTTCCTGCATGGCTCTGGGCAGTTCTGAGGAGACTCTTGTTGCAACTCCTGTAATTATGTTTTATGAAAATCCCAAGGCCAAAGCAAATGTTCCTGGTTCAGGCAGGCTGTGTGTGGCCCCAATTTGCACACCCTCCAGGGGCATTTCTATTACTCCTTTTTTCTTCAACAAGGCTAATTCCTCTCTTACCCATCTTCACACTGCTTTCAGGCTTAAACAAATTACTTTGCTCACAAAGTCTGGTGCCTATGTCTACACAGACACTTGCCCAGCAAACTGGGGAGGAAATGGATCAAGCTGAAAAATTCTCCCTGTGTACACACGTGTGGAACAATTGCTGGGTCACTTTTCACTTGTATCTGTTCTCTGATTCAGGTCCGTGCAAGGCCACAAGAAAACTTGTGCTGGGCCAGTTCTAGTTCTGGGCCAGAGATGAAAAGGAAGCACACATGGGGAGGGGTTTGGAGGAAAGGATGAAATTCTACCGGCTTAGGGATTCTCTGCCTTCAAACCACTCATCTTTGTGCCAAAATTGCTGAGAGTTAGGAATTAAATAACTGTCAGTGGGAAAGAGGCAGAAATTGATGTACCTGGCCATAGGCAAGGACATGCCTTCTTTCACACCAAAAAGAGCAGAAGCAAAACTATTCAGTTCTACAGTCCCAGAAACAGAGACCATAGCTTGCTTTTCCTTGCAGGCTCCCTAGGAAGGAAACTAGAAAATGCAATTTTTTTCCCCCAATTTGCTGGATGATAGCAAGGGACTTTCAGAACCTGTCATGTAAAAAAAAAAAAAACAAACATAAAAAAGAGTGCAAGGTGATGGTGTTTAATTAAAGCTGTTACCAGAACAATTACCAGCTGTTACCATTTACAATTCTAGTGCCAGTTCAGCAGCAACTTCTGCTGGGGTCTGTCAGCTTCCAGAATCTGAAGAGCAATTCCAGCATTGCTCTTTTTGCTCACAAGCCCCAGCAGAGGCCACCAGCAATCCGTTTCATGAGCTGCAGGAGAGCTTCCTTGCTAATTAAAAGAGATCTTTGTGTTTTAGAGGGAGTGCCCAACTCCTTCGTGTGTCACACTTGTCACCTTCATCTGGAGTCTTTCTGATTGCTTCATGACTCAATATGGACATGCTACATCAGATGAATTAGTGACATTATTAAAGCACTCAGGTTCCTTCTGTACTCTTGCAATTTGACTTTTTCATTTCAGCTGAGCAATGGATCTGAGTTGGGACTTAGGTCCAAGGATTTGTAGGGAGCTTGTTGGGATGGATATGTAGGGTTAACCAAACTCAGCCCACAGAAAAGTAATTGAATTATTTCATCTAATGAATTCAAATCCATTGTGACCTGCTTGCCACTTCAACAAGAAGAAAAAGAAGCTGAGTTTGTCAGATGATGAATTATCCATTGCAAATTCATTAATTTTAAAGCCAAAGGGGACCATTATGCTCATCTCAGTCTGACCTCCTGCCTCATCCAGGCCGTGGAATGTGACCCAACGATTCCTGTGTCATTAACATGTGGGTGACCTGTTTGCCTGGAGCTCTGTGGAATACCAGAGATAGCTGGCTGGAGCCCAAACTGGAAGCTGGCCTCCACCCTCCTTTCTTTTGCTCCCCTTTCCAGCATTGTTTCTCCAAAGGGCACTTATTCTCTCAGCCCACATTCACTCAGTGCTGACCCAGTGCTCTGGGCCTGGAGCTGCAAAGCACCCTCTGTCTCCTGGGGTTGAGGAAGGGCTGTAGCCAGAACTCCATCTGCTTTTCATCTTTTGCACCAGTGTTCTTGACTTGAAGAGGGGCTGGAGGGTGGGCATGGACAAACAAACCCCCCGAAAATACCAAAATCTTTTATTATGGCTAAACAGCTGCTTGTTTCCACATCCCTGTGAGCAGCTCTTTGTGTCAGGATGTTTGTTGCTCGCAGTGAAACCACAAAGCTGGGTAAATGCTGACTGGTGTGAGGCACAGTGTCCCAGCCTGGCCCCCAGCTTTGCCTGCAGTCCCTCCAGTGGGGCTTCTGTCACTTGAGGGTGCAGAGGGGCTCTTTTTTTGGGGTGGTATGGCATGTATCCAGGACAACACCACACTTCCCTGGCTGTTCTCAGCAGGACGATTTCTGCTTTCTCCGCTGTGGTTTGTGTACAGAATTGAGATCGTTCCTAAGCTAAGACACAGCTACAGGTTTGTTTGTGGGTTTTTGTTTGGGATTTAAGTGCCCAATCAATTAGCTCTGAGGAAAGAGGCTTCTGTGGTTTGCTAGTGGGGTGTTACTGCTGATGCTCTTTCCTGAGCAGGATCCATACTTGCTCTTGAGAGGGTTTTTTTATGCAAGTCCCCAGGGAGAAACAGTCCAGTAAATAAGGCATGGCTCTGGATTCCCTGTGACCACAGGGTTCTTGTGTCTGCAGAGCTAGAATGCACTGAAAGGTACAATCTATGATTGCTCCTCTTTAGAATTTCTGTGACACTAACGATGTTTAATGTGGTGTTTCTGTCTAAGTAGCACTAATTTTCTAACTAAGGCTTTTGTTGAGCAGCCAGCTCACTTCTGGAGGAGCATCTCAAGCCTTGGAAAGCAGAGTGAGCTGGAGGCAGCACCTGAGGATGTCCTGCAGCCACCTTGAGACGCTCAGTTGGCAATAAATAGCCAAGTCCCCAGTGTTCTGCAGGACACAGTTGCTCCAGACAGCAAACTGCTGCGGGCTGGAAGGGAACATCCGTTCTCCTGGCAAATCCCTCACTACCAAAGCCAGCAGGCAGGCTGCTCTGGGGCTAAGGCTGTTTGTGGGATCCCTCTCCTGGCTCCAAGGAGGCCACAGCTGTGCCAGGTCCAGCTCTGCTCCCAGCTACCTCCAGCCGCGGGCATTGAACTGCTGAGGATAAAAGGGTTCAGGCTGAGCTAGAGGCTCCTCGGCATGGAATGAAGCGGCTCCATGTGGTGCGGGTCAGGCATGGAATGAAGCGGCTCCATGTGGTGCGGGTCAGGCATGGAATGAAGCGGCTCCATGTGGTGCGGGTCAGGCATGGAATGAAGCGGCTCCATGTGGTGCGGGTCAGCACTGGCACATCCCCTGTTCCCTAAGGGGCAGGTTTGGTGCCCGGCTCCGTCCTTCCCCGCTGCGGCTCCTCTGAAGGTGAGCGGGTGGCACTGCAGAGGGGACATTAACCAGAGGGGACACCCGTGGCCCTCTCTGCTGCCAGGGCTGCTCCCCTGCTCCGTGTCGGGGCTGAGGGAAGGGGCGATGCCCGCGGGCTGCCCCCCGCTTCGCCCCCGTCCCCCCGCAGCCCCGGGGCGGGGGGCAGCGCGGTTCCCGGCGGCCGGGCGGAGGAGGAAGGGGCCAGTGCCCGCCTTGGGCTGACATCAGCCGGAGGAGGGGCCTTTGCCCGCGAGTTTCTTCTCTCGGTGCATCACTTCCCGCCGCTGCCATACTCCGCTGCCCGGTGCGGGGCTCGGCGGGGCCGGCCCATGGCGAACCTGCCCGGCGGGGCCAGCCCGGGCTCTGCTGCCCGCCGGCTTCACTCCAGGTGAGGGGAACCGGGGCGGGAGCTTGGCTGCGGGGGAACCCGGACCCGCTTGGCCCCGCAGCCTCCCCGGGGGGCTCCGGAGCTGAACCCGCAAGGCGCGTCCCGCAGAGCCCGCGGCGGGAGGAGGGAGCGGAGCGGGAAGGAGGGAAGGAGTTTTCCGGGAAGGGGAGGGAGATCCGTGGGAAGGGAGAAGCTGTTGCACGGCTGGGGACCCAGAGAGAGGAGAGTGAGAGGAGGAGGAGGGGGAGGACGCGGTGTTTCCTCTCTGGGGCAGCGCTGGTTTGGGTGCTGAGGTTGCGGAGAGGGAAACCCTGGTGTTCCTTGGCACCAGCCCGGAGCGACGAGATCTTTCTGTCAAGGAGGTTGATGCTGAAACCTTGTCTGTGTTGGGCATTTCCAAGGGAGGCTCTTGGTTGAGCTGCAGAGACTTTAAGTCTCAGCTTTAAAATGGAGTGCAACAGAAATTCACACCAGGCTGGGGAAAGAAAACCAAAACATAGCTTCAGGCTGACTGGTGTTGGTGAAAAATACTGTGTCTTGCCCATTCCTTGAATTCAGTTAAAAAATAAATAAATATATATATATATATAAGCTGGAATCAGTTTGAGGCCTTGTGACATTGCTCGAAGTGTTGTTTGTGGTATTCATTCTTACTGTGTTTTCCAGCAGTCAGAAGTGGAGGTAATACAGGATCTGGACTGGAGGGCAAAAGAAAAAAAAATGCTTCAAGCATATGCAGTGTAGTAGCTTTTAATCAAACCTCATCATGTGCTTTGCAATAATCAGGTAGCTAGTGGGTTGTCTTGTTTAATATTGGTTCATCAGGACAACAGCTCTGTGACAGTGCTCCACAAACTTGAGCTGAGCTTCCCTGGGCTGATGCTTTACCTTCCCGGGGGTTTTGATCTGGTACTAATCTAAGTGCATTCAGTTCAGCTGGGTGTAACTTCTGAGAACTTCTGGTGGACAGAATCCAGGCTGTGGGAGCTGTGAAACACCTGCTTGCAGGAGGTGTCCTGTTCCACTGCTGTGGGTAAAGTCTCGCTCGCCTTTTTGTGCTGGGGGGGTTGACCTTGAGCACCTGGGGAGCACCAAACCCATCAAATGACTCCCATGGACTGTAGTTCCTGAGAGTGTGTTTGTCAAGCTTGTGCTGGAGCCAAGTCTGCTGGTGTCCAGAGAGCTCTGCTGGATTTGCTCCTTTGCTTTTAAAAAGCTGTTCTGGAGATTTCTGAGTCTGGAAGTGAGGCACGGGGATGTTTTGGGAAAGCCATCACTGTGTATTGCATTGACATCACGGAGACATTATTGATCTCAAAGTGTTGGATAAGGCTGCAGTGAGACCATAAATGTATAAATCTGGTACAAAAACTCAGATAAAAGCACAGGTTGTTCCTCCTGTGCTTCCTATTCCCTTCCCTTGCTCTGTGGGCTTTTGCAATGCTACCTGGTTTTGGCAGAGCTGTTGGCGTTGGGAATATTTACTGACTTTTCTTGATTGTGTCATAAACAGTCCCCATCTCCCTCATTAATGTCACTACAGGGTACCTGACCTGAATGTGCATTGGGCAATTAGCACACTCTGGGAGTAACAGGGATCCTTCTAGAGAAGGCAACTTTCTCCTGCTCTGTTGGGAAAACCGAGATGGAAGCAAACTGGGAGGAAAGGCCAGCACTGGGGTAAACTCCTTCTGAAATGGTTCCTGTTCATTTTGCATGTATCCAAGGGATCACGACACCATGAAGTGTTCTGATCGTTTTCCAATTGCTGGTATTTGTAAACTTTCAAGACTTTAAATCTGGACTTCCTGTAATGCTAACAGCAGTGTTGCCTTTGGTTCATTCATAGGAAAAGCAGTTATGTATTGCTTGCTTTGAAGTTATCTTCTTTCTAGGGGGTAATAGTTCATTGAATCTGCTTCAGGGGTGAAAATTGACCCCCACCACCAGCGTTATTTTTGGTGTTCTTTGGGAATTTAACTGAATACTCAAGTGAATGAGCCTTCTGGTGACAACTGCTGGCTCTGTACTGGGCTGGACTGGAGAAGCAAAAGCTTTGTGCCTTGCTAGAGATCCCCTCAGGGGCTGGAGAGCTGATGGCACCCAGAGGGATGGCAGAGGACGAGTGGGATTAACTTCTGTGAGGCTGGGAGAAGGCTGGGTCAAAGGATCCCTTTGAACTTGATAAAGATACTTCTGAACTGATGTGGTGTAGCTACCTGTACATCTTTGCCTTATGGAAATACTTGGAGCTGGTGCAGATGGCATTGGTTAGGTAAGCAGGAGCTACCCAGAAAATACATGATTTTTAACCTGTTTGAGTTTGCAGGCTATTTTACCTGCTCTTTGTCTTCCTGGCAGAATTCCCCTGCCTACCTGTTCCGGTGTTCCAAATTGCCACAACTGTCCTGCTGATCAGCTGTTTTCCTGTTGAAAATGACAGTGTTGTGAGTGCTGTGACTGAGGGTGTCTGTCCTGGGTGGGCAGGATTGTGAAGTGGGGGCTATTTGGCACCACAGTGAAAATGTTCTGCACTGCCAGGAAGCCAAGAATGACACATTTTTAGCTCTTTTAATCCATGGATCAAACTTGAAATTGCTTAATTATTCCCCTTGAGAATCCTTCTTTAGAGATTTCTAAAAGACTGAAAGAATTTTTCTTATGTATGCCTAGGCAGGCCCCATTAGGCAGAAGGATGTGAAAAACAGGACAAACATTTCTAAAATAGTTGTGCTGCATAATAGGTGGCCTCAGCAAAAAAAAAAAATAATTGTATGATAGCTTAGCATGCGGTGTTGGGTTTGTTGCCATCTGTTTTGGGACATTTTGAACAACTCACTTGTAGTTTCAGCATTCATGAGCAATGTGGTCATCCCAGCACAGAGCCAAGAAGAACATTTTGTCTCCACCATAGCAGGGAGAAGGGGCCATTGGTGGTCAGGCCTTCCTTGCCCTGGGAATCAGTGTCCTGTTGCAGTTTTCCTCAGGATCTTGGGCATCCTCTTGGATTCTTCTTCCTCACCCGTGGGATGCGGGAAGAGAAGTTTGGTTTCCTTTCTCCCTTTGGTGTCTTGTTAAATGGGTAGGGATGTTCCTTGCCCCTGTAGTGTCTGGCACTGTTTGATCTTCATCTTCTGTCCTCTAGGTGCTGCTGCAATACAAACAATTGTCTTTAGGGTGTTAATTTGACTTGTGTGTGCACAAGGAAACCCAGCTCGGATGATAACACTGTTTTGTCCCCGGTGTTGACTTGCACTCCACTGACTCAAGTTATGCCAGACCTCCTGCTCCTCCTGCCTCTGGGGTGAGATCTGTCCCTCTGCATTCTTTATCTCAAAACACTTTTAGTTGTATGGGCATTTGTGCCAAGCAGACTAGGAAGGACTTTGTGCAGTGGCCACGGGTTTGTGGGTTAGAGGGTGTTCACTACTGGGTGTTCACTACTGGGTGTTCACTACTGGGTCAGCTGAAGGCAGTGAAGTTTGGGACTCGTGTAGCCTGAGGGCATCCTTGGACCTGGTTCCCTTGAGGAGGAAGATGAACACTCTGGTTCCCCAGGGCCCAACTGAATGAGGAGCTGGTTCTGGAGCTGGGGCAGCCCATGGCCTGGCTGGGATGGTGCCTGAAGCCCCAGTGAGCTGTGCTACCTCTGCTCTAACTACTACTGAGGTGCCTTTTGCTAGCTGCTGAATCAGGCATCAGATGTATCCCCCCTGGGAAAGGATCTGGAAGAGCTCATGGCAACAAGGGAGACACTGCAAAGGGTCCCTCCTATATCTAGGAAATTGGTGGAGGCCTGGCTGGGGCAGTCTTAAGGAACAAAAAAGTCCTTGGAGACTTCAGGTTTGCTTGAAGAACAGGTTAGGGCTCTGTCAGAAAGCCACCAGCAGCAATTTTCTTGAAGTTAAAGAAGTGCAGCTTATTTAACTCTTGAAGCTGTTCTGCTTTAAGAGCAGTTTTATTTCCAAATTGTTGCCCAAGTGTACCTAGTTTTCCTTTCCTTCCAGTCCTGCTGTGTATTGCTTTGATAAGCCAGCCCAGCTTCCAGAATCCAAAGCCACTTCCCTATTACAGAAAAAAAACCCCATGCCAACTAAAGCCATGAAACAAATCCATCTTGCATCTGGGCATGCAGGCTGGGTAGCCAGACCACAAAGTGAGTCTGAATTTTGTGCCTGGGTTATTTATATTCTCAGTGGGAAAGCTTTTCATTGACTGAGCTGTTCCATCCCTAAAGATACTTTTAATTACATGTTATTTGACAGGTCTGCCTTTGTAAGTGGCTTAGATCTAGCTGGTATAAATGGGATTTTTTTTTTTCCCCTCACCAAAAGCTGAAGAAAGTAGGAGTAATCTTGCTGGAAGACTACTTGTGTTAAGAGTCATTCACTGTTAGTAAGCTGGTAGTGGCAAAACAAACAAACAAACCTAAAACCCAACAATCTGGCAACCAGAAGGGTTGAGAAGAAAGGGAAAGAAAAGGAAAGCAGCTGCCCCTGGCTTGGAGAACAGCAGCTCTGAACAATGCCCAACAATGTTGTGCAACTGCTAGGGAAGGAAGTGAAAATTTATCATTACAGAGCAGTTTCAAGGGCAATATTAAGTGAGCAATTTGCAGCACAACCCTGTACTTAACGGAATTAACTAACTTCTCCCCGGATAAAGTGACAGGTCTGGTGAGGACAGGAGCTGTGGCTTCTCCTCTCACCAGCAGTGCTGCAAAGACAGGCTCTGTTTAGAACTGAACCTGAGGCATTGGGCTGAGAGCTTCCAAAGGGGACAGTCAAACCCTAAATTAGTTGAATGGCCTGATCCTGTGTGGGTCTGACTGATCCCTGTCCCCCTGGAGCCTGGGGCAGGGGGAAGAAGCCTGTGCTGAAGCCTTGCAGTGATACCTGGCTGCTCCTTTGCAAGGCCCTAGGTCTTGAAACCCTGAATGAGTGAGTTGGATGGCAGTGCTACTCTCTGAGCACTACCTCCAGGGAAGAAATAAATAGCTTAATTCTTCTGTTATTCTCAGTTTTCTTTCAGCAAGAGGATTTTGCCCAAGGGTGGCAAGCCCTGGAACTTCAGGTCTTTCTATTCTGACTCTGAGATGAGAAACTGTGTCTAGGGAACCTTCATCTTCTGCCGTGAGTCAGTGGCTTTGTGCAACTGTGAAACCTGAAGGAATTTTGCATGAGGAATATTGGATTGTCTTCCCTCATGCTTTCCTGTTACCCTTTGCATTGCACACCATGGAGCAGCCAGAGGGAGTTGGGAGCTAATCCATCTTCCCTCCAGATGCTGCAGGAGAAAGTTGTTTTCCCCTTTCTAAGTCCATTTTCTAGTCTGTTATCCTAAATAACATGACTTGGCATAGAAACGATTTTGTGTTGAGCAGAGGCTCCACCCGAGAGCAGATATTTTGTCTTGGAAGCTGCTTTTAAAAATGTATGGCTAAAGCTGAGTGCTGCCAGTGGGTGTGTGCAGTTTGCTCTCTGAGCTGCAGCAAATGATGGCTGCGTGATGCTCCTGGGAAGCAGCTTGGAACACACAACACAGAGCTCCTTTTCTACCCTGGGGATCCAGCTCCTTTCCCTCCCACATTTTGGCTGCCAGGGAGCAGACTCAGATGGCTCATGTCAAATCATTGTCCATCCAAGCCCCTGCTGCTCCACGGTGAGACCTGGGGTGGGTTATTGGGTTTGCAGCCCTGCTCAAGCTTACCTGCCCTGTCTCATCTCTGCTTGGACAACTTTTTTCTGCTGTAGGGTCACAGCAACTCAGCCCTGAGAGACCAGCTTGCCATGGGGCCTTCAGGTGGTGTGCCAGTGTTGGGATAGAAAGTAAAAGAAATATATTCCAAATCTGATTATTTTAGGATTGATTATTTTAGAATTAGAGGTAGAAATAGAAGTGTGGAAACATGTAAAAGTTTTACCTTGTAAAGAATGGTATAGAAAACCATGTATTCAAGATTTATTGGTACCTTGTTAGGTAGCAAGATAAGGATGGGACTGTGCATACCAGAGTGAGCTAAGTAGAGATAAGAGAAAGTTGGCAGTAAAATTCACGTTAATCACATCGGAAGTTGCCAACACCAGATGGACATTATCCAAGAGAAAGAGGTGAAAAGGGCACAGTAAGGAAGACTATTTACTTCATCAGAGGAAGACTATTTACTTCATCCTGACGACCACCTAACAACCACCAGAGGGAACCACGCAAGCGCAAAGGGACTGATGCCGTAATCCATCGATGAAGTAATCTACACATGAATATGTATTAAGAAATGTTGTAACCTGTTGAATATGTAATTAGATTGCGAAATTTTCAGGGATAAATTACGGCCGCATTGTATGGTTTCTGGGAATCAGATTTGGGTGCGTACCCCTGGTTCCTGGGGCCTCAAATAAAGCACCACATAGAACCTCTCCCAAGTGGTTATGTGTTTGTCTTAATGCTAACACCAGCACCAGGAATGCACAGTTGAGTTCCTGAAGGGAAGCTCCAGGGCGCTGCTGGGACAGGCCAAGTGGTCCATGTGTGTGCAGTGGAGTTTCTCCATGTCTTGACTGAAGAGCTGTGCAGCCTTACAAGTAGAACAGTTGGGTTTGCTCTCCCAAATGGCTTTGCCAGGTTCTGTGTTTCCATGACTGACTTGATGCCCATGCAGTTTTCCAGAGCAGATGCCTCTCCTGGGTGTTTGCCCCATGCAGCATGCTGGGGCTTGGCTGCTGAGACCTCCCAGGGCACTTTGGTGTAAATTCTTATGGTTTTGGATGCTCAGACTTGAAACTGGTTGAGTGCAAATTAGCTGAGGGAGAGGTTTCTCCTGTGATCCACACTAGGGAGTTGAGGTGGTTCTTTGTGCACTCCATCTATAGAGTATCCATTCATATCCAAGGGCAGCAAGAAAGTGCTAATTAATATTAATCTTTCTGGGGAAATTTGATCATTACTGTTATTTGTGGTTTATATTAGAGTCCTGCCTGGTGTCCCACACTGCTGTGCCAGACTCAGTGGATCCTGGTAGGGTTTTATCTGCTCCAGGGTTTCAGAGTGCTTGATAAACATCAGTGTTTGATTGCAGCCTTTCTGGGAAATGCTGTTCTTGTTTTCAAGGGTGAAAAATTGTGTACTCTTCAGGGGGAGAGAGAAGATGGGTGGCACAGCTGGGAGCTGAATGTCCTGACCCCCTCCTCCTTCCCTTCAGTGCTTCCTTACCCGTGTCACACTGGGGGTTCAGTGGGAATTGGAGACCTTTTTGGTTTTTCCTGACCCATGTGGGACAGTGCAGCACATGCATTGCTGACACTACAATGGTTCTGCTGTCCTGCTTAGTGTGGGAGAGAGCAAGGGGTGGTTTAGGAGGAAGTTGGCAGCTGGTGAATGGAAGCCCAGGCTCAGCCCATGTGCAAGGGGGCACACAGAGCACAGGACCTGGGAGGAGAAAAGGGGCAGCCTGGGTGGCCATGGGGTTTGCTCACCATCAAGAGGCCAACTCCAGGTGTTGGCCTGAAGAAAGAGCAGCCCCGAGTTGTTAGGGTGCTCAGGCACCCACTTAGCAAATGGTACTTTTCCTTCACTAAAGCCATTTTTTGGTGTTGGTGTTTTTTGGCAGGAGGTTGTCATCAGTCATGCCACTGAGCGAGCATTTTGCAGAGAGCTGTGTGAGGGCTCAGCAGTGGAAAAAGAGCCTGTGAAGGCTGCAGGGGTGTCTGAGACCCTGATCTGAGGCAGAGCTGTCCTGCTGAGCTGTGTGTCTGCAGGAAGGAGAGTCAGGGCTGTGTGCTGGGGCCTCATCCTGCTGCAGGGATGCTGTGTTGGCTCACTGGTCAGCAGGGTCCTGCTTTAGGTGCTCTGTGGCCTGGCCCAGCATCGAGGATTCTCCCTGTTTGAAAGCCAAACATAGTGACAGAAGGATGAGGAGTGAGCAGAGAACTGATGTGTGACCCTCTCTTGGATCCCCCACTGAACAAATGATGTTCTGCTGGGGAGGAGGAGAAATATCTCCGTTTCTGAAGGCTCCTGGGTGAGGCTCTGATCAGTGCAATTTCAGGGGGTCCTCTCAGGCTTGCTGAATCAGGTTCCAAGCCCCTGTGCAGAGGGCAGGAGGAGCTGTGCTAACAGCAGCCTTAGGAAGGGAAGGAAGGAGGGAGATGCTGTTCAGCCTTGGCTCCCAACAAGAACAGAGTCATTTCTCCAGGCTGGCAGCTCTCCCAGAGCTGGTTGCCTGAGGCTAATGTGGCACAGAGGAGGGGTAGAAATATTATCTATGTGCACACACAGAGGAGAGAAAAGTAACAGCTCAAAACATGTGACTGGATTTAAAATTAAAAAGATATTAAATTCCCAATTAAAACCATGTGTGGAGGATGTAGCTGCTCTCAGAGGTTGTTTGTACAGCACACATGCAGCCACTCCAGAATGCCTTGGATTAAAAAAGGCTTCTCCAGGATGCAAAATCCATCTGGAAGCAGTGTCATTCCTGGATGCCAGCAGCCTGCACAGCCCACCCCTACCCCAGGGTAAGGTAAGGAGCAGCCCTGCCTCATCCTCCCTCTCTGCAGCTCTTGTGCCATGGCTGCCTTTCACTGCTAGATGGTGAGGTCTGTGAAGGAACAGAGATTTTTCTGAAGACATATATTATTCAGTAGTCAGGATAAATGAACTCCCTTGGTTGGGGCATGTGTGTAAGCCTGGTGCTATATCCTCCCTTCTTTCACCAGTGCAAGAGAGGAGGGGAGCAGTGAGTTTTCTCAGTGCTATGGAGCAGTTTGTGTTCTTTATAAAGCCATTGCAGTACCTCTGAGATTGCCACAAGGAGCTAATTTAAATCTAAACCAGGTCTGTGGGGAGTTCTCTACAATCCATTCTTGCTCATTCTGTCTCCTTAACTGTGAATTTCCATCAGGCAGGTAGTACAGGATATAACAGTAAACTTTTGGCTTCATCCTTTCTACGTGCATATTTAAAAATACTTTATTTTTCCTTTTTTTTTTTTTTTGAGTTGGATGTGCTTCAGGCTTTTCCCCTACTTTGTGAGAAAAACAGAGGAGGCTTTTTGGCATAGAATAGCTTAAAAATCTGATGCTTCATCCTTTTATTACCCTTACTGAAGGCTCAATTCCAAAAAGCACATAAAAACATAATTCTGTAGTTTTTTTTTCAATAATAACTTTTATAACTCACTTCAAAAGCAAATCAATGTATGGACTAGCCCATGATTTTGTGACAGCAGTGAGAAAATTGGGGAGAATATTAACATTCTTGCTGTGTCCAGGGAGATGTTCCAAAAAAAACCCAAACCCAAAATGTTATTACAAATAAATTCCTTCTGTGGAAGAGCATAACCAGAGTTGATTTCACAGGTGCAAAGATGCACCATGCTTTCATCTGTGTGGCAAACTCCTGCAGGGAGAAATGCTTGCAAGGAAGCTGGCAGTGGATTTTTTGGGATGTCAAGTACTGATAGGACATAGGGGAGTGGATTCAAACTAGAGGAGGGCAGGTTTTAGACTGGAAGTTAGGAAGAAGTTCCTCACCATGGGGGTGGTGAGACCCTGGGCACAGGTTGTCCAGAGAGGTGGTGGAAGCCCCATCCCTGGAAGTTTTTAAGGTCAGGCTGGATGGGGCTCTGAGCAACCTGAGCTGGTGGGAGGTGTCCCTGGCCATGCAGGGGGTTGGAACTGGGTGAGCTTCAAGGTCCCTTCCAGCCCTGAAAATTCCATGATTCTGTGCTTGCCTGTTCATCACACAGGTGACTGAATTTCACCACCACCAGTGCTGGAGCAGAAATTTGTGGTGCTGTGCAGGAATTTGCCTCCATGGCTTTGGTTTCTACAGAGGTTCAGTGCCAAGCGTTTCCAGGGTAGAAGTTATCCATGGAGTGACACTGGGACAGAAATGCTAAAAATCTGAGAGAATGTGGAAGGGGTAAGGCACACACAATCCTCCGGAGGAAGGGAAAGCAGCGTGCAGGCTGCTGGAGCTCTGGGGATCCATGGGCAGAGGAGGCAGCTCCAGGCAGTGGCTCTGTGCTCCTTGGATCAGCAAAGCAGAGCCTAATTCCCACCTTGCATGCAAGCTGCTTTGCTCTGAGGGGCTGGCCTGGCCTTCTGGGGATCCTGCCATGCTCTGATTTATAAGCTTGTGGATTAATCTGATGGCACACATGGACTTTTCCATGATGCCATGAAGAACCCAAAAGCACTCTTGCTGCTGCTCTGCTGAATCTGAGTCTGCATAGAGGAGCTGCAGAAGCTGTCTGGAGATGCTGGCAAGGTCTGCAGAGGATCCCCGGGCTGGTATTTGAGTTCTTGGGCAGTCTTTTTGCTGAATTTTGAGATAAATGTGGGGTATTATCTTTACAAATTCCAGAGGGATGCCTTGTGCTGTGTAAGAGGCAGGAGACCAGCAGTGCCCTCAGTTTGCCAAGGCAGTCTTTGAAATCCACAATGTGTCTGGGCTGATTTCTGATTTCTAGCACCCCCAAAATTTTTAAGGGACATCATGACAATGCTTTTAACAGTCCTTGGACTGTGAGACAGCTGCAGAAAAACAATGTAGAATTGGTGCAGGCTGCTCTGCTACAGCTTTGCCAACAGAAATCTCTCCTGGTGTCCAGCATCACTTCCAGCCTGGACATGAGCTTCCTGCTGCTCTTTTTGAGCTCAGAGAACCACCACATCCATTTTCCTTTCCATCTCTCTCTGGTTTGAGCACAGGGACTGCAATCCCCGAGGGAGCTATCACAGCCTCTCCCAGCTGTGCCCAGGCTTGATGTCACCTTCTTCACTCCCTTTACCACGTGGAAGTTGGAAAAAGGAGTTGCTGCTTGTTTGAATCTGCTGGACTTGATCTCTCGTTTCCTGCTAATTGCTTTTCAACAAGTTCTGCAGAAAGGAAAGGAAGGTCAGGTTCCTGCTCTTTCTGTTACCAGGACCACAAATTCCTTTCAAGGTCCAAAGCATCCTGAGCATTCCCTGCAAACACTCAGCATCTCCCTGGCTCAAAGCCTGGACAGGCAGGAGCAGGGACCTGGGGTGTGTGTTTTCAGATGGATCCCCAAGGCCTCTCCTGGCTTTAAATCCTTGGCCTGGGGCTGAGGGAGGGAAGCGGATGAGAGGGGAAGGGAACAGAACTAAATTGGCTGCTGTTTGCTGAGGAGTCAGTGGAAAAAACAGTGGTGTGAACTTTGTCATGGTTGCCTTTTCACCCTGCATGGTGAGGACAGCTTGTTTGCCTTGCCCTGAGTGTGGGTCAGTGCTTTGTGTGAGTCCCTGGGCAGCCCAGAGGGAGTGTAGAAGCTTTTGGATGCTGGTGCTGGGCAGATGGGGGGAAGGTTGGGCTGGGCTGGGTGGCAGTGAGGGTTTCCTTTGTCCTGCCAGCTTGAACTCCAATTCCCAAAGAGCATCTTCTCAATATGTAGCTGTTTCCCTGCTGCAGGTCTGATCCCCATGGTAGGCTGAGAGAGGAAGAAAGGGGGGGCTGCAGTTAGAGGGGTTTCCAGACAGCTTGGACTGGGAAAAAGCTTTGGGCTTCTCTGGCTGCTGCATTTCTGGGAAAATTTCACCTGGCTTCAGAATGAAGTCTGGGTACACAGGAAAGGAAATCTCCTGAGGCAATGGCACAGCACGACTGGAACATGGTGCTGGGTGGCATTTGTGGAGCTGGGATTGTCCCTGCTGGCAGGATCCTGGGGCAGGAATTAGGGGCAGGATGTAATGCTTTGCAGCCAAAGCTCTCTTGGGTCGAGTCCCTGGCTGCATGCTCACTTAAATAACCTGAGCAGGCACTGCTGTGCTGGATCTCCACTGTAATCCATGAGGACTGAAGGGGACAGGAGGGGACAGGCAGTGCCCTCTCTTGTCCCAGAGAGCTGCTGGGCTGAGGTCCAGGCCCCTACTGTGCCCCTCTGTGAGGGCACTGGTAGAGAAGAGATTTCTGAGTCTGAACCATCTCTTGTTTCATGTACACTGCTTCTGAATTTGGAAAGATAATCCCCCAAACCAGAAACAGCCATTTTCAGGAGCAAGTTTGATGTGAATGAGCCCCTGTATTTTGGTGGGTAATAGAAGCTGAATAGCATAAATAAAATGAGTAAGAAACAAATTGGCTTCTTTCACTGCATGGCTGTTGGAAAAGCTGAATATTTATTTTTCTAATGTATATTGTAAGTGTGACCCTATGTGTTTTGTAGCAGGAGCTGTATGGTGGCTTAAGTCACAGCATATATTTTAGTGAGAGGATGCGTTGACCTAATTGCCAAAGTAATGCTATAATGAAAAGCCATTCAGAGTGCATGTCCTCTTTTACACTCTTGTTTCTGGAAGTGACTTAAGGAAACAACACTGGTGAAATCACCCCAGGAGTGGTGTTTCACTGCAGTGTGATGGATTAATTTCACTGAAGGCTCTAGCATCGTACAAGAAAGCAAAATGCTTGGGGAAAACCCTTAAGTTTCCCTCATTGTGCTGAAATCCCTGAGTTAATTTTTAGTATCTGCAGTGACAAATCTGAATGCCTCACAATTCACCCTGATGCAGAGGCTGCTCTACGTGGAAGGTTTCAGGTGGCAGCTGTTACCTTTGCACTCTGAAGTTACGGGCTGAGACAATCCACAGACTGAGCATCCTCCTGCAAAGAAAAGAGCATCTCAGACATGAGCATCATTAGTTCAGGATCATTTGGCAAGCTGGTGCTGCTGGTCTCTGCTTGCTTTCCCTCATCTCAGACTGCAGCAGGTGGTGGTGGTTGGATTTGTACCCTGCTGATGAGCCACACAAAGAGAATTTGATCCAGGCTCTTCAGAAGGTTTAATTCTCACCCTGCTTGACAGGGAGTTCTGCACAGTCCCTCTTTTGAAGCATCTTAATCAGTTCATATATTTGGATTTTTTTTTTCTTTATTTATTCAGGAGTCAACATATTGTCATGAATTAACTTTCAAATTGGTATCTCCTTAATCTTAATTTCCTTTGACCCTGAAAAGTATTTGCATCTTATAATTAAAGTGCTTTGAAACTGGGCACCAAGTGGAACTGTTAGCCAAGGTGAAATGAAATTCACATTTGCACCTTAATCCCATCTGAGCTTTCTCAAATGCTGCAAGTTAATTACATCCTACCATGATCCCTTGGTATTTGAGCAGTTTTGGAGCACATAGGCTTAAATTTTTTGCTCATTACCTAGTAGAGGTTTCACTCCTCTAATACAGAAAGATTTCATTGTGTTCTCTGTTCTTGCTGTGGGTTAAGCTGTGTTTGTGGGAAAGATGTGGTACATGGGCTCAAGTTAATTATTATCATTACCAAGATAATAATTATAAATTATTGAGAGTCCAGTTCTCCCAAGTGTAGTACAGGTTTCTAGAGGTAATGAGTATCTTAAGCTCCTGGGGGTGGGAGCATCTCTTTGGGCATGGTTAGATCTTCAGTGATTTAATTTTTTTGTTTGTTTTTGTTTGTTTGTTTGTTTGTTTTATGTTTTTTGTTTGCTTTTGGTTGGGTTTTTTTTTTGTTTTTTTTTTGGCATTGTGTTAAGCTGGTGGCTTGAACTGTGTGAGCATCCCTGCCTAGGTGGAAAATGCTGTCTCAGCTCCACTGGGAGTGGTTTTCTTGGCACTTCCAAGGGGGTCCTGGCAGAGGCCCCTGGGCTCCTCTGTTCTGTTCCATTCTGTAGAGCTGACCTGCTGGGGCTAAGCCATGCCTTGCTGTATCTTAGCTTCATGTTTACCAAACGAATTTATAGATGCCCTTGCACCTTTGAAAAATCTCTTTGTGTTCCTAAGGTTGAAAACTTTCTCCACGTACCAGCTCAGCATCACAAGAGGCTTCACAAAATGCTGCTAAACCAGCAAATGGCTCCCATCTGCCATCAGTTCTCACAGGGATCAGAGCCACCAAAGCCATCATTCTGTGTGGCCCTTGGGGGGATGGGGAGCTGTGACAGCAGGGAGAGCAGGGTGACTTTTGCTTTCAGGCAGGCAGTGGGGAGGTTGGATTGGAATTCCTGACAATGAGGCAGCTTGTTGGAGCCTTTGTGAATAGAAATGGGGTCTTAGTCAGCTCTGCTAATAAGAGGGTAAATGCAACTAAATACAGCTGTCTTCCTCACTGTCCTTGGATATTTATTAGCAAATATGCAGTGGAATTGAATCCCTTGTGAGTACTCTGCAGCTAATGGTAGATAGCAGTTAACTGAAATGACTACTGGGGAGCACTGATGGACCATCAGGGACTGGAAGAGGAAATCTGGAGCCAGCACACAGAGCCAGCAGCTTCCAGGGCTCCTGTGGTTTTCCCCTCTGGATTCTCTGTTTCATGCCCTTATCAAAAGGCTGCAATGAGAACTGCTGCATCCTGGCACTCCCTGGGGCTCCAGCTTGAACAAACACTTCTCAGGCAGTGTTTGTATGTCTGTATATATATATTAAATGTTATTCTATTTTCGGTTTGGGGGTTATTGAAAGGACTCACTGGAAAACTACTGCCACTCAAAGTGTGGGGGGTGGAAGCTCTTCTCTCCAGATGTGCTGGTGCCACTGCACTGCCTCTGCAGCACCTCTGTGCCTCGGGAGATGGGAAGTAAACAGACCCAGAGGCTTGGAACTAATCCAGAAGCTGGGAAGGAGTGGATGCAGCATTCATTGTTTCATCTTTGGCCTTTCCTTTCCAAACAAGAGAGTTCTTGATTTCTTTCCCTCACTAATAAGGTGGCATGTAGGTCAAAGTGCTCTGGAAGTTCTGCCCTCCATGGGCTGCAGGGAAACCTGCTTCCAGATGTTGCTTTCAAACTACCAAAGTCGTTTGAGTCGAGCTAATTTCATGTATATCTGAATTTGTTTGTTTGTCACCCTTTCCTGCCAGGCTGGGTTTGCTATGATGCCTTGCATGGAAACTGCTTGTCAGGAGGGGATTAGAGCAAGGGGTGATGCTGGCAGGGTGGAGGGGCTGTGCAGGCTGTGTTGTACAAGGAGTGGTGTTGAGAGTGAGAATTTCATGAGTGCCCTCCTTGGAAAACAGAGCAGAGTGCTGCTGGGTGTGTTGGCACAGAGGGAGGAACAGTGCTGGGGAGGATGAGTGGTGAATGGGAGGAAGAGAGTGACTGATCGGGCTGGTGTTGTGGCAGGGTGATGATAGTTGTTGGTAGGAAGTTGCAAGCAGGTGTACTTAGGAGCTACTTGTCAGGATTTCATCCCAGAGATGGAAACTCAACCTTTGGGAGCAAGTGGGAGAGGTGCAGCTGTGTCAGTGCTGATGCTGTCAGCCCCCAGCCTGGGGTCAGCAAAATCTTCCTTGGTGAGGAGTGAGGACCCTGCCTGGAACATGGGAAGGGCAGGGCAGACCCAACAGGTACAAATTCCCCATGGATCAATTCTGGCTCTGCCTCAGCAGGGTCTGGGGGAGCTTCCCCTCATGTAGGGAAACTCAAATACAATCAGAGCCTTTGAGGCCAGCATGGGCTTTGGCACAGGAGAAGCCTGAGCTGTGTCCCCAGGCAGGGAAGGGGAAGGGGAAGGGGAAGGGGAAGGGGAAGGGGAAGGGGAAGGGGAAGGGGAAGGGGAAGGGGAAGGGTCCCTGGGGCTGTGCTGAGCTCCCACCTGGCTCTGTTTGGTGGCTCAGTCAGTGGCTGCTGTGTGTGTCCAGGGGCTGTGCAAAACCTGGGAAAGGAAATGACTGAGGGGGAGTAATTCTCAGCTTGATTGCTTTCTTTAAGGATGTGCTGCCGCTCAATTATTTAAATACATATTTAGTTAAGCCACTGAATATGCATTTACACTGAACACCTGATAAACTTGATCCTTTTTGACTGGGAAAAAATGGGTAATTGCCCTTGTCATCAGTGCTCTGAAATTACATATAGTCTTGTTTAAAATTTAATCAGATTGGCAAGTAAGATGCCAAAATCTGTTGCTTTGTTAATTCATATCAGTAAATACACTAAGTGTGTGTTATACAACTGATGGTGGACTTGGTGGTGTTATTCCTTCTATTCCTTCTATTCCTTCCTGTTAGAACTCCAGCAGCTCTGTTTGGGAATGAGTTTTGCAATTGCACAACTAATATATATATATATATTTTTTTTTAAGGCACTTTCACCTTGTAGGCAGGAAGAGGTTCTCTTTCCCTGTGAGAATTACAATATTTGAGGGAGCAGAAAACTCTTTCCTAGCTCTGTCCTGTGACATGATTTTCTGCATAGCTTGATGGATTTGTTGTCAGCTGTGTGCAAGACAGTCCCAACAAGGCAGCAGTGCTGGTGACATCCTCAGGGCTCCCAGGGCTCTGGCTAACTCCTCAGGAGCTCCAAAACATTCCATGTGTGACAGTCCTTCCATTTTGCCTTTTGTAAAGAACATTTTTGCTCTTAAGGCAAGGCAGCCAAAAGGCAATCTGTGATCCAGAGCATCATTAGCTGCTAACTGGCAGTGATGGATGCCCCTGAGAAATCTTGTTAATATCTGCTCTTCCTCTTCTTCTCAGGTTTTTCTGCCTTCAGCTCAGTTATCCTTTACAGAAGTTAAGGGGAAGGAGGGTGACCCTGCCCCCTGTGTTGGGTTGGGAAGAGGCTTCCTCATCCCTGTCACTGCACAGTAGGAGGTCCCCTCTTTCTGTCTCATAGGAGCCTCAGAAGCAGCATCCATTCCTGGGCTTGGAATTTGCAGCTGTCACATTGATGGGGACTGAGTGATCTGCCAGCATCCTGCCACTCACTCCTTCCTCTGGCAGAATGCTGTGCAGATTGCACAACTCATTTGTGGCCAAACATCGGGTTTATATTTCTCCTCCTACTGCTTTGGAAGAAAATGTTCTTTTTGTTGTCATTTCTTAAACACACACATTGCCCTTTCTGAAGTACCTTTTGCCAAACGATCTCGGAGCCCTCTGGGAGCCACCTCCATTGCTGGTTTATAGATGTGCACCTAACCCAAAGCATGCAGGAGCTGGGGGACCTGTTAATGCTCCACTTGGGAACTGATGCTGGGACTTCTTCCTATCCACATCAGCACTGTTCTCGTGTTTAGAGTACATCTGGTATCTTCAAAACTTCATTCTTACCTGGCCAGCCTTGCCATGGTTTGTCATCTCCATGCATTTAGAAGGAAACTCTGCTATATGTGAGGCAAGTCTTTGGTCTGGGACTTGATCACCTGGGGTGGCTCTCAGACCTTCCTGGCTGCCTGCAGTGGACCTGGAACCTGGAATGGGACTTTTGCCAGGACTTGGAAATCCTGCCTCCCTGGAGGAACACACGGGTTTAGGGCATGGCTGAGGAATGGGATCGCTCTGAGTGAGCACCCCCAAACCCTCTGTGTCTTTGCTCAGCCCCAGGCAGGGACACACCAGGCAGTGAGCTGCAAGGCTGAGTGCTGGGGGCATTGCAGTACCAAGCTTTAGCATCTTAGCTGGGGAAAGAAGAAAAGCAGCTCATGGTCTGCAGTCCCTTTTCTAAACAGCACCAGATGGCCAAGCCCAGCACCTCCAGCTTGTCAGCAGTTATTTGCTGGCTCAAGAAGGACTGAATCTTCTTTTCTGGTATTAAGACATGAATAGTAGGTGCTTGCTGTGGTCATACAGGCCCAGAAGTGTTGCCTGTGTGTCAGAAGAGGAGAAACTTAATACCTGGAGGGTGGGGGGTAGAGGGCTGTGTCTTCTCAGATGGGGATATTTGGGAGCCCATTTAGATGGGCAGGGATTTGCTCTGTGGGATCTGCCTTCTGCTTTCCCCCAGTCTGAGATCTGCTCAGGTCTTTCTTGGAACTTTGAAAGCTTCCTGAGTGGCAGATGGATGAGACCTCTTGGAGCCTGTCAACTCCTCTGTGCTTCTGCCCAGAGATGACCCTCTTTTGGAGGAATCCTGAGGTGCTTACCTGACAAGATGTTCATAGCAACAGGAGTCATTCTGCTCTTGGAATGAAGAGGCACCAAGAGGAGTAACTGCTGCAACCCCAGAGGAGCAGTGCTTTGGGAAGAGACCAATTCAGAAAGGAAAGAGCTGTTTGCTTTTGATTTTTGGCTGTCTCATGGACTCTTCTAGTCCTTTTTCTTCTTTGGGCAGTGCTGAAAATATGTGAAGGAACCAAGATGCCCTCTTGTTTCTGGATTTCAGCTGTGAACTTGCCTATCTGATACCTGAAACCAACAGTGGATGAAGGGTATTGTATTTTTTAGAGGAAAGAGGACATTACTTTCTCCAGATCTCTGGAAACAAAAGGCAGCATACAGAGAGAAAAAAGTGTCCCAGATAAAGTTCAAGATCCTAGTAACTTACTGGCAGTCTTGCCCAACCAGATGGAATGAAAACTGGAGAGTGATTGAAAACTGGAGAGCTGTGCATGTTGTATGGACATGAAGATGCCCTCAGCATCTTCAAAACCCTGGATCACACCAATAAACTTAACAGAAAGACCTGTCTGCAAAATTGTCCCAAGCAGACCTCAGCCCCGCTGCTTCCTTCTCCCAGTCAGCCTGGAGCTCTGGCTCTATGTTCAGAAAATGAGGAACCTGCAGAAGAAGAGGTAGGGGAAGGCTCAGAGGTGCTGTGGGAGAACCTGGGGCTGGGGTTTGAGTCTTCACTCACTGTTTTTAGTTTGCCAGTCAGTCAAGGAGGTTCAGGTTGGGTCAGTCAAAGAGCAGATTTTATCTTCTGCCTAAATCACCCTTCTGGTTTCTTTTGGAGAGCTGAGCTATGGTTTTTTGTTTTGTGGGGGTTTTTTGGTTTTTTTTGAAGCTGTTGTACATGTGTAGTGTTTTAGTGGGCTTCATGCTGCTGGCCTTTAGTTGGTCCCTCTGCCCTTGGCATTGATCCCGAGTGCTTTTGAGCCTGTAGTGACAGAACTCCATGCAAAGTTTCTTCCTAGAACTTGCTCTGGCTGCGGGGCCCTGAGGATGTGGGAAGGGCAGGTGGGTTTTAGAAGCTGGTTGTGTTGCTGTTAATCACTGCTCTTGACTCCTGTCCCTTGACGTGGCAGCACAGGCTTGGCAGAGTGTGATGCAGAGAAAAAGCCTCTCTTGCTTAGGTCCCAAACTGGGCAGTGATGTTAATTAGATAAGTCAGATACTCAGCAGAGCAGCCTGTTCAAGGACAAAGAGATTTTAATTAAAGGCTGTGTGCACTGGGAGGTCACATCACTGCCCTCTGCCTGAACAGTTACCATGGGAACACCAGGAAAGCACCCAAAGTGTGAGTGTGTGCAGGCGTGTGTGAGTGCATGGGAATGCAGCTCCTGGGGCACACATCTCACTCCTGGTTGTGTTCCCACTGGCAAAGATGGCCTGGGCAAGCTCCCACCCCCAGAGTGTGTAGTTGGGATTTGTTGCTGTAGGGTTTCTGTGCTGTGGGGATGGGAACCTCACTTCAAGCTATTCACATCACCTGCTGCAAAATCAAACTGCTACAGGAGGTGTCAGAGGGGCTGCTGTCACAGCACATGATGATGAGAGTTGGTCTGGGTACCACAGCCAAGGTTTCTGCAAGCTCTCTTTGCCTGAGGACAGAATAAAAACCACCTTTCTTTTTGCCTCCTTCTGGACAACTGAACTATGGTTTCTCTGAGCAGATGTCCACCTTTTTCCTCAAGAGTTTTTACTTTTTAAAAATACATTAAGCAGAAATAGTGATTTAAAAAAAAAGAAAAAAAAAAAAAGAAAAAAACCCAAAGAAAAACGTCTAGATGAAGGAGCAAGGCCATGCTGTGTCCATCTGTGTTGTGAAGAGGCAGAGTGCAGCAGGCAAGGTGATCCCAAATTTGAGCTTTCAAATGTGTGCTCTGTCCTGAGAGCTTTGGATGCACGTGTCCTGCCAGGGGCAGCTGTAACTTAGAGAGGATTTTGTGTGCATGTTGCCTTTCTCTTGAAGCAGTCTTGCTGGTCTGGCTCACAAAGTGTTTGCACTGCTAGCACTGCATCTGCCACTGCCAGAGGTGTTGAGGCTCCCAGGGGAGGGCAGCTGGCCCAAGGGCTGATGTGCAGAGTGCCTGTGGAAAAAGTGACAGCAGGAGAGTTAATGAAAAGCAGACACTGAGCTCTGGAAGCTGCTCAGGCAAGAAATTCAGCACAGGCCAGGTTTTTCTCTGGTATCCAATAAAAATGGGTTACAATTTGTCTGCCCTCTCTGTTCCCCTGGGGAAAGTGGCACATGAATAGTCTGGGTACGTGGCTTCTGTGCGCTGCACTACCTGGAGGAAAACCAGATGCTGTGTGACATTTGTGATGTGAGCGTGTGTCCTGGGAGCCAGGAGCCCCAGGATTCATGTCTGAATTCCTACTGGGAACTCGGGGGCTGCCTTTGGCCACTGGTAGACACCAGTCTGCAAATCTGGAAGCTGCTGTGTCTCATCCCTAAGAGGCTGAGTGCCCACCATGTCCACTGAAAGCTGATGTCCACCCTGCAGAGATGTGCCAGCTGCATGTCCCTGAGTTACTGCCCAAAGAGGGTTTGCCCTGGAGCTTCATGCAGAGAGGCAGCTGCTGCCTGGTAGGTGGCTTCCTTAGGGCTTTGGAGGTTTTTTCATAGAATCACAGAATTGGCTGGGTTGGAAGGGAGCTCAGAGATCATCAAGTCCAACCCTTGATCCACTCCCCCTGTGGTTCCCAGCCCATGGCACTGAGTGCCACATCCAGGCTCTTTTTAAATATCTCCAGGGATGGAGAATCCACTACTTCCCTGGGCAGCCCATTCCAATGTCTGATCACCCTCTCCGTGAAGAAATTCTTTCTAATATCCAACCTAAACTTCCCCTGGCACAACTTGAGACCTTGCCCTCTTGTCTTGCTGATAGTTGCCTGGGAAAAGAGCCCAACCCCCCCCTGGCTCCAGCCTCCTTTCAGGGAGTTGTAGAGAGTGATGAGGTCTCCCCTGAGCCTCCTCTTCTCCAGGCTGAACACCCCCAGCTCCCTCAGCCATAGGGTCTGTGCTTGAGGTGTTTTGTCTGGTGCAGTGAGTGATGGAAGGTGTAGGATGACTTAAACCTTCAAACCATTGCACAGCAGCCTGGGTGCACACAGCCCAGCTCCTCTAGAAATGATGCTCTTGCTTTTGGCAGAATGGAGGCATCCTGCCTGGAACTGGCCCTGGAAGGAGAGCGCCTGTGCAAGGCTGGGGACTTCAAAGCTGGGGCAGCCTTCTTTGAAGCAGCAGTGCAGGTGGGGACAGAGGACCTGAAGACTCTCAGTGCCATCTACAGCCAGCTGGGCAATGCCTATTTTTACCTAAAGGAATACTCGAAGGCCCTGGAGTACCATAAACACGACCTTACCCTGGCCAGGTAAGCAGGTCTGCTTTGTCCTAAACATCCTCACCTGTGAAGGCAAGTTCTGTGGGGTCTGATTCCAGCAACCTGAGGGAATACGCCCCAGAAATACACACCCAGAGGCATGGGCTGACTATTGTGTGGAGAGTTCTGGAGGCAATGAGAATGTGCCAGCCACCTTCAGAGCAGGGAGGTGGAGAAAGGGATAGGGATGTGAGGAAGGCACTCAGAGCAAGTGCAGAGCAGTGTCCAGGTGTCCTGCCCCCAGATACTTGGGAGGGCACCTGAAGTCATTAGAGCAGCTCACCTGAACAAGCAGAATCTGGGTTCAAAGTTGAGAGCAGCTCTCTGAAGCACTCCAGTCAGGTGTGTGAGCTGTGGGCACCATGCAGTGCTTGCTGCAGCTCAACTTCTGCCTCCAGCAGCTGGGAATAAAATCTCTGGGTTCTTTAAACCCCTGTTGGTTTCTCTGCTCATCTTTGTAGAACCATTGGGGACCGCATTGGAGAAGCCAAAGCAAGTGGCAACCTTGGAAATACATTGAAGATACTTGGGCAGTTTGATGAAGCTGTTGTTTGTTGCCAGAGACATTTGGACATCTCTCAGGAGCAGGGAGACAAGGTAATTGGTTCATAGCATCTAACAGGAAATATGTCAGAGCTTAAAAAACATTATGTCTTCAAGTCAGTAACTGTGATATGGTGAAGGAGATGGCTCACTGGAAGGAGATGGAGTTTTACGCTTTCCCTCTGGCTGCATCAGCTACACTGCAGGTGTAATGCTGACAGTAACAGCTCCCTGTTCTTCCTCCCTTTAGGTAGGTGAAGCCAGAGCACTCTATAATATAGGAAATGTTTACCATGCAAAGGGAAAGCACTTATCTTGGAACATGGTCCAAGACCCAGGCTGCCTGCCTCAAGAAGTCAAGGAAACATTGCAAAAAGCTTCAGAATATTATGAGTAAGTATTCAAGCTTAGCCAATGCTTTCTCCTGCAGGAAACAGTGATGGGCAGGCATCAGGGATTGTTAAAATGCACACAGCTTACCCTGCTGAGATCATAATCTGTATTTGTGGTGTCCCTGTTCTGCTGACAGCTTTCAGGGGCTGCAGGTTAGCTGTCAGGTTAATGAAAGCTGCATAGAGTGCAAGACAACAATTTTTACTGAGTCCTGTTGGAAGCATTTCTCATAGGGGAAATTTGTTTCCTGGGCCACTGAGGATGGGAGAGCTCTGGAAGATGTTTGTTGCAAAGCATGAGAGTGCATTGTTGAAAATCAGGCCACTGAATGAGATTTTGCATGTTGTAATGAGTTAGCAATATTCCCCTGAGATGCCAGCTTATCATGGCTAATTAATCTCAAAGGTGAGAGAGGGACTGCAAGCTTTTATCAAATTAGAGCTCAAATTCATCCTGGCAGTGCCTTGGTAAAAATTAGCGTCATTTGGTCTGTGATCATGCAATTAAGTTCAGAAGTCTGCTTCTTCTCAGAGCTCTATTTGGAAGCTGAACTCTTAGATCCTGTAGCCCCTGCTGCTCCCTGCTGGCCCTGATGAGAATGGGGCTCTGCTCTTCATTGCTGGGCCCAGAGCAGAGAATCTCCTTCACCCAAAGATTTCCCCTTCACCCAAGGGAAGAGGTTTTCACTTGAAGTCCTGGTTGCCTTTCTTGTGACTCTGCAGTTTATCTTTCTTCTAACATCCTTCCCTTTCCTAAATAGTTTCAGAGAGCACTCTGATGTCCCACACAGGAAGGTTGTTACCAGATGGTTTTTCTCCTTGTTCTTCAAAGTTTTGCTTCATTAATGCTGTTTTTTTTTAAGCAGCCTTTTTCAATGAGGAGAGTGAAAAAATCTTTTATCTGTCTTGTCACATCTGAGGATGTGATAGCGCCTATTTATAGCTCAGCACCTTTTTCCCAAAGAATGGTGCATGTAATATAGCCAGTGGGTAAGTTTGTGCCAGGCGGGAGCTCCATGCTTCCCTGTGCCTGCTGGATGTGTAACAGGGGGTAAAAACCAAGCTCTGAGAGCAGAGCCCTGGCATGGGACTGGATCTTGCCCCTCTCCCCAGCTTTGTACCCATCCTTGTGTAGGTTATCTCCTTCTTCCCATGCTCCTGGTTCTTCCCTGTAGAGTGAGGTGGCTGTTTCTTATTTAACCTGGGATCTAATGTGTGATATGAGAGCACTTATGCAGTTCCTGTATATGGCTACAGATTGCCTGAGGTCAAGAGAGCACTGGGAACTTAAGGCACTGGATCCACACAAGATCCCAGAGCTGCAGCTCCCATGGGTCACCAGACTTGGATCTGCCAAGAGATGCCCAGGGCAGGCACCTAGGGGAGGGGAAATGCTTTGTCCCGAGTGAGCTGTCTTTATGGTGCAAGTTTCTTTGCTGTGTCTGTGCTGCAGAGTCTCACCAGAGGTATTGCTCTGACTTCTTTCAGGAGGAACCTGTCCCTGGTGAAGGAGCTGGGGGACAGAGCTGCACAGGGCCGTGCTTATGGCAACCTTGGCAACACCCAGTACTTGCTTGGCAACTTCAGTGAAGCTGTAGCCTTCCACAAGGAGGTAGGAACCCACTGCACCTTTTCCTGGGGGCTGAGGCTGCCAGCTGGGGAGCAGCCTTTTCTCTCCCCACAGCCTGGGAAGTACAAGCAGGGGTTTGCCCTAAGCTGTCTTCCTCCCTGGTGTACCTGGGGGTCTGTCCCTGCTGTGCCATGTTCCTCCAGTCCCTATCAGCACCCAGTGAGTAGCTTGAGGGGAGGGTGCTGTTGGCTTGGAAACTGAAGGAGATATCTAATGGCAAATTGCAGCTGAGCCTAGCAAGGCTTTTCTGCTCTTAATTTGTGTCAGTCCAGATTTTAATAAATGCAAGCCATGAATTTAATTAAGCTGCTGAAAGAGCTGTTGATCAGGAATAGATGCTGCTTGCAGAACATAATAACTTTCTGCAAAGCTTCACAAAAGGGTGAGGTGACACAGTCCCTGCCCCAATTCAAATGCAATTCAGCTTCTAGTGCAGAGTATGCATTAGTTTCCTTGCAGTGGAAGGCACTCAGCACAGTGGTAAATCAGCCCTGCCACCACTATTCTGATTTTTAAATGCTGGAGGTCAGCAGCCAGCAGTGCTTTGGGAGAAGGAGCAGTTGGGATTGTGAGCTGGGTGAAGTATGGGGAGCAGAGGGACATGAGGAGAGGTGGAGGTCTGAGGAGCAGCTGCAGTGCAGACAGTGAGCTGGAGGGCACTGAGGTTGCACGTTCATCCCGTGTCACAACACCATGCAAGGTGACAGCCTTGTTCTTGCTGTCAACCACATCCCTTCACAGCCTGACCCACAGCTTGCCCTGTCTGTGTTTTCAAAGCATCACTTTTGCACTTCTCCTCTAGAGGTGTGCAGTGACCTGGCTGGAGGAGGCTGTGACATTCCTCTCCCTTTTCCCAAGGCTCTTCCTGACCCTGAACTGTAAAAGCAGGAGAGCTTGCCTTGCATCCAGCCCTGCCAGGCACCTGCACAGCTACCTTGCAGGGTGGGAGCTTTGCAAACCAAGCAGCTGATCTGCCAGATGTGCCAGAGCTGGCAGGGCTCAGGCTGTACTCACTGCTCCCTGTCTGCCGCAGCGCCTCGCCATCGCCAAGGAGTTTGGGGACAAAGCAGCCGAGCGCAGAGCATACAGCAACCTGGGCAATGCACACATCTTCCTGGGGAGGTTTGACATCTCTGCTGAGTACTACAAGTAAGTGCCAGGGGTTAAGGCAGACCCGGGGCTGACATCCCCTGGAAATCCTGACCTGTTGCAGTGAAGTCATAAACTCCATGGGGCGAGCACTGCAGCCACCTCTGAGCCTGCAGGCTGGAACAGGGCATGCCAAAGTGGTGACTTTCCTGTCACCTTGCAGACGGGCCCTGCAGTGACCAGGTCTCTTCATTTCCACCTGTTCCCTGCAGGAAAACACTTCAGCTCTCCAGACAACTCAAAGACCAGGCAGTAGAAGCCCAGGCTTGCTACAGCCTGGGGAACACATACACGCTGCTTCAAGACTATGAAAGAGCAATTGAGTACCACCTAAGACACCTGGTGATAGCTCAGGAGCTGGGAGACAGGTAAGGGGCTGCCTCAGGAATTGGCATTTCTGTTTTTCTGCTCTGGTGAGTTCAAAGCACTTGCCCTTCCCTGCTGCTTTGCTGTTCTTTACTGCCGGGACTAAACAGCAGTGGCCTGTGCTCTTGAAAGTCTTGCAAAATGTCTCAGAACCCGGACCTTAATCCAGTCATCTGTCAAAAACATAACATGATTGACACCTTCATCATGTCATTCAACCATGGAGTTTATTGTGCCCTTAAAGCTATGACTGCGTGGGCTGAGTGAGATTTCTAATAAGTACTTCAAGCAAATGCATTGTATTCAGCACTTTGCAGTGAACTCTGCTGTGCTATCCCAGAAAGACGCCTCTACAACTGCCTTAAGTTGCAAAAAAATTGTATCTTCTTTAAACTGTGCAGGTAGGACATATATACAAACATGCCACCACTTGTCCTGTTGCTCTGCGATGATGCTAGAAACTTCCATGGGATAAACAAATGTTACAGAGCATGTGGAGGTGATGTGAGCATGTGGTGTTCCTTTTTCTTTAGGAGAATTGGCTTAATTATTTTTAATTTTTTTGGCTGGTTAGTTTTTGCTTTGTTTTTTTAAGATACACTCTGGATACCCCCCCGGATCCTGGAGCCTTCTTGCAGCTGAAGTGACTTTGCAGCCTCTGTGTGTCACTGCTGGTGGCTCCTGGGGAGCTGAGTGTCCTCCACTAGATGGAGCAGAGACATTAAAATGAGAGCTCTGTTGCTCTTTCTGGGTAGTGTCTGATCAGAGAAGGGTATAATCCCACCCAAGGGTGAATCATGCTGTGGGGGTGCAGGAATTGTGGGCTCCTGCATTGCTGGGAACACACCCTATGAGCAGAAGGTATTGAACAGGGTGACAAGAAAAATGTTTCAATGCTGATCATCCCGCCCCAACCTCTGAGGAGGGAGTTGCAGTCACGCTGAACCTCCCCCTGCGCCCCCAGGTCCTTTTTTTATCCCATCACCCCCCACATCTGCTCCTTTGCAGAGCTGAGCAGCCTCTGATGAGCAGAAGGTCTCTTCCTGCTTGTGCAAACAGCTGCAGAAACCTGGGGGGCTGGGGGTGAGGGCCCTCACATTCACTCTGCCTCCTGGAAACAAGAACCAGAGAAGCAGCAGCAGCACCCTGGAGACCTTGTGAAAATGGGTTCAGATTTGCTTGGCTGCTGCATGAAGTTTCAGGGGTTCATGCACCCTGGGTGACACCAGTGTTCAGCAGGACATTGCATGCCTGCAGTGTCCTCTCCTTGCCTTGTTCTTGTGAATCTGGCTCTGAGCTGTTGATGAACTAAAGGGCTGGATGTTAATATCCTCCTGGTGCATTGTGCATCTCTGGAGAGGAAAGCTTCTGTGCAAGGTGGTAGTTGGACAGGAGCTCTGGCTTCTGCTCCCAGGCTGGTGTTCACAGATATGATCCAGTCTGGACCCTTGGCTACACTCCTCAGGTTTTTGCCTCTGTGGGTGCAGGTCCACTTTTGGAGGCTTCTGCTCATTCTCTAATCTTACTGGCCTCAACGTAAGAGTTTTTAGCAGAATGCGTTTGATTTTCCTTTGCAGAATGCTTCTGTAGGTAAAGGCAGAGCTAGGAGACCTTGCTGTTGGTGCTCTAGAGAAGGAGGCCCTGAGAGGGCTGCTGTGCTGCTGGATTCTGCCCAGCATTTCTGTGGTTGACAGTTTCCTGTTCTGCAGGGTGGGAGAAGGAAGAGCCTGCTGGAGTCTTGGAAATGCCTATGTCTCCCTGGGAAGCCATGAACAAGCCTTACACTTTGCAAGGAAGCATCTTGAAATCTCCCAAGAGGTAAGAGAAGCTGGTTCAGATCAGAGGAAATCAGCCATCCTTGTTGAGAGGAACTTATTGGCTAAAAAAAGTTCTATTAATGCAGTTCTTCTCTTGGTGTAACTACTCTGGAAAGCCCTTGCCTTTGTGCTGTTTCAATGGGCTCTGTAGAAACTGCAGAGTGTGGCTGAAATTTATTTTTTTTTTTTACTGGGAGGCTCCCAGCCTTCCCCTTAATTACAGTTTAGTGCAGCTGCTGTGCATGGCTCTTGACCAATATTCCTGGGTGAGAAAGGACCTGCAGACTACTTGTGGGTGCTGTGTGAAGGAACTCAGATGTGTGTCCAGTTGGTAAGACCCTTCCTTTCCCTGAGCACAAGGTGTGGAGGTTCTGCCTTGGATGGACCTTGTGCTGTGCTCTGGCTGGATTTGCTGGCAAGTGAACAACAAGGAGACAACAAGGCCAGCACCCTCCTGGTGTCTGGGTGCTCTAAACTTGCTGTATCCACACACAGTGTATAGGTGACAAGTTCTTTCCCCTCAGTGGAGCTGGCAGGGGGCCCAGCCCTGAGGTGGGGACTCCAGTTTTTGTCCCAGTGCAATGGGACCCTGGGTGATGCTGGGTGAGCACAGCCTGCAGCCAGCCTCATAGAATCATAGAATGGGCTGGGTTGGAAGGGACCTCAGAGATCATCAAGTCCAACCCTTGATCCACTCCCCCTGTGGTTCCCAGCACATGGCACTGAGTGCCACATCCAGGCTCTTTTTAAATATCTCCAGGGATGGAGAATCCACTGCTTCCCTGGGCAGCCCATTCCAATGTCTGATCACCCTCTCCATAAATAAATTCTTTTTAATGCTGCTTTCTAATTCTTTCCATGCTGCTGCCCACATCTGGGGGGTCACACAAGCAGCTGCTCTGGTTTGGAGATGTTCTTGCCCAGCTAGCTGCAGCTTTCCTGGTGCAAAAACGTGGTGTTCTTGAGAAAGCAAGAATGCCATTGTTTGGTCTTTCCAGTGTGCTATCAAGAAACTGGCCATGACCTCTTTAGTCCTTCCCAGGGGAAGAAATTACCCCGTGGAAGCAGCAGTTGAAATCACCACATGGAAGTGCTTGGTGTGTGTTCTCCTTGTCAGTTAGATTGGCTAAATCATGGGTTGGGGCTGGCATACCAGCCTAATGATTTATTTAATTATACCTATCAGATGTGCAGAAGAAACACTGTTCTTCAGTCTTGTATATTTTAGGACAAATTAACTTTTCTAGCTTTAGTCAGCCAGGACCCTGTGTGCAGCCCAGGGCTGATCACTCAGAGGCAGCTGGTGGCTGGGGGAGGTGGTGGCAGGACAGGAGCAGCACTGGTCCTGGTGATTTCTGGGGGTGGAGGGAAAACCCAAGGGGGTGGGGGTTCACTGTGGGGGTCTCATCCTGGGGTGATGGCTGTGATTACAGGGCATGGCAGGTGGCTATTGAACTCCCTAACATGATTAATTATGGGGCAGTGCACAGACTGCTTGTGAGGAGGAGCCTGCTT
This sequence comes from Phaethornis superciliosus, assembly GCA_023637945.1. NCBI lineage: Eukaryota > Metazoa > Chordata > Aves > Apodiformes > Trochilidae > Phaethornis > Phaethornis superciliosus. Next base: position 8,501,169 of record JAJQWJ010000022.1, read on the forward strand.
CAGCCTCTAGCAGTCAGTGATTCTGCTGTAAAGCTGTTTTATTTTAGCCTTGGGAGCCAAGTGTGCCATTGTGGGAAGCTCCAGCATTTTGCCCAGGAAAGACCTGCTGAAGTTAAACCTTTGTGCATGAATGTCTTTAGCTCACTTTCCATGACCTCCTTCTACCCTGTCATAAATCTGATGGTGATGTTTGAATCCAACTTAATGCACATTGGAAGCTGCTGCAGGGTGATCAGAGGTTACTTGAAAAACTTCTCAAGCAGCTGGAGTGAAGTATGTGTACTTCAAAACCTTGGAAGCTCTCCCAGCTCTCAGGCACTGCTCTGGAGTACCTTGCCCATCTCTGCATGGTGCAGGGGGCTCTGGGGAAACTGAGGCATCTGAGCTGAGGGCAGAAATGATGACTGCTAGGCTCTGTGGTAAGTCTTGCCTAGCATCACTGTCCTGCCAGTGTGTTTCTGTGATGTTCACAGGGCCTTGGAGAGGGTCTGGAATGAGTGAAAGTCAGTGGGGCATTGAGCAGAGCATCAAGGACTAACAGACCTAACCAGGATATAGTAATTTCTCTGGAGATAATGTCAACAGCAAATCTCCTGTAATTGGCAGGGGGTTTATGCCTGATGAGCCCTTTGATCTGCCTCCCTGTGCTAGTGCCTGGGCCTTTGTCATAAATAATGTGGAGATTTATGATTTTGTTCTAGGATGGTTCATGCTGCAGCCTATCTCCAAGGACCATAAAAGAGCTGTTGCAAGGCATTTAGCAGGGAGTCAGGGAACAGCCAAGGTTGTCTTCTGTACCAGAGGCTGCTGTTCTTCTGAAGATTAGAAGTTTGAGTGACCCCTCTGTCTTCACTGGGCTTATGCAGCACAGTCATTTTGTTTCATTTAACTTTGAGGAAAGCCTAGCAGAAGGACCTAAAATTCCCCTTTTCAAGTAGCAGAAACCACTGGAAATGTCTTCCTGATCATGTAGCCTTGGCTTCCTCAGCCTTGGGCCAGTCAGAGATGGGAAGCTGGGAAAAAAAAAAAAAAAAAAAAAAAAAAAAAGGACTGGAGAAGATTTTTAGTCCTGTGTGGGTGGATCACTGGGAACAATTCAAAGCTGTATGGAGCTGAGCCAGGAAACAAGGGATTTCAGAGCACCCAAGCCCTGAGTGTGACACTGCCCATGTGGCTGGCAGTAGTGTGGCTGCCTGGTGCTCTTGGAAATACTTGAGAAAAAGGGCTGAGAGGTTCAGGGCTCTCTGCCAAGACACATGTGGCTCCAGGATGGACCCAGACATTCATGTTTCCCTCTGTCCCAGTTGTGTAGCAGTGGGTGGGCTGTGCCCCCTCAGTTCATTGCACTCAACTCTGCAGAAATGTGTTCTGAGGTGCAGGCAGCACCCAGCACAGCGTGCAGGGACCTTCCCCGAGTTCCCACCCAGGAGAATTGCTTGAGTGGTGGAAGCCTGGGCTTTGTATGGTCTCTCAGGGCATCTCCAAGCTTTCCTCTGTGTGTTTGCTTTGCTCTGGGGCTGGCAAACCCTTTTCTAGAAGTTTGTTTGCTCGGAGCACGTTGCCTGTTAACCAGCAACTTGTTGGTTTTCACCCTGCAGATCGGGGACCGGAATGGAGAGCTGACAGCACAGGTGAACATGGCCCAACTCAGGTCAGCTCTGGGCTTGGGCCCTGGGGATGAGGACATGGGCACAGCTCCCCACTGCTCTGCCTATGAAGCACAAGGTGAGTTTCTGGGTTTGTGCTGGCACTGAAGGGTCTCGTGAAAAATTGGGGTGCATGGGGAGGGGAGGGTGTCTGGAAGTGGGGAGCCTGGAAGGAAATATGAATGCCAGAGCAAGATGAGGCTACTGAATGCCTTTACCAGAAGGGAACCCACAGTATGCTTGTTCTGTGCTTCCCATAAGATGCAAGGAAAGGAAAGGAAAGGATCTATCCCAAAATGAGTGAGGCACACAATGAGTTAATGGAATTAATCTGCATTGGGAATGAAATTGCTTGTGCCAAGCATCAAATCAGCTTTTCTCTCTTTTAAAGCTCTGCAGGGCCCTTCTAACTGATTTGACTGATAGAGCAGGCTTTCAGAAGGTGGCTGGCAGGGATCTTTGCCTGCTCTTGTTCTGATGAGCACCTTGGGAATGAGCCTACAGCATGGGTTGGAAGCAGGTTATGAGCATCATCATGCTGGGTGCTGTCTCACCCCTGGAACACCTGCAGTGATGCCCACCATGGAAACAAAAAGGTGGCAAGGCTTGGTCATAGACAAAATGCCTTTACTCACTGCACTTGGTCCTTCTGCTTTCACTCCCCAGGGAACAGGAGAGCACAGCTGAGTCCTTGTGTTCTGTCAGCCTGACATGTCCCCAGCTCAGGGGCCACCTGGAACTGCTCACTGCAGCCACTGGTGGGTGCCTGGCATGGGGCACTCCCAGCTGGTTGCTCTTCCTGTGGACAGATATTAAATTCACACGGATGAATCTGCATCCTGGGAGGTGCTGGTTGATTAAATATGACCTTGTCAGTGCTGACACATTTCCACAGGCAGCGTGTTCTCTTTCCTGTTGGTAGAACTGGCATAGAGGGATGGTGCTGGGGTTGAGGCAGGGTGTCCCAGGCTGGAGAAAGCCTGGGCTGTGTGTTTGCTCTCTGAATTGTTCTGAAGATGCAGCCTGCCTGCATCAGTGCTAAATCTCAGAAGCCAAGCAGTGTGCAGGAGAGCCAGCATGCCCTGCTGAGCTCCATCAGGGGCTGAGCTGTTTCCTCAAAGCCCATGTGAGGCACAAAGGCTGTCCCAGCCACGATTTGCACATCGTGCCCATCTTTACAGCTACTGGGAAATGTGTTAGCTAGAGCTGGACATTTATCCCTGCCACCTCCCTGGGGGCTTGCTTTGGCAAATTATTTTGCTCTGAAAGGGGAACAGGAAAATAAACTTGATGTTGCCTCAGCTCCTGGAACAACAAAGTGTAGAACAAAGGAGGTGATGGGTGGCTGGGGACTGGAGGAGTGCAGGAGAGCATTGCCAAGGACTCGTGTTGGGCTGGATGCATGAGCATACTGTGTAGAAGAGCTGCAGCAGGAGGGGTCAGGCTCGATTTATCGGGGGGGGCCCTATTGCACAGCTTATCTGCTTATCTGGCCCTATTGCACAGCTTTTTTTTTAGCTGGAAATATTTGAAAAAAATAAAGCAAGGGGGTTCCCTGCACTCATAACGCATTCCCCACTGAATTTGGGCTTGAATGCATCCTGCTAGGGAGTGACCTGGTCCCCCACTGCAGCAGGACAGTGTGTTCTGGGGGTCAGGGAGGGTCTGGGTGTGAGCAGAACACCTCCTGGGGAGACCTGAGCATGGTCTGTGGCAGCGTGTGTCCCCCCTTTGTGACAGTGTTCCCCCCTTGTCTCCCTGCCAGCCCCACTGCCCACAACTCCCGGGCCAGGGTGCAGCACCCCAGGGTTGGGGGGTTTTGTTTAAGGCAGATGGGAAACCCTGGGCTTCCCTCAGGAGCAGCAGGGCAAGGCAGAGCCACTCGTGGCCCGTGGGCTGGTGGTCACTGCCCTCCAGCTAGCCACATGTACCTGTGCTCCATTCCCCTCCGGAGCCAGCAGGAATTCCTTCTCCTCTCCCGGAGCCGTGTGCGGGATGTGGGATGCGGGGGGTGGGACTGGGGCTGGTGTTCCCTGGAGGTTGCAGTGACCTCGTTCATCTCTGCAGCCACAGCTCACATTCCCAAGGCTGGGGCTGTTGTCTGCAGAAGGACAAATTGTTCTCTGGAAGGAAAACAGCAAATGGCTGAGGCTGGAGTGTGCGGGAGAGGGAGGGAGGGAGCGACAAACCCCAGAGCCCAGGACAGAGGTGCCCTTCCACAGTAAGGCTTCTCCAGTCAGTGGGATGTGGGATGTGTTGCCCCTTACCCTGTCCTGGGAACCTGATGGGGAGGCAAAAATCAAATTTCTGAGTGCTGTGTGTGCTGGGGCTGTGCAGGAGGAGAGGGAGAGCGTGAGTGCTGAGCCCCACGGATGCATCTGCACATCCATCCACCTGGAGAGGTGCTGTCCCTGTTGCAGAGATTTAGAGGGACAAGGGGTCTGCAGAGTTGAGGAGAGGAGCCTGGCTCCTTGAGTTCTCTTCAGCTTTTCTTCTGAGCTTCAGTGGAGGATAAGAGAGGCCACCAACCTGTCTCTGAGCCCTTGAGAAGATGGGAGATGTGTTAATGGCTGCCAGGAGCATCGGTACCCTCCTGTGCACCCATTAAATGATTAGAAAAGCATAATTATTTATATTAATAGCAGCAATTTACAGCAAGAGGAACATCTGTTTCTGTAATAGGAAGCAGGTGAGAGGGTTGAAATTCAAGTTGACTCCTGAACCAGCCGTGCTCTTTGATGTCAAATCTCAGGGTGAGAAGAGCTATGTGGGATTTTTTTCCCTTCAGATTATTTTCCCTGCTTAAAACTATAAAATGTCCACATTCATAAGGATGCTAAAAAAATCTGATAGAGCAGGCATGTTATAAAACATTAATTTAATCAAGCAGGCAGCATAAAGTTTCATAATAAACCTGAGTTATGGAAAAATCTGTACTGTGGTCTGAGAAACCCTGACCAGACCCTCAGCCTGTGCTGTCCTTCACAGGTTACTTTTGCTTCTAAGTCTTGGGCATCATCCTCCAGGGGCTGAAGGAGGAAGGAGTGTCTGAAGTTTTCCTCTGCTGTTTTGGCTCCGCTTCTGAATTCTTTGTGATTTTAATTAATATTCTGAGAGCAATTGGACATCAGAAGGCAAAGCTGGAGGCCAGGGAAGTGGAGCAGTGCTGCAGAAGTCTTGTGAAAGTACTGACCTTGTCAAGAAATGCAAACACTGAGAGTTTAAAGCAACAAACCAGAAGAAGGCAGGGAGTAGCTAAAACATGAAGCAAATAAATAGAGGCTGTGTCTGTTACTCCAGACACCCAAAAAAATTTAGCCCTGAAAACTGGTCTTGTCCTCTTCCACACACTGTGAGGGAAGCATGGAGGACTGGTTGGTAAGATTCTGTGTTTGGGGAGAAGGAAGGGAACATCCTGTACCCATCAGGGGAAGGCAACCATGAACACCCATGTAGCACTACAGGCTGAGAGCAGCCAGGCAGAGAGGGACCTGGGAGTCTGGATTGACAGGAAGCTGAACAGGAGCCAGCAGTGTGCCCAGGTGGCCAAGAAGGCCAATGGCATCCTGGCCTGGCTCAGGAACAGCGTGGCCAGCAGGTCCAGGGAAGGGATTCTGCCCCTGTACTCAGCCCTGGTGAGGCCACAGCTCGAGTCCTGTGTCCAGTTCTGGGCCCCTCAGTTCAGGAAGGAGATTGAGGTCCTGGAGCAGGTCCAAAGGAGGGCAACCAGGCTGGTGAAGGGATCCAGCACAAGTCCTGTGAGGAGAGGCTGAGGGAGCTGGGGGTGTTCAGCCTGGAGAAGAGGAGGCTCAGGGGAGACCTCATCACTCTCTACAACTCCCTGAAAGGAGGCTGGAGCCAGGGGGGGTTGAGCTCTTTTCCCAGGCAACTTTCAGCAAGACAAGAGGGCATGGACTTAAGTTGTGCCAGGGGAGGTTTAGGTTGGATATTAGAAAGAATTTCTTCCCGGAGAGGGTGATCAGCCATTGGAATGGGCTGCCCAGGGAAGCAGTGGATTCTCCATCCCTGGAGATATTTAAAAAGAGCCTGGATGTGGCACTCAGTGCCATGGGCTGGGAACCACAGGGGGAGTGGATCAAGGGTTGGACTTGATGATCTCTGAGGTCCCTTCCAACCCAGCCCATTCTGTGATTCTATGTGCCAGGGGGTGAACAGCCAGCCCTCCCCTCAGCAATTCCTCCTGGTCAGCCTTCCCCTCTGGAGGGTGGCACTGGCTGGGACAACTTCCCAGCTGGGAGAAGGGGTTCAGGGAGGGGTAGAGGTGCCTGGCAGGAGGTTGTGGCATGGATCAGTGCCTCTGTAAAGTCAAAAGGGGCTCTAGGCTGCTTTTCTTCCAAAACCAGCTCAGCAGCATGTCAGCCTCAGTCATCATCTCTGATAGCAGCAGCAGTGTTAGGAGACACTGAGCAACACCTCTCCTGGCAGCTGGGTGTGGGTAGGGAGGGGGTGTAGGTGTTCCAGAAGGCGTTGTTGGCACGAAGATGCTTTCAGAGCATTGAAAGCTGGTTCCTGGCATGGTTTCTGTGCTCTTTGCAGTAGACAGACACCACTGCCCAGCCGTGCTCAATGAAGGCAGAAAAGGGCTCAGCTGGGAGCCTGCCCTGCTCTCTGCACACCTTCCCTTCTGCTGCAGAAGGGTGGGCACAAGGCAAGGCTGCCCAGGAGCTGCAGCACTACTTCTCTCTGTATGAGAGGCAGCCACACTCTGGGTTGTGTTCCTAGGTGGTGGAGTGGGCAACTGAGCCTGGGTGGTCACAAAATGCTTCTTCCTCAGCAGTAATGGGCTCAGTGTGGCTTTGAATCTGGGGCTTTGCATCCTCAAGGCAGTTTTGAGCTTGCCTTCTTCACAGGAATCTTTGAACCCTTGGATCAATTAGAGAGGGATAGAAAAAAAAAAAATCTGCTTTTATGTTTCCTAGCCTGTTTGGTTTTGTTTGTTTGCTTACTTTAAATATCTTTTGAAGTATCTAAGAAGTGTTTGGGGCTGCTGAAATCTGCTGGGTTGACCATCCCTCTGCTGATGCAAAGCAGGGAGGAGGCATTGCTGCTATCCCATGCCAGCCTCTGCCTGGGGCTGGGATGCACCCCAGACACAAGGATCTTCCTTCCCTGTGGTTTGCTCAACCCTTCTGCAAAGGAGTGTGCTGGGTGACAGCTGAGATGTGTCCCTCTGAGACCAGCATCCAACTGGCAGTGGGACAGCCCTGTTCTCCCAGGCTGTGGTTCCTGTGTTAGGGAACTGTTTGTCTTCAGCTGAGCAGATGAGGACAGGAGTCCCAGCACAGAACCTGCCCTGTTCTTCCCATCAGGTTGAGTAAGCATAGCAACTGAAATGGCTGAATATTTGAATATTAAGTATCCTCAACTATATTTGATTATTTTTCCCCAGAGCTGATGGGCTGCAGCTCTGCCTGGTTGCATTCTGCAGCCGTGGAGGTTTTACCTCCTTATGCAGGGGTTTGGTGGATGAGGCTGTTGACTGGAGCAGAGTAGCTTTTGGCTAAATGCAAGGCAGCACTGGGAGGTGGTCTGGTGGCTTTATTGTGCTCTAACAGATCCTCAGTGGAGTCCTGGCTTCCGAGTAAATGTTCCCACCTGCCTTCTGGTAAGACACCTGCAGGAAAGCATCCAAAAGACCCTGAGTCTGTGGTAATCCTTGGTGTGGTGTGTAAGGGAGCAGGGCAGGAAGGGCTGGAGTGCTGCTTGCATGGGGAGCTGCTTGGGTAGAGATTCAGGGTGTTAAAGGATGCCCCTTCATATCTTTGCAATGAGTTTTTTCTAAATCTGAGTAGCCTGTGTTGTTACAGCTGTTAAATCATTCCAGCTGCAGTTATGGGGGGGATGAACCTCTGACTCATTTGAATTTAAACTGAGTAATTTAGCACTCAGTTCAGACTGCGCCAGTATCAGCTTTATGAAATTTTAAAATACTCTCAAAGCGTTAGGAAGTATTTAATGTTCTTCTTGTTCTGTACATGAGCCTCCTTCCCAGTGTCAGTGTACAGCAAGGCTTTTCATCTCACTGCAGAGGAAATGCTCCAGAACTGGAGGAGAAGACAGTGCTGATGAAACTCAAGTACTTGTTTCACCTTGATTCCAGGGGAGACAGCAGGAGCTGGAAGGGAGGATGAGGAAGAGGCCAGTTCCTGAAGCCTGGGGCAGAGAAGGTGCTGTCTGGCTTTTGGCAAAGCAATCCATCAATCAAAGGATCTCTTGTTGTGGGGGGAGCTAACTTTTTGGAAACTCAATTCTGTACACAAACTCCTGCTCCAGCCTGGAGAGCCTGAAGTTCCCTTTGGCTTCTGTTCCAGACTCCTGCAGCCATCCCAGCTCTGGTGTGTGCTGTCTGCTTCCCAAATGCATTTTCCACAGACAGTTCCCTTTGGTAGCCAACATGTTGGAAATGCCTATGGTTATGATGATGCTGATCTAACAGTACAGTATTTTCTTGCAGCACTGGGCAAGAAAGGGACAGAGGAGAAGTTCTTTTTCTCACCCAGCTAGGGCCAGCCTTATCTCTTGCTTGGCCTCAGGAACCATAGTCCTTCAGTCCCCAGCAAGGCTGGCCCTGGCAGGGATAAGTGCTCAGACCACAGACCTTTGCTTAGCAGAAAACCTGGCAGTTTGGGCAGACAGAGCTTGTGAATTCAGAGTCCAGTGTGGCCAGGCATGTTCTAGGAGCTGGAAGGTGCCTGGCTGCTGCACACTGACTGATTCACAACAGCATCCAGGAGAAGGGATCAAGTCCATTGCTGCTCTTTTTAGAGGACTTTCCTGTGAGCACTGGAGCAATGCAAATCTCTGTCCCGTGTTGCTCTTCCTCTTGCCCTCCCTGAGTCAGTCTATAGGACCCAGCAGCTGTAATTTGCCTTGTCTGGCTGCTGGAGATGTTGCTTCTGTTAATTACTGTGTGTCACTTCCTTGCTCAAACTCGGTTTCTTTTTGATCCCTGCTTGTTTGACACAAACTGATAATGGAAGATTGGAGGTCATGGGGCTCTGCTGCATGCTGGCAGAGAAAATCCTGCTCCTAGAAGCAAGCCTGCCAAAAACTCCTGCCAAGCCTTTCCACGGTTCTTGAATTAGCCTCCAGGTGACATGCCTCTTCCCAGCCTGCTCCACCCAGATCAATTTATCTCCCAGAAAATCCTCCTGTCCCCATCAGTGTTTATCTGTTAAACAGACACAGCCTGGAGGAGGCTCTGGTTATAGGAGGCTGCTTGTAATGGGGCTTGGATCTGTCTCTGGAGTGTTGCATGATTGGATGCTCTGCATTGTCCAGGTACTACAACCTCACAAAAACCACTTCATTTGCAAGTTAGCCTTTTTCCAGCCTTGCTCAGAGAAAAGCCAATGCCCGTTGTGTAGGTGGGGGAAAACTGGAATAAAAAATCTGCCTGACATCATGGCAATCAGTTTGTTAGGCTACAAGATGCAAGGTCACCTTATTTCTCAAAGGTTGCAGCTTTCCTGAGCTATGCTTGTTTTGCCTCCACTGGAAGAAAGTAACTCCCTTGTGCCATCTCTGTCTTCAAGGAGGACTTTTTGCTCCAGGTGTTACCCTCCCATGGGTAAAGCTGAGGCTTTGCTGGTCCTGAGCAGCCTCTGTGCCACTGCTCAGCCTGGCTGCAGTCAGCCAAATGTCAGGGGGGTCCTGGGTGCTGTGGGGCTGTGCAGTGCTGCTGGAATTTTCAGGCAGTTGTTCAGCTGTCAGACTGGATTCTGGAGGATGAGGAACTCAGCTGACACATACTCAAAGCATCTTCTGCCAAATGATGCAGATAAGAATCTTGATTCATAAGTAACTTCTGTTGCTGCATACTACATATATATATATATAAAATAAAACAAAACCCCTGTTTTTCCACAGAGAAAAAAACCCTGCAAAATTATTATTCTGGAGAAGGTTTTTGTAGTGCTCAGGATCTGTCTGGAAGGTTGATATTTGCTCAGCTGTGTGCTGTCTGTGTGCCAATGCATACACAGCATGTCAGAGCAAATGCTGGAGCCCAGATCTTCCCAGCAGAAGAGGTTTCATTCCTGTCCTTTTGGCTCCCAGTTCTGACAATGGAGAGCTGAGGATGGGAGGGCCTTGCATGGGACTGAAGAAGTCTGCTGGGACAGCACACTGAAAGCAACACTTCCACAGCTTCCCCTGACCCTTAGCTATGACTTGTTTTTGTTATTTTAAGGTGTCCTATCTGTTGTAAGCAATACCTGTTCTTGGCTTTTGTCTGGACTGTTCAGCCAGAAAAAAACTAAAATAACTGATAGGGAGAAAAATGTTGTGCCCAGCTATCTCTGGTCTCAGGAGGAGCCAGAGACTGTCAGGATTCCCCTGGTCCTTTCCTGTCTGAAGGATTTGGGGGTAAGCAGATGGTCCTTCCCATGGACTGACACAGAACACTTTGGTGCCAGCATTTTATGGTGCAGTCATCATAACTGATATTACTTGCTTTCTTCATTTAGAGAAAAGTATTGTTTTAGCCCAGTAGCAACTGGGAAAACAAATACCTGCATTTATCATGCAAGTGCTGGCAATAATAGAGGTCAAGTGGATTTATAGTGCCAGAACCCATTATGTGTTTGAAGACTAATTAAAGCCTTAAATGAGATGCTTGTCCTAGTGGAGGTTGCTTTTTTTTTTTTTTCCTTCTTTCTTGTTGCTGTGCTTCTTTTAATTTTCCCCTCTCTTCTTTGAAGAGCTTGCTGTAATAATGGAGCATGAGTTTGACAGAGCTTTCCTGATAAGATGTCAGTAGTGAATGATTTGAGATGCTCTGTGTGCATTCGAATTGCTGGACTGTATCTCCACTGTCACTTCTGAGCTGGGGAGGGTTTACAGACCAGTCTGCCACCCACAGCAACTGGTTTGCTTGTCTAATTTAATCATATTGAACAATATATAGAGTTACCTGCCAAAATCAAGGTTCTGAAAGGTCTGCACAAATAGGGGGAGGCACTGTCCTGGGCTGGGAGAACTCAAAAGACAACTCAGTATCTCAATTAATATGGGTACGGAGTAAAATGACCTTTTCATGAAAATACAGCAAAGGTTTGTTGTGTTTTCTTTGTGGTGCAAAGCTTGAGCTCCATGGGCTGTGGCTGTGCCACGTGTGCTGTGCAGGCAGGAGAGCTGGAGGCAGGGTGGGAATAATGATGTTGGCCCTCCAACCTTTCCCTGTTGGTCTTCTGTGGAGTCCTCTGTCAGGTTGAATTCTGCTTCCTCTGGTACAGCCACCCCAGAGGGACACAATGTGCTCCTCCCTGCAACCAGGACTGTCACTTGAGCTGGGGTGGGGGGTTTGCTTTGGCTCTAAGAGGGATGGGGGAGGCAGCTCTCCAGGCTGCTGGAGTTGGGGGGAGAACCTTGGAGTTATCAGAGCACACGTCAACATGATGACAGCTTCTGGTAGAGCTCTCTGAGTTGCTGCTGCACATGTTCTGCTCAATCTTGTCAGTCTCAGGAGCACCACTTGCCAATGGAGACCGACCACAGAGGAACAGAACTGCATGCCCTCAACCCAACTTTGCCCTACTGCAAATTTCCATGGGATGATTCCCCCCCCTGTCACCATCCTACCATAAAACACTTGTGTTTTCTGGGGCAGCATTTCAAATTGCAGCAAGGTAGAGGATTTTTGCTATGTGAGCATTTCTCCTCTAGTTTTACTCTGAAAACTTGCTTGTTGGAGGGCCTGCCTGTGACACAGGAACAGAGTCCTTCCCTCTGGAGACCACACTGATCCTGCCCTTCCAGGCAGTTATGGAGCTGGTGGCAGAGACCAAGCAGACAGAAAAACGGGTGGGAAGATGCTGTGCTTGCTGCATGCACCCCATCAGCACTCTGCTTTAGCCTCCTCCCCAGCCATGCAGAGCCCGGTGTAGTTGTGCACTGATCAGCCTAAAGAGCTCAAGGAGGGGAAGGAGCACACACCACCCAACTTCTGGCTGTGAAGAGAGATTTTAGAGAAAAGTTCCTCTACCCATGGCACCACAGTGTGCAAAGGGGCTGTCGTCAGCTCTGCAGGGTAAGGATGTGAGGCAGGAAAAAAAGATGAGTCTAGAGGGGTATCTGAGGTGGGTATATTGTGTTAGTGTCCCCAGTGCAGAAGAACAGGAAATATTTGTGAGATGAGGGCATGCATGGGAGCTGGGGGAAGCAAGAATGTCATGTGCAAGCAGGCACATGAGCATCCCCCACTCCTCTCTTGCAGTAAACTTCCCCTTTTCTGGAATTCATTGCTCCCTTCCAGACAGGGAGGTGACTGCCTGCTTCATCGAGTTCTAAAATAGAGGAATGTGAAAAGCGTTAAACTAGGAACTAAATTGCAAATGCAAAAAGTTAACAAACCCAAAACCTCGGTTCATGGTGGTGTTGAGATCATGGGCGGGGGGAAGAGATTTTGAAAAAAAATTTTTTTAAAAAGAAACAGCAACCCTGAACACTGAGAAGAACAACTTCCAAGGAGTTCCAGGAAGACAGGGCATGAATACAGCCAGTCAGTAGCATTGCTCAGCTGATATTCACAAGAAGGTTTCAACTTGCTCTATTAGAGATCTCAGCAAACCTTAAAGACAGAGAGAGCATTTAGAAATGCCCCTGAGGTTTTCCGTTACTCTGCAGTAGGCTTGGTAAACATGCCAATAAATACTGGAGAGAGAGGAAAAAACCTTCCAGAGGAACAGCCCCAGGTTTTCAGCTGCTCCATCCATTCAGCATCCAGGCCTGCTGCTGTTGAGCAGCACCGGGGAGAAAGAGGCAGAGTTGAACGTGTGCTGAGTATTAGGTGGTGCTGCAGGTATTTCTGGGAAAAATAACTTGGAGGAGGCTAGAGCCATCTGAGGGAATGTCCTGGTTGGAGACACAAACTTAACGTGTCCTTCCGTCGTGGGGTGCATGTGAGTATGGAAATCTCTCTGCTGGGCTGGAAGAGGAGGACGCGCGGGCTGCTGAGTCCTCCTGCAGAGGAGAGGGGAGAAGCTCTCCCAGGCGTGGTGGGAACTGCTGCCTGTGTTGATCTGCTTGCAATAGCCTTGATTAATAGGGAGCCTCTGAATTCCTCTAGCTGCTGGTTTTCATAGCACTGCTTGCTCCACCCGTGGCGAGGGGGTTCGGCAGAACCCCGGGTTTTTGCAAGGCCAGCGTTTGGCCCCGGTGCTGGTTGTGTTTTCTTCTGGAAGAAACCAGGTGATTTGGATGGTTCTGAAGTTGAGTTTGTAACTCCTAACTTCGTCCTCTCTCAGCTCAACTGAATATGAAATCCACATGGTAACAGAGGAACAGCAGCATCAAAGCAACTGAAAAAGACAAATTGTTCTGCGTGCCCTAATTGCCGCGGTGCTCTCAGCTGACTGCGTGTATTAAATTAACAAAGGGGAAGGCAGGTTTTCTCAGATCAGAGATTAATGGTTTCTGGCCAGCAGTTTAATGCTGTTGCAGACATACAAAAGCACCTGAGGACGGAGGTGTATAATTAACGACTCTCTAGGCTGTTGGAAATGATGTGTGTTTATCTAATCAGACACACTTGGATCTTTTCTTGCTTTCCTGGAAGTGGCCGTTAAAAGCCGCCGTGACGCACGCTCCCTCCCAGCTGCTGGCCTTGCCTCTTGGGCATTGCTCTGAAACCCAAATGTACCATCAGGTTAAGTGGTTGTAGGTTTCTTTTATTCCAGGCTCAATTTTGTGCCTTCTCTCTTGTTAAGTTGGTCCACTAAGCAGCTCAGTGGGGTCTGAACAGGGTCCGTGGGTGCTGCTCTAACATAAGCAGCGATGCTGTTAGGTGGTGGTGGGAGACTGAGGAATCTTCAGGTTGGGGGAGTTTGCTGCTGCAGGAACCACCCCAAGCTCTGTGGTTTCCATTCCCCTGAAGCTTGGATGTTGTTACAGGGCCTTGAGTCCAAAGCTTTGAGTTTGTCCTGTGTGGTGTTGCTGGTGTGGGCTGTCAGATGGTGCTCAGCCAAACAGAACCTTCAGGAAAGACCAGAGAAAGGGAGCAGGAGGGTGAATGCATTTTCCAGAGGGGGTGAAGGCATCGTGGGACCAGTTTGTAAATTCTGACTGGGTTGGTGGGCAAGGCAATAGAAGCTGGAAGCAGGTTGGAGGGAGACATGAAGGTAAAGAGAGGTTGGAAAGCAGGAGCTGGGACTGAACTGCATTAAAATAAGTTTTACAAAATCTCAAATATAATGAACACTGCCAAATTTTGTGATTTCTCTGACTGCTTCAGGGCAAGGTTTTGCACCCTTTAGGGATGTTTAGATAGTTATGGTTACAATAGTTAGGAAATATTTGCTCTTTCACTTAGTTTTCCAGCCCTCATGACTGTGGAGAAAAGCTTGAAGCCGTATCCCAGATACATTCTTTAATCTAAAAACATGAAGATAAAGCAACAATTCTGCACCTTTATTAAACTATATTTTTGTTAGGATTTTTCTCAATGTCAGTCCCCTGACTTTTGTTATTTAGTGTGGGTTTGGTAACTCCTGAATTCCAGAGGCCTCAGTTGAGATCAGGGTCACAGCCACTGGTTTGATAGCAGAAGTTTTGTGCAGCCCAAGCTGTTGCTGACTGTGCTGTGATAGTGTTGTTAAAAATGACCTGAAATAATAGAGCAAAAAAACCATGTTTGAATCTCAAGGACAGCACAGCTGCAGCATCTCATCCGTCTGACTGTGGAGTTAAGAGGAGTGGAGGGTCTGCCCTGGTTTGAATTTTATCTGTGTGACAGTAGTGCTGTGGGTGAGTGACACCCTCCTGATGCCAATGTGCATTGTTTTCCAGGAGCCAGGCCAAAGAGACTCCAAAGGAACAGCATGGACAGCTTGGACCTCCTGAAGTTCCCTTCTGAAAAGGTAAGCAAAGATGTCTGGCCTCAAGTAGGAATCTGTGATGGCTTGCTGACTGGCTTCATTTGCAGGCAAGCATGCAATTAGCAGATATCATTGGAGTCAATGGGATTAACCAAAGAGGGTTTCTAGAGAGCTAGGAGGAGAGGAACAGCTGGTCTAACTAAGAAGGCACTTAATTGAAAGCTGAAAAAGCCACTTCTATGCTTCTTTGGAAAAAACAGCCCTTTATTGAGAGGATAATCGGTAGCATTTTAGCCCCTTTAGTGGCTGGTGGCCAATCTCAGGGCCTTGTTAGCCCAGCAGTGCTGCATTCATCAGGAGTGGGGAGGGAGAGGTCAGAGGCAGGGGATGCTGCCTTGTAGGAGGCAGAGGGTTTTGTTCCAAGGGGCTCTGGGGATTGTGCTCTGTTTCACTGCTGGGAACATCAGATCTGAGCAGATCAGTGTTTTCACAGTCTCCCCAGGGCTGTTTCTGCAGTCAGCTGGGAGGCACTGAGCCTTTCCACCTACAGGAATCATTTCAGTTGCTCAGAAAATCCTACATGGGATTAGTGGGGCTGCCATAGGGCACAGTCATCCCCTTTCCTGAAGGAAGTGACCCATTATAGTGAGACTATAAATCTGCACAGAACGTATCAGTGAAGTGAACCATGATCTCTGCAGCACCCTCTGGTTATTCTCTCACCTTCTCTGCCCTTCATCTCTGCAGAGGTAGCCTTCAAGTCAGCAGGGACACCTCTTTACCACACAGCCCAGGAACTCTTGTCTGATGTCTGCACAGAGCTGTGTGTCTGGGCAGAGCAGATCTGCCAGGATTTATCCTTGTGGGCTCTGAGTAACCCAGCAGCAGTGAGAATGCCGCCTCCCTCATCATCCTTCACTCTCCAACCTGTGCCTTATTCCTTGTTTTGGACTTTCTTAGTTTTAGCTCCCAGCCATTGGGTCTTGTTTATTCTCTGCCAGACTAAAAATCTCTTTATCACACACTGGTTTCTACCCTGAAGCTGCTTACATCCTGTAATTGAGTCATCTCTTCTTTCTGTCATGAGCTGAACAGTTTGGGGGCTCTAACTAAGGCAGTAAGGCATCAGAAAGCAGTTTTTTCCAGTTCTGAAATCCACTTTTGTGGCTGGTTTTCAAAAAGTGAACACCAGCCTGGCTGCATTGGTCCTATCAGTAGCATCCAAAGAAATAAATCTCTCCTTACTTGTTCCCACTATTCCTGTTTGTATTGCAAGGAATGGAAAAATCTTTCTGGCTACAGCATCCACTCTGATGTTGGCGTGCTGTGACTTAAAAGTTCTTTCCAATATCCTTGGCTTTTTGGTGTGTATGTTTTTAAGTCCCAACCTTGTGGTCCCTTGGGTTCTCTCCCGAGCTGGGGTCAAGTGTCTTTTGCCTGCCTGGAGTTGCTGCAGTGGGGATGCTCTGGGGAGGGCTCTCAGTGCATTATATGGAGCTGTAATCATGTATTTTACATATCTAGGGGAGCACTGAGCAGGAGTATTGAAGAGAGCAAAGGAGGACAGCAGTGAGAGAACAGAGAACTGCTTGTAGCCATCTGCTGTGGTCACCTCCCCCTGCAGTCCCCACATGCATCTGATAGTCAGAGGGTTGGCCAAAGGGCTGAATGAGACTCCAGCCACTCATGTTCATCTATTTTAGGAAATCATGGGGTAAGGGCCCTTCTTCTTGCAGAAGTCAGTGGGACACACTGAGGCATGGGATGCTCCTTGTGTGCTGGGAGGTGGGAAATGCCATGGAGCAGCCAGCATAGCCACATTCCCCAGGGCATGGTCAGGTTATCCCTGGGTCAGTGTGGGCTGCAGCATGGCTGGGAGCTGGGAAGGAGTAAAGATGTCAGAGGAGGGACTTGTGCCAAGGGCTTGGTATCCTGGGCAAGATGAGCTTGTCACTCTGTTCAGAATAAGTCTTTATGATTGCAGTTGGCAGAGATCCCTAACAGCAGTGACTGCTTCTGGACCTTTCATGAATCATTCCCCATGCCTGTAAATAAACCAGCTATGCCTCTACAACCATTCCTGGATTTTTTAAGAGGATGCTACTTCTCCCTGACTTCTCCCTGTGGAGAAACTGTCTACTGTGTATTGCTTGGGTGATACTTCACCTCTACTCATTAAAATCACTGCAGAGATAGGCAAAATGTCCTCATCCAGCCCTGCACACCATGGGTCCCTACTCACACTCTCTGAACTCGTGTAACTTCTTGCTTCTCCTGTGTGTTCTGTGGCCACTTGCCAACAGATCTCCACCTAAACCTGAGACAAGAGATTTGTGCAATGACTATTTTTTTTTTTTCTTCAAGGACCAAAATGGGGACAGCCATCACGTGGGAGATCTGAAGATCTCTGGGAAGGAGTTCTTGTCATTGCCTGCGAGGTCAAAGAAATACCGGGACCACCAGTCCAGTTCAGAGAGAAAGTCCCAGGGGCCCCGTACATCCCCCCTGGGTACCAATGACATCCGACTCCAGGTGTCACAGTCGGTAGGAAGATATTTTTTTCACTCTAGTACTGATTTGGGAGTTTCTTATGGCATGTTCTTACCTCATTTCTCACCTGGCATGGGGGTGTCAGTGTGGCCTGTTGGCTGCGAGGCATTCTCTGCATCTTTCTCTGCTCTTGGCTGCTTGGAAAACTTCAAGCAAATCATTTTTGCCTTTTTTGAGCCTCAGCCTCACTGTCCATCACACAGAACAAGTGGTACCATCATGAACTGGTTTATGAGAGCTTGGTATTTAGTCATGATATTGGTAACCTTCCCTTGAGGGAAAGCTCCCTTCCCTGAGCTTTCCAGAGTCTGGGACTGTCAGGCTGTGATGCTTTGAATTCCAGAAGAAAAAGCAATCTGGACACCTTGCTGTGTGGATTCTGGCTTGATCAGCCTCTTGGGCTCAGAAGGAGTAGGCTTGTTGCCTTCAAGTAACAGAGATTTTTGATGAGCAACCAAAAATGTTTGTTGCATTTGTCAAGTTTGGGAGCTCAGCTGTTGTTCCCTCTCATCTCTGGTCACATTAATGGTTTGCAGAGGCACTTTGAATTCCTCAATCATTAGGCAGAGATAGATGGTACAAAATCATTGGCTAGGAGCTTCTCTTTGGGAGGAAGTTAGGTGAAGGTTGCTTCCTCAAGAGCAGCAGCAAGCAGGAGGAGCTGGCCCTGATGTTGGTGATTTCTGGCATGGAGCAAGTCCTGTGGTGGGTATTGAAGAGC
The DNA here is from genome assembly GCA_023637945.1 of Phaethornis superciliosus. Taxonomy (NCBI): domain Eukaryota; kingdom Metazoa; phylum Chordata; class Aves; order Apodiformes; family Trochilidae; genus Phaethornis; species Phaethornis superciliosus. The sequence continues at coordinate 8,518,922 of JAJQWJ010000022.1, forward strand.
TCTGACTCAATCTGTGCTTGGCTCCCTGGAGAGTGGTGGAGATCCTGCCCTGGAAAGCTCTCCCCTGTCTTTTTGATGTCTTTAGCCTGAACAATTGAGCTGTTTGTTAGCTTGGTATCTTCTGGTTGTGTTGATATTTGTTGTGACATGTGGGAAATGCAACATACTGGGGAAGCTTCCTGCAGCTGTGCTGGTTTTGTTCTCAGTCCTGGAGCCAGGAATCACACCCACAAATGATGCCATGTTTCTGGGCTTGGAGATATTTGAACCCAGTGATCTCAAGTGAGAAGCTTCAAGTCCCCAGCCTCTTGTTGCCAGGAGATGGAATGTAGCAGCAAAGATTTAATGATCACAGGGGTGCCTGAAGGTTTTTGGGCTCTTGCTTTATCCTGAGCCTGTAACACACTGTCAGCCCTGTGATCATGCAGTGATTCCAGATGGATTAAGTTCAGGCCAGGAAAGATAGGCCTATTTTTTCTTGGCATTTAAAAAAAGTGAAATAAAATATTTTCATGCTAGGTGAGAATGAGTCTGAGTTGCAGAGCTTGGGCTGAAGCCTGTCTTGTAGAACAGGCATGCCTGGAAGTGTTTCTAGCACTGAGTCCTTTGTTCCTGGTCTGCAGGTCATGGGGACAACCTGTGTGCAGATGCAGATGTACACATCCCTTTTGACCACAGACATTCTTGATTCTCAGTTCTCTGACCACTGGAACCAGGATCTTTACACAAACTGGGGTTTTTCTAAGCCTTCACTGAGCTCTTTCTTCATTCCCAGTAGTGCTTGCGGAAATGTTCTAATAGGAAAAGCATTTCCTACTGCTCACCGGTGCAAACACGATCACTGAGAAGGAAAACAAAGCTCATTGGAGCCAGAAAGGAGACAGCAGCATGGGGGCACCCAAGGCAATACAAAAGCAGAAAAAAAACCCAACCCACTTGCCAGAAATAGCCTTTTATTTTTAACTCAGACATTTAGCCAGAAACCAAATAAAAGCCATGTTCCACCAGGAGCAAGGCAGAAAGCAGGAGTGGAGCTGTGGGATGTCCATGAAGGAGGAAGTGGAGGCACAGAACCCCCCCAGTCACAGGGGAACCCCCCAGCCCCATGGGTTCCTCCTGTTCCCAACTCTGATGGAAGTGTGAGGGCAGGCAAGGGACACCCTGCTCCTCCCATCCTTCAGGGGATGGGGGAACAGGCAGCAGGGACCCAAAGCCCAAAGTTTGCACTTGCAGAGGGGGGGCTCAGGCTCTACCTGGGGGCTGCAGTCATCTTTCAGCACCTGTTTTCCCTCTCTGCCCTGACTTTGCAGTGTGTGTATTCTTGGCATTTAAGAAAAGTTGCTCTGGGTTTGTAAGCTCAGATTCCATTTTTGGTAAGTTTCCCAGGCATACCTGGTAGTGAACCAGCATCGAGTGAATTCAACAGGATGTGTAGAGCAGCAGTGTGTGAAAAAAATGACATCTTCCTCCTTGCAGACACTAAACTTGTCCTGTTTTATCCCAAGAGAGAACAGATCAATGCACAGTGCTCATGGGGTGAGTGCCTGTCGTAGGTTTTAAAGAATGCCCCTTGTTTGGTGTCTAATGGACCATAGTCCATATCCCACAAAAATCAAAGTGATGAATGTTTTATTGTGTTTTTCATCAGACCAGCAGCTCTGCAGAGTTACAGAGTGTGATTCTTTCTGGGCAGATGCCTCTTGTCCAGGCACCCCCCTGGCAGGCAGCAGAACCTCTCTGGCACATGGCTTACACCACCTGGGTGTCTTCAGACCATGAGAGACCCTCCAGAAAGGGCTCTTCTGCCAGGAAAAAATCTCTGCAGCCTCTTCTGGTGGACAAGGCTGGGTCAGTTCAGGTGAGCTGTGTTTTGTCTTGGTGCTGCCAGCTGACAGTTGTGTCCCCCTGATTTTGTGGCACCTCACAAGATTTCGGGTATTTGCCAAACGTGAAGCAGCTCATTGCCCTGTGTTCTGCTTTTGTCCTGTCTGTCAGGGGGTTCCTGGGGCTGTGTCAGTCTCTTGTTAGAGGAGTGTGGGTGGGGTTTTTTGGAAAGCTGCCATTCCCATCCATGGAAGCCATTGGAATCAGATGTAGCAAACTCCACCCAAGATGGGAGAGAAACTTTCCCTGGTCAGGCTGCTCAGACAAAAGTCCCTCCCAGATTCCTCATTTTGGGAAGGCTCAAAGCAAAAATCTCCTCTCATCCATCAGTAAACAGTGAGTCCTTAATTAAAGGTGGGGACTAATGGGTGATCTAAGGTGTTTTTATGGGATGCCACAATACCTGCTGTCCCCTCAGAAGGTCCCAACTCCAGTTGCAGACGTGGTCCTGCCTGCTGCTCTCCCACGGTCGTTCTGCAGAGAGGAACCAAGGCTGCATGCAGGGATACCCAGGGGAAACAAACCTTGTCTGAGGACTCCTAAACCAAGAGATGTAATCTCTGGATAAGTCCTGCTGTCAACACAGCCACTGAGCTCCTTCTAAAGGGGCTCCTTGCAGACGAGAGCTCCCTGGGATGGGACAGGGAGGTCCCACGGGTGTGGTGCCTGAGTCACAGCTCCTGGGTTGGTTTCCATCTCTGCTACCAACTGCCTCTTGTTTTTTTCCCTCTTCCCCATCCTTGTGATGGGGTAATGCTGCTTGCCTGCCTCCCTTGGGGAGGTTACAGGGGCGTGATGATGGCTCTCAAATTGTTGGAGCTTTAGATCGCAGGAGCTGTGGTGGTGTTATTAGCATTGGTGATGATGATGCTAATTACTGAGCTGCTGGGAAACTCCCCATGGGAGGAGGTGGGAGAGGGGAGGGGATGCAGGGAAAAGGGAAGGGAGGCAAAGTGAGCTCGGGGATGGAGAGGAGCCTGTCCGTGCTGGCAGCTCTGTTGGGTCCTAGGAGAAGGGCTCAGCCTGTTGGGAAAGCTGTGGGGATGCTGGGATGGATAGGAGAAGCCATGGCCCAAGTGCTGCATAAGGTAGGAGAGTGTGGTCCCTCTGTGGCTGAGACCTTCCTGCCACTGCTGGGCAAGGTGGAGACGATGGAGAGCTCGTGCAGAAAGGTTGTGTTGCTGGTGGGGCAGAGAGAGAAGGGTTTCCTTACCCCTCCTGTGTCCCTGTGAGGTTGGGGAATTTCCCAGCTGTGGCTGGTGGGTGCTGGGAGAAGAGGGACCAGCACTACCTGGCTCTGGGGGATGGACAAGGGCAGAGTCCTCTTCAGCCCTGAAGACAGGTTTGGAGCTCCCGTGGGAATACCTGGGGCTGAGTGCCTGGTTCTCCACAGGCAGAGCAAAGGTGGGTTTGAGCTGGGAGAAGCTGGTGAGGGTGAGATGCATTTGGTCCTATTTTCTCTCTGTGGGGGCCAAGTCTGGGTGCTGCCTGGGACTCATGCACTGCACACCTTCTGAGGTTCCTCTTTTAAGAGCAACATCAAAGCAGAAGGCTTTCTATTGCATGAAGCTTTGCAGACATCAAAGGCTTGCTCACAAATTTAGCCTCTGCTCCACTGTGAAGAAGGTCATAACGCTCCAGCTCTTGATTGATGTGGTATCAGTTGTAGTTTAGAGGGCTACTAGAAGGATGGGATATTTCTAACACTTCAGAAATATCAGAGGTTTTATGTCCCTTCCCCCACTCTCTGAGAGAGCAACCACTGTGGAAGAAGGAAGAGGGTCCTGGGAAGAAAGGGGCTGTGTGTTCCTGAAAAGACTGCCCAGGGAGCCCAGTTCTGGTGGGCACTGACCTGAAGTCTGAGGGCAGTGGGACTGTGCACCTGCCAGAGATCAAGGTCACTTTATTGGGTCAAGGTCCAAGACCTAGAGCAAAACCCATGGAGAGAGGTAAAGTTCAAACCCAGTCCAGTCTCCAGTCCAGGCAAACCCTTCCTTGGGGATCCATGCTCTAGAAATGGTCCCGTTCATCTGGACTCTCCTCTTCCCAGGGGACAGCACCATCTTGAGGGAATGCTTCCTCCCTCTTCACCCCTTTGCTTCCCCCTGTCCTCTGCAAAGACCATTTAGAGTCAAGAGAAAGGGTTTGATGTGTTTGATGGCAGTGACAGTTTGCAGAGCTGGGTTGCTGTTGTGCTCAGACACTGAGCAGTTTTCAAGTATGCTGCATCACCAAACATTCCCTAGGACAAATAATTTTCTAAGACTTTTTTATGATTGCAGTGCAGAGCAGCCACAAAAGAAGGAAAATTTTGTAGATCATACCCTCCCCCCACCCCAAAGGCAGGCTGCCAGAGCTCTTTTGATGGGTTGTCTCCCATGATTTGCCAGGGGATTGTCAGGTTGCAAGAGCCATGCACAGAGCAGATGCTGATGGGTGACCCCAGGGCTCAGTTCCTGGTGGCACTGGGCAGGCAGCAGAGCTGGGAGTGGCATCCAGCCCCCAGCCAGGCAGCAAGGTCCTGCCTGTCCCTGCTGAATCCTGTGCTTGTCTGGGAAGCACCAGGGTGTTAGGTGCCCCATCCATCTCCTGTGACTTCCCTGGGGACTGCAGAAGGGGCCAGGTGGGTGCTGGGGTGGGAGGATCCATCCATACATCCATACATCTATCTATCCATCCATACATACATCCATCCATCTTCCCTGGTGCTGGCACCCCCGAAGCACCATTTCCCTGGTTGTCTTCTGCTGTTTGAGAGAAGATTAAACTGATATTTCCTTGCAGTCAGGAAATGTTCAGGAGCTTGGACATGGAGGAGTTGCACCAAGCAGCCTTTGCTTCTCCATGGTGCTGTCTGTGCATCTTCCCCCTCTTTTAAGAGCAGGCAGCCTCTCTGTCTCACTGATGTGTAAACTACCACAAAGCAAGGGCAGTGCAAATTCACACCCTCCTTATCCCACAGCCGGCAGGTTTTGTTTGGCTGCATGGGTATAATTATGCCATCATCATCATTGGTCAGACTTTCTGGTGTAAACATGCTCTGAGAATCCAAGAGAAAGTGGGATGGAGAGGAAGAGAGAAGCCAGAGTCAGGGAGAGGGAAGGCAGCTGCTGCTAAATGTGAGACTGTTCCTATGACACCTGGAGACTGCTGTGCTGGTGTCAGCCCTGTTGGAACTGAGCAGGTAAACACTGAGCTGTGGCTTGTTCTTGTGATGCTTTATCTTCCTGTTCAGTTTGTGGGACCTCCTGTAGTGCTTTGGGCAGACACAGAGCCAAGAGAGAGGCTGTGCTGAGATTTCCTAGCTGGAGGCAGGATGTGTTGGAAAACTTTCTGGAGGACTCAAGTCTGACAGGTACTGGGAGGCTCTTCCAGGGGTTTGGGCTCTTTGGAGAAGCAGTCAGTGATCTGGTTGCCTCTCCAGAGCCATCTTAAATTGTCTGACTTTCTTCCCATATGTCTGTACAAGTCTTTTTGTAAAGTTCTAGGGCTTTTCTTTTCTTAGCTCCCCTGACACAGGTGGGATGGTTGCACAGATGCTGCACGACCCAGGGGAGCTGTAAAAAAATCCTCTCCCAAATCTTGAGCTGCATCAGAAACAGCAGAGCCCGAGCCAAGGGTCTTGTGCCATCTGAATGCAGAGCCCTGCCACATGCTGTTCCTTGCTGGGACTTTGGTGCTAGCATGGGAGGCAGGGAAATAACCAGGTGGGTAGAAAATCTCTGCAAAGTGACTGCACAGAGATGGGGGGGGAGGCAGTGGCACTTTCTGGCTCTGCCTCTGCTGCATTCATTGCCTCAGAGGTAAATTATCAGTTTCTTCCTTAAATATTAACAGCTGCCAGGTAATGAATTCCCCCTCTCTGTTTTATAATGACACTAAAATTGGGATTTGCCTTGCTTTTCTCTGTAATTATCCAATGAGAGTGTGTGTGAGTGGCAGGCAGGGCAGAGCTGGGCCCTGCAGGAGGGGGTCCTGGGCAGCTCTGGTGTTGGGGGCTGCTTCCCTGGAGCTTCAGTTTTTACCACCCTTCACCAAGTTACTTTTTCTCTCACAGAGGGGTGGGCTTGGGAGGTAGACCAGCATACGCAGTTGGAGTAAAAGCCAGAATTTCCTGCCTGGCTCCTTGGCATCCCACAGAGGAGAAGCTGGCAAGGTGTGGTTGGGAGGCAGCAGCGTCCCAGGCAGGGAGAGGTCCTGAGCCTGATCCTCCAGAGTGCTGGGGTCAAAGGCTGTGCTTGGATCTCTTTCCTCCCTGTGGATGGCATCTGCATTTCAGACAACTGTGACATGAGGTTTGGCTTTGTGAGAGCCCAGGTGGATGGTTCCCTGCACCCTGCTGCTGAGTAACAGCCCATGCTGTGTCAGCCAAGGCTTTTCCTTGGTGTCCTCTGCCTTAAATCCAGCATAGGAGTCAAGAGTTCCGTGCTTTGGATGTGATGTAGACTGCTGCCTGGCTCGATTTGAGAAGCAACAGCACTTCTTCTACCCTCAGCTTTTGCTCATGAGGCACTGGCTGCTTAAGCCACCCTTTGCAGGGAGGTCCCAGGGGTGCCTCTGCTCAGAGCAATGGGCTCTGCAGCACCAAAGAGACTCTCAGCTGATGCTGCTTTTGTTTTGGGAAGGTGACTGCCCTGCTACAGAGCCCCTGAGGGTGCTGTGAATGGCTTTGACTTGTCCTAATTTAAGCCTGGAAAAGGCCAGGCTGTAGCCTCTGGGTTACCTGAGAAGAATCGAGCCTTTTGGGTGCTGAAGCAGGAGAAATGACCCCTGCAAGGTGCACAGGACAGATGTGCACAGCTGTTCCCTCCTCTTTGTCTTGCAGACAATAGGGAGGACAGAAGCTAAGTAGGAAAGAGAACCTCTCACTACTTTAGAGGCAAATAACTCCCCTGTGCTCTGTGGGGCAGGACTGATGTTGGCAGGGCAGGTGGTACCTGTGTGTGCCCCACACCACGGTCAGTGTTCTTTATCCAGGGCAGTGATGAGTTAGGAGCTGGTCCCAGAGCTGCCCTTGCAGTGTCCTGCCCACCCTTTGCTCTGAAGAGAAGCAAGGCAGAGGTATTGCTGCCTCTGTGCCCCTCTGCCAGCTCCTGGGACTTGTCCTCCATGACATCCTGCAGCATTTAAGGTCCCAGGGATAGAGCTGAGTTGCTTATCTTCCTGTCTTTGGGATAGTCTTGTTTCTTGGACTTCCCCTTTCTGATCTTTCCCACTGTTCCTCTCCCTTGCTTCTCCTCCTCTCGGGCTGAGGTCAGGCTGTGAAGCAAAGGAAAGGAGGCAGGAGGGAGGTTGAACACAAGCAATGCTTCTGCATTGCCCACATGCAGCTAAAAGAACCCAGAGGCTGCCCCATGGGCTGGGGGGCTCTCCAAGCCCTCTGCTCTGCAGAAATTACACCAAGGACCTCCAAGGTCTGGATGCTTCTGAGGATCAGAGGGATGTAGGAAAGCATGTCCAGATGCCTATATTCCATCCATAAGGGACTGAGTGTGGAGGGTCAGTTTTGGAGCTAGCAAGCTGTGAGGAAAAGCCTCTTACCAAAGGAACCTGCTCTAGGAAGGAGGTAAAAAAATGAACTGGTTGTCCAGGGTTCCCCAGCAGCCCTTGGCTGGAGGTTGTGATAGGTCTGCAGACTGGCTGGTCCAGTGGTCCAGGCTGGAGCTGACTAACTGAGCTACTGAGATATATTCTTCTTCTTCCCTTGACTCCCTGTAACTGAGTTTTCAGCTATTGGCACTTTGAAGCCATAATTGAGGTCTGCTTTCCTCCCTGCACAGCCTTTTCTCCCAGCAAATTGTCAGCCATCAAGTGGTATGAAACAGTAAAGAGATGTTGCACTCACCATTTCCTAGGAACCGTTGCTTTAAAGAGAACAATACTAAAAAGAAGGATGAATCAAAGCCAGACCAGAGCAATAAAACTCAGAATGTTTGACTTCTCTCAAAATCTGGAACTCTTCATTCATTTCTAGGGTCTCTGGGCACTTTCTATGTTCACAGGTCCAGACTCTCACATTTAATAAACAGCATATGACAAAAAAAGCTTAAAAAAAAAATCATAATCCAGGTTCTCTTTGGATGTAAATCAGCATCATTCTGCTCAAATCACTGGAGCTACGATGACACCAGGTGACACAGAGGCCTCTGGTGACTGGGGATTTTATTTGGTTTTCTTGCACAGCTGTTTTTTGGTCAAGCAAATGGGAGTGCCAGGGGTACCATGGCTGTGCCTGCTTGGTCATGGTCCCAGCTGTGACCTCTGAGCTCCCAGCATGGCTGGAGGGATCTGACATGTTCAGGAGCACCCAATGGAACCAGTCAGTCCCTGGGCATGGACTGGGCTGGGACTAAGTAGAGTTTTTTGGGGTCTCTCTGAGCTGTCTTTGTGTCTGTTCTTGGAAAGTGCAGGAAAGTGAGGCTCCCTGTGAGCTGATGGAGAACCCTGGATGGCTGCAGGAGTAAAGGAGGAGGATGCAAATCCATAAATCAAAGGAGCCTGAAGATTCAAGTGCTGTATGTTGGAGCTCTCCTCATAAAATAAGTGTTGTGGCAGCAGGGAGGGTCCCTCAACCCCTGGGTGAGTGTGGGGGCTGCTGGCCAGGGGGGTCCAGGGGTGCCAGGAGGGGCAGGAGGAGGTGTCCCTGCTGGTGGCACTCACTGTGGCTGGGCAGGACACAACCTGGGGTTGCTGTGCCAGTCTCTGCTCACTCCTCACTTTCAGCCTCCTTCCACGTTTCCTATTAGCTGTGCTATTTTGGAGCCTCCCAAGGCAATTAACACCAATTAATCTAAAAAAACCTAAATAATGGCGGGTTGTGGGTTTTGTTTTTTTTTAAGAGCCCCCGGCTCCTTCCTGTTTCCCACGTGGCCCCCAGAAGTCTGCAGCCCAAACCTGGCAGAGCTGAGCCAGGTTAAGTGTGTGCAGGGACTGCTGGGGAAGCTTTGTGGGGAGATGGGCAATTAGAGAATAGCCCTGGATGATCCCATCGATTCAGCTTTTCCATCCTGGATCTTGGTGTCTGTGTCCCAGAGGGAGTTGCTGTTCCCTGCCAGCACTCATTCTGCTGGAGGAGAGGGGGAACCAGGTTCTGAGATTAGTGCAGCCCTTTCCTGAGAGCCAGCAAAGACTGAGACCACAGACTGGGCTTGGGTGCAGGAGGTGCAGCTCCTCTGGAATTTGCTGATAAGTCCCTGGAGGAATTTTTTCCCTGTACCTAAAGCCACTTGCACCTCAGTAGGAGCAAATCAGCCTCCCCAGCTGCCTTTCCCAGCCAGGACACAGTTTCTGCTTGCCCTTTCAGACAATACCTATCCGAGCAGGAGCTGCTTTTTGCTGATGGGAGAAGCTGTTTCTGTGTTTGCTTGGGATTTTTGTCTGATTGATTTAAGCTCTTCTGAGAGGAGTGCTGTGTCTGACCATCACTGCAGCAATAAACCCACGGGTAGGGGCCCCAGGACCCTCCCTGCCCCCAGCACCACCAGGGTTTCATGTTTTGTGAATAATAAGCCTTGCATAATAACGAGGCCTTGATCTTGAGCACGGCCTTTAGGCATTCCTGGAACAGGAGTAAATAATAATTAAGCTTTGGGCGTTTGCTGCAGTGAAGGGTGTTTATAGGAAGGTGAGATGTGTGTGATGGGTGCTAATGGAGAAGGGTGTGTGCAGATCCACTGGCTAACTTCACTCCCACCCCTGGTAAAGGTGCTGCTTGTTGAAACAGCCCTGTGCTGAGAGCAAGTAGGTGTCTAAATAAAAGTGTGTTTCAAGCAAGCAGCACCGTTTGGGCAATCCAGAGACAGGGAAGGCTTTCTTTTTGCAAAGTGTTTTCAAAGCAAATTGTCAGCAGGTTCCAATTTCAGGTTGCACCCAGCTCAGTGAGTTGTGGGGAGGAGAACATTGGTGCTGCTGGGGGAGCCTTGGATCATCTCCATCCCTGCAGGAGCCTTACAGGCACCTGTCTGCTCCATCACCTCCTACTCCTCAGCAGGGCTGGGAGTGGGGAGGTGCTGGGGAGGTCTGGTGGATAGAGCAGGTGACTGAGAGTCAAGCACTAAATATTAACCTTGGCTTCTCTGCTAATTAATCAAAAATATGGGTTATGGCCTTTAAAGCAAGGGAGTTATTTCGGTGCAGCAAATGACTGCTGCTCCGCTGAGACTCAGCAGCCAAGCATGGTCCTAGTTTCACCCCCCTCCAACTGTAAAGTAAATACTGCAACTAGTTGCAGCTAAAACCTTGTCTTTTACTGCTTGTTATGATCAGCATGGCCAGGTACCACAGTGCTGCCTGAGGAGCAGTGTCCATCACACTTGCTGCTTGCTGGCATCTGCCTAGAACCTGATTTATTTGGAGCAAATAGTTCAGGTTCACTCCCAGTTTTGGTGTTTAAGGGATCCTCCAGGCTTTTGATGGGCCAGATTGACCTTTGTAGCTGCTTATCTCCTTCTGTAGGCTGGAGAGACTGACTTGGAGTGATGCTTCTAACTCATCTCCTTGGTTAGTGACTGAAGCTTCGGGTGCTAAATCTGGGTTTGTGTGTTTCTGCTAAATGGTGACAGGGAAACCCAGCCTGGCATGGTAAATGCTGTCAAAAGCTGTGTGGAAAAGCTGCTCCATTAACTACAGTGTCTTGCTGTAGCTCTTTGAGGACTGTTTGAATACACAGATTCATGTATTGCCTCCCCAGGAGAAGCCAGCAGTAATTTCCATGCACTGGTGTCAGCAGTGAGGGCTGCCTGCCTGACCTGTGATTTCAGGGTAGATTACCCAGTAACTGGGGGAAAAGTGTAAATCCAGTATTAATAAGGTTGTTGCCACTAAATGGCCAAATCCAGGCATGGTGGCCCAGCTTTTGGGTAGCAGCAGAGGTGTCAGCAGCACTTCAGGCAGACATCCAGCCCAAAATAAAATCAAACCCAATATTGTCAACCTGCTATTGATCCAAAGACACTGATGTCAGCCACGTGTGGCAGCAGGGCGTGCTCCCAGCAGGCCAGCAGTTATTGTATTAGGGAAGGAGGGAGTGTGGGTGAGTTATTTTGATTTGGTTTGAAACAATGAACCCCAAGTTATTTGAAATCTTAACAACAGAACCAGCTTTTAGCACCGGCGTTTATAGGGATGAGTGGGCGAGTTGTTTAAAGGGGAAAAAAAAAATCTTTGAAAACAGTCCAAGGAAGGGTGATAATTCCATCCTGCAAGGGAAGCACCATGCACACATCCTGTGTTGGAGCAGGGGGGGTATGATCTGCACCAGGGGCTGGGGCTGTGCACACGTGTGGGGAGGGCACACTCAGGGCTACCCTGGCTGGAGCCTGGGCTTGCAGGTGGTGTCTCTGCAGATCATGGACATCTCACTCTATCTCTTTTGCTGTATCCTAGGTGCAAAAGGTCTCTTCCTGCTCCAAGCACTGACCTCTTGGGTGGGGTCTCTGCATTCACCCTCAATACCAGCTTCTGATTCTGCCTTGCAGAGCTGTCCCAGGTTGACTGAGCTCTTCAACAGGAGCAGAGTCCCAGTTCTGCTGTGTTCCCCTCTTACCCCTCTCCACTGAAGCATCCCCTTAGCTCAGCCCCCCAGCAGTGAGCAGTGAGCAGACAGCAGCTCCAGCACCAATGTTCAGTTCATGCTGTGCCCTGCTCTTTGCTCTTCTTTCCCTCCACCGTTGCTGTAGCACTTTTAACAATCAAATCACAAACTAAATTGAAGTTTAGTATGTGAGCTCCCCAGGCAGCAGCTTAGTTTGAGGCTGATTCCCAGTTGTCTCTTTCCTTCCATATAGCCTGCAGCACCAGAACAGAATAGGTGCAGAATAATTGTCTTTTGCTCTCCCTCTCCTGATACAAGGATTTTAGAAGGGTGATGAGGAGTTGGCCTTTTCTCCTGGCACTGGAGAGATGGGGCTGCCCCAGAGGACAGACCCTGGCCAGCATCCCTGAGCAGGTCCATCTTCCATGTCTGCAGCATCCCCACCCTGGCATCTCTGCCCCTGTCTTGGCAGCACGGGGGGTTTCATCACTTGTTGCTTCAGAGCTTGAATTGCCCCTGAGCACAACCTGAGCCCCTCCCCACCAACCAAATCAGCCTCTTGGTCACCAGTGAATCCACATCCCCCAGTTGTGGCTGCCCCAGCCCTGCTGCCCTTCTTCTGGAGGTGCTTTATGCAGCTGTGATGCCCTTGGATCCAAGAGTGCTGAAAATCCTCCTGAGGCTTCACAGCCCCTCCTGGGGACAGGAAGGGTCTGGGGGCTGGGACCCACCATGCCCTGCACACAGCCTGGGAGCTATGTCCTGGGCTCCAGCCCCACAGTTGCCATGGTTCTCATAATTTACTGGTATGAAAAGGCACAGACGTTCCCTAAGAGCTGCATTTGTTCAGGATAAAGAAATTTCCTAATTTTGCAATGAAAAATGAGAATGAAGCATAAGGAGACAGTGTGGGCAGAGAGCTGAGAGTGCCAAGGGGGCTCTGTCCCCATTTTGCCACTGCCCTGCCAAGTGGCCTTTGGCAAGCTGCTTCTCTTTCCAGTGACCCATTTCACTGTCAGAATTTCACATTTCACACTGGCATTTCACAAATGAGAGGTAAGAACAGCTCTTTGGCTGTTGCATAGCATTTCCATCTTTCCATGTTTAAAACCTTGATGCAATTAGGCATTTCCCTCTGTTCAGTGGTACATTTAAATTAAGAGATGCTTATGGCTGAGCATCTTTGGCTCTTGCAATAGGCAAGAAAAAAAAAATCACATATCTAATAATATGAGGAGCAGGAGAAGTATAAGGAGCTAAAAATGGTCCTTCAGTGTTGTGGTGCTTTAAATCTGGGTGATCATATTGTGTCTGTACGTGCACAGTGCATTTACCACGGTGGTGTGAGTGCCTGTGGAGCTGAGTGTGTTTGCAGATGTAGTTTAGGAAAATTGATCCCAATCTATTTTTAAGGTAAAGTGTGTGTGGTGGGTAGGAGGTGAGGAGGTGGAAAGAAAGCTAAATATTCACACAGCTCCTCTGTGTGTTTAAGAGCATCATCTAATCACACCGGGATCGTGGCAGCGAGGTGAGGGAGAGGAGAGGAGAGGAGAGGAGAGGAGAGGAGAGGAGAGGAGAGGAGAGGAGAGGAGAGGAGAGGAAGAGGAGAGGAGAGGAGAGGAGAGGAGAGGAGAGGAGAGGAGAGGAGAGGAGAGGAGAGGAGAGGAGAGGAGAGGAGAGGAGAGGAGAGGAGAGGAGAGGAGAGGAGAGGAGAGGAGAGGAGAGGAGAGGAGAGGAGAGGAGAGGAGAGGAGAGGAGAGGAGAGGAGAGGAGAGGAGAGGAGAGGAGAGGAGAGGAGAGAGGAGAGGAAGAGGAGAGGAAGAGGAGAGGAGAGGGGAGGAGAGGAGAGGAGAGGAGAGGAGAGAGGAGAGGATTCTAGGTTGGAGCCCACCCCCTCCTGCCAGGGCACCCCAGGGTTCGGGAGGAGCGTGGGGAGCGGGGCTGTGGCTTTAAGCTGCATCTCGCACCCAGCAGGGCTCAGCTTCTGGCGAGGTTCTCCACATGGCTGCACACTCCGGATAAATAAATCCCCGCTCCGCAGAAATCTCTGCTCGGGCAGGCGGAGCGGCGGGGCTGGGGGGGAAGCTCCGGTTCGGGGAGCTCCGGTTCTGGTGGCAGCCGAAGAGAATTCAGCCTCGGCCGGGTGAGATCCTCTGTGCCCGGGGAGATGTAAAAGCTGGAGGCTGGGGAAGAGCTGGCGGCTGAGGGCAGTGAGTAAAACTCGTTTTTTGTTTGTGTTTCCCTCTGAACTGAGCGGCTCGGTGGGGGCTGAAGGGAGGGGGATGCAGGAAGGAGATTTGCACGGGCCAGGGCTTGGGTAGTGCCTCCTTTTATAAAGTTTTCGGGTAGCTGTTGGGTTTTGAACTTTGGATCGTTAATATTTTTGCAACTTTCTGGGAAATAGATGCCAGCAGTGCAGGGGCTGCTGGGGTGTCTGCCGGGGTCTTCCAGCAGAGCGTGGCCAGGGTGGGCAGTGGGAGGATGGGGGGGTCTGCTGGGCAGCCCTGCCACGGGGGAGGGAGTGTGGCAGCAGAGCTTCAGGACTGGCATTGGAAGGGAAGTGCTGTCCTCAGCAAAGGCTGAACAAGCTCAACAGCTTCTCTGGTTCTGAAGGTGATGGTTTCATCAAGGAGACTCCAAGCAGCACCGAGCTGTGGTGGCTGAGGACTGGGAGAGCCCTGCTCCTGATGATGCTCCAGACATTTCACCTCTCAATGAAGCAGGCTGAGGCTTTTGGCCAGGATTTCCCTTCCACTCCTCTCCTCCAGCTCCCCTCACCTTCCGGGAGGCTCTTTCCAAACCTGTCCTCTGGTGCCTTTCACCAGGTGGGGAGGTGAGGGCTGTGGGGCTGTGGCCATGCCAGCAGTGCATTGTTTCCTCTGGTGGTTGTTTCCGTGGTTGTTTCCTCTGGGATGAGGTGTTGGGGTGATGGGGGATAAACCAAAACCGAGTGCAGGGGATTGGCAGGCAGCAGGGCAGGCCAGGAGAAAGTGTTCAGTCACCAGCACCACCCTACCCTGCTCCTGCCTGATGATTTTTGGGGTTATCTGCCTTGTTAAGAGAGTAGGTGAGCAGCTGTGATGCAGCTGCCTTAAAAAGGGAGAGACAGCTAAGGTGGGTGAGTGTAGATGTGTGGGGATGAGCATCTGCCAGGCCCTGGGGAGGTAACTGCCTGTGAGAACGAGGGCCACGTTTTTTCCATGAACTGTTGGCAGCTGGGAGCTTGGTCCTGGGGACAGATTGCTGGGTCCTGTCCCAGCTCTGCCACTGCATCACCATGGGACACGGTCAAGGGACTTCACCTCCAGGTTGTCTGTAAGGTGAGGAGGAGGAGGAGGAGGAGGAGGAATCGTTGGCAGATGTGTTTGCAGTGCTGGCTGAGGGGCTGCTGTGGGAGGAGCAGTGAAAACTGCACCTGGGAACTGTGTTATCCCTGAACCCGCTGCTCTCCTCACCTTGTCCCTGACCTCACCCACCCTCTGGAGCCAAACTGCCTTTCAGCAGAAGCTTCTGAGGTGGATCCACTGTGCCAGACCCACCTGGGTCCATTTACTGCTGGGCAGGGGGTCCTGGGTGGAACCAGAGTGAGGAGTCCTCAAGCTTGAGGAGTTCTTACTGCATCAGGGCAGGAACCTGAGCCTGGAGGAGAGAAGAGGGACCAAAGGCAGGGCAGCTCCCCTCAGGAGGACACAAGCTGTGAGAGGAGGAACTGAGCTGATGAAGGAACCAGGTTTGTCCCTTGGGGTGGCTCAGAAGAGCACCAGCAGTGGTGGGTAACACTCCCTTTGAAGGGGACATTTCACCCACGCATGGAGCAGAGGGTGCCTTTGGCAGTGGCAGGAATCAGTGGGGGATGTGCCATGGCTCTTCTAGTGCGGAAATCATCTGCAGTGGTCCTTGGGGGTCTCTGGAAACCTTCCTCAGTGCAGTTTGGGAACGTCTTGTCCTGCGGCTGCCTTCGGAGAGGCTTCAGTCCCACCTTGGCAGTCGATGGAGGGAGAGCAGCATCCTGCCCTGGCTGCCAGGGATCCTCTGCTGATCCTGGGATGGGGCTCAGGAATGGGAAGATGGCAGAGAAAGGATTTGCTCTGCAGAGACCCTGTCCCACTCGGGTTTCAAGGGTGGAAACTCTGTGGGACATTTGTGAGCTGTGGCTTCAGGTGTTGAGGGATGGAAAGTGGTTTAATTCTTGCAATTAAGCCTTCTATGTTTGTTTAATGGCTTTCCTGGGTCTGCGTGAAAATGGCCAAAGTGGGTCAGGCACAGGAGTCTGTTCTGGTTTTGTTTTGCTTTGCCTGGAGCTGCTTCAGGCTTGGCCTCACCTGCACATCTGGAGCAGCCAACCTGAGGGATTTCCCCTTGAGATGCTGTGCCCAGGGGCAGAGCTGGCCAGCCCAGGACCTTCTCTGTCAGAGACTGCTGGAGGTTTTATTTAGCATGAGTTTATTGGAGAGGAAACTGAGTGTGTTTGTGCTCTGCAGGGCAGCAGCCTGGGGGAGGGCAGAGGCTGCCTGGGCTGAGGGGAGCAGCATCCTCCCCATGGCTGCTCCTGCTCCTCGCTGCCTTCCCAACCCCTCAGCTGGGTTTTACACAGCCTGGAGCTGACCTGGCAGGTTTACCAGTCTGCTCATCCACAGGGACTAAACGTATGTATTTTACATAACCTTCCAGCCAGGGAGACCCATTCCAGGTGAGCAAATCCCACTCCCAGGCTGTCCTTGGCCAGGTTGCCCAGCAAGGAGCTGGCAGCATCCAGGTGGGAATACCACTGACAGGACAGGAGAACAAAGTTCTGAGCCCCAGGTATGGGTGACCACCCCTGACCTGCCCAGGGTCAGAGCAAATCTCCACACTTGTCCTGATCCCTCCATGGGCAGAGCTGGGGCTGTGCCCCTGGGTGATCTCTGCAGCCTCCAGCACCAGCTCCAGGTCCCCCTGCCCAGCACAGAGGGGGTTGGTTTGCTGCTTTGCCCATGATAGAGGGTGACTGACCAGAGGAGAGTTAAGTTGGCAGAATTTGGGCAGTTGTGGTGCTAGAAGAGGTGAGAAGGGATCTTGGGGCAGGAAACAAAAGCTGCTGCCCAGGAATCATTTAAGGATCTGGGTCTTGGGCTGTGGTTGTGTGTCTGCTGTCCCAGGATCGGTGCTCAGCCCTGTTAGGGGATGCCCTGGCTCTCAGGAACCCTCCTGACCATCCTGGATGAGCAAAACCCTGGGCAAGCCCCGCTCAGTAGCAGATGGTGTGCCCCAGGGTGTGACTGCACATCCATCTGCACTCACAGCTCCTTCCTCGGGGCCAGGAGCAGACTGTGAGTGGAGGCAGCCAAGCACTCTGTGCTTGGTCATCTTGGAGTATTTTTTTTTTTAATTAGAGAGGTGCAGGCCTGGGGCCAGGGCAGGAGGGAGCCTGACACCAGTGGGTGCTGCCCCAGGCCCTGGAACACCCACGTGTGAGCCCTAACATTGGCCTGGGGCCACTGGGAGGTCCCCAGGGATGCAGTCAGCTCTGTCCCACACTTGGCATGCACTGGATGCTCTTCTTATTGATTCTGAGCATCCTTTCCTCTCCCAGGCACATCTCGAACAGAGATGCTGACATGGGAGGCTCCCTGGCAAGATGCACCCTGGGGGAATCTGGTCTGTAACTGGGGTGAAGCCTTGATCTGGGGACCAACGTGCTGCCCAGCTGCTCCTGCAAGGCAAAACTTCTCCTGTGGACCCACAACTCTTTGGATTTACTCTATGGTTGGGAAACCAGAGGGGGTTTGGTGTGAATGAGCTGAGCTGGCTTCCTCCTCCAGCCTGAAATTTGGGTCAGGCAAGCCAGCACAGCAGAGCTGTGGGGGATGTGGTTCATCCCGGTTCGAGCCCGAGCAAGCTTTGATTTCCAAGGTGCACCTGTTGGTTCAGAGGCTCCATCCCAGCCACATGTTGGGTTTTTCTACTCCCTGCTCAGCTCCCACATTGCTCGTGTTCCTCTCTGCCCCACTGCTAATTCTGACACTGCCCTAAATAGAAGCTGAGTGCAGCTCATCTGCTTCGCTCAGCATACGGGAAAATTGTTTCCCTTCATTTACTGAATCCAACTGGTGGCTTTAACCCTCACAGCACGAGGCTTTCCCCAGCCCAGACCTCCCTTGAAGGGCTTTGTGTGCTTCTGTCCTGCAGAAGAGCTCTGCTGGGAATGGTGGTGGGAGAGGGAGTGCTCCTGAGCTGCCCAGGAGAGGGGTTTTGCTTCACCAAGAGCTGAGGAAATTCCCTTTCTCCACTGAAAGGCCTCTCCCTGTGCTCTCTATGCTGGGGTCTGCTGCTCCCCAGAAGGACCCAGTGCCCGTCACATCCTGATTGTCCCCAGCCCTGTTGGCTCTGTCCCAGCAGACTCAGTTGCAAGAGTTTTTGGTTGGTTTCTCTTGTGTTTTTTTTTTTTTTTCCAGTGTCTGTGGTGGGATGAACTCAGCAGGCAGGGACCCTTCCCGAGCCTGTTCCTCTTGTTGCTCTCCAGTTTTATATCCCCTTCTGAGCAGCTCCTTGGAAAATCTGCAGTTCCTGTGGCACCAGCTGCTCCAGAGCAGAGCTTGGGGTTTGCTGTCCCCAGATCCCCCTGGACACAGCCCAGTGCTTCCGAGAGGCTGCCTTGAACACCAACCCTTCAGCAGGATGACTTAAATATATCCCTCTCTAGTGCAGGGTGCTTATTTGGGGCTCTCCTGCAAGAGCTGTTTTCCTGAAAAACTATAATCTTGTGTCATTTTCAGCTGGGTGACTGTTAGAAGCAGTGGGCTGAGGACACAGGGGTAGTGGCCTTGCAAAGGTTAAATTTAGGTGGTTAGAAAGGACAGATGAGTGCTGGCAGGGCTGAGCTGGAGCTGGGCACACAACAACTCCACAGCCACAGTGTCCAGGGGGTTCCCTCCCATCCCTGGTGCTCGTGGTGGTGATCCCACCTCTTTGCCAGCACAGAAACTCCCGTGACCCCTGGCAGCCCCCAGGCTGTGGGCTTGGCAAGCAGTGGGCACAGCCAGAAGCCAGCATCTGAACAGACCTGGAGAGGACACCACCGCATCGCTGACACTTGGGGAGTTGTTCGGAGCTTTCTGATTTTTCTCTTTTACCTTCTTTCCAGAAAATCAACCGTAGCCCTGCAGATGAGGAATGTTTCTTTGACCTGCTGAGCAAGTTCCAGAGCAACCGGATGGATGATCAGCGCTGCCCCTTGGAGGAGTGCCCAGCAGAGGCTGCAGAGGCAGCTGCCACCCCACTGCCTGCCCTGGAAGAACGGATGTGTAAGCACTGATGCCTTTATAACTCACAATTATTTGGGGAGTGCTGCTGCTCCCGTGCTGGGGCCAACTGTTGTGGTTTTACTGTGAATCTTGTGATGTTTTCCCCAGGCTGCAGCGCCCTGAACGTAGCAGTTCTGTGGCGATTGCCATCGTGGTTTAAGGAAGAAAGAAAGATTCCTTTAATGATTCCTGAGGGAAAGGCTGGGGAATATGAACTGAGGTTTTCAGAGAGCAACTCAGCGAAAGAAATCCAAAATATACTTGGAGTTTGTTTTTCAGTTTGGATCTTTTGAAGGTCTGGCCTTTGGAACAGTGAGGTGGGCATGAGGACTTCTGCCTCTGGCAGGGTCTCCAGGATGCTGATGTTCATTACTGAGGGAGTCTGGAAGGCTGGGGCAGGTGGAGGGCTGGGGTGAGTTTTCACAGGCAGGATGAAGTGTTAACAGTTTTTCTGGTAGCATTGCCACGGAGGAAAAACTTTGGGGTTTTGTACAGTTCTTGGATGCTGTGGTGATAGGTGTTGTGTAAGAATGGAGAAGCCAGAAGGATGGATTAACAATAGGAAACTCCAGCAGGCAAACAGCTCACTCATGCCTAGGAAGAACAGGGATAAATTGAGGAAGCTGCCTGACAAATAGATGGGACAGGACAGGCAGGTCAGGGCTGTGTTTGCATTTTCATGGTGTTTTTTATGGAACAGCATTGAGGACCTTTGTTTAAACCACTCTGGAGAGCAGCACTGGAAGGTGCAGGTCACACTTCCACGCTGATGGATTTGTTTATTGGTTTCCAAATGAACACAAAGAACAAAGAGGAGGAGAGAGCCCTGACATCCCTCTGAGCTCAGCAAGACTTGCAGCATGAGATTGCTCAGAGGAAGAGGTGCCAGGAGCAGAGGCTGAAGCAGCAGTGAGAGCAGAGCAGTGTGGAGGAGGTCAGGCTGGGGCAGGGTGGCTGTGAGGTGAGCGGGGTTTTTGTCTTCTAAAAATAGGGTGGAAATGAGCATCGTTTTTTCAAGAGAGACATTTCTGATACAGAAGTGTGTTTGGCTGCAACAGCTGTGTAATTTAGCAGACAGTTTAAAATACGAAGCTTTCTAAAGAATGTACAAGTAGGTTGTTTGGTCTCAGAACCTTTTAGTTGCGTTGTTTTCAAAGTTTCTTTGTGAGCTGAAGGGGAAGGAACTCTGCATCCATGCTGAGTTTTAGACATTTCTGGGGCTCTGCCAAGGGCATGTCATGTTGGGAGGCCTGGGGCACCTCTCCTCAAGGGCTTTGTGTTCACTGGGGCACTAACACCACCTGGGATGGTTTTCTTACATTTTTCTTTTCCTTGTCCCTGTTGTTTGGGAGTTTCACTGCCCAGCAGCTGCCAGGAACCAAGAGGCTTTTTCCATTGAGTGCTGCCCAAGAGGCATTTCCAGAGCCTGGGGGTTGACTCATGTGCTGGGTTTGAAAATCCTGCTTTTGTCCCATTTGTGGGTGTCTGGATGGGATAGTCCCCCTGAGGGTTTTTACAGGTCATATTGTGTAGGTTCTGGACCGGGACCCTCCGGTGCAGCCTGCTGGGTTGAACAATGGTTTAGTGGTGAGGATTTGGGCTTTCTGCAGGCAGCAGAGCTGCAGGTCAGGTGTGAGCAGGCAGAGCTGTGACCCTGGTGTGCTCCTCTCCCCCCTCCCAGCCCACTCCTCCCTGATGGCATCCCCACAGACCGAGGAATTCTTCGATCTGATCGCCAGCTCCCAGAGCAGACGCCTGGATGACCAACGTGCCAACGTGGGCAACCTGCCAGGCCTGAGGATCACACACAACAACCTGGGGCACCTGCGTGTGGAAGGGGACGCCCAGGAGCCTGGGGATGAGTTCTTCAACATGCTCATCAAGTGTCAGGTACCATCGTGGGATTGGGCGGGCTCCCCAGCTGCAGGGAGGAACTCTGAAGTTTTTCCCCCCCAGGCAAATGCCACCCCCTGATCCCTCCTGCCCTGCTGGGAGGGGCTGTGGTCAGCAGCCCCCCACCCCCAGCCCTGGGGCACGTACCAACTGATCTGTGCCTCCAGCTCCCTCTTTTGTGCCCTGTGTTGAGGGGCTGCATTTTGTCACCGTGGCTGCAGAACCCCACTCCCTGCACCCCAAGTGGGAGCCCCTGCTCCGGACACCTCTTGAGTTCTGCTCCCAGCCCTTTGCCTCCACAACAGGACTGTCTCACCACTACCTGCTCCTAACACCTCTTCTCCTGCCCGTGCAGTCCTCCAGGATAGATGACCAACGTTGTGCACCTCCAGATTCCATCCCCCGTGGCCCCACCATGCCTGATGAAGATTTCTTCAGCCTCATCCAGCGTGTCCAGGCCAAACGCATGGATGAGCAGAGGGTGGATTTGGCCTCAGCCCAGGAGGAGGCAGCAGAGGAGCAGCAGAACCCTGGTTCCAGCTAAGAACTGGGGTTTGGCCTGGGGGAGGGGAGGGATTGATTTGGTTTAATTTGTATTTTAAGAAGGAAAAAAACCCCAACAAAACAGAAAAAGGGTAGGTGGTTTCTGACTTGAGAGCTCCTGTGCTGCCACAGACTTTTCCCAGAAGCCACCCCAGGGACACAGGAGCTGCACCCCCATGTTACAGGAAGGCCCACTGGAT
The DNA here is from genome assembly GCA_023637945.1 of Phaethornis superciliosus. Lineage (NCBI taxonomy): Eukaryota > Metazoa > Chordata > Aves > Apodiformes > Trochilidae > Phaethornis > Phaethornis superciliosus. The sequence continues at coordinate 8,540,257 of JAJQWJ010000022.1, forward strand.
GTGGGACACTTTTTAAACAAAAGGTTTTTTAGGACATGTGGCCACTGTAATACTGGGCACAGCATGAGGGAAGAAGACCTTGGCTAAACACCTTTGCTTATCACCTAGAAGTCCAGAACTTGTGCTGTTGGCCAAAGGAGGAGACCAGAGTGGGCAGTTGTTAACTCCAGCCTAATGTCTTTTTATTTCCACAACACTTTTAATTTAATGGGGGAAGGAAGAACATTTTTCCCATTTTGAAGTTCTCCTGTCTTGCCTGCATCAAGAGGTGACACAAATTGCTCTGGATCCTGCCCTGGAACATCTTGCTCAGCTTTGTTCTTTCTACAGGAGGAAATAAACCCAAGTCAGAAGCCCCACGGGTCCTTCCAAACCTCAGCCCTGCCCCAGCTGCAGTTCTGATCCCACACACCTGGAAGTTTTCTTTAGGTTTGTTGAGGACTCTGCAGTGAGTGCTCTGACCCCCTCTGCTTCCCCAGCTGCACCCAAACCCCTGGAGCTGGAGCAGACACTGAGAGGAGCTGAGCAGCCCCAAGGAGGGGTCCTGTGCCTGGCAGGGGAGCAGGGGGGGGGTCTCTGCTCATCTGATGGCATCTGGTGCAGGACTGTCCCCTGTGCTGTGTCTGCCTGGAGCAGAAGCCTGTGCTCACCACTGACCTGCTGCAACACCTGACAAGTTTTCTGGCCATGGCTTGTGAGGAGAGCAAGAGGAACCATCCCCTCCTCTTTTTTGTGTCCAACAGCAGGAGGGAATGATGGCTCTTCCCACCTCTCATTTCTTCCCAAACCAGTGCTCTGGGCCAGGCACTCCAGTTTCTCCCAGTTGCCTCCAATTACTGCAGCCTCAGGAGAGCTCCAGCCTGGGGTGGTGGCTGGGAGGTCAGCTCCACCCCACACAAGTGCAAGATTCTACATTTACTTCCATTCCTTCTCCTGTTGGAAGAATTGGAAAAGCAAACCCAGGGAGGAGGGGAGCAGGGATCTGACTTCAGGAGGCTGAGTATTTTTGCTTGACCAGACAAGGCTGTCTTGGACTAGAGAAACTCCAGTATGAGCTCTGCCAAAGTGGATGTGTTCCTGTAGAGAACAAATCAGCACTTTCTCTTTGAAAAATGCATCTGATGGAAACATTTCCAATCAGCAGGAAGAGTTTCAGACAGTGATGCTGCTCACCAGGCATTTAACCTGCCTGCACTGACCATATAGAGGTGGGGCTGAGGTTTACCTCCTGCACAGGCTGTGTGGTCAGGGCTCAGCCACCTTCCTGGGGTGCAGAGCTCTGGAGAAGGGGGAGGAGGTCCTGCCCAGCACCTACAGACCCACCCAGCTTCTGTTCCTAACAAGGAGGAAAACATGGACCATGACACTGACTTCCCAGCTGCAGGCTGGGGCCTGGGCAGTGCTCAGCCAGGTGGTGAACTGCAATCTGACCCTTCAGCTTTCAGAGGTGTTAATTATTTGCCATATACTTGAATGTATGAGCTTATTTATTTTTTACATGTGCATTTGCTAATGTCATTTTAATGGGGAATTTCCAACCCCACAGGTACTTTTTTTTCTAAAAAAAAAAAAAAAAAATAATTGCCAAATGAATTAATATATTAGAATTGAATATAGCTCAAATGAAAGGGGAGGGAGGTTGTGCTTAATAAATATTTGTGTCTAAGCTTCAGTGACAGAAATTTATTTCCATCATTTCTTGGCCAGCCTGCCTGTTTTGCTGACAGCAAAGCTACTGCTGGCCCTCTGGAATGGGGTGGGGGTGAGGGGGTGGTCTCTTGCAGCACAAAGGGTGTATGCACCCACCTCCACAGCCCTTGACGTGAGGAGAACACAGGTCTCAGGCAGCAGCTGCCATCCCCAGCTCTGTCTGGCCCCAAAGTCATCAGGATAGGGTAGACACAGCCCCAAAGAGGAGAGGTTTCTGCCTGCCCTCCTTTGCCTTCATCTTTTGTTCCCTCTGCACCTGGAACTTATCACTCTGCTGCCATCTCCAGGTAAAAGGGACCCTTTCTGCATCCTCTGCCTCTGGGAGTGTAGTTCCTCAAATTCTGCTTTCAGTTGGACCCTTTCCTCATCCCTGGAGAGATTTAAGTCATTTGGACCTGGTCTTCAAGGACATGATTTAGTAGTTCATTGTGGTGTTGGTCAAAGTTTGGACTGGGTGACCCTGGAGGTCTCTTCCAACCTAATGGTCAGGAGCAGTGGGCAGGAGCAGCCCTCCCCTAGCAGCCTGGCCCAACTTTTCCTTTCAGGCCCTGTCTGGGAGCTTCTGCTCAGCCTGGTCTTGGTGGCTGTTTCCCCAGAGGGCAGGAATGCTGTGCCAAGCCCTGGCCCCTACCCCCAGCCCCTGTGAGGACACTCACCAGGCAGCAGCAGAGCTCATTCCAGCACAGTGGGTGTGTGCAAGGTGTCAGACTTCACTGCTGAGCTGGCCTAAGAGCAGCAGGTTTTGGATCCTGTGAGGATGAAGCCAAGGCACAGCTGGTCCTCCCATGCCTGCCTGCTTTGTGCTAGGCACTGCCAGTCCTGAGCAAAGAGAAATGAAGAGCTGCCAGCTCAGGCTCTGCAGGTGTTCTCACCTCAGTGCCTGGACACAAAAAGTCTGTGTTAGAACTCTGTGTGACCTGAGGACAGAACCACGTCCCCAGGTATGCACAGAGAGAGGCCTGGAGGTGACACAGGTGACATTCCTGGGGGTGAGTGGTGGGGGTCTCACCTGCAGTCACTCTGTCCTTATCAGCTGGAAGGGGGGGAGCGGGCACATGTTCCCCAGTAAATGTTCTCTCTCACAGCACCTACCAAACAGAAGGAAGAGGCCACTAAGCAGGAGGCAATGGCTGCAACTGCATCACCTGAGCCCCCCCACTGCAGCACAGCTGAGTGTGGGGAGATTGAGGGTGGGCACCTCAGCAAGGGGGTGTCTGTCAGGTACCATGGCAAATGAACCTCCACCCCCCACCTCCCTTGGGCCTCTGCTACCCCTCAGCACATCCCTTCACTTCCCTGGGACCCCCTCCAGACCCCCAGAACCCCCTGCAGCCAACAGACAGGACCCATCAGAGCCCTCACTGGATTAACACCAGGATTTGGCTGCACTACAAAAGGGGAATTTGTTCAAAGGAGGCAGAGAACAAGAGGCAAAGTATTTGCCACTTTGCAGGAAAGCTCTCACGGGACAGGACTCAGGAACTGGATCCAGCCCTTGACAGTCACAGTGCAGTGCTTGAGGGATGTGCAAACAGCTTTGTGTTGCTGCTCCTCCTGTGAATGCTGCTTTGCCCCCTGAGCCCCCCCTCTCTGTGCAGCACTCACCCAGTTGGCTGCACCTTTGGTCCTTCCTCTGCTTCAGGGCTGCATGGCACTTTCTTTTTCCCCCCGTCTTGACACACCTCCAGCTCAGCAGAAAGGCTGCTTCTCTTCTCCCCATTCCTGCATCTTCACCAGGCTCCTCCTAGACAAAGCCTGCTCCCCCCTCTGCACTTTGATGAACAGACACCTCCCTGTGACACAACATTTTTCAGCAAAACCCTCTTCAAAAGCAAGGAAAAAAAATCACTTTGTACCCCACAATCCATTAGCAGCAAAACCTTAAGTATTAGATGCAAATTCTCTCCCTGCTTCTGCAGCCCTTTCACAGCAGTGCTCCACACCAGTGAGCTCCCTGTCACCTGATGCCTCCAGCTCTGGCCCTGATGTTGTCCCTGAACCTCCAGGGCAGCAGCAAAATCACACCAAGCCCCTGAGCTCCTGGTGCTGTCCCAGTGCCACGGGAGCCTGGGCTCAGGAAACGCTGAAACAGACTAAAACACAGCAACACCCAACAGGGACAGACTGATACAGCTTTTACTGCAACACAGCAAAAACCAGCAGCAGCTTTCTCTAGCTGGGGCACAGTACCAGGTAAGAAAGGTAAAGGAAAGAGTTTAGTTAGTCAGGTTGTAAATGAGCTGTTTCCAAGGCAACAGGGATCCTGCAGCAGCTGCTCTGTTCCACCTCAGCAAAGGCATTAGGTGCCATGGGAGAAGACTGCAGATTTTCAGGTGAAAGGGAATAAAATCCCCCTTCTGCCTGCAGAATGCTAATTCCTGCCAGGCTCTCACACCAGGGTGAGCACAGCAACATTCCAGACTCCCTCATCACTGCAGCACCAACTACTCCTCACATCCCAGCTGAGGAATGAAGTTCCTGCCCCCCAAGGCTGGTCCAAGAGGAAAGCTGTTGTGTCACCCTGCTCCCTGCTCCTAATGAAATTCCTGGGAACACTTCAGGTGAAGGAAGGCAACTCATTACTACTCATTAATACATCCCAGGCCCTCAATGAACACCTGGCTGGTGAAGTGCCTGGGGCACCAGGACACTCTTGGCTGAAGGCATTGGGTTTGTTCAGCCCAGAGACATGAAGGCTAAAAGGGATTTTACTAAGAGGGCACAGAGAAGAGAGAGGCTCAGCTCAGAAGTGCTCAGTGCTTGGAAGGAAGGGGATGGGCACAAACTGAAACACAGGACATGGTTTAGGTGGGGTTTTTTTCCACTACAGGACTGATGAAATGCCAGAACAGGAACCAAACAGGTTCTGAGATCTCCATTCTCAGAGACAGTCAAGACAAGACTCTGAATATCCTCCTCTGAACAAGGGGTAGGACTAGAAACATCCATAGGTCTCTTCCAGCCTGGATTATTCTTTGACTGCAAGTTTTAAACCGAGAGAAAGCAGAGACTCCACTGGACCCAAACTAATGGACTGTGAGAAAAGTTAAACTTCCACCCAGGCAGAATTGAGCCCTAACAAAGTGCAGCCTGATCCCCTTGCTGCCTGATTCATCACTACCTGAGCATGACATGCTGGTAAACACCTATATTTTTAAGTTATTAAATTGCTCTTTTTCCTCCTAACTGATGTTAGCACACAGCAGTAGCACTAACAAGCACTTCAGTATCTATCACATAACTCTTAGGACAACTCTCTAGGTGCTCTACTTATCTCCAGCATGCTTCACAAACATTATTTTTGCCTTCACACCCATCCTCCCCAACCCCCCAGCTGCAGAACCCCAGTGCTGGGGAGCACCCCCCAGCTCATCACCCCAGTAAGATTCCCAGAAACACAGGGGACTTTCAGCCCTGATGGGAAGGGCAGGGAAAGGAAACTGTGGAAGATGGCAAAGAAATGAAAAAGGCAGCAGGTGACTGCAGTAAGAGTGAGTGATCTGATCTCCTGCAGCCTTTGCAGACTCAGGCACACAACACCTGGGCCAGAAAGTCTCCAGCTACAGCTGCACCTTGCTATCTCAAAGCACAGGGACAAAGAATTCCTGGCTCCTTTCTCAGCAGAGGACAGAGCAGGGCTCCTGACACCACTGAAGCACTGAGATTTGCCTAAAAGTCAACAAAACAAGTACCAGGAAAAACACCCACACCTAAAAACAGTGGTTCCAAAGGCAAAGCTACAGAAAGACCAAAAGCCCGAGTTTATTTTAAACACAGAAACTTCCCACTGAAATCAGGGAATAAAGGTTAAGAGTCACTCTTGCCATCACAAGTCCCATCCTTGTCAGTCTCTGGGGGGCTCTCCCAGCTCTGTCCCTCTGGGAGCTGACCTCCAGGCCTGGGATCTGCCGAGCTTTCCAGAAGCAGTTCCAAGGCTTCCTCACCAGCCACACGTCTCACCTTCTCCCCCTTGGCTGCCAGGATTTCCTCGATATTCCTTAACAGCAATGTGAAAACCAACAGTGACACCACAGCAAAGCCAGACCCAAGGGGGTCACTCCATCACTGTGCTCTGGACACCCCACCCAGGGAATCACCACGGTGTTTCTTTTCCATGAAGAGTTTGGGAAGTGGATAAATCCACCCAAACCTCCAGGGACTACTTTCCTCCATTGGGATTAATTTACCAATTATGGCTAAACAGAAATTTTTAAAGGTATCTGCACTGAAATTCAGCAGCAGATGGGTCTACACATTTGAAAGTGCTTATCCAGGGAAACAGAGCAGGGATGTGATGAAGGACAGCAGAATCCCACAGGCACCAATTCACCAGCAGGTACCAGAGGTGCATGGCTTCAGCTGCAGCTTCACACTGGGATGATTATAAAGCTCAGTTTGGGTGCTTTCAGAACTGGACAAAACAGAATGATACCTGGGGGTTTTATCTGAACCACACTTTAAAAGCTTCAAGGAAATAAGGTATCAGCTCAGGAGGGTGCATTAAGTCTCTCTCTGCCGGCACACACCCACCTCTTCCCTTCCAGGTCGGAGAACCAGCCCAGGTTATCGGCCACGACGTGGTGGTTGCCGCAGCCCGGACAGGTGACTATCACCACACCCCTGTGGTAGCCCAGCTTGGAGATCGTCTTTGCTGACCGCGTCCGGCAGACCTGGGAACAAACAAACGGGATCTCAGCATCCCGGTACCGGCAGCTGCTGGAACTTTCAGAGAAAAAACAAATTATTTAAACCATTTTAAAAGTTTCCTTCTCTCATCCCTAGCTATTAGCGGGCAGCTCGACCGCGTTCCGGTCCGGATCCCGGCAGTATCGCTCCGGATCCCGGCAGTACCGCCCCGGTTTTCCTCAGGGCAGCGCCCGGCCCACCTTGCAGGTGTACACCAGGCGGTAGTGCTTGGACTGCGGCTGCTCCGGGGCGGCGGTGCTGCAGAACGGGCGGCGGAGCGGCGGGATCCGGAGCGAAGGGATCGGGATCGGAGGGATCGGGATCGAGAGGCAGCGGGCCCGGCATGGCGGAGCGGAGAGGAGCAGAGAGCCCAACAGCACCCGCGCCATGCGCTGCATGGCTCTGAGCGCCTGCGCTGAGAGGCGGGGACTCAGGCGGCGGCGGCCATGGGGGTGTGGGGAGAGATCGTGGGGGTGAGGGGAGAGATCGTGGGGGTGTGGGGAGATCGTGGGGGTGTGGGGAGAGATCACGGGGGTGTGGGGAGAGATCGTGGGGGTGAGGGGAGAGATCACGGGGGGGTGTGGGGAGAGATCACGGGGGTGTGGGGAGAGATCGTGGGGGTGTGGGGAGATCGTGGGGGTGTGGGGAGAGATCGTGGGGGTGTGGGGAGATCGTGGGGGTGTGGGGAGAGATCACGGGGGGGTGGGGAGAGATCGTGGGGGTGTGGGGAGAGATCGTGGGGGTGTGGGGAGATCGTGGGGGTGTGGGGAGAGATCGTGGGGGTGTGGGGAGATCGTGGGGGTGTGGGGAGAGATCGTGGGGGTGTGGGGAGAGATCGTGGGGGTGTGGGGAGATCGTGGGGGTGTGGGGAGAGATCGTGGGGGTGTGGGGAGAGGTCATGGACGTGAGGGGAGAGGTCGTGGGGGTGAGGGGAGAGATCGTGGGGGTGGTGAGGGCAGCAGCCATGTTGTGGGGGGGGGGGGCAGCCGCTGGTGCCGCCCGCCTGCAGAGCGCAGAAAGGGAGCAGCAGCCCGGGCCCTGGGTCGGTGGCAGCGGCTGCAGAGCAGTGTGCGGGGCCAGGCGGGTGTTGCTGCTCCCTGCAGGACCAGGACCAGGACCAGGACCACCCCGTCATTGCCCACGCCTGTAAATAAACCAGCTACGCCTCTACTTCCATTCCTGGAATTTTTAAGAGGATGCTACTTCTCTCTGTGGAGAAACTGACCGCTGTGTGTTGCTTGGGGGATAGTTCACCTCATTAAAATCACCCACTGCAGAGCTAGGCCTGCCTTTAGAGGGCAGCTGAAGCCAGGCTGGGGCAGGCATATGCAGCCTCAGGCCTGCAAATATTTATGTTTTATATATATATATTTATATTTAATAATTTATTGCCTTTGTGCATCACCCCCCTGCTGCATGAGTGCAGTTCTCAGAGAGACAGAGCCAAGGGGCTGCCCCATGCCACACGCTCACTCCAGAGGTATTTGTTTAGATGTCTTTAAAAATCTCAAGTGAGAACCAGACTGGGCAGAGCAGCCCTGCTGAGGCTGCTGCTTCCCCCCCGGGTCCCCTCCTGCTCTCAGCAGCCCTCGGTGTCGGTGTTGTCACTGCCCGTGGTGTTCTCCCAGTCCACCTCCTGGTGCCGGCCTGGCACTGCCCGGCGCATCGCCCTTTTTCTGATTTAAAAAAATAAAATAAAATTAATTTTTAGAAGATGTTTCATGCAAACACATGGTGTTTGAATACTTTTAGGGAGTGGTACAGTTCAGTAGGTATCAACCCCCTGGGCGTTAACTGGAGGCGAGGGTTTGCTGGCACTCAACAAAGCTGTGACTTAGCAAGCATGAAGAGAATTTGGTCCAGATAAATAAAGATATTATAACATTTCTTGAAGTGTGGTATGTTGCTGGTGTGCAGTTGAAGAAACCAAGAAATCCTACTCAAGTCTTTTTTTTTTTTTTTTTTTACAGAGCCATTAAGAGTATGTCTATTTCATGTGAGAACTAAGGTCTCTGTTCTACAAGGTTTTCATTTTCTCATGCTCCATACAGGCAGTGATCAGTGAAGACACCAGGCATTTAGAGAATGTGCCTTCAAACAAGCATTCAAAGAGGACAGAGAGTGCAAACTGCTCTTATTCAGTCATGGGAGCTTAGTTTTGAATGTCAGCAGTATTTTTATCTCGTTTACCTCTAGTAATAAAAGAGAAGCCTCAACCAGTTCATCTGGAAGCATGAAGATAAGATCTGTCATTAATTTATCCCCTCCATGAATCAAATTTGGTAACAGGGGATGGACAGAAAAGAGGTAATAGATAAAACAAGCAGATCAGTTAAGTCACAAGGGTATGTCTAAATTATTCCTGCTTACTAAAGTCCAGACCTTCGGTACCGCTCAAAGCAGTCCTTCATCCTCCTCCTCTCCTTCTCTGCCAGCTCCTCGTTGGCAAAGCCACACTCCTTGAACTGGAAAAAAAATCCAGACAAACATAAACTGGATTGCTCTGAAGATCAAACCAATGTCAGCACCAGGTAGTGCAGACCCCTCTGAAAAGGTGACCAGTTTTGAGGCTGATGATCTGGCTCTGCAGGGTAAGAGGCTGCAGCCCACCCAAATGAACTGGGTTGTTTCTCCTCTCTGACTTGGTTGGCCAATGAATCAATTTTACATTTAAATGAAGGAGAAAAAAAAATAGGAACTTATGCCTTCAGATGACTAAGCATAGCTGTTCACTACCAAACCCTCTTCAGCAGAGCAGTCCTCTCTGTCCAGATAGCTTCCTGCATCTGCTTGGGCCTGCAGCACAAAGCTCAGGGTGTTCACTCCTGGACTGTCTGCTACTGTGTGCAGGATGGCAATACATCTGTTTCACATAGTTTGCTACCTTTATTCTCTCCCTTTTGTAAATTTGGGATTCTGTTTCCTCTACCAAGAATAATAGTGCAGACAATTACACTGGAAAACATCATACCCAGAGATAAAGTACAAAAAGTAATTAGAAGTTCATTGGCACAGATGGAGAAGTAACCACCATAAGTGTTCTGCTCTTCAGAGCTCACCCTTTTTGGAAGGTGAGTTTTGCACAAACTGCTTAGATTTTGTGAAAGCAGTAGCTGCTTACATGCTCCTCACACCTGGTATATCCATCATTAAAAAGAATATTAAAGATCCCAAACCCCAGTCATAGTAAAGAAGAGACCACAAAGATTCTCTTACACTGGGTGACTTTGGAGGCAGACTGCTCTCTTGAGTGCTAAATTGCTCTTTTTGTTCTTCAGGGGAATCTTCTAAGAGAAGAAAAAAGAAAAATCACAGTTTTAGTCATAGTTACCATTGTGAAGTAAGCTCCCTCCACCAGTTCAAACAGCAACAGCTGTAATGTAACAGCTGGCCAGCACTACAGAGGAAACAGCAGAACTGAAACCAAGCCTCAAAATGTTCATGATTCAGTTCTCTGATCAATGTACGAGTCACTTCTCATCTTGAGCCCTGAGCCATGCACAGGATGATGAAATCCATGGCAGGCTCAGACAGCAGCTTGTAAGTTTCTGCTTATGCAGGAGGGAAATTAATCTTTGCAAAGCAGCTCCTCTGCTTAGTATCATGAACAACAACAACAAAACATTAGAGGCCACCAGAAGAAATCATGTTAATCCTTGTTTTAATCATAAATTGTCCCTGTTCCCCAACAACTAAGTTGTGCGTATCAAGACATTTCACATCTGACCATATTTTAGTGGAACTCCTTATGCAGGATCAGGTATCATGATACATGGTTTTGAAGGCAGAATAATAAGAAGGCTTTTTAGATCAGTGTTGTTTATCTTCTGTGAAAAATCTCCTATCTTGGTGGTGAATGAGAAGATCATTTAGAACTTCAGGAGACCAAACCAAAAATTTCTTCTACTGTGCTAGATTCCTTCCTTTCTCAGCATGTTTTGTAAGAGAATTTCAAGTTCTTAGAGGAGCCTATTAGTTCCTTTCTACACTGCTGAATCATTTCCACTGGGGATGCCAAAGAAACAGAACCTGTGGCAGTGTTAACTACACAATTCTGCTTTTATGAGAATAGCTTGCAACACAAAAGAGGGGAAGGAAAATTCCCTGGAGAAAGCCACATGATCCAGCTGAAGTGGAAGGATGCTCTGCTCTCAGCACTCCACAAATGCAAGAGAAGGAGGGGGAAAGAAGGCACCCAGGAGCTATTTCTCATGAAAAGTCTTACTTTTAGTCAGCTGTGTGTCTTCATCTAGATGACCATGAAGAGTCAGCTATGGGACAGAAACAAAGCAAGAACATGAGAAGTGCCCCTTATTCTGTCTCACACAGTAGCCAGGAACAGGCTGTGGAACCTAAGAACCTGGTGCACCTGGCTGGCAGCAAGAGAGGAGCCTGAGCCAGAAGTTACAGATCTACTCATCCCTCTGCCTCACTTACACTTTTAGCCTCCAGATAATGTGACAATCACTTCCACCCTGATGTTTCATACAAACTAAGTGAAAACGACTACAGATGTCCTTCACTGCAAGACTTAGTTTTGCCTGCTCTCCCCCAAGACAGACAATTAGAAGCAACCCGAATAATTCAATGCTCCTGATTTGCCTAAGACTCAAATCTTGCTGTCTAACACCATAACCATGCCCTCCACTTAGAAACCTCAGGACAGAGGGAGGTTTTGTCACTGTTTTACTACCTCTGCACTTTTGGATATCTCTGAAATGAGCCTGACCTATGGATTGAAAATTGCTGTTCCTTAGCAGTTACTGAGCACGAACGAGGAATTTGAAACCATCCCACAGGAAAGTAAAAGGTAAGCAAGGCACCCTACTCACTTCCTGTGAATCTCTGGAGGAGGTATCATCCAGGTCAGAGGTCTGAAATAAAACCAGAATAAATTAATCACTCCTTGTAAGGAAGGAAGTGGTAGGAGAAGAATAGACAGGAGACTGGAAGCTCCAGAAAACAGAGAAGTGGGGACTTCCTCCCCTCCTACGCTCCTGTCTGACCACTTGGAGAAGGCACAGAGTCTGCCACATTAACTAAAGGCCCTTGTACATCAAATTTCACTCCAGAAACTTTAGCACCCTTACTCCCTGCTTCCCAACCCACCACACAGACAGTAACCTCACAGATATACCAGTGTGGGTAGCTCCAGTTGCAACCTTTTCAGTTTGGCTTCAGTAGCCAGTAACTGGCTCTCCTTTTGGAAGAGCTGCAGCTGCATTTCATCACAGCGCTCCCCCAGCTCCCGAATCCGCTTGCGGTAGCTGTCCCTCTCCACCAGGTTCTTGGAGTACTGCACATAGAACTGTTCTCTGGTCAGGAGTGCCTGGAGTAAGGGACACATTCAGGGTTACAGTATCTGCCCATTTCAAGCAGAAAAGCAGGGATGAGCAGAAGCACCAAGAGGAATGTTTTGTTACCTGGTCTCTTTCTGAGGCCACCTCTTCCATCTGCTGCAGGACAGCTTGAATCCTTTTTTTATACATCTGGGAGTCCTTCCTCAGAGATGTGCACTGTAGTTCAAGCATCTCTTTTTCTTCTGCATACTGTTGAGACAAGATCAAAAGCACCCTGCCTGTGGGCAGAGCCTGAGCTAGGCTCTCACCACTTCTGTTCTGTGCCACAGACTGCTATGGCCAGGCCTCTCTGCGATGTCAGAGTTCAGCCAGACTGTCCAGTTGAGCAAGGCCAACCAGAAAGTTCATCAGCATGACTAGGAGGACTGCTAAAGTGATGGATATACATGTACCTGAGCTGTCAGTCATGATAAAAGCTCCCAGCACCCTCCTGAGGCTGAGGCAGGGACTGTTAATTAGCAAAAGTATTAACAGATAACAGTTAGTGCCACAGGCACTGAATGCTAAAATACAAATGTGCCTTTTTTTCAACAAACACAGACACTGGAGTAAGATCAGCAAGGATTGCTGCTCAGCTGTCCTTCTGCTCCACAGGCAGACACTGCAGGTGCTTTATCTGCCTGTCTTACCCACTGGCCCCCAGAAGGAATTTGAAATCCATCATGTACTTTGTCTTGGAGCACCTCAGCTCTCCGCAGCTCCTTCCGAAGGCTGTAGATGGTGTCCATCAGCTCCCGGCGTTCCTCCAGCACCTGGCTGCAGCCTTTCTCCATGGTCTCACTGGAGAGGCTCTTCTCCAAATTCTGTTCCCTGGCAACCTGCTGGACAAATTAAAAAGTGAGATACAGCAACAGCCTAACTCTGTATGAACTCATCTGCCCCGTGTGCACTGTTTGATTTGGGAGAACAAGTCTACAGCAGACCCACACAATCCTCAGTGCAGCCTCATCACTGCCCTGGCTGCTACAAATCATCCCTACTCAGGAGTCCCTATCTAACCACCCCCACCAACCTGGAGGGTGTTCTCCAGCTCTTGATTCTTGGCCAAGAGCAACTCTTTCTCCTGCTGGATCTCCCACATCACCTCGTGGCTTGGACGCTGCTCTATGGCGTGCTTGAGTTTCATGGTGTGTTTGCGCTCCAGTTTGCAGTCATCCTCAGCCTTCATCAGGCTGTGCTTCAAGTGGTCGATCTGCAACGAGGTCCAGAGCTCATCAGGAACAAAGAGAAACCTCTGGCCTGCAAAAGCAGCTCTCAATCCATTCCCCAGACAAACAGGGTGCAAGCCTGGTGCACAGAACAGCCTTCCAGGGATGAGGGAAGGAGGGGTGACTGACCTCTAGGAGGAGGTCCCGGTTCTTCATGAGGGCAGCGCTCTTCTCCTCGCTCTGCCTGGCATAGCTCATTGCCAGGCTGTAGTTCTCATCCTTGCACTTCCGTAGCTCCTTGCTCAAGCTGTCCCTCTCCTCCTTCACCTTCTGCACCCGCTCCTGATGCTTACGGAGCAGGCTGTCCCTCACCCACATCTCCCTGAGGGTGTCCTCTTTGGTCTGCAGCCACACAGTCAGCTCCTGGACCTTGTGACGCTCCTCCTGCACGGTGCTCTGCAGCTTCATGATCTCGTTCATCAGGAGCTGGCTCAGCCCAGATTCCCCAGCAGTGTCTGTTTGGGGGGCAGGCATCACAGAATCACAGAATGTTTTAGGTTGGAAGAGACCTCCAAGATCATCCAGCCCAACCTTTGACCAACACCATCATCTCACTACTAAACCATGTCCTTAAGGACCGGGTCCAAACGCGTTTTAAATGCCTCCAGGGATGGTGACTCCACCACTGTCCTGGGCCACTCCAATGCCTGACAGCCCTCTCAGTGAAAAAATGTTTCCTAATATCCATCCTAAACCTCCCCTGGTGCAGCTTCCATCCATTGCCTCTGCTCCTATCACAGTTTACTAAGGAGAAGAGGCTTTTCCCTCCAACCTCCCTTGAGGCAGTTGAAGAGAGCAACCACTCTTCAACTAGTCAGCCACCACTGTCCTGTCTGCTCCCTGACACACACTGCACAGGTTCCCCCCCACTCATCCCCATGCCAAACCCTGAGGACATGTATGATCCCAACTCTGCTAGGGATCAAAGGCAGGGAGAGGCAAAATTAGAGGTGAGCCCCCCTCCCCTTAATTTGCACAGCAACACCAACAAAAAGCTGTTTGGGTTTTTTTTTTTTTCAGAACACAAACTTTACCTATAATCATAGAGAAAACCCTGCTGGGCTCCTTGCCAGTGATAGTCTGATACAGTTGTGGGTAATAAAGCTCAAGACTCTCCAGAAATGCCTCAAAGCCCTTGTGTCCTGTTCGCTGAAGAATGTCCAAAAGAACGCCTGAAATAATAGCATCAAGTTGTTCTATTAATTTATTTATCTCTTTAGCTATTTCCAACAGAACTAAAATTGCTCCACTTTCTCCACAGGCAGAATAAAGTCCCTAAGATCAAATCCCCCAGCCAATCCTAAACCTAAAGTATATAAACTTACTGGGAAACTTATAAACTTCATTTTAACTATGAAGGAACAGTTACAGCTTAATCCTTAAGCATACCAAGTTCCTACTACAGTGGGTGCAAAAAGCAGATCTCAGAAGAGCTCTTTGTTATTCTGCTGGTAATTATAGAAAAGAAAAGTTAAAACAAAGTACCACTACAGTTTCTGCAGCTTGAGGCAATATACCAGATGCAAATACAGAAAAAAAATCACACCAGTGTAAGGACACTGTGCACAACTAGAGAGGTAGCAGGGACAAGGCTAAGAAAGAATGGACCAAAAAGACTCTAAGCCCAGTTCCCTACTTGGCACAGAAATACTCTGTACCAGAGTGGCTTCTTTGTGCTCTGCAGTTTCCCAATCTAGAAAATAAATTTTTGTCAGTGACCCTCAGTAATTTATCAGTAAGAGTTAGTCCAATCCAAAAGATGTACTAATGAATTCTGTCATTCTCTCTGGTTGAAATAAGATCAGAACTATACAGAACAGTCACAAAGAAGTTACTTAATATACTCCTTCCAACAGCAGAAGATAGGAATGGAGGGACAATACATTCTGCATTCATTCAGGGAAACCTTCCTCTGCAAAAGCATTACACAGGAATAACCTTGTGGGTCAACACCAAGCATCCCCCTCCCTCATGCTGATCTAGAGAGCCAGGACACCAAGAGGCCACAAACCCTCTGTGCTCCCCTTCAGCCTCACACAGCTCAGGAATGCACTGGTAGAGCCACTCCACTCCTCCTCTGCCCACAGTGATGTGCAGAGGAAAGGTGCCCACAACATTTCTGCCTGAACACCAGCTTTAGACCTCCTAACCTAGTAAGTAGACCTGTAACCAGGCAGCCACATGTTAATTCAAGCCCACTCCAAGCTCCCAAGAGCAGAGGAGCATCCATGGAGCTGTATTTCACCCACCCGCCTTGCGTCTGCGCACGACCAGGCTGGGATCATTCAGAACCTGCTCCTCATCCTCGTGGCTGAGCACCCGGCACTGCCGCAGGTAAGGAGTTATCCGGGCAGGATCAATCACAGAGATCAGCTTCACCCGGAAGCTCTCCAGGTTATTCCAACAGGTTTCATCCTCATCTTCTTCCAACATGCTGCTGAGGGAGAGGTTTGAGCGCGCAGCCGTGTCCTGTCTTGAAAAAACCAAACCAAACCAAACCAGGAAACAACAAACAGACTCTAAGCCTCCCAGAGTAGCGAGGGAGGTGAAACCAAGTATGTTAACAGACTGAGAGTGGAAAAGGGCCTTTTAGAGAGAGGAGCATATCTTCCACGTCGTTGTTAACACTTGGAGAACAGGATGATCCACTACAGTCATACCTGAAAGAACCCTGTGGTACCAGACTGGAAGGATCAGCACCAACACCACCAACACGTCCGGGAAGGAGAGCTAGGGTGAAATTCTGAGAAAACAGAAGTCACCCGAGTTTGATGGACTCCTCCCAACCAGCTCAGTATTTCCCAGATTTCACTGCAAGAAACTATTTAGCAACAGGTCCACTGGCAACAGGCAAGTCACTGAGAGCCCCATGAACAGAGGAAAATCCAGCTAACTCCAGATTCCCAACCATGTACTCCGAGAAAGAAAAATCTCACTGACCTCACCATGGGTTCTTGAGATGCTCAGTTATGCTTAGAATATTTAATTCCCATAAACAGCACAAAAAGGGTTAGAGATTGCTGTGTTCTGCCTGACCAGAGAGTTATTGCATCCAACACCCACAAAAGGCTCTGTGAAACCCTCCAGTGGCAGGTTTCTGACCCAGAGTTCTGGCAGCTACACAGGGGATGGGATTTCACACATTTTGTGCTGCATCTCTCTCCAAGGTCACAAGGTCATCTGTCTCAAACCTTCATTGGTTTTATGCCCCAGCACAGAAAAAGACTCTAAGTATCTTCAGCACATACTCACTGCACATAGCACTGTCAGATAACTTTAACCAGCTGGACTGACACAGAATAAATCACTGCTTGTCACAGAGATGCTCTGACACCAAACCAGCCCCAGCAGATTAAAAGAAAAGCATTTCCCTGTTAGTAACACCACATCTTTACCCCAGAGCTGTAAAATATTTTTTTTTCCCTGTTACTATAAGCCATCCTGCATTTCATGGACCAACCTGAGTCTGTGTAGTCAAAAGCCTCCTTGTTTCCTCTCCTGGTCTAGCAACTCTCATCTGTGTCCTGTCGCTGAGAAAACTTGTCTTGGATGCAGCCACCCTTTATATTCTGGCTAGAGCAAAGATCAACTGGTCTGAGAAAATAAAAAAGGGGAAACTACTATACTCTGAGATGGGAAGAAAAAAAAAAAAACCAGACATATTAAAAAGAAAAGAAAAAAAAACAAAAAACAACACCAACCAAAAAGGGGAAACCAGAATGAGTGATGGAGGAGGAGAAAACTGCTTCTCTTACATTGCAGATCAGCAGCAATACACATGCAATGATTTTAGAATCACTCTGGCTTTATTTTCCAATCTGTACCACAAAGTACCAGCTGGGGTCCAGAAAGTTTTGTGTAATGGTCAGAAAGACTACAAAGAGTGAATGTGCCAGGCATAGGTCTGCCCAGTTGATTTCAGAGGACAAAACAAGCCACGGGATCAGAAGAAAGAGGCTCTTCAAATGGCTTCCAGCTTAACATAACATCCATCTATACACAGGAAAGCAGGTGGTGGCAGCAAGAATTCTCCCTTGGTTAAGAGTTCATCTGAAAAGGATGATTTCTATAATGATGCCTCTAATTTTGGATGTCCTTAAGCTTCAAGCATAATTATGACAACTCAGTATTTAGAGGAAAAGGGAGTGAAGTCCTGGGAAAGCAAGGAACATAGCCCACGATTCCCAAATTACAGGCTGTGGCTCTAGGAGCAATTAAAGGAGCAGAACAGCAAGCAGCACTGTGATGATGCTAAGCATCAATATCATACCTTTGACTGCCTCCCCACCTTCCCACAGTCCTAGAACTGTAGCTGCAACAAGAACTCACTAACAATCTGTTTTAAAAAAGTCTCAAGAACATACACGATACCATGGCAGCATGACACATTTTCCCATTAGCTTCCCACTCTGCTCTTTGTTCTGCTTTTTAACTTTGTGGAGAGTTTCTCCATGTTATCATTAGGAATGAAGCAGAGATGCTCAGAGATTCTTTAAGCCTGTGCTTCTTGTTAGGCATTATATTAGCTTTACACAAAGAAAGATACAGCACCTCTGTTAGCTACACCTTTGCTGAAAGAAATCAGAATGTCTGTTAATTGACCAGTCTGGCCTCAGGAATTTTTACTGTATAGCAACAGGTCAGTTTAATCCTGAAAAAGAACAAAACCAGATTCTTCTGATAGTTGTACCAAGTTTTTCCACAAGCTGTAAGATTACAGGAGCATCTGCTCTGCCTGAAGGGTCCTTGTAGAGGAAAGTGCCCTGAACTCACCACATCAGCAGCTTACCCACTGCAGTGGAATGAAGTTTTCTGCAGCACCCCCCCATTAGATTTTATCAGCTTTGACTCAGCTAGTTTCACACCTCTGTGTAAGACAGAAATTGCTGGTTTATGACTGAAGAAACAAGTATTTGTCGAGTGATTGGTTAATGTCTGTGTGGAGCAGGCTGTGGAAGAATCAAGAATCCAAGCCTAATTCAATCCTGCAGTTTTAGCCACATGCATATTCATTTGCCACATCTTCCCTGGTTTTCATGCAGCTTGTAAACTACATTTTTCTCATTAGCAATCACATTCATACACACATTATTAAAAGGCCCATTTACCAGAAAAAAATGCACACAGAATACAGCAGTAATTTTTAAGTGAGAAAAATAAAATATCTGTATTTCAACATATACTCAAGACTCATTTTGATACAAAATTAATCTGCTGCTTGTTCAGCAGTATTCAGTCAGCTATCAAGCAAAACCACTGTCACAGCACTAAAAAAAAAATGCAACAAAAAAACCACCCAATGAAAAACACATTCTGAACATGGATAAGGATTCACATAAATCGGGGCTAACAGAAAAAGGAAATAAATAGCCATCATTACTGGTTTCCTCAGATCTCCAACAATTTCCCCCCCCCAGCATCTATGGCAGGTGCTAGCTCAAAAAAGAGCAGAATTGGTCTATGCCTGAAAAAATTCCAACCAGCCATTCTGTGTCATTTTTTGCAATTTGTCTATAGATGCAGACTTTGTTCCAGGCGATGGGAAAACCAGTCCAGCCGTTTTCCTCTCTTCCCCAGCTTCATCTCATCAGTTTGTAGGAAGTGTTAAAAGTGAATAGTGCAAAGGGTTTCTCCTACTGCCATGCAGGGAGGCAGAACTCATTCAAGTGACTCCTGTAACAAAGCACAAGCATCTCCTATTAGTCACAGCATTTTTATAAGGAAGTTGCCCTTTTCCAGGTCTAAAACCAGTCTTAAAGAAAAACCCAAATGCTCTCATGAACACTGCTAATATTCATTTGGTCTATTTCACCAAAAACCTCAACAGATGCTAAAACATCACACACGTGTACCCTACAGAAGCTGTTCTTTTACACATGCAGAGGAATGAAGCCAGATATTAGTCTCATTTTAGCAGCCAAGCCTAGAGAGTGCCATCAACTAGATATAATGCTGGGAAGCAGAAGCACAGTCTAGAGGGCTGCTATATGTTTCAACTTCATGACTTGTATATAATTTTATCACACAGGCATCAACTTTCCCTCCCCCTGAAAAGTCCAAGCACCAGCCTTAGTCTATGATTAATGGGCTAATTTCTAATTACAGAAATCTAGAAATATTTCTAACTATAGAAATCTATGTCCTAAGGGAACGAAAATCAAGATAATTTCAGCCCTTTCCTAGGGTCATGATTCATAGTCTAAGATGTACCACAAATGCATTTCAGGTTCTCTTCTGAGGCAAGGAATACGAGATGGAGTCAGCAGCTACTAACACATTTCATTCTCTCATCCTCTTCCTTTTCCTGAAACGGGCACTTCTCCTGATCTGAGGAGCATTGCTGTCACCCAGATCACTGCAGGACTCCAAGGCAGACTGTGGAGCATTCTCTTCAGCTCCCATGCCCTGCAACATAAGCAGAAGAGACTTATTAGCACCATGAAAGAGAGCAGATTTGCAAAAGAACCCCTTCAGCCAACTTTTTAATTTAGGGAGCTCAGATCTGTATAGTCAAATCATCTCTACTCATATAAAACAATTTGGGGTGAAGACCTTAAATGGCACACACATACAATTCCCCTGATATTACCGAGGTTTAAAGGATACATACAATGAAAACCAAGGGCCTGATTTAAAAAATATAGCAGATTATAAACTGTAAGAGGAAAGGAGATGTGACACCCACCTCTGGGAACTATCATGTCAAGTTTAATGTGCTACATAAAACACATGTGAGGACTTGTGGCTCACAGCTGAGCAAGAGAGCTCTTCCTTTTGTCAGCTGCAAAACTTTGCTTAGTTAAAAGGACTAAATTTCTGCTGCCCTGAAGAACAGCAGGGATTTCACCCAGGAGTCCCATGCAAGCAATATTTAGCTGGCAGTAAACATTTGCATTTAGTCTCTGGCAGAGCTGTTTTACCTGATTTAGTAAGTCAGCATCTTTGTCTCCAGACTCATCACCTGTTAATGCATTCCCACAACTCTCTTCCTCAGACACTTCCTTCTCACTCTGCCACTCCTCTTCATCACTCTCTTCATATTGCTTCCTGCTGCCTGACAGAGTTGTTGCCACTTTTGGAGGAGGCAGAGTTGCAAGTACAGCTGGAAGTGTGAAGGCTGCCAGGAATCTGGCTTTCAGGAGGAGGTAAGCAGGGTTATCACCAAGTTTCTGCTGCACCAGTTCCCCAATAGCTTGGAAATTAACCCCAGTGCCCTCCTCCTGACTCCCACCAGAAGGCAGAAGACATGCTGCTTGCTCCTCCAGAGCTGCTTTCTGCAGAAGTAGCTTTGAGAGGGTTTTTAAGTTGCACAAGAAAGGTGGCAAATAAGGCAACCTGGTTTGCAGTGATGGTACCTGGACACCTTGTTTCCCATTCAGCCACTCCTTCACTTTCCCCTCATCTTCCAGAGAAATCAGGCTGAAGTCAAGCACATTCTTTTCTGCACTGGGGCTTGGCTGGGGTGGGCTGTCAGCAGGCTGGGTAGTTGGAGGTTTGGAGGCAATGGGCCTGGTTTTCAGTGTTTCAGAATTCCTTGGGACATTGTTATGGGGAGCTGGATCTCCTGGCTGGAGCACAATCCTTTTTGTGATGGTGCTTGGATTAGATGATGATCCATTTGTGGTGATGGAGTTGTGGCTCTTTCCCAAGTTACTGAGACTGGACACACACTGGGAATCAGACCCCTGAGTGCTTGGAGGTGGCTGTGTTTGGGGCAGCAGCACAGCATGCAGGGTTGGTGGAGGAGCAGACTGAGCTGCAGAGGAATCAGAAGCCTTGGAAGAGCCATCTGAACACACTGCTGTTGCAGAAGAAACACTGGATGTGGTGCACCCAGGACTTGCTGAGCTTACAGGCAAGAGAACTGTGGAATGCTGAGCTGTCTTTCCCAAAGCTCCTCCTTCTGCTAACCGGGCACTTGGTGCTTTTGTCTCCACACTGCTGGGGTGAGGCATATTTGCTCCAGCTGGTGCAGGTGACACTCCTAGGCTAGGGACATTGCCACTGGAAGTCACAGCAGCAGCTGGCAGTCCTTGGGGAACACCCAGCACAGTTTGTACAGTGGTGGGGAGCAAAGCCTGTGGTGTTACAACCCATGTGAAAGGCAGCACACTGCTGAGATTCAAATGTGAACCAGGTTGTGGAGTTACCAGAGCAGGCAAGAGACTGACTGGCCTCTGGTGTGTCCCATTACTATTCAGCTCACAGGTAACTGGTGTGGAAGGAGACAATTTGTTGGTGCCAGTCTCAACACCAACAGGCACCACTGCAATCTGATGTGGCACAAAAGCTTGGTTTTGCAACACTACTGAAGCTGAGCTACCAGCCAGGACCTGACCATTGCAGCCCCCCTGACTGGAGTCCTTCTCTGCTGCAGCAGGAAAAGCCCCTCCAGCAGGGCTACTTTCCAAAGCTGTCTCTTTCAGTTCCTTATTGGACTGTAGTTCTGTTCCTTGTGAGGAACTGGGGCTTTCCCCAGTTTCTGACACTGATGAGGAATGGTTTTCAAGCACAACAGGGGTAGAAGTTGAACCTGCAACAGAAGGAAAGGCTGGCAGAGGAGCTGGTGCACACTGTACTGGGTTATTTGGACAACTTACTGCTGCAGCTCTGCTCCCTGCTTGTGCAGAGGGAATGATTTGCTGTGGTGGGTGCTGGATTATCAGAGGCCCTGACACCAGCATCTGTGGGGCAACAAAGACTGTCCCCTGCATGGCCTTCTTAGCTCGGGATTCTCTCAGCCTCTTCTCCCTCAGTAATTCTGAGACAGTTTTAGGCTTCTGCCTCTGCACTGGGGCTGGAAGAGCTCCCTGCATGGCAGGAGTGCTGCTCTCCAGGACAGTGGAGGATATCTCCCTGGCTTTTAAAGCAACAGGTCTCCTGACAGCATTCCTTGGTATGCCCCTCCGGGAGTTCCTCTGAGTACAGGGCTGGGATGAATTGCCTAAAGAGAAGGGAAAATAAAATTATAAAAAAAAAAAAAAAAAAAAGAAAAAAAGAAAAAAATCAAAAAAGAAAAAAAGAAAAAAAGAAAAAAAAAAAAAGGAAAAAAGAAAAAAAGAAAAAAAGAAAAAAAGAAAAAAAGAAAAAAAGAAAAAAAGGAAAAAAGAAAAAAAGAAAAAAGAAAAAAAGAAAAAAAGGAAAAAAGGAAAAAAGGAAAAAAGGAAAAAAGGAAAAAAGGAAAAAAGGAAAAAAGGAAAAAAGGAAAAAAGGAAAAAAGGAAAAAAGGAAAAAAGGAAAAAAGGAAAAAAGGAAAAAAGGAAAAAAAGAAAAAAAGAAGATTGAACAGTACTTTCCAAAGCCATGACTCAGCTATTAAGCATCAAGTACCCTGCCCAGGAAGTAGCAAAAATCCCATTTCCTCAGCACTATAGTCTTGATTTCATCAAGCCCCATCCTCACATCCTTCAGGTAACTGATGCACCAAGCTTACCCCTTGTTCAGTAACGACCTCATTTTTCCCAGAAATCACAGATGGGCTGGGAATGCACCTTAACACTGTGCAACAGGAACTGCACTGGGCAGCACCACACTGGCACTTAGCACCAGCCCAGGTGACAACAGCAAACTGGAGTTTTGGCCAGTGCCAGCACCTTTACTACAGCCAGTACCTTGCTGAGAAACACTTAACAGCAAGGTTTGCAGAACTGGTGGCCCAGTGCCACTGGTCCCCTGGACCTTCAGGATTTTTTCAAGTCCTTACCAAAGGGTAACATATTTAGCCAAAAACTGAGAATCCAAGAGCTAGCAAAATTGAGTTGGACAATGTAGTTTTGTTCCAAAGGTCCTTCAGGTAAATTGGTCATGAATGTAATGGTGATCACTTTAGTGAAAGTTCTTGCACATCAGTAAATAAATGTTCTGGTAGGTACCTGAAGAAGTCTCCGTATTTTGGGAAGCCTGCCAAAAAAATTATATTAAATTATACTTCTGAGATATCTAAAGATCATTAAAACAGCACAGACATGAATCAAACCCACATCTGCCAGCATCCTGTGCATTTTTTTACACTTCTGAACCCAAACCAACTGGCAACACATGCATACAAACAGTGCCACTGGCCAGACACAATGAAAAATCTCAACTTGAGTCAACATTTCAGTGGGGAAAAGCTTTAAAATGGACCAGGACAAATACCTGCTGAGGCCTTCTTGTGTTATCCCGGAGCAGCTCTGCCTGCCTTAACCTTCTCTCACGAATAATCTTCATGCAGCCATGGGTATCAATCTGAAACAGCTGCAAAATGAGAATTTCACTAAAATTTGATTAAGAACAAAAATATTCTGGTTGAGCCAGTAACAATATGGGATGGATGGAAGAGGCTTCACATGCAGGGAGGTCTGGGGGCATGTTTACACTTAAAGAAAAAATCCTCACAGTATTAGATTTTGTATGCAGGATTTATTTAAGAAACATCACATCCAAGCCATGAGTATCAGATTAAGCCAGTAATTACATTATTAGTTTAAAGAACAAAGACAAACTATTATTTAAGCATCAAATACAGAAATAAAGATGACCAGTGTTTAAAAGCAGATACTAAGATACTAAACCCTACCTGAATGAAAAGAGTGAACAGAGGAGTGCTCATGAGACTGACAGACTTCATCTTCTCTTGAATTGAATCAGCTGGAAGAGAGTCCAGAATCACAATCAGCTGGGCATGCAGGTACAGGAGGTCAGAAAGCAGGGACAAAAAGTGGGAATTGGTATCCCTGCTGAGTCACCACTACCTTTTGTCTGGTGAAAAGCCATCTTCCCAGTCTGCAGGGTGCAAGGCAGTAAGACATTGCCCACCCAAGGTGTCACTGCCATCAGAAGCTTCCTGTCAAGGCTCATTCTTCTCAACCGTTCTCTCTCTTGCCTGTAAGCTTTCTCAGGGATGCTCTGCAGTCCCTCAGGGTTCTGGCTCACAGAAGTACCAACTCCAGATAATTTAGTTAAAATCTTTGAATGCTGCACATGAATGAATACATAATTAGAGTTCCAGTTAGGAAGATTCAACCATAAATCCTCTCAGGACAAACTATTCACTGGGTAGTTACGAAAAAAAAAATTAAAAATTTGATTTGCCTCTTGAGACTACAATCTGTGATTCTATCCAAAAAACATTTCCCACTAATTACAGCCTGGCAGTGTTCACAGCACAAAAGGAGATAAGGTGGAAGAGACACTTACAAGTTTCTTCAGACAGCACGTGTTGTGTCTTAACACTCTTCTCACATTCTCCAGGCTAACCCGTAGCACTTGCTTTCCACATCTGGAAGCCTTAAAACAAAAGTGTACAAAAGAGAAGATAAAAGGGAAATTATCTCACAGAAAATGACTTGCACTGACTACACACAGAAGATACAAAAGTTTTCAACATTCCTGATGTTGGAAGTATCTTACTAAATGAAGTCAGCCCTGACTTAACCTTACCTTTCAGTCCTTGTGCATGATCACAGTACCAAATCTCTTACTTTCTAAAAGCCTCTGTTTGAAGTATTTACAAAACCCCGCACTGAGGGAGAGAATTTAGCATGATTCCCTTTGCATTTTTTGGCATAACCTGATTAGGGGTGAGAACCCAACTCCAAATCAGACACAGATGTATATAAATAACTCAGTTCTTCCAAACTTTAAGTCTGTCACCAGTGTAGACAGACACAATAATTCACTCAATAATTCTGCTTTATTATGACAGAAGTTCTGTTTCTGTGTCTCTATGAGCAGGAAAGAACACAGCTGTATCCTAGGTAATGCATGGGGAAAGCAGAGCTAGAAATTTCTGTTTAATCCCACAACTGTTTCCAATAGCACCCCCAAATGGCACAAGGAGAGAGCAGCCAAAAGAGATAGGAAAAAGCTTTTCCACCTGCACACCACGTACTCTTTTAACAACTGCACCTCTTGCTTGCTTCCCACCTAAGCTCCAATCCCATCAAGAACAGACTGAGAATCCCAGGATTCACCTTATTTATTACTTCCACTGGATTCTTCACAATGATGTCTGTGGAATGGGGACGTGCAATGCCCCTCAGGAGGGTGTTCAGCTCTGATGGGTTATTGGCAGCTCTGTCCTTGTCTCCATCCCACGTTGTGCTTGGAACTGCACTGCTCACGATCCTCACATCAGCATTCGCAGGAGAGAAAAGGGAAGGAGTTTGGTACCTTCCCTTATTTGAGTCCTGTGTGTTTGTCCTTGTTGGTATCCACAAATCAATGCTGGGAAATGCACTCTCCTCCTTGCTTGTTGTCTCCTCCTCTGAGCTGTCTTCTAAGTCCAGCTCAATGTCTTCACTGCTGCTCTCTGAAGAGCTGGAACTCTCTTCCACGTGTCGGCGTTTTGTTGGCCTACATCTTTTCTTCTCAAGTCAAAAAAAGCACAGACAAGTTTTAGCTTCCAAACCTCTCAAAGCATGAAGTTAAGAAGCAGTACCCCATCAGTAGGGTCCCACTTACAAATGGATACTTCTGCTTTACTGTTGCAAAGATTAACTAAATCCAGTGCAACTGACACTTGCCTTTGGTCACAGATTTTTATTGGTTTAGATTCTTGTATTGGAAAAAAAAAATAATCTATAGATAGAGGAATGTCTGTCTTAAAAACTGGTGCACATGAAAGAACAAACTAAGTACAGAGCCCCACATCAACACATCTGGGTTTCCAGGAACTCTTCCCTGGTGCAGGTGCTCTTGCAATGGAAACAAGACTGTCCTCAACATGGAGAATTTCTGGAGTGCCTAGTACCAAAAGTGTGAACTTATGAGGTACATACATGACAACCTATGTAATATTCCATCCTTACAGGCACTTCAAGGCATTAAGATTACTGAATAATAAACAGATATATAGCAAAGAAACATTAGACCTTCAGACCATCAAAAAATTAGACTGTAAACATCTAAGACAAACATCTTGACTGTGTGAAATCTATGTCACCTTCTCTATTGATTTCACAGGACTTCACTTTTAATTTAGGAAATCTTGGTTAAAGAGAGGGGATAGTGACACAGAAGGATTTTGTACAATACCTTGGACCCAATCATGAGTTTCCACTTGCTTAGGCATTGGGAGCCAGTCCGATGTGGCAATTCAGAAGCTATTTTACTCCAGTGACCTTAAAAGGGTGCAGATTAGAACAGACCTATTAATGCAACAGGCTGAGCAACAGGCCTTCTCAGTGCAGAACAATATGCATTTTATATTATACATTTCCTTAAGTAAGACAGAGTTACTACATGAATTGATCTCAAAACCTTAAAACCCAAGCAGAGCTACACACTCCCTTGCAGTAGTAAGAGAGCACTTAGAAGGCAGCTTAAATTGAATGCTGAAAAGCTTCTGTTTGTTAACTAAATTGTCTTAGAGAAAATAAGAGAATTCTTTCCCAGGCTGTTGTGAGGTGAACTCACTCCTCTGAAGTGTCACAGCTCTGGCTATACAACTCTACTACACAATCCCTCAATGCAAACTACACAATGTAAGGAAGGCTGGAACCAGCAGTGTAAAGGGGAGCCTGCTGGTATCAGCTGCAAGGCTTGAAATACAAGAGGAGAAAACTTCAGATAAATTTCTTAATAATAATTCTCTCTGAACTTCCAAGGATCAAGCCACAGAAACACTTACCCAGGCCATGCTTTTGAACCAGTTCAATTAGCTGCTCCTCTTCCTCTAAACTCCACTTGCCTTTCTTTACATCATAGTGCAATGCTTTTAAGTACCTTCAAAATGAAAACATTAAAGTAAGGAACACTCAAGCCTGTTTGTACAGTTCTAATCATCACTGCATACTCCAAGGCTGAGCAAAACCAGCACTCCTTCTCAGATCTTTCCTTCTTCTAAGGGGTCCTACCCCTCCTCCCTTAATATAGCACAGCTACAATCTCTTTTGTTCTCCAAAATACCAGGCCACATGATTAAGAATTACAACAGGCAGCTGTAAAACGGGTCACTGAAATTAGGACAAACTGTACTCTGAGCCTCCTGAAGTTGGATCCCAGGCTGAAAATTGCTCAGCACCTCATTATTGGTGTTCAGTTACAGGAAGTCACTGACTAGAGAATTTTCACAGATGCACAGACAATACATGGATGAGAGCCTTCACTCCCTGTGTGCACTCATTCATGCTTAATGACCCATTTGCTTTATTTTCAACAACATCCTTCTCAACTTCTGCTAACCCACAGGCAATGACAGCTGAGGCAAAAATGCCCTGTTCTCTCTGTTGAACTCAATTTCAGCTTTTTGACTTCTGTAACTACAACTGCAGGGTTCTGTGGAGACAGTGTTAGAGGCTATATTGAGACCATAAATACTTTCAAAAACAGCCCTTAAAGTGACACTGCTTTAAGCACATCAAACATACTCGTTCAGGTAAGTTGCACCTTAGCTCTGAGCAATAGATTTGAAGGCATAGTTGCTACATTTAGTGTACTGACCTATCTCTGCACTGAGCATCACTCCTCCCTGGCACTTCTGTCCGAATTTTATACCAGTCACGCTCTCCATACTTCTTAACTGCAGCCAACAGCATCTATGTGCACCAAACAAAGCAAAAGTTGACATTTCCATCAGTGTAGAACCAAAAAAACCTGCTTCTGTCAATGTTGTGAATCTCTGAATAGAAGTATTTCTGAGCTTCTAAGCCCTCTTGACTTATAAACTGCCCAGACCAATGTTTCCCACCCTTCTGTCCCACTGTCAAAGCCCAGAGTTTACAGCCAGGCAACAACTCAACAGCCCAACCTTCCCACTTTTTGCACCCTGCAATTCCAAGTGTCAGAGAACAGAGCATACAGCATCTTCCTCTGGTGTCCAGGGTCCTTTCTTCAAACTGGGGTCCACACTCTTTGTCCATCTGTAAATCAGCTGAGCAGAATCTCTTCCTTCCATGTAATAAGCAACTAAAAATGCAAAGATGAATTTTTTTTAAAGTCTGTTGTAAACAGTGTCTCTTCCTCCACTGGCACTGTAACTGCAATATATTCAAACAGTTGATCCCTATAAGCAGCACTTTAATTTCATGTTAAATACTTCAAGTGATGGCACACAACAAGAATTGAAAGAGCATCCTCCCAACCATCCTCTTTCACTCAGTTTGCCAACAAGGGGTTTTTAGAAACAGGTACATCTGTAGTTTCAGGTGAGCTGCAGCACTGTTGTGCCCTTTGTGTAGATTACAGGCTAGAAAGGTAAGGTGAAAACACAGAACTGTGACTATCCTGAAATGGAAACATTCAGAGGAAATAAAACTTCATTAATTCCTTGAACTGTAGCAGGGTGGGTGTCCCACTGTGCAGAAACATTACCAGAAATGAGCTTGGGAGAATGGAAAAAAATGACAACCAGGATGGGTGAGTGGAACATGTGTCCACTTGTAAGTCACTTACTTTTCTTGTATGGGATATGACTTCCTACTCTCATCTCTTGAACAAGCTCTAAAAGCATCTGATCTTCACTTTTGGTCCATTCTTTCCTTTTCAGGTCTTTGTTATAGACTTGATACTTCTGCAAGCACTGGAAAGGTGTCCTGTTTGTCTTAAAACAATGAAAACAGAGCTACTCAGATAACTGGGTATTTATGACAAAACAAAGCAAGAGGGTAAGACCAAGCACAAAACTCTTTTGGTATTAAGTATTAATTAGCAATGAATTAACATTAATGTCATTTGCTGACAATTGATATGAGGCATGGTTATATCAGAATTAACTGACTTGTCCCCTCCTGTTTCTGAGTCCAAAAGACCTTACCCCCAGCTCCTGGGCTATAGCCTGCCAGTCCAGATAACCATGCTCAGCAGCTATCTTCTTCAGCCTCTCTATTTCATCTTCACTCCATTCCTTTTTGTTGATGCTCGGATGCTCCCAATTTTGCCAAAACTTCCTCAGTTCTTCTGAGCTACGCTGTCCCTCAAACTGAAAGAAACATCAAAAATCTGTTTGCCCTATAGCTGGGACCAAACACAGGACTGACAGGAACACTGACACAAGAAATACATTTTTTGTTCCATCTGTGTCTCTTCCCTAAGTTTTCCAGGACTAAATAATCGAATTTAACCAATAACATCAAAGCTTCAGTACTTCTGTCAACTTCAAGAAATGCTTGATGGCAACAGTGGATGCAGACTAGACCAGGTCAGGTAATTCTCAAGAGAAGGGACAGAGGTATCAGAACTAATAAACCAGCTGATCTCCCAACTTACGTGGATGTTGGAAATTTTGTCCCAGTCATGCTCATCAAATCTGCTTCCGAGCAACTCACTTTCTGGGAGTTGGCTAAAGCAGAAGGTACAAAGACAAAGAAAGAACCAAAGAATTAAATAATTAATTAAACAGTCACTTTGTCTTCCACATTTGCTTCATCTTATTCCTCCCACCTGTTATTGACTTCCATCATTAGGAAGAGCATAAAGCTCCTTAACTCAACAACTTTGCCCCAAACTGTTTTTCTTACTGAAAGAGAATTCCCTACAAAATGATATTAGTTTAGCAGGAGAAACTATTGATGCAATAATAAAACACATTGCTCTAGACACATCAGAGCAAGAGCTCAGAACTACTTATAATTTCAGAGCTCTCTGTCCCTTTGTTGCTCGATCAAGAACTATTTAAAGCAGCACCTCTGCATTGGGTATAGATCTGTGTATCAAGACCCAAAATGTGATTTTTAGTAAAGAACTGTGGAAATGGGAGCTCTGCAGAGTTTGAAGGGCACTTATTGATTTTGCAAGCCAACACAAATAAAGATTTCTCCAAATGTCACACCTAGAAGTATTGAGGAAGAAGGGAACTCCAAGAACAGACTTTCATTTTCACCAAGAACATAAAAAGACAACTTCTTACTTAATTGCCTCTATTTCTTGCTCCAATTCTTTGATTTGCTTTTCCAAGATCTGTCTCTCCATTTCAGTCTTGACTTTTTCCAGTTTCTGATTCCAATAACTCATCCTGTTCAAAGGCATTGTTACCATTACTTAGTATGACAAGATGGGAATGATGTTGATGGCATCAGAAGACATATGGCAGAGATGGTTTCTCCATCAGTGTTGTTCTTTCATTCAGGTTCATTTCCACATTACTAAGAACTGTTGCTCATCTCAGTTTTCCTACGTGGCACACACATTGTCCTGGTTTTGCCCTTTCAGTGCAAATCATTGACCCAGAACAGGTCTCAGATTAACCATTTTGGTATTTACAGAGAAGGTTGCTGCAATAGCAACAAAGGCCCAAAACTCTCTCACAGGGACTGAGGAGCACAGAGCAGATCTCCCAGGCCCAACACAGGCAAAGTATCTCTGCTGTGTTTTATAACATTCCCAAAGCACCAACAGTTAAGACAAAAACTTGCTGAAGGAAGAGGAAATCTCTGTGTGCATGCTCTCCTTCCTTCATTCCTCATGTTCTCCTCAGGAGAAAGCAGATTTTTACCCAGTACTTACTTCAGTAACTTTGGCTGAAGCAGACGCTGCAAGCGGTCACTCGCCACTGATTTCTGCAGCAATGTCTTCTCTCTGCTTTTCCCTGGAGAAATCAAAATAATTGAGCATTCAGACATTAGTGCAAAACCACTGCCAGGAAACACAAAGATCCACTGCTAAAGCACACCCCGGGGTCTTCAATAACAGTTCCTCTTCATTAGCCTCACAGTTTTGTTGGGCAAAGCAGCAGGCAGAGGCAGGGGAAGTGATTCTGTTCTGCAGCAGAATGAGTGAAGTCACCTCTGACCCAGGCCTGCTGCAGCCTCCTGCTCAGTTTTAGAACCAAGGAGATCTCAATAAAGATCAACACCCAGGTGGCCCTTGAACTTCTTTTATCTGAGCACTTGTACAATCTCATCTGATTCAGAGCTCACAGGAGCTCTCACATGATGCATCAAAACAAACAGCAATGAGAGAAGCCACTCATTAATCCCTCAGTGAAACAATTTACAGAGAATCTCACTCACTTTTAACTACTTTTTTTTTTTTTGTGGAGGCAAGTATGGAATATCAGAAGAGTTGATGTTTAATTGCAAATGGGAGGGCACAAACTAGGAGTATGAAAACATCCAAGTTACAGCTCTCACAGGACAAGGGGTTCCTTACATTTTGCTGAAATCAGTTGTTCAAAGGATTTTATGCCCTGAGCTGCCTTCTCCTTGGCATCTTCATTGGAAGGAGGGCCCTAAGGAAAATCAGATATATTGGAAGAGTCAGATACACAGTAAATCACTCTTTCTCCTTAAAACTCTAGCATGAGCTAATACAAAAAAAAAAAAAAAAATTGGTAACTCCAGCTTGTGCAAAGTGCCACATCCAAACTGCTGAGTGACCTTTAGTAACACTACTTCACAGATACATCAGAAGACATAACAAAACCAAACAGGGATACTACTAGCAAGTACATCCATCCATGGTTACATAGACATTGGCCTTAGAAAACTCAAGTTTCAAAGACAAATCATATTCCAACAAGTATTTTAAACAGCCTAGAATTGGATTATGGAGATGAAGACAATCAAAGTGAAGTTCAGAAGTCCCCCTGGCTCTGCAGAACTCCCTTTCAGATGTCACAGCCAGACGGGAGTTAAGGAAACATTCCCAAAAGATAGTAAGCAAGCAACAAGTGAGAAAAAAACAAGGTTTCAAACTAAGGAGTTCACTGTTACAAAGGTGAAACATTACACAGGTTTAACAGTTACAATTTCAATCTATCAAAGCAGACACACCAGTATGCAACCAACTCCTATTTACTTACAATTCCTGTTGTTTTGTCCTTGAAGTACGGCTTCAGAAAATGACCCAAAAATATATTTGCTGGAAGATTTCTACCATCTCCTGCTTTTGCTGTTTTTGTGCCACTGAGCTCACTCATGAGTTCCTTCTGCAATGCAAGAATTAAAACAGTATCAGCATCTCCTCCAAATGCCTCATTTCAGAGAACAGTGGCTGAGCCATCACAATCATCCCAGCCCAGCTTCAAATCTGCAGCCTGCAGGGTTGTGCCTGTAGTAAAAATGAGATGAGATCAGTGTCTGTAGTAAAAATAGGATTTGGAACTTCACAAGTTTATACAGGACACTGTACATGATTTTAAAAATAATAAATCCCCTAGCTCACTACTACATGCTAAAATATAAAATACCTTACTGTAGCTTTTTTGGTGATGAGAAAGCATGGACACAGCAGTCAAATCAGGCACTGGGAAGCCCAGCCAGGTGACACTGGTTTGAAATGACACAGAGAGAATGAACCTGGTTCCTCACCAAGCAACCTGAGCACTGTGTTGGTGTCTGAGTAAAGGACTCCAACTGCTGCATCCCATCCCACTGGTACCTGGACATGGATTAGGAATGTCCTGCAAAGTTTTACTGGGCTCGATAGGGAGGGGAAGATGGCAAATGGCAACCCAGGAAAGCAGAGGAAGGTTTTCCTCCTGTTTCACTCACCTGCTGTTCTTTATTTTGTGCAATGAGAAGATCAACTTCCTCAATCTTTTCCTGAATAACTTCCTGGTACACATGGTTCATCTGCAAACACGTTTCTGGATCCTGGGGCAGACTGCTTTCAATGTCATCATCACTACTGTCATCTTCTCTTTCCACTTCCTTGAAGCAAAGAAGGTATTTAGGGGAGGGGGAAAAGGGAAAAAAATGCTGGCTTTAGAAGCAGGTGTTTAACATGACTATTTTTGTAACTAATGCTTCCAGTATGCTACAAAACTGATTTTCAAAAGAACTGGAGGCACAGAACTGTCTCTCCCTCCCTGGCAGTTGTTCTGAACACCCCCTGAGGCAGTTTCCAGCCCCCCAGCTCCCCTTCATCCTGACCATTCACTCCCCCTCCTCCTATCTGAACCCAAGGCTGACTCCAGACCTTGCAAAACTGTAAGTGACCTGCAAAACAAGGGCACTTTACACTGGAGCAGGAATAACTAAACCTCCAGGTCTGCTGTTCATCTTTCCCAAGCTACAGAGTCAGACAGCTGCCTGCATTTCCCCAGAACAGAGTGAAATACCCCTTCCTCCTGCTCCCATCAACAAATAGTTGGAAAGATGTGCTTAAAGAGGAATGGTTACCATTTCGGGGTGAGAATCTGAGCCATCATCTTCACCATCATCTGCTGGACAACAAAAATACAAAAATGCTGACTGCAGGGAGGTTAAAACAAAACAAGAACACAACAGCTTCAAAAACAATGACTTTGTTATTAACACATAAAATAAAGCACCACAGTGTCTCAGACATGACTGATAGTTTTTGTATACTAACAATGTTGTCAAGTACAAATGACATTTAGTTATAATCCACATTTGCACCTTTTTTTGTTTAGAGTAGGAACAAAAGAGCAGCTCCCTGATAACTACAGTAACAACCAATCTTCATCTGGAGCCTCCAGAGCCTGGTGAATGAAAGGCCCCAGGGCATGCAGCCAAGTGAACATTCCAACTCAGTCCTGCCCAGAAACTTCACAAGCACCCAGGAGGTGCCCACACTCCCCAACAACATTCGGGTTTGCAGGGAGAGTGGATGCAGATTTCTGACACACAGAGACACAGAGACACACACAGACACACACACAGACACACAAACACACAGACACACACACACCCCTCAGCCCTGCAGCCTCCCAACCCAGCTGGATGAGGTGACAGTCCCCAGACACAGGTACCTGAGCCATTCTCTCTGCTCTCTGCAGTTCATTTCAGGGCCAGGCCAGGCTGCCACTGCTGCTCTGGGGTTTCTGCCCCTCCACAGCCTCAGCTCCTCCCCACCTGCCCTGACCAGAACCCTCCCCCGGGAGGCAGGATGGATCCCCCGGCCTTTCCCCCTGCCCCGAGGGGGTTTAACCATGAAAAGGTGACAGACATCAATGAGCCAGCAGTGTGCCCAGGTGGCCAAGAAGGCCAATGGCATCCTGGCCTGGATCAGGAACAGCGTGGCCAGCAGGTCCAGGGAAGGGATTCTGCCCCTGTACTCAGCCCTGGTGAGGCCACAGCTCGAGTCCTGTGTCCAGTTCTGGGCCCCTCAGTTCAGGAAGGAGATTGAGGTCCTGGAGCAGGTCCAAAGGAGGGCAACCAGGCTGGTGAAGGGATCCAGCACAAGTCCTGTGAGGAGAGGCTGAGGGAGCTGGGGGTGTTCAGCCTGGAGAAGAGGAGGCTCAGGGGAGACCTCATCACTCTCTACAACTCCCTGAAAGGAGGCTGGAGCCAGGGGGGGTTGGGCTCTTTTCCCAGGCAACTTTCAACAAGACAAGAGGGCATGGTCTGAAGTTGTGCCAGGGGAGGTTTAGGTTGGATATTAGAAAGAATTTCTTTACAGAGAGGGTGATCAGCCATTGGAATGGGCTGCCCAGGGAAGCAGTGGATTCTCCATCCTTGGAGATATTTCAAAAGAGCCTGGATGTGGCACTGAGTGCCATGGGCTGGGAACCACAGGGGGAGTGGATCAAGGGTTGGACTTGATGAGCTCTGAGGCCCCTTCCAACCCAGCCCATCCCATGACCCTACAGAGCTCTCTCCAGCAGGGATCTGCCCGGGACCCTTCCCAGCACCGGAGGGGGGGGGGGGGGGTTGGGGGGTGACAGAGCAAGGGGGCTCCGCTCCCTCCCCTGAGGCCAGGCAGGCCGTGAAGAGCCCGAGCGGGAAGGGAAGGGAAGGGAAGGGAAGGGGCGGCAGTGCCGCTGCTCCTCACAATCCCCGCTGGGAGGTGAGGGCGGAACCCGGGCCCCGCCGGTCCCGTACCGGAGCTGAGGCTGCACTCAGACACCGCCTCCTCGCTGCCGACCCCGCCAGGCTGCAGGCTCCGTTCCAGCTCCTCGATCTCCCGTCGGATTTTCTCCCGCTCGGCGTTCAGGTCGCGGAGGTGAGGGGAGAGCTGAGCGGGGCCGCCGGGAGAGCAGCGGGAGCGGGACCCGGCCCCAGCCCCACCCGCTCCGCCCGACATGGCGGAACCGCCGCCTCCCGGGCCGCTCCGCCCCGCCCCCTCAGCCGCCAACCAATCGGCACCGCGCACCGCGGTCAGCTGACACACAGCCCCCCTCCACGTGACGCCCAGCAGCCAATCGCGGCGGCTCCGCTCCACGTGGCCGGCGAGTGGGCGGCCCCGGCTCCCGGGTCCCTGCGCCCGGCTCCCCCTCCCCCCCAGGGCCACCGCATCCCCCGGGCCCCGCAACCCCCCCGGGCCCCGCAACCCCCCCGGGCCCCGCAACCCCCCCGGGCCACCGGCTCCACACCGCTCGCACACCGCCTCGGCCTCGGGGCTTCACCGCGCCGCACAAACACAAACAAACGGCCGGGAACAGCCCGAGGGGGAGGGAAAGGTTTGCGGGGGGGTCCCGGACACAGCCCCGGGGGCTCCCGGACAGAGCTGGGTAGCACCGGAGAAGCCAGTTCTGCAGCAGCACCAACCGCTTCAGACGTTGTATCAAGGTGGAATATCAATATTTTTTTTTTTTTTTTTTTTTTTTAAGGAATGGTTCCTGCACAAAAGTAAAGTTGTAACTCCACGTTACAGTTTTTTTGTTTTTTTGGTTTTTTTTTTTACTGTCCATCTTCTGGAATTTCAGAAATTCTGTCTATTGATTTCAAGAGATCAGCGACGAGCTGCAGGGATTCAGCTCCAGAGATCAGCTGCCTGGAATGGGGAGAGAAACAGGGTGAGGCTGAGGAGGGGGTGGTGTTCACCCAGGCAAGGGGAGATTTTCAAGAAACAGACAGAAAATTTCACTTCCTAAAGTGTAAGAGACTTAGAGAGTCTTAAGTATAATGGGTTTACATTAAGTAAAAAAATAAGACTTAACACATTCTAATTATTTTTACTAGAAAATACACTGCAGGTAAATGAGAACACAGACTGACCAACCTGGCATACAGAATATAAGAATCTGAGTTTCAATCCTAAAAACACCACTGGGACCTTGCTCAGTGCTTAGACAAACATCTGGGATGGTGTCAGGAGTGTCATCTGCAAACAACTCACTTTATGGAGGACTGGGAGTTGGTGATGACTGTGAGAAGGTTCTGCAGGGCCACTTCTGCATTCTGCTTCACCACAGCCAGGCTGGCTGACTGCCCCGACCTCAGGGCTTCATTCTCTGTCTTGTAATTCTTCAGCTGAACCTAGACAGACAGAAAATTCCTCTGGAAATAACCACAAAACACCAGGAGATACTTTGCAAATAATTAATAGATCCCAGACTACCTGGAGAGAATGTCTTCCCAGCTCTGGAGAGCTCTCTTGCAGGAAACTACAGCTCTGAAGTGTTCATTGGAACTGAAATTGCAGCATTTTGCAGCATTTCTCTGCCAGCCTGCAGCCCTCAAGATGGTTTCACAGACACAATCCAGTGCTAGAGAGTAATATTCCAACTCCAGTGGTGGGGATGCTGACATGGATGCAGTCATTTAACCCTACAGGCTCTCTGTCTGTAGTATCCCTCAAGCTTCTCCCCTTCTCCATCAGGTACCTCCCCACAGCTGAACACCCATTTGCCTCTTGCATTACAGCATTCCCAGCTCCCAAGCATCAAACAGCACTTGAAACTCCAGCAAAACTGTAAGTGAAGAGCCTGACATCCCAGAGATGATGTTAACAGTTTGTGGAGAGCTGAAATGTTCTCATCTAGGACATCCCCTATGGCACTGCCCAGGAAAAGTGAGGTGTAGTTAAAATGTCTCCATTTCAGGATGGGTGCTCTCAGCCTCAGCAAGGCTTTAGAACACTGCTTCATACCTGGAGGAGTGCATTTTCCTGTTTCAGTTTTGTAGCACTGTTCTCTGCTTTAACAGCCCGTTTCTGAAATGGAATAAAGATGAGTGAGACCATGGCAGAGGTGAGGACACAGCAGGCAGTTGGAGCTGGGTAGGAATGCAGGGTTCCAGCACACAGAGGTTGTGTTACACCACCTCATGTTCTGAATGCTTTGTGAGATGGGGACAGTGCCCCCAGCCATGTCTCATCAGCTGCCTCCTCCCTGATTTTCCTTCCTGATTATCTTCAAGTGCCATCCATCACCTCCAGCCATTAAATTTTGTTCATGGAGAAGAGGAAAAGGTGTTCAGTATAAACAGGCAAGCAGGAAGAAAACAGCTTCACACAGGAGGTGTTTTCAGAGGGCAGCAAAGAAGCAACTGAAGCTGTTGATGGATCTGAAAATGGTATTTCTGCAAAGACCTCCCTTATTCTGGGCAACAAAAGGAGTTCTAGACAGGGACACTCATTTAGAAAAATCCCAAACCATGTCAGAGCTGTTTAGTGCTCACACAGGTGCAGCAATCACTTCAGCTTCCCTCAAGGGGGAAGGAAAAGGAGCAGAACTACACAGCTACAAACAAGCTTCTGCTCTCTGGCCAGGATGAACACTTACAGTCATCAGCTGGAGATTTTGTTCCACGTGCTGCACCATCGCTTCCAGATCCTGTGCTTCCTTTTCTTCTTTAATTTTGTTTTCCTCAAGTTTTTTTTCAAGTTTCCTCATCCTTAAGAAACAGGAGACAACACTGAGTAAGCACTTGTAACATGAAACAGCTTAGTAAGAGAAGTCTGGGGAAGGATCATGAAACTCTTCTGTTACAAAAAAAAAAAAAAAAAATTAAAAAAAAAATGAAGTCGTCCCCAGAAGTACATTTCTAGGCTGTGGCTGAGGGGATTTCTTTGCTCAACATCCATTAGCATTAACAGAACTATAGAGCTGAATGCAGAAAGGCTGTACAGAACACACAGCCAGTCACAATCAACCTAGATAAGGGTGATTCTGAAACAAATGGTTGCCCCCTGGCCACAGCAGCACCAACAGCATCCTGGAGAGGAGCAGCAGAGCACAGAGGATTCAGATGGGAACTTTAAAAACTGTCACCCTAGATTAGCCCCCAGGTTGTATTTAAGCTCAGGAAATTCAAGTGTCCCGATATCAAGGTGGTCAGCAGCAAAAGTAAAAATGCTTTCCTTGCTTCAAAGGAGAAAGATTCATTATTTGGTTAATCTGAAGCGTGAGGAAATGCATCCTGTCAAGCACTACCCTGATTTTCACTAATCACCTAAACTGCATGAAGCATAAGCCACACACACACTCATCAGATGCCAGCTTGCTACTTACTTTCCAAGCCTTTTTCAATAAGAAAACCAGGTTTGTTAAAGCTTTTTAACAAATAGCATAGATTTCAACTACATTTTTCTTCTGCAAAGACGTTGACTCTCTCCAGTGAGCACCTCTTCTAAGACAACTCCTGGCTTATGTGGTTACTTTCCCCCATACTGTGGCTTACGCACTTGTCTGCTTGAGTTTCAGAGAAAATCTGAAGCTTATAGATCTTGCTTCTCAAATTGGCATTCTCTTCTTTTAGCTAAAGGAAAAAAAAAAAAATCTCATCAGAAATGAGGGTGTAACTTCACAACGCTCCAAGACCAGTAACAGAAGACAGACTCAGCTTTAACTCTGGTACTTTCTATTTTCACACATTCCATGATGTTCAAGCTTACTTTCACACCTACTTTTCCCCTCTCAAAACCATTTAACCTCAGTAACCCGGTGGGGCACAGAACTGTGTCACCCAGCAACCAGTGCAGTGTGACTGATCAAATGCTGTTAATTCTAAAATAACATGACCTCAAGGGGCAAGAGGAGGAGGAGGAGAAGAGGAAGGGGAGAGGGAAGGGAGGGAGAGGGGAGGGAGAGGGGAAGGGAGAGGGGAAGGGAGGGGGGAAGGGAGGGGGGAAGGGAGGGGGGAAGGGAGGGGGGAAGGGAGGGGGAAGGGAGGGGGAAGGGAGGGGGAAGGGAGGGGGAAGGGAGGGAGAGGGGAGGGAGAGGGGAGGGAGAGGGGAGGGGGAGGGGAGGGGGAGGGGAGGGGGAGGGGAGGGGGAGGGAAGGAAGGGGGGAGGGGGAGGGAAGGGAGGGGGGAGGGGGAGGGAAGGGAGGGGGAGGGAAGGGAGGGAGAGGGAAAAAGAGCAAGGAGGAGGAAGAAGAAGAGGGGGGAGGAGGAGGAAGAAGAGGGGGGAGGAGGAAGGCACCCAGGCCAGGACAAAAGCAGCAGGAGGGCCAAGGCACTGAATCAGCCTCATGCTGCCGAGTTTTTCAGACTCCCTTCTCTCCTGTAAGGATCTTTCCCAAGGAGCCACTCGTGGCACATCCCGGCTGTGCCTCTGCTGCGGGATGACACCGGGCTCCGGTCCCAGCCCGACCCACGGGTTCAGAACTCACCTAACCGAACCCAGGGCCCGCAGGGAATGTTTTACCCCTGCCAAAGCCCCGGTGCTCACCTCCCGGTAGCTGGGCTGCCCCGGGGAGGGGGATGCGGGCCCCGGGTCCCCGCTGCCCTGACAGAGGAAGCAGCCGGAGGGGGAGGGAGGCCCCGGGGTACCGAGCTGGGCTTGCTCCACGGCCAGGGGCTGGTAGCTCTCGCTCCATTCCTCCTCCTCCTCCTCCTCCTCCGCTTCTCCGGGACGCAGCGGATCCGGGAACGGGAGGAGCCCGGGGCTGGGGTGGGACCGCGCCGGCTGCGGAGGGGAGAGCGGAGCGGAGGTGGGTACGGGAAAAGGCACCTCCGCCCCGCTCCTCCCCGTTCCTACCTGGAGGTCTCCTCCCCGCTCCGCCGCCTCCTCCCCGCTCCGCGCTTTGCTGCGCACGAACTCGCGGAAGGAGAAGGGGTTGGGTTCTGCCGCCCCCTCCATCCCCTCCGCCCCCCCCCCCCCGCCATGGCGGCTCCGGCAGCGGGAGGGCTGCGGGGCGGGGCTTCCCTCAGGACCGACCAATCAGCGAGCGCCTTCGGACACCTCAACCAATGGCGGCCTCGCTCCCCGTCCCCCTTCTCCCCGCCCCCGCCCCGGGGTCACCGCGGCTGCGCTCGCTCCCGGTGACGGCAAAATGGCGGCGGCCATGGCCTGGCTGCGGAGGGGCCCGTGGGGTCCGGCCCGGCGGTGAGAACGGAGGGCAGGGGGGATGCAGGGCCCGGGATCG
This sequence comes from Phaethornis superciliosus, assembly GCA_023637945.1. Taxonomy (NCBI): domain Eukaryota; kingdom Metazoa; phylum Chordata; class Aves; order Apodiformes; family Trochilidae; genus Phaethornis; species Phaethornis superciliosus. Next base: position 8,580,138 of record JAJQWJ010000022.1, read on the forward strand.
GCTCCCGAGCTCGCTGACGGCGGTTGTCGCTGTCCCTCAGGTGCAGGCTGGCGGGCGGGCGGAGCTACAGCGGCGGCGGCGGCGGTTACCCCAGCGTGTCCCTGGCCTGCCCGCTGCCCGGCGTGCCCAAGGCGGTGTTCGCGGCGGCCGAAGGTCGGGAGAAGTTCGAGACGAGGGTGACGGTGCTGGAAAACGGGCTGCGGGTCGCTTCCCAGAACAAATTCGGGCAGTTCTGCACCGTGGGCAGTGAGTACCCCGAGCGGCGGGGAGAGGGGGGGGCAGTGACTGGGGACAGGGCGGTGACATCCGTGGGGTGACATCCGTGGGGTGACATCATCCGTGGGGTGACATCATCCGTGGGGTGACATCATCTGTGGGGTGACATCTGTGGGGTGACATCCGTGGGGTGACATCATCCGTGGGGTGACATCCGTGGGGTGACATCATCCGTGGGGTGACATCATCCGTGGGGTGACATCCGTGGGGTGACATCCGTGGGGTGACATCCGTGGGGTGACCGTCCTGTGTCTGAAGAGAAAAAGGGTAAAAGTGGTGCTGAGCGGGTTCTTTTCTTCGCGCTAGTTCTGGTAAATTCGGGATCAAGACACGAAGCCAAATACCTCAGTGGCATCGCACACTTCCTGGAAAAATTGGCGTTTTCCGTGAGTACCTGCGGGGTCTGGGGCTCTCAAACACAGCAGCTGGGGGGGTTTGATCCGTTTCAATAGGTGGTGATGGTGTTTTTGGTAATTACTCTGAGCATGGCTGTGGTTTGAAAGCTTGTTGTGCTTTCGTGGCCAAGGTTACAGAAGGTGATGCTTGCCCGGGGCTCCACTGAAGGGTTATGAAATTAACTGTTCATACTTTACTAATTAATAACACTGGCATCTTCTGTCTTAGTCCACAGCTCAGTTTGCCAGCAAAGATGAAATTCTCCTCACCTTAGAAAAGCATGGGGGCATTTGTGACTGCCAGGCATCAAGGTACAATGCTCTTTCTGTGTTATCTCCTGAGTGGCTGTAACACTGACAGTAGTTAAAGCTACTTTTTCTGGTGTGAGAGGAAAAGCCCCTTTTTGCTTCTAAGCAGCAGAAATCCATTTGTGGTGACTCCTAAGGAGCCACAAAAGTGAACCTGAGAGGGTTATAGAAGTCAGTTCTGTTTCCTTCTGAAAGCATTTAATGAGTAATGGTCAATGAGCTTTCTCTGTCAGTTCCTGATGCAGGTTGATGACTTCTCAGTGCAGAACCCATCTGTTTTTGTTGCAGGGACACCATCATGTATGCCGTTTCTGCTGAAGCCAAAGGCCTGGACACTGTGGTCAACTTGTTGGCTGATGTAGCACTAAAGCCCAAATTATCAGGTCTGGGAACACAAGTCTTTGCCTCAAAATAAATCTCCCAATGCATGACTTGCTTTTAGATTTTGGAATTCTTCATTAGATTGTGTTCATCAAGAAGCTGTCGTGTAGCAGTTGGGTATTTTGCATGGTGGTAATTAACTCTCTCATTACAGATGAAGAAATTGAGATGACCCGAACAGCCATACGGTTTGAGCTTGAAGACTTGAACATGAGACCTGATCCAGAGCCTCTCCTCACAGAAATGATCCATGCAGTAAGGCGCTGAAAAGTCTGCCTTGTGTGCAGTCCCCCTGCTTGGGACATGCTTCATTCTCTTCCTCCATTTTTCCTCAGCTTCAGGGTTTTTAGAACAATTCTGAAAAAAAGATTTTTCTGGCACTCAGATTTCGGTGGTGAGAGGGAGGATTCTGCTGTCCCTCCACTTTGAAATCCTGCATTCTATACACATGAAATATGTGTGTAGAATGTCTAAGCTAAGCTAAACTAAACTACCCATTACTAAACTAAACTACCCATTACTTATCTTTGCTGACATTGGTGACAACATGTCACTGAGTGACACTTAACATTAGTTAAATTATACCCAGCTTTTCCTCTCTCACACATCTCAGGCATCATTCTGCAACAGAAAGAGAAGCATAGGCAGAAGGCATGAAGTAATATTTGTTACCTGAATCTTTTTTCCCTGCAGGCAGCCTACAGAGACAATACAGTTGGACTGAACAGGTTCTGCCCAGTGGAAAATACTGACAAAATCAACAGGGAAGTTCTGCACTCCTACCTGAGGAGCTACTACACCCCAGACAGGATGGTGCTGGCTGGGGTGGGGATTGAGCACGAGCAACTGGTGGAGTGTGCAAGGAAACACCTACTGGGAGCAGAGCCAGTGTGGGGCAGTGGGCAGAGCAAGGAGGTGGACAGATCTGTGGCCCAGTACACGGGAGGAATTGTCAAGGTAAAGTGGAGGTGGCATTGTGCCTTTCCCTCTCTGTTGCAGGTGCACCTTCAGACTTGAGCTGGTTTTTCTATGGCTTTACTTTTTCTAAAATCACACATAATCCTTGAGTAAGCAACAAAATTGGCCATGACAGACATTAGTTGGGTGGCAGGTTAATTATTGGGAATGTATGATGGTAATACAACAGAAGTGAAAAAACAATTCTGATATTTTTTCTGCTCTTCCTACAGGTTGAAAAAGATATGTCAGATGTGAGCCTGGGCCCTACGCCCATCCCAGAGCTTACCCACATCATGATTGGATTAGAAAGCTGCTCATTTTTGGTAAGTACCAACCTGAAATCCTTTGGTTTGGGTCCCAGAATACTACATCCCACGTGTAAACATTGGCAGTCCTGCTGCTGATGCTGTAAATACAGACATCAGTTTGATGAAGGCACTGACCTTTACACTCTTCTTGTGTCATGTTTCTCTCTGATGCTTTTTCTCCCTCTTCACTCATCCCAGGCTCTGGAGAGCTCTGCTGTCATCTCATTGCATTTCTTGTTGTGATTCAGGAGGATGATTTCATTCCCTTTGCGGTGTTGAACATGATGATGGGAGGTGGTGGCTCATTTTCAGCTGGAGGGCCTGGCAAGGGCATGTTCACCAGGCTGTACCTCAATGTGCTCAACAGGTTGGTTTGTTTTCCTGGTGAAGAACCTTCCAACAGGTTCATGAGGAAGATTTTCCCCTTTTGAAACCCCTCTGGTTTTACATCAGCTCATTCTGTGTCACACACGGGGGTCTGATTTGTCAGTGGGCATTTTGAGAGGGTGAAAGTAAAGGGCAGAAGTACTCAGGAATCCTGTCTCTGGAATCTTCCAGTGCAGCCTTCAATCAAGAGATAGTAACAGCATTGGCAGTAGGTGCCAGTAATGCTGCTCTGTGGTGTTCTGGGTTTCAAGGATGCAAGTGGAGAGAAGGAAGCAGATGGCACATGCAGAGATTGTCAGAGGCAAGGATTGGGAATTCTCATTGGTACTGCTGAAAATCCTGACAGTCCAGTAGGAGGAGGCTTGCTGTCCATGTTTATTTAATTTTTACATTTAAATTCTGTTTTTTAAATACTGTTTGTATACTCACAGGCACCACTGGATGTATAATGCCACCTCTTATCACCACAGCTATGAGGATACAGGTCTCCTGTGCATACATGCCAGTGCAGATCCAAAACAGGTACACAGTCCTTAAAAAGTCATCCCATTGCTTATGTCCTGACAGTAATGTCAACAGAATAAGCATATTCTAATTTTCGTTCTCTTATCTGTTTTTCCTAGGTCCGAGAGATGGTGGAAATCATCACAAGAGAATTCATTCTGATGGCAGGAGCAGTAGGAGAGGTCAGCAGCCTCACCTGCAGCCTGTGCAGGTGTTCTTTGAGCTGAATCACTGCTTTGCACTGCTCTTGCTACAATCCATTTTCGTAGATGAGTACATTAGGTATTTCTGTAAAAAAATATTGCAGCTTTAGCAACACATTCACGAAGAAGAAGGTGTTTCCAGAACTCTTATGTGGTATCTGGGATTGCAGAGCAGTGGCCAGGCTGTTCTGAACCTCTGTACCTGCTGCTGCTCATTCACAGGTGGAACTTGAGCGAGCAAAGACGCAGCTGAAGTCCATGCTGATGATGAACCTTGAGTCTCGGCCAGTTATCTTTGAAGATGTGGGGAGGCAAGTGTTGGCAACAAACACAAGGAAGCTACCTCATGAGCTCTGCACCCTCATCAGTGAGTAGACGAGAAGCAGTTTACAACATATTCTTGTAGCACAGATGAATTGCCTTAGGAAACCTGGGGGTATAAACACTACAGATTTATGTTTTTAAAAGCTTTCCTTGATTGCTTGCAAGCCAGCACAATGATTATTTTTGTCAGAAGGAAGGAAAAAAACACAGAAGCAAGGTAAAGAGGGTCTAGAGTCAGAGACTGGGTTTCTGAGCACAGGGTCTGACTCCCCATGCTGTTGAAGCTGCTTCGCCCTTGGTAGAACGTACTTGTCACAGCTCTGGCTGTTTTCTTTTTTTTCCCTGCAGGTCAGGTGAAATCTAGTGATATCAAACGAGTGGTCACTAAGATGCTACATAAAAAACCAGCTGTGGCTGCACTGGGTGACTTAACAGATTTGCCCACTTATGAACACATCCAGACAGCACTTTCCAGCAAGGACGGGCGGCTCCCTCGGCTCTACCGCCTCTTCCGATAAAGCCGAGCCTCCTCCTGCAGGTGTCTGACAGACTCCCTCCTTTTTCTAATGTTTTTGAGATGATCCCCTTGCTGCAAGCCCTCCCATCTTCCCAAGCATACTTTGCAAACACGGAGCTCCGCTACAGCTGAACAAAGCTGCTTCAGGACACTGGAGTGGGAAGAGCTCATTGTGTTGAGGCTCCCACCCTGGCTCTGGATGAGTACTTTGACCTTCTGAGTAGGTGACAAGAGAAGATGGGTGTAAACAGCCTTCTTTTGGCACTGGGGAACACAGCAAGCCAGAACACTCATCACTGCAACTGAAAGGATGTAGATAATGCTACATGGACACTCACTCTAGAATGAAAGTGATCCCATTTTTTCAGGTTTTTCGGTTGCAAGTGAACTATGCTAAAGAATAAAAGTGCTTTTACTCCAGAGTTGATACACAAAGTTATTAAAGGAGATGCTGCTGCTGCACCTTAAATTTGTATTTTCTTCACTGTCGCTCAGATGAACTGAAGGCCTTGAAAAAGAAGACCTCTTTGTCAGTCTCACAGCAGAGATGTTGCTCAGCTAGGAGTCAAGATTAACAAGCTAATATTTAGAAAGCTTAGGATCTTGAAAGAGACTGACACTTGTTACAAAATGACACAAAGCTAGGTACTACGCATTTGAAGAAAGGAATATGTAAAAAGGGAGGAATAAAACATTTGGTTTACATAATCCCCCGCTGTAGGCTTAAAAATGTTGAGAGCTGCATAGCAGCACCTCACTGGCTGGATGTGTGCTGAAAGCAGCAATCCACCTGGGAGCAGAACACTGAGGCAGCTATTCCTTGCTTTATCCCCATCCCATTCCTCACACAACTGGAAGAAAACGTGTTGCATTGCTTCTTGTGAACCCCACCGTATGTGTTCAGTTACTGTGTATGTATCCTGGTTTGTAAGAAAATAAAGAGACCTCTGTATGACTGGAGAAAGTAAGAAGAGTTCAGGAATTCATCAGCTAATGGCTGAGTTGTTTCAGCTGGCAGGTGAAATGTGCTTTGTTCAATGCAAACAATCCCAAAGCAATCTGTCCCCCTTTTCCAGCTGCAGCCAGGGTTAGCGTGCATCACAACTCTGCCTCTCACAACTCAGCAATAAGACTTGGTTCACAATTAAGGTATTGCATTAATTTAATCTTTATTCCTTTAAAAAGAAAGGAAATCCAAATACCTGATGGCTACAGACAGCTCAGTGCCTTATGTTTGTACCGCAGCAGAGAAGCTCTGTCCTGGACAGCTTGCATAGTTAGCAGCACTTCCTCCCAGTTGTTTGCTTGGCATTTTATGTACTAAGGTGATTAATGACCAGCAGATCTGTGCCCATGAGGAGTTTTTAAGTATTAGCTGTACTTAACATTTCACTAACACCATCCTGGTCTGTGTAGGATGTTCAGCCTTAAGACAACACCACTTAAAAAAAAGGAAGTTATTCACAGCTCACCAAACTGGAAAAATCCAACTGAAAGGATTTAACTGCACTCAGAGGTAATGGGGCTGTGCTGAGTGACCTGCTGCAGGTTCCCTGCATTTGTCCCTAGAGCTCATCTGATACCACAGCAGCTTTGGTGAAGCACTGCACAGTAGCTGTACTTAGAGCATTGATTTCATCTCAGATGTCCTGCTGCTGAAGGCAGGTAGTGTTTGATCACCCCTGGGAAGGGCAAGCAAGTTAAGGAAGGGATTGTTCCAAGCAGTCTCAATAACATGGTGTGAGACACTGGTATTTCCCCTCTCAGTAACAGAAGGCCTATAGGATAATTGAAAGGCAACTTTTCTACACTTGGAACGTACAGGAGTACATTCACACAGGTCTTGCTGTAGAGGACTAAAAAAGCCCAACACAGGAGCACCATCCTTAGACAAAACTGCCCAAGTCCCCTAACTGGTCCCTGTTACACATTTCACAGATTAACATACACGTGGCCACAGTAAGGAGAAAAAAAACCAACTCCACAATATACATAAGCTAACCAGATCAAATCAACAGACAGAAACATTCACCCTTCTGCAGGCTTTTTTAAAGTCCCCTGTCCCCCCATCATGCCAATGCCAGAAGCTGTGCCCCTTGTGTGGAGTCACACTGCATCTGGTGGCTTCCCAAGATAATATGGTTAAAAAGCAATCAATTACATCTATTGGGATGGATGTCCTAAATAACTGACTCCATTTTCCTCAGCAAAAGCACTTGAGCTACATGGATTAGCTCATGCAAATGAATCCAGGATGAGGTTTAAGACATTCTTCACAAGCCACAGCAACTGCCAGAGGTGCTTAAGCAGACAGTTCCCTGCAGGGCTTGCCGTGGCCTGAAATCTGCTTTCTGGGCACCTCCAACACAAGCATTGCAGAGTTCTGAGCTCAGGAAATGCTACATATGCTGCTGGATTTTTGGTCCTTTTGCTCTTGCCGTTTCTGAAGTTCCCTCGTAATCCGCCTCTTTATTCCGATTAAATAGAGCTCCCTGTCAAACTGCCCTGCAGCCAGGGGAATGCTACAATATAAAAACAAGCAATTAGATCAAGGCACAAATAAATTATTCTTGTTTGCACCAACATTTCTCAACTAGTAGTTTATATAACAAAGGCCAAAAACCTAATTTTTACTTCCTTAAGGCATTCAGCTACTGCTGCGGGAGAAAAATCAGTAAAAAAAGGTCTTCCACAGCAAGAAGTTTTTCACAATACATTTAAAATAGGAAAATAATGGTTGTAAAAGGCAAACGTACTTTGAATTTCAGCAGGAACATGCCTGCATTCATAAGGGACATACATGAAGGATATTCTTTCTGACCCTAAACCAAAAAACCCACTCATTTGAAAAGCTAAACTAGGTTCTCGTTAGCTCGGTGTGTTCACCAGCAGGTGACCCCAGGATCACTGGAGCCACGTGCAACCCTACAGAATGGCTGAAGGAGATACTAACTTGTCTCTGCCAGGCCTCACTTTCACACGAAACAAGGCAAACACAGGTCGATGGTCTGAAGTTTTGATCAGAGGACAAGAGGAGTATTTGACAGCCTGGATGTCGTCTTTGTACCGACTGCGATACACAACTCGATCCTGGGAGTGGAGAGAGAGGAGAGACTGCTGGGGATTCCCTTTGCTCATCCACCCTGGGAAGCACTGGTTCACAAAACCCAAACTCTATTCATTTATCACACCCCACTCAGTGAAATTAAGTGTCTTGGACAGGGACATATTTGTGAAGAGTGTGTGTCTGATCCCAATAGCAGTTCCCTCAGCAGAGGGGAGAACGCACTGGAAGGGGATGTAAGGGGAGGAAAATAGGATCAGCAGCCTGTGCCAAACTCTTCCTCTACTCACAGATCCTGCAACCCTCTCTTCCAAACCAGTTCCACATGCCCTGTTGCCCCTTAAGCACTACATCTCAGCATGGCTCTACCTCATTCTGTGGCAGGCAGCTTTTTCTTGCAGGTGAGAATCCCCTCTGGAGGCAGATCTGGGCTGAGCAGCCCTTCTGAGCACCTGAATTCATCCCTTACCGTGTAGGAAGGAGTCCTTTGTTTGGAAGTGGAGTCATAGCTGTCCTTTCCTATGTCAAACTTGTAAGAAGGACGGAAATGAATGTCTGCCTCTTGGAATCCTTTGAAAATAGTCCCTGAAAGACAAGGGGAAAACAGCATGAACAACAAACTTCTTCCCAAGAACCTGGAACACTTTCTGCATTTATTCACCACTGCTTAACTAATGCTGGCTAGAAACTGCAGCCACATACAGACATGGCTAGAAAAAAATGGGCTTGGACATTGGGAAGGGAGGAAGGTCAAGTTCTTACACAGCAAGGATGAAAAGCTAGTGAGTGGTTATTTAACCAAACAATACTTGGTACATGCACTTCCACTGAAAGCTCAGGATGCTTTGCAAACGCCAGCTATTGAAATCGAAATGCCCTGGACACTGACAGAGAATGATGTTCCATTCATAGAGGTGTCAGATGAAACAGCAATAAAAGACTTGGGAGATTACACTATATATAGCAAAATGCTAGAACAAAATGTTCCCAGTACAGACTGCCACTGGATTTGGCAACTGCTGACTTCCCTTTTTAGGGAACTTGACAGCAGAAAGCAGCAAAGGCCTCTAGGAAACAGGGGTTTGGCTGTAATTACTTTTATGCATAGATCTCTCTGTTCTTGGTGGCTAGGGAGACAAATGTCTGTCCCTCACCCCTACTCATTTCACTGGTGAGCTGGTCATATGCCAGGAGCCTGGAGACATCTGTGTCTGGGTTCTGGTTCAGGATGGAATCCACTGTCTCGCGGTCCTTATTTAGTCGGAAGTTGAAGTCACCAAACCAGAACACTTCATCAAATCGAGTTGTGACATCACCTGCAAATTCAAGCCAAGAGTGTCAGTATAAAGGTAAACACCCTAAAAAGTGCTGAAAGAAAAGACAAAAAAATCCCAAACTTTTCTTCCCCAAATCTTCCGAATTTTGAGGAAAATTAAAGTATATGAGGTAGCAACAACACTCATTAAAACAAAAATCATTTCATTATTTCAAAGTGAAAGCAGTATGATACATTGCTCACTGAGAGTCCTGCTAGATATGCTCAAACAACAGGCATAAATTCTTTCTTTTTACTACCAAGAGATATAATACTTGAGCATGTCTGTGACCATCACAGAATGTGGCAATAAAAAACTGAACAGGAATCTTTAAAAAAATTATAGAAAAAAAGTGAAAGGATCTGTAGGACCCAAAAGCATGAAAAACACAGAAACCTAATGCCACAGTGAAGATAAACAGTAAATTCATCTTTCTGGAAAAAGGGCTCAACCTTTTATCAGCAGCACAGAACTAGAACAGAATCTGGCAAACAATACTCTGTGTACACGCAGCTCAAAATCAGGTTCCTTCTCTTTTAGTCTCCTCAGACAAAAAGACCTGTGGTTTCTTTTTATACCACCTCATTTTCTCCTTAGCTCAGACCGAAAGACAATGCACAAACTCTGCTCTTTTGGGCTCCCACACAAGCAAGGTTTCACTTACTAGAACTGGATCGATACGGGTTTGTATCCGGAACGTTCTTGGGAAGCGTGAGGGCCTGGATGGTTTTATTGTAGTCCAGTTTCCTCTCATTCACCTTACTGTCCCCAGCTGAAACACAGACCAAAAATGGATCATTTCCACTCAGTTACCATCTTTGATTATAACAGGAGCTTCCAAAGGACATCAGAGATTTGCCATGTGTAAAATGTGCCACGTGTAAAATGTAACACTCTGACCCTAAGAGCATACAGACTGAGAAATGATGACCAAAAGTGTGGAAAAAAGGGCAGAGTTGTGCACAGGTTCATTTCTGTTTTTCTAAACACGGTTCTTTTCTAAGTTTGCTACCAAAAAAATCCTCCTCCCTTATTGTTCTCAAGCTCAGCAATACTGAGCATGACTTCTGTCTGTGACCTTCACAGAATATGGCAATGAAAACCAGAACAGGAATCTTTTTAAAAATCATAGAAAAAAGTGAAAGGATCAGTGAAAAAGTGAAAGGACCCTTCAGTCTGTCCTGCTCCTCCATGCTCCTGCAGCTTTTTGTCTTTATAAAAAGCAATCCTTTTCCTCCCTCAATCAGGACCCCTCTAAGCACACTGTAAATGCCTCTCACATGTGAAGTGGGAAGTGATGAAGAGAAAGGAGGTCCCAAAAAACGTGAAGCAGATTCCCAGAGCTCCCTTGGTTTTGATGTGAGACACAATTCGAGTTGTCACCGTGGCATACTCCACTTCTGGAAGGAGAAAAAGAAACTGCTTTTACTGAAAAGCCTCTAGAGACAGCGAGCAGGGAAGTCTGGTGAGGGATAACCTTGGAGAAAAGCACAAGGCGGGTGCTGCAGCAGACTTTCCACCTCCCCACACTCCAGCTCTTGTCAGACACACACCTGAGCAGAACCAGATCAGGTCCCTCCGGATGAAGACTGACATGTAGAGCACCCCATGTGCAGCAGAGTGGAGCATCACATAGTGGGGGCCCAGAGTCTCCTGCAGGCGGATCTCCCACTCTCTTCTGCAGGAAAGAACAAGAGCTGGAGCACAAGGACAGTACAGGAGACAACAACCAGGAAAGGAAATCAGCATTGTGAGAACAGAGCAATCCTTCTGATGCAGAATGGCAAATAAGGGTCAGCAAAACCTCCAGGATGCTGCAGTGAAGGCTGGCAAGCCTGGTGTGTAACTCCACACGTGCCAGGCAGCAGGATCTGCACGTTAGTGAGGCAGCATTACTGCCCCTGCACTGAGGAAATCTGAGGAAAAGAGTCCCAGTGGGAAGACATCCTTAAAGAGCAGAGTCTGACATGAGCCTTCAACCTGCTCTTTCAGGGTCAGTCAACCTCAGAAGTTTTGCAGTGCTGTATCACTGAGCATTTCATTACTAATGCTAACAGCCAGCCCATGAGCTCCCTCACAGCTCAGATTTTTGGTAGGATGTCCACAAAAAATCATTCTGGAGTTCTGCTCTTAGGCACCCTGAGAACAGGGCCATATTCTGTATTTACTTATTTTTGTGACATTTTCCTCTAAAATCCATTTCCCCTGGTGCTCATGCAATGGAATTCAGTCTTACTAAATGAGTTGCTTATTGAAAAAATTAATAATATGATGGAGAATTCTTTCCTGGCTAATTAAAACCAAATTAATTAGTTAACAATAAAAGAGGATGGTTCATTACATTGTTTTTGCTACCTGTCTGGACAGCCTTCTTGAACCCCAATGACATACATGTCCTGGGCATAGTCAGGATCTGTTGGTAATAAGAAATCATCCAGATTGACTGGCAGTTCCTATTATTAAAGAAAGGAAAAAAAAAAAAAAAAAAGTTAAAACGACAATACTAGCTATGAAAATATTTACTAGAAAAGTACAAAGGGCCTGGTAATTTGATAAAAATAACCTCAGGTTGACAAGGAACAGTCACAAACAGAAAAATAACATCACATCAGTTCTCACAGTAAAGATGAGGTCACTTCACCACTCCAAAAGACATGTGGAGGCTCACGTGCACCTACCTTCTGACCCTGCATGTTCCAGGTGGCCACAAAAATCCCAATATTCCGATCAGGGAAATATCTGCTAAGTTCTTCTGCTCCCAGCAAGGCACCACTGGCCAGAAGGCTGCCTTCCAAATAGCTTCTGTGAACACAAGTCCCACAATTCTTCCTTCAATCCAGCTCATCAAATTAGCTTGCAAGTAAATAATTTATTGAGCCTGTGGTCTGAGAGAAGATCACATTCAAGCAGGGTAGATCTGCCACACACCACCTGCCTCTCCAAAGAATGTGCTGCTTCCAAAAGCCAGGGCTATGGGCACAAGGATTCCAAGTGGAAGAAGCATTTTTAATCTTGCTTAATATCTACAAATAATATTTCAGCACAATGTCAGGGAATGCTGTGCAACTCCCTGGCCTACCCAGCTGCTCACCTGACCCCAAAGGCTTTGCAGAGGGAACTCCTCCTGGCAAACAAGTAACAATCTATCTTTGGGGCTTTTTTACCAGTTACTAACACTTGATCTCAAAATTATTTTCCCCTGTATGACTGACTGCCACTCACAGGGGATCAATGATCACATTTATCCCTAGAGGTCTCTCAAATGCAGGTCCTTGAGCTGAGTATTTGCCATTCTTTACCTTTTAGCAGCTTTCCTGACCTGCAGTGTTATCAATAACATTCATTGCAGGGTTTGTGCTGTGTTCTGCAGCCAACACAAGCAGAGGATGTGATACACCAGCAAGCAGGGTAACAAACACACCTGGTTCCCTGTAACAAACAATCTAAACTAAGAATGAAGACAAATGCAGAGGTCAAGAGGAGCAAGAGGTCAGGGCCACCCTAGGAGAAAGTGCTGAGTGGAATCACACTCTTCCTCCAGAGATTCCTGGGAAAGCTGGGGCAGAGGGGCTCCTGTGGACACACTGAAGCAGTTCACTGGGCCTGATGTGATCCTGCCAGAAGCCAAACATGCTCAGCATCTGCTCAGCTCCTTACAGGATGCTCATAGTACTGCATACACTGCATGAAAGTTTCAAGGTAAAATAAATATATTGGTGAGGTTTTTTTCCCCCTGCCATTTACCTTTTCAGCTCAAGCCCAATGTACTTTTAAATTTAAAAACTGTTTTTTCCCAAGTGTTTGCGTGCACAGCTACTGTTTCTTTATTTTCAAAACAGATTATTTAAATATTCCTAGCAAGCTGACAGTGAGTCCAACTCATGAAAAGCAATACCCAGCTGAAAGGAGCACACAGAGAGTATCAGCACTCACATCCTCCTCTTCAGACTGTATCCAGTCTCCACAGCAGCTTAACCACCACAGAACAACTTCTGTGCTTTACCAGCTGGTAAGAAACTCCTTGGCTCTGCCCAGCAGGATTCTGCAGGCTGCTGCCTCCCTGCTAACACATCCCAAAACTTTTCCAGGAGAAGCTGAGGGACATACCTGCTTCGGACATCCTTGGAGCGGATGGGAGTGAGGAGGCTGAAGGTGGATTTCATGGAATCTGTGGAGCAGTTATCACAGCCCAGCCCATGTCCATGCAGCCTGGTATCACTCAAGCTGCTGCTTACCCTCCCCAACTTGTGCTGAGAATAATGTCGGTAATCCAGACAATCCACCTCGATCCTATTAGCTGTCCTCAGCCTGGGAGAGGCCACGTTCAGCTCCAGGGGTGGCAGAGGTCGGGCTGGCATTATTTGGGCCAGCCGGGGTTTGCTGCTCCCAAACGCCTTCCCCCGCAGGAGCCCGCCCAAGGCACTGGAGAGCTCACAGCCGCGTTTCCCCAGCTCCGAGCTGCCTCCTCCTCCTCCTCCTCCTCTGCTCCGCCCCACGGCAATGGCTTCCGAGCCGTCGGGAGAACTCTGCGAGGAGCTGTGGGGGCAGCGCTGGGGACAGGGGCTCTCCCTGCCCCTGACGGGAGGGCTGAGGGAGGCTTCTTCCTGCAGGGATCCACTGGAGGAACTCGTCTCGTTGGGGTCGGTCAGGCTCTCCTGGCTGCTTCTAAACCTCCTCCACCTCCTCCAGCTCTTCTCATCCAGAGATGCAGCACGTTCCAGCCGGGGCTTCCGAGGAGGTCTGGGAGTGATGGATTTAATTCTCATGCCAGCTTTCAGTTCATCTGGGAGAAGCTTTGACTTCTCATGTAAAGAGGTGCCTCCACTTGGAGGCTCTCCCAAGGTAAGCACCCCCTTGCTCTCAGCCCCCTTCTTCACTGCTTTGACAGCTTTTTTAGCACGCAGGTCCTGGACTGCTCCCCCCTCTGTCCTCTGAGTCACACATGCACCTGAGTGCTGTGGAAACCCATTTGGAGTACTCATCCTCCCCCTGGGATCAGCTATGGACACTGCTCCATAGGAAAAGTTCTTCACAGCATGGTTTCCATCCCCTGCTTACCCTGTAGAGGTTGATGGGGCTTTAACCAAGGCAGAAAGACAACAACTGCTGACAGCTCAGCCTTCAGCTGGGAACGAAGAGGAGGTGTAGGTGTGGGCAGAGGCATTGTCTGCAGAATGGCAAGAGGTGGGATACCTGCAGGAAACATGGAAGAATTATTAATTATAAAGCTGTGAACCTCCTAATCAGAAAGCAAGTTCCTCACAGGACCTCCCTCTAGACCAATTCAAAACCCTTAACATGACCTTGCTAGCAAACCAATGTTATTTTTTATTTTGTTATTTTTTAATTTTATTTTTGTTTGTTTTTCAATTTTATTTTCCAAGAGCAAAGCAGTGACCTGATCTCCTTTCTGCTGTAAGCACCATGGGTGCCTACAGACTTATTTAAGGGAAGGTTGTGCATGCTGTTGGCATGAAAGGAAATCAGAAGTGCACAGAAAGGGCAGCTTGTTCTCCTGGCTGTGCAGCAGCCTGGGGCTGGGCTGCCCACAGCACAGGGTTCCTACAGGCCAGGAAATTTCCAGTGATCTCAGCTTCTGCTCTGATCTCACAACAGGAGATCACTGTCACCTTCTGCTTTGTGCCAACCCCTGGCTGCTGAAACTGAGAAAATATCAGACGAGTAGTTTAAAGCATATGGAATTGGGGTTCAAAGTGAACCACTTCGGGGAGGGGGTGGCAGAGGGAAGCCCCTCATTATTCTGCAGTTATTGCAACCCCCCCAGGCCCAGTGCAGCTCAACCCCTGGTGGTACCGAACCCTGCCCGGGCATCCTGGAGCCCTGGGTTTGCACCAGGGGTGAAGGCACCCGGTTTGCCTGATGAGCAGAAGGGAGAGGAAGAGGAGGGGAGCTCCTCACACCTCACCCCTTTACCCCCTCACCCCTTACCCCCTACCCCCTCACCCCCCCACATCTCACCCCCTCACCCCTTTACCCCCTTACCCCTTACCCCCTACCCCCTCACCCCCCCACATCTCACACCCTCACCCCTTTACCCCCTCACCCCTTACCCCCTACCCCCTCACCCCCTCACACCTCACCTCCTCACACCCTCACCCCTTTACCCCCTCACTCCTTCACCCCCTACCCCCTCACACCTCACCCTTACCCCTCACCCCCTATTCCCCTCACCCCTTCACCGCAACGGCCCCGACAGCGGCTGCACCAGGCCCGGGAGGCGATTGGGGGGGGGAGGGGGAAGATGAGGGACGAGACCACGGCCCCGGTACCACCCCCCCACCAGACACCACTGACCTCCAGGCCCGCTGCCTCCACGCCGGGCCGGTCCCGCCGGTGCTTCCCCCGCTGGCAGACGCCGAAGGTGGCGGCAGAAGGAGCCCGGGCCCGCAGCCGCCTCAGCCCCAGCCCGGCCCTGGCAACGGCGGCGTCAGGCCCGTCCGGGAACAGCGCCCCCTGGCGGCTCGGAGGAACGATAAATCGTGACAGGGCAGCGGGAGAAGGCGGCGCGGCAAGCCTTGAAAAGAGAAAATTTTAAGCAAAACCTTTCACGCTTTCAAAAAAAATCTTGCAGTTAATTTTTTCTCTTAAGCCTACAGAGTCGATGTTGAACGCCGACACTCATTTACAACCCCGCGGGTGAAGGCGGTTCCAGCACGGAGCTTCCCCCCCCCCCCCTCACCTCTGTGCTCAGAGGAGCTCCCGTGACCCGGTTCTGAAGAGGTTCCCTTGACCCGGGTTCTGAAGAGGTTCCCTTGACCCGGGTTCTGAAGAGGTTCCCTTGACCCGGGTTCTGAAGAGGTTCCCTTGACCCGGGTTCTGAAGAGGTTCCCTTGACCCGGTTCTGAAGAGTTCCCTTTACCTGCTTCTGAAGAGTTCCCTTGACCCGGGTTCTGAAGAGGTTCCCTTGACCCGGTTCTGAAGAGGTTCCCTTGACCCGGGTTCTGAAGAGGTCCCTTGGCCCAGCTTGGCAAAGCAATAACCACCAGAAGTAGTAAAATGTGAAAGTGCTCCAGAGCGCAAAATATTTTATTTAAGAATTTACAGTGTCAAATCTTACACTGAGGAAAGATTGCCGCTCCCAGCTCACAGGAAGCCTCTGTGAATTAAGTTGTTTGGCAGTCTCTACTGAAAGGAGAAAAATCAGCAGCAGTCTGGCTAAACTAGAGGAAAACCAAATGTCTGGCTAGGTTTCAATTATAGAAAAGTAAACCACAGCGACTGCTGCTGACCATGCCTGGAACTGAGTATGGACCATTATGCAAAGGTTCCTCATCCCCCCAGCAGCATTTTGCTTTACATACAAACCTTTGAGGACACAGGTAAGGCTGTGGAGAGCTCAGAAACATGGTGTTATTCAGGAGAACAAAAAAAACCCCAAAAAAACAAACAAACAAAAAAAAAATCAGGGACCAACACTGGAAATTTCACATTCACATTATTTCTACTCATGGGCAGAAATTCAAGTAAAATCAAATAGTTTGGTGGCAAGTTCTAAATAAAATATGGCCTAATGATTTAATAAATATTTAAAGTTTATTTCTCTCTTTGTAGATAATTCAGATTCTTCAGCGAATATGAAGGTTGCATATCATGGTTTTCAAGATTCCCTATTAGAAACCTAAAGATTTAAAAGTCCATCAGTAGAGGTCTAATCCCATCTACTTTTAGTACGTTTGAAATTCAGCTGTTAGCTATTTAAGATCTTGGTTATTTTTAGTAATGGAAATTCAGGAACAGAGCATTATGCAGATCCTGGCACTCAACAGGAAGAAACTTTTAACAACTTTCAAGCTGTTACCACCTTAATTGTACAGTGCCAGCAGTCTGAGAGAAAGCAAGTAACCATATTGCACTTAAAAGAACACTCACTCATCAAATAGTACAGCATTGGCTATTATACAGAGAGCTTCTTCCAGACTATACAATTGGCTTTACAAATAGTCTAAACCACAAACTACATACATACTAGGGTAAGATCCAAATCAAATTAGTATTAGATTACAGTCACAGGTTTCATTCCATACAGGTCAATTTGGATGAGCTGTGGCTCCCTCCCCCCCACTTCAGAAAACAAACCAGCATGAGGCATTTCCCAGATGAACATCTCCAATTTCATACACTGACAAACCAAGTCCTCTTTGATAAGCATTACAATTGTGCATGGTCCTCTTAAGGCCACAGAGTGTTATCTTACTATGTGGACATGTTTTTCCCCTGCTGGGAGGGGAGCATCCTTCAGAAATTAAGGAATCTCTGAAACTATGTCTTCCAAGGTCACACTATTAGGTTTAAAATAAAGGAATAAATTGCCTATGCAATTTACACATAGTTTTTGTAACAGACAGCAACTATTTCCTCCCTTGTGTCTATTTTTTATCACAGCAAAGCTATTTCTAGCCATTTTTTTTTAAAGGAAAAGTTACATATATTTCATGTTTGGTAATGATTTGCGTAGATGAGGTGCAAGTAGGGAGACCCATGAAAAAAAAATCACCCATCATCAAATTTCTGTCATGTCAGCTGCAGCTAGAACTGATACCATGTGCTGTAAAGATTGAATAGTTCTTTGTATACTCAGAATGTGAGCAAGGATTTCAGATACAAAGCCATTGTATTCTACTTCAATGTTGGATACTTCCTCTGTCCAATTCTTCCCAGCCTTGAACTTCCAGTGGCTGCAGGAGACTGGAAAAGGAGAACAGGCATTAAAAATGTTCTGTAGAAGTGTCATACTGGAGACAAAATACAAAAACTTGGCAATAAAGTTCTGAATGCAAGCCTGTTAATTTACACAGGTGCTGGATTAGTCTAAGTGCACACCCAACACTCTGCATGACACACTCTGGGTTAAGCTAGTAAAACATAAAATCAAGATTCATCCAAGATTTAGGGTCTGCTTGCTTGATGTTTGCTATCAAAGCTCAATCATACTTCAGAAGCAATGCACATTTCAACTGTTTTCATCTCTGTGGCTCTAACAAGGCAAGAGAAACTCATCCTGCAGCAGCAAGAGCCTTGCTCTGTGTAAAAGCCTCATAGTAACACAGGTACCTGTGACAGTGAGATGGCCTCTTTTGTCACACAACCTTTTAACCCCCTGGCACTTTGAGAACAGATTAAAACAACTGCCATACAGCAGCTGCTGTTCCCTTACTTTGCCTTGCAAAATTCCCAAATGCTACAAAGGCAGGGAGAGCCCAGAGGCAAACCAGGTGACAGATTGGATTACCTCACTGAGGGTGAGCTGGGAGTGTGGGGGAACACAGACTGTGTTTAAAAGGCACCTGGGAGACACAAAGAGGTGGAACTTGTACTGATATTAATAGGTAACCTGATGTGGCTTTACAAGGTGGGTGTGGCTTGTGGTCACTTCAAAAAAGAAGGTTCAGCATGACTACAATTTACTCAAGCAACATTCCACTACTTGGTTGAACAGTCAAGGCTAACAAGTCTATGGTTTGGTTCAAAGCAATGCTGGATGGGGCATTTACTCACTTGTGCAAATTGAGAAGGATTGTAGAATGGTACCACTCCTGCTGAAGGTCCTCCTGAGGGTGGAACAGTGGCAGGCTAGAAGGTAGAGAATACTGAAATTAGAGAACTGCAGAGCTTCTCTGCCTCTCAAACATGGTTTGCTTATTCAACACAGAGAAAATATTCACAGTAATAATGCCACCAATATGGACAGAGCAGCATATTGTAACAACTGCAAAAAAGTGCCAGTACAGTTTGCATACATGTCTTTAAAATTACTTAAGGTAGGAATTGGCAAAACAATGTCACATGCACCAACTGTAAACAGCTCTGAAAATCCAAAGCATGCAAATCCAAAACAAGACACCAGTGCAACTTCATTGAATTAGTACCTTCTGCTTTTGTTAGTAAACCTTAGGACTTGCCCCAAAACAAACATTCTATGTCAAGTGTTGCTTTACTAGAAATATCAGAAAGAGTTTGTATCACCCCTTTATGGTGATCCCACAGTACTGGAACTTACAGCAGAGATGAAGCATTCCTTTAATTCCTACAGGGGCTTTTGCAGATAAAAGAGACAATGGTACTATCACTGATTTGAGATGACAAGGTTGTGATTGTGGGAGTCTTTTTAAGAGTTTGTTTTGTTTTTTGTTTGTTTGTTTGTTTAAAACCAATATTGACTTTGGTACCCCAGAAAACAGTGATCAAAATTATGAAGTGAACCTCTTAGGAACATGAACATAAAGAAAAAGCATGCCTGGATTGCATGCATTCTCATAAGTACAAAGAATAAAAACCTCTGAAGACCCTGTATGAATGTTAAAGGAACACCACATCAATTAGTCACTGTTGATGTTATTTCTGTGAGATGAGGGGAAAATGACTGAACATAGTATTAGTAAGTATCTGAGCAAATGCAAAATAAAGAGGGGGAAAGTAAATAAGTTAACATAAATGAGAATGGCCAGCCACATGTACCTGATTAAAATGCTGGCTTACTTCACGTGATAATGAACTCATTGAACTAGAGCGCGAAAGCTACAAAACAGCAAGAACACACAAATACAAAAAAACAAATAAAAAAGTCGTCATGCATGTCACTGCCCCAAGCTTTCAGTTGTTTTAAGTATAAAAGTCTCACTGCCAAAGGTTAAACCAACTTCAAGTTAAAAAAAAAAAAAAAAGTAAAGCCAGAAGTTAGTTTAAATCAAAAGGACTTCTTAAAGCACAAAATTATGTAGATATAGAAAACATTTAGTAGGATCAAGGGTAATGTTACTCTGCCTGACACATAACAGTCTGTTCTCCTCGTGTCTTGCACCAAATATTAGTGAAATTATACACATGCATGGAGGCAAGAAGAGATCCTCAGACTACTACTGACATTTTACTCTCAAGAAGTCTTGTAAAAGTGTACTTGTATAGAAAAAGGAGATCATTACATCATAGAACATAGGAGAGAAGCTGAGCTTCTCATATGGGCTTAGAGGTCTTTTCTGTACAACTTAGGAGTCAGTTACACAATTCCATCCTGGCAACTCATCAGCAACTGCATCACTGACTGGTTGTTTTAGATAGCCCATATAAAGTCCTCTACAAATATGCTGCAGAAGTCCTTAATTAACAACTCTGAATCAAGCCTTACCTCGCCTGACTGGGAGCCATCAGGGTTAGAAATGGGAAGTCCAGAGCCAGGAGGAAGGATTGCAGGGTTTAAATACTAAAGAAAAACAATGCACCTTTGTTAATCTTTGTTACTAGGATATTATTTCACATTTCAGCTGCACTGTTCCCACTGATCTAAACCAACATTACAACAAACCTAGCCAGGTAAAACATGCCATGTCCAGCTACTTCTTGTGTTCTTGGTCCCCTTGGTCCCTTTTCATGACCTTCCCACTTCCATTTCCCTCCTCCACTTCTTTGGCTAAAATTTAGGCAGTACACATTTGTGTGTAACAACAACATGCTTTGAACATACAGTGGCTCTGAAACTGCTACTCCAAATCATGAGGGTTTTTTAATCAGGAGTTTGAATTCTGTACACAAGACATTTTTTCTAACCCACCTCTGGTTCAACAGCTGCAGCAGGATCTGTGTTGGTTTGATTTGCAGCTGGTGTGTGCTCTGCTGCACCACTGCCTTCCATTGGCTGGGGTTCCCCTGGCACTACAAAGAGAATGGGATTTAGACAAATACACCATACCAGGGCATTTGACTTCACAGAATGAGAAGCAGCAACATGAGAAATTCATTCCTATAAGACAGATCTTCTCCCACTAAAAAGGTAATTTAAGGAGGGCAGTGTCACTGTCTCTAGATGTGCCAGCCTTGCTACAAGCCTGCAAACAGGAGATGCATACAGTCCATATGCAGATAACCTTGTGCAGTACAACATATGACAAACACAGCAGGGAAAAAAAAGCAATCCTGGAACTTAAAACAAGTGTCAGAAGTGAGCAGGACACTGAGCAACACAGGAATCCCACACAACTCAAATGTTGCTATATGGATGGCCTAGCCACTCTGCAATAGGGGAAAAAGAAAAATAATAATAAGCAGGAAAGGACAATTCCTTTGTCTGCAGCATACAGAGCTCTCAGCTTCACTAACTCATTTGTTTCCCTGTGGTTCCCAGACTAATTCTACATCTCAACCAAATCTGAGTTAATGAGACTGAACATTCTTAAATACTCATTATAGGTTCTTTAATATACACACACAGAAAAAAGTGACTTAGATGAGCATCTAACCATAAAAAACCACATAACCCTCTTACAGTTTTATCCATTCATGCCATACCTGAGTTTGGAACAAATACATTTGCAGGAATTGGCATTGGTGCCAGGGGGGCAAATAGGTCTGATGGTGCAGGAGCAGCACCACTTGACTTGGTGCCACCTGGATTCAGGACATCAACATATCGGGCTCTGCTTCCAGCTAAAACACAAAAATCCAGAAACAACAGACATAAGCCTTGTGTTGGCCATCTCCATGTCTATATCAAACAGTCTGCTGGTCAAGCCATCCTTCAGAATCAGAAAACAAGGCTTTAGGGACACATATTACACAAGTCCTGATACAGTTGTGACAACAGCTATAGTGCAGAAGCAAGGCACAAGCAGAGCCAGCAACAGCCACAGCTCCACAGTGTCACTGAATTGCCAACTTTTCCCAATTTCAGAAAAAGCCAAAACTTGTGTTCATGTTTTATGCAAGAGAAAATCTGAATCAGTTTTCCATCCTTCAAGCATCAATATTGTCTGTTACCTGCTCTTCTGGAGAACACGTTGACAGGGGCACCAGGAGGGCCTCCAGGTCCTGGTGGAGCAGCTTGAGGAACTTTAGGAAATGCTGTTGGAGGTGGTGGTGGAGGCTTACTCTGCAGGGAGAACAACACAAATCCAACCACATTGCTGAGTTTTCAGCCAGGTATGAGTCTGACTTTTCCCTTTCCTCACCTATTCCAGAGCACATAAAACTGGGTATGTGGACACACACCTGGCAGTGCAGACCAATATTCCTCATCTGATTACTTAAAGTCTTGTCAAGGCATTTCCACAATACACCTACACTCTAAAAGGAAATATTTCTAACAGTGGTTCTTCTAATTTGTTTTGACAGATCCTTGAATAACAAGGATGGGCAGAATGTGTGATTCTTTTTGCTGTATGGTACACTACAATTTCAGAACTATAGATTCTTGCTACTTATTTTCCCTATATTCTGTCTGCAGCAAATCAATTCACAAGCAATTGCCTAAGTGATGTCAGCTTCTGTAAGAGATACACTGGACTAAGTTTAGAGAAAATTCTCTTGTAAATTCAACTGCAATTACTAGAGTCACACCAGCAACTCCAGATACAAATGGTTCTATACAGATGTATAAAACATGTAGCCTTTTTATTAGTTTCAAAAAAAAGTTGCACACTTTAATCCAAATTCAGTAAACAGTACCTCTTAAGAGCCAACAGATTGTACAGATTTCAGGTTTCCAATTGGTGACATAACTACTTCTCATATCCTTACCTCCTCTTCTGGTTCATCCAGATTAACCCAGCGTTGTTTCTGTTCATCCCAAACAATCTACAAGGAAATTACAGTGGAAAATTAGGAGTTCAAACACAGCTCTTCAGCCAAAGAAAAAGCCATTCCTGGAATAAACATCTTGACAGTTTTATATGTTTGTTTGCTTGTTAAAAAAATGTTCACCTGTCATCCAGGAAAACATTTTGAACACATGAAAATGTATAATGGTTTTGTGATTTAGGGGCCTTACTGATTTGTTCTTGTCATCTGGAAGGTGAGCTTCATTCTTCCCTTTGCCCATCAGCCAGCGAAACCAGTTTGCACCAGTCTAAAAATAAATTCATCTATTCAGGTAACTTTCAAAAAGGTTTTTACAGGTGGATTAAAAGAAATATTCATCCAACAATTTTTTGTTAGGGACTTCAACCCTTAGCCCACAGTTGCAACTTAAAAATAGAAAGAGAAATAGAAAGAGCAATAGAAAGTGCTGATACAAAGACCCCAGTCCAGGAGCTGCCACACATACTATCTTCCCCAGCTTCAGCTACCTTTCCTAGCAAGTTTACCTTTCTAGGTGCTGGTTCCTTTTTTTCTTGTTTAGTCTCTTTCCCTGCAGGAACAGAGGGAGGAGGAGAGGGCTGTTTTGCTGCAGAGTTGGCTCTCTCTCGTCCCACAGAATGAGCAGAGGACTCTGAAGTTGTTCGTGATCTTCGCCCATAGCCCTGAAACACACAGGAAAGTACAAAGTTGTCACTGTTGGAGTGGTGGATTACATTTCATCATGCTGAACAAATTCCTTCTTTGAGCAGTTAGTAATAGGAAGAAATACAAAAGCACATAGAAAATAAACATAAATAAGAATGAAGATTTAGTTAAAGAAAGGGCCTGCTTGTGGCATACCATATCTGCAGCTGACTGAGATTCAGATCTGGATCTTTGCCCTGGTGCCTGGTTAAAGCCAGGACATGCATAATAATGTATCCCTATTAAAAAGGCTTATCTTAGTTTTCTCAAACAATTGGCACTTCAGGATACTTAGATAACTTGGAAGAAGATACCAGCTTGAGTGACAGTTACCCAGTTCTAATACCATATATTAAAAAAAGTCTGGGATTTTAATAAACACCTTCCAAATTCCCAGCCATGACCAAGTAATAGTCAATACTGCATATTTAAAACTCAACCATACAACTTTCTTAAGGAGCTGCTTGCCTCACTTGCTCATATAAAACATGAGTTCTTTTGGCTATGAAGAATTATTCTGGGAGAGAGGAGAAGGCAGAGCAGAGAAAGAGAAATTAAACTCTTCAGACAATAGCTTGATATCCCTCCTCCAATTTTTAAAAAAAGAATTAAGAAAGTTATGGCAAAAAATTTCTACTAGGTCTTCATTATTTATTCTACTGAAGTGGAAGGACAGTGGGGAAGAAAAACTAAGTTTCAAGTCTTGTTGCAAAATGGAACCCAAACAAACTCTTGTGTCTGCAAAGATTTGCAATGCAGCTGCCATTTGCTGAAGAGATATAAGAAATAAAGATACCATGCTAGCCATTCTGCCATAGAAATCCTCCTCTCTTTGTTCAGGAAAAGAGTTTTGTGAAGCAGACTCTGGGGCAATTCTCTGCATTCCTTAAAAAACAAATTGAGATTATGTTAGAGGGGGGTGGAACACAACAAAAACAAAAAAAAACCCCTAGAAAGTCCCCAAACACCACAACAATGACTTTAACACAAAGGTTTTGACTAGTTACAAATTTTGTGCTAGAAAAGAACCTGGTATTTTCAATAATGTGCAGTTGCTCTGATTATTCACCTTTTTTCTCCTACATGGGTAATTGTTTGTTCTAAACACAGGTCAGAGCAGGCTGAGGGAACCACCAAGATGGGGCAGTTTGAGGTTCTGCACACCTCTAACTTTTGCATGCCTGCCTTCACATCTCAGGTCCTGCTATCACAGAATTAAAGCTTATCAGGCTCCCAGAAGCTGATGCCCAGAGGCAGAAATCCCTGAGGCTCCATTCACAGAAAGAATTCCCACTCCCAGCTCACTCAAGTGATTCAGAACACTACCGAGTAGAGTCTAAATCATAATCTGCTGAGGCTGACTCTCTTTTAAACTAAACCAAACAGGATGAATACTATAAATCTCCACACATCTGTCTGTACAGTTCCATGGTGGTTTTGAATTTCACTACCCAAGAGGTGATTTACTATTTTCTAAAGACTGAGATATTTTGCATTGTTTCCCAAAATACTTCATTCCCCTTATAAGGAAGGCAAGCTGTTTTCTTAGATTCCAGACCTGTTTCCAGGTTTGGCTGCTCTTCTGATCGTGGGTCAATTTCTTGTGGAGATCCTCCTGGTGGTAGTGCTGACCCTGAATACAGTGGTGATGGTTCAGTTCCATATGGATTTGAAAATCCCGGAGGTGCAAAGCCAGGTCCTGGACCAACAGGCTGAGAAGCCACTGGATAGAATGGGACACTTTGGGCAGCTTCCTGGTCACCAGGAGGAATCATAGCAGCTGACCCATCAAGGACAGCCTGAGGTACTGCAGCACAAGAAAAGAGTTAAGAAATTCCAGTGTGAAATTTCCAGAAGTGAAATCTCACTGCTTTCACCACCCTCTTAGGTTGTTTTATATACACGAAACCCAAAATATTATTTTCTCTCAGTGATGAGGGATACGAAGCACTAACCTGAAGGCATCAGTTGCACACTTTGAGCCATATTGGGTAACAAGGATGCTAACAATGGATTTTCAGCACCTGGACCCAGGTCACGGCCAGGTCCTGCTCCGTCACACTGACTCGCGTGGTCTAATTCTGAGCTTGGTGTGCTACAGCCATATGGTGGTGGGGTGGATCTGTCTGTGTTATAAGCTATTGCACCCTCCTGCACAAAAATCAAGAACTTAGAAACTGTACCTGCTTCTGTAATTAGCAGTATAAACCAAATCATTGAAAAACTGGATTTACACTAATGCCGAAGAAGAGAAAACTTCCCGTTGAGGAGTACATCCCATACCTTGATCTGTGCATCCACGTGTCGAAGCCTTACTAACCAGGAAGGTTCAATAAAAGATTCCTGCTCTGGCTTTTCTTTTATCTGGGGGTCAAACAGGCGTAGTTGTGATGACATCTAGAGAAAGGAATCATTGTGAAGTTTCAGTGAACTGCCAAAAAGAAAAAAAAGGCCTCAGCTCACCACCTCCAATATGAAGCCACAGATCCTGAATTCTTCCACCTTACCTGGATTAGCTGGCCAATAAGGACAGGGGAATAGTAACGTGGGTCTTTAAGGACAGTTCTGGAAATGACTTCACAATAATGTAAAGCCTGTGCAGCAAGCCCCATCTCAGCTAGTCGGCAGGCATAGATGAATTTGAAAACCTATGGAATGCAAGAAGGTGAAATAAACCAAGTGATGAGAGCATCTGCAGAAGTATCAAGTGACAAGCAGCCTGTCATTTCAGTTAAGAGCTCAGATATCCCCACACCTATAGTAGTCAGGGGAAAACAAAGAGTGAAAAAGCATTGAACTCTCCCTTTTTACCCAGTGTACTCAGTGGAAGTTGTCTATTTGTCTACAGCTAGTGCCAACACATTCTGCTGGATTTTTCTTTTGGCACAGAGTTACAGTAACAACAAAATTTAAAATGCAGAAGTTCAGAATGCCCAGATGAAAAATGTGAACAGGAGAGCTAAATGACAACAGGAAAAAAGCTATCTTGCATTATGTTATCCAGAAACATTTCATGTTACAATGAATAAAATATTCCCTGTGCCGAATAGAGCATATGAGAGATTAAAACTTCGTGTAAAATTTCCCAAAACAAAATGTAAAAAAGGCTCTTTACCTGGAAATTGGGTAAGCAGCCAGGCTGAGTTCCTAATGATTGTGCATATTCATAGGCTTCTGTTCTTTGAATGGCTTCATTGGTGGCAAACTTAAAAAATGGCAAGCTATTTGAGAACAGGAGATAAAAACATTAGTATTGACACTATATATGCTGCTGATAAATAAAGACAATCAGAAAAAAAAGTCAGAAACATCGTGCTATTAGAAACACAGTATCAGTAATTTCTACTCTTTAAGCAAGGACAGGACATCAAACAGTTATCTCAAAACCAGCTGTATATAGTGATGATAGGGGGAGCAGTGTAACTGCTCAAGTCTCTCAAACCATTAAGCTTTCATTTTTGCACATAAGAAGATGTGATTTAAAAACAAAACAAACAAAAAAAAGGAAAGTCAAACCTATGATTTGATCCAATTAAGACAAGCTTTGTTGTCTTCCTTGTGTAAACTCCAAAACCAACTTGGGCCATAAGGTAACAAAAATGAGCAGCATCCAGCAGGCCTTTAGAAGCTGTAGAAAAACAAGCAACAGAATTCAGAATATTTCCTCTCAGTGGCATGTTGCAATTCAGCATCCCCTATTGTTTTGGCTTTGCATTCAAACACCTTCACAATAGGGACACACCCATCTAAAACTGTTGCACTTTACATTTTACACAGCAAGTGCTTGTTTTCAAAAAAATAAGCTGAGTAATTAAAGGTTTCAGAAAGCTTTTCCTTCAGTCATCACCCTGTTCATTCCCCAAGAGTTACCAAGAGTGTCTCCCATGGTAGCAATGGTCCTGGATTCCAAGTCCACATTATTGGTCAAGTTGGATAACACCATTGCTAGATGAGGCCTCCAATCTCCCCATTTCTCATCTCCACAGCACTAAAATTAGAAGAATTATTTAGTCAAATCAGTGACTGGAGCTCTGCGTGGGTGTTTCAACCTAAAAAGGACTAAAACAACTCATCTGACAATCCTAGGAAAAAAGCACATGGAAAGATGACTGTTGGGAGCTACTCACTGCAGTAGCTCATGCTTGAATCTTACCGTGGATGCAGCTGGCATCCTTCCAGACATCAGCTGGTACACAGTCTGCAGAGGGTCATTAATTGGGAGACTGTTGGCAAACCTTCAGGGAGATTATACAGAAAAACAAAACACAGACATGAGGTAAGCAGTTAAAAAGTACTTGGAATACACAGTGGCAGTTATTGAGCTTAGTTCAAGAGAAGGAAATGATGTTCAAAAGTGCTACACTGAATAAGCAACTGCCCAGTGGATCATGTTCAAAAGTTACTGGTTAACTGGATCTGCCACTCTGACATAGGTCAGCCCAAGCTAGGAAATCCTCAGGAATACCCTCATGCCAGCTGACTACACTTACTACATGATTTCACAAACTCAGGAAGCTGAGAGAAAGGTTTGTGTACAGATAAAGTATCCAGGAACCCATCTGCTTGTTTCAGGCAAGGAGAATGAAGGGTACAGCAGTCACTTGACTTTAACAAAGTTGACAACTGAGTTTTTGCACAATTTTTTCAAAGCCTGGCTAACAGCAACTGCCAAGCAAGCCCACAGATTACACTGTATAAATACCCCTCAGATGAAACAAGTAGCATAGAGTAACTTCTCAGGTTTAAGTTCCTGGCCAGAGGGCCCCAGAATAAAAAGTGACAGATGACAACTGAATATACAGGTGAAATTAAAGCATAATTCTTACATGAGCTTCTAAGGATAACTCATGATTTGGATACTAAGATTTCTGAGCACCAAGTCTCTACCTCATTAGCAATTAGACAGTTACATTTTACTAAGCAACAAGCAACAGCACAAACAGTACCTGGTCATAACTCTTGCATGTGTTCTGCTGTCCATTTTGCTGGCAAGTAGCAGAGCATGACCCCACAAACCATGCTTCATGGCAGACTCCAAAGCATCCTATTTAATACAGAAATTAATTTCCTGAGAATAGCTTAACATACTACTCAGATAAAGAATGACTGTAGTATTTTGTGACTGAATGAAAAAAACCCACCACATTTGTTTAGATCAAATGCTAACACGTGAATATAGTTTTGGCTTACATTATAAACTGTAAGGGCCTATAAATGTAGGGCCTAACATTTTTTCCATACCAATGCACTGCAGTACCATGAAACATTATATGCACTGCAAGTTGCAAAAATTATTTTAACTGATGCCCAGAACTTCTAAGATTTGTGAAAAGTAAGTGAAGTAAGACACACAGAACTGTAACAACAGTATAAGCATTCACCTTCTTACGGCCATAAAGCAGCAGCTCTCTGAATCTCTCTGTTTCTTTCTCCAGACTGTCAATTGCAGTTATAAGACTGTCAGTGAGAAATGAGAGCTGAGCTTCACCAGATTCCTCTTCTGCTTGTTCCAAAGCCTCATTAGTGAAATCAATCAAATTTGCCTCATTAGGGGACTTCCCAGGAAGCCACACTGTTTTATGATCTCGGAGCAAAAGTTCAGCCAGGTCTGTTCCCACAACTGTCTACACATGTAGAGAAAAAAAAAAACAAAAACAAAAATAAAAATCCATCATTTCAACATTGTCTTCATTGTATTTGTCACTTCAGCAACAGTGTCTGAGCACAAATAACCACTCTACCTGTTCCATCAACCTGTGACCTATTAAAAGGTAAGTCACTATATGGATATGACTGTTTTTCACATCAATTTTGTGTGTAAAATATTTTTAAGATAGATAAAAATTCAAGCAGTGAGACATACCCCATTCTGCCTGCACAACAGCACAATAAAGTCCCAAAGCAGACTCGCAGATTCTTTATCAATTAAATTTTCATTCTTAAAGCACTGTGCAGCTTTATTCTGTGCAAAATTAATAACATCCACTTTATGGGTGTCATCCCTGGAAAAAAAAAGTTTTTAATGAGAGGAATACAAACATTCAGATCATTACTGTGATTTGTGTGAGGAACAAATTTTAAGCACATATATTACTTTAGCAGGTGAAAAGCCACAAATATTTTAAGTCAGTTTAAATCCTGTAATTTGCAGACAAAAGTTTGATGAAGATGCATCAAAGCTACTTCTGAAAACTTTAAGAACATACTTTGCAAGAGGACCAGGAAACGCTCTCATCTCTTCTTGCTCTGGAGAATGTTGTAGCATAGTCTAAAACACAAATATAAACCATAAGAAATTCTTATCTCTATGAATTTTGGTTTTAAACAATAAAAATCCCAGACCTGAACATAACCCCATTCTATAATCAAGCCTACTGGTCTTAAAAAAATACATATGGTGACCTGCAATCTGTACCAGGATAATAAATGGCAATATATATACTTTACATGGAAGTAATTTTGTTGCAAAATATAAAACTTCCTCACAAATCTATAATTGGAGTCATTTAGGTTGGAAAAAAGCTTTAAGATCATCGAGTCCAACTGTAAACTTAACACTGCCAAATTCAATAAATCAAGACCTGTATTCTGCCATCTCCCTTTTTTTGTTCTGAACTTTACCTCCATACTGTGTATTTCAACCAGAGCTGGCTGTCCTTCTGAAGGCAGGTTTGGCAGCACTTTTATTAAGAAGCCCCCAGGACCAAACCTAGCACAGATATGAGGCACTGAAAATTTCTCAGGCGTTGAGGGCCTTAAAGGTGCTAAAATGAGAAGAAAAGATAAAATAAGAACAGGTAACATCTCTTGCAATTAAGTAAACTTGCTGATTTAATTATTCAATTCAGTAATCCCACAGTACTAGTGGGAAAACACCTGCCATTCAATTTGGCTAAACTTTAGAAGCAACAATTACCCAGTTCCATTATATTCCCAAAGATCTTCTAAAGATTTGCAACAAGAACAAAGCCAGACTACGGAGCTTTAAAACCCTCTTATTTTTTCAATGCAGGGGCTTTGATTGCTTTTATGAGACACATTTCTGTGATCTCTGTACATGTTATGACACATCTGCAAGGAGCTAACGATAAACTGTTCATGTGTACACTCCATTGTTTAAAAGCACTTTTTTTCCTATTACCAGGCTCAATGTACACATGAAAGACACCCCATACGTTACAAATACAAACAGCAGTGCAAACTACTACTGGTAGACAAGCTCACAAGCACAGTGCCTTCCTTCCTGCCCCCCAGTGGTGCAAGTACCTTGTTCTACAGCTGCCCATCCAGCTTCACTCGGGTAGCCATATTCTGTAAAAGTCTGTTGTCCATCAAAGTTGGCATCATATCCGCCGTAGGGGTAGTCAGGGTGGAGTGACACTGCCTGGGCAGTAGTTTCATACGTGTTAGCCGTTAGGTCATGGTTACTCCTATACAGCTGGCTCTAAACAGATCACATTAGTAGTTGTTAGCAGAGAGCCTGAGGTTACAGAAAGCAGCACAGCAAGCACGACTCAGGAGGGAAAGTCTTCACTCTATCTTTGATTCTTTACACCGCTGACCAGGCTTACTGCATCACTGCAAAAGGTACCCTGCAAGACCCCTGCAGCAAGAGGCTACAGAAGATAATCAGCACACAAGATTTGTTTTGACCACCACTTAATCTGTTCAAATCCAAGTCTGGTCAGTTCTCTCACAACTGAATGTCTGCTTGTGTGAAGAGCAGCACTACAGAACGTGTTACAGGTTTGAGTGTTGTGTATCAGCAACACCAGATCAGAATCAGTGTTCATCTCTGCTGTAACACTTGGACAAAAAATCTCAACTGATTAGAGCTACAAACACTTAGATGACTTCAAGTGCCTGAAGACCATTTCCTAAATGACCTCCAGTATTACTAAACCAATTGGAGTTCTGACTGGAAAACCATGTAAACTTCCAAGAAACACAATGAACCAACACATGAGACTACAGCTGAAATGACACATTCCACTAGCAAAGACTGGGCCTCAAAAATTACCTGAATACTCTCCATGTTTTTCAGCTATACTTAAGGAATAAGTAGATGAGTAACCAGTTAGATTTGTATTTTGCTTTTTAAGTCAAAATAGCACCACACATATATGGAGTTAGTCTCTTAACAGATCCCAAGCTCAGTAATAGCATTCATGCTTGTGGTGAGAAAAACAACACAAAGCTGAAAGCCAGACATGTTATTAACTGCAGTCAATCACAGTATGGGCAAAGCTCTGAAACAGCAAATGGATTCAGCAGAGGAAGTTTTTAATTTCTGTGTGTGTGGCAACCTGCACAGCTGAGTGCCAATTTCTCTTGACAACTGTCATAAATAACAAGTTCAAGACTGTATTACAAAAGTCAACTTCCCGAATAAGTTTTCAAAACACATGCTCCCCAAGCTAAGCCAAGCAACATTTCCAAATTTCTAACGTTTCACTCACCCCTAACACAGAGAAAGACCAAACTCAGACCAAAGAACACCCAATGTGACCATTTCCAACTCACTTGTTGAGAACGAGAGCTGAAACTGCTGTGGTGACTGTGAACACTGCGAGAGCTCCGCAGGCTGTGACCGGAGTGCTCGCTGTGCACGCTGCGGCGGTCGAATTCGTCACCGTAGGGATCTCTGTGGGGCTCAGATTCATCATCAAAGCTTCCAGTAAAACGAGGATCATACCTCCAGTTATCTTCATAGAGGTCTCGTCTGAAGAATAAAAGAAATGTACAGAGCAAAAACTAACACAGCCACCCAGACCCCTGAGGGGAGTAACTTCCCTCGGTAACTTGGCAGCACACCCGTCAAGAAGAACACTGGACCTAACTTCAGCAGGGTTTTTAGATTATTTTCTAGGTTTAGGTTTTTATTACAGTAGCAAAATGGCAGTCCATGAAAAAGTGCAGCCAAAATACTTGAGAACAAAACCAACATCATACTCGTTGTGTTCTAGGAAAACCCACAGAATGTTTACCCAACCTGAAAACACATCCAGCTGCCTGAAATCCTTGTTGTAAGAGTGCTGTGACAGCTCATCTCTCTCCTCAATGACCTATGCTGAAGCTAAAGAAAGGCCTGGCAACATGTTCCTGTGAAATATGTGTAACACTACATTCTGATAGTCTGCTACAGGATGCATCTGCACTCTTAGAGAACACTGAGAAGATTTTACTTAAAGCTGCACAATACCCTGAAATTCTGATGCCTCATGCAATCAGCACAACAGTTCACAAATTTTGAAGGCTTTGGAGAACTTCTTCAGCAACTGAAGTAGTATTTCTGCTGGTGCACAAGCAGAGCCTCAGCCTTTCCTGAACTTCCTGCCATAACTTATCTCCAGGTGACACATTTGACTATGGGGGACTCAGCCCTGAAGAAACCAATACCAGGTTCTCTGCCTTCTGAACCTTCAGATTTGGAAAGAGCACTGAGAGAACACAGACTGAATGGACAAACCTGTTGCCATAGGGATATGCTTCTCTCTTCTGGTAAGGGTTGTGTTCAGAATCATACCAGTACCTCTGATCATAACTTCTAGGATCTCTGTACCTGGAGTTGTATGTGGATGAGTAACGTTCCCAGCGACTTGGATCTTTGAAAAACAAGAATAAATTATTTAGGTATTGAAATTCGTTGCTTATATACTCTTCCTACTTCTTTCTCTTTAATCACATTGATTTTTGCACAGAGTAAAACGAAAATAATGTACTGAAGGTCACATAAATATGTTTAGTTTAAAAAAAAAACAAAACAAAATCAATTTCACACCTTTCAGAAAAACATGGTTATTAGAGTAAGCTAAATACTCCCCAAGGGACAGTGTTTACCATCAGATAGATATCTTCTAACAACTTTAAAATTCATTCATAACATGATAACTCAGCAAATATTAGCAGAAGCTTTGTGATCAGTCTGCAGAGCATCATGCTAGATGTCTCCAGATGTGGACAGATGTTGCTTAAAATCCTCCCAGGCACTATACATGCAGTTATCAGATGAACAATGCCAGTACTTCTCTGTGAGCACTAAAATAATTATGGACAAAACCTAATTGTAGTGATGAGTCAATTTCTATTCACACCCACCTAAAATTTACATTAGAAGCCTGCCTGAGGGTTACACACCAAGGATACAACCCAGTTAATGAGAGGCTTGCAACACACTGAATAAAACTATTCTTTAGACTTACCCCAGTGTGCTTTCACAATGGAAAGGTAAACAGAAGTCTGGTGGTGAGGAAAAAGCTTAATTTCTATTTACTACTTCTACTGAGTAAAAACATATAGGAAGGAAGGCATGATATAAAGAACTGAAATAGGCTCAAAGATCAATTTTCAGCAAGTTTAACTTTATTCTTGCTTCTGGTCAAAAAGATATCAGTTTCATTAGTACAGAAAAATAATAAATCCTTGATCTTAAAGTTACTCTTCCCTATAAAATTTTCTTTAAACCTCTAAGTTTCTATAGCAAAATTCAAGAGTTCATTTTGACATCCTACCTCCATAATCATACGAGTTTGGGTAATAGCCTGGATAATAATCACTCCATCCACTTTTTGTGCAATATTCTTCAGGATACCCTTGCCTGAAAGAAAGCACACAGGTATAAAAAGTTATTGTTCCTCCTTCACTCTCTTTTAAGTCAGCAAGAGATAATGAGGAACTACGTGCCACAACTGGCTAGAGTTCCATATTTAAAATAATGCATTTACAGGATATCACAGAATCATAAAATTATTACTTTACAGACCAACACATCACCATATTGTTGTGTGCCACAAAAAGCTGACAGCCCTTAGTATATAGTAATTTGGTAATTTTTAGAAATTGCTTAGGTAATAGATTTAATTACCTACAATCACAAAAACTACTGATATAATCAGCATTCTTTGAACTGTCCCAACACAGAAGTCAGTAACTTATCAAGTAACAGAATGTGCCCTCAACTTTAACAGTACATTTTTTTTTTAATACAGTTTAGGGTGATGAAAAGAAGTGTGTTCTGGAGAAGAGGTTTTGAGCCTTTATTACATGCAATTTTTAGGACACCATTCTACAATTCTCAAAAATGCTAGAAGATGAATGTTAATGAAAACTTTAACATGTGTACATACACATAAATTTGTGTACATATACATCTATGTATATACTTGTATGTTGATATGTACACATGTATACTCTCACACACATAGCTATACACACACACAGAGGAGGTAAAGATATTTAACAGTGTGGAACAATGGGAACTTTCATGGTCCTCTATAACTGATCATACAACTGATAGTGCCAACTCCAAAGTGGCCAAGCAAGTCAAGTGATGCTCCTCCCTGGAATAACATGTGGGAAGTTTGCTAACACAGCACCTACCTCTGCAGAGGAGATTTGATCTCATCAGATCAGATTTATCCACCCAACCCATCTTCTCAGTCTCCTTCAGAAAGATGTTACTCCCCAAGCAGAGGTTACAAAGCTGCCTCATCACCACTGGCACATTAAGGGCACATCACCATGCTGACTTTGCCACTCTTGGGCTCTGCTGCCCTGCAGTACCACACCACAACCCACAACCAACTGCACTGCCCTGTCACACTGGCAGAACTACTCACAACAGGCTCTGACCTGCCCAATGCCACCTATAGGAAGGCATTCTTATAAAAATAGTTTGTAAGAAGAGTATACAAGCAGGAAGTGGCACTGGAGGTTATCTCATCAGAAAATCTCCCTGTGCACTGAGATTCACTAAAGAAGATGATAACACTTATCACATGCAGCTAGAGCCATTGTTTTGTACTCCTCACAGCCAAGATACACCTCCTAGAATCTTCTGGAAGCAGTAAGAAAAATGTTATGCTTTTAATCTGAAGACTGCTCCACAAGCCAACTACCAAATACTACAAAGGGTTTAATCATTTCCAGACAGACAACTGGAGTTCTCTCTTAGAAACCTGCAAATCCAGCAGATAATGCAACAGTAAGAGTTTGGCATTCATTCACAAAGTTCAAACAAATAATTTCTACAATAACCATCAGAAAGCAGTAATCCCTGGAAGGTAATTTGCTGCTTCTTGCTTGGGAAATACTAGAGATTTCATTTCTGGTTTTTATTTTAGATTTACAAGCAGCATTTGAACACATTGCTTCCCTCTCTCAATTTTTTTTATTACAATATAATCAACCAGACCAAAGCTTTTAAGTTTTCCTAATTAATGCTCTACCAGCATCAAAACCTGTAAACAAGTCAGAGGTGAAACATCAGAAAAGACAACTGAACTGTGGAACGGATCCTGCCCGCTCCTATGGCAGAACAGAGGGAGTTTTTCAACTTCCTGGTTGCAGCTTGTGCTCTAAAACTTCCAAGAGCTTTAAAACTCCCTGCAGAGCTTTACTCAAGGTAGGAACTGCATACCTAGAGGCAGGCCTGTCAGAGCAGTGGCTGGCTCTGGAACTGGGGCGCTCAGGCTCGGGGTAGCGGTAGCTGCCAGGGTCCATGTAGGCAGCGCTGGTGTCGTAGTGCCGGTACCGAGGGTCATACTGCCCATAGGTGTCCTCCTGGGAGAGAGGGGGACAAACAGGGTCAGAGCATCCCACCTCCAAGGAGAAATTGAAAATCACCCTGCACACCACAGGTGTGGAACCTCAAGGGATGCAGAGCAGAACACAGTATAGCTTTTGATAGTCGTTGGGCTAAGTTATATTCAAGTCTGCTAACAGCCCAAACTTAACAAACCCACCCATGAGAGCTGGGGGCAGCTCAGCCACCACACTGGAAACTCTGCTAAACCATCAGGAATTCAGCACTGGACACTCTGCTAAACCATCAGGAATTCAGCACTGGACACTCTGCTAAACCATCAGGAATTCAGCACTGGACACTCTGCTAAACCATCAGGAATTCAGGCAGCAGGTGGGAAGCAAATTTGAACACCCAAGCAGCTACGAGAGTTAAAACTGCCAACTTCTTCCAAAGAACCAAACAAACTGCTATCAGCTGACATTTACAGAAGCTGCAATCAGTATTAGCAACTCTTATTTTCATAACCTTTGTAATGTAAGTTTTGTCACTGCTGCTTGGATTTTCCCTACAATTAAATCCTTAACACAAAGAGAATACTGAATGTGGATCATGGCACAACCTTTTAAATTCATAATTCAAAGATGATAATTCCTAACACCTACTGAGGGAGGAAGAAGGGAAAAATAAAAATTTTACCATGTAATAGAGGTGAGCTGTTCTGGGATCTGCAGGAGGATAAGGTGGTGGGTATGGAGGCTGGTAAGCATCATATGGATGTCTGTAGTAGTAGTAAGGGTTCTGGGGTGGACCAAAGGCATCCTGAGGAGTCTGAGGCAGGGATGGACGCTGCAGGTCTTGCTGCACACTTGGCATGGCTGACTGAGTGGTGCTGGTAGGAGGAGCTGTGGAAGTTGGAGCTGTGGAAGCTGGAGAACCCACTGGCTGTCCAGGCACTGGTTGCTTATCAGGACTGGTCTGCTCACACCTTGCTGTCAGCTGTGCTGAACCTGCCTCCTGGGGATGGTTACTCAGCCCCTGGCTCTGTGATGCCTGCATGGCTTGAGTCCCTGCAGCAGCCTGGTAGTTCTGAGGAACTGAGGGCTGCCCAGAAGATGTTGGCTGCTCCACCTGAGCTGCTTGCAATGTTCCCTGTAAAGCTCTGTCTGACACAGCCTGATGCTGCACATCTTTTGTCACCTGTTGATAGAAATGTTGTTTGTCATGCATCTCTGGACCCACCTGACCAGTGCTGCCAGCTGACTGTTGAGGACACACTGGACCACCAGGAAGTGGCTGATTATGCACCTGCAGAGAATTATTTGCACTGTTTTTCTCTGATGTCCGTGATACTGTGAAGTCGAGCGCTCCAGCAGCTTCTTCATTGCTGTTTGCAAGATCTGCAGAATTATTATCCTGTCCTACAGGCTTAACTGGGGGGACCAGTGCACTTGCACTTCCACCGGGGAGATTTGTCCCAGGAGAAAAGGATGAGTTAGCCCCTGGCTTGCTAGCAAATTCAGGAACAAAACCTTCCATAACACTCTTTTGCCCTTCTGGAGCCAAATTAAGAGGAGTTTTCATAAGCAAGTTTGCAGGCTGATTAGCAGCAGTATCAGAGGAATTAACAGGGCTTTGTAATAAATTATGTTTTAACAAATTAGTATTTGGAAGTGCATTTACTAATAGAGATCCAACTTGCATCACAGGTAATGGCAGGTTTTCTCCAGAAATTATCCCACTGGCATGTGATGTTTGGGGACCCATTGCAGGCTTGTCCCCAGCCCCAGAGTCCTTCATTGGCTGAGTGTTTTCATTGCTGCTTAGCTGATTAGATAGAGAAATAGAAAAATTAATTGGCTGAGCCAAGTTATAGCTTTGATTAGGCTGAGCAATCAGGATAGGTTGATTTTGCAAAGACTCTGTAGGTGGAGAAGACAACAAACTTGCATAACCAGAACTTGCCTGAGACTGAAGTGCCTCCTCTTCTCCCATTTTGGGAGGATTCTCAAGATTTTCAGAAGCTATGTTTCCATCTTGGGCAAGTGGCACAGCCATAGTCCCTGGTTTACTCAGCTGCTGATTAGACAGGCCATCTTCTGGTGGCTGAATGACTTCTACAGTTTGTTTGGCAGGTACATACACTGCAGGAGCAGCAGGAGCTAGAAGAACATTTCCCCCAAAATTAGGCAACTCATTCTGAGCCCACAAAGTTGTTGCTGGGCTATCACACTTCTTAACTACTCCCTGAGCTCTTGTTGAGGACCTTCTCTCAGATACTGAGTGTATGTTTTCCATAACAGGCCCAGAGTGCAATGTATTTCCAGCTTCACCAGAGACTGCAAGAGGCAGTGGGTGTACCTGAGGCATAAAAATAGTTTCCAGATTATCTGGTGGCTGTTCAAGGTTTCCTGGGGATGCAGCTGGCACAGCTGTATTCTTTTTGATATGCTTTTGGTTTGAGTGGTTCTCTCTTAATTCAACCACCATCTTTGCTTGGTCAATCTCTGCAGGTTTTATACCAACTCCGTGGGACCTCACAGGTTCAAAAGAACTATTTGCACTTGTCTGAAATACTCCTGTAGGTTTAGGAGGACTTGGAGTTGGAGGCTGGGATAGATTACCATGATAGTTCTTGCCCAGGTTTAGCTCACTTGAGTCACCTCCCAGAGGAGAGGAGTCAATCTGTTTGAAGAAGCTGGCAGAGGTCTCTTCATCAGGCTTCCCACTTTCTTGCTGAATAAATGTACCCACTTGCTCTTGAGCTCTCACTGAGCCAGAAGCACTCCTATGGCTGATGCTGCTATAGTTTGAAGATACACTGTCTGGTCTGACAGGGTGAGGTAAGGAATCAGGTGCCTCCAAATTTGGTCCTCCTTCAGCATGGCTCACAACAGAATTCTTTGGAAGCATCTGACCTGGAAAGGCTCCGTACCTGTAGAGATCAGGACCAGCAGCAAGGGATGAAGCACTCATGTTCTGGGGCTCACTTGGCAGCACTTCTTGATTCTGAATGCACTCCAGGTTCTCAACGTTTTCATACTGTGTCCCACCATTCCCAGACACATCTTGTATGTGTGCCTTCTCGTCACTAACAAACAGAGAGTGCTTACCAGACTGTGGCTCCTGCTGGCTTACAAGTTTAGGGAAGTACTGGACATCCATTCCTTTCTGTACCATCTCACTGGCTGGACCTGGACCAGCCTGTGCCTGAGACAGAACATGAGCTGCAGCCCACTGAGGATGCCCTGGCTGGTGATACAAAGATGCTGAATTTGGCTGACAAGCTTCAAACTCTGCTTTCTCAGCCACGTAGTTTTTTTCACACGAAAGGATTTCTTCATTTTCTGCCTCATCCCCTTTGAAAAACATGGAGAGAGTTCCTGGATCTCGATCCGTGGGAATCACTCTATTTGATGTTTCAGACATATCAGGAGTCTGGTTTTGGGGGTTATTTTCCTGAGCTGTGGGAACAACAAAACTGGAGTCTTGGAGAGGTGGCTGTGGGTAAAAGTGTTCCGAGTATGGTTGATTTAACCAAGTCACTTCTGTGTTCTGCCTGAACACATTTCCAGGCTGGATGCTGTTTGTGTGGTGACTGCTATTTGCAGGGCCATCTTTCCCATTCTTTTCACAACCAACTGATGAAGGTGCTTGCATGATATTTTGTGGAATACCTTGGTGTAGAGGACCCTGCTGTAAATTTGTCTGTGGAGGAGGATGAGACGTGCTACCAGAAGACTGTGAGACGTTATGAACATCAGTCTGAGAAGATGGCTCAGGATAGGGCACAAAATTTTGAACTGGAGGTTGCAGGTTACCTTGAACAGGCCTCCACTGAGACACGGGCTGCTGAGGGGGTGGAGGGAAGAGTGCTGCTGCACTGGGTCCTGAAGGAACATCACCTGGATCTCTATCAACATCTTGCCTGCCTCCAGACTTGTTTGATGTAGACACCATTCCAGGATGCACACTGAAAGAATTTTCAACTGCTGCTCCTGTGTTATAATGCAATGGTCCTACAGGCCCATGGAGTCCCAGATCTGCATTTGGATGCACTTCTGCAGTACTGTTCAGAACGTACCCTGGGGATGATGAAGGAGTTGGGACATTAGAAAACGTACTGGCATTTACTCCTGGCTGAGACACAGAAGCTGAGAAAGGTGTGTGCAGTCCATGAGGCTTGTCCCCTCCCCGTGACAGTGAAGTGTGCAGGGCAGCTGCCTGTGGGAATGCTGCTGGGAGAGAGCTTTGCATAACCAATGGATTGCCCTTGGATGGATTATCTAAAGGAGAAGCCTGGGGAGTCTGCCTGCCAAAGGCAAAAGGGTCTGTCACAGGCTGCACGGGGGCAGCTGTTGCACTGGCTCGTTTGCTGAGAGAGCTGTTTCTCCAGTACATGTTCCGAGCAATGCCTGCAGGAGGTGGAGCTGCAGCTCCTGCTGGAACAGTCTGAGGAGGCTGCTGCATGATGGCCTTCTGGCAGGGTCAGATGATAGATGATAAATTAATAGTGGATGCTGTAAATAGGTTCCTTCTTCCACACTGTTGAGATAAAAAAGACAACAAGTCAGTTTGGTTTCTCCCAGTACATGCAGCACTAGAGCAACTTTCACTTTAGAAACAAAATTACTCAAAGAACTTGCAAGTGGAAAGTATCTCTGTTCTCCAGAACTCATAGGAAATCTGGGTGTAACACTGTATTTCTAAATGCAAGTCCAATATTAATGAAGATCAATGCTGCCTGGTGACAGTTCACATTATTTAACAACTGGATTAACAAATAATTAAGTAATTAAACACAGATCAGTCCTGCACAACTGTTAACATCTCAGACTGTGCAAGCACCCATGGTATTAGACTCTTACATTTCCCCAAATCTGTTTTAAGCAGAAGGATGTATCACAGACAACTCAGAGCAGCAGTCAGCCTGTAACAGAACCTGCAAACACTGGGGCACGTTCCATTTAATTATAAAGAGCTGAGAAATTATTATGTAGCTCTAATTCTGTTAGAGAAAACCTTCAGGTCTCTTGGACTGCTGCTTTCCATGAACGGATCTTCCTACAGGCAAGATGAGAAGCAGGCACCTCAAGAAAGAATCCATCAGATGTTATTCCTTTAACAGAACACAGTTTAGTTTTGTTTTCATAAAAAAAAATGTGTAGGACAGAAGTGTTGTTTGCTTAGAGAAAAGCAAATATTCTCTCCTCTAGATGGATGCTGCATAACAGTAAAAATGAATATAAAACCAATGCCAGTTGTGGATTTGGTACACAGAAGTCCAATAAATTAAACAAGGAACATTTTAAAATTTATTTTATCACCCCTTAACAACCTGGGCAGGAGGGAAAGTGACAAAACTAGAGCTCTCCTTTGGTACTGGTTGAGTTCGGCCCTGTGAAGCTTTAGCAACACG
Organism: Phaethornis superciliosus; assembly: GCA_023637945.1. Taxonomy (NCBI): domain Eukaryota; kingdom Metazoa; phylum Chordata; class Aves; order Apodiformes; family Trochilidae; genus Phaethornis; species Phaethornis superciliosus. The sequence continues at coordinate 8,621,295 of JAJQWJ010000022.1, forward strand.
TGACAGTCTCATTTTCTAATAGTAAACATCAAATATGGTTTATATCGTGTAAAATACTGGTTTCATACCAGATGCCCTTTTGTTTATAAAAGACAGACAAAAGCTGTGCATTTTTAGTTGGCTTTTTTTTCTGTTGCTTTTTTAAAAGATTCAGAATTTTTCCTGTAAAAGTAATAAAATGGGAAGCCAAAAGAAGTCAGATGTTTGTCATCAATCCAAAGTTTTAATAACTACAGGGAAGTTCAAAAGCAAAACACTTCTGGTTAACAAAACCACACACTGAGAGCATACCGTGCAATTTATTTCAGAAAAATTTGTAACTAGAAAATCCCAACAAAAAGCATACTGACTGGCACAACCTATACAGACTTTATTGGGACATCAGTCCAATTTACCCTAGGGAAAAATCTCCTTGTACACTGCAGAATCCAACAGCCCAGTTGGTACCAGTCATCAGAGACAGGGTTGCTCAATTTCTCCCCCATATCAATTTATTTCACAGTTATAACTTAATACTCTGTATATTTTTTAAAATTGGGAAGAAGACCAGAAACTGACTTCAGAAGGAAAGCATTGAACAGAAAGCTTCACTAGTTTCAGACACTGCTTGCATTTGTTTTAAGCATTCTTTTTCAAACCCAGCTGCCTGCTGAATTCCTCCCAAGGAACCCTCATGGGAAAGTTTTAGCCCCTCATGATCTCTTCTCCTGTTACAGCACAGAGGTGAAGGTTTTCCAGCTGGGCACACTTAGTGCCAGCCACCTTACCAGGAAATGCTGCCAGACACCCACCTCACTTTACACAGGCTTAAGAAACTCCACACTCTTTGGGACATCTACATTTCTTTTTCATCATGTTCTTTACTGCATGAACCCAACTGCAAAAACTCCCCTTTCTCCTCCAGGTAAAGGAGTGTGGAACACACTGTGGAGTGGGGAGGGAAAAAAAGCTAATGAAAACATCTGCCAAGGTGGTTATCTCTTGGAAAGCACAGAGAAAATGTTGGTAGCTCCCTAACAGTTCTGCTCTTCAGAGAAACATTGTTTCCAAAACACATCTGAGCACAAAAGCCAATTGTTTTTACAACTTAAATACCCACTTCCAAATTTCTGCCTTGGACTTTGCTCCTTACAGTGCCTTATCAGACGCACACAAAGGAAAAAAATACTAAGGTTTTACCACTTATTTTTTGTAAACAACCAGTACCAGTAATAAACTAACTAAAATAGGTGTAAGTTGTAATTTAAAGCTCTGGCTTGCCATTCCTCTAACAAGAGCTCTAATGTTGCATTCCAGAAGTTCAATACAAGGGTATCAGGTGCCTTACAAAAGGGAAGTTAATATTAACAGACTGCACACAGTAGTAAAAACATGGAAGAGTTCAGGAATTAACTCCAAATAAAATGAGCGTGAGGTAATTAAAACAGAAAATATCAGCTTGTTGATACTGACTCCCTCTGCCTCCAGTCCAGCATTAAGAGAAATCCTGATTTTAAGAAATTTACAAACGAGAAATAGCTACACAAGTTTAGAGCAACCCATCCCTGCTTTATCTAGTTTGGAAATTCTTAGCTTTCAGCAGGTTTATTGATAGATAATGCAGTGCAGCCTGCTAAACATCAGTCACCAGAAATAACAATTGCAGGAGCTGGTGAGGAAATGTTTCCAAAAATGATGAAAACTTCCCTGTAGGCAAGGCCAGCAGAAGATTTCACCTGACAAGCTCTATAGTTGTGATTAGTTTTAAACTCCTTAGTGAAAAATTTATCTGCAATGAAGGAATGATTTATTTGGGGGGAATTAATTTAATTCTATCTCCAAGGGGGATAAGCTAGGTAAATTACTCTTCAACAAGAATAAGTATGCCCAGAAAGCAGGTTACAGAGTAGTGATTTAATTCTCACGTGTGCCTGTGTACATACACACACAGATGCCAGCACACAAGTGTGCACGTACCAAATAAACACCAGACACAGACTGCAAGTGAATAAAAAAACCCCACTGCAACCTCAAAGACAAGAACAGCTGAAAAATGAGGCTTGCAGCTTTAAACAGTTTCTGGGACACCAGTTTTTCAGATTTTTTTTTTTTTTTCCTATGGAGAGAGCTGCACATCCGCATGACACTCAGAATGAACCCCTTCTCCATCTTTAGTCCTGCTGATACCTTCCTACTCTCCCTCTGGCAAATGGCAACAGCAGCTCCAGATGCTGTGCAGCGAGGAGAGCTCTTTGGGAACCCAAAGCAGAGGCTCCAAGAGGATCCACAGACTGAATCAAACACTCCTGCTGGTTTGGTGAGGGAAGCTGAGTCCCAGGCCCTCACCCCAGAGGCTCCTGAGCATTTCCAGGCACTGGGGCAGCACCGGGAGGGGCAGCCCGGGAGAGCAGCGTTCAGCTGGGAAGAGTTGAGTTTCGGTAAACGGCACACACGGCAAGAAACCTCGGGTGATATTTTCCCACCTCCACCCCATCCAACACCCCCCAGGGCCCCGCCGCGGCTGCGCTCTCCCCCCGGGACACTCGGCTCGGACCGAGCCCGGAGCGCTTCAGCCCCGCCGGACACCCGGAACGCTGCCCGGCTTCCCCCCCCTTCCTCACGGCACCAAAACCCGGGCCGAACGCGCCCCGGGGCTGCCACCCCCCGGCCCGCCAAGGCCCTCAGGGTCCCCTCGGCCTCCGCTCCAGCCCTGAGGAGGGAGCGGCGGCCGCCGCCAGCCCCGGGGCCGCACCTCGGGCCCTGAGCGCTCTTCACACCGGGAGATCCTCAGCCCTCCGGCCGTCCCCTGTACCCCGGGCTGGCCGCCTCCCTTCCCTCAGCCCCGCCGTACCTGCACCCCCCGGCTCAGCCCCCTCAGCACCGGCCGCCGCTCCCCCCCGCGGCAGCACCCGCCGCCTCCGCCGCCATCTTGGAGCATCCGGCTGGGAGTTCCGCCGCCGCCGACGTGTCACGGCGCGCCGCGCGATGACGCCACACGCCCGCCCGTTCGCCTTCCTTCCTCTTCCTCTTCCTCTCCCTCTCCTTCCCTCTCCGTCTCTCTTTTCCCCGCCCCTTCCGCGTCCCTTGAAAGGGAAAAGGGCGGAAGCGCGGACACGGAACCCACTGAGGGCGGAACTGGGGAAACGGAACCCACTGAGGGTGGAGGCACCGCCCCGCGGCGCCTGTGCGCTGAGGCTCCTGCCTCCCGGGGTCACCGGTTCGAGTCCCGGTCTGGGGCGTCTCTGGGAGACGGTGGTCCCTGCGCTTGGTTCGGCGGGGTCCGGGCTGCGGACGGAACCGTGGGGACCCTTCCCTGCCGAGGAACCTTTCTTCCCGGAGGGATCCGCGCTGCCCAACTCGTGTCTGCTAAAAGCTTCGCTCCCACCGCATGGGCTTGGGCAGAGAGCGGCTGTCACGGTTTAACCCTGGGAAATTTCCAAAGGAAAAGGTCTGATTCCCACTCAGCAAACACATATTGGTATTGGAGTTAGAATCCAAACTATTCAGGTGAATTAGTCAAAATTTAAACTGGACTCGAGCCAATTAGCTCCTGCCCCACGTTGGGCGCCAATAAAATCTGTCACGGTTTAACCCTGGCCCGGCAAAACAACAGATTTAAACCGAGTAACAGATTTATATATTAATCTCTCTCTCCTCTGATAAAGGAAAGAGAGAGAGAATAAGGGAGAGAGACTTATGGGTTGGAAACTAAACTACAGAACTTTAATGAAACAGTAATGATAAATAGGAAAAATTACTAAATATATACAAATATACAGGAAAATTGATCCCACGTTCCTCCCCCCTTTCCCCAATAACTCTCACATCACCACCGAGGCTGCAGGGAAGCCCTGGGAAAGTCCAGGCTGGAATCCTGGAGTCGGCAGCAGTCGGGAACAGGAGGCAGGAACACACAGATTCAGGCTGGCATGGATCAGGACCACAGGCACCGGGACGGATGGAATCCTCTCAGGATGCCAAAGGGAGCAGGGAGGGCAGGAAGGAGTAGAGGTGTTTGACCCTTGTGATCCTTCAAATTTATACCGAGTATGAGGTGTATGGGATGGAATACTCTGTGTGGTCAGTTCTGGCATCTCTCTTGTCTGGTCCTCCCCAGAGGAGGGGTTCAGGTGGGATCTTGTTGCTCCTTCTGGAAGGTAAAATGTTCCTGAGAGCTGAGCAGTGTCCTTGGCTCTGCACACCAGCCTCTGGCAGTAACTATAAACATGGAGTGTGAGCAGTCCTAGCAGCAGACACTGAGAAACTTGCTGTTAATTTCAGCAAGTGCAACTACTTACAAGAGACTGAGCTGAAAGCAAAAGTACAAACCAGAAAATCACCTTTATCCTGGCCCAAACCAGGACAGCGGCTCCGCGCGGCTCCAGCTCTCTTCAGGAACAGCGGGGAGAGCCCCGGCCCCGGCCCCGGCCCCGCCGAGCCGAGCGAGCCCCCCCCAGGCCCCGGCCCCGCCGAGCGAGCCCCCCCCAGGCCCCGGCCCCGCCGAGCGAGTCCCCCCGGCCCCGCCGAGCCCCGGCCCCGCCGAGCCGAGCGAGTCCCCTCAGGCCCCGGGGAGCCCCGGGCGTGCAGTGTCGGAGGCGGCCGGCAGGGCGGGACAGAGCCCCGCCGGTTCCGTCAGGCCCGGTCAGGGTTCTGCGGCTTTGGCCGTGGCTGTGGTAGCGGGAACGGAGCCGATGAATCCGAAAACGAGAAAAAGGGGTGGGTTGGTTGGTTGTGGGGTTTTGTTTTGTAGACGAGGTCGGAGCAAGTCTGAGGCTTGCTGCTGTTCCAGGCGTTTTTATTATGCAAACGCGAAGGGTTTCAGGGCAGGGGGGGGGGGTCCCTGTTCGAGCACCGGGTTTGTCACAGCCCCCACCCCACGGCAAAATTTGGGTTCAAAACCAAGCAACCAACAAAAGAAAGAAAACCCAAAGAAACAACCAAAACAAACATCTTCATCCAGGGTCATTATCAGCGCCAGAGCTGTTTCTGCACGCTTGATCCTTAAAGCAGGGAAATATCCTCAAAGCCCGGCCCGGGCAGGGCAGGCAGAGCTTTGATGCTGGTGTGGGAACTAGAGGCTGCTCTGTGATTTATTTATTTTTTTTTTCAAGTGCCTTTCATCTCCCTCTTTTGTAGGAACATTCTTATAAACCAGGTTGTCAAATACAATTTCCCTGCACAAGCATGAGTTGCAGATAAAGCCCGGGTTCTCCCTTGGTATTTCCCCCAACAGGTGTAATCTGGGGAAACGTGATTTTAATTAGCCGTGTGGGCTTTTTAAAGGTACATATGTTTTGTGTAAATACCCTCAACAGCTTACACCTCCATTTATAGTTACATATTTACATGACACAGCTACTCCTCTTCTTACACAGCTCTACACATCCATACACAATGCAAGCACTAACAATGGGCTCTCACCTTTCCTGGTCCCCTAAGTATGTGATAACAAAAAATTGTCACATCAAGACATTCGGTCCCTTTTTTACCCCGGAATCTTTCCAACTGATTTGCTGTACTCATAAAATATTGCTGGTTCTGGACTTAAGAGGGACCCATTAAAACCAGAAAGTTTTGCTGGTGAGGACAGCATGTGTCCTTCTCTCCTGCTTCAGCAACTTGCTTGCGGTACAACACAAATGATAGGAGCTTTTTCCTATTAAATTCTGATAATTTAGTCAGCCTTTGGGTTGCAGGCACACATAAATAAACACGCAAGAGTTCACTGTCAAAAAGATCATTCTCTGAGTTTAGAAATGGAAAATGGCTAAAGGAGAGTTTCTTTTCTGAGTATTGGTATTCTGTATCAGCTTAGCCAGCTTGGATAAGCTGAGCTTTATTTACTCACTTTTAGTTGCTGTGATTACTTAGGCTACCCCAGCCACATTAACCCCTCTGCAGTTCCAGAGATGATTTTGGCTCCTTCTGTGCATTCTTGAAGGGGTGATTCCAGCTGCAGTAATGTTCAGCAGTCAGGGTTCAAGCAGCTGTTAGCAACTTTCTGAGCAAACATCAATAGCCTGGAGGTAAAAGCAATAGAGTTGCAATTTCTAAATGTCCCGTCTAATTGAGCAGGAAAAATGAAAACAAAGAATGAAAAAATCAAGCCCTCCAGCATATAAACAAATAGTTCTGATGCACCATTCCTCATAGCATCAACATACTTGCCATCAAAATAGCTCGGTGTTAATCTTGGTTTACCCAAACACTTCTGCAACCTTTGGCTGGGATATAATTTTAGTGTTTCTCAGCCTTTTTTTCATCTGGAATGCTAAAACAACTGTGCTTGCCATGACCCATTCGTTCTGGCATCTTCTGTTTGTCCGAGAGCTTAAAATTCAGCTCCCAGCATCTTTGCCAACATGAGGTAACCCTTATGCTGGGCAAGGTTGTGTTGGTTGGAGATTGGGAAAAGGCAAATCCTGATGGATAGACAGTTAGTGGGAAAGTCCTACATGTACAGGAAGGCTTTGAAACTGGGGTCTTTTCTCTCCTCTTTCTTTTAACTTGGCCTCAATCCCAGCTGGGGATCTGTGACCCCACAATTATCTCCTGCACTCAGTCAGGAAAGTTGGAACAAGGGTTTGTGGATCACCAGACACCTTCCTAAGTACGAGGCTTTTGGGGGCCAAGTGCTTAAAAACTGATCTGTGCATCCTTACTCATCTAATACCCAGAAAAACTTTTCAGAATTCTACTTTGAATTACCTTGTGGCCAATTTATCATTATCTATTCTTGTGCTGACGTAGACCTTTTTGCTTTGCCTCTTTCCCTGCTATTCATCTCTTTCCTCATTCTGCTCCTCAGACCCATCCTCATGGAAATTACCATGTTTGCAGTCCCTTCTTAAACAACCCCCACCTGTTTAGTTGCCTCTTGCAATGTTAGCACATGCCCAGAACCTCTTTTTTTTTTTTTTTTTAATCCATTCCAGGCCAAATTCCCACCTTGACCACGAGTCACCAGAGTGTTGCACACTAGACAGGACAGGAGAGAGCCTCACTAGTGGCTCGTGTTGGCCTCAGCATCTCCCAGTCTCCCAGTTCCAGTCACCAGTGCTGGGATGTGTCCCTGTGGGGGGTGCCCTGAAGGATGGGTGCTGGGAGCGTGGCTGGGGTGTTCCCAGATGTGGCTTATGGCCAGCACATGGTCCTTAGGGCCAGGAACCAAGGAGAAGGCAGACACACTGTATCCCAGATGCATTCTAGAGGAGATGCAGCAAGAGGGGGGAAGAGGATGTCCCAGGAAGCCCAGCTCCAGCGTGTCCCTTGGGGTGATGAGATCTTCACTGGTGAACCAGGGGAAAAGAGGGATTTGCCCTCGGGTAAAAGACCCTTTTCCATGGAGTTTGGAGGAAGAGTGCACTGGGACATCACCTCCCTGCTGAGTGGCTGAACAGCAATGGCTGCTCACCCCAAATCCCTCTGGGGCTGGACACCAGGTACATCACACACATCCACACTCCCTCCCTGGCCAATGAGTGGAAAATACCAGCATTCCAGGAGTTACCAGGCTTATCTGATTTGGGAGGAGCTCAACTGCTCTGCTATTTATACCCAGTTATCTGAGGACTTTGCAGCTGAGTTTAGACTACAGAGGCCCTGTGGGGAAGACAAAGAGTTAAATTAGCTTACCTTAAAAATCTTGAGCACAGCCAGGACAGCAAACATCTGAGGAGGGTGCTTGTGCCAGGAGTGGCATCCGTGAAACAGTGGCATCCCTTGGGTGCTGCTGTCCCTCAGTAGTGCCATAGGATGGATTTCCAGTTCTGTGCAAACCAGCACCACACCAGGAGCACCCACAGCACAGGGAAAGGGCTCCTTGGGCAGAGCCCATCCTGGCAGAGCCCCTCCTGCCTTCCTCAAACCAGACATCTCAAGTCAGAGAGTTCTGCACAAGGTAAGGATAAATTTTCACTGTCCAAACCCTGCTCTGAGCTTCAACACAGGGAAGAAGATGTTAGGGAGGTGTTGGTTCTTTATGCTGAGGTAGCCCTGCAGTATCGAAAGACAGAAGGTAACAAGCCCAGATTTCAACCAATCTATAACAAAAGCACAAGATTCCAGTTTTAGTAAAATCTAGATGCCCAGAAGCATCATTTATTGCAAATCAGTTAACAAAAAAAATACATCATTTTTGCAAACTACAACTTTGCATGTAGATAACTTTATTACAGAAGATATCTTTTCTTAAACTACACTCTAGTTTATAAAACATAGGAAGATTCAACACCACGTGATGTTTTTATCACTCATATTAGGCATGTCACAATAACAATGGTCTGAAATGTTAACTAAGATGAGTGCTCAGCAAGGCGCTGTGCCTTGAGAAATATCCATTTTATTTGGTGTTCTAATAAAAAGTAATGAGGAAAAGGAACCCTTTTCTTAGGTTTTCTGGATTAACTGCTCTCTATCTGCCTGTCCCATACACATCTAGTCTTGGGGTGTCTGCTTGCCTTTGCACCCGAGTGAGTGATATTCCAACACCTCTATAAGGTGATATATTTATGATATATTTAAGACTTGCTCATTTAGATTTTTGAAACAAAATCCACCTTTTCTTTAAAACAAAACAAAACGTATTTACAAACATTAAATCTGCCACAGGCTTATACTATACATGATACACGGAGAGAGTGAACATCAATATAAAAAAAGATGCATCACTCCAGACTACCAAGAACAAAATGTTAAAAGTTTCACAGCCCCTCCTCTTCAGCCAAGTCCTGCACCCCAAAAATCCTGGCAGCACCTTCTGCTGAGCACCCAGCAATGGTGCTGCCAGAGGAGCCAGACAGGGGCGAGCACTGGGTGGTGGCAGCATTAAAATGCTTTGTAATCTCACTCAGGTTGTCTGCATCCATAGACACGCCTTCTTTAAAACAGGCAGGCCATCCTTAAAATAAGGATGTGCTTTACAAGTTTATATTGGCATTTATTTCTTAAAACAGTTACTCAAATGCAAACATGAAAAAAAAACAAAAACAAACAAAAAAAACCCAGTAAAGATACTCAAAGTAAAATTAAGTCTCCTTTGTGTGTAAACTCCACAGTTATGGGTTTGGTATATACTTCGTAGTTACGGGCTTGCTCTCTTAAAAGTTTGGCAAATACTCTTCTTTTTGTTGGGGGATAGTATTCATGTTTTTTAGGGGTCTTTTTTTTTTTAGCTTAGGACCTTTTCTTACAGGTCTATAATCCCAATATTATTTTTTTAGATGATAAAAATCTTTTAAATATATACTTTTATATATATAAAGACAAGAGAGAACAAAAAATTCTATTATCAAGGCAAATGTACAACTATATAATAATGAAATTTAAACAAAGATTCATGGCTGGTACCATAAAATGTCCCCTCAGATATAACAGGAAAGAAGACATTTTAAAGCACATTTCAAAAATCTGTCCTTACTTAATTTTTTTTTCCCAAGGAGTGGTATTTGAAGTCAACTTTTCCTTTCCCTTTTCTTTCTCACCTCTCTTTCTGACTAGAAAGAGAAAAAAAATAAATTAATGGCATTTCAGAACCACAAATTGCTGCTCAGAGCTTTACATAAACATTGTCTCTCAAATCAAACACAATGAAACCCCCCCAAATAAAAGAGAATGTCCTATAAAAACCTAATTTTTTGATTTCTTGAAGCACAACTGGTGTCCCACATTGAGTTCTTAACAATAGAACATATAAATAAAAAGGCAGTGTTTTCATGTAAAATAAAAAGTACATAAATAAATACTAAAAAAAAAAAGGAATTGTCTTTTTAACTTTTTTCTTTTTTTTTTTTTTTTTTTTTTTTTTTATAAAAACATATTTTAAAAGGATCCTTTAATAAAAGCATCCACTGTCCTTTTAAAAAAATTCTCCCTCCAGCTTCTAACTCCCACTGAGTGCCAGTGTCTCTGAAAGACCCTCTTTTACTTGAAGGCTTCAGGGATGTGTCCCAGCTGTGACTGCATACTGGTGGGGCTGGAGATGCCCTCGGACCAGTCGGACACATTGGAGTGAGGAGAAGAGCTGGACCACTGGTCCGGAGACTCCGGAGATGGCGTTAGGAAAGGGTGGTCGGGCACCTGGAGCTGGTGGCTGGGGGTGTTGTCCAAGGGGGAGGAATAACTGTGCTGGGAAGGTGGAGTTAGGAACTGGGTGGTGGTCATGGGCTGGGCGAGGGTGGATGGCAGAGATGTGGGCAGCATCTGGGAATCTTGAGGCAGAATGGTGTGGACTGCCATGGTACTGCTGCTCACTGGCTGCATCTCGGGCTGGCTCAGCTCCGTACCAAGGAAATTTTGGCCGATGTGACCGCTGGCGTTGGAGCTGGGGTTGTGATGCTGCTGCTGGGGTGGCTGCTGCTGCTGCTGCGGCTGCTGCTGCGGCTGCTGCTGGGGTTGCTGCGGCTGCTGCTGCAGGTTCTGCTGCTGGATCTGCTGCTGCTGCATCTGCTGGAGCTGCTGGCTGGGCATCAGGTGAGGCTGAGAAGCCAGCCGGGTGTTGGGCATGGCTTGGTAGCTCATCATCTGGGACAAGCTTGTGGTGGGCAGGCCGTTGTGCAGGGAGGTCATCATGCCGTGCTGAAGGTTTTGTGCCTGCTGGTGAGCCCCGGGTTGCATGTTGCCTCTCATGGGGTTGTACTGGTTCTGGACCATGCCGTTCTGCAGCCTGGTCAGCCAATCACACTGCCCGCTCAGACCCCCTGCCCCGCCGACGGAGAAATTCATGGGGGTGCTGCTCATCACGGTGCTGGGGCTGGAGACAGGGAGGTGGGAGAGACGTGGTGGCACCGAATCGAAAGCCATCCTGCTGGAGTTGCCCATGGCCATGTCCTGCTTGCCCGCCATGTTGAGGTGATTGATGCTCATGTGGGCATCGGGCATGCCTGGAAGATGATTCAGAGGCATGGAAGGGGACTGCTGAAACGGAGAGGTCATCAGCGGAGGAGAGGCGACATCCGACAGGTACCCGTGGGGTGATTCCAGGGAGTCCACGGGAGACAACACGCTGGAGTTGTCAAGCAGACACCCTTTCCCATCTTGTGATTTTTTCCTCCGGGCTTTGAGGTCTTTGGCATCCTTGCCGTTGCAGCTCAGCCCCTTGGTACTGGGCTTCCTGGCCTTCTTGCCTTGGACAGCAGGTTTCAGGTTGCCGATGTAGCTGTTGGGAGAGCAGAGTGGTGGGGACAGCGTGGGTGCCCCCAGGGGGCCGTTGTGCAGCGGGGGGCTCCGCACCAGGTTGTACTCATCCAGCAGCCTGACGATGTCGTGGTGCATCCGCTCCTGGGCAATGTCCCGGGGCAGACGGTCCATGTGGTCCGTGATGTCCCGGTTGGCAAAATGGTCCAGCAGGACCTTGGCAGTTTCGTAGCTCCCTTCTCTGGCTGCGAGGAAGAGCGGGGTCTCCTCCTGGAAACCCAGCAGAGATGGTTAGGTTTAAGTTCACAGATTCTCCAAGGTTAACACTGCTGAGCTCCGCACCCAACACCATGCAGCTGGGTGGCACAGACTGTAACGTGCTCTCCTCTAGTGAGGTTTGCTGCTGCTTGTTCCCACCCTGCTGAGCCATGTCCTTATACTAATATCAAACTAGGAACCCTACAAGTGACCCAGAACACGCAAGGAGATGTCCAACACTCTATAATAATGCTCACCAAGCACTGCACAGCCCTTCAGCATCAACCATAGGACCAAATGCCACAATGCTTCTTTGAGCTACATTCAACAGCTTTATTCACAGCAGAACAATCAAATCAGTCTCAGAGCCAGACAGTGTTGTATTTTAGGCTAACATTACCCTTTAACAGACTTCCACATGGTTCTTTCCTTGCTCGTGCCAGCCCAGGGGACCCTTACCTTATTGTTCTGCATATCCTTATTGGCACCATTCTTCAGGAGGACCACTGCAGCTTCAACATTATTGACAGCAGCTGCCCAGTGCAGTGCTGACTTGCCTACGGAGAAAGAACATGAAATACAACAGGTGTAAGCGAGCGGTCAGAGTAACAACAAGCAGCTCTCTCCTTCCACCTCTGAGGCAGCCCGTGTTGTAGCTGCCCGTGGTACCTAGATCATCCACGGCGTTGACATCTGCGTGGCAGTTGATGAGATCATCCAGCATGCCCTCCACAGCCAGGCGAGCGGCCAAGATCAGAGGAGTGGTCCCGTCGTGCATGCGAGCGTCGAGGTCGGTTGCCCTGTTCCTAATCAGGATCTGCAGCAGGGAAGCGCAGGAAGCACAAACGTTAGGAGGGACAGACAGTGGCCAACCCAGTACCCACCCAGCTCTCAGGACCAGGCAACCTCCTGTCCAGAGGTCGATCCCTCCAGTCCAGGGGTGCAGATCCGGATAGAGTTGCTGCATCCTCAGGAGGAGCAGTTTGCACAGCCTCAACCCCGGGGGGAGCTGGAGACCCCGCAACCGGCTCTGCCCGACACCAACGCTTCCCCAGACACCCCCCGAGCCTGGCAGCAGAAGGCCCGGTTACCTGGAAGACTCCTTGAGCATCGGCAGAGACAGCAGCGTGGAGGGGAGTCCTGCCCATGTTATCCTGGATGTTGGCGTCAGCGCTGGCTTCCAGCAGGCGCTTGGCAGCGTCGGAGCGGGAGTAGCGGGCGGCCAGGTGCAGCGCGGTCTCACCGGTGCGGTCGGTCTGGTTGTGTAAACTGGCGCCTTGGTAAATGAAATCCGAAATGACGGCGGGGGCATCGTCCTCCTCTTCGCTGTTGCCCGTTTCCAGCCCTCCTCCGCTGCACGAGGCGATCATCAGGGGGGTGAAGCCGTCTGAAAAGCAGATGGGGTGATGACACTCGGTGAGGAAAGGGTTTTGACCTCTCCGTAATGCTCAGTAAGATGCTTTGGCTGCGAGAGATGCTTATTCTCCTGGGTGCAGCAAGATTCAGTTCCTGACTGTTCTAAACATCAAACACGAATATCCTTCCTCTGATATGGATCTGAAATTCCCCAGTGGTATCTCACCACTCGCTGCTTTTCCTATTTCATCTGCTGGCTTCCACACTAAGGTGCAATTTATAAGGAGGGTAATCTCGAGTATGAGATTAAGGCAATCTCGAGTGTGGCGCAGTGCTGTCTTAAATGTTTTCATTATTTCAGAGGACAGTTTCACAGGTGTGGGGACGACCAAATGTTTGTAATAATTTAAAGGCTATTAACTAGTCAGATATGTAAAAACTTGAAAAGAAGATTGTGAAATGTGCAATTGGGTGGGAGGAGATGAATCGAGGAGTGGTAGAGAAATAAACTGTGTGATTTAACTTCTCTAATTTCTGTTTCAGTGACTAAACCAAAGAGATCTCACGGTCTATCTCTAAATCATGCACAACAGCAACCACGCGATGCAGCATGGCTAGCCAGGACTTCACACTAGCCATGGAGACAGGTAGGGCTGTCTGGGACTACTCACAAGGCAAGAGAAGATTTTAGATTAGCTGACAAGCAGCACAATAGCAAAAAGGAGTCCACCTTACCGGGCCCTCTGACATTGACATCCATGCAGTCTGCATCGATTTCCCCCTGTGGTGGAGTGGGTGCCATGGAGGAGATGCGTAGGTCAGCAGCATCCAGGTGCTGCTGGGTCCACTGCCGATGGTCCGTCTGGTCATCTGTGTCAGGCAGCATCGCCTGTTCCTCAAACTGGGGAAGGACAGCAGACATGAGCACTGACCAAAGCTGAGCTCTAGCCTGGGACACTCTGCCAGTCTCAGAGGTGGATTTGTCACACACGGATTTGCAAAGAAGGCGGCAGCAGGAATGAGCAGGGCAGACCAGGCCCCTGAGGGTCCCTCTGCTCTGCTGCTTTCTGCACTGCTCCTTCCATGGCAGTGAGGGACGACTTGCAGCACAGAAAGGGAACATGGCAGTGAGCTTACCCTGAACTTCTTGGTGTCCAAGGTCTCCTCATCACCCCACTCATTTTGGTTGTCATCCATCAGCGTGCCATCTGAAGCATTTTTCAGAGGTCTTTAAAAATAAAACCAAACAGAAAATTATCTCCTCTGCAGGAACTAGTCTGTAATGGACCGTGTTCATCTGCATGCACAAACTGAAAGAAGAATCAACAAGGCAATTTCCAGGAGGTTCCCCTTTCATTTTTTACCAAGTGCAAACAGACCACAAAGCATTAAAAACCTTCTCCAGATGGGAATGTTGTTTTGCCATGCAGAACTTTAAGAAACCTGATTTTTCTCCTCCCTGCTACCCCAACACGATGCACTAGAGAACAAAACTCCGATGGGTTCTCTCGGAAGAGCCCCAAGCATCCCCGCTGCGCTGTGTTTAAGGGGTTAGGCAAACAAATTACTCACTTGAGTCCCACAGAATCCTCCCCGAGTGGTTCTCGTCGCTTCTTCTTGCTCGACTCTGTCACTTTGAAGCCTTCTGGGAACCAAAGCTGCCCATGCTCCCTGCGCCGCTTGCGAGACACCAGTACTCCCACTCCAAAGAAAGCGAGCAAGACCAGCACAGCCCCCACCACGTACATAGGATACAGCTGGGAGTTCTTCGTGGGCTCAGCTGTTTCACCTACAAAACAGTGGGGCACAAAGAGAGGCCGAGACATTAAGCTGCATAGCAAACCAGTGGCGGAGTGGAAATGAAGCAAAATTAGTTAATAGAGGTACCTAAAGCTGATCTAAATCAGCCCCCCCCCCCCCCAAAATAAGGTCATTTTATACGCTATTAATCAGAATTGCAAACTATCGGCAAATTCTCGGCTGCACAAGCCAGCCTGCACCAGGAGACAGCTTCACTTTTTTCTCCTTTAAGGAAAAGGATTAGCAAACTTCAAATCATTGCGCTTGCATTGAGCTGTTAAGACAAAAGGATTTAGGGGGGATTTTCAAGATACAAACTTCAACTCCTTGCATGTCACTGATTGATTTGAGCTGGTTGGGTTTTCTGTCTTTTCTTGGTTTGTTGTTTTTTTTTAATAACTTTTATAGTGGTAATGATTTTTAAGTAAACCTGGAATAAGCAAAAATAATAAACTGGTTTCTTGCAAATTTTTTAAGAACAGAAATAAAAGAGAAGGAAAAAAAAAGAGGAAAGGTTATTAAAACCCAACTGTGCTTATGGGTAGCCAGCTGACAGATAATTTAAACATGGATGAGGCTGGGAAGTTTTGGCTGTCTCTCCTCCCCAGCTGACCAGCCATACTTACTTTTAACAGCTTCTATTTTGTAGGGTATGTTCAGATTGCCAAGGGAGGCCAAAGCACCCAGGAATGCTGCCACATCAGTTGCACTCTGGAAGCACTGGGAAGATGACTGGATGCACTGGCGGTTATCAATTTCCAAGTAGACGATGGATCTGTGCAAAAGTCAATGAGAAACAGGAACAATGAGCACACTGAGAAGGCAGCAAGATCCATCTCCATTCCCTTCTTAACTCCCTATCAGTGGGAATCAGATGGTGGGAACCCATGCCCTTGCTTCCCTGTGTCCCAGCCCTGCAGCTCACACTCATGGGCTACTGGATTTGTCTTGACGTACACTGTGAAATCTACCTCCTTATCTACAGGAATGGAAGGGAGTCTCTGCTTCACAGTCTTTTAAGATTACTCAGACACTGCGTATCTTCAGAAATGCAGTTTGGGAGCCCTCAGATCTTTTCACATCAGTTCTGCCACTCTAGCTCCTTTGCTTTTGGTGACTTTTGATTGAGCCCACAAAGAGGGAGAAGGTTAGATCTATATGTTTATACCAAAGATCTCCAAACACGGTTTGCAGTAATTGAGTTTTACAACAAAGCTCTAGAAAGCATTTCCCGGGGACAAACTGAGGCTTAACTTAATGACTTCCTGAAGTCAGACAGTCGGTCAGGCCAACCTCTACTTCCAGGTCCCACCCAGCCCGGCCCCAGTTCCCAACAATACACAGGACTCCTTCAATCGTGAGAGTCAGCTCATTGTACCAGGGATTCCTGAGCAAGCGCTTGCTTTTCCACATGAGAGCAAACTCCGGTTTCTATTCACACAGAAAGCTACGTCTAAACACAATTATTTGACCTACTTCCTTCCCTTTAGAGTGTGTTACTATTATTGACACAGAAAACAAATGCTGCTCAGTGTAAAAGGAACCCATTGGTCCCCCTTACCCCCTGATGTCCATCTGATCAAGCTCTCTCTTCTGCCTCCTGCCAACCCTGGAGTAGAGGCTGCTCTTTACTTTGTTGATGACAGCACTAGACATATCTGACCAGTCCTCTGTTGACCTCTTGATGTAATGCTTTTTCAGCTCCTCTGCATTGCCATAGTATGGAAAGATCATATATTCCCCCTTGGGGTTCTTCTTGAAGACCACGTTGGTGTGCAGCACGCGGCTCAGCTCCCGCAGGAAGTTGAAAGAGTTGTTCTTCAGGTTCTCAGGAGTGATGAGCACCACCACCACCAGTGTGCCATCTGCAAGCTTCTCTGGCATGTTTGCACAGTCCAGACCATCCCATTCACATTCAAAATTATTGCAGCCCTGGTCACAGTGACCATCTGAGAAGTGATCTTTGCAGTACTGATCATACAGAGGGCTGGGCAGAAGAAAAAGAAAGGTAGAAGAATGAATCAGACCAAGTACTGCATGTATTACCCATCTGCTGAGAAAATAAGCAGTGGTCCAAGGACCTCTCTTTTGTATCAATATTTTTCATCCTGATAGACACTTAAGCTAGTTTACATAGCAGGCAACTGCTTCATGCAGTGCTGTGAAACATTCACCTCTGCAGGTGAAAGATAGCGGCTGCAATTTAGATGCCAGAAAAAAGGAGAAATTACTGTTATGCAGAGAAGATGTGGAGACACCGAATAGTTACTCAGACCAGAGTTTGTCTAGGAACCTGGGATTAATCTCCTGCTATTGCCAAAGACAATGTCTGGTAAATGCCTGGATGTTAACGTCATCATGTTTTATGGCTGCTCTTCCATCTGGGGTCTCCCTACACTGAAATTGACTGTGCTACTACTGTGAATGGGAGACTCCACTTCTGTGGGGTGATACAGGGAAGCCATCTGGAATGAGCCAAACCCAGAGACTCCATGTGTACATAAACTCAGCAAGACCACAGGGAAGTGTGGTTGCTCGAGTTGCAGCCCCACAAGCTGCAGAACAGAATGTAGAGAGAGCAAACAACAGCTCTGCACTCAGGGGCTTCAGCAGATGCAACCAGAAAAATACCCCCAGACCATCAGCACAGAGGTCATGGCTTTAAAATAAGAGGGTAAATGAGTAAGTCACTTACTTGCACTGCCCTTCATACTTCTGGCAGTCGAATCCATCATAGAGGCAGCCAGCGTTATTGCACTGAGAGTCACACTTGCCATCGTTGAAGTACTTCCAGCACTGCAGGGACTGGGAGCAGTTCTTCCAGGGGTCGTTGAAATTGAGGGAGCAGTCTCCCCCATCCCAGCCACAGGCATGGTTGTTGCATTTCCCATCACAGATCTTGTTGCCGGCGTAGCCCGCGCAAACTGCGATCTCACACTTCTCCTCAATTTTGGGTGGGATGATGTCCTGCCCGATCCCACCTTGGAAATCAAAGTCGAGGATGTGGCAGTTGAGGCCGTTGAAGTTGGCAGGGCAGTTGCAGCGGTAGTAGGGGGAGGCATCGCTGAAGAACTCGCAGGTGCCCCCGTTGTAGCAGGGGTTGGATGTGCAGGGGCTGCTGGCCGGGTACTGGCACTCGGGACCCGTGAAGGCCGGCGTGCACATGCACTTGGAGCTCTTGTGGATGGAGATGCAGGTGCCACCATTCAGGCAGTGCAGATTCCCACAGGTGCGGGAGTCATTCTCACAGGTGGCGCCAATGAAACCCTGGGGAGGTGACAGCAAGGAGGGAGTCACTGACGCTGTCCTACAAGCCCCTTAAAACACGTGTGCGTGCTGGGAAATGCAGCACAAACCCAGTGAACCAGGGCATCAGCTGAGAAATTAAACCCCATGAAATCATCCTCTTTGAAATGCAGGGAGCTCTTCTCCATAGTTGTCTGCTCCACCTTTGTATGGTGCAAGTAATGGCCAGCCAGGCAAGAGTGTCCCACAGAGCCGTGTGTTGCACCTACAGGGCTGAGCATCCTCCCTCTCCCTGACCCTAAAGGAGGAGGGATCTGAGCAACCCCAGCAAAGCATCTTCCTTTCCATGCTTACCCCTGGCTAATCTGGCCCCCTGACTGCCCCTGTCTGCGAGGGGCTGACTTGCAGGGCCCATGCACCACCTCACACTCAGAGCTGGAGAGGAGCAGGTACCTACCGGGGGACATTTGCAGATGAAACCCCGGCCAGTGTTGCTGGCAACCGCGCACGTTCCACCGTTCCTGCAGGGTTTGCCTTTGCAGCCGTCCACCACGGTGTCACAGCGACGGCCTGCCGAGGGAGAGGAGGAGGTGAGGAGCAGAGGAAGGTGTGCGAAATGCTCGGGGTGGCTGGAGGGGAGGGGAGGGGATGGGCTGCAGGGCCGGGGGGCTGCGGTGCTCACCCGCATAGCCGGGTCGGCACTCGCATTTGTAGTCATTGACCCGCTGCACGCAGTTCTGGGTGCCGCGGGCATCGCAGGGGTTGGACAGGCACTCGTTGACATCTCCCTCGCAGCGCTCCCCTACAAAGCCAGGGGGGCAGATGCAGCTGTAGCCACCTACCCGATCCGTGCACTTGCCATTGTTAAAGCACTTGGGCCCCAGGGTGACGGGATCAAAGAAAGGGCTGCAGTCATCCACATTGATCTCACAGTGCACCCCTAGAGAAATGGGGGAACAACCCACACGGCTCATCAAACAGTATCAGGGTGCCCCGGTGGTCCCTTGTGTCAACCTTCCCTGCCAAGGGGCTGAGCCTGACCAACCCAATGGCAGTCTGAGCTGCTGCTCTGGCAGGAGGAGGCACTCAGCACCACACAGCTCACGCCCAAGGCTGCGTGGCCTTGACAGCTAAGCTCTCGAGCAAACACAAACCTCTACCCTTGCATCTGCTTCCACTAGCCCCAGCAGCTAATGAGCAGATACCGAGGATATCTGTACTCAGCCCACTAATGCCCCAGCCTGGGGAATTAATTTACCTTGAGTTCCTCTGGGGCAGGAGCATTTGTAGGTATTGATGAGATCGATGCAGGTTCCTCCATTCTGGCATGGGTGGGACAAGCACTCATTGATCTCCTCTGAGCAGTTAACTCCATGATAACCAGCCACGCACTACAAGAAGAGAAGAGAGGAACTATCAGAGAGGTTCATTCAATTCCCACAGGGCTGCAGGAGCACAGCCAGCACCTCAGCCTTCAACTCAGTAACAGGACACCAAGCTAGCCCGAAGCTGGGGCAGCTCCTTGGACAGCAGAAAGGCAGTAACTGGTGCACCTCTGCTCCTCATGGCACCCACCTCGCAGGAGTAGCCACCCAGGTAGTCCGTGCAGGTGGCTCCATTCTGGCAGGGGTTGGGGGAGCACTCATCCACCTGCTCCTCACAGTAGCTGCCGGTGTAGCCAGCCTGGCAGCGGCAGAAGTGAGTGTTGCCAGTGTCCACGCAGAGCCCTGAGTTCCTGCACAGATGTGCTACATCGATACCTGCCGAGGAGAGGGGAGTGAGATGGGGGGACCTGGGTGACACCCACACACCATAGGGCCACATCCTGGCCACCACGTGTCCCTCTGGGGATCACAGCCAGGACTGCAGCCACGGGGGCTGCACGTTACAGCAATCCTTGAGATTGCTCCCTGTGCCGAGGATCCCCACCAAGAGAACTGAACATGTTCCTGGGCAGTGCTCACCATGGAGGCACCTGGGCACCCCACCTGGCCCTGTGAGGCTGTACACATGGCAGAGACTGACCTTGCTGCTTAGCAGCCACCTCGCAGGAGACACTGGGGACATCACAGTAGAGCCCTGTCCATCCACTGTTGCACTCACAGCGGTACAGGTTGTTGGTCTGCCAGCACTTGCCTCCGTTTTTGCAGGGAGAGGAGTCACACCAACGCACCAGGTTCTGGGGAAAACAGAGCAAAGGATGGGGATCAGGACCCAGAAGGGCTTCTGCAGGAGGCGAGACTGCAGTGACCCCCTAAATCCCCACTCCAGGACAATGGGGTCAGTGGCCAACAGCCCAAAGCTCCTCTACCTGGCAATTGAGCCCGGTGTATCCCTGGGGACAAGTGCACTTGTATGTCCCATAGCTGTCCTGACACGTGCCCCCGTTCAGGCACGGTTTGGAGTCACACTCATTAATGTTGTGCTCGCAGTAGCTGCCCGTGAAACCGGGGGGACAGAGGCAGGTGAAGGTGTTGATGCCATCCACACAAGTCCCACCGTTGAAGCAGGAGCTGGGAACACAAACATCATGTCCAGTGAGTCACTGCTGGACATCTTCCACCCCAAAACCCCCACAAACAGGCCCAGGGCTGTGGGGCGGTGCTGGGACCTCAACCCCTTGCTCCAGCCCTGGCCAAGGGGAGGCTGTACCTCTCTGTGCAGTCAGGGGTGTTGTTCTCACAGTGGATGCCACTGAAGCCAGAGGGGCAGGTGCAGGTGTAGCTGTTGACACAGTCGGTGCAGTTGGCACCATTCTTGCAGGGGTTGCTGGCACACTCATTGATGTCCTCCTCACACTTGGGCCCACGGAAACCAGCCAGGCACTCGCAGAAGAAGGTGCCAATGCCATCAGAGCAGGAGCCACCATTGTGGCATGGATCTGGTGAGGAGGGACACAGTTGTAAGAAGAAGCAGTGGCTCCAGCCCTGGTGCAGCAGCCCTGCCCAGGAGCTGCCCCACAGCACTGTCCCTGTATGTCCCCCAGCTGCATGGAGGGATGGGACAGAGCCCAGGGATCTGGAACAAGGAGGACGCACGGGACACACTTGCTCACTGCCTGCACATCAGCTTTCCCCCCCCAAAGCTTCCTTCCTGACACCTCCCATCTGGCCTCGGACTGACACTGCTCAACTGGGACGTGCTCAAGACACCCAAAAGGGTTTGCAGCAGTGGCTGGGGCAGTGTCTGGGGATGGCCCATGCCACGGGGATCCTGGCCCCAGGAGGGGCAGAGATGCTGGCAGCTCGGGGCAGCAGCCTCTGCTCTTACTGGGTTTGCAGTCGTCGATGTCGGTGTCGCAGTTGCGGCCGGTGAAGCCGGTCCTGCAGGCGCAGCGGTAGCTCCCGTTGATGTTCTGGCACGTGGCCCCATTGCGGCAGGGGCTCTTCACACACTCGTTGATGTCAATCTCACAGGTCTGACCTGCAGGACAGAGGGGGACAGAGACTCTGTGGGATGGAGATGCTGGTGAAAGCCCCAGGGATGATGATGATGATGATGGTCTTGGGCACCAGGATGGAAGTCCTCACAGCAAACCAGGCTCTCCAAGGGGTGCAGGTGATGGCCATGTCCCATCCACCCAGGCCAAGACCCCCCCCCAAGGCCGGGTACCCTGCAAGGCTGCTCCTGTCCTGCAGGACACACAGACAGCCACCTGCTCCCTGGCCATGCTCCCTCCCCTCCATCTTTCACTCCCTGAGAAGTTGTGGAGAGTGGGGTGCTGGTGTGCTGAAGCCCTAGGCGGGATGGGTCCCTACCTTGCCAGCCAGATGGGCAACTGCAGGAGAAGCTCTCGTAGTCCTCTGACTCCTGGCACTCACCACCGTTCTTGCAGGGGCTGCCAGCACAGGGGGCCAGCACATCCTCACAGGTGGCTCCTGCAGAGGAACAAACACCTGCTGAGACCCCCTCCAAAACCACAGGTACCCCAAGACCCTGCCACCCCTGTCCCCTTCCTCTACTGCCAGCCCTGGGGCAGGTTCTGGCCTTCCTCCCCACCCTGGGGCAATCCAGCTGGGGCCATATGCTTTTTTTGTGGTCCCTGTGACCCCAGGACCCCTGCGAATCCTTTAGGTCCTGGCAATCTGAGCTCCATTAAAGCTGTGTACACTTCCTTTGGCAGGGAAATGCTGCTCGGGATGTCTTTCCCCTCTTGCTCTCTCCCTCCCCAGTCCCTCTCAGCCGCTTTTCCTGTTTACATCCAGCTAAAGGACACGTTCCCTCCGAACCCTTATCTTCCCTGTCAGCCAATATCTCCTGAACTGGCCTTTGCTATTTTCCAGAGCTTTCCCCTCCCTGCCTGCCCCGTCCCCGTCCTCCCAGGGGTTTCTATGGCCACTGCCGAGGGCAGGAAACAGCTCACAGCTTCCTGCAATTGTGCACCGGCTGCCGCTCTGCGCGAGAGGAAGCAGGAGGCTGGCAAACAGGAATGGGCTCAGCAGAATCCCCCAGCCCCTCAGCCTCTGCTCGCTTTTTCCAGCACCATCACAGGAGGAGAAAAGGGGCTGCAAGCAGCACCCACCCCCAGGACAGTGGGGTGCAAGCGGGGCGCCCAGGCACTGCGGTTGCCCAGGGTATGGGCTGCGGCCGAGCCACTGCCTCGGTGCCCTCCTGGAGGAGGAGGAAGAAGAGGGAGGAAGCTCTGGCTGGCCACTTCCTAAAGCTCTGCCAAATTTCCTCCAGCTGTGCCACAGCACGGGGAGGGGGAGCCGTGGGCAGCCCCATGGCGGGGCCATGCGAGGGAAGCCTCGGGATTTGCTGCTTGCTTGTCACATACGTAGAGGGACACGTTTGATGTCACACCCAAAGCAGGACCCCCGCAGAGTCCCGGTTAGAGGGTCATAGGGGACGGGGTGCTGCCTCTCACCTGTGTAGGGCAGGAGGCAGTTGCAGGTGTAGCCAGCGACATCGTCGATGCACGTGCCCTGGTTCAGGCAGGGGTTGGATGCACATTCGTTGATATTGGTCTGACAGTTGGGTCCTGTGTGAAGAAACCCAAGTAAAAGCAGCTGTGCTGGAGGTGTGCTGGTGGGAGTGGGCTGAGGGTGCACTGCAGATGTGGTGGCAATGGCCCACCCGTTGCCCTGGCAGAGCCTTCTGCTCTCAGCTCCAGCCGTGGGTGCCGAAACTCTGCTGCAAGTCCCCAGGCTGTCTGCACTGCCACCTCCCCTACCCAGAACTGGGGTCTCCACCATCCCCACAGTGAAGCCTCCAGCCCATCTGGCATCATGGGGACCCCCACCCACAGCTCCCACCCATGCCCCAGCACCCCTGGCTGTGTCCTCACCGCTGAAGCCCTCCCTGCAGGTGCAGATGTAGCCACTGGTCATGTCCTTGCAGGTACCACCATTCATGCAGGGGTTGGATTCACATTCATTATTGTTAATGTCACAGTTTGTCCCACTCCAGCCTGGGTCACAATCACACCTGTAGCTTTGGGGAAAAATTTGGCCATAAAACACAGGATCTGGTCTGACCTGGCCCTCCCAGCTCCACCAGCCAACATTTACCCAGCAAAGCCCAGACTCATGGTCATGTCCCTGCAGGGAAACATCCCCTGGGACCAGCACACAGAGCATGGACAACACTAACGCTGGACACAGCTTCTTGCCCTGCCTCTACCCTTGGCTTTCCTGGGTGGCCCTTTGGTCTCTGCAGCCCCCCAGCAGCCTCCAAGCCCTCCAGCCTACCCATTCAGCCCATCATGGCATTTCCCATGGATGCAGGGGTTGCTGTTGCACTCATTCACTTCGGACAGGCACTTGGGGTCATGAAAGCCCTCGGGGCAGAGACAGGTGAAGCCATTGATGCCATCTTTGCACGTGCCCCCATTGTGGCAAGGGTTGCTGGAGCACTCATCGATGTTGATCTTGCACATGCCCCCTGGGAAAGAGAAGGAAATGTTATCCCGTGGGATGTAAGGCACGGTGGGTGCATGTCTCCTCCTGGGGGGCTCCAACCAGGCAAGTTCCTCTCCACCTGTGTGGGGAATGGCTGCTGGAGGCTCAGATCCCCAGGCACACGTGTGCTGCCGTGCAGGAGCACGCTGCACCCCGGGTAGGGTGACTTCACACCCCTGCATCGCCTGCCTGGCTTCATTAAACATGGCTGGGAAGAGGCTGAACCCTGGCCTCGTTTGGTCCAAGAGAGAATAAGGAAAGGAGCTGGTTTCAGCCTGTAACCCTACCTGCTGGGGCTGACAAAGCCAGGCTTTCTTGTGGCTCCCGGCGGGCAGCAGGACAAGGGGCCGCGTGAGCGGGGAGAAGCGGGGGCTGCTCCCATCAAAGCCCTCCAGCAGCCATCAAACAAACCAGTTGGACAAGGCAGCAACCCGATACCCATGGGAGTGGGCGCAGCGGGAGTCGAATTCGCGGTACCAGACACCCCTTTGATTTCACCCTGAGCCGGGGTCACCCTCCTGAACAAGCAGGAGAGCTGGAGGCTGCCAAACCTCCGGCAAGTGGGACGGCAGCGTCTCCCCTCCCACCTCCCCAACAGCCCAGAGCTGCAGGCAACCCGTGGGCACAGGGGATGCTCTGGGACTGAGGGATCTGGAGCAGGTCACCAGGGTGCTGTGGGTTTTTTGCTGTGCCCTGCTCTCACCTGTGTACCCCGGCTCGCAGGTGCACTCGTAGCCATTGATCTTGTCGATGCACTTGCCGTAGTCACAGGGGTTGCTGGCACAGTCATCCAGGTTGATCTCACAGTTGGGCCCTGGGGAGCAGGGCGGTGCCATTAGGGGGTCGCTGAGGAGGCAGAATGAAACCTGCCAGCACCCAGCACCCACCACCCTGGCTACTCCACAACAAAGCACCTGCACCGCAAGCAGCTTCCCAGCTCCCAGCTGGGGCGCGGCTCCTGCCAGACTTGGGCACCAAACCGGGAGAACTCGCCCTCACCGAGGATGCCCCAGGCTGGCCCTGGCACCAGGGTGGCTGCAGATGGTGGCCCGGGGCCAACCCGCCTGGGGACAGGGATGGGACCGGGGTGCCGCGCCGGCACGGCCGACCCGTGTGGAGCCCCCAGGGGAACCCTCCCGCTCACCCGTGGTCCCTTTGGGGCAGAGGCAGTGGTAGGCGTTGTTCCTGTCCTGGCAGGTCCCTCCATTTTTGCAGGGCTGGCTCTGGCACTCGTTGATGTTGATGTCGCAGCGGTGGCCCGTGTAGCCAGGCTGGCAGAGGCAGGTGAAGGTGGCGATGCTGTCCTTGCAGGTCCCATAGTGGCACGGGTCAGGGTCACACTCATTGATGTCAATCTCGCAGTGAGCACCTGAGAAACCTGCCAGGAAGAGGGGGGGGGACACAGGGTCAGGATGGGGGATGCTCCTTCCTACCCTGGCCAGCTGTGGGGTAGCACACCTGGGTGCTGTCACCTGCCCCACTGGGACCCCCAGGAGCAGGGCAGAGGCAGGGGTGCACCCTGGTGTGCCGGCGGCAGGGTCAGTCATCCCCCAGCTCATGGGCTTTGTCCTGGGGTGCACAATGAGCCCCATTAAACCCCCTCAGCTCAGGAGCGGGGCCCCGTGCTCACCCACAGCTCCTCCCGGAGTGCGCGGGGGGGTCAGCCACAGGCACCCCCGAATAATAACCCCCCTGGCAGATCCTATTCTCCCGGCCGGCTCCCTCCCTGCTGGGCTGGGGGTGGAGAGCCGAGGACAAAGTACAGCTTTGACTAGACCCCGCCAAGCCCACATAGCAGCTTTTCATCGGGGCTTGGCATTAGCAAGACACTAATTAGAGGCCATTCAGCTGGAAGATTTCTGGCGGGAGCTGCTCCACAAAAGAGCCACTGTTTGCCACCAGGGCTCAAGTCATCATTTTGTGCAACCGTTCCTTGGGTTTCGGTCGGCAGAGCCCCCGCAGCCCTGCACCTTGCATCCCCATAGAGGCAGCTTTATTCCTTCCTTCCTGCTGTCCCCCTCGCTGCCACCCGCCACCGAGGTGGGGAGCACGGCGGGACGGCTGCTGCGGGGCCACACCTAACGAGTTCTGAGCTCGTTAGGCTTCAGGGCTGGTGGGCAGCAGGGTCGCTGACTCTGCCTGGGAAAGGGATGGTCCTGTCCTTCAGGAGTCACATTGGAAGGGACCAAGCAACCCCTCTGCCACAGGGCTTGGGGACTCCCCCATGGCATGTGCTCCGGGAGGTGACTGGCAACGCGGTTTTATGGCACATCACCGGGGAGAAGGTGGCTTTCTCCTGCCTGGTGAGGTGGGACCTCCCGAGCCCTCCTGGGATGTGGGGACCCCTCACCTTCGGTGCACTCGCAGCTATAGGTGTTGGGGCCATCCACGCACTTGGCACCGTTCTTGCAGGGGGTGCTGGCACACTCGTCGATGTCGAACTGGCACAGGTGCCCGTTGAAGCCTGGAATGGAGGGAGAAGTCACGTCCCTGCACAGCCGCAGGACCCGACAGCCTCCCCACCGCCCGCCGGGCAGATCCCACCGGGCCCCCCGTGTCCCAGCCCGGGCACTGGGTTTCCATGGGGATGGCTGCTGGGGGCCCTGAATGCGGGGCTGCGACCCGCCATTGAGAGCATCTTATTTACATCTCTAGAGGAGCAAAGTCTCTGAACTTCAAAACCTCCTTTCACAGATTAACCGTCTCCCCATTCTCCCGCTCCACCCCGTGACTTTGACACCGCATTCAAAGCCGATGGAGCAGCCCGCCGCCCCCCAGCCCGCAGCCCTCCTTCCCAAAGAGGGGCCTTTTCAAGTGCAAAGCCACGGGGTTTAATCCTTCTTCCCCTCTCCCATGGGCTGGACCTGAAGCAACATTGCCTGCACGGGGTTCAGTCCCTCACAGCAATGGGGGAACCCCCCCACCGAAAGAGCCAAGAGGTGCTCAGCTCCCTCTCCCCGTTCCAAGGGGGGGGTTCTGAAATTTAAGGAGCCCATTCAGTTCCTTCCCAGCTCGAGCTGGAAGGCATCATGGCTTTGTTTCTGCCACGATGGCAGTGGGACAGGTGCCACATACCGGTGGGGCACTCGCAGTGGAACTCGTTGATCTTGTCGAGGCAGTTGCCATTGTGCAGGCAGGGGCTGCTGGCACACTCGTCTGTGTTGATCTCACAGTAAACCCCCTCATAACCTGTGGAGAGACCAAAGAGACCATCAGCACTGCAGCATGGGGCTGGCACGACCCAGAGGACAAATACCCCAGGATGTATTTGGTGCCCCTATCTTGATGCAAGGCAGCTCAGGATATGTGCTACAGGTGGTGGAACCCAATGCACAAGCTGCTCCACGGCTGTTGAACTTGGACTTCCCTGCCCTTGGCTTGATCCAAGGCAGCAAGGTCTGGAAGAAGTAGTGGATTCTCCATCCCTGGAGATATTTCAAAAGAGCCTGGATGTGGCACTCAGTGCCATGGGCTGGGAACCACAGGGGGAGTGGATCAAGGGTTGGACTTGATGATCTCTGAGGTCCCTTCCAACCCAGCCAATTCTATGATTCTATGAAGAGGAGCACAGAGCAAGGCTGATGATGTCCAACTCTCTGCTCCCATCTCCTCATTGCTGTGGGTCCCCATGCAGCCTCTACCAAGCTCTTTCTGCCCAGTGCTGTCCCCAGGCACAGACACCTCCTTGGCCAAACCAAAACCAAGCTAAAATTCAGGGTTACCCAGAGCCCTCTCAACCCCTGCACCCAGCACTAGGGTAGGGTCCGTGGGGCTGCCCACCCACCGGGCATGCAGATGCACTGGAACTCCCCAATCTGATCCAGACAGGTGGCATCATTCTGACAGGGGTTGGAGAGGCACTCGTTGACATCGATCTCACAGCGAGGGCCCGAGTAGCCCTGCAGGCACTGGCACTCGAAGGACCCTTGGGTGTTGATGCACTTCCCCGCGTGCTCACAAGGGTTGGCTCCTGAAAAAACACAAGCAGGGCTTAGAGGACATGGTCCTTGCTGCTCCTCAGATGCCTACTACACAAGCTCAGCCCCAGCACTCACCCAGGGAGCACTCATCCACGTCCTGGTTGCAGGCTGGCCCCATGTACCCGGAAGGACACGTGCAGATGGCTTTGCCATTGACAGGGTTGGTGTCACAGTTGGAGCCCTCATTGCAGGGGTTGCTGATGCAGGCATCATCGAGGTGGCACAGCAAACCTGGGTGGTCAAAGGCAGGAGCACGTCAAGGGTGACAGGCACACACACCGTGGCACAGGCAGGGAGCTGCCACCAAGATGGGACGGGGCCTCACCTGTGCGGCCGTGGGGACACTCGCAGTAGAAGGAGGCCACTCGGTCGTGGCAGGTGGCCCCGTGGAAGCAGGCAGCCATGGCACAGTCATCGATGTTCTCACTGCAGTCCTCGCCTGTCCAGCCGTTGACACAGACGCAGTTGTAGCCACCGTGGTTGTTGTGGCAGGTCCCCCCGTTCTGGCAGGCGTTGGGCATCAGCTGGCACTCATCCACATCCTCAGTGCAGTACTGACCTGCCAGGAGATGGGGCACCCATGTGAGGCTGGTGCTGCCCAGCTCCCACGGGCTCTGACAGTATGGCTGTGGAGCAGGACGTCTCTCCCCACCCAATCCCCAGCATCCCTTAGGACAGGATCCATTCTCCCAGCCCAATGCCACCCTCACTGCTGTGTTACCTGTCCACTCGGGTGGGCACTGGCAGTTGTAGGTGTTGACACCATCCACACAGGTGCCCCCATTCTTGCAGTTGTTGCCTGGACAGTCATTGATGTTCTCCTCACAGTTCTGGCCGGTGAACCCTGCATGGAGGAGATGGCTACCATGATGCCAACCGACTGACCCAGCATCAAAATTGGGTGCTGAGAGCATCCCAGGCACTCCCACCTGGCTTTTGGAGCCAGCACCCTGGTTTCATCCCCATCCCACCTCCTCTGGAGCTCGGTTCTGCCATCTCAGTTCCCCTGAGTGTGTGTCCCCGGGGCTCTGTGTCCCCGGTGCTGTGCCCAGGGCTTGGTGAGCAGCAGCAGCTTCCCCAGCACAGGGCAGACGGAGCATCCCTGGAAAGCCCCTGGCTCCAGAGACACTCGCCCTGAGCAGCAGAGGATCCAGCTCCACAGCAAGATGGCAAGAACCGGGGCTGCTCCTGTGGAGGCTCGAGGCACCCCGGGGTGATTCACCAGCTTTTAATCTCACATGTAAAAAGCCTCATCAGCAGCACTGATCCCTGCGGGGGATCCTGAGTTTCCAAGTCCCTGGCAAGCCAAACCACCTCCCTGCAGAGCCCTCCTCTCCTGCCGTGAGCCCGGCTGCTTCCATTTATGTTATTGCCACTGCTTGAGAGCAAAGCATGAATGGAAACTCTCCCATACTCTCCCCATGGTGTCTGCAGAAAGCAGAAAGGAAACAGAAAGGCCTTGCCCAAGGCATCTGCCACCCCATCCCCCTCAAACTGCTACCCGAGCTAAAGGCTGCATTTACTAAGGGCAGCCCAGCCCCCCCTGAGCCCCTCACCCTGTTCCATCAGGTGTCAGCCTGCCCCAGGCTGGGGATGGCAATGCCATGGAGCTGATGTGCACCTCCAGATCCCCCAAAGTCCCCAAGGGATGTCCTGCAGGTCCCAAGCAGGCTGCTGCCCCCACACAGGCAGCTCACCACATCAGCACCACTGGGAAGGGACTGGGGGGGCTGGGTTTGTCCTCTGCAGGATGCCAGTCCCTGGCACAGCTGGGGGTCTTGCCCCTGCTCTGTCCAAAGGGCCCTGTTTTCCTCTCCCCCATAGCTGGAGGAGGAGGAGCAGCACAGGAGGAGCAGCAACAGCGATTTACGATTGCTGGTAGGAGTCCAAAGCAAATAAGGTTGATTTGAGCCTCATTTTTAAGCAACCGGGCTGAGACTGAACAGCAATAACTGGCAATGTCCTAGACACCAGGATTAACTCATTTTGAACCATCCCAATGAGTAATTAGTACTGCAATTACTTTAAACTCAAGGTTACATTCTAAAGCGATGGCATGATAAAACAGTCCAGATTACTTTAACTTAAAGAAACCCTGTACAGCCAGCCCTCTCCAGGGATGAAAAGGGGACATTGTTCCAGGTCTGCTGTGCTGCATACCAGCGTATCAATCACCCTCTTATCATAAGAAACAGCCCCCTGGTCCCTCCTGAAGCCCATGCAGCTCCTGCAGCAGGCCCTGTTGGATGGTGGAGGTGCCAAGGGACACCCCCCACCCACCCATCACCCCTCCTTGGAGCAGAGGCTGTGTGGTGGCACCCGGAGTGAGGCAAACCAGCTCGTGCAGAATGCAAAAATCCTGGAATGGGCCCACAAAGCCCCAGCTGGGTGTGAAAGCATCGATCCCCCCACAGCAGGGATGCTCCCCCAGGGCCATGGCTCACCCCAGACGCGCCCAATGCTCCAGACAAAGTGCCTCGTCAGCAGAAAGACAGGGCAGGGCCACTGCCACTCCTCCTGCCCCCTCCACCTGCCTGTCCCTGAGGCAATGCTGCTTTGCTGTGCCAGGGCTGGGAGCTGCTCCCACAGAGCATCATCCCTGGGGCCTTCCTGCTGCACTGGCTCATCCCAGAAGGAAAAGCTTCCTTCGCTGGCATCACTGGCCTGGTCAGCCCCAGTGCCTCACTGCCCTGAAGGATGGGAGCTGTGCTGGAGCCTGGTGGAAGAGAAGCAGGAGATCCTGCAGGGCTTTGCATATGTTGGATGGTTAATGAGTCCTCCAGTTATTGCAGCCAAAAAGTCCCTTTGGGAAGCCCCCCTTTGGGAAGGGGACTAAACCTCTCAGCCCACACCAGTTATCAGGACAAGACCCCACCCCAAGCTGCCCTGAAGAGATCACACATCATTCCCCAGCACTGGGCCAGGCTGCCAGCAAGATGTGGGACTGTCTGCACCAGCTGGAAGACCCCATCCCCACCCAGATGCCACACATCCAGGGGATTGGTGGGGCAGGAGGTAAGGCAGAGGTAGGCTGGAGCTCCCTGGTAATGCCCAGCATGAGTACAGAGCACAGAAGCCACCTAAAGTCCATTTGATGGACTTAAGCTCTGTCAGGTGAGGTTTAGGTTAGATATTAGGAAAAAAATTCTTTAGGAAAAGATTCTTCACAGAGAGGGTGATCAGGCATTTGAAGGGGCTGCCCAGGGAGGGGGTGGATTCTCCATTCCTGGAGGTTTTTAAGAAGAGACTGATGTGGTACTCAGTGCCATGGGCTGGGAACCACAGTGGTAGTGGATCAAGGGTTGGACTTGATGATCTCAGAGCTCCTTTCCAACCCGGGTGATTCTGTGACACCCCTTGTCCTGCTCCAGCCCCCGGGAGAGATCAAAGCAATCCCAGGACAGACTTTTCAGGCAGCTTAGCACTGCCCACCCCTTCCTCCCAAGGGAGAGGGTGCCTTCTGTATCTGCTGCCCCAGCTCCCAGCTCCCCCCCACCCCCCAGCAAACACAGCACGGTGTGAGCACGGGGCTGCACTGCTGGCAGCAGCTCTGGGCAGGAAACTCAGGGAATTCATCACTCCAGCACATGCAGGGCCGGGGGGAGCATGGGGCCACGCTCAGCCCCTTCTGCTCCCTGCTCTGACCACTGCCCAGGTCAGAAGTGAGAGGGGGTCAGGGGGCCCTTTCAGAGCCACTTCTCTCTCTGCCCTGGTATGCAGGGTGCTGAGCCCCCATGCAGGGTGCTGGGCTCCTGGAACAGGGTCCTACCCCTTGAAAAATCCCTTCATTTCAGAGGCTGTAATTCATCTGGGCTGCTCCTGCTGGAGGAAGCAGCAGTGAGCACAGAGAGGGTCTCCATTCCTCAACTCCCTTCACACTCGGAAACTTTCCAAAATAGCTATTCCGGGCTAATTATTCCATTCTGGAAGTGGATTAAGTTGAAGCGGAAAAAGGCACTCTTATTCTGGAATATGAGCATCTGCACAGGGGCCTCAGCTGAAGCAGTTGTTTTGGAGCAGCCATGCTGGTGAATCACCACAGATGACCTCTCCTCTTTGGGCTTTGCTGCCCAGCATCTTCCCAAATGCAGGGGGCACAGCACACTGAAACTCCTTCAATTTTTTTCCCTCCCAGAATTGTACCTTGGGTAAAGATCAGACACTACTGATTCAGAGGGGGAAAAGGGGCTTTCAAGAGGCTCCCTGGTCCCCATCCCTCCCCTCGGGGACCTCCCTTACCTGGCAGGCAGGTGCAGTCGTAGGTGGTTTCCCCAATCTGGCGGCACGTGCCCCCGTTCTGGCA
Source organism: Phaethornis superciliosus (assembly GCA_023637945.1). Lineage (NCBI taxonomy): Eukaryota > Metazoa > Chordata > Aves > Apodiformes > Trochilidae > Phaethornis > Phaethornis superciliosus. The sequence goes on from JAJQWJ010000022.1 coordinate 8,653,250, forward strand.
GGGTGAGGGGTTGCAGGGCACGTAGAGGTGCTCACAGTTCTGCCCGGTGTACGCTGGCTTGCAGGAGCACTGGTAGGTGCCCACCTCGTTGGTACAGCTCCCCCCATTCTTGCAGAGGGGTGGTGAGGTGTTGCACTCGTTGACATCTTGCTTGCAGTTGGCCCCGTGGAAGCCGGCGGTGCAGCGGCAGAAGTAGTGGGCTTCGAAGGGGACGCACTGACCTCCGTTGGCACAGGGGTTGGAGGCGCAGGGGTCAGCCTGCTGGCAGGTTTGGCCTGGGGAGGGTAGGGGGGGGAGGATGAGGATGCAAAGGGGAGCTCAGGCACACGGTGGGAGCGATCACCATGCTGGGGTGCAGCACGAAGGCTGCGTCCCTGAGGGTGCGACTCATTCCCCCACCTCTGCCCCTGTGAAACCCTCAGCTCTGCAGCTCCTCCAGCCCTCCCCCCCACCCCCTCCAAGCTGTGCAGACCCCTTCTTTCCTTCCTCCCACCACTGCTGCAAGCCAAAATCAGAGGCAGCATCCTTCTCCATCCACAGGGGGCCTTCCCAGGAGCAAGCCCCAGCGCAGGCTGCCCCTCTACACCGCACCCCCCTTTTACCCCCTCCCCATCACCGCATCCCGGTGCCGGTGCCGTCTCACCTGACCACCCCGGGGGGCAGCGGCACTTGTACTCGCTGAGAGTCAGGAGGTCGCAGGTGCCCCCGTTGCGGCAGGGGTTGCTGAGGCAGACGTTGTCGCGGGGCGTCAGGCAGAGCTCGTCGGTGAAGCCCAGGCGACAGGCGCAGGTGTAGTCGACGGTGCTGCCGCGCACAACCGGCGTGCAGGTGCCAGCGTTCTTGCAAGGGGAACTCAGGCAGGGGTTGGGGAGCTGGCACCGCTCGCCCAGGTAAGCACCGCTACACCTGGCAGGGGGGAAGAACAGTCAAGCAGGATTGAGCACCCCCCCTGCTTCCCTCCTGAAGGGGTCGGGGGTACCCGGTCACCCCTGGAACTCCCCCCGGGCTGCCCTGTGCCACATCCCGGCACCTCGGGTTTGGCAATCGTGAGGCTCTGCCCTGGCTGCAAAAGGGGAAGATGAAAGAGGCGCCGGGGAACAAAGGCGTCCCCCATCCTGGGGCCTGCACCGACTTGCAAAACCGCAGCCTCCAGCACCGCCGTCCCGCTGCTCATCGCAGTGTGGATTTTTCCTCCCCCCCCCTCCTCATTGAAGAGGAAACCAAAGCACACGGGGAGATGTGATGGAGCCAGGACAGGCATCTGTCCCACACCCAAACCCAACTCGGGGCATCTACAGACCCTGAAGGAGACAAAATCTTTGTGCCCCTGCCCTTCTCTGCCTGCACATGGGTGTCCGCTCCACCAGGGTGATTTTTATCCTTGCTCCACCCTAAGAAATCACTCAAACAGGATCTAACGTTGAGATCCTCCTTGGAGACAAACCCTGTGCAAGGAGGGATGAGTGGCCCTGGCTGCTGTGTCCCCTCTGAGTAGGGGCCCAGAGAAAAATGGCCCCTGATGTGCCACCGGCTCAACCATCTGTCACCAGTGGCTGACAGGGCTGGAGCAACTGCAAGGACAAATTTCCTGGCCACCCCAGCAAGGCTGGGCAGGACACGGGGCCAGCAAAACCCTGCAGAGTGGGGAGCAGCCTTCCCCCCACAGAAAGGGTGGACAGAGCAAAGCTGTGCACAGGGAGACCAAAGGCACCTGACATCCAACGAAGGTCCTGGGGACAAGGGCCTCCAGCACCTGCCCAGCACAACCCCTCCTCTATCACGGCTGCAATATGAGATGCTGTGTGCTTCTCCCTCGACTGCCTCCGCTCATGTTACACCACTTCAAAAGGGGTTTTTCTGCCCTGAACAGCCCTCATGTGTGGGGCATGGGAGGGCTGAGGAGATGCTGGCACGCTGCTGTCCCACACCATGATGGCAATGCCATGGTGGCAGAGCAGAGCACGCTATGCTCGGCTCAAGCTGAGCTGCTGGATGCTATCAGAGGCCTTGAGAGCAGAAATCTGGGGGAGGTTAAACGCATTCCTGTGAGCTCAGAAAAAGGCAACAACTGCTGGAGGTGATGGCCAGAGAAGACAACAGCACTGGGGGATCACTGTCCCCACTGTGGCACCCACCATGTGCCCACACCCATCACCACCCAAGCTGGAGGGACCTTGCAGCCCACAGCATCCAAAGCTCCAGCAGTGGGCAGGCAGCCCTCTGGGGCGAGCAGGGAATGCCAAAGCCCCAAACCCACCAGCAAACTCCACCAGCCTGCAAACCTCAAAACCTGGGGCTCCTCTGGTGAAGCACAGCCAGCAAACCCTCACCCTCAGCTGGCCCCAACCCGGAGCTGTGCCAGCAGCAGGACCCCATTTCAGCCCCTCTCCCCTTTTCTCCTCTTCCCCCTATTTTTTTTTTTTTTTTTTTTTTTTTTTTAACCCAATTCTGATTTCATTGTTGGGGATTGTGTGAGAATTTGTCAGGATTCGGAGACATTTTGAGTTAATGAGACGGCATTATCCAGGCCAAATGAAAAAGAAAATGTGTATAATAATAAATCAGGGCATCTGCTCGGCACACAAAGGGCGGCGGGGAGCAGGTGTGCATCCTAATGAGGCCCAGCAGCTGCCGGGCCAGGCCCGGCTCGACGGCGGCTCCGAGTCCGGGGCGGTTCGGCCATGGGGCGATGATGCTTCTGGGTGGCTGAACCATGGGGGAATGCAAGAGCTGGGGCCGAGAGAAAGGGAGAGGAGGATGGGGGGAGGGAGAGGGAGAAAGAGAGAGGAGAGCGGGGCCATTGTGCGGGAGGCAGAGGCAGAGTCACGCCGCCGGCAAAGCGCTCAAGTGTGCAGTCATCTGGGAAAAACCCCGCAAACCCCCCCTCAGCCTCCCCGCACCACACACGCTTTTTTTCTTAAAACAATCCTCCGGGCTCTGGTGGCGGCTGGCGGACAGGGAAGTGTCACGAGATTCTGCGGTGGGAGAAAAAGGAGAAAGAAAAAAAAAAAAAAATAAAAAAAAAAGAAAAAAAGAAAAGAAAAATAAAATGAAAAGGAAAGAAAAAAAAAAAAGAAATAAGGAAAATAGAAAAGGGGGGGAAAAGGAAAGAAAAGGGAAAAGGAAAAAGAAGGAAAGAGGGAGAAAAAGGAAAAAGGGGAAAAAAGAAATAGGAAAAAAAGGAAAAAGGAAAAAAAGGAAAGGGAAAAAAAAGGAAAGGGAAAAAGGAAAAATGAAGAGGAAAGAAGAAGAAAGAAAAAGGAAGAAAGAAGAAGGAAAAAAGAAGAAGGAAGAAAGAAGAAGGAAGAAAGAAGAAGGAAGAAAGAAGAAGGAAAAAAGAAGAAGGAAAAAAGAAGAAGGAAAAAAGAAGAAGGAAAAAAGAAGAAGGAAAAAAGAAGAAGGAAAAAAGAAGAAGGAAGAAAGAAGAAGGAAAAAAGAAGAAGGAAAAAAGAAGAAGGAAAAAAGAAGAAGGAAAAAAGAAGAAGGAAAAAAGAAGAAGGAAAAAAGAAGAAGGAAGAAAGAAGAAGGAAGAAAGAAGAAGGAAGAAAGAAAAAGGAAGAAAGAAGGAAAGAAAGAAGGAAAGAAAGAAGGAAAGAAAGAAGGAAAGAAAGAAGGAAAGAAAGAAGGAAAGAAAGAAGGAAAGAAAGAAGGAAAGAAAGAAGGAAAGAAAGAAGGAAAGAAAGAAGGAAAAAGGAAAAAGGAAAGAAGAAGAAAAGAAAAGAGAAAAAAAAAGAAAAAAGAAAAGGAAAGAAAGAAGGAAAAAGGAAAGAAGAATAAAAGAAAAAAGAAAAAAAAAAAGAAAAAAGAAAAGAAAAAAAAAAGAAAAAAGAAAAGAAAAGAAGGAATAAAAGGATGGGGGTGGGGGGTGGTAAATGATGCTGGACAAAGAGCCCCGAGGGCAGCACGGGAACTGCCACAGCACAGGAACCACCACCACGAGGTGGGATTTGGCTCCTGGATGTGCCAGGCAGGACCAGGAGGATGCTCTGCACTGGTTTGCTGGTGGGACAACGGCTGGGATTGGGGTTCCTGCACCGTGGGATTTAAATAAAGGGGTGTGGAGCTGGAAGCCCTCCCACTCAATTAGTTTTCTGATTGCTTCCAATTCCAGGGAAGACAAGTGGTGGTTCGGGAAGCCAAATCAGAGCCAGATGGATGGGAAGCCAGAGCAATGCCCAGCTCAAGCCTGGGCATGGATATCAGACAGAAGGTTAAGTATTGATTGGAGAAACTCTTCTGGAGCCCCTGACTGGAGGTGCTTCCCAGGCTTTTGTTTCAGGAAACACCTCAAGTTTCACAGAATCGGGAGATTTTTAAGATTTTTAAATGCTTTAAGATCATACACTGTTTCTCCTCCCTGCAAGGGGGGTATTGCCAGCCCCCGAGAAGTGCTGGTGAAGCAAATCTTCATGAAAAAAAAAAAGCAATACAACACAGGCACCCTCAAAATCACTGAGACATTACACACCCATTGCACGCATCCCACCAGAGCAGGGAGCCCTCTCAAACTCCTTCCATGATTTCCAAATCATCTCAGTTTCTTTTCAGAGCAAAATGACTCTGAGGGCAGACCTTGCTGTCACGATAGTGATATTGTTACTCAGCAAGAGCAAGGACACTGGACACCCTTCTGCTCCCATAAAACAGAGTCTGTGACATGCCCACAGGCACCCCAGGGCTTTGACCCCACTTCTGCAGCATCTGTAGATGTTCCTGCACAGAAACAATGCTATTCCTGCCCAAGTTTGCAACAGCCAGTCTGAGACCAGGCAGGGAGAAGCATGGCTGACAACCCAAGCCATGAATTTTGCTGTTTTCCTGCTGCCCAAGTCCCAGAGCTCACTCACAGACAGAGATTTTGGAGATGCATTTAAAACCCTTTGACCACAGAAGCCTTAGAGAGCCTCAGCTGCAAAGGGAAGCCTGGAGACAAGCCTTGCATGCAAAGCAACAGATCAAAAAGCAGGTGAAGAACAAGGACAGCCTAAAACATAGTGATTTTTCAGCTCTCCCAGGTCTGGAAAAGCTGGATTCAGCAGAGCCACATTCGGCTCCCAGTTATGCTGCAACCTCATCATGCATCCACCTACTTCTCCAGGGGCCAAAAACCTCTCCTGAAGTTCAGCCCAGGGAGCTTAGCTCTATTTTCTGCAAAAAAAGACACTGGCAGGTGGTGGTGTCAGGGCTCCCAGGTGAGCAGACGTGGAGGATGCAAAGTCCCCACGGGCTCAGCCAGGTGAAGCTCACCCTGTGGTTTTTCCTTTGGCATTTCCCAAGCGAGGGCTACCCAAACCAAACCCCAAGCAGCTTATGGAAATGAGCATGAGAGACATGAAAGCTACTCTTTAATTATAGATATATGTGTTGGCAGAGGCCGGGGCGGGTGCTCCAGGATCAAAACAGCTCAGAAGGGCCCTAAGAAACCAGCTTTGAGGCAACGAAAGGCAGCCAAGATCCCCAGGGTCCTGAGGAGCCTCCATGATATCCCTGGAGAGGTCGGCTTGGCCCTGCTCCCAGCCCCACGTGTGATGCACACCCCATTCCCAACCCAGGCAAGGATGGCTAAAAATACCCATTGTCTCTCCCTCCCCTGAGCACCCAGCTGAGAAACATTTCCGTTGACTCATCAACCTGAGGAAGAGACACCAAACCCTCCAGCCACGACCCAGCCCACCATTTCAGATGGTGATGGAGAATCCCAAGCCCCTCTCCTATGCATGATGCTCCCTCTCCCAGCACCATGCTGGCATGAGGAGTGACTCAGGGCTGACAGTCTCACAATCCTTCACTTCCAGGATATTTTCTACGTGCCCTAACCAAGGGGCTGTCACCGAAGCACCAAGCAGGAGAGTGATGCAGCAGCTGGTCCCCATCCCTGCAGATGCTGTGCGTGCTCCTGGCAGGTGTGAACTCACTGATTTACACCCCCTGAGCATCTGGGGCTCTCGTCCATCCCGGTGACTTTTTGTTTTGGGGGGTCAGGCAGAGGCTGGGGGCTGGATTCCCACGACACTGGGCTACAACACATCTTCCCCCTCCACACTGGCCCTGAACGAGCGTCCAGAGCACAAACTGCTGTGAGGGGGGAGATGGAGTTAATAATGCACCATGCTCCCTACCCATAAATCTCCAGTACGATTCACAGGCAATGTGAAGGGTGATGGAGAAGGCCTTGTCCAAGGTCAGACAGCGAGTCCCAGGGGACAGCCTGGGAACGGGAACAGCGGCCCCAAATTCCCACCCCGCTCCCAGCGCCAAGCCCAAGCCGAATCTGGATCTGCTCAGCGTGGGCACGTGCATTTGTTGTGTCTGCTGCACATCCTTAACAAGTTACAAACAAGGCCCCAGCGCTGTGAAGTTATTTCAGCAAAGGCTCCAGAAAAGCTCAGCACATCATATAATCAAAAGCATGAATGAGCCACGGAAATATCAGAGAGCCAACACGCTCTGCAGCCACGCTGCTGCCCCAGCCTCACGTTACACACGTGCTGGTGGCACCCAGCACCCTTTCTTCACCCCACCAGCAGTCCCAGCAGAGTCAGGGTGCCCATCCCAACCCCTGCAGCCCCCGTGCTGGGTGCTCTGTGCACGCAGCTCTGTGCACGCCCCTGGCCCTTTGTTCCCTCCCTGGCCAGGCTTTGCCTCCATCCCACCAGCAACAGGTTTTGTCCTTCCACAGCAATGCAGGCACTGAAAGCATCCCGAGGCAGATGTTTCTGTGACCTCTGACCCCAGACTAATTCAAGAGTTTTGCTGTTTTCCTTTCTGTGCTAAGCTGCCATCTGCCACGGCCGGCACAGATGACACCCAGCGCTCCCACAGCCCACCCCGGCACGGCTACTGCATGGCAGCACAGGGGCTTTATTTAAATTCAGGATGGTTCAGCTCTGCACAAACACAATCCCAGGGCTGGGGGATGTTTCTGAGGGGTTAGGTGTGGGGGAGAAGCCCTGGATGCAGGGGACTCAGCCTGAGAGCTGAGAACGGTCACACTCACACCACCCACCACTCCCCTGCCTGGTCCCAGGGCATCCCCCCTCAGGGGGGAGGTAAAGCCCACTTGGGTTTAAAATGCATAAAATAAACCAACAAGTGAAATGAAGTCCAGGTGCAAGCTGGAGCACATCCACGGGACACGTAGGGACTGTCCCCCACTGCCAGCCCATGGAGGGGGGCAGGTCCAGGTCCCCCCCACACTGCAGGAGGGGATGGGGTCTGGCAGGGAGCCCCCATCCCTGCTGCTGGCCCCACGTCCAGGCTGCCTCTTATCTGCACTGCTATCACATAACCTCTTCCTCACCCTCATCTGCTGGAAGCATAAACGGCAGTGGTTGTTTTCCCCAAGGTACGAGCAGCGTGGGAAAGCTGAGGAGGGCAGGCTCGGGTCTGCACTCAAGCCCCATTTTAGGGGCACTTGAGATTAACATGGCCAGGAGAGTCTCTGGTGCTGGAGAACCCAGGCACTAGATCTCAGGGGGAGCACCCCCCACCCCAACACCCCCCCCTAAGGACAGGCTGGGCTGGCTGGGATGCTGCTCCGTGGTACCCATGCTCCAGAGCAGCATCCCACATGAGCCACCCTCCCTGCACCCCAGAATCCCTGCCAGAGCCACCCCAGCACAGAAGTGGTTCAGAAACCATAACTGTGACCTTGAATGGTCCAGCAGGTCTCCACCAAGGTACTGTCACACCCAGAGAGCCCTCTGCACCAGCCAATGGTCTGTGTGACTGTGGGGATGCCTGGCCCAGCACAGTCCTGACCCCATGGAGCAAAGCAAATGGCCAGACCTGAGCTGGACCCTCAGATTTCAGGTGTTTGCTGGCAACAGCTGAGGGAGGAGAAATAACCAGCAGCAGTCCCCCTTAGCTGCAGGCAGGACCACAGCCACTGCATGCAGAGCAGTGACATGACCCCATCCCAGAGACCCCACAACTCTCAGGGTAACCATCATCCCCCGAGCTTAGGAAGAGGAACCACAACTGCCTGCCAAGCCCAGCAGCTGCAGACCCTGGGTGTTGAGCTCCCTTTCCATCAGGCACCCACGCACAAGAGTCACTTTTCCAGTTGTGCCAGTGGCTTCCTGCCTGGCACAGCCTGGAAAGAACACCTCAGCTTGCTCCTGAAGTTACACCCTTTCCCTTAAGACACGTCTGCTTGGTGCCAGCCTGAAGGACCCTCATCTCTTCCAGCCTCAGTGTGACTAGAGGAAGGCCTGGTGCTATGGGATGTCTCTCCACGTCACCCAGAGAAGAAACCTGCTTCTTACTCCATCTTCCCACTCCATCTTATTCCATCAGCTCCCCTTGAGCCCCTCCCTGCAGAGAGCACCATCAGGAACCACAGGTGCATACAACTCTTTCCAGGACCAGCCCACCTTGAAAAAATCCTGCTGAGCCCAGGAGCACACTCCAGAGCCACTGGGAGGCAGAAAATTGGTCCTGCTGGGAAAACAGAGCTCACCACCCCCACCTTTGGGTCCCATCTCCTGCTCAGCTCCTGTCCAGGCTTCAGCTCAACTCCTGCTCAGGGTGGCACGGCACCCCCAGAGCTGGCAGAAGAAAGATGGATGCAGGGAGATGGGGAAAAACTTTTGGATGTTGCCCTGAGCTATCTGGGATATGTGGGGCCATGGATGCTCCCTTCTGCCCAAGCAGCCAGGGTACTGCTCAAGCCCCCTCCCAGCCTCACCACACCTCACCTGCAGCTTCTCTCTGTGGTTTTTGGCACATGTGTCTGTTAAGAAACCAAAAGCTTTGCCACAGCTCCCAGCAGAGCCCAGGCAGAGCTGCCTGAAGCCCCCTTGCCCGTGTGGGGCACCCTGACCTGGTGATGCACCCCAAAGTTCTCCTGGCGCCAGCACAGCCCCACAAACACCACAAACAACGTGGCTCCCAGGACCAAAAACCAGCACCAGACCAAACTGGTAGGTTTTTTTATGAAATCCCATCCCGGCCCTGCTTTATTAAACATTCCGGGACACCAGCCTGGGAAAAAACACAGAGTTTCACAGAGGGAGGGTGGTTGGCAAGGCAGCAGGTTACTTCGAGTGACATCAGGTTAATAAAGCAAGAGCAGATCTCCAGTCTTGTTTAATTAAAAAAAAGAAAACTGCAATCCAAAGTCTTTGATGTGTTTTTTTGGGGTTTTTTTGTTCCATTTCATTTTTGACCTAGCCCAAGCCATCTAATTGAGATTTTAAGACCCAGACTTTAATCTAGAGAGAAACTAAAGGAATTCCCAAAGCTGGATATACTCATGGACAGGAGTGGGGAAAAACAGGTTAGAGCCCTGTTCCTTCTACCAGCATGAAGGGGAGGGAGGGGGAAAAATACCAAAACAAAAGGTTTTGTTTCTTAAGTAGACATTAGTCAGGACAGTTTGGGAATCAAAGTTCCCATTGTAATGAAAAACAATATAATCCCATTACTAAGCAAAGTGGCCAGGCTATTCTGGCTACCTGGGAAGGAGCTGCCTTTCAATGGAGCTTCATTCACAATAAACATGAAAGATGTCGAAGGAAGAGACCAAGACAAAACTCTCCTCGTTCCCACCCTCAACAATGGCTGCTATGAAATTCCCGCCTCCCCCCCACTCCCCCCCATCCCCAGTTGATGTTTTTTCATATCCTCTGCTGGTGTGAATCTCACAGCCCCATTGTTTGTGGGCCCCGACTGCCCTGTGCTCAGCTCCCCTCTCCCCACTCATCCCACTCTCTGCTTCTTCTTGGAGGAGCCCATTTATGGAGCAACCATGAAGGATGTGCTTCCAGAGGAGGATTCCCAAGGAATACAACCTGGGATGAAGCTGACAAATGGTCCTACTGCCCATCCTAAGGGACAAGGGCAGGTCCCCAAACAAGTGGCCCATTTGGGGACTGCAGTGCCTGGCAGACCCCACTGAGTTACCTGGCTCTTCTTCTCCTCCCTGGTGCTCCCCAGCAGCTGGGGCATTAGAAAGCACCCACTTTGCACCTGCTCCCTGGTTTGATTTTTTTCATTCGGAAGCCTTTTCCCTTAAAAAAGGTTTTACTCTTTAAGCCAGCAGAAGGAAAAGCCAGAATTGGGGGAGATGAAGAACTTCCACCTCCTCAGGCCACCTGCCAGCCTGGCACTGCTGGTGCCTGTGGCCATTCTGCCTCCCCCCATCCCTTCTGGGGTAAATGCCCATTTTCACCCCCCCTGGACACACTTGCTGCCTTGCACAGGGTCAGTTCCTGCTGAGTTGCTCCCAGAAGTTCTGGCACACACAGAGTGCCCATGTCACCGTCTCACTAAGCTGTGATGAACTCTTCTTTTGGTTTTTTTTTTTTTTGTGTGTGTGTTGGTTTTTTTCCCCCCTCAGCCCAAGTTTTGGCTAAACACTGCACTGCCCCAGAGCCAAATATGGGAAACTCCCACCCGGGTCACGCGTGACCCCACCATCCCACTCTTCTAATCCTGCACATAAAACCTCAGATTAGGATCTGAGCAGCCACCAAGAGTTTAAACAAGCTATATTTAGCTCTGATATTTATAAACAGGAGAAGAGGGGAGTTCTGCAGAGCACACGGGTGCACAAACCCTTCCAAAACCCAGAACAATTCGTGTTGGGGCTCTTCTGGTGAGTGGGCAGTTCCCAGACAGGGATGGATCCAGCTCCCTGCAACCTCACAGCCATGAAACCTGCCACTTTCCCTTCTCTAAGCAAAGCAAAGCTCCCAAAAAATAGTTACCAGCAACAAAAACTTCGACACCCCTTTGGAAACCCCAACCTGAGCACCTCCGAGCAGAGGGCTCCTGGGATCTGTATCCTGGGATTTCTGCTGCTCCCGACTTTAACCAAGGAAACGGCAGGGAAGGGCAGGAGGGAGGGATGGAAGGCTCTGCCTCCGACACCTTTTGCCGGCAGAAATCCCTGTGTCAACATGACGCCCTCGCCGAGGGAGCGGGGACAATGGTGGCGGCTCTGCCCTCCGGCCGCAGCCCGCATTCCTGCCCCCCTCCCCTGGAAACCCCCCTTTTGTGGGGAGCAGCAGGCCCTGTGAAAGGGCCGTCTGTCGCCCTGCCTTTTGACTTGGAGGTCTGTGTCTAACATTTTAATAGGGGCCGGGGAGAGCATCCTCCCCCCCTCCTCCTCCTCCTCCTCCTGGCCCGTTTCCCCCCCCTGGGTCACTCTCCCAGCCCCCCCTGGAGCCGCCCTGAGAGGCTCCGGCTGCCGTCGGGCAGGAAGGTGGGAGCCAGCCGGGCTGCAAATCTCGCTGTCCACAGCCACATTCCTCCACCTGCCCCGAGAGAAACCATTCCATGGCTTAAACAGCCCCGAGTGCCTTCAGAAGGATCTTTTTTCCCTGACCTCCCAGCACAAGGATGCAGTGGTGGGGAAGGGAGCGCTGGGGACATTCTCTCCTCCACGGCTGCTCAGGGGCAGCAGATAAAAATTCTCTTAAAATAAACCCACGCACACTCAGAAACACTCAGCCCTCCCTCAGGCAGTGATGCTGGTGGGGAGCAGAAGTTCTCTGGGGACCCATCACCCCCCCGATGATGGCTCTCTCAACACTGGGACACGGGACAGAGCAGCTGACAAAGAAGATTTTTCCTTTGGTTATTGCTCCTGGGGACAGCTAAGGTGGACACAGGTTGCTGCCCTCAATGACAGCCACAGTGGAAGCACAGAAATAGTGTCACATCCCTCCAGGAGCCACGAAGGAGGATGAGGAGGAAGCAGTAGGCAACTGCTCAGCCCTGCAGCCCCAGCAACAGCTGGGACTGATCCTGCCACAGCTCCTTTGTGCCAAGCAAAGCCCAGCACCACCACTCTCAGCTACTCTGGCTTTACACCCCCTGGCCCAACAGTGCTCCCCCAGCACCCAGCCCTCCTAGCCCCCCACCACATGGCCACCTGCCTGCAGGGTGCCCCTTCTATTCAATAAGGGCAAAGTTATGGCATCATTAAAACTTAATAAATTCATTTCCCATATAAATACCATTAAATTCAGATTTTGGGGAAGGGAATTAGGGTGAAAACTTGTTAAAAGAAAATTACTTCTGCACAAATAAATTTTTGCAACTTGACTGAGCGTGAAAGTTTCCCATTAAAATGCAGCTCTGCTCCCTTTGCTGGAAATGTGCGAGAGCCTAATAACCAGGGCCTAAACATTAACTGTGTAACTGACTTTTCCAATATTAACTCCAGACTGCAGTGGGGGGAAGGGAGGACATGATGGGTGAAAGCTGCAAGCAGACATCAGTGCCAGGGCAGCACACCCGGAGCGTGCAGCACTCCCATCTCCCCAGCATCATGTTCCCAACAGCCCTTTGCAGACACAAACATGGGACAGCACGGGCTGTGAACAGAACACAAACCCTGCTGTGCATCAGTTGGGATGGATGATCACAGCAGGTTCCTTCCAGCTGGAAAAGACTCTGGTCTCTTCCAGGGCAGGGCTCCCCATATGGGCCAGCCAAATGTTTCCTCCACGTCCCCAACCTCTCACGTAGGTTTTAGTTGTGGTCCTGATCCTGCACCTCTTGCACCAAGCACTGCACTTCCCAACAGGCACCTCCAGCACCTAATTCAGCTCCACCAGGGAAACTGAGGTACCAAACAGACCTCACTTGATGCAAGTGGAAATGCTGACATCGTCTCACACTGCAGACCCCAGCCCATGGGGCACTCGCCAACACAAGGAGGTGACAGGAGGGGACCCAACCCACTGGACACGTGCTAAAGCTGTAGATGGGGTCACCACAACAGGTCCCAGCAATGCCATGCACTGAGGAAGGCAGAGTCCAGAGAAAGGCTCAGAAATCTGACTGAGCACCATCACACCTTGGCCCTGTGGCTGAGCTGCCCTACCAGAAAGACTCAGATGGCAGAGTAAAGATTGGGGTGTCCCCACATGGGCATTTAGGGCTCACCAAGCAGGCAGATGGGAGCTGCCATGGTCTGGGGTCACCAACACCTAGCAAGGCTCTGCAAAAAAACTCCCAACATCTCATGCAATTGGTGTGCAAAGAGTTGTGCCAAGGGCAGGCAGTGAGATGAAAAGACCTTTCAGAAAACATCTGGAATCATCCCAAACCTTCATCTCTCTGTCCTGATGGTCTCTCTAACCCTGGTCTCAAAGTGAAGGGCTGGAGGTCAGCCTGAAACCAACCTGGGGAGTGGTGAGTGAGAAGCCCAAGTGCTCCGTGGTGCTGCCCCATCCTGGGTGGCAGCAGGAGCTGACTGGACACAAAGCCAGGCACCTACAGTGAAGCAGATGGACCCCAACCACCTTTTTGCCCCCTGAGATGAAGACAGGACTCAACTGAGACCCCACTGCAGCTCTGCTTTCCCAGGGGGGTTTAAATTGTATCCCAGAGGCTCTCCCACTCCACATCCCCAGGTCTAAAAGCCTTCACCTGGAGTTTGGCAACATGTTACCCATGGAGAAGTCCCCATCCAGATCCAGAGCTTACCAGCTCTCTGTAACTGCACCCCGAGGCTACTCCCTCGTTAAACACACTGATGCTCTATAAATTTCACATTCCACTCATGTACACACACTGTTACCACTCGGGACACTTACCAACACGAGCAAAACAAGGGTCAGCACACTTTCAGGCCTGGAAAGAGCAGGTTAATTTCCAAACAATGTTATTTTAAAACTTGCTAACTGCCTGCTGATTATGTTATCCAAGCCCTTAATTAGTGAGCAGCTGGGTCTCAGTGTCTCCCTCATGCTACATTTCAATAAACAGCCTTGGAGGTGAGACCAGGCCAGGCAGGATCAGCTGGAACAAGTGGACATATTGTGGCTTCCAGCAGCAAATCAGGTCCTTGAGATGGAAGATATTTTGGTGGAACACAAGGTACCAGAAGGTGTCCATGGAGCAGAGCCCTGTGCACTGCATCACACATTTAACAGCTGCAAGTACCTGGCAGGGAACACCCTCTCTGACCTCAGGTATAGATGGCCACTGCAAAAACCTCAATCCCTCTGCACCTTTGGGAGCCTCTGAGCAAATTCATCTCAGCAGGCATAACCCCATCTCTCCTGCTTATCTCCATGCAGGAGGAACTGCTGAGGGACCCACTGAGATTCCTCATCTTGAACGTGACCCATGCTGGCCCCTGCCCAAACACAGTGCAAGCTTCTGGCCATCACAAGTATCTCAGCCACATGAAGAATCACACAAAAAGCCTCAACCCAAGCAACAAAATCCCCAGGCAAGTTAACAGGAGTCAGCGGGACCACCTGAGCCAACTGATAAGCACCAGGATGCCTTGCAGAGAGGAGAGGTGTAAACAGAGATTCTCCTGGAGAAGAGCTAAAATAACCTGCTGCTGGCCTAGTGACCTCCCCAGCTGGGCTGCTCAGCTAAGTTTCTCTTCCACTGGAATCTGCAACAGGTGACGTTTTTGTATTTTTAATCTCCCCTCTTACCCATTTCCACCTTGTTCTTTCCGAGAATGAGATCAGACTCGACAGAGCCATCAAGAGTTCTCAACATGGCTGAATCACCACTCGTCTGCTTCTTTAAGAGCTTCCTCTGGCTGATTGTTCAACACTCCACCCTCTTCCTCCCCAGCACAGAGACTTCATTTTTTCTTTGTTATTATTTCATGGAAATAACGTTGGGTTAAAACACATGAGAAAAACCAAACCAGAAGGAAACTTCCGCCCTTTACAATGAGATAACAATGACTGAGCAGTTGAATAACTTGAAGGGCACAGAGAGCTGCAGACCTCAGATCACTCCTCTGTCTTCCTGGTTGTCTCCTGAAAGACTTTTGAGCTAAAATAATAATCTCTTGCCACTATGACCCCCACTCTTAATATTTCTTCCAAGCTTTCTGGCCCACTGCCCGTGGAAGCTGGTGGTGGCAACAGGCACCAGCTCAGAAGCCATTGCCCTGGCTGAACTACAGCACCACGCTGATTCATAAACAGAGGAAGTACTTTAGCAAACCGACTTTTCCCCCTTTTCAGTGCAAGCCCGGTGATTAATTTAACTTATTCTTTCCCTTTGCCATCTATTTGGCTTCTCTGGGCAAGCGTATGACAGACACAGCTCCTCTGATTTTAATGGTGAAAGGCTGGTGGGGCAGGGCTGGAAACTCAGCCCTCTCTCATGCCATCTGCTTTTAACTAAGCAGAGAGCAAGGGAGGTCCTGGGAATAAATGTCACATGGCACAGCAATCTAAACTCGGCATTTGCAGCGATGCCAGTCAAAACTGCAGTTACCCAGCACTCTAATTAGGAGCTATCACTAGAAGTCAGAACCATCTTTTGAAAAAAAAACAAACTTATTTTGTCTGGGAAAATTGCCTTTTCTGGAAAGCCACAGCTCCCCAGCACCGTGATGCCACACATCAAACACCGAGCCCTCCACAGACAGGACCTTTGGAAGCTCCAGATCTGGTGCAAGTGCCACGGGTGGGACAGAGAGAGCCCAGCCCTTCAGCTTCAAGTCCATGCAAGACACACAACCCCCTGCTACTCCTCTTCCAGCACTGGCAGCCCTGGCAAAATGGGTCTTGCCCATGCCAAGCTGGAAAGCAGCTCCAAAGGCAGCTTAATTAGTCCGGTTCTGTTGTGAGCCCTCCAAACGATCCAATGTTCAGTCCTCTCCATGCAATTAAAGCCCTGCACGCCTGGCAAAGGGACAAACAAGATAAGGCACCTGGGGTTTGACAAACTCTCACTGTAAAATAATAAAGGCAGAGAAAACTCCTCATCTATGTCTGGTGATTCCCTTCCCATACCAGGGCTGATAACTGGGCTTGGTGTTATCAGTCATCTTCACATAACCCAACAAACCATCTCCCTCCACACCAGCCAGGACACTTGTCCACTGGAGTAGCATCTCCCTCGTCCACTATTTATTTCACTCCACTTTTCTAATTGGATTTGTGGGGGCAGCACAATGGGGGCTTTATGGCCAAACTTTGTTAAGTGCCAGGCTGAGCGGAGATGTGGCCAGCAGCCAAAATGGTGCATTTCACGCAGGCGCCAAAGGGCAGTGCCAAGCTTTTCTGTGTCTGGTATCTGTGCTCTGGGCTCTGCTTTGTTTAAGAAGTTTGGAAGCAAAACTCCTCATAAAGAGAGATTCAAACAAGTGGGGGAAAAAAACAAAAACAAAAACAAAAAAACCAAAAAAACACAACAAAACAACATGATTTTGTAAGCTGCTATCAGATACCTTGGAAAGCTGTACTTTCTCCAGTCTGGCAGCACCTCTGCTATCTGTCCCCATCACCCATGGAGTGCACCCTGCATGGGACAAGTGCTTTCACACACTGAGAGCACACACCTTGGTTTCCTGCAAAAAATAACTCACACGCACTTGTGAAGCCATCCCAGTGTCTGCAGCCAAGAGAGAGGAGGTCATTCACTGCCAGCAATGAAGAAGTTCTTTAAAGTTAACTTTTTCTCTTAATAAAACCCTACTCCAAGCCTATTTTGGAGGCTTGTCCTCCAAATAGAGCTCACACACATCAGGTCTAATTAGATTCCATCACCATCTGCACATGAAATGTAAATCAGGAGTTGCAGAGACTTAAGAAAAAAAGGGAAGAATGACCACAAGGAAAAGGAGGGGTGTAAGGTTGGGGAGGGGGTGGAGGGTTGGGCATTCTGGGAAGCCATACATGATTAGTCACACAGCATTAATCTGCCTCCCTTAACAATAGCTGCCGAATTTCGACCGAATCCCAGCTGTCGTTCTTTGAATGAAAGAAAACAAGATTTAGAGCGTCAAGCGTTGGTAAGGGCTTCTGTGCAAAAAAAAGTGGCGTGCATTCATTAGTGGCTCACAAAGGGACCCAGCCTTTGTCCATTAAATTGCTCATGTGCCTGATTGATTTGCTGATTTATTTGCACCAAAAGGGTTGGGGGGCTCAGCTTGGAGAAGGGGGTGGGAGGTGCCCAGCTACTGGGCAGGGTAACGGCACCCAGGCAGATTTGCAAAAAAGCAACACACATTGTCAAGGGAAACTGCCATTCAACAGGTTGGGATTGGAAATGCCTTCAGGTTCCTCCGCCGAGGACTTCCTATTTGGGAATCTGGGGTGGGTGGGAACGTCTCCCCGCCTGCTCTCAGCTCAGGCCATGTTCAACAGGCAGAGGGGAAATCTGGCCGGAAAACAGAGCCTTGCCCATTCACATTTCTTTTATGGAATAGTTTTAAAAAGGGAGCTGGAGTCTTATTCATTTCTCTTGGTTATTGTTCCCTGGGAGCCTGGAGTGAATCGGCCATCGCTGCGGTGGGTCGGTTGGTCCTTCAAAGAGTCCCAACACTTTACACATCCGTTTCCCCACAATCAACTTGGAGAAAGCTCCTGCCTGGGTGCCAGGTCCTGCCAGGAAAGCCGGGTTGGACTGAAGCTTGGCATCAGCAGGGCTGGAGGGAGGGGGGAGATGGCCCTGTTCCCCCAGACCCATGGACATCAGCGGGGCAGCTCCAGCAGCCAGAGCCACCCCACGAAAACTCCCTTGAATGTTTTGTGGAGATGTGGAGATGGACTGGACACTGCAGCACCAACTGCCAGGGTGCAAGGGACTGAAAGACAACGCTTCAGGGCTAGGAGGGAGTAGCTGGAAGACAGACAGACAGTCTCCCTCCCTGCCCGACGGTCCAACGAGCACCGCAGGCTGGCCCTACCTCCTGCTCCATCAGCAGGGCAGTCTGCATAGGTTAACACCAGCAAAACATGGCCCTTTGCCCATGTTTTTCCACCCAGCTAGGTACAAAGCACAATCCTGCCAAACTCGCGGCGACTCCTACACAAGCAGGTTATTCTTGCCACTCAAGGAAAGAAAACGCATCTTGCCCTATTAAATCCAGAGGCTTCAAAGGAAAGTCAACATGCATGTCAATACTTTGGTCGGGGGAGATGAAAATCCTCTGGCTCCTCCATACTTACTGGCACGCTTCCGTCCCGTTGAGAAAAGTTTCACACTTGCCCCCGTTGAGGCAGGATTCAGCAAGCTGCGTGCACCGTAAACCTGCAGACAGAAGGAGAGTGTTAGCCATGGCTCAGGTCCCTGGGGGTGGGCTGCATCCCCTAGTGTCACCAGGACTGGGGACAGGCTCGCCAAAATCCCTGGAGTGCCCTGGGTCTGCGGAGCCTGGAGAGGAGGGGGCTGCAGCACCCACCCGCAGGGGGATGGAGGGAGGCAGGGACTGCAGAGAGGCTCCCCTAAAAATAAACTCGGGGTGGGCTCAAGGGGAGGCTCTGCCTTCTCCTCCAGCAGGAGGACCCACAGAGAGAAACCCCAGATCAGGCCCTTGAGTGACAAATGCCATTTGGGAAAAACCACCCGCCCGAGGGCCCATTAGTTACCAGGAACTCGGTAATGAAATGAGTCGCCCGTCGCAACTCGCTATGAGTAAAGGTTTCATTGTCTGGCCCTCAGAACCAAATTCTGCACAGTTACCACAGCAACTCCCTCAAAGTACCAGAATCGCTTCCGATTTCCACCCCGTTCGCTCTTCCCCTCCTCTTAAACTGTTCAACTTTGCACGGTGACCGGTTCTGCCCCACGCGTGTGCAGCCGGAGCAGACCCACGCGGAGCCACTCCAGATTCGCACCAAACTTTGCCCCCAGGGACCCCGGGGCCACCCCGCTGCCCACGGGGCTCTGTCCCCAGCCCCACATCTCCCACGGGGGATGGGGAAGGGGGGTGCTGGAAACCACTCCGGGCAAAACTTTCGGCAAACTTTGCCTTCGAGCTACAGGCACGGCTCTCAGCCCGGTGATTCCCAAAATCCTTCCAGGACACCCCTGTCGGGAAGAGCCTGCTTGCTCGCCTTGGGGGGAGGGAGTATCGCAGCCCCCCCGTGGCAAGCAGCTCCCCGGCCCGCACCTCCGGCCACTTTTTGGGCTTTTTTTCCCCTACCCCGACCAGTCGCCCCCGACGGTCGCCCAGCGCTTTGCAGCGAAGCAGCCGGACCCGCCCCGGGGTGGGGGGGCCCGGAGGTGGGAGTTGGAGGGGGGGCCCGACTGACTTTCAAGAAACAGGAAACCGAGAAAAATTTGCAAAACGGTTAAAAGCTCTCGCGGAACACCAGGCAGGAGCTCGGCAGCCCTGCGCACCCCTCCGCCGGGCCGAACCCGTCCCGAGCTCTGGTTCCCCCCCGCCCCCCGCCGCGGGCGGTACCGGGCTCCGGTTCCCCCGAGGGCAGGCAGCGCGACTCCCGCCGGTACCAACCTCCGGTTCCCCCGACGGCAACCAGCGCACTTCGCCGCCGCACACCTTGATACCGCGCTCCGGTTCCCGGCGCTCCCCCCCCTCCCCACAACCTCCTCAGGTGTACCCAGCCCCGGCTGGAACGAGTCCCGCTCCCCTCCCCGGTTCCGGTTCCCCCGGAGGCGCCCAAAGCTCCGGTTCCCCCCATAGGAGCGCAGCCCGGCTCCCAAGCATCCCGCCCCACGGAGAACCGGTTCCCACGGGGGCCCCGCGGCCCGGAACCCCCCGACTGCCCCGCACCCCAGTGCCCGCCGTGCCCCGCCGGGCCCGGGGCATTCACCGCGCCCGTCCCCGCTTTGGGGAAACTTGCTGGGGGTGCTGGGGGCGGCCGGCCCGTGGGGGCCCTCACCTCGCGTCAGGGCGGGCAGCAGGAGCACCAAGAGGCCAGGGGCCACGAGTCGCTCCATCCCGCTCTGCTCCCGCCGCTCACAGCCGCATAGATCCGCGGGGCCTCGGCCCAGCCGGTGCCGGTAGCCCCAGACACACCGAGACCCAACGCCGAGCGCAGCAACTCCGAGCGCCGGCGCCTCCCGCGGCTGCTCAGCCCCGGCGGGCCGGGCCGGGCCGGGGGGGCGGGCGGGGAAGGCGGGAGGGGGGGGGCGGGGGGGGGCGGGACGGCGTGGGGCGGGACGGGACGGGATGGGACGGGACAGGATGGGACGGGACGGGACGCTCCTCCCTACCCAGCCCGGGGGCCGCCGATGGGAACCCCCTTCCCGCCACAGAGGGTCCCTGCCTGGGACGGGAGTGGGGCTGCAGCCGCAGTACAGCCAGCGGACACTCCCCATGCAGCCCCCTCCCCATGCAGCCCCCTCCCCATGTAGCCCCCTCCCCATGCAGCCCCCTCCCCATGTAGCCACCGGACACCCCCAGAAAAGTTTCCCCTTGCAGCCCACCCATGCAGCCCCCAGACACTCCCCTTGCATGCCCCCCCATGAAGCCTTCGCAACCCCCCCAGGGCAGCCCCTCTCCATGCAGCCCCCCCCCCAGCCCCAGTGCAGCCCCTGCATAACCTCAGTGCAACCCCGGACTCTTGCACACAGCCTCCCCCAGAGAGACCCCCCCCCCCATAGCCCTGATGCAGTCTCTGGACACCCCCAGTGCAACCTTTGATATCTCCCCCATCCCAGCCTTGGTGCAGCCCCCCCAAGCACACCCTACATAGTCCCAGTTCAGTTTCCCCCATAGTCCCAGTACAGTCCCAGTACGGCTTCCTTAACTAAGCTCAGCACAGACCTTGCACAGCACCCCCAACTCCTTGTGTGTTGCAACGCCTGCTCGGGGACCCCAACAGGTTGCAGCCCCCCAGCCTGACCCACAACGTGTCCCCCAAAGGGGTCCTGGCCACATAAACCATGGGGGGACAAAGAGATGGGGTGACTAAATGTCCAGTTGCACCTGGGCACCAGGGCTTGGAGCTGAGCATCCCCTGGGGGTGGGGGGTGGGGGGGCTCAGGAGTGCACTTGGGGACAGGGGGTGGGATTCACCCTGTGCCCTGCCCCACGCCGCAGGTAGCCCGGCCACTCCCTCCCCAGCATCCCGGCAGCTCCCCACGGAGCTGGGCTCGGATGTGGTTTGTTTGCTGCTGTGAGCCTGGCCAGCCCCACGCGCGGCAGCAGCAACAACAAACAAACAAATAAAGCAGGAAAAACAGGGAAAACGAAAGCCTTGAGGCAGCCCAGCAACCCCTAGACGTGTACAGGCTTCCTCTGCCCCCAGCGCTGCTGGTGGGGGGGCACCCAAACCCCATGGGGCTCCTGGGGCTCCCCCCGCAGCCCCTCGGTGCTGGGGCTGGTGGAGGCTGTGGGGTGGCTTTTATGGCTCTCAAAAGTTGGGGATTGCAGAGCTGGCTGCCAGCCTTTGCCTGAACACTTGGGAAAGAGGAAGAGGAGCGAAGGTTGGCAAGGGGTTAATGGGAAGGAGGTGACAGCCTCGTCATCTGTGTCTCTCATCACAGGGCACCTCTCCTCCAGCCCCTGGGCTCATCTCGTCCCATGCCAGGCCCGGTGTTATCCCACTGCTTCCTGCTGTAAATTATTTCCAGAGCAAGTGTGAAACAATTAAACAAACCGAAGGGCAGAGTCTGCTCCTCAGATCAAAGGAGGGAGCCCTGCAGCAGTACCTCACTCCCGCACTCTTCCCTCCTTCCCTACTTCTCCTGAGTTCTTTGCTTTGGGCTCAAAAACAGTTCCCTGATCCAAGTGGGAGTTCGGGGGCAGCAGGACGTGGCCCCTACCTCTGCTCCAACTGAGTGACATCCCTGTGACACCACAACTGTGCCACCACCTCCAGCCCCAGCTGTGAGAGCAGCCTGAGGTTTTCCAAGCACTTAGGCTCCCTTGGAGATGGAGCCTGCTGCTCTCTTTCTCTCCATCTTCCCCCCTTTCTTCCTTCCCACTGGAGCCCAGCAAGCAGGGAGCATCTCAGCTCTGTCTGCCTGGAAATACCACCCGCAGCTTTGCCCGGGCTTGTTCCCCACATACAGAAAGCACTGTGCCTCCAGCTTAGCTTGGGCCTTTGCTCCCCAAAATTTGTGGGACCTCTCTCAGCCCCAGCAGGCTGTCGTGGCTCTACCTGGGTACACAGGGCTATCAGGGTCCCCCTCACTGTCAGGAGATAGAGGGGGGGGGATGCCATGCGTGGTGGGATGCAGTGGAAGGATAGGGTGATGGGGTCACCCATCCCTGGGTGTTCTGGGCACCAGCTGCTCTTGGGGTGCTGGACACCTGGGAAGCCCCGGTTTCCTCTGCAGAAGGAACCCTCAGCCCTGAACACAAAAATCAAGTGCATCTATTTATTGCCACCCCCTGTGGCTGCAGTGACCCCGTGGCTGTGGGGTGGCTCTGCACAAGCTTTTGTGACGGGGGAGGTAAAATGCTGCTCTGTGATTTCCCACAGGCATCGAGCATCTTAGGGTGAGGATAACTCCTCCATCCAGGGTCTGCTGGGAGATGTCCCACTTTAATCTGGTGCCATCCTTCCCCTGGTACAGAGGAGATCTGGTGCAAGATCCTCAGAGGGAACCTCCTTGAGTTTCCTTCTCCTAAACGCCTCCTCCAGAGACTCCTACCAGGAAAAGAGAAAAAAGGGAGGAAGGGAAAAGTCAGCATTAAGCATAAATCTTTCTGCAATAAGAGGGGCATATGACATAAATCTTAAGAAACCTTTTCTTTTGAGTGGTCTTCAGGGGTTAAAAATAATGGGATTTTAGGTACTTTTAAAAATAGCGTTCATAAAAGGCTTTAATAGAAACCTTGGCAACTGTCCATGTGATTAGTGATTTAAAAACATAAAACCTCCACACATGTTTAAAAGTTTTAATAAGTTAAAATTAAATGAGTGAAACTCTGGGAATATTTTTTTGTTACTGCAAGCTAAGAAAATTATGTCCGTTAAGCAAAACTTAATACAAATATAAACAGGTAATGCACATCTGTAAATTATTTTCATGTCTCCAGGGGCTGGAAAAAAACCTAAGTGAGACCAGCATTCTTATATATATTTTGCCTTGACAGCTCAGGAAAAAATTTGCCAAAAACCAGAGTTAGAGCACTGGGCTGGCGTGGGAAAGTTGGTTTAGTGAGAAATTTGCCCTAGGCTATTTAAATAAAAACAGGCGTTTTTTTTTAATGGCAAATGCCTGTTAAATACAACCAACATAGCTTCCAATCGCCTGAGTAACTTGTGTGCCTATTCCTTCTTGACACTTTCATCTCTTTATCATCACAATCAATATTTTGCTCTTATGCATTCCTTGCAACAAAAATAGGAGAGATAAGGCAGACATCATCCTGGATCTCCCCTCTTTTCCCTTCCATTCTTGATCTGATGTTCTTCTGTCAGGTTTAGCCCCCCTCATGCTGGTACACGCACACACACCCTCACTCATGGTCTCAAACAAACAAAAAAAAAAAGCAATTTTTAGCAATTAAATGTGAATCCAAGTGGGTAGAGCATCCTGGAAAGTCTGAGCAGATAAAAATACAGCCGGTCATGGAGTCTGCAATGTAAAACTATCCCAGCCAAAGCTGCCCCATAATGGGATTAAGCTGTGATTCCCCAGGGAACCAGAGAAATGAGGCTGTATTTGCAAGAATGGTCTAAATCCTGGTTTATTTCTTTCTTTCTTTATTTATTTATTTCTTCTTAAATAGCCGAGTAGAGGGTTGTGAGTGGATGGCCATAGGATAAATGACACTGATCAAGCCATCTCTCAAGCACAGTGGTGATGGCAGTGCCTCTGCCACTGTAGGGATGGGTCCCACCCAGGTTTCCAAGGTCAGGATGGACCAGAGGACAACCAGACCTGGCTGCTATGGGCTCAGGTTGATGCCACATGTGTCCCTGTCCCAGCACAGCTGCTGCACCCAGGCTTGGCATTCATGGGGTTTTCCTCCTCGTGGGCTGCTGAAACTGGTTTTAATTGCAGGGCTGCTCCTGGCCATCATTTCTCAGTGTGTAAAGTCAGCTTAGAAACTTTTACCCGTGGGATTAGGAACAAGTGGGGAGATGTCTTGGAGGAGCAGATTTCCCTGTACTGTTTGTACCTGGGTGAAAGGTGCTGCTGTGTGATTGCACTATAAAACCTGGGTCATCTTTAAAATAAAATGCCTTTATAGGCTGTGAAGGAAGAGCGGGTGTGGGGCAGGCACCTCTTGGCCCTCCCCATCCCCTGTGCTGCTCTTATCCACCTCCATAAAGCAACTGAAACATTCATTGTTGTGTAAACAGAGGCTGATGAGGTTTTATGGAGATGTCCCCAAGCCCGTCCCTTCTCCCTGCTGCTCCCTTGAGGGTGCTGGGGCATGGGTGCATCCACCCACATGGGCTGGTTTGAGATGCAGGTCCCCCTTGTCCTCCAGTCCATATCCCTGTCCCCTTTGTGCTCTTTGACCCTGCACATCCCCACCCCTCCTCGGCCAGGGTGACTCCTTGGGGTGGCACAGGCACCCAGCTCAGGCCAGGGAGTGACCCCACACCCACGAGCCATAACCTGTCCCCAGCCCTAGGGCCATGTACAACAGGTTTGCCCCTTGCATCTCATGGTGCATCTTCCTCCAAAAAACCACCAATTATTTTATTTTTCTTCCATTCCCCCTTTTCCTGCTGAGGCACGTGGGACTTTTCACCATCACAGCAAAGAAACTGCTCACCTGAGTGCAGGGGGTGCCCAGGATCAGACCCCTTCTCATATGTACATTAAATAAATGAAAACCATTGCTCCCAGCAGTGAAAACCCAAGCGTGATTCTCTGTGCACAAGCCCAGGCATGAACCTGATACTGGGCTGCACGAACCTGATGCTGGGTTTCTGGATGGCCGTACAATGCCAAGACATCTGATTTGGGTTGGCATCCCCAGAGTTTCACCCTGCTGCTGGGATTTGCCTCTCCCAGGGCACACGCTCAAGAAAGACGTCATGCCACGCGGACACTCACTCCCTGCAGGTTTTTTGGGCAGGTTTTTGGGCAGGTTTTGGGGGAGATCTGACTCCTGGAGACCCAGGCATGTCCCTTCTCGCTGTGCTGGCCCAGGAGGAGGGGGGTTGCAGGATCCTGGGATGCCACCAACGCCAGCAGGTAGTTTCAGGGGCAGCTCAGTGCCATCTCTGTGCTCACAGCAATGGGATTCAGGATTCAGGAGCTCCTGTGCCAGGCTGAAGTCAGCTGAAATTCTTAAGCGATGACAAAAAGAGGGTGAAAAAGTGCTTTCCACACCCCACACCCCAGCCCTCGCTGCTTGCTCCATTGGCGGGCGCTCCCACCCACCGCCCCCTCTTTCCTTCCGCATGGAAACGGGAAGGTTTGGCACTGGTTTGTGTCACAGAGTGGCTGGAAAGTAGCCCTTTTCACCCTACACCCCCCCTCCCCCCCCCATTCCCCATCCCAAAACATGTACCAGGGGGAACCATGCATCTCATGCACTGAGGAGGAGTGCTATGGGCACAGAGTGTCTGGGGCTCCTGAATATATCCCCCCATCCCACCCCAACAAGGGCTGCTGTTGGGAAATGCTTCCCACCCAGCACTGACCTTGGTGCCTCCCAGCAAAAACACCTCCTGGAGAGGGGCCAAGCATAATAGCCAGTTCCTTCTACTCCCTTCCTTCCCAGGCAGCCACATTATCACAGAGCTCAGCCGCAAATCAAAGCCAGGCACACGAAGATGGGAACCAGGAGAAATCGCCCCAAAGATGCTGTTTCCTCCAGGAGAGGAGATGTTGCAGGGCACCAGTTGCCTCCCTGGAATTTTATCTAAGGCTCTGTGTTGGGGAGGGAGGTGTCTCCTCCCGAGCCACACTTGGGTGCATCCAAGACCCCCAGGAAAAGCCCCCTCGTGCCCAGCACCCCCCATGTGCCCCTCACCCCTGCCTGTGCTTGGGGGCTTTTGTGGTGCCCCAGCCGTTGCCAAAAGATCTGGAGAAGCCCCAGAACCCATTCCCTGACTTCTGGCCAGCTGTAGGTGTGTGATTTGCTCCCTGGAAAATCACTGCAGATTTTCTTTAGAATTACTGCTGAAAAATTAATTCACAAAAAAAAAAAAAAAAAAAAAAAAAAAAAAAAAAAGCCTCAAGGATGCCACGAAACTTTGTCCCCCTGAGGGCTCCCCTCCTCAGGGAGGGCTCAATCCTGCTTGGGAAGGGCTGTGCCTCCTCGAGGTGGCCGGCTGGCCCACGGGGCTTCCTCCCATCCCAAAATGTAGATCCCAGGGCTGGTGACACGGGCCAGGCCATGTGTCACCTCTGAACGGGGGCTGAGCTGGGAACCGGCCGGCAAGGAGATGCCAGCAAGGTGTGACCCCCCCTG
The DNA here is from genome assembly GCA_023637945.1 of Phaethornis superciliosus. NCBI lineage: Eukaryota > Metazoa > Chordata > Aves > Apodiformes > Trochilidae > Phaethornis > Phaethornis superciliosus. The sequence continues at coordinate 8,679,276 of JAJQWJ010000022.1, forward strand.
CCCCCCCTGAGCTGCTGACTTCAAAGCTTGGAGACCTTTCAAATGCAGAAGCTTCTGCCCGGGGCGGTGAGATTCACAGGGAGGAGGATGCGGGCAGGGCGAGAGGGGGGGAAGATCCTTGGATTGGTGCTGGGAAGATGGGGTTGACCCCCACTTGATCCGGCACAGAGGATGGGGTTGATGCCACCCCCGGCTCCCAACAGGAGCGATGCTCCGGCCATTCCTCTCCCTGCTCCCGGATTTTGGAGCCACGCAGCAGCCCGGGCTCTGCCGGGGGGGTCCTGGCTGCCTCCTGCCCCCCCGGTACCTCGTCCCTGCGGTCACAGGGGCTCTGCCGGGGTCCTGGTAGGGCTGTGGGTGGTAGGGTGTTGGTGAGAGCCAACAGTCCCGGCTGAACCCCGGGAGGAGGAGATGATGCTCCCTCGAAGGTCCAGCAGCAAAACCACATCAAAGCCCTGTCCTGGTGGCAGCCAGTAAACAGGAAGGGAGAGCAAGACAAACACAGCTCCTTGCAACTGTCAAGGGAGAAAAACAACCGGCTCTCCAGGCGGGAGAAAGTTTGCTGCCCTCTCAGCTGCAGCCCTGCAGAGAAATGTGGCAAATGAGCCAAATGAGCCAAATGAGCCAAAAGGGCTTGGAGGCCACCAGCTCCAAATGCTGCCAGGTGTGTGGCTGAGGGGGGGCTGAGCCCCACGGGTGGGAGCTGTGGGGTTCGGGGGTGCCCATGTGTCTCCTGCCACTCACACCCCTCAATCAGTACCCCCTGCTCAGGGCTCTGCTAGCACAGAGCAAAGGGATTTTAGGGAAACTGGTGGAGACAGGAGATGGTGGCATTTGCAGCCAAAGTTGTTTTGCAGCAATAGCCCTGGAGCATCGTGGCTGCTTCCTCACCCACTGCCACGCTGCCTTGCAGCCAGGCTGGTTCCCAAGGCTGGCTGACAGAGCCCCAACAGGGTCTGGTAATAGGATTAGGGGCCTCCCTGCCTGGTCATCCCATCCTAATCCCACCAGGAGGGGAAAAGTCAGGCTGGGACAAAAGGCATTAGCTATCCGTGCCTGGCTGTGGCCCGCTGACCTCCCCGAGGATGAGCCACCAGCCACAGCCCCCTCACTGCTGCTCTCTGGGTGGTCACAGCCACCGGCCGGGTCCCTGCGTGGCAGGGGCTGGTGGCACGTGCTGCCACGTCGGGGTCCCAAATGCATGGGATGTGGGGCAGGGGAACAGTGGATGGAGCTGGCACAGCTCTGCTGGGCGTCAGCGGGACGAGTCGATTCACCGCCTCGGAGCAGCTGCTGTCCAGCAAAGTTCCTGTTTTTCAGTGACATTCCCAACTTCATGCCTGGAAAAAAACCAAATGGGAGTGGAGCAGGTGCCTGGCCCTGTGCAGGGTGGCTGTGAGGGCTCAGTGCTGCCTGTCAGTCAAAAAGCTCCAGAGCTGGACCAGTCCATGCTCACAATCCAAAGAAAGTAAACACAAATAACTTCCCCCCCCAAAAAAACCCCACCAAATAACAAACCAGCCAACCCAAACTCAAAGGTCTGGGAAGGGATCAAACCCTCCTGCATGAACCAAGCTGGAAAGCTGGGGAAATCAAAATTAAACTTTCCTTCGGGAGGGATCACTCCCCTTGTGCTCACTGCTCTCCACTGGCATCTCTGCTGCCTGCCACACCAGCCCCTGCCTCTGCTGTGCCACCAAGGGTCCCCAGGACAAGGGTCCTTGTCTCTATAGGGTCTTAGGCAGTGTGGCCAAAACCACCTCTGCACCTACAGGAGCTGACCCAAAGGGTTTAAGTTTAAGCATCCAAGGGTTATTACTGTGTCCCTGTGCAGGGAGCAGAGCCTGGTGCTGGGGAGCACATCCTCACCCCACAGTGCCCCCCAGGGAGAGCTCAGGGTGCCTCCAACAAGGCATTTAAAAAACACGAAGGTGAAGGTGCCAGCCAGACTGTTCCCACATCCCAAGCCACAGCCACCCCGGGGTGACAGCCAGCACTGCACTGTGGGGACACCAAGACAGGCACAGGGGGAGGAACAGCCACCAGAGGAGAACAGGTTGGCTTCAGCCTGCCTGGTTTGGGTTTGCTGAGTGGGATGTTTTCAAACCTGCACTTAAGGGAGGAGGTTTGCCAACGGAAATATGTAACTGACTGTAAATAATGGCTTTTATCTGCAGAGGTACCCATGAAATGAATAAGTGGGGCAGAGCCAGCAGGGCTGTGCAGGTGACAGTGGAGGGTGTTGGGTTACGGGCTCCCCATCACCCCCAGAGCCTCCCGATGACTTGTGACAGGTTCATAAGCTGAGAAATGTGATGCTTTGCAAGGTTCAGTAAATATTAGGACTACTCCTCCCTCTTTCTAGTGCAGGTTTAATTGCTAGGGTAATTCATGAGAGCACAAGGGGAAAATAAAAAAAAAAACAAAACAAACCATCTGGGAAAATAGGACCTGTTAAATAGACTCCATTAATAATGAAATAATTGTTCCTCTGCATGTGATTCAGACAGCTGCCTAATTGTTAATTACCTTGATATGAGAATAACAGGTAATTATGAGGCTGCATCACGAGGAGCTGACTTCTTTTTCTTCCTGCTTCTTTTCTTTCAGTGAATGCCTGAGATGGAGCGTGCCCCAGCAGGTCACACCAGGACTCACAGGAGAGATGCTCCCCGGGCAGGGTTCCTCCTGTGGGGGTGAGGTGGGAGCTCTGGGTACCAGCCACATCCTGAAGCTGTAGTTGCTCTTGGACATAGATCCCCAAACACCCAGCTGTCCTCAGCTGGGGACATGGGGACAAGCACCCTCCTCTTCTGTGGGACTCTGCCTGTGCTCCAGCTCTGCACAGAGCAAACAAGGAGCAAAAGTTATTGGTGACCTTGGCTGACCAGTTCCCCAAGATTCCTTTGTTCAAGAGACATTCTTGAAATATTTTGTTCCCATTTGTCTGTTGCAAAATGTGCTTTCTCTGGAAGTGCACACACACTCAAACCCAAGAAGTGTTACTGGGTCCCACTGTGTAGAGGTGAGAGGCTGCAGGACAGAGAGGCATTGCTGAGGGTGCTGATAACATCCATGCAATTACTGCTGCTGCTGCTGGTGATTTCCCATCACTGGCTTTGTGCAATTACTGCCTTTGCCTTCTTCCAAAGAAGAGATTCCAGCCAAGAGTAGCTGGGGAAACAGGGCAGATGAGTGTGGATGGAGAAAACTGACTGAAACCTGATCAGAGGAGGATGTAGCCCCCAGCATGGTCCTGTTCTGGTTCTCCCCTCTCAGGGCCAAGTGCCTTTAATCCCCTCCACAGTGTTTGCATTTCTGCTCACTGGTAGCCCCATGGCAATGCAGACTGTCTGCCTGCCAGAGAACCAAAAGTGGGGTAAGGAAACAGAGCAGGAGCCAAAGCTGTGCAGGAGTTGCCTTCAGCGGAGGCAGTGATCTGAGTCAGCAGAGATCCCTGCAGGATGTGGAGCTGATATCAGTCCTGGAGAAAGCAACATGCCTTTTCCTTCAGCTGGGGTTACCCAGGCACAGGTTCCTCTCCTGAGATTTTCACAGAGTCACAGAACCACAGAATGGTTTGTGTTTGAAGGGACCTTAATGATTCAACCATCCCTGCCATGGCCAGGGACACCTTGGGCAGCTTGCTCCAAGCCCCATCCAACCTTCAACACTGCCAGGGATGGGGCAGACACAGTTTCACTGGGAAACCTGGGCCAGGGGCTCAGCAACCTCACAGTGAATTTTTCTTCCCAATATCTCATCTAAATCTCCCTTCTTTCAGCTCAAAACCATTCCCCTTGTCCTATCACTCCGTGCCTTTGAGATGAGGTGCAGCAGCACAACACGAGGACCACGAGGCTCTCTCAGAGCCCCAGCTGTGGGATGACAGCTCTCTGTGCCTGAAGGTGACATGGCAGTGCCAGCCTTGTGCCCATTCTTGCCTCTGCTGGCAATGGTGACATGTGAGCCAAACTCTGGGAGCCAGCACAGGGCAGGATGAGCCCAGCCTGGCAGCCCTGGCCCTGGGCACGTCCCCCTGCCAGCATCGTGCTGGGGGGGGAGGGATGCTTTCCTTCTCATCCTGGCTTCCTGCAGGCAAAAATAGCCCCGGGTTCCTGTGTATCTGGGGTATGTATTTATAGTGTGCAGGGCTCCCTAATGCTCTGCCCTTCTGGTTCTCACCTGTGTTTCAGGGAGGAAACACCATCTCCCTCCTGTGTGTTCCTGCAAGTCTTTCACACCAGAGAGGCCTCAGCACTTCCCACAGGCAAATACATAAATCAGAGCCTGGCAGCAGGACCTACGTGACCGTGTCCCTCTCTGCTGGCCACAGGTCCTGGGAATGCTGCTGGTGCTGGGTGGGATGCAGTGGTGGGAGGAGCTGGGGGTGCTGCCCTCCAACACCTGCCTCTGCACAGCAAGGGCAAAGTCTGCAAGATCCTTTGGAGAAATAAACAAAGGAGTGAGGCTGCAAGGCAGCTCGCAGCTCAGAGCTGCCCAGGGGCAGCAGGCAGAGGGGTGGATGGGTGCCTGAGGCTTCTCCCAGAGCTGGCAAGGGCAGGGCTGGCACAAATCACCACCCACAGTGGTGACAGGAGCTTATTTTTCTAAGCAAATCTCCAAAGAGGCTAAATATACATTTTCCATTCAGTTCCCCAAAGCAGCGATAGCCCAGAGCCTAAAAATAAATGCCTTTTGATTGTGCCTGGGCCAGAATTAGACTAACCCCAGACCAAGCTCTGTTCAGCTCCATCCCAGCCTCAGCCCCCTCTCTCCTCTGGGCTCCCAGCCCTGCAGGACACAGTGTCCCCATGTCCCCTCCACCTTCCCCAGCTCCAGCCCCAGAGGTGCTGCTGTGGCACATGCCAAGGAGCAGCAGCGAGGAGAGAGGTGGCCAGGACTTGGAGCAAGACTTGCTGGAAGAAGTGGTGTTTTGCAAGGCTTTCCCCAGCCCAGGGATGCCAGATGTTGGTCCAAAGCCCAGCACATCCCTGGCCCTGCCTTCCCTGCCACACTACCAGCCTCCAGCCCTGCCTCACAGCCCCAATTTCAGCCCCCTCCAGCCCCACGGGTTTTGCCCGTATCCAAACAGGATCCAACTTCTGCTCCTCTGTCCAACAGGTGCCCACCTCAGGTGATGCTGGGGATGCCAAGGGGCAGGCATGGGTGCCCAGAGGCTCTGAGCCCTTGCCCACCCCTGCCAGACCCAACTCCTCCTTCCCTCAGCTGGGGAAGCTGTGACCACTGCTCTGGCTCAGTTGAAATAACACATCTGAAAGAAAGAGAGGGGGGAAACAAAAATACCCTAACCCCTGTAAAACTGAAATTGTAGTTCTCCCGGGATGCAGCGTCTGAAATATTCCCACAACCTCTGCATAATGCATTGCTCATGTCAGACCTCGGGAGACAGAAATTAATAGCTAACAGCAAGCAGGCATGGCACACACGTGGGCTTCCCTTCACTCCCTCTCCCAGGGGCTCCTTGCTTGGAGGAGAGTTTTCCTTTACATTCAGCTCAAATCATGATCGTTTTAAAGGCACAAGAAGGAAAAAAAAGACCACAGAGGAGTCAAACGATATTTGTGCCAAACAGGAAATATTCAATAAATGTTTATCCTCTAACACAATGGTGGGGTTTCTAAAGTTTTCTATGGATGAGATTTAAGGTTGAGGGGAAGGAGTTTTGTTTTTTTTTTCTCCCCCTCCAGCCTCTGGATGAGCAAGAGCCAAGTCAAGGCTCTGACCCTGGCACCAACCACTCTGCCCAGGCAGAGCTCTTGGAGCTGCAGTCTGGACCATGCTGTCCCCACAGACTGCACCCGTGCAGGGATGGAACAAAAAAATGTTAAAGACTTCAACATCACCAGGACACTACCCTGGGTGGGATACTCTGTGCCTCAGTTTCCCCTCTGAGCCCCCCTGTTCCCTGCAAAAACAGAGCTGCTCTAAGCAGCCCCCTTGTAAATCTCCTCCTTCCCTCTGCTTTCCTGGTCCCGGCGGCTTTTTCCTCCCCTCCCCCCCAGAAAAAAAAAAAAAAATAATAAAAAATAAAAAATAAAAAGAGCTCCATCTGGATGCTGTTTCCACCCAGGCACAGGCGCTGGGGCCGGGAGCCAAGAGAGCAGCGCCTGTGAACAGCAGCCGTGGGAGCCGGGGAGGATGTGATGGGGAAGCTGTGAGAAAAGCCTGAGGTCGGCAAACCTTCAAACCTTCAAACCTTCAAACCTTCAAACCTTGGGCCTCACCGTGGGAGCCGCTCCCCGACCCCGGGGAGGACTCGAGAGCCGCGGGGCGATGCCAGCCCCGAGCCTGAGGGAGGGTGGCAGTGAGGGCTGGGGATGGGGGAGACGTAGAGGGATGGAGAGAAGAGGGATAAATCCTGCCCGGCAGTTCTGTGCTGAGCCAGCGCTGTCTCAGGGTCCCATTTCCCTCCTCCTCCGTTTCCCATTGCCCCCGGGGCCGTGGTGATGGCCACTTGAGGCTACCAATGTGGAGTGACCCTCAGGGATGCTGCCTGGCTTCTCCATCAGCAGCTCCAATCAACCAACCAACCAGCCAACCAACCAACCAGCCAACCAGCCAACCAATCAACCAACCAACCAATCAACCAACCAACCAGCCAACCAACCAACCAATCAACCAACCAACCAGCCAACCAGCCAACCAATCAACCAACCAACCAGCCAACCAGCCAACCAACCAGCCAACCCTCCAGGCTCCCCAGACTTCTCCAGACTTCTCCAGGGGAGGGGATGGGCCAGCTTCCCGCTTCCCAAAGTTCCCACGCCAGCACGTGTTATTTATGACCCCCAGGTTTTCAAATTAAACATAAATTAGCCGAGGTGGGGGGTGGTGATCACCAAACCAGCAGCAATCTCACCGCGGGGTAAGGGGACAGGGACAGTGGCAGCCAGCAAGGGAGGAGTTAAACTGCCCCGGCTCGGGGAAGCCATCTCCATCCTCCAAAATACAATCGACCAGGAAATAAACAGGAGCTTGTGTTTGTTTCAGTTCACAAGTGAAAAATAAAAGGATTTCCTGCGGGCTGGGGTGCTCAGGGTCCCGCAGCCCGGCCACGGAGCCACTCGCCTCCCCGTGCCCATTGTTCACCCCAGCTCTGCCAGGGGGGACATTGTTCCCTCAAAATGTCCCATCAGATAAACCAGCTCCCGGGGCTGTGCTGATGAGGAGTTCTACATGGCTACTGGGACCAGCAAGAGAAACCCCATGGGTTTATCCAGACTTTGGGGGTCTCAGGTCCAACTCGCAGCCCGGGTCCTGCAGGTCCCCGTGATGGCAGCAGCAAGAGGAGGGTCAAACCCTGCCTTCTGTCCCAGATTTGGGATGACAGGCCATGCCCCTGTGTGTTTGTGGGTGACCCCAGCGAATCCCCCCACCCCAATTGGGGCTGCAGACCCAGATTTGGGGCTTGGAGCAGCTGAGGGGTGTGGGAAGGTCGGGGGCAGGAGGCGAGAGCTTTGTACCCCCTCAGAGAAGGTTTCTGCCTTCCTCTTTTTATAAGCTGAACCTTTACTGAAGCAGTAAAATCTCACGTTTCCTACTGTTTGATGATATTTGCTGACTGTAGTGTCACAACAACCGTACCGGATGAGTGGAAAGAAAAGAAATGCTAGAAAAATAACCCTGCCTGGAGGCACGTGGGAGTGGTGAGCCCTGACAGCCACGGGGCTCCCAGCTGGCAGAAACCCCTCTCTGATGCTCCTGCTCCTGGAAAGCAGCAGAGAGTCAAAGGGAAAACTTCCTGCAGCCTCCAGCCAGCCCTGCTGCCCAGTCTGGGGCTGGGGATCTGTGGCAGTGCTGGTGCTGGTGATGCTGGTGGTGCTGGTGGTGCTGGTACTGGTGCTGGGCTGCACACCTCTGTGTGAAGTGCTCGGCAGGGCCCATCACGCTCTGGCCTGATTGATGTGTGAAGAGCATCTAAAAGCAACAGGGGAATTTGCATTTCAAGTCATTCCCCACCTGCTGCCCCTGAAGCGGGGTGAGAGCAGGGCCAGGGACCCACCTGGGGCTTCCTGAGAAACTCCCATGACAAGGCAAGAGGCATTTCAGCAGAAAAATAAAGAAATAAATAGAAAAAAGAAAAATAGCACAGGCGCAATTGTCACTCTTTGCTCTTATCTTGCTTTGGGGAGCAGCCTGGACTCACTGGCTGAGCAAGGGGCTGGGGCTGGTGTGGTGGGGCTGGGCTCCTCTCCCCCTGCCTTGCTAAACTCTGCTGGGCTTGATTCCAAGCTATGGGGGCACAGAGTGTGGTCTGGGGCTGGCAGAAATGCTGGACCCTTGGGGAGGGGTCTCCTTGAGATGTCTGTCCTTGGTTCTGCTGGTAACCAGCATCACCTTCCCCTCCTGCTGAGAATGTAAACCTGCTCAAAGAGCTTCCTCTGCTTTTATTCCATCACTAGTTGGTGAGCTGTGTCAGCCCACGTGCTGCTGGCCTTGTGGTCTCTCCAAGATCTACATCTTCAACCTGTCCATTATCCCACGGGGAAAGCTCAGCATGGACAAGCCAGCTCCTGCCCTTGGGTGACCTTGGCCCTGCAGCTCCCTGGGGACACAGGGTTGTGTCAGGAGTGGGTCCTGGGATGGTGAGGGTGACGGGGACAGGATGGCCATGGCCCTGGTGATGTGCCAGGACCTGCAGGTTGGAACTCTCCTTGTGAGTTGGCCCTTGGTGAGTAAATAACTGCATGCAGAAGAGAAGGCAGCAAAGGATCTTGGGCAGAGTAAATATAGTTCATAATTTCTTTTCTTTTTTGTTTTTTTTTCTTCCCCTCAGTCTGATCCCAAGCTCTGTCTGTGTTCTTGTCCTTGTTTTGTGCTGGGTTCTGGGTTTGTGATTTTTTTTTTGTTTGTTTGTTTTTATCTTTTTTCCTGCTGTGTTTTTTTAGCCAGTGTTTGGTGGCAGCTTCCCAAGGACATGCTCAGGCTGCTGACAGCACCTCGCTTTTCTGTGGCCAGAGCAGAAGCTTTCATTGAAGCTTTGAATCACCAGGCAGCTTCCAGGTTGGAAAAAGACAACAAGACTACAAGACTCTGAGGTTTTTCAGAGAAAAAGTTGCCAAAAAGTGGATTAAAAAATATTGTTTTGGGTGGGGCTTTTTTTGCCTTTATTGACTGTAAACTAAACCCACTCTGGGTCAGGATCACACCTCGGCTGGTGGGAGTGTGGCTGGCTGAGCAGGGCCAGATCTTTGCTCAGGAATCTCCTGCCACCAGCTGCCACAGGCCCCTCTGGCTACCAGCTACCTAAATCAAATGCCAGACCTGGTGCCTGGATCACCAGCTCTCAGCTGGCATTTTCTGGAGGGTGTCAGCTTTGCAGATGTAGCTGATGGCCACACTGGGGCTGATGGCACAACACATGCTGTGGTCTTAGCAGCACTGCAGGCTGCAAACTGCTGTGTCTGGCTTGGCTCCCCTTTCAGGCATTTCCCCCTCCTCAAAGCTCTTTTGGGGGTGTTTGTTGGTTTTTTTCATCAAAGAGCTAAAGATGGAAAGGCAAAACATCTCCCAGATGGAGATGGGACATCCTGACCTTTCCCCGTGCTGTTGCCCCCATGCCCTCCCTCTGCTGCTTCTCCTTGGTGGCTTGTCCTGGGGATGCCACAAGTTTTTTTTGAGGTGACAGGGTGTACAGCTCTGAGCATGGTCCCAGCACAAGGCTTTGGGTTCCTCTCACTCAAGCTTTGGCAGGCAGAGGGTGTTGCTGGGGATGGTGGGGATGGAGCTGGTGTGCACATGGGCTGTGCTGCTGCCCCCAGCCCGTGCCAGGGCACAGGGGTGAGGGGTGAGGGGGGGTTTGCAGCCAGCCCTGCTGCTCTTTGCAGACAGGTGAGAGATTCCACACCCACCAGTGAAGCAGGGCCTCTGAAGGGCATTAAAAGCAGAAAATCCCCTCTGGGAATGTTCATCCCAGGAGCTGGAGCAGCCCCTCTGCCTTCTCCCACCTTCCCCAGGCTTCCCTGCCTGGCCCTTGCACCTTGTGGGACCCCAGCCCAGGGGTGGGAATGTGTCACCTCCCTGAGGCCACCAGCTTGGGAGCAATGGTCCCCGGGGAGGAACAGAAACCTGCCCCATGATGGCAGAGGAATGCTCCTGGTCCTGCTCGAGGTGGCAGAGCTGCCACCAGCCTGCCCATCCCTCGCCTAACCAACTGGTTGGGTTCCTATAAAATCAGCTCCCAGAAGTTGGATTTTGCCCAGTGCAGCTTTGCAAACAAATCCAGGAATGACAGTAGCACAGGAGCCAGCCCTGCTTTGGTGTCCTTTTGCATTTTTTTCTTGCTCCATCAGAGCCAAGGGGTGGCTGGGGGAGGGGGGGGATGCATCACCCACAGCCCCTCTGACCACAGAGATATATCAGGTTCTGGCAAGGTTGAGCCTTTTGTCCTCCTGGAGATGCTACCTTCACCCTGGCTATGTCCTCCAAGGCTGGGGTAGATCTAGTCTAGTAGCCCCTCACCTGGGCCTCCAGCCTGCTGGTCCCATCCCACCAGGGTTGTGCTGCACCACCTGCTAGGTGAGGAAATGCTTACAGACAAAAAACACAGCAGGGAAAAGAAGTGGCTCCAGCCTTTCCCTAACATGTTTCACAGGTTTCCTGGGGGAGCAGGAGGAGAGGAAGAGAGAGGGGCATCCCCATGGGAAAACACATATATGTTTGGGCAGTGAGAACAGAAGTGCTCATTACTCATGAAAAAACCCCCCAAAAAACAAAAAAACCACAGAAGTTCTTTTCAGGCATCGGCTTCCAGTAACAAAGCCAGATTGATGGAAAAAAGTGCTTTTATTTTTCATTCTCCAATGGAGAAGCTAAAAAAAGGACGCGAAGAATAACTGGGGGAATGTAAAGAGTCAGCTGAGGGAGCTGGGTCCCAGGGGCCTTCAGACAATGCCTCCTGCCCCCGGGGCTTTTAATTATTGTGCTCAGGAAATCAAACAAGTGTGCTATTATTTATTCGGAGGAGGCATCGGTTTCCGTGTGTTTTACAGGGGTTTGTCTGGGCAGCCCGTGGGCACGGAGGGACCATTCCTGCTGAGCTTGCCAGGAGGGACTGCCCAAAGGTTGGCAGGGGCTGTGTGGCTGAGGAGCCACTGTCCCCCTGGGCTCCCCAGGCAGGTGGCACTGCCTGCTTTGGGGTGTGGAGGGGGGGACAGCCCCATAGCTGGGTCCTGGGGCAGCCCCATTTCCCAGTGGGTCGGTGATGGGGGGTGGTGGAACTACTGGTTCCAAGCCCAGACTATAGGGTGCTCCTCAGCCTGGGGTTTGGTGGGTGGGCACTGGACACAGAGCAGAGTGTTGTCCCCTCACTGTCACCTCCTGCTCCCCAGGAGCAATTTCTTCCCCCAAAGGGTCGCCAAGATCTGTCCCAGGCTGCCCGGGGTTGTGGTGGAGTCCTCGTTCCTGAAGGGGTTTAAAAGATGTGCTGAGGGACATGGTTCAGTGGTGGGCTTGGCAGTGCTGGGTTCATGGTTGGACTGGATGAGCTTAAAGGTCTTTTCCTCCATGATCCCATCCTCCCTTTCTCCCCACTCCCCCTCCTCCCATCCCGCCAAGCCCCGAAAGGCGCCCTTGGTATGTTGTGTGAGTTGCAGCTCAAGTGAGTTTTATTCAGCTCCACTAACCTTGGCAGACAGACCCCAGGGAAAGGGACAAAAGGACAATTGTTTGCAGCAATTTTGCCCTCAATTGGTTTCCCCATCAGCTTGCAGAGAGGCACAGCCAGCCAGGCACTGCCTGACTAACAGCATTAAATTCAACTCGCGCCGCTGTGAGCTGGGGGGTGGTGGCAGAAATTCAGCTTTTTGGGGGCTGCTTCTAGCTTTTTCCGTGCACGAAATCCCATATTGAGGTGGGGAAAAGGGGGTGAACTGAGCTGACCCTGTAGCCCTGCTCCCTGGCAGCCTGTGGTACAGCAGATAGGGTGCTGGTGCCCCCATCCCTGACTCTGGAGCATCTCTTGCTGCCCTGGGTGAGGCTGACTGCCTGCATGCCTGAGCTGCACTCGGGCACAGAGCCCATGGTGCTCCAGCTGGAGCCAGCCCAGCACTGGGGCAGTGAGCTGGGCACCACTCGTGTCAATGTGACAGCCACCGGGTCTGCTGTCCCCATCATCTCACCCTCATCCCCAGGATGGCGTTTCTGCAGGAACCCCAAACGGAGAGCATCTGCATCCAAAGTGTCACCAAAGTGAGGTCAAGCCTGGCAAAGACCCTTCCCAGGCTTTGGAGAGTCTTTCCAAAGTCTTGGTTATGGAGAGGCTGTTGGGGTAATTTAGGCTGCCTTCCTGCACACCCACTGGAACCCCACTGCTGGAACCCCCCATCACACCACTGCTGGAACTCACAACTGGAGAGGCTCTTGAGCAACAGGCACATCTCTGCAAAGATCTTCAGCTTTAACCACAGGGATCTCAGCAGAGGGAGGCTTTGAGATGTCTTTCCCTATGGCTCAGCCCCCTGGTTCCATCCCAAACCTTTTCTGATCTTGCCCTGCAGCTGCCGGACCCGGCTGGGGTTGTGCTCCTCAGGGTCCCCGTGGGAGCAGGAATACCAACTGGGCTTCCAGCAGGAAGTTTTTCCCGGGAGCTGTTAGGAGCAGGAGCTGGTCTGGCATCTCTAAATCCATGCAACCCCCCTTGGGGCTGGGGTTTGGGCTTCTCTTCCCTTTGCCTTAGGGCCGCGGTTGCTGTAAAGCCCAGTCTGAGAGCTGGGCTGTAACCAATGGGTTGGTTTTGGCTGGGCCTCAGCTGGAAAGGTGCCGGCACCCTGAAAGCAGCCTGTCTGCAGAGACAGCCTGGCCAGGGGACCTCCGGCACCCCCCTACCTCCAGGGGTGGCACGGGGTGGTTTTGGGAAGGGGGGGAGCCCTGGCTGTGATGGAGCCAGGGGGATGGGGGGGGGGACTCGCTCAGCTTGGGACCTTTCCTTCCCAAACTGAGAGGGGTTTTAGAGCTCCCAAGGGAGGCATCAGGACCCCCAGCTCAGGCTGAGCCCCAGGGACATCTCTGCATTGAACGAGCGGGTTTTGCATTTTAGCGATGGGGAATCTGCCCAGGCTCATCCCGGCGGGGGGGGGGGGGGGATAGGAGAAGCACCGTCCCCCTGCCCCCTTTTTGCCGTGACGGTCCCAGCGCTGCGGGACAGGGTGACAGGAGGACGCGGGGACACTCATGGTACCTGGACGGTGTGCCCTGGACCTCCTGGAGTTTGCAAACCAGCTCTGCAAAGGGAACCCCATCTGCTGGCTGCAGGGCGGTGAGGAGCAATCCTCATTAAGGAGGCTCCAGAGGCCAAATTCCTTTCCTGGCTGTGGCGGGTGGGAGCTGGGGGTTCTGCCTGGAGCTGGAAGGAGCCCTAGCACGAGGCACCCCAAAATCGAGCTGCTGCGGCATGGCTGGGCTGGGAGTCTGGAGGTATCTGACATCCAACGGGCTGAGAGGGCCCTGGAGAGGCTCGCTGTTGTTTATCTCTGGTGTAATTAGGTAATTAACAAAGCAAATGAATTTCGGTTTCTGTCTTCGGGCTTGCATTTGGCATCGCTTGATTTGCCCTCGTTTCAGGGCTCTGTGAGGAGCGCGGAGTGAACCAGGGTGTGCAAACACTCCCAGCCACCCCTGCCACCCCCCCAGACACCTTCCTGTGCCACAGCAGGCGCTGCCCCAGGCTGGAGCTGAGCCCTGGGAAGGGATGCAGGGATGCAGGGATGCAGGGCAGCTCAGCACCCACACAAAGCCCCCGATTTCCCATGAGTTTTACAAGGTTTATGCTCCCAGCAGGCTGGCTGCAGGAGGCACCAATCTTTGGCAATGGCTCCAGCAAGCCCATATGGGACTCGAGAGGTTCTCAGGTCATCAAGGCTTCCAACACAGAGCCTTTGAACCATTAGCTCCTGTTCCTCAGGAGACAGGAGTTCCTCTGGCTCTGCCACGGTGGAGCCTGCATAAATGCGTGCCTGAAATCTTTGCCAAACTTGGCTCTGAATTGCTACATCACAGACTTTTTGCTCCCCTCCTCAGCCCCTCTTCCCTTGGCCCGTGCAGAGGGAAGCAGAGAGGTGGGAAGCAGAGCCTTCTACCATCCTGATCCCATCACTGATGAAGATTTTTGGGAAGACGCAGCATCTTTCTTGCCAAACCACTTTGCATCGGCAGCACTCAGCCCAGACTGCTTTTGCTGCAGGGACTGGCAAAGGGAGAGGCTGTGGAACAAAGGAGCAACTTCTCCACACATACCACACACAAATATTTGCCGTAGCAGCAGGAACAAAATAGCAAATTAGCAGCAAACGAGGTGATCCTGTGCTTGGTCCAAGTTACCGGGCTAGGAAAGTCCCACTTGAACGTTGAACCGGGCAGGTGAAACCCATCCTTGGAGCAGCTCCAGCCCAGCTGACACTGGGTCAACGTATTCCTCCCCAGGGCTTCCTTCCCAAACCGCCACTCAGCTTGTCCACCAGCTCGGAAGAAAAGCAGGAGGGGTGGGAGAGGGGAGGGAAGCAGCCCCCGGCGTGGGCAGGAGCTTGGTGATGCCGAGAGATGCTCAGGAGGCAGCAGGCACGGAGGGGCCTGGCAGTGGTGTTGGCAAGGAGATGTCATGGAAACCCCCGGCGTGATGCTGAGCTCCCCGCGTCCTCCCCGCACTGGGCTTGGGGGGAGAAACGGGGACAATGGGGTGGGAGAGGAGGAGCTGCCTCCCCAAGCTGTCCTACTTTGCTGCTCTGCCCCATCTGTGAGCTGTCAGGCACTCGCCCAGCTCCGTCCTCCGGCTGCTTTTCCAGCAGGGATGGATCCCCCACCCCCCAGGCGGCCCTGCCCGGCCCAGTGAAAGGCAGCAGGTCCGGGGGGATGCTCAGGGAAAGCAGCAGGTCCGGGGGGATGCTCAGGGAAGGCGTCTCTGATAAGCGTGGGTGACCTTTTGTCTGTCCTAAGGGTGTGCAAGCAGCCTGCAAGGAGCCAAGGCAGCTTCTTGAGACTGTTTTTGTTTGTTTGTCTGTTTGTTTGTTTGTTTGTTTTTAAGCAAAAGTGTGGACACACAGCAGCCAAGCACATGGCCAGCCAGGAGGTGCCCACTTGGGTGGAAAACCCCAAAGGAAAAGGCACCTCCAGCCAGCTTCCCAGTCACCAACACTCAAGGGCCAAGAAGAGAAAAGATTTTCCCATCATGAGTCCCCACTTTGTCACACGTGGCCCATCACACCTGCTCTGTGCACTCTGCCATGCCTCAGTGTTTCCTGTGGGCACGGGGACCCACCATCTCAGTGGGGTTTCTCCTACCACCACCCTCCCCTCCCCCCTCCTTAAGCTCTGTGGGTGCTGGGTGCTCCCCCGAGCAGGAGGAGGGAGCCCTGGTGCTGGGGGAAGGTTTGCACGTCCTGGCAGGAGCTGTGCAGGGTGCAGGAGCACACCTAAATCAAAGGGAGAATTTAATTAAGGTTTTTGAGGGAGAAAGATAGTGTAATGAGCAGATCTGGGCCCTCCCTGATGGAGATGGGGCAACTCCCTCTGTCTGCAGCAGCATGCCAGGCACTATTTGCATTTTTAAACAGAGTGGTTTTTAATTGATAGTGTGCTTGGATAGCAGGAGGAAGGAAAACCATAGAGGCCTTTGCATGTCTGGGTCCCAGCTCTGCAGCAGAGCTCTGGGTCCTGGGGGGGGATCCTGGCTCTTGGGGGCTGCCAGTGTCAGGGTGCTGGGGTGGGCAGGATGTGATCCTGCTGCCTGCAGGGATGGAGCCAGGGGGGCTTTGTTGTGCCTCTCCCAAGTGTCCAGAGCTGGACAGTACTCAAGGGGAGGACGCAGAGAAGTGGTCACAGTGAATTTTTGAAGTGCATAGGGGGTAAACACGAGCCCCTGGAGCAGGTCCCAGCACAGCACAGTTCATTCCTTGCACACAGAGTGCCCAGCATCTTCCCAGGGTGCTGGCAAACTATTTGCCCTTGCCCTTGGCCTCTCCCCAAAAATGCTCACGTGGCCCCTTCCCCAGGGATCTGCCGGAGGATCCCCCAGAGCTGGGTGCACCATCCACTCCAGAGAGACCCTCACCCAGAGCACCCAAGCTGTGCTGGGGACAGGAGGGGAGAGGGGGGGAGGGAAGAGACGACACGGGCAGGCTCCCCAGGAAAGCCATTTGAGGAAACGACGCCAAATAAATCAGACAGATTCATTCAGATCTGATTCTGCCCCAGAGAAAGGGACTCCTTTGTGGGAACAGAGGCAGCCAAGCCAGCTGTCCACCTGCCCCACAGCCCTCGGCACCGGCGCCAGCAGCAGCAGCTGCCCCGGCCACCCGCTCCGGCGCCTGCCAAGGGTGCCAGCGTGGCCCTAAATGCTCCCTTTGACAGTGTCAGCCAAGCTCCTGGTGCTAGGATGGGGGCTGCTGGCTGGGACAAGCTCCTGAGGAGCACAGGGTGGGGTTTAAGGGGTGCTGGTGAAGGTGGGAGGGTTTGCCCCCCAACCTGGTTGGGCTCCACTGCTGAGCTGGTGGTGGGGCAGATGGTCCCATCCCCTCCGTGAGTTCTTTCTCCCCGTTACTATCTTTAACCTCTACCAAAGCACCATTTGCTCTGATTCTTGGGATGCTCCACATGCCACAGAGCCCAGACCCTGGCTTGGGGGGGTTGGGCAAGGGGCTCGCTGGCCTTTGATCCACCCCACATCTCCCCCCAGTTCCCAGCTTGGCTTCATGGCCCTGTTTCGCCCGTGCCCCAGGCACCAGCATTGCCCCAGCACAACCCAGGCAGAGAAACAGCTGGGATGGGATGGGATGGGATGGGATGGGATGGGATGGGATGGAGAGGAGAGGAGAGGAGAGGAGAGGAGAGGAGAGGAGAGGAGAGGAGAGGAGAGGAGAGGAGAGGAGAGGAGAGGAGAGGAGAGGAGAGGAGAGGAGAGGAACCACTGCTCATTTTTCTTTTCCCTGCTGGCTGCTCCTGTTGTTCTTCTCCTGGTTGAGGGATCTGGAGAGGTTGGGGAGCTGGGACGTGCTGGGGAAGGAGCCTCCCCCTCGGCCCCGCCAGCTGTGACACCCGGGAGCATGCGCCGTTTCCGGAGAGGAAAATGACATAATTCATACCCAGAATAATTCCCTCCTCAGAGCAAACCCAGCCCTATCTCCTGACCGACAGCGGGGCCCCAAACCCCTCTCTTGTTCCCTAATCTCCAGCTCAAGCCGTGAGAGATGGTGGGAGGTGGAGGAGAAGCCCAGGACAGCAGTATTTAAGGCTTAGATACTGCAAATCAGTGCCGGGTAGGGGGGTAATGGCTCCAAAGATGACAGAGTCCCTAATTACTTACACTTGGCCAAGATTTTTGGCAACAGCATCAGAAAGGAGCTAAAGCTTCTTAATTCCTTCTTACCCCTGAAATAGCCCCGAAGCAGAAATGGCTGAAGTAGGGATGTGGCTTGGGGACAGCTGCCATAGGGCTGGCATTGCTGGGTGACCCTACAGCCCTCAGGTACCCCTTTCCCAAGTCAGAGCAGCTCTGAGGGCAGTGGGGTGGTGGGTTTGGGTGCCAGAACCCTCTGACCACCCCCCATAGCTGCCCTGGGATGTTTCCCACCGGGGCCAGGCTGGGGCTCACTGCCACAGAGGGGCTGTGCCTGGTTATCTCCCCAACGAGGGGCCTGGAGCCATCAAGATCTGCTCCAAACAATCATTTCCTTTCCCAGGCACCTTCTGGAAAAAAAAAAAAAAAAAAAAAAAAAAAAAAAAAAAGAGAGAGAGAGAGAGAGAAAACAAAAAGAACAAAAACCCCCAACAATAATAAAAGAGAAAAAAAAAGGCACAGACTTTTACCAGTGCTGCTGCATTTCCCTGCCTTCTGTTTTCCTGCCCCCACACATCTTCCTCACCCAGGGATTGTCCCCAGCTGCCTCAAGCCAGGCTCTCCTCTGCTCCAGGCTGATCCTTGGGGCTGGAGTGGATTTATCCTGCTATGAGCAAGGGAACATCCAGGCTCAAACCTGCAGGACTGGGTGAGAAAAACCCTGATGGGCCACTTTGGCAGTGTGATGGGGACGAACTCTGCCCATGGGGATGGGGCTGTTTCAGGAGCCCTCATGCAACTCCTTTTCCACCTCACCCCATGCCCAAGCTCAGCTGAGCCCAGCACTTGAGTGACTTTAA
The DNA here is from genome assembly GCA_023637945.1 of Phaethornis superciliosus. Lineage (NCBI taxonomy): Eukaryota > Metazoa > Chordata > Aves > Apodiformes > Trochilidae > Phaethornis > Phaethornis superciliosus. The sequence continues at coordinate 8,697,426 of JAJQWJ010000022.1, forward strand.
TAATGACACCCCCTTTCCCAGGCATTTTCCTGGCAAAGAGGGAAAAGCTGATGGGTTTAAGGGCTGGATTGTCCTCTCCCAGGTGCAGGACCCCCCTTGGGCTCTGGTGGGAGCAGTAGCAGCTCTGGGATGGCTCCACAACAGTCACTGTGCTTCCCAGATCCTGGAATTGGGGCTGCAGAGGATGTGGGTCCCATCCTGGGATGGCTGCACAACTCCTGCCAAGTGCTGCTTCCCAGGGCTGAGCATCCCAGGGGAGACCTAAGGAGGCAGATGTGGGGGGCTGACCCCAAGCAATGCCTTCTGCCACAGGGACCAGCAGTGGCAGCCCTGGGGACATGCCCAGCGTTCATGGCAGCCCAACCCCAGCTCCTGCAGACTGTTCCCAGGACCCAGTTTCTCACTGGGGGTGACACCAGCATCCAGTCCCTGCCCTTTATAACTTGCCCAGATCAGGGATTGAGTTTGGCAGTGACCACCAAGCCACATCCCAGGTGTGCACACACACCTCTGCTTCTTCCCACAACCTTGCACTTCTCCCTTCTTGGCTGGAGCAGCAGCAGAGGGGATTCAGGCATCACTCTGCTCAGCACTGTGATTTTTTTTTTTTTTTTTTTTTTTCTTCTGGGGGGAGGGCTGTTTTTTTTTTTTGGTTGTTTTTTGTTTGTTTTTTTTTTAATGACTTTGGGGACACAATCTCTTCCCAGCAGGACACAAGGCACCTTCACCCTGTGCTTCCCTGGCTCCTAAATCACTCAGCTTTGCAGCACGGTTATGGTCACATCTAAAGAGGGTTTGCAGGGAAGCCCTGAGGTTGCCCCTGCCTCCTGGCTGTGCCACAGCACTGGGTGATGGGCACCTTCCACCTCAAGCTGCCCTTGAGGAGGTTTCCTGCAATCCCAATGAGATGAAACCACCAGAACCCTCCCTTTTGGGGAGCTAACCCAGCCTGGGAGAAGCATCCCCTGCTCTTTCCCGTGCCCAGGAGAAGCTTTGCTCCAAGGGGCTGGGGCTTGCCTGATTTATCACTTTGCAAACTCCTGGTGCTAATCAGGCTAATTGGTGCCAGGCAAGGAGATGAGCTGTGGGGCAGAGCTTCCCCTGGCCTGTGCAGGGCTTGGGGCTGTGTGCTGCCTGCAGGAAGCAGTGATATCTCTCCTTGGCCACTATCTCTCTTTCTCTGCACTCAGTTTCCCCTGAGCAGAGCAGTTGGCTCCCTGTGATAGGGTCAGGGTGAGCCAGGGGGAAATAGCCCAGATCCCAGCCTGGAGGGCTTTGGGTGGGGACCCTGCACCTCTCCCATGCCCAGAGGTATCCATGGGCTGCCTGGGCTCTGTGCTGCTTTTGGAGCATGTCTCTGGCTCAGCTCTGCTCCACATTTTGTCCTTGGCACCCAAGGGTGAGTCCTGAGGCTGGAAAACCCCTTCTGCCCTCCACATTGCCCCCCGGAAAGCATCCTGGGGTGCAGCGATGCCTGGCAGGAGGGCTGTGCCCAGCTCTGGGGGATCCCACTGGAGAAGATTCATCTCCAGATGATTCATTTTCCCTCCTGTGGGAGCTGGGACCCATTTCAATAGTGTGTGGCTCTTTGCTTGTGGCTTTGGTTCTCTTCATGTGTTTTTTTTTTCTGCCAGGAGGATGTTTATTTCGGAAGATGGGCTGGGTGAGAGGCCAAGGGACTCAGCACTGGGGCCAAACCTCCCAATAATTTTACTTTCCTCACAGAAACAACTAAACCTTGGTGGGAACAGAAGAGCTGGAGTCCCTTCCTGGCACTGGGTCAGGGGGATGGGCTCCCATGCATCCTGAAGGAGCTGGGGATGCTCTCATCTCCCTGATGCATCTCCAAGGATGCAGGGTCAGGATCAGCCTCCTCCAACCTGCTGGCTTGTTTGTCAGTAATAAAAAAATCAGAGTTTTGAATCTGCAGCATGGGGTGGGAGGGAGGGCTTTTCCAAGCCCCTGGGCCAGGGCTGGGTGCCAGTAGGAGCATGGCCAGGAGCTGGCCAGGGGAGCCCCATGGCACCAGCTCCTCCCCCAGCACCTGCTCCTGGGCAGGGGAAACTGAGGCACGGGTTCCCTCACTGCCAGCACGGTGGTGAGATCAGAGCCAGGTGCTCATTGCAAGCCTGATACCTGAAGTAATTTATTTTTTCTTTACAAATAGTTTTGTTGTTGTTGTTTTGTTTTGTGTGTTCCAAAAGCCCTGCTATTGTGCAAACCCAGGGGCTTTCGTAAGAGGAGGGGGAAGTTTTGCCAGGGCAGAAAAACTGCACGTGCCTTTAGAAACCCAGCCTGACCTCAGGGTCCAGTGACTGAGCCTCTCACCCCTGCCTTCCCCTTTCTGCCTGGAAAGCCAAGGCTGAAGTGTCACCCCAGCTGGGCTGGTGATAGGAAAAGCCATCCCTGCCCTGAGTTTGGTTGGGCTCAGCTGAGCTGGGGCTGGACAGGGAAACACACTCACCTGGGAACACCATGGCAGGGAGCTGGGATCTCCTGGGGTGGTGAATGTAAAGTTTTTGGGATTTGAACCATCTCTCCGTGCTCTTCAGGAGCCTCTTTGCTGCCCTGGGTTGGGCAGGGAGGGTGTGATGGATGTGATGGGGCTGCTGACCCATCCCAGCCTCCCTGGCTTGCAGCTGGAGCTGGGAATCTTCCCATCCCCTGTGGCCATGGCTCTTCCTGGGGACATCTCTGGAGCCCTCTTTGGGTCTGATTTGAATTTCAGAGCAGCAGGAGGTGGCCACAGCTGCCAGCCTGCAGTGCTGGGGAGGCAGCAAACCTGGATCCCCGTGGGTGCTGATGTTCACCTCCTTGGTGTCAGGCTGGTCCTTGTGTGGAGATCCCAGCCCCACATCCCACTTCCCCCCTGCCAGTTCGTGGTGCTGGGGAGCTGAGGGCTCTGGAAGGACTCAGTTACCTAATAGGAAGGGGTGTGGGTGGGTGTGGGTGTGATAAATACGTGCAGATAATTTTACTTCAGGGTAAGTCAATAAATTACTAAAGAGCCTTTGATTGTGCTCTCAGTGGTGCATGTTGATTCAAAAACCTAAGACATTTAGCCTCAATTATGTCTATTTGTGTGTCTTTCCTGCCTCATTTCTCCACGGAGCAGGGGAAATAACCCTGCCTTGTCTGCTTTCCCACACCTCTCCCACCTCGGCCCCGCTCCAGATTTCACTCCTGTCCTGATAACCCTTCCAGCAGAGAGTGGGAGAGGATCAGCTCTTGGCACAAATCCTCTCTGGCTCTGGCCAGCTTTCTGTGCTCACCAAAAGGACAAGGAGCAAATGCTCCCTGTGCATGAGGCTGGATGCAGCCGGGCAGTGGGGAAGTTTTGGGGCCAGGCAGGGTTGTGATTTCCCCAGTTCCTGGGATGACGGGGAGCTTGCTTTGCTCTGCAAAATCAGTTTCACACAGCAGGAGTGTAAAATGGCCTATACCTGCATGGGGGAGAGACCCTGGCCAGGCAAAGGTCCTAAAACTGGTTGCCCTCTGCATCTCTTGCCCTGCCAGCAACACTCCTGACAGGCTCTGACCCCTCTGCTGCCTGTGCTGGGAGTGAGCCCGGGGGAAGTGATGCTCAGGCCACCCAGGTCCCCTAATCATAGAATCATGGAATGGGCTGGCTTGGAAGGGACCTCAGAGATCATCAAGTCCAACCCTTGATCCACTCCCCCTGTGGTTCCCAGCCCATGGCACTGAGTGCCACATCCAGGCTCTTTTTAAATATCTCCAGGGATGGAGAATCCACTGCTTCCCTGGGCAGCCCATTCCAATGTCTGATCACCCTTTCTGTAAAGAAATTCTTTCTAATATCCAACCTAAACCTCCCCTGGCACAACTGAAGTCCATGCCCTCTTGTCTTGTTGAAAGTTGCTTGGGAAAAGAGACCAACTTCCCCCTGGAAGCCACCAAGGATTCAGCTTTAAGTCCAAGTTGGCAGCGTTGCTGGGTGGCACTGCTGGGGATGTGTAGCCACGCGAGGCAACAGCTCCCTGTGGAGCCAAAAACTCTGCTGAGGATCAGCTCTGCTCTGTTCTGGGTGATCTGAGCAAAATGCTCAAGTTACAAGGGGAGTAACCCCGAGACCAAGCTCCTCCACCTGCCCCAGGGCAGGGCCAGCAGCTGGAGGAACTGGCTTGCAGGGGCATCACTGCTTTTCCTGACTCTGGGATGCAAAGTCAGGCTCCAGAGAGGGAGTTTGTTATAATCAATAGACCAGAGAAATTTAGGTTTTCCTCAGGGTCCTTGTGGGTAGTCCTCTCTTGTTTTTCTTCATGTTTTTCTGACTTTTAAGTCTGCTTAAAAACACACTTTTAAAATAAGAGGATATAACATGCTAACAGCTTAAGCAAAGTCTTATTGCAAACTCAACAAAACAGTACCCTTATAAATTGTTCATAACAATTTTAAGTTGTTATTTATTACAAGTTCATGGTCAAAGCCCCTTTTGCAGGAGCTGTCAGGGCTGTGTCATTAGAGAGGAGCTCCTTCCATTGGAAAAGCCTTTGCTTCTTTCTGGGAAATCTCAGCAGAGGGTCATTAATCAGCAGGCAGGGCAGAGCTGTCTGGGGTTGGGTTTAGCTCACATGCTGGGTTTCCCATCCTGGTTTCACCCGGGTGCTCTGGGGCAGCCTGGGGACCAACCGGGTGCTGCTCCCCGGGTGTCCAAGCCAGGGATGCAATGGGAAGCAGGGATTGCTCTGGAAACCAGAGGGCATCTTCTCTGCTTCTGGCCTGACTCCACACATAGAATCATAGAAACATAGAATTGTCTGGGTTGGAAGGGACCTCAGAGATCATCATGTCCAACCCTTGACCCACTGCTGCAGTTGCTAGACCATGGCACTGAGTGCCACATCCAGGCTCTTTTTAAATATCTCCAGGGATGGAGAATCCACTGCTTCCCTGGGCAGCCCATTCCAATGTCTGATCACCCTCTCCATAAAGAAATTCTTTCTAATATCCAACCTAAACTTCCCCTGGCACAACTTCAGACCATGCCCTCTTGTCTTGCTGAAAGTTGCCTGGGAAAAGAGCCCAACCCCCCCCCTGGCTCCAGCCTCCTTTCAGGGAGTTGTAGAGAGTGATGAGGTCTCCCCTGAGCCTCCTCTTCTCCAGGCTGAACACCCCCAGCTCCCTCAGCCTCTCCTCATAGGGTCTGTAACATGTTTCTGCATGCAAATTTGACAGGGGCTTTTCAAGTGCAAATCTCCTGCGAAAACAAAAAACAAACAACAAAAAAAAGGAGTCCCGAAACCGGAGCACACGTTGCATTGAATTCAGCTTTTCTTGCAACATCGCCCCAGAAGCTGCGGTGAGATCCTCCTCCCCCCGTGCCCTGCGCCTGCAAGAGATGCACCCAGCACCTTCCTTGTTCCTCTGTGCTCTGCCGCCTATTTTTAGGTTGCAGAGAGGAAGCACACGTTTCCCTGCGGTCACCACCCCCCCAGCACACAGACACAGCTCCAGCATACAACTCAGTCCAGTGTCTCTGACCGCCCGGGCCTTCACACCAGCCAAAGTCATCATTACCTGATGGGATTGGAGAGGGAAAAGGAACTGGGACACGAGTGGGATGTGCTGCACCCACACCGAGGGTCGGAGCCCCCCGCATGGGGCAGGCAGGGGCAGGGCTGATGGGCTGGAGGTTTTTACACCGGGAGCTAAAATAGGATTCCTAAACTTTCCTCCGTGCCCTCCAGGAGGTATAAAAATGACCAATGAATGACTCAATGTTCTCTTTAGTAGCTTGGTTTAATTAATAAAATTGCAGTAAGCAAGGCAGTGCTGGGTGCAGGGGACGAGCAGAATCCCAATCCCTCACACACACCGATCAAAGCTCTGACATTATCTTATACTGAGTACAATTCTATACATATTAATTTCATTATAATATTCATAATAGGTGGAGTCTGGGTGGAATCTAGGCGGAGTCTTCTTTTGGGGAAGATGTATTGGGGTCTTCAGGAGGTCTTTGGAGGAAGTAAAAAGTCTTCATCAGGCTTGAGCTTTTACCTTTCTTGGTTCTGCTGACTCCACTCTGTTGTTGCAAGACGATATCAGACTTTGACCATAACCATTGTCTCTTAGCTGTTTGTTGTGACATTTTTGTGGGTTTTGGGTTTTTTTTGTGTGTAGGTGTTTGCATTCCTTTGGCTAACAGGAGTTAGTAGTATTAGGAGTTTACTCCATTTTTTACTGATATTTAGTTCTTATTTAATTCTTTTCCTGAATTTTACTTGGTTAGGAATACAAATTCATCAAGACACATTACAGGAATACAAATTCATCAACGTATATATCACAGTCCCCACCTCTGGTCAGGCCCTGAGATGTGGCTGTGCTCAGGGCTCCAGTTCCTGCAGTGCAAAACCGCTTCTGGGCCAGCAGCTCCAGGTCACAGCCTGAGCATCCCCACCACCACCACCACCACCACACAAATTATCCCTGGTTGGCTCCCTGGCACCTTCCCACACGGCTGAAGGGTGGGATGGAGCAGGTTCTGGAGGCCAGGAGCTGGAGGCCGGGGTTACCCAGGGTTGCAGCAGCATCCTCAGCCTGCAGCGCAGCCCCGGGGCTCTGCTCCCCACAACCTCTTCAGTCACACACTTACCCCAGGCTATTTTTACCCCTCCACAACCTCCCCTTCCAGCTTCCCCTCGGGGGCAAGGTTGGCTGGGTCATTCCCGGTTCCTAATTGCCATGATCAGACCTTCATAAATCTCACCTGAAAGAGGAAGTCTGGAAAATAGAAAGGTGTCTGTGCGGGGGAGGTGGGCACACGGGGACAGCTCTTGTGGGAGGAGGGTGAGCGGGGTGGGAAGCACCCAGAGGGATGTTTTGGCTGACATTTTACTTTACAGAACAACCTTCTTCCTTTTCCTCCTCCCTGCCCGGCCTGTGCCTCCTTGGCTGAGGGCTCCCAACCACCCCAGCACAGCCGAGCCGGTGCCAGGGAGTGGTGCTGGATGGAAAATGCCAACCCCTGATTCCTTGCCCAAAAGTCTCACCACACCGAGGGGCTGAATAGGCTTCACTGAACAGTTTCTGGGCTAAGTTTATCCTTCCTGGATATTATCCTTCCTAAAATTTACCCTTCCTGACCAGGGCTGAGACCAGAAATAGTAATGCCACCATGGAGGGGATGGGATACCCATGTCCTGGGCATGGATGAAGGAGAAATGCTGGGAGATCTTCTTAACAAGGTGCTGGAGATGTTTGGGCCTATTAGAACCATTGAATGTTGATGCTCTGGACTTTCTCTGTTGGGTTCTGGTTGGATCCCATGAGGGGTCCTGCCAGTGCTGGCTGGGTTTGGTAGCGGTCTAGAAAAGAAAAGCTCTGCAGAGATCTGATCTGCAGAGCACAGAAACATTGCCATCTGCTGACACGGCTGGGCTCGCAGCGTTGGACCCTGCCATGCTGCTGGTCACCATTTGCAAACGGCCTGGGTGTGGGACACCAGCTGCCACCCTCACTGGGATGCTGGCCCCACCAGTGGAAAATGTGGGAAATGTGGGAGGACCAGGCAGTGCAGCAAGTCATGGCCACAGGGGTGGAGGCCGAGCTCCAACCATGGTGTTGCAGGTCCTTTCCCTGCTCATGATGCAGGAGATGATGGTCGTCACCCTGTTCATCCCAAAGGAGTTAATGAAACTTTGACCTGATGCAAAGAGCAACTTCAAAGTGTTGGGGCAACATCCAGCACAGGCAGCCCCTTGCAGACAGAGAGGACAAGTCTTAGTAATTACAGCCTCTGATGCGAGAGCTGCAAAGGATTTGGGCAAATGTGCACTTGGCTGCAAAAAAAGGTTTTGATTCCTCTTGTTTTTCCTCCCCTTGAGCTCCCCCCGGTGCCCTCCAGCTACAGAACTCAGAGATGTGTGTCTTGGACTGGATATGCTTTGTTTCAAGTTCCCTGGGAATCTGGCACTGGTGTTACCCAGAGGAAGGGTTCTTCCAGCTTCCCAAACACCAGGGCTTTGCCATGGTGGGCCAGGAGCTGGGAGTCCCCTGATGCTGTGGCCTGCGTCTGCTGTGCCTGCTGAGATCAACCATCAGCCCCAGCAGTCAGGATGTAGCCCGACAGCCTCCCTGGGGCTCAACCAGCAGCTCTGCACACCCTGGACTGCAAATTTATCCTTGCATGGGTCAGGTACCCCTGTGCACAGCTCTAACAGGAATTCAGGAGCAAAGAGCCAGTGGGCAGCAGAATGTGTCCTTCACCCATCCTGGGGGGATGAGAGCCCCAGCAGCAGGCAGGAGGTGAGGAGACTGCTGCAGCTCCCAGTTCCTTGCAGAAGGAGGCAGGGATGCAGGCAGGCAGGCAGGGATGCAGGCAGGCAGGGATGCAGGCAGGCAGGGATGCAGGCAGGCAGGGATGCAGGCAGGCAGGCAGGGATGCGGGCAGGCAGGGATGCAGGCAGGCAGGGATGCGGGCAGGCAGGGATGCAGGCAGGCAGGCAGGGATGCAGGCAGGCAGGGATGCAGGCAGGCAGGCAGCGATGCGGGCAGGCAGGGATGCAGGCAGGCAGGGATGCAGGCAGGCGTGCAGGATCGTGCTGCAGCCTCCCACTGGCACCTGTCTCACTGCAGGACTCAGCCTTGGTGCAGGGACCATGCCAGAGGGGCTCCCAATGATCCATCCTCCTCGTGCCCTGGTGCCCCTGGCCCAAGGACCAGGAGGTGAGTTCACACAGTCTCTCCTGCTCAGCTTCTCCTTGTTCCAGCCTTTTCCCTCCCAGCTGGAGGGTGCTGCTCCTCCAGCCCACCCCTGTCTCCCCCCCACGCAGCCTCTCAGCTCCCCGGGGGCCACGGGCAGGTGCACACACCTCTGCTTTCCCACCACCCTGCGTGGCCCCCAGCGAGGCTGCTGCCAGCAAGGGATGAGCTCCTGCTCTGGGGACCTCGTGTCAGAGCCAGGAGAAGCTCCAAAGGCTCCCCCTGCAAAGAGGCTGGGGCAGAGCTGGAGGGTCCCTGCCTAAAACCCAGAGCTGAGACTTTTCACCCAAGGGTTTTGCTGAGGTTGTCTGCAGGTTGAGTGCTTGCCCTCAAACAGAACTGGGGCTGGGCAGGCTCAGTGTTTGGGTTTTTCACACCCCAGGGCTCCTGGACCTTCCTCATCCCCTGCCCCTCTGTCCCTTTGCAGAGGGACCTGTGCCCTGTGCCAGGCTGGGCACTGGTGGCACCTCTGAACATGGGGACTGAGGTGGCTGCAGGGGTCTCTCCAAAGCCATCACCACCTCCAAATCTGTGACCACCTTGGGGATCCCTGCAAACCCATGACCCACCCCAGCTCCTTGCTCTGGGCTCCTTGGTCAGCATGGCTGGGATGGAGAACACCCCAGCTCTGCTCCTCCTGAGTTTTTCCATCCCTGTAGTGGTGCCCAAGCTGCTCCCGGGACCACGCAGGACACGGTGCTGGTGCAATGGGCTGGAGCAGCTGATCCAAGCTGGGAGCAATCCCTGCTGGGTGGAGCATCCTGGGGGCTCAGGCAAACCCAGGCACCTCCTGGACTCTCCTTCAGCAAAGCCACACATTTCCCTTCCTCAGCTTGGCTGGTGACCTGGCAGCAAAGGCAGTGTTTCACTCCTGTGTCAACATTTGGAAGGAAAGAGGGGAAAATAGTAATTTCTGTCAAACCCTGGGAATGTGGATGCCCTGAAAACAAACAGAAGCTCTGTTTCTTCAGTGAAAGGCCATTGTAAATCTGGTTGCCTGCCAAAAAGTGATAAAAATGATTGCTGTTCCGGCACTATAGAGAAGAGTTTTGTTGAAAATGTCACCCCCCCCCTTCACTCTTTCCCCAGATCTCAGTTTTATGAAAACACCATTTTTTATTAGTAGACTGGCAGGCAGATGTTTGGCCCAGGCCCCCATCAGAGGCCAGATGCACCCAAACCACCATTCCCAGCCCCCTTTCTGCCATCTATTGATTGACACCTGTCAGTCACCACTCTCAGGGACTGACTTTGCCCTGGAGACCGAAATTCTCCCTGCACTGAGATTCCTTGCTGACACTGGGAAAGGCATTGTCCAGGGAATGGTCACTCCTGGCTGCTGTCTGTCTGCTCTTGCAGGGATTTTTAAAGGGCAGGGGGAAGAGAGAGCAGTCAAGCCACTGGAGCTATGAACCAGACTTGTAAAGGCTCGTCCCCTATTTATTTATGAGTGGTGGCAGGTTTCCAGTGAGTTCTTTTCCTGGTGTAATATTAAACTCCCAACTTTTTGTTCCAAGGCGTCGCCCAAACTCAGGTCCATCAGCCCCACACTTCTTCCCAGTTCAGCCAGGGCAGAATCAAACCCTTTGAGTGGGGCAGGCAATGGCTCAGCAGGATGCAAGAGCACAAGGGAAGCTCTTGGTGTGCCCTCTGCTTGTCCTGGCACTGCTACCTGGGGCTTTCCAGGTGAACTCATGTGTCAGGTGCTGCCTTTGCCCCGGGCCAGAGCAGTGGTGGCAAGGACCAGGGGGACATGCCAAGTCCTCCAGCTGTGGGGTTGGGTGCTGCTGGCATCACTCCCTCACAAGGAGGACGTGGACAGACTGCTGCACTCATGTACCTGCAGATCAGTTCTCTGAAAATCAGGTGGTTTAAAGCTTGGGTATAAATGTTGTCTTTGCTCCAGCCCTGTTGCTGCTCTTTGCAGGGTCCTACCCCTCATGGAAAGACTTTGGACTTCCAAGGAAACATTCTGAGGGCTGTAGAGGGACCAGAGCAGGTTGAAAATTTGCAGGTTGAAACTTTGCAGGTTTGAACTTTGCAGATGTTTGAGGGCAGGGTAAGGGGCTGGCAAGTTGAGCCCTGCCAGGGCTCTGAGACTCACCTTAGGGCAGAACCCACCTATTAAGCCTCCCCTCTACCACCATCACACAGACAGCCCCCAAGCCCTCAGGATCCCGGCTTGAGGAGGAAAAAAGGAAAGGACTGAGGTGGATCAGTGGCTGGGGTGAGCTGAGGGCCATGGAGGTTTGAATCCCCAGAGCCTGGGGGGGCCAAGCAGCGGGACCTGCCCGGGCACAGCCGCTGCTCCACAGGATGAGAAATCCCACGGTGTGGAACCTCCTCCCTCCTGGGGAGCAGAGGGAGGGGGAGCTGGCAGGTGGAGAGCCCAGGGGCACAATTCCCCATCAGAAAACCACACGTGTCCCAGCTCTGATAAGGAGGAGGCGAGAGCAAAACTCCGGGACCCGAGCGGAAAGGAGCATTCGCTGGGAGAGAGAGCTGGAGGCAAAAAGCGTGTGCCCTGCTTCCAAGCTGCAGGGCTGCTGGGTTTGCATGCTCAGACATAAATAATGATGAGAACCACGTGCAGGTTCCCAATTAATTGATAGAGCACCCGGGCTGATTTACCTCCCCCTTCTCTGCAGCATCCCTGTGTGTTGTGGAAGGAGTGCTGGGCTTGGGGTTGCCCCTCTGAGGGTTCTCCTTGCCCCCAGTGCCTGCTCTGCACAGGCACTGACTTTGAAGCAGCCTCTGCCTTTTAAGTTCAAATCCTGCCTCATCTTCTTTTAGGCAAAAAACCCCTTTTTGCAATACCAATTTCACTCAAAGAAGGCACATAGGTCTGGGAAGGAGCTGACCTCCCTCCCATTGGCTACCTCTGCTCCTGACCCATGTCACAGTGGAAGCACAAGATGCTCCAGGATGTCTAAACTTTGGATCAAGCCCGCTTCCTTTTGGAGCACACGCCTTTTAACACCTCTCCCTTCCTGAATTTTGTGTGGTAAAGGTCAGGCAGGCTGGTAAGGGAGAGCGGGAGAGCAGCTGGGTTTGGAGGACCTGGGTCCCAGTAAAAGGTGTGCTTACTGGGAAGCACTGAGATGTGATTTTCTGTCAGGGGGGCCCTTCTCCTGCAGGCAGCACTGGCCAAGGACCACAGAATGCTCCTGTAGCAGGCAGAGCTCCCAGCTCCAGCCCAAAGCTGGGCACAACAGTGAAGGATACTGGGGCAAGAGAGAGAGCTGGGCTCCTTTGGCCTTTATTCTCATGATAATCAGTCTGAATTCCTTTAGACAACCTCAAGGGATGCAGCTCTGAATAGCAGGCAGGGAACTTTCCCAGAGCTCAGCTTGGGTTTTGTGTTTTTCCCTCTCCCAAGGGAGCAGGAGGGGCACAGGGCCCTGCTGGAGACCTGTCCCAGAGCTCCTGCCCACACCAAATTCCCTGCAGGGAGGCAGCATCTCCAGAGCATCTCCGGAGCAGGCAGAGGTTCATCAGCTGCAGCAAGGAACTGGATTATGCCCGGACATGTCCCACAACCTGCTAGGAGACGAGGGTTATGCTCCCCGGGATGGTTTCTGTCTTTTGAAGGGAGTTTGAAGGGAGTGCTGGTGAAAGGAGCTGCATGCAATGTCTTAAGGGCATCTTGAGAAGGGGATGCTCCTCCCCAGCTGGCCAGGAATCTTCCCCCAGGATTCAATCTCTCGGCTGACTGTAAATTTAGGCAACCAAAGTGGGGGGGACGGGGACTGGGGCCACCCTGGGACCTTCTGATCCCCACGGGATTGTTAGCCAGAGGTGAGGGGAAAGATTGTTTCACTGCTGGTTTAACAAGCACCAGGTTGTCTCTGCTGGTTCTTTGACCAGAGCTCTCTCCTGCAGACAGTCCCCAGAGGTGGTTGCACCCTGGGCAGGGGGGTGGCAGCTCCTTGCAGACACCTGGTCCAGGATTCCCTGTCCATGAAGATGGAGAAAGAACCACGTGTAATTTGTGCTTGATTTGCTTTCAGCCTCACTCATTCTGAGGGTCCATCCCCAGCAGCCTGCGGGATGCTGATGCTGAGTGAGAAGGGGCTGGAGCCTCAGTGGGTGCCTGCACCCAGCTCTGGGTGCACAGGTGAGAAGCTGAGGTGCAGCCCAGCCCCTGGCATGTCGCTGGGTGCCTGTGGGAAGCATTGTGCTGAGCACGTGCATGCAAGCCTGAGCTTAGGGAACCTGTCTCATGGAGGGATGGAGGAACCTAAAAATCCCAACTTCGCCATAAAAATATCAATCATCTCTAAACATCCATGTGATGCTGATCCTTCCCTCCCTGCCTGGTATTTTCTCACGCTCCGAAGCTGGCAGCAGGCACTGGGAAGCAGTGTTGGAACTTGTCTTGCTGTCCCATCAAGGCCGTTTATCTCCAGAATCAAGCCCTGGAGCTGGAAGAGCTGCAAGCAGGGGCAAGGCATGCTGCTGCTTGCTGCTTTCCATTGCGTCACTTTGACACGGGCTGAGCCAATGCCCCAGGGCCAGATCCCACACACATCACCTTGCCTGGTCCTGCAAATCCTGGCAGTGTCCTGGCAGTGTCCTGGCAGTGTCCTGGCAGCCTGGTGCTACCCTACTGACTGACAGGATGCAGGGACCCCAGCGATACCCCTGAGCATCACCCTCCCTCACCCTCCCTGCCCAGCAGCCTGGAAGGAATCAGCCTGTGACTGCTCTGCACCTCTCCCAAAACTCATCGTGTCCAAGGGATGCACATCCAGGGTGAGCCCAGATGTGACTCTTGCTGTCTGATGGGGATGGGGAAGCTCCTTGGGAACCACCTTTGGACCAGAACATGTCCCAGGCCTGGCTGGCTGCTCCTGCTGGGAATGGTGACAGAGCTGCCCAGGTAGGGGAGGATGAGGCACCTGTGCTCAGTGGGGATGGCCCAGCCCCTCAGGTGGTGTGCTGGTTAATTAACACAATTAAGAGGAGGCTACTCCCTCGTCCTTCCCCTCCTGGCTCCTCAGGGAACCAATGAGTTTGAAAACCCAGCCAGCCTCCTCCACACCCTCCTGCTGCTACAGCACTCATGACCCCAACCATCCATGGCTTGGAACACAAGCAGCTGAGATTCCTCCTGCCAGCCCTGGCAAGCATTGGGCTGCAGAGCCAGGGGGCCAGGAGCTTTGGGGGGCCGGGGGTGCCTGCTGGATGTCCCCCCTTTTCTCTGGGCACATAGCCCTGGGCACTGGCTAAGAGCAGACTGTTACCAACAGGGCAGCATGAGGCCAGAGAAACCTCCTCTGGTGTCAGAGGAATTCCTGCTGGAGCTGTACAGCACGGTGGGGATGGCTGTGGGAGCACCTGGAATTTCAGAGCCCCCTGGAACTGCTGTGCCACCATGGCTGGGAGCTGCCATGGATGGAGCTGGGGCTCACAGCACCAAGGCAGGGCCAGGAGCAGCAGAGCTGAGACAGGAAATCACCCTGATTTCCTACCCACCTATCACCCACAGGGTTTCTGGTGTGTGGGTGCTCAGCTGGCAGAGAGAAAGCTGAGTTCCCCTTCCTCTAAGGTGACATTAGCAGTGACACCACCAGGGCCTCTCTGATATCTTATTTTACCACCTACATGAACAAAACTGCAGCAAACAGCTTCATGACCACTCACTGACCCACTCCAGGGTCAGAAGAAGCTGGATTTGGCCACTCCATGGTCCTGTGCAGATGGAGCTGTGCTGGGCAGGAGGTGGAGGCAGCTGGAAGGCTGGTGGGGTGGCCACGGGGGTCACTGCAAAAGCTGGGGAGGCAAGAAGAGGCTTGTTTTGGCTTGTACAAAACCCACACAGCCAGAGAAAGTTTCTATTTGCAGAGCCAGACATTAAAATGTGTTCTTTGGGGAGCGATAAAACTATTTCTTGGTTTGATTTCAAGTTAATCAAAACAACTAGCAACCCCACATACACAGAGCATTGCAAGGTGAGAAAAGCATGTTCAATAGAAAGGCACAGATGGCTGGTGCTGAAAGCGTTAAGCAAACACTCAAAATATTTGTCTTTGGCCAGCCAAGTACTTGGTTTCTTAAGAGAAAATAGAGTTTTAATTCAAAATCACCAGAATTCTCTTGCTCCCCTGAGCCTGGATGTCCCTGTGGGTCAGCTGTGGGGCAGGCTTTCCCAGCCATGGAAACATCTGAGCCCTTACCAAAAAAAACCCCCAAAAAACCTCAAGTCTCTAAGCAATCAAAAAAATAAAATAAAATTTAAAAAAAGGCAATACTGTAAAAGCTTGTTGACTACATTAATTTCCCATTTTGGTAATTTCCTGACTCAGCTGGGTAAGAGTCTGTGTGAGCAGCATCTCAGCTGCACAGGGCAGAGCTCAGGACTCTGCTGCAAAGGGGAGGCTGGTGGGGCTGGATCAGGGCTGCCCTTACCCTTCATCCATCCACCCATCCATCATCCCATCCATCCATCCACTCATCCATCCCATCCCATCCCATCCATCCATCATCCCATCCATCCCTCATCCCATCCATCCATCCATCCCAGCCATCCATCCCATCCATCCCATCCCATCCCATCCCATCCCATCCCATCCATCCACACACTGCATTGGCCACCTGGCCTTGGGGCCGCTGGATCTGGGAGCTGGGACTTGATGGGCAGGAAGAAGGAAAAAAAAAAAAAATTAAAAAAATAACAAAACCACCCCCCAACCCATGCTGTTTAGATGGCAAGAAACCAAGTGTCCCTCTGCACCCTGACCTTCCTTGTGTAGGGAAGGGGGGAGCTGCTGAGAAAACGTGGTAAGGATTGTCAGCAGCACCTGGGCTTGACACCAGCACTGGGGTTGGTGGCAGGACATGCAATGAGTTTGCTGTGCTCAGCAGCAGGGGAGCAGTGGGTGCTGGGTGCTGTGGCAGTGGGGGCCTGGGGATGGCAGGGATGGAGCCAGCAGGAGTGCAGCAGGGAGAGGGGATGGCTGGCTGGATGGCTGGCTGGATGGATGGCTGGGATGGATGGATGGATGGATGGCTGGATGGAGAAGGGCTCTCCTGGGCAGTGCTCCAGATGCAGATGTGGTACCCAAAGAAAACAGAGAGGAGTCAGGACTGGAAAGCTGGGGGGAAGGTGCTGCTCTGGGGAAAGTCCTGGGGGCTTCTCTCCCATAGGAGCCTGCCCCAAGCCCTGCCCATGGGCTCCAGGGTGGGGCTGGGGGGGAGACGGTGGCTCATAGCAGCAGGGCTTGGCAGGGAGCAGGGGTCCAGGAGCCCTTTCCACACCCTGAGGGCTTGGGGACACAAACACATACACACACACATACACACTCACACTTACACACACACACAGACACACACACTTACATACACACATACACACACACATACACACACACACACAGACACACACACTTACATACACACATACACACACACATATACACACACACACAGACACAAATACACACACAGACACACACTTACACACACACACACACACACTGATGTGCTGCTACCTGCTCCAGTGTCTCAAACAGTGCCATTAGTGCCCGAGCTGCCCTGGGTGTGCTAATGTGACACCTGGTAATTTGATGGGGCTGAAGGAAGTGTTCACACTCACCTTCCACTGTGTTTGGTTTGTGAGAGGAGCAGAACAGGCGGTGATGCTGTGGGTGTCCTGTTCTCAGCAGTTCTGGGGGGGTTTCTGTAAGCAAAGCAGGGATAGGGCTGAGCCCTGGCACATGCCCATCCAGACCTTCTTCCCCTGATTTCTCTCCCCACCTCTGTTTAGCTTTTAGCTCATCTCAAATAAAAAGAGTGATTTAAAACTCCTGGCAACCAAACAATTCAAGCAGCAGTCAGGCTGCAGCACTCTGCAATGAGAGGACTCATGTTATTTGCTTAATTACAGGCTTTTGTTTGGCGAGTACTCCAGGGTGAATTGTTTGCAAATAACAGGTGAGTTTATTCATGCTCAGAGCCCTGAGCCCTGAGATTAGAGCTGGGAGATAGGAGGCTGTAGGTGACCTTTGGGAAGTCCCTGCTCTCTGGTCCTGGAGGGATCGAGGGAGCTGGGATGGGGGTGCTGGTCCCTCCAGGCAAGCTGACCACAGCTGTGATGCTTGTTGGAGCTGGGTGCCTTGCTCAGTATGGTCTTAATGGTGTGAAGTTTATGATTTTATAAATGGCAGATAAGGATTAACTCCTTTATGGAGTGCCTGTCCACTCAGGGGAGGGGATGGATCCAGCGTGGCAGTCTGAGCTGCCCACTCCCAGGTGGTTCCTGACCTCCTCTATGTCCACAGGAGATAATATCTCCCCCTCAGGACTCCTTACCCACTTTTGATGCAGATAAGGGCATTTTGGGGTGTTGGATGAAGAAACGGCTGCCAGGTGCTCTGCTGATTCAATGGAGAGAGTGGGTGGATTCAAGTTTAGAGGTGTCAGATGCTCACACAGCTGGGATGGACATTGGATCTGAGAGCACAGCTGGCCTCAGCCATTTTTTTGGGCCATCCTGCTAGTGACGTCCCTGCACAGGTATCTCCCTAGCATGTCCAGACTGATGGAAATATCAGCTACCCTGTGTGTGTAAAGCAGGGAGGTGACACCAGGCAGGGGGACGTGGCCCCAGCCAGAAAAAACAACTTAGAGGAGGCAAACATCCCTGCAGCCACCCACCTCCCTCTCCAAGGGCTGCAGAGAGCAGAAGTCGGATGTACAGATGGAGAAGTCTTCCCAAAGCTCCATCAGCAAGCAAGGAAATCTCAATGTTTGCAGCCTTTCCACCAGGGAAGAGGAAATGGTGACCATCCTAGGGCTGTGTCAGGACTCTGGGATGGAGGCTGAGGCTGAAGAGATGAGGAATATGTGAAGGGGCAATGGTCACAACTCCACCTCATCCAAATCTGCCCGGACCCTGCTCACTCAGGTCCACTGGAGCCCTGCAGCAGTGTCCTGGGGGGGGGGTGAAGGGGTGAGGAGCAGCTGGTGCTGGGTGCTGGGTGCTGGGTGCTGGGTGCTGGTGCTGGGTGCAGGTGTTGGAGGAGCTGAGCTGGAGTGCTGTGACTCAGGGCCAAGTCACGCAGCACCCACTTCACCCCGCCGGCTTCTCTTCAATTGCTGCTTCTCCTAAGTCTGCGCTTGCACATTGTGCTGGGGGTGATCCGGAGCCGGCACGGAGCCACCGGTGATTCCGAGCCATGATCTGGAGTGTGGGAAAAGTGCAATCGCTGCAAACAATCAGAGGCAAAGCCGGCAGCAGCACGCAGAGAGCCAGCGTGGAATTCAGAGGCACATTCCAGCGGGGATGACAGAGGAGGGGCTGGGAGTGAAAAAAAAAAAAAAAAAACAACAAAAAAACCCAACGCCCCCCCCCCCCCCCAAAAAAAATACAACCCACAAACAAAACACACACACACACACACCCAAAAAAAAAAAAGGAAAACCCAAACCAAACAAAACCAACCAACCAAAAATAACCCCGACCAAACCCATGCTCCGATTTGTTTTGTTTTTTCCCCCTCTCTGCAAAGCGCTCACACCCTGCTTGGCTTTCGAGTAAAGCCACTGGGTGCTGCAAGCGGGTGGCACGGCAGGGATGGGACAGGGTGCCAAGGGCCACAGCCAATACATAACCCATGTGCCAGGACCCCCCCCCCCCAGCTCAGCACCCATCCACCAGCAGGTCCTGCACTCCTGGAATATTCTCCTCCTCCCATGGCTGCTGACCTTGGGCAAGCTGCTCCCCTCCTCTGTGCCTCAGTTTCTCCTCCACGTGCAACAGAAAAAATGGAAGATCTCTGCACCTCGGGGACTTTGCCTTGGAAAGGGTCAGCTGTGGGCATGGGGGATGTGCTCACATGCAACACATTCACTGCCAGGCCAGGAGCACTGGCACACAGGAGCCATGGTGGCCACCAGCCCAATGTCACTGCTGTCTCCTGCATACATTGCCAAGGGGCTGCAGCACAGCCTGAAACCTTGCTGCTCCCACTCCCTCCCCTCCCAGCAGCTCTTCCTGACCCACTTTCTACACTGCACAATTAAAGCAAAGTAAAATGGAGCAGAAGGAGGGGACGGTGGCATGGCCACCAGCACCTTGTGCAGTGAGTGGCAGCTGGCATGGGGCAGGACATGGTCCTGGGGCAGGACCCACGGTGCTGGGTCCTACTCAAGCTCAGAGACCTGGGGCTGTAGGGTGTTCCCTTCCCCACTGCCCTGTGTGGGAGAAGTTTGGGGCTCTGGCTGTCCCAGGCAGCCACCAGCAGACCCACTGGTGTTGCTGGTGTGCCTGCACCCTCCTGGGGAGGGAAGGTGTGGGGCAGAGCAGAAAAAAAGGTCAAGAAGGGACAGGAGTTTGTGGAAGATCTCAACCCCTCCAACTCACTGCCAGCCCCACATCCTTAGTGACTTTCTTCATCCCACCACACCAGCATCCTCCTCCCTCTCCTGGGCTCCTGGTGGGCAGAGGCTCCTTCAGAGGCACAAGCAAGGGATAATTGTTAGAGTGTGCAGGGTGCCCTGTGCCATATTTCACTCATTGCTTCAGGCAGAGCAGCCATCCGGGAGCTAAAAGCATTCAATTGTTCACTGATGCTTTCCTTTGAAGCCCTCATTTATCCTCCAAGGTCTGTATTGATTGGGGACTCCAGGAAAGCATCTGCCCTTCTCTGCCTTCATCAATGACTTTCCCACATTAATCCACCTCCTCCTTTGATAACCACACTAATTACTCTCAGCTAAGTTGACTCTGGCAGGTCACTGGTGGCTGGGAAGAGCAAACCTGCTCTGCAACCTGACTGTGCCTTAAAGCTGCAGATCTCTCTAGTCCTGGGTCCCAGTGCTGGAGGGAACTGGCCATACTGGGAACACAAACCCAGCAGCCTGGGTTGGTTTGACTGTGGGGCAGCCCAGGAGTTGGGTGGGAGTCATGCTGAGGATGTCTGCTGCTGAGAGAGTGGTTTGCTTTCTATGCTGAGGCTTCCTGACCTCCCAGGGAATCACTGATGGCTTCGTGTGGATGGGCATCCCTGGACTTTCCCCCAGACATCCACAATCCCCACCTGCATCGGCCGAGCTGGGGTTTCAGTGCTGTGCAGGACTTTTCCTCCTTTTACACCACTATGGGAGGCCCACAGCTTTCAGCCCAAGGTGGTCCAGCCATGACACGAGGTCTTTTTTCCATGTCTCCACCTGACCCTCCTTGTAGGGAACAGCCTGCCCCATCCCTTCCCAATGGATACCCCAACGCATAATGGCAGACAACAAGGCCCCGGCCACAATCATCTTTTTTAATCCCTGCCAAGGCGATGTTGCCAAGACCCCCTTGTCCCTGGGCCCTGTCTGGATGGCGGTGGCTCAGGGAGGTGGTGGCAGTGCCTGAGGAGGTGCTCTGTGCCTCCCGCCATGGCCCTGCCCAAAGCCCCCCTTCTCCGGCACTGCTTGTGCCCCCCAGGATGGGCTGGGAGTCAGAGGTTGGAGGGGCAAGGATGGCCTCACACATCCTCCTTCTCCTCAGGGCCATTTTGGTCTCTGCAGGAACCCCATCTTTGCCTTATCCTGCCCCTTTTTACCTCATGTTTCTTCCCCCATGGTGGGAGAGCAGCCCGGCCTCACGCAGCCTCCATGGCAGAACCTTGTGGGACAGAGGGTGCCAGGGGGATCCCCCAAGGACACCCCGGGATCTCAGGAGTCCCCCAGGTTGGGCCCTAGAAGCCATTTCTGAGGCGGCGCCGCCATCTAGTGACACGCAGCCAGGCTGGCCCTGCTCCCCGGGGTCCCCATCTTTGTCCCTGTCCCCGCCATCCCCTGTGCTGGGAAAGGAGGTACAGGGAGGGCAAAGCCAGAGCTGGAGGTGTAGACAAGGACACACAGACTCTCCTCCACCCCTCAGAACCTTTTGTGAGCAGTTCAGGACCAACACAGGAGAAGATGGTTGCCTCAAAGGTGCCCAAAGCGAGGAGCTTTGTGCCCGGAACCACCATTAGTGACCACCAAACCTTGCCTTGATGTCCCAAAGACTTCACAGAATCACAGAATGTTTTAGGTTGGAAGAGAACTCCAAGATCATCCAGCCCAACCTTTGACCAACACCATCATCTCACTACTAAACCATGTCCTCAAGGACTGGATCCAAACACCTTTTAAATGCCTCCAGGGATGGTGACTCCACCACTGTCCTGGGCCACTCCAATGCCTGACAGCCCTCTCAGTGAAAAAATATTTCCTAACATCCATCCTAAACCTCCCCTGGTGCAGCTTCCATCCATTGCCTCTGCTCCTATCCCATCCCTCAGGAGCAGAGGCTTTTCCCTCCTCATTCCAACCTCCCTTGAGGCAGTTGCAGGGAGCCATCAGGTCTCCTCTCACCTCCTCTGGACCAAACACCCTCAGCTCCTCACAGGATTTATGCTCCAAGCCCTTCATCAGCTTTGTTGCCCTTCTCTGGACACGCTCCCACCCCACACAACTCCTTCAGGGCCAGCATTTTATCCTCAACTCCTCTGGAATGTCCTCTTTCTGTCTCCATCTTTAAAAACTTAAACAAAGGCACTCACCACCCCGCCAGCTCCTTGAGGGGGACACGGGCCAGCCCGTCTCTTGTCCCCCTCAGCCCCCTCCTCCATTTTCCTCCCGCTGGCTGCTGAGAAAAGAGGATTCAGCCGTGCCCCCAGCATGTGAAAAGCCCCCCCCCCCCTCGCCTTGTGTTTTATGAAGGAAAATCTCCTTGGGAGAGCAGCCAAACGTTCCCAGCCTCCTGCTGGGTGTTTCAGACGGGTGAGCAGGAGGAGGATGAGAGGGCAGAGCGGTCCTGGGGATGGGATGGGAGCTGCTGGGGGTCTGCAGAAGCCACCATGGGATTGTGTAGCCAAGGAGGACACTGCCTGGCACAGGGGGGGCCAGAGCCTGCTCTGCCTCTGCTGCCTCCAGGGAGGGAGTTTTACCCTCAGGCTGGGGATGCTGAGCTCCGTGGGCATCCCTTGGTAAAAGACATGGAAAGACAGAGTCAGGCTGTGCCACGTCCTGTGTCCCCACAGTGAGACAGGCTCCGGGGCAGCCCCAAGGAGTGCTCTGCCAGTCCTTCTTCCCACTGGATCTTCTCCCTCATCACCCCCACCCCTTTCTTTTCCTTTTTCTTTCTTCTCCTTTTCCTCTCTTCTCCCGATCTTCCCCCACATATTCCCCAGCACATCTCCCAGACCACACAACCCCCGACATCAGAGACCTTTCAGACCCAGAAACAATTTCAAAGGCAACCAAGAGGCCTTTTTTACCCCCCCAGGACTCCAACCCACCAAATCAAACTCAAATTTGCAGCTTATATGCAAACATAATGTATCTGGACGTGGGAGCTCTGCTGGCACACAGAGCAAATAAACAGAAACACATGGCTGAGGCTGGAAGAGCAATAACCTCAGCTGCAGCTGAGAACTGGGGTTTGTGGAAGGCTCTAAACCAGCAACACTCAAAGTGAATTAATTACACCTGACAGTAGCTCCAACAACCACCACCTGGGCAAGAGATCTTATTCCCATGTGGGCAGTGGGCTGCATTTCAGGGCTTAGTGGGGGAAACTGGGGATAAAAATGGATGTTTCTACCCTATAGCTGAACCAAAAACCACAAGGACAGAGTCAGGCTCAGACCCAACGAGTCTCTGTTTCCTTTTCTGGTTCATTCTGCAAATGTTCATTCTCCACATGAAATTAAAACCTCCCTTCCTTTCTTGGGGGTCATTTAATATCCTTTAAAGGCTTTCTCAGGGAAAATGCAGCATCTCAAAAGCACGTTTCATATCTGAAAACAATGAAACAAAGCATTTAGCAGCTCCAGAGTTAAACTTTTTATTGGCAAGCCCTGGTGCAAAGTAGTTCAATGTTTGTATCGCATCCACCCTCCTTCCCTTTTCTCTGTGATCCTTACCCACGTAAGCAGACAACTTCACTCATTTTCAAACTTTGGACCTCTTATTTGTAAAACCAAGGAAACCTCAACTCTTAAACCATCCAGCTCCTGCTACTGTGGCTCTCCCACTCCACCTTCCTGTCGCCGAGAGGTGCTGCTCCTCTTTGCTTGATATTTTTCCCCTCTGAAGTTTCCTGAAAAGTTTCCCACATCCCATGATGTAGGAAAAAACCCTCTGGGCCCCCATCTCTCCTCCCCGCTGCCTTTTGCAGCCTGGATGCTGTGATGTGCCACCCTGAGGTGGGGACCCAGCTCAGTGACAGGGGCTGAGCAGCCCCTCAGCAGCTCAGATCATTCCCTGGAGAGCCCTATCCTGCCAGCCTGGAGAGGCAATGGGATACACTGATTTTTCTCCACAAAACAACACCCCCCTCCCAAACTCTTTCACCCCTCCAAAGCAGGAAAAACCTCCTCCTGGCAGCCTTTCCTCCCTGTCCCCCAGACAGCGGTGGCACGTGAGGGGCAGCTCCCAGCCACTATGGGGTTTTCCTGCTGGGAATTCCCAGTGTCCCCTTGATGGCTGGCATCAAGAACTGAGAACGGGAGCTTTTTCCTTTGGAGATCTTTGATGCCAGCAGCCCTTAGAGGCACACAAGCAGCCACGGTGGGGTGTGCTTTTCCTTCCTAAGCGTGCAGGCAGCACACACAGGCAGCTCCCCTCTGCCCAAGGAATTGTATGAATGTTTTCCTTCATCCCCACTCTAGTCCTTGCTTCCTCTTCCTCTTCCTCCTCCTCCTCCTTATATCATGGTCTATATTTGGTCACAGCCTCTGCAAACCCCTTTTCCACGACTCCCCCAGAGCGCCTGGCAGGATCGGGGCTGGGATTACTTATGGTAATTCTTTGGGCTGGGAACACCCCATCCACTATTAATCACAAATAATGAGGGCAGTTCCTAGAGCACAAGATAATTATCCTTACCGTGCTGAGGGCTTCATTAAAGGTCTGCTTCTGTGAGAAGCACACTGAGATTATTCCAGGGAAAGCTTTCAGGGCCACCGGAGGAGGGCAGGAGGAGGCAGGGGGATCGGGGTCCCTTGGAGCCTCCTCTCATCAACCTGTGTGTCCCAGCCCGGTGTCTGAGCTCCTGCGTGGCCCTGGGGACACGGCTGGCCTGGGGTGACAGCTGTCACGTAGTGCTCCCCTGTGCCTGGCTGGCAGAGGGCTGGGGCTGCAATCTCTGCCCCTCTGGCTCATGGAGTACCCAGCCCCTCCTTTTGCAGGGATGCCTTTTGGAAAGTGCATTTTCCCACACCAGTCATTCAACACCAGGGAGAGAAGAAAAGGGAGATAAAGGGTTTCACAGGATGGTTCCCTTTCCGCTACACAACCTCCAAAGTTGTGGTTGTAAGGGAAGCTCTTTCCTCCTTGATGTAAAATGGACTCAGGGGAGGACCTGGGGGCCTCCAGCTCCTGTGGCCTCTCCAGCAGCCAGGAGACAGATGGGTTTGGTGGAGAGAGGAGGCAGCAGGGGAGAGTTCAGCATATTTAGGAGGAGGATGAAACACAGCAGGAGGTTAAAAGTCAACCTCTTTCCCTCTTAAAGCTCCTTCGGGTCAGGAGGAACTTTCCAAGGTTATCAGCTGGGGTCAGGAAGGCAGTGAAGGGCTGGAGCATCAGGGGTGCCAGGGTGGCTGTGCTCAACCAGAGCCACCCCTCCAGCCTGGCTGCTGCCTCCCATGGTACAGTTACCCTGACAGCCATCCTTACACCACTCCCCAACAACCTCCTGGGAAAGAGCTGACACAAATCCCTGTCTATGGAAATAGTGAGGGGTAACCAAACCTCCCAGCTGAAGGAAGCAGGAGAGCAAAGAAAATAGAGGGCTCTGTGGAGTCTTTCGTGCCATGCTGTACAAAAGCCACCGAGGCACAACTTGTGCCTTGAGTCCTTTGCATCCTGCCCAAGTTTTTGCACTGCAGCCCACCAGCCCATCCCTGGGGGAAGCTCTGCAGGGTCCTCTTGGCTTGGTGGGTGTGAGATGAGGCCCAGACTCTGCTGCAGTTGCCCTGTTTTGATGTTGTTAATGTGACAAGTTGAATTAATTACGTGCATTTGGAGAAGGCTCTGGTGTTCTTCCCCTTTCAAGGGTTTTGACTTCAAAGCAAGGCAAACAAGGAGAGCATCTCCTTCCCTGAACTGCCTCCACATATTATGTCAAGGCAATCCAGCTCAGCTGACCCTGGCCTGGGACACATCCTGCTCTCCTATGGCCAGAAATGAACAGTTAGAGAAGAGCCACAAGTTCTCCTGTCAGTGTGCAGGGGGCTGGCTCAGGCTCCGTGCAGCCCACAGCCCATAAGGAAGATGCTCTGGGATTTTCAGGAGCATCAGCATTGTTTCTATGCAGGTGGCTACTGAGTCTGAGATCTGGCCCACAAAAGCCATGTCAGAAACATGGCCTAGAGCTTGTCTTCTTCCCATGTGGGTCCTTCCCATTCTCTACTGGACCTGCTGTCCCTCCAGCTCTGCCCCAACACAGCAAAACACAGCCCTGTGTCAGTGAGCAGCTTCTGACTCACTTTCTCCAGAGAGCTCAACCCCCTGGCTGTGACAAGAGAGGCTGGAAATTTCAGGAGAACAAACTGATTTTTTGGAAAGGCCCCAAGAGGCTGAGGAGATGCTTCATGTTGCTTGCTGTCTTTGTATTCACCATGCTTTGGAGGCTTGGGTAGCAAAATAATCCTGTTAGAGGGATGCCTTTGCATCTGTTTCCTTCGCCTGTCTGTCTTTCAGAGTTTCTTGCCCCAATTTGATCATTTTGTGACCCTGGCCTTCAAAGTCCCTCTGGAGAGGATGGCAGCTGTGAGAGGAGCACTCACCTGCATTGGCAAGGAGTGAAAGGGTCTCACAGCTGGGGGAAGTGCAACTCTTTATATCCAAATAACACCTGGGAGAGTTGTTCCATGGCCATGGAGAGAGCCCTGCCCCAAGGAGCCTCCACTCTCCCCAGGCAAAGTCAGCTCAGGGGTGAGCTGGAGGGACAGAGGTGTGCAGTGGGGACCAGTGTCCTTGCTGCCCTCTCATTCAGCCTCCTGGGGACAGTGAGGGTGATCAGGCACTGAGGGTGAGGGAGGGTGATCAGCCATTGGAATGGGCTGCCCAGGGAAGCAGTGGATTCTCCATCCCTGGAGATATTTAAAAAGAGCCTGGATGTGGCACTCAGTGCCATGGGCTGGGAACCACAGGGGGAGTGGATCAAGGGTTGGACTTGATGATCTCTGAGGTCCCTTCCAACCCAGCCCATTCTATGATTCTATGATTCTATGTGTTACCACCTCACTGACCTCCTTGGTGCCTCAGGATGGACAAGAAGTGGCTTATCTGTGGCATCCAACAGCAGCCACGGTGTGTGCTGGCAGGTCACTAAAAACTGCACGCAGGCAGCCAGGGTGAGGGTCTGGGGGCTGGTGGGGCAGCAGTGGGGCATCTCTTCACTGCCAGAGTTGTGGTAGAGATTTGATATCAAAGGTAAAGAAAAGTAAAAAGCAAAAGTAAGAACAGGGAGTGAAACCTCTCCCCTCCCTTCCCCAGGGAGTTTACTCCTTATCTCCTTATCTAGCCCCACTCCTGTTTCCTTCTGGGATAAACCAGGAACGGGTGGATTTAGTTTCCTCTGCTTTGCAATTGATGTGGCCAACCCAGACCTCCCTGCAAGCACTGCTGCCACGGGGAAGAGCCTCCAAATCTTCTGTCCAGGGTGGTTTGAGGATCAGCTGCCACTCTGGCACAGGAATGCTCTGGAAAATTCACTTACCAGGGCCTCTTCATCTAAAGAAAAATGGAGGCACCAGGGGTCCAATTACAATGTATTTAACATTTCTGAGCTCAGTGGGGCCTCGCTGTCTCACAACTGGGTCATGGAATCAGCCCGAAGCTGCTGTGTCAAACTGGCTCAAGGATTAAGTGTGTTGTAACTGGAGCCATGAGCCCAGCCTGCTGGGAGGGGGAGACTTTTATCTGGCTGTGATTGCAAAGTGGGAGCAGGGCTGGGTGATCTGGGCCGACCTGTGCTTTGCAAAGTGCTCAGCCATGTGTGGTCAGAGGAAGGCTGGCCAGAGAATTTGTGTGGCAGCCTCTCCTCACCTCTATTTTGTGGGAGCTGAGCACTTTTGCAGAGCTTTTGAGGCTACTCTGGTGCTGCTGGGTGGTCTGACACTGTTGGGTTAAAAGATCTGTGCTTGCAAAGCCAGTCTCCAGCCCCCAAATAAATGGTTGTCACGGGCATCCTTTGCAAGGATGCTGCTGGGTCTGCTCTGCACTGGGTGAACTGGTACCCACAGCCCCAGCACAGCCCCAGAGCCCTGCTGACATTCCTTGCTCTCTGGTTTGTCCTCTGGGGGGGAGCTGGGGGGTGGGTGTGTAGTTTCCTGTTTCTGGGAGAGAAACCCAGTAGAGGGATTTCTGCCTCCTGGCATTCCTGTTGCAGATGGAAAATGAAACAAAACCAGCCCTGAAATGTCACGTCAACCCAAGAGAAAGAGAGTGATTAAAACCGAGTTGGTCAACATTTACTTTATACTTGGAAAACCTGAAAAGTGACAATAGCATCATTTCCTAGCAGGGACCAGAGGTGGTGCCTCTCCAAAGGAGGTGAAGGGCAGTGACCTGCCCTGGCTGGGTGATTTCCTGACACACTTGTGTCCATGAAGGTTTGCACAGCCCAGGGCAGGAGTCTGGAGAGGGCTACTTTTCCTCTCCTGTCACAGGAATCCCTCCTTCCTTTGCTCAACAGTTTGGGAAGCCAAATTTCCTTGCCTGGGCAATGGGGGAATATGTGCTAGAAAGGGAGTTTGGAGCCAGTAGCAGAGAAATCCCTTCTGCATGTGCAGGGAAAGCAGCAAGCCCTGAGCTTTGGTCAGCCTGGCTCCATCTACTAGAGCCAAAGAGAGGATTTCACTGCAATTGTGGGGAAGTGCAAGTGAGAAGACAGCCCCAAGTCGTCTCGCTTGGAGAGGGAAAAAAAAAAAAAAAAAAAAAAAAGGGGGTTTGAATCAAAGGCTCTGCTTTGCTTTCCTGTGCTGGCTTTTGCTTTGTTCTGTGCCTCTGCTTTTCCCCCTGGGCTCTCAGATCCCCTCCCCAGAGGAAGCTGGCAGCTGTGCCTGCTCTGGAGGCATCGTGTGCCTATTGTGTCTGCACAGATGGACAAACAAACCAGGCACGGGGCAGCCCCCAGGCCAGCCCTTGGGAGGGGGTTTGTTGCATCCTTTCTTGCACTGATCCCTGGGGTCAAGGACTGTGGGGAAGCGTGATCCGTTGGAGCAGGAAAACAGGAAACTCTGCTAGTGGCAGGAATTTGTTTCATTCAGTGTTTCACGTCCCCAGGAGGTGTGGGGCTGTAGCTTTTTGCATCAGGTTCCTGGAGGTTGGGTCTTGTGCAAGCAAGCCTTGGGCAGCCCCTGCCCTTCATTTGCTAAGGTGTCTTTGTGGGGAGTCCTTGCACCCGACGTGGGACTGGGTGCCACAGGGTCTGCCATCACCCCTGGCATGCCTGTGGCCAGCTCCAAGGGGGCTGGGACACTGGGTGCCACCAGGGAATGGGTTAGGGTGTACACGTTGCTGCTCCAGCTGTAAAATAAATGTGTCCTGCTGGTGCTGGAGCCCCAGGGTGGGTGCACAGTGTGGTCCTTTGCCCCATGCTGTGCCCCTCAGCTCATCAGAGAGATGGGGGAGCTGCCAACCAGACTTCTTCTAGTCCAGACACCCCATGCAATGCAGAGCAGCTCCCTGCAGTGTGTGCCAAAGCAGAAAGGGGCAGAGGATCACTGACATGGCAAAGGCCACGGTGCCACGACAGGGAGCAGCATCTGGCTGGGTCCAGCAGGATGCTCCGTGTCATCTGTGCTCAGACACCTGTGTCATGCTGTCACACTCTGTAAGGACACTCCACAGTAGCTGTGGGGTTTGCTCTGGGATATCTGACAACACACTGGGAGCCTGCAGTCCCCACTCCCGCTGGGCTGCTCTGGTGGGAAATGCCAGGGCTGGATTTCTGGTTCCTGGCTCTGAATCTTTACCTAGGGATGTGTGAGCCTGTCCCGTGGCTGCTCAGGTCCCAGCAAACTGCATCTGGGGGAGCAGTGCTCACTCAGAGAACTCTCAGCACCCATGTGCCTGCTTGGACCCCAGCACTGGCCCTGCTGCTGGGGCACGGTGGCTGTGACCTCTCTGGGGCTGCTGGAAAACCCTGCCTTGGCCTGCTGATCATCTGCCAAAGTGGTCCTCGTATAAACTGTGTTGGTGTTCCTGGGAAAACAATGCTGCTCCCATTGTTTAGGGCTGAAATAGTGACCTGGAGAGCCTGGGAGTCCTTGGAAAGCTCTGGCTTTCTATAAATACAGAGAAGCAGCTGGGAATGGAGCTTACAGCAGTTGGCAGAAGAAAGGTTTCTGCCCATCCCCAGCCTGTGTCACACGTGCTTGTGCTCTCCGCTCACCTGGACCACGGGGAGCCCTGGCCAAGGAGCCAGCTCAGCATCCCATGGAAGATGCCCAGGAGGAGCTGTGTGGGGTTCCTGCTGGTGCCCTGCACACCTCCCCGTGCACACCCCACACGTGCCCTGCTCCTGCTCCCCCCAGCTCCCGTTTCCTCCCCCTGGCAGCCGCAGCGGGCGGGATCAGTGATTTATTAATGAAGCAGAGTGAGTGTGCTGCTGGGGTGTGCCAGGAGGAAATGTCTGGTCCGAGAGATTGGATAACCCTCTGGCCTCTTTCTCCTCTCAGCCTTCAAACGGCCGCAGCTCCCAGAAGCACCATATCCTTTTCCTCCTGCTGCCAGCTCCCTCCCTCCCCGGGGCAGGCTGGCTTTGGGGGGGGGATGCAGGGACATCCTCTCTCAGCCCAGAGGGATAAAACCCTATGGTGGGAGCTGCTGAGGGAAAGGAGAGGTCCGTGGGTTGAGTTTGGAAGTGATGTGAGCCCTTCCTCCTGCACCCGTGGGATGGGGGGGGGGGTCCCACCACCTCCAGCTGTTCCCTGGGTTCCATGTCTGCACCCAAGTTGTCTGAACTCGGGTTATTTTAGGGGATGTGGGGAATGGCTTTGGCCTTGGGTTGGGCTGGATGGCAGCTAACTCAGGCTCACAGGTAAGGCTTTAGAAGGAAAAATGCAAAATGTAGTGCTTTTGGTAGAGTTTCTCGGGGAATGATTTAATTGACTGCATCCTGGGCAGTGTCTGTCTCCTTCGGACTCGTCGGCATTTGCACGGAGGTCCCCAAACCAGTCGAACCCAAACTGTGTGGGCAGTTTTTGCAGCCTTCCAACCTGGGAGACCTGAGCTTTGCTTTGCACCCACAAACCTCAGACCCCAGACTCTGTACAAGGTATTCACAAGGCAGCCAAACGGGCCCTGAAGGCCATGGCTGAGTGTGGCCCCAGGCCACAGAGGGTAAAGGCAGGACGTGTGCTCTGGAGTGTGGTGTCTGATCAGTGGCACCAGGTACAGGTTCATTGTTATTGTGATTTTGTTGCCACAAGATCCATAATTGGTTTATTATAATTACAGGTGATAATAGATAACACCATTGTGGCTGCTTTAGGAATAAAGCTGTGTTTAACTCTGGGGAGCTCTAGAAGTAAACGGGTAAGGAAGAGCCAGGGCAATCACTCTTGGGCTGAAATCTTGCCTGGGAAAACTGCAACCAGGAGCAAATATTTATGGCTGAACTGTAAATGCCTGCAAGGTTTTTATAACAGGAGCTGCTGACTGCCCCTGCCCTGCCAGCTCTGCTCCCACCCCAGCTGAGCTCTGCTCTCTGTACACCAGGACCTGTCTGCAAGGTGCTTGGGCCTCCACCTTATGATAAACATTAAAAAAAAAAAAAAAAGCTTTTTTCCAACAAAGATCCATCATGAGGGGTTTCCAGGCATGGATTTCCCGTGGCCAGCAGCAGCTCAGTGTGTCCCCAGCTGTCACCCTGGGCCATCCATGTGGCAGGAATGTGTGTGCACCCCGAGACACGCAGCCCCTGCAGCCCACAGCAGCCACACCACAGCCACCAACAGACTCTGCCCCCCTCTGTCAGCACAAACTGCTTCCAGGAAATGGGCTGGGAGAGGAAACAAGCCCTACTGAAGAATCTCTTGGTGAAAAATGTGTTTCTAGAACCGTTAGATTGTTTTGTCCTTGAGAGGGGGAGGGAGATAATCATAGAATTGCTCAGGCTGGAAAAGACCTTCAAGATCACCGAGTCCAGCCTTGTCCTAACCCTATTACCCTATTCCTGATCACCCACCACTAAACCATGTCCCCAGGCACCACATCCAGATGATAATACAAAAGCATTCTTGCATTCCAGCCTTGTCTTTGGGGATGGTGATGCTGTTCTATGCCCTGTCTGGGGTTGCCCCATTGCTCCCTTGTTCCTATCAAGACTCCTCTTGCCCCACATTTTGCTGTGGGAGCAAAAGCATCTGCTGTGGGGCTGCTCCTGCAGCCACCCTGCCTGCTCCTGCCTTTGGGGACCAGGGGTCCCATCTCGTTCCCAACACACAGTGTCCCTGGCAGGGTCATCCCCCCCTAGTCCTTGGCTCACAGTAGATGCAGCAGTGGCTGCAAAAGTCCCAGGAACCTGGGCAGAGCTGAGTGACCAACTGGGTGTTGTTCCCCTGGGCTGCAGAGGAAGGGGCACAAAGAGAGACTGGGGTAGGATGAGCTGCATCCCAAGAGTCAAACCCAGAGTCCTCTCTTGAGAAGGAACGTAGGGAAAAGTATCCCCCAGTTTAAAGAGTGGAAAAGCTCTCTCCTTTCAGATCAGAAGGGTTTACACAGGGGATGACAATCCCTGGAGGTTACCCCAGGCTGGCTCAGTGGGTGCCAGGCAGGGACAGACAAGCAGCAAGGGATTGCCACAGCCATGGAATACCATGTGAACACCCTCCAAGCATGGGCTGAGGCTGGTGGTGACCAATGCTGCCTGGGGAGCCTCCAGCACCTACAGGGCAGTGCTCAGCACCGGGGCTGCTCACGGGGACTCTGGGGCTGCTGCTCGGCATCTCCCGGGCGTCCATCAGCAACGACATTCCTGCAGAGATGGGACGTTTCTGCTCAGGAAGGCCTGAAAAAAGCCAGGGACAAAGGGGGGAAGTGATGGTGGCTGTGTCTGGAGTTATCTTGCTGCTGCACTTGCAGGGGCTGCTGAGTGACAGCTCTTTTCTGTTTCGCTCCCGAGAGTCAGGAAACACTCATCTCCGCCGGCTCCCTTCCTGCCCTGCCTCACCCCACGCTGTGGTTCAGCAGCCCTGAGCAGGGGGATGGAGCCTGGACACCCCTCCTGGTGCTGCCTGGCTTTGGTGGGCACTGCTGGGGAAGCCCCATTCCAGAGCATCCCAAATCTCCTCGGCTAAAGCATCCAGAACCTTGCGTTGGGCTTCTCAGCACTGGCGTGGCTTATCACCCAGGCTGGAAACCAAGGATAAACGCTTTATATCCAAACTGCCTTGCTCCGGGAGGTGGGAGATTGGTCAGACAACACCAGTCAGCCTAAAGAGTCCCAAATCATCTGTTTTCCACCATTTGTTTAAACCAGATCATGATTTAAACCAGATCAGGGAAGCTGGAGGCAGCACTGCAGGCAGCTCAGTGGCTCCCAGTCCCGATCCGGCCCCCAAGGGCTGGCAGAGAGGCTTGGAAAGAGCAGGGCTGGTTTCCTGGCTGGCAGAGACTTGAGCTCAGGACAGGGGACAAACCAGCCCTGCTATGCCACCAAGCTGCAGGAAGGCAGCACATGGCAAGGTTGACAGTGAGAAATGCAGCCCAGCTCTCCCAGTCCCAGGGGGACCCAGGGATGACTCTGCTGGGAGGGGATCCCCCCAGCACAGCATCAGTGCAGGGTGCAGGACCATTGTATCATCTTCTCCGAAATGGGAAGTGAAAGAGTAGCAGTAAAAGGATGTTTAGCTTAACCCTGTCTGTTTTGGAGCATCCTGTGCTGAAATGTTGCTTTGCAGCTTCTTCCAGTGCCTGCTCCTCTCTGGATGCCAGCAATGCACCTGGGGCTTCAATAGAAACAAAGGAATCTGTTTTCCCTCCCTTTAGGAGTGGAAAAATGGCAATAATATTTTCAGTTGGAAGGACTGTTTTTTCCACCATGAAGGAAATAAAAGAAAAAAAAGAAAAAAAAAAAAGTGTTTTCATTTTGCTAATAACACTTCTCAAGCCAAAACCACCCCCAAAGGTGTTGCCTGGGCTGAGCTATGGCTTCTCCTGCTCTTGTGCTGCCTCTGTTGCAGCAGAACACAACTGCCTGGAACCTTCAGTTCCAGAGGTGGGGCAGGAATGAGGATTTAGACCCATGTGCAGTGCACAAACCCCAGGTCCTGTTGTGGAGACCTGGGGGAAGGAGTTTCTCCAGTGTAACAAAACCCAAGGGGGATCAGGTTTCTCACGAGATTGGGTCTGAGCTCTCTCCCAGGCTGTCCTGGTGTTTAAGGTGTATTTCTGTATCTATCAACCGTGGTTGTTCCATAGCTCCCTTGTCAGTCAGGTTCTTTGCCAGTGCTGCCCCAACCCTGAGCTCCCTCCCACACAGCCCCAGTGTGGTTCCAGCCCCTCTTTGATAACTTTTACAACCCTGTTTGGTCCCATTTGCTTCGCTGTTGCAAATAGCAGGTTTGACAAGGCAGAATTTGCAGCAGCTTCTCCAAGCTGTGGGGCTGATAAAGAGCAGCAAGGACAGCCTCAGCCCTGGGAGATCTGAGCTGCTAGCCCTGAGTAGAGAGGAAGAGTGGCAATTAAGAAGCCAGCAGGAAAGTACATGATTTCTGTCACTTCTCCTCTGTGTCTCAGCTCAGCATGAAATTGCAGCAGCCACAGAGGTCAGGGAGCCCTGGGAAGCTGTGGCTGTGTGTCCCCAGGATGGAGAGGGAAGGGTGTGCAACACTGTAAGGATCTGCTCTTCCTGGAGAGATTTTTTAGGGGTCTCCATCACTGGGGTAAATTCAACCAGAGTGGCCTTGTTGCCAGGCCCTAATTTGAGTGAGGGAAAATACTATTGCTGGAGAATCCAGTTTCCTTTTCGGGGCTTTTTAAAAAGTCTTTGAACTCAGTTTCCGCCATGACTTCGAGATTGGGAAATGTGGGCATTGTTTTTTCAGTGCCATTATGGACTTCAGAGGAGTGCCACGTTTCAGACACAAAAGGGAGACATTTGCTCAGGCCCAGGCTGGGGGTGCACAGCCCATGGCTCACCCCACCACATCCTGCTGGTCCCACATCCCAGGACCAACCTCATTCTGAGCTGGTGTGGGCTCCCTGTGATGGAAATGTCACAGCAACTGCCTGCAAACCTGCCACCGTCCCCAGGCTGGGCAGTTCTGGGCTAACAACAGATTTTTCTAGGGCCAAGTTCCTAAAGTCCCCCCAAAAAACAGGGTTTTGTCATGGAAATGCTGAGATGACATTAATGGCAGTGTCCTGAACGCAACTCTAATTAAAGAGAGGAAGGAGAACTGAAGCAGGATGTCCTGTTTGGCTACCCAGGATGGAAAGCTTGTCACAAATAAAATGCATTATCCTACTTTGTCTCTGTCTCTCTGCAGAAGGCTTTCCCAGATTTCTGCAGACACTCGTTTTCTTATCTCTCCTGGATTCTTGTTTCTTTTCTTTTGAAATAGCTCCTCACAAGAATGTTTTTTCTCTGCTGTATTCCCCACCGAGCTCTCAAACAAACCAATCGAACAAATGTCATCTCCTCGAACACAAAATGAATGTGCTTTTTATTCCCTGAACAAAATCACTTGAGCACAAAGGCTGGTTGGCTCTGTGAAAAGAAACTTGCCTATTAACAAGGCAGAATAAGCTCTGGCAAGTGA
Organism: Phaethornis superciliosus; assembly: GCA_023637945.1. NCBI lineage: Eukaryota > Metazoa > Chordata > Aves > Apodiformes > Trochilidae > Phaethornis > Phaethornis superciliosus. The sequence continues at coordinate 8,731,907 of JAJQWJ010000022.1, forward strand.
GCAGGGACAGGCAAATCAAAGCTGGGAGCAAGATGGCAAATACTTCCCTTTGAAAACAGGTTTTCCACTGAATTAATCCAGGGTATGTCACAACCAGCCTCTGAGCTGCTTCCTTTGATAGCAGAAAAAGAAATCAAAATCAAAAGAAGAAAAAAAAAGAAGAAAAATTAATTCAATATCAGACAAGTAATTTAGTTCACTTTGTGCCACAGGAATCCTGATCCAACTGATTTTGTGCTCCTATAGAACCTACTGAGTGTTGGTGGCTTTGTACCTGGGACTGCTCTTAGCAAAGCTCAGCTTTAAAACTGATACTGGAGCTCGAAACACTGCCCCAGCAAATCCTGGATGCAAAATCTGGTATGTTTATGGAAAATAAGATGCACAGTCCAAACTGTTGATTCGTGCAGCAGGAGGAAGGGGGCACGTGATAATGTCCTGCTCCAATGACTTGATTTCTCTGCTACCAACTGGCTGATGTAGATGTTATCACTCCCACTGTGACATTGGTCATGGTGACTTTTGTCTGAGCAGCTCCATTGCTGGGAGCACAGACCCTCTCTGGGCTGGTGCCAGGGAGGCAGCAGCTTCTGGGCTGGTGTGCAGGGTGGATTCCTATGAACTGAGCAGCTGAAGGCTCCCTGCTGTGTGTTGGGCTGGCTCTGCCTCTGCCTCTGCCTCTGCCTCTGCCTCTGCCTCTGCCAGCCTCACTGCATCCCTGGCTCCCCCAGGGGCACAGGGAAAGTTGTTGTCATTTGCTGCAAGTTGTGTCATTCCCAGTGTTTCTGCTAGACAAGGTGTCTCCTCTCTGTTGAGGCACTTGGGTGACACTCATGTGCCTGGAGTGTGGCAGAAATCCTGATGTCTGTTCTCAGCCCTGTTTGGGACTCATTTCTGCTGCCTTCTGATGGGCAAAGCAAGGAAGGAGAAGGGAATGAGCTTTCTCCAACCCCCTGGGGGACCTTGCAGCCCTGGGGTTGATGTGGAGCCCAGGGACTCTCACTGCACCTCCAGCGCTGCCACTATCCCTGGCCTTGTACAAGCACTCCTGCCCCTGTCACACTCTGCCCTGCCTTGACATCTCCAAAGGGTACAGCCTGGCTTGTCCTACCACAGTAGTGTTTGTCCTCCTGGTCATGTCTAGAGTCCCAAACCCAGTGCCATGACTCCACTATCCCCATCCTTCCTGTGAGAGGAGCAAAATACATCCTGGTACCAAACTTACACATCCAGCTCCAGCATCACCAGCTCCTCACTCTTCAAATAACCACTGCCTTTTATTCACTGCAACCCCCTGGTGCCTCTGTCACCAGCCTGCCTCTGACACAGCACTTTCTCTTGGTCCTTGGGGATGTCCCCAAGGGGTCCCAGTGGAGTGACCTGGGATTTGTGCTGTCCTGACCATGCCCTGGGGATGCCCTCTGGGTTCTCCTGGACTTTGCACCTTTCCCTTGTCCCTCTGCAGCCCTTCCTCTCTCCCAACCCCAGCTCAGAGGGTGCATTCTCAGAGCTGTGTACACATCCACCACGTTGCTGGCACTGCTCCTGCAGCATGGTCCCAGCACACAGGCATGACTGGGAGCTGTGCAGAGAGCAGGGAAAGTTTAGGTCTCCTGGTTTCTTGCAGGTTAATGAATTACCTTTAAGCATCAAGGTGCTGTCCAGGAGTTCAAGGGGAACAGAAGTGAGGATAGAAAGACATAGGGCTGGCAAATGCCTGCCCAGGTGTTGCACTGCCTGCTCCACACACTATTCACACCACTCTGCTGACATCCTGGACATGGGGATGTGTTCACCCTGCTGGGCTCCTTTGATGCCAAAATGCAAATGCAGAACCTGAGTTACACCCAGGCTTCAGCTGGGGGTGCTTGGCCTGAAATTTGTCAGAGTAAAAGGTAAAAATGTGTGCTGATGAGAGAGCAGAACCTACTGCCCAGAGCTGGATGGTGACACCATTTCCTCACCCAGTGACTCAATGCAGCCACCAGGTTTCCAGATGCATCTTCACCAAGCTCCAGAGCTGATGCCTGACCAGTTGGGAACTGGTTGTGTTTGTCCCCCTGGCTCTCCATCAGCTCTGGTCTCTCTGAGTGCTGGTGGGGCCATCCCTCCAGCTGCATGTGGGACAACTCTATAGATGAAAAGTGGAATGCCAAGATACATCTGGAGAACTGCAGCTTTAGTCTGGAGAGGTGATTTCACCCAAGCTCAGCTGTGAGGTGGCCATGGTGTGCTGTCAGGGGGCTCCTTGCCCAGGTTGTTCTGTTCCAGGGTAAGTCACCAGAGCCAGGTGAGCCAAACCTGGGGAGGCTACCTGCCTGGGTAAAAGCAGCATAAATACAACAAGACAGCACAAAATAATCTATATAACCACGAGGCCACATTCATCCTTCCTGCAGGGGTGACAGAGGAGCTCCTCCCAGGAGAAGTTTGGCCCACTTTGTCTAATTAGTTTCTCTCCTGCTGACGTTTGCTGCTGACATTGCCCAGCCGCGGCTTCACGTCCTGAGCAAATATTTTGCTTGGATGGGAGAAAAATTGTTCTGAGGAGCTTTTGTGGGTATGTGGGAACCCAAACTGGAGCTGGATCCCCTGTTCTCCCTCGGGCCCCTGTTTATTACCTGATTCTTTCCCTGGTAAAGCCTGGGAAAGTGATGCTCTCACTCTCTGTACACTGTTTGTCTGAGCTCTGGTTTTAGGGCTGAAACTGCTTCCCCAGATCATGCAGAGTTGTGCTGGGGGTTTGGCACAGGGCTGACTGGTGCTGTGACAAGTGATGAGAAGGATGGAAGGGCAGTTAGTCCCTTTGGCTGTAACAGATTATGAACTAATGCTCTTTACCCAGGGTTGCTCTGGCAGGGTGCTGGGTACCGCAGTGAGGACACAGCCTGCAGCACTCTCCTTGACCAGTGCTGGGGCTGTTTGGAGATAGGATGCTTGAGCAGCTTCTAAGGTCTCAACTCCTGGATTCTCCAGTTTGGGAGTTTCCTTGGGAATCTGGCTTGCCTGTCGGGGAGAAAGAAACCTAGAGAAAAATGTGGACATTCAGGACTCACTAAGGTGAAGTGGTGAGGACTAAAATGGTTCATTCATAGATGAGACCACATAGATAATGTTTTGATGCTTAGTCAGGCCCTTGAGGCCTTGGTTCACATCCTCTTGACAGGGAAGCTGGGAGAGGGTTTTGTGGTGGGGCCAGTCTGAGGTCTTGACCACGTAGCAGGGTGAGCTGATGCCCTGCCTGCTGGTACAAACAGCAGTTCCGGGGAGCAAGGCGAGGGGATCCGCAAAATCCCATTTACCAGACCTCACCCCTCCCCTTAGCCTGGCAACGTCAGGGAGGGACAAAGAGAAAAATAGTAAATATTTTTCAAAAAGACCCAGGGACTGTGTCCCTCCTAGCCAGGAACTGTTGACAGGTTTTGGTGACGCCCTTCACCTAGGCCAGCTAAGAGGGGGGCAGGAGGTGCAGCCTTTGCAGTCGGGTCCTGCTGCTGAAGGACTGCACAAGAGGCTGCCCGAGCCCTTTGTCAGGAAAAAGCCTTTATGACTGTATTTGTGCAGGCAGCTTTAAACACTCAGACCTTTATTCTTTCAGGCTTTCAAACTAAAGGTCATTTTCTCTTCCCTTCCAGAAAAAAAAAAGAAAAAAAAGAAAAAAAAAAAGTGAATTCCTCTTGACGCAGATCCCCTTCCCCTCTGGTTGGGAGTTCAATTGTTCTTGCAACTAAACTCCAAATCTGCCTCTTGCATTCACTTCCTTTTTCCTGCCTGAAAGGAAACAGAGATTTCTGACTCTGTGAACTGGGCCTTTTTTTAAGGATACAAGAAAATAGCCAAATGCTAATTCAGTGTAGTGCTATGCACTTTAGCATGCTGCATGGCAAAACAAAAGAAAGAGAAACATATCCCCGCCCTTCCCAGCTGAATTGTAAACTGCACACTGATTTGAGTATAATGGGTATTTATGAAAGGTATACTAAAACATTTACTGAAGCCCAATGCAAACCAAAACCCTTCAGTCAGGAAGTTTTTAGCTACCAAAAATAATCACTAAGCCCAGGCTAATATTTTTAACGATCATGCGTTCTTGGGAATTTCCTCTTCCCTCCATGGAGATAAGTGATTAAACAGAAAAAGGCAGTGGCCATTTTGATACACTGCAATGTGTCAGAGAAGAGATGTATCAACAGTTCTTTTTTTGTATCTTTTTCCTAAGACTAGACTTCTGCATTCACTGTCTGACTTTTCGGATGAATTCTACTTCTCTATTATGTTGCTGAAATCCCGTGAAGTCAGCAGAAAAGTTTCCTGGGTAGAACTTTTAAGCCAAGGTATTAGATCCACTAATGGGAAGACACTTATCTATTACACGCCTTATTAATTTTATAAAAAAGACACTGAGCTCTATTCAGCTGCAGGTTATTTGGCTTAATAATTTCTGTAGAACGTTGTTAGTTTAACATCCTGTCCATTCTTCAGACCTTCTCCACGGAGACCTCCTCTGGACTTAGTCCCACACAATCTGAACCAGCCCTTCGAGTGAGTTTTTCAATACACCAAGTATTTCTGCTGTAGAAAACTTTTAACCCGTTGCAAGTGTTTTCTTCTGCAATTGGGCAGCTTTAAAATTTCAATTATTGTTGTCTGTACTGGGCTGCTGGGCAAGGGAGTGTCAGCTGCAGGCAGGGATGGAGGAGGGCTCCAGGACCCTGGTGGAGGATGGAGCAGCACAGAAGTTGGCTCCCCAGGATCTTGACAGCATTTTGTGCAGTGCAAATAACTCTGTTGTGGCAAGAAGGAAATGCTTCCTCCTTTGGTGCCTTCACTCAGAAGCCAGCATTGTGTGGGCCAGCACAAAGGTGCTGCTCAGTCCTCCACCTTTTGATGCCTCTGCACCAACCTGGTGCAAGAAAGGGGCAGCTGGAGTGAAATTCTGGCAGTGGAAAATGTTTTTCCATCTTTCTGTGCTGGTAGAAAGGCACCAGGGATGTGCAGGGGCCTCATCTCCTCATGCTCCTGGGAATCATGGGGAACATTTCCCAGCCTGGTAAGGAGCCCAAGCACTCAGGTCCCTGTTCACTCTGTGATAATCCTTCTCCATAGGGACCTGCAATGAGAAAAGCCCTCACATCCCAGTCCTGTGAGCTGAGGAATCATGCTTTGCCCTTGAATGGACAAGAAGACACTGAAACCCCCTCAGTGCAGATCTAATCCACCCTGTGTGTCTTTCCATAGCACATGGGTTTCAAAAAGATATGGTCTTGCTCAAATATTTTCTGAATGGCTGATACCTTTCTGCAGAGAGGGAAGGTATCTGTGAGTGATACAAAGCTGCTCTGGCAGGACAACACTGAAACCTTATCTCTCACCAAAGGGCAGATAAAGGAGCCCTTTAAGGAGCAAAAGGGAGGCTCTGGGCTTTTTCCCATCTCTGTCCTCGATGTTATCACAAGAGCGGCCCCAAGGCATGGCCACATCCCCGACCTTGGGTACCCCAGTGGTACCCCAGACCTCTCTCTTGCAGAGCAGGGGAGTTTGACCCCCAGGCCAGGGTTTGCTGTCAGTGCTGGAGACACCAACTTGCACGTTATTTAGTCTCTGCTCCTTGTCTCCCTCACTTTCTCCCCCTCTCTTATCAGGCTTTCCTTGAACTCTGTAAAGAGCAGGAGTGAGGGGAAAGGCTGAGCCTGTGGGGTTTTTCAGATGAAGCAGAGGGAGGGCTGGTGAGCTGCTCAGCACAGGGCCTGCCCACCACCCATGCAGGAATTTATTTTTCAGGGGGAATCACACACAAGCCTCTTGGTAACCTGCACGCAGCCCTTGGCAGCTGGGTGTGTGGGAATGCTTCAGGTGTGTCTGGGGGTGGCTCTGAGTCAGGAAAACACAGAGACATGGGGTGCTTCATGGCAAGGTCCTGCTGGCCTCATGATGCCCCTCTTCATTTTATGAGAAAACTTCCTGCACCAAAATCATGGAGGAAAACTGATCCACCATGGCCTCAAACTCCAAGGGAGCAGTGTGGGCAGGAGTTATACTGGAAAAGCTGACAGGGGAGAAGCATGCCACACTAATTGGCTAGTGCTAATTAGGAGCCAAAGCCCCTTCCATCCTCCTGCTCCATTCACGCCTGACAAGCCCTGAATGCCACTGAGCTGGGGCAGAACATCAGAGCAGGTTGGTGGCCTTTGGAAAAGCCCGTGTCCTGGCTCTGCCTTTAGTGGGTCCTGCTGCCACCATGGGCTGCCAGGAAGGTCACTTTGTGTTGGGCTGTCAGAGCTCCTGCCCCTTGGTGTGCTCTGGAGCAGATGGCAGCAGGAGGTTTGGGGACACTGGGGAGGTGGGGACACGGCTGTGGGCATGGCTGGGCACAGCCAGCTCTGAGGTGCCAGCACCCTGCAGCTCCCTCCCTCTCTCAAACCTTATCTGAGCCATGGGTGACACCCAGGTTTTCCCCAAAACCAACTTCCATGGGAGGATAGGGGCTGTCAGAGTGCCTTCAAATTTAAAAACACACGTTCATGGTTTCAAATTCAAAAACACCCATTCACGATTTCAAATTTAAAAACACCATCATGATCTCAAATTTCAAAACACCATCATGACTTCAAATTTTAAAAAATGATCTCAAATTTTAAAACACCATCATGATTTCAAATTTTAAAACACATGTCCATCATCTCAAATTTAAAAACACCCATTCATGATTTTAAATTTAAAACCAGTCACGATTTCCAATTTCAAACCACCCGTTTGTGATTTCCAATTTTAAACCACCCGTTCATATGGCCCCTGCTGACTGCTTCCCGCTGGAGCAGCTCCTGCTGAAGTCACTGAAGACTGAATAAACAGGAAGTGTATTCCACACATCCCATTCCACTCCTGAGGCTCCTGAGGATGGAGCAGTCCCAGCTTTGTGTGTCACTGGGAGGTGTGGGTGGCTGATGTCCTGGCCATGCTCTGTCACCTGTGTCCATCCCGAGGCAGAGGACATGAGACAGATGGCCATGGTTGCTCCCACTGATAAAATTTGGTTTTTTCCCAGAGTTTGCAGTTTGGAGGAGGTGGGGAAGGAGAATGAGGGTGCTGGGAGCCTTTGTGAAGGCTCCGTAAGTTGCAAGATGGAATCTGATGATTGCAGAGAAAGCTGGACCTGAGTTTCAAGGGTCCAGCAGCTCTGATCTGAAAGGAGCATCCCTCTCACAGCCCACATCCATGCAAGCCCTGCAACTTTCCACAGGGAGCTGCTGCTTAAAGCTCAGCTCTGAGCACAAAAGCCGTCGGAGTTGCAGCCTCCCTGCAGGTTCGGGGAGCACACACAGACAAAAAAACCCAGTATTTCATGCACAGCTGAGCACAAACATGTGCTGGTACCTCCAGGGGACTCCCTAGGACAGATGCACTCCCACGGAGTCCATCAGCTGGGGACCAGCCACCTATTGCCTGAAGAGAATGATGGGCAGCAGAAAGCAGCCTGAAAAAAAAAACAAAACCAAAACCAAATCACCACCCCATCTGCCAAGGAAAACAAGCAGGGTCTTTCTTTAGCCATGCATTTATATAAATAAACACAGGAATATTTTGCAACTCCCGAGGGACTGGCCCAGAGGAATATTTTTGCTGAATAAGGGTGGGAGTAATCCTCTGCTCACCATAAGCCTGCGCACCAGAGTTTTGTGATGCAGAGAACGGGAGGACCCGGGAACGTGTGGGGTGAGCCAGGGATGTGGCTCTGCTCCAGGGGAGCTCCTAATGCCACATGTCCCCAAATCCATGATGTGCTGCTCTGTTGGGAAGGGGAGAACACAGAGGGGATGCCATGAGGGTCGCACTGCCCACAGCAGCAGGCAGCAACGTCCTCAGAATCAAGAAATAATTACCACCTCCATAGCCCTTGTGTTACAAAACGTCTCCTTTCCTAGCAGAAAGCCTGGGTCAAAGTTGCAGCTTCCAAATAAAAAATCTGCTATTCCTCCTTTGGCCTTCCAGACCCACAGGAGGATGTGTTGAATTTGAAATCACAATCAGCTTTGAACCAGAACGGTCTTGAAAGTTAAGGCGCTGGGGCAGCCATTTCCGTGCCCCTTTGTGCTGCCAGGCACTGGGGATGCCATCTTTGCTGGCTGGTATCCCGCAGGTTCAGTGGGCCACACTGCCTCTACTTCGCTCTTTCCCAACACAGGGACAACGTGACAGGGGGGGTGACAACCCATCCAACAAACGTATTGACTGCTGTGGTGCCACCCAAACCTCAGGGGACTGCAAACACCCCAGGATGTGCCCCATCGCTGCCTGGCGCCATGTTGGCGCCTTCTTCAGAAGATGGCCGCCGGCCCTGCCACGTTTGGCGCAGGCTTTGAAGAGGGGCAGGAATCCCCACCAGCCCCTTGTTCAGCCCTTCCCGAGGCGAATGAGAGGTGTTTGTGGTGACGGTGGCCAAAACATGCCCCTTGCCAGTGAAGTAGAAGCGGGAGGGTCGGCAGCCATCTTAGGCCTGGTGTGAGGTGTATGCAGGGAGCCCTGGCAGGCAGCCCTCTCCCTCCCCGTGTCCCCAGGGATCCATGGCTGCCTCATCTCCACTTTGGGACCCCGAAGCTGTCCCCAGCGGGCACGGTGTGGGGGTTCCGCCCCGTGGTCCCTCGCCCCCTCGGGGCGGCCGTGTTTGTTCTCCTCGTGGCGCCCGTTATCAGCGCACAACACACACAGGAAGTCCTGTCTGGGATTGTCCATCCCCGGCCTGATTTATACAGGAAGAAAAGCATAAAAAGCCGCCCTTCCACCTCAGCAGTCACCTCCTGCCTCTGCCGGGACAGCAGACAGCCATGCCGGGGAAGCCAGGTGGCCGCCCAGGCCCTCCAGCCCCGGGGTGTCCGGGTGGGGATGGCTGCCGGGAGCCAACGGGGAAGGCGGCAGCGGTGCCGGTGCCGGTGCCGGTGCTGGTGCTGGCGCGGCGGGGGATCCCGGGAATGCCGCAGGTACCGAACCAACCGTGGGCACAGAGAGGATGAGGTGGACGGGATGGGGATTTGGTGCTGGGGACACCGGGGGTCTGTGTCCTCCCTGTGTCCTCCCTGGGGTGGGGTTTTGTCCCTGGTGAGGCAGAGGGGATGGCGGGAGGCTCCGGGGTGGGTTGGACGCAGCGCTGATGGAAAAAAAAAGCAGGTTTTTAAAGGATTTTAAAGGATTTTAAAGGATCCTCTGGCTGTTCCCAGTGGGGCTGGCTCTGCCACACACGTGTCGAGCTGAGGAGGTTCTCCAGTGCTGGTTTGCAGAGCTGGACCTGCAGCACTGATATTTTTCATTCACCTCACTGGCACACAGGATGTTTTCCAGGAGCAGAGGACTCAGAGGTTGCATTTTACCTCCTATGCGAGGAAGGCTCCGAACACTTCCACAAATACTTGCAAGATATCTGGAAATTCTTACCAAATGGCCTCTCTTTCCCTAACTCATTCTCTTTTTCCATCTGCCTGTCCTCTGAACACCTCTGACATGTTCTTCATCCTCCTGCCCGTGTTCCCCCTGTTCCTCTCTCCCCTCGGCTCAGCTCCTGCTGGATGCTTGCTCTGGGCTGGCAGTCTGGGAATACTCAGCAGGATTACACCAGGATAGAAATAACCCAGCATAGTTTTTTTTTTCCCCAGGGTTTAGCATTCACGGAATCAGTTCAGTGGGCAGAGTATCAAACATAAGAAGAAATAACAAAGTTTTCTCAGTGATCAGATTAATTTAAAAGCAGAATGGGAAGCTCTGCCACCGCTTGGAAAGCTGTGCCAGACCAAAGCCCAGATGTGGTGGGCTGGACCCTGAGCCTCCTCAAAAATCTGTATCTCCTCTGGGTAAAACAGAAAACACCAGGTCTGCCCTGGCAGGTTTTGAATGCTGTTCCTTGTGATCCAGCATTCATTCTGCTGATTGAGTTAGTCCTCCTCTACGCTGTTAAACTGCCAGCTCTGTGCAAGCTTCCCTAGAGGTAAGGGAGAGAAAATGAATCTGGGCTGCAGGCTCATCTGAGCCATTTCCCAGACTCTGCTGCTGCAGATGGGGCTGGCTCTGGGGAGAGAGATTTACAAACTGCAACAAATTAGAGTAAACGAACCTGATTCACAGTCTCACCAGCAGCAGAAGGGCATGGAGAAACACAAGGGTTTAACTAGAGGTTTCAAACCAGACAGAGAAAGAAAAGGGTCTCTGCTAACAGAAGAGGATGATCAGAAACGTTATTTCACTCTCCATCCTTTCTTCCGAAGTGAATATTTAGATTCATGCCCTGCTCAGAGAGGAGCTCCACTTAATGCAGCTTTTTGGAGCTGAAGACTTTCTCCTGATGAGGAAGAATAATAGGAGGAAAAAACAGGCTTGTGCAAAATGCTCTCTCCTGAGCTGCTCACTGGAATGGCCATGAGGAAGGCACCAAACTCCCAGCTCTTCCCAATGCACATTTTGTGCACTCCTAGGGGAAGGATTCAGTAGGAAATTGCAGAGGGGAACGGTGAGGTGGGAGCCCATTTCCCGCTGGCTAATGTCACCTTTTGCCAGGAAAATTTAACTGAAAGCCACAAAATTTAGTTTATTCCCTGGTGAGATGAATCATTTCCCAGTTTTTACGCAGCAGCTGTTACTGCCTCCTCTAAATTTAAATAAGAATTCATCTCCTTAAGCTGTAACTTAGCAGTCCTGAGGCACTTTATGCTTGTGAAGTTCTTACTCAGACCGAAAAAAAGAAAATCATTTTGTGAGAATCAGATCTGGGTGATACTGTGCACAGCACTGGGCAACTGGTGACGACAGACCTAGAGTTATAGGCCAAGTACTTTTCTTGGTCTGACCTGCTTTGATCCCACTGACATCAATGGACTCCTCTAGACTTCCACTGAGATAAGTGGTCTGCAGCTGATGCAACCAAGAACAATATGGGACAGAATGGAACAGTGGGAGGTTGTTTTCCCTACAGAGCTCTGCAGGATAGGGGCTGCTCCAAATTTAAGTGTAAAGTTTACAAACAGACTTTTGAAAAGTCTGAGCAGAAGGGTTTGTCCTAAAACAGGAAAAGCCATCCCCCATTTTTTTTCAGAAGCAACAAAAATTCCTCTTACTTGTGCAAATGCTTCCAGTTCTGGGTGAGACCCCTGCAGATGCCAGTCAGAGCCCATTGTACACAGCAGGTGTGGGGTCAGCCATGGCTTGGAGCCCCTGACAAGTTTTGCATCTGTGTGTGTGTCGCTCTTCTCTCTGTCTCCCCATCCATCTGTCTCCATCTGCCACTTCAGCACTTCTGGCCCCAATCTGGGGAAATGCTTGTGTGCTTGGGCACGTCCTGTTCACTGTGATGGGTAGTGAGCACTCCTCTCCAAGAAAGTTTTCCTGGTGTGGGACCTTAGTGCTGATCTCCTATTAAGTCTTCTCAGTTAATCATTCCTTTTTCATGCCTACAGAGAGAGCCAAGTTGAGTTGTGCCCACCCCAGCCCCTGACACCCTCCAAACTCACCTCTTTCCAGCCCCTCATCTTCCACAAGTGGTCTGAGGGAGGGTGAAAGGTCCTTGGCAGGTCTGTGGGATGAGCTCTAGGAAATGGGGAAGGGGATGAAAACATCACCTTGGCAGCCAGGCTGGTGCTCAGCACTCAGCACTCCTCAGAGCTCACACTGGTGCTAAAAAACAATGAGAGACAAGGAGATTTTGACATTGTTAAATCTAAGAGGGAGGCTGGGCAGAAACCTTTTGTTCTTGGCTTGAAGACAAGCATTAATATGAGATGTCATGGGAGTGCACTTCTAGTGTGCAAGGGAGCAAACTCTGGAGGAAACATGTAACACACTGCTCCAGGGAGGGCTTCACATTCAGACTGACTTACAGCCAGGAGCCAAAATCCCTTACTGCCTTTGTCAGAAGCTTATCACACCGACATTAACAGAGCCAACAGATCTGATCTTCTCCCACCCTGAACTGGCATCACTCTTCTGCTTTCAAGGGAACTTTGCCAGGCTGTGTCCTGGGCGATTTCCTCCCGGAATAATGAATATTAGCATGTAAGACACTGAACTCTCCCTGTGAGTGGAGGATTAAATGCTCTTTTAATAGGCTATATGCTGTTCTTAAGCAGCTGACATGGGCACTTGCTTGAGCAAAGATATGATCCAGTACATGAAACTGGAAAGCAAATATTTTGCAATTAAAATAATCATAGAATTTAAAGTGCTGCTGTGCACTTAGGGAGTGATTGTCTAATGGCTGAGAAGGCTCTGACAAAGACCCTGAACACTGGTGTGCTCAGTGCTGCTCTGGGTGTCGTTGTCCAGCAAGGAGCTGAAAACTGAGTGCTGGACAGTGAGTGTCAGTGAGTCCATCCCCTTCCTGACCATCACATTTACACTTGAGATTCTGAGCATTTGTGCAAAGGCTGCCTGGGCAGTCAACTTTCTTTGTCCTTAGAGGAGCATGCGTGCATACTGAGGATGATGAAATATAGTGTTGGGATCATAGAGGAGTGTAAGGGAATTTGGAAACCCTGTGGAGAGTGGCAGCAGGAACGGGACATCCCCTTCTCAGAAAATCCCAGCCTTGGGCCCAGGGGAGTCTGTTGGAGGGGATAGCTCAGTGTTCAGCAAAGCCTCAATGCTTCTGCTCTGCTCACTCCTTGCTCCTGGCCCTGCCTGCTCTACCCCAAAGGGTGCAAAGGCACCACAGATCTGCCTGGCCTTTCCCACCAGAGTGGTGACCCACTCTACAAGCTTGTGGGAACATCCAGGGAAGCCCAGAGCAGGTGTGTCAGGGGCAGGGGCTGGATCACTGATCTCTTTCTGTATGACAAGGGGAGTGTAACAGAAGGGTTTTTTTTCTGTTCTGACAGTAAGAAACCAAGATGCTCCATAAGGAAAGGATCCCTGCCTGGGAGGAATGATGGAACACCACTGCTCAGGTGAGCATCTCAGCTGTGAAATTCAATCCCATGCTTTCAGTATGGTAAGATGGAGAAACTTTCCACTGCCTTCCAAATGCATTTTGCAACTATTAGACAAGTCAAGTGTCAGGCTTTGTTTGTCTCCCCTGTAAACCAGACAAGACAGCAAAAGCTCTCTGCACAGTAAGATGATTACCATCCCTTCTAGGTTCCTGGGCAAAGTTTCCTGTGCTTTGTGCTGATGAGATTAAGTGATCTGAAATCACTCCCCAGATGTAGGCTGGATCCAGAGCAGCCAAACCTCTTGATGTCATAGGGGATGCTGTGTAACGTGGAGCTGTGCTTCACCAGCAGCACTTTGCCTCTCTCTTGCCACTGGGAGGGATCCCACCTCCCACATGCTCCAAACTTCTGCCAGTAAAGCTCCATCCTCACCATCTCATCCCAGAGCTGATTCTCCTCTGCTCTGCTCCCTTCCCCAGGGAGGCTCTCACTGATGATCCTGTTGTATGGGTCCACCTGAGAGCCCCACACCAGCACATCCAACACCCATCAGCTCCCCATCACAGGGCAACCCCAGACAGCTCCAGTTCCATCCCCAGCCTCAGCCTATCCATGAGGAAATACAGGGGATGGGCCAGTGCTCTCTTTTGGAGCCATTATTATTTAATTGGTAAATATTGCTTTTAAATGCCTACGTGCTTTCAAACAAAAAGTTGCAAAGCTTAATGGGAACAAATATTCCCAGGGGGTTGTATCCTGCCATTCATTCACACATCAGACCCCTGCTATCTTTAAGGCTGGCTCTGTGCATGGGCAGGAGCCTAAGTCATTTGAAAAACAGTAAGCCTCTGTGCTGTAACTTCCCAGAGAAAAATGCAGACAAAACAAGTGGCACTTTGGCACAAACCTAACGGCAGAATTTTTTTATTTTTAGTTTTTTTTTTTTTTTTTTTTTTTTTTTATAACTGGGTATTTATCAGTGCAGATGGGGGATCCATGTGCCTGATGTGTCCCTGGATAGGGATGTGTAAACTGGCAGAGCTGTGCCCTGCTGGCCTCTGTCTGAGGAGTTTGGGCTTCTCTCCGGGTCGATTCCACGTCTGGGAGAAAATCCAAGGAATCCCTTAAGCATCCTTTAGGGCTCGCTGGAAAGCAGCTGCCCTGTCCTGGCAGTTCATCCCCTGCCTCTGGAGGACTTGGCTGTTGGAAGGGATTAATGGGGCACGGTGGGAGGCTAAGGACCAGTAGAGTGTTTAGGTCTCTAATGCCGGGAAAGATGCTGTCCCCTCTTATAATTCTGTGTCCTCTCAGGGAGTGCAGAACCAGCTGCAGGATTTTTTACCAATTTTTGCTAAATTTTTGCCCTGGCCACCGCACTGCTGATGGACCATTTCACCAGGGGGCTATGCTGGGATCTCTCGCTCTTGTCACTCATCCCCTGCCTGCCCAGGCGAGCTGATCTGTGAGGGGGCCAGGGACTTTGTGTCCTTGAAGCTTGGGGGGATGCAGGAAGGGGCTGGTGTGGCTGCAGAGCTCAGACTGCCCAAGGCAGCCTGCAGGTTAGGCTCCAGATCTCCATCGGGATCCCCCACAATCCCACCTCCATCAGGATCCCCCACAATCCCACCTCCCTCGGGATCCCCTCCAATCCCACCTCCCTCAGGATCCCCTCCAATCCCATCTCCATGGGGATCCCCTCCAATCCCACCTCCATGGGGATCCCCTCCAATCCCATCTCCATGGGGATCCCCTCCAATCCCACCTCCATGGGGATCCCCTCCAATCCCATCTCCATCAGGATCCCTTCCAATCCCATCTCCCTCGGGATTCCCTCCAATCCCATCTCCATGGGGATCCCCTCCAATCCCATCTCCATGGGGATCCCCTCCAATCCCATCTCCATCAGGATCCCTTCCAATCCCATCTCCCTCGGGATTCCCTCCAATCCCACCTCCCTCGGGATCCCCTCCAATCCCACCTCCCTCGGGATCCCCTCCAATCCCACCTCCATGGGGATCCCCTCCAATCCCACCTCCATGGGGATCCCCTCCAATCCCATCTCCATGGGGATCCCCTCCAATCCCACCTCCATCGGGATCCCCTCCAATCCCACCTCCCTCGGGATCCCCTCCAATCCCACCTCCCTCGGGATCCCCTCCAATCCCACCTCCATGGGGATCCCCTCCAATCCCACCTCCCTCGGGATCCCCTCCAATCCCACCTCCATGGGGATCCCCTCCAATCCCACCTCCATGGGGATCCCCTCCAATCCCACCTCCCTCGGGATCCCCTCCAATCCCACCTCCATGGGGATCCCCTCCAATCCCACCTCCCTCGGGATCCCCTCCAATCCCATCTCCATGGGGATCCCCTCCAATCCCACCTCCCTCGGGATCCCCTCCAATCCCACCTCCATGGGGATCCCCTCCAATCCCACCTCCCTCGGGATCCCCTCCAATCCCACCTCCCTCGGGATCCCCTCCAATCCCACCTCCATGGGGGCCGTGCTGCAGCACCAGCCCTTGGGGCACAGGTCTTGTCCCCATGTCCCCCCACCCTGGGCTGAGTTTCTCCCAGGGGGTCCTGCCCTGGCCCCGCATGTCCCCCCCCAGGACCAGGTTTCTCCGGGGGTGTAGCAGGGGGGGATCCTGCCCTGTCTGTCCCCGCACATCCCCGGTGTAGCCCTGCGGGGGGCAGGTGGCTGCCGGCGGGGCGGGGGCGGGCGGAGGCTCCCCGGGCCCCGGCGCTTCCCCCCCGGCCGGGAGCCTCCGCTTTCCTCCCCTCCCGGAGCTCATTGGGCCGGGGCGGAGGGACAGGCTCGGGCCGGGGGAGGAAATGCGCGGGGGCCCGCGGCACGGCGGAGACTCCGCGGTTCTGTCAGCGGTGAGTCCCGGCTGGGCCGGGGGGGCCGCGTCCTCCGTCAGGGAGGGACGGGGAGAGCCTGGAGGGGAGGGTCTGGGAGAGGGATGAGAGGGACGGGGGGGGCCGGGGATGCTGGGGAGGAGGAGAGGGGGAGCGGGGGGCCGGGAGGTGCCCTGGGGAGGCGGAGGGCAATGAAGGGGCCGGCGGGCAGGGCAGCAACCGGGGAGAGGGGCTCGGGCTGCTGAGGGCCGGGGGGAGCATCCCTGAGACGGCCCCCGGGTCCCTGTCCCTGCGGTGCCCGTGTCCCTAAAGTCAGCCCCCCGTGATACCCGTGTCCCTAAAGTCAGTCCCCCCGTGATACCCGTGTCCCTAAAGTCAGCCCCCCCGTGATACCCGTGTCCCTGCAGCCCCCCCGTGATATCCGTGTCCCTAAAGTCAGCCCCCCCGTGATACCCGTGTCCCTGCAGCCCCCCCGTGATACCCCTGTCCCTAAAGTCAGCCCCCCCGTGATACCCGTGTCCCTGCAGTCCCCCCGTGATACTCGTGTCCCTGCAGCCCCCCCCGTGATATCCGTGTCCCTGCAGCCCCCCCGTGATACCCGTGTCCCTGCAGTCCCCACTCGTGTCCCCGTGTCCCTCCCCGCGGTGCCCGTGTCCCTTCACTCCTCTCCGCGGTGCCTCCATCCCGCACCCTCCTCCCGGTGCTGCGGGGCTCTTTGCATCCCAGGCTGCGCAGGGAACAGCCGGAGGTGTCCTGTGAGGGAACCCCCCCCTCCTGCTGCTGCCGCCCCACTCCAGGAGGGTTTGGCCCTAAGGGGACAGCCCAAGCCCAGGGCAGGGTCGGGAGCTGGGGTTTCACCTGCAGAACCAGGTCAGGCTGTCTGAGAAGTGCAGGGTTCTGTGAGGGTGAGTGCATCCTCTGGAGGGATTGGGTTCCCTTGCACCACTTTGCAGACAAACTCGGGTTCTTCCTGCTGCCATCAGCTGGAGTCTGAGCCTTGGTTTCATGGACAAAGCACTGCTCGTTGTGTTTTCCCCTTGGTTTCCCCCTGCAGTGGGTTAGGCAAGAGCAGATTTAGGATTCTGGCTGGTGGGAGAGTGACCCCCAGACTCACAGGAGCACATGGTCAGTCAGACTTTGCTGATAACACTGATGTAATTTAATTTGCCAGACTGCTGGACTGCACCTCTGTGTTTGAGAGACCAGAAAGGTGGTGAAAAAAAAAAAAAAAAAAAAAAAAAAAAAAAAAAAAAAAAGTTTATTTTTTTTCTTAACCCTGAAAGATTATCTTTCAGTGATGTGCTTTAAAAGAGGAGTATTCAAATGGGTAGTGGCATCAGGCTGGAGGATCTTCTGTGTTTTTGTCTGATTTTTTAATAAACTCATAAAAAAGACAAGTATAGATGATAATATTTTCCACTTCTGAAACCTTTTCTGCTACGAAGCTTCCACAGTTTTATAACCTAGAGGGATACTCTGATCACTTGAGGTAGGGCAGTGCTGCTCCATTTCAAAGAAAGAAGTGAAACCATCTCTATTTTAACCTTGTGCCTTGCATTTCTCGCCTTCCTCACAGGGAAAGCTCCCACAGCAGTCACAGGAATCCTGTGGGAGGACAGAGATGGTTGGCAAAGTTTGGCTTACAAATTTCTGGAGAAGCACCACTAGTCTGAGGATCTGTTACTGTAAGGAAAATATGTGTCCCAGTATAGCCCTGGGAAAGGCAGCTGGCTGAGCAGGGGGGAGGTGATCCATCTCTGTATGCTCATGTCTCCAGAAGGATTGGAGAGAAATGGGGTTTCTTCACTATTTTATAAAAAACGTCCCTGCAGGTCAAACAAGATTGGATATTCTGATGGTGAACTTACCACATTTGATCATTATAAGGTTAAATTTATCACTGTGTTTGGAGGAGGTGTTTGCTATTGTGGGGCAGGAAGGCAGCAGCCGGGTTTCCTTCCAGATGCAGCTCTGCATCTCTCCAATGCCTCAGTTTCTTCACCTGCACAAAGGAAAAAGATGCTACTGAGTGCCTTGGCAAAGGGCTTTGAGACCTGCAGGGTCTGAGGTTAGGGGTGGTTATACTCATTATCTGCAATAACTTGGCTCAGATTTAGTAACTGTCCTCAGAGAGTTTGGGGATAAACCTGGAATCCCCGATCTCCCATCACCTGGGGGTTTTAGAAAGTTTCTTTGCAACTCATCATACTTGCAGCTTCAAAAAGATGTTTCACTCTGTGCTGCCTCTCTATAAAGCCACTCCTTCCTCAGGGTTTAATCAGAAAGACTGATTCTTTCTTTAATTGGAATATATTTAAGGTGTGTTTATTTCTTCCTCCTTTAACTGCTGCCATCCGGAGCTCAACTGTCCTATTTAAATTAGATATTGTTTAATTAGATATTGCTATTGACCTCCTTCAGCTTTGTTTCGTATTTGTCCCCTGCTAGAAAATCAAAGCCTCTTTATTTGTGATTCAGTTAATACTGACTCTGCAGATGGTACATATGGCCCTTACAGCGCTTTTCCCTGGCAAAAACTTGCATTTTAAAGAGGAGAAGATCAGATTTCAGTGTGTTATGTGGTGGGAAAAGGCAGCTTTACAATGCTGCATGGATTAAGAAATTAGGGGCCGTTGTTTTGTCCTGCCTGGCTGGAATTGGCAGTGTATTTCAGGGTGACACAGGTCCCTTCCCACTGCCACCAGAGTATCTCCTGCCTGCTGGGCCAAGTGTCCCTCTGGGGAAAACCACTGTCCCAGCAGTGACCCCAGGGTTTGAGAGGGGTTCTAAGGTCCCTTGTGTCCCCTCTCCCCCTGGTAGCAGCAAGTGCTCCTGTCACAGCCCCATGTGCTGCCCTCGGAGGGTCTGTGCACACCCAGTGCCATCCCCCTGAGCCTGGGAGCAGGAGCTGACCCCATCCTCCCAGCCCCATCGGATGTCCCCAGCTGGGGAGGGACAGACACCTCCTGTTCACACTGCTCTGTCTTGTTGCAGGGTTCCCTGCTGAAGGGCAAGACATGCAGTAGGAGGCAGCACTTGCCACCAAAGAGCCAGAGCCGGTCCTGCTGCACAGCCTAGGGCACCACAGGAGTGACAGGCCATGTGCCACATCAGCTGCCTCCTCCTGGGACTCCTCTTCATCCTCACTGTGACCGACACGGACTCCTTTGCCCAGGCAGGGTAAGCCCCCTATTTTTTTCTGCATCTCCTGGGTACCATCGTGCCAAGGTGCATCCTCTCTGGGTGATGAGGAGCCCTGCTCAGCCAGCACCTGAACTGCAGCTTGCTGGGCTGGGAAGGAGGTGGGAAAAACCTCAGCCCAATCCTTTGCTGGTGTTTGTTTGCTTTGTCACCCCAGCAAAAAAACTTCTCAGGAAAAATGCCCTTACACCGTTTAGCTCTGTGCTGGGGACACAAAGACACCTGGGGGCTTTTTGTCTGGGAGAGTCAAAAGCTAAAGAGGCCCTGAAGTGTTTGTGAATTATTATTGTCTCTTTTAAGCACATCCTTGCACAAAAATACACACACAGCCCTGCTATCCTGTGAAAATGAGCTGTCAAAGGAGGATGTGGCTTCCCAGCTCAGAGAGGTTGCTCCATCCAGGGGACACAGGCATGGAAAACCCCAGCAGGTTGTTGTCTGCTGTGCCCTGTGCTCCCTGGCATCTGTGGCATCTGTTGATGTGGTTCTGCAAGTTCTGGAGTGGAGGAACTGGATCCCAGCACAGCCTGGGCAAGCACAGCTCAGCTGCTGTAGGCTCAGAGGAAGCCCAGAACTCAGTGCCCCAGTTTCTTCCCCAGCAAAAAGGACCTCAAGCTCAACCCCCCAGATACAGCTTGTGTTTTCTACAGTTTGTTTTTGCATTGAAATACTCTCCTCTGGTATTAAACCTTTCACATTCTGGTCATAACTAAAACCACAAGCTGAATTCCCTGCTCGCACGCACAGGCTCCAGCTAAAGCTTTATTCTACATTTTGCAAAGCAAACAATTGCCATTTAAAAGCTGCGTCTTCTATAGCATTAATCAGGGAGGCTGAGAGTTTTCAGGAGTTAATGGAAGCCATCTGATGTCCGTGCTAATTCCCAGGCTTTTTATTCTAGTTTCTATTTGGGCTGGGAGTCTGAGACAAGTAGATGAGTTTCTCAGTGGGACTGACCTGCTTGGGCTGGAAAATGTGGAAAAAAAGAATTTTTAACCAAGACCACTTTAGTTATTAACCTTGGGAAAGTTTTTGACTGGATCACAGTTATCTTAGGAAGATGTGAGGGTGACTTTTGTCTGGCCTCTACTTTTTCTGTGGCGAGCCTGAGCCTTCTTGTGAAATGATTAATTTCTTGGTGACCACAGGGGCATCCGTTAAAGGAGCGCAAGTCTCAGAAAGGAAAAATCCACCCTGAAAATGGATGATTTTAAAGGAAGGGAGGTGATGAATGGAAGGAGGACTGCTTTGAGTAAATCCCCTTTAAATCTGGGCCCTGACAGCTCCCCTGGGATGGAAAGACTGTGCTGGGGTGAGTGTACAAGGAGGAGGTGTCGGTGCCTTTGTGCAGGGCAGGACCAGCGCTCAAGCTTTGTGCTGCTGCCCCGACACAGCTTGAAGCAGCCTCCTGGGTCACTTGGGCAATTAGCCACTGCTGTTCAACTAGCCCTCTGTAGAGAGGGACTGTCAGACCACATCCTGGGCTGGTGTAAATCAGCCTCCTTGCCCTGAAGGGGTTATTTTTTAGCCGGGGTCTGACCCTCTCCTCTCTCTGCTCAGCCGCAGGGTCTGCGCCGCGGTGCCGCCGAGGGGGGCTGCTGCCCACACCGAGTCCCACATCCAGCCTGTCTACCAGCCCTACCTCACCACCTGCCAGGGCCACCGCCTCTGCAGCACCTACAGGTGAGGGCAGCTGCCAAAAGGGTCCCCAAGAGGGAACCAGATCCATCCCAGCCAGGCAGTGACCCGTGGGGGAGTCCCGCTTCGATCCGCGGGGAAGGAATCTGGGTGGGCGAGGGGTCTGACCCACTGCCACGGGAGAGGGATGGGGAGCTTGGGCCACCTTCTCAGCCCCCCAGCTCAGCCCTGCTTTGGTGTTGCAGGACCATCTACAGGGTTGCCTACAGGCAGGCATCCAGGGAGCTGCCCCAGCCCATGGCCTCCTGCTGTCCCGGCTGGAGCAGAGCTAACAGCCACGCACTGGGATGCAACAGAGGTAAGAGAATGCTCTGTCACCCTGGTGCCAGCACTTGCCTGTCCCCCAGAATCTGCAGGCTGGGTAGCTCAGGTCCCTAGGGGAGCCCTGGCAGCCAGCTCTCTCATTTACTAGCACTCTGTCTGTCAGGCAGACTCTCCCTGTAGGATTTTTTTGGTGTCACAGCCACATGCAGTTCAGTTTCTGATTTATTCCCAGCCTTTCTCTGCTGTCTTGCAGGCCTTTTTCCTTTGGGATCATTTATTAACTTTATAGTTACCAAAGGATAAATAAACTGAGTAAGTCCTTTCCATATAAATCAGCAGTAATGGAAGAGAAATGCTTTCAGGAGGCAGTTGTGATGTACAGCCCAAAACAAATGCAAAACATCAGTAGCTAGTCAGTCCCCCGATGAGCTCAGAGCACAGCACCAGGGGCTTCCCAGTGCCTGCTGCTGCCCATCAGCCCTCCTGCCTCACTGCTATGCTGCCAGCAGGCACCTTAGCCCCTTTTCCAGGCTGGAAAGACCAAAGTCCTGTTTAGCCCACCCATTCTGTGCCCTCTGCACCCTACTC
The DNA here is from genome assembly GCA_023637945.1 of Phaethornis superciliosus. NCBI lineage: Eukaryota > Metazoa > Chordata > Aves > Apodiformes > Trochilidae > Phaethornis > Phaethornis superciliosus. The sequence continues at coordinate 8,753,425 of JAJQWJ010000022.1, forward strand.
AGCTCAACCCCACGGCTCTGGTGCCGGTGCAGAGCATCCTGCCCTCAGGCTGGAGATGGGATGGGTTTTGCTCTGTGTTTGTGTGTACAGCCAGCCACAGTGGCAGGGGAGGGACCCCCAGAGCTGCCCAGTGAGGCTGTGTCTGCCTTTGTTTCCACAGCTCTCTGCTGGGTGCCATGCCAGAACGGTGGGAGCTGCACCTTCCCTGGGAGATGTTCCTGCCTGCCCGGGTGGACAGGGCCAGCCTGCCAGACAGGTACCAGCCATGCTGCTTTCCTCCAGGCTCCCTGCATTGAATCTGCCCCAGTGCTGCCAGAAGAGCTGCTTCAGGGAGCAGAGGGGCTGCCATGGGGTTCTGGAGGTCTTCTGTCCACAGATTGACCCCTTCCTTGGTGGGGATGGGGACCAGCACCATGGCTCCTCACCAAGCCTTGGTGCAGACCTCAGAGAGGAACCAGTGGGTTGCTCCTCCACACACATCTACACATATTGCTCCAGGGCACTGGTGCCTGATGGTTTGGTCAAGAACAGAGGGGAAGCTCAGCTCCTAGGGGAGCTCTGACCTCCCTTTGACTGCATCAGTGCTCTCAGCCTCGACTGCAGCCCTGGCACCCACATTTTTTTGCTGCTGCTGCTGCTCTGCACTGGGTCAGCATGAGCAGGGGCTGTGCTTCCTGCAGAGCAGCTGGAACACTTGTGGGGTTGGCCGGAGATTTTCCCAAGCTTTGTAAACTCTCGATGTAAACTCTAAAACACCCATTTACTGCAGAGATTAAATCTGTAAAGGGGTGGAGGGAAAGCAGCCTGATGCTCCTCGCCAGAGTGCAAGTAAATCAGGCAGCCTGGAGGGCAGCAGTGCTCTGCAGACTAAAACTCTGCATTTCTCAGCTCTTCCACCCTCCTGTAAGGCAGAGGAGGAGTGTGTGGCATCGGCCCACACTGGGCCACATCCCTGACAGCTCTGGCTCCAGAGCAGGGGGAGAAGGATTTTCCCACTGCCTGAAACAGATTCACCCGGGCGTGGGAAGCGGTTCAGCTCATTTTGCTTTGTGGGAACAGCTTTAATAACTCCCCCGTGTGAGGAAGAGGTTACTGGGGTTTGTACACACTTGAAAGGCTGATAGCTCCTCACCACGGCTGGCTGGAACCAAAACCCTGGCCATAAATCCAGGATGAGAGCTTTGCACTGCCTGTGCCTGCCTGGCCAGAGCTGGGACATTTCTGACCACAGCTTCTGCTCCTGGCTCTTTTTTTGGGGGGGAGGGGGCAGGAACAGGCAGAGGGGAGAGGGACAGATCTCCCTCGGGGTTAGCCCAGCTTTGCTCCAGATGGGTGCTGGTGGCTCTCATGCTCACACCCCGTGGCACAGAGCACCCAGAGCCGTGTCAGGGCTCCCATCACATCCCCACCCTGGGGGAACCCGTGTGGCTCTAGCAGGGGGAGCAGAACCCCAGTGGGGAGGCTGAGCCCACCGTGCAAGCACCTCCTCACCCCCCCCCTGTGCTCACACTTGTGATTTCAGACGTGGATGAGTGTGCTGGCCCCAGCCACAGGTGTGCTCAGCTCTGCACCAACACAGCCGGGAGCTATCACTGTGCTTGCTGGGATGGCTTCAGCCTCGCTGCTGACACCAAAGCCTGCCTGCCCCCCGTGCCAGCCCTCCTGCCAGAAACCTCCAGCCAAGCAGGTAACCTGTCCCTCTCCTAACCTGCTCGGGGCCTTTGGTGAGAGCTGGGATTAACACTTGGCATCAGAGGGGAGCTGGAGCAAGGCTGACAAGAGACAGGAGAGGGGACAACAGCCAGAACCTCTCAGCTTCGTTCCCGGTGATCCCAGAGTCCTTCTGCCACCCGCACAACCACTCCATGCACAAATCCAGCCAGATCTCCACCTGCGAGGGTGACAGAGCCCATCTGTGTGTGGTGGCTGGGATGCAGCTGTTTTCTCCATCATCATCCTTCCTGCAGGCCAAGTCTGGAGCTGTAAGGAGCCATGGCACCGCTGGTTGATGGCCCATTATTACTTTTGGTACGCGCTGTGACACTTCAAACTCGTACCGTGAGTAATAATGCGCTGCAGCCAGCACGGGCATCACCTGGGAAACACCTGGAGGAACAGGGAACCAGCTGCAGCTGCCCCAAAAACCTTCACCCCCCCCTTGCAGGGCCCTCAGCAGGGAGGAGCCTTTGTGCCCACCACGGGATGGACAGACCTGGGTGCTAACTGATCCCACACCTTCAGCAGACCTCTTCCCCTTTAAGCATCACCCCACTGCCTGAAAAATTCTCTGCTTTGTTGCGGGTTCTCTGGCAACAAGGAGAGGTCAGTGTGCCTTAGCAGCAGGACTATATGGCAGTGGTTGCAGCAGGCCTGGGATCTGATGGATGTTCCAAGGGTTGGACCCAGCAGGACAGACCCTGGGTGCTTCCTAAAAGGGGAGAAGAAAGCAGCAAGAGCTTGGCCTGAACCCTGCAGCCTCACCCCAGCAACTTCACCTCTGAGCTTTTACTCACTGACCACTTTTTTCAGGTCCCCCCAGTGAAATGAAGGAAGAAATGAAAGACCTGAAGAGCAGAGTGGAAGCATTGGAGCAGGTGAGCTCTACCCTGCCCTGCTGCAACTCAAGGGCTCTCTCAGCCAGCTCCCACCCCACCTCACCCTGTTTGCAGCCAGGGTTTCCCTCTGCCCCAGCTTTATTTTTACCACCAGGCTGGCCTCACGCTGCAGCAATCCCAGCTCTGCTCCACTCAGCAGCTCTTCCAAGCTCTTTGAACACAACCAAACCCTTCCAGCCAGCCCACAGGGTGGTCCTTGTGGCTGGGGAGGACACACTCACAGCTCCCTTTCTCCCTGCAGAAACTCCAGTTGGTGCTGGCTCCCTTCCACAACCTGATGCCATCTGTGCCCGAGGACGTTGGCACAGACCCCATCAGCCGCCTGTCCCACTCCCTCCAGCAACTGGACAGAATCGACTCCCTGAGTGAGCAGATCTCCTTCCTGGAGGAGAGGCTGGAGACATGTAAGTGCCTGGAAAAAAAAGGCAGGGCTGGAGTGTTTCACTGCACCCACACTGACCACAGCAAGCAGATGTAGGCCAGTGAGATCAGTAACATATCTGCCACTATTCATTTGTATCTTCCGCAAGCTCAGCAGCCTTTAATTAATAAAAGATGAGCACAAACAGCCCCACAGCTTTATTTCAAAGCTGTTTCTGTGTCTGCACCATCTGACTGCCCTTCTAGCAACTGAAAATCATAAGACTTGCATGTGGAAATGTGGCTCTGGGGCAGAAGCAGAAGGAGCCCACTATGAGCAGTAGGTCATGTCTTGCCATCAGCACCCTCACCAGCTGTGTTCCTTCTCTATGCCCTTATAACTTAGTTTTTAGAAAAGAAACCTCCATTCTTCGGAAATTAACAGTCAAAAAAAGTCAATCAGTAAAGTTTAGGGAGCGTGCAGAATGTGGCAGATTTACGAGCCTGGGAAGTTTTAGGCATTTCTTTTTGAAGTCTGCAGTCCAGTCCTTTGCCAAGCAGTGGAGCAGAGCAGGTCTCCTAAGTAGCACTCTCTGAAGAAGAGGCATTGGGGAGAGCTCTCATGTGTGAAATTGCTGAAGGTAAGGGGGGGGTCCTCCTTGGTGTGCTCCCCCACAACCCCAGAGAGAAGGCAGGTCCCTCAGGTGTGTGTGCAAGGCTCATCCTGGAGCACTGCAGCTTGGCTTAGGATAGAGCACAAACCATATGAACACTTTCTTTTGGTGGCCAGCTGGTTTTCCTATTAATTCCAGTCAAACACACCCAGAAACTAAGCATGGCTGTGCAGCAGCAGCCTGGTGCTCAGAGCAGAGGGGTGGGAGTTCTTGGAAAGACCGAGGGAAACTTTTTTCAGGGCATGTCCAGCCCCAGTTCACTGGTTGCAATAATGGTTTAGTTATAAAAGACTTCAAAGAATTTGTTTGAAGACAAAACAGCTGCAAATAGACACTTAAAAACCATCTCAGAAAGGTGTAATCACAAGAACCACTGAGTGTTCCAGCAGGCTGAGCTGCCCAGTGGTGCCCATACATATTATTAGTGACAGCACAGAGGAATTTGGGCAGTATCACAAGGTAACATGGATTTATTCCAAGGATGACTCCGAAGCCCTGAAATTAACTTCTTCCAAGCCTGTGCCAGCAAGCAAGATTTATTTTTTTTCCCCTCTCATGGTTCTGAAAGTCCCTGGAGAACACAAGACTGTCCTTTTGTACTCCAGGGCATCCTACAGAGGGTTAGGTAGCCATCCACTGTGCCTTGTGAAGCCTTTCACAACCAAGTGTTGATACATCTCCGCCCTTCAATTATCTGGGGATGTGAAATGACTAATCCCCACTGGGGATGTGAAAATGACAAAAAAACACCTTTTCACTCCTTTAAAACACCACTGAAGGTATAAGGTTGGCTCTCTTTAAGCCATTACCATTTTAGCCCCTTTTGACTCCTGGTTCAGTGCTGGCTGGGACCTGGCCAGTCAGCAGCTCTGGAGATTCCTAACATCTGGCTGGGGACACAGCCTGGAGGGGACAGAGTCAGCCTGGGGGGGTTGGCAAAAGGAAAGCAGCAAATGTGGGTGACATTCACAGAGCCTGAGGTCAACCTCAGCCTTCTCGAAGAAGGAGTTAAAAAAAAAACAAACCCAGGCTAACAACATGGCTGGATTGTTGTTTCTTTTTTATCTTCTCAGGTTCCTGCAAGAATGAACTCTAGCTGAGCACCCAAGGAATTGGAGTAAGCCAAGTGCAACCGTAGCTCTTATCTCACTCTCCAGCCCTATGTGAGGATGAAGCCACATCATCTCCAGGAAGGCACAGGGTAGCAGGAGAAGGCTGATTTCCTATCAGCACCTCCATCATTTTCTTTTCCAACTCACCTTATCAAAGATCATGCAGTTACTTCCAAACTGGATTCTGAGCCCTCAGCATCTCCCCCCCTTCCTGCTGGAGAGGCAGAAAATAAATGCCTTACCTGGTGCCATTAGTGCCTGTCTGGCTGTGCCAGAGAGACTGGCTGTGTGGGAAGCTGGGTGGTGCTCAGCTCTGCACAGCTTTTACTTTGCATTACCCTGGGACATCACCTCCCAGCAGAGCCCAGACCTGGCCCAGGCAGGACAGCTGCATCCCTGATGCTCCCTCTCCCTGCTTTCCCCCTAAAAAAGGCATGTTTGGATCCAGGGGATGAGTGCAACTGGTACCTGCAAAGGTTCTGCACTGGCTGGGTAGTGCCCATCCCTGCAGCCTCTGGTTTGCTCTCTGGGACCTCCAGGAGGGCTGGAGGTTGGGATGGTGCTTCACCAGTTCTTAGGATGGGAGCTGTTCACAGTCATCTCCTCCACCACCCCTGGGCCCTACAGAGTGGCAACAAGGAAGCAGCTTTTACCCAGCCCCAAAAGCACAGCCTGGTTTTATTCACTTTGATAGAAAACTCCAACACTCCCATCAGCAGAGCAGACAGGGACAAACCTGTGCCACTCAGCAGTGCCACCAGGGGTGAGGCCAAGGAGGGAGGGACACTCCTGGACTGGGGACTGAGTTCTGGCACCCTCAGATGTTTACACTGGCACCAGCTCAGCTGTTGGGGTGCCTGCTCTCTCCCAGAACCAGCAGCAACCCCCCAGCAGTGTTTGCTCAAGGCCCAGGGCACAGCAGAGCACCTGTGACCCACCTGGTAGGAGGCTTCCCTGCTCACCTGGAGTGGGGCTGCAGCAGGAGCCACACAGGCAAGGGGGTGCCCCAGGGTTTGTACCAAAAATAAAGCTGCCTGCTGCCCTCACCCAGGCTCTGTGGCTGTTACTGTCTGGGAAGGTGCTTGCTCCAGGGCCCTGCTTTGAGACAGGCTCCTGTCCACATGGGCACCACCTTCCCCTGCCCCTGCAGGTGTTTTTTCTCCTAGTTCAGGCCAGGCTGGGGGTTGGGATGAGGCTGGGGTGCAGAAACATGGCCCTTCTGCTTCTGGGACACGGGATGGGGACAAGGACCTGCCCTTCCCCTTCCACACCCAAACCCCTCCAAGAAGGGCAGCACCCTTCTCCTTCCCCCAGCAACCCTCCTCCCCCAGCTCCCACACAAGACCAGGAGTCACCTTTATTTAAATAAACAAAGGTGTAATTCTTTTTTTTAATTTTTTTTTTAAGCACATAACAACTCAACCCAATTAAAAGTGAACAGCAAACAACTGCACACAGAGGCACTGCTCCCTCCTCCCAGGGAAGGATGCTGCAGGAGTCACTCTGCAGATGTGGTTATCCCTCCACAGAGCCCTCCCAGGACCCTTCAAGGTTTAACCTCCACGACAGCCCTTTATCTGCTACTCTTCCAAAGTGCTGGTTTGGTTCCCATCCTCCCACCCTGACCCATCCCACATGGGTCTGACCCCTGAGTCTTTACTGTAAGGCCCCTCTGATGAAGCCCCTGGCCCCCACCAGCACCAGCTCAGCTCCCTGAGGAGCCAGGAGGCTCTCTGCTGGCTCTTTGGGAATCCCCCATTCTTCCCAGGTGAGTTTTTAACCCCAAAACGCCACACAACAGCAATTCCAACAACACAGCCCCAGCCAGGCTGCAAAAACCATCTCTGATGGTTACCTGAGCAGCCCCAGGCAGCAAATTTCAAGGTTACACGCCCTGCACCACAAACAGGAGAACTAAAACCTCCCTGAACCTGGTACAGGTGAAGCTCACCCCCTGGGACCCTGGCCATGACTCAGCTTTGCTTTTCACAGAGGACATCAACACTTTTGCAGCTCCCAGAGAGAGAGATCCATGAGCTCTGCTGGTCCCTCACCCCCCAGCCCAGCAGAAACCCTTCAGCTGAAGGAGGGCAGGAGCCTGTTTGCCCCACGGGCAGAGCTGAAGCCTTCCCAGCCCCATCCCAGCTGCAGCTCACCCACCCTGCAGATCTGCAGGGCTTCTACAAACCTCCCAGAGCTGCAGCTCCACTGCAAGCAGCAAAGATACGTGGGACAGGCACCATCTTTTGGCCAGTGCTGACCATGACAAGTGACAAAACCAGCATGACAGAGCCCTTGGAGCCTGCAGCAAGTCCTGGGAGCTGGCAGCACAGCTTCCCCACACCAGGGATGCTCTGAGCCAACCCAGGGGGGTGTCACAAAGATGTCACACGGGAGGAGAGGTCTGCCCAGGACTCTTGACAGATCTGTGGAGGTTTTTAAATCAAGCTGGGGGCTCTGAAGGGTAAAAGGAAGCATGGGGCTTCGTTCAGCAGATGATCAAGTGGGGAGGCTGGTGAGAATCCAGATAAACTCTGCCCAAACAACCTTCCCTCTTTACTGCTGAACCCCTGGATGAGCAAGGGCACTGGTTCAGACAGGAAAACCAAGCCTAGACACTGCTGCCTGGCCCCACACATTTCCCTCTGCAGCAAAGCTGAGGTTTTGGCCCTAGATGCTCTCTTTAGAAGGTCAAGAATTTGCTCAGGAGTCCCTGGGCAACCCAAAGCTCCAGCACAAGATGCTGCTGGGACCCAAGGGTGTCTCTCAAGGAGACAGACCCTGCCCTGGAGACCACCTGGGAGCTCCCCCATGAAAGGCAGAAGTGCTCTGAGCTGCCCAGGGTGGACACCACAGCCCCAGTGCTGCCCCAGAGCCAAAACCTGGAGTTTTCACCCAATTCTCAGCCCTGTTTGAGCAGCACCAAGGTTGTGTTGCTAGGAACTGCTGCACAGGGGCAGAGCAGCATCAGCTGAGCCTGCAGGGCCACAGGAGCAGGGACAGAGGCAGAGCCCAGCCTCCAGCCAGGTTTTCCCTGTCACCTCACAGCAGCTGCCTGAGCTGGGGAACTCACCTCTCTGGTCATTGAGCCCTTTGGTAGCAGAAGTTTGATGCCTGAGAAATTCAGAAAAAGGAGACCTTTCATTGTCAGCTAATGAACCCATAGGATGAATCCATTCAGCAGGGAACCTCAGCGCTGGCTCTGACACCTCAGCATCTGCCAGTCCAGAGTGTCCCCTGAGTTAGAAGTCACTGCAGGGGAAGAAAAGTTCCTTCAGGATTTGGCAACAGACAGGTCCCTCCAGCCACCACCAACCACAGGGTGACACCACTGGAGAAGTGTTTAGGATGAGTCCTTTGCCTCGCTTGGACACGGGAGGTCTGACAGCTTGAAGAGGGTCTCCCTCATGGTGTGGTAACATCTGTCAGTGAGGTCAGAGACATCATCTGGTGTCAGGCCTTTGGTCTCTATTGGAGGCAGAACCTCAACCTTGATTTTGCCTGGGAAGAAGAGAAGAGCCTGTAGGGAACCCCCATGGCACAAGACTCCTGTTCCCTGCCCCCCAGCACAGCCCACGGTCCCACCCAACCCTCCAACCTCTGGCTTGCTCCAGCCACCCAGGCACAGAGCATGGCAGGCATGCCCAAAAAATGAGAGGTACTGCTCCAAGCTGACTGAAAACCAACTTCCCACCCAGCATGTGTACTGCCAGCTGAGCTCTGATACCACCAGCACCCCTGGCATGGCTGCAGAGGGGTCCCTGTGCTGACAGGCAGGAGGCAGAGCAGGATTGTTCCCCCCCAGGACTTGATCTGTGCCAGTTATGAGAGGGAGAGGTAGTGTCCGATTTTTAATGAAAACATCCCTCACCATATTTAATTACATTCTTTCCCCCAGTTAACCCAGTTCAGGCTTTGAAGTGATTCCATGCATCTCCCAGAGGGGAATCTCCTCGTCACCCTGACTCTGCTTCCCTCTCACAGCCTCAGGAAGCAGATTTCCACCTGGGGCTGGATTCAACCCTGCCTCCAAGTGACCGTGAAGCCTCCTTGGGCCCTTGGGTACCTGATGTAAATAGACTCTTCTTTGGGTTATAGAAGCTGATGAAGGAGGAATACACCACGGGAATCACTGGGACCTTAGGGAAGAAGAGGCAAAAGGAGTTATTTGCACGGGCCAGAGATAAGCAGCACATCTCCCACAGCAGAGCTGACCTGGCCTGGCTCTCAGACATACAGGGCACACACAGCCCCACAACAAGCAAGACCCACTTCCAAAGACTGGGATCACCAGGAAACAAAGGGGAAACAAGTCCCCAGCAGCTCAAGGCACAGGGGACACTCGAGGCACTTGTTATAGTTTAGCCACAGGGCAGCACTGGCTCTCTGTGCTCCTCCTCCCAAGCCAGGCTTCAAAACTCAGGTATTTTCTGACCTGCAAACACCAGGGGATGCCTGTTTTGACAAGCCTTGCTGTGCACAAGCACACATCTGGGGCATGCCAGCTGCTGTGCCTCCAGCTTCCCAGAAAAGGAGTTACCAGTTACAACCAATTGCTTCCAGGGAAGCTTCAGACAGGCAGAGGCAGAGCCAGGAGGGCAGGCACAGAGCCCTTCTTTCTGTGCTGATAACACAGACATCACCTACAGCCAGTGACTCAGGGAGGGTGGCAACAGAGGGAGGTGACACTTCCACTGTCACCCTTTCCTCCCAGCAGCTGCCAGTACACCACAGGCTGCACCCTGGGCTTGGCCTGTTGAACACAGCCAGAAATTTGGCACCTCCTCCCTACTCCAGGATCCTTGCTAGGACACCTCTTTTAGGGAAAGCAGTTCCCCCTCAGCCCTGAGAAGCAAGGCAGAGCATGGGAAGGCAAGGCACCCATCTTCTCCCAGTGCCCAGCACCCAGGAGCCATGGAGGGTGGCAGCGTCCCCTGGCAGCCAGGCACCCTCACCCCCCTCTCCAGGAGCACCCACAGCTCCAGCTGCAGAAGCATTCAGAGAGCAGGAGCCCAGAGCACATTACCTGTGCCTGGATTGCCAGGTGAAATGCTCCTTTCTTGAATGGCAGCAAATCCCCCGTGCAGTTCCTCGTGCCCTCTGGGTACACCCACACCTTCACCTGCAGAGAAGAGAAGGCTCTGCTCCATCCAGCAGCCACTGACACTGCTCCCGTCCTGCTGGCTGAGAGCCACTGGCAACCAAAAGCTGCACCTTGGCTGCAGCTCCAAGTGAGACAACACCAGGAGTGCCCCTTCCTTCCCCAGCCCAGGCTGCCCAGACCCATGCCACCCTCCCAAGCACCACGGGGACACTCACGTTGTCAGCTGTCATCGTCTTGGCCACCTCTGCCATCACCATCTTGGCGCTGTTGGTGCTTTTCCTGTTGATGAAGATGACACCCCCGAGGTACATGATGAGCCCCACGGTGCCAGCATACAGCAGCTCCTTCTTGCCCACCTGGACACAGTCGTCGGGCAGGACCTCCATCAGCCCTAACGTGATGGCAGAGGGTGAGATCCAGCAGCCACCCCCCTGCCCCCAGCCAGATGAGACAAGAGAGACAACCCGAGGTGGGCAGAGGGACAGATTAGTGCCTCGGGGCTCTGCTGGCTTCTGCTGTCACCAACAGAGCAGAAGGAGAGGTGGCACTCAGCAGAATGACAGGGGCAGGGTGGTTGCAGGTCACAGCAAGACCTCGAGAGGCAGCTTGGCCAGAGGATGCCAGCAGGATTTTGCTGATGGGGAGAAAGAGAACTGCACCCACCCTCCCTCCATCCCTCCCTCCTCACCCATCATGTCCAGCATGCTCTGGTGGTTGGACACAATGATAGCAGGTCCTTCCACCTTAAAGTTCTCCAGTCCCTTTGTCTCAAACCTCAGGCCAAAGAAATACTTGAAGGTCTTGACCACAGTCTTGATGATTCTGCAAAAGAGGAGAGCAGTCAGAAGGCAGCAGAGCAGGGAGATGACAGGGGCTGCTACACCCAGGCTCCCCAAGTGGCTATCCCACACGGTCCTATGTGCTTCAGATGCTTCAGCTGCATGCTAAGCCTTGTCCATTCCCAGTGCAGGAATTTTACAGGAAGCCTGAGAGAAGCTGACTGTAACCCTGAGGCTGGTACAGCCAGATTTGCTGGTCCATGCTTCCTCCAAGCTGACAGAACCAACCCACACCAGGCTTACTTCTGGCTCTCCAGAGGAGGGGGTTCCAGCCTAGCACAGCTCCCAGGGCCCTGCAAACAGAGGGCAAACTGGAAGCCCTTCAAAGGCCAGGATGTTGGTTTCAGTGCTGGTTAAAGAACTTTTGCCAGTCCTGTTCATTTAATGCTGTTTGTTTTCCCCTGTTAGTCTGTTCCAGTGCTTTCCCTCTGCCATCAGCAGTTGTTCAAACACTTCTCCTTGGAGCTGCCACTCCCCAGCAGGTGGGCACTGGCTTGCACACCCATCACCCAGGCTCTGCCACTTCTTGCAGTGCTCAAAGATGCTGTGTAATGATCCAAACACAGGGTATTGTTACCCCCACCCCCCTCCCCAGGAGTGCAAGAAAGGGGGAGAATGATGGTGAGAAAGAAACACTGCCCCTGACAACACAAGGATGCAAACAGCCAGAGGGATGCTCCCTGGGCAGCTTGGCAGAGGTTGAATGCCACCCAGCAAACCCTTCCACTTGTCAGCTCAGTTCCCCAAGGGATCTACAGGTCTGTCCACAGGGCTCCCAGCTTTCTCCTCCTGCACCCGAGGGCTGGCAGGGGACAGCAGCAGCCCTGCCATGCCCTTGCTGAGCACGTCCAGCCCCTGGGAGCAGAGCCCAGCCCATCCCTGCCACCCCCAGGCAGGTGGAGCTGGGGACCATCCAACTGGGCCAAAGGACACAGCCAGAAGCTGGCAGCACCCCGGGGCTATTTTGGGCAGTGGAGCTGCCATTTGCCAGGGCAGGAGGCAGAGGAGCTTGCACATGGACAAAGGTCCCAGGAGCAGCCACCAGCTCTGCTCCTCCCTGGAAGAACTGAGCTGACCTCCAACAAGCACCCAGATGCCCTGCCCCAGGGCCCACCATCTCCCTGGCAAACAGAGGATGGATCTTCCCTCTCTGGAGGAGACAGAGGGATGGTGTCAGCTTCTCCCCTGGCACAGGGTCCATCCAGAGGGCTGAACAGCACCATCACTCTGGTGGTCACATCACACCCATCACTTCTGTCACCCAGAGCAAGAGCTGAGCACCCGGACAGCATCTTATCCTGGTTTGGCAGCATCTGTTCTCTCAAAGTCTCCCCATCCTTGCTGTCCACTCTTTCAACCACGTGCCACTTCTTGGCTTGCTCCTCTGCACATGGAGTCCCCATCTCCATGAGGTGCCACCACCCTGGCATTGACACTGGAGTTCAGGCCAGGTGACACAGTGGAGTGACAATGCAGCTATCAGTCCCTTGTCACCCAAACTTACTGCAAAGGTGAAAGCCACACCCAGGGAAAGGGCAGAGGGAGGTGCACAAGCTGCAGAGCTCCAGAGCACCAGGGACCCTTCACAGAGGCTCCAGGAGTGCAGCCCAGATGAAGAGATAAGGGGACAGGGGAGGAAAGGCAGGGTGACACAAATCAGTGAGGTCAAGGTGGATTGCCACTGACTTAAATCCCTCTTCTCCTCCCTTCTGACTGCCAACCAAAGAAGAGGTCACTGCTCTTGAAGTCACAGTGTTTGGTAGCTGCTGGGTTAGGCTGGTTACACATTACTCAACCATCCAACTTCCTCCTGCCAGTAAGGAGCCAGGGTTCCCTTGCACAAGATGTGGCCTGAGCCACTGAAAGAGGCAAAGGGGCAGAGCTCAGAGCAAGCAAACAAGAACAGGGTGGCTGGCAGGCCTGCTGGGCTGGCCACGTCACCCACAAGGTTCAGCAGATGGGTCCTGCTCCCCTCCAACCCTGCAAGCTGCTTCTCTGCTGGTACCAAGGATCCTGGCTTGGTGCAGTCACAGCTGCAGAGAGCTGTAAATTCTAATGCATTTTCTGCCAGATGCAAGGAAAGAGACCAGACAAATGAGAGAGCATGTGCTTTTCTGTAGCAGACTGAGCCTGAAATCCAGCAGCCCTGGCTTCACATGCTCTGCTCCACAGCCTGTGACAGAGGCCTTTTTAGGATCCTCTGATTTCCAAGGATTAATGAAGCATGCTTACCAGATTGGAAGCTCTTGGAAGAGGTTTCTCCTCTAGACAAACAGCTCTGCCTCTCTCAGACATGGAGGGCAATGGCTTCCAATCACACCAGCTTGGCACTGGAGCCAGGAGCACAGTGAGGACACAGAGTTCTGCACCAGGCAGTGACACTCCTACCACTGCCTGTCACCAGCACGTGTTCTGCTCCAAGCCCCTTCCCTGAGCTGGGATGAGCAGGCTGGAGAAAACGTTGGAGAAATACAGAGCTCACTGGATCACCTCAACCTCCCAGGAGCTGGGATACATGACCAGGTTCATCAGCCAGTGCCAGTGCATGGAAATGACTGAGTTAAGTTACAGGAAAAGGGTGGTTCTGGCCAAAATTCATCCCTGAGTTTCAACATGAGGAGCTGTTGTTTCCAAAGAGTTCCTTTAAGTTTACAAATTTGCAACATTTTAGGGGTGGGGAAAAAAGGAAAAAAAAAAAAAAATCTCCATAGCTGGTATTAAATTCTCCCAGTTGCAAAGCTGGTTGTGCATTGGAAAGCTGCTCCTGAGGAAACCATGTGAACCAAAGTGAGGACAGCCAGGAGGTTGCAGAGCAGATATTGCCATTTCCATCACCTGGGGCCATGCTCCAGAGCAGCCCATGGACTTGGGCAGGCAGGGCATAGCCCAGAGGCAACCACAAACCAAAGTCCAGCTCCACACTGTCCAACCTTAGATCCAAAAAGGGATTATCAAGACAACAGGGCTCCCCTGTCACCTGGATGGTTAAGAGTGGGTCAAACACTGCTTACGAGAGAGCAGAGCAAGGAGCCCAAGTTCTCCTGTGCCGGCAGCAGAAGTTGTGGGGTTGGGCTCCACCATCTTCCATAGTCCCTTCCAACCCCTAACTCTGGTTCTATGAAGTGTCAGCTCTGCCCTCACAAAGTCCCTTTGCACAGACTGCTGGGGAAGAGCCCCAGGAATTCTGTCAGAGGCCACAACCCTGACCCCAGACACGCGTGGCCTGGACTCCCCACACCAAACACTTAAGAGCTGCAAAATATAAATATTGCCTGTTGTGCTTAGTTGTAAGCTGATGGAGTGAGACAGACAGTAATTCAGTGAAATAGACAGTGATTCCTACTGATAAGATCAGGATCATTATGGAACATTTCACAGAATCATAGAATCGGTGGGGTTGGAAGGGACCTGAGATCATCACGTCCAACCCTTGATCACTTGCTGCCCTCCTGGCACAGGCTGGGAGGGGACCCCCCCCCACAAAAAACCCCACTGCTGTCACACAGCTGTCCCCAAAACCTTGTCACCACTCCCACACCCCCCTCCTCCCCATCACGCGTGGGCACTGCCACCCACCCACCCTCTCCATCAGTCACCCGTGGGAAAAGCCCTCACCACCGTCCCCTCCCAAGTCCCCCAGGCTCTGCCTGGGCCTGAAACCAATCTCTCCAGTTTGCCTATCACCCCCCCTCCCCCTAGCCCCGCCATTCCCCCACCTCCCCGTCCCCTCAAGCCCTGGGTTCCCCATTTCCCCCCCCCGGGTCCCCCCTCTCTCCCTCCCATCACTCACTTCATGTTCTTGACGGTGCGGCCGCCGTTGACGAGGATGCAAACGGGGGCGGTCAGGGCCGAGCAGACGACGAAGAGAAAGTAATAAAACCCAACCCGAAGGACGAAGTTGACGGTGGGGCTGAGCTCCATCAGGAAGTGGAGCAGCAGCAGCACCGCCGCGCCCCACAACAACCACCCCAGCTCCATGGCTGCGATTCCCGGCCGGAGAAGGAGGAGAAAAACGAGCAGGAAAAAAAGGAGGAGAAAAACGAGCAGGAAAAAAAGGAGGAGAAAAACGAGCAGGAAAAAAAGGAGGAGAAGCCCAAGCTCCTGCTCCTGCTCCTGCTCCTGCTCCTGCTCCTGCTCCTGCTCCTGCTCCTGCTCCTGCTCCTGCTCCTGCTCCTGCTCCTGCTCCTGCTCCTGCTCCTGCTCCTGCTCCTGCTCCTGCTCCTGCTCCTCTTCTCGCTGCCGACTCCGCGCCCTGCGCTGCCCCCGCCTTATGTGGGCGGTCCGGAGGCTCCGGTCCGGTCCGGCCCGCCCCGCTCTTCCCTTCCGACGGGGCGGGCCCAGTCCCTCAGGGAGGCCCGGGAGGTCTTTGGGGGTCTCTGGATGGTTTTTTCCCAGGTTTTCGCCGTCCCATGTGAGGGTTTCAGACGCTTTCGTGGTGCGGAGGTGAGGTCTGTGTGTACTGAGAAGGGGGGTGGGGGTGTCTTTGGGACCCTCCTGGGGTTTTGGGACTGCTCATGATGCTGTGTGTGGGGGGGTTTGTTCCCTCACGGTGCCACGCGGGGTTTTTGGAGGTCCTTGATGGCGCCGTGTAGGGTCTTTGAGTCCCTCATAGTGTCTTAGAGGGTCTTTAGGGGTCTTCTGTGTTGCCACGTGGGGTCTTCAGGTCCCTCATAGTGCTTTATGGGGTCTTTGGGGGTCCTTCATGGTGACAGGTGGGATCTCTGAGTCCCCTCATGGTGACATGTGGGGTCTTTGAGCCCCCTCATGACATAGTGTGAGGGTTCTGGGTGCCTTCTTGGCATTACATAGAGGTTTAGGGTCACCTCATGGTGCCATGTTGGGTCTTTGGGTGCCTCCTGGACTGGTGTGGGGTCCTGGGGTCTGTCAAAAAAATTTACAGTTGATCCATACTGACTTTGGTCAATTGTAGGAACTCAACTCACAACTTGAGCTGTGCTGACCTGCTGGTCAGTTGTGAGAATTTACAGCTGGCCAAGGTCAGCACGGCTCAGTTGTGACTTTTTGTGACAGAACCCTACTTGCCAAGTCTCCCTGCCACTTTCTCACATTCTCAGCAGGTGCTTGGTACTGATTTTTTCAGCACAAACATGCTGGGAGGGATGGAACTTCCCTCACTGGAGCTGGGGTTAGGTCAGGATGGGGCCCAATGGCTTTGTGGGCAGGAAGCTGTCCAGGGAGATGAAAGCTGGAACTGGCACAAACTGTTTCATTGGCCTCAGCAGGTTTTGCAGTGCTTTTTATAGCAAAACCCCAGTCCTCTGGGTGGTTGGTGGCTTCTCTGGGATAAGATGTGCCCCTGGTTGTCCTCTTGGCATCCGTTGCTTCGCAGCTCCTGGGAAGCACCAGGAAAAGTGATGTCCCTTTCCAAATAACCCTTATTCCCTCAGCTCTCCCTAGGCTCCACAAGGGAGGCAGTGGTTATTCCCAAAATGTCACCAAAATGGAGAGAGGGCTTTACTGCGTTTTCACTGTCCCTCAGCAGCCTTAAGGTTTGAAGCAGCAGACAAGCCCCTTCTCTCTGCTGGAGAGCTCAAGGCCAGCACTCCCTCCAGCTGCCAGGCAATGACATCTCAGAGCTGGTCTCATGACTCCTGCTAATGCCACAAAGAACCTTTATTGTGTTCGCATCTCCCCACAGCATTAGATTAAATCCCTCCAGCCCGCATCATAGAGGCTGTTCAGAGAGCCCCCTTCCAGCACCGTGCCAGCCAGCATACGCCTGGGAAGTCACTGAGACCTTTTCAGCTGAACATATGCTGGCCTGGAGCAATTCTGCATTTATCCTTGTGATTTTTGTTTCTGTTGACAAGGGAAGAAAGTCACTGGGGATCTCTCACAGGGGCATCACTCAAGCAGATCTGCTCCACGCCGGCCGATGGTAGGAAAGGGGACTGTGAGTTCCAGCTTGGCTGTTAAACAGCAAAAAGCAAAAAGCAGGAGCAGGCACCGCATGGAGGGGATGGCAGCTGAGCCTTTGCTTCACATGTGGCCTCCTAAAGGCTGCAATTCCCTTCTCCCCACTCCCTCCAGCCAGAGTGATGCAAACCCAAGGCTTCGTGTGAGGCTGCAGCTCAGGGAAGGGGAGTGATTTCTGATGCTGGATGAGAAGCCAGACACGGGCCTGCCTGCTAGCAAGCTCAGAGCTGTCACGCTGAGTTATTTCAGCAGCCAAGCAGTTACTTCTGCTGCCAGATGACGACAGCCCCAGCATTAACATCACCACACGAAACTGCCCCGTGGAGCAGGGCCCAGCAGCCTCCACGCACGGCGTAACCCGACAGCGACCACGTCACCTCCCTTGAAACCCAGCTGGTTTGGGGCAGAAGCAAAGACAACCCCCTCCTAAGCTCCAGCAGCCAAAAGGAAGCAGTTCCAAATTCTTTTATTTAAAATAAATAAATAAATATAATTTTTTTTTTACTAGATTGCACTGCATGTTTTTTGTATCTGAACTACTGACTGAATTATTTAGATGAGTTGCAAGTGTCCCCTGCAAGTTGTCTTGTTGAGTGGGGTCCAGGGCCACCATCAGGAGCAAGGACCTGGCAGGCAGGCAGTTCTCTGCAACAGGCACTGTCCTTTGCCCTGAGCAAGGACCTTGCAAAACTGCCTTAGAAAACTACCTCAAAAAGGTAAAAGAGTGCTAACAGCAAGGTGGAACAGGAGGGTCCATGCAGCATCACTGATGGTGGGATTTCTGGGTCTGGGTCTGTGAAAAGTCATAAAGCTGATGGCATTACCCTCGGCCTTAGCTTTCTGATGACTTATAATAACCTGGCTGTGTTTTTTATCAATTTATTGCTTCCTTTGGAAACATGTGACCTCACTTGTGGTGACTGGCTTCTGAGTGGAAAAAAAAATAGAGCCAGGGAGAATGTCTCCCACATGTGGAGGGAGAAGGGGAGGGGAGAAGGGAAGAGAGGGAGAGCACTCAGCAGGGTAGGAAGGAAGGAGATGTATCCGTCACCTGTAGAAAAGTGGGAAGCTGGGAGGCTGGATGCTCAGTGAAAGCCCCCCAGGAGATGCAGCTGTGCCAAAGGGGGGGCTGGGTCCCTCTGCAGAGCTGAATTTTGCTCCCTGCTGCCTCACCACTCCTCTGCCCTTGACTTCCCACCCAGCCTTTGGCAGCTCCAGCCAGCTCCCTGCTTCTCTGTGCCTCCCGCCAAGGGACATATGTTGAAAGCAGCAGCTGGGTTTGGTGACATTAAAAGCAGGGGGAGGAGGAAATGACCAGCCCAGCTTCGTCCTTGGCCATGTCCTGGCATGCATATGTGTGGCTTGTGAGCCCTCCCAGTGTGGGCAACATGAACCCTGGGTTGCTCAAGCTCCTAGGCATTAATCCTTGCTGCAAAGCAGCCTCAGTTGTCCAGGGACTTGGGGACAGTAAGGTGATCCACACATCTCAGTTCTTCCAGGCTTCTGTCCATCCATCCATCCATCCTCTTGCTCTTTACCTGTCTCAGCTGGCAGCTGGCTTTGTGAGATGTCTCAGACCCTGGTGTCACAGTGTCACCTCTGTATAGCTCAGGGCACAGGAAACAGCACAGCATCACAACACAAATGCTACAGCTTGTTCCCACACAGGCAGAACCTGGACCATCCTTGCATCAGTAAGCAAGGCTGCCCCGAGGATTCACACCAATAGGATGGCACCACTGAAACCTTCTCCTGAAAGTGCTGCTTTGGCAAAGACTGAGCAGAGGGCTGGGCTGAGCTCCTGCTGTGCAGAGCAGGACCTGCTGCAGGCTGCTTGGTGAGCTCTGGGTGGTGGCCAAGAGCAGTGTGTGCAAAGGATGTGGGTGAATCCTATTGCCATCTCACTTTTTTCAGCCGAAAAAGGCAGCAGTGCACAGGAGGCAAAGCCTTCCCACTCCTCCTTGTGTTGCAGGGGCAGAGGTTCAGATGGA
This sequence comes from Phaethornis superciliosus, assembly GCA_023637945.1. NCBI lineage: Eukaryota > Metazoa > Chordata > Aves > Apodiformes > Trochilidae > Phaethornis > Phaethornis superciliosus. The sequence goes on from JAJQWJ010000022.1 coordinate 8,772,057, forward strand.
GCCCCAGCTGCTGCCTTGGCTGCCCCATGGCCACATTCCCTTGGGTGCCTGTAAGGAGCAACACGTCAGTGCTCTCCTGACAGCAGAGCAAACACTTGGGGAGGAATGGGGCTGTTGACTCAGCCTGGTTTGAATGTGAGTGTTGCAGTTCCCCACAGGACTGCAGAGTGAGAGGGTTGCACAAAAACCCAAAAGCATGAGATTGCTGAAATGCCCTGGTGCTGGGGTTCTGTGTGCTCAGGCTTCACTGGTCGCTGGAAAGAGAACGAGCATGATGGAGTCTGGGAACAAAAGAGAAACGTTGCAAAAGTCTATTAAATAAACCAGAGCCTACCTTCCTGTAACCTTTACTCCCCTACAAATGACTCTTGAGGAAGTAGCTGTGTTATCTGCTCAGATGCTGGCTCCAGCCAGCTGTGACAGGGTTGATGGTCCAGTTCCTCAGGGTCCTGAGCACTTTGCAGGTTTCAGGCCCCGTGAATCCCAGCCAGCCCAGTAGAAAACATCCCTGCAGCCAGCATGTGCTGGGACACCCAGCCCTGCCCCTCCTGACACACCTCAACCCTCAGTTCTGACAGCCCTGCTTTCTCTGAGCTTGTCTTCCCTCTGCCCTGAAAAAACGAACCAATTATTTAAGTCCACATAAGAAACAAGGCTGATTGGGCACGCTGCTGATCTGGATGAGGAACACCACACAAACAGCTCATTGAGTCCCCGGGCACTGCCCCTTTGGCTCTCACTGAGCCTGGAAATCACTGTTTGCAGAGTCACTGCACCATCAGTCAAGGATTACTGCTGGCACTTACACCCCACCATGTCCCCCAACACTGGTTTATTTTGTTTTGTTTTGTTTTTTTTCTCCTGGCAGACTGTGCCAGAAAGAAGAGACAGAAAATATGTAAAGCTGCAAGGACTGAGTGAGCATCTGCATGTGGACACACAGGCTGGAAATCCCCCTGCACCTCATGTGCTCTGTGGGACACGGCAAGATCTGTCCCCAGCAGAGGACACAGCCCTGGGAGCAGCATCAGGGCTGAACTGGAGCTCCTCTGAGCCCAAGGCTGGAAAACTGGATTTACTTTCCCCCCTCCCCCCTCCACAGTTGCTGTAGGATTAGGAGTTTCCCCAAATGGGATGTGTAAATAAAGGAAACCAAACTGGTTTCTGATGGAAGCAGCTGAGTGGACTGAACAGGGAAAGCAAAGCCATTAGCCAAGGGCTTCTCCTCGTGGGCAACCTGGGACTGAAGAAGGGCTTCCTGTATCTCCCCCATCTGAGACTCTGATCTCAGAGAGCCACCAGCAAGGATCATCACTTGTCCCATCTGAGCTGGATTCAGGTGATGGTGCTGAGCTCTGCATGACTGTGTCAGGAGCTTACACCCAGCGTGTGTCTGGGAGCACCTGCAGCATTCAACCTTCTTTGGAGACAGCAGGTTCTTCCCTTCCTCTCCTGCTCCTTTTCCTCTTTTTGCCATGGCTGTGTTGCTGTAATTACAGCAAAGATCCCACTTCCCTAGGGAGCTGCAGTCATTACCACCACACCATGGCCCCTGAGAGCTGGAGCTGTGAGAAGGCTTTGGGAATCGAGGTGGGATGGGCCCCAGCAAGGAAAGGAAAGCTGATCTCCATTGGGATCTCCATCCTCACCTCCAAAAGGGCATATCCCTTTGGAGCATCCCTCGGTCCCTACTGGCTGTTGGCAGCAGCCAGGTTCTCTTCCCATGGCACTGCTGGTCTCTCAGACCTGCTGCAGGGTGTGCCAGCACCCTTAGGCTGAGCAGGGACTCCAGGGCTTTTGGGCTGAGTCCACAAGTCCCCCCATCAGCTCAGGTTCTGTGTCAGGGGCTGCTCCTCAAGCTGAGCTCAGCCCCCATGGGAGCCCCCAGCCCCAGCTTGCCCGGGGGCCACTGCAGCAGTCCCCACTCCATCTTTGAAGGGGATCCTGCCCACATCTCCAACCCCCTTCTCCAGCTCCTGGAGGGCAAATGGGCTCCAGCAGCAGCTGGGGCTGAGCACAGGAGCTGCTTGGAGAGGACAAACGGGTGTTACCAGCAGGGAGCAATGGAAATGTACTGGGAGTGCTGGGCAGGGCAGGAGGGAGCGGTGCAGCCTGGGGTGCTTTGAGCACAAAGATCATTTCTCTTGCAAACAGCTCCAGTCTTGCCACAGGAATGAGCTCCAGGTCTTGCCTCCAGTGGCAGCACCACGGCCCAAGCTGAGGTCCAGGGCACTGCTGCCAGGTGGTGTCTGAATTTAGCAGGAACACGACATGAAACCAGTACCCAGTGCTTTGGGCACGGGAAATTAGTGCCCAGCTCTTCCTGGGGTAACTATGTGGGAAGAAAGAGTCCGGGTGGTTTGGAGTGCTGGGGTACCTGGAATTGGATGCCAGGAACTCCCCAGCCAGTCCTCTGTCACTGCACAGCTTGGCAGGAGCTGCCAGGGTGTTGCAATCAGCTCAGGATCTCCTCCAAGTGCCAGAGTCCAGCACATGGTAAATTCTTTACCTGGCAGTCCTCCCTGCCCACTGGAAATCAAACATACCCTCCTCAGCAGACTGAAATCCACACAGGGAATATGTCTCTATGAAACAAACAGTTTCTTTCTCTGTTTCCTCTGCTATTGATTAATGCCTCTTAATGACTCCACCTAAAAAAAAAAATAAAAAATCTTGTAGTTGCTGCCTGTCACAGGAGATCAATAGAGCAGCGTTAGCAAGAGATACAGAGGCAAACTCTCCCAGGTGAGTTCTCTGCAAAAGCCAACTCTGGGAGCAGCACCCCCAGCTGCTCAATCAATAGTTCATCATGACCTCTCCCTCTTCCTTGGTTTTTTCCCCCTTGAGCTAGCTGGGCAGCAAAGGCTCTCCAAGCGTTCACAAGGACTCTTATAGCTCTCCTGATTGATCTGATATGTCAAGAATAAAGGGGCCTCTTAAGCCAGCTGTCTGCCCTGGGAAGAACTCAAGTGGCTGAGCAGGTAGGGTCAGCCTCTCATCAATTCCTAGCTGCCCAGGCCCCTGCTGACGTGGCTCAGTGTGGGAAGCACAGGACCTTGTGGTCAGCTGGTGATGCTCTCCAGACTGTGGCTAGGTTAGAGGATGCTTGGAGGCAGAATTTTAACCCAGGACTTGGAAATCAGCTTTGGGCTGTTCCCCATCAGTACTGAAGAAGTGGGAGGGAGTCAATGAGAGGTGACAAACCCAGTCCCACTTGTCCCCAGAGCTTCCCCATCCAGCTGCCTCTGCTCCTGGAGTTTTTCCACGAGTCCGTCACCACTGGAGTCACCAAGCCTTGTCCCTCTTGGCTCCCTTTTTGTGATTCCTGCTTGTTTCTCCTTTTACCCTTTCTCTGGAGATGGTTCTTCTCAGTGTGGTGGGTAGAAAGGGAATCTCTTTGCTGCTCCCTTCCTTCCCCCCCCCAACCTCACACACAGCCCATGAGTGTGAGCAGTGACCCAGGTGCACTGTGTCAGAGTTGCTGAGGGGAAATCACCCTTCTTGTGCTCACACCTCCTGCACACCTCTGTCTCCTCTCTGGCTGCCTGAGCCCTATCCCTGCTTCCAAGGAACAGCCCCGCAACCTAACTTGACTTTGGGATGCCCAGGGAGAAAGCTGTGTCCTGGCTCCTGCAGCAAGAGGAGGGCTCTGGTTCAGGGAGAGGGGCTGGGGGCTGGCAGGGGCTGACTGCAGGCACTGCCAAGGGAGGAATCCCCTGGGCTGGGCCTCCTAGAGAGCTGTGATGATGAATAATTCCATAACCAGCTCAGCCTGTGCAGGGATCTGCTTGTTCAGCCTTCTTGTCCATACTCCTTTGCAAGCTCCTTTTCCCCCTCAGCCGGGAAGAGCCTGAGGCTTGCACATGACAGAAATCCTAATGAGAGCAGCTCCACTTCCAGAGCTGCTGGGCTGGCAGAATCACAGAGCTCTGCCCACAGCCACCACCCTTTGCCTTTAACTCTGGTGCTCCCTGCACCCTCTCCCACCCCATGGCTCAGGGCTGGGGCTCTTAGCAAGGGACAAGAGCATCCCTGGGATGTCCTCTAGTGGAGGGACCCATCCCCAAGAAGCCAGGAGCTCTGTGGGGGCTGCACACCTGGCAGCCCCAGCTTTCACACACCCCACATCCCCCCCCTTAATTATGTAGTGCTTAATTACGAGTAGCAGGGATTTGGAGAGGAAGTCGGGGGGGTGAGCGTGGGACAGGTTGGAGGGAAGATTGTGCTGGGGGTGGCAGGGCTGTCAAGCCAGAAACACAAGAGCTGATTAGCATTTCTAATTATAATCACTGCACTCAGCCCCAGCAGGGCCTGACAGGCAGAGGCAGCTGCTGGCTGGGTGTGGAGCCAGCTGTGGATGCCATGGGGGGGGGGGGAGCGTGGGTGATCCACCTCAAATCCTTAAAGGATGCAAAGAAAAGAGCATTGGAGCCCGGATCCATCATCTCCTGAGAAATGCAGCTCAGGAAGCTGGGAAGCCCAAGTTCCATCACAGCCCCTGGATTCCTGGATGATTCCTGGTCAGGAGGCTGATCCTGATGGCACCACGTGGAGAGGGGGTGAGCATGGAGCCCTTAGGGTGCTGAGTCCTGCACCCTGCTGCTGGGGGTGATGGGACCAGGCCATGACCCCCACAGCTGATGTCCCACCCAAATGAAGGTGGGTGGCAGTGGGTGCTCTGGAGGGGATGGGTGGGAGGGGGTCAGGGCTGCTCTGCACTTTGCTGTTAGCACTGGCTGGCAGGGTAATTTACTCAGCATGGAATAACATTATCCTGTCATTGGGTAAATATTGCAGGCCAGCAAATGACCAGCACAGGGCTGTGGGTGCCCTGAGAGTTCTTGTGTCCCCAGGGCACCGTGCTCTTGGGGCTGTGCTCACAGAGCCACCACATGGCTGAGAAGTGGTCAGAGGAGATCCTGCTGCACACCACGGGTTCAGCAGAGATCAGCCAGGGAGAGCTGGGTGAAAACTGAAGACCTCATCACTCTCTACAACTCCCTGAAAGGAGGCTGGAGCCAGGGGGGGGTTGGGCTCTTTTCCCAGGCAACTTTCAGCAAGACAAGAGGGCATGGTCTCAAGTTGTGCCAGGGGAGGTTTAGGTTGGATATTAGAAAGAATTTCTTCACAGAGAGGGTGATCAGACATTGGAATGGGCTGCCCAGGGAAGCAGTGGATTCTCCATCCCTGGAGATATTTCAAAAGAGCCTGGATGTGGCACTCAGTGCCATGGGCTGGGAACCACAGGGGGAGTGGATCAAGGGTTGGACTTGATGATCTCTGAGGTCCCTTCCAACCCAGCCCATTCTATGATTCTATGACTTAATCAAGGGAAAAAATCCCAGGGAGGAGATCAGCCTCAGCTGCTTTCGGCATCTTCTGGATGCTGACACCTCCTGGGCATCCACCTTCTCTGTTTCCATGCTACACAGAGCATCTCTGGGTGCCTGCCTGCTGCTCAGAGCCTGGCTTGGCAGTGCTGGGGGATTTTTGGAGAGGGGAAAGATCCCTTCCTTGCAGAGGGTCAGCCCAGGCTGTGGGAACAGGGCAGCAACATGAACATTTCCAGTGCCAAGGCCTCCAGGGAGACAGACACCAAGGGGAGAGATCCCCCTGCCCTTGCACATTCAGTGTGGCATTTAATCACACCTGCAGAATTTTTATTACTCTTTTGATTGGATTAATTAATCATTCAGTGGCAACTGCTCATTAGGCATTCAACGATCAATAATAATCACTTAATTACTCGGCGTATTACAGCTCGGGAAGGTCTGCTCATTCCTAATTAGATTCTCTGGCCAATCCACCCCTGGATCTTGCAGGGATCTGAGGCATTTCAAGCCTCTCTCAGCCCAGGCCTTTTGTTTCCCACCTCTGATGAGGGTCTCATTGCTAAGGAAGGCTGAGGTGGGTATGGAAATCACCATCTTCAGGCTGGGAGGGAAATAAAGAATTCATTAGGAATTAGGAATTCATGCTTGACTAGAGGAGTTGTTTCCCTGTCTCTGCAAACCATGTCACAGCACCCAGACCCTCCGCATCCTCCCAGCTACCCAGCAATGCATTTTCCTGTCCCTCCTGTTTTCCAGATTGCCAACACTACTGTACAAAAAATTAAATAAATAAAAAAAAAACAACAAACACCCAAAACCACAGAACACAACCAAACGAAATCACAGCAGCTCTTTTACTGGGCTAATTAAAACTAAAAATAAGCTCCAGAGAACCATTCTGGCTTCAGCAGGGTGTAAAAACCTGCATGAACATGAGCTGCAGGCAGGGCTGCTGGGTTGGCTTCACCTGGTGGGAAGCTCCTCTGTGTCAAGAGAAGGCAGGATTTGGGGTGTTCTGGTTCAGATTTGTCATTCTGGTCTTTTTTTATCCCTGCTGAGCAGATGAGGCCAGCACAGGCTTTTGGTAGTTTGGTCCCCGTGTACCCAGTGCTTGACACCCAGTAGAAACCTCTGGGTATGGAGCCACCAGCCTCTTTTCAAAGCTCATTTTCAGCCCGAATTCAAGTGGTAAGGATCAATTGGAACCATGAAAAGGGGATAAATGCATTATCTGAGGAGGTGCTACTAGTGAGAGAGAAATCATCTGAACAGTGGCCTCACGACTCACCCTCTCAGACCATTTCCCATCCTATTTTTTATCTCCCTGTCCCCCGTGCCTGTGCACACACTGCACCTCCCTGGTTAAGAGGCACAAAGCAGCCCCTGTCTTGCCTTGAGGTTTCCCTGCCCAGCCTCAGTGCAGACAGGGAGGACAACACGGCCAAGTGCTGGGTCCTGTTCTTGGGCCACAACAACCCCATGGGGAGCTCCAGGCTGGGCACAGAGTGGCTGAGAGCAGCCAGGCAGAGAGGGACCTGGGAGTCTGGATTGACAGGAAGCTGAACAGGAGCCAGCAGTGTGCCCAGGTGGCCAAGAAGGCCAATGGCATCCTGGCCTGGATCAGGAACAGCGTGGCCAGCAGGTCCAGGGAAGGGATTCTGCCCCTGCACTCAGCCCTGGGGAGGCCACACCTCGAGTCCTGGGTCCAGTTCTGGGCCCCTCAGGTCAGGAAGGAGATTGAGGTCCTGGAGCAGGTCCAAAGGAGGGCAACCAGGCTGGGGAAGGGATCCAGCACAAGTCCTGTGAGGAGAGGCTGAGGGAGCTGGGGGTGTTCAGCCTGGAGAAGAGGAGGCTCAGGGGAGACCTCATCGCTCTCTACAACTCCCTGAAAGGAGGCTGGAGCCAGGGGGGGGTTGGGCTCTTTTCCCAGGCAACTTTCAACAAGACAAGAGGGCATGGACTTAAGTTGTGCCAGGGGAGGTTTAGGTTGGATATTAGAAAGAATTTCTTCATGGAGAGGGTGATCAGACATTGGAATGGGCTGCCCAGGGAAGCAGTGGATTCTCCATCCCTGGAGATATTTCAAAAGAGCCTGGATGTGGCACTCAGTGCCATGGGCTGGGAACCACAGGGGGAGTGGATCAAGGGTTGGACTTGATGATCTCTGAGGCCCCTTCCAACCCAGCCCATTCTATGATTCCATGACAGACGCTGCTGCTGCTCGGGTTTAGGAGTCAGGTGGGAAACAAGGAGGAGGCAAATGAGCAGGGATCTTGGCTGGTTCCATCTCGGGGGGGGGGGGGAGGATGCAGCCCCCAGGTGATGCTCACACCAGCTGCAGACCAAGGGGGCTCTTCCAGGCTGCCACCTGAAATAGCTTTAAATAAAACCCGAGCTGGTGCAAGTGCTGGGATCTTCATCTCCCTGAATTCCCCTCATCGGCAGCCGAGGGATAACACAACCCCAGGACACCCATCTCGGGGGCCCCAGAGTCCTACCCACAGGGAGAGCTTGCGGGGGACCCCCTGGTTGTGGGGTGAGAGTGTGGGTAGGACCCCCGGGTGGGATCCCCGACTGGGAGAGACCCCTGGGAGGCGGTGTGAGATACCCGGGTGGGTAAGACCCTCGAGTGGGCTTCTTGGGGGGGGGGGGGTGGGATCCCCGGGTGGTGGGGTGGGACCTCAGCTGGGATCCTGAGCTGGGGAGCTCTGGGGTTGGATTGACCCAGAACAGGGGGGATGATGGGGATGGGGATGGGAATGGGGATGAGGATGAGGATGAGGATGAGGATGAGGATGGGGATGGGGATGGGGATGAGGATGGGGATGGGGATGGGGATGAGGATGGGGATGGGGATGAGGATGGGGATGGGGATGAGGATGAGGATGGGGATGGGGATGAGGATGAGGATGAGGATGAGGATGGGGATGGGGATGGGGATAAGGATGAGGATGAGGATGGGGATGGGGATGGGGATGAGGATGGGGATGGGGATGAGGATGGGGGTGGGGATGGGGATAAGGATGAGGATGAGGATGAGGATGGGGATGGGGATGGGGATGGGTGGGGGCTGAAGCCGAGGGGCTGATCCGAGCCGCCGTCCCCCGCCTCCCCCAGCTGCTGCGGAGCTGCGTGCGCCGAACCGGGCGGAGCCGCGCTGAGCCCCGCCGGGCCGGGCCGGGCCGGGCAGGCTGCGGCGGAGGGAGGAGGAGGAGGAGGAGGGAGAAGCTCAGCTCTCGCCCACCCGGGCTCCCCCCCGGGGCTTCCTCCCGGCCCCCGGTGGTCGCGGCCATCCCGGCCATGCCCCCCGGAGTCTGAGGCCCGCGGGGCGCCCGCAGCATGCGGAGGTTCCGGCGCCTGGTCCATCTGGTGCTGTTCTGTCCCTTCCCCAAGGGCCTGCAGGTACCGGGAGATGCGCTGGGTCAGGGAGGGATCCACCGGGCTGGGGCTTGCGGGATTCCCGGTTCCGCATCCCGGTCTCGGCCCCGCACAAAGGGATGCGCGGAGCCGCCGGCCCCCCCCTTGCCGGGTTGAGGGGCTGGGGGGCTTGGACCGGCACCGGCAGGACCTGGAGCGGTACCAGGGGGACCTGGACCGGCCCCGGGAGCTGCGGGCTGGTGTATCAGCCATCAGTGGGATCTGGGTGCTGGGGGGGCAGGGAAGCTCCAGGGCAGCCCTGGATGGAGAAGCTGCTGCCGCAGGGCATGGATGAGTCCTGCCATCGCTTGATTTCTTTATTTTTATTTTTTTTTTTTTTTTTTTTTTTTTTTTTTTAATTTTTTTTTCCCCTCTTCCCATCCCTGAGCTGCTGGGTGGGGACTGAGGTGGGGGGGGATGCTGGGATGGGGCCAGGGATGCTGAGCTGGGTGTTTTCTCTGAGAAACCCTGACTCTGGTTAAGGTCCTGGTCCCGAAAGGTTTTCCCAGCAGGGGGGACACAGCAGAGGGGATCTGGTGGGCAGAGGTTGCTGGAAGGGGTGGGTGCAGATCTGGGGCTCCTGGCTCTGTGCATCCCCAGGGCAGCTGGATGGGTGCTGCAGCTCTGCTCCCAGGGGAGATGTGCCTGTGGGTGCTGAGCCACCCTTGCGGGGTGATCTAGCCAGATAAAAGGCCTGAGGAGCAGTTGTGTGGGGCTGTGGCCGTGGGCAGGGTGTCACAGCCACCCCGAGCTGCCCCTGGCAGGGTCACTTCACTGCTGGGAGCCACCTTGAAACAACCCCTGTGTTCCCAGGGAGCTGCAGAGAAACGGGGGAGATGGAGCAGGATTTTGTGGTGCTGGGTCCATTTTGTCTTTGTCACTCCCAGGTGGCCCAGGGTCACCCTAAATCTGAGATCAGCCCTTTGGTGCAGGCAGCAGGCAGGCAGGGAAACCCCCATGACTTGAGACTCATCCCCCAGAGCACCAGCAAAAAATCCAAAATAACAGCAGTGGAACCTCTCTTGGCAATGCATCCCCCACCTTCATTTTTCTTTCCACCTTTTGGGGGGATGATGACACCAGTGCTCCCTGTACCATGCTCAGGTCACACTCCTGCCCCTGGGAACATGGTGGATTATAGGTCTGAATTAGCAAAAAAAAAAAGACATTCTGGCCATTCCAGAGCTTTGCTGCCCCAAGATGTGTCTCTTGTCCATAGAAAGGGTCCCTTTGCTGGGGACAGGGGGTCTGATGGGTCACATATCCAGCTCTGGGAGGTGCTGGGGGGGCTGCAGGGCTGGCAGGCTCTCAGTGCCTGCAGCGGGGTGTGTCTGGTGGTCAGGTTCTTTTTAAGAGGCATTAAAGAGTGATGCCAAGGAGAGAGAAGGGTTTGGAGGTGGCTGGTGGCCAAGGGCTCTCTTGGCTTGGCAGGAAGCAGGAATTATCTATAGGAACTGGGGGGGAATGGGGTGTTTGATGCAAAGATTAATTCCCTGCCCTTCAGAACCACTGGGGATCTGCAGGGTGTTGTTATATGGGTCAGGAAAACAGCCCAGACTGCAGGGAGGCCAGATGGCAGCAGCTCTGCAGTGACAGGGTCAGAGGGGAAGAAAAAAGATGGGAAAGGGAAAAATCACACAGTGAGCCTCCCAGACATTTGCAGGGAGCTTTATCCATGCACTTCCAGCCTCCTGATTCTCCTGCTCCCACACAGGAGCTGATGGCAGCAGCTTCCTGAGCCCCTGGGGCTTTGCAGAGGGGGGGATTCTGCTGAGAAGGGAATCCCCAGGCAGGAGCAGAGCTTCTCACAGCCTGGTGGTGAAGCCCAGAGTCCCTGCTCTGTCAGGAGAGGGGCTGTACATGGACACAGCTCCTGGGCAGAGGGATGCACAGCAGCCCAGCTCTATAATCTCCTTGCTTTTAGGGAATTTTAAGTGACCTACTTGCAGCAGGAGTTGCATAATAGATTGGTAAATATATACATGTATTATATATATATAAAAAATATATATCTATAAAAGGTTGGAGGTTTCACCAAGGCTCATGTTGGTTTGTCTAGAAGAAACCACCCTTCTCCAGGCACTGCTGAGCCATGCAGAGCCCCAGCCTTCACCAGAGTTTTTCTTTTCCTTCCAGAGTCGCTTCCCAGGCATCAAGGTGAAATACCTGCTGGTGGTGTGGCTGGGCATCTTCGTGGGCAGCTGGGTGGCATACATGCATTATTCTTCCTACTCCGAGCTCTGCCGTGGCCACGTCTGCCAGATGATCATTGTGAGTGGTGGGGACAGAGGTGGGAAGGACCCTCAGGTAGGGGCTGGGGTGGGGGGACCCCCGTTTCCATCCCCTCTGAGGTGCTTTGCAGCATCTGAGGAGCCCTCCTGGCAGGTGCTTCTCCTGGCATCATGTGGAGCTCAGGGTGGGAGAGGTGACCTCCTCCTGCCAGAGCCAATTTAATGAGATGTTGGAGGGAAGCAGGGCAGATTAATGTTGCCAATGTCAGGGCAGTGAGGAGGATCTGGGAGAGCATCATCCCCTCCACCCTGAGCTCTGCAGAGGCAGGGGGAAAAAAAAAAGGAGAGCAGCCCATCCCTGGGTACCTCTCTGTAACTGCTGCCCTGCTCTAAAAAAAACGCACCAGGCTGCCCAGAGAGCAGGGAGCTTGGCTTGCTGGGCTTTGTCCCCACAGCATCCCTGGGGGTGGCAGCCAGACACAGCCCCTGGGCTTGCTGTGTCTGTCCCTGGCAGGGGAGAAGGTCCCCAGCCCAGGCGAGGAGGGGGAGGCCAGGCTCTGGCTGCAAACACCTCGTTCATCAATCCTTCAGCAGGGAAGGGAGGCAGGAATTGCCATAACAACAGCCAGGATCGTTTAATTTGATTTTCTGCATGACTCTGACCACGGGGTCTCAGGCACTAATCCTGCCCTGAACTGGGGATTTACGACGCTGTGTCTGGCTGTGTGCCCTGCCAGCAGGTCCAAGGGTTAATTCCCATCCAAAAATTTTTTTTGGGGGGGAAAGATTGAGAAGATGCAGTGAATTTCTGCAGCTCAGAATGGTTGTGCCCAGGAGTGAATCCCCTAGGGAGTGATTCCAACATCCCCAGGGTGATGTAGGGGTGGGGACCCCAAGCAGCCGCTCTGTCCTCCAGAACCTCAAAAATCACAGGAAAGGAAGAAGTTGTTGGCAACTGGAGATGCTGTTCTTGCCTCCAGGCAGCCTGCCTGGCTCTGCAGTCAGATCTGCTGCTTCCAAGCAGTGTTTTTCTCTCGTGTAAGAGACCTGCATGAGCTGGGAGGAAACAGGGATGTGGTGGCATTGATGGTGCTCTTGGGGACACAGAGCATCCCAGTTTGAAAACCCAAAGTGCCATCCCCAGCCCTGCTGCCAGAAGAGGGGGGGGTGAGGGGTTTGGACCCAGCAGGTGATGGGCTGGGGGCTGATGGCAGCACAGGGGTGGCTGGAACCCCCCCAGCTTGTGTGTCTGGGGTGCCCCAGATCACAAACTGTGGGGTTGAGCCTGGATCTGTTGGACTTCTTTGGGTGAAGGAGCTGCCCCCACTGAGCTCCTCTCCCTGTCCTTCCCTCCCCAGTGTGACCAGTACAAGAAAGGAATCATTTCTGGCTCCACTTGCAAAGACCTGTGTGAGGAGCACAGCCTTCTCTTCCAGCACTGCCTCTCCTCCTCTCCCACCCAGCAGGTAGGTCTCTGCCTTCTGGGGAAACACAGGGTGGGTGGAAGCATCAAACCCAGGAAATTTCCTTTTCCACTCACCCACCTGTCTGCTCCTCACCCCATCCCCGTTTTCCTGTCCTGAACCAAACCAGAACCCAGTTCTCAGCACTGGGTTTTTTGTTTTTTTTTTTTCTCTCCACTCTGTCCCCTCTCCTTCGCTGTAGGTTTATGGGGGGCTCTGGAGGGAGAGGGAAGTGATCATCAAATGTGGCATTGAAGAAGCCTTGAAGGCAGAGAGCCACCCAGACTCGGGGCCCAGGAGGGACGTGGTCCTCTTTGACAAACCAACACGAGGGACATCGATGGATGAGTTCAAGGAGATGCTCCTGAACTTTCTGAAGGTCAGTGCAAGGGAGCTCCTGGACCTGGGATGCTGCACCCACGGCTGTGGGTGGCATCTGTGCTGGGCAGAGCTCATTGACTGAGCCCCTGGGTGGCCCTGGCGGGGCTTCTGCTGCAGCCTGGTGAGCAGAACATTGCCCAGACCTTTGCTTTCAAAAGTTTGCTGCCACCCATGTCTAGGGCAGCCCTGGGGAATGGTAAAATTCTCCTGGAACTGAATCCATCCAACCGCTACGGCACGGCACGGAATTTGCTGTGGTTTCCTCCTCTTCCAAGCTCAGTTCCTTGCTTCCCCAGCTCGGTTTCACCTGAAAAGTTTCACCTGGAGGGATCTGACACCACTTCTTGTTCTGTTTGCAGTCCAACCTGGGAGATCAGCCTTCCCTTGCAGCTTTGGTGAGCCGGATCATCTCCATGGCAGACGTGAACCGTGATGGGAAAGTGTCTTTAGCAGAGGCCAAATCCATCTGGGCGCTGCTTCAGCTCAATGAGTTTCTCCTCATGCTCTCCTTGCACGAGAAAGAGCACACTGCCAAACTGCTGGGGCACTGTGGGGACCTCTACGTCACCGAGAAGATCCCCCACACCTCCCTCTATGGCTTGGATGTCCCTCCTTTCCTCCAGTCCCTGCTGCCTTCCGTCGTCCACCAACTCATCCACCAGTGGTTTGCCCCAGCCTGGCCCAGGAGGGCAAAGATTTCCATCGGCCTCCTGGAGTTTGTGGAGGAGATTTTCCACGGGACCTATGGGAACTTCTACATCTGCGAGAGCAGCTTGGGGAACGTGGGCTACAACGACAAATACGACTTCAAGATGGTCAAGCTGAGGAAGGTGGCGACAGAGATGACGATCAGGGGGTTCCTCAGGGGGCGTCACTGCCAGCAGAACGGGGACTGCACCTATGGGAAGGACTGCACGGCCTCCTGTGACAAACTGATGAAACAATGCAAAAGTGACATGGTGCAGCCCAACCTGGCCAAGGTCTGCAGGTTGCTGCAGGATTACCTGCTGTACGGGGCACCTCTGGAGCTGAAAGAAGAATTGCAGAAACAGCTCCGGACTTGTGTGACCCTCAGTGGCCTGGCCAGCCAGATGGAAGTCCACCACTCCCTCGTGCTTAACAACCTCAAGACCTTGCTCTGGAAGAAGATTTCAAACACCAAATATTCTTAATGGGGAAAGCACAGCCCTGGAGTTGAGAAGCTCCAGCCTCAGAGAGAAGTCCAAGGGCTGAAGGGCAGTTTCTCCATCATCTCCCCCAGAGGGAAAATGCACAGGGAGTTCAGCATAGCTGCAGCCCCTTCTCCTTCATGGAAAACCAAACATCATGACTTCCACCACCCAGCAGGACCATCAGTACAATTGGCAACAGTGTGCTGCAGAGCTGGGACAGCAGGAACTGGGCTGGGCAGGCTTGGGGGGAAGAAGAGGAGATGGAAAGAGATGAGGAAGCAGAACCCAGCTGGAGGGATCTAACTGTTCCTTGGTTATCAGCAAACAGGAAAGCAGTGCAGAGGGATGGGAATGAATCATTCATGCTGTGCTTGTCACATCTTCTTTTGATGAACATCTCTGATGTAAATAAATAGCTTTTACTTGACTCACACCAGTACATCAATAGCCAAACAGCAGCCTCCTGGTACCAGCTTGCTTGTGAGTCCCAGAGGAGAAAGAGGCAGATTTCCCAATTCAAAAGTCTCCTTAAAGTGTCTGAGTCAGCTCCAGCTGTAACTAGGAAGCAGATAAGCTGTTTTTTCCACAGGAGAACCCCTGGCAGTTCTTTCACTCCTTTTTTTAAGTGCCTGATCCCAGGCAGTGACGTGATGGCTCATGTGAGGCCATTCCCTCTCACCTGGCAGCTTTGGAAGCCTTGAAGGTCAAGAATAGGTTCAAGGAAAAGGGCTAAAGATGTGACCAATCCTGGCCAGAAACTGTATGTGCTCTGTGTTACTTCCCACAACACTCAGGGCAGGCATCAGCTGACTTTGGTTGAAGTCTCCTGACCTCAGCTAGGCTGACACTGGAGAGGTTAAAGATTAACAACCAGAATAATCCTGGGCTTCTCCCGTTATTAAAATGAATTTTCAGGCAAGCTTCCAGCAGGTTTCAAGACATTTGGCTGTGCAAATACTCCCAGGTCTCTTAACTCCAGTCTGCTTCCTTTAAATGCTCAATTACAGCAGCCTTTTAAAACTAGAGGTAGAGAGGAAGAGTTGATGTCAACTACCCCAGGCTTGCTCTGTTCCCAGCACAGTCATCTTCCTGCTGATGGAACATATGCCTGAGCTCTTGCCAACAACTGCTCAGTGAAGTGGAGCAGAGATGTGAAGTCTGATCAGTGAAGGGAAAAAAAAAAAAGAAAAAAACCCAAATCATCTGACAGTCCATACAACAGCAGTGTCAGAGCTGCAGATTTACAAGCCCTGTGGAGGAGAGGTATGAGTGTTTCCTTCTATGGATTCTATAGGATCATCATTACCTCTGTGATTTATGGAGGAATGGCAGCAGTGCCCTCCAGCACCACTCCCTCCCTGCAGGAGTTTGGCTTCTCACCAGAACTCGGCTGTGCTCAGGTGGAGCCTTGGGAAAGGTTTTGTGTTTGAAGGTTGCCAAGTTCTCAGCCCCAGGCAGGGCTCTGGTGGGTGCAGGTGCAGCTTTGCTTGGGTGGGGGGTGAAGGGGAGGACTGGCCCTGGCTGAAAAGGCTCCTGGCAGCCACCCCAGCTCCTCAGCTCTTGTCCTGCACATTCCCATGGCCACCAGCACCACTGACAAATTCATTTTTTTTTCTGCTGTTAGAGAAAAGGAACCCAACAACCACACCAAATCCTCTCCTCAGATTTCAGGGAAGTTAATCCTTCAATCTCCCCTCTGTGTTGGACATCTAGTAGTGAATTTAGTCTAGAAAGTGGCACTCCCACTGCACTTCCTCCCCAGCAGCAGCTGGAAAGGTGGAGGGAAACAACCACATTCCTTGCTTATCCACATGATCTGAAACCAGAACTAAGTAGCAGAATCTCTTCAAGCATTTCTGATAAAAGATGAAGGAGAAAAGCCAGCCCCAGTCTTTTCAAGAAAGCTCCAAGAGAGCTTTGGTCACCCCACGAGCAGCAGGGATGCTCCCAGGAATCACTTGTGACTCACCCACCCCCAGTTCTGTTCACTAATAAAAACCAAAGTGTTTTTCAGACACATGCTTGTGCTTTACAAGCTACACAGGGGTGGAAAAAGCCTCAAGGCAAAGCTACGTGACACTCATGTCTTCTCCAGATTTCCCACCGTAGCTGGAAAAAAGCCAGAACACTGACAACCTGATGTCACCAGGTGCTGCTTTAGCAACATTTGGAGATTTGAGCTACAAAAATGGAGGTGAGCAGCAGGACTTGTCATGGTTCCAAGTCAAAAATCATCCCAGTTCTCATATCCACAAATAAAAGCTCTGAATCCTAGAATGGTTAAGAGTTAATATTACTTGGGGCACTACAAATACACAGCACAATCATTTCAGACTTACTGTAGGTGGGATCTTTATTGAGGATTTTGGGTTTTTAGGTCCTTCATTACAATGTAAACACCCATGGCTTTGGAATATGGCTGTGGGAAGAGGTGAGGGGAAGGACAAGGGCAAGGTTACAGCTCTTTAACAGCACACTTGGAGCAGAACAACTGTCATTTTTTTGAAGTAAAATTTGAGTACAGAAGTTGCAGGTATCCATCCACAAGCCCACTGCCTGCACTTTGGCTGTAGGATGCTGGAACCCACTCCAGATGAACCTTTAGGAATCTTCAGGCACAGACACTGCCAACCTTTTCTTTTGCTGTAGCCAGGCTGGCTAACAGCTGGAAATTCAAGGCACAGTCTGCAAATAAATAAAAACAAAGAGCCCAGAATGTTAAGACAGCTTCAAGTAAAGCCAGCACAAGTTAGCAATGAATATCAGTACTAAGCAGCTCATTAATCTTAAACCATCCAGCCTCCTGCTGCTCACCAGGTAGTGTCTGAGCCAAGGCACTGCAGTTAGTCAGGACAGAAAACAGCTTTTCATTTCAGAGGCAACATTTTCAGCTGACTGAAGAATCAGGTTTTGTCTTGGATTTTTCAAACCCCAGAGAAAATAAAAAAAAAGCCTCATAAAAATTAACCCAAATTTTAGGAAGTCATCAGCTGAGCTCACTTACTGAGATTCATAGGGAAACTTTGGGAAGCAATTTACTGCAGTCCAGAACTCCAGGAGCACTGGCAGTCAGTGGAAGCAGTGCAAAGAAAGAAAAGCTGAGCTTATTCCAGCATTCAAAGCCATGACATAAACCAGTTCTGCAAGAATATTTTTTTAATTTCCCTCCAACCCACTTTTAATACAAAATACTCCTCCAGAGTGCAAAGCCAGGGAATTCTTTTAGTCAAGCAATACTCACAGTTGCTGCTCAGGCTGGGGAAGATTTCTGCATTTAGCAGAAAGTGCAACCATGAAACTTATTTAAAGTAAGTGTGTGCCTTACACAGTAAAGTCCTGAGGAAGGACTCATTAGGCACTCACCACCCCTCCAGGACCCTTGATGTGAATGAAGTCTAATGAAAACAACTCATAGTATGTATTCCAGGGTTAAAAGAAGCCAGGATATTTAACTAGAAGAGTCAGCTCTGGGGGCAAGCCTCTTTGCATAACCAGATCCCCAACAAGCTCATTAGCATTCTCTTCCCAAGCCACAGTGACTTTTCCCAATTAAATGGCTCATTTTGCAGCCAGCAGCTCCCTGCTTGGTTAATGGCACCTTCAGCCCTCATAATACCCAGTTAATGAGGACATTTTCCACCATTTAGCACTGCCAGATTTTGTCAAGCTCTTAGTCACTGCAAAGCCTCTCCGAGTTTCACAGTGGTGGTGCCACTGCTCCTGTCACTGCTCAGGGACACAGGGCAGATCAATACCTCTGCTGCTGGCAGCTCCCTGCCCCAGAGAGAAAGTTCCTTTGCCACCATACTGGCACATAAACACAGCAGAAACCAGCTGAAAAGAAAAAAAAAAGTCACATTGTGCTCAATTATATTTTTGCTTTCTGTGTTTATTAACCTTGGGAACAGGGGGAAGTTTTCTCCACACTCAGCTGCTTTTAAATCATGCCAGTGTTTTGGAAGCTAACTTGAAAGTGCTTTTTTCCCTCCCATTTCCTCCCCTCCCAGGTGTGATTCTCAAGATCTGAGCCCTGCACAACTCCAGAGGTGCCCTCCCAGTGCCAGAGCAGGCAGCAAGCAGCCCAGAAGGGATTGTCAAAGGCAAAAATAGAATTCAAGGTAGAGCTGTCACTTCTGTTTGTCCTTGCAAAAAGCAAAAGGAAGGCCCTTCCCCTGCTGCAGTTAAAAATGGCATCATTTTAACTGCTTTTTAAAGGAATTTTGCTCCATCTTTTGCTGATTCCCAGGAGAAAGAGGGTCACATGGGAACAGTGTCAACCTCCTGATCCTTCCAGGCACAGAAAATTTTTTATCTTTGACCCCTGATGGCATTAACATGGCAAATCTCCAAGGACTCAGGACTACCAGAATAAACAGTGCTGGAATTCACTGTTCCTCCATAACAATAAAAGAAATGCCATGCAAGAGACCTGAATTAGCTCTTAACCTATGGGACATAAGATTTTCACTCCTAAAGCAGCAAAAAAACTCAGTCACATCAACAAGGTGTTCACTGAACAATTCTCACACTGGAGGACAGGGGCAGCTTCTGTCCCTCCACCCTTCACAGCTGAAGGAAAAAAAAACCCAAAACCAAAGACATTAAAAGCAAGAAATCAATAACTGTCAGGTTGCTGAGCATTCCAGAGTGCTCACAGGTTTCAGAGCCCTGGGAAAGACACAGCCTCTTCCTCTCTGCCACTCACTGACACAAAGGTGGCACTGCAGCCACATCTGCAACACTGGGGCAGGGAACTGCTCCCCAGGGCACCTGAGCAGCTCACCTGGACTCTGCAGAACCTCCTGGGCTGCCACCTCACACAGCTTGCCCTGAAAAATAAGTGGGAAATATATATATATATATAGCATTTATTCTATACATTTCAGAGCCTGGTTATGTTCATTCAGGACAGAAGCTTCTAAGGCACAGTGAGAGGGGGAAGCTGGAGGGAATGCACAGCACTCACCTATTTTTACTTGCAGAGAGGAAGGGGTTAGGGCTGCCAGCATGTGGCTCCCAGGATGTGCTCCAAGCTGTGCCACCAATTTATGTGGCTTCAGGCAGATCATTTCATCTCACCCTTTTCCATCCCACACCCATGTGCCAGCAGGAACCTGTTTTCCAGGCTGAATTATCAGAAAGCCACACACAGCCTCTGCTGCAGACCCACAGAGGACACCTTCCTACTCTGTTAGCCCCAGACCTCGTGTTTAAGGAGTGAGAAGCAAGCAGGAAAGGGTCAGGAGCTGAAATCTCCCCTTCCCCAGCTGATTCAGCACTGTCAGGCTGTCAATCACTCTGAGTGCTCACCAGTTTCAGCACACCCGAGCGTAGAACACAGCCTGTCCCTCTCTGCCACCTCATGACACAAAGGTGACACAGCAGCCACCTCTGCAACGCCGGTGGCAGGCTGGAAAAAAAACCCCAAACCACCACTGGAAACTGAAAAAGGGGATTATTTACAGGTATTTATAAGAACAAGGTTGTGTCACCTACTCAGGAAGTGGCATGACCAAGGTATTCGTTGCACATCTGGGCACCACATGTAGAAGACAAATGGAGCTTGCTCATCCCTGAGTTTTCCAGTGCACTCATCTTCACCCTCTGTCTCCTGCCAGCCTGCAGATAAATAAAAAGAATGGAATTAGCAACAAACAAGTGTTTAGCTGACTGCATAACCCTTGAACTGCACCACTTCACAGAAAACCAGATTAAAATATTAGTAAAAGAAGCCTGTAAGGGCAGAACAGATCCATTTTAGTTACTCAAATCCTTCAACTGTTTCCCTCAAAATAGGAAAATGTGAAAACGTGGCAGCTTGGAATTTTCTCCCCTCCTTCAGTGGAAGCACATCCCTTTGCTTTTTTTACCCTTTTTTACAGTCTCTTTTTATATCCATCCATTAACATACATAATCTACAGCGATTGCCTTTTTTTACCCCAAATCTAGCATCTTTTTAAAACCCATCCCTTTGCCTTTTTTACCCCAAATATGGTCTCTTTTTATATCCATCCATTAATATACATCATCTACACCCATTGCCTTTTTTTTACCCCAAATCTAGCATTTTTTATAGCAGTCTGTAACCTACCTGATCTCCCCCGGGATGACTCTGGGCAGCCCAAGGGCCCTGGCTCTGAGCCACGTGGCTGAGCAGGCCACATCCTGACCCATCCGAGACCCCCCCCCAAAAAAAAACCAAAAAAACCTGGAGAAGGGCAGCAGGCAAGCCTGGGAAATAAACCCCGGGTTTCCTGGGGGTCACCTCCCCCCGGGCCCCAGAACACAGGAACCACTCCTGCCTCCTCCTCCAGCACAAGGAAGGGATCAGCCGGGACACAGCTGCCTCAGTTTCCCCCTTTCTTCAGCCATGGGGAAGGGAAGCAGCGGCCGCAGCCGCCATCAGGGCCCCAAGTGCAGAAGCTTCGCTGGGACAGGGCGGGAAGAGGCGCCCGAGGGGAGCAGCGGGCGGTGGGGCTGCAGCTTCCATCCCAAGGCACCGGACACCCTCCCTCAGCCGGGTTTTGGGGGACTCCGGAGCAGTCAGTGCGGCCCGGGCTCCCCCAGCCCCGCAGCTCCGCTCCCCCCCCCCATCCCATGCCGAAAAGGGCAGCGCGGCTCCCGCCCGCCGCTTATATAGGGAGGGGACGGAGGCCGAGCGGGGACAATCCCAGCCGCGCGCTGCGTCAGCTCGGCGCCCCCTGGCGGGTGGGAGGAGGAAAACAGGGAGAGGATGGGGACATGGGGACAGGGACATGGGGACATGGGGACAGGGAGAGAGGGAGATGGGGACATGGGGACAGGGAGATGGGGACATGGGGACAGGGAGAGAGGGAGATGGGGACATGGGGACAGGGAGATGGGGACATGGAGAGAGGGAGATGGGGACAGGGAGATGGGGACAGGGAGAGAGGGAGATGGGGACATGGGGACAGGGAGATGGGGACAGGGAGAGAGGGACACGGGGACAGGGAGATGGGGACAGGGAGATGGGGATGGGGACATGGGGACAGGGAGATGGGGACACGGGGACATGGGGACAGGGAGATGGGGACAGGGAGATGGGGACAGGGAGATGGGGACAGGGACAAGGACATGGGGAGAGGCAGACAGGGACAAAGACATGGGGACAAGGATATCAGGACAGGGACATGGGGACAAGGACACCGTGACATGGACATTGGAACAAGGACATCGGGAGAAGGACACCGTGACATGGACACAAGGACAGGGACCCTGGGACAAGGACATCGGGACAAGGACACAGGGACAGGGACCCTGGGACAATGACATTGGGACAAGGCCCCTGGGAGCCCCATCCCAGGCTGCTTCCCCACACTGGGCCAAGACCCCAGCCCTGCAGGTTGCAAGGAGCAGTGTCAGGGGCTGGGGGTGCCCCCCTTGCAGCCCTGGGACAAGGTGGGGACCCTCCTGTCCCGTGAGGCCCCTGCTCAGGCTGGCTCAGCCTCCCAGAGGTCCCCAAACCAGGACCCCCCTTCAGCCCCAGGCCCTCACCACAAATGTTTCCCCGTGGCTTCCCACTGTGCTACGTGCTAATGAATTTGTATTCCTAACAAAATAAAATTCAGGAGGATTAAGGGGGTAAGATGTGAATGTGGGGTTAAACAAAGCAGCTGAGACCTGTAATATTTTTTTTTTCTCCCTGAAGCAGCGTGAAGCAAACAGTTCATCAAAAGCTGCTTTCTGTTGACTGAACACCACGGTGCTGGTTCCTCAGGATGCACCAGCTGCCATGTCACATTCCTAACAAATTCCTTGCAATGCCCTGCACTAAGCTCCTTTAAGTCAGCATTTCACAGCGTTTCTCAAGAAGTGCTGGACAGGGGGGGCTGGCTGGGAAATGAAGAGCTAAGGACTTCATCTCATGACCACCAGATGGGGGAAAAAAAAGACCCTGGAAGCCCCCCGAGAATGACAGCTGCGTGTGTGATACGGGTTGGAGTTTTTCCAGAAGATGATTAACATAAACCCACCTTCCTTTTTAATATGCACAGAATTGTATTCAATAAAAAACAAGGCCAAAGTTTTGGTTGGTGTGTGTGAGGGATTGGGATTCTGCTCATCCCCTGCACCCAGAGCTGCCTTGCTTACTGCAGTTTTATTAATTAAATCGAGCTACTAAAGAGAACATTGGGTCTGGGTTATTGGTCATTTCTAACACCATTTCATCAGGAAGGAAAGGACAAGGATTACCAAACCCTTTATTGGCCAAAGGGGTGCAGGATACAAGTGGCTGCGTGTGAGGTGCCAAGCTGAGGAGCAGGGAGAGCAGAGGAGAGGGCTGCAGGAGGGACAAACACGGGGACAGGAGCTGGGGCTCATCTGCCTCTGTCTGCTTTTAGGACAATTTTCCTTGGAACCAGAGCCCCACCACCGCTCAGCTTCCAGAAGCTCTGGGTGCAGGGTCAGTCCCGCAGCCCCCAGAGGAAGGGAGCAGGAATCCCTGTCCCTTATATCCCTTGGGATTTATTTGCCCTGCCCTTCCCTCCGCAGCTCCCCGAAGATTTCCCTTTGCTTCCTGGTTTCCTTGGCACGGATGATGCTCATCCTGAAGAGCTTGCAGTAGAGTTCCATGGCACTGGGGCTGTCGTCATTCCCAGGGATGGGGTAGGTGATCAAACAGGGGTTGCAGTTGGTGTCCACCACCCCCACCGTGGGGATGTTCATCTTGGCAGCATCCCGGATGGCCACGTGGGGCTCGAAGACATTGTTGAGGCTGCTGAGGAAGATGATGAGGTCGGGAAGGCGAACCCCAGTGCCAAAGTGGACCTGGACATTGGTGAGGAGTCCCCCCTGCCAGTAGCGGGTGTGAGCGTATTCCCCGCAGCCCCGTGCTGTGCTTTCCACCAGGTGACAGAACTGGCGCTTGCGGCTGACCAGCAGGATGATGCCCTTGCGGTAAGCGACATGGGCGGTGAAGTTCAGGGCCAGCTGGAGGTGCTGCATCGTCTGCTCCAAGTCGATGATGTCCTGATCCAGGCGGCAGCCAAAAATGTAGGGTTCCATGAACCTGCGGGGACACAGAGAGAGCGAGATCAGGGCACCCGGGGGTGACATCGGGGCAGCCGGGGGTGCTGCAGGCGGGGAGCAGCGTTCCTGGAGGTGGAGTCTGGCCCCACAGGAACCTTCCCACATCTCAGCTCCTGATGGGCATCAGAGCACACAATGCCTGTCCCCACTGGGTGCAGGTCTGCCACCCAATTTTGTGACCATCCTGTCCCCACTGGGTGCAGGTCTGCCACCCAATTTTGTGACCATCCTGTCCCCACTGGGTGCAGGTCTGCCACCCAATTTTGTGACCATCCTGTCCCCACTGGGTGCAGGTCTGCCACCCAATTTTGTGACCATCCTGTCCCCACTGGGTGCAGGTCTGACACCCAATTTTGTGACCATCCTGTCCCCATGGGTGCAGGTCTGACACCCAATTTTGTGACCATCCTGTCCCCATGGGTGCAGGTCTGCCACCCAATTTTGTGTCAATCCTGTCCCCATGGGTGCAGGTCTGCCACCCAATTTTGTGTCAATCCTGTCCCCATGGGTGCAGGTCTGCCACCCAGCTTGGTGACCATCCTGTCCCCACTGGGTGCAGGTCTGCCACCCAATTTTGTGTCAATCCTGTCCCCATGGGTGCAGGTCTGCCACCCAGCTTGGTGACCATCTTGTCCCCACTGGGTGCAGGTCTGCCACCCAATTTTGTGACCATCCTGTCCCCATGGGTGCAGGTCTGCCACCCAATTTTGTGACCATCCTGTCCCCACTGGGTGCAGGTCTGCCACCCAATTTTGTGTCAATCCTGTCCCCATGGGTGCAGGTCTGCCACCCAATTTTGTGTCAATCCTGTCCCCATGGGTGCAGGTCTGCCACCCAGCTTGGTGACCATCCTGTCCCCACTGGGTGCAGGTCTGCCTCCCACCCTGGTGCCCATGATGATTGGGGTCCCTGAACTGCTGCAAGGCTGTAACCATACCCAAGAGGAAACATGAGGCTCTGAGGGCAGTTCCACAGCTCCCTAAATCCATGTGGTGTGGCCCCCAGAGGTTGATATGGGCCAGGGAAACACTCCTGGTGTCAACAGGCACTGGATCACCCATCACATGGGGCTACTCACCTGTGCCTACATCCCTTTTTGTGCCCCAGGTGCACCCGGGCATCAAAGAGATCTTTCAGGGAGAAGAGCTCCTTCAGGTTGAAGAAGTCGGGGTGCCTGAGAGGCTCGGAGAGGAGTTTGTCATCCTCGGCTGCGAGAAAGGAAAAAAAACAAGCACATCCCTGTTCCCTCCTGGCTGTGTTTGGAGGGGATGAGCTGAGCTGGAAGGAAGCAGCCAGGACATGGCCCATGGCCGGGGCTCGGCTTGGGGACCCTCCCCGTACCCTACTCACCGCGGAGCGGGACCGGGACCGGGCCCGGGGCTGGTTCTGGGACCGGGAGGCTGCTGTAGAACCGCGGGGCTGCTGCGGGGAGAGAAACACGGGAGTTACACGGGTGGGGGCGGACAGGAAAGAGCCGGGAAGGGGCTGGGAAGGGGCTGGGAAGGACAGGATCCCCGCACCTGCCCGCAGGATCCGTGGAACCGCCATGGCCGGCGGCCCCGGGGCCAGGAAGGGCAGGAGGAGGCGGAGGAAGAAGAGGAGGAGGAGCAGGAAGAGGAGGAGGGAGGAAGTCAGAGGGTGATTTCCGCTTCCCTGCCGCACCCCGCGTCCCGTCACCGGGCAACCAGAGCTTGGATCCCGCACCCCCGGGGCCCTTCCCTATGTCCCGACCGGAGGCAGAGCACAGCCCCGGCCCCGGCCCCCGCACCAGCCACTGCTACCGCACCAATCCCAACCTGCCCCAACGCTTCCAGCATCCCGCATGCTTCCGGGGCTACGGGTGGGTGAATGGGGGGGGGGGGGAATGGGTGGGGGGGGA
This sequence comes from Phaethornis superciliosus, assembly GCA_023637945.1. Lineage (NCBI taxonomy): Eukaryota > Metazoa > Chordata > Aves > Apodiformes > Trochilidae > Phaethornis > Phaethornis superciliosus. The sequence goes on from JAJQWJ010000022.1 coordinate 8,796,985, forward strand.
ATGGGTGGGGAGGGGGATGGGTGGAAGGGGTATGGGGGGGGGTATGGGGGGGGGGATGGGTGGGGGGGGAATGGGTGGGGGGGATGGGTGGAAGGGGAATGGGGGGGGGGGGATGGGTGGAAGGGGAATGGGGGGGGCATGGGGGGGGGGATGGGTGTGGGGGGAATGGGTGGGAGGGGGATGGGTGGGGGAGGGATGGGTGGGGGAGGAATGGGTGGGGGGGAATGGGGGGGGGAATGGGTGGGGGGGGGGATGGGTGGGGGGAATGGGTGGGAGGGGAATGGGTGGGGGGTGAATGGGTGGGAGGGGAATGGGGGGGGGGAATGGGTGAGGGGGGAATGGGTGAGGGGGGGAATGGGTGGGGGGGGAATGGGTGGGGGAGGAATGGGTGGGGGGGAATGGGTGGGAGGGGAATGGGTGGGAGGTGACTGAGCCCCCGGCCCCGCCGATGCCCCCCATTCCCCCCCTCCCGTGTTCTCTGCCCACAGGCAGCCGCTGGAACCGCACCCCCGGTTCCGGACCAGCAACCGGACCTACGGTAGCAAAGCCCCCACGGTGCATGAGGTGCCGGTAGGTTGGGATGTGGGAGGGATGGAGGCTCCCCAGGCTGGGTTTTGCTCCTCTGCCCCAGCCCCTGGCCACCAAGTCCCCCATAACTCGCAGCCCGGCTCCCACCGAGGGCAGATGCTGCTGCTGGTGACACTGGAAACTCTTTCCTCCTCTTCTCTGGCTCTTGCAGACCTCCTTCCATAGCATGTCACGCACGTTTTCCAGCAGTTTGGGAAAGTTTGGAATGTACAGAGACAACGGGCTCAACACCAGCATGGAGAAGAGCCGCGTCACCGGCCCGGACAACTTCATCACCCCCAGTGATCACCTCAACTTCCATCCCAGCTACAACCCAAAAGGCCCCTCACACTGCTAGGGAGAACCCAGGGACAATGTGAAGCTGCTTGAGGTTACTCCTGGCTGCCGAGAGAGAAAGCAAAACTTAAAAAATAAAAAAACCCACACCAGCAAGCAAACAACAGCATTGCTCTCACCCTAAACCTGTTGCTAAGCCTCATCTGAAAGGTGGGAAGAAACACCAGCCCTTTGAATTTATAGGCATCATAAATACTAGGGCAATATGCATTACATACCTTTAACCTTTTCTCTGTCACTAATGATCCTTTAAACTCGTGGTTCACATACCACACATCACTAAAAATTAAGATTTCAAAACTGCTTCTGTACTGTTTGATGAATAACCAGACTGCATTTTTTTTCTAGAGGTATTCATGAAGCCTCTGGATTCCTTATAGAGGCATGTTGATCTTGCTGACTTTCTCAACTAAATGTTTTATGGAATTGCTGGAATAAAGACAACAAATAAAAAAGAAAATATTTTCTTAGGTTTTATTGTAACAACTGTAGTGACACAGCCAGTGAAACTGCATTGTTTAGACAGTAACCCTACTAAAACCTTAGCACATTTTGCTTTAAAAATCAGCCCTGAAGAGAAACCAGTCTCCTTGTTAGGTAAGAAATGGTCCTACCTTACTGGGACAGCACAGTCCTAATATATATTAAATCTGAAGTCCAAACTTGTGCTTCTTTTAAACATTTAAGCCCCTGCACTGGCTCCACCACTGAGGTTTCCATCACTCCCACCAAACAATTCCAGCTTGCACTGCAATGCATTTGGTTGTTATCTCAAACAGAAGAACAGGTGGCTGAATTCAGCTTTGCTGAAAACACAGTACATTGGAACAAGGAAATTAACAAAGCACAAAAGGGCCTGAAAAGTTAACTTAAAATATTTAACATAGGAAAATAAATAAACAACCCTTTATCATTCACTGCTATTCTTCTATTAGACTCTAGACAATACCTTCAGCTTCTTAAAACTTCCTTTTCTTCTCCTGAAATGAAAAATAATAAAGAGCTGAATTAGTCAAACAGTTGTGACATTTTTACATATATTTTTATCCACTAATTTCTCTGCAGGTGGAATAAATTAGGGATAAGACCTCCTCTTAGCAATATAAATTTAGTGACTTTTGTCAGATATTTTCCACCTGTTTTCACACTTCATCTAACACCACCCACCTATTTTCTTCCTTGCCTTAATTTTTTTTTTTTTTTTTTCTTAAACTGAAACCAGTTCCTCTGAACAGTTTGGCAAGCAGTGTTGCTAACATCACCCCCACACAGGCTGTATCCTGAGATCCTTTGGGGCTTCCACTTGAGGTCTGCTGAGAAGGCAGCAGCTGCAGCCAGCCCAAACATTCCTCCTCACACAGATTTACTCAAGATTACACTTACCACACTGAGGTCAAAACCCCTACTTTCCTTGTATTTACTTTCCCTGTTTTACTAGGCTTAAGAAACAGTGACCTATTTGTTCAGGTCTTAGAGACCCAGTACACTTTTTTTTTTTAAAAATGCACCTGTACAAATAGAAAAGATCATCCTAAAGCTGGCACATTTTACTGTAGAAAATCTACCCTAAAAATCCTCTTTCTACTGGGTATGTGAAAGCACGGTTTCCACATTTGCAGATAAAATCACGCCAGGCTGCACTATCATACCAAGACAAACTGCAGTTCTTTAAGGTCTGAAGAATCAAACAGCATTGTGTTCCTTCCTTGCACAAAAAGCAACAGGGCAAAAACACATCCCTAAAATAGCAGCAAATAACTGTTTATAAAATATTAAGGTAGCCCTGGTGGTCCCCTGAGCATCCTTGAAGATTGCCCTCTAAAATAAAATCATATCATAGAATGGTTTGGGTTGGAAGAGACCTTAAAGACCCTCTTGTTCTAATCCCCATGGATGGGCACACACCTCCCACCAGAGCAGCTTGCTCCAGCACAGTCTTCAGTAGTGGGGCAGAAGGATCATGAGCTTACCTTGGAGGCTGCAGAAGCTGTGCTAGAGGATGCTTTGCAGACAGACAATGAGTGCTTTCCCAGGGAATCACACAACTCCCCTCCTAAAGTCTGCCCCAAACCCAAGGAACCCCTTTGGTGCTAATGGAAAGGGTCAAGCACTGCTCTCCCCCCCTGGAATACCCACAACTTCTTTTGCCTATAAACTTTGTGGAGTCTTCTTCCTAATTTTCTGTTATTAGATCCCTTAAAGAGCCACCTGGTTAAAGATCTAGATTCTGTTTCCCAGCCAGGAGGAAATGGCAGGCTGTTGTCACAGTCCCAGAGAGGGGGTGGCTGCAGACAACAGGAGGGAAGAAAGGAGAGCAGCAGGTGAACAGAGATCCTGTTCCCAGGGTCAGCTAACACCATGCTGTGAGCCTGCCCATCCTTCACTCACAAACATCACTGACAGCCTAATTACACCTTCAGACTACAGTCAGGAAGGAAAAAAAAAAACGTAACACAAGAATACTACTCACTAAAGATGATGACACAAACCATAGGAGCACTCTGGTTTCATGGTCCATGGTCAGAACCCCATTTATTAAACATTATAAACTTATCAATGTACACCATTTCCTATATACAAATCAAGTTTATCAATTTTTAAAAAGTGCTGTTTGAAATTAGGTTTTATTTAAAGCACAAGGTACTCAGAATTGCATCTTAACTGAAAGTGAAATCAGCTCATGAGCAGTACTGAAAACACAGACACACTGACAGGGGCACAAGACACCTTTTAAGTCTTAATGTTGATTTACTGAAAAGTTAGAGCAGAAACATTCAGCTTATTTTTATACAAACAGTACATAATGCTTCTATCATCTCTATTAAAATCAAGTATACAGTTTATTCCTTTTAAAGCAAGGTACTGAAAACTTCTATTTTAAAGTACCAGCCTGTTTACCTATTCCAAACAAAAGGCAACTGAAAATTCTGCAACTGAACCAAGGCAGATAAAAATATACACCTGCCTAGACAGACTGCAGGCATGTCAGCTAAGTAAAAAATAACCCACTTTTTTTTCAAGGTACCCTACCACAAAAATGAGATGCTCTAGAACACTGATCTCTTAAACAAACCAACCAACCCAAGGACTATAAAAAAGGTGGCTGGACAGGAGAGAAATGTCAAGTGACCACTATAAAAACCTAACTGCACAACAGCATAAACACACAAAGGATGTTGTTTATTTCTCCACATGCCACAGTTTACTTGTTCTACTCTATGCTACACCGGAGTTTGCAAATCTTCTGCAAACACCACCCCAGCAGGGGGTACTGTGTGAAACTGGATCCCTTCGGGACTGCTTTTGCTCCATTTGGACAGGTTAAGGCCAGCCTCCAGGAAGAGTGCTGAAGTGACTGAGAAACAAAGGGATACTGAATGGTACTTTGGCTGAGAGAAGTTCTGTAGAAGATGAAGAGAATACCGGATCAATTCACAGAGACAAGAGGTAAGAACAAACTACTCAAAGGATTTCACAGAAATGAAAATGAAAGAACCAACCAACAGCTTAAATTCACACTTTTTGGATTTCCCTGTGAAACCAGTGTGGGGGCATTTGGTTGTGATGTGAACACACTACTACAATTCCATTTAAAGTAGGACAAATAAAAAGATAGTAGTGAAAAATCTCTTTATTCTGTCTGCTGGAAAGGGAGGCAGAGAAAGCACTATCAGTATGAAAGAACAGTGCTGAAAATATCCTTGGCATTTACATTAGGGACTTCCTACAGCAAACCTACCTTTGTTCTATTGCACAAACATTGTAAATGAAAATAGAAGTTCACAGAAATGTAACATTTTAGAAACCACTTTTGAAAAAGGAAAAGTAAGGGCACTCATTTCAGGAAAGTTCATTCAGAAAACCCAAACCCCATCTCTGGGTAACTGCAGGGCATCAACATTAGACTGAAGAGTAAGGAGGGATTGTTTCAGCCTTGCAGATCCAACAGTACATCCATCACTCCAGTGAAATCCACGGAAAACGTGGCAGACCTTGCCTGAAGGGACATGCTCCTTCACTTCTCTTGAACTGCACTTGAGCTTTGTGTCATCTGCCAGTGGAAGGTTCCTGGGATTCAAAAGGTACCTCCAGAGAGATGGCTTGACATGTGCAGACAGCCAGATCCACTTCACTGCCCTGCATTTGCATTTGTATCAAGGATGGGATTTCCACACACACCTCCAGCTGTGCTGGTTTTGCTGGAGTTCTGCTCACTGGACTCACCCAACAGTCCTTGGGGGTGGAAGAACTGAGACCCCAGCACCAAACCACCACACAGGATCGTCCTAAGGCAGCTCAAATAGGAACAGATGCCAAATAATCTGCTTCAGAAGCACAGCTTTGCTAGCAAATGCTGTGTTTTCCTACGATCTCTTCACAGATTGCCAAATATATTCTGAGCACAAACAGGTTTCCTTTTGATATATGATGAGAGGCCTCATAATTTAAAGAGCCATTAGCCAGTATCTTCTTATCTACAGCAACTACAGCATCCTGTAGTAATGCAAGCCCTAAAAATCATTATAAAAATATTTCCTTAGAGCACTTTAAATAATTTACAAAATTCTACAAAAACTATGTATGTTTATCCATGATATCCCTGTTAAATAGAAGCATTTTTCACATTAGTGTGCATATGATATGCAGGTATCAGCATCTCCCACTGTCTCTCCTTTCATGTCTCAAGTTTTATCAAGGTAATTACAATGATAGTTATTTTCTAAAAAGAGTGTTACTGAAAAAAAAAAAAAAAAAAAAGTGTACTTACATATTTGAAACCTTTTCAATTTGGGGTACATCAGTAAATTTTGCACAGTTTTTGTCTGAAACTTCCTGCCCTTGGTCCACTTCACAAGCAGTTTCTCTATTCTGCAGGACAGATATTTTTCCTTCCAAACTGGAGCTGGGTACCTGACTTTCCTGCTGCCTCTCACTGTCCTGGCAGGTAACTTTTTCTTTTGTAATGCACATTGCCACTCTGTTATCTGTACAGGCTCCTCCACTGCTTTTATCCACTGCTGCTGCTGCCACATTTAGCTCCTGCAGTGGGCAACCTAAACTGGGATCTGGCCTTTTCTCCTGCTGGTTATCAGCTCTCTCACTGCATGCTTGTATACTCTGCTGAGCTGTGTCTCTGCTAACTTTATCTGCTTTTACCACCCTGTGTTCAGCATGTGGGGGATCTGAATCTGCCCCCTTGCCTTTCTGGATATCTCCATCCTCAATCCACACCTCTCTGTTCTCAGCTTTGAAGGTTTCTCTGCAAACCTCATCTACTTTTACTGCTGCCACACTCTGCTCCTGCAAGGGCTGCCTCGACTGGGCTCCATCAGCCTCTCTGCAGTCCTCTGCTTCCTCTTTGATATGCAAAGGAGCAGCCTCCAGTCCTTCACAGCTTTCTGCTACACGGGGTCCTGACACTTGCACACCAAACTTCTGACAAGTCGATTCATTTACCGCTGTAGCACACTCCCCACTAAATTCACTTTTTGGCAAGGGGGCTTCTCCTCCCTGGTTAAGAAAGTCCCTCTCCTGGGAAGCCACTTCTGTCCCTAAAGCACTGCTCTGGGCAAGCAGGGACTCTGCTTTCTGCCTTTTGTTGAGAAGCATGGATTTCTTCCTGTCCCGAGCATATTTTAGACCCGCGATAAATTTACTTGAAATTTTTAAGTGAAATGTATTCTTCCTTTTAGACCTAGACTTTGCATTGATTACTTTTTGTGCTTTACAACCTTCATTTTTGTTGGTGTTTGGCAGCAGTGTTTTCTGTGCAGGCTCTGTATTTGGGGCACCCTTTTTCCCTGCTGTGTTTCTAGGGAACTCCCCACCAGCAACACCTTTAACCCCCACCACTCCTGGCTTAGCTTTTGAGTGACCAGTAGTATGAACATTCTCTGCAGAGGAAGGAGATTTCCCACTGCCATGTAACATTGCACTTTTCCCTTCCGTTCTCTGGGAGTTCTTCAACTCCTCAGTTTGCTGAGATACCTCAGTCTTTTTACTCTGACCCAGCATGAGATCAGTCTCATTTTCAACCAGCTGCTGCTTTGCTCTGCCTTTACTGGCAGTTTGTTTGGTCGCTTTCAGTAGGTCCAGAGCTGCATCATCTTTTTGTACTTCCAAACTGCTTGCAGAGTCTTTAGCCTTTTCTGCCAAAAACTTCCTAATTTCTTGTTCAATGCTGTCATCACTGTCCACTGAACTGCTGTCATCAGCGTCTGATGCAGTTGTGAAAGTACATTTGCTATTTTTAGCAACCCGCAGGTTATTCTGGTTTGAAATTGGCTTAGGCTTACATCCTTTTTTAAGCTGCAAGTTAAACTCTAAATTCTTCATGGTTTCTGGTTTTTCAGTGCTAAGTTTGACATTTACGTTACCTGAAGGATTTCTCGTTGTGTTTTCTTTCACAGCTTTTCTAGGTTTTGAGAGGCAGCTTTTTAGTAACAAGGGGTTTTTACATTTCCATTCGTTTTGTTGGATGCTACTAAATTCATCTGCCAGCTGAGACTCCATCTCACTAAACCTGACCTTCTTCTTGCACTGAGATTTCAGGTCCTTGGATTTCTTCTTTAATTTTCTTTTAGACCGTAGCAGGTCCTTGATAGCACTGTCGAGGTCCTCATCACTATCCAGGGAACTGCTCTCATCATCTGAACCATCCCTCTCTTGAGTCTGGGTGGTATTTTTCATAAACTTTTTTGCACTGCTCTGAACCTGCATGAAGGGGTTTGCAGAGTCCAAGGTCACACATCTGCCAACAGATCCAGTTAATTCAGAAGACATCAGCTGCTGCTGCCGAGGCTCTTTGCTGCTGAGTCTTTGAGCATCATCGAGTTCTGTGGGGCTGCCCAGGGCACGTGCCTCTTGGAGTACAGGAAATTTTGAATAGTTACCTGGCTGGAAAAATCCTGTTTCCAGCTGTTCAGGTGGTTTTGAGGCACCTGGTTTCACCACTCTGTCTTCCCTTTTAAGTCTCCTTTTACGGGTCAGCGATAGCTTCAGTGTTTTGGGAAGTGAAGGCTCAATGGTACCAGTGAGGCTGTTCTGCTCAGAAGGCAAAGGCATCTGGATTGAGTGTGACAGGTTGGAAGGCTTTGTTCCAAGGCTTTCAGACTGTGCTTTCAGAGCCAAAAATGCCCTGATTTCTTGCTCGATGCTATCATCACTGTCCACAAGGCTGCTGTCACTTTCGCAACGGGAGGACGAGAGAAGCTGGGGAGAAAAGAAGGAGTCTGCAGCAAGTGATTTGTTGTCACTTCCCATTTGGGATGGCATGATTGTTTTGGAAATATCAAGGATAGCTTCTGCACACATGAGTTCTGCAGATGTGTCTGCTCTGCAAGAGGCCTGCAACGTGAGCTCACAAGTAGCAATCTTGTTTTCTGGAGGTGCAAAGTGTCGAGCTTTTTTCAGTGGTTTAAACAGCTTGTTGAACTCATTGCTGGTGCTTTCTAATTCTGTTGACTTTGAGTTCATTTCTTTCCTCTTGTTGCTTATAGGGCTTTTATGGATTTCTGGGGAGGCACTTTTTGTCGAGCTAATAGTCAGGCTGGCAGAAATGTCTGCCATACCCTTTGCATCAAACTGTTCCCTCTGCAAAGGGTCACAGTTTCTCATGTGACCTTCCTCTTTCCTAATTTTCTCCAGCTGATAGAGCTGAATGGCTTCTTCAATCCCATCATCACTACTCGAGTCAGACATGGGCATGCTCTCATTCATAAGCTCTCCCCTCGTCTCCCAGTAATTAACTCCACTTCCTTCATTTTGCTCCATTAACCAGGGCTGGCTGGCAGTGGCCATTTCTAGGTAGGCTTGGTTCACCTGGCTGAAATCACTCACCTCATCTTGGATTTTAGACTGCAAACACTTGGACTGTGTGCTGGCTTTCTGCAGCTTGGGATGGTGTCTCAAGAGAAGTGCATCACACCCTTGCTTTACAGCACCACAGTTTGGTTTGCTTGCTGTTTCTTTGTTGCATTTTAGGACAGCTCTCACATGGGAATCTTTTTTGTCCTCCCCGATCACACATTTACTAATTTCTTGCTTCTTTTTCTCATTCAAGAACTGCACGATTTCAGCTTGTATGCTCTGTTCAAAAGAGTCATCACTACTGATGCTCTGAGGGGAAGCAGGCTGCAGCCTTTTGCCAATCCCCAGGTGGTCAGACAGGTACTCTTCAGAGAGCATCTCAGCTTTAAATTTCACTGGGAGAAGATTACTTGCCATTTTGTTCCGGGAGAATTCTCTCTTAAACCTTTTGTGTCTATTTACATTTTCAGAACACTCTGCATTCTTTTGCAGTGATTGGTCACTTTTGCTTTTTGCTTTCAAGTACTCCTGGATGGCTTCCTCTATATCCCGGTCAACAGAATCGTCACTATCAGAATCAAGCAAAAGAGTCCCAAACCCCACACTCTCTTCCACTTCAGTGTCATCTGAATCAGCAGGACAACCACACTTGGTGTACTGAGGATGCTTCCGTAGCAATGTGGTGCTAGATGTGACTCTGGTGCCTTTTTCTCCCTTTTGTTTCTTCTGCATAACACAATCATAGTCATTGTTCATACCCAGGGGAGACTCTTGGCTTTGCAGGTTGTTTATGACCATCTGAACTTTTGCACTTACAGAGGTTCTTGAGATGTCCTCTTCAGATTCAGAGAAGCAAACGGGGTATCTACAATTCCTTGCTGGTCCAAAGGACTCCCATTTTGTCTGAAGAGCTACCAGAGGAGAAGCATTCATAAGGAACATTCTAGCAGACAACAGCAAAGTCCTCAACAGGAGAGTTTTTCAGAATAGTGTCTCTTCCATCCTACAGTAAATAAAGAGAAAAATGGTGTTTATGAGGCACCTACCCTCTAGAAGTTCCATGTTGTAATACTGGTAACATAAACTGTAAATTAATAACACTCAGACTTACTGGGCCAGAGAATCACAAGAGTTAGTCCTCAACATCACTTTAATGGTAAATCAGTCACTACTGCCATTCAGGCTCAGACAGAGCACTCAGCGTTTGTTTTCAGTATTTCCTGGTGCAAGACCAATGACCAATTCAGGTCATTATCTTCACTTCTAAGAACTCTTCACTGAAGGCCACACTCTCTTTTGCACACACTCCTAAACAGCCGTGTACCACCAAGACTCACAAAGAATCACTGCTGATGCAGTGCATAGGTGTGTGTGATCCCCTTCTGCACTACCACTGCCTGAATGTTTCTGCAGTTAATTTTATGGCAAGGGAGAAAGAACAAGTTTAAGGGAAAAGCTTCGTAATGAAGTGTAACTGGTGGGAGTGAAGAACCTTGCAAAACCTTCTGCTCCCTGGGCTGCCTTCAGCATAATTGCCCTTTTTAAAGAACTCCCACCATTCATAGCTCAGCTTTTCAATTTTACAAGGAAAACAATGTTGGCTATGTCCACATGGTATAAAATGGGCGGATGTGGAGCAAGCTTGCCCGTGATCTGAGATGGGAGAAAAGGAACCAACTCCTACTTAAAAGTGCAGAGAAACTCCATTAGCAAGATGCCTGAACTCACACACTAGCCCAAGACAGATTTTACTAGTTCTGGTTTGGCTTTAAACACACACAGCTGAGGGACTTGGGGCAGCTCAAAGAGAAGGAAAAGGAGCTTATTTGGTTTCTTCCTGAAACATACTGCAGCAATAACCCTGAGACATCAATCATTCTGGCCTCACAGCAGGGTGAAAGCTCTTGGCAAACACAAATCTTGAGCTTGCAAAAAGCAGGATGAAGATTCTGAACTATTCTTTGTATTGTAGTAGAAACTCCAAACATAATGAAGCCCTGTTTAGTGGAGTAGTGTAAGGAAAAAAAAAAAAAAAATCAATCCAGAAAATGCCAGATTACACCTGGAAGAGTTCACAACTTCCACACAGCCCCATCTGGGCTGAAGGTTTCACCTGCAGCATCATTTGGGAGAATCAAAACAGTATCTGGCTGACACAAGGCACAGAGCAGCTCCAACAAAAAGCTGGAGTGGCTGGATGTTTCTTCAATCCCAATTTCTAAAGTAGCCTCCAACACAGTCACCAGGGGAAAGAGAAATTAAGAACATTTTTCCTTTGAACAAGCAGCTAAGGATTAAAGAGACAGAAATTAGAATACCTAATTATCGTGAAGAAATTGAATTAACACACTTAAACTCGCAGCTTCATTTAAAAAAAAAAAAAAAAAAAAAAAAAGAGAAAAACCCAACTTATTTCCTATTAACCTATTTCCACAGTTTCCATGATGCACACAAGTGCTTTCACTACAACACACCAGGACTGCGGTCACCCTCCAAAAATTACTTAGGAATGGGATGAACCTTCCTACCCCAGCACTGATCATCCCAGGGCACCCACCCAGGGGTGCAGGCTCTGAGGGGACACCAAGGGACATCCACCCCAGGGCACCCACGGGGGTGGCTCGTGGGGGGATGTGGAAGGGCACCCACGGGGGTGACAGGGGAGACAACCCGAGAGCCACAGGGACACAGGCGGTGTGAGGGGACACGATGGGACAGGCACTGAGGGGGGAACTGCAGGGGCTGTGAGGGGACACCCACGGAGGGGCTGCGGGGACACATGCAGGGACATTCACCCATGGAGCACCCACGGAGGGGCTGTGAGGTGACACCCAACAAATGGGCACCCACGGAGGGGCTGCGTGGAGACGTGTAAGGACATTCACCCGTGGAGCACCCATGGAGGGGCTGTGAGGTGACAGCCATGGGGGGGCTGTGAGGTGACATGCAGGGACATTCACCCACGGAGCACCTATGGAGGGGCTGTGAGGTGACACCCACCCGGGGGGCACCCGTGAAGGAGCTGTGAGCTGAGCCCCACGGAGGGGCTGCGTGGAGACATGCAGGGACATTCACCTAGGGGGCACCCACGGAGGGGCTGTGAGGTGACACCCAACAAATGGGCACCCACGGAGGGGCTGCGTGGAGACGTGTAAGGACATTCACCCGCGGAGCGCCCATGGAGGGGCTGTGAGGTGACACCCGGGGGACACCCACGGAGGGTCTGTGAGGTGACACCCGCCCGGGGGACACCCACGGAGGGGCTGGGAGGTGACACCCACCCGGGGGACACCCACGGAGGGGCTGGGAGGTGACACCCACCCGGGGGGCACCCACGGAGGGGCTGGGAGGTGACACCCACCCGGGGGGCACCCACGGAGGGTCTGTGAGGTGACACCCGCCCGGGGGACACCCACGGAGGGGCTGGGAGGTGACACCCGCCCGGGGGACACCCACGGAGGGGCTGGGAGGTGACACCCGCCCGGGGGACACCCACGGAGGGGCTGGGAGGTGACACCCGCCCGGGGGACACCCACGGAGGGGCTGGGAGGTGACACCCACCCGGGGGGCACCCACGGAGGGGCTGGGAGGGGACAACCCACCCGCGGGAGGGCTCCTGGAAGCGGAGTACACGGGGCCACCTCCGCGGGGCACCCCGCCCGCTGCCCGCCGGGCCCTGCCCGCGCCGCCATGGCTCCCCCTTCCTTCCCCCCTTCCCGCCTTCCGCCGCCTTCGGCCGCCAGCGCCGAGCCGGGACCTGGGCCTCGGCCTCCATTACCTCAGCCCGGGCCCCGCCGCCCCTTCCATCCCCCCCGGGGCTCACCTGCCGCGGCCGCCGCCTCCACGGGGGGACCCCGAGAGCAATGGGAAGGAGGAGGAGGAGGTGGTGGGAGCGGCAGCACCCGACCCGGGGCTCTCGGCTCCCCGCTCCGCTGGCTTCGGGCTCCGGCTCCGGCACGGCCGCTGCCCGCCGCCTTGGTGCAGGGGCGGGCGGTGCTTCCTTCCCTGCCCCCGGGGAGCGGGAGGCATGCGCCGCAGGGCTGCACCGGGGGAGGCGGGGAGGGATCGGCCGGGGCTCTCGGTGGCCGCCGGCTCTGGCTGCCGGAGCGGCGGGGTGGGGAGGAGCCGGGCCGGGGCACAAAGGCAGGCGCGGCCCCGGAGCGGTGGGGAAGGTGGTTTGGAGCCCGTTAAACGAGGGGGGAGCGGAAAGTCCGCAGGAGAGGAAGGGAAACTCCGCCGGGCCTGGGGAACTGCGGCCTTCTGCGGGCTCAGGGCGAGATTTGGGGCTTAAACCCCCCCCGTCCTGCAAATGCTGAGCGGCTGTGTCCCGGCAGAGACTTGGAAAATACTCGTATCGTGTGAAAATATTCATCTCGGGTGAAAATATTCATCTCGGGTGTTTGCGCCGTTTGCTCTGGAGGCTGCAGTCAAGGCCAGCGTGCAGAAGGAGAAGGATTTGTCAGCTGCCTTCAGGATGCGATGGGGGCTCCCAGAAGGGGAAAAAAACCCCAAACATCGGCAAAATGTCTTGCTGACTGTCCCAAACCCAGAGTCTGGGGATGCAAAACTAGAACTGGGGTTAAAAAAACCTAAGGCTTGTTTTGTTTTGTTTTGTTTTCAGAAGCTGAAGCTTTGGCTCCCGGACTGGTAGGGTGCTGGAGATTTTACCCAGAGAAACAGCAAAGGTTTAGTGCTGTGTTTGCTCTGCGGGTGAGGATGTGCTGCCAGCTGTGTCCTGTCATCCCTCTGCTTCCAGAGCAGAGCAAAGCTGTGGAGTCCTTCTCTTCAGGTCACCCCTTTCAACCTGCTCATACCCTGAAAACCACGGAATGAGTCAGACCTCTGGGTCTGTACATTTTGCCAATCACAAATTTCTGGTGCCTTTGTTATAAAAATGACCACTGATCAAGACTCGATGTTCTCTTTAGTAGCTTGGTTTAATTAATAAAATTGCAGTAAGCAAGGCAGCGCTGGGTGCAGGGGACGAGCAGAATCCCAATCCCTCACACACACCCATCAAAGCTCTGACATTCTCTTATATTGAGTACAATTCTATGCATATTCATTTCATTATAATATTCATAATAGGTGGAGTCTGGGTGGAATCTAGGCGGAGTCTTCTTTTTGGGGAGATGTATTGGGGTCTCCAGGGGGTCTTTGGAGGAAGTAAGAAGTCTTCATCAGGCTTGAGCTTTTACCTTTCTTGGTTCTGTTGACTCCACTCTGTTGTTGCAAGACGATATCAGACTTTGACCATAACCATTGTCTCTTATCTGTTTGTTGTGACATCTTTGTGGGGGGGTTTTGTGTAGGTGTTTGCATTCCTTTGGTGCCTCGTTAGCCTTTGGCTAGCAGGAGTTAGTAGTATTAGGGGTTTACTCTATTTTTTACTGATATTTAGTTCTTACTCATTTAATTCTTTTCCTGAATTTTACTTGGTTAGGAATACAAATTCATCAACATCCATTACAGGAATACAAATTCATCAACGTATATCACACCTTAACCCAAAGCATGGCCTATTTTCACTTTGCTGTGTTTGCACTTTTTTTTTTTCCCCCCATGGTGCTTGAACACCTGTGATGCTACAGAGGAAAAGAGCATCTTTTGGCTGGGTGTTGCCAGGATCACAGGGGAAACAGGCTTGAAAACATCAAGGAAACAGCAGTGGGCAACAGAAGGTACAAAAAGTCAGTCCCAGGCTGGAAATGAGGTGACAGCTCGTGACACTGCAGATGGAGCTCAGTGCTCACACCCCACTGGGCTCCTCTGCCACAGGAGGAATTATTCCCAGTGCACAAGAATGTGGTGGATGGCAGAATCAGGCCTGTTATCCTTAGCAGGTGTTACCACGTACTATTACTCATTTTCTGTGGCACTTGTTTTCAGGGAGCACACACATTTTCATTTGCTGAGGAATTGTGCCCTTTGCTGCACTCCAACCTCGTGTTCTGGCTTTTTAAATTTTTTTCACCCCTGGGAGTCTGCCATCTACCAAACCAATTCTTGCCCTGGGACAGGACCATGTTTCAAATTGTCAGACACAATTACAGACTCCTATTAATTTATTTCCTGCTCTCACAATAGATCAAACAGAACCGATAAGACTTTTGCCTTTGTGTTCTTGTCCCTGGGATATGTAACACGCCTTTGTATTCTGAAATGGCTCACTTGAACAAGGCTGCTGAAAACAGCACAGCCAGCATCTCTGTGCAGAAGGAAACAATGAACTTGCTTTTCCTCAGCTGCAGAATTGCAGCTCAGAGGTGGGGAAACTTTGCTTGTTACACCATATTCCTCCTAATGCCATGCCAGAGGGAAAATAAGGGTGCTTGTAGTCACACACCCTCTTGGACTGTCAATTTACATGTGAATGCACTTTAAAAAGTAAAATTAAAGTCAGAGCCATGGCCAGAAGCCTGATAAATGTTCCTGTGCACATGCAGTTGCCTGGGGGGGGAGGTAGGAGAGCTCTGCTGTTGCCAGTGGAGGTGGCACCTTATGGTTCTGCAGATCAGCCAGCAGCCTTTGACTTGGAAAAAAAAGCAGAGCCTCTCCCCCAGGTCCCATTAGGGGTGATTTGTCTTCCTGATCCATGCTTTTTGCAGAAATGAGAGCAGTGGTCCCCATCCCTGCTGGATGGATGACAAAGTCATGAGCACTAATTGGACCTCTTGTTAGGGTGGCTGGAATTGCAGGGAAAAATTCATGTCTTCAAAATGAAACACCTTCCCCGACCTCAGGATTTACTCATCCCATTTGCAGCTTATTGCAGGGGGTAGGAACAAGAGCTCATTATAGGCAGAAGCTGCTGTGGGTTATCAGAGGCTGAAACCAGAGCTCAGGTGATGGCTTTTTTAACTATTTTTTTTTTTTCCGCCCAGGAAGAAAAAGGACAAGATTAAAACCAAAATAGTAGGAATTAAAGGATTTGCCTCTCTGATCTTCCTGTTGTCAGGAAACTCGTGGCTTCATGGCCAATTACTGTTCTCATGTGGAGCTGTGTTAAAAACCCAGGTGCTTCTGCTGCTTCTCTGTTCCTTTGGGAATGTGAGGCATACCTGATGCTGGCCAAAGGCTCAGCCCTGTCTAGGACAGGAGGGAAGTTGGGAGCCTCAGGTTCTGCAAACCTTTGCTGCTGCTAGGGGCAGTTTTATGTTCCCCAAGCACCTACTTGGGTTTGGGAGGAAAACTATGCCACAAAAGTGAAATCCTGCTGTGACCACTGAATTTCTGGTGGGGAAAGGAGGTGGATGAAGTCCTGTCTGAACCTGGGGCTCCACAGGAGGCTCAGAACATTTCTGGAAAAAGCAGTGCAAGGTTTGGCTTTAAAATAAATCAAACAGACATCTTGCCTCTGGTTAAAAGCATGCCTCAGGTGTGGCTTGAGCACTTTTTTTCCCTCTTGCACCAATGTGCATGTTCCTTGAGTTGCAGTGAGGGCTGGGCACATGCTGGGTGTCAGGAGGTGATGGTGGTGGCCCTGCTCCTGTGTCCTCCCAGCCTGGTCAGCTCCTTCAGTCTGATCACAGGTGGCATATGAGAGGGGGAACAACTGGATCAGGTAGTAACATGGTAAATGGAAGAGTTTAGTTGTTATTTAATAAATGCCAAGGAGACTCATGAGGCCTTGAAGTTATAACAGAAAGATCTAATTTAGAAAAAAAAAAAAAAAAAAAAAAAGGAATGGAAATGGCTGTGAAAGCTGCCAGCAAGCAGCCCTGGATATTGAACACTTCTGTTTATTCTCTGACTGGAGCAGAGCTGATGTGATGTGAGCTTCCAAGCAGCAGGGCTGGGTGCTGCCCAGGGAAGGACCATCCTGGGTAGAGCTGGCTCCTGGGAATCTCCACTGTGTCTTGCCTTAAAAAACACCGTTGCTATAAATCACCTTTTTATGTCAGATATTTTTAAGAAAAGAGACCCACCAGCTCTGTGAAACAAATCCAGTGCCAAATTTAGTGCAGAGGCAGAGTTACAGAATGCATTTAATGTTTTGGGGTCAAGTCTGGTGAGTTTTTTCCATTCATTGCTGACCATTACACAGAAGATAGCCAAGGTTCTCCATGGAGCACAGCCATCTGCTTTTGAGCATGTCCTTTCCCAGCAGTAACTCCCAGTGTATCTGCCATAAGAATACAACCTGAGAAATACAATTCAGTGCCAAGATTGCAACCCTGACCTTCCCTTGCTGTCATCTGGCAGAGACCTGTCACATAGGAAATGGTGTTACCTCTCCTGATGGTACCTAGAACCTTTTAATAGTTCCCACACAGCTCATTCCTGTCCAGGTTAAATCATAAACTTTGGATGTTTACAAACACGGGAATGTGCCGTGTGGGCTCGAAGGAATTTTCTGTACCCAAATCTTCCCTTTTCACCCAGCTCCGTGGTTTTTGCTCTGGGACAATCCTGCCACTATTCCCCTGAGGACACTTCCAGCCTCTTCTCATCACAATTCTGCCTTTGCCCATTAGGTGTCAGACTGTTCTCAGCGCAGTTTCCTCCAATTTCTGGGACTTCGGAGTTGGTAGGAGAAGCCAGGAGCCTGTCTGGGCGCTGGCTGCATGCTGGTTTATGGATCCTACCCAGAAAAGGGCAGACTGGGTGATGTGGTGCTCACTGGGCCACCAACGGGGCCCTGGCTGCTGGCCTTTGTGATATACGTTGATGAATTTCTGTTCCTGTAATGGATGTTGATGAATTTGTATTCCTAACCAAGTAAAAATCAGGAAAAGAATGAAATGAGTAAGAACTAAATATCAGTAAAAAATAGAGTAAACCCCTAATACTACTAACTCCTGCTAGCCAAAGGCTAACGAGGCACCAAAGGAATGCAAACACCTACACAAACCCCCCCACAAAGATGTCACAACAAACAGCTAAGAGACAATGGTTATGGTCAAAGTCTGATACCATCTTGCAACAACAGAGTGGAGTCAGCAGAACCAAGAAAGGTAAAAGCTCAAGCCTGATGAAGACTTCTTACTTCCTCCAAAGACCTCCTGAAGACCCCAATACATCTCCCCAAAAAGAAGACTCCACCTAGATTCCACCCAGACTCCACCTATTATGAATATTATAATGAAATGAATATGCATAGAATTGTACTCAATATAAGAGAATGTCAGAGCTTTGATCGGTGTGTGTGAGGGATTGGGATTCTGCTCGTCCCCTGCACCCAGCGCTGCCTTGCTTACTGCAATTTTATTAATTAAACCAAGCTACTACAGAGAACATTGAGTCTTGATCAGTGGTCATTTTTATAACACCTTGGTCCAGGTTTTCCCAGCTGTGGTTCCTTCAGAGCCACTGCCAGCTCATCCCAGGGCTGAGCATTCACAGGGAGCAGCTCCGGCCCGAGGCTGCAGGGTTTTGCAGCACATTTCTATTTTAGAGCCCATTTCTATTTTTAGAGCCATAGCTCCTTCCTTCTGCTCTCAGAGCTCTAGGGTCCTTGGGGTCCTGCCAGAGCAGTGACCAACCCCTACCTTCTCCATCATCCTTTTGGGGATGTACAGTTGATTTCTGGACAGCTTCAGTGGGGCAACTCCTGATTCCTACCCGGAATGCCATCCCATCCCCCATCAGCTCTCTGAGCCAGTATTTTGTTGTTTGTTTTTTTCTTTTTTTGAAAGGCATCTTCACACAGAGGAAAGCTTTTAAGATCACCTCCAAGGAGTTCTCTATTTTTAGCATCCGTGGGCTCCCTTGGCAGCAAACAAGAGGAACCTCTCCACGCTGAATTCACAAGAGGGCAACCCCAGGGGTTCAGAGAGTTGTGTCCCCAGAGTCCCTGGGGAATGGGCTGAGCCCCTGCTGCCTGCCTGGTCAGGCTGAGAAGGCAGGGGCCAGGGCCATGGTGCACCCTGAGCTTCATTCCTTGGCACCTTTGCAATTGCAAAATGCACTTTGGGGCCAGCAGGCTTTGATTCAGGATTTTCAAACAACTGCTGCTCGGTTCAGTGGTCAAAACACCTCCTCAAGAGAGCTGTGGATCAAACCGAAGATCACCGCTGTTTTGAATTGGCATCAGACTGAAAAAAAAACCCTGCCAGAGAGGCCGTGCAAGCTTTGAGTTGGGTGTTTCTCCAGCAAACGAGTGCAGAGCAAAACACCCTGAGCAGGGCATAAAGTTGCCCTGCTACCCTGCAAGGTGAGGGGACCTCCCAGGAGCAGCTTCAAGCTGGTTGGAGCAACATTTACCAAGCATGCTAAACTGTTATTTTAAATATTTCTTTCCCTCCAGGCCTCATTCTGCTCTCCTTGTTGACCCAAGTCACCTCCCAGTGCTGCTGCCAGTGGAGGGCAGGACCCTGAGCAGCCCCACACACTTCACGTTCACTCCTGCTTTTACCCAGGGCTTTTAGGGCCATGGCACATGTCCAGTGATGGTAATTTTGGACTAAGTGAAGTGTCAGGACCCTCCCCTTTTACAGAGCTCTCAGAGATGGAGAAGTATTGACTGGGCACCATAAATGCCATCAGTGCAACAGATCCCTAATGGCTTTGGAAGCAGAGGAGATCAAATCCTGTCCTGGCAAGCTTTAAGAAAAAGATGATATTTAGAGGGGCACTTTCTCCTGGGTGGGTCTTGTGCTTCAACTACTTACAAGAGACTTAGCTGAAAGCAAACGTACAAACCAGAAAATCACCTTTTTCCTGGCCCAAACCAGGACAGTGCTGCTGGCATTAATGGACAGCCCTTTTGAAGTGTTTTCTTAGCTCTGACACTGGTTTGAACCCTTTGGGGAACATCCCAAACCCATCCAGCACCCCGAGGGCAGCTGGCTCCATGGCACCAGGAGGCTGGGAGCTGCTCAGCTGATACCAGGGGGGTCCAAACCTTCACCCCAAAACATGGCTCATGGAGACAGTCCAATGATGCACCTGACTGCTCTGGGAGAAGCAGAGAAAAATTCTCTGTGATTTTCTTGCTCCTAGGGTGAGGGCTGGATTTGAGCCATGTCCAGGCTTCTCTTCCCACCACCCAGCTTGAGCCAAGCTCAGAAACAGGCTGTGGGTGTACAGGCTGTGGGTGTACAGGCTGTGGGTGTACAGGTTGTGGGTGTACAGGCTGTGGGTGTACAGGTTGTGGGTGTACAGGTTGTGGGTGTACAGGCTGTGGGTGTACAGACTGTGGGTGTACAGGCTGGGGGTGTACAGGCTGTGGGTGTACAGGCTGTGGGTGTACCCGGGTGTATGTGCTGCAGCCCAGGAGGAAGGAACCAGCTGGTGGGAGGAGGAGGGGGACAAAACGGGGTGTCAGCAAAGGAAGCAGATTGAGAGCTGTGTCAGTGGTTGTATTAGGGCTGTGATCAACGTTTCCCCGTGACTTGCACAATCTGCAGGGGACTGAGTGGTACAAAAAAAAAAAAAAGAAACAAACAAAAAAAAACCCACAAAAAACCAAACTCCCAGACCAACACAACAACAAAAATTTTCCAAATGGTGGGAATTGGAGCTCCTACATCTCCTTCTGCTGCAGGAGGCTGCAAAGGAGGGTGAAGCCCTCACCCCCTGGGCAAGTTGGAGCAGGGGCTGCCCCGGGGCAGGAGGTGGGTGAGCTGGGGGGGTGTCCAAGGGCAGCACCCCAGTTCTGGAACAGCCTCCTGTCCCTGGGGATGTCTGCAGGTGTGGCCCTGGTGGTTTGGTCCCCAAAGAGCTGCTTGGCTGGAGGGCTGGGCTGTGGCTTGGCCTCAGCAGCCTGCAGAGATGGGGGCTCGAAGAGGAGCAGTGTGGCTAGCAGGGGGGAGGGTGGCTCTGCACTTCCCCTCTCCCATCTCTGCTGGGGTGATTGGTGTGAGTGTGGCTGGCACATCTGGGGAGAGAGAGAGAGAAGTAATAGAGGTCCAGCTGAGCAACGAAATTGCTTTGGGGGCTGTTGATTCCTGGCTCGGGGGTGTGAGGTCAGCTTGACTGCAGGATGAGGAATTTTAATTTCTCTTCTCCCTCTCCCTTGCCCTGTTCTTTGCAGCCAGCAGACATCAGTCACACCTCAAGCAGGCATTGCCATTATCTCAGAACCCCATTCTCCCTCTTCCCATTCTCTGGGGTCGATGAGCAGTCTGGGCTCATTCGTGAGACCCCAAAATCATTCCCACCGTGCCTGGCTGAAGGATTTGCATCTCAGCAATGACCTGCTCTGCTCCGACCTGCTCTGCTCATCCTTTTCCTCTTACCACCTCTCTCTCTTTGCCTTGATTTGGCCTCTGCTCAGGGCCTGGCACCCGTTTCTCCTCTAGATGGTGCAGCTGCCATTGGACACCCAAAGAAGGATGGAGATGCAGCCAGACCGCAGTCCCTGCAGCAGAATCTGGGGTGCAGACACCCCTGGGGTCTATCCCCGGCTCCCCCTGACCTCTTCCAGGTCCCTCCCGCTGCCAGGATGGGTGCTGGGGGCACAGCCACCCATGTGTCACCCACCCCAGGGGCTGTGCCAGGTACCTGTGGAGCAGCAGCAGGGGCTCAGGGCCAGGTGGAACCCAGGGGTGAGAAATCCATCTCCTGCTATTCCTGTCGTCTCTGTCCTTGGCAGAACACATCCCGGCAGTGCCCGGGGGAGGTGTTGGCAGGGCACAGCGGAAGGTGGAGGAGAAGGGACAGATCTTGGGGGTCACGCCGTGCCTGGCAGCATTTGGGCTCTTTCCGTTCCTGCTGGGTGTGGAAGGGGCTGGCTGAAGGAGCCACGATGCCATCATCAGCTTTTGTTAGAAACCCTGCTTCTCTGCCAACCCCTGATTCATCTCCGGGCCAGGAGGACGTGGCTGCCAAACCCTCAGGAGAACTGTACCACACCATCCCACTGGGATGTTCAGCCTCTCCATCCATCCCATGGCAGCAGGGACACACACACACACTGGTGCTCTGCTCTTCTCCAGGGACACCACTGTGGGACAGCCACCTCCTTGCCATAGGAGCGGGTATTATGGCTTAGGGATTGTGTCAGGGCAGGGTGAGCTCAGCCAGGTTTGCCAACCCCCAGGTGAGGACAAGCACAGATGAGCAGAGCACCTTGGATCTGGGACCCCCCAGACACACAGGGAGTCCTGAGCTCTCCCTGCAATACTCCCCATTTGTTTGGGCTAAATCCGAATAAACACAAGCTTAATCATTTGGGTGAGACAATAGGAGAGATTCCAACCATACAGAAAGGCTTCCTTCTATCAGGCTTTGCTGGCAAGCTTGAGAACCTGTATTTTAAATAAATGTTATGGGTGCACTTAAAAACACACCATATGTTCCCCAGCAGATTTTTCTGGTAGCTGCTATAGTGTGGCTCTCGACTAGATCTCCTCCTCCTCCCTCTGCTGTCAGCTCCCCAGGATGTGTTTTACCTTGCTGGAGCAGAGCCCAGCACCCTGACTCCTCCTCACCCCAGTAAAGAAGCCGCCCGTGGGACTCCCTGAGCTCATGGAAGGGGTACCTGCGTGTTGCTTGAAGTCCCTGCCCTGAGCATGGGTTGCAAAATAAACTCTTGACAGCAGAGTTTTGCTGGGGAGCTGGTTGACTTGCTGGGTCATCCCAGCCACGATTCCCACAGCTCTGCCAGCTGCAGCCTCACCTTAATTTGTGGGAAGCACCCCAAAATCCATCCAGGTCTTTTCTGTCTCCAGCAAGGTCAGATGAACAGAGGGAAGTCAGGACCTGGAGCTGCAGCAGGGTTTGGGATTCCATAATTCCCCTTGAACCGCTGTAGATGGCACTCGGGCCCCGCCGCCTGCCCAGCTGCCAGTGAGCTCTGATGTGTGCTGGCAAGGAGTCAGGGGATGAGCTCTAATCTTATATCAGATTTTCCCTCCTGACAGATTACTGCTTTACTTGTAAGAGGAGAACTTCTCATTAAGTACATTTTTGACATTTTGTTTAGAGAAAGGGGGGGGAATAAAATCCTCGTGATGCCGAGTGCCGGAGCACGAGTGTGGCTGATTCTTTGCAGGTTTGGGGGCTGGGGTTGGAGTTGTGGGGTTGGTTTTTTGGGGTTTTTTTTTGCTTTGGCACCGAAGTCCCTTTTCACAATTATTCAGCTCCGAGCACAAATGAGGCGGGTGGGAGGCATGTTCAAAACTAAACCCATCTGAAAAAGCCAGGAGGACTTTGTGGTGGAGTAATCGGCAGCTCTGGGTTCCAGCAATGCTTGGATTTCAATGCTAATCCAATAAAGTCTGATTAAAGTGTATTTTCAAGGCAAAATCAAATCTGACTACTATTATCATTGCCCTTGGTGCTGTGTGAGTGCCTGGGCATGCCAGGCTTGGGCTGCACTTGGGATTGGCAATCAAAAGGCACAAAGTCAGTCCCAGCTCTGCCAGGGATTTGTGGCTGAGTGTCAGGGATATCCCCTCTGGAACCCACTTTGCCTTGGACCAAGTTCTGCTCTGGCCAGGCTCCCTTTGCAAGCTGTCCTAATTGTTTGGACAGAATGAAGACTAATTCTAGTGTTAGTTATGCAAATCTGCCTTGATTGCAAACCTTGGAGTGAGGTTATGTTATGACTCTTTTTCTCCAAGGTGGGGAACAGCCCTGGTGGAAAATAATTCTTGTACAACCACGAACATTTCTCCCCCTCGGGTTTCTTTCAAGTGAAAAAATGCTGAGCAAGGTTATTGCCGTGAGCTCCTAGGACATTTTCATTGATCCAAATCATACTCTTAGAGAGAGCAAGCATCAAAAAGCACTGTATGATGGGATAGATGTATTTTAATTAGGAAAAATATTTCAAGCTGCTTAAAGGAAGTGAGTGCTCCACAAGAAAAAGTGTGTTTCACTTCTTTTCCCTTAGAAAACACTTTTTCTCATTATCCAAGCCGCTGAAACCATGTGCTTCTCAGTGGCAATGACCAGGCTGGCATTTCCCAGCTTGTGCTGAGCACAACAACATGAACAAAATTATATTAAACTGCCCTGAGATTTTTCCCTCTTGCCCTTTCCTTCCCGGTCTCTTCCCACCGCTAGTTCAAGCACTTTGCTGTTGTTTTGTACAGTGCAAATAAAAAGAGCCCAACCTTAGAGATGCCAAGCAAGGAGCTGCTCTCTTGTTCAGGTGCTTTCTTTGAGGAACACTTTTTAATCAGGTTTTGAAAAGCATTTGGAACCCTGGTTTCCCTGTAAGTTGCAGATTCCCAGCTCCTCTCACTGCTCTGTGTCCAGACTCTCTCTCAAACCTGGGACAAATCCTCAGCCACTGGTTGTTCAAACCTTTCCCTCCACTGCTCCTGGGAGGTGTCAGCCTCAGTGGTGACACTGGCAGAAGTGGCCATGGCTGACCATAGGGGCAACCAGAAGGGGTGATGGGCTCAGGCTGAGACCCCTCTCTGCTGCTGCCAGGTTTGTAGCTCCCCTTTCAGACAGGTCACTTGCTCTGTGCAGAGCCCCCTGCTCAGCAAGATTGATCAAATCTTTCTCCCTGGGTGAATGACATGCTTCTTCCTGAGAAAATCAGATCAGAGTGTCTTTTATCCGTGGCTTGAAGTGCTGCTGCTTACTTGTTTTGGGGAAGGAGTCTTGTAGATGGAGACCCTCTTACTGACATTTCACCCTGGATGAGGATGTTAGGGCTGAGCGCTGAAGACACAGGTGAGAAGGTGGCTTTAAGCCACTTAAGGAACCCTTTTCATCCCTGGGAGAAATACAAGGACTACTCAAGTGCGGATCTGTTCCACCCTGAGACAGGGTGAGTGGGCCCAGGGAAGGGTTTCAGGGTTTCTGCAGCGAGGGAGGGACGTGGCTCCCAGCAGATGGTACACCCGTCTCATGGCACTTGACAGGATGGTGGGAGAAGTTATTATGAAAGCCTGCTGTGACATTCCCAGCACAGATCTGCCAAATGGTGTCTAGAAGAGACAGGAGGAACACGTTGCAATGCTGCATAAATTGGTGCAGGCAGAGCTCTGAGGCTGTATTTCTGAGGAGGGTGGACACCAGTGGGGCTGGTGTGTGTCTCTCTTGGTGCCTTTGGCCATCAGGATGATGTTGGTTTCTAAAAACCAGTGCTCAGCCACCTTATTTTTGAATGCACCTGGGAGTCCTGCCCTGTCTCAGCTGTGGCTGAAGGTCCTGGGAATCCAGGTGGATCCTCCATCCTCTGAGCCCATCCAGGGGGAGCCAGGGCTGCCCATGCTGGGCCAGTGTCCTTCATCACCTGAACTGCAAGCCTGGGCCAGAAGAGGATTGTGCTGGTGCTTTGGGCACAAGTTTCTCCTGCAGTTATAATTTCTGATTTTCTTAGGCAGAAAGCAACCCAAAATTCAGAAAATCCCAGCCTCAGTGAGAAGATGGTACGGCTCAGCTTTGGGTGGGATTTATTTCCCTGTTTATTCCACTGCTTTCCTTTCAGGGTCAATTCCTCTCCCCAGCTTGCCCACCTGGCGTGTCAGAGCAGAAGCACCACAGCAAAACTCCTCTCTTATTTTTGCTACTTGTTAATTATTTCATTAGCTTCCTCTGAATCTTGACGAGGGGGGTTTGGTTTTCCATGGCAACTGCATTGCTGAGACCTCCCCACCCAAAGCCCCACACTGCAGGGATGCCAGGGGGCCCCAGCAGGACCTTCCCTACAAATGCTAAGTGGTCAAGGCATTGGAAAAACATGTCCCTGGGAGGACTTTTCCAACTGGTGCAGCAGAAACAGGAGGATCCATCCCTGCTGTTGCCTTGGTGGGCTTCATGGTGCAAGTGAGATTTTCCCAGCTGGATCCATGCCTTCCCCATGGTGTCTCAGCAGCTGGGAAGCAGCAACCTGAGAGCAGAAACTTGTCCAGATCCCATAAGCAGCTGATGGGAATTAACACCCACAAGGATGACATCCCTACCTACAAATTCTCTCTTCTGTGGAGCTGCAATTAAATACATCTCCAAAGCAATAGCAACATGACAAGGAACTCATCCAGTTCCAGCCCCTTGCTGCCTCCTCTCCCCATCCTTGTCCCTGTGCTGTCCTGGTTTGGGCCAGGATAAAGGTGATTTTCTGGTTTGTACTGTTGCTTTCAGCTAAGTCTCTTGTAAATAGTTGCACTTGCAGTTGCACTTTTTATCAGGGAGGAGAGGGGGATTAATAGAGAGCAATTCTGTTATTTGGTTTAATTACATGACATGTACCCTGAGCATCCTGGTCCTCCTCACCTTGGGCAGGACGGGGGAAGCAAACACACCAGGGACATTTTGGAAAAAGGGGATTTGGGTCCAAACTCTAACATTTGCTCATTGCAGGCTTTCAGGAAGAACTATAATTAGTGCTCTGTTTTTCACCAGGAGCTTCTCCCCCTCCGTGCCCTCTTGTGCCAGGACGATGTGTCATCAAGAGAAGCTGCAGAATCATTTCCATAAGACTAAAAAAAAAAAAAAAAATAAAATAGCTTCTATTCATCACCTGCCTTTGTGCTAATAGCTCGTGCTCTTTAAAGAGGGAGCATGACCAGGGCTGCTCCTGCTTCCACCTTGAAGGAGAAAGGATCTCTTTGCACTTCTCTAATAACCTCTTTCATCTGATGTCCTCAGAGTGCTTTTGGACACAAATTAATTAAGCCTCAAAACACCCCGTTGAGTTCAAACTCACTCCAGGGTTTTCATCATGCATTCAAATAATTCATTGCCTCTTTGTGCCCCTGGTTTGGGGCAGCCCAAGGGTCACATCCAGCTGGGGTGTGAGTGTGACCCATTCAATTATTTCTGCCACGTGTCACCTGCTCCTGCCAGGGCTTGGGCTGCCCTTGGGGTTAATGTTCCAACCCTAGAGCTTCATCAAAAAACATCTCAAAGCCACATGGGCTGAACTCATAACACAGCAGCTCCTTGAGGCTACAAAGCCTTATCTGAACTTCTGGGCAAGTACCAAATAGCCCCACATGTGTGACTTTTCCATATTTCATCTTTGGGATCATCATTTCATCATTTTGGGGATTTATGGCTCGTTGGCACCATCAAGGCTGGGGTTGCATCCTGCCCAGGGAGGGGAGCTGGGCCCTGCCCTGCTGCCACAGAGTGTGGTGTGGCAGCAAACACTCTAAGGAACAACTCACAGCCCCCTGCTCCAGCTTCCTACACCTGCCTTAGGCAAAAAAAATCCACCCAAACCCTCCTGTGGGTGTTGGCATCTTATTGCAAAAAAAAAAACAAACCAAAAAACAAATGCAGAGGGAAGTGACAGCCCCTTGGTGCTGGCTGCCTGCAGCATGTGGGGCAGAGCAGGCAAGGAACCCACCCCTTGTGCTTTGCTCCTCATCCCTATTGCCTCTGATGAGGCTTTTTATAGGATTTGGTCTGCAAAGGGATTTGGTGTGTGCCCCAGCTCCACGAGGCAAAGGGGGGAGTGGGAGCTGCTGGGGATGCAGAGTGGCTTCAGAGTCCTAATTACATCCCTTTAATGAGCACCCTCAACGTCATCAGGGGTTCCTCTGGGGCCAAGCAGTGATCTAGGCTCTTCTAATTACTTCTGACTTAATTTTCATGTCATGCTAATCCTCCATACTTCCCCTTCCTCGCTTAATGCAAAGGACTCATTCCCAAGAAATTCATCTTTCTCTCTGCTCCTTGCTCTTTTCTCCTTCTTTTCTCCCCCCCCCCCATCTTACAAAAAGAGATGGATCAGGTAAAAGCTGCCCCGAGGCAGGGAATTAGGTTGGGAGGTTTTAGTTTTCCAAAGAAAAACTGAAAAAAAAAAATTAAAAATTCATGTTGTGATGCCCAGCACTAGGGCACTTTCCCCTGAGGAGCATCTGGGGCTGCCCCAACCCCCAAACCTGCTTTTCCCCAAACCTGCCTCTGCCAGAGCTTGAAAGCACACAAGTGGCTGCCAGAGGTTTTAGTTCTGTTTTTAGATCTTCCTGACTGGTGCTTCTGGCCCAGTGGATCCATGAAAGCACAGCCAGATAGATGGAGGAAAGGAGGACACTTGCTGGGAGGGAAAACCCAAGCTCTTAGCACTACCCCAGGTGTCTTTGAAGGCAGAGGGGGAAGGTGATTGATCTCCAACCAAGTCCTGGATGTCTTTGTGATCCTGTCGAGATCTTTTTTGCCTGGAGTACTTGAGAAGGAAACTCTTCTCTAGGAGAAACACTTCACTGCCTCCTTTCAACTCTTCTCTTCCAGGCTGCCCTTCCCAGTGGGGGCTTGGGGAGCACTTGGAACAGGAAAAAAAGTCTGCGCAATAAATTCTGCTGCTGGCACTAGGGTGGGAGGACAGAGGTGATGGGCTGCCACCTGATCCAGGGCAGGACGGACCCAGGGGGCTCTCTGTGCCCCCCAGCCAGGGTCCCAGGGTGACGTCCCTGTCCTTGGGGATGATGCTGGTGGATCCAGTCCTAGGGAAAAGACCCAACCTTATTATTTCCTCTCCCTAGAAGAATGAGAGAGCTTCTTGAAGCAGAAACGTTCAATAATTTTTAAAAAAGGACAAATAACTGTTAGGGTGGAAAGTAGAGGAAAATCTCTGCTGCCTTCCCCATGCTGAGGTATTTTCTGCTGGCAATATTTTCAATTTCTCTAATATAAGAGACCTCTGGACAGTGGCTTTGGCAGCCCTGGGAGATGGAAACCACTGACCCCAGAGCATAACTGGTGGGCTCAGCAATTCCTTGGAGCCACCCACTTGGAGCAGTGGGGACTTGGTGCCAGGTTTGCAGGGGGACCCCAAGTTGGCAGCTTGGTTTTTGTAGGGACCTGGGGACAAGTGGGACCCTTGGCAAAGCAGCCCTGATGGCTTAGTATTGGAATATTCTCACTTGTATAGATTATATAAATCTTCACCCTCGGATGAGGGATTGTGCACATAAATATGTAGATTCAGGCTCCAGCCCTCATGACTTATTCACCAGCATCATCATATTGTTTCTAACTTCAGAGCAGTTCCTGGAAACTGTTCATTCTTCAAATTAAAAAAAGATATATGTGTGCTGCTGGAGCAGCCCCTGTGTTCTCCTGCAAGCTCTGGGTGTGCTGGGGAAGGGCTGAGCAGCAGCAGTCCCATCCCATGAGCATCCCATGAGCTGGTCCTGGGGTTCTGGGCTGGTCTGAGGGGGGTGTGGACTGGTTCAGGGGCTGCACACCAGCCCATGGAAGAGAACTGGGACCCATCTGGAGCTTTGTAGGGTCCTGCCCTGGCCACGTTCCCCATTTCACAAAGGCAGCATCTCAGTGCAGTCAGCCCCAGCCTAAACCTCTGGCTTGCAAAGAGATGGGTGCAAATCTTCATTTTTGCAGCCTCTTCAGTTCTCCCCCCACCAAAGCACAGGGGGTGATGGGTCCCAGGTGACCCAGGAGGTTTTTGCACATCCCCCTGCCCGCATGATGCTCGTGGTGCTGTGAGCTCCAGGTGATGCTCACCACACCTCACCACTCAACTCAGCTCCTCTTTTCCCACATTTTTCCTGAGATTAGGACACGAAGACATGGTGACAGCAGCATCCAGCCCCAAACCAAGGCAGTTTCAGCTGAGACAGCTGCATGAGCATCCTCTTCCCTGGCTCCCAGTGCATGGGGCCATTGCCCAGGGAATGAGCAGCCCGGAGAAGGCTTAAGGACAGCAATTGTTGCACATCACAAAATATCCCCTTTAATAGACTCCATCAAGTAAGTATTGTCCTAAATGGTTCGGAGCGAGGAGCAGCAGAGGCAGTGACAATGCAGACATGCCATTTGCAAAGAAATTATGCCTTCCCAAGGTTTCTCAGAGAGCTCAAATTGCTGTTAATAAAGCCTGCTTTTGCTGCTGCAAGGGAAATTGCTTTTCACAGAGGCCGAAGGGATCCGAGGAGAATATTCTGAGTATCATCTCTAGCACAGCAGGAAAATGAGCTCTCTGCTTTTCTCCCCTAAGGTGGGGAGGGCCAGGGAGGCCATGTCCTTCGTGTCCTTCCCCCTGTTCTGCTCAGCTGGAGCTGGGGTTAGGAGGAGATCCCCAGTAGAGTGGCTTCCCCTCCTAGCCAGTTGCTGGCTCCCAGCCATCACTTCATCTCTTCATGCCATATTGCCAGCCTTTAAAACTGATAATATATGTATTTCAGTGTATTTTAAATTCCTCTTCACTCCTATAGACTGCCCCCCCCCAAAAAAATTCCCCAGCTTCCAGCCCTTCCAAGCTCTCCTGGTTTATTCTCAAATTTCTTTCCCTGTGGCTGGTGGTGCTGATCCCTGTGCTGCTTCCATGCAGAGACCAGCCCCTTGTTTTGAAGCACAAATGAAAAAGCCATCCTATAATTTCTTTGTTGTGACTGTGTTATTTCCCTTGCCTAACCCATGTGCCTTTTGTGCTCAGGGGAGCGGGTGCTACAGAAAATGATGCAATTTGATTTGGGAATCATCCTGCTCAGACAAACCACAGAGGAGGAGAGTGGAGATCTCTGGCATCAATAAATCATGACAAGTTGGGAATTTCGTGGCTCTGCATAGCACATTGCATGGCATGGGACAGATGCAGCCATCCCTTACCCCCAGCCTGTCCGCAGCGGGACGGAGCCGCGTGAAATGGAGAATTAATATTTATTTAGTTTGTTTACCTAAGAGACAAACATTTGCTGATGTATCCTTGGCAAATCTAGGACATTAATTACTGGGTACCCAAGCATTGAAGTGCCTGTAATCCACTCCACACCTCGGCAAGTCCCTGCTCTCATATCTGCTAATCCAATATTTGGCCGCCAGCCCGCACTGAGAGCATCGTGGAGGAGGCTGAGGTTGAGTTTCTGGCCAGGCTGCAGGGAAGCCCCATCCCAGAGGTCCTGAGCTCTGCTACCAGCCCCAACCCTTCAACAGGACCTGCTGCTGCTGCTGCCCCTGGGGGGGCTTGGGGACACTGTTCCTTTAGGGGCTTTTCTGCTTGTGGGCTGAAGGGAACAAGGAGCTGGGGATCCCCAGGACCTGCTGCCAGCTCTCTTCCCCCTGTGACCATAGGAGTGACCAGGAGATGGCTGGAAAATTGGGAAGCAGAGGAAAATCCAGGTCTGCCCTCCCCTTCCTTACTCGTGGAGATTAAAAGAAGAGATTGAAGCACTCTGGAGAGCCAAGCAGCCCTCACCGCTGCCACCGGAATTGCAATGACTTGGAGAGATAATTAGTTGAGCTCCTCCAGTCCCAATAATGAATCGAACCCCTCCAGTTCTGTTAATTAACTGAGTGCCTCTGACCCTGCTAATTAGTCAAGCCCCTCTATCCCTGACAATTAACTGAGCCCCTCCAACCTTGATATTTTGCTGCCCCCCCTCCAACCTCTGCTCAGTTCTGGGCTGCTCCAGCAGCTCCTCACCTTAAGGGGATGTTGGGGGGCACAGAAGGGCCCAGTGAACCACTGGCCAGTTCCCCCTTCTCTGCTCACCCCCAGGACCCCCCTACATCACCTGGGACCAAGCTCCTCCCCGAGAGCCCCCAAACCCATCAGAGCCCAAGGGGCAGCAGCCTTCCTCCCAGCACCACCTCCCCTCAGCCAGGGGAACCTTTGCAAAGTGCTAAGAGGCTCAAGGGGAATTTTGTTTTCCATGATTATTCATGTCTAACAAGAGCTGGCAGCATTTTATTTTATTTATTTTATTTTCTGCTCTCCCAGGCTTTTCCAGAGGCACCATCCCCCCTTGCCCTGCAAGGGCTTTCAGCAGATTTCTTAAGTTTTATTGCTTTGATCCCATAATGTGCCATTATGCAATGAGACAAGCTCTTTCCCATCACTTCCTTGGCTTCAGCCAGGCCTTTTGCTGTAAGAGGCACAGCACTGGCTTGAAATATTAATGAGTTTTACCTTAATTACCTCTCGGGCTTCTGAGGGCTGTCTTCACTTCCCTTCTCACTCTCTTTTTAATATCAGCAGAGCCAGCTGCTCAGCCAAGCTGGGATTTATCCTTCCCCTCTCCACCCTGCTCATCAGGTGCTGCTACCTCCTAGGACAGTCCTGGGAGGGGCTGGTGCTCCCCAGGCACCTCCCTGGCAAGGCAATAGTGTTAATTTTTTTTTTTTAATCTTCTAGTAAAAAACTTGAAATGGGGTTGCTATAAAGAAGCGAGAGCTTTGCTTTTTCCCTGCAGTTGAGATAACTTAACCTCTTATCAACCATGGAGTGGGGGATGTCCTGCCCTGTGTTACCCAAAAACAGCCTCTCCATCCTCCCTGGCTCTGGGGGCTGTGCCCCTTTTCCCAGGCAGTGGGGACCCCACTTGTGATGAGGTTATTAACACCACAGGGAGCTGCAAAACTGAAAGCAGCCACTTTTAAAGTGGCTTTTTTTTCTTTTCTTTTTTTCTTTTTTTCTTTTTTCCTTTTTTTCTTTTTTCCTTTTTTTCTTTTTTCCTTTTTTTCTTTCTTTCTTTTTTCTTTTTTTTCTTTTTTTCCTTTTTCCTTTTTTTTTCTTTTTTTCCTTTTTCCTTTTTTTTCCCCCTATACAACTTGATCATCTCTTCTGCAGCCCCTCTAAGCTCTCAGGAGGACAACGAGTCGGGGGGAGCAGAAAGAGGAGGGGGGGGTGATGCTGCAGAGAGCATCAGTGCTGGCAGCTCCCAGCCCCACAGCCCCAACCCCGCCACCCAGCACAGTGGGTGCCTCTCTGAGTCCCCAGCCCTGGCTTCTTTGAGCCTTTCTTGATTGCAAAGTATTTTTCCAAGCAGCAAAGTGAAAGGTGGAATTCTCTGTATTCCCTCAATGGGCAGCACAATGGGCTGCTACATCTGTAAAAAAAAATAAAAAGCTAAATCTGGCTTGGGGGGGGAAATAATTTTCTAGAGAACTATCTGCTTTTTCTGCTGCTGTCTTTAGCCTCAATTTTTGGAGGGCTGAGAGGGTATGAAGGTGGTCTCAGGTTACCTACTGGGCTGCCCAGGATAGCATTTATCTGTCAGATGCTCTGTAGTGCTTTGTATCTAAAGGATGGGGAAAGGGACAGGGATGAGGATGGGGACTCTGCTGCTCAGGGGATTCTTCCCCTTTGGCCCTGAGCAGGATTCTGGCAGATGGGACTCCTGGTGCTGTGTTTTGGCATCTCAGCCCCCCTCACAGGCAGTTGTGCCGGAGCCTTTCCCCATCCCTCCCCTCCCCAGCAGCTGCCACCATCTCAGTCTGCTTTGCCTCCCAAAAGATCTGTACAGATCAATACTTCCAGCAAGAGATTTTCCTTTGCTCTGCTCCTTACACAACTTCCTTGGTGAGAGCTTCTCTCCAGGCCATGGAAAGCAGCTCCCAGCCAAGCAGCCCCGAGAGCAGCAGCACTCCAAAAGGGAAAGAGGATATTGAGAATCAAAAAAAAAACAACACCAAACCAAACAAACCAATAAAACCCCAACCCGATTCTCCCCCAAATCTCAGCATGTGTCACTGCCCATGCTGCAAAAAACCAACACAACCAGACAACTGGGACACAAGCATGAATTAAACATTTCCCCTTTGGTTCTGGGGAATAACTCCCTGAAACCCAGATCCACGGGTGGGAAAAGCAGGAGGGACTCTTGTCATCATTTCATCCCAGCTCAGCCACTTGGCGTGGGGCTGGGGACAGCCAGGGAACACAAAGGGTGAAGCTTGAGCTTGGGGGTGAGGTCCCCAATGAGCCCTCCCTGCTCCTGCAGTTCTGGAAGCATCCCTCAGCAGGACCAGGCAGAATGAGTCCCCTTTGCTGGGGAAGGGGATGGCAACAGAGATCCTTCCTGGATTTCTCCTGGTTTGGAACATCTTTTCCACCAGCAAGTTTTGCTGCAAATGTAGGGGCAGCATCCGAGAGCACACTGCCTGCCTAGTTCATTAATTACTCAAGTTATGGGGCTATTAGAGCCAAGAAATTGCATTATTAAAAAGAAATCTCTGCAGACACTTCAAATGCATCAACCTATTCAATAGCTGACACGGGGTCATAATTAAAAGCAAAAAGTCTGGGCCATGAGGGGACCAAAAAAATGGCAGATTTCCTGAATATGGCTAATGGAAACATTATTAACATTAGGAAATTGCAGACGAGAAATCACTGGCTCCTGGCCCAGTTTAAATATGCATAAGGCTCCTGACGTGTGCCTATGGTGATTAATAGCATTAGCAAAAAAAGAAAAAAAAAAAATTAAATTAAATTCATCGAGCTGCCTTTAATGGCTGCGTGTGGCTCCTTTGTTCCCTTCATTACAGCAGGAAGGCAGGGAGCAGGAAGGGTCACTCCTGAACCCCTGGGATGCTCATTCTCTCTGGGATGCTGGCACAAGGCACATTTCTTGCTCCTCTATTTGCAGCCAAATCAAGGAAACCCCAGAGCTGAGTAGGGTCACCCCTGGGGGAAAGCTGGGGCTGCCCATGGGGGAGAGGATGAGGATGGGGGAAAATCCCCCATTTCCTTCCTGCTGAGCTGCTCCCAGCCCTGTTTGTGATCCTGGGGATTTGAACTCCTCCACACGAAGACAAAGTTCTGCCCAGGTGCTTTTTGTGCCCCAGAACAGCATTAGGGGGAGGTTTTTACTCCCTTTTCTTTGGCTCAAAGCTCAGGGTTTTGTCGTGGCTTTGCTTCTCTTTCAGGGTTGGGGGTTTTTTGGGTTTTTTTTTTACATTTGTTCTTTGGGAACATGGTGGTGAATGAATGTGGCCTTTTCGCTGCCTAATATTTCTCAATAATTTATTATCAGTGGTTTAATCCTCCTGGGAGCTCCCTCCACTTTAGAGCCTGTTGTTTAGTCAGGTCATGTCCTGGGCTGGAAGCACTTCCAGCCTTTTGATTTGTTTGTGTTTTATGTTTTTGTTGGGAGAGCAGTAAAAGATATGAATTTTTCCCTCTCTTGAAATTGATTTATCTCGGTTGTTTCCTTTATTCTCTCCAATTGAACCATAACTTTCTGGTTGCTCTTGTCTCCCTTGCCAGCAGCCCTGTTCCATATGGATGCAGCAGGATGGAAATATGGAGCAGAAATCAGCTGCCTGTGCCTGCTGCATCCCTGCTCCCCCTTATCTCTGATCTATTCCAGAGGAGAACAGGAGTTATTTGAACTTCTTAGTCTGCTTTACTTATGTCAAAGTGGTAAACATCCCTCACTTCTTTCAAGCAAAACTCAAATTGAGTTTAAAAAGGAGGAGGAGTTCAAAACAAGGAGTTCAAAAGCTGGTCTGAGCAACCAAAGATTTGGGGTGGGCTTGTCATTGCCTTTGAAAAGAGACTTTTTATTTTTGGAGTAATGCAGCCCTTAAAATTAAAAAGGCCCCAGGGGACAAACAGCCCTAAGAAGGGTTTGTGTGAGGGAAACATCATCTCAGCCCTGCTAAGTGGGGACAGTGGGGTTGGCAGGGGACATGGTGCCATCCCCCAGCTGGAGGGACTGAGGGGAGGGAGAAATTCAAAGGCAAAGAGAAAAATCAGGAAAACTTGGGAGCAGCAGCAGAACTGCAACTGTGACGTCTTTGCAGCCCAGAGAAAACAGCTTTAGGCTGAAATAGGGGCAGAGAGTGGGAGATTTCCCTATGAGGCTGTTGGAGTGGAAGGCAGAGCCCATGTGGCTGCTGAATAAATGATTGGAGGCAACACGTGTGCTCACTGTATGACGTTTCTGAGGGAAGAGTGTGGGACTAGGAAAGAGGAAAAATAAAATGGAATAAAGCAAAGTATGGGGCACTTTTCCCCCCCTAAGAATTCTGCTGCATGAAATAATGGGAGGGAGAAAATGGGGGAAGAAAAGCTGTGCCCCAGGATGTGACTGAGGTTGTGGAGCCCAGGTGATGCTAATCCTGGTGAGCCAGAGCCCTGGCCTTGTTAGGAATCCAGTGGTTCCCAGGGTGTTAATTCTTGTCTAGTTAACAGCTTTGGAGAGCCACAGAGGACTGGTTTCAGCTGGTTCTCAGCCCTCCCTGGAAATGCTGTTTTCCAACATCTCTAGCTTCATCCTCAGGATAGACTCAGGTTTTTTAAAAATGCATCACCAGTGCATCATCATCATCATCTGCACCATCACGTGGGCTGGAAAGTAGGACAGGCAGGATGCCTGCCACATGGTTTTCCTGCCCCACCAGCTGGAGCTGGAGCTCCTTGGGAATCCTCAGATCATCTGAGATGTCCCATGCCATCAATGCCTCACCAAAAAATCCAGCCCAGGAGCAGGTCCCTGAGAGCTGGTCCTCAGGCACAGGGGTCTTCTGCTGGAGCCTGGGGAAGCATTTCCCCTGGGTGTTAGTAGGGATAATGATAATTTTATTTAATTTTATTTCCCCCTTTGGCTTCCCTCCAAGAGGTGATGCAAGATCCATTATTGCCTCCTGTCTTCAAGTGTTGGTCAAATGGTTGTCTTTCTGGGAAGTGTGTGTGTGTGAGTAAAACTGCAATTTAGACCAAGGAAATCACAGAGAAGACAAATAGGGAGCCTCCATCCAGCCATTTGTAACAGATCACACTCTCCTAACAGTGCTGCCAAATTGGCAAAAAAAAAAAAAAAAAAAAAAAAAAAAAAAAAAAAAAAAAAAAAGCTCCATCCTTGAAATTTTTCTAGCGAAGATAAATGAAGGAGATTCGTGTCTCTGTTGGTGTACATTGTTTTGCTCAGCGGGCTGCAGAGCAAATAAGCTCCCGTGGAGCATTGATTTGCAGCCTGAGAGCTGTCCTCTCAAATAGCCAGGCTGGGAAAAAACTTCATTTGTGCCTCAAAATGGAGAAAGCAGCAAAGGTGGGGAGGGGGTGGCCAGAGCCTCAGTGGGACACTGCTCATCCTCCTGTGGAAGGAGGGGGTGCAAAACCAGGGGGCTGTCACCCGGCTCCTCCTCTGCTTCTCCTTCCAGCTCTGTGGGGTCTTCCCTGGTCCCTTGGTGCTTTTTCCAGGGGGTCTGGGGAGAAGGATGGAACCCTCTCTCTGGCAGCCCTGTGCATCCCCCCCCAGCCTTGGGCTCACCCCACAGGGGGTGTCAAGTTTTGGGGTGAGAGATGTTGGGTTGTGTCTGGGGACACTTGGAAGGGACCTGATGGATCTGTCCATTTATTTACCTCTCCCTGCCCTGGGGCAAACCCTGCTCCTTAACAGTCATTAATTTATTAAAATATCAACTCTACATGGAGGGAACCAAAAAAAAAAAAAAAAAAGTTGTAAGGCTGGCAGTGCCCCAGGGATCCTGCAAAGGGTAAGGGTGCCCAACAGGGCATTAAGCAAGGGAAGAGGGAGGATGAGGAGGGATGAGGAAGGTCCTCATTTGGGTGGCTGCTTCTTTCCCTCCCCATCAGCCCTGATGCAAAAAGTGCTCAACCCCCCCCCTTGCTTCTCTCACAAGACAGGAGGCAATTTGAAAACCCCATCTTCTCCAAAGGAGAGTGGCACTGGCTGTGGAGAGACAGACAGGTTTATAGCAGAATGCAAATGAAAAGGTATAAATAAACAATTGCTTGCAAATAAATGCTCTCCTCTAATGAATATTTCATACACAAAAGAAGTCATTGACATTTTGCTGGATTACTTCAATTAGCTCTTGAGCCTCGTGTTCATGCAAATAATAAGCTTGCTTTTCATAATGCTTTGTTAATCTGCTTCATGGTGTGAATTTATACAGTAATGTATCACACAGACCTCCTGCTGCAGCCTTTATTGGATATAAATGACTTCGTAATTGCTATTGATCATTAAAGAAGTGCGAGAGTATTTTGGAATTACAATGTGGGGGATTTTTGAGAGGCTGAAGGAACTGGGTGGTTTGCTCTGCAGAAGTCTGGTTTATGTTTGGAGGAGTGACTAATGGGTCCTTGGGAGGAAAAGCCAAAAATGTGCCAAGATTGAGTCTGGGGGAAAACACTGCCAGAGCCATTGCTGGCTTCACATCGTGAATCCCTCCTGGCTATATATTCAGAATATATCTCAGCATATTGCATTTCACACATCGATTGCTATTCCAGCTCAGGCTTTGCTAAGATTAAGGCAAATACTAAAGGAAAGTCAGCAGCAAACTGGATTCAGGGGAGGTATGGAGTGAACCATGGTCCCCAGTGACCACACCAGGGTGGGCAGGGGCTGCCTGGCAAAGCCCCTTCCTGCAGCTCCAACTGCTGGGTCCTAAATGTGAGGAATTCAGGCAAATGGTTTGTGATCACCCAGTTTTGCAGCATGGGGTGGCTGGCTGGTGGCTCTGCATCTATGGGTTCTGCTTTCCCCACAGGGCTGACCCTCCCTCCATCACTTGCTGGTTGTATCCCAGTTTCAGACATTAAAACCTCGTCTTTTTGAGGTGAAAAGAGCTGGGGTTGCACTTTACAGTTTTCATTTAGAAACCTGCCTCTTGGGGTTTTTTTTTCGGTTGGAGTTTTTGCTTTCCTTCCCAAACCTTTTCCCTCGGAACCCATTTCCTTCCCTGGGAAAAGCCCCTGTTGGCTCAGTCACCCAGGAGAGGTTCCCTGGCTCTCGGTGAGCTCATAGCATGGCAGAGCTGTGCTCCCCCTGACCACTTCTTCATCCCCCCAGATGGGCACCCCCAAAACTATTCCCCTGCCATGGGCTGGGGTGTTTCAGCCAGCTTTGATGTCCACATCCATCTGGAAACTGGTCAGGGGCATTAACTCCTCTCTGCCTTGAAGGGCTGTGCTGGGACTCAGTTAATTAACACCTTGAAAGGGCCCTGAGATTCCTCCATGACACTGTTTTTATTAAAAGCTTAGATGTATCTTTTTTTCCCCTTCCAATTTACCACATTTCCCCCTCTGGAATGTGCTTTGATTTTTAAGCAATTTATAAGCCCTCAGGCTTTGCCTGGAAGGTAATTTATACCAGTTTGTGTTTTTTATGTGTGTATACGATGTGCTGCAGTGCATTGGGAAGAAACACAAAAAAGCAACGGGCTATGCTGAGGCAGGGATTGATGGAATACTGGTGGAGGAATTATCTCCAGGAGCTGAGAGCTTGCTCCAACTTGCCCAGGCAGATATTGTGTTGCTGAACTGCAAATCAAACCAGTCCTGGAGGGATCCAGGTGCCGGGGATGGTTCCTGGGCTCAAGCCTGGGAATGGTTCTCTCTGCTCCCTGAAGGATCAGGGTCCCCACCTAGGCTGACTGGCCATGGACTAGCCAAGAGGCCACTTGGCTGGGGTGACCAAAGCTAAGGAGGCTCCTTCAGCAGCCCCAGAGGAACCTGCAGAGGCATCCAGCCACTCTGTCCTCTCTACTCACTGGTGGCTTTGGAATATGGGAGCATGGAGAAGCCAGCAGGTCTTGGAGCAGGCTGGCTCTCAGGAGAGGTTATCAGCACAGCTCTGCTCCTGCCTCATCCCTGGGAAAACCAGAGCATGGTGCTGGTGGCATTAAGCAAGGCTGAAACATTCCCGAGGTCACCCTGGTGCCCTGCCAGCCACTCGGATGTGAACTTTTGCACCAGCAAAGTCATTTCTCCCAGGGATGTTTTATTTATGCGAATCTCCAGCAATATTTCACGCCGTTCACATCTCTTTGGGCAGGTTTTTAATAAAGACTGGAAAGCAAGAGGACAGCCAGGAGGTGAGAGGGTCAGAGCCCTGGGAGGTGAAAAGCTGCCTGGGATTTAATGGCACCACATCAATTGATGTCCTCTGGGGATGTCACCCTCCAGCCCCCCTGTGACTGGAGCCATCTGCATCTCTAAGACTGCTCGTCAGAGCAACTTTTCTCTTTTTATTTGTGTTTTGGATGAAATCAGGACGGCTCCCGGATCCCTGCCCTGTGGGTATAACACTCATTTCTTTGCCATGTCACCCGAATTCTCTCTCAGCTGTTGCTGTGAAGCAAATCTCCAGGCACATCTGCAGCAAAGGAAGGTGAAAGGAGCTGGGGAGGAGGGAATGGTTTCTGGGCACCCCAATGGAGCAGAACCTCAAAACCTGATCAGGTTGCAAAGATACCCGAGCAGAAGTACTGCAGAAGGGTGTTGGCTGGAAGATTTTAAAACCTGCCTTTTTCTTGGACAAGATTAGATATTTGTGTTCCTGCAGAAATAATTTCAAGGTGTTCCATTTCATGGCATGGGATGGAATATATCCCTTTGGCCCTTTTTCCCCTGTGAGCACGCAGTTTGCTCCAGATGTTGACATTTTTCATATAAAATCAAGCATTCCCATCAGGCAGGTGCCAGGACCTGAGCACAGAGGTGCTGTGATGCTCTGGTATTCTTGCAAGGACAAAAAGAGGGATTCCTCTCACCCCCCAGTAACAAATTAAATTGGGAAAATACAACTGCAACCACGCAAAACCAGTGAGGGAGTGAATGGGGAATGCCAGGGCTGATCTGCACCTAAAAGAATTGGCAGAAGGAAGAGGAGAGTGGCTGCAGAGAGGAGTGGAGAGGGGGAGATAAAAGGGAGAGGGACTTGAATTTGCATCTTGTTTCTCTTTATGGTGAAAATCATTTGAAAGCTGATGCACTGCCAGGAGGAACAAAAAGAGACCCCTTGGCATTGCCCCAGGCTCCTCATTTACTCATTTACAGCACGGAATACTTATAAAAACGGAATAAAACATCTAATAAGGATATTTGGGATTCCTTGAAAGATGTCTCCATCAAAGCACCTGGGGTCAGGCTTGGTCTCCCTGCCTCTGCTCCATCACCATGGGTGATGCTCTTGGTACAACACATTTCCAGGTGCACCAGGCAGCAAAATGGCCATTAGGACATTTTTAATTTTTTGGGGGGGAAGTGTAAGCCCTCCTGATACCTCCTACATGTGCTGGGGGGGGGGGGGGGGGCGTGAGACTTGCAGAGAATTCTAGGGTGAGCAAGGCTCCAGGCTCTGGTGAGGAACTTCATCTGCACTGGGAAGCTGCTCTTGGGGTGATGGTGTTTTTCTGCCAGTGTGCTGTGGGACCTCAGTCCTGAGAATGTGCCCTAAGAGTGACCAGAAATGCTCTGCAAAACAGTCCCATGAAAGAATCCAAACAGGATGGGCACGTGTGGTGCCCAGGGGCAGGATGAACTGGGACACTTCAGTTTGATGCTGTACTTTGTGCTTCTCTAAGGAAAACCAATAAATCCCTTAAAAGGGGAGGGCAGCTCTTACTAACCCAGCACTAGGATCTCGGGCTGCCCCAGCCTGGGTCTGGCACAGAGAGCTGCCAGGCTGCAGGCAGTGAATCTGGGCTCTCAAAAACCACAAGTGCTGCTTGTTTTTACAAGAAAATGAGAAAAAATACGACAGGCAGAAGCAGCACACAGCGAATCCTGATTTTTAAATATCCTGGAGAAAGATGTTACTCATTAGAGGAGAAAAGGTTTTGTGATGTATTAGGAGGAGGGATGAAGGGGATGAGGAGAATCCCCAGGGTAGGAGGGATTCTTGTGGGAACAGGTGTTTACAACAGCAAGAGCATGGGGAAGAGGCAGAGGCAGGCAAAAGGAAGGTAATTATATTGCAAAACCCGGAGCCGTGGGCTTTGCAGCACTCATCACCCCATTAGGCGCTTGTAAAATTCACAGACCATTAGATGGGGCTTTCAAACATCATTTTTATCCTGCTGCCGCAACACACTTTTGCCCTGAGTCACCTTCTGGTTGCAAAGACAAGACCAGTTTCACCTCCAGCACCTGCAGCATGGAACTGGGACCAGTGGTGTGTCCAGCTTCTGCCTCCTCTGTCCCTGCCCGGGATTCTGCCTGCAGCTCTCCTGCCTCTCAGACAGGCACCTTACTGATGCAAAAACCTCTCTCCCATAATTTTAGATTAGCCAGAGGGGTTCATTAGTGAGGTTAAATTAACCAAATTAACCGGATCCACTGCTGGGGCACTGGGAGGCAGCCAGAGCCAGGCACCCAGTATGCCCAGGTCCCTTTCCCTCTTTCTGAAATGGGAAGGAGAGCTGGGGAGGGAGAGAAATCACTGCACTTAAAAGGTGTAAATATTTTTCAGTTTTTAATTAAATATGACAGCCCTTCTGGGGCTGGGAGTGGGACCATCCTGGAATATGAATTATCGAGAATCTTTCTGCCCAGATGTTCCCTCTTTCCACCTCAGCCCTCAGGCACTTCAGGCAAATAAAATGGAAAATAAATCCAGGTTAAAAAAACCAAAACCAAACCGACAAACAAAAAAACACCCCGCAGTGGTAACAAATCCCCCATCAGCTGAACAGCTCTCCCAGCCCACTGGCTGCTGGTTTGGGGACAGCTTCCACCTTGCTTACTTTGAAATGAAGGTCCAATGCTGTTTGCAGTGAAGGCTTCTTGGGGGGGGACAAATGACCACGGGGTCCTGGCTATCCCCAGCACCTTGGGGGCTGCAGGCAGGGCTCACCAAAGCTGAAAGCCAAACCACATTGTTTCGATGCCTTTCTCCTTC
Source organism: Phaethornis superciliosus (assembly GCA_023637945.1). Lineage (NCBI taxonomy): Eukaryota > Metazoa > Chordata > Aves > Apodiformes > Trochilidae > Phaethornis > Phaethornis superciliosus. The sequence continues at coordinate 8,838,915 of JAJQWJ010000022.1, forward strand.
CCAAACCAGACCTGTCAAACCCCGCTGGACACTTCCCAGTGGAAACTCCTCAGCTGGAGACATCTGTGGCAATTTGCAACCCCCAGGAACATTTTCCTGGCTCTAATATGAAACAAACAAACACCCAAACCAAACCAAAATTTTGAAGGAAAAAAAGGCCATGAGTGGGTGTGGGGGGGCTCACCTGGATACACCTGTGTCCCTCTGGATTAAGCTGAGGGGTTGAGGGATAGGATGCTCAGATCCCTGTTTCCCTATCCCAGATCCCACCTGGAATGAGCTGCCTGTCGGCTCTCTGCCAGCCAGGCTGTGGCTCAGGCACTCAGAAAGGAGCCAGTTTTTAAGATGTTTCTATTCTGGTACTTTGGGGAAGAGGTTTGAAGTGGTCTCTGCTGATGGATGGGTAGTGGAAGGATGCCTGGAGACCACAGCCCTTCTCCCTTCAAGCTCTGCAAATCGATGAAGTGGTGCTTCCGAGTGGAGATAAAGTGGATAGAATCGGCCGGGATTGACCTCGATGGATCTGTCTTGGTTTCTCCCTGCTGGGGAGCAGAACCTGAAGGAGCTGGGGACTGATATTATGCAATGTTTTGTCCTCAGAAACCTTGGGAATGGCGCGGATGGACGGAATTCCCCTGGAACAGCAGATGGCCCCAGGCCAGGCACAGGGTGCAAACATTTGTTATAAAATGACAAGTGACCAAGACTCAATATTCTCTTTAGTAGCTTGGTTTAATTAATAAATTGCAGTAAGCAAGGCAGCACTGGGTGCTCGGGACAGAATCTTTTTCCTTCAAGCACCCCGATCAAAGCTCTGGCATTATCTTATATTGAGTACAATTCTATATATATTCAAAAGAAGGTGGGTTTCCATACATCCTCATGAGATGACATCATTTCACTATAATATTCCTGATAGGTGGAGTCTGGGCAGAGTCTGCTTTTGGGGAGATGTATCGGGGTCTTCAGGGGGGGCTTTGGAGGAAGTAAGGACTCTTCATCAGGCTTGAGCTTTTACCTTTCTTGGTTCTGCTGACTCCACTCTGTTGCTGCAAAACGATATCAGACTTTGACCATAACCATTGTCTCCTATCTGTTCCTTGTGACACCTTTGTGTTCTTTGGTGTAGGTGTTTGCATTCCTTTGGTGCCTCGTTAGCCTTTGGCAATGTAATTATCTTCGAGACAGGAGTTAGTATGATTAGGGGTTTGTTCTGTTTCATTACAGAAGTTAACTTTTTACTTCATACTACCTCAATGGAACAATGACATGTCTCAGTTGCTTTGTTTAACCCCACATTCACTTCTTACTCATTTAATTCTTTTCCTGAATTTTACTTGGTTAGGAATACAAATTCCTCAACATACATTACACATAGATCATAATAAGGAAAAAATTCAGCTCAGAAATCATTGTTAGCACTTGCTCTCCCCTCCCCGAGCACACGGAGGGGAAGGGTCTGCATTAGATTAATCTCTGCAACCAGTTCAGCTTCCCCTCTGGGGCTTCCTCACATGAAAAACATATTCAAAGTCCCTGATCCTTCCTGACTTTCCAGGCTGGACATAGCTGGGGGTCAGTGGTGCAGCACCAGCTGTGCACGGGCTGGCAGAGCAGAGCAGAGATTGCTGCCATGGTCTGGTGCCATAGGAGGTAACACCAACATTATAGGGGCCACGCTTCCCCAGTGGCTTGAGAAATTTTGAATAGAACTATATTTAATCCAAACCAAGGCTCCTACACCGCCAGAAAGCAAAGGACACAGGACTAGAGGGATTTTCTCTTCGTTTCTCCCTAAAGGTGTTTCCCCAGGCAGGAGGAGAAGCAGCATTTGTAATGATGCTTAAATACTTCCCAATAATTTATTCAGTGGTGGAGCCAAAGGGGTCTGAGATATTTCTCATCCTTTTATAGGTGAGGGGGATGGAACAGGAGCGGTGTCGAGATGAGTTGTAGCTCATCATAAATTTTGGGAAGGCCATCCAAAATCTCATAGCTGTGCAGGAAAGAGCAGATCTTAAGTAGTACCTGGAGCCTGTTCAGGCATCACCCGTGCAGGGATGCAGGAGGATGCAGCTGGTTGGTTGTTCAGCTAAAGCACCGTGTCCTGGCCCAGACTTGGGGAAATTCGGGTTGTTTCGGGTTTGGAGGCTGTTGCTTGCAAGTGAGAGAGGCGTCACTAAATGGCAACTGGTGGCTGTGAGTTGTTCAAAGGAAATATTAGCCCTGAAGCCTGGGTCGAAGGAAAAGTGTTACCTGCAACTTGAGCAGAGAGGTGGAACAAGCCAAGCAAAGCTGCAGCACCTCGCAGATCAATCACAATTATAAATCTAGTTACAACTAGATGAATACTCACCCGGGTCACTTAAGGGCACTCTTATTAGAGAAGTCTCTTAGCAAAGAGGCTAATAACGTGTGTTAGGCAGCCAAATCGTCTAATTAGAGACATCAGAAGATGGCACAGGCTCATCTACTCCCTGCTGCTCCCTTACTTTGCTCCAGACACCAGCTTCATGTACACATTTTCTCAGGGCAGATGCCGATGTTTCCACAGCATCTATGGGTCCAGTTGTGCCCATCTGCCCCACCACTCAGCAACATGCTTCTGCCAACCCATCCATAGCATTTCAGACATTGGAATGGGCTGCCCAGGGAAGCAGTGGATTCTCCATCCCTGGAGACATTTAAAAAGAGCCTGGATGTGGCACTCAGTGCCATGGGCTGGGAACCACAGGGGGAGTGGATCAAGGGTTGGACTTGATGATCTCTGAGGTCCCTTCCAACCCAGCCCATTCTATGATTCTATGAAACCACGTTCAACACATTTCCAGGGAGCTGCTTCCCTTGGGATCCTGCAGAGCCCGGGAAGAAGGCAGGGATGCCGCTGCCCTCCCGCCGCCCGAGCTGCAGCTTCAGCTGGGATGGGAGGAGGGAAGCGGATCCCCTCCAGGTGGATTTTAAAAGAAGTGCGAGTAAAATAAACAGACATTTCAAACGGGGGGAAGAGTTGGAAGAGCCACGTAGCAGCCCCGTCCACTTTGTACACATCTGAGTGCTGATCTGCAGCGTAATTTCGCATGACAAAGATGAAATTCACGCTTGGTTGCTCTCTCTGCAAGCTTTTTGCGTGCTTCCAAAACCACGATCCAGAAGGAAAACCGTAGCTTTCCTTCAAAGAAAGGCAGGTTGATCTTTTCCCAAAGCTGTGGCTCTGCTGGGGGAAGCGAGGGCTGGGCCGGGGGGGGTGGGGGGTTGCAGCCCCCTGAGCTGAGGATGCTCAGACCTTCAGGGACTTTTTATTCTTCCCAAGATAACTGATGGCCATTTGTCCCTGCTGATCTCTCCGTCTCCCTCATTTCCTGACAAAAGAGTAAATTCCAGGAGGCATTTTTGGTTAGTCGCTGACCCTGGCTGTCCCCTCACCTCTCTGATTCCCCGCCTTTATAATTTACATGTTTAAAAGGGTTGTTCATAGTTTTTTTTTTAGGAGTATCAATTGGATGTCTAAACCAACCTCAGAGAAATATTCTTTTTTTTTTTTTTGGAGCACTGGCTGTTTGGTCAATACTCTTCTCGCTTGAGAAAGTCAGAGAAAAAACGTGTGACCTGACTTCTTAAGGGTAGTGATTTTCCATTAGCCGATGAAACGGAATCGACTCCCGAGCTGGGTGGGAATTCTTTATGGACTGTGTTTCTTGATAAATCTGCATCCTGGAGCAATAAGATAAGCTCTTCCTGAGAGATCAGCTCTGTTAAGTTGCCTCTCGCAGTCTTTTGTTGCGATGGGGAAGGAGGGAGAAAAGGGGAGGAAGAAGGAGAGAGGGCGAAGGCAAAATAATAATTTCGCGAAAATAATTCGGAGCTCTCAGAACTGTGCTGTGGTTCTGTTTTAGCCATTAAGAGGTTTGATATTTTGTGGGATCCACCTTCTAGAATTTCCGCGAATGCCTCTGCCCCTAAGGCCTGCTGGGAAGTGTTATCTTGGAGGAGCTGGTGACCTCCAAATCCTTTGCTGGAAGATATTCGTGAATTTCTTGGGTTTGCGTAAAAAAGAAAAAGATTTCTCCTCGGATGCGCCAGCTCACCGCCTGCACACCAAATCCCAGTTTAAAAATGGGTTTGTTTCACATGAAAATAAGCTCTAGCTGCTGCAAAATAATACCAGATGAAGCATATATACTGAGCACATTGTTACGAGCACAAATGGTTTGGGTTTCTTCCTTGCTTTGTTTTTCTTTTTCATTCATGCTGTCGGCAAGCAAAATCAACCAACTCCATTATGTATAATTTATTCTGGATTAGATCAAAAGAACAGCTTACAGAGTAGGTTTGGGCATTTTTTTTTATGTTTTTATAAGATTTTTTCATTTTAAAAAATATATATATATTCATTCTCTCCCCACCTCCACACCTCCCGTTGCCTTTCCTCATGAGCAAACTATAAATTATTCACCAGCCCATCCCAGCCGAGTGCTCCTCGGGACTGGATATGAAACCAGCCCTAGAAGGGGCTCGGGTTGGGACCTGCGGGGTTTTGAGGGGAGAGAGGCAGAAGTGGGGGGATTTGGGGCTGCAACACCAGTGGGAAAACTTCCCTGGGACCTGTCCGGGCGTCTGTGCCCTGGGGTTCTGTGCTTTGCAGCTTTGGGGGCTGCCTGGGACCAAGATTTTTTTTTTGTAAGAAGACACGCCTAGAGCTCAAGAGCATCAAGTTTTATTTTATTTTATTTTATTTTATTTTATTTTATTTTATTTTATTTTATTTTATTTATTTTATTTTATTTTATTTTATTTATTTTATTTTATTTTATTTTATTTATTTTATTTTATTTATTTTTTTTATTTTTTATTTTTTAAATTTTATTTTATTTTATTTTTTGGTAAGAGAGGGGATTTAAAGCTTAACCCTCCTTCTGCCTGTGCTGTGCAGGAAAGGCTCAGAGCTCTGTAGGGCTGGGGGCTGCCCCCCTCCTCTGCCTCCCACTTTTCCCTGCAAAATGGGACAGTAGACAACTCAGGGACTCGCTGTCAGAGGAGAGATGGTAGAATCCAGCCCATGGCCAGGCTCTGTAGGATCCGGGATAGTCACCAGTGCCAACTGGGAGCCCTCTGGGCAGCCATCCCGCCTTGCTCAGCATAAAGCCCAGCGCCCCGGGTGGCTTGAAACCTAAAATATTTGTTCTCGGAGATGATGGAAGCCGTTTATTACACTGCAAAGTAATTTTTCAAGTCCAGCAGAGGGGTGTGCTCTGGGAACTCTGCTTCCAAGCAGCCAGCAGCTAATGCTGATTTAGGAGGCAGGCGATGTGGGGAGGGAGGAATCTGCTTGCCTGAACCATCATCATCTTCCCAGGCACCGCGGGGTGATGCTTAGGAATTCCTCACCCAGCCAGAAGGGTCTGGGGATCATGCAGGGTCACCTGAATCCCATGGGGGGGGGGAAATGTCCTTCGGCACCTGGTGATGGGGCTGGAACATCCAGGGAGGGATTTGCCACCCTGATCCCCTAAGGGACCCCTTTACCAGGCGGCCTGCAGGGCTGGACAAGGCTGTCAAGGCGTTGGGAGCCACTTTGGAAGGGGAATGGACAACCTCAGGTCCAGGTGGCACAGGGAAGGGGATGCACCCACTGGGATGAGGCTTGGGATGCATCCTTGCTGCATCTCTCCTGGTTAGGGGAGCAACCCTGGCCCCAGCATTGCCCCTCTCCTCTTCTCTCTCCTGGGAACAGTGACCTCCCAGCTGCTCTCCTCCCACACCTGAACCATAAGCTGCTTCTCTGAACATCAGGTGAGGCTGAGCATGGTCTGGAGCAGGATTTGTCCAATTTGTGAGTCGTGCTCGCTCACTGAGCAGCCAAATGTGGGCAGTGGATGCTTCCTGTCTGCTTTTCCTCCTAATGGTTTCCTTGTAAATCTTTTCTCTTACGGCTGGGGAGATGTGCTGTGACACTCCTTGGATAGAGGGAGATTTAAAGAGCATCCAAGCAAGAAACAGCCAGGAAACGTTGAAAAACTCTGCCTATGAAGTTATGCTTCCCCAGAGGGAATAAATCTGGATGGAGTACAGTGACAATGACTTCTGGGCTGCACTGAGGAGGGAACAGGGCACCTCTGGGGCTAAGCTTCACCAGGAGGTCTCTGCAGCTCCTCACTGCTCCTTTGCCCCTTTCCCAGACCCCTGCCTCCTCCCCCACCGTGGAAAGGATCAGGCCCTTTCCCTGCCCTTATAGGGGGGCACATATCTAGATCCATACCCATGGCACAGCCATCCCTGGAGAGCACATCTCCCCCCAGAGCAGCTGGAATCCGAGATTAAAGCCAGCCAGAGCCCTTATTTAAAGGCTGTTGCATGGTGAAGGCAGAGAAGACTTCCTCAGTGCAAATGTGAAAAGGGTCTGGATTAATTCTAACCAGAAAAGTGTACTGATGCTTTTCTTCTACAATAAATCAAGCCCCAGACCTGCTGGCCAGGAGCGGGCTGCTCCCAGTTGCTGGAGGGCTGGGATGGGCTTTCCAGTAACTCCATCCCAGTTGTTGGAGAGAGCCAGAATCCCCTCTGCCACCTTCCCTTTGAGACCATATGTCTGGACCAGCCCCAGAGGTGCCTCCATGCTGCAGCTATCCCTAAGATTAGCACATCCTTCCTGGCCCTTCCAGAGCTGCAAACACAAGGAGATAAGGATGATTCTCAGGCCAGCTTTGCAAGCCCTGTATTAGGTCAGGCAGTCCCAACATACATTCATTTTCAGGATCAAAAATGGATCAGGATACAGCAGAAACATTTGCTATTGATCCACGTGTCACGACAGAGACAGCAAATAATTGTCTTTCTGAAAATCCATTATCACCTCCACCCTCTTTTAAGCTTGAAGCTTTCAGAGCTGACAAGGGCTGTGCTTTGAGTCTGGATGGTAAATATAGCACCATAAGGCAGGGAATTATTTGGCTCCTAATGAAATGCCATTTTTATGCACAGGCATTAATAACTCCTGCATCTTTGCTGGAGATGTCTGTGTGTGTGTGTGATCAGGGATGGATTTCTTAGCATCCTTCACTTCCAGGACACCTTGCCTGTCTCCAGAAAGATTTGCTTTGTGTCGGATACTGAAGCTAAAAAATTTTAAGGGAGTTTTCAAGGCAGAGTGAAGTGCCTGAGCTCAGGTGAGCCCCATAGGCGGTGTTTGGGTTTGCAGAGGGGATGGATGCACCGGAGGCAGCCCCAGGCTCACAGAGGGAGCTGTTTATTTGCCTTTAATCTCTGCTCCTCTGTGCTTTCCCAGCTTCAAACACAAGTTGTTTTGCCGAGGCATCCGTGGGCTGTTTGGACCGATTCTCCCTCAGGAGATGGAGGGTTGGGAGCACAAACGGAGAGATGGAAGTGTTGGGCACAGAGGAGCCCCCCAGGCAGTAGAGTAGGGACCCCGCAGCCCATCTCCAGACCTGCCTTTGCCTCCCCATCTCCCTTTTTCTGCAACAGCGTTTTTTTCGGGGGGTGGGGTGGGGGGGGAAAGAAAAAAAAAAGGGGGCTTTCTTCTCACCAAAACAGAAGAGCAGCCCTTCCTGGTGGCAAGGGGAGGAAGGCTTTTCCAGGGCAGCCAGGACACATCCATCACAGCCTAGGTTTCTGCTGACTTTTGGCCTCATCACAAACCTCTGTCCCCCTCCCCACCCTCCCTTCCCTTTTATCCTGGAAATCCTATTGACTGAAACATCCTGAAAACCTCCTTGGAAGCTGGAAATTGTCTCATCGACAGGTGCTGTGCAAATTACCCAGAGATTCACCTCCGCAGCAGAGGGAAGGCTTTAGGAAGATGCCTGAACATTTCTGAAGTGTAGGGTTTATTGTGATTGGATTTACAATGACTTTTTAATCGTGTGGTCTATAACTCTGTACAGACTTGGGATCCATCTCCCTTCCTCCCTTGCTGAAGGTGGAGATTTCACCATTTTCATTGCGTGGATGAAGGGTGGCAGTGGGATGAGGCTGCCAGGGGAGCAGAGCAGGGAGAAGGGGTTAAGAGTCCTGGAGGGGGGGTTTGAAGAGCAGCTCCTCTCTTTCCACCTCTAGTTTCCCTTTTGCTGGAAGATCCACTCTGCTAATGTCCTTTTTTTCTTCCCTAACATTGCAGCCAGGTCCCACTCTCAGGCCCCAGGGCAATGCTAACAGCTTGCTGCTGGCCATGAGCCTGATGGCTCAGAAAACACACCAAAAAGATGACTGCCCTTCTCTGAGACAGGAAAATGTGGCAGAACTCAGACCTATTTCCACCCTGGAGCAAGAGATGTGCAGCAGCAGATAGCTTTGGGCAGGACACCTGAAGCTGGGGGGGAGCCTGCCTGGCCCCAAGCCCTCCAACCTCCAGGAAATCATAGAACAGCTTGGAAATCACTGCAAACCTGAAGCCAGCAGTCAAATTTTCCTGAAAAAAATTATTTTTTAATTGCACTTTGCTGTAGCCCCCCTGTGGAGCCCCTGGACCAACAGCCTAGCTCTGGAGGGAGCAGGCAGGGACCTGCTCAGGCTTTGCAGCCTGCGGAGCTGCTCTATTTATTAGCATCATTTCCAGAGTATTCACTCGGTGGCATTTGGTGCCAGAGCCGTGTGGCTGCCCAGCAGTAATTAATGGGGCCTCCTCTCCCCCGGAGCTCTGCATTAGTGGACTATCAATTATTGAAGGCGAGTTGTACTTTTCAGAGCTTGTGAATAACCAAAGGGACTGCTGAGAGTCCAGAAGTGGCTGTCATCTTCTCATTAGGTATTTATTAAGAGTAATTTACCGGCTCTGCCTGAGTCTTCACAGAATCACAGCACCGGGACCGGTGCCTGCATGAGCTGCCCCTGCCTCTGAGCAGGATCAGGCCCTGGAGGGGAAGGGGGGAGATGGAGGTGTGATATACATTGATGAATTTGTATTCCTGTAATGGATGTTGATGAATTTGTATTCCTAACCAAGTAAAATTCAGGAAAAGAATTAAATGAGTGAGAACTAAATATCGGTAAAAAATAGAGTAAACCCCTAATACTACTAACTCCTGTTAGCCAAAGTCTAACGAGGCACCAAAGGAATGCAAACACCTACACACAAAAACCCACAAAGATGTCACAAGGAACAGATAGGAGACAATGGTTATGGTCAAAGTCTGATATCGTCTTGCAACAACAGAGTGGAGTCAGCAGAACCAAGAAAGGTAAAAGTTCAAGCCTGATGAAGACTTCTTACTTCCTCCAAAGACCCCCTGAAGACCCCAATACATCTCCCCAAAAAGAAGACTCCGCCTAGATTCCACCCAGACTCCACCTATTATGAATATTATAATGAAATGAATATGTATAGAATTGTACTCAATATAAGATAATGTCAGAGCTTTGATGGGTGTGTGTGAGATATTGGGATTCTGCTCGTCCCCTGCACCCAGCACTGCCTTGCTTACTGCAATTTTATTAATTAAACCAAGCTACTAAAGAGAACATTGAGTCTCGATCATTGGTCATTTTTATAGCAGAGGGATGAGCCCTGGGCTCCAGCCCACATCCCTCATGGTTCTGGGGATAAGGGGAGGCTGCTCAAACCCCAGCATCTCAGGCAGCTTCTTGGGGGGGGGGCTAGGAGCAGGCGGGGTGCATCCAGAAACACTTCCAAAATATCTCACTTGGCTGGACTCCGTCTGGGGAGCATCCCGGAGCTGCTCCCATCATCTGGGCTCCCCCGGCCCCCAGCCTTGAGCTCCAGAAAGCAAAGACTTGGGTGAATTTCTCACCTAGCGCTAATCCTCATTATTCCTGCTCCCCTCTCACTTCCCATCTCCCTGGCTGAAGCATTATTCCTTGTTACACCAATTCCTCTGTCTTTTGATCACTCCAGGTCCTCGGAGAGGGTTGTAAAGAGACCAGCCACCAAGGGAACATTTACCTGAAACTTGCTGAACTTCTGGATGAATGTAAACTAAGCTGGAAGAGCAGCAGAGCTGGGAGGGGGATGCAGGGAGAGGAGCTGGGGGAATGCTGCGGGGAAGCATTGGGGTCAGGATGAAGGTCCCAGAGGACACCTACCAGTGCCCAGATGTGATTTGGGAACCTGGAATCATTCCATCCTCCCTGTAGAGAGCCCTGAAGCTACAGGGGGCTCTGCAGCTGAGATGAAAACTTCATCGGTCCAGCAAGCTGCTGGAACGCAGGGCACGAAGGGGACTTTGGGGGAATTTTGCTGCTCTTGCTGCTTTCTGCTCTCTGCAAAATTCTGCAGGGACATGGAGCAAATCCAGGAGCCCTGCTGGGCTGGGATGCTGGAGCCCTGGGAGCTCACCTTGCACCTCAAGCACAGGAATATTTTGGCTGTGTCCGGCTCTCCCCATGCCTCCTCCTTCCATTCAACCTTTGGATCCTGGGTACACGGCTGCAAAAATCAAAAACCATTCCAGCAGAGCCTGGGACTGCAGGAATTCACCTGGGCTCCAGCAGAGGAGGCACTGAAAAAAAAAGCAAAACAGATTTGTTCTCCAGTAGTTTTTTTTTTTTTTTTTTTAATTTTGTGGGAGATGATGGAGTTCCTAATAAATACATTTTTTTTAAAAGAGTGTTTGGCTTTCCATTTGCAAGGAGCAGCTGCATATATGGTTCTCCTCATTGCTGAAATCCATTGCCAAAATGGGTCATTTGCAGCTGGGCCTTTGGGCAAAATCCAAAAAATTCTTTTAAAACAAACAAACAAACAACGAGGTGTGATTTTTATTTTATTTTTTTAAATTATTTTTACTTTTCTGTTTTGGTGTGTGTCTGTAGAAACACATCTGAAGGTTGGAGAAGTTTTTACTCTTCCTGTTCCCTCCACCATGGTCTTTATCCCTGTCTGCCTGGGGAGGTTTGATTCCAGGTGGGAGGCAGTAAACCTCCTGTAATCCAGCAATATTCCTCACTGTTCCAGTGCCTTTCTCCAATCCCCTTTTATCCCGAGGCTCAGGAATTAGCAGTGGAGCCGTAAAATCATCCCTGGCTTGGGGACAGGAGGTGCAGGCAGGAGGTGGGGATGGAGCTGGGTGATGCTGGCCCCGATCCCAGTTGCTTTCAGTTGCCCCAGTACCCAGGCCGGGGCCGAGCAGCTGGGACCAGTCCCCAGGGCTCTTTGGGAGGCTTGGCTGCTTTGCATAGGAAAAGGTCTCCTGTGAGGAGGCTGGAAAAAAGGCTGGGGAGGGAATATCACCTGGAACCATGGAATTGTCTTGGTTGGAAAAGATCTTGTGAGGTCCTCAAGCCTAATGAATTTATGAAATGTTTATAAACTTCAGGCTTCGATATCCCTGCGGTGGGGGAGACTCTACCACAACCCCAGGAAGCCTGTGCCAGGGTCTGACAACCCTTCTGGGGAGAGATTGTTCCTAAAATCCAATCCAAGCCTCCTCTGGCACATCTTGAGGTCCTTTTCTCTCGTTCTATCACTTGTATCTTGGAAGTAGAGACCAACACCCCTGCATCCACCCAGCCCCAGCCATGCCCTGCTTGAGCTTCTCCAACCCTGAGAGAGGAGCAGAGACCCCCAGGAACCCCTCCTTGGAGCTCAGCATCCTCTGCAGCCTCCACAACTCTCTCCTGGCAGCTTTAAAGGCCACAACATCTCTTGGGGTCACCGAGTCTGTAACCCTCAATCCCACCCTGGCCCCTGAACCCCGTTGTTGCTCCAGGCTGGGAGGTACCTGGATGGGAATTTCCTACAGCAGCATCTCTGCTCCCAATACAGCCCCAGCAGCAGCAGCACTGCAAATCATTTTTGTAAAGCTCTCACTGTAAAAGCCACTTAAGATGTCACTGCAGATTGATATATTTGCTAATTGAGACTTCCACTCGGGCTGATAGCTGGAGCTCTTTATTTATTTATTTATTTATTTTATTTTTTTTTTTAATTACTTGCTATTATTTTATGACTGGCATTTTTTTGCAGCAGCTCTTCTTTAATCTTCATTAAGCAAACCCCTCTGGGGAGGAGGCACACGTGGTGAGGGCTGCTGGGGCAGGGGCAGAACGGGGGCAGCCCTGGAGCCTCTGCCCTGCACAAACCCAGGGGCTGCTCTACAGTGCCCCTGGTCATGAGAAGGGAAGGTCCTGCCCGTGCCTCAGTTTCCCTGCTGGTAGAAGACAGCTCAGCTGTTTAATGGAAAGGGGGACTGAGAGTTAACTGTGTCCTGAAGCACTGTGGCAAAGCCAAACCCTGGCAAAGAGTAACACTGGGGAGGGGGAGAGGAAGATTTCCTCTCTTTTTACCCATGGGGAGGTGTCTGGTCAAACATCTCATGCAGTAAATAACCCAGAAAAAGAGGGGGAAGCTGCCACCTTCTTCAGCTCTCAGCACCCACAGGGTAAATAAACCGGAAAGCTCAAATTTGGCTTCAAAATGGTTCTTTGTGGCACAGAGACCTGCCCAGCACCCTGCAAGGATGCCACCTGGTGTGCTGATGGATGGCAAATTCAGCTCATTTTGGGGACAGAGCTTTGTTTTCCAACGTTTTGTTCCAAACCCTCGGCTGTGCCAGGAGGCAGCGAGGCTCTGCACTCACTTAAACCAACAATTAAATAATGATAATCCCTTGAATGGCATCCAGCCTTGCACTCCACTTCCACTTGCTGCCTTCAACGCTGCCCAGCTTGGAGAGGAACCAAGAGGCGGCTGCAACATCTGCGTCCCCAGCCCAGGAGAGCTAATGAAACCTGCAGGAAAACCAGGCCCTGGCCATGCTCCCCGGGGCTGCTGGTGGAGCAGGGGATGCCCTTGTATCTCATTTGCCTAAAAAAGTGCTGGGCTCCAGCTTTTTGAACATTCTGTGCTGGGGGGTGGGGAGGGCGGGCAGCTGGCAGTGGGCTGGGGGTGGTTGTGCCCATCTGGGAATGCAGGGCAGGGAAAAAAAAAAAGAAAGGTTTGCAGATATGGGGTTGTGGTATAAATAAATAAATAAAGGCCAGCTGCCTCAGCTGAGAAGCAAAAGCAATTTTCTCCTGATGCTGGCCCCATCTATCTCACATCCAGAGCATCAGCATTTCCAGGGGTGAAAGGAAGAGAAGGCAGGGTCTGAATGGGTGACCCTGGGTGAGGGTCTGTACAGTTTGGGTGTCTGTGGGGGGGGAGAAGCTCCTCTGTGGTTCACTGTGTGTTCACTTGGAAAGCCATGAGGAGGCTTTCCCAACCCTATTCCCACCCTCACTCTGGGTTGCTCCACAGCCATCCAGCATCCCACCTGCCTGCCAGGGGACACAGCCACTTCCCTCACACCTCTGGCAGCTTTTTTTCTGCCACTAATAAGCTACAAAAAAGAGTTAATGAAAGCTGGCATGGCCTTTTGAGCACCTGCTGGAGCAGCTCAGCCCTGCTAGTGTCCCCATGCTGGAGCTCAAGGGCACAGGGATAGCTTGTCCCTTCCTGGCTACTTGGCTCCTGCTGGGTGGGGAAGGATGTGGGAGACACAAGCAAACCCCCAGCAGCTGCTTTGCACCCAGTGAGGCTGTAACCCTGCAGAGCCCCCCCTGTACAGCTTAGGTTTGGCAAGGCAACAGGTCCCTGCTCCAGGGATTGGGCTGCTCCTGCTTCCCAAATCTGGAGAGCAGCCCTTGGAGGGACCCAGGGCCCTGGCTGGCCTGAGGGAGGATGCACAAAACCTGCAGACAATTTGCTTTGGAGCACAGACTCCCTCCCTCAGCATCCAAGGGGTGGATGCCATCCACCAGCATCTCCTGACAGAACAGAGCTGAGCAGTGGGGAGTGGGAGCTGTCAGGTTTTGCAGCACCAGGAAGGAGCAGGTTGCCATGGTAATGCCAGGTTGGTGGATTGGTTTCCCCCCACGCCCCCCAAACTTCCCCCCCACTTTTTTTTTTTTTTTTTTTTTTTTTTTTCATTTTTTCCTCTCCCTTTCCCCCTCTTTGGGGATGAGCAGGAGGAGTCTCACAGACTGCCAGGGGGATTTATCAGCTCCAAAACAGGCCATGGGTCAGGAAAGAGGAAGAAATCCCGAGGCTGTGAGCAGCACGAGCTTGGCCCTGGTGCACACGTGCTCTGGGATGGGTGTAAATCAGGATGGGGCAAATGTTGGGGCAGCACCACAGCAGCTCCCTTGCCTCATCCTCAGGGGAAAGAAAACTCCCAAAGGGTTTGGTGGCACTGCTGATGGGCAAGGAGGAGTAAAGAGAAGGGAAGAGAAGGGCAGATATTTAAAAGGCAGCAGGGCAGAGCCCTGAGCTTGCAGCCTCCTTCAGCCTTGTTTTCTTCTCCAGATGTTGCCTGTATGTCCTCCCAGGGTTATGCAGCCACCACTTTTCCATGGGGACATAGGGATGGGGCCAGCTCTGCTGCTGGTCCTCATCCCAAGAGGCCTAGCAAGGCAAGGGGGGGCAGAGGAGGGAACTGGGGAAACAAAGGAGTCAAGGAGAGTGATCTGAAATCCTTATTTTCTTATTTCCTTCTGTTCAGTCGTGAGAGAACGAAATAAAAAAGAAGGGAAGGCTCCTGGGGAGGATGCTTGAGGATTCACAGCCACGAGCCAAAGTAGACACACACAGCTCCTTCCATTTCATCTGAGCCTCTTCCCAGCCACAAGCACGGAATACATTTCTTTTGGCTTCCCAAACTGGCTCCACTTTTGTGTCTTACCCACACCTCTCTGGCTCATTTTTACCTTTAGGGTGAAGTCTCCCTGCTGCTGGCAGAACAGGAGCTGGGAATGGAGCAGTGGGGAGGAAGGGTCGGTCCTGGGGGGCTCCTGGGGTCAGCTCTGAGCTGTCAGGAGCATCCCTGGAGCATCAGTTCTGCTGAGGATGCAGGTGGTGGGCAGGGGCACCCCATGGGATGCTGCCTGCTGGTTTCTGAGTGCTGCAATGCTTCCTCACCACCCTGACTCCCATTTTCTGCATCTGCTGCTGAGGATTCAGCCCATCTGCTCCTGGAGGAGGTTTGTCCAACCCCAACCTGGCACTCCCAGCCCTCTGCACACTGAGGCTTTCACAGGGCAGCTTATCCATGGGGCTAAATCCCCTCTTTACATCTCAGCTCCTTTTTCTCTTCCCAAATTTACTGTCACCCATTTGTTTTGGGCTCTGTGAGTGTCCCCGGGCACTTTAACCCTGCATGGCAGCTGAGGAGGAGGACTCTAGGCTGGATGGCATCTCTCAGGCTGCTGCAGAGGGCAGAGCTGGCTCCAGCTGGGTCAGCCAGACCATGCCTTGGTCTGAGCAGCATTAGCAACTCGGCAATTAGTAGAGCTTACACTGATTTGCATCAAGCTCAGAGCACAGAGAGTACCAGGCCAGATGGTAAATTGTGTCTGGGTGTGTTCCTGAATACATCACCAACCCAGGCTGGGCTTGAAGGATGCTGTGGAGGGGTGAATGGAGCTCTGAAACCCCCCTGCCTACAGGAGCTCAGGAAAAAGCCATGGCTAGGTGAAAACTCAGATGAAAAACCACCCAAGAGGGTGTGAAGGAGGAGTAAGTCCCAGGAGTGCTCAGCGAGGAGAAGCTGCACACAGGAGTGGCTCAGTCCCCTGACTTAGGTGTACTTTACCTCCCTGAGTAAACTGCTGCTCCTCTGTGTCCTGGTGACCACCACTGCTCCAGCTTCAGATGGAGTTAAGAGGGACAGGACTGCTGGCAATAAGGTCCAGCTCCCCTGGTGTGAAGGTGCTGGACCACAGGGCACCTCGTGTCTGCCCTCTTAGCACCAGCAGAACTCTGCCTCTTCCCAGTGCCTCTTCCCAGTGCCTCTTCCCAGTGCTTTGCCACAATTAACCTCTGAGCTCTCAGGGCTCCATCACCAGCAGGTTCACCCTTGCAGACTGCCTCTCTCTATCCCAGACTTCCTCCAGACCTCAGTAAAAATGTGCTGGCTTGGAGCCATGGTAAATATCTGCTGTTTGCTCTTGAAATACAAATCAAGCTGATAAAGAGATCTGCTCCAAAAAGCATCCATCAACGTTTCTCCAGTGCTGTCAGGCAGTTAAAAATGAAACTGTTCCCAAGGACACACTGGTGAGAAAAGAAGGAGAATGTCTGGTGCCTCCCCCAGCCTGGACTCATCCCTTCCCCATTCCTACAAAGATCCTGCTAAAATCCATCTGCTCCCAGCATGGGAAGACCAATGGCGCAGCCTCGTTGGGCTGCTGCAAGAAATGATGGTTAAAATGTGCAGAAAGCAGCAACTTGCTTCAGGAGCTCCCCCTGGTTTAGGAGGATGGCTGAGCCCCCCCAGGAAAAGCTTTCTTACACCCGTTACTCCCTGGGCTCCTTTGGCCCCCCACATTCCCAATGTGGAGGTGCTGGTGACCCTCAGGTTTTGTTGCCTTGGGAGGCAGAGGAGGGGAAGGAGTGAGGGGACCTGGGACTGGTCAGGCAGAGCTCCCAGCAGCCCAGGGACATGGGGGATGTGTCCCCCAGTGAAACCCACCCCTAAGGTGACACCCACCCCATGTGCCAGCCCCAGCTCCAGAGGGGGTGCAGGGGGGCTGGATGGTAAAGGCAAACACCTGAGCACCCAGCCCAGCTCTCTGAGTCCTTGTTACTTTTTATTTGCTTTTTGATGAAGGCAGACACAGTCACCTCTCTTTTGTGCTCTGCGTGTGTTGTTTTTGCTTTATTTTTTATTTGTTTCTCTCCGTATAAAACTATAGGAGTAGGCCAGATGCGGTTGCCATGGCAACCCTCTCTCTCTCTTCACACAGCAGATGCTGGAAAAGGGTTTTTTAGTTTAATCCTCCTGAAAATCTCCCCGAGCAGAGGCTGCTGGTGTAAGATGATACTAAGAGATGCAGAGCAGCACTGGTTGGCATATTTGAAATCCCATGTGCTGCTTTTTGCATGAAGAACCTGCCCTCTCACCCTTAGCAAATGGCACCCAGCACAGGGAGAGCAGCAAACCTCCCCTAATGCCTCAGCTCACATTTAAACAGAGTCCTACCCTGCATGGCTCCCAACACATTAAAACCAGAGAACAGCATCCTGCATCCCTGGGGATGCATCCCTGCATTCCATGCATCCCTCTGATGCCTCCACCACACCTATCCCAGCCACCCCAGGCTGCCACTGGCATCCCATGCACAGCTTGGAGTGTGTAAATGAGCCACTGTTGGGAAAAAAAAAAAAATTAAAAAAAAAAAAATTGAAACAAATTGATCTCCTTTGCTCTTGGCAGCAGTAGCTCCCATTTTACGTCAATCAGTCGCTTGTGATTGACATTGGAGAAGACAGATTAAGTGCTTTTTGCAACCAAATCTGACCTGCTCTGGAGCCATCCTGGTGCCTCCATCTCCCTTCTTCCTCCTGGGAAAACAGAGCCCTCGCTGCAGGTCCCTGCCCCTGCTCCAGCACCCTCTTGCTCACTCCCTGCCTTCTCTCAATGCAGTTGCATCAATCAAACTCCTTAAGAGGATGGATGGAGAAGTCAGGAATTCAGCCCAGCTTGTTTAACAAGAATATATCCCTTTGAAAGAAAAAACTTAGTGGCTGGTGCTGGAATTTAAGTAGTGCAGAACAAACTGCTTGGCCTCACTCTTGAAAAAAGAAATTCCTGTAGGACTTGACAGAAAGCAATAGCCATAGTATCGTTTTTTTTTTTTTTTTTTCATTTAACAGATTTTGTGTAGGCATAGTAGGGAAGTTTGCTCTGATAGATTTTTAACTCAATTAAAGGAGTTGAAACCGAGTCAATTCCCTGCTCTCCAGTCAAGAAATGTGCAGAAAAGCAAGGTGTGTATTCCAGACAAACTATTTCAGTGATGTGGCTTCTAAAGGAAGATTTTGCTCGTGTCTTGCAGTCTCAGCCTCCTTAACCCCAGACCTAACTGACAGCAATGGCTTTTTCCAGGAAAAAAATGTGTTATGCTTCATGTTTTATGCCATCAGGACTGTGGAGTCCTCCTCAAGGGTTGTGAATTATCCCAGAGCCAACCCCCCCCTGGTGACCTACAGGCTTCTGGGGGCTTTCTTCAAAATAACTGAAGAGGGATGCAATGAAGTGGTGGAAGGAGGGATGATGAAGCTGGGTTGTTTTGGAAATTAGGGTGTGAAAGGGGCAGTAGCCCCTTCATACTGCTTGCAAATGGGCAAAATCCAGGCAGCGAGGGCTCAGGACCTCTTGCAATGCCTCATCCCACCCTGGAAATGAGTTAAAAGCAGAAATCAGGAGAAAAACTGGGATGAGCAACTCAAACCTGGGCAACATTCAGAATATTTGCAATTCCCAGCAAAGCTCTGTTGCTGGTCTCATCTATTTGCTTCCCATCCAGAGCAGGCTTGGTGTGGTGATTAAAAGAATGAGGAGTCCTGGGCTCTGCTCTGAACTCCCAGCTGTGTTTCTGGGCACAGCTCACGGGGGATGAAATGCTCAGAGCTGCTGCATCCATCCACAGGGACGAGAGGTTTGCAGCAGGGAGGGAGAAGCCCAGCCTGCAATTCCTCCTGGGCTTCACCTTCCTTGGTGCAAAGCTCTCCTTGGAGCAGGGAGTGCTGGAGAGGGGAGGAGGAGGAGGGAAGGTGGGGTTCCTCCACCACATTCTGTCCATTTCCCCCTTCCCTGGGTGTTCCAGATGCTCCTACCAGATCTCACTTGTTCTGAAACTCTTAGAAAGAAAGAGTTCCTGACCCCCTGGCTGGAGCCCACGGGCTTTCTCTAAGTGACATCCTTGGCACCCACTTGAAGCTCTACTTCTTTTGTGCTTTTCTCTTGATGCAGCTCTTGGCAGAGGTGTGGTGAGAACGTGGTGAAGGGTCCCATCCCTCTCATTGTCAATCAGCCCTTCTCAAAGTGCTGAAGGTAGAAGTAACTCCTGTCTCTATTTACATATCTGGTTTTCAAACAGATTTATTTATTTATTTGGTTTTTTTAGCAGCAACGGGCTGTTAAATAAAAAATGACAGAATTTTAATGGGTTGGTCTGGTCTCTGCACAGCTTTTGAGGCATGGCCAGAGGTTGGGCATGATGTCACCTTCTGTCCCTTTATTTGCAAGCAGTCATTAGGAGTGATTAATGACAATGCTGTTATTTAACCCCTCTGCATACATTTGGCACCATTTCCTCATCTCTGTGACCTTGGATAAACAGGGAGACTGTGGGATAGGAATGGGTGCCAGCACCTTCCCCATGGAAGATGCCAACTTCTCCTACACTCTACAGCTGAAAACCAGAATAGCCAAACCTCTCCTCTGGGGATGGCTGTAATGGGTCCTATTAGCAACAGCCTGATGCCAGCATTTACAACAAGCTCTATCAATAATTTTTTTTTTTCTTTTTTCAAAGCACAGCAACCAAAATCTTAACCCTTCGTGCTCTTCTACACTTCAGCCCCCATTCTTTGTCTTTTCTTGGGGCAAAGGAGGCAGAAAAGGAGAGAACAGGCAGGTTGGGCATGGGGACACAGCTGGCATTGGGTCCAAGCCCTGATGGGACCTCCCCATCCCAGGCTAATGCAGAACCTCTGCTGCCCTCCAGGTTCTGCAGCTGCTCAGCTTGCTGACCTTCCTTCCCAGTTAACTTTGAGCAAAATGGACCTGGAAAGGGAGCAAAGCAACCCAGGAGGGAGTGGAGATGCAGAGTGCCTTGGTATATAATGCACTCAGAGAAAAATATTCCAGGGGGGAGGATAGGAACCCATTTTCTCAGCTCTCCCTGGGTTCTGGCCCAGTGTTAGGCTGAGTGTGCTGGTGGGTGGGGGTGGCAGCACCCAGAGCAGAAACCTGTGAGCCCATGGCCAGAATGTGCTCCTGGGCTGAAGGGGGATGGAGGAGGGGACTGGAGACACACTGGTGATGGGGCAGGTGGTGGAAAATCTTCCAGACTGAAAAAAACCCCAAGCCATTGCAAGAACTACTTTCCACATCAAACAGTCCTCCATAATCCATAGTACCTTAAAAAAAACCCCAAAACAACCAAAAAAGAGGGGGGCTGGGGGGGGGCAGAGTGTAGCTGAAGCATGCAGTGAGATCCTACTTAGCATTATTTATCAGCAGTGATCTCTGGGCTGGGCCATGATGTATAATTCATTTTTTAAATTTATTTTCTTTTATTTTTTTTTTCAGAAGCTGCCTCTTAAACCCAGTCCAGCCTGGCTACTGTGTGTTCTGCCTCGTTCAAAAACACAGCTTGGCCATTTCTGTGCAGGGAATTCTTGGCCTCTTGGTGTGGATGCCAGGATCGTGTGAGGGATGCTGCCCAGGTTATCCCTGCCTGGTCCCCCCAGGGTGCAGGTCTGGGGTTGCAGCTCTCATTCACACACACCCCCTGGAGCAAAACCAATTTCCACCATCTCAGAAAACAGCTGATAGCTTTTAGAAATTGAAGGAGAGGAGCCTTATCCTTGTTCAAAACTCTGGTCCTGGGCTTGGGGTGGGGGGAGAGAAAGATGCTGCCCCTCCCCGGGATGTGTGGGGGAGAAGGGAGGCAGCAAGAGAAGCTGACAGCCTTTCATTTGGCTGTTGACTTGCAAACCTTCTCTAAAAGACCAATAAATAATTAATAGCTGTTATAAGCATATTGCAGGCAGGAGGAGTTCCTGCTGCAGATGGTCACAGGGACGTTGTCAGCGAGGAATTGACTGGAGGGTGGCAGGATCCATCCATCCATTCTCATCAGCTGCCCATTCATTAAGACATCTCTTCATTAACTCCTCGTGGACAAAAAGCAGAGCTTTAATATAAAGTGGAATTCCTGCAACTCCCTGAAACATCCGAGCTTTGCTATCTGGAGGCAGGGCTGTGTCCTGAGTGGGAAGAGAAGCAGAAAGGGATGGGGGCAACTGGTTAAACCCCTCCCAAAATCCAGCTCAGAGCAGGGACCTGGAGCCCCTGACTCCCTCCCCGTGCACCAGGTACCATCAGGAGGCAGGGAATGCTGCTGGATCTTTACCAAATCAATTCTCCTTCACTTAACTTTGTCCCTGTAAAGCACACGTCTTGTTCCATCAGTAGTGATAAATTTATCCTGTGCTGGGGTGGACCAACGTGTTTTTCAGAGGAATTTCCAAAGCTTGGAGAAAAGGTCTGCCTGACCACTGTGCATACTGGTTGTTACTGGTTTCTCACCTAGGCTTGCTATTTCCCACTGGATGGGGTGACACAGAACCTGGGGATGCTGACTGCCAGCCAAGGGAGCTAAAAGAGAGCTCAGGACTATTCCTTCCCAGGGAACAAGGCAACATTGGTGATTTATTTCACTTTCTCTCTAAGGTAATTATGTACCTAGGCAGTCTGAAATGTGTTTTTTTCTTTTCTCTGGCAGACCAGAACAGCCTCTGGTTCCAGTCTAGCAAATAAATATGTATTTACACACTTTATTAGGACGGGCATTACTTTCCCAGACGACTGGCATAACTCTTCTGCTCTGGTATTTTATGTAAAACTGTATTTGCACATTACTTTGAGAGACAGATGGCAAGCTAGATGGACCTGAGCAGCCCTGCCACTCTCTGAGGAGCTGTGTGTGTAGATCCACAGTGGGTGTAGATGATGCATGTGACTTCCTCAGGCCACAGATGTGGCACCCACAGCTGGAAATGTCTCTCAGATGCTTTCATCTGCTCTCAAAAGGTTAAAAACCCCCAACATTAAAATGTCAGGCCAGCTGAGGACTGCAGATGGGACTTCAGAGGGAGGCCCCTGAGGATGTTGCCTCTGTGTCAAATTTGGCATTTGAGTCTCCAGGATGGTCAGTACAAAGTCCCTGCAAGGCAGTAGGACCACCACCCCCTCCTGCCCAGGCTGCCCAGGTCCTCTCCACCCCTCTCCAGGGCTTCTGCTTTCCACCACAACTTTATTCCTGCCCATGCAGAGGGATGGATCCCATCCAGCTCCCACCCCACACTTTCCCTCCCCGTGCATCAGGAGGTCGTAGCAGAACCAAGAGCAGATCCCACTCAGCACAGTTTCTAATTCCTGGTGTTTTCTTGCAGATTTTTTTATGCTGGCACCAGGGAGGGGGTGTGGAGTGACAATCCCTGCCCATGGAGTGACAATCGCTCCCCATGGAGTGACAATCGCTCCCCATGGAGTGACAGTCCCTGCCCCAACCTCTGCAGCATCCCACAGCTAAAGCAGGTAGGAGTAGAAGAAGAGGGAGCTTTGCCCACCCTCCAGGAGGCAGGAAAATCCCATTTTCATGCTGTCTCACACACGACACAACCTCTGCAAACAAGAACCTTGCAGTAAAAACGGGGCTGGATTAACCTAAAGAAGCAGCAGCCCCCACTATATTAATTCTCATATAATACCTGAAAGCTGCTTAACTGAGCCCCTCAGTGCATTTAACACACATTAGTGGGTAAGAGCAATGAATCTGAAGCCACTCCAACAGTTCAGCTTTAAGGCCAGGGACAGGTGGTCTGGGGGTGTCCCTGTAAGCTGCTCCCAGCTCCTGATTTGGGTCCCATCAGGTTGTGCCAGGTCTCCAGAGACAGGGCAGGCTCAGAGTATTAAAAAAATCTGATTGAGTGTAAAAAACCCAGCAGATTTGAGCTGTCCCCAGAGGAAGTTTAATAAAGAATCATCAGCTAAGCAGACTTCAAAGAAAAGTCAAGTGCAGGAAGGAGAGGTGGCTCCCAAGGGCTTAATGCTGGGTGGGGATGGGGACAACCAAGGTGATATCTGAAGGGGTTTGAGAGTTGGGAATGGGCTCAGCTCCTGGATATTCACTCTGTTGCTCTGCCAGAGGAGCTGGAGGGGGCCTTGGATGGGGTTGTAGGTGAAACACCTCAAGAAACAGGCTCTACCTATGTTGGCTGATTACCTTGAAATGCCTTGAACTGGCTTTCAGTGGTGTTTGGAGGTCACAAGTCTTACTGACCTCCTTTTTCTTACTCTTAGAAACTCTCAGGTGCTGATTTTCAGCTCAGGTTTGTTAGGGGTGAGTCTGCATGACCACTTCCTTACTTAGCCCCATCCCTCCATCCCCTGGTCCCAATGCTGTTGAGCAAAACATTTCCATGTCTCCCTGCCATTAAGGAATGA
The DNA here is from genome assembly GCA_023637945.1 of Phaethornis superciliosus. Lineage (NCBI taxonomy): Eukaryota > Metazoa > Chordata > Aves > Apodiformes > Trochilidae > Phaethornis > Phaethornis superciliosus. The sequence continues at coordinate 8,861,882 of JAJQWJ010000022.1, forward strand.
CTGTCACTGCTGGTTCCAAGGGAACTATCTAATCTCCTTCAAATTAAGCATATGATTGGGGTTTGGCTAGATAGGGGCCTTGGGCCTTAATCTCTTTATGCCCCACTTTCTTAATCTGCAAAATAGTAATTATCTACTTGGTGGGGCTAAATTAATTTCCCATATTTCACTGATGCTTGTTTTGGCAATATGCAGGTTGCCACTCACCCAGAGACTGCAATTTGCAAATTCTGTAATTTTTGCAAATTCTGTATTGTATATCCACAGGCACATGCACATACACAAATAGCCTCAGGGGAGGGGGAAAAACTTTAAATGGCATAATGGCTAAGGAAGGGTGTAAGCAGTAATAGTAAGGATAACAAAAATGCAGTTCAGGGATTCAGAGGATTTGGGGAGTGGAGAACAGATTGAGTTGCATAAAAAGAAGGCAAGAAACTCAACTGAGTTAAGTAGTAATGAAAAGGATAGGGAATAACAAATAGGAGGGAAAAGCTTAATTAAGATTTAACTTGGTTCAAGTACAACTTGGTCAAGGACAGCAGATAATGGTCTGTGTGGAGGATGAGGAATGAAAAAGAAATTGTAAATTTTTTTCTTCTTTTGTCAGGAGAAAACAACAGAGTAAAGGAAGTTTGTGGGGAAAAAAATTACCCATGGGTGGGGTCCCATGGTTATGCCTCTGCTTTGCAGGAGGTGGAAAGCTGTGGACTTGGAGAAGCTGCCAAATGTTATGTCTTTTCCTGGGAGAAAAATGAGATGGAGAAGGAAAAAGAAAACCCTTTCCTCAAATGACCCTGGGGGTACCTGCCTAAATAACCCTGCTGGTTTGGGTCCCCTTGGACCATCTATTGTGGTAGGACCTGGAGGAGATTTTGCTTCTGTACCTTCCACTTGTACATTCCTTGTTTGTGTTGGGCTGCAAACAAGAGAAGATTACATGAGGGATGATGCACTGGTGCAGAAATGTTGGAAAGATTAAATCTTGTTTCACTGTGGCTCTCTATCAGGCCTGGACACAGCTTTGTGGAATAATAAGGTTTGAAAGGCTGTGAGTTGGAGCTCACTGGGTCAGTAATGTTTGGTAAGATAAAATCAAAGACAAGCTCCTGCTCTGTTTTCCAGAAGGATTTGTTGCATTAAAAAATAATAATAAAAAAAAACCCAAAAAACCAAACCCCAAACAAACCACAACTCTTACCGAGCAATCCTCAGGGGGATTTGATATCAGAGTTTTCATTTTCTCCTGCCATGGTCTGCAGAGAGAAAGGAGAGCTGAGAGACCAGAAAGGAAAAGCGAGAAGTCCAAAAGTGACTGAGCAGCATCAGGCTGGTTAAGAGTAATTCCAATGGATTGACTCTGCCCAGCTCCCTGGGGAATGAAGGAATGAAAGGAGAGGAGGAAGAAAAGCAAAATAATTGAAAGGAGCAATTCAATTTGGGAAGAATTATTCTCCTAATGATTTATTGCTTCATTAATGACTGAATGAACAAATGCTTTTTTGTTGTTGTTACTTATCAGGAATCAAGGCAGTTGGCTGAAAGGTTACTGGATGTCACAGCAATAGAGACTCATTCGTCTCCATTTAAATGCTTAATGAGCTCCATCCTTCTCCTCTTCGATCAATAGGATCTAGAAGCACTCTGCATGTCACAAACTTTCTTGGCTTCACTAAAATGTGACCTGGTGCTCTAGGAAACAAGTGGATTCTTGGTAATGACCCAGGCAGAGGGAACCCCTGCACTGCCCTGTCCCCAGCCCTGAGTATATCCCAGACATTGGCATGCAGCTTTCTTTTTATAATTATTTTTATAATTTTAATAAAGCCCCAGGCTGGGGCTGGATCGGGGTCACTTGGCTCCAATAGGGACCAAAACTCACCCTGGTGGAAATGGAGAAAGGGTATGGGGAAGAGAGGGCAGGAGCAGAATGAGAGGAGCAAACTGGTGCCTTCCTCCAGAGATGCACTTGAAGAATTTAAATTCAGTCTGGAGTCTTCCATGGTCAGGTCTGGGTGATATTATGGGGCTTGAACAGGGACCTGTTGCCTCTCCCTTCCCTGCACATGGTATTTTATCTCTCTTTTGCTATTTGGGACTTAAAGCTCCCACCCTAGCCCCAGAGGAGAGGGCAGAGGGGCAATGTCTGATGGTTTTGGGGGCTACTGAAGAATGTAGTGGCCTGTGTATGGTGATGTCAACTCTGTTTATTTTCTCCTTGCAGAGACTGCTTGCTTTCCTACATGATGGGTATCAAGAGGTCTGGTTTAAGTCATCGAGTTGGTTGGCTCTTTTTTTTTTTTTCCCCCAAAATCCAGCTCCTCCACCATGAAACAGCTGCCTGAATGCTGGGCTGCAGCAGGAACTAGTAATCTTGATCAACCCTGATAGAAAATGACAACTGAGGGTATTGGTGGGCACACTTCATTTGCTCTGTCAAACATCATAAACAATTTGAGGGATTTTTGTTTTACTTCAAGGAAGCTGCAGCAGCGTGTGGTGGGTCAGCTGGTGTTGAGAACTGGAGGGGACCCAGGCAGGGAGCAGGATGGAAATCAAGGTATTTTTAGCAAAAAATAGAAAGGCCCTGGCTTGGGATTCCTGTATCTTGGCACTCCATCTATTTTTCTTGCAGGTCTCTGGGATTCCTGCCACCAGCCCAGCACCAGCAGGGATACTCACAACAAATGGCAAAACTGAGCTGGTGGATCCTGTAAGGCTGGAGGGGGGAAAACGGGGGAGCATCTCCCCTTCCTTGGAGTGGTTGCAACTCAGTTTATTTATTCTCCAAGAATAGCTCTATTAGGGATTGCTTTGATGGATTTTTTTTCTCTCAAGAGAAGGAAAAACCCCGGTGATGGGCACTTGCACCGTGTCAGGCTGTGTGTGAAGGCTGGGAGGACAAAACCCCTTCCTGCCCAGGGATTTCTCCCTCTCTGATTTTTCTTAGAATCATAGAATCATAGAATCATAGAATCATAGAATAGGCTGGGTTGGAAGGGACCTCAGAGATCATCGAGTCCAACCCTTGATCAATTACCACCACAGTCACTAGACCACGGCACTGAGTGCCATATCGAGTCTCTTTTTAAATATCTCCAGGGACGAAGAGTCCACCACCTCCCCAGGCAGCCCGTTCCAATGTCTGATCACCCTTTCTGTGAAAAAATTCTTTCTAATATCCAGTCTGAACTTACCCCGGCACAATTTAAGACCATGCCCTCTTGTCTTACTGAGAGTTGCCTGGGAAAAGAGACCAACCCCCGCCTGGCTCCAGCCTCCTTTCAGGTAGTTGTAGAGGGCAATGAGGTCTCCCCTGAGCCTCCTCTTCTCCAGGCTGAACACCCCCAGCTCCCTCAGCCTCTCCTCGTAGGATCTGTGTTCGAGTCCCTTCACCAGCTTGGTTGCCCTCCTCTGGACCTGTTCGAGGACCTCAATATCCTTCTTGAACTGAGGGGCCCAGAACTGAACACAGTACTCGAGGTGTGGCCTCACCAGGGCTGAGTACAGGGGCAGAATCACCTCCTTGGACCTGCTGGTGACACTGTTTCTGATACAGGCCAGGATGCCATTGGCCTTCTTGGCCACCTGGGCACACTGCTGGCTCATGTTCAGCTTCCTGTCAATCCAGACTCCCAGGTCCCTCTCTGCCTGGCTGCTCTCAGCCACTCTGTCCCCAGTCTGTAGCGCTGCATGGGGTTGCTGTGGCCAAAGTGCAGGACCCGGCACTTGGCCTTGTTGAAGCTCATCCCATTGGAGTCAGCCCATCTCTCCAGTCTGTCTAGGTCTCTCTGCAGAATCCTCCTGCCTTCCAGCTGATCAACACTTCTCCCCAGCTTGGTGTCATCAGCAAACTTGCTGATGATAGACTCAATCCCCTCATCCAAGTCATCGATGAAGATATTGAACAGGACTGGGCCCAGCACTGATCCCTGGGGGACTCCGCTCGTGACCGGCTGCCAACCGGACGCAGCCCCATTCAGCACCACTCTCTGGGCCCGACCCTCCAGCCAATTCTTAACCCAGTGGAGAGTAGGCTTGTCCAAGCTGTGGGCAGCCAGCTTTCTCAGGAGGATGCTGTGGGAGACGGTGTCGAAAGCCTTGCTGAAGTCCAGATAGACCACATCCACAGCCTTCCCCTCATCCACCAGGCGGGTCACCTGATCATAAAAGGAGATCAGGTTGGTCAGACAGGACCTGCCCTTCCTAAACCCGTGCTGGCTGGGTCTGATCCCCTGTCCATCCTGCAGGTGCTGTGTGATTGCTCCCAGGACGATCTGTTCCATAACCCTGCCAGGCACCGAGGTCAGGCTGACAGGCCTGTAGTTTCCCGGGTCTTCCTTCCGGCCCTTCTTGTGGATTGGCGTGACATTCGCCAACTTCCAGTCATTTGGGATGTCCCCGGTGAGCCAGGACTTCTGGTAGATGATAGAGAGAGGCTTGGCGAGCTCTTCTGCCAGCTCTCTCATCACCCTTGGATGGAGTTCATCCGGTCCCATAGACTTGTGGGGATCCAAGCAGCCCAGTAGATCACTGACAGTTTCCTTCTGGATTGCAGGGGGGGTGTTTAGATTCTTGTCTCCTATAGGCTCCAGAAGCCAGCTGTCCTCAGGATTGCCCGTTTCACTGTTAAAAACTGAGGCAAAGAAGGCGTTAAATACCTCAGCCTTTTCTTCATCTTTGACAATTACATTCCCGTCCATGTCCATTAAAGAATGAATGTTTTCCTTGCCCCTCCTTTTGCCACTGATGTATCTGTAGAAGGACTTCTTGTTATCCTTCACAGAGGTGGCGAGATTTAGTTCAAGTTGTGCCTTTGTGTCTCTAATTTTTTTCCTACATAACTTAACTGTATTCCTGAATTCCTCTTGAGTAGATAGCCCTTTTTTCCATAACCGGTAGGCCCTCTTCTTGATCCTAATTTCCTTCAAAGTCTCTCTGTTGAGCCAGAGTGGTCGTCTTCCCCGCCGGCTCGCCTTTCGGCACACCGGGACAGCCTGTTCCTGAGCTTTCAAAACTTGCTCTTTGAAGAATGTCCATCCCTCCTGGACTCCTTTGTTTTCAAGGGCTGTTTCCCAGGGTATGCTCTGGACTAGTCTTCTGAACAGGCCAAAATCTGCCCTCCGGAAGTCTAATGTAGAGGTTTTATTGACAGCCCTCCTTGCATCCCTGATTATTGAGAACTCTATTATTTCGTGATCACTAAGTCCCAGACGCCCACCGACCACCACATCCCTCACCAGCCCCTCTCTGTTTGTAAAGAGTAGGTCAAGTGGGGCTCCATCCCTGGTAGGCTCATTTACCAGCTGCATCAGGAAATTATCCTCAATACACTCTAGGAATCTCCTAGACTGCCTCCTCTCTGCTGTGTGAAATTCCCAGCAGATGTCCGGCAGGAACATTCTTCCTTTGCTCCTTCTCAACCATCAATCCCAAAGAGTGTTCCCTTGGAGGAAAGGAGATATTCTGACAAACCTTGACAGGAGCAGGAGCAGGAGCAGGTGGTGCTGCCAGCAGGATGCTGGGATCCATCCTATCCCACCCTATCCCATCCTATCCCACCCTATCCCTGAGGAGAGCAGGGAGGGTCTGTGCTTGTCCCTAATGCTGGTGGCACCAACCTGGCCTTGCTGCAGCCATAGTGGGTTTAGACACGAGGACATTGTTTCAATTAAAAATCTCTCCCCCCTCCCTTTGTTCCTCTTCTTGCTGAAGCCTTGGAAAGGTTTTTGCACTTCACGAAGTGTCCCAGGCTGGGGTGTTTGGTGACACAGCCATCATCCAGCCAGCCCTGCCTGGGGCTGTGCATCCTGAAGGAAACCCCTGCCCACCACCAGCAGCCTTATTTTGCTGCTGGCACCAGGAGCAGAAACGCTGGCGAGTCAGGACTTTGGGGGGACGAATTTCCAGATTTTGATCCATCAGCCAAATTAAAAGATTATTTCTCCTCTCAATAAACAAATCCCCTTTCCCCCTGCCTGCTAGCCGAGACATCTGCTCCTCTGAAAAGAGCTTGGACCACCCCAAAGTGCCTCCTACCCCACGTCCTCCTCTCCCTTCTGCTTTGATTTGCATCCTTTGTATTTCCATTCCATGACTCCAGCCAGACTCAGAGCCGGGGGGGATTTATATTACTAAATGCTGTGAACCTTTTTTTTGCTGTTATTTGTCTTACTTCTCCTCCTGTGCTCTGGCACCTCTTTTGTTATCAGGGAGGGAATCCTGGAGGAGCTGCATCAAACACAGCAAGGAAAGGAGAGGGAGTGTTCGGGCAGCTCTGTAATGGAAATGAGGAGCTGGAGCCCGGGAGGTTGGTGCCAGAAGCTTGGAAATCCGGGACAGCTGGGAAATACAAGGAGAGCCTGGTTAAATCTGCAAAACCCAGTTGGCCCAGCCCCAGACTCCAGAGATGGGGTTTGGAAGCAGATGAAGCATCCCAGAGGGATTTGGGTGGGATTGGGGTGGCCATCCCCTTGCTAGTGGGGTGCTGGGAGCTGCTCCCCAGCACCAATTTATTCTGGTGCCCTCCTGGGTGGGTGAGCCGGGGCTGCTCCGGACCGGGTGGCTTTCAGGAGGCTTCTGGAACCCCACATTTTACCCTCCAGAAACACTCCGGAGGTGCCAGCCTGACTTTGGCCTTTGCTCTGACAACCCCAACAGCCCCCGAGGCTGGGGGACAGGGTGACTGTCCCAGGGATTTCTCCTGCAGATGGGCTGTGCTGCAGAAGTGCCAGCGTGTCCTTGCTTTGATGGCTCTGGATCAGTGTCCCCGTCCATCAATGTCCCCATCCTTGCTGACATTTTTGGGTTCCCTGGGCAGTGCTCTTTTTTTATTTCTTTTTTTTTTTTTTTTTTTTTTTTTTTTTGTTTTTTTTTTTGTTTTTGTTTTTGTTTTTGAACCTGTTGGGTTTTGTCCAGAGCAAAAGGTGACTCTGCACAAGACAAAATGTGGTTTTATTTCAGTCCAAGTGCTCCAGCTCCTCCCTCAAGCCTTCAAAAAAATCCTCCAACAATTTCCCCCCCCCTTCCTGCAGTCTCTTTCCTCTTCCCAAACAAGAAAAACAAGGGAAACCTGCAGACCCCACTGTGCCCATGGCATTTTGGGGGAGCACTGAGAGAAGGATTTCCCAACCAGAGGACATGAGAGCCTCAAACCCTCCCTCTGCCTCCCTCCATTCCTGCCTGGGCAGATGGAAAGCAACAGCTTTTTAATTATTAAAATTTGTGCATCCTTGAAAAGGCATAGCATGCTTTTGGCTCTGCAGATCGTTGCTTTTGTGGGAGAGGAGCAGTAATAAAATTAAGTGACAGAGAGGAATAAACAAGTGGCACAGATGTAAATATTCTACAATCTGCATTTCCTAAAATATCCCCAGCTTGGCATCAGGAGTTGGATTCAGAAGAGCACCAGAGCAAGGATGCTGACAGAAAACAGATAATAATAGGAGGCAAATAGTAATTAATCAGTCTGTATATGGGTGTCAATGTTTGCAGGCAAGCTCCTTGCCAAAGGCTCAAGGTGCTTTCCATCCCTGCCAGCAGGTTTTTAGTGGGTACAAAGTGATGTAAACTCTTCAAAGCCAAGAGGTGTGTTCCAGGATCTGCCAGGAGCCTTTCCAGCCCTCCGGGGTGTCAGTGGGACCAGATGCACCCAGATCTGTCCCCACAGCCACCCTTTGCTTCCAGGGAACCCTTTGCCCCACCGGAGCTGGAAAATACCCCCCCTGCCTCCCCTTTTCACTTCACAAAACACTCAGAGTACAACACCAGCTGTGGTGTGGCTCTGCATGGGGAAAGGGAATTTTCCCAGCTCAGGGGGGGGTTTGTTGCTCTTTTTAAGTCAGAAAAACCACAAGGCAACAATTCCACCAAACTGCTGAGACCAGAAACAAGTCAGTGCAAGGTGACACCACCCTGGTGACACCAGGGGGTTGGGAGGGGAAGGGTGCTTGGGCGCCCAGCCCTCTGGAGAGCACCAGGCTTTCCACCTACTGCCTGGAAACCCAAGGCAGTGTTTGTTGTGCTGTGACAACCCCTCTTTAATGTCCCCATGTTTGAAGTCACTGACAAGACAGTCCCAGCCCAGCCTCCTGTCACTGGGTTACCTGCAGGGCTCTGCAGGAGGGGGGGAATGCTAAGCCACAGAGTGACACATCACAGGGACATGTAAATATTGCTTCCTTGGGTTTGTTTTGTTTTTTTGCCTTCTGAAGCCTCCAGAAGAAAATTATTTCTTGTTTCAGTTTGAAAACACGAGCCAGCCTGGCAGTTTCTGCCCTGAGTCACAGACCTTGCTAGGCAGGTGGTGATGGGGAGATGCTGGTACTTCCCATGGGTGCCCCCAGCCACCCTTCTGCCCCCCAAGCACCCTGGAAAAGCCATCTGCAGGAGCACCCAACTTTGTGCATGCTGGGCTGCCCTGCCTACACCTGGGATCAATACCACAAGGGAGCAGCTCTGGCCCTCCTGCCTGATGGAGATTTTAGGATATGCCCAACCAAAAGCCCTTCCTTAATCTGGGAGACAGTGATGGGTAAGAATCTTTTCAATCAACCTGCAGACCATTACTGTCCCAAGAGGACAGCGGGGACCAAAATGGGGGTACAGCCACCCCCATGCTGCTGGTGATGCTCTCCTCTGGTCTCAGTGCTCCACTAGCCCAGGGGACGAGGGACAGGGAGGGGACAGGGCATGGAACAGCACTGGGGAGCTGTGGTTCCAGCCCCTTTCCAGGACTTCTTCCTCCAGATCCTCTCCCACATCAGTCAGAGGGCAAACACCCAGTGCCAGAAGCCCTGCTTGGGGATCCCCACTGCTCATGGGGTGCCCGGGGCCATCTCACAAAGAGAGGACACTGATTGTCACACTGGGGACAGTCCTCATGGCAGTGGGGACACAGTCTGAGCACCACTCCCACCCTGCCAGCTCTGCTCAGAGGCAGAACTGAAGCTGGGCACGTTTGTCACTGCTGTAAATACCATTTCAGTCTCGTGTCAGACATGGAAGTGCTGCACATAAACTAGGTGGAAGCCCATGTTCCCCCGAGGTATGGCCTTTATCATTCACAGCCTACGAGCAGTTAGCATCAGAGGGAAGGGAGAATCAAAGGAATAAAAATAAGCAAATGATTACAGAGAGCATAAAATCTTTTGCAAAACAGTCCCGATTGCCTTTGAAGTTTCAGACCGAGATGCTATTTCCTTCTGTGCCATCACTGGTTTGAAGAAAAAAAATCTCTATTCCCCCCAAACGGGGTTGCTGCTGTACTTTTCATAAACGCTTGCCTTCTCATCAGTGCCACATTAAACCAACATTTCAAATTCCAGCCAGCTCTGTGTGTGGATAAATGGAGTGGGAATGGCAGGAATTAGAAAGCAAGGCACAGGACTGAGGCAGCTCTGATTTAGGAGATGCAGGCAGGAACAATCAAAGATAACAGATCACTTCTTTGCTGCCCTGTATGTGCCTATTTGCATTTTATTCCTGATGGATGGACTTTTAAAGCTCAATTCTTACCCAGATGCCAAATAAATGCTTCCCTTTTTTTTTTTTTTTTTTTTTTTCCTCTTCACTTAGCAAACCAAAATCTTTAGGAAAAGAGTAGAGAAAGCTGGGATTACTCCCTCCTTGGGCTTTGGAGTTTTAAAGCTATGCCCATCAGCAGTGAGATGCAGACCCACATCCCCCAGAGGTGACAGGCAGGGGACATCTCTGAAGGGTGACAGGGCTACAGGTGCCCCCAGGCTCTCAGAGCACTGCAGTGGGAAGGAGCTGCTGGAAAAGGGGCTCTTTTTCCCTCTCCCACAGCTCTGAGGGATGCTGTGACTTATTCCAGGAGTGCTGGGATTGTCTGGGGAGCAGAACATGGAGCTGAGCAGTGCCTGCAGGGAAGGGGAAAGGCAGGAGTAGCTTGGGTTCCTCAGTGCTTGTTAAAGGTTGATGGCTTTGGGGTGTAAATCAACAGCGTGGTGGTGGCTCCTGTGCCTGTGGGTTTATGGTGATGTATAAAACCTGATCAACAGACTTTGTGGGAAGATACTAAACAGAGGTGTGTGACCCTGATGGCCTCGTGCTGGTGGCTGTGATTTGGGTGGCAAGATGTGCTTCCCTGGTATACACTGCTGGAAGGCAGGGATGGGGATACAGGAGCTGTTAGAGAGGGAAAGAATCTGGATACCAGGGGAACCTGACTGGAGAGCAGCCCTGGGGGCTGCAGCCCCCTTCCTGCCACAGGGGGTGGCTCCATCCCACCAACACCAGTTTTCAGAACCCCTTGGTTAACAGAGGCAGAGCCCTGCCCCACGTTGTCCCCTCGTCTGCCCAAATAGGAGAGAGAATCCAGATCTCAGCATTTGGGAGTTTCATGCCCTGGTTTTGCTGAGCCCTGGCCTGACCAGTACCTCCCACTTCAGCCAATTATTTCTTTTCATGTATGCCTTGACTGAGCTCATCTTGTCACAGACTCTCCAGTGCCTCAGTTCACCAATACAGAGGAAAATCGATAGTGAGCACTTAATCCTCCTTCTACCCCGACTGCTCAGTGGCCTTTGCCAGAAAAGTAGAATAATTAAACAAACAAACAAACAAAAAAGCCCCAAAAAACCTTAAAACTATAAAATCAAGTTAAATCCAGCAAAGCTTGTCTTTGCCATCCTCCACAGGAGCCCAGTCCTGGCATGGTCCCAGCACTGCTCTCAGGAGCCTCTGTGGATAACACTGCTTTGGCTGAGCAGAGGTGGAGCTTGGTTTGCTCCGTGCCTTTGGACCCTGCCCTTGGTCTCCTCGACTCCCTTCACCTCCAGACCCCTGCTCTGTCCCTCACTGCTGTCAGCAAATCCTTCTGTGAGGTCTCCCTCTTCCAATACTCATTTTTGTTCAGTGTATACAACAAAACTTTCTCCTCCTCCAGGAGGGGACAGTTTGGCCTTTTGTAATAGATGGCACATCCACTTCTTGGTGCAAAATGTTTTTCACCTTGTGAGATGTTTGGATAGCTGAGGTGAGCAGGAGGTCTAAGGGGGTGTTTAGCATCTCCTCCCCTCCCCCACTGCTTCCTTTTCATGCAGGGGCAGAAGCCAATATTTGTTCTCCAGGCTCTCTCATCCTCCTGCATGCATTCTGTCCAGCTCATCCCCTTGCCTGAAAACCAAAGGAACAAGACTGCTGTCCCCATCCTCTCCCTCTGTCCCCTCTCATCTTCCATCTCACACTCATTTCAACAGCTTGACATTTAAACAACTGGGGAGGTTTTTTTTTTCCCCACTCGATTCTCCCACCACTCAGGGTCAGCCAGGACATTACAGTGAGCACCTCATCTCCATCTACTGCTGCAGCCACAAGATGCTCACCACCAAGCAAGCTAACCAACTTTTAACCATCCAGGCATTTCCCTGCTTGTCAGCATCCCCATCCCTGCTATTGCAGAGCAGGAATAAGAGCTGAGAGCCAAGAGGAGCTGCTTGCTCTGCCCAGGTGTCCTGGTTTGGGCCAGGATAAAGGTGATTTTCTGGTTTGTACTTTTGCTTTCAGCTAAGTCTCTTGTAAATAGTTGCACTTGCTGAAATTAACAGCAAGTTTCTCAGACAGTGTCTGCTTCTAGGACTGCTCACACTCCATGTTTATAGTTACTGCCAGAGCCTGGTGTGCAGAGCCAAGGACACTGCTCAGCTCTCAGGAACATTTTACCTTCCAGAAGGAGTAAGGAGGTCCCACCTGAACCCCTCCTTTGGGGAGGACCGGACAAGAGAGATGCCAGAATTGACCAAACAGAGTATTCCATCCCATGTGTATGGGTATAAATTTGAGGGATCACAGGGGTCAAACCCTTCTTCTTCCTGCTTCCTTCTTCCTGCCCTCCCTGCTTCCTTCAGCATCCTGGGAGGATTCCATCCATTCCTCTGCCTGTGGTCCTGGTCCATGCCAGCCTGAATCTGTGTGTTCCTGCCCCCAGCTCCCAACTGCTGCTGACCCCAGGATTCCAGCCTGGACTTTCCCAGGGCTGCCCTGCAGCCTCGGTGGTGACGTGAGAGTTACTGGGGGAAAGGGGGGAGGAACGTGGGATCAATTTCCCTGTATATTTGTATATATTTAGTAATTTTTTCCAATTATCATTACTGTTTCATTAAAGTTGTGTAGTTTAGTTTCCAACCCATAAGTCTCTCTTCCTTATTCTCTCTCTTTTGTTTATCAGTGAGGAGAGAGAGATTAATATATAAATCTGTTATTCGGTTTAAATCTGTTATTCGGCCGGGACAGTGTTAAACTGTGACATCAGGCCACCCTGGGGCATCTCCCTGGCTGGCTGCTCCTCTCTGCCCTGCCATCCCCTAACACCTCCCCAACCCTTCCCCTTGTGCTTTCAGCCTCTTGATATCCATCCTACTTCCTCAGACCCCCACAGCATGTCTGTCCCCTGGACATCAGAGAGCCCCCCATACAGAGCAGGGCATTGCAGTTCAGAGAATCACTGATTTACCCACTTGTGCCACCTTAAATATGAGGAAGGGGGAAAGAATGTTGCAGGGATTTCTCTTCTAAAATGCCTCCAACAACAAATATTCTCGTTTAGACCAGTAGTGCCAATCCTTCAACGTTCAGAATGCAGAGACAATTAAAAATACCTTTCCTTTTTTTCCCTCCTGTTAAAAAAAAAAAAGAAAAAAAAAAAGAGGGAAATACATTCTTTCCACTCACACACCAGTGACACCCACCCTCACTTGCAGGCACCAGGAAAGCCTCTCCCTCGTTCCCATTTAGAGCTCTGAGCGGATTTGGGGCAGGTGGAGACAGCAGCCAAAGCAGGGAGGATGCTTCCTGGGTGGCTGGAGGAGGCTTTCCTTTCCCTTTCCCTTTCCCTTTCCCTTTCCCTTTCCCTTTCCCTTTCCCTTTCCCTTTCCCTTTCCCTTTCCCTTTCCCTTTCCCTTTCCCTTTCCCTTTCCCTTTCCCTTTCCTTTCCTTTTCCTTTCCTTTCCTTTCCTTTCCCTGGCAGCCCTCAAACACACGAGCAGGAGCTGTAGGAGACACGGGACCTTGAATACCAAGGAAGAACTTGAGAGCGTTTATGCCGGCGCTTATTCAAGGGGTAATGAGGACGAAGGTGCAGTAATGGGAGTCTTTGTGTCTAATAAAGGGAAATTTATTCAGATGGCTCCTGGAAAGTCAGACCACGACAATATCAATCTCAACTAGTTGCTTCCTGATCCGAATGTCTAAGTGGGAGAAAAAAAAAAAGAAGAAAAGGAAAAAGAGAAGCTACACCCCCTTCATCCCACTGCAGAGACAAAAGTGCCAAACACTGCAAATCCCTGGTGGGCACAGCCCCAAGGAGCTGGCATGTCTCACAGCAAGGTTTGGAAGGACAGAGGAGCCCAAGGAACCTGAGGTCAGGGCCTTTCAGACCTTGTCACATCCTGGGGTGTTTTATTTGTTTGTTTCTCCCCCTTTTTCTGACCCAGGAGCACCCTGATGGGGCCTGTTCCTAACCCAGAGCACAGTTTGCTGTGCTCCCCCAAGGTGCCACGGTGGTTGCAAAATGAGATATGGGGGAAAGAAAACCTGTCAGGGGAAAGATACCGGGCTTGGAGAGGTTTTTTGATAGCAAACAGGAGGAAATAAAGGGCAGGCAGTTCTGACAGAAGCATGAATGTTTAATCAGCTCTTGCTTAACTCGAGAAACCTGTCTCGGTGAGAAAGTTTGCAATTATTACCTGGATCAAGACAGCTTAATTAAGCAATTAGGATGTAAAGTTAACAGCCCTTGCAGAATGAGTTGCAGTGCTTCCATTGCAGAGTCGCCCAAGCATGCAGGTGAATGACAGGTTGGGAAAAGACACCTTTTGGTCTTTCTCTCCCCTCATAAAACAAAACTACCATCACACTAACAGGATGGGTCACATCCCCAGTCACGGATGGGGATTTCACCCGGGCTGGGATGCAGTAGAACACTGAGTAAAGCTCCACCCTCAGCCTTGCACCAGCTGGAGACAATGGCTCCTTGGAGAGCCCACTGAAGACAGGAGATCTCTCAGGCTGACTTTAAAGTTTTCCCTGTGGCTTCTCTGGAAGGGAATAAGGAAACGAGGCTGTGAGATGGCTCTCGGGACTCATGTGCTGGTCCACCTCCAGCAGCTCCTGAAATGGGTCTGCAGTTTCCTAACAACTTTCAGCCAACATCAAAGCACAGTGGGCCTGGGCCATGTAGTTGAGAGGCACAGGACACAGGGGCCAGACATGCAGGAAAGCTGAGGAGGGACTTCTTACAAGGGCACGTTGAGATAGGACTAGGGGTAAAGGTTTTAAAATGGAAGAGGAGAGATTTCGGTCACACACCAGAAAGAAATTCTTCCCTGTGAGGGTGCTGAGCCCCTGGCCCAGGTTGCCCTGATAAGCTGTGGCTGCCCCATCCCTGAAAGTGTCTCAGGCCAGGCTGGATGGGGCTTGGAACAATCTGGGCTGGTGGGAAGTGTTCCTGGCCATGGCAAGGGATGGGACTAGATTTCCAACCCAAACCAGTCTGGGATTCCATGATCTGCCTATGTCTCATGCTTTCTCCATCTGTTTAGGGAGACCTTGGACATTCTGAGGAAGACTCCTCCCTCACATGAAATACTATTGGAAAAGGAACAGCTTGTGCAAGTTCCACACCTCCACCTCGATGGACTTCACTCACTCTCCTCTGAGTAAGGCACGTGGATGTCATGGCCACACAGATCCTCTCTCTGCAGGGCTGGGGGAAGCCAGTGTTTCACAGAATAAGCCTACGGGGTTGGTAAACTCCTTAACCGCCATCTCCAGTGACCTAGAAACACCATAGCTCCTCTGATGTCCCTTGTGCTCACATCCTCCCCTGCCCATGGAAGGATTTGACAGCTCCTGATGCTCGGAGGACAGAGTAAGCCTGAGGCTGAGCTGAAGGAGTGTACGAAAGGATAAAGCTGAGTGATTTTTAACTTGGGTCATAAAATCTTTATGGTAAGTAAGAAGAACCCCTTGAGGCTTGAAATTGTAAAATTCTGGTTCCGGGCTGTTGGTCCTGGAAATTAAATTCCCATTCTGCAGTCTCAGTTGTGCCTTACACAATATTCAGTGGTACCATCCAAGGGTGAGAAGGGATGCTCCTCAGCCTACATCCCACCACGACCACCTGGAGGTGACAGCAGGGGATGGCTGGGTCCAGCATGAGCTGGTCCAGAGCAAACATGTAAGAAATGATGATTTTGGAATTCACAGTAAAAAAAAAATTATCAGGGAACTGCTACACTTGGAGAACAGGGATATTTCTCCACTATTTCCAGCCCTGCAGTCAATAGCATGAAGCCTCCAACACATCCATCTAAATGTGTCTGAGAGAGAGAGCTTCAGCCTGGATCTTGGCCAATGCCCATGGTGCTTTCCCAGCTGGGACAAGTTTTGGGGTTGCTCTCTGCCTTTTGGGGTCTGACCTAATGGCAGATGAAGCCAATGGGAATCTATCTTCTTTTGGCAAATTACACCCCCCCCACAATGATGAGGGTTTCCATCTCAGAGTATTAATTTAAACAGCTCCCTCGAGGCTGTCCCTTTAAGAAAGTCTAAAATCATATTTAAAGACTGCAGGCAAAAACCTCAGCTTTTACTTAATATCTTTGGATAATTAAAATCTGGCAGTGGGGGAGGACTAGCACAGGTTATATATAGCTTTTAAATTTAAACTACTTCTGATCTCTTGAAGTTTCTACTTATTATTTTTTTAACAAACTTTAATCTAGCTACCAGAGAGCTGCAAATTAGACCTAGTGAGGTCTGGCTCACGTGAGAAACTGCTGACATGTTTGATTTGGAAGATGATGGGCTGATGGAAAAGACTGAACTGTGGGCTGAGGAACTGGCCAGGAAACCCAGTGATCTGGGCTGGCATTAATGTTTTGGAAGCAGTGAAGACAAGGCTGATGAGTTAGCTGAGATTTCAAGCCAGAGCTGCCCAGACATGGTCCTGACTCCATCATGTACCTAAGATCCATCTCTAAACCATACCCAGTGCCTGGGCCAGATGCAAAGCAGGGTTGTGTCTTCCCTGCTGTGGGAAGGGAGCTAAATGTATGAGCCCAGGACTATCAGCTGAGAGATTTGGACAGGACGAAGACAGAGGCTTGAAGCAGGAAATTCAGGACTTGAGTGAACTGCAGCAGAGCTCAGAAGCACAACCAGGAGCTTGCAGAGACAGCTCAGGAAGTGACCATTCTGCTGGGTATGGACAAGAGCAGAAATAGGAGGATGGTCCTCATGGGCTGTGATGGCTGCAGAGCCAAGGGATGCTCCAGGATGGGGTGATGCCCTCACAACCTCAGTCCCTCTGTTCCCACTGGCCTTACACAGGAAAGAACAGCCCTGTGTTCAGCAGATAATGTTGAAGCCTCTTTAGGCTCCTCTGACAGAAAGTCACTTTAATAATCTATAAGACAGCGTTGACTGAATAGGAAAAAAGCCAACAACAGCACAACAACCCAAATCAATGCCTGACAGCTCAACCTATTGTTTGCTCCCTCCAGCAGCCCTACAAGATGGCTCCTTCCTTGCCTCAAAAATGCCCCAGACCCTGTATGTAGGGAAATTTGAACCACACCACTCAGCTGCTCATTAGCTGCCTTGGGGAGGACACCACCACACACATAGATTTATCATTGAATGTTCCAGCTGGAAAGAAAAGATCAGTTGTATTTGCCACGCTGAAAATAAGGCTGTAGTTTTTATTCTGCCCCCTCCCTCTTTCTGCCCGTCAACAAAAAGTGGGTGGAAGTAAAAACTGCTGAGCAAAACCCAATGTATATACATAAGGAGAGGAAGCAAACCACCAGGATTACAATTTATTGCAGAGAACGTAGGCAGTGTGTGTGCCTGCATACAGGGAAATTGCCAGAGATGCAGATATTTTGCAGAGCTTCCTATTTACTTTTTTTTTTTTTTTCTTACTTTGCGAGTAAATAAGACATTCAATAAGAGCTGGCAATTTTCTCACATGCAGCCTCCAAAGAGCTCTCTCAACATTTTGCCTTTAAAAAACCTCCACCACACACATAACCCCACACGTTGTGTTTTCCTAATGGAAAAGGTTTATTCTTGTAAGAAATTACCCTTCATTTGTGAAAACCATTTCATTACTTAAAAAAAAAAAATCACTACTGCCGACGCTGAGCTGTGCTAAGGTATTGTATTGCTGAGGTATTCCACCTCTTTGTGAGATCTCTTTGGTATTGACAGAAAAGTCAGGTGACATCAATGGGTCAAGAATCTCAGGAGATACAGAAAATATCCATCCTATGGGTATCCCCCCTCCCTAGCTGCATTGACTGGAAACATCAGCTGCAATTTCTTGGAGGGGTGGCCCAGAATGACAATTTGAAGGGAAGGGAGGTGGTGAGATGGGTGAGAAGGGACCTCAGCACAAGTTCTGTCTCTGGGAGAGGGTCAGGAACCATCACAGCCAACCAGCTGCTGGGGGGTCAGAGCTGTTTGCTAAAGGAGTTTTCCAGATGGTATAGAAGCAGGACAAGAAACACCCAACCCACTGACATTTGGCAGCAATGAAAATAGATGGTCCTGAGTATCCCATTCCCAAAAGGAGCATTTATCCTTCTGATCAGAGGCATCTTTTGTCCTTGCTCCTTCTTGGAAGTCTGGGAAGTCACGGTCATGCTTCTGCAGCTGGTGGCAGCCCTTGCAAGGCTCCAGCTCTGGGGACAAGGGGCCAAATGTGAAATCAGGAATTTCATTCATTCATTCATTTGGTTTTGGGTATCCAACTGCCACTTGAAATCAGTAGCTACCAGCTCCAAACCTGCCCCTCAGCAGAGTGCCCAAGGGAAAGGCTGTGGGAGCCAAGCCATTGATCCTGTGTCCCAGTTTGAAGGATGGTTTGGAGTGGGAAGAGGAGGAGATGGGCGAAGACAGACCTTTGGTGTGGAGTAGGCAAATTCAGGTTGGCTTAGCTCCTGAGCATTTCAAGCTTAATGACAGGAGCCCTGGGTGACAGTGACAAGCCCAGGTGAGCAGCTGCATCTCCTTTCCTCTCCCAATGTCTGAGCCCATGGCTGATTTCAGCTGATGCTGACAGGAGCTGAAAAATCTCCAAGATATGAAGTTTCTAAAAGTTTTGGCATAAGAAGCAGAAAGTCTCCACTTCTGTCCCCAGAGGCAAGTGGCTGTAGTTTGCCCTCCCCTTTAGAAGCACCAAGAGGTGGGAGGGCAGGGCTGGGGGTGGTGACTTCTTGTATTTCCAGCAGAGTCTCACCTGCCAAACTTGTCCTCACCTCCAGGCTTTCAACACCACCAGGTCTGGATTTTGAGCCAATTGCTGAGGATGCCTGAGCCCATCTGTGGCCCATGGATAGAGTTACCTGAAGCTTCCTGCACACTATCAAAACCCAGGTCACTCAGGTGTGTTTGCTACCAGCCATGTCCTGAGTGTCACATCTCATCTGCCACCCATGAGACCAGGCAGAAGAACCAAGCAGTGGTGTTAAACATGAGCCAGCCCCCAGAATGCAGAGGTGGCTTCACGCTTGGGCTCTTCCCTGAGGCATGGAAAGTTCCTGGGAAGATGCCTCTCCCACACTGAATTAGCTCCCTGCAGCTTAAAAAAAAAGCAGTGAATAATGCTGAGAGGAAAAGGAGCTCAGGACAATCTGGCTGTCATCCAGTTTATCCAAATATTGCTATTTTGGGCTTTGTTCGAGTTTCTTTGCAGCTCAGAGGCACATCCCCAGCTCCCAGTTCTTTAGATCTGGAATGTACTGAATAATTCCCTTTAAAGAAGAAGGAAAGAGGAGTTTTTTGACAGTGCCACCATAGCAACATCTGATGTCACAAGTGCAGGAGCACATGGCCATTGGCAGGCCCTGAGTTCAGGAGGAACTTTTGCTCAAGAGTAAATATTACCTGCAGTAGAGTGGGGAATATAGAAAGCTGAGTAAACAGCTGTTGTTTTGCATAAATGTCCTTTTACCTCAAGCACTGCAGAGAGAGAACATCCCTTAAGGAGGCCTCAGATAGGTCGTTATCAGAAGGAGCCTCTGGGTAAGTAGCATTTCAAGAAGCGAAGTGGTTTTGCAGGCACTAACCCATTCTCAGCTCTTCCTCCAGCTCTGGACTGCACCAGCTATGAGATTGCTAAAGAATTCCAAGGATTTCTTTAGTTTATCCTGATAGTCACAGCACAGTAGAGCTGGGCTGAACCTGGACCCGGGTGGAAATCAGGGAATCATTACCCAGCCCCTGCTCCCCTGTGCCTGCAGAAAAATCTGCCCTCTTATCTAGGGAGGCTTTTCATGGGGTCATGATGGGTGAATAAAACCCATCTGGGTAGAGGCAAGCAATTAGGGGTGAATACAAGCCATCCTGGGGGGCTACAAGCCCTCCCTAAGTTGCTTCTGAACCAAAAGGCTCTGCTGGAAGAGCCCCGTGCCCATCCTGGCTCGCTCACTGCTGCTGAGCTGAGTGGCTCTTAAAATGCATTCTGGACAAAAATAAAATGTACTGAGGCATTTTAAATTCACCCTGCAGGCGAGCTCTGTCTGCAGCCCTTGGTTCACATCACCACCTGGCAGGAGGAGCTGAAATCCATTTCCAGCAGAGGGGTTTGCCAGGGAGCAGAATAAAGCAAAGGTGGGAGCTGGGGTCTCAAAAAGGAAGAGCTTTGCAGAGCTCCTGCTGCCTGGCAGCCTCCAAGACCGATGCCTGGGGAAGCAGGAGGCTTTCACTTGAGACCAGGTTGTCATTGCCTCAATCTGCAGCAGAAAGCAAACCCAGAGGGGTCTTTGTCTCCCTAAGGCCGTGATACATGGTCTGGGGCACCGGGTAAAGCTCTGAAAACTCAGCTCCTCCTACACTAGCTAGTTAAAGTCTCTTTTCTTTTGGTCTGTGTTTCTATAAAACAAACAACTGTTTGGTTTTGTGTTTTCCCCCCCTCGTGGATATCCTGAATTGGAGAGTGAGGACCAAACCACAGCATCCCACCACTGCTGCAACGCCCAGGCAAGGGAGGAACCAGGCTGTGTGTTTGTGCCTGAGTCCAAAATAAGGCAGATGAGAAAGGGAGCCACAGTCCTCTAAAGCTGTCACCTATCTATAAGCATAATTTCAGTAATATTTTGTCAGCCAGTGTTGTACAACAGAGAGGATTGTGTCTAAAGGGAGTCTGATTTTCCTGCCCGTGACGGTGCCTGCCAATAGCAGACAGATTCATTTATAAAATCCCTGTCACTGTCACCAGGCAAGTTTCTCCAGGGCTACCAAGACACGGGCTGCAGGCCAAGTTATATTGCTCGCTTCATCATCCTGCACCAAGTTTTCCAAATCTATTATTCACAGCAGCCTGAGGCTTGAGGAAACAAATTTCCAATACTTTGAAAATAGATTGCGAACAAAAGCCATTTCCCTTCTGCCAAAATAAATAAATAAATAAATGTGCATCAGGTCCTTGCCATGAGACTGACAAGCAATTTTTCTGCTTTGTGGGGTTTTTTTTTGCCTGGCAGTGACAGGCAGAGGACAGAGACCTTGGGCAGGAGCATAGGATGCTCGGGAGATGCCAGCCAGGATCCTTACAAACCAGGAAGCCAACCCTACCTGCCTGCCCAGCAGCTCAGCTGGCTTTCAAACCCACCCCACAACCCCCACCTGCCCCGCAGTTATAAAAAGCAAATCTGAAGTGCCACAGCCACTTGTGCTTCACCTTAAAGTCACCATTGTCACCAGGCTGGGATAGAAGTGGGAAAGCTCAGTGATGCCCTGGGGGAAAGGTAGCAGCTTTCATTTTCCTCCTATACCACAAACAGGTTTATGGGAAAGAAGAGGTCAAGGGCACAGTTTGAAGTGATGTCTGGTCAGGGGATGGGCTTGAACAGCCTTAAATCTCCCTAATTTCTCACCACCCTGTTGCAAGCAGGACCAGGAGGGGCTGTCCCTGCTCCCAGGCTGGGGGGGGCTCAGCTCCCCTCTGACAGCCACAGATTTGCTCGTGTTTTCCCTGCTTAAAATACATTTCCATTTCTTCCCCCAGCATTCCTCCTCCCTTCCCAGCAATAGCAGCATCTCAGCCACCCAAGTGGGACAAAAAGCTTGACACTGATTTCCCATTTATTTGTTGTCCTTGTGATTAAATAGTCTGAAATAATAACACCAAAAAGGCTTAGAGCAACTGAGGAAATTCTTCTGAGCTCCCATTAATTCAGCGTGGTGGAGAGACACAAGATTAAAGGGGTGGGCTCAGGCTCTGCTCACAGCAAGGTAAAGGACTCATTTTTCCTGAAATAATATTTTTCTGGACTGGCACATACACTGTTTCACATAGAAGCTCACACTCAAGTGAACGTTAATCTGCTTTTCCTGCCCAAGCCTTTAATCAAAGCCTGTTGTAATTAATGAATGCACAATAACTCTATAAATGCAAGACAGGTTTAATAGGAAGAGTTTGCACAAAAAAAAAACCAACAAAAAACACAAACCAAAACCCAACCATCACCCTTTTGGTAGTGGAGAGAAACAGGGAAACCTGTTGAATTAATCCAGAGATTTAATGTCCAGCTGTTGTGGACTTTATGAGCATAAGAGATTATTGTGCTTGGAGGTCTCATGCCACAGAGACCAATAATTTTTGCTGCAATGGGGCTATCAAGAACTGGGATTGTGTTTTATGGGGCTGATATACAACTCTATAAAGGAAAGATGAGATCTCTTCCTTTTTGATTTGAGTCGCAGGTGTCACGCTACAAAGCTACAATAAACTCAGAGCATCCAGGGATTCCAATAGCAATGCCAAGGTCTTTGTATTATTACTATTAATTATTACTATTATTACATTAATTTCTAAGGCATCAATCTCCATACTACCCTGGAACCGTGACATAAATTTAGCACAAAATTAGCATACATTAGCTGAATTAATGTAACATACCATATGTGGCAGAAAACGAACACAACATAATGTGGAATAAATTACAATAATTTAACATTGACTCTCAGGACTTGATGAGACTGTAAATCTTCTTAAAGAACTAAGATTAAAGCAAGAAGCATTAAAAAGTGGATTCATTTTACAAAGGAGCAGCCTTTGCAAATGCAGTGTTTTGAGACACAGTTCATTTAGTAGAAGTTTTCATCCAATTTGCCACTTAATAGCATTGCTTTGCAATTACAACATTCCCTTTCACCTAAAGCACCTGCAGCACTTTACAAATACAAATCCATTTGCTCCGTGTCTTGCCAAGCCAAAGAGCATCAACATCCCCAGGTTTTACATGGAACAAAGAATGAGCCCTGGAGAAATGGAACCACTTGGCTGAGCCAGGCAGGGCCCATGGCTCAGCAATCCCAACTTCCAGTTCTCTGCCCTGCTCATCCATCAACCCCCAGCTCTGCTGCTGCCTCTTTGCTTGGCACTGATGAAACCTCCTCCCTGCTCCCTCCCTCAACACCAAACTCCAATCTCTCCGTGTGATGAGATGGGTGAAGGGACCATCCCTGAGAGATGCCCACCCCATCAGCCAGGCTGGGTATCTTGTGTCCCTCTCCTTCTCCCTGTCTTTCTCCCTCTCCCTCCTCCCTGCTGTTCCAAGGAGGATGTTAAAAACCTCTTCCCATCACCAGGCATTTTGTTGCAGGGGCTCTACTGGTGAGGATACTGGGATGCTCTAATGATTTCAGTTGTGACCAGCGGGCAGAGCTGGGACCACCCCCCTGTTTGCACCTGGTTTAGAGCCAGCAGCAACCCAGAGCTCGTGGGTTCCCATCCTCCTCTGTGGGTCCCAGACATGCAACACAGGGACCCCCATCACCCATCTCTTTGTGCCGACGTGCTCTGTGTTTTGCTCAGCAGAGCAAGAGGAGCAGCACAAGGAGCTTTACACTGAGTGCTCCCCTGGGGGGTGCAGGAAGGCAGCCCAGCTCCAATGCCCCCTCCCCAAGAAGGATTTGGCCGCTGTGAGCTCTGGGGAGCTGTGCTGCTCCGTGCCTCCAGGAAAGAAAAAGAGAAGAGGGCGAATCAAGACACTGCCCTTGAAGAATGCAGGAGCAAGTACATTAGTCATAGAAAATCCACTGCTCAAGATGATGAATGCCCTTTGCTGCTATGTTGCTGGTAGTTTCCAGAATTAAAACCCAGACACGGGTTGCAGCTCTGTCAGGACACTCATTTACATGACAAGCCCACAGATTACAAACCACAGCATCTCACTTGGTTGCAGGGTTTTGGAGGTCTGCCCCTTTTCCAGCCTCCACCATCCTCAATCCCACCCTTGGACCCCAAATGGCACCTTTTGGGCCGTGGCTGATGCTACAGCACATTTTCACCCTCTTCCTCCTCAGGGTCCCAACCACCCAGGCCAAAGTCAGGGGCTGCACCCAGGGGGTGTCAGTGAACAGAGCAGAGAGGATTTGTTCAGCAGAGAACAGACCCAGGGTGACTGTGGAGTGCAGAGTCAGAGAGATGCTTATGGGGAAGACGATGTCTCAGAGAGATTCTTATGGTTTCTGGTGTCTCTCTCAGGACCATCCTGAGCAGGAGAAACTTCCTGCTGGGCTCTCATTGCTGGAGTGAGTCCCTGGGAAGCAGCAGCCAGGGCTGGCAATGCTGAGCTGGAAGGAGGTTCCCATGGGAAAGGCCATTTTCATCAATGCAAAAGGGAGAGAAAGGGGAGTTAGGCTGGCAGGAGGGTGATGAATGCCTTGGGGTCCTGAGCACCAACCTGCTGGTGGAGGGAAGTGTAATTTTTCACTACTAAACCAATCTCAAACTGATTCAGAATCCAGCGACAGGGAAGGGGGCGATTTAATCAACAGCTCCAAAACATTTCACCTTTGGAGTGAGAAAAAACACCAAATGAAATGTTCCAAAATCCACCTGGAATCCAGTTTTGCTCGTTACACACCAGCCTTTGAGATGATATGACACAAACTGCAAAAACACAGGGATTTTCTGGGGTATTTAAAATTTTGCTTACTCACAGCTAGCCACGAACTCAATATTATGAAAGTTTTCAAACTGTGGAGAAGGTGATTAAAGAATATTAATGATATTCTTCAATGAGCATGTTGCTAATAAATTGTAGCTGCTATTTTCACCTTTGGGATATTAAAAGGATAGGAGCTGATTTGCAAGAAAATTTTGCTGGGCTTTGCTGGAAAATCATAGAGGAGAAAGGTTAAAAATTGGTGATGGTGCCTGCACTGGGCAAAGGCCATGAACCGAGGGGAAAGTCATCAGCTCAAGACCAACAGAAGATCACAGCTAAAGGAACTATTATAAACCAAGGGAGGGCACAGTAAAAACTCCAAATTATCAGAATTATTTATCAGTCCCCAACCCAGGCCTCTGCTTGTGCTTTTTATCTTGCCAATAAGATGTCAGACCTCAGGAAGCTTAATTCAGCCTCTCCTTCCCCAATTTGGTGGACCAGATGTAATGTTTTGCTGTTAAAGACCCTGCGTTCACAATTTTCTACATTTATTGGCTTCATTTTAAAACATCATGGCCATCTTTTTATGTCACCAGGAGATATGACAGAGTGCTCTAATGAAGAGAACTTACTGTATAAGGTGATAATAAAGAAATCAATCTAACAGTATAGCATGTATTAAGAATTAATTCTACCTGTTCTCCCCCCCCTCCATGAGCAACAGACAGCTCCTAATAACAGCAGGATAATCTGAAAAGGTGTAGCCCTTGATTAAAAAGTGATATGTGTCAAGCTAATGAGATTAAAAATGAATTGCCATTTCTAATAGCTTCCACCAGTATCTATCTGGCTGCCAGGGCTTCCCAAACAAAACAACAGGAAAATGCAGCCTGAAGTCAGCCCAGCTCAGTTAAAAACTTTTCCTAATGATCATGAAAATGAATTCTTGCAATTTGACAACATCATCTCAGGGTTAAATATCAGTTAATTTCTGCTTTGTATGTACTGAGAACCCATGATGGGTTCTTCACTGGGCAGGGGGCCTTGCAGATGAAACTCTCTCAGCAAAGAAGAGAAGCAAGCATCGCCTTGCCCTGCTCCATGGGGGGAGAGCTTGGCCTTGAACAGGTTGTGGGGGGCTCAATGGAAAATTTGGGCACTTCTTTTATTTCTCCCCCCCCTCAGAGGGTCAGAAAAGCAGAAAGAGCTGCCCCCAAATCCAGGTCCCTGGGCAGCCCTGTGCTCACAGCTGACAGCCTTGACACCACTCACTTTTTTTTTCTTACCATTTGCTCAAGTCTTAAGAGTTTTTACGTAGCTAAAGAAGACTTAAAAGCTGAGGGGTCTTCACACACATCTCGTGTGAAGATCACTTGGTTTCATTGTGGTGTCACCACCCAACTTAAGATATTCCTCCTGCCATGTGGATGGAGATGGATTTGGGATCCCTTTGGGGTTTTCCCCTCTCCTCCAGACTCCAGATCCCCTGGTCAAGCTAAGGAGGATGCATGGATACTCTCATGGCTGCTGATGCCTTCCTGCTCAGAGAGAAGCAGCCCTGACCCAGTCTTCTCATCCAATTCCACCTTTCCCAGTTGTGGGTACAGATCGGGAGTGGGAATTCTTGTAATTTTTCAGGCCAGCCCTCTGGGTACCAGAGAAGACACAAAAGGAGCTGATTTCACTGTCCATCATTTAAGGAGTTTATTAATGGAGAGTGTGGGTAAATATCCTCCTTCCAATTCCAACAAATACCTTGAAGGCATAGTGTTCTTTTAAGCAAACATTAGATGCCTCATTAAATCTAAATTAAATACTCACGAAGGGCCATTCATTGACAAAAAAAAAAACATTTCCAAAAGTAACAGCAGGTCAGGTCACTGCTGGATTACTGCTTGACCTTGGCTTCCCTTAGAGACAGCCCTAGATAATGCACCAAACACTTGGTTGTTGAACAGCTCTGCCAAAATATTCCTGACCTTAGGAGGTCCTTTAAAGTGATAAGCAGTTAATGAAAGGTCCCAGAAAGAGGTTTGTTTTCATTTCTGGCTATAACATGGAATTTTCAGGTTATGGCTTAGAGTCGGGAGGAGAGGACAAGGAATGGAGAGGTTGTATTGCAGTGTTGAACAAAACATGGTTTAACAGCATTCCTGGAAGGCATCCTACTCTGGATCAGTGAGGCTGCAGGGGATGTACAGCTTCTCAGCCCCCTTTTAATTCATGATAGATGTAACCAGTAAACATTCCTTCAAAGTTTTGAGTGGGTGTCACTCCTAACTCATTCCACTGTCCTTCAAGCTTCCAGCATCCTCCAAGCTCTCCTCTGGTTCTCCCAGCAAAAGCCCCCAAACCCCTTCATCTCCAAGGGGACACCACCTGGTGCTACATCTCACCCCATCCCAGCATGTGAACAAGAGGCAGGGAGAAAGGAGAGAATGGCTTGAGGATGGTCACCAAGAATTCCTTCTCTCTGTGGGTTGGCTGGGAAATCGATAGAGAAGGTCAAAAAAACAAACAAAAAAAAAAAAAAAAGGAAGAAAAGAAAAATCTCTCTGGAAAAATCAGGTTGGAACAAGGCTTCTCAGCAGAGCTGCAGGTCACCATGGAGCCAGGCTTGGTGACAATCACAATCTGTGCATATCTGGAGCACTTGGAACTGGGGGCCAAAGAGCTCCTGAGTAACTGATACCCAAACATCACAACTTGCCCTGGGAATATTAAAGCTGCACATTGAGATGTGGGCAATCTCAGGTGCTGAGAGTTTCAGGGCTTGCTTGAGGTCAGTGAGACTGTGGCTAAGCATGTTGTGACCCTTTGTCACCAGCTCACACTTCTTCATCCATCTCTTGGAGGAAATGAGAGTGATTTTTTTGCCCTTCCTCCCTTGTAGCTGAATGCAGAGAGATGTATTGGTTCAATCTACAGGCACAGCAAATAGTCCCAGGGCCTTGGCTCCAGAGGGATTTTTTTGTTCTTTTTTATAGCAACTAATTACATTTAAACAAATTCTCACTGTTGAGCTTGTTGGGAAGTGTCAGCTCCTGTTTTTGTCATCTGGCCTCACAACACTCATTCTGGCTGAGCTTGCCCAGCACTTTCATTAACCTTTCAGGGCATTTTGCTTATGAAACAATGAAACAAATGAACAATGTGCCACTGTGCCTGAAGTTTCAGTTCAGCTGCACTTTCATTGCCCTGTGCCCTGAGTTTTGAAATGAGCCCATCTCCATCCTCATGTTTATCTCTGACCACTCATCACAAAGCTGACCCTGGAGAAAGACAACATGCAACACAATATGTGCCTGCCTTTCTCCTTATATGTGTCTAGAAAATCAAATGACATCTCCTATGCCTTGACTGAAAGGCATGGCTCAACCTCAGAGGCACATGGTCTCATGATGGGGGAAATGAAGCTTCATACCATCTAACCATAGGCACCAAAGTAAAAAACCTCAACAAAGACCTCAGCCAGCTAAAGACAGAGGACAGGAGGGGTAAGAGAGAAATAAACAGCTCTAGAAGGTTATCCTGAGTCACAGGAGCCAGGGTGGAAGAACCTTGAAAAATCATTGAGTTCATTTCCCTGCCCCTAGGCAAGATCAGCTCGACCAAAACCAATCCTGACAGATGTTTGTCTGATCTCTCCTCCAGAATTTCTTCTGCTGCTATTTTAAGCCCATCACTTCTTTTCGCAAGGGCAGTGAACGTGTAAAAAAATAATAAATAAATAAAAATAGAAGCATCTTTGTCTCTGTGGAAAACTTGAACTTACTTGGTGAACTATCTTTCCCTTCAGCCTTTTCTTCTACAGAGCAAACAATCTCTGTTGTTTTCTTCTGCTGAGATCTCTGGACTCCTTCTTCTACTCACTGCCTTCTTCCACCCATTTCTCCTGCCTGCTGCCTGCTTTAAGAGTTCTTGACTTACCATAGAATCATCATGGGTGGAAAAACCCTCTACAACCATCAAGTCCAACTGTCAACCCAAGACCATAACTCCAGCTGCTCATTTCTCTTGCTCTTCTTTCCAATCATCCATCTTTAAGCAAAAGCCCTAAAACAAGACAGCCCCAACAATCCTGCCCCTGTTAGATTGGGAAAGTATATCCAGCCACCCAGCCAAAGTTTGGCCTCTCCTGCTCCTGAACATAGGAAAAAAACCCTGAGCAGTAGGTGCTGCACATGGAGGGATGGGGAGAAGAAAGGCAGAAGCAGGACACAAGCTCCATGACATTGGGGGCTGCAGCTCCACAGTCCATTGCTCAACCCCAGCCTCAGAGCAGAGCTGTAGAGAACACCCACCCAAACCTTCATTTCAGCTGCTAAAAATAGGCAAGACCTGAATTTCTCCCCCATGGTTTTCCCGTTACAAGGCAAAAAAATCCTCCTGCAAATGGCTTGTAATCTCCCTGCCAGGCCTGGTGGCAAATCACTGCTGAGGGGCCAAGGAGCTGACTCCTGCTACTTTTGTTTTTGCAGCTGGGAAACATCAGTCCTGCCAACTTCAGATGCACAAGAGGTTTTACTCTGGGAAGAGAGGAATAAAAGCACCAAGCAGAGCAAACCATGGACTCAAAGGATGAGCAGGGCAAGGGCAACGTCCTCCCTGGTACTCAGGCAGGGACCTGACCCATGGTTGGATCGTTTCATCCAAGTTATCCCTTGCTTCCTCTCCTCTTCATCACCTCTGCCCCAGCAGGGAGGTTCCTTTGCTCAGCCAAGTTTTTCCCCAGGGCTGCACTCATCAGGAGGGGGTACTGGGCCATTGCTGCACAGAAGGATGAGCTAGGAGTAATCTACTCCAGTAAGATACAGAGACAGATTTTTGGAGAGAACCCCTTTTTAATTTTTTATTTTTTTATTAATATCCCAAGCTGGGGGAAGGGAAAGCTGTTCTTCCTTTCCTACAGAAAGCACTGAGAGGAAGAAGAGAGACACATTCCTGTTCAAACCTTCTGCAGCCTCCAGGCTCTTGCCCTGGAGGGTTTCTGGTGGGTATGGCTGCAGGTCAGCAGGATGGGTTGGCTGTGGGAGGACATACCTGGGAAATTCCTTTTGCATTAGGTACACTGGTAGGTGGAACTGAGAGAAAGGGGACTTCAAAACTGATTTTTAATCCCTGCTCACAGAGACACACGATCCCTGGGACAGCAAATGCTCCAGCCAAAGCAGAGGAACTGTAGGATTCAGGCCAGTTTGGGAAGGTTCAAGGTGAAAAGCACTGCTGGGAGCTCTGGTCTGGCCACAGGGGGTGGGCAAGAAGGGAGGTTTCATCCGCAAAGGCTGCTCAGCCCACAGGGATCACAGTCCATGATTTCAGCACCTGAGGCTCAATCACAGCAAACCTCACCCCTCAGCCAATTATTTGGCTTGGGGCAGCCCAGAACTTACCTAAGAAATTCTAACTGCAAAACTCTTAGTCCAAAAAAAAAAAAAAAAAAAAAAAAATTCTCAGGGACATTATCAGCAATGGGGAGGTGGAGAATGGAATCAGAGAGTGACTTCTGTGGGCAACATTTCTTTTTAGGCCTTCCTTTGTTACCTTTTCTTTTTCAGAGATGTTGGAGGTTGGGTTCTAGACTATCACAGATGTCATCATGAAATTTGGATTTCAGGAAGGCATCTGCCCCAACCTTTCCAGAGGGAGAGGACCTGCCCCATCCCTCCTGCTCCTCCATTGCCCTTCCCTCCTGTGTGATGGTACCTGCTTCTCTTCAAAGGAACTCTGGGGGCTGTGAGATTTAATTTGCTTTTCTGGGGTACCAAGTCTTTCTTTCCTTTCAGTAACACCACATGATTAACCAGTCTAAGTGATCAGAATGCCATAACTCATTCACTGCTACTCCCAGCCTAAATGATCCTGTGATTTTCTAACAGGTTTTTGCTGCAGTGAGGCTTTCCCACACGAGCAGCATTTAATCTGGGCTTAATAAACTCTTCCCAATGGCTGATGCCTCTCCTTAATTCTCTGCTTTCCAGCAGTGGCAGCACTTGGATCTTTCTGAGCAACAAACTCAGAATCTTTCTGAGCAACAACCTGGACCCCAGGCAGGCAGAGCCCTGAACTAGACAGCAATGTGAGAGGTGACAGCTGTGCTTGGAAATGGCTATTAAGGAACACACAGACTGGCTCTTTTTGTCAGAAATGTGCAGAAACAGGAGCAGGTTTGCTGCACCTCCGTGGCCATAATGTCTGTGGCAGGAAAGGGACACATCCTGGGTCACGGCTTAGCTCCAGGAGACTGAAATGGTAATAAAAGCCCATTTAAAAACAATGTTCACTGGATTGGGAAGGGCACGTGAGCATCCCTCGTGGACCCTCAAGATCACAAAACAAAAGAAGAAAATTAAACAAGGGATCTTCTGTTATCCACTAGCCACATTTTAGAGTTTATTTTCACCAGGCAGCATCTGTGCTTGGAACAAATCTCTGTCCAAATATAAGTAAGATGTTTAGCTTACAGACTTGTTAAAGTGATAGAGAGCCAGGCAGTTCAAACGACAGCCTCGTGTGATTGTACTGCTCAAGGACTGCAGTTCTGTCACTATCACTGGCTTTAACAGCCATGATTCCTAACCCATCCCCTGGCTTTCACACGATGCCATACACACACACAGAGTCTATTGCTAAGGAAAAGCCCTGGAGTCTTGAAAAGCAGCTCCTGGTGCTCAAGATATCTCAGGGTTTATCTTCAGCCTCTCTGCCATCAGGAAGCCTTGATATCAATTTGGTTCAGTGTCAAATTTTTATTCAGCTCTGAGAACTAGAAATAGCCAGATAGATGGGAATCCTTCCTAAGCTGCAGTTCAGCTGCAGGCTGGGTTCCCAGAGCAGGCACCAGGCTATAGCTCTTCCCCTGACTGCAGGGAAACAGAAAATTACTTGGCAAAAGTCAATATTAACAGCAAAAATTTGCCCTGCCTGGAACAGCACGAAGTCCCTGTACCCAGCAGTGCACAAAGGTTGCTCTTGCTTGCAGCAGAAAAGCTGCTTCGCTTCCCAAAATCCTTCCCCCTCCCATCCCAGCCCCTTGTTCTCTCCAAAATGCTCCCCTGGCCCTGCCCCAGCCCCATCTCTGCCATCCCACCAGTCCTCCCAGTACAAAACCCACTCTGGAAGGGCTCCTTGCTGTCCTCCCCAGTGACTGCTCAGAGCTTCCAGCCAACCCCCCCCTCTCTGCTCACATCCTTTGATCCCCAGCACTGCACAGGGCACATTTTCAGAAATTCCTCTTCCTCCTACATTGCACTGAGATGATTTGGTCCCCTGGTCTTTATTTAGGAGCCAGGCAGAGTCTATTATAAATTTTCCTCTGCTCCCACAGTTCTGCAGCTCTGCTGTCTTCTCTGGCAGGGCTCTGGCCTTTCTTCTTATGAAATAAAGGCTTCTGCTTTCCTGCCCCGAGAAAATAACACTGATTGCACAAGGAAAAGGTGTCAGTAGATCACATCAATCCACAAGACACAGCTCTGCTGAAGATGTGGCTTCAGTTCAAGTCAGAGGAAGCAAATCCAGGAGCTGGAGTAAAAAAGCAACCGAGCCAGGGAGCTGCACTTGGAATGGTGTGGTTGGACCTCCCCAGGCTGTGATTGTATTTCTAAATCTGGAGTTATAGCAGGAGGTGGTGGCTGCATGGGGAACATGCCTAGGGGATGGCAGGGGGTCTTGCAAAAAAAAAAAAAAACACCAACCAAAAAAAAACCCCACCACCAACAAAAAAACCCCAAAATCCCCCCTCCAAAAAAGCAACAACAAAAAATCCCAACAAAAAACCCACAACCCAACAAAAAAACCCCAACAAAACCAACAACAACAACAACAACAAAAAAAACCCCAAACCAAACCAAACAAAAAACCAAACCCTCAACAACCCAGTAGCTTTTAGAAAAATATTGGCCAGTTGGAGGAGTTCTGCTCTGGAATAGCCCTGCAGTTGGCAGTCTAAATATTAGTAGTAAATGTCCTGGAAAGTGGCACAACTGAGAGCACAAAGTATGCAAGGCAGGAGAGAGACAGGCTGGGAGAAAAATGTGCAGGGACCAGTCTATTAATATCTGTACTGCCACTGCCTTTAATCAGCAGTGATAATCCCTCTCTGTCAGGAGTATTTCCATTCACCCTCTAATTTTCAATAATTATTGTAATAAGGAGTCTACTACAAACTGCTAGAAACAGCATCCTTGTACTAAAGCTGTACCTAGGAACTGGAAAACAAGCTGACAGGGAACCTACCAGCCACACACATGAAAGAAAAAGGACATTTACTACCATGCTGCAAAGCCCTTTACTTGTCAGAACCCATCAGGTGTTTTCTTACACCCTGCTGGAGCTGCAAACACCTCCTTACCCCAGCAGTGCCTGGGAAGGGAAGAGCTCAAGGGTCAACTTCTTGAAAAGCAAGAAAAAATTCCCTTATTTCTAGGGAAATAAGATTTGTGTCAATATTGGCCTGCTCAAATGAAATAGCTGTCAGGAGGACTGGCCTCCTCTCCTGCTTGGAAAGCTGGGGGTCACCCTTTAGGTGCCTGGGAAAACACCCACTCAGCTGCAGGCAGCTCACAGGGGATGAAATCCTTGATGCACGTCAGCACCATCCACATCCCTGTTAATTTTGCATTGATTTTTCTCTCATTACATTAATTCCAGCTCACGGAGGGAACTGGCCCTTTGAAGCCATCACCACTCTAACACAGCTCCAAGAGTCGTGGTGCTGGAAACTGTGCCAGGGTCAGAGCATCAGACCAAGCCTAATGAAGACATAGAGGAAGAAAGGCTGTGATCCTCCTGGCCATTTAATCAATTTCTCAATCCCATAGCACGGTGCTGGGGAATCTGAGAGCTGGGGAGATGGAGCATTAGCTCCAAAGCTGTTGAAGGTGACAGCCCAGCCACCAGGAGCCAGACCCAGGCACCTCACAGACCCCAAGGAGCATCTTCAGGGCCATCTCCCAGCTGCAACAAAAAGGAAATGAGCAAAGAAAGCATTTCTAGGTTGAAACAGGAGGGAAGGAAGGGCTGGCATCCCTTCCCTGTGGCCACCTGAATGCCTGGGGACCTTCCTCACCCCACCTTTAGATTCTCAGGGCAGGTGCCCTGGGAGGATGCTGGCTGCTTTGGGGAGAGAAATATTGCTCAGGTCTAAAGCAGGCAGAGCTGAAATGGGAGCTGGGGTTTGTCTCTACTCATTCTCTCTCCCCCAGAAGCCTGGCTGGAAAATGAAACCAATTAATTACATTAAAAACAATACTCAGAACTGCATGATGTTGAAGGTCACCTCCAAACCATTCTGTATTTTAAAAACTCTCAAAATATCACAGAGAAAAGAGCAGTGGCTGTACAAGCCGCACTCTGCAGAAAACCCAAAAAGTTGTCATTAAAAAGTGTCAGGGTCAAGTTTTCTCCTAGTCCAACCCAAAAGGCTTGAAGTATTTCCCCATGGATCCCAGCAACAACATGAGAACATCTAGAAAGAATATCCTGCTTTCAGTCTGGGTGGCTGGGAAGCCCAGAGAAGGTAAGAACTTGCTCCAAAACAAAATGGAGAAGAACCCAGAATTTCCAGCCCAGTTTCTATTCAGCTCCACAGGCTCAGCTTTGCTTCTAAAGAGCTGCTGCTGTGCCACCAGCTGCTTCTCTTCTGCATTTTACTGTCCTTGAGAGTGGAGACTCCCAGCTTGGGCTTAAATTTATTATTGATAATAAAATAAATAAGCCATCATTGCAAAAAGCCCTAAAACACTTTCATGCTTAATTTAAACGCACCACTAGAACATTTGGAATAATCTCATGAATAGATGCAGGAACTAAGATCATGCAAAATAACATCAGTAGATTATCTGGTTACCAATACAACTTTTCTGATAATAAAAGGCAGCTCAGGACAATTTACCATTGTTTAATCTAATTTATTTATCTGCAGTGCAGCCTTGGGGGAAATATAGAGGGGGAAATAAAGGGAGTTGATTTATTTGTATTTGTTTGCTCTGAATTGGAGCAGAAAATAAAATGGTGGAATATTTTACAGAAAATCAGTCCAGAAAAAAAAAAAATTAAATCTCTTTAGAGGGAGCTATTTTTCAGCTGTGAGCTGCCCACCCAGAGCTGAGTGTTCTGCAGGAAGAACTCAAAGCAGGCAGCAGTTATCCCAGTAGGTACTGAGGAACTGTCATTCCCCTTCCGTTCTTATATTCAATAATTTATTTTTTTTTTCCGCTGAAAATCACGATTTTTACAGAGACGCTGTTTTCCTCTTAAAATTCCAACAGTGGGAGAGGAGTCAGGGCTCTACCCAGGACTTTTCAGGGGAAGAAGAGTGCAGGATTTGCTGTTGGATGAGAGTTTTGTAGTCTCAGATATTTGCAGGATGAGAGGTGCCAGAGGTGGCAGCTGCCAGCACCAGCTCAGCCCCTGCCTAAGGGGCTCTCATCCAACACCCAAACTTGAGGTCTTTGTGCTGCAAAAAGTGCTGCTCTTTTAACTCTGGCTAGAGCTAAAGCTGAGCAGGAACCAGAAGCCCAAACCTCCCAGGGGTTCTCCACCAAATACCTGAAAACTGAGAATACTGCACTTGGGTCATGCTAGACTTGGCTTTTGGTTGGGTTTTTTTGGCAAGAAGGGGAAGGAGCATCTGGTAGCCAGACTGCCAGGGCTGAGATTGCAGTCAGTGGCTTCATGGGTATATGTATGGTTTGCCGGATTGCTCGGGCCCGATTATTCCACTAGCTGGACCCCAGAGCATTCCCAGTGCCCTGTGCCACCAGTTCCCCATGGAGCCTCCCCTCTGAGCAGGAATTCATCAGTCCCACAGCACAGCCCATGCAGGATCCCAGCAGCCCAAAAGGTGAGCTCTCATTACAATGAGCTCTTTTGTTCCACACCAACCTCAAATCTCCAGGGAAATGGTTCCCTTTAGTCCTTTGCTTTTATCATGCATATGTAGCAGGAATCCAGTGGAATGAGGTTACAGGAAGAGAAAAGAGTCCTGCTCCATGGCAGGCTGGGCAAGTTCAGCTTCTCTCCTACACGTTATTGAGTGTGGCAGTCACAAATACCAGAAAAACAGGAATGCAAATCCCTAGTAGACTCTGCCATTACCCTCTGGCATCCTGGCCAGCGTGTGTGCTTTCATGGGAAAATTCCCTCTGCTGAAGGATGGGTGTCCATCTAAACAGGACAGCTATCTCCTGCTCCCAGCACCTAAGGAAACTGCTCAGCTGATATTCCTGCTCTCCATCCATCCAGGAGTCAGAGCTGGGGAGCCTCTTCAATATTTTATTTACCTCTGCCACCACCTTAAACCTCCAAGCAGTTTAATTTCTGCTTCCCTGTGTCTACCAAAGTGGAAAGTTTGCTCAGAGTGATTTTCAGTGAGGATGACTCAAGACAGAGTCCTCAGCTCAACTCAACTCACTGTCCACTGGTAAAGCCATTCTGAGCCCTTTTTACTTGCAAGTAGAGATGCAACTAAAAGGGCTGTGCTCTCAGAGGGTTCAGCTGAGCAGAGCTGATCTCTGCTGGGGGGGTGCCTGGCCCCAGCCACAGAGACTGCTGAGGCTTGGCCAGATATTACTATGTGCAAACATCCCCCTGATCCTGTGACATCCCATGGCCCAGCAAAAGTCCCAGTGCTCCCGGGAGGGTGCACAACCTCACTCACAAATAAAATCCAAGTTGCTTTCAAGTCCTCTAGAAAATCATTGGAAAAAAGATCAAGCTTTTCTCCAAAACACCCGGTGAAAGCAATGCACCCCAGCTAACACCTAACATCCTGGTCAAGACTTCCAGTGTTTCTATTCAACCACAGGAAAAGGCAGGGCAGGTTTAGTAGCACCAATACCCCCAAAAACTGGAGCCAAAACCAGCCCACGGAGGTGACATCTGCCTCCCCCTTGTCACATCATCACCGTGACTCAGGGCAGAGGGATGGCAGAGGGAACTCCAGGGAGGTCCAACTCCTTCTACAAGCAGATCCCAAAGCCAAGCTCTGGGGAATAAAGGCTGCTGGGGCTGTGCCCTTCAGCCAAGGACCTCCTAGCTTTCTGCAGCAGTGACACGGCCCGAGGGGCAGGGCTGCTCCGGGGGAAACTGAGGAAGGAAAGGAAAGCAGTAGGATCAAGGTCATCCTGGCAGGAAGGCTGCCAGGTACTCACTCAGGTGCAGGATTCCTCCAGCTGGCTGGCAAAGCAGAAGTTCCCAACCGAACCTTAGGACTAGGACTAGGACCAGGACCAGGACCAGGATCAGGACCAGGACCAGGACCAGGACCAGGACCAGGACCAGGATCAGGACCAGGATCAGGACCAGGACCAGCTCTGGGTGAAGGCAAACTCCCAGCCCAGCAGCCGGGGAATATTTCAAGGCTTTGGGCAGCTGGAAGCTCATCAGCTTTATCACTTGGTGAATTTGTGCTTGTTGCACCTCCAAATGACTTGGCCCTTCAGCCCCTTCATTTAACACCTTCCTGCCCCTTCAGTTAGCACCCTGGCTGCAGAGGTGGGAAGAGGAAGCTTTGCTAGAGTGAATTTAACCCTTCCCTGGCTGGGAAAGGTGCTGGGAGACCCCAGGCAGGGGAATGCACTCAATCCCTCCCCGCAGCACAGGGGTAGGTGGCAGGGGCTGCTCCTGGTTGTTATAAAAAATGACCAAGACTCAATGTTCTCTTTAGTGGCTCGGTTTGATTAATAAAATTGCAGTAAGCAAGGCAGCGCTGGGTGCAGGGGACGAGCAGAATCCCAATCCCTCACACACACCCATCAAAGCTCTGGCCTTATATTGAGTACAATTCTATACATATTCATTTCATTATAATATTCATTTCATTATAATATTCATTTCATTATAATATTCATTTCATTATAATATTCATAATAGGTGGAATCTAGGCGGAGTCTTCTTTTTGGGGAGATGTATTGGGGTCATCAGGAGGTCTTTGGAGGAAGTAAGAAGTCTTCATCAGGCTTCAGCTTTTACCTTTCGTGGTTCTGCTGACTCCACTCTGTTGCTGCAAAACGATATCAGACTTTGACCATAACCATTGTCTCTTAGCTGTTTCTTGTGACATCTTTGTGGGTTTTTTACATAGGTGTTTGCATTCCTTTGATGCCTCGTTAGCCTTTGGCTAACAGGAGTTAGTAGTATTAGGGGTTTGCTCTGATTTTTACTGATATCTACTTCTTACACATTTAATTCTTTTCCTGAATTTTGCTTGGGTTAGGAATACAAATTCATCAACATACATTACAGGAATACAAATTCATCAACGTATATATCACATGGTGATGGTTTCCTCACCTTCAGAGCAGGCTGGGTACCTGCACATCCCAGCTGCCTTTCCCTGCTGGATGCAGCACTTATTTCCCTGCAGATTCCCCCTCCTGTTCAGCCAGCAGGAACACTTTCCTGATGTGGCAGATTTGTATCGTAGCAAACAGAAGGGTTTGAGCCCTGAGCCAGGGAGCTGCTTGCTCCCCTGGCCCTTCCCGAGATGACTGGACAAAGGAAGGAATTGTTTCCTTTCATTTATTTTGACCCTAGCAGTTTAAGATTCTGCATGGTGGCAGCTGATAAATAGCAATTCATTAAGCCTCCCTAACTCAATCTCCTGCAACCAGCTAGCCACATCTTGAGCTTTTACATCAAGCAGCAGCCCTGCCCATGCAACCCTGGAGATTTACATTCCTAGGAACCTTTTAGGCCCCCCTGCATCATCTGATCTTTAGATGTGATTTGTGTACCCACCTACCTTGAAAGACAACACCTTTGTCTCTTCACTGGATGTTAAACTGGCATAAACAGAGCATCCAGAACCCAAATTCCCTGCTTCCTTTTCTTTAGGGGTGTATCTGCAGCCTCTCTGCACTGAGATTCCCTCTGGTTCCCAAATGGGTGGATGCCAAGGACACTCATTGGAATTCTGGGCTCTGGCAGGGTGTGCTCAGCCCCTGGGCAGGCACAGCAGTTGGGATTTGCAGTCCAGAGCAGCTCCACTCATCAAATTTTCTCCTGGCATAATTATTTAGAATCCAGAACTGATCAATGAGTGGGTGCAAAGGCCCAGGAAAAATACACACTTTGTAATGCAGCAGTGTGTCTGATTTCTCTGCCTTGGATTGTAATACTACATCATACTTTGTAATGACTAAACCTCTAGCTGTGTTTTCACTCCTGAAATACATAAATGTCAGGTTCTTTGCCTGCTGGATCGGAGCTGTAATCCTTGATGCAAACATGTAATCCAGGCAGGACTAGTGCTTGTGTCTAAAACTGGCCAAAATACCAGATTAAAGGAGCAGCATCTGCCTCAAAACAGCCTTTGGAATTCCCAGGCTGTTCAGTGCAAAGAAATGAAACAACTCACTGCTTTAATTTTCATTTCAAACTCACCCCAAATCCCCATTTCTCATCTTCTCCCTGCACTTTGGGAAGCATTACAAGGAATTTTTTTGGACTCCCATGCCTGGGCTTGCTCTGCAGCAGGAACCAGTGAGCACCCCAGAGCCCTGACACCCTCCCCCCCAGCCCTTCTCTGGTGGAGAGTGCTGTGAAAAGCACCAAAAATCAGGGGTCAGTTGATACTTCAACATTCCTCCCAGGTTTCATCTTGGCAAGAGGAGGGAGGCACGAGAGGTGCCTGGGGTTTGGGTAGGATGCAGGAGCCGAGTGGAACAGCTCTCAATTATCACAAGCTTCAGACAGAGTAATGAAAATAGCATCCTGCTGAGCTGCAGGCTCTGCCAGCAAGGACACCCTCCTACCCCAGCCACCAGCCTCTGCTTTCTCTCCTCCACGGCCATGTGTCCTGCCTACACACCAGCCACGTTGGGCTGCAGAGAAAAAAATACATATGGGAGAAAAACTCCTTAAAGCAGAAGGACCAAGACTCATTCAGAGCAGCTGTGGATCTGGCTGTCACCATCCTGCTGGATGTGATCATTGGTGGCTGGTGCAGGAACCTGTTTAGGACCAGATGCCACCCCACCCTGGAGGTATTTTGAGCTTGGAAAGGGATCACTTTACTTCTCCCAGCTCAGGTGTTATAACTCAGAATCCTTGAGGTCCTGAGAGCTCCCTGTCCTCAGCACTGTCCCCTGCCAGAGGGCAGTGGGAATAGGACCCACTGGCACATCCTCACCACAGTCACTTCTGGTCTTCTCTCCTCCAATTCCCACGTGTTCCTGATCTGTCTCCCTGGACCTCAAATCGCACACCAAAGAAAGGCAAGATGGGCTGGCAGAAGACATCAGCAATAAGCCAGACAAGACAAGAGATACCATGGCAGCAGAAAAGAGGACAGGGCTTTAATAATAGCATCTCTTTTATTTACCATGCCATCTAGAAGCTCTTGCTGTCTTTGCCTCAGTACTCTGTGCCAGGGGATGGGAGGGACAGCTGGAATGTAATCAGAGCTGACCTGAGCTGTTGTGGAAAGCTGAAATAACAGACAACTAGGAAAGAACCCAAACACTAAAAATAGTCTCAATAATACAGTTCTCCCCATCTTGCCTTGTCTTTCTCAAATCTTTCATGGCTGGGGCACACTGGTCCAACATTACTGCTGGATCTGTCTCCCCCTGTGGGATTAACACCTGGGAAGGGGTTTTTGGGTGCTCTGTCATATCCAGTATTGTTATTTGTGAGTGGGTGAATGGGTGCAAAATGTCACCACTGGGATGGAGAGTCCTTGTCACCAGCTCCACTCAGGAGGAGGTGACAACCCTCCATGCCATGCCACCCAGACTCCTCAGGCTCACAAACCCTCCTGGAAGGAGACACCATGTGCTGTCCTAGACATCTGTGTCCAAAGCATCTTTCCTCAAGCTGCTTGGCTCACAGAAAAGTAGAACATGAACCTCTGGAGAGGGGGTTTAGTGGCTGCAAGAGGTGAAAATATCCCAGATCCATTTGTCTTTGCAAAGGAGCACCATGGGGATTTCATCATTAAACTGTGCACTTCCAGTTGCTATGGAGCTTTTACCAGTCCCTGTATCCACCATCCAGAAGAAAATGGGTCAGGGCAGCTTTTCACAGTCGCAGGTTCCCAAATCTGGTTCCTCACATTCAAAACCATTGCATGGGTGGAGGTGGCCACAGTTTGCACCTCTAGCCAGGGGAAGGGCTGAGCAGGGACCTCAGGGAAACTCCACAACATTTTGTAGCCCTTGGCCTCATGTCCATAACACAACCAAGCCCATGGGAGGCTTCTCCAGGTCACCTCGCTGTGGTCTCTTGGAACTCACACCAAAGACCCATTAGAAAATCTGGTTTAATTTTTCATATCTTCAGCAACTCGAAAGAAAACAAAGAACAAAAACAAGCAAAAAGAAAACCAGCCCTGGAGAAGACCAGTGAGCAGGCTGGCTGCTGTATCTTTCCTTCATTGTCTGGCCAGAAAACTCCAGTTCTAGACAGGGATGTTATTCCTGGAGGTAGTCTCTCTCCTTATCTTAATTTTCTGTGCCAAGCAGTCAAAAGCCCTGCTACCCTGCTTCTTTGAGAGAGTTGCTACAGCAAATAAAGTGCATTCCAGACACTTCATTCAAACTGCTTTGGGAAACAGAGGTGTGTTGCTGCATCACCTCTAACCAGCTTTACAAAAAAAGGTCAGAGCAGCTGTGTCCTCCCTGGATCCAGAAGAGGAAAAGCCAAAGCAGACAGCCCAGCAGCTGGCCTCAAGGTGGTTTTGACTTTATCAGATGGAGGCAACATAGGAATGCACATTAAAAGAATATTACTGGTGCAATTAGGCAGCTGCCTGCGACTGGGATAGGGAAAATTCCTGCCCAGCCAGCATGGGCTGGAGCAGCAGCACCTCCCCAAATCACCCAGCAATGGAAAGCTGTGGGCTACATGCAGAGGTTACAGGTTTAATTATAATCTCCCAGCCCCCTGTTTGGAGCTGTCAGAGGGACACATTATTATTATTGAAGTCCAATGCAAGGTCTTTCAGATTTTCCCTTTTTTAATCTGTCTCACTGGAGGTGATTAGTGTTTTGCTGTCTCAAAAACATGGTTCTGAGCAGTAAAGTCCATCCTGGAAGCTGCCCACATCAGCTTGCTGCCTCCCACAGGGGACAGCCACCTCCTCCTGGTCACCAGGCCACCAGCACCAGCTTCTCCAGGCCAGCAGGATGGGACCAACCTGATCCTCATGGGAGGGCAGGGATAGGTGAGGGCTCTTCCCATTATTTTACCCTTGGCTGGTATCAGCCTGAGGACAGAGGTGCCACCACAAAAGCCCTAATGAGCACTGAGGAGTGACACCAAGGGATTTATTTGCTCCTGAACACCCAGAGCTTGTGGCCAAGGTGGGAAATTATAAACCTCTTCATGCATCAAAACAAATTGGCTGGTTGCTTCAGTGTGCCAAGGTTTTTTTTTAAAGAAAATTCAAGGAAGGTCACTATTGTGATGTTAATGGTAAGACCTCAAAGAGGAAAAGGGCCATAAAAATAATGCTGTATAATTTCATGGTGAAGAAAAGAAGGGAGGGAAGGCAGAGGTGATGCTTGTGTAAGTGACTTGCCAGAGACTTGCTGCAGCCTTGGCCACCTGCTCAGGCTGGGAAAAAAACACCAACCAACCCCCAGGGGTTTGCAAAACCTGGGAAGATGCTGGGGGAACATTTGTGAGGCCCTGCAGCCCCATCCCAAAGCTGGGAGGTTTCAGGGGAATAAAAAAAACACCAAACAAATCATTCCCAACCCTAAATCTGTGCTCTTGGTAGCCCACACCTCCTTCTCTCTGCAGGATTATGCCAGAAGCCTCAGAAAAACCCAAAGTGCACTGAGTGAGGCTTCATGAGAATGTGGAACCTTGTCCTGTCCTGCAGGTGCAAACATCTCAGCTTTGCCATCACTCCCAGAGGGTGCTGGCAATTAAAGCAGCACTGCCGATTTCTTGTCTACTACTCTTGTTGGATTTGCTATTGTTTATCCCTACAAAAGGAGATGCAGGCACCCTTTGATTGAGCTTGAAAACTGGACCCTGCTCCAAGATAGATTTGGAGGGTGATCAAAGACTTGGTGTCCTCAAGAGACACAAGAAGGAGAAAACCACCTTTTCATGTCAAATTTTCATGTAAAAACAAATGCTGCAACGGAAAGAAAAAAAATAAACATCCCACTCTGATCTCTTCTAAACAAAGGGGTAGTCCCAGAGGTGAGCTCCAGCCCTGCCAGCATATTGTGCCACCCTGAGATTTTTCCAGTGCTGCTCTGTGCTCCTGAGGTTATACCTGGTACATTTATTTATATGCCAGTGACTTAATTAGTTGTTCTTTTGTCTCAAGTGGCAGAGAGATGAATCAGCACTCTCAGTACATGTGCATGCTCTCCACTCCCTCCCAAAAAGCCCTGGCAGGGAAGGGGGGGGGGCTGCACTTGCCCCCTGCCCAGGACCCCAGCCCAAAGCCTCCAGTGCTTCATTTTCTCTACAGTGTCCTTGAGAGCGTCTCTACCATCAGTTAAAAAGCAAGGGATCCCCATGCTATGATTGCATGTCAGGCTGCAGAAACCTCACCCCAAGGTGGCCTGGGGGGTGATGGGCTCCCTGGGGGCAGGAGGAGCTGCAGGTAGAGCTGGTCCTGCCTCTGCCTCACCTGAGGGACTCACCAGAGGTCAACTGGACTTGACATTGGTACAACTTGTCAGGAGAAAAGCCAGAGAAAACAAATGAAAAGGCTTCTTGGAATTTTTTTCCTTTTTTTCTGCTTTTGCTTATTTCCTCAGAAAATAGGAGTTTGCTTACCTGTCCATCCATCCACCCCCGAGCTCCATCATCCATACTCCAAACCTGCAGGTACCAGGGGAATGCCACTCACCTTCCAGCACAAGCAACGTGTCCTCTGAGAGAGCTGCAGAGAGGCTGCTCCTTGCAGAGCTGAACTCATTTATCCATCACCCCATTAACCAACCCAACAAGCACCTGCAAGGCTTGGGGGTTGATCAACACTTCCCTCACCCCAAGCCAGCCCAGCTGGGCAGGTCACAGGCTGCAAAG
Source organism: Phaethornis superciliosus (assembly GCA_023637945.1). NCBI lineage: Eukaryota > Metazoa > Chordata > Aves > Apodiformes > Trochilidae > Phaethornis > Phaethornis superciliosus. The sequence continues at coordinate 8,904,808 of JAJQWJ010000022.1, forward strand.
CCCCCAGGGGACATTTGCATTGATGGATGTTCCATCTTCCCTGGGGAGGTCCCCTCCTCATCACCCACGGGGAGCAGCCACATCCCAGGGATGAGCAGAGCCCCCCAGCCTCTGTTGGGGCAGATGCTGCAAAGGGCTCCTCACCTCTATCTTGATTTTTGCTGAACTCTCCTTTTTTCTTCCAGCAGCAGATCTGATCTCTTGCTCTTTCATCGTCTAAACCCACATGGCCATGTTCAAAGGGATTCAGGGCTGAATGACAAAGTTTTACACGTTTCCCTCGGTGGCTGCTGTTGTTTTTCATCAGTCTTTTCATAAACCATTGCCAACATCATAACCTACAGGAAAACCACATGACTCTTGTCAGCCACAGGGCTGCACCCCAGCACCTTCATTTTTGCCACCAGCAGATTCCTCCTGGCTCAGGGGAGGTGCTGCCCAACCCAATTCCTCTGCCATGGCTTGGAAGCACAGATCAGGGATAGATGCTGATGCCTGGGATATGGTGCAGGCTGCAATGATTATTCCCAAACCTCTCCTGTTTTCACTCAGGCAGGAATTTTTTTCCTAGCAGATGGGGAGTGGGTTTGGTTGCAGCATTATTTGGTTGCTACCTATTTACAGCAGTCTCACAATATTCTGTTCAGCTGGGGCAGGGAGCTGTTTGCAGGAGGTTGGACATGAGAGTGGGAAGTTGTTTTTCCTTGGTGTTCTCCAGCCCAGGGATTATGCAAGAGAAGATGGGGTGGTCAACCTGCAGCACTCAGATGGAGGGCTCTGTCCTGCAGAGCTGAGGCTGGAAAGGGGACAGGGAGGGCAATGCCACCCCACAGAAGTCAGGGGTGGGATGTGGTGTCCTGCCTGAGGATGGAGGTGACAGACAGCCCTGGGCCCAGCCAAATGCTCCTCCAAATCCAAAGCCCTGTGTTTAAGGCTTGGGTGAGGGGTCTTTGCATTTGTATTTTCAGTGCAAAGTTGTGATTTAGCAAGGAAAAGCAAAGAAGAACAAAACAAAACAAAAAAACAAAAAACCCAAACCCCAAAGTGGCTAAGCTTGCCCAGCCCACACTGCCTGCCCAATTCACCTTACAAAGAAACCAGCAAACAACCCCAGCACAAAGAGTTAAACAGCAAAATTTGGCTTAACTCTTAACCCCAGGGCAAAACTTCCTAAAATAATAAAAGAAGGCTCTAGTACAGGAGTGAAGTCACGAGAGATGGTGCCTTCCCAGGTTTTTGCATGGCTCTGGATGTCCCCTACACCCTCAGCCCCAGAGCTCCAGCCATGCCTGGAGCTGTTTGGGAGGATTTGGCAGGGACTCACTTTGCTCACAGCCTCCCTGCTTTGGGAGCTTTTCCCTTTACCTGGGGTTGCTGGTGTTATTACTTCTACAGCAGAGACAATATGATTTATTGAAGCTTTTTTTATTTCCCAGTAGCTGGTCCCATGCTGTATGTGTAGGGAAGATAAACTGTCTCATTATTGCCCTGATCTCTAATCATGTTGCATTTTCTGTTCCTCCCTGGTGACAGTGACATGTTGGTGTTTTGGTCTGCTCTGATGTAAAGTTAAAAACAACACAAAACAAACAACAAAAAAAAAGAGGGGTAAGAGGAATGGAAGCAAATGCAAGTATGATGCTAACTCCAAAATAACACTGTCCTGACCTTTCCTCGGTGACCAACACACACATGGGTGACTCTGCTCAGGTCTGTGGTGTCACTGGAGGTGACATGGTGGCAGCACATGAAGTTCTCTACATGCACATAGGAAATTTGGGATTTATCTATTTAATCCCTCCACACAGCAAGGCAGCACATGGAAAGCAGGTAATAAACCCTGAACCCAGCCATCCATCCACCTCGAGGCTGGAAGGGTGCTGGCAGAGGAGACTGCCCCAGCGATTAATTCCCACATTTAGAAATGTTCTAATGGCCTCTGGTGCCTCCCAGCCCCAGCAGGATTTTTTTTCTTCCATCATCAGCATCTCTTTCTTATGCTGGCAGTGCTCTGGGGTGCAGGGAGGGATGTAAGAGGGGGTCAGACACAGTCCCTTTGGGGCTGAGCATCTCTGCAGGCTGCCAGGCTCTGCTCATGGGCTCTCTTTGTTACCTGCCTACAAGATGGCATTGGATATGTAGAGCAAAAGCTCCCCAGAAGATGCCTGGGCTTTTTTTTTTTTTTTTTGGTGCTATCATTAAGCAAGGGAATAATATGACCAGATGCTCTGGAAGAGACTGCTGGATTCATCAGTGAGCAAGAGAGAAGCTGTAATGATTAAACATAATAGATAGCGAGAGACAACAGAGGATTCATTTCAGTGCTTAATTAGAGCACCTCTAACCTTCCCCTTCACCACTATTTTCCTTCCCTTCCCTAGCTTGTCCACATGTTCTTCCAGAGAGCATCCTTGTGGGAAGAGGGAGGTGTGAGAAATGCCAATGTTTATTTTCACAGTTCCTTTTTTAGGGCTCTGCTGTGAACACGCTCCTCCTGTTGAACGGGCTTGTTGCTATGGGATAAAGTGATCCAAGTTCCTTGGTTTGTACTTTTTCTCCCTTCTGCTTACCCCACCTGGTGTCATTCCTTGCTGAAGGACACCCTGGGCTGACACCAAACCCAACCAAACACCAAGGGGATCCTGCAGTGCTCTGTGAGGGTCAGGAGGGGAATTTTTGCTGTGAGAGACAAGTTATTGACTGAACAGCTGGGAAATACAATATTAATACTGCATTTAATATTTCAAATGCAAAACATATTAAAGCAACACTGTCAACCAACAGGCCTGGGAGCTGGTTTCCAGCAGCAACCAGCATCTCAGCTCCCAGCACAGCCCGTTACATCCCATCACCCCCAGGATAAATATCTTCCTGACCCTTAGCTGACAACCATCCTGCTCCCTGGATGCAGGAGGGCTGATTGCCCTTCCTCAGCTCTTATCCTATCTGCTTGAACCACAGAGGCTATTTTTATGCCCAAGGCTGGAACATTTTACAGCTCTTTATCCCAGATTTGTTCATGCCCAGGGTGATGGGGCCAGAGTTCCTCTCCCTGGCACCCAGCCTGGGTCAGGCAGCTCCTCACTGCTCCCCAGAACATCTGGCAGTGCCAGAGCAGCTCCTATTTGCTTGCATTATTCTAACACGGTAATGAGGGCAGGCAATTAAAAAGCTGACAGTTGTGGTTTTTTCATGTTTTTGTGTTTGGTTTTTTTTTTTCCCCTCCTCTGCAAAACACAGGTTTATTGAGTTTTTGAAAGAAAGTGTTACGGTTAAAATCTGGGCAGAGGGCCCTGCTGGTTTGCAACAGCTTCACCCCACCTCTGCTTTTCCTGCAGCACCAGCTCTGCTCCTGCACCTGTGCTTGAGCTCTGTCTGTCTTGGGAATGGGTGGTGGGACTTCAGAAATTCAGGATCTCCTTCTGCAGAAGGCCCTGCATACCCAGAGGATGTTTTCCTTCCTTCCCAGGGATGAGCGGGGGTTTTGATCCTAAAATCCTCAGAGGAGGACAAGTTCCCAGCCCTGTATCCAGCAAGGAGTCAAATGCTAGGACCCAGATACTGGCATCATCATCATCACCACGGCATTAGCAGAGCATCCCAGCCCTGTTTTGTTCCATTCACTGCAAATCCCAAACACTGCAGCATCAGTGAATTATTCTGATTCTTCCTGCTGCTTCGGGGGACACAATAAGAAAGAAGAAATGTGGAAGTTTGGAAACATTGCTCCTGTCTGGGCTCTTCAGTGCAGCCTGTGTGTTCACAGCTGAAGGCTGCCAGCTCTCCAGCAGTGTTTGCAAGAGGAAATCTTGCTTAAGGACACAAATATTTGTGCTCAAAGACACCTGGCCTAACCTCACACTTCTTCTTCAGGCAAATTCCTCCTGGATTTTCAAGGTCGGGTTGGATGGGGCTTGGAGCAACCTGGTCTAGTGGGAGGTGTCCCTGCCCAGGGTTGGAACTGGGTGATCTCTGAAGTCCCTTCCGACCTTAACCATGATTCTATGATTGCAGGACTCACCCAACTCTCACTTCTCAACGTGCTGTCTGATCCCCAGCTCCCATGTGCCCCAGATGGTCCCTATTACCCTAGCACTCCAGAAAGCCAGTCCTGGCCTTCCATCCTTCCACATCTCCTCCCAGGTGATCCCACTCTTCTCATCCTTCTGGTCATGGAAAGCAAAGCCAAGCACATGGTGTTTTTCCTGGACCTTGCTTCAGCAGCTGAGAACATCTGACTGCCCCATGCTCCAGGCCGGCATCCCTGGAAAATTCCTACTCAGCTGCTCATTTAAAATCCCAGCACAGCTATTGAGCCTCACCCTTGCAGCTTCTCATTGCTGAATTGCCATAAAACTTTAATTGAATGCTTCCTTCCAAGGGGGACCTCCCTGAGTTAATGCCAGCCCCTTGGAGTGACCCTGCACAGCCCCAGGGTGGCTGTTTTATGGGGGCACACCAGGGCCAAGTTGATGGGGAAAGGAGACTGCTCAGGCCCCAGAGAGGAAAGGCTTTAATGTTCATTCAAAGTGACAGTGCCCTAGTACAGCATGACTGGTAAATGCTAAATTGCCACAGATGGCAGATTTATGTTTCCTTTCCCCAAGGTCCCTTGCCTGCATTGCTGGGGGCACGTGGTGTGTTCTTGAGGAAGGACCCACATTGCTGCTGCCTCTAGACACCTTGGGGTTTTTTGTTTGTTTGTTTATTTGTTTTTCTTTTTTTTTCTCTCTCTCTCTCTTTTTTTTTTTTTTTTCTTTTTTTCATTTTCTTTTCTGGTAGCTGGGTGCTCAGAAAGTGCAGAAATGCAAAGAAGAATATGAAAGCCTAAAAGTGAGGAGGTCTTTAAAAGCCAGAGAGGGGGCAAGCAAGAACTCAACCCTTGTCTGTCAAGAGGGAGTTGATGCACTGCAAAGCAGCCCCAAAACTTGGAAGATGCTGAGGGCCAGGAGGGAAGCAGCAGCCTGTGGACAAGGGCTGGAGCAGCTGGAGATGGCCCTGAGCCCCTGCCTGGGTGTCAGCTCTGTGCTCTGGGGTGCTGCTCTCTGCTCCAGACCAAAGCTGGTGCTTGGGGTCATTTCTATCTCTTGAGGGACAGCAAAGACACAAAGCTGAAGGTGTCTGCAGTGACCATGGCTGCCTGTGCCAGTGAATTCCTTATGTAATCCTTTTGCATTCCTCTTTTCCTTTTTTTTTTTTTTTTTTTTTTTTTTTAAATTCATTTGACAGATTTGCTTAAAAACCAGCGTGGGAATACAAATGACATGTTCAATACAGATCAACTCGTGGCTTTACAACATCCCAAAGAACCTCAGGACCATATGATCACAAATCCTCTGCACAGAGGGGAAGAACAAAAGCCCACAACACAGTGCTTGGGCTGGGAAAGGTTCCAGGTTTCCAGCCAGGTTGGAAAGGACCTCAGAGATCATCAAGTCCAATCATGGGCTGCCCAGACCACCCTTTCCTGCAGCCCCACTGCTTCCTTCACATCATTTGTGTCCTGGGATGGTTGTAGGACCATGAACTGGGGGGACCTGGGGACTGTTCTGCAGAAAGCAGCAGCTGTTTGGGGTTAAAGCTCCATGGGTTGGTGCCTGTCCTGGTGCAGACAAGCTGCATCCCTCCTTTATGCTCCTGGGGTTCAATGGGAATGTGACCACCCCTTCCAAATGGCATGGGACCAGTTTTTAAGAGTTAAGCACATCACTTAATTCCTCTTCAGCTCAGGGGAGCCATTGCTGCTCCCCTTGCTTTATGTTGCCTCTGAAGGTTTTAGAAAAAGCTCAGCCCTGGGCTTGGCAATCAACCACTCACCTCCCCGTTTTTTTTGGCCACAGCAGTAGATCAGGCAAAAGACTCCTCCAAGGAAGAAAGGAAGAGAAGTCCCAGAAGTAGTCTATGCAACCCCATGCTTCATAGCAGAATCCTATTTTTCGTCTGTGCCTGTATCTGGGAGCTGCACTCCTCCAGCTCACAGAATGCAGTGAGTAAAATCTCTGCCCAGCTGCCTTTTATTTATTCATGATGGGCCTGATCCTGCAACCTGCTTCTGGAAGGAGCTGAGCCTTGTAACTCCTTTTTCCCACCCTGAATAAACCAGGTCTCAGCACCTACCATCAGTCAGGAAGATCACGTCCTGGGTCAATTAAGATAAAGAGGGATGTGTACGTTTGTTTTTACAGTGCTGTAAAAGTGGAGTTATTAAGAAATCAGTCTGTAATTGCCCTCTTAATGATTCCTCCTCTTCTCCACTCATTCAGAGGGAATCATCCCTATTGTATCAGGTATAAAAAGAGCAGCTTCACTGACATGGTTTATGACTTTATTAAAACCAAGGATTTGGTATTAATAGCTATCAGCTCCTCAGCTGTATTTCCCCAGTGAAGGAACCGTGTGCTCTGGTATAAGTCCAAGATAATTTGTAAACACAAAGTATTAAAAGGCTCAACAATTCTAAAAAAAGTTTTAATTGGAAACTCAACAAATTGCTTTGCAGCATCCTAGTGCTTCAGCATGGAGCTCTCAGATAATGAGGAGCTAATTAAGGGGCCAGGATTCATTTTTTTAATGATAACTGTCTCCATATGGGCTCTGCATTCGGTGCTCACAGAACTAATGAAGGTCAGAGAAGTAACAGCAAAGGCAGAAAGGGAAATTTTTAGCTCTCAGTGTTGTGAGGATGCTAAGCAACAGTCAATATCTGCCTGGTTTTTAGGCCAGGAGCTGAGAGAACTCCATCCCATGTGATGGGACAGCCTGCACTGGCTCCAACCTGCACTTCCCAGACCATGGCTGCTCCCTGGGAGGAGGATGGACTTTCCTTTCCATATGTCAGCCCCCAAAACCAGGCTCCGCCCTGCTCTCAGACCCAGTTACAGCCAGCACTGGTTCAGCTGACTCCAAGGATGGAGTTCAGCAGCATCAGGATGTGCACCCTTCCATCTCACCCTTCCAGCTGGAGAATTGGAACTGGAGCTGGGAGCAGAACCTGGGCTCTGCATCAACCCCAAACCCTCACAGCTATCAAGGACACAACTACCTGGGAGAGTGTGTTCAGATTGATCCCTGGTAAAATATTAAACACCCATCCAGCAGTATGTCTCTCTATGAAGGAACTTGCTGGCTCCCATGACTAAATTTGGACCAGCAATGCCTCATGCACCAAATAATTAAGTCATAGGCTATAGAAAGCAATCCTCTGGGATGTACTTGTCTTTAAATGGCTCATCCACTTGAAAAGTAATACATACCATTAAGTGTATGACCATATGGCTGCCATTTATAGAATATTGCACTACAGGCAAACAGGACAAAGGCACACCCTTAAAGCACTTTCCCCATCTCATTAACTTTGGGTACATTACAGAAAACCTTCTCTGCTTTTTGGTGCATTCAAGGACATTTTGTGCTGTTGAGTTTTGTCTTAAATGAATTGCACCGGGAAAATTAGAATCTAAATGTACCTGTGCCCTAAAGCAAACAGCATTATTTTGCCTTTCTGTAATTCAATTTTTTTTTTTTTTTTTTTTTTTTTTAAGATCAAGATTTATTTTTTTTTTTGAAGCAAACGTGTTTTTTTGTCCTCAGATCTCACCTGATGACAAAGCTGACTTCGGCTAACTCGGGAGGTGGCAGTGTGCCTGCCCAAGGTGCTGGCAGATCCAGGTGTGCTCTGCTCTACCTGAAACCTCTCCCCAAATCCAGACAGCTCGGCTGGGCTGATCTCTGTGAACACCCAGGGAGTGACTGAGCAGAAAGTTCTGGTGCTCAGAGTGATGGGCAGAGCACTGCAGGGGCCAGAGATGCAAATCCCAGCTGCTGGGACAACCAGCTGCCCTGAAAAGCAATTTGGCATGGGGGAGAGCTGACAACAGCCATGATTCAAACAGGAAAATGTGTCCCAGAGCATCACCCCACTGCACCTTCAGTTTGCTGCTAAGGCTCAGCCCATTGCAGGCAGCAGCATCTGGCCCTGGGATTGCAGCAGCTCTTAGATCCAGCTCTAAATCTTTCAAAGCTATCCCTCTCCCCTTAAATGAGTTTCCACTGCAGAAAGGCATTAATTAGAAATGACTGCAGGTGCCTTAAAGGGTTTTAGTTAACAGATTTTTCTCATGCATTGAAGATCAATGTTGCTGCCAATTGTACCGTGGGTCTTTAGCCTCTTGTTTAGCATCTTGGAAGGAAAACCACTGCTATAGAATGAAGATCTCCACAAACCTGGCCCTCCAGAGCTCTGGAAATATGATGTGTAGGACAGAAATGAGTCCTCAGAGAGCTGTCCCCATTCTGGCTGCAGCCAGCATTTCAGTAAGAGGAGCAGTGATGACATAGGGCAGTACCTCAGACCTTGTAAGTGATTCAAAGCTCTACATGTGGAAGATAGTTCATTGCTTCTGGTCTAATCCAGTTCTGGGAAAACCACATTACACCTTGTTTTTGGGTTTTTTGTTTGTTTTTTTTTTTCCGCCTTTCCCCTCTTCTCTGGCTGAAGAGCTCAGCAGGGACCTTCTGCTAAGGCCAAGAGGTTGAAAACCTTATGTGCAATTTGCAGCAGTCACACACATCTCTAACTATATATCTATAAATTCAATTTCCTGACCTCAGTGATCCATGCTGCTTCCAGGGGCTCTAATGCATCTGTTTGCCAAGCTCAAGGGCTGAACCACATCAGCAAACATAGCTGTTCACATGCCACTTGGCTGAGAAATCATCAGGCCTGGTGGTGCTAAACATTTTCACCTGCTTCTCTGCTGGGAAAGGAGGCAACAAGGATCTAACAGCACCAGAGTGAGGCCTTTGCAGCTCTCACAGGCATCCCTGCTGCAGGTGCAATCCAGCTCAATGGTCCTGTCCCATTGCATGGGGCCAGCTCTGACATGGGAATGGCTGAAAAAATTGGGGTGGAGAGGAGAGGAGGGACAACCCCCCCCTCCCATCAAAGAGGGGTAACAGAATGAAGCTGCTGGTGGTGCTGGGTTCTCAGTCAAATGAACCTTGCCATGGGAAAAGTGTCTGGGGGAGAGATGGGCTGTGGAGGATTTCTGGAAGGTGGTTGAGAAGAGGATGGTGACATCCAGCCCCTTAAGCTTCAAAAGCTTAAGAGCTTTAGGAGCACTCAGCTGGAAAAGCAGCTGGGATCACTTCAAGGTGTGTGCAGCATCCTGCAGTGCTGTGAGGCTCCTGCTTTGGCTGAAACAAGAGGAATGATTGTGCTGAGGGCTGGGGCTCCAGCAGTACCAGTTGCTCGTTGCAATAAGCATTGCAGTGGGAGCTGTGGTGACAGGAGGGTTTTTTAAGACTACTAGCAAATTCAGGTCCTGCTGAGCAGAGAGCCAACCCCTCCATCCTCCCAGCTGCAGGGACCATCAGGTAATGCTTGATTCAAGGTGTAAAAAAAGTCAGGATGGTTCCTCAGCCATCACCCAAATCCCCCCACAACGATTACCCCTCCTACACTTGGTCACTTGTACAGAGAAGACAATAAACAAAGCAGGGAAGTCTCCTAATATTTTTATTGTTCCTTAGATAACTGTGGATAGTACAAAGTTTTCCTCTTAAAAAAAAAAGTAATTACCTTCACATGTCCATAAACAGGGCTTCCCATGGGAATCTGATGCCACAGAATTTCCACAGAAGCAATTTCCAACCACCATAATGCTATGTAGATAGTATAACAGTAAAGAGAATATTCTTGTAGTTATCAACATGAAATTGGTTATCTGTGTATAAGGGTGAACACTGATCTTTTTTTTTTTTTTCTTTTTAGAAACAAAACCATCATTTATTAATCCAAACTACATCATTGCATTTACAACATTCATTGCATAAACTGGACATACAAAGTTCTGCCAACTCTGGTAAATAACAGACATACATTATACAATATATTTGCTGAATACATAAGTTCAAACAATATGGGTACAACAACTTGTTCATAATACATACTTAAACCATCGTGTTTAATAGTTACAAAGACACAGATCCATGAGCTACTTCGAGTCTCAGCACAGTTAATCTAAGTGACAAGAACACAGTTGAGAGACAGTAGCTGCAATGGAAGGCGAAGAAAACTAACCTGGGCTAGGTCTGGGTCAGACAGCAAGAGCTCCTCATGGGTCAGCTTTGACTGCTTCAAAATACAACTCACACATCCATCACAGCTGACCAGGGTGTTGGGAAAATGTCCATGCAACCCCCACACAGAAGAGAGCGAGTCTCCCAAGGAAAAAACTTTCAACAGTCACTGCCTTACTTCTTTAGTATGTACTACAGGTTTGCTATCGGAACAGAAACAAAACAAAAGCCCAAACTTAAGTGGTTCTTCGAGTGCAGTTCCAGCTGCAAGTACATGGTTACTGGTGAGTCTATAACACAGGGCCAGACTTCTAGAAATGCAGAGGTAATGCTGAGCTGTTAGGTTTATGCTGAATGATCCTCCATGACGTTGGTCTTAATTTTGGCAGCTGTTTATATATTTACTTTTTTAAAGTGTGTCTTCTTGACATTAGCAATTTAATTTTTTAAATTAACTTCTCCCTTATTTCCTTTTTTTTTTTCTTCTTTTTTATTTTTTTTTTAATCTTTTTTTATCCCCCCCCACCCCCCCTCCCTAAATCAGTTCCTAAACAAGGACGGACTACAACTCATCAGACCTGATGACGTGGAAGAGGGTGACATTGTAAAGTATTTGGTGCCCGTTGTTCCAGGCATAGAGGGCCCGATCCTTGGGGTTGTAGTCCAACATGGAAATGTGCGAGTACTTGTTTTGGAAGGGGATGTCGATGTACTCATAGGTGGAAGCATTGGTCTGGTAAGCATAGTGCACCTTGGTGCCTCCCGAGTAGCCATTGGTGACGTAGAGCGTGCCGCAGATGATGAAAGCCTCCCCGGCGCTGCGTTTGGGGTAGCTGGTGTTCCAGGTCTGGAGGCTCTGCAGGGTGTTGGGGTCCAACTTGCTGATGACAATGTTGCCGGCGTTCTGGTTGGTGGCGTAGACGGCCCAGAGCCCGTTCTCATCCACCATGAGGTCAATGTCTGAGTGGCCACCCCAGGCGTAGTGGTACATGTTGTTGTAGCCGGCATAATCCAGGCTGCGGGTCTTGAGGATGGTCTCTGTTTTCAAGTCAAACCTGATAATTATGTGGCTTTGGTATTTATTGAAATAAATAGAGCCATTGTAGACCACTTGGCCGGTGCCTGACCAAGGGTGAGGGAGACGGTGAGAGGTAAAGTTGTCAGTATTCATGAAATCTGCCATGGATTTGTACTCCCGGACGAAGCGGTTGTTGTGGTAGCTGTCCATGTACCAGACCTGGGGGAGCAAGAGAAAAAATGGGGGGGTCAGAAAACAGCAGAGACCCAGCTGAGCCCTTTGCACGTCACTCTGGAAATCCAGAGCAGCGAATCCGACCCGCAGGAAAAGAAACTCTCCAACACCTGCCACCTACACCCAGAAAGAAACCTGATTTTTGGAACCCCAAACCAGCCAAGAAACCAACTGAACAGCAAAGCTTTCCTGGGGGGTAACCTGGTGTCTCCCTAGGAATCTAGGAGGTGACACGGTGGGATGAACACGAGGCCTTCCAGAGGGAAATTCACATCTTTGGCTAAACCCAGCACGTTATGTTGCTGCTGCTTTGGCTTCCCTTAAGCCCCACCGGGGTCACAGTCAGGGAACAACAGCAGCTGCTGTGCTGCATTCCAGGAACTTGGCATGAAGCAGTGCTGGAGCCATCCCACAGCATCAAGGAAACGTAGGCAAAGCCCATATTGGTTTAAATCAAAAGCTGAGACCAAGGCTGCTGAACTACAAGAGACAATGACATCAAAATCTTGCTACTGGTAGATGGGGGAGAGACTTTGGAGCATCACTAAAGCACCAGTTCACTAGGGACACTCTGTCTGGGCTCCTTAAAAAACAAAAAAGCTTTTGTCCTATGAAAGTAATTCTGAGGCAAATGACAAAGCTGTGCAGTTAATATCAAGAAGACACAGTTAATATCAAGAAGTCCAGGCAGTGAGTGACATTGTGTATGCAGCTGCTGCCTAAAAATAAAGTAGCTGCTTTCTGTCTACACCGTTTAGCAAGGAGAAAAGGAAAATTAAATAGCAAGAGGGAAGCCTTGAAGGATGCAGGTCTGGGTCATGTTGCAGCATGAGCTGCTTTTGCTTTTACAAACTCATTGTAAAGTCTGCTGATATCACCTCTGCAGTTCAGGCTGTTTCCAGGGTCCCTTAGAAGAGCAGACAAACATTTACACACAGTGTGTGCATGTAAACTGCTTTTGGCTGCTCTATTTGAAAGGCCAAGTGAGGTCTGCAAAAACTTTGGAGGCAACTTCAGCCCATCCCTCACTAGATCCCTTGGTAATGCTGCAGAGGTGGGAAATGAGCACGTGGCACACGGCTCTGATCCTCACACCTCTCCTGTGGGCTTGGGGATGGCTGCAAAAGCAGCAGAGAAAAATCCAGATGTGTCCCAGAGAACTTCTGCTGTCAGCCCTGGTGCTAGAGGGCATCCCTTGCTCCTGGAAATGACTGTGGTCAACTAAACCAGCTTGAGAAATTACATTAAAAAAAAACAAACAAAAAAAACAATCCAGAAAACTGATTGTCCCTCTGCTGCTTTAATTTCATTCTTTGGTATTAAATCCCAAGGCCTTCTAATGGATTGAGAGGCACTTTTAGGTGAGGCAAAGAGAAGTCAGCACATTGGGGCTGCAAGGTGGGAGGACCCAAAGGCATTTTCCACTTTGGATGGATGGCAACATCTCATGGCCCTGGCTGGCTGGGAACAACCTCCTCCTCCTGCCAACACACATCAACCCCCTTACACCCACCCACCTCTGGCTGAGCCCCGTTGTGGGCAATGATTTTGTGACATGAACAAATGACCACGCCAGGCAGCCAGCACCTCCTGGGGCTTGGCAGCATCAGATGGATGGGATAAACTGCCTGTCTCCCTCCCCACCCCCAGCCTTCCCCTCTGCTGGGTAGCCAAGGAAGTTCACTTAATTGTGTGTTCCTAAGAAAATTCCCAGGAAATTCATCTATTTTATATACACACACACACTTGTGAAGCTTGAGATACAGTCCAGAGAAAACTGCTTGTCTACTCTCACAAGAAAAATACGCCACAGAAAAAGGCATAGGTAAAAATATACTAAGGAATACTGGTTTGAGACAAAAATCTCTGAAGGGACAGGAGGATCTTTAAGCATTTGCTCAACCAGCTTCAGCTGTGACAGGCCTGACTCTCCCTTCCCAGCTTGATAAATCATGTTAGGACAGAGGGATGCAGCAAAGACAGCCCAAAAGGGACAAATCTATCCCCTCCCTTGGGCAAAAGAGGATGGGATGTGGGGAAAGCCTCCCCACCCCACTTCATAATCAGGATCTCACCGGGGCTGGAGGTGCAGTTTGGTTTAATAACTCTCAAAGATGGAGGGGTTTGTATTGAGGAGGAACCAGTGCCAACCAGTTGGCTGCTGGAGAGAAAGAGCCCAAGAGCTCAGGTGACTGCTGCTTCCCTGCTGCACATCCACGGGCTTCTCCAGAGCATCCCTTGTCCTCTCTGAGCTGCAGCAAGGTGACCACCAGGCAGGGCTTTCCAAAATAGCTGCCCTGATGCAGCCCTTGCTGTGTGCAGGAGGGAATGAGCATCCAGCCAAGCTCTGTGGCTTCTGCTTTGCTTTCCTGCCTGCAGTTCCTCAGCGAGCACTGGAGAGATTTTCCATTCCAGAAGTCATGGGAAGCTTGGATTGATTTGCAGCCAGTTATTGGCTTCCTACCTCTTTGGGATCAACACTGAATGGGCTGAATGGAAAAAAACCAGCAACCCAACAAACAAAAACCCAAACAAAGCAAAACAAATCTCTGGCTGCAGTCAGCTAATTCCTCACAACAAGGAAGGTGGGAGGTGGAGGACAAACACAGTCAGATGACATTAGTGGAGGCACAGGCAGCAGAAGAGCAGCAGGGACCAGGACCAGGACCACAGGGTCCCTCTGCTCAACCCCAGCTCCCTCCTGGCTACCAAACCCAGATGAGAAACTCAACACTTGATTTTTCCCTGCCATGAGATGATTTGAGGCTGCCCCCAGCTTTCAGAGGACATAACCCAGGTTGCAGTCGCTTGGATGCAAGGAGTTTTCAATGACCCCAGCCTCCTCAGTGCTGGTGGGGACACAGGGCTGAAGCTTTTGTGCTCTTACCTTGTTCTCTCCCTCGGGAGCGAGAGGATCCGTCATCCAGGAGCCGAACCTGGACCCCGAGGTTTTAATTGTGATTGGGTCACTTATTCCCGTCAGCTTGCCACAAGCTGAAAAAAGAGTGCAAGGCTGATCAGCACCACATCAGACCACCACCCCTCTTTTAGCCCTGGGTGAGGGGCACCCCCCTCCCTGCCCCGCCACCGCTCTGCCCGCTGCTCCCCCGGGCTGATGGGCACCTCTGCTTTGCTTTAATTAGAGGTAATGAGGCTGAGAAAAAAACTGCTGGATGCTTTTGTTTGTTTCATGCCTCTTCATAGCCATTGTCCTTATCAGGCTGCCCTCCAGAAGAGCAGCTTCCTGAAGCAGCCCCGCAGAACAGGCAAGGAGCAGAGGCAGCCAGGGTGGAGAAATCAGCTGAACAGTTCTGCTCATCTCTGCCATCATCCAGTGGGTGCAGCCAAGACAAAAAGACAGATGTGGCTACTCCAGCCCTGCTGAAAATGTGCATTCATTACAGGTTATGCAAAGGATAAAAAAACAAAACAAAACAAACAAGACAAGGTAGGAAATTATTTGTGCTATAAATCTTTTCCTTGCAAAGACCAATTGCCAGCTCCTACCTGCCACCTTCTCTCTTCCCAGTGGTTTCTGTGCACTTAGGGAACACTAATGAACTCACCAGTCTCCTCTGCCCAGCCTGGGCTTCACCTGCTCCTGGAGAGAAACCCAAAGGATGGAAGGTGGGTGGCGGGATGTCCCTTGGGAGCTGCCCTAGGGAATCCTGCCCAGACTCAGCATCCCCACACCAGGGATCTGCACCCACCCAGTGCTAGCTTCTGAGGCATATTTAGGTGCTCCACCCTGCTGATTTCATGCCCTTGAAGTCAGTGGCCATGTCAGCACACCTGCAAGCCCAGCTAAGTGCCTCTAAGTGTTTTTAAGCCCTAATAATGAGGGGAAGCAGCAGCAGTTCTCCCCCAGCTTGCTGTGCCAGGTCTCTTGGGAAAGTGGTCTGGCTGGGATGGAGTGGCTGCTCTGCTGTAGGGATTGCTCCACTGGAGGTACCCAGGGAGCCTATGGAAGTGATGCTGAAACACAGGTGGAGCTCTGCCAGCTCAGAACAAGGTCCTTCTTCTCAAAACGACCCAGTAAAATCATAGGATGGTTTGGATTGGGAGGGACATTTAACGGTCAGAGCCCCATCGAGCCCAAACTGGAATGTTTCCAGTCTGTATACTCTGCAACCTCTCTCCTTAGCCTGCTCTCACTTGCCCCTTTATATTCCTGATCACAGCCACAGGACACCCCTGCCCACCTCAGCTCCAAGCTGTGGAGTCAAGGGGTCTCCTTAGCCTGGGGCATCAAACAGATGAAGATATTCTTGATATGCACCAGCATGACATGGCCAAGGGCATCACCAGTCTTCTTAGAGCCTTCAGACACCAGGCAGATAAAGAGAGAACCCACCAAAAAGCAAAGAGCTCTTCTGCCCTCCCTGAGACATGACAAATGGGAATTTGTCCTCCTGCATTCAAAAGCTCAGAGCTCGGGAGGAGAGTAAGGTATGGACAAAGGGATGCAAGGGGTTAAAAGAAGAAATGCTTATGTCTTGCAAATTCCCCTTTGCAGAGGACCAGCCTTCCCCTGCTCCCAGATCCACCCAGTGCTGCCTTCCCTTATCACAGCCCTACATTGCTGCCACTTTATCTCTTTCTTTTCATCTCCCTGGAGAAAGGTTGCATAAAAAGTCATTGATTAAAAAAAAACAAAAACAAAACCCAACCAAACAAAACCCAACAACAATTAAAAAAGCAGCAGGAGCAGCAGCTGATAAGGGTAAATTAGGGTTGTTTGCACACAGTGAGGCTGCAACTCAGAGAAGTTTAGCTGGAGGCACATCCACACCAGCTCTTCAGCAAGGCAAGAGGGTTGCTCTTAGACAGGGCAAGGTGGTTTCTTTCTTGATGTCAGCCTATCCTAGGCACCCAGATGCTAGGGGGAAATTCTAAAATAGATCCTGGAGCCACAAGCATTCAAACCATGTTAGTTCAGCCCATGCAACTCCCATGGGCTTACCACCCAGAGCTGGATAACTGCAGCCTCCAGGATCCTCAGCTGCCCATTTGGAATGCACACCACACTCTTAATGCCATCAAGCCTTGTTTCCCCCTTCCATGGGGATAGCACCCATCAAAAGCAGGAATATTACTCCATGGGGAGGGGTAGGGGGACTCTGTCTTTTATTGCCTCCCTTGGACATAGCCCAGTTTGATCTGGAGGAGTAGTTTAGAAGATGGAGTTATTAGCCTCTGGCTCTGATTGCTTCAAAGCTGCTGCTCTCCTGCCCAGCAAAGCCCCTCCTGCCCTGAGCAGCCTGAGCCCTTCACCACAAACCTGGTGTCCCGTTGGGATGCTATGGGCTTTTCAAGTCACTCAGGGACCACCAGACAGGAGGAAACCATGAGTCCATGGCACAGGGGAGGACTGTGAGCAGCAGCTTTGGGGTATGCACACGGGATCTGGTTTCCCTCTGGTTTTCCCAGCACTTTTCAGATCCCTGGACCTCTGACCCATGGTGGGCTGTGTGTCCCTGTTCCTGGAAACCAGCCCAGAGCAGCCTTTTCCTGAGGGACCCTCCAGGTCACTGCTGCTGCTGCAGCCCAGTGCTTTCCTTGCTGGGGCTTCCCACAAAGCCAAGGTCTGATCCATCCCTCCCTGATCCCAGCAATCCAGAACAGGGATGGGGCTGCAGTTGTTGGGTCACACTCTGCCCTCACCTCTGTCACCTGGCTGGGCACCCTCCCCATCCCAAATACCCTGGGACAGCCTGCCAGGGCTCTGTCCCCATCCCTGCACCTGGACTGTGGGCTGGTTTTTTTTTTTTGCAAGAGTCAAGGAGAGGATGGAAACATCACCCTGCAGAGAGCAGCTGAGTTAAATTCCCCCTTGAATCAAGGAGTGACAACCTCTCCACTTGTCCAAGGCTCCTCTTAGGACCATTAATGGAAACATTAAAATCCCTGTATAAATAGTGATCTTTAAGAGTGTAAACAAAATAAAAGACTGAACGTGCCAGCATTGATTTTTTTTCCCCCCCTTCACACATATGCCAGGGTCAGGAAGTGTTTTCACTCTTGATCCATCAATAATGCTTAGAAAAACTGAAATTCAAATATTTTCTTGCCTAAGAAAAAAAAAAAAGCTGCTCTACTCTTGAGCATCAGTGCTTCCCAGAGGATGGGGAGAGGCAAACCCAAGAGGACCACGTCCCATCCCATCCCTTGCCCCTACCCTGAGCCCTAGCAGGTGAGCAGGAACCTGGGGAGCAGCTTTGTTGGCCCTTCCAGGAGCAAATCTAAGCTAAACCATTCTGCTTGAAAAATCAGTGAACCCCTCTGAGCAGATAATGTGGAGCAAACAGCAAACATCAGCAAGCAGAGCCTCAGTGTGTGGCACCAGAGTGTCTTGTAAGGTTGTTAGCTGAATTTAACTCAGTTACCTCCCCATTTGCACTGGTTTATACTCCTGAGTGATGAACAACACTGGCGATTCAATCCATGCTGTCTGCTCTTAGGCAACCAAAGAATTCAGGCACTTGGGTTAGGAGCAAACCCCTGGGAGCCTCAGCAGCCAGCTCTGTGAGCACCCAAGGGTGCTGTAACACGCCAAGGTGGAAAAGCTGCCTTGACTCAGAGAAAGAGCTAAAGAAGAAATGACAGGGACAGCCAAAAAGCCTAAATAAAGCCTCAAAAAGATTCCAAAAAACCCCCTCAAAAACTTCTAGAAAAAGTTGCCAGTAAGAGGTCATCATCCTGGCTTCCTCAGTCTTACCTGGGTGACTGCTGGGGGGGGATGTCCCAGCTGGAGGGGGAGGGAGAGGTGGCCCAGAGCAGAAGGGACTAACAGTCCAAGAGAATTTTTTTTTTTTTTTTTTTTTGGAACCCCAAATGTTTTGGGAATTACTTAAAGTCTGTCTGGCGGGGGGGGAGGGGGGTAGGATCATCAGAGCTTCCTTGGCTCTGGTGGAGTCAGTACCACTGAGGCCAGCTGGAGAAGCCTTGTGGGGTCCAGGTTTTTTTTAAAGAAGTATCCCTGGGAAAGCACTTGTCCAGCCCAGACTCAGTGCTGGACTTGCTCAAGTATCTCTGAGCACCCAGGCTTAGGTGGGTATTGGCTTTTCTCCCCGAAATTTGGAGTGAAAGGCAGCTTATAAGGGATGTACATGGTACCAGAGGATGGAAATAGCAGGGGAAATACAGGGAGGTGGCTGCCTGCAGGAGTGGGGAAGCATCTAGAGACCAAAAGCAACTCCAGCAGCAGAGACAAAGAGAGAAAGAAAGCATTACCTTGCCAAGGACAGAAAGTGCTCAGAAGAGATCTGATCTTCCATGAAGTTACCTGAGAGTGTAATTTCATGTGTGCTACCAAAATAGACTGCAGAGCAGTTAATGTGTTTAGATTATCTAAATTGCTTAACAAGAAAGTCAATAATGTAAGAAGAAATTAAATCAAGTCAGAGTTGGGCCAACAAATGGAAGAGAGAGCTCCTGGGGCTGGGGGTGCCATGCCCTTCTTCCCCCCTTTTCCACCCCCAATTTGGGGTCAGCCCCTTCTTTCAGCCACACATCTATCTCCCCATGGCCTGCAGTTAATTCAGACTCTGCATGAGATTCCAGGGGAGATTCCAGGTGAATCTCTCCCATTTTAGCATTGCTGGTTACTTGGTCTGCTGGAAGGAACTCCTTGGAGGGAGAGCAGGGGAGGATTTCAGTCCTGCCCAAGGCATAATCCAGACCAACACATGAACCCACACCAGCCAGGTCATGCTTTTCTCACCAGGGACTTGCGAGGTGCAAAAGGAAAATAAATATTAAAAAAAAAAAAAGGGAAACCGGGTCCCAGCCTGCACAGACACACGGGAACGGTGTGCCCAGACCTTTGCTGCTGTGCCAGGTGACAAGGAAAAAAACCAACCACCCCCCCCCAAAAAGACAAACCAAACAAGAACAACAATAACAACAAAAAAAAGGTCGGGACATTGATGCACAAGCAAAAGGGGTGCATGTGTTTGCTTTGCATAAGGGTTGGGTGCCTCTCACCGCCACTTATGCAAACGCTGCCCAAAGTCACATGCCTGCAGGGAAAGGGCCTGATCCTGAAGCACTTTACACCATGAGCAAACATTGGCCCTGGGGAGTAATCCTCAGCAGGACAACACCCAGGCTTCAGATGTTACCCAGAGCATAAATATTCCCAGGATCCAAGCCGGCCGTGCGTGCTCATCCCTCACCAAAACCCCAGGAGATGTCCAGTCTAGCATCTCTGGCTCCAAAGGGGATGTGTGATTTAACCCCCATGGTGTTTGGCCGAGGGGCACCATGTTGTTCTGAGCCTACCTAATTTTTGCATGCATGCACGAAGCCTTTCTTCAAGATTTGACACTCTGTTCTGAAGCTCTTCGTAGTCATAGGCGCCAATCTCCTCCTGGAGTTCGTTTAGAACTGACGTCAGATTCTGGACCTCCTCTTTAAACTGCAATACCAATTTGGCATCGGCTTTGTACTCTTCCAACACTGGTATCAAAGGCCTAAGTTCCTCCATTTTCGCTTTTATTGCCTGCAAGGTTAAAATAAGCTTGGTTCAGTGCTATGCGTGCAAAAATCTGCAACACTCTGCCTTGACCTGGTTGCTTCCTACGTGAGTGCAAGGTTCATATCCCACAATTATCATCATTAAAATTACTTTACTTATTATTTTTGGTCCGAATGATGTATTGGGTAGAAGGTATTAAACAGGCTGCAGAACACCAAAATATTTGGGAAAGGCCTTTATTTGTCATTTTTAGAATGCAACATCTTAGGGTTACATGCTTCAGATCACATACACAAAGAGTTCTTTTTTTTTTTTTTTTTTTTTTTTTTTCTTTCCGAAAAATAAAATAAAATAATATATATATGCATTGACAAGGGTTTCAAACTATTCATGAAATGCATCTACAATTGCATGCAAAGGAAGATCTCGGTTGTGTGGTTCAAGGTTCCTTAGTGAGATATGGTGTGCTAATTTGGAAAATAATCAAAAAAATAAATGCATGGTGCAAAATGCTCTGTGGCCCTCTTTTCATGGTTACATGGGAGTGAACTGCTTCTTCAGTCACTGCAGCATTGAAAAAACTTGCTTTTAAGTTAGCCCTGTAAGCAAGAAAATGAAATACTGTTGAGGATCTAGCTCACTAACCTGCCTCAAATAGATAGATAGCCATTCATAGACAAAGACTCTTACGGAACTCAAGAGAAAAAAAAAAACCAAACAAATCACAACACGAGAGCTCCAAACCACTCACATTTTAATGCTGGCATTAGCAGAAACAAAATGCTGTGGCTAGTATTTAAAATGGTGCTTTGGCAGCAAATCAGACAAAAAACTCCTTACTGTTTTTAGGCGTGCGATAAAGAACATAAAAATCAAAGTCATTATCAAATTTATTTTGCAGAAACGAAGACTATTTTCTTTTGGGTTTTTTTTTTCTTTTTTTCTTTTTTTTTTTCTTTTTTTTTTTCTTTTTTTCTTTTTTTTTTTTTTTTTTTTTTTTAAATTAAAAGGAGGTCTCATTGAAAGGCCTGGGACAACAGCATTTTGTTCAAGATGCTTTGCTCCAGCAGCTAATGAGTAGACACAAATATGCATGCACCTACCCAGCAATGAAGCATGTTAGTATACACTGTGACACCTGGCTGTGTGCTGGAGCAGCTCAAGGAGGGGGGAAAGGGAGCAGAAAATTGGTCCTCAGCCTCATTTCTTCCCTTCCCAGCCCCTCATTCAAACCTTCCTGCAGTTTGCACAGGGGGGATGGAATTATTTCCTGATTTACTTGCATGTCCCAGTGCAAGCTGCCTGGCAGGCAATGGGGAGGGTTAAAAGTCAGCAGAATGGAGGAGAAATACAATAAAATTACTACTAATAATAATCAAAAAAGAAATTCACGCTTGTATCAGAAGGATGGCTCTTACAACCAGACTACAGAGCTAAATTTAGGGTCCTGCAGTAGTTAAGATGGGGAGTGAAGGGGGTGGAGTTGGTGAAAAGTTTTTAAGAGTCTTCCTCCCAGCTTTTTCTGATGTAATCTTGGTATTTTGGTATTTAACATACCAATTTAAAAAAAAAAAAAATAAATTAATCTGCTTTAAACTGCCAGTCAGCTGGGGAGCTGCCTGGAAATGAGGATGGGAAGCAGCTGGGTGGCTGAGCAGAAACGTGCCCAAATTTCATTAGAAATCATCTCAATTTAGCTTTTACATCTATGAATCCTCAACATTACTAAAATTTAAGATTACAGATATTACTGACAGCCTCCTTTTTGCCAATTTCATTCATTCTCCATCAAGCTCTTGAAAGTTCAACCACTGCTCCCAAGCAGCAGCAGCTTCATTTAAAAGGCAGGTATCTTGACTTATCACCAGGAAAAATACATTTAATTGCTTCAAAACTGGCCGTTTGCACAGCCACCAGGTTTGTCTGTCCCAGGATGGCTGCAGTGGTTGCACTTTGGGCTGTCTTTTTTTTTTTTGGGGGGGGGAATTGTGATTGACTTGAGGGGTTGCTGACAGCCTGCTGCTGCCATGTGCTGCAGAAATGTAAGGGAGCCCCAGCTCCTGCCTCTTCCAGGAAAATTGGATCCTGGACACAGTAGGAGGAAGGACTGGCTGGCTGTAGAGGGCAACCCACCTTGCCCTGATCTCAGCTGCCCCAGGGTCTCCCTGCAGACCCCCTCTCATAGAGCAATCCTATGCCACCCTCTTTGGGGCACCCAAGCGGTTTGTGGCTATGGGAAGAGGGAAATTTATGCTTGTAGCCTATAGGAAAAATATCTGGTGGCTGATGATGCAGTGCCTCAACCTGGATCTGGCCATGCTTTGGGGCAGCAGGGACCTGGGCAGCCACCATGGACAACCAGATCAAGCTGAGCTGATGGGGACTGGGACCACAGAACCCAGCACACCCCACTAAAACCCTGGCCACAACTCTATAGCAGTTTGGAAAGCAGGCATACCTTAAACTGCCTTGCCAGGTGCTGCTTGTGGCTTTCTTCCACTTGCTTAAATTTTGATTCCAGTCCCCTCATCTGGTTTTCCATCTTCTCAACGTACTGTAGGTCTCTCTGAGTCCTCCTGTCCAACACCTCTATTGACTGGGACATGTTTTGAACCTGTCAAACAAGAAGAAGGTCATTAAGGGGCTGGCACTTCCCCAGAAACAAGGCTGCCTCACTCACATCCCAACACTGACCTTCTCCTCCACAGGAGAAGTCAACCAAGCTAGAAAGTCATCAGCCTCTGCATTATTTACTGCTTAACCAACAGCATCTCATATTATTATGACCCTCAAGCTCTAAACTAGAGCAACTGGATCCTAAACATTTCTAACGTAGATATTGCCCCCTCCCTGGCTGTGTTCAAGGCCAGGTTGGATGGGGCTTGGTGTCACTTGGTCCACTAGAAGGTGTCCCTGCCCATCACAAGGGGGGTGGAACTAATTGGGCTTAAAGGCCCCTTCCAACCCAAACCAAGCTGTGGATCTACGATTCTTCTGCTGTGCTGCACAGGAGAATTTACCAATCACACATGCAGCTAAGGCTAAACTGCATCAGTCACAGTGGCCTCTTTGAGAGGCAGGGATGGCACCTGCCACTGCACAGGGAGAGGCTCTTAGTGGAGCAGAAGCACCTCTGATTGTGCAAAATCTTCCTGCTGAGGTGCACATTATCAGCTCTTTGTGGACACACGTGACACTCACTGATTGCCTAAGTGCAAACTTTCCTCCCAGCTAGTAAAAACTTCAATTATCCCAACAGCCCTGCTGCTTTCCACAGCATCTGTCACTGCAAATCCAGCTGCAGGTGGGGGCACCTCAAAGCTGGGAAGTACCCCAGGAGCTCCTGCTTTGGTACAACCCTCTGGTTGTGCCAGGCCAGCATCTCCTGCAGGTGCCCAGTGCTGCAGCCCACATGTCCCCACAAAGCACCAATCTGGCTCTGCCCGAGGAATGGTGCAGGAAGGTTTGGCTGGGCTCATTGTGAGAAAAAGAGTTAAAAATGAAAGGAAGTAAGGGGGATGATGGCTGGGCTGGCCTGACTCTGAAGGCTGGTTGGCCCTGATTAAGATATTTTCTTCTCTACATTTGTGGGCTAGGAGAGGGTTAATGAAGCTCTGAGTTAAGCAGGCACCTGAGCACCTATTTAGCATCAAGCAGTGGGTATAATTTAAGGACTCTGTACCCCAGAGGGTGGTGTTTGCTTGCAGATTCTGAGTGCTCCTGCCACTGCTGCATTCCCCACAGCAGCAAAACTCCTGGCAGCGCCCATGTTTAAAAATGAATCAGGCACCCAAGCTTGCTGCTACATCACAGCCCTAACTCCAGGCAGCCTGGTTCAGGTCTCCTCATCCAAAACCAAATGTGAGCCAGCCTTCTTTGTCTGTGGATCCACCCCCAGACACTTCCCAGAGCCAGGGCTGCCACATCCGCTCCCGTCTCAGCCTCGCCAAAGCCAGGAGCAGAGAGGGAAGGGGGAAGGGGGGTGTGAGGGCAATGTTGCCTCCAGCAGCTCAGGCTGTGACTTACCTGGAGTGACAGAGTGAGGGGATGGCAGGTCTGCTGCCAGCTCTTGGAGGCCACTTGCTGAAACCAGCATGGGTCAAATGCCAACATTGGTGTCTGCATCTCGGAAGGGCTCAAAACGCCCATTGCTCATGCACGATGGCACGAAAACTATTAGAGGGAACTATTAAAAATGCATGGGCAACCTACATTTCAAAGGCCAACTATGTGAGGAAACATTCTGTACGACCAGTACAACCACTCCAGGGGGGCTGATGGTCTTCTCCAGCAAAGGTGAAGCTATTTTCAGTCTCCAAGTCCCAGAACATCACCCAAAGATGAACCAGCACCCATCCTGACTACCACCAAGGACCTGCTCATGGAGGTATGAAGAGCAGGGGAGAGCAGAGCAAGTTTTTGAAGAGTGCTTTGAAGAGGAAAAGAGCAAACTTAGACTCAGCCTGAGCTGTAGCCATGCCTCCTCTGGGGTATGAGCTCTCAGCAGACACCACTGGGTGCTAATTTACCTGTGCTGGATGTGGAGGGGTTTGAAGACCTCTCTCTACTCTCAGGCAGGGGAAAAGAAGTCTTAGACTAGCATGACTGATCTGCAGGTATTTTTCTCCTGGCAATCCAGCCTATCCTTCTTTGAGCAGAGCTGTATCTATGTAGGAGAATTGTTCCAATGGGATGGAATAGGAATGACTCACAGGGATCATACAAAATTCATCTAATTTGTTGCACTAACACCTAACCCAAATTAAAGGCCAAGCTGCAAATAATCAGAAAAGAGCATTTCTATAACCATATGCTGGCACCTGACCCTGCAGGACCTGATGGAATCTATAGGTGCTCCTGCTTCTTGGCTGGTGGGGAAGGAGAGAGAGACTCTGCTAGGAAATGAATCAGAGCATCTCGCTCAGACTTCTGCTCTGAATCACCTCTGGAGGAGCCTGCCCCTCCCCTGACTGCAGAGGAAAACAGCTCCTCACATGTCTCTACACCGAGACATCTAAAATTAGCTGCTGTGCTATTTCAGGGATGTGTTTTACAAGTCCTGGCTCTCTCTATTTGTTGCCCACATTGCTTTCAGCCAGGCAAGATCCTGGCCAGATGTGTAAGACGTCAGTTGCCATCACTTCTGGTCTCTGACAGCAACGTGTGCTCCATCAGCTGAGGATCTACTCATTCTGCTTTATTAGCATAGTAAGCTCTTGGCACACCACTAGATTTCAATGTTCATAGCTTTAACTTAAGTGCTCTAATGAACTGAGACTGAAGGATATTGTCTCTCAGATTCCCTCAGCTTTATCCATTAACTGCTCTTCTCAAACATCAGCTAAAATACATCTTTCTTCCATTGGTGGAGGCACTCTAAACACAAAAGCTCATCTTCCATCAAGCTAATGGGAGAGAGAGATACCTGTAACTGTCTTGGGGACAAGAGCTAATTTTAGCATTTGAAACAGAAATTTGATACAAACAAACCTTCCAGTGCTGTTCCTGTCATTGCTTGACCCCGAGTAGTTTCAGAATGAAACCACAGTACCAAGGAGACAATCTGGGCCTAATGACCCTGGTGAGATTCACATGGTCACAGCCACGGTTTAAATCCTACTTAATGTTTCCTGTTGGTCAACCTTTTGTACCAGGTCAAAAGAGCTGCTCTAAACCCATTTTGGGGGTTTGAATTGGGATGAATCTTCAGTTTTAGGTAGCCAAACTGGTTTGAGCAATAACATGACCTCTCTTGAGGGAGATTTTCATGGTCTACGGGAAGAATGAGCACAGCAATGGACTTAGCTGATGGACCAGGACATGAAAAGTTAATCTTGTTAGGTCTTGCCTAGAAGGCAAAGGGAAGGCTGAGAGGAGATGTCATTATCCTCCCTACCCACAGCTCAGAGTGTATAGTAAGGGAACAAAAAAGAACTGTTTAATCTGGAAATAAGTGTTAGTGAAGAGCAAGAACTGGCAGGAAACCAAAACCATCAGGGGAGGAGATCCTCCTAGATAACCGGGCCAAAACAAATAAATAAATAAACCTCTTGAAGATAAACCATGATCTGTTTATGAAGAGGATTTAGGTGATGTCTTGGTTTGGAAGCAGTCCAAGGTCTGGTCTCAGCACCTGACACATATAAAGCTGGAAGGACTCGGTGTTCTCCAGCCAGCGATGAGCTCAGCCACCTCACTGTCAAAACAGGGGCTGAACAGTTTGTGTGCTGGTGAGCAGACCTGGCTCTCCTCCCTTCCCTTCCCTTGCCCTCCCTGCTCTCAGAGCTGTCAGGGTTTGCCCAGGATTCACTTGGAAGCAGCAGGATCTGCAGTTTCTCTGTGTATGCCAGTGCCCACGTGTTGAGGGTAGATGGGGTCTTGGCAGCTTTGAACCCCC
Organism: Phaethornis superciliosus; assembly: GCA_023637945.1. Lineage (NCBI taxonomy): Eukaryota > Metazoa > Chordata > Aves > Apodiformes > Trochilidae > Phaethornis > Phaethornis superciliosus. The sequence continues at coordinate 8,931,016 of JAJQWJ010000022.1, forward strand.
AGGTATGTTCACCTGCTGGAGTCTCCCTGCAGAGATCCTCACTGGTGATGCTGTACTTGGTTTGTGTACACACACACACACACACACACATATATAGATGCACACAAATGTATCTTATTTTCTGTCCATAAAAGCAGTGCCTTCCACAGGTGACTGCCGGGTCTCCTCCTTTGAAAATCCAACCACAATTTGACAGGTTATGTATCATTATCTGCTGGTAAAGGGAAATCAGGAGGTGTGAGCTTTCCCACTACAAAGCTAGAGCTAAAATGTCAGACGAGGAAAGGAGTTTGCAGCTTCAAAATCCTTCCTGGGAAGCTCTAAGTCCTTCTCTGCTCTTGCATCTTCCTACAGGGATTACCATCATTTCAGCCTTCGTCAAGTCAAGATCAGATGTCTGGCACTTCGAGCCTATTCTTTATTTTGGGTTTTTCATCTAGGTTAGTGTAGGAGTGAGATGCAGACGGATTAGCAGGCAGGTAACACAGCCCCAGAACACATGCCTCAAAATACAACTCCTTCCTCACTTCATGCCTGGGCATGGGAGAGCTGCAAAAGGGAAAACTCACTGAGCCCTTCCAGCCTCCCCACGGGTGCAGATGTTATCTCAGGTCTTGTGTGCCCCACTCCCCTGTCTGTTAGCAGAGGGCACTGGGTCAAATTCTGCTTGTTTAATACATGTGAGCAGCCCAGGGAACACAATGCCTCTTTGGATGCTCCTGTCAGCTGTTAATGTAATGCCTGCTGCCTCTTAGACAAACATGCTGCTGTCCTTATTGCTTTGAGAAATAGAAGCTCGGGTGGGGTTATTTTTAGAAGCCTCTGACACACCAAAGCAGGGGTTTAGGGCTTAATGTTTCCTGCCTCATTTTATTGTCCTTATTACATAGGAAAATCAGTTAAGTGTAGGCTTAATACTGTTATGAGTGATTGAGGCATCAGCTTCCTGAAAGCAGCAGGATAAAAATTATTTACCATGCACAGCACATGCCAACACAGCATTAGAGTATGAGGGATAATTACACATCCATCACAGGAGTCCACTTCTATTTTAAAGAGAAGAGCACCATTTCACATGAAACAGCATTTCCTCAATGTAATCTATTATCAGGGAAATTTCATGTTATTAGGAATGTTTCCCTAATGAGATTCTTTGATCTCTGTGGACAGTAGACTATTAGAAACTAATCAAGTGAATGTCAACATCAGAAAGAAAGCCTCTAACTGTCATTTCTGTGCTATTTGATGTCGACAGCTTGTACTGTTTTATTTGACCTTTTTAATATCAGCTCGGCTAGGAATGCATGGGCTTTGGGTTTTAATTCTATCCTCTCATCTTGTTGAGGCTCCTCCTTTGAAACTGCTTGTGTTAACATAATGGAAAAAAATGAGTAAATTACATCTTGCTTTTTTAGCTATATGGGTCAATATTGCTGCTTTGATCTCAGCAGTTTTCACCTGACTTGAGGCCACGGTCCCTTTTCCTCTGTGCCTTCGAAACACTCAAGAGATTTATCCTCCCAGCTTCAGGTGATTATTCCCCACCACATCCACGGGCACAGCCACGGCACAGAAGGGCTGGCCCATGGGCTCCATCTTCCCTGCAAACCAAGGCTCAGCCCAGATCGCTCACACTTTTACCCCCAACATCATGCCAAAGCAAACCTTTCCCAGAAGGGCTCAACCATTACCTTTTCTAATAGTTGTCTCAGCTGCTTTGTCCTGGCATCACGCGAGCACATCGTCTGCTGAGGTGCCACCACTGTGCATATACAACGTCCCTCACTATCCTGGGCAGAGCTGTAGACCTGCCAGCTTTCCTCTGGGTTGGTAGGCAACACCTAATTAACACAGGGAGAAACGGGTTAAGTAATTGGGGGAGGGAGGGGGGGAGGCCTGGCAGAAGGTAAGAGGTGAAGGGGGCCGAGGGGAGGAAGCAGGATGGATGTGGCAGGTACTGAAGCTGTGCTGGAAGCTGAGGGAGGCTCCTCTGAGGGCTCGGATAGCAAAATTCCCTTCTGATGGAAAAACATGGATTGGGGACAAATAAAAGAAGGGTCTGAAAAGAGGAGGAAGAGCTGAAGTGAGAAGGCAATGCAAATGGGAAAGCACAGACATGAGGAAAGCCACAAAGCAGGGAGGGCTGGAGTTGTGCTGTAAGGGATGGAGGGCAGGGTGGTGGGGAAGCAGCTGGTGGTACAGAGCACTTGGCTTCTCCTTGACACGGTGAGGAGGATGTGCCCGAGCCACCAGGGAGGAGGCAGTGTCCTGAGCAGTGACCAATGTGTCTCTGCAGAGCTCTCCCAGCACAAAACTCAGCTCTCCCGAGTAAATGGACACCTAACGGAGTTAGATTTCCCCCTTCCTCTCTCAGCCTCTCCTGGGGATGGGGAGGGTTCACAAGACAACCATTTCCATTCAAATGTTCTGCGGGTGAGGGGCAGGGAGAGAGCCCAGTGCCTGCCCTGGGGAATTTCGGCAGCAAGAGAAGGATGGGGGCCAGAGGGGGCGATGGGTGCCCCCCCTCAGCTTCCAGGACACAGCTCGGAAAGAAAGGGGAGCCCTGCCACAAACACAGCACGTTCCCCACCTCCCCTTGTGCTAGCCAGACCTCTCTGATCTTAATTTTTCCTTTTTTTTTCTCACAGGACTTGCTCATACATGGCAATTCAGCCGCTTTGCAGGTCCCAGCGCTTTGCCAACCAGAAGGGAAATGTTCTTTCCACTCTTACAATAGATTACAAATCACCTTGCAAATAAATACTCGTGTTGACAGACACGCACTGAAAGCCGCGGCTAGGCAGACAAACAATTTCATTCTCTAGCGAAAACAGACAAGAATAAATAAATAAATAAATAGGTCTCATAATCCCCGGTAACAGGGAATAATAATAAAAAAAATAATTAAAAAAAAAAATCCCAGCTTCATTCACAAACACTACAGAGCCACGATATGAAATACTCGGAGCAGAATCCATGAGCTTTTTTAGCAGCCTGGAGACGAGCCCTGCCGATTTTTCCCTGCTCAGGACAGCCGGACAGACAGCCGGACAGACAGCCGGACAGACAGCCGGACAGACAGCCGGACAGCTTTCCTGAGCCCTTTCCAAAGGGGCAAGACCCAGGTCCCCACCGTCCCAACCCTCCAGCACCAAACCCAGGGCCAGGAACCATACGGCATCACCAAACCTCACCGCAACTTCTCCGCTGCGTTTCGTAGCGGGGTTGAAGCGAACGAGCAGGGAAACTTTGGAACCAATTTGGCCGAAGGTACGGGGGGGGGGGAAGGGGGGGGGTACGGGCACCCCAAACCCAGGGAAGGGCTGGCAAAAGCCAGGAGGAGGAGAGGGGCTCCCCACACTGCTATCCCTATCCCCCATCTCCTGCCAACCTCCCGCATCACCCCCACCCCGCACTCCCGGTCCCGGGGGGGCACTTGGCAGGGGACGCCCCTCCCCGGGAGCCGCTTCTGCAGCCGGGGGGAGCGGGGACAGGAGGGAAGGAGCCGGGAAGGTGGCCGTGGGGAGGGGGGAGGCGGGCAACGGGGCAGGGAGGGATTTCGACAGCCCGGGGGACATCCAGGGGGGAGCTGCAGAGATGCCCCGGGCAGGCGGATCCCCGCAGCCCCCCTCCCCGCACTTACTCCCGTGCTGCGGTCCAAGGTACCTCCCGTGGCCGCCGTGAGTTTGGTGGTGTTGAGCCCCACCAGGGAGGGCAGGGTCTGCGACATCCAGTTGGTGATCATGGCCATGGTGCTGAGGACGACTCCAATCTTGAGTAAAGGCACAGACATGTCTGCGGGGGGGGACGCCACGCACCCTTCATTCTGCACCGGCGCCGGGCTCCATGCCGCTGGGGATGGGCTGCACCAGCCCGGCACCCACCGCCGCCCCTCGCCTCCTCCCCATCCTCCTCCTCCTCCTCCTCCTCCGCCCCGCCGAGGCCCTGCCCGGCGCTGGCGATGGTGCCCTCGGTGGTTTTGCCCGAGTTGGGTGATACCGCAACCGGTACCGGAACGCGGAGCCTTCCCCACGCCCGCAGCTCCGGGCGCAGGCAGAGAGAGGAGGAGGCGGGAGGGGGGCGGGGGGGAAGGAGGGGCGGAGAGACTGCGGAGAGCAAGGGGTGGGAAAGGGAGAAGGAGGGGAAAGAAGATTTGGGGAGGGGAGGAGACATTTAGAAGAAGGAATGGTATATATATATATAATTTTTTTTTTTTTTTTTTTTTTTTTTTTTTCGGAGGGAGATTTGGGAAAGGGAGAGCAGAGGGGAGGAGAAAAGATTTAGGGCAAAATTTTTGGGGGGATTGGAGGTTTGTGGAAGAGGATGGAAATAAAGGAGAAAAGATTCGAGGGGGAAAGAAACGTGGTTTGTTTTTTTTTGGGGGGGGGGGAGGCTTGTGGAAAAGGGAGTGGAGGGAAGGGGAGGAAAAAAAAAGAGGAGGAATTGGGGAGAACGGAAAGAACTGGGGAGAAGGGTGAGATTGAGGGAGTGCGGGAAAGGACTTGGGGAGAAGGAGGAAAGGCTCGGGGAAGGGAGAGAAAGGTTTTGGGGTGAGGGTGAAAGATTTGGGACGGGGGGGAATGTGGGAAAAATTTTGGAGAGGGGGCAAAGATTTGTTGGGGTGGGGAAAAGGTTTGGGGAGAGCGGAGTAAAACTGGGGAGGAAGAGAAAAAGCTTTGGAGAGGGAGAAGAGAGTGGGAGAGGGGAGGGAAGTTGCGGGGTGCGGCTCCCCCCGTGCGGTGCGGTGCGGGGCTACAGCACCCTCTGGCGGCTTCGGTACCGGTCCGGGATCTGGATCGGCACCGGGGGGTGGGAAAGGGACCGGGATCTGGATCGGCACCGGGGGGTGGGAAAGGGACCTCAGGGAAGGCGACGCAAAAGGACCGTGCCAGAGGCTTTGGCTTCTTCTGGAGACTCTGCTCCCGCACAAACTTCCCGGGGGGGGTTGGGGGGGGCAGTGGATGGTCTCAAAGACAGTTTGGTCATCAGAGCACTCCCTGCATCCCTGCTCCTTCCCTCACCCCGCTCTGCAGTCTCAGCATCCCTCAGGGCTGCAACAAATTGCTGGGAAACCCAAATGCCCGGAAATTCTGCCCTGGAATCGCCAGGCTCCTGTCTGCTCCCCCGGGATCCCAGGATGTGAAAGGTTGGAAGGGACCCCTGGAGATCAGCTGCTCCAACCCCCACTCCAGCCCTGCTGGGCAAAGGCAGCAGGGCCAGGGGGAGTTCCTGAAATAAAAGCACATTTGGCGAGGCCACCAGGTGGAGAGAAAGAGAGAAAAGCAGAGCGCTGACGCCGGGTCCCATCCTGTCCTGCCGATAAAATAGCAGCAGAATCAGGTGCAGGCAGCCGGTGCACATCACAGGCTGAATCAGAAAAAGGCCAAACCCCCCCCGTCTTCTCAGCACCCTCAGACCGGGTCCCCCCTGCCCTATGAACCTCCTGCTCTGGGCAGATGAGTTCTGAGCTGGGTTAAGTCACTCAGCTGCCAGGTCAAGCTGCTGCCCAAGTGAAGAAACCACTCCAGAATCACTGCTGCTGAGGGTTCCCAAAGCAGCTGAACTGCTTTCACCCTTCACCCATCCCAGGCACCTTTTCCATGGCAAAACTGCCCCAGGGTTGTGCTGGAGAGGGCAGTGAGATCCGGGAGGTGTTTCTGGCTGGGGTTGGAGGAACAAGGTCATTAAGCAGAAAACCTCAGATGGTTTTCAATCTTTCCAAATAAATCCCAGGTCCCCACTCTGCTCCAGGTCAGCCTGTGCTGCTCTAGCAGGTGCTTGTGCTGTGCTCAGCACCCCAGGCCCTGCTTGCTTAGCTGATTTCACACCATCTCAAACACCTGAGTGCACTTCAATCATCCTGAAGTTCATTTAGAAACCAAGTATAAAGTGAACTAAGGCAGGGACGTCAAGATGGGCTGTTCTTCCCCACCTTTTCAGAAAGTTCAGTGACTTAATGCATTAACCACCAGTGCTGGGAGCAGGATGGTCCTGAGCTGCTATGGAACAGCCCTTCCCCAAGAGGTGAGGCTGCCCATGGCATGGCCACGTGAGCTGTGCCAACATCAGCTGGTCCAAAGCAGAGACCTGACAGAAAAATGCTCCCAGGAATATCCTTGTTTCCTTGTCTTAGGGGCAAAGGGTTGTTCAGAGGCTGCTGAGCAATGAGGTGCTGGTGGTCAACCTGTGCTGTCATGGGCACCAGCAGGAAAATGACCTCCCCTGTCAAATGCCTCAAGTAGGTGATGTGCAAACCTCTTCCCTACCCTAATGTTTCTCCTGGTTTTAGAAGCCCAGCATAGCAAGAAAATGAAACACAGTTCATGAAAAACCATGAATTTGATGTGGGGGACCTGACACTGCCTCTACTCGTGCTAGAGCAAATCAGAAAAAAAGTGAAATGCCAGTGAAATAAAGGAGGAGGAGACTCAGATGACTCTTTCTGAGCTGGTGGCAACCACTGATGAGACTTTCCAGAGCAAAGCAAGATCTGTCCTTAAAAGAGCAACTTCCCAACATAACATCTGCAGAAATCTCTTCAAAGTACCTTTGCTGAACTGGTTGAGTTCACCTTTGTCCTGATTGATCACTTTGAAAATTTTTTCTTTTTTTTTTTTTTTTTTTTTTTTTTTTTTCCCTGCACAGGACACAGCCTTGGGAAAAAAACAACTTCCTGATGTCCCAAAGCTTTCCTTGTCCTGATCCATTCCCTGCAAGAACAGGGGATGGAGAGCTGCCCTCCTGTGACACTCCTGCTGTAAGCAGGAAGACCAGAAAATTATGAACTACAAGGGAACAAAAGATCCTCTTTCCACGCATATATTCTGAGCAGAGAAAGAGGAGGAATTCGAGAGAAAAGCAAGGAACGGGGGCTCCCAAAATAGCTATTTAGTGGAAAATTCACTGCTGGGAAGTGATAATGCAAAATGGGACTTCCTGCCTGAAGGAGCCCTGGGAGGGTGAAGGGTTGCAAAAAAAAAGACAATTCGTGTCTGAGTTGTGTGCAGGACACGGCGGTCATTGTCTCCCTCTCCTGGCTGGTTCAGAGAAGAGGTGTTGAAGTTTTTCTTCCTCCCAGACTCAGGTGGGGATGGTGCCCGCTGACCCCAGTCAGAAGGACCCCTATGTAAGGCATGGTGAGAGGCTGAGAGCTGCTATAAAACACACACACACACACACACACACACACACACACACACACACACTCTCTCACACACACACACTCTCACACACACACACACTCTCACACACACACACACACACACACACACGTGTATTTTAACAGATCTTGCTGGTGCTCCAGCTTGGCTCAGGAAATGCAGAAGGCATCTCAGCCACCACCTGACATCTCCAAGCAAGCAGGATGTGTCCAGCTGGGATGGACACCTTCCCAGGGCTGGCACCTCTTGTCCCAGGAGTTCAGGACTCAAAAATTTGTCCCAGCCCTGGTTCAGCCCATTCTCCAGCCCTTACCAGATGCTCCATTCTGCACTAGAGAGCAGCAAGATGTGCCATGCCCTCTGGCCAGGAGCTGTGGGAAAATTCTGTCCTTTCTGGAACCACCTTGATGTGTAACTTCATGGATCCTCCTTAGATACATGGACTAAGGGATTTTTCTCCAAAGCTCCTTCCTGTACCTGATGGAGGGGCTCTGAATCAGCCTCTGGAGGATTTTTCTTTGCATCCCTTCTGGCATCCTGACCGATACTGGGCTGCCAGAGCCCCTGGTGCTGCCCCGCTGCCAGGATTGCATGGAGACAGGTGAGAAGCAGGGTGGAAAGGACCATCTCCATCATGCACAGATGGAAGAGGAAGAGCCACACGGGCACAGCAGGTCAGCTGGCAGCCCAAGGCTGTGGGGATGCTGAGCAGCTCAGCATGGGGGTCCCTGCAGCAGGGCTCAAGGAGATGCTCAGCAAGCTGAGGCCAGGGGTCCAAGCCCACCCCAGTCACTGTGGATCTCTGCCTGGCACCCCATAATTACACAGAGAGCCCTGGACTCTGATCTTAAGAGAAGGACAAGTTTTCTCATCCTTCTCTCAGCCCTTGCCCTCCCAGTCCTTGTTGCAGGAGGTATCTGAAGTCCCCCTGCACCAGCCTGTGAGCAGCACCCAGCAGAAGCATCACCCACCTGCCCTGGGAGGAAGCACAGGCAACTTCATCCTCATTAGGGAATGTATTTTTTGTCTCCATCACTTCTGGAGCACAGGACAATCTTCTGTTGCATTTGTCAGAGGGAATCTCCCTCAACAGGTCACGACTGCAATAGCAATGTTTCATCATTCATTCAATGTATCAGGTTTGCCTGATTTGGGGGTCTGACATCCAAATATCCTTGCTTTTTTGCCTGTTTGTTTGGTGCTTTGTTTTTTTTTTCTTCTTTTTGTCACTGTCCCTGCTACCATCACATCACTCAGTCCAGGAGCTGGATCATCACTTCACCACTGCAGAGCAAACTGCTCCCCCCTGTCACAGGGAGGCAATGGATGTACAGGGAGGCCAAGCACAGAAAGAAAATAAAATGGCAATTAAAGCCCTCAAAAGTGCTATGGAAACAGAGACCACCACGCTGCAGATCATTGTCAGCTCTTGGTGGGTAAGCCACCTGTGCCTGGTGCCAAACTTGGGTGCAGGAGTGGCCACATTTTGGTATCAGGCAGCCCAAGAGTCCCTGGAAGGTTAACCCCAGACACCAGGATGATTCCAGCTGCACACAAAGCACTCAGCATCCTCTCCATCCCTTCTCCACATGCTGAGCACGAGCTCTGCACCAGCACCACCATGCTCCTCGTGTTCCACTGGAGCAGAATAATCCCCTTTGCTGGTCTTCACTTTGCTCACATCTGTGTTTAGCTAAAGCTGCTCTTGACATTAAACCCCTGCTCCAACCCTGAGTGCCAACACGTGTTAAAACCCCTGGGCTAGAGCAGAGCCCATTAATGCCAGCACAGGTTCCTCAGGTGCAGCAGTGCACTCCTGCTACTCCCAGGCTTTGGTTACGGATGCTGATTTATTGGTTTTTTGGCATATTTCCCCAGGTCAGTCATATGCCTCCAGCCAGAAAGTGCCTTTACACTGAAAACTTGTTCTGCACGTTGCTTGCTTGAAAACACAGCAATGATCCCAGGCTGCTCGCCCCTGGGCTGAGCTCTTCCATGTGCTACTGCCCTGCTGCCACCTTCCCAGGAGATCTCCAGCATCCTCACTGGTTTTGAAAGGGCTGGAAAGGAAGGCTTGGAGTCAGGACATGGGTCCTGAACAGGGAGAAATTTTCCCAGGGCCAAAACCCAGGAAAAAGCTGGGCTGGAGGCTGGGGACCAGGGCTGCTGGGCTCAGCTATGGGAGGGCAGTGGCAGGCAATGGCTTCAGTCTGGAGAAGAGGCAGGACCAGGATTTGGAGGTGCTTTTCCCCTCTGACTGGGATTTGCTGATGCTAAGCCATGCTTCTGAGCCTCAGTTTCTCCAAGTCCATCTTCCCCCTTGACCAAGTCAACTTCTCAGGCATCCCTCTGCACAACCACGTCTCCAAGAGCCTGGGCAAGGCACCCACAAGTAAAAAACCCCAAAGCAACACTCCTTGGGTGTCCCTGTCCCTGCTTTGTCCCCTTTTGTCCATAGCTCCACCACAGCAAAGCCAACAGTTATCACTCATAACCAGAGAATTAGCTCCAATGCAGCCTACAGCCTTCATCCAGCTAATTCCCTCAGATAGTAATTAGTTTTGTATTACTTTATGCAGTGATGCTAATACTGATTACAAGGACTGATAACTTGAGTAATAAATACAACCCAGGTCTGAAAATTACCTTTCTTTATTATTGGTTAAAGCTGAAGTTAGTGAAACGAGACACAAATTGGTTTATGAGATGAGGCAGCTGCCTCCTTTTAGAGGCTGCAGATTTGCAGCTCAATCCTCCTGGTTTCCCTGTATCTCCCTGAGAGGGGAGGGCAGAGCCTGTCCACCAAACTGGGCACTAAGAACTCCCATGGATGGGGGGTGCCAGCATGGTCAGGCTGGGTGCTGCTGGGGCAGAGAGGCACAAAGAGCTTTGGGGAGGGGATCCCCCTTACCCCTGGAAATAGCCCCAAGAGGGACCTGATGTGCTTTGAGGAAAATCAAGGTAAAATTGTTTTTCTCTGTTGTTTGTTTGTTTTCTTTCCCCTTGCAGAAGTCCTAAATGTTGAAAGAGTGCCTGCTCCAGCCAGCATCCTGAACCCCTCAGCCCATACCTCTGACATTCCTACAACATCCCAGCTCCTCTGCCCTTCTGGCAGCACTATCCTCTTCCTGCACGTGACAAGCAGATCCTTAGAGAGCACAACCTGGCTCTGCTCCCCCATGGCCATCAGGACAGCTGCCCTGAGTCTCATTGAGAAGACAACAAGGAGATAAAGCCCCAAGCTTTGCCCAGAACTGCAGGCACAGCCAGAGCAAAGGTGCTGCACCTTGGGGTGCCCCCCACCCCAGCACCCACCCCTAGCCACTGCACCCCAAAGCCAGGCCCTTCATCTCTACCAAAATATTTGTCACTTCAGGTTTTGATCACTGGCCTGTGGAGAGCCAGGACAAGGGGCCAAAAAAAAAAAAAAAAAAAAAAGACCTCTGACAGTGAGAAGAAATCCCAGAGCATCTCAGCTCCCCCCCTGGGGCAGTGCTCCTGCTGTGGGGGGATGGAGGGGCAGGCAGGGACTTCTGCAAAGGACTGGGTGGTTGGGGGGCACAAAGGGACAGCTCCCCCTCGTTTCACACAGATAAAGTTACCATTCACTTTGGGAAGGTCTCAAAGGCCCGGGGGTGCAGCCTGTGCATCACCTGCCTGCTCCCAGCTGGATGCTGCCAGCCTTCCTCCCACCTGGGAGGACCATCAGAGGATGCTGCAGCACCAGTACCTTGAAGAAAACTCCCTCCCCTCCCCGAGAAGAGCTTTCTCAGCTCCCAGCTGGAAGAACAGCCATGTGCTCCCCCCCTTCCAGCCCCATCAGCCAGCCAGCCCTCTCCCCAGTTCTTCCTTTCTTGTGGGCTGGCCTGCCAGGGTCACTGCAGGGAGGGAGAGGAGGGGACAGCAGGAGCTTCTGCATCATCAGGGAAAGCTGCTTAAATCAGCAAGCTCTTTCCCTTGAAACTCAATCCCTCTTCTCCCGGCACGGGATCTCTACAGGGGATGGGTGAGACTCCATAGAAGTGATGGAGATGGGAATCCAGCACCGAATTAAACGTGGGAGAGACAGAGCTGGGCGGTGCCTGGGCTGAGAGGCGTGTTTGGGGATTGCATCTGGCAGCAGAGCTACAGAAAGGAGATGCTAAAACTCTGAAAGGGCTCTGCAGTGCCAAGGAAGACAGCAGGCAGGCTGGTGGGAGAGCTCTGCATGGCTGGGTTTGGCTACCTGCAGGCAGCAAAACCCAGGGAGATGCTGCAAAGCAGAAACCAGCTCTTGCTGAAGAGCTGCTGAGCAAAACTGGGGATTCAGCTGGGGCTTCCAGCCTCAGGCCAGGAGGGAACTCTGCCAAAGTCAGCCCACAGGGCTCAGCCCTAGAGTTTGGAGCAGATTGGATCTTCACCCTGATTTCAAGTTGGGTAAAAAGTTGGAGTGCTGCATTCCTCCAAAAATAGATAATAAGGAACAAGTAGCCAAGCACAGCAGCATCCTTGGCACGAGAGGTAACAAACTCAATGTCCTTGAAAAAAAAACAAACCCAAACCAACACAAACCACCAGGCAATGCAGAGGGATGGAGGCTGACAAGGTCAATAAAGGACAGTGACAGCCCCTGGGGTGGGGGTGGCCACCCAGGTCCCCAGGCCAGAGGGCACTGCCTGGGGCTGGCAGGAGGGGCAGCTGGAGGGACAAGGGGCAGCCCCCCCAGACTGCTTCCCATGATGCTGCCATGGTCCTGGGCTGGCTCTGCCTTGGCTGGGCCTGCTGGGCAGCAAGAAGCCCCCTTTTTGCAGATTTCCCCAGCACTGCTGGTGGCCTCTGGCTGCTTTGTCCAACTCGACGCATGCGCCCTCCCCGAGCATCCCCTCACACAATGGGCTTCTCCTGGGCACTCACTTCCAGCTCTGCTTCCTTCCCACCCCTCCTCATCCACACAGCTCTTGGATTTCTTTGCTTCCCCCTCCCCTCCAAATTCCTGTCTTCTCATCCTTTCTCTGGAGGGCACCATGCAACTCGGGCAGCTCTTTACTTCATCCCTGTCTTCCTGAGGAGCAGCAGAAATGCTCTGAGGGTGCAAAACCAAAAGGCTTCAGCTACTGAAACTTCAGCAGCAGGGCAGTGACAGGAGAGAGCATTGTCAGCAGGAGAAAAGGGGGAAAAAAGAATCTACATAAAGCACCCAGGATGAGAGCCCAGCTGCTAATTGCTCCTGCACTAAGAAGCCTCCATTCCCCTCCTATTTATAGCTGCTTTTATTTTTTTTTTTTGCTTCCAGGCAGCATCACAATTAACCCCACAATCTAGAGCATCCTCTTGCAATTACTTTTCTTCCTTTTCTCAGTGACTGGAGGAAAAAAAAATATCTCAAAAGACAACCTCCCCACCTGCCTCTACCCAATTATCTCAAAGAAGTCAAATGGAGTTTTATTTCCACTTGCAAGAGATGGCTTTTGTGTTCCTCCTTACCTTCCCCCCCCAAATCACAGTCCACACAGTCCAGGGGCTGGGACAGTGCAGATAAGCATTAAAAACCACTAAAAAGAAGATAAAGGCGGGGAGGGGGGGGGGAGGGAAATAAATAAATAAATAAATAAGCTGCTCCTCTCTCCCACAATCCTGTCATAGATGGAAACACCGAGGGACATTGAAATGTCACCCAAAATCAGCAAAACTCCCCCCACATGAGGAGCTGGTGTGGATGGGGGGGGTGTGACTGCCACCCTGCACTCACATTGTGACCCCACAGGGACCCGGGAAGGGCAACCCCGAACTTCCCTGAACCTGAACCCCACGGTCCCGGCCCCCTCCCAGCCCCCCAACAACTTTACCCGCAGGTGGCCCACCCCCTAAACACCCCCCCCACACACATACACCTCCCAGGGATGGGGTGTGCAGCCAGGGCAACCCCTTCTCCTCTCTCCTGAGCCCCCCAATCTGCTCCCACCCCCCGAAAGGGGGAGCTGGGGATGGTTTGGGGAAGGGGGAGGCACGAAGCCTCCTACTCCAGTTTGCTTTTGTGCTCTCGAGGTTTAATAGAAAATGGCGTTGGGAAGGGAGAGAAGGGAGGAAGGGGAGTAGGAAAAAAACCAAAAAACCAACAAAAACCAAGAGAGGAAAACCTACTTGAGTGAGTTCTGTGCCCATCAGGATGAGGAAGCAGAGGGTGAGGAGCTTGCTTGCCGGTTGCATCTCTCGCCCCCAGTTCTAGGCACCTTGCATACAGATCACCTCCTGTGCAGATCCCCGAGTGCCTCGCTGCCTCCTCAGTTCTTTATTCTTAGGATTATTTGAATCGGAAAGAAAACGGAAAAAGAAAGGGGAAAAAAAAAAAAGGACAATAAAATGCAATTAAAAAAAAATAATAAAAAAAAGCAGAATAGTTTTCCGGGCGGCTCTCAGCACCCCCAGGAAGCAATGCAAGAAATCTGCTTAGCAGAGCCTTCACTTTGCATATTTATTGGGATCCCAGTTTCTCTCCTCTGCTCTCTGTCTCTCCGGCAATTTATTTATTTTTTTTTATTATTATTATTATTTTTTTAATGGCTCCCCTGATCGAAAGACATCTGCGAGGAGACATTCAACGGAGCACGAAACGATAATCTCTGCGATTGCCAAAAGTTTGCCTTGAAAAGGGGGGGGGGTGATGGGGAGAGGAGAGGGATTAGGAGAGAGAGGAGGGGAAAAAAAAAAAAAAAAAAAAAAAAAAAGAAGAAGAGAAGGAAAGGAATTGGTAGGGCTGGCTACTAGCAGGGGATGGCTGTGGAACAGGATGTGACATCAACTGAGGCGGGGGAAATTTAACTAAAAACGGGAAAGGGAGAAAAGCAGCCCCGGGAGCTGCGGTGCGGGGCGGTGCGGGGGATGCTGCGGGAGCCGCCCCGCCGGGATGAAGATGCGAAGGGGGAGGTAAAGGGGGGGTTAACCCCCTCCCTAAGCCTCCCTAACCCCCCCCGAGCTCCAGGATCTGCTGAGCTGTCCCCGTTCTCCGGGGGTGCTGGGGGATGTCATCCCCCTGCCCCAGGTAGCAACCCCCCCCCCAGCAAAGATGCTGCCCCCAAGCAAAGCTCCAGCTCTCCTGGGGCTCAGGTTCCTTTAAGGCAGCAGGAGGCTGGTGAGGAGCCTCTCGCCCTCCAGAGCATCCTTCCAAGGGCCTGCTGGGGTCCCGGGGGCTTGGGTGGGGGGGGGAGGTGGGGGCTGCAGGCTGTACCCACCCCATGCTCTGCCCTTCCCCTCCCCGGGGCTTGGAGGAACTGCTTCCCCCTCATTCTTCTCTCATACACTCTTTGAGTGCTTCCCAAACCTCAGCTTTCCCAGGAGCTCATCAATCCTAGAAGTCTCTTATTAACTGGCAAAACAGGTGAATTGTATCACCTCCCCATTCCAGAGCTGGGAAATGGGATGTGGATCTTATCTGAATGATTATTAAATGCTTTAATAGAAACCACTTCCCACAGACTGGCAATTAGCAGAGGACTTTCCTCCCCTTTAATTACTTATTGCATAAGGTTTGGGGTTTTGTTTCTGGTTTTGTTTTTCTTTTCTTTTCTTTCTTTTTTTTTTTTTTTTTTTTCTTTTCTTTTTTTCTTTCTTTTCCTTTTTCTTTCTCTTTTTCTTTCTCTTTTTCTCTTTTTCTTTTTCTCTTTCTTCTTCTTCTTTTTCTTTTTCTTCTTCTTCTTCTGGAGTCCTCTGGTACTGGTTATTACTGGAGCAGGAGATGGGATCTCTGCAGCAATGAGCTGACACTGGGCCCTTTCCAAGTCCCAGGATCCCAGAGCACAGCACTCAGCAGGAACCAGGAATTCTGCAGCAGGGTGGCAGGGACTCAGTGGGGACAAACAGCTGAGGGCAAACTAAAAAAAAAAAAAAATATACAAACCCAAAGAAATTATTTCTGTGTATTGCCACCAGCAAATGGGGAAGGGAAGGGAAAGGGGAAGGGAAAGGGGAAGGGAAAGGGGAAGGGAAAGGGGAAGGGAAAGGGGAAGGGAAAGGGGAAGGGGAAAGGGAAAGGGAAAGGGGAAGGGGAAGGGGAAGGGGAAGGGGAAGGGAAAGGGAAAGGGAAAGGGAAAGGGAAAGGGAAAGGGGAAGGGGAAGGGGAAAGGGAAGGGGAAGGGGAAGGGGAATGGGGAAGGGGAAAGGGAAGGGGAAAGAGAAAGGGAAGGGAAAGGGGAAGGGGAAGGGGAAGGGGAAGGGGAAGGGGAAGGGGAAAGGGAAGGGGAAAGGGAAGGGGAAGGGGAAGGGGAAGGGGAAGGGGAAGGGAAGGTTGTCCCAGATTTTCTGTGAGGGTCTCAGCAGCACCCTGCAACTTTAGGCAGCTCTTCTCTAGGAAGGTAATAAAGATATTAGTTTAAAGATACCTTAGAAAAAGGCAGTGCAGAGAGCAGCCGGGGCAAAGGTGGCATGACTGACTATCCCACATAGAGCTGTTTTTAATATACTTCCCTCAGCACCTCCCTTTAAGGTCAATGCTTTATAGCCCATAAAAGCTGAGGACCTTTAAAAAGCTTTAAGCTCCTTTTGACTTTCTCAAGAGCAGCACAATAAGGCCAAAAGTATCAGTGGTACATGACAGGGTTTGCACACCCCTTGCCCTGGTGCCTCAGGAGGCTTTTTTTCCCCACAAACATCACCTTCCCCCTGGCAGGGGTGACAGTAGGACCAAAAAAATTCCCAAAAATCAGAAGTAGGGGAGAGGCCTAGCGAATTACACTGGACTGCATTTTCTCTGCTGGGTCCATGCTTTAAAGTGTCTTCAAAACCCACCTGAGCTTCCAGACACAAAGCAGCACATTGCTGCTGCAGCTCAGGGGGCTCCGTGTCAGGGCCCAGGTAGAGTTGGGGCTCACAGGGTTTAAAAACAGATTCCAGAGGTGCAGAAGATGAGCAAGGAGAGTTATTTTCACACACAGAGTTACTTTCACACAAACCTCTTCAATGGTGAGATCAGCTTCACCTTAAATCACTGGGACCGTGGAGGGTGACTTCAGTTTGGATGTCCTAGATCTCAGAAGAAAAAAATGCATGTTTTCTGCAGTGGTAGAAGATAAGGCTCTGAAGTGACACCTTTTCCTAGTCAGCAGCAGCATGTCCCCAAAGGGGAATCTCTTTTCTCCCCCTCCTCTGCTTCTCCACACATCTTGCTTCATTGACCTTCACGGGAACAGGCACAGCTTGCACCTGGGTAAATGACAAAGTCGTCAGCTCTGCAATTCATTTTGATTTATTCTTCTTTTGAAGGCTTTCTTAATTAATAGCAAGAACATTTTTCATTGAATTGGAGCTCCAGGCTCCAGAGTGTGAGCTCTTGCATGGTCCTTTCTCCAGGAATGAGTCCTGTCCCACGGAGCCCCACTCCCAGGATGTAAATCACAGAAAACAAGAGAAATGAATAAAATACCTGTTACAACACAGCAGAGGAGCCTGGGAACACAACCTGGATCTTTTGAGTTCCGTGGTGTATTACCTCGACTTATAAAAATGCTTCCAGAAATATTGTAAAGGGTTCAAGGTTTGGAGAACCTGTCCATGGTGTGGAAAGAAAGAGGCTCCAGCTCCTTCACCACTAAAAGGGAGAGCTGAGAGCAGGCTGCCCAGGGGAAGGTTTCTGACTTTTATCTGATAAAACAAAGTCAAAGCAAGAATCCACAATTTGGAATAGAAGTAGGACCTGTTTTGTTTTGGTTTTTTTTTTTTTTTTCCCCAGAGAAGGCTAATCAGACTGTGAAATAGCTCAGCTGAAGGCACAGTGCCCTCTCCATTGCTTGACACATTTAAATCAGAGCCAAGAGCTCTTCCAACAGATACACCCTGGCTCCTCCAGAAATGACAAGAGGCAAGGTGCCTTCAATGCAGCTCTGCTGTTTGATGGTGGAGAGGAGATCAAATGACTTCTGGGTTCTCTTTTTGAGTTATGAGATGAGATTTAGGCCAGCACCCTGCTCCTAGACCATGCTGCTCTCCAGAGCATCCCCTTGCTGGGATGCAGCCAGGTGAAAATGCAACACAAGGGCAGGGGCTGGCCCAGTTCTGTCTGATCTAGCTCTAGATTTAAAGAACAAAACACTGTTTTCTCCTCAAAGAGCTGGCTGATGACAGATTCTGTCCCAGGGCTGTCAGGGCTTGGCTGACATTTTGTTGTTGGTCCTTCAAGGGCTGCCCAGTGTAAAACTGATTAGCCAAATAGACTCCAAAATATGGAGCCTTCTGTCAGCAGAACATCAAGGGGAGAGAAGCCAGGCATGAACATCACTGTCATGGGGCTGCAGTGTGTGACAGAAGGACTCTCCAGAGGGACCCCCCTGGGGACACTCATTCAGCATGCAGTGATGGGTTTGGAGCATCTGATACTGGAGGAGCAGGCAATGTATCCTCAGAGGAAATCATCCCCCTGTGATCCTCCTCAGCAGCCCATTTCCTGCACACAGACTCAATGATGAACTCAGGACATTTGCTGCTGGCAGCCACAGGGCTGCCTATGCAATGAGTTTTCCTCTTATCTCCTCTCAGGAATTGCCTTGAGATCCCAGCTACTGATACAAGGAGTCAATTTCTCCACTGGTGGTTTTTACCAACCTAAAAGAAGGCAAAACCTGAGGTTTCTTGGAAAATTGGCTCACTCTAGTTGAAGATGCTAATATAAGTGGGAGGGGTTGGAGACCTCTGAGAAAAACCATACATCTAGCCTGCCTATGGTCACTTCATGTTCTTTTCCTTCCCTGGGAAAGCAAAAACACTTTTGGAAAACACCCTTTTTTGTTGCAAGTTTCTAAACCATGCAGTCCAAAGCAGCCCTCAGCCACGATCTGGCTGTGCTGTGGCCCAAGCAGTAAATCTAAATTAAATCACAGCCTCCTGTTTCGATCCCAACTTCTGCAGCATCCCTGGTGAGGGCACAAGCTCAGCTCTGCTCCCTTCCCAGGAGGGGTAAGGCCCCACAAAGCTGCTCATGCTGCTTTAAGGCAAACTCGGGCAGAGCATCACCCTAACGTGATGCGGCAGTTGCTATGGCAACAGCACCAACACATCTTGTCATGAACAGCAAAGCAAATTGTCATGGAACAGTAAAACCCACAGAGGTTGCCAGGATGGATGGTTTTGCTGCCCTAGGGTTACAAGGATTTACAGGCTGTTTATTTCTCTCTCTCTCCCCCTGCCCCCCCCCCACTTCCACCCTGAAAAATGATCCTACATGTGCCCACCACACCATTTATGTCCAGAAACATCTTGTTTACAGCTTTGTCCACTCCCAAGAGCCACCAGACTGACGTGGTGAGTTTGGCCAATCCATGCAAAGAAACTTCAGCTGGATCTTCCAAATCACCCCCACACCTGAGCCTCCTCTTTGCTCAGCTCTCTGGCTACCCCAGCTGAACACATCTCCAATTATTATTGATGACCCCACACCACCCCCAGGAGAGTGTCTGTGGACATGCAGAGTGCCCAGGTCAGGAGGATGGCAAGGAAAATCCATGGACTGGCCAAGTCAGAAAGGTGACAACACCTCCAGGTCCCATGCAGACTTCATAGGAAGGACCATGAGGCAGGAATAGGGATTCCTTTCCAGCTGGAAATGGGAGCTGGAAAAATTTAGGCTTTTCCCTTGGTTTTGAGCTCAGGCAGAGTGAGTTGGTCTTAGTGAGAAGGTCAAGAAGGATGTGATGCTTTAGCAAGTGCCTTCCTTTAGGCACCAGGGTCTGCTCCCATCTTGGCTGCAAAATGAATGTCCAGGTGGACTCTGGACAAGCTGCCTCAGTATCTGCTCATACCCTGAAGTGCTGTAACAACCAAGGGCCATTTTCAGCTGATTTCAGGCAAATTTTATGAATTTACCTTTTCCTCTGAGGACCTGATCTCCTGGGCAGTTGGGTTGGAGCCAGACAAGGCCACATCCCATGCATTTGCATTTGCTGTCTCAGCACTGGGGATTCAAAATGCACCCAGATGACAGCAAAGATAAGAATGAAAAGCAAGATGCATGCATGCAGCTGAAAACATGGCATGCTTCTTTCTTGGGTGGGTTTTTTTTTTAAGGAAAAAAAAAATCTCTTAATTCTTTGCAGGTCTTCCCCTTCCTGCTCAAAAGTGGCTTGAGGAGCAGACACTGGCAAACTTCAATTTATCCACTGATGTTTCAGGGACACAAGTGAGAACAGGTCAGAAACCAGCAGCAGGCATGGGGAATGGTCAGAACCAGCCTCCCACCTCAGAGGAAAAAGACAGACCTAACAGCAAGGAATAAAAAAAGCAAGCTCCATCTAGGTTGATTGCTTTAACATCTGCAGCTTGCTTTGGTGTTTGCTGCATTGAATGAGGGCACAGCTGGCAGCTCTGAAGAGGATGGGGCTGGGGGAGGGGACACAGCAGCATCAGGGCCACCAACCCACATGGCACCCAACCTCCATGGCACCCAACCTCCATGGCACCCAGCTTCCACGGCACCCAACCTCCATGGCACCCAGCATCCATAGCACCCAACCTCCATGGCACCCAGCTCCCATGGCACCCAACCTCCATGGCACCCAGCATCCATGGCACCCAACCTCCATGGCACCCAGCTTCCATGGCACCCAACCTCCATGGCACCCAGCTTCCATGGCACCCAACCTCCATGGCACCCAGCTCCCATGGCACCCAACCTCCATGGCACCCAGCCTCACCACTGCAGCCAGCCACACACCTCTGCTTTCCTCAAGATGCCAAATCCTGTCCTTGTCACCCCACAAAGTCTCAGCCAACCCCAAGGCAAAGTCTGCTCACAGCCAGAGTGCCCCAGGCAGGAGCAGATGTTTACAACCTTCTCCCTGTTATTTATCTTGAGTTCCCTTTCCCTGGTGCAAGCAGCATACAGGGATTTAGCCTTTGTGTCCCAGTGACATCCCAGAGCCTTTACAGGTGCATCCAAACTTCTAGGTGGCTGCACAGCCAGCTCCATCACCAGCATTGTGTTTTCCTTTACTTTCTGGTACTTTCTCTATTTCCCCCCCCCCCCATCAAGTGCTTCAGTCCAAACCTTGCGGTTGGAAATTTTGCTTTGCTGTTTTTAAAGAGTAGAACAGAGCCTGTCCTGTTCTCTTTATTATCCAAATAACTCAAGGACGTGAGCAAGAGCTTAGAACCCCATCCCAGAAAAACCTGGCACAGGAGGGCAGAATTTTCTGAAGCAGCTGGTCACAGCTCCTCAGCAGACATTGCTCTCCTTCCTGGCACTTTAAAGTGGGTTTTGCACTTGGTATATTCTCTTCAAAAGAACACAAAATCCACATTAGCAGAATTTAAAGGGCTTGGGCTCTTCCCAGCAGCCTAGAGCTCACACAAGGATCAATCCTAGGTGGGTAAAAACTCATCTGCTACCCACAGCAGCCAAAACTTCCAGCAGATTCCTGGTGTTGCTGAGCCCCTGGAGGGAATCTACACTTTCTACTGTATTTTCTTATCAACAAAGGAGGTCAAGGAGGATAACAACTCACACCAGAGACTTGGCAACCCCCAATCAAGCAGGGCAGCATCCTGAGCTCTTTTTGAAGGGCCCTAAATTGTGCAGCCCTGCTCGAGAAGCTTCTTACTTGGGAGAGATTTCAGCAGGTGAAAAATAGCAGGGAAAGGTGAGAGTCCAAGTCATTTTGCAGAGTTTACCACTTGCTTTTTAGTTGTGGTACAGGGATAACAGGCTGGCTGGCTGGGCTATGGGGCTTTGGTGTGCTCTCCAAGAGTTTCCATAGTATTTCTGGAAGGGCAGCTGTTTAGATGGAAAGCAACACTTGCTGCTGCTAGGGGTTTTGCCTTCTCAGATATTTTGCAGCTACTGGAAAGATGTAAAAAAAACCTTGTAGGGAAAAAAAAAAGGATAATTTTTTTTTTAACAAAATGAAAAACAATACCTCTCTGAGAATGCAGAAGTAACTATTGGCTCCTAGGGAGGGAAATGCAGACAACAGCTTCTGTTGCTAAAAAAAACAAGTTTGCACTCTTTTGGGTTCAGCATTTTAGCCAACTGCTAAGAACTTCAGAGCAAATCTCAGCATTTCCCAGGGCCCAGATTGCATATTGGACCATATACCCTGAAATGTTGTTATTTAATTTGAGCCCACATTATGCTGCCTGCATATGGTGACACACACATTTCATTTTATGTAGCAGATGCTGCTTTGCTATTGAGAATGTAATATACCATGTACATTATAGTATCATTTGGTCTAGGGTAACTGCGGTGTTTTTAAACTCTGATTAGCCTTAATTTTAAACCTGATTTCCTAAGGATATTAAGCCTATGACATTCCTGCTCTGTATGCACTCTGTAAATCTGTTTGCTTGTCCATCAGTCTTCTAGTTTTTTGGAGCTCGGGGGGCAATTTCAATGCAATAGGAGAAAACCCACTTTTTTTTCCACACACATGGACTTCATGGGGGTGCTAAGATTCAGGAGAGAGGTTCCTGAGTCCAGGGAAGCTGAGCTGACATAGCTCTTTCCTTTATACAAGAAGTAATTTGGGAAATGAAAGAGAGAGGAGTGATAGGGCTGGTCTGCAGCATCACCTGGGAAGAGCTATCCGGCTGAGTTGTGCTGCCCTGCAGCAGGACAAAAGCCCCTCTCAGTTTTAATTAGAAGCTGATTCAAGTCTACAGCTTTGCTGACCCCCCTGCTAACTCACCCCAGTTTGATCTCCAGAGCCCAGTTTGCTGTTCCAGTGGGAATGGCATCCCATCAGGGCAGTTCCACAGTCCTGGCATGGAGGGGGGGGGGGATGTTCCTGGGTCCATCTTGATTGCATCCAAGCCACTCACTCTCTTTTTTTTGTTTTGTTTTTTTATTTTTTGTTTTTTTTTTTTTCTTTTCTGATAATTCCCACAAAATCAGCTGAGCTCTGTCAGGAGACAGTGGGACACAGCTGTGGAAAGCCAGGAGATGTTTTTCTGCAGCTGGTAGTGGTGATGCTCTGCACTTCTCTGACACTTTTCAGCAAATTCCCATGAAGGGATGAATAGCAGAATAATTCTGTGCCCGTGGCCACCATTCAGCTGGCAAAAACAAGAGCTTGGTCCTTCTTTAAGAGAGCACAGAATGACAGTCTGGGTGGAAAAGCCCTTAAAGATCATCAAATCAAGAGGTGGCAGGGTCTTCCCTCCCCAGATCTCCAGTGCTTTGGCCCAAGGGTTTGGGCAACAGGCTTGTGGCACAGGGAGTGGGACAAGAGGACAGGAGCTGGCAGTGCCACCACTGTCACCTTGCAGGGACACATTGCTCTGATACTGCCTGCTGGGACCTCAGCTGCCCACTGAGGAACCAACACCTCGGGCTCCACACAGCCCTGGATCCATGATAGAGCTCAGACCCTGCCAAGAATGGCCATAAACAGCACTTAGTGATGCATAATATATGAAAATGGCCCATGCTGAGCTTTTACCTACAGAAGGGTGTTTTTTTCCCCCTGTAATGCTATTACAACATTCTCCTGCAGCCATGGAAGCACCATCATAAATATTTAAAAGGGAGCTTTAAAAGACCCAATCTGTGTGGATTGAATATTTATGGCCAGCAAAACTCTGACCTTTAGATTTAGGGTATTGGCATACATAAATCAGCCTTATTAAACTGGACACCACAGGTCAGCCCAGGGATCAAATCCAGGCTGCAATCTCCCCCTTACCATTCAGCAGTTTTGCAGTTTCTAGTGGCAGAGTGCATTAAACAGGGATTTCAGTCCAAGGGGAGAGAAAGGGGGTGAGCAGGACCTGTGAGGATGGATGGAGCTGGGACTCTCCTCCCATCCCCTGAGGAATAACCCAAATTCCTCATGGGTCTTAATTTTCCAGCATCCAACTTACAAATAACAGCAATGGGGCAAACTAACAAAAGTTGGACAAGGTATTAAGTGCAAAGAAAAAATGCAGTAGCAGGAGTAAAGAGGAATCATTGTGTCTTGCAGAGTTTCCCCTGGCTAGCTCTGCTGCCCTGGCTTTGTCCCCCTACGATGCTGAATCTCCCAATAACACCCAGCAAAGGGTGCTCAGCCCACTCTGGGCCTCAGCACCTTAATTCTGTTTTTTTCCAGCACACCTGCTGCAATCATTGCCCCTCCAAGGCTGCCCTAACCCCTTACTTCCCAGCTGCCATATGCTTTTTCTTTTTCTTTTTTTTTTTGTTCCCTTTCCCAAGAATTATAACCCATTCTCCACGTTTTCAAGTTAAACCCCACATTCCCTCTACTCATTCATCATCCCAATGCTTTCCTCCCCAAAAAACCTTCCTGATAGAGCCAAATCCACCTTGGAGAAGGATGGGAAGGAGGATCCTGCTGCCCTTCATCCTAGGAACATCCTCCCTGCAGGCAGGGACCAGCTGGGGCTGGGAGGACACAGGCAGGAGCTGCTGGGAGCCAGGATGGGACCTGGCACTGGATCCACACACAGCACCCATGTGTTTGGGAGATGTGGGTTTTGGGGTTTTTTGAGAGTAAACCAGAAGCTTCTCAAGAGCTCAAAGGCCCTTCAGATCTATTTGCAGTTCGGGGTTTGATGCACTCCTCTGATGTATTTGCATATTTGAAAATAAAGCGAGAGGCAAGAAGATAAAAGGGAAGAGTTTGTACATGGCAAGTGCTGATGTGCAGAACCCATAGGGAGGTGGCACCTGGTGAAATCCCATTCAAGCTACTGGAAAAGGCAAAAAGAACCAACATTTAAAACCATTTCTTGTTTCTTCTTGCTCTACTCCTGCCCTTTGCCTGTGTTTTAGGTTTTTTTCTTCTGTTCTTCCTCCCAGAAGAGAAACCTCCCTTACCTGCTGAGCCCCCCACAGGGTTGGGGTGCTTGGGGTTCCAGGCAGCTCCTGGTCCAGCTGGACCCCAGGTGTCAGAGCCCAGATGTTAAATAACCCAGCAGGGCTGAGCAAGGGCTGGTTAAAGCTTTCTGGGGTTGGTAACAAGTGCTGGCCCTGCAGCTTGAGCTCCATCACCAGGTGATGCCAGATGAGCATCAGTCCCACCCCATTCCCAGCCCTGCCAGGAGTGGGGCTGCAGGGAAAATTTGCAGCCAATTTTTTTGCATGTGTTGCCTTGTTTCCAAGTGCCATTTCCCCATCTACTCCACAGCAATCAACGGGCTGAATGTGCTTTTATCCCTTGCCTGATGAAGGGCTTTCCAGGATCTCCATCCACTTCTCTGAGATGTTTCTATTCCTCTGCCAGAGCCCTGGATTAATTGTGCTGCTAACTGCTGTCTACCAGGTGCATGTCACAACTGATCCATGGGAACCAGACATCATTTTTTCTGACATTCCCGGATTTGTTAGCTGGAATTGATCCTGCTGCTGCATTAGCTGGAAAATAAACAAAACTCCAGCCAAGCTGGCTGCCTGCCTCTTGCTAGGAACCTGCTGGAAAAGATGGAAGATCCAATATTGCAATTGATAGGTCCACAGGGGTGCCTGGAGAAGTGCTTCAGTGTCTTCACTTTGCTCTAACACTTTGCAAGCCTTCAGTGCTCCCCTTCAGCCCAAGCCAGAAGCTGTTATGGATGATCCCTGTGTTTCCTGAGCTCATTCCCCATGAAGACCCACCAGGATCTGCGTTTCTCCTCCCATCAGGATCTTCCTGTGACTGCTGATGCTCAGAGGGTTGCAAGGGGGAGCAGGGACAGCTGCCTCCACTCTTTCTATCTTGATTCCTTGTGGTGACACCAGACCAGAGGAACCTGCTCCATCCTGGGCTCCATCCTGGGCTCTCGCAGGTCCAGGGAAGGGATTCTGCCCCTGCACTCAGCCCTGGTGAGGCCACAGCTCGAGTCCTGTGTCCAGTTCTGGGCCCCTCAGGTCAGGAAGGAGATTGAGGTCCTGGAGCAGGTCCAAAGGAGGGCAACCAGGCTGGGGAAGGGATCCAGCACAAGTCCTGTGAGGAGAGGCTGAGGGAGCTGGGGGTGTTCAGCCTGGAGAAGAGGAGGCTCAGGGGAGACCTCATCACTCTCTACAACTCCCTGAAAGGAGGCTGGAGCCAGGGGGGGGTTGGGCTCTTTTCTCAGGCAACTATCAGCAAGACAAGAGGGCATGGTCTCAAGTTGTGCCAGGGGAAGTTTAGGTTGGATATTAGAAAGAATTTCTTCACAGAGAGGGTGATCAGACACTGGAATGGGCTGCCCAGGGAAGCAGTGGATTCTCCATCCCTGGAGATATTTAAAAAGAGCCTGGATGTGGCACTCAGTGCCATGGGCTGGGAACCACAGGGGGAGTGGATCAAGGGTTGGACTTGATGATCTCTGAGGTCCCTTCCAACCCAGCCCATTCTATGATTCTATGATTCAACCAGGCAGCAGCTGCAGGTGCTTGTGAGCAGCCAGAGAGCCTTGAACTTGGGTCTTTCTTGATCCAGCCCCTGTATTTTGGAAACTCAAGGAAATGTCCTTAAAATCTCTTTCTTCCTCTTGAATTTGGAGGTGGAATTTGGTTCCTGGGGGTGGAGCTGGCAGGGAGACAAGGCTGCTGCTTAGCCTTGTTTTCCCAGCAAACTCTCCCGCATGCCAAATCAGCCAGGGATGCTTCCTGTACCCTGGGAGCCAGAAAGAGAGGCTGTAATAATTAAATTTGTATGTAAACAATTGAGAGACAAATGTGGGAAGAGCCCTGCAGACCATTCAAGACCTCAAAGAATGCAGGGAGGAGGAATTCAGGAGAGCAGCCCCAGGATGAACAGAAACTTGTGTTGGCTTTCACGGGGCTGAAATTCTTGGGGTCCCCCTCTCCTCTGGGATGGAAAAGACAAAGAAGAAAAATCTAAGTAGGTGAAACGAGACCTCTTCATGTCACTCAAGGATCTGTCCTTCTTCTGTTGCTTTTGGGAGCCCCCTTAACAAATTTTGCAGAGTGAAATAACTTCTCAGAGCCATCTCAGCCAGCACCTGTGAATTTTAGAACAGCCTCACTGCTTTGGTCCCTCGTGTGTTCATCATTCTTATTTCCTTTTCCATCTGTACAGCTTTTCTTTCACTGTGTATACATATATAAAATATATACTTTCACTATATATATATATATTTATTTTTGTATATATTTTTTTTTTTTTCTTTTCCCATCTCTGATGGTCTCCCTGGCAGATGGGGACCTCCTGGAATGGAACCAGTCCCAAAGGAGCCTCTGTCCCCTCCTGCTGCCCCAGGGCTTGTGCCCTCCAGGCTCCAGCTCCCTGGGTTTTCAGCACCTGTCTGGAAAAGGCAAGGAACTGATGGAGTTAAGCCATTTGCAGGAAGAGGGAAGGTTATACACCCCATCAAAGCAAAACTTTATGGGTGTTTGACTAGCAGCTCTTTGTAGGCACTCAGCACATTAGCAGAGATGCTGCCATTTATTGTGCAATCATCATTTCAAACCCTCTCCTTTTCTTCCCCTGTCTCCACAATAACCAAAATGGAACAATAAAAAAAACCCAACAAAACAGCCCGAGGGGGACAAACAATCACCTTTATAGTTTGTCCCTGGGTCTGGTTTGGTTGCTGTAGGAAAGCTGGATGGGAGCAGCAGGATTTCTTTTTGCAGCCTGGGGAGGGGGTGAGCAGCACAGGGATACCCCAGAGCCCTGCTGGGACCTTGCTTGGGACATCAGACCCCCAGGATGGGACCCAGGGAGGAAAAGGACATTTTGGAGCAATGCCAGCCAAGCCACCTAACCACACCTCTCCAGTTTGAAACTGGTCTTGTTTCATTTTGCTGTCCTCGGGGAGAAGGAAAAAGACCCAAGAGCACAGACAGAGCTAAACTCTGGTTTTCACTGGCTCAAAGGTACTCCAATAGCCCTGTTTTTTTTAAAAATTAAATGCTTGCATCCAATTGTATTTGCACAGAGTAACATCCTTATCAGATGCAATCACTTCAAATCACTGTTCCTCAGATCCTCTGGGGCATCTGCAGCGAGCAGAGGACTCAGGTCAAATATAAACCTCCTGGCTTATTTGGGAATCTGTGTGTCAGTGTTACCACTGCTTTAATGAACCATGTAAATCACAGGCAGTTGTTAAATAACAGGGGGGAGGAGGGAAAGGCAGAAGGGACTTTCTACCCTCTATACCCAAAGTTTTGCAGCTACAAGGAAATCTGTGTCAGTGTTGCAACTTGCCAGCTTGGACGACATAAGTTTCCCATCCAAATATTGCTTCTTCAGAGGCTCCTGCTGCTCCCAAGGGATTCTGCAGGGATTTGTCAAGCCCAACTTCAG
Organism: Phaethornis superciliosus; assembly: GCA_023637945.1. Classification (NCBI taxonomy): domain Eukaryota; kingdom Metazoa; phylum Chordata; class Aves; order Apodiformes; family Trochilidae; genus Phaethornis; species Phaethornis superciliosus. The sequence continues at coordinate 8,958,368 of JAJQWJ010000022.1, forward strand.
CATCCCTTTAGAGACATTTACAGAAAGGTAATGTGGATGTGAATATTTTTACTTACCAAAAAAAAAAAAAAAAAAAAAAAAAAAAAATGGAGAGCCAGGTTGCTTGTCCTTTCCTTCAGGCTTTCCCTGCAGTGCTGAGATGCAGGGATCAGACTCTGGCATCTGGTACTGACTCCTCACAAGCACACAGGGATGTTTCTTGGCTTGTCAGTCACCCTGCAGCCTCCACATGAGAAAAGCCCAGTCCTGAGTCTCAGCTCCACATAATGTACTGTCAGTGCTTTAATACTAAAAGGAAAGAGAGGGGAGCACTGGGTAAAGGGACATATTGCTTGGCTAGAATTGTATTATTTTTTTTTTCTGGCTCTCTCTCTCCCCTCTCCATCTGTCCCAGGAATCAACATCCCCTCTGTGTCCTAGCCCATAGTATTGCAGACAGACTGGGTTTGCCATTCCATCCCTGGACAAATCCTTTTCCATCCAAGGCAGCAGAGCTGGCTGCTTCTGGGTACCAGCAGACGTGGTGTTTACCAGCCAGGGAGGTGTAAGATGCTGCACCAAGAGCAGAATACAGCATCTGAGCAGGAAACAACCTGCCAGGCCCCAGAGAGGCCCCCGCTGCTGATAATGATATTTCCACTAAAGAGTTACTACCTGGGAGTGACTTTGGGGTTTACACTCTGGTTTCCACCATGAGGCTGCTCCTGACACATGTAAAAAATCTTTCCATTTTATCAAGGAGATTTGTTTTGCAGAGTGTCTCCTCTCTACAAGCTTGACACTCACCTGTCCACTAGAAATCTTTATTTGCTGCAGATGTATTGAAATCATAAATAGAGCTTCAGTGCTCCTTCCCTGCAAATACAAACCAGGATGCTGGAAGGCAGAATTGTTGCAGTAGTTAGAATTTTCCTAACTCATCTTTATGAAATTCATCACAATGCCCCTGCCTGCAGTTTGGGTTACTGGTGGCAATGGTGTCTTTGAATTTGGACACCAGGTGACAAAGCAGGTGAGATAATAAAATAAATAGAATAAAAATTGTCCCCATCACCAATGCACCTGAAGCAAAATCCCCATGTGTTTCCCTTACCTTCCCTTTGACCAGGGGCACCTCACTGGGTAAAACCAATCCATTTCCAGCCCCACAGCACTCTTCCTATTTTGAGGATGACATTTGCAAAGATACATATTTATACACAGTTCTTTCATTGGCTGAGGTAGTTTTTTCTTTTTCTTTTTTTTTTTTTTTTTTTTTTTTTAAAACAACCTAGAATGAGAGAGATATTAATATTTTTTGTTTGTTTGTTTGTTTTAATTTAACAGTGAGATGCCATCAGTATCTCAAGCCACACATTTTGCTTCTGCAGGAGTCAGGTATTTAGGTGCTGGAATGATGAACCCTCCCTGAGTTGCTGCAGAGTGACAGGGATATTCTGCATTTTATGGCTTTTAGTAAAAACAGTCCCCAGTCAGTAAGTACAGATTTTCTCAGGAGGAGAAGACCCTATTTGCAATTGATACTCTGAGGGAAGCAGTAAGCTCAGAGCTAGCAGGAATCAGGGCAAGAGCAGGGGGGAGATGTTGCTGGGTTGGAAATCACCAATATTCACTTCAATTGATCCCCATCTCAAGGAGCTTCTCTGGGACCTGGAGTGGGACCCCTGCAATAACAACATAAATTTCTATTTGCTGAGATTAGTAGCTTTGATGCCCCATTACCCTACTGTGATTTGGTTTTAGATGTTTTGGGGTTTTGGTTTTTTTTTTTTTTTTTTTTTTTTTTTTTTCCATGGTTGATGCTTAATGCCAATCCTCTGCTGGGCAGCATCTTCCAGCCTGGGGGGTGTTGGTGGCAGAGGGACATCACCCCAAGGGTGTCACAGCTCCCCTGCTGAGAGGAAAAAAAAAAAAAAAAAGAGCTGAAGAAGACCTGAAATTTCTGCTCCTTGAATGATTCTCACATTTGCAAGGGAGCAAAAGAGAGGAAGAACAGAGACTAGATGAAGTGTAGTGTAGGGGTTAATAAAACCAGCAACAAGAAAATGTTGTGAAATGTTTGATAAGAAATGATTCCTTGCTGGTAATTTTCCTTATTTTTCTCTCTCTCTGAAAGATTTTTGAGCTGTAAGGATTTTAAATACATCCATATAATGCAGCTTCAGACACCAAACAGGATTAAAACCTGACTTCAGAAAAGGAAAGGAAGTCAGATTACTTGTCAAAATTAAATTTGCCTTTGGATGCCATTACTTTCTACATTAAAAAGCTCAGGGGATTAGGAGATAAAAGACTTAAATCCAATCTGGAGACAGGCTCAGAGGAAAATGCCAGCCAGCCAGTAATCCAGGCTCTTTAATAGGATCCTCCTGAAGTCAAAGAAAGTGAGAATAATTATTTAATTCCATTTTGGAGCCTGGCTTCTTTATCGACCCAGCTCAGCATCACTGATTCAGGGGGAAATCAAGTGGTGACATGGGCTTCAGAGCTCCCCCCAGCACTTTGCTGTCCCCTCCATGCAACGTGGGCCCTGCAGATCTGTGGGGCAGACACTGGTGGATTTTACCATGACTAAACCAAGTCCATCTGAGGAGCAGAGATTGGTCTCCCACCATCTGGGGTAATTCTTCACCACAGCCCCCGATCAACAGGACATGTCCTCTTTTGACTATTTTTTTTTTTTTCTTAAGGTCACTAAACAAAACCCCACATTATTCTGTAGCAGAAATGTTCTGGTGCCCATCCTGATGCCACAACCACCACAAACCCCAGGCACTTCCCATCTTTCCAAGACCCTTTTGCCAGCAGATTCCCCCTCGTTTTTCCAAGTACAGCCACAGAGCCAAAATTACAGCCTGCCCCAAATATCCCAGCACCTCAAAGCCTGTAACCATGGTTGCACAGCCATCTGCAGGCACAGAGATCCATGTGTATTGACTCAGAGGATGATTTAATTCTTCAACTGGGTACAAAAGACAGGAGAAGCCCCGTGCCATCTGACATGTTGATGGCTTCAGGCCAAAGTTTTCTTTCAGCCAAGGACTGGACAAAGCCATTTGGCTACCACCAGGGGTGGGAATGAGCAGGGGATAAAAATCCAAATGCGTTGGGGCTGGAGGAGTGGGGCTGGGGCTCTGGCTGCTAAAACCTGGGGCAGCAGAGGATGGGGATGGGCTTGGTCTTGTTTTATTGCAGGCCCAGCTGATCTGGGAGTTCAGAGGTGGGCAGGAAGCAAAAACCAGATAAGAGAGTGCTGTTTTTTAATAGGAGAAGAAGAACAGGAATCCCTGGAGAGCCAGAGGGCTCATGAGCTGGAGTTGAGTTGAACGCGGGTGTTAAACTGCAGGTCAAGAACTATTTATCCAGAGGCACTCTTCTACTCTAAATAAGGAATCCAAAAATAGCTTTGGAAAGAAGTGAAGAGGGCTCTACCCTCCAGCCGGGAAATAATAAAAAAAAAAAAAAAATGGGGTCTCTAGTAGAGCCCAATGACTTCAGGTCTGGAAAATGCACTTTCTCACCCAGGGAGGGAAGCTGTGGAGCTTGTACCTGCTGCAGAAGGGAGGGAAATGTCTCCCAGGATGAAGAAAACTGCTTTTTAATCCTAAGTACTTTTTTTTCCTGCCAGTTTAGGCACATGCTGGTACTCCAGAAGAGAAGTGCAGGCAGGAGGTCACCTTCTGCCACCCATCCCTCCTGCAGCCCAAAGTCTGTCCCTGAGGTCGGGGACCTCCCACTGCCTTCCTTTCTCCTTTTACAACCCAAAGCAGGTTTGAGCCTGGGGACATGGCCATTTAGACAAGTAACAAAGGCCAGGGAGGGGGGAAAACTGCAGCAAATCCAGGCAAGTGGCTGCTTGAGGGACTTCTGGAGCTGGCAAGGTGGGTTTAATGACAGAGGAAAGGGTTTGGGTGACGTAGTCCTACTGGGATGCCATCACCAGTCTGTGCCAGCCCTGCCTGTCCCTCATTGGCAGAGGAAATGAGGACTTCATACTTGATTCATTGCTTTTTTAAATTAAACTAGCTGTAGGGAAATAAAAGACTGTCATTCATCCTCACGGCTCCCCTATTTGGTAATTTTAATTAAAGCCAGCCCCAGCCACAGTTTGGATGTTTGCAGAGATCGAATTAAATCAAGCTCAGGCCTTATGGACTGGCCCCTCTTTTGCTTTTTTTTCATGGGTTTTTACAGCAAAAAACTACAGCATCTGAGGCTGAGTACATGAAAAGGGCAATACAGGTGCCAGTGCAGACCTCAGGCTTCCATAGGGGAGATTTTTCAGCTCAGTTTACAGAATTCCCACTGCCTTTGGTCATCAGCTGGAGAGAGGTGGTCAGGTCCAGGGTCCTGATGGGGAACGTGGGGAGAAGCAACTCCTGGGGAAGTTGGAAGGTGACTGCCAGCAGCTCCTGTGAGCAGCTCAGAGGTTTCTTTGGGATGGGGAGTGGGCAGTGGGGTTGTCAGGTGCCAAAACCCAGTCCTGGCCCACCCCATGGCTAAGCTGAATGTATCAACCAGGTACGTTGAGTTGATTTTTCTTTGGAGAACAGCCCCGCTCCCTATTTTCTCAGCAAAGCCACTCTGTTTGAATTGTCTCTGCTGAAGGCATGCACAGAAGGAAAAGCAATGAAAATCGAGGGCAGAAGGAGGGTTTGTGGGGTGGGCTTTCTCCTCCCCCACAGCCCCCAACACCTTTAGCAAGGTATTCCCACAAGGGAACACCTCCAGCCCCTGGAGATCCTCCTGACCTTCCCCCTTAGCAAAAGAGACTGGCTATGCAGAGACAGAAATTGAAGTCTGAATATCAGGACCTCAGAGAAATAGTCATCACATCTAAATGCCAAGCAAAGAAGGAAAATATATCAGCAACAGCCTGAGCCTTTCATGGGAAGGACCAAAATGCTGGCACTTACCTGAAAGAGCAGAAAAACCTAAACCCTTCTGCACTCAGACTGAAATAGCTTCCTTGGGAAGGAGTTGGTAGTTAATTAATAATTATCAAATTTACTCATCCCACCTGACTCAGGCTTGCTTGGGGCAACCAAACCATGCCCTGAAGTGCCACATTTCCACCTTTTTTTAACACCTCCAGGGATGGGGACTCCACCTCTTCCCTGGGGAGCCTGTTCCAATGCTTCACCACTTATTTAATACAGGAATTGTTCCTCATATCCAATCTAAACCTCCCCTGACACAACTCGAGGCCATTAGGTTCTTGTCCTAAATGTGGAGGAGCCTTCAGACAGGGAGGAGCTTCTATTTCTGCACATTTCAGTATCCCCTTTTCTACCACATCAGCCAGCCCTCACATCAGCCACTGCAAAAACAAATTCTGCAAAGATTCAGGCTGCAGGGAATTGTGTTCCTTGCAAAGGAATGGGGTTTGCATTACAAGGGCCAGCAAGGAGAGCTTTCTGTGCTAGGTTCTCCGGGTGCTAAGATGAGCTAGAAACTCAACCTGACTGGGAGCCTAAAAAATTAATTAATCAGCCTACTTCTGCTGGCCATGCAGAAGTAATTGCTATGGAGTAAAACAGAGGAAAAAAAAATCCATTTATATCTCTCATGGAGTATTTTTCCCCAAAGGAAATTAACACCTCTCTCCTGAATAGGAACTGTGTGATTTTTACTCTCTTTTTGTATGCTTGACACACTTTTTTTCTCCTTCTTTCATCCAAAAATGAGCACACCTGCTGAGTATCCAGAAACATGGGTGAAATGCTAAAGAATGAGAAGGAAGGTAAATGGCAAGTCCTTACCACACGTGCCACACAGACACAGAAGCAGTGGAAGGTTCAGGCTGAGAGTGCTCTGTGCAGGTCTGCAGTGTGGGATTCACCTGGTGAGCCTCAGGTACCCCCAAAAATGTAGATATAAGCACAAGCTGAGACTGCCAGCAGAGCAACCAAATGCCCAACTGGTGCTGGGTTTGGAGAAGGGATCTGCTGGAGGGAGGATGCTCACCTCTTTGGAGGGGATTAACATGATTCTAAGTCCTGGGCATGCACCTTTTGGTGCTGAGGCACTTCTGGGATTTCATCCCCTTGGCTCCCACTATTACTTGTCTAATTCCAAAGTGAGATGTGGTTTCTGGTCAGGACATCTTAAGCCATCAATGAACGAGGTCTAAAGAAACTGGAGCCAGCTGGAGAAGGACTCTGGAGCCCAGGGTGATTTGTTTCATGAAAACATCTGGTGACAGCACAGCTGGAACACTCTGAACACAAACCACCCCCCTGGGCCTGCAGTACCAGGCAAGAAGCATCCTAAGGGATGTGGGATGTGAGCAGGGGATGTGTTCTGTCAGCAAAAGGACTTTTTAGAAGTGAGAGGTGACTCAGTGCCTTTCTCCAACACCAACCAAAAGCTCAGTTCAACCCAGAGCAGCACAGGGCTGCATTTAGATGTCATTTTTCATGGCAAGAATATTTACATGTAATGAATACAAAAATGATGATGTAGTATCAGCTTTATGGGCTGGGCTGGCTGGCAGGGAGTAGGAGGAAGGCTGCAAAGCCCAACATTCATTACCAGCCATCCATCCTTGGCTGGTGTATGGAGTGGTCTGTTCCTAATGAAGCTTGAACTGAAGCCAGGGAAGTTGTACAAATGTAAAGGAGAGGGGAAAAAAAAAAAAACAAAACCAAAAACAACAACCCAACAACCTGGCCTTGTGCCTTTAACTCTGCATTAAATCCTGTCTGCTGAATAGATATTAAATCCTACAGATCATTTTGCACCCGTGGGTGATGAGAGGCAACACCAGTGGAAGCAGCCCTGCCTATATTTCATGTTTAGGCCCAGTAGGCTGGGTCTCTGGGAGAAATGTATTGGAAAATATAGCTCTGCACATGTTGTTAAACATGATATACACTGTACCAAATTCTTCAATGGTTTGGCACAGCCTGTTGAAGCCCTGTAATGAGGAGGAGGATCTTTGCCACAAAGCCACCCGTTCACAAATGTGTATTTCCCACTCTCAACCTGACTGCTATTTATCAGACTGGATCTGGCAGCTCTGAGAGAGATTTGGAAACAGCAAACCACTTAGTACATTGCCTCCCAAACTGAACTAAATAAAACCCCAAGGAATAACCTGGTCCATGGTTGCTGCTCCCATCAAGCTCTTAGCTCTTGATGTGTTTTTATCTGCAATTATATTACAGTGCTGCAGGAGCAGCTGTCCCATTTTTAAGCTTTCTAATAGAGATGCTCTACTTTCAGACTTTCCTTTTCCCCCTCTGAACACCAGTAGGAAGGCAGGTGCAATGTTGTCAGAATTAAGAGTCAGAATGAAGAGTATTTTATAGGGCTGCTCACCTGCTCCTGCACACTTACAGCTGGTATTTGCCTGCCTCTCTCTCTGAAATACTTTTTCCATCGTTCCTTGATGACAGGGGGACATTTGCTGTGGGTTGTTAAAGGGTTAATGAGAATTTCAGACTGGAAATATTTTTTTCCTGGTGTTTATTCTCTGAGAGCTGTGCCAACAGAGGGGACAAACTGGGGACAGTAAATGCCTCCTGTCCCCTTAAAACCCAAGGATAGAGCTGTGCCAGTGCAGTTTAACACTGGAGGATTTAATTGTAAGCAGAATGTAGACTGGCTCAGGTTGTTCCTGGGGCTTAATCAGACACAACTGAGATCATTAAGAATTTTTCCAGGGACTTGATCAGATTCAGTTCCCAACTGATCCAGGAGGAGCTGGCCTTGCTCCTGTCAGTGACTGATCCAGCCCTGGCATCACCTCCCACTGGAGGGGTCCCTGGGGGTCCCAGAGGGTTCCCTGCACTGGAACAGAGCAGAATTTGTGGCCCATGAGGGTGGGTGCTGGGCTGGGCTTTCACCCCTCTGGCAATTTGCTCATTCTCACCCATTTGCTCATCAGGTGATGATGCACCATGCATAATCCTGGGATAAGCAGATTTTCCCCAAGAATCCCATAAAGGACTTGGAAAAGGACATTTATGGCTTCATAAAGCACTTTGCTAATGACTTGCTTTACCACAGCTAAACCAACTGCAATCATTTAGCACTGTCCTCTCCCAGCTTCCCACGTTTGGTCTACAGGGAAAGAAAAAAAAAAAAAAAAAAAAAAGAAAAAGAAAAAGACTGCTGACATTTGCAAAATACATGTGAACCCATATTAGACAGTGTTAATTAAAATGACTTGCTGGGTAATGAGCTACAAAAAAAAAAAAAAAAAAAAAAAAAGTGGAAATCAATCAGAGTCTCAGTGCAATTAAAATCCAGCCAGTCCTGCTCAGCACTGGCCACCTCGCAGCTCCCTTCAGCAAATAATCCTTGCCCCACATCACTTCCTTCATCCCTGCAGCATGGTATGATGGGGCTCAAGCCTTTCCTAGGATTGAATTTCTGGGGTAAGAGCAGCAGAGGTGTCTCAGGAAGGCACTGGAGCCTGTGCTGAGGGAAAGCAAATGGTTCTGCTGCCCTTTTTCCCCAGTATTTGTTACCCCATCCCCTCCAGGAAGAGAGTCTGCTCCTGGTTCCCCTCACAGCACTCTGGCTGCCATCCATACCAGCAGAGAAATCAAAGGATGCTCCAAGAAGAAGGGGAAAAAAAAACCAAAACAATGAAGGGAAAAAAAAAAAAAAAGCAATATGAATGAAATCCAGAGATTCATGCCTGAAAAGGTGCCTTTCAGGCAATTGGATTGTAGTGCAGATTAACAGCTAGGAGAACAGTTTTGAAAATCATTGTGTCTATTTGAAAACTGGGTAAGAGAACAAAACAGAACCATGTCTCCAAAGTGGAGGATTTTCAGTGCTCTATTGTGGAGCAAAGCCTGGCTGTGTATTCCCTGAGCATTTTGCAGCTTCTACTCCAAAATTCATGTAAACATCTGCCTGGGTTTAAGTGCTTCCTTAATACCAGGACTTTACTGAGAAGAAAACACAGCACGAGGCTTCTGCCTTCTAAAGCTCTTGTTAAGTGGCAGAACAAAATGGGCAAAACTTGCTGGTAAAAGGAGCCCAGCTGACAGCCCTGGAGAAAAGGGGATTTTATTCATCTTCTGCACAGGTACTTTCAGGCATAAAAGCTCCTGCTTCTCCCAGCCCAGCCCTGGAGGACAATATGCAGGGACAGAGATGAAGTTGAGTCTTGGCTCTCCCCCAAATCCTGAATGCTCCTTTTTCACTGATTCTCTCCTGAGATGATCATCCCAGTTTGCCAGCCTGGAGAATCACAACAGGGGCTTGGGGTAGGGGGGGACAATCAGCAGTGACAGTTCAGATGCTCTCCCAATAGGCATAAATTTTAGTTAATTCCCCTCTCCATTTGGGTTTGGGTTCGAAGCATTGCTTCAGAACCAGGAGTTCCTATTTCCAGACTTCTTTACAGGACCATTATATGATGTGTCACACCCCATGCCAAGACATTCACATTTCACCATTTTAACTGTGTTTCTAAATGAAAGGGGGTGCAAAGTGTTAAAACAGAACCAGAAGATGCATTTTTTTTCCTCTCTCTAGCTCTGATCACCCTTTGTGTATCCAGACACTCCACAGAGCCAACACACCTTCCCAGTTTTTAAATAACCAAATTATTACTGCACAAGTACCCAAGAGCTGCCTCTCTCTCCTCCCCTTGTTCTCCTTTCCCCAGCTGTGTTTCTGGCAGACACAAAGGGAGCAGGAAGCTAAATAAAGAGAGAGAGGGAAGAGCATCTTTTGTCCCCAGTGCCCATGGGAGAAAGCTCCCCCCTCATCTTCCTCCCTCCCATTATTCTGCCACAAACAATGAGGCCACAGCTGCACTGATTCTGTAGGAGAAGCCCTGGATGGGGCTCATCCAGAAACTCTGCTGCTCACTCATACATGCACGTGGGAGAAGAAAAAATTCCTTCTGATTTCCAGCAGCAAAGCAGGTACCATCAAGGAGACCCAAACTTTTGGCTGCCAGCCTTGGGGCTGCTCACTAGCACCAATGGGTGTCATGCCATGGAGCCTTTCCCTCCTGAACTGGACCCAAATAACTGCTGAGCCCTATCAGAAAAGGTCCCAATGGAGGAACCCATACAAACAACCCCTAAGTAGTTTTTTTTTTTTTGGCTTTTTTTTGTTTTTTTTAAATTCCATCGAAGCCCCTGGTGTGTGACCCTGTGAATCAGAAGGGGTGTGCCAGAGGCACTTCAGATTTAATTGCCTTAAATAATGTCTTGTTGGAGAGGATGAGAAGTGGGGAGGTGCTCTGGCAGTTCACACTGAAGGCAGCCCTGGAAGCATCATCCCTGTGATAGCCCTGGGGAGGACAGGGCACACCAGCCAGCCAGATTCCAGCCTCTGTAAAATCCAGATCATGTGCAAGAAACACATGGAGTGAGTTGTTATGAAAACCCCTCCACCTCCCTGCTGACAGTGATAAATACTCCTAAATTTTCCCCAGTGAGTGCCAGGAGTGCCAGCATCCACTCCAGGGAGGGCAGAACCCCAGAGACAAGTAGGAGAGCAGTTCAGGAGGAAGTGGATAGGGTTTTTATATATTAGATATAGCCAAGCAGGGATGAAGTGTTTTGACAACACTCAGAGGGTTGGGAGAGCTCTGGGTGCTGCAGTCAGAGGATGGATGTGACCCCCCCAGCAATGCCACAGAGCACCCAGATGGGAACTGCTTCACTCTTCACACCTCGGGAGGGCTGAGATCCCCCCCACGCCTTCACAGCCAGCAAAAAACGTTCACATTTTCCAAAGGAAGATGCTAAGCAAACAAATGGGAAGAGAAGCTATTCAGCACTGCCTGAAAATGGGTGTTTTTTGACTCCTGTGAAGTTTAAAGGGTAAAATGAAGAAGTGGGCATCCTGGGCTGCACCTGAGCTGCATTCTGAAGATCCCTGCTCCAGAGGTGGCTGCATCTTTAATATCTGTGTGGAGAGACTGTGCTTTAGTAATTAGAATGAAGATGGAAGGATAAATATAAATCCCTTCTGAGAATGAATTTTTTGTTTGCAGAAATCAAGCCAAGGTTTGTGCACACCATCACTTTTCTATCCAGACTTGAAAGATTCCAGATCTAGCACGGGGACTTTTGCTGAAGGGAGATGGGAGCTCCTGACTCACAGCAGGTGCTACTAAGTCAGCAGACAGATTCTGCTGCTGTCTCTTCCTCACGGGTTTTCAGTTTTCTCCAAAAAATCCAGTTCTCTATTCCCCAAAACCGCTGGGCACCAATGCCAGGAGCAGAAGGGAGACTTCAGCATGTAACGAGCACTGGGGCAGAAGGACTCATTCTCTCTTTAAACTCTCCTTAGTAAAAAGCAAATATATATATATAGAAAAAAAAAAACGTTTGTGCCATTAAAAAAAGGCATGGGTTAAAGAAATCATCAGCAGAGATACAGACACCAGAGGAGCCTGTTGCCTTCAGAAAACACTTATCAGCATCTTTGTCAGAAGGAAACCTTATTTTCCTCTTTCTTCATAAACTACCAAAGATGATGGGATGCAGAAATAAATGATGAATGAAAGGCCTTAATTAAATACAAATCAAAAGGGACTTGGGGCACTGTATTTTAATTCAGTCTTCTGACAGTACTTCATAAGCCTAAGGACAAATCTTACTTGCAGTTTGTAATGCAAATGAGATGCTGCATTAGCAACCTTCACCCCCCCAAAAGAAAAGATGGGAAAGTTAAAAGCTTTGGGGAAAAAAAATAAAATCAAACCCCCCAAAAACCATGACACACCTCTGAGGAGTGAAATCAGCCATTCTGAAGACAATGCTGCAGCAAGTGGTTTGCTTGGGCTCCAAGAGCAAAGCCCTGGGGAGCTGGGAAGGTGCCCCCCAAGCCACCTTGGTTGGGTGGGATTTTCATGGGAGCTGCCTGCAGCAGGACAGGGAAATTCAATCACCAACATGTAGCAACCCTAACGCCTTTGAACTGATAAGAAATGTCTTCCCAAATAACTTTCAGAGCTTTCCTGTATTCTAAGCAAAACCTGGAGCATTGCATCCATCTGGGCTTGAGTTGAGTAGCTGCTCCCTGGACCTGAGATGGGAAGGGCAAAAAGAAAAGGATCAGCTGAGTGTTGGGCTCTCCCTCCATAAATATGCAGTGGCCAATGAAAACATTAGCCCAGTTGGCTACAAGGGTGCCTCCCAAAGCAGCATTTCATTTTTAGTCCACATCCCAGTGGTCTAAAGGTAAGAGTGGACTAAAGAACAGGAAGGGAACTAAAAGAGCCTTCCCTCTGTGGGCTTTTTCTTCTTTTCTTTCTCCCCCAGTCCTCCCGGATCTAATCGAGAGGGCTAATAGACAGCTACATCCAGAGATTTACTGCATTTAAGCCTGACATGAGGATGCAGAGCAGGAGCCCTTTGGTGCTGATTTGTATGCAGCACAAGCTGTGAGCTCGGGGAGCAACGCCAAGCACGGCACCGAAATCCCTGATGTCACAGAGGAAGACTTAAAAGGTTCCAGGTACAACGGCATCAGAGATGCTCTGAACCCCTTCACGAGGTTTTTAATAAGACTCCCAAGCTCTCTGTTTGGGTTATGGGTGGATTTATGGGTTTAGAGAAGAGTGGTTCTCAGTACAGCTTATCAGAAGCCCAAACAGGAGGACAATAATTCTTTGGGAGAGAAGTGACAGTGGCTGGTGACAAGGGAGGTGACTCCTGCAGCTCTGTGCTCCTGTTCCTCAGTCTCCTTCAGGGAATCTGAATCTCCTCTTTCTCTTCTCTCCTTCCTGAATCTCCTCTTTCTCAGCCCAGCCTGGATGCTGGAGGAATTCTGTAGGGGCAGGGTGCTCAATTCACCACCTCTTTTTGTGTTCTTCTCATCTGCCTCTAGCATCTGGAACCTTTAGGCATTTCAAGAAGCCTGGAATAGTTTTCAAACCTTTTTCTTCAGCTTCAGAACATCTGTCCCACCCAATCCCAGGCTCCCGCTGATTTTTGGGGGGGAGGATTCACAGAGCAACCAACCTCAGAAAGCCCTTGGAGGGTCAGGGCTAAGTCAAGCTCACAGAACACTCAAAGTCCTGCTGAGGAAGGGCAGGTACCATTGGATCTCAGCAGGAGCCCAGCTGATGTGTCCTCCTCAGAGGCTGGGACACTGGTGTCCCTGTCTCTTCTGGCAGGACACAACTCATGGAAAGCTGGAGTCAAACTGACAGCTTCAGACAAACTGACAGCTTCCTGCTCCACCATCAATATTAATCTGCTCATTAACAAAGGCTTCTAAATCCAGCCCTAGGGGGAGGGGAAAAAAAAAAGGGGGGGGGGGAGGGAATGAGATCAGCAAACTGATCTATCTTTGAGATTTTTAAGCTTTTGGCTATAGATTTCTTTCTTCCATCAAGAATCAGGCAGAGCAGGGAGGGGGGGGAGACTCGTGCAGTTCAACAAATCAATTGATGCATTTTCTCCATGACATTCAGGAGCTGAGTCTGGGGCTAATCGTAAAAAGGCACTGCCAGAGGATTTTAATAAATCCCTTTAATTAAGTGATATGTTTTAGAATTAAATTATGATGAAAACTATAAATCCTTTCCCAACAAATGGAGTTCAGTGTGCACAGAAGGAAAAGGGCACTCCTTCTCTTTTATCTCACTGTTTTTTCCACCCCTTAATACAATAGGACTCAAATAATTCATTATCAAACAGCACAGGAAGCTATGGCATTCATCACCTTGCAAATCCAGCCTTTTAAGTTAGCTGGATTTAACCTTGCACTCCCTAATTCTGTGCTGGCAGAATGGTTTAACCTTTTTCCACCCCTACCTCCTCTCTGAAGGACTCGGCTCATAAATTGTCTCCCACAGCTACAACTGGGCCAGCACCACAACCACCTCTGCAGGCAGGTGGCCCAGCCTGGGACCTCTCAAGGGGACATCTGAGCAGTGTCCCCTCTTCAAGTGCAAGCAAGGTCCATCCCCTTGGCTTGCCAATGCCCCTTCAGAAACCTCAGCCCTACACCTCACCCCCAACATTCTGGTGAACCATCCAAAAAAAAAAAAAAAAAAAAAAAAAGCAAAAAATGTTATTCATACTTCAAAGCAGAGCAAAATACCCTTGAAGACAAGGGATTTACACCAGGAAATTACAATAAGCTGGTAGATGGGTCACTTGTCCCTGAACCCATGAGATTTTGCTCGTGCACCTTGTTGAGAATCACAGGTGGCAGCAGCACTGGGACCACTCAGCCCTGGCTTTGGCAGCAACATCTGTGTCCTCCTCCTGTCCCCCCAGCCATCCCTGGCAGGCAGCAGCTCTCCTGGTTTCTCAAAATGCAAAACATCCCTGGGGGCCTAAGCCCAGCACCTTGCCAAGTCCCCAGGAGAAGCAAACTTCTGGCACACAGGGCAACAAAAATCCCTGGATCCTTCAGCCCTGCAGGCAAGGTGGGATGGGATCCCTGGTGGGTGGGTGGTTAAGAATGGGGGTGGGAGTGAAATAAGAGTTCCAGAGGGATGCAGAGGAGAAGAGGGGAGGGGGTATGTCTTGCTATGATGCTGGGACTTGAGGGTGTTTCCCCACTCCTATTTTGTCCTGTGGATTGAACACAGAGCTCACACAGCTCAACACAGGGAAACCTGGAACCAGGACATCTAAGGAAGAGTGGAGTTGCATGAAAAGAGTTTGGGAGGAAAAAAAAAATAAAAAATAATAAATAAAAAGACTGTCCACAGCACTGTGCAGGAAGGCTCACCTGCTCAGTGGCTTGCTTCATCCATCACCGCTTTGTTGGGCAATGCAAGAGCTCTCTTAACACAGCAGAAAGTCAATATGGATGGGAGAGAAACTTCCCAATGAGCAAGTCTGCTCCCCAAGACACAACCTTGTCACAGCCAAGCAAACAGAAGCTCTCTGTTAGCCTATTTACCTTGCTCCACCAGTCTTAGACTTGCTGCATAAATAGAACTCTTGATTTTTTTTCTCCCAGCCAGGTCACCTCCTCTTTGGGGATGGCACTGGGAACAGCTCAGGCCACTGAAATATCCTTTTCCAGCAAGGCTGATGGTAATGGGAAGAGGAAAAACCCAATAAATCCAATTGGAGTAGCTGCTGAAAGGTTGCAAACAAGGTGAAGGAAATACACAGGTGAAACAGTTCAGTACTGAGAAAATCGAGAGGCCACCAATAGGCACTTTCTTAATGATAACTTCTCAGTTGGTACAGTAGGACCAGTGCCCTGCTGCTGGTTCTGGAACCCACAGAAACTGGGCCGGGACCAACAAGAGCACTCACCACAGGCACTGCTCTCACTTGTAAAAATGTTTCTCTCTCACTGAGACATTTCCCCCCAAACCAGGCAGTGTTACAGCCAATTAAATTTTTCTGCCGAATCTTCTTCAGACAGAAAGTACTTTGGGGTCCATAAATTCACAGAAATTGCTCATGTTCATTAAAGAATATCTATTATTCTAATTAAAAAATAGTCTCAATTTTCAGAAGATTGTTCAGTTTCTACATGCCACCAGCACTAGACCTGCCTTACCTCCACTTGACTTCAAAGGAGAAACATGCAGGGGGGGGAGCTTAATCTGAGCCCTTCTCAGTTTGCAAAGAAGAAGAACCCAGCAGCTCTTGGTTTTTTATGGGGCAAAAGCAAATCAGGAGCCTCCTCACCTGGTGAAATCCTGCTTCACTGCCATTTGCCTCAACCCTCTCCAATTCTGGTAAATAATGCAAGTCTGCATATTTTTCACAAGGGAAGGAGAGAAATGGTGGCCCTGAGGTCTCTCACCCTGCAAAGAGTTTTTAAGGCTTTTTCTTCACTTTGCTGTAAGAATCAGCACTTGCTCAGCAGGGACACTTTGCACAGGGACATTCCCCAATGTCACCTTGGGGTGACACATACATGTCACCTCTCTATTGTCCAGCCTGTGCTTCTATGCTTCTGGCAAGACACAAAAATCTGCAGAAATGTTAAGATGACAGCAAGAGGAACAGAAACCGCTGTTTACCCATCCCCTAATGAGACAGAGGGTCATAAATTTCCCAATTAAAATTCCCTTGAAAGCTGGGAATTGATGGAACATAACTTACTGCTGGTAAAACACAACTGTTTTCAGTAACTAATATACAATATACCTTCAAAAAAAAAAAAAAAAAAAAGAAAAGAAAAAAAAGCAGAGGTCCTGTGGAGTGGAAGGTGCAATTATTGTTTCATTAAAGATTGATTACATGTGCAGCCAGTCATTTGAATAATGGCTCTGCTGACACCTGCAATGGAATGATAAATGAGGTTGGGTCCACTGCTGTGCTTTGATGCAAAAGTTGACTCAGGAATGCCAGTGAGAAACAGCAGCATCTTTCCAGCCCAAAAGGTCATCTGAAATATTAAAGAGCTGAAGATCAAGTAACTATAAATGAGGTCAAACAGAGTGTTCTGGTGACAGGAGTGGAATTAATTGAGTGATAATTGTCCCACATTTATGCATTCATTTTGGTGTTATTTTAAGCCTGAAAGGAATTCAAAGGGATGGGCTCATTCCAAAGGGAAAAAGGCAGGGTGGTTGTAGCCAGCCCCAGCAGAGCACTTTCTCTCCCCAGAAATGACAGGAGCCATCTGGAAAAGGCTGGTGGCCACCACGATGGTGTCATCTGCTGGTGGGAAAAGTGTCACAAGACCTCCAGGAGGGATGAAGCCACCTCTGTCTGATGGGCACAGCCTGCGGGTCACCCTTCCCTCTTCAGCAGGGCCAGAGATGCTTGGAGCCAGCCCAAACCCTTGCCCCATCATTGGTACTGATTCTCCTCCTGCCAGGAGCATGAAGCACACAACATTTTGGCTGAGGTAGCCATGGGTTGGAGCTGTGTGGAGTTGTCCCCTCTCCTCAAGAGCAGAGCAGGGAGCAGCCCAACACCAATTTCCTTTGGCCAGCAAAGTCTGAAAGGCTGGAGTTACAGTAAAAAAAGAACAAATATGTTGGAAGTAAATGCCTTAATTATATTCATGATGGGGTTTGCCCTAGACTGCAGCACTAAAGAGACCCTCTTCTATCAAAGTCAATTAAATGGTTGTTTTTCTCCTAAAACCCAGCAATAAAACGGGAGCTGTACACATCCATTAAACTGCAGCACACATCTATTAAACTTGTTTTTGCTGCTGCAGTTCATTTACTGCTGGGTCTGGACTTGATTTTGATCTCCTTTAGTTTTACCCTGGTGTAACAGGAGAGGCTTTAAGAAGTCAGTTTGGTGGCTTTGCTCCAGCCTGGGACAGACAGTGACACCTTTACAGGGAGGATAAACCAGATCCTTTCATTTCAGAGACCTGCAAATCACCTTTGTGCAGCAACAAACCCAAGAGCTGAATGGTTTGCTAACCAGCCAGGTTCTGCTATGCACAGAGAAACACCCAGGTCTTGAAAAAAGTTTCTCCTGGGGACAGGAAAGCTTTTCCTCTCCCTTCAGGAATTCTGTGCAGAGGAGGAGCACTGTCCCCACACTCCTCCTGTCCCCCCCAGGCCTGGGAAATGGAGTTGGGAGGTGACAACAGTGAGTGCCAAGCTGGGGCTGGATGGGGCATCTGCACCAAGCTGATCTCCCTCTGTTTCATCAGCTTCCTTCCCAAATTAACAGCAGAGAAGTCCTAAGCTGGGAACCCCCAGCCCCTCCCCTGCACACACTTGTCAAAAGAACAAAAGTGTTGGTGTTTTTTGGTTGGTTTTTTGTTTGTTTTTTTGGGTTTTTTTTTTTTTTGTTTTTGGTTTTGGTTTTGGTTTTTTTTGTGTGTGTGTGTGTTTTTTTTTTGTTGTTGTTTTTTTTTTTTGTTTGTTTGTTTTTTTCCCCTGGTATGTAAGTTGGCTGGGAGTTTGCTGGTGTGAAGTCATATCCTGCACTCTGGGACTGAGTTCCTCCTCTGTGTTTTAGCAGACACCAAGAGCTCATTCTCTGCTGCCAGCCATGCCAACCCTTTGAGAACAAACCTTCAGAAAGCTTTCAGAAATTTTATTCCTCCAGCTTCTCCCTTTTACTGAGACTGAAATCCCCATCTTGCTTCCATCCCCCCAGAGCTCCAGCAGTGCCCTGGGCACAGTCCCTGTTCCTTCCCTCCCATGAGCTCAGGTTTGGTGGTGCAGAGGGTGCTGGGGAAGATGCTGGATGGCAGATACAGCCCAACCACCAGGCACAGCCCCTGGAGCATGCAGCAGCTCGAACATTTCACGAGGGCTGTTGGTATTTCAAAGAGCTCGTGGGAAATGTGTAGTGCAAGACAAGGTGTTGAAAATTACCAGAACTTTAAAGATGCTTTTGCTTTCTTAAGATTTCCTTAAGAAGCCTCACGGTAGTTTTCTTGAAAGGAGCTGCAGATGACAGGAAAAAAGGGTAGAAAGGCAGAAAAGGGAAAGGAGAAACCCATGTTTGCCTGTAGGCAGAGCACAAGGGGAAAACTTTCCCAAGCATCTGCACAGGCGAAGAGCTTGTGTCCTGGTGGCTTTTATACCAGCTGGCTTAGAAAAGAAGCTCTGTACAGGCACCAATTCCTCTGTCCCTTTGACTCTCTGGAGTTTTTCCACTGTTTGCTGCCCTGCTTCCCACTCTCCTGCTCCAAGGAGCTGTGGATGCACAGAAAGAAACCCTGACCTGAAGGTGGACACCCAGCTCTTCTGAATTCTTGATGTGCCTTTGGGGTGACCCCAACTTCTGGGTTTCATTTTGCCTCTAAAGCAGCTGGAAGCAGAAAGTCCCAACACTTGGTGGCAGTGAGCAGGGCTGTGCAGAACAGGGTGGGAAAGAACAGAGAAAGTCACCGTGTCCTTGTCTGTTAACTTGGCCCTGCAAAAAAACCCAGTGACTAATTAAACCTGTGGGCTTCCCAGCCAGGAATATTAATCCTTACATCTCTTCCAGCCTTTAATATCTACCTCTGCGTGCTTCTTCATGAAGGCTAAAAAAAAAAAAACAAACCAAAAAACAACCCATACTCAGTCTAATTGGCTTAATTTTTATAACATTGCTTCCCCCTGAGATCCATTTCTACAACGATTTGGACTGTTCTTTCAATATCCTTTTCTTAAATCCTTATGATCAGCTCATTCATTCTAATTTGGAAAGAGGCCCCACGAAAGAAAGAAAAAAAAAACCCAAGTTTCTTTTGTTTTATGTAGTGCATGATGTGAATTTCCTGACAGCGAGACTTCTGGGTCTCCTAAGCAATCTTTTTTTTTTTTTTTTTCTTTTTAACTTTTTTTTATTCCTGCCTAGGAATGCAAATCTACATTTTTAAAGAGAGGAGATGAATAACAACAGCAGTAAGGCTCCAGATTTTGTGGCAGAATCACCTTGATTTTAAAAACAAGGCTATTTTTGTAAATTAAAGTTCATCTTCAAAGAGGAATAAATTCATCCCCGCACAGGAAGTCTCCCAGTCTCTCCCCACACTCTAACCTGTTCATCTTGGTTTCCTATTCTCTGAGATCTCCAAACCCTCCAGAAATATCCCCCAAACCATGGAGTTTGCATTTTAGTCTTTTTCATCCTCAGTTTGGACTCCCAATTATTACAGACAAAAGAAAAAACAACAAAAAAAAACCCCAACCAAACAAAAAGGGTGAGAACATTGAGATTTATAGCATCCACTAAAGGCTCCATAGCCAGAGATTTACACAAGATTTACACAGAATTGCTCAGTGGTGACTTCAGAAAGAAAAATGTGTGGGACTCTTGGATTTATGACCACCCACCTGGCATTTTCAAAATTCTCCTAGCAGCCAACTCTCAGGTCAATGACTCTCTGAGTGATCACCATGAGGCATTAGGTCAGAGAACACACCCAGAACACACACTTTGGTGCATGTTTATTTACCTTTTTAATATCATACGACCACCTACCCTTTGTAGGGACACCCTATGGGCCACAGACAGAGGGGGATGCAGATTTCTGAGCATGGCTTGAGCTTTGTTTTCCTATCTGCACCAAATCTCTCTTTTGGCTCTTGCAGCTTCCCAGGGTGAGGTCTTGGTGGGTGCAGATGCTGACCCCAGCCCCCAGCCTCACCTAGAGGGTGATGCCAAAGGGAGAAATTTTACAGGGGGATTTGGTTGCTGAAATCTCCTTGAAAATTCCACTTGAAGTCTGTGATTCACTTCTTCTATTCTTCTTCTTCAATTCAGCTATCTAAAACTAAAGCAATGAGTTTCAAGTGTCTTCTGAAAGCAATTGGTCCTCCTGCCTCTCTGAGGAGACCAATCCTGATGCCAATGCCAAAAAGATATATTCCCTTTTTAAATTGTTCTGCAAGGGTTCCAGAACCCCACTTAAGAGGGGAGAGGGAAAGAATATCTTCATGCACGAGGCACAGGGGTTAAGAAATGTTTCCAGTGAAGAACTGAAAAGCACTGGGGAGGTGATGAAGATGAGCAGGAAAGAAAGCTGCCTCAGCTGGAGGTGTGATGGTGTGGGGGAGACATGGGGAATGTTGAAGGAAGATCTAAGAGCCCCTAACTGCTCTCCATCTCTGTTGTGATGAGCTGGAAATGCATTCCCTGGCCACGGGCACCGTGACAAGTAAAGGAGCGTGGGACACATTTAAAATACATGGAGATTTCTGGGCCATCATTTCATCCACAAACCACTTCAGAAACCTGAAGCTGGGCGTGAAGCACCACAACACCCTCTCCCCCTGCTTCTTTTCCCTCATCCCTCCCAAAATACAAATTGTGTCTCAGTGCCAAACTAGACACAGCAGCCTAAAAGCATGGGAATTAATGAGCTGGCAGTACCTGAGCCCAGCAATCAGATCAACTCCTTTGAGCAAAAAGAAAGGGAGGTCTCCAGCTCTGAAACCCCAGCTCTGTGCTGATGGCTCCTTTCCCAGGGAAACATTTCCCTTGGTTTCCTTGGAGGGCAGAGAGCAGTGCTGGTCCTGCTGGGGTTGGAAGCTCACTGGTGGGGACAGATGGAGCTGGTTGTGAGTCACGGTGAGGAGAATCTTCCCAGCAGATGGCAAGAGGCAAAACCAAGTCTGCAGTGTGGTAATCTGCCCAGCATCCCACCCACCCTGGCAAAGGAGCAGCTCCTGCCCATCCTTGTGCTGGCTGGGACCTTGGATGGTCCTTGGAAGGAGGTTCCTCTAAGGGGTTGGGAGATGGGCTGTTCCCAACGCTTGTCTGTGGCTCTGCATCCAGCCCCAGAGCTTCAATTGTCCCAGAAAGTGTGGGGAGAGGGTGAAAACATCATTTAGTGCTGTGCTGGGGTACATGCACACAGAGGGAAAGGTGCAGGGGAAGGTGGAATCAGTTAGAAATTCTTTTTGGCAGAAGTTCCTCCATCGTTAGCATATTAATGAAGTTTTAATAACACGTTAACCTTTCCTTGTTCCTCCACCCCAGAAAATCACACTGCTCCTCTTGTTGAGTGCAAAGAGTTGCCTTGAGGGGATGTGGTTCTTCCAGCCCAGAAAGTCATTAGACTCAGCAGAAGAAATAAATTCCTTTGGAAAACATTTTGGTGGCTGAAGGCCCTCCCAGAATTGCTGGGATCCTGTCTATGGGGGTGCTCCAACCCCCTGCAGCTCCAGACCCAGCTCCCTTCTCAGGATAATCTTTTATTTATTTATTTATTTAATTTTTATTTCCTTATTTCTTTGGTCACTGGCATGTATTTATTGTTTGGTGGATTTTATTTTTCTGTAAGCAAACAGAAGTAGGTGAAAAAACTCAGCAGGGATAATAGATGCTTTCTAGGTGCCAAAAATAAAACATCAGCAGATGCTACACAGGAATTAAAGGTGTTGAAGAGCTTTCACTGCTCTCGTGCTCCTCAGGAACCCTCCCTTCTCTCTGAAACTCTGCTTAGTGAATGAAACTCTGCTTTTCTCATACACTACTTCATAGAGAAGCCCCCAGTTATTAAGCAAAAATGTGGAGTAAGGCTGGGAAGATCTCTTCTTCAGTCTGGGAGAAAAACAGCTTTGAATAAAATTGATTCCTTCATTCCTCAAAGCCTTTTATTTCACACAAGTGGCTCCTCCAGCCTTCCCTACAACAGTCAGTCCAGGCAGACAGCACAGATGATTACATTTTATTTCTCCTCCTTACTCTGATTGCCACAGGCTCAGGAATAGCTCCTGCATGCAACACCAGTCAGAAAAGGCTAAACTGAAACTTAAGCTCTGGACATGTCATGGGATTGATGAATTCAGCATCAGCCCTGGCTTGGTGGGTCTTGTAAGCTCCTATAATTTCATTTCTCCTGCTGTGATTTATGACATAAGGTAGAAGGCCTTGCTTGTGTTATTTTTTGAGTAAAAAGCTGAGGGTTTGCAAAAGGGAAAAGAAAACTGCATTAAGATCATCCTCAGGAAATTGTGAGATGCTTTGCAGAAAGGAGGGAGGTGGTAACTTCCCACCAAGTATCTTCCCCTTCTTGATGGCAGCAGAAATACTCATCTTTCCTTGATTGCCTGTCAACCAAAATTATTCATCCCGGGGGAGCAGATATTTGCTAGGCTGCATTTCTTTGGTGTTGAAACAGATAGGCAGAAGATCCATCACAGTGATAAATGAACCTCGACAGATTCAGACAATCAGCCAAACCCCAGATCTGCACAGGCATTGGGAACTTAGGGACAGCTGGAGCATCCTCACCTCTGTGCAGCACCTTGCAAGAGCAACCTGCCCTGCAGCAGCTTTTAAAAGCCTGGCTGGGAAAATCAAGGGGAACAGTGGCAGCTTCATCAGGACAAGGAACTGTGGGGCTGGGGACACCCTGCAGCCCTGCCAGCCCCAAGGCAGTCTGATAAAAATGCAACTCTGTACCCTGGGTAGAGGCCCATGGAGCTGATCCTTCTGTAGGGATAAGGAGCTGCTGGCATCAACAGAGCATCATGCTCAGCACCAGCTGGGGGGAGGGCTCGGGATTTGGCTGTATTGAGTGCTATCTAGAAAGCATCCTTATGTGAGCCTCTCTATAAATCACCTGTGCAGCTCCTATAAATCTCATCAGCCCAAAGAAGCACTACCCGATGATTTATTTTTGCAGCTGGCTGAGACATTCCCTCCCTGCCCCCCCCCCAAACATCTCTTACAGGAGAAAATGGCTTTTTAGCAATATGGACACCTGGCAAAGTTTCTCATTTTGAAAAGTTTCTTGCCTGTTTCTGAAGATTTCTGGAATTTTGAGTGATGAAAAGAAAACTGAATATTTTGTCTTAGGTTTTTTCCTTCCTCTCCATAAGAAAAATGTCTTTCAACCCTATTTCATTTTACAGCACGAGTTATGTTTAGGTTCTGCCACACTGGTGGTGTGTTACAAGGCACCCGTGATGTGACACGATACAGAAAAATCTCTGACCTAAGAAGTGTAAAGTCAGCCTTGAAATACAAGGGTTGAATTGTGAGAAAAGAAAACTGTTAGAAAAAGCCTCGGAATGGGAGAGGGCAACAGGATGGGATCCAAGTGTGCATTTAGTCCCTTTATTCACCTCAAACTCCTAGTACCTGTGATGGGTAGAGATGTAAAGCATCTCTCCCCAAGGCTGGGAGAAGGGTGATGCTGTTACTTACATTTGCTGCAGACTCATTCTTGCTCCCATAGCTTCTCCCTCTGGTTCCTTCTCCACGCACTGGCCCCTATTTTCAGCCCAAGTCTTTCAGGGCTGCTACAAAAAACAATAATAGTAACTCCATAATGAAATTCCCACTTCCCCTCTGCCTTCATTTTACTTTTCAGGCTTGATTACCGACCTCATATTTCCTCCAGATAATTTACACTATCTTGGTTGCTCACAAATGGGCAGTTTATTATCTGCAATTGGCCTCTGCGAGATGACTCTGGCTGCTTTTGTACTGATGGGTTTGAGCTCTGTTTTTTTTTGGTTTTGGTTTTTTTTTTTGTTTTTTTTTGTTGTTTTTTTTTCCCCTCTAAATGATGTTTCTAAGCCCTTTCCCGGGTGAGAAGAGATAGTGCATTTGTTATTGATAGAATTTCCATTTAAATTGAGGCTGTTGCTCAGTGCAACACGTGTACCAGTTAAACGAGAGTCTTTCCTCCAGCAAAAGGCAGCAAATTATATGAAGGGAAAAAAAAAATACTGGGAAGGGGAGGGAGGAAAGGGAGAACTCACAAAACTTGATATGAAATCCAGCTGGATATATGCCTGCAATAAAACATCTAGATCTTAATAAGGCTGTGGGCAAAGCTTGGATTACATTCCCAGCTTTATATGCTATCTGCTATTCAGCAGCTGCTTCCCTTGAAAGCTCCTTTCTCTGCTTGCCAATCTGATTAGCTCTCTAGAAAATTAGAAACAAAACAACATGAAATCTTTTGTTTTCACAAAATAAATAAAAATGAAGCCATGAGGAGGGGGTTGGACCAGTCCCAGAAAAGCCTTTTCAAGGGGATAGTGACTCCACGGGACAGATGGCTCAGTTGGATTTCTTTTTGGCCTCAAGATTTTGTTGATATTGGAAAATAAAGGGAAGGATCCACTCAACAATAGGGAAATGCATCCTGGGGGGGCCTGAGAGTTGTTTCCATGTGCTGCAGCCCCCCTGAATGGGATGGAACTGCTGCAGAACCGGGTCCAGGACACTGAGCCTCTATTTCAGCAAAGCCAAGCCAGGCAGGTGGAATTGGTGGCCTGAAGCTGCTCCTGTCCCTGCTGTCTGGCAGCACCAAGCTGTGGTTGTCCAGGGCACCAGAGGCAGCTCCTGGTGGGTTGGTTCATCTCCATCCACCTTCAGCCATTATTTCTAATAGAGGCAAAAAAAAAACCCAACCCACCTCACAGTGACCCAATGGCATCTTCCCAACCCTGGGCACCTAGGACAGGACCCATGTGCACACCAGCTCTAGTCCTGTCATCCCAGCAAATAGAAAATCCCCACACCAACTACTTTTATCCCTGCCAAAAGCAGAAACCAACCTGCACCAACCTGCAGGAAATGTCCCTGGGCACCGAGTCAGCTGGCCAGGCTGTCCCTGTGCTGGGGACACGAGAGGGACAGCAGGACCATCAGCTGCTTTCTAGGACTAAAGTGCTGAGCCACGTTCCTGGGCTGGGCTGGTTTGGTCTTTCCAGGCAGCACAGGACCTACATGAGAGATTTCATTTTTTTTTGGTTGTTGTTGCCATTTGCAGGGTCACCTCTAAGGCTAAAGCCCAGGTGGGAAGTAATCTGCTCCATGTTGCATGTTGGTGATTGCTATGGGGGAAGAAATGATTAATTTATCACCTGTTCCAACATCTGAAGAAAGAAGATAGAAAGAGAGAAGGAAGAAAAAAGAAAAAAAGGGAAAAGCCCTCAGAATAATTCTTTCTGAGCAGCCCAGGAACATTATATATGGCCCAAAACTTCCACAACCATCTGAATGTAAAGCAGAATCACAGCATTGGTAATATTGTGCTTTGATCAGAGGCAAAAGACATCTGTGAAGGAAGAGGAGGGAAATAATGGCATATTTTCAGCTAGCTGGGGAGATTGCAAAGGGATTTTAATTCCAAAGACGCTGAGCAAATTGCAGATGAGACTCTATAAGAATAAACAATGTCTGCTCATAGATCAGCACAACCTGATTTTCTCCCTCTTTAAGTGCAACGATATTAATCTTTAGAGGGGAGGGAGTGAAAAAAAATCAAGGTGTCAAATGAATTATTCCTCACCCCTTTCTCCTTCTACAGCCTTTTCCCAGGAGTTCATGAGCACTGTCTGGAACAGATGATGCTGCAGGAGCTGGTGGCAGGGGGAGGTTCCCCATTACTTTATCTACAGTATTTAACACAAATATTTTGGGCCTGGAGCATCCTTGACCTAATTAACACTGTTTAATAACAAATAGCTGGCTTGCAACCAAGGGTCTCAAAGCCTTTTGGAAACATTTGTTTAATTAATGGCACAACATGCAGCAATAGCGACGTCTGTGCTTTGCCAGACATAAAATGGGGAAATTAGAGGAAAAAGATTGGGAGCAGAGCACGGAGAAGTTGTTCTACATCCCCCTCAGAACTACTAAAAATACATTCACAGAGCTCTGCTTTCCAAGCTCTGGGAAATCACTAATTAATCCGTGGGGAGTTTGCATGTGGCAAGTGGAAAGGAAGATTTGGGAGGATTTCTGGTCTCTTTTTTGACCTTTTTCAGGATCTTTATTTAAGCCACAATTTTCTCTTCCAGGCAGAGCAGTGCCCACTTGCAGGCCTGGTAGCTGGAGGGGGCAGGAGGCAGAAGCATTGATGTCATGGCTCAGGGAGGGCATTTGGGACACTCAGGGGTTTCTGCCAGGTCCCCTTTGCAGGCAGATGGCAGGGAACATCAGCAGAGGCATTTTAAGGTGGGATGACCCTGGGTGTCAAGGTGGAATGCCCAGAAAAATCCCTCCTGGAGCAGGGTGCTGAGGAGGTGATCCTGCCTGGAATAAATGTGACAGCAGAAAAACAGATAGAAAAGTGATTATCTACGAGTATAAAACCCATCAGGATGAGAGAGGAGAGAAGCTATTTGGGACTCAACAGCTTTTCCAAAGACATATTTCATCCCCAACCCTTTCCTCCCCGAGGCTATGGGTTAGGTTGGGCATTCTTTTTGCTCCTCACATATCAGTGGGCATTGGTGCAAGGCTCCCCAGGCACCAGAGCTGGGGATGGGGGACCAAGGGATGGGCCCCATTGCAGCCACTCCATGCTTAAAAACAATGATCCCTACAAAAAACCCCACCCCACTGCTATTTCTTAAAAACAACAGATGGTTTAGCAGCTGTACTGGGCAGCAAAGGCATTCCCAGTCTGGGTTTTGGTGGGTACTGGGCAAACCTGAAATGCAAAGCAGGGAAGAAAGCAGGGATAAAAAAAAAAAAAAAAGGTATTTATAGACAATAAATATTAAATACCACTGAGTGTTTCCTTCATTTTCCTTCCTGAAGAAACGTAGAGCAGGGATTAATTTTTACTCATTCCTGCCTGCTCCTCTGATGCCCTTCAGCAAGGTTAAGCTTTGCCTGGTGCAAGTTTGAAAAGCAAATCCAGGGTGGGGTACAAACTTCCTGTGAAGTTTGATGCAATTTCTTTCAGTCACCACTAAAATGATCTCTGTGTTTCAAACCCACAGCCACTCAGAACTTCCTCTCAGAGCAGATCATTGATGAACAGACCTTCTTCCCTCTCCTCCTCTCTCCCTGTTGTGTATCTTAATTAATGTTTCAAGTCTGGCAGCTTTTTGATTTCCATTTCAGCAATGTCTCTGATCAGCCTGCTTGAAAGGAAAACCTGAAGAGAGGGAGAATTCTATTTTTTTCCCTGGTGGTTGGCTCCTGCTCTCTCCTGAAATTCAACATCAGGTTGGATGTAGCAAGGAGCAGCTCCCAGCTGGGGCCTTAAGGGCAGGAAAAATGCTTCAAGTCTGGGGAGCTGGGGGCTGAAGGGAGAAATTTTTCCAACCCAGGCTTCTGTCTGGGGGTCCCTAGGAGATGTATGGACCTGAATTAGCATTAAAACCCTAAAGAGACCAAATACATCACTACAGGTGCACGTGGACAAGAGCCTCCCCCCAGCAGAGGGGCCTCACCAGGAGGTCACAGTCCCAGGTGAAGTTCTTGAACTGATAAAGGCTCAGCCAGAGCATCTTCTCCCTCTGGGTCCCCAGGCAGTGGCACAGCCACCACTGTCCCCACCCTTGGGGCTGTCCCCAAGGTCAGGCTGGCTGTCAGCACTAACAGGGTGCTCACCCAATGCCATTACCCTGGGGGATGCTCAGGGAAGGGTCCCCTGGGTGCAGCCTCTCCTGAGGCAAGGGAAGGGAGAAAACAGGAAAATCTGCAGAGTTAACGAGCAGCTGCCAACAAGCTGTAAAAAGAAAAAAAAAAAATGCAGAAAAACATTCTGCATAGAGGAACATCTCTTTGTCAAATTAACAGACTAATAATTAGTCAGGATGAGACTGTCAGGTCCCAGGGTATGGGTGCTCTGGGCATTCAGCTGTGTCCAGCACCCACTCCAGGGGTGCAGCTGAGCCTGGCAGCCTGAGCCCAAGACTGTGCCCTGGCAGAGCCTCAGAGCCCTCTTACTTATGTACCTTTGAAAAAAACCAAACATGTTAGCTTCTCTCTGAAGGAGAAAACCAGCTGCTTCTTTGGGGTTTTCATGCATTTGATTTCTTTGGGGTGTTTATTTTTGCTCCGGGCTGTTTGAGAAAAAACCATTAAAGACAACCAGGAATTGCTAAGTTTTGTTTGCTGGGAAGGAAGAAATGCACAGGGTCTGCCTGAACTATTGAGTTTGTGCCTCTGGAGAAAATCACTTTGCTGCTGTGATGCCCCAGGATGGAAAAAAACCCCACAAAACTCTGCAGCCAGAGAAGTTACAAGAAAGAAATGAAATGGCAATAGGTGCCAGAAATGAAACTACAGCATGTTAACACCCTCCATCCTGCTTTGGGGATGAAAAGCAGGAGCAAGTTCTGGCACTTGGGCAAAATCCAGCACATTGACTATGTGCCCAGAGAAGATGCTGGTACTGAAGATCTCCTTGATACCAGGGAATGCCCATTCCCCACAGCTGGAAGCCCCGAGGGAGGGCTGAGTTCAGAAGAAACCATTTCCAAGGCTGTAACAATCCAAAGGATTGCTCTGTGGTGCTGGTAGAGCAGAGTTTTGCAGTGACAATCTCTGCACAGCTCCAAACTGCTGCTCTGCAAGAGGGATGGGGACCAGAGGAGCTCCACAGACCCATTGGACATCCCAGCACTGAGCTGGAGGCAGGGAATGCCAGATCTGGGATCCAAGATTTGTGCTTTTCCATCATTGCTCAAGTCCTCAAGCTGTACTTTTGTACTCTCTAGGATGAGTGGTGCCTCCTGGCTGACAGCAGAGCTTGGATTACACCAAATGCCTGAAAAAGCATTAAAAGTTCAGTGGGCTTGGGCCACTGAGTAGTGGCAGGAGAGCAGCACCAGTCCAACAGTGACTGATGGATGGATGGATGGATGGGGAGAACAGCAACCCAAGCTGGCTTCAAAAGTTGCTCTTGCCTGAACACAAGAAAAACACATGGAAATGAAAAAGAAAAGAATACCAAGTGCATCTGACAGTCTGTAATTCCTGCTGCTGCTGCATGCTGAGACATAGCTGAGTGTTTCCAGGCTGTGGGTGAAGGTCCTGGGGACCCAAACTCTGTTGGAGGATGGGACACGATGCTCTGAGCAGAGGGACACCAGGTTTGCAGTGCCAGCTGGCACAGGACTCATGTCCCCTGCCCCCTGATGTGGCTCCCTGCTGCAGCAGTGGTTTGCCCTGCTCAGATCACCCATGGAAAAAAAAAAAAAACAACAACCCAAATGTTAAAAAAGAAAGAAAGTGGAAATTGTCTGTCTGGTGGAGTGCCTTGCTGGAAGGAAAGCCAGAAGAGTGAATTTGCAGGAGCAGAGTTCCTGTGCAAGGTGTTAAGAAAGAAGGGATGCATTTATCTTGTACTGTACCAGCTCCTGCTGGAGACTCTGCAGCTCAATCTACAGGTGGGGGGGAGCTGCCAGGAGGCAGATCCAGCTTACTTGCTCTTTCACAGAGTCATGGAAAAGCTTTTTTTTTTTTTTTTTTTTCCCCGAGGACTGTGGGTCAGATCAGTTTGAGCCTTTTGATTGAAACATTAATAAAAAACCCAAAACAAGTGAAACCAGGCCTGGCTGGGGAGAAGATGCTGGATAAAAAGCAGCTGAAAAAAGACAAGAGCTCTTGGCTGGTGCATGGGAAAAGCCTCACTCTGCCCAATGGTGCCCACACAGATCTCCAATGTTCCTCCCCCAGACCTAATATATCCTCCCCCTTGGTTTTGCTGTTTCTGTCTCCAGGAGAGCTTCAGTCACACTAAGAAAACCCACCACTTCGTGTAGAACACCTGTTCACAGTTTTTCTTCCAGGTTGTTTGCCTAAACTCACCTAGACCATAGGGAAGAAACACCCAGGATCTGATCTCTAAATTTCATCACTGTCAACACCTTTGGCTTTTTCAATCACTTTTTACCAGTCTCATGAAAACACAATATTTAAGGAGCTGGAAGGAGCCTTCCAACCAAAGCTGTTCATGTCTTGCAGCCAGGGTGTCATCCCAGGGTGTCCCTGCCTGGCACAGCTTGGGCTGGCAGCTGGAGGTGGCAGAGCTTTGTCACCCCCAGCATGGGCTGGGGACCCCATCCCCCTTCCCCACCAGGTCCCAGCAGGAGCAGGGATGTGTCCATCACCTCCATCCCCACCAGCACGGCCAGAGGGAGCTGCACATTTGCAAAGCTGCTGTGGACCAACACCACCTGCTCCCAGACAACCCTGGAAAAGGAGGCATCTACACCAGCTGCAGCCCCTAGGAGTGATGGGTGGGTGAGGCTGTGCCCTCCTGTCCCAGGGGTAACCTCTCAGTGGAGTCTCAGGTGGCTAATATGTGGCTGAGTTTAGGGTCTTTTCCCTGGAGGACTTTTCCCCACAAGGCCCCGAGCCCCTTCCTCCACAACAGGGCTAAAATTTAAACCAAGAAGGAAGAATTTTCACTTTACTGGCAGAAATCAAATCACAGCAATTCCTGTTTTACCTTAGGTAGCAGTCAGGAAGCAGAGGTCAGCTCAGGTAACTGGATGGGAAACACTCTTTAGGCTTCACCTTCTTTCTAGATACACCCAAGTGCAGAAATCCCAGCCTGGTCAAGCCTGTTAGGAAAAAAATAAATAAACCAAAGGCAGAGCAAAGCAGACACTGGTAGCCTTACAGCTTCCCCTGCCCTCAGCTGCTGTGAAAGGCTGATGGAGACATAGTTGGGCTCAGCTGCACGGGGTGAACTCTCACTCCTGAGCATCCCTGGGATGCTCACATGCTGGTTCAGCCACCTCCTGCTGTTTTCTGTTGTGAATCTTCCAAAACTTCCCACCCCCCTTAGCAGGGTTAGTGCTCTGTAGCTCTAGCACCAAGTCAT
The DNA here is from genome assembly GCA_023637945.1 of Phaethornis superciliosus. NCBI lineage: Eukaryota > Metazoa > Chordata > Aves > Apodiformes > Trochilidae > Phaethornis > Phaethornis superciliosus. The sequence goes on from JAJQWJ010000022.1 coordinate 8,989,235, forward strand.
GCTCATGCTGTTATACTAAAAGAGGTGAAAAATCTGCCATAGTTTCTCATCTGGCAGCTGCAGGAGGTGGCACAAGCCCTTGCTCAGGTCTCTGCCTTTTCCTGGTGTCAGATCAAGGCTCCTCTCAGCACTGAGAGCCAGAGGCATTTGGTAGAAGTGTTTGCTGCAACCAGCAACAATCAAGTACAAATCACAACTGGCAGTTCAGCAAGGACAAGCTTAGTGTCACCTCGAAGCACCACCAGAATTTAACTTAAATCCTTCAAGCCTATCCTGTAAGTAATTAAAGCTATTTTCCTCCTAATTTCCACGCCCAGCTGTGGTACCTCTGAATTTCTGGGGTCCATCTGGATGAAGATTTGGCCATAATACCCCAAGATTTCCCCAAATTACTCATATTATTTATTTATATACTTAGACTGAAGAACTTTAGATTAACGTTCTAGACTTTTTTTATCTGAACACATCTCTTAATCTTGAGATCCCCCACTAATTGCAGCCAGAGAATGAAGGGGAGAGGCTGATGGGACACATAGCTTGGCTTGGGCACTGCAAAGCTTTGTGCATAGAGATGGGTCTGAGAAGCTATGCATGTATTCATACTTTACATACCTGCTGTGTGGAAAATAAGGAGATGTTTTGAATCTTGAATTTGCAGACCAGCAGAACCAACCAAATATCCTTTGCAAGAAGCCCCTGAGAAACAGGACGATGCACATCCAGGAGCAGTGGTGTTGGCAGACAGATGCCTGCAGTTTCTTACAGAGGTTTCCAGAGGATCCATTCACAATTTCCTGCATGTCCCTGGAGTCAAACCCACGAGGGGTAAGGAGGAGAGGATGAGCAAAGTGTCACCCACGCTGCTTCCCCCAGCACATCCACACAGCAGCACCCTGGGGCTGGGACACAAATATCAGAGCTGAGGAGTCCACCAAGAAGCTGGAGAAACATTTTTTTTTTTTTTTTTTGTCTGAACTCATCTTGGTTGAGAAGATCAGCCAAAGCAAAGACTCCTCGGGTGCAGTGAAACTGGGGTGGAGAGCTGGTGATCTTCTCCTTCAAATCACAGCCGCTGAAACTCCCAGGATTGTGGCAACACTGGGTCAATCCAAGTGTCTCACTGAGGGAAAACAGAAAGATTTCAAGCCTGGAAGTTCTCTCACTGATGGGTTTGGGTCATCATTTGACAGTCTATCTCTTACCTTTAGGCGTTTTCACTGCTCCTCTGGTGAACTCTTCAGGCTCCACCAAGCAGAAGGGTCGTGGGGGGATCAGGCTGCAATCAACTTCAAGAAGACATTCACATCACGGTGGTTTAGGTGGAAACAGTAAACTTGATTTATTGAAAAAAATCTATTACATTTATTCCTTTATTACACAGGTTTAAAATATTAAAAAATAGCTCTTATGGGCATTACACTTAAATTTTATGACATGTTTATTGGACTTTGAAGAAATGTACAATACGTCATTCGACACTATATTTTAAAAAGGGCCTTATGTACTAAATTTTTTTTTTCCATAGGCTTTATTTTTCTTATCAACATTTGTTCAAGTCATATATATTAAGGGAGGAGGGAAATAAAATTACACAAAAAGAATGTCTGCAAATACAAGTAGTAATTTTATTGCAATATACCGTAGCTAAGTGGTCTGGGGAAATTGGAACAGTTTGGAGCTCAGTACAATTACAACACTGTGGAATTCAGAGGAATTTCTTCTTTATTTTATTTTATTTTTTTTTTTCTTAAAGCAAAGAAATAAAAGGAAAAATAAAAGGAAAAAAAAAAGCTCCCTTGATGAAAAATTGTAACAGAATCACATGACCCAGACAGGCACACACGTGTGTACATACATCAATATATGGCTTATCTGTTGCAGAGAGGAATGTGCAACCTTTTCTGACCTTCCCACTGTTCCTGATCCAGGCTCTTGCCAAGGTGACTGAGCAGCTGAATTCCCCTATCTATTATTATTATTATTTATTATATACTCCTTTTCACAGCTTTGCTGCCGGAGTCTGCAGTTTTTTTAGGGTAGCACCTTGTTTAAATTTTTTTTAAAATTACATTTATTTATTTATTTGTTTTGTTTTCTTTCCCATCGAGTGGAAAATAAAAAAACAAAAGACCCCATCAGAGAACATAAGAGGAGGGAGATGGATGGACAGGGCTCTCCCAGACTGCAAAGCACCGCACGGCATCGCCGCTCCCTCCCTTCCTCGGCTGCTGCTGCTCCCTGCTTGAGGAGGAGGGGGGAAAAGACATCATATATAGGCTTTTCTTCACAGTAAATGTGATGTCTTTTCCTTTCCTTCTTTTCCTGACCCCCCTTAGCTCAAGCATTGCTGTAATACTCCAGGCCAAATAATAATAATAATAATAATAATAAAAAAAAAAAAATAAAAAAAATCAAACCACCCTGCAGCATCTCTTTTCCAGCCGAGAGATGGAAACAAGGAAAACAGCCAGGGAGAAAACAAAAGGGAAAAAAAAAAGATGGTGTCAGCAGGTTGTGAGCTGAAAAAGCTGCATGAGAAAAAACCAGCCCATCCTGGCAGAGCCATGGTGGGAATACCGGGAAAACTGCAGACTCCCAGGAGTGCTGAGTGGGCAGGGACCTGCACGGCTTCAGCATCATGTCAGGACAGCCAACAGAGACATAAATTAGCACCACAAACATCCAGCAACTTGAGTACAACCTGGTATGGTTACCACCGTATAAAATGCATGAATATTCTTGGGGAAAAAAAGAAACAAAAAACCCACCAAATAAAAAAACCCACCACCAAAAAAAAAAAAAAAAAAGCCTTAAGCACATTTGGTATTTTTTCTATATGGGCCATACAAGCTACAGCAATATGATTAAGGACAGGAGAAGGTCTTCCACATAAGGAATATGAAGGTGACATGCACTTCTAATCAAAGACTGGAGCAAAAGCTTGCAGCCTGTGTTGAAAATGGCTAAAAAGCAAAGGCTGGTGGAAGATTGGGCAGTGGCAGGGCATCACCAGTGTTGTATTAAAATTCTTCAAATAGATAGCACCACAGAGACATGTAAAAATAAAAAGCACCTTTTTTTTTTACCTCCTTTTTTTTTTTTTTCCCCTGTCGTACACTTTATATGCAGACAGGACAAATGGATTTCCCCTGCCACTGCAATCTGCTGCTGGGAATGGATTTCTTTCATTATTATTATTATTATTACTTTAAAAGAACGCTGAAGGAAAAAAAAAAAAGAGAATTAATTTAAAACATGCATGTTAAGGCAAGCAAGTGAATAAAAAGGCAGAGGCTCAAAGCAGCTTTTAGATTAGGGTTTTGTAGAAATCTTGTTAAAAAGTGGCTTTAACTTCCTTCTTTTGAAGCAAATCATTCCAATAGGCATCTGTGGCTCAGGGGGCTGCTTTGCCACTCACTGGGCCCTCATCCTGCAAAGATTTGTGCCTGGATGCAACTCCCAAGCCCTTCTGGATCCAGACGGAAGAGACAGGAGTGGTGGGGATGGGAGCTGCCATCCTTATCCCCAGGTGGAGGCTTGGCTGGGATGGTGGTGGGAAGGGTGGTGGTTGTCATACAGCTGGGGTCACATGCATGTTTTGAAGCCAGAAACATTTAAACATTTCAAATAATGTACAATACAAATATTTACTTACAAACATACAAAAATATAAGCACCTTTAATACATGGGAAAGAGATGCCCAGTGTGACTTTTCGCTCTCAAATTCACGGGGTTTGATTTTTGGAGCAGGCAGAAGGATGCAATTCAATGGAGACACGAAACATTTTGGAAGTGGTCGTGACATCTCTTTGCTAGAGCTGATCCAAATCTCCTGGAAGTCAACAAAATGCCTCCCCGAGGAGCTCGGGCAGCTTTTGGATTGGAGCCAGGACTGCCAGGACCTCAATGTCAAGCTGAAGGCAGGAGTTTCAAGTTTTTTCCATTTTCCCCTTTTGAAAGAAACAAAGATACAGAGACACACTAATCCAGAGACAAGTGCTGGGTAGTGCTTGGGGCAAGAAGAAGAAGTCTTTGATGGTGGTGGGGTCTGCTTGGTGGCCGTGGGGCAGCAGTGGGGGTGGCACAGGGACAGGTCTCCAGGCCACACGTGCGGGGCTCGGTCATGGGATTCTGCACCCGTGGTGGGAACGGTCTGGGTTGGTCTGGATGTGTTGGCACAGAGAGAGGAACTTGGGCAAAACGAGGAACAAAACAGAAAATAAAATAATAAAAAAAAAAAATAATAACCCATCGCTGTCCAGTTTCAGAACGTGCATGTGACAAGGAATTCTTTTTTTTTCTTTTTCTTTTTTTTTTTTTTTTTTTTTTCCTTAATTAATGAAATGGCGCAATGAGGTTACGAGGTTGCTCATTTGGAGACTTAGTTTTCAGGTGGCTCTTAGCCCATGAAGCAAGCTGGTCCCACTTCGAATCCAAATTTCTGTGATGCTTCTCCAAAGTCATTGAACATGATGTCGACTATAGGTACTTGCTCTACTTTGGGTGTGTTGATTTCCAGGACAGTTTTCTGATAGCCCTTCTTTGCCTGATGGGGGGAAAAGGGAGAGAGAGGAGCTCTGGTGGTGCCTCCAACCCAACAGCAAGTTAGCATGAATGAACATCCACCATCCAGCTGGGAATACAGTGAAGATCTTGTCCAGCCATTTTCTAAGTTGAATTAGAGGCACCCAGCACCCAAAAACATGTTTTTCCCTGTAGGAATGCTCTCAAAGTGATGACTACAGAGCAAACCCCTGGGAGATGATTGCCCCAAGCCCAGACTTTGGTGCAGAAACAGCTCCTGCCACACAGATCAAAAGACACTACAGCCTCCTGTCAGCACATCTCAGAGCTGGAACAGGAGCCTGGTAAAAATACTGTGGCTGTGCCTTAGCTCTTTTGCCTCCCCCAGGACACGCTTGGGCTGTTGAGCAAATGTGAGCTATTTAATTTGAATATATTAGTTTGACTATTATCTGAGTGCTTCCGAAAAGATCACATTTCAAGTTTGATGGAATTCACCAGGTGATGTTGTCTTTTTACCTTGCCTGGTAGCTACACAGTCATTTCCGAAATATAAATAATTATTACAGGAGCAGAAGTGCACCCCAGGGCATACAAAGCTGCACAAACAAGTGAATTTATAGAGCAGCTTTTGGCTCTACCTTTCCCTCTGATTTGTGGGCCTCAGAAGAATGGGCTGTATCACAGCTCCTGAGAGAGGGCTGTCAGAGCAGGAAAAACACATTCCAGTAACAACCTGAACATCAGCCCTGGGGATCCCCCAGCCCTGCCTGCAGCAGCCTCCATCCAGGCTGGAGCACGGGTCCTACACCAGGACCTCTGTGGCAATGTCACATTGGGCAGCCCAACCTCATCTTTCATGGCCTGGGGCTCAGTGTTCAATATCCTGCCCCTGGTTCCATCAGGATGAGCTACCAGGGACCAGAGGTGGTACAGGAGATGCAGAACCTTTTCCTGTGAAGCTGTAATAAGCTCCCTTGGTATATTTTACTTGCTTTCTATAGCCTGCAAGAAGGTCTCTAGCAGAGGAGAGACTGGGGCATTCCAGTTTGTAGCCCCAGCATTGAACTGGGGCTCAACCAGCTTCTCCTGGTGCTCCTGCCCCACCATCAGCTGTTGCTTCCCCTCTTTTATTTCTTCCCCTGGTCATTTATTTGCATCACGGTGTCTGGCTGTGCCAACAGCCACTGTGAGACCAACCAGGCAAAGAAACTTGAAAGAGCTGCAGTTTCTCCATGCAAATGTCCCTCATTAGGGAGAGGAATACAGGGAACCCCAGCCAAATCTCTTCAACCAAAAGGGTTCTAACCAGGCACGTCTGCCTTAAAATGTGCAACGTGACATCCCACGGAGACTGCAAAAAGGGAAAGGGAGCAGGTTCTTTTTACCAATGACACATTGAGTTAGCAGGAGACATGAAGTACTTGAGGAGAAACTTCCCCACGTGGCTCCTGAGTGTTCCCAGAAGTGGATGGATGCCCTTTCCCTCTCTGCAGGAGTGTTGAAAAGGAGTTATTCTGATCTGATTTCCCTCGTTGCTCCTACATTAAAAATAACGTGCCTGTGCCAGAACAGAACCACTTTCATCTCAAATTATGTGGAGGGCTTTTTCTGTCAAACATCTCAATCTTTCTGTCCCGTGGGCTTCAAGTGCTGCAGTTGCAGACGGTGAGAATCCTGCACAAGTTTTTGTACCAGCCAGCTGGGGCTTTAAATAAATGCAACCAGCACTTGGCTTTGCCAAATTTACGGCTCCTGAGGGCAGATTTTTCAGAGCCTGAATCAGGTACCCAAGACAAGGAGGCAGAAGCAAAAGGAGGATGCTGAGCACCTTTGGAAACTCTGCCTGTTGGTGGTGGCCACAGCCAAGGTGCTGAGCAGGGGGGTGTGCTGGGCAAAGCCATCATGAGGAGCAAAGCTAGAGAGGGTGATGCTGAAAATCACATTTGAAATGCAAACGGAGATGCCAGCCTCTGTCTCCTGCATCCTATAGTGTCAACTCATAGAACCAGAGAAGTGTTTTGGCTGGAAAAAAACCTCTGGGGTCATTGCTAAGCCAGCAGTGTCAAGGCCACCACTGATCCATGTCCCTCAGCATCACATCTCCAGGGCTTTGAAATCTCTCCAGGGATGGGGTCTCCACCAGTGCCCTGGGCAGCCTGGGCCAGTCCCTGACAACACTTTGGGGAAGAAACTATTTCTGATATCCAATCTAAACCTCCCTGGCACAACTTGAGGCCATTTCCTCTTGTTCTATCACTTGTTACTGGGGAGAAGAGAGCAAACTCCCCTTGGTCCAATCTCCTTTCAAGTGAGACCTTCCCTCAGCCTCCTTTGCTTCAGGCTCAACACCCCCAGTTTCACATCTTACTTTACAGAGTTGAGCCTTGCTTTGGTCTGTCCTTTCCCAAAGGCTCCTGGGAGTACCAGGGGTTTGTTTTTTTCAGAGCAAACTGAAGCTTGGTGCTGGGGCTCCTCTGGCAGCTCAGGGGATGCTGGGTCAGAGCTGAGTCCACTCCTGTGCCAAGCTCACAGCATTCCTGGACCTGCACCCAGCAGGTGAAATCCCCCCTTTTTTTCTTTTAAACAGAACTGGGCCCAACACTGATCCCTGGGGGACACCACTAATGACTGTCTGCCAACTGGATGTATTCATGTATGCCATAAAGTTTGGATTTCCACCCCCTCCCCACCCCTACAGGAACAGCCCACCTACCGCACAGCCGTCGAGGGTGGCTCGGATGTAGGGGTTGTTGTCATAGGACATCTCCTCATCGTTGGAGCCCAGGAAACGGATGGCCTTGTCATAGCTGTCAGTGGTGGCATCGTGCCAGGCCACAGACTGGTAGCAGTTGTAGGTGATGTTCTGGTGGGCTGAGGCACTCAGGAGCCGGAGGAACGTCATCTGCACCACTCCAATGGGGTTCCCGTCTGAATCCACGTAGGAGAGCTAGGAGAAGGGGGAAAGGGGACATGCTGGGAAGGGAGGGGGAATGCAGCACATCTGGGGGCTTGCAGGACCATCAGTCTCACCCAGCTTTAGAAATCTTCACATGGAGCTTGGCCTCACCACCTCAAGAGGGTACAGACCTGGCTCCCGGCATGCTACAAGCACAGGGCTGCTCTGGTCCTGGGCAGTTTGTGTCTTTTGCTGTTTGTGAGCTAAAAAAGTAAGTGTGATTGCAGGGCAGGAGGAGGAAAGAAGGAGGATTTCAGCCATGGTTACGGAGAGGTGAAGTATCAAGAATTTGGGGGTGTACATCTCAAGTTTCAGCCAATACTGAACATAATTCTTCAACTTTGGAAGAAGAGAGAAAGCAAATTTATGTAAGGGTTTGGGGCTTTATTTTTATGTCCTATTTAACACAATTTTTTGAGTGCTGTATTTTGTCCTGCACATACTGGGGTATTTCCCATTATTTTTTCCAGGGCACCACCACCCTAGTTTAGAAGAAATCTTTGCATTTATCCTGCAGCAACCCTGTTCCTGCTGCAAAGGGCTCTGTGCTGCCCTGCTCAGCTAAAGGGAAAATTCATTTGCTGCCTTTAGGGCACATCAGGAAGCCCAGAGCTGCACTGGCACAGGGACTTGCTCCATCCCCCACATCAGGCTCCTTTTCTCCTCTGCAGGATTATGATGTCTAGAAACACATTTCTGCAAAACATGAGGTATTGAACCCCCCCACCTCCAGCACTCAGAGGAGTCAGGAATTTCTGGGACTTTTCCTCATCCCCCCCCATAAGAAAGCAGATGGCAGTGACACAGTGAATTTGCATGGATAAAATGACTGTACTTGGCATCTCCAGCCACAGCCAAACTACCAGTTTGTTTAGTACTGTCAACAAGAGACAGTTTCTTTCCTTAGAAATGACCAGGAGAAAAAAACAGAGGCACAAAACCAGCGCAGTGTTCTCCGAGGTACCACAAAACCTGGGTGCAAGCTGCAAACAGTAGAAGAGATTTGTAACCAGACAATATCAAACAGGGACATCAATCAATAGTAAAAATAAAATAAATATACCAACCCGTTGTCAGGATACTGCTGCACTGTCCTCCTGAGAGTTAAATATGACTGACCAGGAGAGAGCCACGCATGCCAGGAAGAGAGCTACCAGAAAACCACCAGGACGTGGAAGGAGAGGGACACAACATGCAGATACCTGATGACAAAGTCCTACTGATCTGCAGGACTTGTTTCTCTTCTTTCTCCTAATTTCAAATCAGTGCTTGGCTTGGGAGCCCAGCTGCTTGTTAAGGGGCCCTGTTTCCTGCTCTGCCTCTGCACATTTCATGGAGACCTGTCCCAGCTTTGCAACTGGAGCCACTGGGAACTGGTTGTGTGCATAAGGCTTGCTTGTGGGAAAATGGTTTTGCCAAAAAAAAAAAAAAAAAGAAAAAAATTCCTTTCTTGTTTTCTCTGTGACAGTATTTCCCAGTGGCAGCTGCCATATGGCTGTGAAGGGGAACAGGACAGGATGGGTGGCAGGTCTTGTTAGAGCTACTGAGAATTGTGTGTAGCACACAGAAAGCAAGCAGAGGCCAAAAGAAAACATCTGCAACCCTTTTATCCCTCTAAATGCAATTTGCCTGCCTCATGAATAATGGTAGGAAATCAGCTCCAAGTGTTCTGTGTCATTGATTAATGATGGTGCAGAAGCATCAAACCAAGATGGTTTCTTTCTATTTCATACTGACTATGCTCCTATTACTTTAGCTATCCCCAGAAGAAAGGCAAACATCTTCAGAGCTCTGAGCACTGAGCTCTCCCCTTGTCAGCAGCCTGGGCTCTCAGCAACCACGTGGAAATATTCCCTGTGGCTCTGGGGATCCCCACAGGCTCAGCCTCCCAAGAGACCATGCTCAGGCTGTGTGGAAAGACACCAGGAATGTTCTCCTGGGAGTAACAGGGACAACTCTGCACCCAGAAGGGAACTCAAGACTCATTCATTCCTCCCATCTACACACAGTTTTCAAATGATCTTGAAACCAGGCAAATGTGGCCCAGTTTACTGGCCTCAGATACTGACTAGGGTGAAATGAGAAATAAAATCTTTTTAAAATAAAATCAATCTTTTATGGCTTGTGTGTCAAACAGGTTTGTGGTTTGCTAAGGCAGGTCTTCTACGTGCTGGTGGCTTTTTTTCCAAACAGAAAAAGCAGGACGGGTAAAAAAAAAAAAAAAATAGCAAGAAAATGGCAACACAGAAAGATAGAACTAAGGGCTTCAAGTAGCACTGAAATGCTATTAAAAAAAAAGAAAAAAAGGTCCCTAAGCTCTAAGTTGGCAATTCAGCCTCTAACATAGCTGATAAACAGTGAGGAAACAAAAGAAAAGCACAGAGAAGATGGAGAAATGGAGGTACTCCTACTAGTAACTGATGAAGTGCTCTGTAATTAAGCTCTGAGTAGCTGCCCTCTGAGGAGATACAAGGCTGAAGCTTTGGCTCTGCAGCCTTACTCCATGGTGCAGAAAAGCTGCAGAAGCCAGATCCTCCTGGTGGGCAGAATCGGAGCAAAAGGTGTTTAGTGGCAATGAGATGCAGCTTGGGGGGAAAAAAAAAAGCGATGATTTTGTTGTTGTTGTTGTTGCTGTTGTTTGCCTTTTAAGGTGGAAGTTTGGGGCACTGCAAGAAACTCCTGCCCTGGGGAGAGGCTGACTGCTCAGGCAGCTCAGTGCCTGATGGCAAAGCAGCTCCTGCTCTCAGGGAGAGGGTGGTTTTATCCACTGAGGCTTTCCTCCTTCCCTAATTCTCCCAGGTTGGGCTGAGTTCATCATCTGCATCCTGCTAATCCAACAGGACTCGACTGGAAGTGTCTGGTGCTTAGGGACCTGGCTCATGCTCCTCAGTTACTGCTCTGACATCCCTGGCAAAGGGTCAGGCTCTGGGGGAATGATCTATCCACAAGCTGAATGCTCTGTTAGAGGACAAAATGCTACAGCTGCTTCTCTGCTTTACATCTTCCTTGCTTGCTGCCATCAAGCATTCTTTGACCTTACGACAGTTCTTCTCCCTTGGGAAAAAAAAATCCTTAATTGTCCCTAAGTCAAATTCCTCTCTGAGCTGGGCAACATTCATGGCTTCAGATCTTCCTTTAAAACCCATGAGCTTCCCATCTCCCAGGCTCCAAGGGTGGCCTGGGAGCCTCCAGTGGGGCTCATCTCCAGTGAGATGAAACCCATCCTTTGGAAAAAACCTGCCCCAGACCAGAGATGTGCAGACTCATCAGCAGAGGGCAGGGACACCCAGTTTTGTCCTTGCCATGCTGGGAACTGCCCAGGGGACAGGAGCAGCCCCTCCCTGCAGGCTGCAGCCCCCAAGCAGCTCCAGCTCTGCAGGTTCCATGTTCCCTCCTAACAGAGAGCAAAGCTTGTCACCTGCTCCTGGCCTTTCAGCTGAGTAGACTGGAGAAAAAAAAACACCTCTCCCCATTGAGTTTTGTTTCTTTTTCAGTATTCCACCTTAAATGTTTTTACTGAGACCAGTAAATGGTGATTAGTCCAGCATGCAGAGGGTGACAGGTCTGGCCATACCAAAGCAGATGAGATGCTCTGATTCAGACTAGAGGGCCAAGGTTAGCCACTTACCAAAGACCCCCGCTTGTATTGACTATACCATGTGGAAGGCTTTTCTTTGGGCCAACGAGCCATTTTACTCTGTAAAATATGACAGGGGTTAAAGCAAACAGAAAGCACCAAGATGCATCTTACCAGTTTACCGCGCTTGAATTCACTGAACCAGGAGCCTGGGTTTTCCTTTGGCCAAGAAGTAATTCTAGCCTAGTTTGGGGATGGCAAGGGGGAAAGAGAGAAAGAAGAAGAAAGAAAAAAAAAAAAAAAAGGAGAAAAAAAAAAAGAAATAAAATAGTTACATTCAGTTCCACAAGCAGACTCTGCAAGTTTTAATGAAACTGTCCAACTTCCTTTAAAATGTTTACTTAAGCTTTATACACCAGTCACAAGAGCAGTCAGCAGAGCCCCAAGGTGCCAGCAGCTCCTCAAGCAGAATGGGCCAGCATGGTGCTGCCCAGTGCTGTCTTAGCACCACCCCCTCTGCTAAGGGCTGATGATCTCTGCCTCTTAAATGCTGTAGATGCAACCCCAGCAGTGCAGTCTATCAGCAGGAGAGAGAAAAAGGATAGATGGAAAGGAAAAAAGGAAATATCAGTGGTAAAAGATGCCTTGAACTTCATGGGAGGGCTGGGGTGGGAAAGCAGTGCTGGTAATGGAGAAGAGTACTGTCACTCAAATGCCAAATCCTGATCCTGCTGGGCTGGGAAAGGCAAAGAAGGGGATTAAGGAAAAGTCTCTGACTGTGTTTGTGCAGCACTGAGGGCAGCATGGGCAGCACATCCTCCACAGGCAGGGCTGGACCATCACACGTGATGGAGCTCCCACTACCTGGAGCCAGGCTGGGGTGACCTTGAAAGAAATGAGCTGTTGGAGCATCCTTCATGGCAGCCCCACCTAAGCAGCTGAATCACTTTTTTGTGGTTTGTTTTTTTTTGAGTCAGAGCACAAGGAAGGAGTGTGGCTGCCTTCTGCTCCCTCACCCTCCCACAGCATGCCTCAGTTCTGCTGTAAATCTCTCCAAAACCAACAGGCTGGCTCTATGTAGGTGTCTCGGGATTGTGCTTTCCAGTACATGAAGCATAAAGCAAGTCAGTGTTTTTTCTGCTGAATTTTGGATGGACTGAGAGGGGATAGGGCTTCAGCTCTGCTCTGGCTCGTAATAAAACCCCACTGCCAATGTTTAATGCTGGTGTGGTAGCTGTTTTCATTCTTCTACATGGAAAAAAAAAGCAGGCTGAGGCTTTTTCTTCTTTATGCCTACCACAAAAGCAGAGCAGAAATTGCATTTTAGGAGGAGAACAGTCTGTGGTCAAAAGAGCAGCTCCACAGGGGACAAGATGGGGCTAAAAAGCCACTTGCAGGATCAACATGGTAGGGCTGAGCAACTGGAAGGTCACAGGCAGATCCCACTTTTTTAGCTGTCAACATTTTGAGGAGAGCCACAGCAAAGTGAATGCAAAGGCAAAGAAATCCATCTCCTGTTCAAACAGCCCAACACCCCCAGCAGAAAGATTGATGGGGCATGTTATTTGTCCTGTGCTGGCACGTAGTTCTGGGGGTTGCAACTCAGCAAGCAAACAGCTTCCACTGGATGAACAGCTTTGCTTGCACCTTAACCCAGCTGCAACCCAACTGGGACACTGACATAGCTCTCCCAGGTCACTTGGCAAGAATTTCTGCTTGGCCAACACAGGAGCTGGTCCCAAGGCATCAGGAGGAGCAGCTCCAGAAAAGAGAGTGCAAGGGTATGGGGCCAAAGTGATGAGTACAGCTGAGCACTTGGTTACACAAATAACTTCATCATCACGGTGCAGCAGTGCCAGGGAGAGTGCTCAGGCTGGCTGCAGTCATTTAGGAGGTGAAATAACAAGAAATGCTGGGAAAAAAAAAGACAGGAGATAAATATTTATCTGCTCTGCCTGAAGACAGGGGAAGGGTAGAGGAATCAGCAGTGCTTATGCACACAGACAGCAGAGGAACAAGTTAAATGAAGCTCATGGTGAGCCACGGTTCCTGTACCAGCATCCTTTTCTGCCTTTGTAAAGCAAAGATTTAAAAAAAAAAATTATTAAAAACAATGTTTTAGTATTTATTATGCCTGGGAAATCCTCAGGGACATATCCCAAATCACATTTTAAATCTGACTTACTGACAGAAATCTTCTTTGTAACATATTCCTTATTATTTCAGAAGCCAATGTTGTGTAACAAAGAAATGTTCTGGATCTTTAATCCTTACTTGCTCTTATTCAATTCTCCTGAAACTGACTGCCTATGAATATTCATATTAGGAAACAATCTCTTATCATCATGATATAAGGGGAAAAAAAAACCCCAATCACTGTTGTGTGGACTTACTCCTTCAGATTTCTTATCAGGGAAGATGCAAGTCTCTCCACCAGCTGTGAAATTACAGTAAACTTTGAAAGAGTCCCTGGAGCATCCTTGGTTAGGATCAACCCAGTATTCACCTGGATGAAGGGAAGAGAAAGGAAGAAAGAATTAGCACTGGGAAGGAAGGGCAATGGGCACTTCAGTGACCATCTGTCCAGGGATGTCTCACTTCTGTCATAGGTGACTGTATTTTTTTGAAAACTGGTCATGTTCTGATTCCAGATAATACTGTGGCACCTTACAGGAATAATTATTATTATTTATCCCCATTCTACAACAGAACATTTCAGTAGAAGGGACCTACAATGATCACCTAGTCCAACTTTTCTCTATGCACTCCTTTTGTCAGCCACATTCCCCAGGAGGCACCAGGGCCAGGAAATCCTCAAATTCCTTCTCTTCCTCCACTCACTCAGATTTACCACCTGGAACTGGGAACCCCACACTGTGTCCCCCCTTCACCTCCCTCCATGCTGGGCCTCACCATCTGGGAAGTCAGGGTGACAGAGCTGCAGATCCTTGCAGGTCCTTGCTGGGTTGTGTTGAGTGCCCAAGGGATGCTTCATTTGCTCGATTTCCAGTTTCAAGGAATTCAGAGACCCAAAAATTTCCTCCATGCCATCTGCATAGTCCATGTAGTTGTCAGCATTCCCATCATCCACCAGCTGGCTGGCATCGATGTTACGCCTGGTCCTCTTGGGAGACTGGATGGGCAGGGGCTGGATGACTTCTCCAGGAGGACCCTGGTTTGTGGGGAAAGGACATACAACTTCTCATTGGGGATGAGACACAAGAGATGGCCAAAGAAGCCACCAAAACTTAGAAGCAGCATCGCAGAACAGATGAGATGTGTGAAACCCCCCTGGTGGGACTGATAAAAAATAACAACTTGTTCCATTTTCTCTTGTCATCTTCCCATTAGGAACTTTTCCCTTCACATCCTGCTTTCCTCTCCAGCATCTCTAAGAGGTACCAACCCATTGCTAAGGCTCCTGACAAGCTGAATATTTTTCCAGAAATCTACTTCCTAACATTACAACACCCATTAAATCTGAACTTCAACTGACACTTCATGTACTTACAGGAGGTCCTGGGGGCCCAGGAAGACCTGATTCACCCTTTGGACCTGTTGGACCCTGGGTGGAAAAACAAGAGAAAAACATGTGAGTGACTCAGGAAAAGACTCATGACTTATATCACATCCTAAAGCATTCCTATTAATAGCCTCTTGTGGGAAAAGCTTTCATCCTGTCCCTTCAAGCACACAAAAGGAACCTCTTCACACCTCACCAAGAAAATATTTATTTTGGCTATTTTCAGTGCTTAGGTAAAAGAAAAATACTTGGGATGAAGACCTCAAATTTTGCTTAGGCTTCCTACAGAAAAAGGAACTCCCGATGTGCGAAAACGTTCACTCTCCAAATAAATCCAACAGATTTGCAAATAAATAAATAAGCAAAACCTTAAAATTAATAAAACATCGAATTTTGCATGAAGAAAAAAGACTTTGGGAAGTCACCCAAGAGAAATGTTTAGCTGCTTGCACAGGAGATGTGCAGCATGAAACTCGCTTCAGCATCGCGTTTCTTGCCGAGCTCTTGGCTTTCCAGCTCGCCTCCTCCTGCCTCCCACCCTATTTTTAAATGCCCCCAGCTTCCAGCAGAAGGTTTTCTCCTAAGGCCTCTGCACTGGGTTCCTCCTTAGGATGTTTTGCTGTTCAGTGAAGTTCAGAGTGTGCAAGAAAAACCTTGCCCAGTGACCGTCTCAGGGCTCAGCCAGCCTGGAAAGGCTGATGTGCTGCTTGGGCTGCTTGCCACTGATGGGGAGGAACCACAGCAGGTTACACACTGAGTAAGAACTCCTCAGCCTCTTGGTTTAACAGTGTCTATACTTACTGATGAGCCTTTAGCACCTTTGGGACCAGGTGGACCCTGTGTAGAGAAAAACAGGGAAAGGAGTCAGTGTGTTTCCTAGCAGAGAACCCAGTCTCCCCTTGGAGCAGTGTTAGACAAGGTGGGGTTTTAAAATCAACTTTCTCTTTTCACTTCTCACGTCCCCTCCAGTTCAATATTGCTTTTCTTTGCTTTCCCCAAAAAACCATTTGTGTCAGAGCAATTTGTGGCAGTGCTCCACACTCCTGCCTGGATGGGGACTGGAAAAGCTGCTGTGTGATCACTGTAACCCGGGGCTGATCCCAGCTCCCTGCTGAGGACAGATAATCCAGATTATCTCTAGATAATCCAGAAGGAAGGGGGAGAGAAACAGGTGGGTTAATTTCCCTGCCTCAATGGTGCCATGTCCCCTCTCAACTCAGGTATCCCCCACCCAGTGCTCCTGTAACTCAACCAACTGGTTCTAATGGGCTGAGCTGGGCAAACCCATTCCCATCAACAGCCCCAGCCAAGGTCAGGCCAGGAAGAATGTTCTGGGTATCTCTGGGAGCACTAATGGGAGTTCAGAAGGGCTATGTAGCTCCTGAGGAATTAAATGAGAATAATTTGTCCCATACCGGTAATCCTGGTGGCCCTGGAGGTCCAATTGGTCCAGAAGGACCTGTGATACCCTGAAAAAAACACGCAGAACAAGGATTTCCATGTGCTGGCATATAACTACACAAGTAAGATTTGCTCACAGATGATCACAGTTGGAGGACTCTATTCAAAACTGAAGCTTTAATTGGTTTTTAAGCATGTGCACAGTCCAGAGAAGAGCTTGACCTTGGAATCTGGTATCTCATTTAGGCACAAAGTTGTAAAAATCACTCCTCTAGATGCATATTTAATGTTACCAAGGTTATTCGACTCTTTTCATCTGACCTGGGGAATCTGCTTTCCCCTAAAATGGGTCATTTTGGAGCATCTCTTCATTTCATATGTAGAATAAACCACATTAATATAGAAAAATACTCCTCAAAAATTAGCAAGAGTCTCCTGCCAAGGTCGACCATCTCTGCTGTGCTGAACCTGCTGAAGGACAGCAAACTCAAACAGCTCAAAAGCACATTCCATGAAGGTCTTTTGAAACACACACCTGCTCTCCTTTGGGTCCTGCTGAGCCCTGGGGACCAGGGAGACCTCTGTCACCCTTTTCTCCCTGCTCTCCTGGAGGTCCAATAAGACCAATTAAACCTGGATGACCCTAGGGGAAAAGAGCAGATGTTAATTATGATCTCTCATCAGAGGTAACTGAACACCAAAGCTCCTCAACAAAGACATTTTTAGATAGAAACCAAGTACCTAAGGTGTCTGGAGGCTGGAGATATCCCTGACACCTGGCAGGGGCAGAGCAGAGCAAAACACTGGCTTTCTGCAACCCTAAATTCTACAACTACAGAAAGAGAACTGCTACACTGGAGCACCTGCTCATTTTGTGCCCTAACACATAACAGATCAATCCTTACGAGATAAGAATCCTGCCCTAAAGCCAGGTGTTGGCATCCTTTGGGACACACACAAGTCTCCATCTCCCCTTAAGGATTTGTCCAATACTTCCAGAGTATGAGAGAGAGCACCTGGGGCTGGTGGCACTCCTCAGCCTTCTACCAGCTGCAGGACCCCTCTGCAATGACTTTTTTTTCTCTTTTTTTCCCCCAAACCAGGACATGGACATCAGGTCATACAGCAAGATTGTGTGAACCATTCTCACCTTCTCTCCTTTAGGACCAGAGTCTCCTTTAAGACCAGGCAAACCTGGCGGGCCCTTTGGGAGACAGGGGAGAAAACAAAAGAGAATTAATTCTTATAAAGTGCATTCACCTACAACAAAAACTCATGGAATTTGATGTTCTGGACATACCATTGGGCCTGGAGGACCATCTGGGCCAGGAGATCCTGGGAGACCTTGTTCACCCTGTAAAACAGTGCAATTCCCTCACAAAAAAAAAAAAAAAAAAAAAGCATTGATACCAGCAGTGCTCCCAGCTGGGATTATTCTGATTATTCACCTGTCTCCTGGCCTCTGCCAGGGACTGTTTGCCCTGACCTCTCACAAATGGAAAGGCAAAAGGATTTATGTTCCTTTCATGATCAAAACTCTACTGGAAAAGTGACTTTGGAGCTCATGGGGAATGGGTGAGCAGACCCAAGACTCAAAGAGAAGATACTGGGAGATTATATTCACCATAATATTTCCACTAAAGATGTTTTATCTGCTTCCAGGCATTTAAGCCCATGCAGAAGTTTACACTGGAAAAAAAGGCATCTTCCAAGGTGGATGGGTTATGGTAAAGCACCAGGACCAACCCTGGCCAGAAGCTTTCTCAGACTGCTCAGTTTGGGAACACTCACAACTGGCCCAGGAATTCCTCGAAGGCCATCGGGGCCGGGCTTCCCTGGAGCACCTTGGGGACCAATAGGACCAGTCTTCCCAGGAGGTCCTTCCAAACCAGCTTCACCCTAGGCACAACAGACAGTAGTTTAATTTGCACTGGGGCATCAAACAGTCTTAAACATGCTGTGGCTGCTGCCAGGATGTCACAGAGTGGATGCAGCTCCATGCAAAGCGGATAAAACTTTCTGTTCCTTGACTTTCCTGCTGCTCCCACTCCCTTAGGCACTGAGGACAAGTCTCCAAACTCCTCCACTCCTCAGCCTTGCCTATTTCTGCTGATTTCCAGCAGAAACAGCCCAGAGCAGACAACTTTCCTGGGCTTGGGCCAGGGAGATGAGCTAGCAGAGGGAATCCTCCACCATCAGCCACAACGAGATGTGTAATCTGTAATCCCACTCCACATTTCCCCACCACCTCTCCCAGAGCAATCACAGTCCAATAAATGTGTGTTTTCCCTGGGAAGGCACACAGGGCTGTGCACCTCATGTTATTTACAACATAGTCAATTGCCTTTTATGTCACTTTGTCATTTCAAACTGAAGAAAACATTTCCATGACTTTACCAAGCCCTAATTATCTCCACAGCACTTATTAAAAGATGAAACATAAACACAGATTTGAGGCCAGTGGCCCCAAATTTAGGCTGATTTATTGTAGCATGCAGTGACAACAAATCACTGCCTTTCAAACTCCAGTGTTCTCAGAACATGCATACAAAGGATGTAGTAGAAGTGAAATCCCATTCAGCTCTTACCTTGGCTCCTTTCTCTCCTTGCCTCCCTTCAGGACCAGCAGGACCAGGAGGGCCCTAGAGAAAGTACAAAATAGGTTCAAAACACAATTAGATCATGCTGCTCTGCAATGGTCTGCTGGAATTAGCAAACTGATGCTACAGCCCCAGGGAAGAAGACAAAATGGAGATAAATATCCCTGAGAAGCTTTTTCAATTAGCTACTTGCAAAATGAATCCCTGGGCTCTACTGGCAAGGCTGGAAGAATAGGAGCACCTCATCTTTGTATTTTCTTTTGGGTGCTAAAAAACCTCAAAAAAATTCCATGGGATTCAGTTGACAACTTCCACCAATTTCCAACAGATGTGGATGGTGCAATAATTTATTTTTGTATTGGGTTTTGGTGGTGTTTTTTTGTTTGTTTTTTGTTTTTTTACATGCTGCTGCCTTGCATTTCCTGCAGACCTCATGATAACATCGGTTTCAAAAAGAAGGAGTAGATTTGGAAAAACATCCCTAAGCAAGCAGCTTACCCTTTTTCCTGGAGGTCCGGAGGGGCCTGGCTCTCCCGTGGGACCAGGGGAACCCTAGATGGAGAAGGGATGAGAACAACCCATAACTGCACCACAAGACACAGGAAGGAGGAGCCAATATATCAAAGTCAAGTCAAGATCCAGAGTTTGTGCTAAGTTGAGGGGTGGGTGACCAGGACACCTCCTCGGGGTGCTAGGCAGTATCTTGTTTTATCCCTTCCCACCATGGGGAACCAGAAAGCACAGCACAGGGAAGAAGGAAAGTTTGAGATTTTTTTGTCTTTCCATCAACTGATCTTTGCTGTCAGGATGCATGGCTGAGCAGCCAGGGGGGTGGCAGCAGCCAGGCTGACACAGCCAGGAGGGACACCCATGGGGGAACCAGGGCAGCAGAAACTGGTGGGAATTAGATGCTCTGTGTCCTTCTGTATTAAAGGTCTTTGGATTTGCACACAGAAACCATGGGGACTGCTAGGGACCAGATCTCATCCCATTACTCACAGTCTGTCCAGGTTCACCATCATCTCCTTTGTCACCAGGGGGACCATCTTGACCCTAAAAAAGAAGGCAAAACCCACACAGGCATGTTTAGGGTGGGAATGGAGTTGAGAAGTGTTAGCAGCAGCAAGTCTGGTTCAGCTGATCTTCATGTCACCAGGCACCATCCCTCCCCATCTCCTGTTGGGAACACTGTCTAGCAAGCATCCTGTGCCAGATCCTATGGAGAGCAAGGTTCATACAGCTCCTGCCCCAAAAGCTGTAGCATGGTCAGACAAACCAGACAGAATTCCTACTTTTTCCCAAGTAAAGGAAGAGTGAATGACAGAGGAGCTGCTGGTGAATCAGCAGCACAAAGAGGAGGAACCTAACTGCCCCTCTCTGAGACAAACACTTACAGCTGGACCAGGTTCTCCAGGAGGACCAGGGTCACCAGGGAAACCAACTGGACCCTGCAAAGAGAGAAGAAGGACATCCTCACGTTAGAGATATGGTACCTGAAGGATTGCAGAGCATTAGTGCCAGCTGCTGCAGTGACAACACCCGTGGAGCAATACCACAGTTCTCCATCCCCAGACACAATCCTAGATCACATCCCAGCTTTGCAACTTCACTGATTCCACCCTCTTGCAGCCACTGGTTCAGCTCTGCATCCAGCCTATGTAAGCTCCAGTGTCAAGGCTGGAGGTTTCACTGGGTTTCTCATAACTGCATCAGGCAAGTGACAGTGAAATCCTCCCAGCTTTGGGGGAACATGCAAATCAGAAAATTTTGCTTGTGCTCTCCATGCAGTGTAACATTTTTGGCACGAAAACCCTTTTAAAGTGTTTAACGACTACAAGGCTTCACCATTCTTCTCCACACAATGTCTGCTGTGTACTTCAACTGATTCGGGAGAACAGCTTTCAGACCAATAATGCCATATCCTACAAGCCCATCTGTTAAGAGAGATGACTAACTCCCCTGCCTCCTCTGCTGTTTCATGCCAGCTTTGCTTATCGCATAATAAATTTCTTCAGCCAGCAAGCATCAAAAGAAGCTGGCAAGATAAATACTGTGCTGGTGTCACATGGGATAAATCAGTATTGCTCTGCTGGCTTCAAGAGGAAGCCACAGCAATTAGCATCAGCAGGGATCCAACCCTAGAGGTACAACTCCCAAATTCACATCAATCTTCACTCTGGTGCAGAAGACCTTGGCAAAACCTAAGCTCAAGTGCAAAGTGTACCTGCTGCCCTCTCCGTAGGGGTGAGATTTCTGATCAGCTGCAAAAAAGACTAATAATTCAAGTATTGCTGGGAGATATGGTACAGCTGGGTCTTTTCCTCATTAGCACCCTAGAGAAGGGGACTGATATCACATCTCACTAGAGGAGTAATTCTCTGGCTGGTAAATTATTGCAAATTTCAAAAAAAATCTCTGGAGAACATCTTTTCATGCAGCAATCTCCGCTGGGTGAGAAGAGGAAGCACTTCTTGGAGAGGAGGGGGTACTTACAGGGCTGCCCTTGGGACCATCATCACCTGGTGGACCTTTGGGACCAGGTGGACCAGCAGCACCAGAGGGACCTGCTTCCCCTTTTTCACCTCTTTCACCTTTGGGACCCTGTGAAGGACAAAGGGTGTTTCTATTCTCTAGGCAAACAACTTACCCATCTCTCATCGTTCTTTAATCAATTCTGAGAAAGAAGCTGTGTTTGCCTCTCCAAACACAAGGACATGATTTAGCAGTCCCTTCCCACAAAGATTAACTGGTGTTCATGTTGTTCAGCCGTGGGTAGTCCACAGTTGGTGACTAAATGTTAGACTATAAATACCCAGCAATGTGGTGATGTGTCACCCCATACCCAAACCAAGGATGTGGCTGATTCCATCCCAGCAGCCCCATCCACAGCTTCACCTTCAGCACCCCTGCAACCAGGGGACACCACTGAAGGAAAGCTCTTCTCCATCAGACCAAGAGCCACCTTGCAGGATACTTACTGGAAGGCCAACCTCGCCAGGAAGACCAGGCTCACCAGATTCACCAGGTTCACCCTACAGAGAGGAAAAGAGGTTGAGCAGTTATATTTCTGCAGGGTTTTCTGCTGATGTAGCCGAGACCCGACGTGAGTGTTGTTGCAAACTCTTGCTGGCTTCAGTTAGGGTTTTCGGGGTGCTTTACCTTCTCTCCTACTGCACCAGGATTTCCTATTCCCCCGGGAGGACCTTGGGGACCATCTGCTCCTGGTGGTCCAGATGGACCTCTGGGTCCAGGTGGGCCTGGTGGGCCCTGAAAGAAAAAGGAGACAAATGGAAGAGATGTTTCTTGGAGCAACGTCTATGGCAGTGCTGAAAAAAAAGCAGCATGAAACCAGCTTACCATTTGCCCAACATCACCAGTCTCTCCCTTCTCCCCAGGTGGCCCAGGCAAGCCCTGTGGAGGTGGAGAGGATGAGTGTTAGCTGTGACCATCTCACAGCCCCCCAGCTCTCATTCCCCTAAGGCCATCCTTGCTGATGCAAATTACCTGCAAGCCCACCGGGCCAGGGGGACCAGGGAAACCTCGAGGTCCTTCATCACCTTTCTGACCAAAGAGGCCTTGCTGTCCCCTGGGACCTGGCTCTCCATCAGCACCCTACAAAGAAAGAGTCTGACACAGCTTGGCAAAGGCACCTGGGTGCTACCAAGCCCCATCCCCACCAGCTCCTGCTGCCCCCCTGGGCATCAGCAGTGCCAGGCAGAAAGTGCTGATCCTTGTGGTGCCCATAAGGAGATTTTATGTTAAGAATGGGAATTTCTGTTAACAGGGGACAATACTCACAGCTGGGCCAGGTTGACCAATGGGACCCTGCGGACCGGTGGGACCTGGTGGGCCCTGCCATGAAACAGAAGTGCAGTGGCACTGTTAGGATCACAGAGTAAAAAAAAAAAACAAACCACCTGGAAAAGGCAATGCCCTTCCCATGAAACAGAAGTGCAGTGGCACTGAGTAAAAAAAAAAAAAACCAAAAAAAAGCCACCTGAAAAAGGCAATGCCCTTCAACACAGCCTCTAGGAAACATGCATTAATTCCCAAAAGAGAGAGGAAGGACAGGGTCAAGACTCCCCAGACACACCAGCATCCCTCAAGCCCTGGTGCCAGTGGGGACATGTCTGAACGTGGGTTTGCCCAAGCAGAGCAATCTCACACTGCTCAGTTTCTCTAGATACTTTTGTGTTAGTTATTTTCTGTTCCTCAAGCTCTGAGCAGCACATAAAGGGTGCTGGAGGGTGCTATAAGAAGTACAGCTGAACACCCAACTCTAATGGCGAGGGCTGCTGAAGTTTCACAGCTATTAGCACAGTCCATGGGTGACATGGAAACATCTCAGTGTGTTCCTGGGAGCTGGAGGCTCACACTTCAGGCACTTGCTCTTTTTTTTACATCGTGTGGGCATTCGATGAAGCAAAGGAGAAGACGAAGCAATGATAGAAATAACTTAAAATGATACTGGTTTCTGTTTCCATCAAGCCCCAAGGATGGCCATACTCCTCTAGGGCAGCAGCTATGAAGATGTCCACCCTACTCACCTGCTCCCCTTTGTCACCTTTGCTGCCCTTCTGGCCAGGCTCCCCGATCTCACCCTGCCAGGTACAAAGGGTACAAAGTTAGTTCACTTGGTCGCCATGTCCATATCTCAAAATGTTCAACCAATAGTCCTGTATGTCTGCACACCCATCCCCAAGGATGCCAATTCCCCCAGAAGTACCCCAAAACGTTCTGAAATGGGTCACAGCTTTGGCCATTCCAGGTGTAATCCAACTTCTACATCCTGAAACTTTCTTTAGCTGCCATGAGATACAAGAAGCAGCATTTTGCAGATCTTGTTAGCGGCAATGAAGGATTCATCCCAGCTGATGTTTTCTAAGAATACTCCAGTCCAGAGGGGCTTAATAAGAGGGTGGGGACAGGTAATTAATTTGGAAAGGCCAGGTGCCCATGGGCAGGCTGCCTGGTACGGGATTTGAGGAGGGAAACTGGATTTCAGCAAGTGGCACAGATCTGCTCCCCAGATCAAACTCTGCTGATCTCATGGGGTTCCAAGTGCCAGAAGATATCCCTGGTGTCAAGACCAGCAGCAAACCCAACCCAATGTGGTGAAAAAGGAGCTTGGTGGCAATAAGGGACATTGCCCATGTCCTTCCCAGAGAGACCCTGCCCAGCAGGGAGCTGCTCCCACCTTGTCTCCATCTTCTCCAGGGGGTCCAACAGGACCTGCTGGCCCTGGCAGTCCCACTGGGCCCTGGATGCCATCCCGGCCAGCTGGTCCTTGGGGACCCTTCTCACCCTGGAAGCAGAAGAAGCAGATAGATCACACAGAGCTCTCCTCCGGCCAACCCATTACATCCCATTAACGTTTTATTCAGCTGCTAATGACCCCTGCCTATATGGGCAGGTGGAGCAAAACAAGTTCCAGATGATATTTCATCAGGCTCTCTGTGCTGTCTGAAACAAGGCAAGATTCCTATCTTGAGAGAAAAGGCAGAACAAACAAATCTAAGCAGTGAATACCCAGACCACAGCTGCAATTTCACTGCTATAGCAATATAATCAGATTTAATCTGAACCCTCTGCCATCTCTCTCTGGATGATAAACAAGACCTCAACTAATTTTTGTTCCTGTAAGCCAGTTTTTATTGATTCTGGTCCTGTCTTCCCCAGAACTCAAGGGCTGCTCCCTCCCTGGCTGATCCCCAACTCATGGGGGTTTCTCAGGAGGTACCAGACTCTCTCCTGAACTTCTGCACAAAGGAAAACACTTGAAGTGAATAAAGCAATTTCTGATGCTTAAACATCTCCCATTACCCTTCAGACCTGGAGCCTTCAATCACATTTGTTTGTTTACAGGAACAGAACAGTGAATATTTTTCAGTTTCCTCGTACATAATTTAATTGCATCTGAATCCTGGGATGCTCTATGCTGAATAATTAGATGCCACATAGATTGCCTATTCATCTATCCACAGATACATCATGTAGGTGCTTGGTAAGACAGATGTTCATAAAGCTGATTCACAGGAAGCCCTTGCCTCTGGACTAGCTGCTGGAGTTTTAATAAGCCAGCAAATGTGTAAAGCAGTGGCTGATAAACACTTCTGATAACAACAATCAATCACCGTCAGCATCCCCGTGGTGTCTGAAACCACCTCAGCCAGTGCTTATTTCATGGAATCACAGAATAATCTGGGTTGGAAGACAACTCTAAAGGCCACCTACTCCACCCCCCCTGCAGGAAGCAAGGACACCCTCAACTAGATCAGATTGCTCATGGCCTCAGCAAGCCTCACCTTGAATATCTCCAGGGCTGAGGCTTCAAGCCCCTCCCTGGGCAACCCTTTTGGCTGGGTCTGAAGCCCAGTTTTAAGTTGGAGGGAAATTTTTGAGTCCCTGCAAAAACAGTTGGGTGCCAATGAGAAGCTCAGCCTTCCTCCTGGGGCCTGGCAGGGTGCCGTGCTCTCCGGGGACAGAAATAATCAGAGCAGCCCACTCCCTCCTGCCCGCACGTGACATTTCCTGTGAGTGGCTGGGGAGCTGGTGACAGCGAGGGACCATATGGCAGGACTCAGCTGGGAGCAGCTCTTTCCAGCAGGGATGCCTGGGAATGTTGAGGCCATAGCAGCACGCAGCATCCTGGGCAAAGGAGCCAAAGCTTGGGCAGCACCTTGGTCGGGGCAGAGCGAGGGTAAAGGATTGATGTGAGCTCAGTGGGAACGGCTGCGGCTGTTGCATCCTTGGGAGGGGGGATGGGGGTTGGTTCACCCCTCTGCACACAGACCTGTCCCATGGCTGGTTGGCATTTGGAGGTCACACAGGCTGTCATTTCACTATTTCACTTGGCTTCATCCCTTCTTGTTGCCTGAGGAGAGTTGGATCCCTGGGACCACATCCATTGGGTGTCCATTCAGTGCGTGGTGCACCCAAGATGAGACCACCCCTTCCTAATTGCATTCCTTTTTTTTTTTTTTTTTTTTTTTTAAATCTTTTATACAGAGACCCAGAGAATGTCTCTATGCTCAGCTTCCTACTACACACATTTTTAGCTGGCCCATAGCTGTTAATCTTTATACTGGTACTTACTGGAGCTCCCTTTTCACCTGCAGGTCCTGGAGGTCCCTGGGGGCCAGGTCGCCCTGGCAAGCCTATTGGGCCAGCTGATCCTGCAGGACCACGCTCACCAGGAGAACCCTGTTCAGAGAAGAAGGAAAGAAGCATTAGCATGGAGTATTGCGTTTCACCTTTATATGGAAAGAAAGAAAGACAGCAGCAGGATGCTGCAGTGTGTCATCTGTAAGTGAGCACATCTGCTGGGGTGACTGCCATGTAAAGATGTGGTATTATCAGCCTAAGAGGTCCTACAGCTCCTTTCTTAATTAAAATCCCTGGGAGGGCTTAGTTCTCCTCTGGATGAGGCTGGGAGCTCAGTTTCTGGGAGGGATATAATCAGCTTGGAACAAGAGCATGAGCTACTTCATGACCAATGCAGCAGGGGGGGTTGGATGATGAGTATTTTCTTCCAGGAGGGCTGCACTGAACATGGGTCTCCAGGGAGGACAGCCTCCAGAGGGAAAGCTGGTGCCTTGGGAACAAAAATCTCAATGCCCTGAGTCATCCCTGTTCCTTCACCTTATCATGTATGTTCACAGATGACATGTGTGTCTTGTTAAAAAAAGAAACAAACCAACAAAAAGCAACATCCAGGAGGTCATTAATGTAAAGGAAATAAAGGATGGAGCCCTGAGCTCTCTCTTTTGCTTTGCCAAGTTTGTAAATGTGTTCAGTGGTGGCTTTGAGGACAAGGATACTCACTGCTGGACCTGGGGGGCCTGGGGGACCTTCGTTGCCTTTCAGCCCTGGAGAACCCTGGAGGGAAGAAACCAAAGTCATTTGGGGAGATGAGAGCTTCACCCACCACCTGGGCTTCCAGCCCCCTGGAAAAACCCTGCAGCCTCTACTCACAATGGGGCCAGGGAGCCCTCTCTCTCCTGGGAAGCCTCGTAAGCCTGGGGGACCATCCTTCCCTGGAAGGCCGGCAGGACCAGGGTCTCCCTGCAATGACAGGGATAAATTGCTGAGGATCTGCAGGCTCCAGAGACCCAGCTCCTCCCTCTGGGCTCAAGTCATGGTGAAGGACTGGAGAACATCTTGTCTTGTCTGAATCACCCCTCTTCTTCTCTGGGAGAGAAGCAGGCAGCCAGGCTTGCAAGGAGGGTGAAGAATTCAGCAGGTTGCTGGTTCCTACCTTCGTTCCTTCTTTTCCAGTGAGGCCAGGAAGACCTTGTTCACCTGGGGGACCTGGAGGGCCTGGATGTCCTCGCTCCCCCATTGGCCCAGTCTCACCAGTTGGACCCTGAAGAAACAGAGGTTGGGGAAAAGGTGGGGATCAGCAGAACAACCAAGGAAGGAAGAGATGCTGGCTATCACTTTGCTTCTTAAGTTGCAATGGGGTGGAGGATCCTCCTTCCCCCTTAGCTGTCCCCTTAGTACCACCAGGAACCCCTGCAGAGATGCCTCCACTGGGAGAAGAGCAACATTGCACTTGACAGACTAGAGGCACTGGGAACCCCTGAAATGAGACTGTTCACATAAATGAGATACTATTGCTCCAATTATTACGCTCAGGGATTTTTTTTTATTTTTTTTTTTTATAATTAGAAACTTTTTAAGTACTCTACAATCATGCTGGTGCTGGCTCTTATACAGGGCATAAATGATGGACCAGGCTTGTACCACAGGGCTGTTCCTGCACCCTCTGTGCCCTACACGGGCACCAAGGCTGACAAGGGTAGCATAAAGCCCAGTGCAGAAGGTTCCTCACATTTTGGAGGATAAAAAGCCACATGTACAAAGCAATCAGATCCCTGCAGACTGGTGTCCCCTGGGAGGGTGGCTGTCCTTGGTGTCACACTGCAGGGTGCCACTTAGTGCCAGCAGAACCCTAGCATCGCCCTGACAGAGCCAAATGAAATCTCCCCAGAACACAATTTGCAAGCTGAGGAGACAGGGAGAGGCAGGGAATTGCCCCTCATCAAGGGATTTACAAATCAGGGAGCTTTAAACCGTCATTAAAGAGGACAAATTAATTGTTTTGTAATTAATGAGCAACCTCCCCCACAGTTCGGGAGAGCAGACTCAACCCAAAGGTAGCGCTCAGGACTCTGCCTGCAAACCTGCTGCCCTAAAACTTGCATGCCCCCACTTGAAGATGACAAATCCTGGTTGTGCACCTCCTATTTCCAAGCTGCACAGAGCTCGTTGTGGCTACAAGAAAAACAGCCCAACTCTGGCAGACCCAGATTCTTCGTAACTACGTGTAAGAGCACTTAACACATTTGACTTTCTGGTTTCTTAAGGTTTTTTGGTCAGGCCATGGGTAGCTGGCTTCTCATCCTACACCAACTTTACACCAAGGTAGTTCTGTTAAGTTCACAGGAGCCACCTCATTTACAGGAGCTTTCAGGCTTGCTGTCTACATGCCATCCTAATGCCTGGACAAGGTGGGCTGGGACCCACTGGAGTAATTTCACACCTTGGCCAGGAATTTCAAAGCCATCAAGCTTTCTTCATACCCCTGGAGGAGGAGTTTTTGTTTCCTACCTGAGGGCCTACAACACCAGGGGGTCCTGGAGGGCCAGTCTTGCCTTGGAAACCCTGAGAAAGGGAAAAAAAAAGAAATTAGATGAGATTTTGCTGAAGGAGTGCTCCAGTGAGGGTCACAGGCTGCCACCAATGCTGCTCCTCTGGTGAAACTACTGATCAGGAATGGGTAGACACCCCAAAACAAAAGAAACATGAAATCAAACAGAGAATGGAAATTATGTACTTCTACATATATGCACAGGAGCAAAACAGAGGAAGAAAATGATTCCAAAAGCTCAGTTCTGCTGTTTGATGGCTGCAGGATTGCCCATATATGCATCAAAAAATTGCTACACTCATAAAACCTACAGAGAAAAAGGCTATTAAAAGGTCAGAACACGAGATTTTCTCCATGCTGCACAATTCTTGATAACCATTTCCCTTCTCCTGCTCCCTGTTCTGGTTTAGGCTTAGCCCCCAGGAGCTGGGAACCTGGGTGACCATCTCCCACTTTGGGCACTGGCAGCCCCAGTCTCCAGCTCTGCTGAAGCCCACAGCCCACCAGCTTTGGGGGCTGCATGAAGCTTTATTTTCTTCATCAACAGCTGCTGAAAGAAATGACAAATGTGCTTCTCTCTAAATGCTGCTGATGAGGAGCAAAGTCTCCATGACAGCTTCTTCCAGTGACATTCTGAAGAGTGACAATAACCAACTGTCCCCACTGTGCTTGTTTGGCTCTCCTAAGCCACTCTTTTAAAAGCACATTAATTATCATTCTTCCTATAGCATGCTGACAAGCTTGAGAAATGGCATCTAGGGCACACAGACTCTGTTCTCATTGCCACAGAAGATGATCAGATAAATCCTGAGCCAACGGTAATGTGTCATGCTAAAAAAAAAAACCTACTCCATGCTATTTTATAGCTGTCTGCAGGTCACAGAAAATTTCCTGTCACTGATGGGATAATAGCAAAACATCTTTCTGAAAGAATGTACAATTTAAGCTCTTATCGTGGAAAAAGATTTCAGAGAGTTTTGTGCAGGACTTTTCCTATTAATCTGAAGAAAGGGGTTTCCTTTTATCCTGCCTGAGCCTTGGGCACAGTTTTTAGTGATTTTCTTCTCTTTTAGATCCAATCTTTAAAAATTTAATGTGGCCAAATATTTCATTATGTTTCAATGTGCCTATTTGCTACTAAATGAAAAGTAAAATGATGGGAACTATTTGACAAACAGATTTCAAGTTTAGGTTTTCTTCTGTGAGGATACAGAGGGAGCTGCTGATGTGGAAATGACATTTAAAATAGTTTTTATGCTTCTCTCTTTGTTTTTAGCTCTGTGTGGTGAAGGCAGGACAGAAAACAGACTTCTGCTACCTGGGCTTGCACACTTCTGCACACACCCCAAAAGGATTCAGGGGAAAGTGATCTTTGCAAGCTTGTTGGTGGCTCAAATGAATAGATTTTGGGTTTTCTGGAAGCATTCCCCTTTGGTAGACAAACTACTGCTGTAATGAATTAAGCAGGCTATTAGAGAATACCTACATTTCAGACCCCAAATAATTGAAAGCCCCATCTCCATTCCCACTCATGAAGACTTGGAGTTTGATGCTTTATTCCAGTCTCAGGAGTTGATACCAGCAGACACAAGCAAAGTTTTTGTTGCTGCTACTTCTAATTTGACTGTAGGTGTCCTGGAAGTTGCAGATAACTCAGCAAGGGAAAACTAAATGTCAGAGTCAGGCTCTGGCAGGTGAAAACTCTTCTCTTCACCTTTAAGTTAATCCTGGCCCGAGGAATGCATGTTCAAAAATGCCACAACCACTGCATTAAAGTCAGTCTCATAGAGTGTAAACAAATACCTGGTGTTGCACTGAGCAGTATTTGCATTGCCTTGCTTAGTAAATGCCAAGCAAGTTAATTAAACTGTTGTGTGAGAGGAAAAAAACCCACATGATGTGCAAAGCTTTTTGAATGCTCATTTGCCAGGGAAGGCAGTGGAGAAAAGTGCAAAGCTGAGCAGAGGAAGTTGTTGGTTTGTTTTGGGGTTTTGTTTGTTCTTTCCCTGTAAAATAAACAGAGAGAAAAAGAAAAAGGAAAAAAAAAAAAAAAAAAAAAAAGAGTCTATCTGCTAACATGCAGCATGAGGGGAGAGGGACACACCAACAACAGCCAAGGAGCTGGAAAAGGAATTAACATCTCCCAAAAAATGCCAAACAGAAAGACACTGATTACTGTATGCAGAAGAGCACATGGCAGGAGGGTCATTTGGGCTTCAGAGAGATATGAACTGATGCACAACCCTCACAGAGACCTCATTAGAAGCACCCATCCTGCTCAGGAGAGGGTTACTTTCTGCAGACCATCCCATGGAGAGACACAGACCTCCAGGGAAAGCAACCATGTGGCCACATCTCCCCAGCTGCACACAAGGGTTCAGAAAAACCAACTGGAAAGATGAGGCTCAGGACTTAGGATCTGCCCAAGAATTTTGGCTACTTACAGTTTCTCCTCTCTGGCCAGGGTGACCAGGCAATCCATCCTTCCCAGGAGGACCCTACAGCAGAAAACCAGAGGGAAAATGAACATGACCAGCAGCAAAACTGATAAGGAACTGAATCAAACCCACTTGCCTCCTTCCATTAGCTCCCATCCAGTGAAATGGATGTGCTTAGAACCTTAAAAGCCCTTTCCAACACATCTCCCAAAGGAAAGATTTATATTACAGTTCCACTGCAGGAGTGAGTTGTCCACCTCAGGGAAGGAAACCACTCCAAAAAGGTTTCTGAGATCCCCACCAGGGTATAACAATAGCAGAGACAAGTGCTCTCCTCTCAGTATACAGAGGAAAAATAAAGACCAAAGCAACCAGGAGAGATCCCAGTGACATGGAGTCATTAGGAAATTAACATCTACAATCAGCTGCAATTTACTTGGCTTTTTAAAATCCTAAACTGTGGGGTTACTCTGATGGTTCAGTGATGCCTTTTATTGGGTGTCACTGGAGAAGTGGCTGTGACTGTGCTGGCATGGAAAAGGCTTTATGGATTTTTTTGCATGCTCTAGGAAGAGAGTTACTTACAGGGGGGCCTTTTGGTCCAGGAAATCCAGTAGGTCCTTGAGGCCCTGGTGGTCCCTGGGATGTAAAGCAAGCCAGAAAACATGGTTAAGGAACCTGGAACAATTTCTTTTTAAGTATTAGCTCTGTGTGAACAGCAGCTGAGCACAAAGGGACAGCCACCTACTTCTACCCCAGGTAAATGCCACAAAGTGCTAGATGCAACTGCATGGCACCACCACTTGAAATAATTCGTGGGGAGAGAAGAACCCCTGGGCACGTTTAACCACATGGCTGATCAAGCTGCAAAAGCACTGCAACATGAAGAGGGCCAACAACCTTCCTGTGGCTTTCCCTCCCAGTGCTATGGAAAACAGGTCTTGTCCCTCTTCAGCTGAGAGGGAAAGCAGCATGAGAACCTCCAGAACAGCAGGGCTCAGGCTGTCTGCACAAAACCCAGGGGTGACTTTTCCCATGGAGTGATGCTCACCCAGGACATCCAAGGTCCCATTCAAGTCTTCCTTGGGGAGCTCAGCAAGGAGCTAACTCCTGACACCTCTCTCCACAAAAGCACGCTTCATCTTAGCTTTCCAAACAGATTTTTCCTTTCCACCACCTCAGCCCTGCAAACCCCCCTCATGTGCTGTGTTAAAGAGACAAGGCTGAGCCCTGAGCCCTGCTTTAGCCCCACCAGCTCATCTTACCCTTTCACCAGGAGGACCAGGGGGGCCATCACCACCGGAGTTGCCCTTTTACAAATAAACAAAACAACACACCATTAAAAATACATCACCACCATCACAGCTGCTCTGCACAAAGAGGTCAAATGGCATCAAGGCCACAGGGACACCCCACCAGCTCCCCCTGCTCCTCTCTATTAATAATTCTCCATCAGGAGCAGCCGCTGGTGCCGAACGAGCAGCTGCTCATTCCCCCCATGTTGCTTAATAAAAATCCAGGAAAGATAACGTCAGAGAGCTCAGAATATTTCCATCAGATAACAGCTTCCCTCAGAGAGATAAATGCTGCCACACAGACGAGGTGTTTATCAAAAATTCATTCTGACACAAAGCCGAGACATTTATTTTTAAAGCCGGCAGTGCGGCTACAGAAGTTTTGCTTCCCTCATGCCCAACAGTTGATGGTCATTTCATGGGTCTCTGCAGCAGGTTCTGGAGCTGAGAGTGCCTCCAGATTGGCAGGCAAAAAAAAAAAAGAAAAAAAAAAAAAGAAAAAAAAAAAGAACCCCTGGTTTGCCAAGGGACCAATTGTGGGCACAAGGTGTTTGTGGAAAGTGTCTCAGTGAGGTCCAAGGTCCTGGAGACCCCCAGCAATATGTGCCCCTTCTTCATGGCTCAGCCCAAGGCCTCTAAGGTGGTTCAAATATCACCAAAATGGCAAAGAACAGGGCTTAGGAGAAGTGTCAGTGAATGGCAGGGTTGTGCTGGTCCCTGACATGAGGGGAATCCCTCTGCTCCTGGTTGCAGTGGCTCTTAACTCACTGAAATGTGGGCCAGCACATCTTCAGGACCTGGGCATATAATTTAAGGATGAGTTATAAACCATTTGGTTGGGTAATGAAGATCAGGAGAAAAGGGAGGTGGAGAGCAACGAACCAGATGGTTTCTTACACCACCACTTTTTACAACAATTCCAACAGACTCTTCAACTCTTACCTTTGGGCCAGGTTTTCCAGTGCTTCCCCTAGGACCTCTCTCCCCACGTGGACCCTTAAAAAGACACAAAAGATGGCATTTTAGCCCTTCTTCCTACCCACAGCCCTGCACTGTGACCAGGCAAAGCACTCAAGTGTCTGAGCATCAGGTCAACAAGCCAGCCCACCAGCAGCAGCTTCCCACAGAAGTCTCCATCACTGCTCCTGGAGCTCTCATCTTGTTATGACCTTAAAGAATGGTCACTGGTGAGCCCCAGCCCCAAATCACCGGGTAGCTTTAACTGCTGACAACCAGATCCTACCCAGTGAGGACATAAAACAAATCACACTTTCTCCTGGGCTTAATAGGCTTTCAAGAAGGAGGAAATGGATCCTTACCGTGGGACCACGCTGCCCCCTTGGACCTGGTTTGCCAGGTGTCCCCTGGAATAAAAAAGAAATGAAGTTAGGTGACAGACCTTGAGGCTGAGCTCACAGCTGATGAGCCCACAGTGCAGCCTTCTGCACATGAACTGTCCCCAGAATCTCCCTGGTTCTCATTTGCAGTGAGAAGGACCACAGCAGGTTTGCTTTCATCTTCTGCTTCTTGTATTTATTTTAATTTATAATGCTTGGGCAGGTTTAGATGGTAACCCCAACCCCCAGGTGACAACGACCATCTGAGGGAAGAAATTTAAGCATCCCAAGTGCTTCAAAAACCACAAAGACTTTCAAAGAGGAGGCCACCCACCCTCCCCATGCAGCCTCCTAAAAAGCCATCTAACGTACCACAGCCAAAAAAAAACCCCAAACCCTCTTCAACTCTTCCACCCCCCAAACTTATAACCCCTTATTTTTTTTCCCCACCAGTCTCTGCTCATCCCTTCACCCAGCTTTAGAGGAGGGGAGGGACCTCACCCCAACCAGGACTTGGGCAAACTGCTTCCATGACCTGGACAGGTAAATATTTCAGGAGTGGCAGAGCAGTGGTCCTGCTCTGAGCACTTATTTTATGCCACCCAATTAAGTTGCTCCACATATTTACAAATCTTCCTTCATTTTGGTGAGCTTTGTGCTAAACAAGTAATTTAAGAACATTGTTTTGCAGCAGCAGGCTCATGGGATGTGACAGATGCACTCAGCTCCCTGCAATGGAGGATTCTGATGAATTCTGACAGAAAAAAGATGGAGACTGCTGGGTCCTAAATCTGGCATCACATTAAGCTCCATTACCCTATGCCTAAAAGAAAACTAATAGCCTGGAGCTCACTCCCTGAAAATGCTATTTTGGCTAGTGTCAAGTTACCAAAAAAACACCCCCAGGTTTAACATTCTTCCTTTGGACCTGCTATTTTTACCAGTCCCCTATTAAAGGAGAGAAGAGAAAGACTTGCTTTCTATGGAAGGAACCCAGCATACTGAAAATAGAATTTGCCATTTTCTGCCCCAAATCCATCATCTCATAATCTTGTCTTCTCGTATTTGGCACTCATTAACCAGGCAAACGTGAAACAGGAGCTGGGAAACTTTACAATCAACTTTCTTCAAGCTACTAAAATTAGGCTTGCTGAATCCTCCTTGTTCTGCAGCTCTATTTAGTAAACCTTGATGGCATACCAGTTTTGAATTAATTACAAAAATAATTTTAAAGTACTCCAGTTAGTTTTCCTTTAGCTACAGGAGGCTATATTCAGAGCAGGTGGAGAGGAGCATGTGCCACCTCCCTGCAGGTAGCCCCACACACTCCTCTCCTTCTTCCTCAATTCTATTTTTAAGCAAATTTTTCCCCTGCTTATTGGTATCATTAATCATGCATACAGCACTCTGTGCTGTTGCAAAGAATTTTTACAGCCCTGTAAATGTACACAGACCTATATTTTTCAAACAGGCATACTGAGGGAAAGGCATCTAAATTCAGATTATTTTCTAGACACCCAAATAGATGGTTGGATTTTGATACATCCACCCCCCCCATACCCCCCAAGGCTCTGTCAGACCAGGCAAGCAGGGAGATCTATTACCCTCTGCTAATGGCAAAGGCTTATTAACTCTAAAAATAAGACTACTTATTCACATCTAACTATTGATTTTATGATCAGGTTTTGAAAATGTCCCAGGGAGCTCCCCCAAGTTCTCCTCCAGCTGCAGGCAGCTGGGTGAGAATGGCTCCTTGACCAGGCATTGCTCACCACAAGTCTGGGAATATTTAACAGGTGATTTTTCTCCCCAAACATACTTTTTCCCCTCCCTTTTTAATATTTCCAGCCCTTTTGTGCAGCTGAACAGTCAGAAGTGGTGGTTTTCAGTTTGGGAAGCTCTTGGCAGTCTCTGCCAGCACCAAAATTGAGCTGCTGGCTGGTTCTTCTCCTGTACCTTTGGGTTTTACCCTTTTGTTTAACATTAAATGAGTTGGGAAGACTACTTGGATTGCTGAAGTAATGAGCTGGAAAGCTTAGTTCCATTCCTAAATGATGATGATTGTAAGAAAAACGTGTGATTCACATTCTTTTGGACACATAAACAATTGCGTGGAGCAGTAGAGCAGTAATGCTGTGTAAAAAAGAAAAGACAAGCAAATGTATTTTGGTTGTTCCAGCTGCAAATTGGGTTACTTCACAGTGTACTGGAGCAACAATTCTTAGAAACTCCCTTTCTTGCCTGTATTTATTGTAGACATCCTTATAAAAGCAACAAATTCAGCAGTCTCAGGAGAAATTGTGGGGGATTTATCAAGTCTAACTCAAAAAGGCTTAAATTCTGGTGATGGTCTCCATTTGGTTGTGTGGTATGATCCCAGCTCAGTCTATCATTGTGTATATAATTGCTTTTCACTTATTTTAAAGCGGATACTTGGGAGCCATACCAAGTGCAAGCTGATGGATTTGGAGTAAAAAGGCAGAAACGGTCCCATCACACATCGGAGAGAAAAAAAAAATAAATTAAAATTACCATAAAATTAACCCATATGTTTCTATATGACAGCAGTGTGCCAGAGCATGACTTAGGGATTGGGATGCCAGCCCCTGCCTCAGCTCCCCACACACAAAAAAACCCCAAATTCCTATCTCTTTCCTTTACATCAGAGACCCTGGACTTGGGCCCTTTCCCAGCAATCCTGCTGCCTCCTCAATCCCTGTCAGCCTGGACATGACCAAATTCCAACCAGCTTAACCTTTGGGGAGCTGTTCCAATCACAGAAACCACCACATCCTGGTATCTGTTCTGCTCTTTGAAAGTTTTCCCATCCCTGAAAGCTTTCCCATCCCAACCATCTGGCTCTCCACCCCACCAGAATAAAACCAGAGAAGATGGAGCAAGAGGGATGGGGCTCTTTGGGCTCCTCTCTGCCCTGCTGATGCCCTCCCTGTTTTACACCACCCAAAAATCCATCCCAAAGCTTCTATTGCTGCATATTTGACAAGGTGGTTGGGTAATTATAGGGCTACAGTGAATTCAAGGCTGTCGTGGCAGCTGCTTTATTCATGGCATCCCTCCTCCCACCCACAGCAGAGGCTGTAGTTTCAGGATGAAATGAAAATTATTCAGTGGAAAAAAAGAAACGGGGGGAAGAAGGGTAGGGGTATGGATAAAAACCAAATTTCAGTGGCATGATATTAATGTAGTGTGAAGTGATTTATATTTTCTGGGCTTCTATCACACACTTCTGTTAGAAGTCATTTGTATTTAAATGAGAGTAACAAGGAAACTAATTCCACTCGCTCTCCTCACTCCCCCCTTTTTTCCCTGGGACCAGAGCTGGTGCAGAAAATAACCTTATGTTTGTATTCTGAATCCCCTAATTCAAGTGTGGCTTCCACAAAATACAAAAAATACCAGTGAATTCAGACAATCCCCACTTGGGAGCAAAATCTGTGGAGGTGGGGTGAGAGATGGCGACCAACATTTGAAGGGTTTTTTATGAATTTAGAGCAGTTCTCCTTGTTAAAAGGAGGAACTTAGAAAAGGGTTTTCATCCACACACTTTGAATCTCAAGTTGGGCTAAAGATGGTTTGTGCTGCTTCTGAACAGATTCACCTATCTCTAACAATTACCATTAATTAAAAAGCTATTTGTGCCCTGAGCACGGCCTGACAGGGAGGGAAGGATTCAGGTTCTGAGAAATCTCTTAAAATATCTCGAGGGAAATATTCACAGAATTTAATTGGAAAGCTGCAGCCTGCAGAGCTGACAGGGCTATTCCTGGCATTCTCCTCCTCTCCCAACTGCTGGCACCAGGAGCTTCTCACCAGGGGGTGTAAGGAGGTGGGATGACCCTTCTTAGAGCATCCTTTTGGACCAAAAGCAAGCAAAGCATCAGCCCAGCAGCTGCCTGCATTCCCCACCTCCTCAAGGACCTTTCTTTGGAAGGGAAAAAACTCCCCAAATCAGCAAAGTGGCTCTTACCCGTGTGCCCTTCTCTCCGTTGGCTCCTGGAAATCCTGGGAAGCCAATTGAGCCCTTGGGGAAAAAAAAAAAAAAAAAAAGAAAGAGAGTGGCTCAAGAGACAGAAAGGGGCAGCAGCTCTGCCCATCCACACCAGGCACCCACTGGGAATAACCCCCAGCCAGCACCCCCTGACATCTACAGCTCCCAACCCTTTTCTTTTTAAACCTTCCTCTAATGAAAACAGAACCAAAGCCAGACCTGAAATGACCTCAAGAAACTAAATTTCGTCCAAAAATAACAGGAAAAAAAAAAAAAAAAAAGTCCATACTTCATTAGGAGTCATGCAAAAGCCCAAGGTTGTGCCTGTGCCTGGGGGAACAGGCAGGTTTTTGGGTTTTAGCTCCAAAGTCAGTGTTGCACATAAAAATTTAACTCCTAGCTTGTTCCTTTTTGACGTGAGTGCCTGGACAATGGCTGCTTGAAATATGAATTAATCAGAGAAATGAAAAAAAAAACAACAACCAAACAACGAAAATCCTACTCCAGAGGTAACACACAAATTAAAAAAAAACATCAGCACCACAACCAGGAAACAATCTCTTGCAGATAAATATGTCTCAGTGTTAAACAATCCTGTTTTTTTCCAAGCAATGAACATGAATAATAAAACACGATTCTTAAAAAAAAAAATTAAAAAAAAAAAAAAAATGAACAAAACCATAAGTTTCCAAAGTCTCCAGGGTGTGTAAAAACTGGGCTGCAGCCTTAATCTCTGTAGTGGAATTCACAGTTTTAATTAAAAAAGAACAGTTGAAAATGGCCCAAATGAAGGTGGGCGTGGAGATAAGATGTAAAAGATGTTTGCAAAGCTGCAAACAGCAGTTTTATTTTAATTGCAGGGAGACCCTGATTCATTAGCTATTCTCCTTAATTAATTAGTTAACACCAGCACAGATCTTTGAAAATATAGAACGTAATATAAGGAGGACTATTATGCCTGTTACTAGCAGGAAAGCTCACAGGGAGATTATTTCTATCATCACCATAGCAGTCCTCCATCCCACTGCTTTCAGGAGACTGAAGTGATACAGCACCAGGCACTGATTTGCACCAGTTGGGGGTTGGCAGCTCTTTTTACCCATTTCCAAACTTGTCCTGCCTGGATGGGGAATGCTGCCATTCCCCCTCATCCCATTAGCTTTGGTTGGCATCCCCCCCAGGCTTCTCCCCAGTTCACCCAATCCACCCCAGTTACCTTTGGGCCCTGCCTGCCCGGGTAGCCAGGCAGTCCTGGCACGCCAAGTTTTCCCTGAAACACAAAGAAAATTGGGTTAGTGTGGGCAAGAGAGACCTCAGCAGCAGCTCCAGAGCTGCATCAGCAGAAAGGGGAGATGCTAAGTGCAGAGAAGTCAAGAGCCAAGCAGAGGTGCCATGGAATGAAGGCATCACAGGGCACTGTGAGCATCCCTGCCCTCTGTGGCTTCAATGCAGAGCAAGTGCTGCAAATGTGTCAGGACCCCAGTAGGGAATGGGTTTTTTTTGCTAAGATTTATTTTTTTTTTTAATTTTTTTCAACCGGGTGCACCTAGAAATAAAACTGGAGGCCACCATACTTTTAAGTTCTCCACTTTCTTGTCCTCTGGTATGTTTTCAAGACATTGTACCCACACAGATAAACCTAAAGAGACCAATGACTGCATGAGCTCAGGTTACATTGGTGCAGTAAAACCAGCTCCTCTGGGGCTCCTCTGCTCTTGGTGCTGGACCACTCAGGCCAGCCAGCACACAAAGATCCTGCAGCTCCTCTTCATCCCTCTGTCATAAAACCATCACCCCCAGGCTGGACACTGCCCTGGGCCACCCACCTGAAACACCCAAAGAATAGGGGGGGTTACTGTAAAACACCCCAGGGAGGTTTTATCCTTGGGACTCACCTTCTCTCCAGCAGGACCAAGAGGACCAGGATCTCCATTGGGACCAGAGCGACCTTTGGGACCTTCTGGACCATCCTCACCTCGGGGACCAGGAGGGCCAATTTCCCCCTGTTAATCACAAGACAGGCTTGGATGGGGCAGGCAGGTCCCAACCCTTTGTGTTTGCTGGCAATCAGATACTCCCTGGAGCTACTGAAAGCTGAAAATCTTCACCCAGAGGCTCAGAGGAGACTGTCCTTGAGTGAATTACAGGGTGGTGTTAGAGTTATCATCTCCCACAACACCCATCTTTCCTTGTGCTCCTGTTTTCCCACCTTTCCTCCAAAGCATCCTTCAGGAGGTGTGATTGCAGCACACTTCTTACACACCTCCTGGTCCCCCAGTGGCACTTTGATGGATGAGCAAGCCTTGGGAAGTGTTTAACTGAGGGTTGCACCAGGCAGCTGGAGAAGACAGACAAGGCTGGAGCTTTTGTGCTAAAAATGGTTGGGAAATTTGAGAGTGGAGAGGACTGAGCTATTGCTGTGAATTGTGGTGACACTGCAGGCTCCCCCCCAAAAAAAACCACAACAGTTGTCACACAGGGTAACAGGAGAAGCCTCAAACACAGGCAGCCACTTTCTCAACTCTCCAGAAGCTGACTGGATGCAGATTTCTCTGGGAGGCTCTTGAGCACCCCTTGGCTTTTCATCATTCACCATGAAACACAAGGAGTTTGTTGGTGGGAGGAGGAGTCAGGAGCTTTGTTGGTAGGAGCTTTTGTCTACCTGCACTTGGCAAGGACAGGAGTCACCTCCCCATGATGTCACCTTCATTCTTTCTTCCTTGGCAAGAAGAGGGGGCCGAGGAAGCTTGAAATTGTTTCAACTGTTCAATTACACAATTATACATCAGGAGAAATGGAGGATTTGACATCTACATCTAGAAGCCTTGGTGCAAAGCACTTCTTTTTTCCTTTGAACATGGGGATGAATGATGGGAGAGCTCTCTTGATTCCTGGGAGGACTTCAAATCTTAGAGGGACACCGACCCCTGGGTTATACATCACTCAGGAGATGGTGACAAGCCTGTCCCCAAGGCACCAAGGATGGACAGACATGCTGCTGGGGCTGCCCACATCCGAGCAGGAGCTGGGGGTTCTGGTGATTTGTGTGTTCCACTGATTTTAGAAGCCAAACCCTGGGTGCCCAGGAAACCTGTCCTGCTGCTGGAGTCTGACAGAGCACTCCACCCTGGGCACTTGTCACAGCTCTGCTCTGCTTTCCACTAAAGTGTGTTCCTGGCAGCTTTACACTTCACATTGATGGTATGGAAGCACATTATGCTCAGCAAATAAAGATGCCTACCAGACCCAAGATTTAATATTATGGGAGAAAAGAGATACTGGGGGAAAAAAGTGTAATTCAGCTGGATCATCCAGTCTTCTAAGCAGTCAAAAGCAGCCAGACAGGGCCCTCTCCTTACTCAGTTTTAGTTTACCTGCTACATGTGATTAGCAAATTCAGGGATTTACAGCTGCTCTGCTTGACATGAACATGAAATTCCTGTGTTCTTGCCTCAGGATCACACTTAGCAGAAGGACTCCAAGAAGAGCCCACCTTGTTGCTCTCCCCCAGCTGAACTTGCATGATAACACACAGGGCTGGGAGGTAAAACACCACCAGACCACATCACTCAGAGACTCTTACCCGGTCTCCTTTGATGCCCATATCACCTTTGAAGCCAGGGAAGCCATCTTCACCCTAAATAAAAGAGAGGAAAAAGCAGACAAAGTGTACAGGTGGAAAAAAGAAAAATTGTTTCTCCAGCCTCACTGTATTGCCCCTACCCAGGAGAACAAGGTCAGGTCCCCACACAGCCCAGCACGTTGGTTTCTGTAAGTCTTTGGTGTGCACAAATGGGGATGGAAACCCAGCCAGGCTGTGAGTGCTGAGGTCCCCAAGGGATCCCATCCCAGCAAGTATTCTCTACACCCTGCCCTGGCTGCAAGTCAAGATCACAAATGTGACCTGACATGAATAACCCCACTATGTCAGTCCTGGGAACCAATTACTTCTGCAGTACAACTGGTTTTATTTTCATGGAGGATGTTTTACACCAGGCTTTGAGGCAACCACTAGGACAGTGGCAGCATTTCTTTCAGCCAAGAAGGTTTAATTGCAGAGCTCAAATCAATAATGTATTACATCCTACAGCACATCTCCCATAGGCAATGAAGATAGAGCTCCCAGAAAGACTCTTAAAGTTTGGAAGGTCCCTGCCAGGATTCACTTGCTAAAACTGTCAGTTTTGCTGCTGAATTGCTGGGGGAAGGAATGAAGGAACATGGAGCTCTGTGACCAGGCTGGGCAGCATATCCATATGTTGTTATCCAGCTGTAAAACCCCACAAACCCTTCAGCACCACTGGATGACTCAAGTTGCAAATTTTGTCAGGAGGAAATCATCCTAAAGTTGGAGGCTGAGCTACCTGTAATGGCTGTGCCCAGCAAACTGCTGGGAACCTGAGCACACCAAGGAGACTCCACTCCTTCCAGCTCTAAGCTAAGATGTGTCTTGGAAGAAAATCAGCTGTAGAAAATCAACCCAAATGCACAGTGCTAACTCACCTTTTCACCTTTCGTGCCTTTCAGTCCACGAACACCATCTGCTCCCTTACAAGAGAGAAAACAAAATGTTAGGCACCAAAGGGAGAGGGAAAAAAAGTTATATGACTGCAGGGGACACTGGTGACCTGGTGCAGAAGCCCTCCAAAGCTTCACCAAGTCCTGGTGCTCAGCCTGAGTGCAGTCAGGATCTGCCCCCTGCTATGGCACCAGCCCAAACCCCTTGGACCTTCACGCTTCACATCTGCCTCTTGGGTCAAAATGTCCCCCTCAGGTATCTTCACCAGCTGTCCTGTGCAATGCAACTCTTTCAATAAAAAAATAGAAGCTTTTTTTTTTTTTTTTTTTTTTTTTTTTTTTTTAAGGAATAATATTTTGTTAGGGTATTTTAATTGTTTCTTCCTCTTAGCATGTCAAGACAAAGTATAATTAAAATTACATCAAAAATCGTCCAGTATGACAGGGTTCCAGTAAATGAGGCAAGAATTCAGTTATTTATACCTGCAAACCCAACAAGATGCATTTTTTTTTCTCCAAAGTGGAGGCTCACAAAGTTAATAGAAAGCTGCTTGTCAGAAGCAAATCCTTGTCTGTATGCATTACAAGTTTGGTGCATGACACACTTTCTTGAGATAATTTTAATGTGGAACAGTTCCACTTTAGTGGTAAACACAACAGCAAACCATTCCCTAATGGACCACTGCATCTCAATCTGCAATCTTGCAAGAAAGGAGATGAAAGCTTGCTTTGGCTAAATACATCCTGCTTAAATTTTGAAGGCAGAAAAGTTTCTGCTATTGAGAAAATATGCAAGAAGGTTGAAGAAGGCTTAATGTCACCTCTGGCCAGTCCCCAAGCTGTGTTTGTACCTGCCAGCACAGATCCCTGCAGATTCATTGGCCATTTGGGATGCAGGATGCACCTGAACTAATACTTTTTGATGGGCATTATAGCCAGAGTTGAACAGGGACAAAAAATACCCAGCAGCTTCTTATCAGTATGTAAGTGCTGCAGGCAGCAAGGAAAAAGCTGGAATTCCATGGAAATTCCCACTGCTGAGACACAGAAGCTTTGTCTAACAAGGCTTGGATCAGGAGCATGAAAAGCTTGCTTTGTTTTAGTAATAGGCTATTTTGTTTTATTAACAAGCCTTGTTAAAGTTTTCACATTCTGGCTGAGATTTACATTCGTTGTAAACTGGAAACGATTGGAATGGGACTGAGCCACACTCAGCAAGAATTAAAAGAGAAATCTCTGCAAAGTGATGCTAGGAGGGGTTACTGGAGAGGAGGGGACTTGTGAGAAGACATTAGACCAAGGCTTGCCTGAGCTGTAAATCTGGTTCCTAGTGGCTCTGAACATCCTGGTAGAGCATCTGTGTCCATTGACTGTGTCCAGCTCCAGCACCAGCTGGAAAACTCCAACTCAATAACCCTGGACACCACTTCTGCCTCCTCCTTACCTTGACTCCACGTGGTCCTGGATAACCAATGGGGCCCTGAGGACCTGGTGGGCCCTGGGGGGGGGGGGGGGGGAAGAAAGAAAATGCAACTGAGAAGAACACCAGAAAATCACAACATAAAGGTGCAGCAGGAAGAAAAACGTGTAGAAAACAAAGATCCAGACAAATGGCTGGGGCCTTGGGTTGTGTTCCCAGCAGATGTCCATCAAACCCCACTCTGCTCTAACCCAAGAGTTTTGACAGTTGTGATGGTTTTCCACTGAATGAGACCCAGGGGGGATGCAGATGGTAAATCTCCTGGACAGAAGGAGAACCCTGTGATTTGAGGACTTCAGCCTCCAGCAGTATTCTCAGCTATACTGTTAAAAAGGGATTCTGAGAGGGGAGAAAAAGAAAAACAGGAAGACAAAACGATTTGTTTTCCACATTCCCTCTGCCATGAAAGGTATTGATTTGTGTCTGATTAAGAGAAGGCTTCCCCTTCACACTTTCAGTCCTCACATCTGCCGGGCTATGGAGAGCCACTTGCCAGAGAATTTGGGAGAAGTTGAGAAAAGACCAACCCAGGCACCAGAAGAGACTCCCAAGCAGATGAAAGCTGGGCTCAGCTTTCAGATTTTGATAGGATTTGCTTCTTGCCACCCCCAGAGCTCCTTGGAGATCCCTCTCCATCCAACTACCTTCCCCTTAGCAGTGATTGAGGGGCTGCTTGAAACCTACCTGGCTCCCCT
The DNA here is from genome assembly GCA_023637945.1 of Phaethornis superciliosus. Taxonomy (NCBI): domain Eukaryota; kingdom Metazoa; phylum Chordata; class Aves; order Apodiformes; family Trochilidae; genus Phaethornis; species Phaethornis superciliosus. The sequence continues at coordinate 9,033,244 of JAJQWJ010000022.1, forward strand.
TCTCTCCAGGAGGGCCTTCCTTGCCAGGGTGACCCTATTCATAAAGGACAAAGAGAAGAGGAAAATGGGTTTAGTGCATGTCTAATGCTTCAGAAGCCAACAAGCTGGCTCAGGCAGCTCTGATTTATTTGTAAGGGAACAGCTGCTCTCCAGAAAACTCTTACTGACAATTAGGCCTCTGAAGCCAACTTGCAAGAGTAAGCTTTCCCCTAAAGGGAGAGAGCATCATTTGGGTCCTTGGTGGTATTCTACCCAGTTATTTATACTTTTACTTTTTGTCACCTTTCAGCAGAGAAGCAGCAACCATTTTGCAGTATTTTTCACATATTAGAACACCTTGGTGAATTCAGCAGCAAGCAGTGCATAGATTTTGCAGATAGGAAAACAGATAAAATGAACTCCATGTGTTGGCAAAACTTATGAAGGTCACAAAATGCCCAGACTGGTCAGAACCCCTCATTAACTTCCTAATTACTAGAGTCCATTACAAGATCTCATGACAAATGCTCAGCTAACCTGCATCCCTGCTAGAAGGCTGCTGGCTGGCTGGGGGCCAGCATTCCTCTAAGGATTTGATGCTGAACAAGTCAACATCCAGGAGTTTCCACCACGTTCTCATTTTAGAGCCTTTAGAAACTTTTGGGCAGTCAGGAAAAGCCTTTGGGAAGTCAGGAGAAAAGAGAAGTGTGAATTGCCTCAGAGATAGCTTGGGGGATTAGTGAGGAATGGGGGAAATCCATAAAAGCAGTTTTGAGTGATTTCCCTGCTGTCAGGACCAAGATGGAGCCAGGATGGAAGACGGTTCTTTGGCTGGCAATGTCTGTATGGAAGGAATAAACCCCCACTCACTACCCCCCTGGGACCTTTGCTTTGATAAAGGTGATGAGAGCACATCCAGCTGCTCTAAAGCCACAATGACCTTCTGCACTTCATGGTTTCTTTCCTTCCAAAATCTCCTTTAAGTACACCAATGACTTGCTAGCAATATAAAAAGGAAAATCAGAAGAGTATTTGCCATCATCAGTCTTCAGAACAGGGATGTCAGACAAGCTGGATTTCATAAAACAAGCTGGTTTAATAAAGAAAATGACAGCTGTTATATTTACATCGACAAAATGTAGCAGAAAACACTATTTGACTTTGTCCTGTGGGTTTAAATAGCACCAAGGGCATCAGTGCCCAAAGGGAATCATCTCGCCATGTTTCCCTTCAGCTCCTGATATCTGCACCCTGGGCCAGGTAAAATGCAAGATTTCAAAAGCTTTTGTCCACTCTGCACTGAAACCTCACAATTTTCACAATGTCCTTCTTAATTACTGCTGCTAAGATCAAAAACTGATGAATAATTTAGTTGGCTTGGGTGGTGAGATGCTTCAAGGATTTTCAGTTATTTTCCAAGGCTGAGTTCTCTGAAGAGAACATAGGTGGGGTTTTTGTCCTTGGAAAGAGCAATCCAAATGCTTACAAACCTACCAACTGTCTGCAAACTGCAGGGCTACCTGTGCCAAAGGACCTGTGTCCATGCACACAGAAGTGCTCAGCTTGCAGGTCTTGTACAGCTCTAAGCCTGGAGAGAAACAGCCCGAGCATCTTCTCCAGCTGAACTTCCCTGGAGGCTGCTGCAGGAATTTCACACCCAAAACTACAGCCTGAGAGATGTTTTGGGCTCTGCTTGAGCTGCTCTGTTGACTCCGCTAACAACAGTAAGGATGTTTGAAATGCCTCTCCATAGGCTTGATAATTCCAAGGTGGGAAATGTCCCTTTTCTTTTTGCTGTGCTCTGCATTTGCACGAGTGGACTGCAACTATTTTACGTTTGTTGCTCTTCAAGCCAGGTGCCTCTGAGGTGTGTGTAAAAATGAGATCAGGTTTAAAAGCCAGAGAGATATTTAAGAGCAATTTCCAGCTCAAGGAGCAAATGATGTTTAAGGTAGGATTAGGAGGAAGCTGCAAGAATACAGCATTGACATGCAATTTCAACCTCTCCTTATCAGTGTTTCACAGCAGTGCCCAGCAGCCCCGAGCCAGACAAGGACCACTCTGTGCATAAATACACACACAGGACACCCACCTACCTCATGGAGCTGCCAACCTATGTAAAACAGAGAGGAGAAACAGGAGGGGATGGGAAAGAGGCCCAAAGAGATGGTGAGAAGCACCCAGTGCTGTGTTGTAAGGCTGAGCAAAGCTTGGAGCAGGGACAGAAGTCTTCTCAAATCCAAACCCTGCAACCCAGCTGAAACGTGGGACCTCATGTGTTTCAGAAGCCCACGGTGAACCCCAGGAAGGATGGGTGCAGGATTAGACCCTGCAGCCCTCCTGCCAAGCAGAGATGCAGGAGATGGGGACTCACCGGAGGCCCATCAGCACCAGGCATGCCAGGAAGCCCAGGTTTGCCCAGAGGCCCCTAAAAAACAAACAGAAAATTGAGAGCTGCAATGATCAGTCTCCAGAGAGTGGGAGGACAGGGCATTTGAGACACATTTCTTGTTTTTCCTAGCTGTGAAAGGCTGCAGAGGGGTGAGCCTGCTGGAAAAGCTGCCATGATTTGTAGGGTGTCTGCTTATTTCTGTGGGCAGAGTCGTTCCAGCATCCTGGGATGCTGCAGGGTTAGTGCTGGCAGGATTCAGCAAGGAGAGACTTCTTAACAAAGCAGCTCCCTGACTGCTGGCACCACAGAGGAGCTGCTTCTGGGACAGGGTGACTCAGCATCAAAACCAGAAAGCCCTTTATCCAGCAGAACTGCTCCTGGGAGAATTCTCTATAATCTGAGTTCACTCCAACACAAGCAGGGGATCCTCCCGGGATGCATTCTATGTCCCTGCTCAGCAGAAGCTGAGCAAACACCCAGAGAATTACACCTCTGTAGACAACAAAACAGTCCCCTTGTTTAAATGCTGATGGTCCCATGGATGTCCCAAGGCCAGCACCCACCCCACATTGACAGAAACAGGGGGGTCAGAACGAGCTGGAGCAGGGAGGAGGCAGAGGGATAGGATCTGGGCTGAGCCAACCAAATCCATGGGCTCTTCCCATTACCATCCTGCTCAGACTTCCAGGCATTTAGCCCACAGAAAAAAGACAATTTTTCGGCCATCTCCTAATGTTTTACCTTAAGCTGCCTCCGAAATGTTTCTCTTAAGAGGAGAAGTGAATGCAAATATTATGAATTAGAGGTAAACCCTGTTCTCTTCTCTCTCTCCTGTCTGGAATGAGAAGCATTAAGCTTGCGTGGCCACAGCTGCAACCAGATGTTGCATATGGGACAAAGGAGCAGCTGGTAGCTGCAAATATGCAAATATATATGCAAATATGCAAATGCATATTAATGGAAACAGTTGTTTGAAGGCAGAGCTGCAGTATTTAAACTCACTTTCTCTCCCGGGGGACCGATGGCACCTTGTGGACCTGGAAGACCCTGTGAGAAGGAAAAAAAATTAAAAAAGGGGTCATTAAGAAACAAGTTACTCCTTCCAAATGGATTCTGGCAGTGCCTCAGCTGAGCATCCTTCTTGTGCCTGTGATGGATGGGGATTTCCCCAGCTCCATTCATTTGTCCCCAGCTCATTTCAAGCTTGTTTAAAATGCTCATTTTTGTTTCCTACCCATGGAATAAAAGTTGTCCTCTTACCTGAGCACCTGGGTTACCCTGCTGTCCTGGGGGACCTGGCTCACCTTGAGGACCCTGCAAGGAGACGGGGAAGATGAGAGCAGAGCCAGGGCTTCCTTCAGCATCCTCACACCCTCTTGTCACCCTCCCTAGCCCACCCCCAGGAACCAACAGCTCCTGGGAAAGGGAAACTGCTTCTCTCCACCCTGGGGTAGGGAGAGGAAATGTTATTCCAGGGCACACTCACTCATCTGCATGGACATGCAGCCCAATCTTCTTCAGGGAGCCCACTTCATCTGATTAGTACAAAGCATGAGCACATAAAGATTTCCCCCCCACACAGTTAAATTACTGTATTTTGATGTTCATTAGAACAACAAACATCTCGGTGAAAATGTTTGATCTTTCACAGGGAAATAATGCATAATCCCATCAGAAACTATAATATATTAACATCCACTTGCTGTAGGAAGATACCCTGTGTGGTTTTCACAGGCCCTGCTAAGAATCTAGACCAGGCTAAAAAGCAATTAGTGATCAGCAAATCTATTTTAATAGAGCACATTTTACATTTACCTCTCTATAATATCTGAACCATTTGTGGAATTTGCAATAAAAACTTACCACATTCCCCTTGGGGCCTGTTTGTCCATCCATACCAGCCACACCCTGAGAAAGGATTTAAAAAAACAGCACTAAGAAAACGTCTCATGATTTTGCACCAGAAATGCAGAGAAATTGCCATAAAAATAACAAAACATCAGGAGGGCCTTCGTACTCTAAAGAAGTGAATGATTTTTCAAAGGAGTTTAGTGAAGTGATCAATTCCATGAACCCAGTTTACATTTCAAAAAGCCATTTCAGTGTCTTCCCCACTGGTTTAGCTTGCCTGGGGGGCAGAATCAGCACCAGGTTGAGCAAACCCTGGCAAATCACAGCTGACCACCTCTGACGGCGAGCAGGAGGGGAGCAGCAAATAAAAAGAAACCACCTCATGCCAAACCAAAGGCAGCCCCAGGGTCAAACACTCCCTGAGCATCCTCATATTAAGGGGGTACCATGGTGACCTGGAGATGTCCCCTTGGGGGTTCTCCTGTCATCATTTTGCTCTGCTGGGACAACTTATCCGGGTGTAACCTCACGCTGGAGTGGCATGAGAGAGTTTTGCAGCAGATTCTGAGCCCTCTTTTAAATTCCAGCAGGACTAGGAGCTCAAAGCAAAGATGTTTTTGTGTCCCAGGAGACGTCAAGGGCTTCACAATGCTCCCAGTTCAATGCTGACCCTGTTGGCTCCAGCAAGCAGCCCGGGTTTGGGTTTTTAAGCTCGGGGGGCTTTAGTGAGCTGCAATGATTTAGGGAGAGAGCTCCTGCAGCAGCACTTCCAGCAGCACAGGACAGATAAGGTGACTGCCTCCCAAAGGAAAAACTGCCTGTTCTGTCTTTGGCTTTCACCAGAAAGATGAACAAACTGCTTGAAAGTCTCCCCGGCCCTCAGGCTAGAGTTAATGGCAAAGCCAGGGCGTTAATAACACTGATCCTTCCCTTTCAGCCTGAGCAAAGCATTGACATTTACTCAGATGGGCCAAGCCTCCTGCTGCCTTCCATGGATGTGGCACTGCTGAAAAGGGGGTAGAATATGGACTTGAAGCCAGAATTTCTTCTGACCACCACTTGTTTTCATTGCCCAGATGTATAATATCACAGTTTTATTACAGGGGATAGGGTGCTTTGCCCCCAGGAACTCACCGGTGGCCCCGGGGGTCCTGGTGGCCCCTTTGGTCCCAGTAGTCCACGGGGTCCCTGTTGGGGGAAATAAATGGGATTAGAGTTTCCAGCCCTCCCCAGCACTGCTGGCTTTGCAACACCAGCAGTTTTCTTGGATTCCAAAGCAGCAACAGAAATCTTATGTGCACATATCCTTGAATTGTAAAGATTAGTCATATAGACACAGACATTTATGCTTTGCATTGGAAGAAGGCCCACTAAAAGCATCTTTTTTTGTATTATTAATTTAATCATTTTCCTGGATTATCATGTGATGCAAACCACTTTGCAGCCAAGTTGTTCTAGCCAGGGATTGTTCCTAAAAATGACCTGATGCTGGTAATGGATCATTAGGGACAACATTTCAAAAATCTCTCCAGTCTCATTTTTATCACTGACAAGCTACACAACTTAGCAGGGCTGGGAAAGGTTTCTAGGCTTGAAGTGTAAATGTACATTTTCAGATGCATTTGGTTCTTAAACCTTAACCAGTCAGGACTCTTGGTATCAGAGTATTTTCTTTCCATTTCTACCTTTCCCACCAGGTTTAACCTCTCACCACCTTTGTGTAAACTGGTAGGATTGGAGCATCACACTTAATAAGCCAAGACATGGCAGAAGAATTGTCTTGGTTCAATAGGAAGCTTCAGAAATCACACCCCAGCTCCCTGAGCCTTCAGCAGGGTTTGTAGTGAAAGGAATGGATGGGATCTTGTCAGCATTGCCAGCTCCTCTCTTCAACACAAGCTCTTTATCAAATCAGGGATCGTAGGGGAACTCTGGGTAGTTGCAAGGATGCTGCTCATCCACTGTCACAGAGCAAAATGGTCCTTGATTGATGGGCAGTTTAATCTGCCTACTCTAATATCACACGTCCCTTTTTATGATGCAGAGAGCACAGAGGAATCAAAACTAAATGCTACAGGATAAAATAGGAGACATTAGGAAAGGGGCTGATCTTGGAGGCTGTGGGGAGTTTGATCCCGTGAAGAAAAAGAACGGGGGTTGCATCCCAAAGTGGATGCACCAGCTGGGTGGCCTGTCCCACTGGAGACCTTCATCCAGGCTGAAGCTTTGCAGGCTGAGCCCCAGCAGAGAGAAACTCTGCTCCTATCAGCTGCTGATGGGAACTGGAAGGAAATACAAATTTCCCTGCATCCACCATCATCATTTAAGTCCCTCTTTTGTTACTGCGTTACCTGAGCACATAAAGGCTTTGAAGAAGTTAATAACCCATAAGTTATTGCTTAGACATGTGCTAAGGAGAGAGCTGGGTTGATTAATCTTTCCCAGAAGTTAATCAGACACCTCGTCTATAATTTAGTTCCAGTGAGTCCGTAAATGCCAACCCTTCCCTTCCTCACATGAAGTGTGGCCAACACTTCTCATCAATTACTCTCAGGCCACCACGTTGGGCCTCAGAACAGCAAATTAAGACATTTTGAAAGCAAAGCTGATGGCAAATGATAGATAATGTTCTTTTCATAACAAAGGAAATGCATTTTGGATTAAATAAGCAGCCAACAACTGTACTACACATAAAAATCTACAGACAGACAGAAGCTGAATTTATCATTGCCAATAAAAGGAAAAAATATTCAGTGTTGGGGAAAAATGGCTTTCAGAGTCTCAAATTAACAAACCGACTCTTTCTTTTCAGTGGAATATTCCCTCAAAGTATTACTTCAGGTTGGTCAGGAGATTTTTGTCCTACATCAGCAGCATCTCCTTAAAACCTCACTAATCCCAGGATCTCCCTCCTCCACTAGCCCTGGCTTGGCTGCTCCAGTGGCAGCCAATTGACACACTGCAGATTTATGAAGTTGTGTGCACTGTGCACAGAATACTGACCCCACTGAAGTGAGGGCTGAAAAAAAAAAAAAAAAATCCCTTGGGCTCAATCCTGCCAGGATTTCAGCCTAAGATTTAGAAGGGAACACTCACACTGCACAGGGCTGAGTGTATGGGCAAGGGAGCCATGTGGCTAATTGCTGCCAGTGAGGACAAAACCTTTTCTCACTGGAGTTTGCTATGAGCACTCACGAAAACTGTATTTTATATATATTTACCATGCATAATTTCTACCCCAGCCTATTTACCTGAAGCTCAAATCAGGAAGAAGGATACATGCAGGAAAGAGGTAAGCTTTGTATTTACAATTGCATTTTCTTCAAGGTCTAGCCAATGTCCAAAAAAAAAAAAATTAATGAGAATTTCTCTTTGGGATAGACATCTTAGTGAAAAAAAGCAAATCAAAGTTGTTACACCCCAGATACTCTCTAAATCACATGGAACTTCAAATGAGAGAAGCTCAGCCCCTGCAGGAACTCAGGGCTCTTGCTTAGCACCAGGAAAGCTGTTCCCTGGGACCTCTAAGCCATCATTATGGTATCAAGAGCTTGACCAAAGCAGAGCTGCTCTATGTCCAGAGATGTCTGAGGAAATACTCACAGGTTCTCCAGGTAGACCTCTGGGTCCAACTTCTCCATCATCTCCCTGCTCAGCAACGAAGGTGCAGAGAGAAACAGCAAAAGAGACAGAACAAACCAGTTATATTTCAGTCACATCACAGGTGTTCCATTCTTGTTAAATAATAATCAGAGAGAAAACCAGCTCCCCTGGAGTAATGAAAGGGTAGCTGTGCATAAGGGAGATCTCCTAAGCCTGGAGACTAACACTGTGCCTGCAGAATGTACTGAGGATTAGAAATGCTGTAAGGAGCCTTCATAATTCATGTTGATGCTTATAAAGATGGATTTTGCTAATAGACAAGATACAGTAGAAACAATTCAGGGCATGGGAGTCAATAACCATAAGTTTTAGCACTGAAAGGATTGGAGCACAGCCCTGGGAATGGGATTGAGCCAAATCAGGGCTCCTCAGATAAACCAGAGGCAGCCCCGGGGCAACTGCTCATCCTTCCTCTGCCACCTCCTGCTGACACCCCAGCTGAGGATTGGTGCTTCCTGAGTTGTTTTTAAATCACCCAAAACCTGAGGCTCCCTCTTAGGAAGTCAATCCCAGCAGCCAACCCCTGTAAAACCTCTTCTGCTGATGCAATTTGTGCTCTTATTCCCAGTTCTAACCTCAGAGCCTCTCTCTCCCATACCTTGAATTGTTTCTTTGTCCCTCTAGGATTAAAGTTCTCCAGACACTTGCTCTTTCCCCACAAGACACTGGTTTGGTCTTTCTAACTTCAAACCCCTTTCTAGCTGTAACTAATTAATCCTCACAACCTCAAGGTGAGGAAGATGTTATCTGTTTTTCACAGGGGAAATAAATAGCCAAAGGTGGAAAGAACCCATCCTGGAGGGGGATTAGAACCTGGGACATCCATCCTGACTCCTCTGATTAAACCACAGGCTCCTCACAGAGGATTCAGCCTTTTCAGTTTCTCCTCTTAAACCAGCCCTTCCAGCCCTGGAATCACTGAGCTGGAGCTTTGCTAAAAGCCTACAGCTATTGACTGAGCAGTGTGGAAGGAGAAGTGGACATCTTCACCTTTGATTCCCCTATCTGCCTGGAATTTTTGTTCCTCAAGTCTTGCTGGATCTTCAGAATCCAGAAGTGACAATTTGCCCACCCAGAGGATGAATGTTTCCCTTGTGTTATTTTTTTTTCTAACAAAAATTGAGTTTCCTAAGAAGATATTTTTTGTTTGGTTGGTTGGGTTTTTTTTTGTTTTTTGGTTTTTTTTTAAAAAAAAAGCCTTCTCTTCAAAAAGCCTTCTCTTCACCTTTATTCCCAACCCTTTACTCCAGGCTCCCTCTCACCACCCATGTTATCCCCAGGACAGGAGGACAGGGTGCTGATGTCTGGTGACAACGTGTGGGTGCTGGCTGCTCTTGCCACATCTCTGGCTGAACATTGCATCTGCTTCTTGTTTACAGGACTTGGTTATGAACTCCAAGCACTGCTGAACCCAGAGATACACTTACCCTCTCCCCATCCTCTCCAGGTGCCCCTGGGGGTCCGTGGGGACCTGGTTCACCCTAGAAAGAACCAAGAGAAAAGCTTCAGAGAAAGCAGAGACACTCTGGGGAATGTTGATACAAGCATCAGGAGTCACTTTTCTTTCTAAACCATGGCTCAGGGTACTCATCCCACCCTGGTTCCCCTCTCTGGAGCAGCAGCCCTTCTCCACCTGCTTGGGGCCACCTCTGAGTTCCAGCACTGGCAAACCAGTGTCCTCCATGGGGTAGAGCTCATGGGATTGACTGGTGACACTTTGGCAAAGGGTCTGGGAAACAAGAAGGTGCTGTGGCTCCTTCAGGAGAGGGACTTGGGCTCTGGCCACAGTTATTGGTCTACCCAAGGCACTGCAATGCCATCACTGGCTGATGAATCCTCTCTCTCAGGCACTGTCTTCCCCTTCCTGTGTATCCTGTAATCACAATGCAATCTCTGCTGTTCCAACACTCCCTTGCTTTATAAAGCAGTGGCTGCACTCTCCAGGGAGGGGAGGCAGGAACAGGCTGCCAAAATAACTGGCTTCTTGCATTTTTCCCCTCATTGTTTAATTATAAAGCAAAGGGAAGAACCCCACTGTAATTTTTGGCAATTTCCAGCCACAACTGCACTGTCTAAAAGCAGGTTTTGCTTCTTGCTTCAATTTTTAGTCTGCATTCTATTAAAGCAATCTCTCCCCTCCACAACCACTCCCCTCCCAATTTCAAGCAGTCCCAGAAGGATCTTGTAGCTTCCAGGGATGCAAATGCTGTGCCTGGATGAGATGCTGAGACATCCCACACTCTCTTACAGGATGCTTTCATCTTCCCCTCATGGCACCATTGGGGTTTGACCCCAGCAAGAGCTGCCCTCCTCCCACCCCCTCCTCCTGCCAAGGTTTCATCACAGACCATGGCCAGCAGACAAGTGGAAGATAACTCACTCTGTTTCCTTTCTCACCAGGCAGACCAGCCAAGCCATCAAACCCACGGTCACCCTAAAAGAGAAACCAGTTCAGAACACCTTTCACTTGCTGCTCAGTATCTGTCCGATTTGTTTCCTTTCTGTGTCAAAGTGGGATTGATTTCCTCCCTCAGACATCCAGCCTTCACCTCCCAGCACACCAGTGATGACTTTAAAGTTATAGATTAAACAAAGAAAAAAGTAATTTTACTTCCTCCCTCTTCCCTCAGCACCTACAGATTTAAATGTTTTTCCATGTGAATTTCAGAGCTTGGCTGGATGACTTCTCCAGCATCTAAAGCATCTCTCTTCGGACAGGGTCTTCTAGTCTAATTATTTACTTATTTTTAAATCCATGGAGTTACAAATGACCATCCAGTGGTGAGCAAACTGGACACTCATATTCCCATGCCTGTCAGTGAGCCCCCATATTACTGGTAAGTGAGAATAGTACCAACTCCTTCCTTCTACAGTTCCTTTACCTCTGAGCAAGGAAAGTGGATCACAACTGAGCAGATGGGAGGACAGATGGGTCCCAGCCAAGGCTGGCTGAGGAGCATCCAGGTAACCAACAGCTCTTTCCTTTTGGCAGCTCCTAGAGCATCCATGTCTCTGCTCACAGCAAATTTCCTTCTCCTTTCCAGCACTGCTCATTATTTTGTTTTCCCTCCTTCCCTGGCATCTGCTCCTTTGAGGGCAGTTGATGCTCATTACAGCACTTTACTGGATAAATGATTTGCAGCCTCCTGTCTCTGTATCAAACCCCTCCATCTATTCCAGCTTTAAGTATCTACATAATAAGGTACTTAAACCTTCTAAAATGTGATTCCCTGAGCAAACTTTCTCTGCGTTCAGTTTCAGTGGAACAGCTTCTTACTTGCTTGATAATACCAGCAGATCACAGCTGAATGAAAGGATTTTGTCTCAAATAAAAATACAAGGCATTAAAATTCCTCACCACGCCTTCTGAGTTTCCTTACCCAGTTAATAGGGGTTTTTTTTTTGGTTTGTGGTGGTTTTTTTTTTTTTTTAAGTTATATTTTAGGATGTTTCTAACAACTCATTCATGTTTGTTTTTCATAATTGGGATTCTAAAGTATTTGTTCTTCAACTGCAGCCAAGGGAGCATGTTTCATTCTTAAGAGGATCCAGCAATTTTAACGAGTTGCACCAGAAAATAAAATTTAAAAGAAAAAAAAAAAAAAAAGAAAAAAAGAAAGAAAGAAAGATTGCTATTCTGCCTTCTAGGTGTGTGTTTAATTTCCATTTGTTTAGTTTTCATCTCTCAAATGTGGAGCCCAGGACTTCAGAGGAGGCACTGGACCATTTCAACAACCTCCCCCCCCAAGCCAGGAAGGTTCCTTCTGCCAAGGGTCCTTCAGTTCACTCCTGCTACAAAGCAGATGCAGGTCCCAAAATCCCAGACACCCATGGCAGTACCTTTGGTCCTGTCTGGCCTGGCATTCCCCGGGCACCATCACTGCCAGCTCGTCCCTGCAGCAGAAAAAAGGAAAGTCAAAGAGAAAGGGTGAGGCAGGACTGCAGGGACAGCTGCTCTTTGGTCTGTGGCTGAGTGAAGTTTTATTTCAGCTTCCCTTGAGGAGGGATAAATTGCTGGTCTGGTTTTGAAGCAGCATCCCAGGCTCAGCCTGGTGCTAATGAGGGGTGTGAGACAAAGAGAAGCTGCTTCACTGCATGAGATGCTGGGACGTGGGCACTGATTTTAATTTGAAATAATTATCTCCCAGCACATTTGAAGATATGCTAATGACATCTCAGTAAATTGAAAGGGGATTAATTTTTTTTTTTTTTTTATTATTATTATTTTTGAGAAAGCCAGAAGTGGGTCACACAACAGACTTTCTCAGTTCTTCCTCTGGCAAACTGAATCACACAGAGCCAGAGGATGGCATCAAATAAAAATTAGCTTCAGGCATGTTGACACAGCGAGCAAGAATGATTTATACCAGCTCCAAAAACCCTCCAGGGACTGGATTCTCCTCATGCTCCACCAAGACTTGGGGACTGTCCAAAGCAGCCTGGAGTGTTTATGCAGCTACAACCTCAATGCCACAGAGGAAAAATGAAAAATAAATTAAAAAAAAGACAAAAGATTGGGAAGTGTGGACTTGCAGCCCTCCCCACACCATCCAGTTTTTAACTCTTGTTCTTGTTTGTGTCTGCCCAGATAGATGGAGAGGTCCTGGACATCATGGGCTGGCTGCTAGCCTGTTCTTGTGCAATGCTCTTGGCTCTCAGAAATTGTTTGGCAGCAGAAACAATTTCTGCCAGATTTTGTAGTGAGTGCAGACGTCAGCACAGCTCCCGGGACACTCACCCTGCGCCCTGGTTTTCCTGCTGGACCAGGAGGGCCCTGGATGCCTCGTGGACCCTGCAAGGCATCAAGGAGAGAGGAAAAAAAAAATAATTCCATCAGGCAGGACAGAAATTGAAGATCAGGTGATGCTGGGGCTGTAAGGTCGCAAAATGAGATGTGAACCCCTCAAGCAGAGCCCGTGGTTGAAATGAGACAGGAAAGGCTCAGGACTGAGCATCTCTGGACAGGAACTGCACACATATATCCACAGAGAAGCTTTTGCCCTGTGAGCAGCTCCACGTGGTGGAGACAAATCACTTCCCCCAGTGCTAGAAAATGGGAACTTTCCCTTAGTGCAGGATTTATGGCTTGGAAGAACGATTTCCTGAGCATTAGTGAACTCCCCACACTCCAACCTATCTCATCTTCACAGGAAAAGACAATCACCTGCAGAATTTTACACTCTTGGCTTAAAATCATACCTTAAGTCTGCATTTAGGTACTTGAGGGGACATTTATATGCAAAACAGATGCTCCCACACCTTCCTAAGTTCAGCTGCCACTGGGTTACTGAATCACTCCTTCTAAACAGCCTCAGAAGCAGGACTGGCTGCTCCATACCTGTTTCCCCAGATCCCCCCAGCCCCCCAGTTTTCCCCTACTCACCTGAGGTCCCATTTCTCCAGCTTCTCCCTTTAGTCCTCCACTGCCTGGAGGTCCCTTTGGTCAGAAAAAAAGAATGATTTATTACATTTTTCCACAACAGAGCCAGAGGGAAGATTCTTAGCACTTTAAGGAAGAGCCACTCATGCAGGGAACCCAGAGCATCCATGGAGCTGGCACCAGCTGGACCTGCTCCATCCTCACTTGCCCACCCACTTACCATGGGACCTGGCCTCCCTGTCAGCCCCATGGGACCTGCTGGTCCTCTCAGTGCCAACTGCAAAAGAAAGAGAAATGTTGGTGTCCCCATCATGCCACCAGCCACGGGTTCAGTCCATGCCACAAGAGCCACAAATCACAGACTAGTGGGGGCTGGAAGGAACTTTGAAGATCACCCAGTTACCTGCATTAAACCAGTTAAGAATCTGCCCCTCCAGGTCAGGTCCCCTTTTCCATCATCACATATTGATGCAATAAAATGGATTTTGGGGGGCAACATGTTATTGAAGGTCAACATCAAAGCTTTGCCTGGACAGGCTATAGGGGTTTCTTCACATATATTTATGATCTCAGTTCAGTTTCAGAGGAATTTTTTCTTTATGATCCTAGGAGTTGAATTTCGGAGGAATTTTTTCCTTTTTTGGGGATGTTACTATTTAATACCTTCCAATTAGGATTCTATGAGCAACTGGGAGGCTTCAGTTGAATAGTAAAGCAGTTGTGTAACCATGCATCAAGTCAGTAATTTCCATGGTGGGTAATGGGGCTGGTCCACACTTTAAAACATCACTTGGACAAGTTGTTCCCTCGTGACAATTCAACACTTTAAAAAGAGCTGTAATTATCTGTGTACTCCAGTAATTAAAATCTACTCATGATTGCACTTGGAAGGGCATAAATATTGGCCAAATGCTAGATTCTGTGGAATTTTTTTACAGCACCCCATTAATAAGGAGATGCCTGAAACACTGCTGGCTGGGACAATGGTTGGTGTTTAATAGAAGCCAAATTTTAAGGGAACAAATCAACCCAATAATGCAATTAACAACAATAAAAAGAAAAACAAACCCCCAAAGGAAAGAAGATCTCCTCCTCCTCCCTGCAGGATTCCTTCTCCACTCCTGTCATACCTTGTAAGCCCGCCTCCTCAAAATGTGTCACTTATTTCCCTTTTTTGCACTGATATCAGGGTTTTCAGCTGAAATTCTCCAACAATAGGTTGAAGTTAACCAAGAAATGTGTTTTTTTTCCTGTATGTCAATGGTCAAATGTAACTCCCCACAAGCACTCAATGGGGAGACAACTTCAAAGCTGTGCTGGATGGAGATAAAGTTTGATTTGGAGCAGATGAGTAAGAAGCATTATACACTAAGGTGCTCATCTAGGCAGGCAACAGGAGCTGGACATGAATAGAAGTCCAGGTCATCCAGATGTCACCCACAGCCACACATCCAGTCCCCAGAGGGGAGGCTGTTACCACCACCAGCACCACGGATGGTGCAAGCATGAAGACATCTGCTCTGATACATCTTCTTTTGGTCCCCCCCAGCTTCCTCTGCTGCAAGAGACATCCCAATCTGCTGCAAGAGACATCCCACCCCCCTTCCCTTACCCTGGCCTGCTGCAGGATGGCTTGGGCTTGGGCTTCCTGGGCTGAAACCAGAGGTCCTTTGGAGCCAGCATCTCCTCCTCCACTGAAGCGGAACTGATGGGAAGAAGATGGAGAAAGGAGGTCACAGGGTTGCTGCTGTCCCTCCACCTTCACGCTAGCCTGACTCCCAAAAAGCTCTCTTCAGCATGACTGACCCAGCTCCATCCCTGCTTTTCCAGACCATCCCTATTAACCATCACACTCGGGTCACCCAGCTCACAGCCACCAACCACCTCTTTCCCACGTCTGCACCCTCCCCCGGCCAATTCTGCCAGCTCAAAGTATCTCACAATGAGAGGGATTGGAGGCTCTGAACTGTAAAGGCTTCACACATCACCATTCCAAACTAAATGTAAAGTTCTCACAGGGCTGGTGTTCCCCCTGTGGATGCTGGTGGCCAGGAGACCCCCGGAGATGGGGTTGCAGCAGGTTATTTGGCTGCAGCTGCCTGTTTGCCCCAGGACAAAGCCTGTGCTTCTCAAACATGGCAACTTGCTTCAAAGAACAGGGTTTGGCCTATTCAAGCCAGGATCCATCAGCACACGAAGGATTTGAAGAAACCCAAACATTAATATTTTATTTTCCCAAACTCAAAAGGGAAGGACTTTAAGGTTCCCTCCTGCCTCATCCACCCCCAGCAACTACAAAGCCCACTTCCCAAGACACCCTCCCTTCTCTTGCCATAATTCCATGTGTATTTGGGGGTTTGCAAGGGGAACTCTCCAGCCTGCAGAACCTACTTGGATGGCTCCTTCAACCCCCAGATCACCTCTGGAGTTCTCTTGGTTGGCTCTAGGCAGGTGACCACATGAATTTGGCAAGAAAATTCCAAGAGATGCAATTTATAGACCTCTGCTTGGTTACTGTAGGGGCCAAGAAGTGTATTGTGA
This sequence comes from Phaethornis superciliosus, assembly GCA_023637945.1. NCBI lineage: Eukaryota > Metazoa > Chordata > Aves > Apodiformes > Trochilidae > Phaethornis > Phaethornis superciliosus. The sequence continues at coordinate 9,049,050 of JAJQWJ010000022.1, forward strand.
TGGCCAGCTGAGCTCCACATCCAGCACTTGGCCCAGGCTGTCCCAGGCACCCTGCCAAGAACCTACACAAGTAGCACCCTACTATTTGGAGCCTGTACAAGAGTGCTGTGGTTTTGCACTAAAGACTCTTTCCCTTTGGTACCTAACCACTTATTTTCAGCCGTTGGTTTCCTTAGAGTTTTCTCACATCAAAGCAGACACAAAATACAACCACTCCTGCAGCATCCCAGAACAAAGAAGGCTGACTTGGTACTTCATGGAGGAGGAAAAAATCCAAATTAACCACTGGTTATCAGAAAAGACTGGTTCAGTGAGGTGCTTACAACTTTGGCACCTGCTTTGAAGAGCTACAGAGACGTCCCTCATGGAGGACAGAGGGTTCTACCTGGAACTTGGGCCCTGTCACGGTTTAACCCTTCACCTCTATCCTGGCCTAAACCAGGACAGGCCCTTTGAGGTATATTCAGTTTTTGTGACTTTCATTCAGTTTTCAGCTTCTTCAGCTCCCCTCCCCAACACCATGCCCAGCCAGAAACACTTAAGCTTATTCATCACTTCTCTACATCTTAACTTATCTGTGCTGTGGTTTTGACCCGTGAAAAAGTTACAGTGATTTGCAAAAAGTAAATTTACAAGGGGAACTACCCCAATCTGTCTTTTACACCAAGGAAAATGTATCTGTGGTGTAAAAAAGAAGTGAGACTTCTGCAAAAAAAAGGCACTAAGCAGCAGCAAAGTCAAGAATCCCAATTATTTAAATGCTTTTTTAGTTATGCTTGTACTCACTGGCAACATAAGCATTGTCCCTGGTGGTCCTGGTAAACCATCTGCTCCTGGAAGACCCGGGCGACCAGGTGGTCCCTACAAGAAGAAGAAATAAAAATTTATATCATCATTTTAGTCATGTCCATTCATAAGTAGTCGTGGCTACAAAGGTGAAGGTCACAATACAAAAGGCTCCCTGTCTTGACAGACAGACAGACAGACACTGAGTGTGTAGGCATCCCAAGGCTCTGGCAGATTTTGTGGAAGCACATTTGTAATTCCCTCCTCTCACATCCTGGCCCCCATATTTCCAGGGCTTGCCATATGCAATTTTCAGGCGAGTAATAGAAGTCTCTGAAATTTCCAAGTTAATGTAATCAATGTTTAGTTTGGTTTGTTAAAACCTTTTTAAAAAAGTAGATGACATTTCAACACTCAGTCAGATAGAAATGGGCAAAGATAAATACGTTTCTGTACATGTTCAGTCATCTGGGTCATTCAGTTTTTCTCTCATCTTTTTTTTTTTTCAGTCCTATGAGGCTACTTCCATCTAAAACAGAGTGATCCTGTCAGCAGCTGTAAATCAGCAGAACTCTGAGGATCTCAGTGGAGCTGTGCTGATGAACAGCAGTTGAGTATCCTTAACTTGCACTAAAGAAGTGAGTAAGCAGTAAAAGACCTATTGATGAAGCCATAAATAATCAAATATGGCCAATTTTCCTATGACAGCCCATGGGTTATTTGTATTCCCAACTGTGGACTTGGCAGTTAGCTTAAATTAACCCAAATTTGCAGAGCCATCCAGCAACCCTACATGCACATGAGGATGACATACAGCTTGGTCCCATCCCAATGGTGCCAAGAGGAGCCCTTGTGCTCATTTCACGGCAAGACAGACAGGACTGCCTGGCCTGGAGGACTCAAGCTGGAGGACTCCCCTATTGAGTAATAAATCCAAAACAGTAATAAATCCATCTGTGGAGACCCAAAGCTCTAGGAAGGGCATGCAACAAAAATCAAGGTTAGTCCTCCTTCTCTTCAGCCTGCCTAAAGCCCTCCAGCCCCTTCAGACACCAAACAACAGTGAAGATAAATCCCTGCCACAAATCACAGACACCCGTGGACACACTACAGGGACAGAGAAGAGCCCAGAAAATCACATGCTCATCCCCACAAGGCAAAGGGAGGTGGATAAGGGGGGGGAAAAAAGGAGGGAAAGAGAAAAAATAGGTAACAAAGTCCCTACAAATCAGAATATTATAAAAACAAACAAACCAAACAAACATTGGGTGTGCTGTCCTGGTCTCACTGTCTTCCAGCAAGATCCTGGCACATCTCTGGGTCTTTCCCATCTCTTTTCACCTTTCTTCCTCCATTCCCTCTATGTCATGTCCAAGTAAACGTTTCCCTTGTCAAGGAACCCCAAACATTCAAGCCAAAGTTTCAAGCACTAAAGGAGAACCCAGCAGCAGAGGGGTGGTGAAGGGCTCTCAGGCTGTGCTGTACCTGGGGAGCAGTCCCAAATACCATCCCTCTTCCCAGCACCACAGCAGCTGATTTGTCAATGAAAAAAGCTCCCCCCAAAACCAAAAATCAACCCAGCACTAAAGGGGGAACCTGGTAACACACCAGCCCATCTATTTTCAAGACAAGCTGGTGATGTTACATTCATGCTGTTTACTTAGTCTGGCTGAAACCAGAGTCCCTGACTCCACTGCTGGGGTGCAGAGGGCAGTCCCATCTGTTGGAGAAGCAGCACAATAAATAATTTAAGCCAGGCTTGTTTTATATAATAAACTCTCTTCCCTCTCCCTCTCTTCTGCTTTAACTCCAGGCCTGCCTGTGATGGATCAGAGACAAGCTTGTTTATCTCTTTGTGTGTACTCAGCCTGACAAATGTTGATGTGATGTTTTTCTACACAAACACCTTTTTTTTTTTTTTTTTTTTTGGCTAGGGTGTGTGAGGTCCTTGTGGGGTGAAGCAGCAGGGGGCAACGGTACAGAAGAAAAATCAAACCCAGCGAGCACTCTGGAAATTGAAATTAATGAATGCCTTTAAGAAAAGGCAGCACATCAGGCTGGTGGTGTGAATCTCTGTCCCTCATTATGTAAATAGAGATTTGCTGGTGTAGAGCAGCCAGGGATGGGGACTCCAACTTTCATTTGGTGTTGAGCTCTAAAACACCACGCTGAGAGCAAACACTAATGCAATAGTTCCAGGGAATTTTTAAGCTGAAACCTCAGTGTGTTCTGAGTGCTCAGGCTCCTCGAGTAGCAGGCAGTGACAGACAGGGTAGTGCCAGCAGCCCACAGGATTAAGCCTCAAAATTTCCTTTAAGTGCCTCTCTCCTAAATGATTTTCCTGCCATTTTCAGCCCAGGTCAGAAAATGATGCAGCAGAAGAATTTTCTCATGGTATTTGGGGTCTTCTGAGTAAGGCAGCGTTTGTCCTCTGATGGACAAAAGGGCACCCTGAAAATGTCAAGCCTTCAGAACCCCACTGAGGGGTCCCACATAGGGACCCATTGCACCTCTGAGATGCAAAATCATCCTCAGGGGGAATAAGTCCATGGGAGTACAATTACCATATGGTCTAGGAAGACCTTTGCAAGCACCCAGAGACACCAGATTGCCAGCACCCAACAGGGCCACTGACAGAGCTGAAGTTTGCTCTAATGCTGCAGCCCATCCCCACCAAAGGAGAATGTTTTCCCACTTCATTCCAGTTTGGAGTACCCACAAAATAGTTTTTCTAGTCTCCTGAGTGCCATATTTTCTTCTTCCCACTGCCTAAGTCATCTCAAAGCACCCAGATGAGTCCTCAGAAACCTCCCACAAACAGGCTGCTCTGCAGCTCTGCCGCTGATGTGAGCTCATCCTCACGTTGAAAATAACTGGGAGAAATGAACAAGCTGACATGATGAATAAAACAGAGCTAAAGAAGTGTTGGCCAATATTAACATAGCTGAATATTGTTGGTATATTAACTCAGTGCACCTGCCTGATTGCAAATAAAAAGTCTTTCTATCAGATGCGGGCGCAGGAAACATCCTCGCTGCAGACACAGAAGTGTTGTGTAAATTCATAAGCTGGGTGCAGGGTTAATAATAAACAAATTAAAGGAGGAGCTGCTCTAACTGAAAAGGAGTATTTAAATACAGTTGCAGTTCCAGGCTCTGCAAGCTCATCACTTCTCCATGCACAATATGTTGTATCACATTCTGTTCTGGACACAGAAAAGCAGAATGTGCCGTCTGTGCTAGGATGGAAATTGTGCCTTTTATTTCAGGATGTGAGAGCAACAGCATAAGGGTCACTGGGGCTGCTCCTGATCGGCTTCACATGGCCCTTCAAGAAGAGTCTGGCCAGCAAATACCTGCATCTGCCTGGGCAAATGACAGAAATACAGACTCCCTCATCACCAGGGTCAGCATCCATCCTGCCAGGCAACTGAATTCTTTGGAGCAGAAACAGCTCATCAAAGGGAGGAGAAGAGAAAGCTGGGAAACTTGCAGAACCCCTGCAGGATGAAAGCCCACCCAGAGCATGGTGCAGGCACACAGCTCTCTTCTGACTAATCCTAGATCTCTGCAAGGTGCAAAGCACTGTAGGAACCTTGCCCATCCTCTCTGAGGTCTGACCCTCAAGGATGCAGAGCCCTCCCTTGGTCCTTCTGCTGGAGCAGTGCAGGAGGAACCAGGACTGTGGTGTTTGGAGGGTTAAGCCAACCTCTCCAAGTGGTTCCCCTGGCTCCTGGTCATGGACTGAGCCTGCAGCTTGGTATTGACTTTCTGAGCTTGCAGGCACGGATCGATGGAGCACAGTCAGGGCCTCTCGTTCTCAATCATGTCACAACCACAAGAAATGTTATTACTGCTCCATCAGACACCAAGAAATACACCAGAAGTGTAAAGGAGGTGGGGGGGTCTTTTCAGCAATGTCCTGGGAGAACGCAGGAGCACAGCAGCCAGTAAACTTCAGCCAAGTCCCCAGGGACCAATAAGACAACAAAGAGCCTTAAACAAATAAAAAACCAGGTCATTGCCACAAGGATGCCCTGACACCTGGCTGCTGGGAGCCCCAGTCCCCAGATGAAACAGCAGCACGCTAGAAGCTGTTTTGCAAGCATATTTGACTGCCCCCAAAATCAAGATGCACCAAGGCACTGAAACTGTGTCAGGCTTCAAGCTCCATTTGTTTTGCTCACACAAACCTCCTGAAATCAGGGAATTTACTCATGCGAGACGACTGCTGCTGGTACACGTGTCCCCTCTGTGCTGCTGCTGCTGCTGCACCCTGAGAGCAACTGCTCTTCTGCATTCCCAGGGGGAATCTCCCACCCCAATTCCCACTGGATGCAGGGCTGAGAGCTGCGTGCAGCCCGGGCACCACTGCCCAGGGGTAGCTGCTTGTCTGGCTGCCCCTGCCAGAGAGGGGAATAGGCTTGGACTGCAAGCAAAAAACAGCAAGTGAGGAGTGGGGGATTCCAGAGATTCAGTCTGGGGAGTGGGTTGTAAATTTTGGTGTTGCCAAGCACCCTGATTGCTGCTCCAGCAGTGCTTGGGGATCCTCAGGAGCTTGAGGTCAGCAGCTCCTGAACCGTGGATCATTCCTCATCCCTGGTGAGGACCCAGGAATAATGAATATATACAAAACTCTGTCTGAAGCAGGGTGCAAATCTGTGGGGTTTGGGGTCAAAAGGAAAGTTCTTGGAAGCAGCTGCCTTTGATCAGACACCCTGAACCTGGAGGCTTCTGCAGGCAACAGGTCCCAAAGCAGTGACCACCTGGGACCAAACTGATTTGAAGTAACATCAAACCCACACACACCAAACCTGCAGTAACGTAGTCCTCTCTGGTACAGACCAATAAACCACCTACAGAAAAGGCAAGGTGCTGCCCAAGAGCCAGCTTGGAACAGGGAGCAGTTTGGGAGAAAAAAGGAAAGACCTGCAGCTGGTGTGATATTGGGATCATCCCAGAGCCAAACAAACCCAAATGCTCTACACCAGGACTCACACCACCAGCTGGAACCAGGACACAGAATCACTGTTGAACTTCATTTTCCTCTGCCAACAGGTATTTTGCAGGGCTCCTCGTCCTGTTTTCCCAGTGCCACAGCCCAGTTCCTGCACCACAACCAGCAGCCGGGTCTGTCACAGCCTTCATCTTGGTTTTAATCAGGAGAAAACTGCTGGATGTGACCAACATGGCTGTTCCCCAGCCCTTTTCCCCCTGTATCCCATTTTCATCTCCTTTTGAGGCTGGCTCAGAGGTGACTGCTCTTCCAGGATGAGCAGTATTTTGGGACTCCAGGGTTACACCCCACTCTCACTTTGCACACACAAAATGACCCAAAGCTCCAGCCAAAAATGAGAAAAACACAGGTACTCACTCTTTCCCCAGGGTCACCCATTAAGCCCACAGGTCCAGTTGGTCCTGGAGGTCCTGGAAGGCCCTAGCATAGAAAAGACAGATGAAAAAAAAAAAACAACCAAACAAGCTGCTGAAGGAAAATGTGCTATTATTTGTAACATATTTGTACACCAAGCAGGGATAGAACTAGAGCTGTCTGTTTATTTTTGCACCAAAAAGTGGGCCCTGAAGCTCTCTGAACACGTGCATGGCATGTGGAAGCAATAGAACCTTTGCATGGTGCTGGACCTTCCCTGTGCCCCCAGCACCTTTTCAGGGCAAGATGGGGACAAAGTGTCACTTACTGCTGGGCCTTCAGGACCAGGTGGGCCTTCCACCAGCATACCCTAAACAAGAGGAAGAAAAACAAGTGATTAGTAAGGCACAGCCTTACAAAAAGAAAAAGAAAAAAAAAAAAAAAAAAAAAAAAGTTAATAATCACATTGCAAGGTTTTTTCTTAAATTACTTTCCCAGTAGACTGCATGCTGTGATTTACTCTGTGTACTTGGGAAATCACTGTGTGGGCAAACCAGTAGAATAATATTATTCCACTCCCTTTAATCTAAATATTTTGTCATAACTTTAAATCAGGTCTATCATGTACAAAATAGAATTGAGTTTTGGGTTGGTTTGGTTGGTTGTTGGGTTTTTTTTTCCCCCCTCTGCTTCCTGGCTATGTAAAAGGCAGGAAAGAAACCTCCCAATAAATCTGGCAAATGCTTTCCAGAAGGCATCAGGATCATCTGTTGGGAAATGCCCCACAGCAAGCACTGCTCTCTTCTCTCTGGGGCAGTGACCATGTCCCCCCCAACACCCTGGTCAAGCAAAGCAGTCCCAGCACTTGCCAGCTCCTCTGGAGCACACAGGGACATTGCTCCTATGGGCTGAAATCAGCCTGGAAAATTCTGTAGATAAGCAGGCAGCTCGTATGGGAGAAGCTCAGCAGCAGCAAGTGCAGGGGCTGGTCTTGGGTCACCCTTGGCCAGGCTCCTGGGCTCAGGTCCAGTGCCAGAAACCTCAGCTGACCCCACAGCAGCCACTACTGGGCTGAGCTGAACAAATCAGCAATGTCTAGAGGAAAATCCAGGCATTCCTGTCCCCAAAGCCACCATCTCCAAGCCCAGAGGAGCAAAAAATAGGGTACAAACCCATAGGAGTTTGCCACTCCTGTTAGTGGGATGCATGTTTCTGCACCACTAATGTGTGGCCAGCCCTATTTTTACTCTTTCCCAGTGTCCATCCTACTCATTACCACCTCGTTTCAAATCTGGCTTCTGCTTGGATGTGTTAGGGGACATTTTCTGCTGCTGTCATCACGGATGCTCCTGTGCATCCTGTTGTTCTTCATCAGTAAAGAATTCATGTCAGAGACTTCACCCAATTCCCACTTGGAGAGCAGCTTTGCTTCTGCCCTGGGGGCTCTGCTCTCCTCCTGGTGGGAACCTCAGCCCCACACCACATTCCTCCAACTTGCCCCAGTTTTTTGCTGGTGGAGGCTACCAAGAAGGGACAAGCTATGCTGATGGAGAAGGTGTCCCCCAGGACATCCCCTAAATATGGGATTCTTTTAAGGCTTGTGATGAGGACACTGTACAGGAAACCTCAGAGGTACCAGCAAACCTGTCCATCCTTGCTGAGATGCACGTTTGGGTGTAGAAGGCTCCAAATCAAGCAATAATTGTCTCTGGGCCGGTGCAGGGAGCCACGGCACACACAGACCTCTCCAGGACTTTTTTGGGTTGCTGGTGCCAGCATCACCATGGGCTGAACATGCAGAGCTCTGGGGCTCTGCTCCTCCTGGCAGCTGCAGAGCTTGGGATGTTCCTTGGGATAGGGGAAGAGCCTGGGCTAACCAGGTTCAAACATCCTTGGCATCTTCCCATCTTTATCTGTTGGTTTATGTTGAGTATGAACCTCAGGGATATCTGGAGATTACCCTCAGCAAAAAAAACCCCACTGTTTATATGACTGCTTGTCAATGGGAGTAGGTGGAAACATGGGAGGGATTGGGAACCAGGACCAGTGAGGGGATGCCACGAAGGGCAATCACCTCCAGGGTAAGCAAGTAAACCATGGATTTGGGACTGCCCCAGGGGAAAACAGGGTGTTGCATCCATCCCATCAACACCCAGTTGTGTTGACTGCTACTCAGAAGTGATGCTAAGACCAGAAAACCAGCCCCAAAGCTGCCATGCAAAGGCACCCTGAAAGCAGGTGTGAGCACCTAGGAAAGGGCTCAGAGGAGGCACAGACAGCTGGGTGCCTTTGGGAGCTGGGATGCAGGGGGTCCCAGGCACATTCCCTGCCTTCATCCCTCCTCCTCCTCACCCTGCCTGTGCTGCCCGGCTGCCTCCAGTGAGCGTCAGCACCGAGCCAGGATTGAAGGGCAGGCAATTAAATGAAAAGGAGAGAAAATCCAACAGCATCCCACTTTTGCCTTTGGTTTTTATTCCTCTGCTGCTGCAGCTCCCATAAGATAAAAAAAAAAAAAAAAAAAAAAAAAAAAAAAAAAAAAAAAAAAAGCTAAATAGCGCAGCAAATCCGAATTTCTTTCTGCTGAAGAGGAAGGGAAAAGGCAGCATTTGGTCTTGTTTACTTTCTGGCAAAAGCTATACATGGCTGCAGTGTTTTGAAATAGCGAAGGCGGCCAAATTCTTTCTGGATGATTAAACTTAACTATTTTGTTTGCTGTGTAGCATTTCAGATTGGTTCTGGAGAGGGCAGGCTGGGGTTCTGCTGTCATCTCCGTGGGGTTCGTCTGCTCCCCACCTTCCCCCCACCTCCAATAAACAAATTGCCCCCTCCACCTTTTTTTTGCAGAGGGAGAGAAAGGAAGAGAGGGAAGGAAAAGTCAGAAATATTTTTCTAAGGCACTCGTTTAGGTTTTTCAAGCCCCTACTGCTGTACCCCAGCTTCTCCTCTGCAAAAATGTCAAGCAAAGAAGGAAAGGGAGGAAAAGCAAAATCATGGCCTCCAAGGGATGGGAAGTGCTGTTGGTGGCTCCCTGCCAAGGAAAATCAGATTCATTGAGTTGGTGATGGACCTCATGGGAGGACCTCAGCATCCTGACACACAGCTGGGGACAGACACACGGCCAAGCACCAATGAAGGCAGCTGAGGACCAGCTCCATCCTCACCTAAGGGAGTGCTTGGTTGGGCACCCACAGTTTTTTTGCAGCCTGCAAAGGGTAGGGGCAATTTCTAACCATTCTTTAGAAAGAAAAACCACCTCAGAAAAAAAGCCAGGACAGAATCACAAAGAAGAAGTTCCAGGTTCCATCCTGGAACAATACAGGTTGTCTCTGAAAGTGGAAAGCTGGTGGGAGCAGGTAGAGAAGCAAACCTGTCCTCTTCCACAGCTGTGTGCAGGGAGAACCTTTTCATTTGTGAATATTAACTCATTAGTTGCAGAATTAAAACCAGCCCCAAGCTGCAGGTTCAGGCCTGGGTATGACCTGCCCACTGGCTGTGGGTGCCTGGGGAGGTGGGTTCATTGCTGAGGCAAGGGCCCTTCCAAACCCCCAGGGAGTTGGGACATGCCCCATGCCTGATGCTTCCATTCTAAAAGGCCTAATTTTTTTTTTTTTTTTTTTTTTTTTTTTTTTGGTAAATGAGAGATTTCATGGGGAATTCTGTACTTCCTTCACAATTGGGGTTGCTTTTTGAAGTTCAAAAATTAATAATTACAGTCTTTTATATCCAATGGTTTTAAAATGAACCAAATAATCCTTCCATGGGAATTTTCCCTAACAGTGAGAGCACCAAGCCATGCCAAACATACCTCTGGTACCCTTTTTTTTTCTTGGGAAAAAAAGCCCAAACCACCCAAACCTCAGAAGGTCCTTACCGGCTCAATAATCGCAGGTTCCCCCTTCTGTCCCTTTTCTCCCCGGGGACCCCCGATCTGCAGCATACACAAAGGAAACACAAAGCCAGACAGTCAAAGAGGACATCACCATCATCATCATCATCACCACTGTTCCCAACAGGATCTGGAGATCCTGAGAGACCTTCTGGAACCAAAGGAGTGGTGATGCTCGGGTAGGAAAGAACCAGGGAATCTCCTCCCTGCCTCCTGCAACACAGGTGATGGATCCAAGCAAGAGGCTTGGTTTTTGTGTTGCTGGTCCCTAAATTATGGGACAACAAACATTTTGAAAGAGGCTTCCCGTTGATGGCAAAAGAACTCTCTTACCCCTTCATAGATGGTGTCCTGGTTAGCAGGCATCCCAGGGCCAATATCGGGAGAGACCGTTCGGTCGTAATAATTATCATAATAATTCCCATCGTACTCCTTGATTGTTTCCTCTGTGAAATCTTTGTCCAGGTCGTCTCCTCCTTGAGCATCCTGGAAGCAAAAGAGCAGCACCATGTCAGGCTGCACACACTGGGAAACTAAGGGGAACACTGTGGTTTTTGCAAAGAGAAGATGATTTCTAATAGTTGTAAGTAAGAAGCACAAGAAAAGTTACATTCTGGAGATCTCTAGTGACATCCAAAGGTCTTCTCCAATGGCTGGAAAGGAGGGTGGGAGGCTCTTCATGACATTTCATGAAGATTTCTCCAATGACCCTTGAAATAAAATTGCCACTGTAAAAGTTTGAGCAAGGAAAACAAAAGGCAGCACAAGCTCACAACGGGAGGATCCTGAAAAAAAACAGAAACAAACAAAAAAAAACCCCAAACCCAAAACATCCCTGGTCCAAAGAAACAGGGAATGGAAGCTTCAACCTCCTCACCTCTCACAGCCTCAGCATTGGTGACACTAGTTTATTAAGTGTAAAGACTCACACATCTAGGTGCATATTTCAAGGCACATCAAATCCACTGTGTGCCATTATGAGTATCTGATTACACAAGAAATGTGGAAAAATACAATTTCTACTAAAACCTGCTGTTTGTTTAGTCTGGGATCCAAGTTGCAATTCTGCTTGTCCAAAAAAATTTTTACAAATCTGATGCATTAATTCCCAAACCCTTCCTCAATCCTTATAACAACAGCTGGCATGGCCCATGAGCAAGGATGTCCAGACAAGTATCAGAATTTCCTTCCTTTTCTCCATGCCTCCTCTCGTGCTTCCTACAGCCTGGCAGGCAACCATCTCCTGGCATCCTTTATTCTGAACAGCATGATAAAGAAGAACATGTCCTGACAAGATATTTTTGTGGTTTGTTTTTTTTTTCCTATCCAGGTAATCACCAAAATGGAGCATAAATTGAATTATTTCCAGTCCTTCCTAGAGAAATGATCCCTTCACTATTATGAATTCAAAAGCCCTCCAGTGCTGCCACTGCCTTGTTTCTGTGCCAACACTTCAGAACCAGCAGCAGGAGCATCTCTGTCTAAAAGCAAAAGGTTTGAAAGTAAAAATAAGCCTAGTGCTAAGGCAATCACCCCTCTGTGATCCCATTTGCTTATGCCTGTGCAAATACCAACCAGTCTTTGCAGAAATTACAGCTTGGCAATTACTCAATTAGAAAACTTGGAAGTTAGCATTGGTTTTCCTTTGTGAAGTTCCAATGGATTTGGAGCCATCACACATGGCTTTTATCCTGCTTGAAAGCTTTCATCTAGGTTTGTACTCTGCACCATTGAAATCTGTTTATCTTGCTCTAAGGCTTTTGGGAAAGCATAGCAAACTTTTTTGAGATTGCATTTCTTGACATAAATGACAAAAAATGTCTGGTTTGATATTTTAATTAAGATCCCCAAATCAATTTTTGTGGAAAGATATCACAGTTTGAACAACTGGGCATAGAAGGAGGAAAGTTCTCCATGCTGAAATTTGCAGGTGCTTTGGAGAAAAACCAAGACCAAAGCCTAAAAATAATCTCCTTAACAATGCTGTTAAGCAATCTGAATCAGCAAACAGTCCACAAAAAGTCAGCCTGCAAAATACCACGATTCTCCTTTGCTGATAACAGCTTCATTTAAATCACCCTGGAGTCTTTCCTTTGGAGAAAGCCAGGCTGATCTAAAGCCCTAATAGGCATGTGTACCTGGACAAGAAAAGCAAACTGTCTGATGAATGGCAGGCAATGAACAAAATATATCTGTCCCCAGCCCCCCTTGTTCACGTGAGTTTTGCTGCCTGCTAAATCTCAGAACTGCTTCTCTGGCATTTATCACAGTTATTAGCCACAGTGAAACCCAAGCCCAGGAGAGCTCTGTGACTACACCTGCCTCCAAACCTCCCTCTCACAGGCTCTACCAAATGTCCCTTGTACAAAACTAAATCCTCTTTTAATACCTGTTGTAGGAGTTACAGCTGTCCCCAAACACAGGCAGGTGAACTTCAGCACCGACGGGCACATCCCAATCACTCAACAGGTTTGGGATAGGATGCTAACAACGACCATTCTGGATCAGAACACATTATCCTCTTTAATCCCACAAGCCACAGCTAACAGAGTCAGGGCTGGCACCCCTGGCAACTTGGGGACAGTGTCCCAGCCCTGCCATGCCACATGGTTCCACCCCTGGGGAACAGAGCAGGGCTCTGGGTGCGGGCAGGAGCTTGGGACTACTTGAAATTACACCACTTACTCCTGACCACAAGCACTATTTTATTTCCTGAACTAGCCAAAATACTTATGAGATATTTTATATGTATTTTTTAAGAGCAAATAAACTTCTCCAACCACTTTGGTAGCTTCTCTACTGCTGCAACCCTGTTTCTAATAACAAGTGTTAGGCAGGCAATTACACACTGATCCTCACTTCCATATTGCCCATAAAGCAACTTGGTCTGCTGCTGGATTCAAGGATTCAGTTTCACCAGGAGTTTGTGGCTGTTCAGCTCCCCCTCCAGGGTGTAAACCTGAAATCCAAATCCTCTTGGGGATCTGTCCCTCAGGCTTGCACTTTCTAGGAGCTTTCCCTGTGCCACACTTGGGAATCTCCTCCAGCCAGGCAAGTTGTGCCCTTTTCTTTGCCCATCAGCTGAAAGATTTCCTAAAGCAATTTCCCACCCCAGGAGCAGCCCCACAGCCCTCCCCATCCAAACACTGCCTCTCTCAGAGCTGCTGGAGAGGAACACTGGGCACGTGAGAAGCTTTGCTTAGGGCAGGTTGAGCTTTCACATCAGAAATCTTCACCACATGTTTCCCTACCTGAAATTTCCTCCTGTTCCCTTTTCCTAAACTGAAGTGGCCCTTGAGCCTCTTATTTCCTGTTTGGTTTTTGTTTTTTTTAAGGTCATGCTATCCAATCTTTAATTCCCCTCTATTAGAAAGTTTAAGCTTGGCCAAAGCTTTCTGGCTCTTTGTCATGAAAAGGGAAAGTTTCCCATCCCCGGGCTCCTCAGGTTGGTGTTTTTTTCCTCAATACGCTGGAGCCTTTCCTGTTTCTCTCTGTATTGCTTTGGGCTGCTCAACCTTCTCCTCCACCACATTTTTTCTCCCCAGTTGGTTGGACTTGATCCTCCCCACCAGCCCTCGGGGTAGCTGGCTCCCCTCCTGCCTCAGCTCAGCTCTTTGCTTGGACATTTTCCCCAACACCTTTTCACTGAACCTTCCAAGTCCAACTCCAACCACATTGGCCAACTTTTGCTGCCTCTTTTGCCACTCCTCCAGCATCTCCCAGAAAGCTTTGAGTTTTGACAGTCCCTTACCAAAGTAATTCTCCATTTGAGGAAGAACCACAAAACTCTGCCAGGTCCCATCCTATGTATCCCAGGAAATGTTAGCCCATTATCAGCTCCCCTTGCTGATGCTCTTGGATGATGAAGAATTTGCCTCACCTATTGCCTCCTTATTTCCTTGCAGAATGAGCAGCTGCACAACAATTCATCTCAGCCTCATCTAAGGAGGAGACCAACACTCATCTATTTGAAAACCAATAAAAAACCCAAGAACTAGGCAAATCCAAAGGACAGAAGAGTCTCAAGTGCAACATATTTCAGTTGAAACATATTAAATGTTACTAAAAATCTGATTCCTACAACAGAAATGTCATTTGTGGGATCTGTACTGATCTCATCTTTGAGCAGATCTGTGCACAAAACAGAGGGGCTCTCTCTGGGTGAGTGCAGCCCTATGAAGGCAAAGGTTTGTTCCAGTGCTGAAATGCTTTGGCTATGGTTGTTTTTGTTTTTGTTTTTTTTTTTAAATCACAATCTGAAAAATGTAAATATGTTATTCAGTGGGAATGACAAAATGAAAAATATTCATGTTCTACATCAAAACAACATTTTAAGGATTTGCATTAATAGCTTTGAAATAAAATGCTTTTTCTTAGATTTTAGCATCAACCCTTATTTTTCATTTTGTCAGGTAAGCACTGTGCAAAAGGAAATGTGGATGTCAATATAAACAGATATTTCCAGGGGAATAATCCTTAAGCAGGCTCTAAATATCTGTGTTCCACACCCTGAAATATCTAGAGTGAAAATATTTTACAAGAAACTTCCCCTTCCAACAGCTGCCCAAACCTCTTGCAGATTCACCGCACAGATGCTCACATCTCCTTTGCTCTCAGGGCTATGAAACACCAGAATTAATTAAAAAAAAAAATTAAAAATGGTGAAAACATAAATTAAAATCACCTTGGTCTCATTGTAGGTGATGACAGTACTTGTGGGGAGTTCAGCTTCCACAGCATTTTCTGTGAGTCCACCCTGGGGGTCTATTTCTGAGTTGTAGTTGACATCTTCGTAGGGCAGAGGTGTGAAGTACTCCTCATTAATGGTTTCATAGTTGTACTCATCCACGAGTGGGTCATCCACTGTAGCATCCTCTTCCGTCTGCTTTGCCAGGTTCCCTCTTTCAGGTGATGGTGTGGGGGCAGGGTAGTCCTATTAAAGAAATAAAATACCAGAATCAGAGCAGCAAAAAGAAAATTCTGCAGCTAAAGGGGACATTTATCAGCTACATCTTTGCCAGGCCCCTGTGTTGGTACCTGCTTGGTTTCAGGTCTCTCTCCAGCAGCCACTTCAGGAGTGCTGGGTTTGGTGGTGGGTGCTTCTGGCTTTACAGCTTCATCCACATCTTCATAGTAAGGGTACTCATAGTAGTAGGTGTCACCTTCTCCCTCCCCATCAGTGTACTGCAAAGAGAAGGTGAGAAGCAGAAAATAAGCTGGCAGCACCCAAGAGTGTTCCTGTCAGCTCTTTTAGGCGTTATTTCATGCCATGTTGCAGGTTCCTGCAGTGAAATCTTTCCCTTCCTCTTGTTCATCAGCTTCTGTGACACCTTCACCAAGAGCCTGCTTTCATGCTGCTTTGACAACGGCTGTGATTTGAGAAGGTAGAAGGTTCCAAATCATCTCTTGGTCCTGTGGGACATTCTCCCTTATCAGAGAGGATGAATAGCAAGGATGAACAGAGTATCTCCCAGCAATTCAGGCACAATAACACAATCCAAAATGAATACACCTTTTTTTTTTTTTTTTTTTAAAACCTCAGGTTGTTGAGACCTCCCAGGTCACACATCTGGCATATCCAAAGAGGGGAAAGAAAACCCTTGCATCAGGCAGCTGCCCTGAGAAGCAAGGATGCTATTCTCACTCCTCCCACCGCACTCATAGCATCCCTGTGACTCCCCATCCACCCGTGGCCCCCACAGACAGAAGGGCTGCAGAAACAAGGTATTTTCCACATTTTCCACAAGGCGTCAGTCACTCTTCCAAAGGAAACACAAACAAAACCTTTGGTTACAGTCAGGCATGGCAAATTTCTTTGCCAGGCCATTGCTCTTGCTGGCAGCAGATGCTGGAGCATGCAAGAGTTATTCTTACACAGAGTGACACGGCCTTAAGACAAGCCAGCCCTTGTTGAGTTTCTGGCTCCAAAAGAAGAGTTTGATTTTCCTACTACCACATACTTTGACTACACCAAAGTCTATTTCATTTTACTTATTCATTGTTTCTCCAGAAGTGCTGGTGGAGTGATTACAGCATTTGCCTGGGGCTGGGTGTGCAAGCATCACTCTGTTCCCCAAAGTTCTGCTCGATGCAGGTTTTTAATTCAATACCAAAATTCAGCCAGGGATGGGCTGACAGCATTACAGTTTTGTGGGGATTCAGCAGGTGCCCACAGATCCAAGATCTGTTGAAAGCAGGAGAGCACCTGGGCCAGCAAATCAGACTGAGAGAGGAGCCAAGATGCTGAGATGCAGCTGAGGATGCCAGACACTAAGTGCTGTCAGCTGAGGCCTCTGAAAAATGCATAAAACTCAGGTGATGCTTTTCAGGAATTCAGTTACATCCAGACATTTGTAATTGAGCATCAGAATAAAAAGGTATCCTATATCACTCTTTTTTTTTCTTTCTTTTTTTTAAAAGAGAAGATCTGAGGGTAACTGTAAAAAAAAATACACAGATGAGCCAGGAGTATTTCTGCCAAAATTAAGTTCAAATGGCAAATGCATGGGAAAAAATGTTTCCCTCTGCTTTAACACCTGTTGTTTCAGAAAATATTGAAAAAAAACCTGCTTAGGCTTTTTCCACATTCAACAGTAAAACCTGAAATTTATAAGCAGGTGCCTGGTTTGAACAGGGGTTCGACCCACCAGCAAAGGTCTGTGTTTCACACTCAGTTCTGGTTGTCTCTCCTGTTCTTCAACTCCAAAAGAATACTCATCTCAGTCTCTGGAAATGGGAAGAGTATACAGAAGGAGGACAAGAGCTGAGCTGAGCCTGCAAATCCTAAACCCAGCCTTTGTCTCAACTCATGACTGGAGTTGCAGGGAGGAAGGAGCAGAGTGTGTCTGCAGCCAGGCAGAGAGGGACCTGGGAGTCTGGATTGCCAGGAAGCTGAACAGGAGCCAGCAGTGTGCCCAGGTGGCCAAGAAGGCCAATGGCATCCTGGCCTGGCTCAGGAACAGCAGGGCCAGCAGGTCCAGGGAAGGGATTCTGCCCCTGTACTCAGCCCTGGTGAGGCCACAGCTCGAGTCCTGTGTCCAGTTCTGGGCCCCTCAGGTCAGGAAGGAGATTGAGGTCCTGGAGCAGGTCCAAAGGAGGGCAACCAGGCTGGGGAAGGGATCCAGCACAAGTCCTGTGAGGAGAGGCTGAGGGAGCTGGGGGTGTTCAGCCTGGAGAAGAGGAGGCTCAGGGGAGACCTCATCACTCTCTACAACTCCCTGAAAGGAGGCTGGAGCCAGGGGGGGTTGGGCTCTTTTCCCAGGCAACTATCAGCAAGACAAGAGGGCATGGTCTCAAGTTGTGCCAGGGGAGGTTTAGGTTGGATATTAGAAAGAATTTCTTTACAGAGAGAGTGATCAGACATTGGAATGGGCTGCCCAGGGAAGCAGTGGATTCTCCATCCCTGGAGATATTTAAAAAGAGCCTGGATGTGGCACTCAGTGCCATGGGCTGGGAACCACAGGGGGAGTGGATCAAGGGTTGGACTTGATGATCTCTGAGGTCCCTTCCAACCCAGCCAATTCTATGACTCTATGACTCTATGATTCTATGACTCTATGCACCCACTGGCTGCTGCTGTCCCCAAAGCATCCCCAGCTCCTGCCACCTCCATGGGTCCCCCTGGCCCAGGCAAGGGACTTACATATTCATCCTGGTTGGGGTCCTGGGACTGAGGAGAGTCAGGGATGGCCGTGTCACAGTCAGGGCTGTAGTGTTCACAGTAGTCGTAGGCTGCTCGGGGATCCGCCACGATCAGGAGCTGCTGGATATCACCCTGCAGGGAAGGGGAGATGGAGAGTCAGGGAGATGGATGCTGCATGTGGAGCTGCCAGCCCCCAGATGCAGCCCAGGGGCAGAAAATCCCAAAACATCACCAAGGACAGAAAAGCAAAACACTTGGCAGGGCCAGCTCCCTGATAAGCTCTGACAGCCACTTATCTGGGGCTGCCCCTGGAGGTGTGAAGCTGCTGTGGTTCACACCTGGTCCCCAGATGCACCTTCCCAAAAAGATAACAGGATCTGCAGAGAGGTCACCCCCAGGCCACACCACCCTGACAGCCCTGGGGCAATGCACCCCAAATGCACAGTGTCCTATGGGCAATTAAAAACTCCTTGCCTGCTAGGTCCTGTGCTCCAGATTTGCCCTGCTTAATCCAAAATATAGTTTATTGGTCTCAAAACTTCTCTTTTTCTCCCACCCCCCAACGGCTGGCCTCATCAAAGACCTTGCTCCCCCATTCTACATCTTGCCTCACCTCAATTTTCCACCCACAACAGTGAGGCAGAGATTAGAAATTAGATGGAAAAGGGGGGTTGCAGTGGCTTCCTGGAAATCAGGCGCTCAGGAGGCACTGAGGCTGCTTCAGGGATCACAGGCAAGGAAACAGGACCCAGCTACAGCCCCAAGGGCAGAGCAGAAATTGCTCCTGAGTTTCCTAAAGTACCACCACACTGCTCAGTTTATTCCGTAGGCACAGGACAAGAGTTTAGTGCTTGGATTATTAGAGCTGATACTTCAACTAAGGGGAGGAAAAAAAAATTGCATTTAATAATAGAAAAAAGTTGCTAAAAGCATCAGTGGAAAAGCAGAAGCATTGCTGCAAAATTGGGAGGAGGATTTCAGCATGTAATAAGAACCAGAAGCTCTGCAGGGACCTTGGCCAGAGCAGGCAATGCCCTATGGAAAACCAAAGGAGGGTTTGGAACTCATGGGCCAAATCTGCCTAGCTGGACATATCTAGCTGTGGGTGATGCAAGGACCATGTGGACCTGGTCGTGTCCTGCCTGGTTCTGAGGGGCAGTTTCCCTTTCCAGGTTATTGAATCCACCTCTGCAGCACCTCACTGAAACCTCTCGGATGCAATGGAAGTTGTCCTAAAATTGGTTTAAGCTTATTAGTCATTGTTTCCTGTGAATAACCTTTATAAAATTAACAGAACTGTCTGCAAAGGGGCTTTCAATTTTCTATTTTAAGAAAGTGAAATAGTCTTTCCTTTCATTTGTTTTTTTCTTAATTTAAATCCGCGGAGCAGTTTTGGCATTACTGTTCTGGATTCTTCATTTTCAATGTAACCACCAATACTGGATATGCAGTACTGGGGGAAAAAAAACCAAACAAAAACACCCAAAACCTAAGTTTTTGCCTCATAGAGCATTTCCCCATTTCCAGCCAGCTCTGACCACCATCTGACCAAGTGACCTGGATGGGGAACTCAACCCTGGTGTGACCTAGAGGATATTGCTCAGGTCTGAGCCAAGACTTGAAGGAGCTGGGGATTGTTATGGGGTGACTCACACCAGATATTGTCACCCCTGGTTCTGAGGACATTTCAGAGCAAAAAAAAAGAGGCTGCCCCTCTAGAGGTCCCTCCAATGAAGGACACCCAACCTGGCCATGGCAATTTGCTTCAAGCTGGTGATGTGAAGCTCTTCCCAGCTGCTATTTCTGCACACAAGGCATCAACCACCCCTTAGCCCTTCATTGACACCCAAATTAAGACATTTATTCCTTTCTCTCATTAAGGTAGTTAAAGCTCCCAATTTCCACGGGCTTGTGGAGAATGTCTGGCACTGTTGGGATAAGCTGAAATTAAACAGCCACAAAAGCAGGCTTAGTACTTGTCCCTGAGAGGCAAGGAAGGAAGGCTGAGAGCTTTTTCTTCCTGATAAGGTTGGATTTACACCTCAAGGAGAGCTGATAGTTTGCACCCTATAAGTGAGCATGACTATAACTGTGTTTCCTCAAGGAACAGATAAAGCAAAGAAAAACACGTTGGCTAAACACAGAGCAAAAGGTTAAGCAGGAGAGAATTTGCTAAGGCTGAGCTTGCTTTTAGTCTTTTAGCTATGCAAGGGGAAAAAAATCCTGGCTTGATCCCACCCCTCTTCCTTGCAGCACAACAGGAGCTGAGCATCCTCTGGGTCCGATGGCTCCAGAGCCTTTGAGCTTTGAGTAACTGGGAAGACCCCATCTCCCAGTCCCAGGAGCCACGGGCTGAGGTCCTGAGGCCATGGTGGAAACCTCACCCTCAATCAACACACAGAAGGTTGAGAACCTGAGACAAGCAGTGCATAACTGAATAAATTTGGTACAGAAGGTGCCAGGAAAAAGCATGAGCTGCATCCGACAGCTCCTGCAGAGCTCACCACGCTTCACCAGCATCATTTAACACAACTCCTGTTTTCCCATTTCCTTTTCAAATCCAATCAATCACCCTGCCCAGCAAAGTCCATCCTTGTCTCGTTGTCCCAGCAGCATGTGCAGAATCAGAAGGAAAACCAAGGCACCCAATTTTAGAGGAATGAGAGCCCCAGGGAGCATCCAAGCTCCTGTCCACTGACTTGGGTTGAGCAGCTCAGTGGTGAGGGAGGAAGGAGAGCTCATTCATCTTTGTTTCATTAACAGCAAGTGTGTGGCAATGGTGGATACCCTGTGTTAACACTCGTAAAAAGCAGACAGGAGTAAAACCTTGTTAGCAAGATTCCCAGTCAACTGACCTTATCCCTCAGTGCAAAACAATAAACTGGGCTAATTTAGCCTGTAATAAAAAGCCCCACTATCTGAGCTTCACAAAGGATGCACAAAGCTCTGCTGTCAAGAGCCCCATTTCTTTGATTTAAAAAGCTGACTTGAACTGGAGCAAGCCACGCTGGGAGGGTTGCAAGCCTTTTGTGTCCTCTCAAGTGTGGTGCTGCTAATAAATTTCACCAAGAGATAGTTGCCCCTGGCCCTGGTGTGGGCTGACAAAAGCAGCAGCCAGCTCAACTCCCTTTCCTCACTCAAGTGTCCATTTATTCCAATTTTGGTGACATGAAGCACCAGAGCCTCTCTCCTTCCTATGGCAGCATCTGCTTTTTTCAGCAAGAGGAAAGATAATGAAGACACCATTAATTTCACCCCTAATATGCAACAGCTTTGGAGTTTCCATGAAGTCTTTGTAACAGAGAGAACTTGCAAGAACACTAAGAGAAAGGTTTAAAGACTTTACCAGCCCAGTCATTAAGCTTTTCAAGATTTATTTTCAAGTAGAGAGGTGACTAAGTCAGGGAGTACAGAAATGCTTCAAAGAAGGACAAAGGACAGTGGGGCCCCAACTGCAGATGCTGGGCAGATGTCCCTTCTTGACATGTGAACAAGTTGGACACAGCTGGGCACACAGGGCTCCAAAATGTACCCCAGTGACTAAGGGGGTACTTATCACAAAAGCAAGGCACAGTTGTGCATTTCTGGTTTGACAAAAAAAAAATAATTTGAAGAAGAAAAAAAAAAAAAAAAGGTCAGTGTTAGCCTGAAAATAACCAATTTTTCACCCATTAGAAGAGGTAGGTTTAAAAAAGGAAAATAAATCACTTTTTTGCCCTTTATTCCTAGAGCTTCCTGTGAAGAGCAAGAGGCAGGACAGCACATTTATGGAAATGATTGTGAATTGTGCAGCTTTTATTTGCTTCACCAAACAGATGTAAGTGCTAAGTGTCAGGCCCAGTAAGAAGCTGCCTGACATTTATGGTAAAGCCATTTATGCCTCATGACTCATTTTCTTTATGGATTAAGTTCCACCAAGCCAGTTTAATTCAACTCCCCAGCCAGCTCCTAGACAAGACTGGAAAAGCTCTTTTGGAGCATTTTTTAACACTTATTCTATACGTGAGCAAAAAATGTCCCATCGCTTCCAATGACATCAACTGGAGTCACTTAGAGAAATCACTGTGGCTCAACAAAACAAACAGCTGGGGAGGATAATCAGAGTGACTTCATCTGGCATTGGCAGCAGCCCCATAAACACTGGGATTCTTCAGGGCTCTCACTGCAACTCACTGGTAATTAACTGGACTGCATTATACTGCATCTCCCCACAAGTCTCAGAGCCTCTTAACCTCCACAAGAATAAATACTGCTTGATGTGCTTTTTTATTTTTTTTTCAACTCCTACGTTTAGCTTGGATAACCACAGGCTCAGGGTGTACAGTTGTAAGACACACACACAAACAAAATCCTAAGAATTACTGGAAGCCATTGGGATGTTGCTGGGGATGATTAAGACAAACTGGCTGGTTCCAGAAACGCAAACCCAGTTGGGTGGCTTAAGAGTGGCAGCAGTTCAGTGCAGCTCTATGATGAAGTGAAAGCTTAGGGATCCCAGCCACTCACCAGCTTCCAAAAAACCTAATCCCTGTCTTGGAGACAGCCTGCCAGCCCTCAGATGTTCCACTTGATGAAACCTGTCAGCAGTGCTTGCCCATGGATAGAGGTTCTCAGCTAAGGGCACAGCAGCTGCCCCTCTCCAGGGCTCCAAGCAACTCCTTGTCTGCACAGGTTGGAGTGAAAGAAGTTCTGGAGAAGCCTGAAGAAGGGAAGAGCAAGGGGTGACCCAAAGCTCAGTTCACTCCCAGCTCTGCCACTTTAGCTAGAGCCCAAGTCAGAGGTACAATAACTGCTCAGAGCATCCCCCATTGCACTGGCATCATTCTAATGTCCCTCATTTAACCACAGCTGCTGCAGAAAAAAAGGTAAACTGCAGCCATGGGGTTAAACAAAGCTTTGTCACCACCACCAGACCGTGTCCTGAACCCTTCATTGCTGGTCAACCACAGTCAGGAGTGAGCTCACCAATTGGAGCAACTGGTACCTAAAGGGCATCTTTTGGGCTACCAAAAATGTTGCATTACAAAACAGGAAGGCAATAGTTGAAGGTCTGCCACAAAGGGAAAAAAAAAAAAAAAAAAAAGAAAAAAAAAAGAAAAAAGAAAAAGTCTTGACTTGCACACAGTCATGAGTCAGTTACAAACATTTGGTGGTTTGGACAAACCCAAGCAGGATGTTTGCTTCCTCATCCTGTGCACTGGGGCTGCAGGGATGGACAGGGCAGAGCTTTGCTCTGAGACCTCTGCTATTTCCCCTCTGAGGTTCCAGTTACCACAAGAATGGCTCCCTCTTTTGGCACTCAGAGAGGAGCATCTTCTGAGCCCTCTCTAGAAAAAAACAAACCAAAACCAAGTGGTTTAATGACTGAGAAAAGGGATACAAGTTTCACTAGAACTAAATATGGCTTCCAGAGAAAACCTCTCATAGGAGTTGATGATAGTTTCTCACTGCATCTCTGTCTGGGAGAGGAGGTACCCTAAGAAATTCTGCTCTCATGACACACCATCCCAGTCCTGCATCCTCACCTCAAGGCTCATCTGTTAGCATTTCTGATACCAAACACCCAGAACACAAACTACAGCAATTATTTGGCCAACCCACCCGTCTCCTTCCCTCCCCACAGCAACATGAAGAAAATCAGAGCTAATTAAATCCCCACCAGTTTTCAGCCTTGGTTTTTTATAATGCCAGGGAGGATCCTCATGTGATAGAAAATCAGATTCCATTTACTTCTTGTTAGCCCTGGCCACTGGCATTGAAGAAACAGGGCAAGGAAGTGGGGTCCCCTCTGTGCCTCTTCCCCAGACCACCACTCCCAGGTGTCCTTGACACCCAGCCCTGCTCCCATGGGTGGAAACATGGTCAGGAAATGTCACATCATGCTTCCTCCACCCATAACTGCTGGATCTTCCCTCCACGGCTCTTTCTTTAAAAAAAAACAAAAACAAAAAAACAAACAAACAAACAAAACAAAACACCAACAAAAAGAGAGTTTTAGGAGCAAGGGGCTGTATTTCAGACATACTTGCAGAGACTGCAGCACACTGTAGGTCTCTTGGTGTGCCATCACAATGCAAATTACAAGCAGTTTAGCAAGGGCTCCTTACTGGAAGGGAAGGACAAGTGATTCTCTAAGAGGAGAACAAAAGCCAGATGGCTCTGTTAATTCTGAAAAGCTCTCCTGAAGAAGCTGTCTCTCTGCCAACATCCAAATACCACTCAAGGATTCAAGTTGTTAGCAGAGCAAGAGACAGTGATACCAGGTTCATTTCCAGGCAGATACTTCTCCCCCTAAGCCCAAATAACCCCACAATGTAAAGAACCCCCTACCCTTATGCAAACACTCTCCAGCAGCAAGCACAGAGCACAGCCCCTGGAGCAGCACCAAGCACCCTCTGCAAAGGTGCCAAAGAGCTTGTGCCAAAATCCTTTTTTGTTTAAGTGACAATGCAGAGCTAATTCCCAAAGAATACACACAGAGTATTTATCAACAGCATGGATTATCTACACGCCAGCTCTATACAGGCAGACAGCCCCATCCACCATCCCCATTTTCTATCCTCAACGGGTGAAAGATTTTCTTGCCTTTCCAATTGGCTGAGTTTGTCAAACCTCAGTAATTGCTGACTTCTTCCTGATGCTTTCCCTGGAATTCTCACCCACTCCAGACAGTCCAGAGCCCCTTTGCTCTCTCCAGTCCCACATAACATCTCTACAGTCCCCTGTTCTTCATCCCTCTGCTACCACGGTCCACTGAACCATCACATCCTGCCTCAAGAACATCTCATGTAGAGACTAGCAAAAAGGACAAGATGAAAAAAAAACCTGACCAAGCTCAAATGGACATTTAATGATGGGGCAAGAGCCCAAGCCAAGCTCCAGGCTCACCACCCAGACCACACGGTGCCATCCTCCCTGCCCCAGCTCCCCATCCCTTTGCTGCCAACACTAATTCATCCCCAGGCATGTCGCCTAATTGAAACTTCCATCCTTTCAGAAGAGACATCTAATCACCAATTGAAAGATCCCCCAAAGCTCTGGGGGTGTTTTATGCTTTGAGGCAATTGTAGTTCACCTTATTCAACCTCGACCTGAGCTGATTGAATGGGGCTGCAGCCCTGGGATGAGGCCCTACATGTGCATCATAAGCCATAGATCAGCATCCTTTCTAGTGGGTGACATATTTCTTAGCTACAAGCAGATGTTTGTTCAAAACCATGTACTAAATGGCTGGAAAAACCTAGCTAAGACAAGTTATCAACCTGTCATTTAATTAAGAGCCAGGAATTTAGGGGACACAAGGCAGAGAGACAAACAATCCTTTAAGAAAGGGGCAGCTTGGAAAATAGGTGGTGCTGACAGAGGCATAGAGAGCATCAAATCTACAAAGTATTTATTGCAAGGCTATCACCCTGCTTTGTTTCTCCAGGGTTTTTGTTTCAGAGCTGGAAAGCCAGTGCTGGGATGCTGCAGCATCCCTGGGGCAGCTCTGCCCCACGCAGCATCCTCCAGCCACAGGCAGGACCTGGATGAGAGGCAGGGCTGTGGGCAGGCAAAGGAGATTTGCTCCAGCAAGTGAGGAAATTTAAGCTAGGGGAAAACAAAACAAAACAAAAAAAAAATCAGAAAAAAAATCTGGATGTAGACAGGAGAAAGTGGTTCAAATCTCTTCTCTGGCTGAGAGGCTCCCGTGGGAGCATCCCGGGTCAGGCAGCGCAGAGCAGGAGGCAGCAGTCCCACGCACGTACTGGGAGATGCTTCCAGCTTTCCCTTGACTCATGTCTGGTGCTGCAAACCACCAGACACAGGCTGCGTGCTCCCCAGGCTGGGCTGCAGAGCAGGCAGGGCCTTTTCAGAACTCTCAGCTCATTGCACAAGGGAGTGGGATCCACCCAGAGGAGAAATGACTTCTCTGCTTCTGTTCCTCCTCCTGCTTTCCAGCTCTGCAAGGGCAGCCTCACAGCAGCCTCTGGAAAAGTGGTGGCATCACCAGCCTTTGGAGCAGAATATTTGGAAGCTTTGATTTTTTTTTCTCCTTCCACTTCAAGCTCCCTGCTCACCCAGGTCCCTCCTAAAACCTCTGCCCCCCCTGTGCTTTGGCTGCATCCCTCCTCTTCTGAGAGAGGACAAACACCCTAACTCCATGGAATGGGAAGCTATGCCCAAGGAAAAGTAGGAGGCAAGCAGTAAGGACAGCAGAAAAGGAAAAGGCAACTAAGATTTTTTTTTAAAAAAAAAAAAGCAAAGACCTGCTCAAAACACCCAAAGAGACAGAAAACCTCAAAGCAACATCCCTAATGCTCAGACACTCAGCTCTGTTGGCTGTTTTTATATATTTATGTCTGTTAAACAAACCCCGAGTTATCTGCTCTAATTTTTGGGTGTGAAGCAACCAGTTCCAGGCATAGAAAGCAGGATGAGAGCAAATGGCTTCCCCTGCTCTGCAGCCCCAGCCTGGAAGGACAGACAGACAAGGAGAGAGGCTGGGGGGACAAAAGGCTGCTTTATAGTCCCTCCTTTCTCTACAGCCTGGCCAAGCATTGTGGTAACACAGGCAAAAATAATATGAGAGGTTTCTGCAGCTATTTTGCAAAGAGGGGGAAAATAATATACCATGGTTCAGGTTTTTACAAGCAAAAGAGAAAGAAAAGAAGAAAGCCCCTGACAGTCCCACTGCTCTCCATCCCAATAAAGAGAGGACATTACTCTCATATTTCATTTTCCTATTGTAAAGTCAGTCTTTATAATTTGCAAAATGAGCATTTTTAAACTTTTTTTTTTTTTTTTTAAATTGTGTGTTCTGGGTAGATGTTTGAATCCCCCCCAGCAGATTAAAAGCATATGTGAAGAACAAGGAATCCAAACCACACATTTTTATTAAGCTGCATGACTTCTAGTTCAAATTTCATCGCACTGAAATAAATATTTTCTCTCTAAAGTAGCAGCTGCAAGTGAGGTTACCCACAATAGATGCCATACATGCACACATGCATGCAGGAGCCCACACATGCATGTCCTATACTTGCTGATAAACTTCAGGTATCAGTGTGAGACCACATGGCTGAAGCTGATTTTGCAACTTTTCTTTTTTAAAAAAAAAAACAATTTGCCTGGGCACACGCAAACACACAATTTCCAAAAATTAAAGTTGAGAGGGGTTTCCAAAATTGCAGAAATACCAGATTTAAGGCTGCACACCCTAAATCTATCCCTCCTTCCAGATATATTAGCATAGAGTCTGAAACTTTTATCCAGGCAGATGATACTTTTCCAGAGGAGGAAAAAAGCACCAAGGAAAGTGCTTCCACCTCCCAGGGTTCAGGAGTGACAAGGATGCTGCTCTGCACAGCCCCTTTGCACTCTCCTCTGGGCTCTGCTCTGCACCCCCAGTGCTTGTACACCCATTTTGCACATCTGAGTACCCAGATTTTTAAGTGTGACACCTCTAGGTGCAGGTCTTGAGCATTGCTAACTTCAACCAGCTCCTCCACTGACAGAGGAGGAAAGCATCCAGATTTGGGGATTTTTGAAAGGCTCTTGACTTCCTAATGACGTTGTTTCCATTTCTGGCTTGGGACATTCACCCTGCTAAAGCCTGAGATACCTCGAGCAGCTTTCCTGAAGCCAGGGCTTTATCTTTATCCTCAGCCTCTTCCTGGGAAAGCTGGAACATGTCACAGGCAGCTATCACTCAGTGTTTACAGAGCTCCTGGACATTGCCACCAGAGCACTGGAGCACAAGGATGTCCGCAAGGATGCACCCTGACCTGGTCCAGAGCCTACACCAGAGGCACTGAACTTACCCTGAAGCAGCCCAAGGCAGGCTGCCTGTCCCACTCCCCCTTTGGAGGACACCAGTGCTCTCCACCAGCCTTGAACCCCTTCTCTGAAGGGCTGACCCAGGCTAGTTGGAAGCCAGCTGAGCACCCACTCACCCAAGCCAGCCCCTAAAATAAGTTTGGGGATTTCCATCACCTGCAGCAGATTCAAAGTCAAACCACTGGACCTGCTCCTGGTCCCCACCAGTGCTCTGCTGTCAACCCCAGCAGGGGAAGAAACCCAGGGGACCTTAGGGCTGGAGGATGAAAACCATCATCTGTCTGCAAGGAGCAGATAGCAATGGTTCTCCTGGCCAGCTGGGGACCATCCTCAGCTGACACACTTCTCCTGAGAGCCATTTGCAGCTCTTTCCCAAGAACAGAAAACAGGACAGGAGCTGCAGTCACTTGGCTCACTGGGACTGGGTCACCAAGGGCCCCAGAGATTCTCACAGCTCTGGAGTGGAAACCTTGCAATGGGATCTATCTAGCCCGTGCTTCCAACCAGGCTTGACTGGAAGAAATAACTCCTTTGCTGGCTTATTTTTGGAGTTGCTGGCTGGGTAAAGGTGTTCCTTCTATTTCAGGGGAAGAGTGAAATAATAATAAAAAAAAAAGTAGAAAACCTGACTGCAAAGAACCCTTCCAAAGTGATTCAGTTTTCTTTGGCTGCTCCCAAACTCCCATGAACGTGGTAAATGGGCTCTCTCTTTTCCTCTCCCCAGTTTTGACTGAAAATTAGGAAACTCAATTCTGAGAAGAGCTGGAATGAGAGAGAAGCAGGTTGAGACTCTGCATGTGGGGCCAGCTTGGCAGAAGGCCTTGGCACAGTTGCATCATCTCCTAGGGAATGTGTGAGATGTTAAGGTCAGACCTGGGGGAGGTCTTTAGCAGACCTGATCTGTTCGTGCTCCTTGTGTGGCATCTGAAATGTTGCCCCAGTTCACTGAGCAGAACCACCTCTTGCATTTTTGCCAGCAGCATCAGGAGCCAGAGCAGAACTGGGCTTCTCCCTGCAAGGATCCTACACTTAGAGGAAATACCTGGAGCAGAGCTGTTGGAAGCATAGCAGGGATGCTAGATGGAAACACCTTCACCAAAGGAACAACCCAGCCTTCTGGACACCCTCTGAATTACAAATGCTAGCAACTAAATGTTCATCTCTGGTGTATACCAGAAACCACATTGAGTTTTGTTTAATTTGAGGGTTTAAACAAACACATGAGGAACCATTTGACTCTAATGAATCCATTAGGATAGCAATGCATTTTTTTGGCTGGTTTCCCCTGAAAACAAGCCATGTGTGATCTCTGTGTGCAGTCACAGGTGTGTCCATCTGTCTCAATAACTCTTGAAGCTGATAGCTGATTTCAATCACTTTTGACAGAGAAGAAAAGGCTCAAGATAATTAAATCCCCATAAATGTCCTGGAAACAGACAGCTAGGTAGGAGAAAGGCATCATACAAGAGCAGTGTCTAAGGGGAAGCCTGGCAGCAAGTTCACATCTGATCAGATATAAGCAGGCACAACAAGAACACAAGTCTTTAATGTTCCTACCATAAGAAGCAACCATTTAATGTTCCTACCATTAAGCAACCATAAGACATGAATGAGGAGGAGTCCTGACTCATCTCAAGGCATCTCTGAGATTCCCAGTTCCCACAGTAACTGGGAAAGGGGATGAGCTGAAGCACCACAAAATAAGCAGTTCTTCTCTTTCTGCCTAGAGATGGAAAACACCCTCTTCTCAGTTTTCCAGACCCAAGATGGAGGGAAGAGATAACCAAGTGTCTCCAGGTCTCAGCTAGCCAGCTCTTTGGGAAGCTGCCAGAGGAACATCACCGAGCCTGAGGGTTTGTTGCCACTTGTCATCAGATGTCAGGGATGCTCAGGTTGGCACTGCCACCCCAACAACCTGAGATGAGCCTTTACTCCAAGAGAGTGGCTTATCTCTCTGCCCAACAGCCATCATGCCTGGCTCTCCAGAAAACACAAGGATCAAAGCTATAGAGTTATTTTTTTTGTTCTCTGTGACCACACAGCAGCTTGGCACTCTGATTTCTGCCCTCAGACTTTTCATTTAGTAATTTAAAATCAGCATTTATGTCAGACCCCATGCAAATTACAGCCTTGATCCCTAAAAATAGAGGTCCCACAACCACCATGTGCTCTGTTGTCACTGCCTTTGCAGCCAGACCAAACACAGGCTTTACAGCAACATCACTATATGGCTCTTGGTTTATCCCCCTTCCAGATTACAAATGCTTTGCCAAGAAAAGGGGAAATCTCCAGGAGAGCTTTGAAGGGAAACCTTTTAAAAACCTGCTCAAAAACTGTCCTGATGAGTTCACAGGTTTAGGAGATGCACCCACCATCTGCTTATAATATTAAATACCAGCTAAGAGGGGCTTCATAGCAACAACTTATTAAAAAAAAATAATAATCAAAAGCTCTCCATTCTATCTACCCAGAATGAAAAACTGCTTTTTTTCCTTTTCCTTAAATTACTGACTAAAACATTCACAAAATAGCACCTGTGAATAACTCCATAGCACAAGTTTCTCAAGGAGCTCCTTCCCAATGTTTTCCAATGGGAGCTGATTTGGCTCAGGTCTATTCACACGTTGTGGTTTTGTTCCCTAATTGAAGCATCAAGGCAGATTATGCTTCTGAACCCTTGCAAGCAGCGAATTAGACTATTCAAAAGAACAATAACAACAAAAAAATCATCTCTTAATACCTGCTCACAAGGTTTGCTTCCATGGATATATTTATCAGGGCAACTTAGGAGGCACCTAAGGTTTTTTTTAAGAGGCACCTGTTATTTTGCAACAACAGCCAAGGAAAGAAATTTCCATGCAAGGATAAAATAACAGGGCAGCATGACAAGGTGGAACTCTCCCTGACAGCCATTGCAAGTGCCCAGAGTGACAGTGGGGAAATTAAAAAAAAAAACAAAAAAAACCCCTCAAACACAAATGCCCAACCGAGGCTTCTAAAAACTGAATGGATGGCATTGTCTGTCATGATCTGCCACCCCTTTGACTGATCAGCAGTTAATAAAGCTGAGAGGGAAAGAGAAGATGAAACAGTAAGCAAGTCTGAAATAACACCCTCATTTTGTGTTCCCAATGGCACCACCTCTGGGAAGCATGGGGTGAACATCCAGTGCTCCATACAAGAGACTCAAAAAAGTGATTTTCTCCCATTTTCCTCATTGCATTCGTTAGCAATCTCTGGAAAAAAATTTCTAGTCCACATTTCCCATTGTCATCCACTGCTCTTTGAGCACCAGGTAGCCCAAGGCAGCCCAGCTCTCCCTCACCAGGGCCACCACTCTCCAGGTCCCAGTAGTCACCATCCAAAGCTTTAGGGCCTGAGCAGCCCCATGGTCTGGCTGGTGTCCCCATCCACAGGGTCAGCACTAGGCACTGCCCCTTTATCCAGGCTCCATTTCTCATACAAAAGAAGGAAATAGCAGCATTTTCCTTGGAGAGGAGGGGATGCATCCTGGAGAAGAGCGTGCAGCCCCTGAAAACTCCATGTTAAACCAAATTAGAGCCTTCAAAGATGCCCAGCCTTCACATTTTTCTTGTGGTTGTGCAGACCTGACCACATACTCAAGCTCCCTATTTTCTTTACCATTTCATTTAGTGCTGCATTCCCCCCTCCAGCCCCATGTCCTGATGTCACCACCACTCCAGGGGCGATCACTCCGTTCCAAGTTTCCCCTCTCTATCCAACTCAAATAAACCACTCAATAACTAAGGGGCTGGCTTTTCCCCTATAGAAGTTATTGTTGGTTGTGGGGTTTTTTGTTGGGTTTTGTTTTGTTTTTTGTTTGTTTTTTTTTTTTTGATGACATATGTGTGAACCATAAGGGATAGTTTAAAAACAGATTCTCCCTCATTACAAGCCCCAGCACATCACGGCATTGCTCTTCACTGCCTTCCCCCCCCCCCCCCCCCCCGTGTGCTGAGCAGGCCCATTCCTGGCTCTGCTTTCCTGTTGATTTATTTCCCTTTCATCTATGGAAAACTAAGAACCAGATCAGCTTCTGCTGGCTTCACCACCCACCCAAAGCTGGATCCGGGGACTCTCTTGCAGCGGAAAATCTGGAGTGAAGTGAAGCGAAGTGAAGTGAAGTGAAGCTCCTGGCTTCAGCATCGCCTTTAAGGACTCCCTGGTGGAGCTGGGTTGAGCCAAACTGGAGGCAGTTGTTTGGTTTTTCCTCAGTCCTGTGTAAACAGGGTTGCAGTTTCTGCCTGGGAGGTGGTGTTCCCAATGACCCAGAAAGCTTTGGGCTTTGTTCCCACCCCTGGCTGTGATGGAGGTGAGGGACACAAAGGGAAAGGGAGGATTCGAAGGGAGGTGGTGAACAAGGTCAAGAGAGGTGCAGGCAGTCTTGGTACAGAAAAGGAGGCAGGACCAACCCAAGGTCTCCATCAAAAGCTTGCCGTGGCCATCCATAGTACTCAAACCCAGCAGATGGCACTTTGCAGTTCTGTCAGACAACTCACATCACTGCTACCAGGGTAGGAAAAGCAACCAGGTGCAGCCCCACACTGCTGCTCTGTGGATTTCCCATCCTCTCCCTAAATACTTCCCCACAACTCCAGTACAAAACCCCAGGAGTCTCCAAAGCCTATGGCTCATTTTGGAAAACCTCAACCTCCCCTATATGGGCTCACTTCCACCACCCAAGGGTGCCTCTTTGCTTCTAGCAGCACATCAGGGCTTCCTGCTCCCATCCTTCAACAGCTGGAGTTCTTATGAGGTACCTAAAATATCTGCACACACCTTGCTTTTACTCCGTTTTTTTTTTTTTCCCCTCACAGCTGAATTAGTCTGGAAGCTGAGTTGCCATTTACTCAGCCCCACAGATGGACTTTCCATCCTATGACTGCCACAACCCCAATACCCACCCTGAGGTTTTCTCCTCAGCCACCACACCGAGGTGGCCAAGGATCAAGGGGTTTGTATACACAGAGGCTTTTAATCAGGACTTGGAATGTTTTCTACCCCAGGAGGTAAACACAGAATCCAGGTTTTATGGATTAAAGGGAATCCCCCCCCATTCCCTTTAATCCGGAGGGGGAAAGACCTAGCTGCCAAAGTTATCTTGGGATATAAGTGGCATTACATGCTCAGCCATGGGGATACATCTACTGGCACACTCAGAATTTCACTTAACACCAAATTTTGGTCGGGAAAGAATTTTCCTCCATTTGGCCAGTGACAATAATCAAACCATGGAGCCTTGAGCAGGACACATCTGCTGGGACCACCCGAAAAGGAAGCTTTGCTGCAGGTTCCTATTGCTGTTTCCCACCACTGCTGGACATTTGGCCAGCATTGCAAAGGAAAGTGTTGGAAATGGGGGGCTGAGAGAGGTGCCCATGGAATATCTCTGCTCCAAGCACCTTTCTCCCTCTTTCTCCAGGAAAATGGAGTCTCTGTCCATATTCACACAACTCTCACCTCCATGCTCCACAGTATTTCTGAAATGACATTCCAACACTGACTGCCCATGATAGATGACTCAGTTATATTTTTATTCCTGCAGGATGACCTCTGCAGAGCATCTCCCATCTCAAATTTAGCATTCAAGGAGTCCCATATTTAAACACAAACTCCTGCCTAGATCCTATAACAAAGCCAACTGGTACAACCTGAGCTTTTCATCCCAAGAAAGAGAGCTATGGTCTGAGAAGCAGATGTGAAGTTCAGCTCAAAAATGTGGCTATCTGAACAAAACCCATTAAGGAACAGGAAGGGATGCAGCATGACCAGAAGTAGCTGAGCATCACAGCTCAGATTTCAGTGTTCTGAGCAGCAAACTGGCAGAGGGTAAACATAATTTGCAGATAAATTTGCTTATGCAAGACATCAAAGCCTGAGGAAAACCTTGCTGTGTTTGCAGACATTCCAGAGCAGAGAACAGTGCACAAAAGTAATATTCACCATGAATTCTCTCATCTCCCCACACATTTTGCCTCAGTGGCCAAAGCACTGTTTGTTCAGGCAGCTTTGACCTCCTCAACCCTAGCCGGTATGTGGCTACGTGTGGAGAACAATGAGCCCACGGTTAGAGACTTTTTTCCTGTGTTCTTGGAGAGAAGAGAAAACACACACGACACACAAAAAACCGCACAAATCCCATCCAATATTCTGCACAACTCGTTAGAAATACCCTCTTCCAGCTCCTATCCCTGGGGTGATGTATTTATTGTGAATGTATAGATTCGATCCCTCTCGCCCCTGTCAAAGGCAGGAGTGCACCTGCACGCTGGGGATGTCTGGAGTGGGGAAGGGTTTTCCTTTGGGCTTTGGCAAACAGCCCAGACTGATTCAAAAAAAGAAAAAAAAAAAAAGAAAAAAAAGCAAAAGGCCTCACCATGTGTAAGGAACATGTGTTTCATTTGTTCATACCCAAACGACAAGGGAATGGGTTGAACACGAAGTCAGCTAAGAGGCTTCCAGATAGGATGCTCTTTTACTCTGGGTTTGCTCTGTCCTCACTATGTGCACAAATCCTAGCTTTGAGAAATGAAGATTTCAAGCAGAGTGCTGCAGAGGCAGGGCAATAGTAAAAACCCTCAACTTCAAGAGGAAGATCAGTTTGAGAATTGCCAGGTCATAGAATTATAAAAGGACAAGGACAACAAGCCCACCTTCCCTGAGCAGAGCTCAGTGCTCACCAGCCTCTTCCTCAACATAGCAGCACTCCCACCACTTTGGCTCAGAGGAGTTTGTCCATCCTATAACTTTGCTGCCACAACACAAACCAAGATTTTTATACGTTGAAAAAAAAAAAAGAGTGATGCTTTCCTGTCTTCCTGTCCACAGGCTTCTGCTCCAGAAATCTATTTTTATACAAATAAGATTAATCAGTGTGTCACCTTCTGCACAGAACAAGGTTCCTGAATTAGCAGACAAGGGCAAACCCCCAGTGCCTGGGCTAGGGGCACACCACCCCTCTCTGCTCTCAGTAATCACTTTTACAGATTGCACAGTGATGCTGCCAGCAAAGCTCAGCTGGAAACTTCTCCCCAATAGAATGAGGATTTGGCTTTGCCCCCATGCTCAAGCTGAAGAAAATCATCTTTCCCCAGCCTGGCCATTTGCTCTCCTCTTCACTGCCTTTCTAACACAATCCGGATCCTCCTGTGGAGCTTTTTTTTTTTTTTTTGCTCCTGAACCCATCCTGCTGCCTGCTCCCTCTCCCCAGCACAGCCCTTGGCATGATGTCACTGAAGAGGAGCAGTTTTCCAGCATTACATCACCCTGTCTGGCCTCAGCAATCAGCCTCCTGCACCTCAGAGTTTCCATGGAAGAAACCAAACCCCCTCCTCCTCCTCTTCCTCCCACTATCCAAGGGGGAGGGGGGAAGCAAACTCCAAAGGAAGCCATCAGCTGCAAGAGTAATGACCCTGCCCCTCACAGCATCCATCACAGCAAATGAGCCTGCCTGCTGCCTGCCAGCATTTCAGCCCAAAATTCTGCCAGGTGAGCCTCAGGAATAACCAGACACAGCTCTGCTCCCCAAACCCCAACGATCCCCGGGATGGGGGGAAATTGTTTTGAAGGATGAGCTTTGCCTTCCAGAAACCACTCAAGTTTTTCTCATTAGCAGGTTTCAACTGATTACCCCGCTCAGCAGGAGGTACCCCAGGCCAGAGAAAATGGGCAACAGCCTGCTTGTTCTGCCTCCTGGTCCAGGATGATGATGGTGGTGATGGAGACCCCTGCATGGCATCACTCAGCAGCCCTCCTTCCACTGCCAGTTCTCCCCACATCCCACTCAGCATCCTACCCCATGCCTTCCAGAATGGCCAAAACTCATCCAAACCAAACAGACTGCAGGACTCCCTACCAAGGCAACCATCAGGCCCCCAAACCTGCCTATTTAAACCATTTTCTGGACATGAGGAACCAAAAGGGCTTTAGATAACCCCAGCCTCCCCTTATTGCTAACCACAACTCAGGTCAGCACAGCTCAAGGATCATGGTGCTACATTATTTTAAAATTACAGAAGATACAGCACATACTGCATCTCACCAAATGCAAAGATCCAGTGGTGGGTTATTCATTTTAACTAAAGGAGGTGTCTGAAATGGAAATCAGGACTCCCAGAATTCAAAACCCCATTGGACACATCACTAGAAGCTGGAAGCAGCCCCTACCATTGACATCCACTGCCTTGAAGGAAACATCCAAAGGTGAAACCTGTGCAGGCAGGACTCAGGCTTGGCTCCAGATGAAGTACAAGCAGCAATAAGATCATGCAGCTCCCTAGGCTGATGCTTAACTTGGCCATATTAAAAGAAAAATGATGCACCATAGAACTGTTAAACATCAATAAAAGCACTTTTATGTTTTGTTTGAACAATGGAGCATAGCTTCTCCTGCACTCTATGCTATCAGGGGCCTGAAGACATTCAACACCAGCAAACTGTAATTCTCTTCATGTGCCACCATATGGGTTTTTACCATTTACGGAATGGAATTTACCACTGACCAAAAAAATAGATGAAAAAAAGTCAGGAACATTAACTATGTGTATATTGCAATCATGACTAACAAGGCTTCATCATTAGAGACAACCCTGACCCAGTCACAAAGCTTGACTGCAGTCCAGATGGCTAAACTACCAATTACCCAGCAAATCAAAATGAAAAACAAGAGTTTGAGCAAAGCATATGCAAACAATCTGATATTTCCACCCAAATCCTCACTTTCCCTCCTGGCACCTGACAGATAGAGGTCAGAAGAAATGGTGTCACTTGAGGATCTAAATGAAACCACCTGAAGCAGAGGTGAACTCTTACAAGCTGTTATTCAATTTTAATTCTGGATCCTGTCCTGCCCCTCCCTGAGTACAGACACAGTGATAAAACCAGGTGACAGCCCTGGGTACCTCTGTAAGATGATGCTGTGGGAAGGACCTTGCCAACTGCAGCCAAATCTCACCTTTGGGTTTTGCTCAGACTGACTGCATTGCCTGGGCTCTGGCACAAAAATCTCACCCTTAATTTCAAACCCATTCAGAGGTATCATCTTGAATAAATACAGATGTTTTCTAGGCAGCACTGCTCTTCTGGAAGAGCCTGGCTCTGTGATTCAATCCATATGTCTCAAGTGCACCATTTTGCTAAAGAGGATCCCTTTTCAAAAAAAAAAAAAAGAAAAAAAAGAAAAAAAAAGAAAAGAAAAAAAGCAGAAGAAATGACAAGAAAACCAGCAACTACACAGAGAATTATTAGGAGACTAGGGAAAGCTACAGACATCTTCAATAGAGAAACATAATGCTGGCTCAGAATGTTTTATTTTCCATCATCTCACACCATGGTATATGCTGCTGGTGTAAAACATTGACTCTTTGCACTCCCTGAAAGGCTCTACAGCAAAAAGAGGTGAAATCAGATTTGGCAGGGCCAGCAAAAGAGGCAGCCAGAACTGTAAATTAGCTTCTTTCAGCAGTCTGCCAAGGCAAGGAAAAATACACAGGAGCATGTATCTGTGGTACATCTTGACAGAGAAATTCAGATCAATAAAAAACCCTAATTAGTTTTAAAAATGCATTTTGAAGGTTGACAAAAACCTAATGATCAGGAGTTCTGCTCTGTGCAGTTCCTTCTTGATCCTCTGGCTTGAGCCCAGATCCTGCAGAACAGATTAATGGTTGGACCTGATGATCTTAAAGGTTTTTTCCAAATAAAATTATTCTGTGGTGATGGGTTCAGAGCCACCCTCAGGAGGAGCCTTCATGGGGCCCTTAAGATGCTTCTGGTTTGAGGATATCTGGGACCTTGTATTTCTCCCATAAGCATACAAATAAGTGATCCCACATGCTCCATACCTTGCCCCTGCTCTTTCCATCTGCACAAGAGTTTCCTGCAAACAGGACCAGCAATGGCAGCAAGCTTGGCTCTAGATGTGAAGCAGACATGGATTCACAATGTGTTTGCACCTATGAGCTGAAAAAGTCTGGAAAATATTGCTGTTTCCACTCCTGTGGCTATTCCCAGAGCCCACTCTATGGGGGTTAACCGCCTACAAGAGTCAATATTTGATATATTAACAACAGATCTGCCTGCAAAAGGGGAGCCCTAAATCTCTCCATCCTCAAACACCAAAAAAACCCCCGACTCTGTAAGATGTGCCTACTCGTATAAGAACTCTATCTTTATTTGTACACCTTTCACTAAAGCAGAACCTAGTGATCTATTCTTACAACCACAGAGAAAAACAATGTACAGAAACTTGTAAAATAAGAGCACTTTCCAGAGTTGGAAATGCTACAGAAAAGAGAATAGGAAGGGAGAGGGAAAACCTTGACGATAGTGAAATGAAATCTGGGATTATCAACCACAGTGATAATTGGTTTGGGTTTGTTTTTTAAGTGTAAACAAGCCAGAAGATGAAAAGAGAGCTGGAATTTCAACCCGAGCAGCCCAGCACCTGAACAGCCTCAATGTCTCTGCTGAGAGCATCCAAGCATCAATTCTGTTTTGTGTTGAAACATTCAGCAGCCCTAAGAGCACCTCTGGCAGCTTGCCCAGGCTTTCTGGCTGGCCCCAGCACAAATTGCTTTCCCTCCATTTCTGATGTCTTGATTTCACTCCTGGTCTTCAACAAACACAAAGGAGGAAAGAGCCTGAAAAGCATCATCCAGAGCTCAGCAGCACACTGCATCTCATCCCAGGAGAAGCTTTGGCTTGAGCTCCTAGCAAAGACTTTCTCAGCCCCTCATGGTTTCACTGCCTTGGCAGAACAGTGGCCACAGGTGTCCAAGACCCTCCTGCTTTCCCCCCTTCTTTGGCAGCAGAGAAAACCCATTTGGTTTTACAGCACCAGCCAGCCCAATGAGACAGAGTGATGGGACTTGGCTGGACCAAATAAGCTCCTCTTGTTTCCAGAGATGCTCAAAGATACAAACCTTAAAAAGCAATGTACACCTTCACTGTGCTTTTCCACTTCTGGGAAAACTGATTTAACCTCCATCACCAGACACTGCCCCAAACCAACATTATTTCCAGAGGGTCAAGATATCAGGTACCTCATGGGATAATCCTGCAAAATTTTAAACCAATGAACCAAAAATCATTTACACCAAGTGTAACCCTTGTAGCTTAGTAACCCTTGTTAATCAGGTACCCTTCAGCAGTTTTACCAAAATCTACTCTTTTTTAACCAATATCCACTCCACAATTTTAAGGACCTTTAGCCCTTCCAGCCAGCTGCTGTACAGCCCTGTTCCCAGCACAGACTCACCCGAGTCTTCTTCTGACAGACCAGAAAACAAAATCTCCAGCAGAAATACAGAAGACATGACACATCTGGGACTTTGGCAAGGGCTGGACACATTTCATTTTGTTCCTCAGCTGTAGGTTCTGGTCCACAGGGTCATCCTAAGCACTAAATCAGGATGGGACCACACACTGCTGCAGAACCCAAACATCTCTGGGGTTACACCAGACTCTTCAAAACATCATTGCAAAGGGATTAAATTCACCTAATCCATCCCAGAGACAGCCACACTAACCTGCCCCAGACATTCTGCAGCACTTCCCATTCCTAAAGATCCTCCAGCTGTGGGTTATGGGATTTCTCCCAGATGGAAACTCAGCACCAGAGACTGCACTGAGCCAGGACCTGAACTTGGTTGCAGCCCCCATCTGGCAAACCAGAATGATTTCCTCAGCCCAGAACCTCCTG
This sequence comes from Phaethornis superciliosus, assembly GCA_023637945.1. Classification (NCBI taxonomy): domain Eukaryota; kingdom Metazoa; phylum Chordata; class Aves; order Apodiformes; family Trochilidae; genus Phaethornis; species Phaethornis superciliosus. The sequence goes on from JAJQWJ010000022.1 coordinate 9,088,275, forward strand.
ACCTGCTTTGCCACCAGACCAACAAAGGCAAAAGGGAGGTTGGAAAAGGCATCCCATGAGGAGATGCCATCTGCAGGGTCCTGGGACATGGGGGCTGAATGGATGGAACAAGCTGTAGCCTTTTGGGGTTAAACAGGTCAAAGCCTTGCCAGGACCTGTTTGGGGATAGGAGGGAGAACATATGTGAGTTGGCTTGCTCACCCTGATGGGAAGAGCAAACCTTAGCAAGATGAGTGCTGTCCCCTGAACCTAGTGAGAAGTTGTGTATGGAGCAGAAATTCATCAGCATCAGCATCTTCTGAGGAAAATCCCAGAAGAAATCCCACAAAAAGAGCTCCCAAAGAGCCCACAGATAGGGTACAACATGCAACAGAATTGAGATTATAGCAGCAAAGTGCTCAGCTTTTCCTCAGCCCAGCACAAGCTACCTGGGAACAGCACAGAGGCTTGGAGGGATCAGCCTGGGGATCAGCAAACTGCTGCCAGCAGAGATGGCCTCACACCTGAAGGGATCCACCCCACAACTGATGGGATCCTGCACAAAAGCTGCCACCCCCAATGGAAGGTGATGAGCACCCAAAAGGGAGCTCCTGGAGAGGCTAGCACATCCCCAGGACACTTTGGAAAAGTCTCCCTGGGATTCAGGCAGAAATTGCTTTGCTTTCTGGGAGACTTTTCCAAACTTCATCCTAACACTTAACCACGAGACTGTGCTAAGACACGGTTTCTAATGTACAGTTTTTTAAAAAGCATGAAAGAACCTGTTAATCCCTCTAAAAATGAGATGCCTACGTGCCTTCTGTCTTCCTCCCACTGCTGCTGCCACCCCAGGACCTCTCTTCACTAAAGCCTGCAAGCAGAAAGTCTTTATCGTCCACCCTGTTCCTTTTCTCCTTCCCTTTGCTGTCTCCCAGCAGCATCTTTCCAGGCCCAGCAGGAACCCAGCTGCCACTTCCCAAGCCCAGCACCAGAGCCTGGCCCTGAGAGTTGGAAAACTTGGGTTTGGAACAACAGCTCAGCACAAAACTCACTTGTAACAACCTGGGCTCTGGGCTTGGCCCCTTTTCAAGCCTCCCTGGCATCCCCCCAGCTTCACAGAGATCCACAGAGCCTCCCAGCTAATTGAATTTTAATGAAGGGAAGTCATTTTTCCACTGGTAGAATGTTGGGCTAGGGAAATAGTTTGAAATTCCTCGAACTTTTCCAGGGTTTTTCTGCAGGAGGGTGCAAGCAAGGAACTCCCCACTTGGGCACCTGCCTGGTGCAGAGCTTCTCCTCTCACCCCCCACCCCAGCTAAACCTGGAGCTTCAAGAACTACAGCTTTAAAACCAAAGCATGGTTGGGTTTTATTTGCTTCTAGTCCTAGCAAGGAGGATATGAAATTCCCACAGTGGTCAGTGTTGAGACACAGCCTGTCCCAGCCCTGCCTTCCACCCCGCTCCCAGTTAACTGGATTCTTTAAAATTTCCAGGAGAATTAACAACAGCAAACATGTAATAGCCACACAGCTCCACAGGAGCAGAAAACCAGGGAACATCTTGTGAGCTGAGGGCTGCAGTTGCCTACAGGTCAGCAGCAGCTTCATGTCAGCAGTCTGCATTCAGTCCAGAAATCATCAGCTTTCCAGGAATACAGAACTAACTGTTTACACCCAGTTCCCATTGTTCTGAGCCAGTTTTCCCTATCCAGTTTCTGTTTAAGCTTGCAGAAAGGAGGAGCCAAAGAAAATGGAGTTGCTGAGATATGAAGGAAATTAGGTTATAGTCCACTGCCTTCATGAAACCCATTAACTACCTTCAGTTTAAAGCTGCTGGTATCTTGGTTAGTGTGTGTGGATACACTGAAAACCCCCTTTGACTGAGGATGACAAAAGAAAAAAGGACGAGTACTAGAACTGGAGTGGTTTGAGATCCATGTGGCATCATGTAAAACAGAGGGGAAATAAACACTAAATGTCCAGTTTTCAACAAGTGATGATCCTGTAGCTGCATTTTGTACCCAGAACAGGCCGAGGGCTCCAGGGCAGGGGAATACTTGCTTCCTCTTTACCCCACCTCCCAAGATCAAGGCAGTTTCATAAGCCCCTAAGCTTCCACCCTGGACAAGTCCTTTTCAGCAAGGATGCTGTGGCCAGTCCCATGGGAAGGTCACTGTCACCCACAAATCTCTGTTCCCTTGCAAAGGAGTCAGCAGCCTGAGCACTAACAGCTCCCTGGGAACTCAAGCTACAGAGGCAGTGATGGAAACTGTCACTTTACATAATGAAAGTTGTCTAAAGTGTAGGTTTCTCACCCAGTTTGGGTGCAATACCAAGTTCTTTAAGTGGATCTAGTAGATCTCTGGGTGCATCAGCTCCCCAGAAAAGCTCACTCCTTCATTGAGCAATTCCTCAGAAAATCCAGCATCCAGCACAACTGCTCACATTGTTGGCAGAACATCCAATGCTTGCAAAAGGCACTCCAGTGCCCACTAAGCCCAGCTTTTACTTTCCATTTTAATTGTTAAACTTCCCAGGGAATGTCTATTAATTTAATCCAAGTTAGAGATTCAGCTCTAACTCTTTAACTGGGATTTTGGCAGCAACGTTCAACCCCGTGCATTCCTGCTCTGTTTATACATCAGCCCAGCTCCCAGATGTTGGTAATGTTAAACAGACTGGAACTTTCCTTCCCAGTGACAGCAAAATGTAGATGAGAGTTGGCTTCACTTCAGCTCTAATTATCCACCCCCAGGAGATGTTCCCCAGCCCTTTGCTGGCTTGGGGAGGCCCGTGAGATCCAGCTCTTCCTCCAGAGAAATGCAATCAAAGGAAGGAGATGGAGATCAATAGGTCTTAGTTTACACTCTGTTGCACTGGAGCTGATGTCAGGGAAGCAATTCCAGCTCACCAGAAGGATCAGGGACATGATTCTCATGCAGATGAAAGCCTCAGAAGTGCAGCAGAGCAGAGGAGCTGAGATTGCTAGTGGAGTGCATATATTAAAGTAGCAGCTGAACTAAGGGAAGAACTTCTGCCATGTGTACCTTGCCTAGAAATAAGCTTCTATCTCTTCGCTTAAAGCTGAAGAGCTCACGGGAACATGCCACCCATCATGATTTCTGTTTGCTTTTTAAAAGCAGACACTGGGGAGGAGGTGACAGGGCTGCCACCAAACAAACTGCTGAGGGGAGGCCCTGATGCAAGAAACCAAGAATCAATGGCCCAGACATGGGAAATGAGCAAATTCCTATAGCCCCAGAGTGAGCTGAGACTTGCAAGGGACCAGTTTTCCTCAGCCTTCCTTTACCACCTTGCAACTTTATTTAAGTCAAAATACAGAGATGAATTAAAACCCTGTGTGCCCTTCCCACACTGAATGAACCCAGAGCACAAGAGCTACAGATGCACAAAATCCCAGTGCAGCAAGGGCATAGAAACGGAGAACCAGAGCAGCTCACTCCAAGTCACCTGGCCCACCCTTTCCATCATTACTCCAGAAAGTGTTTCCTTAGCTGAAATACAAGCTTTAAAAAAAAAAAAAAAAAAAAAAAAAAAAAAAAAAAAAAAAAAAAAGCATACAGAGTTCTATTCTGCAAAACTCCAATACAAGTTTCAAAAATGAGCTGCAATTTCCCCATCAACCAGGACCCAATTCATCATTTCTGTGGAACATCTCCAGAGCTGTTCACTGCCACGACTTACCTCAAAGACTTCCTCATCCAATATCCGTGTTCCAAAGACAATGATGCCATTGACATCAATGATGGGATGGTCACTTCGATCCAAGAACTTGGTGATCTTCTTTTTACAGTCCAAAATCAAGGTGACATTTTTCTTCTGCACACTGAGAGCTACTCTGTGCCACCTAAAAGAACACAGTCCCCCAGTGTGTTAGAGTCCTGGGCTTTCAAGGACAAGCTTAATGATTTCATGGTAGAGAAGACTTTATAAACTGTGCATAAAGATTTCATAAACTGTTCTAGAGACTTCCATGCCACTCATTATCTACAAGCACATGAAAATCCTGCTTGGGTAGACCCTAAAGTTTCCATTTGAAATAGGCTGTACTGACAGATGATGCTGTTCTACTTCTCAGCCCTTCAGTCTCAGTTCTGACCTCAACAAGTGTCAGAGAAAAAAAACAACAAACCAAACCACAATGATAAGTCCCTGGCTATCCCCCTTTTCCACCCTCCTCACATCCTGCAAAAGACACGGTGGGGGTTTCACAAGACTGATTTGTTAAGGTCCTTTGCAGCAAAAGCCAACAGTCCTGACACAATAAGTGTCAGCCAATTTGCACCAACTGATGGGGGGTTCCCACTTTTTATACACAGAGTATTTAGTCACCTAAGGGTGAAGTTCAAGAATGGGACAACTTGGCAGAAATCCAAAGTGTGTATAAGCATTTATAGATATATGACTCTTATTTTACACAACATTCAACATGCTGCTATTGATAATAAACAATGTACTGGGTTTTTTTCCTTTGTGCACAAAATTTCACTTACTTGCCATCTGCTAGGTTAATGCCTCTAAAGAGAGGATAGTCTTCTGGGCCTGGTTTTCCTGTATGGTCTTCATACAGGAATACAGGAGATCTACCCATCTCCACACCAATTTGCTGGATCCCTTGCTCATTGTAAATTGAGATCAAGAAGGACTGACCTCCTTTCTTCGCTTTTACAGTGGTTAGAATGGAAAAGTCCTCCGGGAATGGGGAAGCTGAAGTGGAAAAGCAAAGAGATTAGTCAGGTTTCCTTGAAAATTAATCCCTACAGAGAGTCCTGTTGTCTAGTGACCCCTAGGGAGATTGCTGTTTTATCCCTCCAGATGTGTGCACTTTAGCTCTCAAATTTCCACTGAGCAGCACCTTAGTTGCCAGGTGGAGATATGGCTTTCCCCCAAAGCCTATTGGGACATGGGGTTGGGATGGGCTGCAACCGAAAGCCAAGTGGACCAGAGTAAAGCCAGTGGAAAGCAATATCCTCCAGGAGCTGCCCACTCTCATGGCACATTGAAAACTCAAGCAGGGAACTGAGCATCCCTAAGGATTGTTCATTTATGATCAGAAAACCTTTTTCCAGCCCTTACTGCAATCTCTCACAGAGCCAAAAAGCTACCCCACAACTGAACCTGCAAGCAAAGGATGGTGAAGGGTGTCCCATTTGGGGATGAGACCACAGAGCTAGAAAACAAGAGTTTTTAAAAAAGTTGTTTCAAATCTGTATTCTGCACCTAACCCCTCCTTAGTGTGCCCTAGAGTTTTGGTTTGGTTTTTTTTTCTTTAGGAGGTGAATCAAAAATCTTGTTTCATTCATGGGATCTCCAAGTTAACTTAAGATGTCAGAGGGAGAGAGGAAATGAAGCATCCCCTGCCAGTCAGGCACACACAGCACTGAAGGTTCTAAGGGATTAGGAAAGTTGCATCGAGTTTTGTCTATTCCAGATGAGAACAGAGCATTCTGTGGCTTTGGCTTCCAGGGTTGGTGCAGACAAAATCTGAAACCAGAAATAAATCTGGCAATCAGTAGGAGGTTCTAATTTGTCTGCGTGTTAAAAAGCATCTGACAGATTCCATAGCTTTTTCTCCACTCAGGAAAGCATCTGTCTCATCTCTAGTGATTCCTGTCTGGAATTTGGAGGGTTACAGCCATTACAACATGGCATAGGGATGGTCAATACAGAGGCAAAACCCTCTGCAGGGAGAATCAACCTCCTGCAACCCCAAACTCCTTCCCAGTCCCACCAGGAGCAGGGTGTAACTTCTCCATGGGCATTTTTACTATTCAGACAGAAATGATGAGCCCAACCTGAAAAGCCTGGACACACATCCCAAAGAGAACATCTTAAAACCCACCAGAAACATTAATAGAGGAGCTTTCTTGATTAACTTATTGAGATGTGACCTAGTGACACAGAGGGTACCTGCAGGTCACTGCGGGGGGGGGTACAGGACACCCCCTGATGCTTCCCTGCAGCACTGGGAACACTTGCAGGGCTCTTCCCTTTAAGGTCCAGGCTCTCAAAACCAAGGATCACATTGTACCTCCAGGTATCTGCTTAGGAAATTTGCAGAACAGAGTAAAGTGGGGCAGCCCCAAGCCAGGCACCCCAGTGTGCACTGGGACCAGCTGGGGGGGAGCCAGGGAAGGGCACAGCACAATGGAGCCATTTTTAAACTACAGATCCATAGTCATATAAAAAAATACACAAAAAATATCAAGCTCCATGCCCATAAGCTTCAAAAAGATTTTCTTCAACCCTTCAAGGTTTTTGTGGGGTTTTTTTAGGTGGTATCCCAGGGATGCGTATGGGATTTTAACCCAGGGAGGGGACTGGGAATACAGGAGTGGGAAATTCTTCCAACCACAGCAAAATTTGCCAGTTCAAAGGCCAGGAGGCCATGAGCTCACTCTCTCCTCCTCTACTTGGGACTTTCTTTAATTTTTATTACCATGCCAGTTTTTAAAGTGTGTCTAGCAGCCAGGGCCATTGCAGCAGGCAGGGGAGGAGACGGGGGGTTGGACATCAAAACCCAACACTGCTACAGCCTGTGCAAACCAAGTGGGACATCTGAGGGTACCTGGAGACATACAACTTGTTTGCACCCTGTTAATACCTCCCACCTGAGTTAAACAACTTTGGGAAGAAGCATAAAACAATATTTCTGAATGGAGGGCTCATAGGTGGTAATTAAATGTCATGATTATAGCCTCATTTCCCCCTAGGACACAGACCCAGATACTTGGCAGAGGCAAGTATGGGATGATTGTGCCTCCCATAGGATGCAGGGAGCTGTATCTCCCTCCTGCTGTATACAAATCCTCCTGCAGCAATGAACCAAGACCATACACCCTCCTGGTTCCAATTACAGGCTACAGTTTTGGGCCTTTTATGTAAAACAGTTCACATCCAAAATTTCATTATGAATCCACAATACAGTACCTTTCAACTTGGACAAGCTGCCAACTCATTAAAAAGCTGCTTTTAATTTTTTTTCATTATTATTAAAATGTCTCCATGGTGATGTGAGAGTTTCTCAACCCAAATAACCATAATGGATGAATTATAGCTGACATTACTCTGGTACTGCTCTGCTGTCCTGGCAAAATAACAATGCCCTCACTGTCATAGCTAGAAATGACCCAGGCTATTAAATAATGTATGAAAATGCATCCACACAGACAGCAATACTAATAAATACATCATCATAAATATATGAAGCACACAGAAATTGACCCAAATCCCCTTCAAGACAATGCAGACACCCCCCTGACAAAGGGTTCAGGATTAAGCCCTTATATTCATTCACTCCTTGAAACAAGCTCATGCTGAGAGATGTTGCACATCCATCTCTTCACTCAATGCCATGGCACCAGTGCTGAACTTGGCTCAGCATTGCTCTTTTACCCCAAGTCCTTTCAAAATCCCGTGGAAAGAGCCAAGGTGGTCCCGGGGGGACAGAGATGTCCCCATCCTACACAGCTCCCCCCCTGCCAATGTTTTCAGCTTCATTTCAGCAGATGACATCTGTGGTGAGCCCCAAGATGGGAAAGAGTGGATTCTGGCTGAGTAGTTTTGTTTTTTTTTTTTTCCTCCTGACCAGGGATTCAAGGTTCTTGTGCAACCTCATGGTCTAACAAAATAGGGACAGCTGGGACCACTTCCTAACCCAGATCCTGCAAGTGTATCCAAATACAGCTTAAAAAATAGAGTCCCACAGATGATCTGGAAAGGCCAAAAAGCTTTTCTTAAGAGAGAAAAAAATAAATAATGAAATATCAAAAACAACCAGCTGCTCCAGTTGCTTGACAAACAGAAAGTGGATCTGTTGTGTCAGATTTTCAGAGCCTGGAAAACTGTTGTGTTGTCTCTTTTCCAGAACCACTTTTCAAAGGAAAACACTAGCATCACCAACTTCTGGCCTTTTTGTTCCTCTAAGAAGACTCAGTTTTGGAATGGCTGTTTGGATTGACTGTTCAAGCTACAATAGAGATTTTTTTAGCTCTTAAATATATATGCAGACACCCACAAGCAGTGTGAAGAATACAGAGTTTGCTAGAAGAATGCAAATGACATTTTGCTGGCTGCCACTGTAAACTTTGCTTTTCTTGCCTCTGCTGGAAAAGCACGGGTTTGCTGGGAAGCAGAACTTATTTAAGGAGCAAGGACAAAGAGCAACTCAGCAGATTTTCTCACTCTTGTGGGCTTGAAAAACAGACAAGCTTTTAGATGTATATATATATATTTATATATAGTCTTGCTTTGCTGGCTGGGAAAGCAGAATGCAAAGCCCACAAAACTCCCATCTTAGAAAAGCACTGACTTCTAATTAACACAAAATATTATGTACAGCACACATTTGCCTTGGGTGCTCTATAGCAGAGAAGGAAAGTTCTGCTGCAGCCCATCCACCTGCTGAAATGAAATGACTCAAAGCACATTTCTCCTGGTACATTGCACTGCAGTGACTTTGATGTCTTTATCTCCTCTCTCCATTTGGTGGTGTGAGCTGAAGTCACATCTAGCTAGGGAGAGGCACTGAGAAAACATCTGTTGAGCTGATGAAAAGCACTTGGGGTTCTTCACTCTTCCCTTCTGAATTTCCTAGCCAGGAGCAGAGCACTCTCAATGACCCAAAGTCTCCAGAGCTGCTTCCATCACCCTGCGGTTGTCCAGATGATGAAATGATTGGAAAGTTGCTTGGTGATACCATCCAGATATCACTCAAGGAAGACAGTAAATACAACCCAAAAACTCAATGAGGACACACAAGTAGGAAGAGGGGGACAAAAGCAGAAGAGTCTCCTACAATGCCAAGTTCTGTTCTGGGAGCAGAGTTCAGTTCTTCATGCTGTCTTTTTGGGCCAGCCTTTGCTAAGTGGTACCATCCAGTCTCCTTGCTGCTTTAATTAGCCAGAACACACCAACCTTGGGTTTTTATCTTCAGGGTCACCACTGTTTGCTGATTTCCATAACACAGAGGCAGTCAAGTAAGATGTCAGCAGCTTCTGGAAAGCCTTTGAGTCCACTATAGCTGTATATTCCAAACTGGAACCATTTCCTTTGAGGACCTCTGAGCCTGGAGATACCAGCTGGGCCAAAACTTTGAGTTGCTTCAGGTACATGGAAAGAGCACATGAAAGTAATTAAAAGCAGATTGGTTGGGTTGAGCTGATCTTGCTTTGGGACAGATAGCTGGATGGACTCAGGGGCCACTGGGATGAACATTTCCCATATCCATGTGAGGTTACCTACAGTCAGACAGGACTGTCCTGCCTTGGGCAACAGTAAAGACAAGGTTTATTCTGCACTGCTGCAGACTGTGAGACAGGACTTCAGGCAATGGAACAGGACTTCAGGCAATACTGAGCAGCTCCTTCTATAAGGTTGACCCTGGAGAGCTACCTGCCAGCAGCTCTCATCTTCATGTCAGGCTCTCAGTTTGTATGCAAGACACAGGTTCTGCTCCTGCTCACCAGAGATTAAACACAATTCACCTGCTCACTGTCACAGCAGGGTACTAATGAAGTCTGGAAATAACCTCGGTGATGAAGGAAACTGAAGGACTCCAGCCCATCAGCAGCCCAGCCTCCAAGTCCTCATTTAAGCCACTGACAAGCTGGGTCTGATAGACACAGCATGGTAATTCAAAAAACCACTGGTTGTGGCATGCCACATTACCTCTAATTTAGCTAATGCCTTTGGTATCATTAATGCTCTCACAGGCACCAAAGGAGAATGTGTGTGTCCATCTGCTTGGCCCAGAAGTCATCTACGGCTTCACAGATGAGATACAGGCAGTGCCTTCTGCCTCATTGAACCTCCTCTACAAAGACACTTTCTTCCCCAAACCCACAAAGTCCTCCCATGCCTACTCCCAGCATCCTCCCACGTCAAACAGGGAGCCAGCAGTGCTCCTCTAGAGCTCTGGGAGGACAACTTCTGATTGTGGCTCCATGTTCAAGACTGAAAGCTCTCAGTAGTTTGGGTCGATGTGTCCAGGCTTTTTTACAACCACATTTTAAAGTATCCGTTTTCACTTGGCTTGAAAAATTTAAAATCTCCACTTGGGTGACAGACAGGTCAGCAGCCCCTGTGCTCTTAAAGGGCTCTGTGGACTCCTGCATCTTAGCTGCCTTCTCTGATGGACCTCCAATGTCTTCAAACAACTGTTCCTGGGACATCTGTTAATGTGGGGCAGTCCCTGATTTTTATGTGGTGATTATTTGTGTAATGAGAGACACCACAGCCACAGAACAAGACCCTACTGTGCTTGGCACTCCACAAACACAGAACAAAACGTGGTCTGTGCTCCTTTGCATCTTTCAGCTCTATCTCCCCAGCTGGATGGCACCGTGACAAGGAGACAGTAGAAACTTTCTAATATAAGGAGGGACCAGATGTAGGCATTGGTCACATCTGCGGGGAAACCCCCCACAAGGAAAAAGCAATGGGATCTGATGGCTGGAAATTTGCAGCCCCTTGGAAGAGCAGAATCATTCCAAGGGAGCCTGCAAGGACACTTGGACAACCAAGGAATTACACAGTGCCCCATATGTGCAAAATCTGGGAAAAGGGTCAGATATTTCCACCTAACAAGCAAATAAAAAGCTGGGGACTCACCAGGATACAGCTGCTTTGTGGGGGCACTAAGCTGAGCATCTTTTGTTACTCTGTAAGCCACATCTGCTTCTTTTGAAGATCTTCTGCTTGTGCAAAACCCTGTTGTTTTTGTTATACCATCGGGTAAATTGTGAAAATCTAACACCTTCAAGAGGTCTGCAGGATCAGCTGTAAGAAGAAAAGGAAAAAAAAAAGAATTAGCAAGCAGCAAGACTGGCATTTGCTAAGACCCAAGTCCTTGTTAGCCTGGCTCACACAAATCATTCATCACAATTTTAAAACAGATGAAAAAAAAGAATTTTAAGAACAGATGAAATGTTTTCAAAACATCTGCAAATACAATATAAATACCAGCTTCAAAGCTGGGACTGATTCATTGCAGAGAGGAACAGCTGAGCAGTAGTGTGCAGGTGGGCAGAAGGGAGAACATACTCTCATTACTTATAGTTGTTCTATGTTCTGGATGTTATCATCCAATCTCCATCATTCAAGCACATCCTGAGGATTAAGCATTAGACAGAAAATTCATGATATGAAAGGCCTTAAATGAAGAAGTAGCCATTACACTCATGCAACCATTTCCATTCTTTTTTCTTAAGTTACTTGATCCAAAAAAAATTGCTTTGGAACAAATACCTGAGCAAGATCCCCAGAGAATTACACACACCATGCAACGCAACCACGTGGAAATTCACACTTCAGGCCCACATGCTGAGTCTGTCTTTGCTCCAGACATCAAACTAGTTAATGGAGAGCACTTGCCTGACACCCACTTCTCCCCACACCAGCCAAGTTGGGGCTGGTTCACCTCCAGGTGCTTCAGGTCTTTAGAACACCAATTAAGTAATGCAAATGATGTCTCATTAACTTCCTAATCTGATCTTGCTCGTGTCAAGAGAGATGGCATCTCCAAAAGTGGAATAACCAGATCTGACTCGAAATGCTTAAAAGAAATTATTTTGAATTTTGACTCCATACTTGGAGCAAAATGCTGTCAGAAAGATGAACCACCCAAACTCAAAGCAAGCTGAGCAGTGCCCAGAGCAGATGACAGCTTTGTTTAGCCTTGCTTGGACAATGTAACACAGCTGCATTCTTTTGCCACTTGATCCATTATTTTCCCTGAAGAATCATCTTGTTCAGATCCTCAAGGCCAGCCTTGCATTAGACACTCTGATATTTGCAATGATACAGCAGATAAACCCCCTGGGCTGACTGCCCCAATTTCCATCAGATTCTCAGGGCATTTCACCACAATGGATGGCCAAGGCTGCAAAGCTTATTTCCAGCTCACAGAACTGTCACAAACAGCTCAGCTGCATTCAAGAATGTGTGGCATCACTGCTACTGAAAAAAAAAAAAAAAAGAAAAAAAAAAAAAAGGTCAGACCTCCCAAAGGGCAGGAAAATAACACAGGGGAAAAAAAAAATTATAATGGGCCTCAAGTTGATATTCAGCATCTTATCCAGCATCCTCTGAAAAGCTAGAATAAAGAGAGGGGGAAGATTTGCAAGGGATTTGCCGTGACCATGTGCAAGTGGCTGCATCCATGGGGAAGAGCTGCAGGGTGCACATCAGTACTGAACACCCCAGCCATGGGGAAAAAAAAAAAAAAAAAGACAAAGAGATCTCCCACAATATAAAAATGTCTTGGTTACCATGAAGATCAGCTTAATATTTGCATGGAAAATTCACATACATTATTAGACAGTTTTTAAAAGTTTCCACGATCCTGAGAAGCTGGGCTCTCAATGAGGGATTACAAACAGATGCCAAAGCCAAGCCAAGAGTGCAGCTGATAAACCAGCTGAGAGCCTGGCCCAGGCAGCACACAGCTGGGCTCTTTCCTCTTCCCTCTCACCCTTGGTAGACAGCACAGGGATGCCAGACATTTGTCTGAGCTCTCCCTGCCACTGGCTTTTACCTTGGTTTATTTCATGTAGATGCATCCATATTTCATCAGCATCCAACACAGCCCAAGCTCCATTTTAGCAACTCAAATAAATACCAGAGCTCCAGCCAGCCCTCCTGTTACCTCCCTGTGCTCCAAGAGCTTGGGATCAGCCAGCTCTGAAGCTGACTCCAGCACTGATTTAGGGAGGAGAGAGGGGAAAAAAGGCAAAGGCAAGGGGGAGGGGGTGGGAATTCCAGAGTCCTGACATCAACCCAGTCCTCATCCCAGCTGCAGGGGGGATTGGAGCCCCTCTCACATCTCTGGATATAAAGCAGCCCATGGGGTCTGCAGGGACAGAAAACTCTACAGAAGAAACAATCCATCATCCCAAAACTCTGCTGCTTTGTGACAAAACTCTATGACCCTCGTGTCCTTTGGCAAGGGACCCCTGGGAGTCACCTGGTAGGAAAGAAACCTATGGTGCTGGGCTGTCCTCCTGAATTTAATGCTGCTCATGGCCACCACCTTAGAGCTAAAGCTGTGCAGGGGATGGAGAGGATGGAGCTGCAACATGGAAACAGATGACTGAACCAGCTCTGGACATTTAACACACTGACACCACTTGCAAGCCACATGGCAACCACTTGCCAAAAGCTTCTGCAGGGGTTACAGCAAGGTGAAGAAGGGAGCTGGACCTCCTCCAGAACAACCAGCCAGGGCTCCAGAACCTGCCCAGAGCCCTCTGAGCAACTTCATTCAATATGAAGATCCTTGATATCTCCATAACTACAATGGATGAGGCCAAAGCCAGGGATAAAATAACAGCCTGGGCATTGCACAAATGAGCTGCAAACCATGCAGGTAACCAGCAGGAGAGGAAACAACCTCTGTTCACACGTGTGCACAAGTGTAGCACCTCTGCTGGCTCCTGGAAATCCAAGTGGAGGTGAGGAGCCAGCTGGAGCCCCACAGACCACTCGTGTCCCACTTCATCACTAAGAGCATTGGTTTGAATAAGACTTCAGCAGGATGAAAGCTTCCAGTTCTTTCCAGAAAGATGAGCTTCACACAGGAGCAGCTCTTATTCCTGCCCAGCCAATGGGTTTATTTATTTCTCCTTGATTTTCCAGCCAAATCCAAACTCAGCAATCTCCTGTTTGGGGCTCTGACAGCACCATGTGCAGGAGGACAGAGACCAGACTGACCAAATCAGGCCCTACAGGGTATTCCTTACGAGCTTGCACTCAGCTTGGCCTTTATCCAAGAACTGAATTAGCTCTATGAAAGCTTTTTATATTTTTTTTTTAACTTGCTTTTTATGAATAACATTACTATGCAGCATTACACACAGGATCATTCTTTCACTCGAGACGCACAGGGTTCCCCAAAGACACTTGCAGCTCCATCCCTGCTGCCCGTGGCAATATATCCCAGGACACATAGGCAAAACCCAGATAGCCAAAATTAGACCAAAATCAAACCAGAGGCTGCCCCAAAAGCTTGCACCCAGCAGCATGTAAAGTCCTCAAACACAACCAAAAAGGAGAATTATTTCCCATTTTAACAGAGATGAATGACTCGCTGATGAAGCAACAGTGGCAAAAGGAGGAATTAAATCCCTGATTTCTCTATGTCTGACCAAAGCTTTCACTACAAGACCAATCCTGTGTTAAATTGATTCCTAATGAATTAATTAACCTGCTAAAACCTGGGTTAGAGGCAGTTCATATTAAGTTTATAACTCCATCCCCACTTGGCAGTGGCCACCAGCCACTTTCTTACACATCAATAGTAAAGCAAATCAGGCAGCAGTCAGTGAAATAGGCTCCAGCCAAACCAAGGTCAGAATAACCCTGCCCTCCTGCTCTTGACCACAGCCAAACTGCCTGCTTGGACTCAGCTGTGGGCTGCAGAGGCAGAAATATCCTCAAAAGGACCCCAGAGCATCACCAACATCCTAAGGTACTGGAGTACACTGAACACCAAGCAAACCCCATTTCCCAATGTGATCAGGTTGTTCATCCCTGCCTGTCTTTTCCCTGACTGTTTTTAAAAGAATCAATCAGCAGGAGAAGACCTAATTCCCTTCTCAAAAAAAAACCCCAAAAATACAAAGACCAGAAAAAAAAAAAAAAAAACAACCCCAAAAACCCCAACCCAAAACACTAAAACAAGCCAAGAACCCAATGGGAATGGTGCTATTGAAATTCAGTCTGAGATGGACCTGCAGCTTCTGTAGACCAGGCTGGAACTCTCAGCAGCATTTGCTAAAAGTCAATTAATCTATGCCATATTTATGCCTGTAATAATCATTTTTAACTTCTGAAGCAAAGCTCTTGCCCCAAAGCAGTTTCCCAGGTGTCAGGATACACAAGTTGTTTTTATGTTACTTGTGGGTGTCTGCATTTCCAGTGTCTGAAAAATCCCCAAATTACAAAAAACAAATCTCAAAATAATTCTCCCTCCTGTCACGTCTCAAGGTCTTTAATCAAATCCATATTCCTAAGGAAATTCATGATATTTAAACTTCCACTGAGTGGAAGGCTGAAGGTCTTGCAGCCTTGCAGTGCTGATGGGTTTACACCACAGCATTTGGGGTCGGCAGCTCTCCCCATCAGGGTGAGCTGAGTAGCACCAACATGCACTGGTTAAAAAACCAAAGCCAGGTATTCAAAGGGATGATGGTCTGGATGCCAGTACATTCAAAAGTTTCTATTCAAAAGATAGATGTATTTATTTTCCCACCTGTAGACCACTGTTCCTTCCTCTGAGGGTCTGGAGAAGCCACCCCTCAACCAGTCACCAAAAAAATAACTTCCCCCATCAGGGCAGCTCTACCTGCAGCCCTCTGAATGCTCCAAATGAAGCAGCACCTGGATCTACCTCTTCTCTTCAGACCTCTCCATGTTTCCCAGGGGATCTGCAGAGGATGTGCTTTGTGCACTGGTGAAAAAAGAGCTGGTTTGCCTTTTGTTCACCTTGCCAAAATGGTCAGGAGGCCCCTGAAGATCTCAATGGAAGCTTGAATGGGTTTTAGCAGAGAAGTTTCATAAATAAAAAATTGCAGCCGTGCCACTAGCACTGCCCAGTGAGACCAGAGAGCAGCTCTCTTACAGCTGTGACCAAAATTGGGCTCAGGAGATCCAAGCCTTCCTCCTTTCACCACCTGCCACCTTAAGGCACATCTGTAGCTCAGGCAATCTTATCTGACAACACTGAGGGTTCCTTCAGCATCTTCACTAAACACATTCCTAGAACTTAAGAGTCAAGAAAATCTCCTTTTTTCAACTTTTTGCCCTACAATACCCTTCAAAGAGGAAAATAATCCAACCTCATCAGCATCATTAGACACACATTTATAGTGCACAACTGACCTGCCATTGTATTATTGCAATAATTGAGACATTTGGGAGTCTGGAGAAGGGGTCACCATCCTGCAAGGGTGGAGAAGGAATTCTTCTGAATCTGGGTTTTGTAACAGCTAAAGGGCATTCAAAGACCTCCAGGACTTCATGACACAGCACTTAGTCCTACTCTAGTTTATGTGCAATTATTGCTTAAGATTCGAGGTCGGAAGGTGAGGAATGAATAAGGATTTATGGTCCCTGCTAATTCCAGGTGCCCTCTGCAACTTTATAATTTAATACATGACCCATCCATCTGGGTACCTCTATCCAAGTCTCACATCACTAGTGAAGGGGGTTCACTGGGAAGCAAAGCCTTCCTATACGGAGAAGCCATAAAAAAACCAACCAAACAAACAAACAAAAAACCAACAAACAAACACAAAACCCAAACTTGCCTTATCCCACAGCAAGCACTGTCAGTAAATAAGGATTTTTTCCTTATTTACTTGAAAAGTATATGAAGCCCCACAGAGAAAACAACAGTTTCAACAGAAAAAGCAACAAGATGCACTGCCAATAACCTGGCCACAACTATCAAGTGGCTTAAATTGACTCCTTTTTCTTGCACACAGGTTTCTGATGGCATCCAGGCTGGTTTGAGCTGGCTGCTCTACACCAACACAGCAGAGTGCCAGGTATCTCAGCAGACATATGATAGATCCAAAGCTTTCAGCTCTAATGAAACAAAGTCCATTTATGCCACCAGAGAACCTGTTCCTTACCATTCCCATCTCTCATTTTTAAGCCAGAAAATCCCCAGCATTTGTGTTGTGAGGAGGTTACAAGAAATACCCCTCCAGAAGGGAGCAGAGTATGCAAGGGGAAGGATGCTCCTTTCGTTGCTTTTAGGGTTTCTCCCTCCCAGCCAGTTTTCCAGAGGGTGAAATGGATGCCTTGGCTTATACTAGGAATTAAACACCAAGGGGTGAACACTTCGGTGGCAAGATCCATAAAAGTCACAAAGGCAGATGAGAAGTGGAAGCTGCTTCACTTAGTGCTTTATTTTTATGGAACCTGGAGTCTTAGGACACACTTGTGGGATTTCAACAATTTCTACTCAATCTAAACATTTTTCACTACTTTTGACCTCATAGATGCAGCCCTTGGATAACTGACTAAGACAAGATGGCAAAGGTTAAACAAAATAGATAAAAAGCATATAAAGCTCCAGTTGCCATTGCCCAGGCATCCTTTGATTGGACTTAATGCAGCCCCTTAAATTCTTCCCCATCCCAGCAGCCCAATAAAACAGACATATATTTGGACAAAGAGGGAAGGCATTTTAAAAAGGAGAGTGAAGGAATCTAAAATACAGGACTGAAGATACAAAACTTTGCTCCCTAGCAAGGGGCATAATAAAAAAAAAAAAAAAACAAAAAAAAAAAAAGAAGGGCTGGCTATGCAAGGGGTCAGATCCTCATCTGGTGCCCATCAGCTCCCTTCCAGTAGCTGCAAGAGAGCTGTGTCAATTCACATTGCTCTAGATAGCCAAATATTTCACCCATGACTCATGTCATCCCCTTATGGGTTTTTTTAAAGGCCCAAATAGTCCCAACTATGAACAAAGGAAACCATTATGCAGAGTCAGAGTCGAAAGATCGTATGCATAATCCCAAAAGGGAAAGAAAGAAACCCAGAGCTGATACTGGAGCAGCTCTGCAAGACTACATTGAACTCAAATAATCAAACAATCTTTGTTCCTTTGAGCATAAATCTCTTTCTTTAAAATAATCAATCATCCGGGTTTCTAACAAAGCAGTGATGGTAGCAGCTGACAGCAAGTAAAGAACAGGCTTTACCTCCACAGCACATAATTAAACCACACAAAAAAAAAATCCCTGCTGGAAATGCTGCACAAACCTTAAAGACAAAACAGAAAGAAAATGGACAAATGTTCAGGGCTTTAGAGAAGAAAAAAAAAAAAACAAAAAACAACTGTTCAAGAGCAGCAAATATTCTGTTCGTTTTCATGAACTGAGGATTTCAGATTCTCCTCTGATAGGGAAAAAACCCAAAACACCAAAACTCCTCAGGGCTGCTGAATATGGCTCTGGGAGCACGGGGATTGCTCAGCAGAGGAAAAGGGGTGCTAAAGGGTCAAGTATGATGAGAGATTTCTTCTGACATGGGAACAGCTCTGGCTGGGGTGATTCCTGCCCTGTGCCACCGTGGGAGCCAGGCAGTGGCCAAGTGACACATTCCTCATGGGGAAGTTCAGGGCAGCAGGAGCACCCAGAGGAGAGCCCACTGCAGGGCTTCTGCCCCTTCCCAAGGAGCTGCTGACCCCCATTTCCCATGGGTACCAGGAAAAGGTGATGAACACAACCCAGAGAACAGGCAAAGGGCAACGGTGGGGTTCCCAGAAGGGCAGATCTGGGGGTGCAACCCAACACACCCCATCCCTTCCCCTGTTTGAATGGGTGATGCTGCCAGTGAGCTTTGCACTGGCTGTCACCAGCTGGTCCCAAAAAGGGGTCCCAGAGCACCCCCTCTTCCTTCCCGCTCCCCTCCCTGCTGCAGCAAACCATCCCCTCCAGAGGGAAGCACAAAACCTTTTAAGGCAGAGCCCAACTCAAACCCTCCCAACCCCACAGCAGCACAGCTGTTCAGTGTCCAAGGAGTTTTTTTATGGGCCCGTCCTGACAGGAGGGCCACAAGCATTCAGTGAATCACCAGCTTTGCAGTCATCCTCCTTGTCTCTGCTCACCCACTGGAGATGCCTCCCACACCACCCTGCCCATGGTCCCATCCCATCCCAGCCAGGATCCAGAAGGAGCATTTCCAATCCCCCCTCCCACTGAAGCAAGTATTTCTCTGGGTCACTGTGACATTTTGGGAAGTTTTCCAGCAGGAGTTTGATGACTGACAGGAGTCTTGCCCTTTAAAGAAAAAAACTGAGGGTGAAGGGAGTCTGAAACTTCATGTTATGAAAACTCCCAACTCACAGGCTCAGCAGATCTGCAAAAGGAAAGAGTGATGGAGCAGGACTCCAGCTTCTGAATGATTAACTGAGAAGTCTTAAGGAGAGCCCAATTTTAGGAGCAGTTTCTGAAAGCCAGCAGTACAGGGCTGGAAGTTACAGAGCAGGCACTTTCATTCCCTCCAGCCCCATCTCTCTGGTTCCTTTACTCAAAAATCCCACTTTAAAACCCTTGCAAGGCTCCTGGGTTAGCTCAGCCCCAGGGGAACCCACGGAGATGTACCAGCAGGAGATGGAAATCACATCCAAAGAATCTGTCCCCTTCCTGAGCAAAACCTGGGCCCAGACTTTTGGAAAGCAGCTCTGCAGGTATAGCACTGAGGCTGAGACAAAAACCCATGAGAAGTCCCTGCTCTGCCTATTGCACCTCACACTTTTCTGCAGGAGGTGATGAGAAACCAGCAAACATCTGACCACGTGGCCCAGCTTGGTGACAGAGAGGACTTGGGAGCATCCACACCAACCATCCCAACAGGAGGCAGAGCCCAGGGCCACTGCAGGGACCATGGACACATCAACATCAACATCTCCTGGGGAGCTGAGTCCCCCTCCCCAGCTAGCACAGGCTGAGCAACCCAACCAAATCACAGGTCTCCTTCAGCTTGAAGTAACAGCTTAAGCTTTTATAGTGGCAGCTTTAAGCAGACCATTATTTACTGCTTCTCCAAGCATTCAGGACTTGGTCAGGCTTTTCAGGATGTCCACTTCCCATCCCAGTCCCCCAGTAATGCCAGGGGACTCACACCTGAACCAGGGCCAGCCAAGATGAAGCCTCCTGGCAGCTCTCAGGCTGGGGGAGAAGGGAAATTCAACTTCTTGTCTTCACTCTAAGGAGTACATCCTATTTCCAGACAATTGGCACTTGGTCAGCATTCACATTTTCAGTGTTTGGTAATGACCAACCACTTCAGGCTCTTTTTAAGATTGAATTAGGGCTTGATCTTGAAGCACATTCAAGTCAACAGAAGTTCTGTAACCTGTTTTAATGGGCTGCAGAGCAGTTTCTGCTGCAAGGAAGAAAGAAGCTGGCATGGTCCTCACCCAGACAGGGGGAAATGACACACCAGGACCTGACAGAGCTCCCTTTTTGTCAGAGCAAGTGTCAGCATCCTCCCCAGGCTGCTGCTGCAGCCAGCTCCACGGCCACCATCTGCTGCAGCACCACACAGAGGGCACTTTTCCTCCTTTTGTGGGGATCCGAAGTTCCTTGGCACTGGACCAAGAACAAGGGCACCACTCTTTGATGAAACCAGGGGGACATGGATCAAGGCAGTGGCCACCTTTGCATGACATCTCTCTCCAAACCTCCCCCCCAAAAAACCTTTGACGAGGAAAAAAAAAAAAAACCACAAAAAACCCCAAAAAACCAAATCAAATTCAATGAGCTGAGCTGTGGTTTTTCATTAGAGAGAAATACTTTGCAGCAACTCTCTGGGATATTTTATGTAGGTAACCATCTCACCACACCCCCAGGATGGGAATTGCACCAGGCAGGATGAAGCCATGCTGTGCAGACAGACATCCCTTGCCCCCAGGAAGCCCCAACCCACCTATTTTGGATGCTTCCAAGCACTCAGCAGCCTGCATGCATGTCAGGGAAGTTTGGGACCAGAACACATCCTGATCAAGGCTTTTTTCCCCTCCTCCCCTTCCCATTCCAATGGCTGGAAGCATGGTGGATGCAGCCATACGGGGTGGCCAATGTCACATCTCTTCTGGAAACTGGAGACACTTTCTAATGCAAGTGCCTGCCAAGGGAAACAGGACCAGTTTCCCTCTCCTGAGGGCAATCCAATGGATTATCTCCCACCTCAGCATCTTCCATCAGTACCCAGGGAAATCAGGGAGCAGCAGGGCAGGCTGTCCAGCACCCCTGTCTGGAGCTGCTGTGGTGCAAAGACACAGGGAATTAGAGGTGCAGGCTGCATCTTCTATCAGCTAGACCAAAAAAAGGGGGAAAAACCCAGCCAAAATGGACAAGCTTTAGGGGAACATTAGCTATTGTGGAATAATACCCTCTCCACAACCTCCCTAACAGCCATGCCCAGCCCTTTAATTCCTGTTGTGGTGCTGCAAGTGAATTGCCAAACCCTGAGTTTAATCAAACATATTAAAGCACCTGAGTAATTACAATCATTGCCACCACAGTAAACATCACAGCTACAATCAGGCTGCCAAGCAGCATCACAGGGTTGGCACATCACAAAAAAAAGCCAAAACCAAACCCCACAAAAGCACAGAGGGGTTTATTGCAAGGCACTACCCCCCAGTCCTGTAAGGGTATGACCCATCTGGAAGGCTCCCAGGACAGAATCATTTAGGAGCTAGAAACTCATTTTCATGCACTGTGAGGGTTTAGCTGTCATTTTTTAATATTTCATTTTATAAATGTAAAAAAAGCCCAGCCCTGAGTTATTTCCAGCACTGCTGTGCACTTGAATATTTTGACACAAGGAATGAAATGGAAAACCAATTCTTCCTCAGCCATTTAAATCGATGAACTCACAGCATTTACTTTACATGTATATCTGATTTCCTTCATAAAAAGCGTCGCTGGAAGGCAAATTTCAAATTAATATCTGCCTGACTTGGTGAAAAATGTTTCTGAGGTTTGTTTTCCATAATTTTCTGAAGAGCATTAATTCCTTTCTGAGTTTATACAGCCCACATCTGCACCACAGGTGCTGCTTTCAAGGCAAGAATAGCAGGAGGAAGACTCAGGCCTGAATTAATCCCCTACCCAGCCCCAGCCAGGAAATTCATCAGCTTTCAGCAAAGACCCCAAACAAATTTAACAGCTTTGATGCCTTTAGGGTAAATCTGCAAGCAGGGAAGGATCAATTCAACACTGAAGTTACTAGTTCCTAGTGATTGTCACAGTTCTAATCCATATTTATTCAGCAGACCTTATTCCCAATTAGATGCATAAATTGATTTTTTTAATATCACTAAGGAATCAATTTTATTACACTTCAGGCCAGTTAAGTTTTTTTTTATGGACCAGCTAGAATAAGGTATAATCTGCTGCTACCCAAACCTCCAGAGGAGGAAGCTGATCCAAATACAACATTCCAGCTCCCATTCCATTCCCATTTCCAGTCCCACTACAAATAAAACACAAAAATACCAAAGTCACACAGGGACAAGAACAGATTTTGCAAAATTTGGGTCACATCAGCACAGCACTACACAATCATTTTTTTCCTCCCTTCAGATATTTTCTATTGAGCTGGTTACAATGTGATTTGTACACTGACTGTTCTTGGAAGTATTTGCTACACTTGATAGCTGAGGTATCCTTTCAGGTTTTCCATTTTCCATGAAAGAGAATTCAAACCCAAAGACAGCATCTAAATTGAAAAATGCTACTATAAAAGCTAACAAGAAGTCTTTAAACTAGCCATCCAAAAAGCCTTCCCAGGACTCAAATTAAGACTGGCCCCAGAACTGGGCCCCTCAGTTCAAGAAGGATATTGAGGTCCTCGAACAGGTCCAGAGGAGGGCAACCAAGCTGGTGAAGGGACTCGAACACAGATCCTACGAGGAGAGGCTGAGGGAGCTGGGGCTGTTCAGCCTGGAGAAGAGGAGGCTCAGGGGAGACCTCATTGCCCTCTACAACTACCTGAAAGGAGGATGGAGCCAGGCGGGGGTTGGTCTCTTTTCCCAGGCAACTCTCAGTAAGACAAGAGGGCATGGTCTTAAATTGTGCCGGGGTAAGTTCAGACTGGATATTAGAAAGAATTTTTTCACAGAAAGGGTGATCAGACATTGGAACGGGCTGCCTGGGGAGGTGGTGGACTCTTCGTCCCTGGATATATTTAAAAAGAGACTCGATATGGCACTCAGTGCCGTGGTCTAGTGACTGTGGTGGTAATTGATCAAGGGTTGGACTCGATGATCTCTGAGGTCCCTTCCAACCCAGCCTATTCTATGATTCTATGATTCTATGAAATATTTATGTAATTATTTGTCGCAGTGAGGGAAGACTCGTACAACCAATGTGATTGATAAGCAAGCTTCAAACTTCATTGAGGGTCGCACATCATACTTATACTGTTGCTGATGAGCTCCCAAACACTTACTTGGACATGACCTTGAACGTTGTCCCCGTCCCTAGCTCCTCGTTCTCACCTGCAGCATGTCTACGGGACCCCTGTCAGATAGCCATCCCTCCACAATTATTCACATGGGCTTGTTTTAAATAAACAGACTTTTTACTATCAGTACTGTGGCATCAACCATCTAATTAGAGGCCAATGACAGTTATAAAAAAAATAATAATTAAAAAAAAAAAAAAGCACAGACAAGGAGAAGTATGACTGGAGTGATGGGCAGCACCAGAGCTGCCTTTCCTCCTGGGGAAATCAGGAGAGGGGAATGTGTGGCAAGGGCCCAGCTGCCTGCAGATGGGAGGGGAGGGAAGAGGGCTGGCTTCTGCCTCCCTGGGAAAATGGAATATTGATGAGTAAGGGCTTTTCTGACAGAAATACCTACTCACCTCTGGTTCTTGCTTATCTCTAATATGTGGTTAGTGTCAAGGTGAGGTTTCAAGTATACTGATGAAGTGGGAGAGAAAACCCCCTCCTGGCTTGTAGCAAGAAAGAACCAAGGGATTTGTTCAGCGCATGCTTCCAGATAACACCAAAATTGATCCCTGAGGCTCTCTGCACATGCAGGCTCCTCTCAATCCACTAAAATTTGCTCTTTTCACTGCTGGAAAGAAACCAGCTTCACCAGAACTCCTGACATCCCCCCCAGCTTTCTCAGGTGTCTCTGAGGACCAATCCTTCCCCAGGGAGCACCAGTGGATCTCCTGCTGGGACACTTTTCCTTCTGGGACACTCTCCCTTCTGGGCAGTTTTTCAGTGCCTTGTGCAGGAGCTGGAAAGGTCCCCAAAACAGGTCCTGAAGGACTTATCTACATGGCCTCTCTCATCCATCACCAAATTCACCAAACTGAGCCAATACTCACATTCAGCCCCTAAATCCCTGCATCCCTGAGCCTCTGGGTAGGACCTTTCCCTCCTGACTTGCTTTAATGAGTCCTGCAAGCCCTACCACTGCTTCAGTTGCTGTTTCCTAAAGACCAACTTTGTCAAATCTTCTAGAAAAAGGAGATGGAAAGACTCCAGACTTGCTCCCAGCACACAGGGAGGGACCACTGACCATGCCTGCTCCTGGACATGACCCTCATTTTGCACATGGAGCTCAGAGGTTTGCTTATCCATCTTGTCCTCCCCCCACCCCACCAGATGATGCCACAACCCCCCAGCTGGCAATGGATGGCTGAAATACATATCACTTGCTGAATCTCTTTTTCCTTCTCTTTCCTCACTTTTATTGTGCTCCTGAGGCCTTTTAAGCTGGGATTTAAGCTACTGAAAGCAAGAGAATCCATCAGAGCACAGCAGGGAAAGCATAGAAATGAAGCTATCCAGGGCTATAAAGCTAAGCTAGAACAGTAAGAAAAATTTATCATCCTTCCTACTGATGGTTCCACCCCCAGAACAGATGTCAAGAGGAGAAAGACCTCAAAAGCCAGAAAATTGTCTTTGCAAGCTGCCAGCTTCACAACAAGGAGATCCAGACACTCATGACCAATCATTCCTAGGTCAAAGCAATCTGAGCAAGATGTTCCTGGGGAGCCTGGTGGGAAGGTGACCCTCTGATTTTGCATTCACAAGGAGAGCATGACTTGCTGCAAGCCCATTTAACTCAAGCAAGAAAGCAATTAATGTTCCCTCCTTGTGAAAAAGAGATAATAAATACTGGGTAACCTTCCCACAAACAAGTCCCAAAGCACCAATAAAAATATATGCAAATCTATTTTTCACTGATCCCCTTCCAGCTAATGAATGGAAGAAGCTGAAGATTTCCTCATGCATCACTCAGCAGTGACCAGTGGTGCATTTCCTCCTGTAGAGGTTTTATATTTTATACTGGGTTTTGTATTCCAGTAGCTCTATCTCCTGGACAACTTTTCTCAGGCTGTAAAAAAACAAAACAACAAAACCAACCTTGCTTTGCCTGAACATCTGGGAGAGGTCATTTCCAGTCCAGAGTTTATTTTCACTTCTTTTCACAGCTTATTGCCTAGACCTGGTTCCAGGCACAACCCCTTCATCAGATTTAAAAGATTTAAAGAGCTCAAGCACGACTCTGATCAGTCAGACCTGTAATATTTGCAGGCTGTGATAATGATGCTTTTCATATCCTAACATGAATATACTCCACATGCTTTCAGAAAAACGACACTTTGGGCTTCTCAACTGCAACTAACTCAGATGAGACCAGAAAAGGAGCCTGGCAGAGCCTGCAGATGCTTGGCACTGCTGCAGGGTGAGCACCACGAAGGGTGAAGCTCCAGAGCCAGGCAGCAGCAGGATGCTGAGCACATCAAAGTCCTGACAGCCAGCTGGGCAAAGACTCATTCCCAGGAAGGAAAAAACTAAATAAAGCACCAACCAAACAGGATGACACAAAGGGTGGCACGTGCATGCTCTTGGCAAAGGGAACCAGCAGGATTAACATCTTTCTTTCACACTTCTGCAGAGCAACTTGGCCAACCCTCTGCACATTCAACAGGAATTCCAACCACGCTTTATTTTCTCTGCTTCTTCAGTCCCAGCCAGCAAACAGGAGAGGCAAGCCCAGAAAGATATTGTCCCCCTTCACTCCAGGTTGCTCCCTCCCTCCCAGGTTGCCAGTGAGTTTGCTCTGCAAATCATGTAATGCAAAAACCCAAGAGCAAGGGCTCTGGGGGATCAGCAGTATAAATAAAGATTCCCCCTGAGTCCCAATGTGTCAAGAATGAGGATTCACCCAGAGCTGAGCTATTTCAGGGTTCTCCAAGGGATCAGATACAGCAGCAAACAGCAAAGTCTTGATGCCATCTTAAAGATCAAAGATGAAGATGGCGAAATGCAGTTCTGATCCCAAATACAGTCTCTTCCTCACCCTTCAGTCCAAAACCAGAAAACAGATTAAAGAGATGCTGAAAGATCGTGTTTCACTGCAGGGCCACTCTCCTGTTGTCCCTCAACCTAAAACGGTGCCAAATTTGGACAGGCATTCAGAATTTTACCAAGAAACAAATTCTTGCCAAATTGTTCTAAGTTTCCAAGGCACAAATCACAGATCTACCCCATTTCAAAGCAGTGAAGAGCTGAAGAGCAACACCTTGATCCGCTGGCCACTAAAAGCTTTTTTTTGTGTTCTGTTTTGATTTCTGCTAACACCAAAAAACCCTCAGTTTTCCATCAGACAACTGAACCCTCTGTAGGGAAATAACTAAATTACAGCTTTGTAAATAAACCAGCTTAGCAGCAGAGCTGAGGCTTTCTGCAGAAACCCAGCACAGCCACATGCTCTCCCATAACTCTTCCAGGCTCCTATTCCCACTGAGGAATAGTGCAGTGCTTTGCTTTCAGACAAACCCAGTATGTTCAGGGGCAATTTATTGTGTGCAAGGTGATCAGGCTGGCAGAATCTGTCCCTAAGAGATGGGTAAACAACAAATAAATTTATGGAAGAGAACTCAGCCCGGGCAGCATGAATTTACATGACATTGAGCAATGCAATCACAGTGTGGAGAGACACCAAAGCAACCTCAGGCATCTCCAGCAGCAAAGTCAGGGTCCCAAGCTCCAAGGGTGAGACCCTCAGCCCCTACACAAAGCTCTGAAAGCCATTTGGGCTTCAAATGATCAAACCAGCATAGCCAGACTAAGTGGAGATTGGTATTGATGGGTTCTCTACCTGACACTCAGCTACAGCCCAAGCACAGAGCCCACATAATTCTCTCCCTTCCAAAGGGTGCAAAAACACAGCAGGTAAAAAGAGATGAGTAAAAAACAGCAGAGAAATCTGACATATTCACCATTTTTAAAAAATTGTTCTCCATAGTGTAAGACATTTACCTTGATATTATCCCCTTTATTTGTTTTAAAGGCTCACAGCATTTCTTGTTAAATTTATTTTCTTCCTTTTTCATAAGCAGGATAAAGCAACTGCAAGGTCTGAGCAAGGTCACAGGAGTGATGAAGAGACAGTTCATCTGCAGCTCTGAACCTCAGACCATTCTGACTTGACCAGCCAATAGACTTCCCCCTTAATCACCCATGTTAGCCATTAAATGTTAATTAAGCATTTGCTTTATAAGCCTTAAAGTGGAATTTTTTCCTGCTACTGCTCCGCAGTCCCAAATACATCATAACCTTCCCCCAAAGCACATGCACCAGAACCTGCATCACTGCCCAAACCATTCAGCAGACATAATGATGTGTCAGCCCCCCTGTGAGGATGCTGCCTGACACGTCCCACTGCCCTGGAACAGGTTTTAACAAGACCCCAAGGCTGCTCTCTCTGAGCAGACAAGCTCACAGGGCAGGAATTTGCTCTCACCATCCACAAAAACCAGCTGGTGGCCACCTCCATCCCAGCTGGGTAGCCCCAAGCTCCCCAGCATCCCTCTTGCACGCAGACCTGGGGGGGGGGGAATTTTTATTTGCTTCTTTCCATTTCATTGATCAAGGTTTGGCAATAAACACACCTGCTTTCCAGAGCAAAGCATACTGGAAACCACATCCCTCACCCCTTCCTTCCCAGCTCCATCCTGTCCCCTTCCAGAATTTGGGAGCAGACCCAGCTCATTTCTCCATATGGTTAAACTGCTTTCACCTCCAGCTTTCCTCCTCACCTTTCTGTACAAGGCAGGGGGAAACATTCCTGATCTGTACAGCAGCAGAGAGCAGTCTGGGGGAACTCACTTTCTGGTTCTTTCTCCTGGAGGAACTGCACAGAGTGGTTGTTTTGGTTTTTTTTTCTTTACTTTAGAAAGCCCCATGGTTTAGCAGCACAAAGCACTCCTCCCTCCCAAGCACACCTTTGCATTCCAAAATAACCAAATCATAGAATCATAGAATGGGCTGGGTTGGAAGGGACCTCAGAGATCATCAAGTCCAACCCTTGATCCACTCCCCCTGTGGTTCCCAGCCCATGGCACTGAGTGCCACATCCAGGCTCTTTTCAAATATCTCCAGGGATGGAGAATCCACTGCTTCCCTGGGCAGCCCATTCCAGTGTCTGATCACCCTCTCTGTGAAGAAATTCTTTCTAATATCCAACCTAAACTTCCCCTGGCACAACTTGAGACCATGCCCTCTTGTCTTGCTGAAAGTTGCCTGAGAAAAGAGCCCAACCCCCCCTGGCTCCAGCCTCCTTTCAGGGAGTTGTAGAGAGTGATGAGGTCTCCCCTGAGCCTCCTCTTCTCCAGGCTGAACACCCCCAGCTCCCTCAGCCTCTCCTCACAGGACTTGTGCTGGATCCCTTCCCCAGCCTGGTTGCCCTCCTTTGGACCTGCTCCAGGACCTCAATCTCCTTCCTGAACTGAGGGGCCCAGAACTGGACACAGGACTCGAGCTGTGGCCTCACCAGGGCTGAGTACAGGGGCTGAAAAGCACCATCTAGGCAGAGAGACCAGACTCCCAGAGCCTTTCACAAAGCAAAGACATGTGGAAGGATGCTCTGAAGCAGCTGTCTCCCTGAGATGTGTTTGGAAACACTGTCAATCCCCATCACCCATCACCCAGCCACACCACCCAGCAGCAGCCAGCAGGGACCAAGCCAAGGCAGCAGCTGAAGGCAAAAGGGAGGATGAGGCAGTCAGAGGGGATGAAGGTGGATCTGCAGAGATGTCCTGAGACAGCTGGGGACAATGATGGTGGTTCAGGAGCTGAGGGATGCTGCTCCAGGGTGGCTGATGGAAAGACAACCATGCTGGAGATTTTTTCTCAAGTCTGTTCCCATGCAAAGGGGAGGGCTTTGAGCAGCAGCAGAAGAGGGATTTTGATTAATGAGATATTGGTGAGGTGAGAAAAGATTAGGTGTAGCAAGCAGGATACCCCAGAGCAGATCCTCACGTGCCATAAACCAGCATCACTCTGCTGAAATCCTGCCAGAAGTGGGCAAGGAACTGCAGAGAAAAGCAGAGAAACCTCCCCTGGAGAACCCAAAGGCTCAGCAGGTGACAGCAGCTTGAGGAGTGACATTTGGACACCAGCCCTGGAAAGCAGCCAGCCAGGATGGATGAAGATGCCACTGAGTATTTCCAGCTCACTGGTGGCAGCAGCACTGAGGTGCCCAGGGAAGAGTTTTGGGGAGTCACCCACAGAGCTTGCCAGGGAAAAGCTGCTGGAAGGAGAATCTGAACCCCAAGTGTTCAGCCCTGGCCCAGGGAAGCCTTACAACACACGAGTAGGAAAGATTTGGGAAAGTCTGGAGCCTTGCAATTAAATTCCCAGCTTAATCCAAAGAAAGAAGGCTCCTGGGAGGCAGCACAGCTGGGTATGCACAGGTAGAAAGGGAGCTGGAAAACTTTTCAAAAAACTGATTCCCTGCAGTAAAAAAAGAAGGGTCAAGAGAACAAAAAAATACAAGCAGGATCAAGTCTAATTAAAGGAGCAAAAATAAATGAGAGCTCCTAAAAGGCAGGGGCTATTTTCATACAGAGCCAAGGGTCGCTGGCATGTTTTTTGCAGAGCCCCAGCACCCAGAAGGCTGGGAGAAAAGAGATCCTTTGTGAGAGGGATGGGGAAGCTTGGGAACGCAGGAGCCCTGGGGTAGCTCTGAGGCATTACTGTACTTAGCACAAAAGAGAGAAACAATAGAGGGCAAAAGGAGACTGGGGCTGTTTATTTCTCTGGGTATGGTAGGCCAGGGAGGGCTCACAAATAGTGTTGGGAGAGACAGTGGCCTTCCTTTCTCCCTTCTTTGGCCACTAAGGAAGAAAGTATTGGGCCCAGAGAAGAGCCTGAGAGCCCTAGGGTTAAAAAGGAAGGAATTCTAAATTAGGCACAGCTAGAAATTCTCATACAACAGCTGTTTCCCTAAAGTAAATGGCAAACTGGTGATCAGCTTCTCATGATTGCTGTAAGGGTTTTTCCAAAGAGAACAAAGGTGTTTGAGAAAGGCAAAGGAGTATTAGAAGGAATCATGCAGAAAACCCCTTACAAGACCCTGCTCTCTTTTTTTATATGAAGACAAATGCAGGATGGAAAGCAAAGAGTTTAAAATGCATGCACTGTTACTGTCTCTGAGGCTCTGGATGAAGCCCTCTCAGTCCTGCCTCTGATCCAGGGCTTGCAAGAAATATCAACTCCCTGGAGCTCTGCACAGCTCCCAGAGCCAGGACAGCCACAGTGCAGACAGCAGGAATAAAACACAGCAGCAACCAAGAGCTCTCTTTTCTGTTACTGCTTCAATTTCAATGGGATTCTCTTAAAATTCACTCACCCCAGATCCCCAAAACTTCAAGAGCTCAGAGTCTCTGTTCAGAGAGCTGTGAAACTGATATTGTCCTTCCTTGGGTACCCAAATCCAGCATCCAGCTCTGGAGTTTTCCCAACATCTGACCAGAGCAACCTCACTACCACTCCACTCCAACCTCAGCACTTCAATTCCTGAGAACCTGAGAACTTCCAAGACCCAGCACCAAAGAAAAAACCCAGCAGCATCCTCTTGCCAATGAACAGAAGGGCAAAAGATTCAGGGTGATGTTTCCTGGAGGTACACGCAGAGCAGGCAGCAGGACACCAGCACTCACCCCATGCACAGCAGTGAGGAAACCCAAGATGAAACCAGTTTTTCCCCCCCTCCAATCCATGCTTCACCCCAGGAGACATCCCTCCCTACCAATACCAAAGCCCAGCTTTGCCCATGAGGCCAAATAAAAACTGAGCAGCTACAAATCCAGATCCACACATGGCTTGGGGTCACAGTCGGTGAGTGCCTTGCAGCTCTTCAAGGCTGTGCCTGCTACAGAGCATGGAGCTTCACCCTGAACTGGGGAAACAGAGACAAGAACCACTCCAGCCCCTCAAATCTGGGAGTGATTCATTTCATTGAGTTTGACATTTGAAATAAATGAAGTAAGGAACACGCTTCCACCACCTGGAAAACTGAATGCTGCCACTTCCAATCACTTGTGCATCCACTTGTGAACGTGTGCAAGCAACATGGGGTACTTTTACATCTTGGGAGAGAAGGTAAATGACACAGCAGAAGGCATCCATCCACACAGACAAGTCCAGCTGCCCAGAACCACTCATCACACAGATGAGCAAAAAGCACAGTGAGTAGTGGAAACAGGCAAATGAGGTAAGGAAATATTTGGGGGACGGGATCCAAGGTAAACACCAGGAGTTATCTGCAGATTTTGAGAGGCCTGGTTTATACCTGGAACATGCTTGATATTCCCTCCATCACCTAAAGCAGCAATAGATGAAGTAATTTGTCCAAGGGCATACACAACAGCTTAATCTGGGGGCATTTTATGTGCCTTCATTTATTACTCAGTGGGAGGACAGACTTTTCATACCTACAGGAAAACAATTTTGGGGAAGGAAAAAGTGCAAAGAGGTCACTTGGGGTATGTTCCTCTTCCCTTTTTTATCATGCCGAGATACCTTTCCCAGAACAAGGAGAAAGGAGGAGACATTAAGACAGACATCCTCAAAAATATACCAGCAGCTGTAAACAAGACAAAGCCATGAGAGTTTGGAGAGGACTCTGCCCTTTTCCAATGCCATTCAGACTTCTCCTGCCTGGTACTGTCAAAGCCACCAGGACATGCCTGCAGAGGAGTTCCAGTTGCAAGTCCATCACTACATGTATGGATAATAAAATAACTTCCTATTAAACCCAGGACATTACAGGTTGAATTCACCATGCCCAAGCAAAGCATCCATGCAGGCAGTTTATGCATGGCTGAGGTTGGTGACATGAAACAGGCTGGTGACAAGAAACCTCCCAGCCCAGGAAACCTCTCCCAGGAAAAGGCTTTGCCCAGGCTGGACCTGCAGTTCTCTTCTTCCTTCTCCTCTTCCTCCTCCTCACAGCAGCCCTTGGTGTTTCTGCAAGGTGAAATGACCCAACTGCAGACCTCAGCACAAAGCTGGGTTTCTGCTTTTCCCACCCAGACTTTGGTGGCAGATGTCCCAGATGTCCCCCCAGACCTTGCTGGAGTGTGTTATTTTCCCAAGGTGCCTTCTCTCCAAAGGGGGGGACACACACATCTTGCCTTCCAGAGCAGCTCCTGCTCCACATCCAGTCCTTCCTCCACCCTCCCTGGGAGGCTCCAGAGAGGAGGAGACCCTTCCCTGTGTATTCCTGCAGAGCCATCACTCAGCACCCTGGGATGCTCACACCCCTAAGCCAAGTGTGCCTCTTCCTTCCAAACTGCTGATCCATCACCTGGCACATTGCCAGGGGCACACATGAGGACTGGGGCTTGTCTAAAGAGGATTATTTCACCTCACAACTCCTCTGATGATTCTTTCTCACTAGACTTTACTTCCTAGAAGAATTTTCCACATGCCTTATTTAATCCTGTGTTGACTGACATTGCACAGGCATGACATACCTGCTGCCTGCATTAACACCCCCCCCCTGCCCTGCTATCATCCACTGCTTGCTAAAAAGGCAAGAAAAGTGATGAAAAGGGATCTGTTCCCCAAAATATATACTTCTTGGGGCACATCTGCAGCTTTCCTTTTTCAGCATGAGAGACTGCCTCTCAGTTTCACAGAATCACACAATCACTCTGGTTGAAAAAACCTTTAAGATCATCAAATCCAACTACTAACCCTACTCTTACTCCAGTGCTAAACCCTATTCCTAAGCACAATATCTATTTTGTAGAAGCTCAGTTATTCCCCACATCTATTTTCAGCCCTTCCACTGACAAAAATCTCCTACAAGACACATCAGGGTTGAGCGTTTCACCACCATCAGAAAAACAATCAGCTTGACCCCACAAATCACAACAGGGGCAGGTATATAGAGCCCTAAATCCCACCCAGGTTCCTTGGAGGCCACATGAGCTTAAAAAGCAAAGATGTGGCAGATTTCCCTCCTGCAGAAGCAGATGTTTCAGCTTCATCCATAAAATCCTTATACCCAACCCACAAATTGGCCAGCTCTGCTCGAGCAGAAGAGTCTCAGCTATTTCCAGGCTTGCAGGAATCGTGCTGGTTTTAGCAGCACTGCTGTTCTTATTTGGGATGAGTGTCCCCAGGGCAAGGAGGGCCCCAGTTTGTCTGGCCAAGGCTTTGGAGAAGAGAGCTGCAGGAGGGAAGCATGCTGGGTTACTCAGTTGCCCAAAATGTGCAGAACATCTTTAACTGATGTTCTAAGAGCTTCAGAGCATCTCTGAGTCTGTTGGTGCAAATTTTTAAAGTACCTTCAAATAAGGAACCCAAAGTTCTTTACAGATGTTTCCACAACCAAAACAAGCCCCAGTTTTGGTTCTGGTTCATATTTCATTGGAAAAAATCTTCATCAGCATGGTGTTATCCAAGCCTACTCCCCATTACCACAAGGAATCACACTGCCCTTTCCCAGGCTGGATCCTAAGAAGCACTCCAATTGCTCCATAAACTGCCAAAAAATGCACATCTGTGGGCAATGAAGGCAGCATGTCAAAAGCAGGGGGAGAAAAAGAGATGGAGGGTGGCTGTGGGATTTAGGTCTGATGATGCTGTGCTCCTTCACTGCCTAAATTCCCAACGTCGACAGGAGTCAGGTCCCAAAGTCCTGCAGCTCCACGGGGATGTGCAATGCTGCAAGAGCTGAACTTCCAGCCAAAAAAATACCAAAACAAAATACCCCATCTCAGCCCAGCCCTGGGCCAAGGCACAACTCACTGCAAGCACCAAAGGGTTGGACCAAAAAACCCTGGCCCGTGCAGAAGGATAATTTTTGCCCTTGGTGCACAGGAATCCTCCAGGCAGGGACCACAGCCCCACATCCACCCCACTTGGGCACCAGTGCCTGCTGGAGGCTGCAGAGCTCCTCTGAAGCAGCAAAGGGCTGAGCTGGGCTCTGGGAATGGGGCTGTAGTTGGAGAAGAAAAAGAGGGAGACTGCAGCAGACTTCACCCTCTGTGCTCCCTGCCTTTTCTCTACACATCCTGGGAAGACAAATATCCCCCAGCACAAAAAGGGCTTCACTGCTTCCTGAGGTCTCTCTCTAAATCCAGAGCACTGGGAAAATTAATGTTTCCCGAGCAGATATGGCCCTTATTGTTTTTCTGCTTTGCATCCTGCAGGGAATCAGGACTGAAGTTTAAAAAACAGCTCGGAGCCAGTTAGAAGCACTGAGTCTGTTTGCTCCTCCTCCCCATCCCAGCTCCTGAGGTCAGCAGGGAAAGCATCCAACAGTTGCAGAAAGACAGATTGTTTTAATTTAAACATCTGAGGGAGGCAGAGTGAGGGACTTTCTCCCCAAGTGTACAAGACGTGATAATGTGCCTCTCCCCAGCCCTACAAACCCTTAGGAGAGAACATGCCTCACAGTTTTCCAGGGTGAGCACTCAGCCAGCCACCAGCATGAACATCCCTTCCTCCCCACACCCTCACGTCCATTTTGGACCACAGAAATGAGGAGGGGATTCTTCATGACCTCCCCTCCCTATCAGAAAAAAGCAGAACAGCCAAGGGGGTCAGGAGAAAACCAACCTCAGGCTCCTCAGGAGCAGCATCTGCAGGGTTCCAGGTGAGCACTCCTCATCCTCCAAATAATCAACAGCTTTGAGATGAGATACTGGGCAGCCCCCAGCCAGGGAATGGATGCTAAGCTGGGAATGGACAGCCTTGGATCATCCAGGGAATGCCCTCTGAAGGGCACATCCAGAACAGGCTGCCCAGGGGGCGTGTGGAGTCCCCTTCTCTGGAGATATTCAACACCTGGATGCAGTCCTGGGTGATGTGCTCTGGGTGATCCTGCTTTGGTGGGAGTTTGGACTGGATGATCTCTAGAAGTCACTTCCAGTCCTGAGAAATCTGGGATTCTGTCTCCTGCCTGGTGGCTCCCATGGGGTCACACCCAGCAAGCACAGAGCATCTGTCCCATACATCTGTCTGCAGCCAGGAACACCCACCACCCACCTCAACTTTAACTCCCAGGCAATACCAGAGGTTACAGAGCTTCACAAACCATGCACAAGCCACAAGCCATGGCCTCCTGCCTTGCTGCAGCCCTGGGTCAGCATCACACGAGCACAGCATTTAGGAAAAACAACCCAGTTTCCAGTCATGCTGGAATTAGTGCTGAATTTCCCTTCACCTTGGATCAAAACTGTATCAGGCAAATTAATTCAAAACCTGTTTATGGAAATCATCTTGCATTAGGTGGGCTAGAAAGATGGTCAGCTGAATTTTCTACTGAAGGCATCTTTTGAGGTAGGAGGATAAATCAAGATAATAAAGCTTCAGTGATTATTTTGGAGGAGTATCTGTTTTACACTAGGGGAATGACTTCAGAACAGAAAAATCTAATGGCCAGGAATCAAAAATGTAAATATTTCTAGTACTGTCTCTCTCTCAACATTCATATTCTGCCAAAATACCAAAGCAGTGCTAGACAATATGCAGGGGTGTCTGCTGCAGACCACTGCTGTCCCAAATGACCTCTGGGTGTTTCCTTTCAAGGACAGCGAAAAGCAATCAGCCAAATTGCTGATAAACCCCAAAAGAGGGTGTTGCAGCCATGTGAAAAAAGAAACACATAGGTACAGGAGCACAAGAAACTCTATTCCATTTAAAAAAAAAAAAAAAAAAAAAAAAAAAAAAAAAAGCATGAACAACTTCTAAACTTGGCTTCTGTTTTCAGGAGGCCACCACTGCTGTTTTATTGAAGTTGCCCCAGCAGTATCAATTAAAGGAAAAAAAATCTGTCCAGCTCCCCCTCCCATCCCACCCATTTGGCATTAACCCACCCCCACCTCACCACTCCTCCTCCCACACCTGCAGCCCAGAAGCCACCTCCCTATTTTCAGCCTTCTGCCAGTGTGGGTCACCAGCTGCCTGGGGCTTATCCAGTGGAGCTTTTGGGTAGGAAATTTAAAAGAAGGGAAAAAAGAAAAAAAAAAGAAAAAAAAAAGAAAAAAAAGGAGAAGAAAAAGGAGAAGAAAAAGGAGAAGAAAAAGGAGAAGAAAAAGGAGAAGAAAAAGGAGAAGAAAAAGGAGAAGAAAAAGGAGAAGAAAAAGGAGAAGAAAAAGGAGAAGAAAAAGGAGAAGAAAAAGGAGAAGAAAAAGGAGAAGAAAAAGGAGAAGAAAAAGGAGAAGAAAAAGGAGAAGAAAAAGGAGAAGAAAAAGGAGAAGAAAAAGGAGAAGAAAAAGGAGAAGAAAAAGGAGAAGAAGAAATTAATTAAAAAAAAAAAAAAAAAAAAAAAAAAAAAAGAAAAGCTTAATTTACAACTGGGCATTTACTAGGGCCAGGGGATGCTTACCTCCAAGCACCTTTTCAAGACTCCCACTTCCCAGCCCCTTGCCCCAGGATGATGCAGGAATGGGCCAGGTCCCTGCTGACACCCACATTTCCCCCCCAGCATTCCAAGGGATGTGTCCCAGGACAGCCCCAGCCCCACTCTGCTAACCCTGAGCCTGTGCTGGAGCCAAGCAGCCTGGCTGGGTGTCAGGATTCTCCCCATGGACTTGGAGGAGGCTCTTGCTGGGTATATATAGAGGAGCTGGAAACAAACTCCCTGACCCTCCAGGCTCCAGCTCTTTGGTTTGCAAACCCAGTGCATCCAGAGGATCACCCTGAATTTCTGTACAGCACCAGCAGCTGCCTCCTGCCAGCTAGAAACCCCAGTCCCTTGCTGACATTGGGGGGCTTGGACACCGCAGCAGATCCCAGCTGAGTTTGACTCTTGGAACTCTGAAGGAACAGTGAAACAGAGCTGGTTGGCATCAGCTGAAACACCTAGCTTGGAAATTCTTTTTTTCACACCCGTCCCCCCAGCCTTATTTCTTCTGAGCAGGATGACACTGGTATTCCCAGTGAGTCATCTCCTTGACCTTTCTATTCACTTTTAATGGTGCAAAGCTGGAAAGAAGGGCACACAAACAATGCAGTCATTATTCAGCTGGTGAACTGCAGCCCTCAGACCACAGCTCTGCCCTGGAGGAGATCTCATTCCAGCACATCTAGGCTAAACCCCCCTCTCCCAAAGACCACACAACTCCACTGCTAAATTCATATTTGAGGGGGGGCAGCTGAATGAACTGCATCACAAACTGCTGTGAAAAATCCTGAAGGAGTACAAGAGATCCTGGGAAACTGGCAGTGTCATCTCCAGGAATTCAGCTGCAATGAATTCTTACTTCAGTATTGTCTTGGAAACAACAACAAAAAAAAAAAAGAAAGAAAGAAAAAAAAAAAAAAAAAAAAAAAAAAAAAAAGAAAAAGAAAAAGGGAGGGTGGAGGGAGGAACAGCAGAGGAAAAGAGGCCAGAGAAGCTCTGTGAGGATACATGAGCTCAGCCAAAGCCCAGCTCCTCCCTGTGCATCCACACTCAAAAAATAGAAACTCCAGCTGACCTGCAACTGAAACTGGAAATCTGGCCACTAAATCTGCCTGAGGTTCTCTCTGAGCAAGGGCTCCATCAGCCCCCTCTGTGACTTCTCCTCTCTTGGAGTTTTCCTCCAACAACTCCTTCCAGCTCCTCCAGCAGAGCTGCAAACACCCCCGGAGCTCTGCGAGACAGAGCAGTGAAGCAGAGCAAGGAGAGGAAAGAAAAGGGCTTGAAACAGTTTGCTTAGAAGCTGAGCCAGGAAAAAACTTATTACTTTATTTACTCTGAAGGAATTAGCATCTCCCTGCCTGCAGATGCACAGCTTGATCCAGGCAGGAATGGCATGCAGGGTCATCCCAAGCTAACAGGAAGATTTAGCCACATTTCAGCTCTCCAGCAAGCACAGCCTCCTAAGGAACCAAAAATTCCCCCAAAAGTGCAGGCCCATCCCTCCTTAGGCAAGCAGGGATGCCTTGCTCCTTTAGGTGACATCCAGACCAAGGAAAATTTGTCTCTGAGCACCGAAAGGCTGAGGTCTGGACTTCAAATCTTTCTCCAGTGAATCCAGAGCAGCAGGGCTGAGCACAAGGAATACAGCAGCAGGCACAAAACTTCTCCAAAAATCAAACCCAGCCTGTAGGGATGAAGGCACTTGGACCACAGCCTTTGGCAGACAAACAAAATAACACTGGAATTGCCTCCTGACATCAGCAAAACAGCCAAATGTCACCATCCCAAAGCCAGCCTGACATCACCTTCCCTGACCTCCTGCTCCTCTCCACAGCACAGGTTCAGCATTGCAAAACCCCAGGGGGACATCCAGCTTCAGGACCCAGCATCCCACTTCCACCTGCATCCCTCTACCATCTGAACGGGTTTTTTGCCAGGAACCTGAAGCATCTTCATGGCTGCTGAAAAGATCCTCTGCTTGCTGGAGATTTTATTTCTAGATTACTGCTGCCAAGTCTTCTGAGAGCAGACAACAGAACAGCACAGTGGTCTGTATTGTCCCTTGTCAGATAATCTGCAAGAAAGCTGCCCCAAACTAAAGACAAAATCCAAATAACCTTCTGGATCTGCAGTGTGGGGCACTCAATAGTGTTTCTAGGCAGGCAAACATCATCCCAGGGAAGATTTTTTTGAATGCAGCAAACTCCTAGACCATAACCACTAACATAACCTGAGGCTCTCTCACTTCAGTGTTCCAGAACACAGATCTTGGGGGTGCAGCAAGGTTATATTTGTGTTAAAGCTCAATGCCAGGTTCCATCCAGGGAGTCAGGATCAGATCCCAGAACATGGGAAACACAGGGACCTGCCCAGGGGCTGGGAGAAACCTCTGGAGCAGGGGTCAGGAATGAGCACTGATGTAGCTCACTACACTCATTCAATCCCCAAACTAGCCTTTTTCTCTCCAATTTATTACACAACCTTGAAGGAAAACTCCAGCTTTGTAAGTATATACCATTTTCCTAGCTTAAAAAATAATAATAATAAAAAAAATCCATCACTCATAATTGTGAGAGCTTCCAGATGATGCTAGGAATCCTGTTGGCTTCTGAGAGAAAGAGCCCAGACACAGAGCAATCAACCTCAAAAATGCCTTTTTTGTAGCTCCTTCATTTATTTTAGAACTAAAGATTTTCCAGACATGTCCACAGAGAAACCACGGCATCATCTGGATGGTTCACTCAGTGCTAGGCTTCCTTTCAAGAGCCTTGAAACTTGCCAACAGTAACCCAGTGGCTAATTACACCATGTTGCCAACCCAAGTTTTTTCCACATAACACTAGATTTTAACAAAGTTTTTCCATTCTTTCATGTCTCAACTTTTTTTTTTTTTCCTCCCTGGTTTTGGCCATTCTTCCTATACCAAGTTTTTCTGTATTTGTTTCAAACAAAGGTTTATTTTATGTTTTTTAAGAAAAAACTGCCAGCTTGCAAACTCGGTGCTTATCAGATGAGTTCCAAGTACAAATAAGAGCTTTGCTATACAGCAAGGCCAGGCTGCAATTGGAAAAGAAAGTCCCCAAAACCTTTCCCAAGCAAGCCAGGAGTAAAGGAAAGGGAATGCACCAGGAGGCAGAAAAAGGGGAGCAGCCAGAC
This sequence comes from Phaethornis superciliosus, assembly GCA_023637945.1. Classification (NCBI taxonomy): domain Eukaryota; kingdom Metazoa; phylum Chordata; class Aves; order Apodiformes; family Trochilidae; genus Phaethornis; species Phaethornis superciliosus. The sequence continues at coordinate 9,127,626 of JAJQWJ010000022.1, forward strand.
TCCAGCAATGAAACTTTTCCAGGTGGGATGCTCTCTGCCTTCTCCTGAAAGCAGAAGACAGTTTCCACCTGAAAGGGTTTTCCTGTCCAAAAAATAAAAAAAATTAAACCTCCCCAAAAAGGCACCACCCTGTTAACAAGGAATAAAAATCCACCAGGCTTCAGTCTGCTAATTCCTGACAGAGGGGCTATAACCAGAAGGTCAAATAAGAACAACATGGGGAAAGAAAAAAAAAAAAAAAAAAAAAAAAAAGAAAAAGGAATGGAGGAGTCCTGATCCAAAAGAACAGAACCAAGCACCAAGAAGTCTCCACATCTCTGCAGACCCAGAGCTTGGAAGCAGAGGAGAAGTGGAAGTGGTGCCATCTGTTGGACCAGCCCCTCCTTGGGGATCCCCACCACATCAGCCCATCCAAGGGGAACCCCCTTTGTGTCTCCCAGCATCCCAGGTCCTATCCTTCTGTATATGCTCCAAACACTCTTGTCACACACTCAGGACAGATGGTTCCATGCCACATTAAGAAGCTAAAAGTCAAGGACCCACCCAGGTCGTGCAGGGAAGGCAGGAGGTGCCCCAAGTGAGCAGCAGAAGCAGCACAAATCCTGGGTGGCTCTGTGGTGACACTGCTGGGCAAATCCTCCAGATCTCAGGTTTTGGCCCAGTTCCAGCAGCTGCCTGCCTATGGCATCAGCATGCCCCAGATATCTCCACCAGTAGCAGTAGCACAGCCCTGAAGTCAGGATTTTCTTCAAGATGTGGTGAGCAGAAGGCTGAACCAGCTGAAAGCACAGAATGGAGAGAAGTCTTCCTCCACACACACACACTAAATAAATAAATAAATTCTGAGGTGGTTTTTATCGTTCATTTCTGGTTTATTGGCCAGACAATTCTTCTCTCCTTTTAAACAGCAGTTTCCATTTAGGTATTGAAAAGTTAGAATTCTGTTTTCACCAGAACTCAAGCAATGTTTTAAACCTTTCTCTGCAAAGTAATTCATTTTATAACACAATGGCTGTATCCTGAGGATGAGGCTCCTGCTAAGCAAAACCAGGGAAGAACCCACATGGGCAAGCATGTACCTGTGTGACAAAGTGCCAGACATATGCCTGTAACACAGCAGGGATTTCCCCTCTCTTGGGGGTTTTTGAATGACTTCAAAGTCACTTTCCAGGACAAATGGCATCACTCCTCCCCAAATCACTCCTGACCTGGGCACCTCCAGCCCTGCCCAACACCAGTGCCATGCAGGAGGCAAACAGAGAGGCTCTGACCTCAACCTTTTAAGTTCCTTAGGAAAAGGAATTTAAAAGGAACAATCCTTTTATGCTCCTTAGGTTCCATGGGCTTCAGTAAGGTCCTGGACCCATCCCTACACCCACTGTCTGCTGCCATCCAAGACTCTGGGGGCTCAGCTCCTCCTGAGCTCTTCCCAGCTCCTGCCATCTCCAAGACATATCCACAGGCAACCACACAGGCACAAAGGCAGTAAAACCAGGAATCACCACAGTGATGCTCAGCTGAGCACTTTTTTACATCTATTTCCCCAGATTCCTTTCCTCCCTTCTAGGTTTGCTGGGCCACAAAGTCCCTAAATCCTCAGGCTGCTGGTATGGAAGCTTTCCCAGAAGGATTGCTCTGGGCACTTTTTCCAAGTGCAGACTTTCATCTTTACACAGGGTAATTGGCCAACCAACCTCCACCTTGCATCAAGAAAGGCAGCACCAGCACCCAGAGAGTCCAAGAATCAGGGTGTAAGAAAACAACAGAGAAAAAAAATATTTTAAAATTGCATATATCTCTTTACAGAAGAGAAAAAAGCCCAGACTGGAGAGGAGTTTCCTGGAAAGTACTCCCACAGATTTATTTCTGAAGTCCAAACAAAACTCAGGTTGTCTAACACACAGCTATAAATGGTCCTTCACATGGCGGCATCTGCCACAGCAGCACCTTCTGCTGCTCTTGCCACACTTTGTCTCATCTTCTGAAGGATCTCTGGAACTCAAAGCACTTGGGAGAACACATTCTCTCAGCCTATGCCCTGGAAGCTGCAGGACAGGCAGGGAAACTTGGATTCCCCAAAGGGGAGATGGACAGACAGCACCCGACCTCATCTGCAGTGTCAGAGGAAAAACAACCAGGTGGATGCTACCAAGGGGGACAGGACATCTGTGTGCCACTAAGGGCCTCTGGGACAGTGGCAAAGATTTTCATTTTGGAGCTCTAAGAAAAAGAAAAGCTACATCAGGATTAGAAGTGCTGTGCTGATCATGGACAGTGTGCTCCTCCAAGAAGGAATGAACCTGAAAAGCCCACCTCTTCCAAGAACCAAATTTAAGGGGCAGGCAGAGATTTAATTGAGAATAAGGATGTAAATCCCCTTTAGAGTTCCCCCCCCCCCCTATTTGTTCTAGGGCAGTCTTTGCAAGCAGAATAACACCAAGAGAGTTTTGTTGACTGGATTGGATTACTCTTGCTCTTCAAGGTTTTACATGTGATGCTCCAGTGTTAGAGACCAGAGCTTGCACCATCTCAGGAAAGCCTGCACTGCTCTCCTCCTTTGGACACCAAAGAGCCACCCCTAAAGACCAGAGATGAAATAGATTTCTCCAATCCCTAAAAAAATATTGCAGACAACACTGCAGTGCTCCAGGCTGAAGAGCCAACACTCTTTAGCTTTGGTGGGAGCCAAGAGAACCAGCTCCTCAAATCCAAAATCAGCTCCCACATCCAGCACTGCTATGGGGCTGTGGGAAAGGTGAGCAGAGGAGCAGCCTTCAAAAGCCATCTTGAAGGGAATGGTCAGCAACAAGTTTTCATCTTGACCCCATCTGACATGGAAAAATAATGTATTACCTCAGCTGAATGCCTCTCCTGCATCCCCTGGACAGGCATGTCCCACAGCTGAGTGCTTTTAAGTTGCAAAATCCTGTTCCAATCTGGCAATAAATTGACAGCACAGTCCAGGTTTTACACTGGAAATCAGATCTGCCATCAATTCCAGACTTATAAAGTCATATTTCTTCTTGTAAAACAATATCAACACTTTTGATTGGCAAAAAATTAAACAAAACACTTTTAACTAGCTGGATAAAGTTGGGGTTTTTGTTTTTTGGTTTTTTTTTAAGCTCGTTCTAGATGACTGGGGAAGAGTCAGGGAGAGAAGCAACAGATGGTAACAGGATAGTTCAGAATTTCCAGCATTATTTCTTTTAAAGGGCACGTCATGTATTCTTATTACACTTCTTGCCACAAAGGGAAACTGCTGCTTCCAAAAAGTTTCACCCAGAAACCTGATTCAATTTTATAGGGATTTGTAAAAGCAGAGACAGATTCCAATTTTGTCTGTGGGTTAGATTTTTTGGTGTGACATCATCTGTTAAAATATGGGAAAATCTGAGCTGGAAGGGCAGTGTTCAGAGGCAGCTCAGTTACTGTCGCCTTTGACATGGCTGTTTCTCAATTTTTCTGGAAAGCTTCTTCCCTTTCTCTGGGGCCACCTGTTGGATCAGCTTCTGCAGATTACAGAGATTCACCAGACAAGAGAAACCAGCTAAAATGAAACTGAAACAATCCGAGCTGAAATAAAACCGGAGAGGACTTGGAAAGAGGAAAGCAGAGCGTTTGTCAATGCCATCAGCAGTCCCAAGCTGACTCCTCCCCTCATCCAAATTATTTGATGTCCTATTAAGAGGCTCATTAGGGAAACTCAGAGCCTTTCACTACCAGAGTCATTACTTGGAGCTGCACAAGGTTTCCAGCCAGCCCATCTCTCCCTCCAGCTGCACCGCACAGCTGGACCCAAAAGTTTTCTAAAAGTTACCAGGTAAGTGTGAAAAGAGCAAGGGCTTGGCCTTGAGGCTGTCTGAAGGACATAACCCAGCAAGAAAAATGCCCGAGGAAGCTCTGAAACGTGAGGACAGACCACAAAAAAAAAAAAATAAAATGGGAAGCTTTGCCATCTTTTCCTTTGAAACAGTTGCAACCGGTAATAATTCCGTTTTTAACTGATCCAGTAACGGAGAGGGAAGCTGCACAGAAAGGGACCTCAGACGAAGGAGATTCAACCCAATTATTCTCCCAGCCATAAAGCTACACTAAGCCCTGATAACTTTTGCAGCACAACACAAGCAGGGATGTTCTAGAGGCATTTTTAGGCATTCGACTTCTTTTCCATCTCGCTCAGGCTTCACAAGCAACCCCTTCATGAAAGCATTCCTCCTACGCCCACCTTTTCTTCCTTAAAGTCATTTTAAGAGCCTCGAGATTACACTAATTTGCAATCGTGCTGCTGTACACAGAATCCCACTCTCATTTGCCCTGGTAACACACAACCAGCCCCCCAAACCCCCCCTGCCTGGGCTTCCCAGGGAAAAATGCTCAGAGAGCACAAAAATCAAGCGTGAAAGCTGAATCCCAGATAGCTCAGCTCTTCAGGGCACTGCTCACTCAAGTTTCTCAAGTTACCCTGCAGAACTCCATCTACTTTAACTTTGCAGATTTCAAAACCCAGCTTTGCCAAAAAAACCCCACTTTTTCCTTCACATATTATATATATATAGTACATACATGTGTGGGTATCCATACAGTGTGTGTGTGTACACATATATAAAGCCCTCGGAGCAGCGGTGCCTCCAAGTGTCCGCTACAAACTCAGAAAACCCTCAGAAAACACAGAAAACTTTTCCATCAGACTCCCAAGCCTCCATATCTGCCCTACTCAGGCATTTCACATCCCACCCAGGGAAAGGCAGAGCTCTGGAAAAGCACTCAGTAAACTCAAAGTTGGTGAAAATAAAGTGCTTAGTCCCACTCGTAAAAAAAAAAAAAAAAAAAAAAAAAAAAGCAAAAAATAAATTACATTCCAGGGTGGGTTTTTGGGTTTTTTTGTTGTTTTTTTTTTTCTGGCTGCATGTCTGTTGCACATCTGGTACTTCACAAAACTTCCTCTTGCCACACTCCCCAGCCCTAGTTTTTGGGACAAAACTCTACAGATTGGGGCTGGTAGGGCAGAGCCAGCTGTGGGGTCCCCAGGTGGTTCTGCAAAGCTTTTGTGCCCCAAGATTTCCTGCTTTGATGTGCTGGGGGTGGAAGGGAGCAGATTATTTCTAGACAAAAAACCAAAAACAAAACAACAAACAAAAAAGTTTCTTCTCCAGGAGGAGGAACTCCGAAACAGAGGTTTTCCAGTTGACTAAATACACATTCTACAGAGATATACACCCAGATATATACATAAAAAACAACCTCCTAGAGCCTCCAAAAAACACATCCTGACTTTTACTCCAGAAAAACGAGCCCAGCAACAGGCAGCTCAGCTCCAAGAAAGGCGAATAAAAGTATTGTTTTAACTTTTTTCCCCTTTTCCGGGCCCCTTGACAAATGGCATTCGGAGGCTCGGGCAGCTAAAGGAGGTTGGGTGGGTTCAGTGGATTGGGTTTGAAGCTCTTATTTTGCTTTCCCGGAATGCATCGATTAAGACAAAACTTTTTTTGCCCCACAACAACAAAAAAAAAAACCCTCCTCATCCTCCCCCCCCCCCAGCCAACCCCTCCATCCCTCCCGCAGCCCCCGGGATTCTCTGCCCCGGGATGGTTGGAGGGGACCCGGGGGGGGGGGGGGGGGTTCTTACCTGCCCGGCCGAGAGCCAGAGCCCCCAGGAGCAGGAGGACAGAGGGGCCCCAGCAGCTCCCTACCCAACTTCGCCTTTTCCACCGCGTGTGCGTATCCATGGTCCACAAAAAACGGGGCAGCAGGCTCGGGACAATTCGGGGGGTGGAAGGGGGAAAGGGTTGAAAAAAAAAAAAAAATATAATATGTATATATATATATATTATATATATATACAAAGCGAAGAAAAAGCAGAGACCCCCCCGCCAGCCCCCCCCGGAGAGCAGCCGCTTTATAAAGCCATGGGGCGGGCGGAGGGCTCTCGGGGGCTCCGCCGTGCTCACTCCCGGCCCCTGTCTGCTCCTGCAGCGACAAACTTTTCTTTTTCTCCCCCCCCCCCCTTTTTCTTTTTTTTTTTTTTTTCTTCCTCCTTCTTCTTTTTTTTTTTTTCCCTTTCCCTTCTTTTAAACCCAAGGCAAGAGTTTGTCAATCTCGGAGCCCAGCAGCAAATCAGGGCCCGGAGGTGCAGCCCCCAGCCCAGCCCCACCGCCCGCCCCCCCCCCCCCAACCCACACCCCCCAACCCCCCCCCCCCCCACCTCCGGCCCGGCCCCGCGCTAAGTTTGAAGCTGCGGGACTGCAGCAAGCGAGCTGCTCCGGCCACCAAAATCAGGGTTTTCCTTCACTTTTTTCACATGCAGAGCACCAGCCGGAGTTTTCCCTTCCTTCCTTCCTCCTTCTCCCAACCCCCTGCTCTTTCCGGCTTCCCGTTGTGGAAGCATTGAAAAGGCAAGAAGTTTTTTTGTGAAAAAAAAAAAAAAAGTAATTAGATCCCCGCTGCAAAATGTGCGTGCAAAGGGTAAAAATGCAAGCAGGAAGGGTGGAAAGAGAAGGCAGCTTGCCCTGCCAGGCTGGAGAAAGCCTGGAGCAGGGAGGAGAGGGAAGGGGAAAGTGTTGCTGGCCTCTGGCTGCAGACCCAGCCTGTCCTGGGGTCCAGCTCTGCCCCCACTTCTCACTGCACCTCTGAGCACCCATTGTCCTCACACACCAGTTGTGGCTGAAGCATCCCACTGGTAAACATCAGCATTAAATGATTTTACTTGTTCTGGTATGTTATAGCAGTGACATTAGTAGAGAAATGAAAAAAATAAAACCATGCCTAAAGCTGCTGTGACATCTCCACACCAGAGGCCTGGGTGGCACTCAAAGCTGCAATCCCCTCAACAAGACCAAGTTCAGGTCAGCTGGAGACCAGAAAAGGAACAACCACCAAATGCCACCCTCTCTCCACTGAAGTGCTTTGAAGACACTTGCAGGTTCCCAATACTCCCTTAGTGCCATTAAAGATCTCAACATCATTTCTAAGGCACATCCAGGTGACCCGAGTGGCTGCGTTTGTTCTGATTTTTCATGGGGCAGAAATTTCACCTGTAGAACCAAGCCCTGACTCACACCAAACCATTCCAACCCTCATCAGTCCTGGAAGAGCAGCAGCATTCTGGCTTTCATTGCCCACAGAGGAAACAACTATCACCACCTGAACTCCCACTCCCTGCCTGCCCCAGGCTCCCATCTCCTTGTCTCTATGTTCAGCCTTTTAGTACACCAAGAACCTGGGCAACCATTGGCCATCATATCCAAGGAGGGCAATGGGTAAGTTCAGGGTCACTTCACCCCTTTTCCCAGCTCTGGAAGAACTCAGCACAACAGGGGCTTGTATTGAGCTTGAGCTACTCACTCAGCATCAATCTTTGACCTCCTGGAAGGAAAGGTTCTTGGACAGGTGATTGGTACCCAAATGGCACATCAAGAACCTACAAGCACAGGAGGTCAAATCCCACTAGACCTGCAGAAGGAAGCAAGGAGAAAAGGAGCTATCACTCTGCTCAAGAGTTGATCTCATGGAGCTGGAAGAAACCCCCCTTTACCTCTGAACCTGCTGAGATGTCTTCTCCCCTGTGAAACTGGAAAGGCTGGAGCATGAGCCACACACAAGAAGAGATTCTCTGCTGAAAGAGCCTTTCAGCAGGGAGAGGTGAAGTTGGCTGGAAGCCCCGGGGCAGGGAGCAGGCACACAGCCCACATGTGCCACCTGCAGCCATGGGGAGGGTGGGGATGATGCCAATGGCACTCCCGGGCAAATATCTGATGAAACCCCTTCCAGTTCTTGCCTTTCATGATTAACCAGATAACTGGAGGCTGGCAAGACAAATGAAGTGGTGCTTCACATCCAGGAGGAGCCTGGAGGCGAGCTCTCCCCCAGTCCCAGAACCACCACTGCAGGGCACCCACTGGGTGCAGCCCAGCACTGAACATCCACCACCACTGCACCTCCCCTCCTGCTATAAAAAAATCCCACTACTGCCAGGAACACCCCTTTCCAGGGGCTCAGAGCTGCCTCCAATAAGGAGCAGAGCAACTGTTCCACAGCTCACAAACCTGGGCTGATGGAGATGCTTTCTCTTCCCTCCATTTGTATGAAAGATGAGGCAGCTCAAGCATAAAAGTATGGAACTAAGGTGGCTAAAAACACCAGCAAAGCCTCTGGGTTGCCAATACCTTCCCTTCCCAGTAGCCATTCCTGTTATGACAAAGTAATAACTTGATTCCCAGTATTTCTGTGGATTCACAATCACCCTGGAGAGGCACTTCCAGCTTCATCAACAGATCTGGTGTCTGATTTCAGTCCCAGTTCTACTCATGCCAAGATCCTGAGTCTTCTCCTCCCAGATGCTGGCATTTCTGACCATGCAAAGAGCTCCTTGTTTTGGAATGACACCTTGTTTTGCCTTCTCCAGCTGCAAGTCAAAGTCCCACTAACACCTGACCACCGGAACCAAAGTCTTGACATTCCCTGCCCTTCCAGAGGTATACAGCCTCTAGGAAGGGGGATACCTAAGGCATCAAAAGCACTACAGACAAGGAAATAAAAGCAGCTCAGAGCAGTACTCACTCCCACACCACTTATTTTCCAAGGGCTCCCAACTCCAGAAGCAAATACCCAAAAGAGCATGAGATGCAGAGCACCTTTTCTTTACATCAGTTGAGAACCTGGCCCAGGCAGCTTTTGCTGAGCAGCCAGTCTGAGTTCCCAGTTGTTTTCCAGGTGATTTAGAAGCTTGCACAGACCTGTTGGCCCCTCCTTGACAATAACAGAAATACAGAAATAAGCTTGTAATGGCAAACTGGAAAATTCCAGCATCTGCATGCCAAGTTTAAAGAGCCAACCTCCAAGCTGGAGAGGGTAGAGGTGGTGCAAGCTCTGTGTAGGTTTACACCAGCCAGGATGGTTGACACCAACTGTAAATCCCAGTTAGGATAACATCTGAGGAACCAGAGGAATACACTGCAGTGGTGGCAGGTGCCCAGCAGATATCCTTAAGGAGCAAAAGATTATGGAAGTATTTTCATAACTAAATGCATCTTGAGCCCAACTAGCTGGTGTTTACAGGATGGAGAGCACATTTGTGAGCTTTCAAAAAAATCTCCTTAAGATACATATGTAAAAAAATGTGAAGCCAGACATGAACATTCAGCCAAATAACCCAAACAGCCTTTATTCTGTAGTTTGGAAGTATTGGGATAATCAGAGGTGAGCCCTAGGGGATACTGATAACCAGTTACCCCTTGAGACCAGCTGATGAGAACAAACTGAAAATGAGATTCAGAGCTACCTGAATTGTTGCATAAATAAGCAGGGAAGAAACTGCTCTCAGGAATGAGTTCAAATACTGTTTATGAAGAGCACGTGTCCTAAGACAACTTCTCTCTGCAGTCTTGTTGTCTGCTTTGCTCTTTGCAAACGTATAAACAGTTGCATCCCAGCTCAAATGCAATGAATTGCCTGATGCTGAAGTCACAATCCTTCCTTATGATCTCATACCTGTTGCCATGGAAATGTTTGCTCTCAAATTCAGTTTAAGAAAAAGGAGAATTTAATGCTATTGAGACATATTGGATTACGAGACTTAAAAAATTAAAGCTATCCATTTCTACACAGAGGAAGCACCACATCCAATATCCCCAAGCTTTATGCTGCCTCAGACCTCAGTGGTCTTCAAGCAAAGAACTTCCTATACCATCCAGTACCATTCACATCCATTCCCAGGCTGCTGAAGAGCTGCTGCAGCAACCTCCCCATTTGCCCTAAAACCTTTCCATGAAGATGTTTTGAACAAAGGCCAACCCAAATCTGCATTTTCAGAACATGGCGATGGGTTTCACATCAACACTGATAGTGCAACTGCACACTCTCAGGTGATACCAAACACCCAGATACTGTCAGGTTCTAATTAGAATCCAGGCTGGCTGCTGACATGAGGAATAGATTCAACAGGTATCTCCCAGAAAGGAAAAATATACAACTCTAGAAAGAGTTTTGTTGGTTTGGTTCCTCCTCCCCCCCCACCCTCCCGAAAGGCAAATCACAGAAATAAAAATACCAACCCCCTGTAGTTAAGCACCTGTTTGATTTTGCAGAGCAGTTCCTTTACAAAACAGCTCCAGTACTGGGAGCTGGGCATCCAGTTCTCCCAGATCCCAGCTGCTCTGATGGAAATTCCAAGCTGGTTTTTGCCATGAGGTGGCACCAGGACAAGCCCCACCAGTGGAAAGAGCAGCAGACACAAGGTGGGGCTTGTTTTTTTTCTATGTTTCAATGTTTCATAGTCAGAGTTTTGTTTAATAGGGGAAATAACATTATAAAAGGAACAGACTTTCCACGCCTCCTCTTTTTCCAGTGTTGTTGCCTTCTCTTTAGTTCCATGCTAATGACTTCAAGCCTTGGATGTGTTTGAACCATACAGATCTACCAAACACAGAACAAAATGCACTGTGGTGCCTATTGAAAAGGATCAACTCCGTTCACCTTCTTCCCCTTTCATCTGATTCCTCTCCATGCCCAGCACCAGCCTGGAAACTGGTAGGAGCTGCCATTCCCTCCACACATCCCTGGGTTTTATTTCCTTCTGCCCTATGATCTGCAGTCAATGGCCCAGGCTAAACCCTATATAATCTGTCTAGACTTCAGGGGGGATAATCCTTGGAGCTACAGAAAGTGTTATGTTAAACCACGAGGCTGCACATTAACAAGGACCTGGGACTTACCCGATGATCTTCACAAGGGTCAAAAAAAAAAACCCCCAAAACCAAGTAGCAACTTGGACTAAACTCTCATTGACCCCAATGAAGCTTTTGTTGAATACAGAGAGAACATTTTCTAGCTCCACCTTCTCCATCATCATCAGCTTGTCTATCATAGTGTCCAAAGATTAAAAGTGAGCCCAAACCCCAATGTTTATGGCCAGGTTCAAAATCACCCGGTAGCATGTGGCTTCAGGGGTTGAGCTCAGGTGCCATTTAGGAATATTTTCCTGCAGACCACTGTGGTGTTCATTACCCAGCCTAACCACAAGGAAGGATTTTATTGTTTTCCCTAGGGATGAGTGAGGATGGAAAGGAGTCAAACTTGTGGCAATGTGCTTGTCATGCACCTCCACCTTTGGAGTGGTAATGGTGATCCCAAGTTTACTTAACACTCCATCTGCTGCATACAACTTTTTATCAATTGTTACCTTGGAGGGATGGTTCTCTCTCTCTCTCTCTCTCTCTGTCTCTCCCATTGAGCAGTTTTGCTGGTAGAACCAAATTTCAAAAGTTTTCCCTTTTCAAGGAATCCCTTGTATCCAAACTATAAATTGCTGAAACTCCTGGGATAACAGACACAGTAAAAGGTAAGCAGAAGTCAGAAATCTTGATCTATGGGATATGGAGAACTTGGCAACTCCTTTCCTGTGAGCCTTTCTCAAAAGGAGCTACCTTTAAAGATATCTCTACATATTTTTATTTTTTTTTTGAGGGGGGGGAGTATTATAACAGTGCTAGAGCTCTGTGCTCTCCAAAGCCACCCAAATGACCCAAGCGTGTGCTACCTGTCCACATGTCAGAGTACAACACCAGAATTTAGAGTACACATGGGGTTACTGGATAGGAATTAAACAGCACAAAATTGAGACTAAAATTGTCAGGAAAAAAAAAAAATCCTTCCATTAAGATCTCAGTTATGGAAGTTCTGTTAGACTTCCCAAAGGAAGTGGAGAAAAATCCCATTGCCTGAGTCATATCGAATCAGCCTGGAGAAACCTAAACACTGATGGGAACAATCCTGCCCTGGCAGCAGCGTGGGCTGGCTGATCAGGAAGATCCTTTCTACTGATGGCTCCCACAGCTCAATGAGCCTGAAAAAACATGGGTGAATTTCCCAAGAAATTGTGGTCACAGCACTAAGACATAACCCTTGTGGCTCCCATCACTGAGCAAGGGGCTTCAGCCTGCTCCTGCCTTTGCCTGGTGCCCCTGGGACAATTCATCAGGACAAGGAATGGCAGTGGTTAGGTTTTCCACACACTGGCAAAAAAAAAAAAAAATTAAATACCAAGTACATTTAGGTTTTTTTTGTCTCTCTGAACAGTAACAATATCAAAATTCACGTGGTTTACATGTCTAAGCACACCCAAAATTAGCATCATTTATGAATTATTCTACCTGTAGAATATAAATATTTAATAATAATATAATAAGAATAATATTATTCTACCTATTCTATCTAGTAACTGATAGAATAGGTAGATAGAAACATCCCAGTAGATTTTGATTATATCATCAACTGATGGTCCTCTCATCCTCTAGTCCTTCTTAAAGGAAAAACAAACAAACAAACAAACAAAAAAACTAAAATAAAAAAAACACCCAAACAAAAAAGACAACAAACAAAAAGAACCCAGCCAAAAAACAATAGAGCAACCTAAAGGATTTATTTTTACCATACACTTTCCATCCATGTTTTCCCTTCTCTTAACACTTCTGTCAATTAACCATGTAACAGAATTTCCAGTCATCTATTTCCACTTGTAATTTTGTTGCATTAGCTGTACCAAACCCTGCCCATTCTGTAGATTCCCCTTTGATTTCACAAGATTACAGGTTCATCCCTCCCAGGGCTTCTGGAGTGCAAACCCCTTCATTTGGTTGCCTTTTTTCTCCCCTTTTTGAAGCAGTGGTTTAGGAGGTCTGAGGATCCAAGGATGCTGCGTGCACCACCCAGCTATCAAAAAGCAATTCAGACAAGAGGGAACAGTCTCAGTAAGTCTAAGCTGCCTTCCAAATAAAAAGGGAAAAACAAAATGTCAGGCAAAGCAGTCATTCTTAGGGATGAATCACTTGAGGAACCCAATCCAGCTATCCAGTGGTCTCTAACATGACTAATTCTGACTTCTGTCTCTTCAGTATTTCCAGTAAATCACCTTCTCAGAGGCATCCACACCTTTCCACAAGTCCCCACACTCAAGTACTCCCTTTTCTCCCCACTGATGAGTTTTCCAGCTTGGGGAGAACCAGACAGCATGGCCATGGGCATAGACCTGGGCCACAAGGAGGTTCCTGACCAGTCACATATTTAACAAGAGCCCCAGAAATTGTACATCCAGAGGAAACACCAAGACAACCCCACCTCCTGCTCCCCCTGCCCAGCACATCAGCTCCAGGCTCCAGTTTCTCCTTCCAGCTGAGTTTCCAGGCTGCAGCACTCACCATATTTCTACAACAGATTCTCAGCTCCTGCTTGGGGGTCACCCCTGAGCTTTCTGGAGCACCTGCAGTCTCCTGGAATTGTTACCAACTTGAGAGCCAGCTGAAACTGCAGATTGGTTGGTGACCTCTTAGCATGTTCTGATTATTTTTTTTAATTACATATCTGGGTTTGTTCCCAGTTCAGTCCCAGACCAGCATCCTGGAGCCTCCTGCTTACATCTTTTGGGTTTTTAATTATTTTTTTTATTATTATTATTTTTTTTTTAAGTTTTTCAGACATCTTTCAGGAAATCCAAAAAGTTTTGGCCACACATTATATCTTCGTGATCAGCAGTGCAAAACCCATTTTCACATCCCTTTGAGGATCTGATCCAGAAAAAACAGAGCTCCAATTGTTCTTTCCCTGAGGCATTAAAAACAACTGTGTCAGAGAAGGGATAGCAGACAGGACTGTGGTCTCCTCTGCTTCCTATATTTGAATTGCAACTAAACCACATTTTTCAGAATAAACTCCCCAGCTATGTCTATATATATTTATACACACTATATATACTTATTACTATATATAACTTGCATTATGTTGGTTTTTTGGGGTTTTTTTTTGCCTGCAGACCCCTCCCCAAAGGGTGGGGAATATCTCCAGGAGCACTTCCACTTGCCCTGGAGGTTATAACCATCTTGCTGGAGGCAAAGGGTTTGCTGCATTTCTCTCCCCAGCTACAGAGCACAACAGCAGCCCCAGCTTTGTCACTCTTTCCAGTTTTATTCAGCCTAGAAACAGCCCTGGGCTGCAAAAGAGAAGCCCCCAGATGCCTGCAGGACATCTCTGAAACATGGAGAAATAGAGATCTGCTTAATTATCACGTGGGGGAGGCCAAGGTGGCAGAGATCCACACAGGTTAGGACCAGATGGAGGTTGTTTATTCGACTGGTGCTGATCCCAACATCAGGAATTTGGCAGTGGAGCTCTGAGCCTCAGCTGGGTTGGGTCCCCTGCCCCTTCCCTGGGACCCAGCCCTGCTCTCCTGCCTCAGTCCCTTCCACCTCTGACCATCACCCAACACCCTCACAGCTCTGCCAGGGACTTTATTCCCTTCTCCAAGCTTATTCAGATGAGCACAGACAAATCAAAAGCAGAGATACAGGAGATCTTAGTCCCAAACCCTGCACCTCCTCTGGGCCATCCTCAGCAGCTGCCCCTCCACAGAAGCAAAACCTGAGCAGGCAGAGAACTTGACAGCTCATTACACCTCCCAGCTGTGTGGCTTCCAGTTTCTGGGTGTCTTTAACCCTTTCCTGCCCCAGTGCCTTTTATTTACCTATTATACATCTTGTTTTCCTCTGGCAAAGCTTCCCCATGGCTTTGTATTCATAAATCATGAGGCCAGAGGGGCTCATGTTTCAGAGGCCATGAGGCTTCAATGAATTAAGTCTTGTTTGAACTGGAGTATCTTTTGTAGCAAACCAAACAAACTTCTTGACCTGACTTGTACTGCAGCAAAAATGAGCCCAGAAAGAACTCCTGGCTGCAGGGGGAAGGTATTCAGCATGAAAAGTCAAGTCTAACAGCTTCCTCATGGCACTGCTGAGAGGATGGAAGATCTGAGGAGACATCCTCACCTCAGACATTCTGCTGGGTCCAGGACTGATTCATAAAAGGGCTTCTTTATATAAGGGCTCTTTAAACCCTTTTGGCCTTCAGTGCCTTCTTGCAATTAAGGATTCTTCTCTTCATCTCATGTTTAGCCCTACTGAGCACTTTTTTCTCCCCCTGGACCCTGGCTTTAGCATGCACATCAACCCAGTTCAGCTGCCCAGCTGATTTCTCTTGACATGGCTCCATCAAGG
The DNA here is from genome assembly GCA_023637945.1 of Phaethornis superciliosus. NCBI lineage: Eukaryota > Metazoa > Chordata > Aves > Apodiformes > Trochilidae > Phaethornis > Phaethornis superciliosus. The sequence goes on from JAJQWJ010000022.1 coordinate 9,142,667, forward strand.
CAGTGAGGCCCCTCACATTTACACTTGCAACATCTCTGCCCCTACACCTGCCTTTAAGTGAAAAAGTCACCTACATTATCACCAAACAATTTTGTTTCTAAGGTGACATTAAATCCTATTGTGACCTGGACTCTCACTCTACCATCTCCCCCAAGACCTACAGAAAATTCAGTCCTCTTCTAGAAGTGCTTTGCCATGCAGAGAGCAATTTCCAGCTCGTGCACAGCTCTGACACAGGACTTCAGACACTCTTCAAATCTCTAGGCAGTGACAAATTGCCAGCTGCATGAGTGGGGCTCCCCTAACTTGTACAATAACCTTAAGATCAGAAATTCTGGGACTGTTTTTCCCAGCCCTGTGCTCTGCTCAACCTCACTAACAGGACACTTTAGCCTCGATTTCACTTTTCAGGATCTGTGTATTTAAAAAGACAGAAGAGTCTCCAGATGAAGGATTCAATTGACACAGGTCACCAGCAAACACGACTAATCCATTCTGCTGTTAAACAACTCAACATGCAGGGGTTAATCAATGCTAGCCCAAGGTCTAATCCCTCTTTCTGCTAAATAACTCACTGAAAACAAACTCTGCCTGCTAATGTTCTGGAAAGGAAGATAAATGCATGCAAGGCTTGAGAAGGTTCAGTTTTCAGAGCTCTCCATTACTATAAAGCCTGACTACTGTCAGCCTGGGCCAGATGGTATTTCCATCCCTGGGAGGCTATGGATTAGGGAAAGGTTGGCTGGAGCTTGGCCAGCTTACAAAAGTCAGAGGCCTGGACTCCTCCTCAACCTGGGTTAGCAGGGCTGTCCTGCACAAACCAAGAGTCACCATTCCCTGGGGCTTCCTCTGCATATCCCAGCCCCCTATTTATAGCTGTGATTTGTGCTTTTACAAGATGGTAATTTCATGCTGCTCATAAATCTTTCCCTGAAAAGTGGTATTTGTAGGTCAGTGAGGAGAGGAAGCCAGCAACCAAAATTGCTGAACTTCTGCAGAGGCTTCACCATTGGGCCACAAACACTGAAATGCAATTAGGAGGAATCAAAGAGCCTTGTGTTGTCTCCTGTTGGAAGGGGACACGTTTGTTCCATGAGGAGCAGTGGCTGCTGCCTACACATTGGGGAGGTTGTTTGGGATCTGGGAAGAGGGTGACAACATTTACTTAGCCAGGGGATACAGCTCACTGCAACAATATGTCAGCCAAGTTTGGACTGGCAATTCACATCACTGACAGTGTCATGAAACTGTTCAAACTGTTCAGGTTGGTTTTTTTTTTTTCCTAATCCCAGAGGTGTAAGAAATGCATTTTCCCTCAAGAGGGAACAGAGATTCAGCAGAAAGTTATTTATTTTGGCATTTAAAGACACTGGGAGGAAACTAATTCTAGTTTAGACTGTACAGTGTTGGGCAGTCCACAAATACCAATGCTAACCTGTCCTTAGAGACCCTGCTGTGTCTCATTGAATTTTGGGGCAGCCTTGGGGCTGATGCCCTAGAATAAATGGCCACACAGAATTACTGCAGGAGGTGCCAACTTTTCTCAAGCAGGCACTGCAGGCTGGGATCCTTAAGACAGAGAGGCTTAGATACAACATTTATTTTTCCTTGTCAGTGCTTCCAACACTCCTAACTAAAGGGAAACCCCCAGGGCTTTGCCCACCCTTGCATTCAGTAGACTCTGCTTCATCTCTACAGTGAAATATTTTGCTCCAAATGTCTGAACAGGCTTTTTGTAACTGGGAAAGTGGTGCTTAATTCCTGAAGAAAAATTATTAAAACTATTTTCTAAGTTGCCTTCAATTTCAAGGGCACTCCAGCTTCCAAATAACTTCATTTTCATCACATCAGCTTTTCCTCCCTCTGCTTAGCAATAAGTGCCCCACAGGCTGGTTGCTGTTTGCAGTTGCTGCTTTTCTAAGTCAATTTTCTTTTTTTTTAATGTACCACTGGAGATGGCAAGAAGCACTGATAGCTCCATGGTGAATCTGCAAGCTGCTTCTTTTCCCCCCATTTACAATCTGATACACCAGCACCAAATATATATATATATATTAAAAAAAAAGGTTATAAAACAAAGAGGTCAACACAAACTCTTAAAAAGTAACTTTAAAAAAATAAAAAAGCCTCCTCTTACAGTCCCTGGTGCCTGACCTGTGCTTAGGTACACCCCAATATGACAGTAGATGTAACAGGCAAACAAATGCTTTTGCCTGTGAACCCTAGGGGTTTTTTTTTTCCATGCAAGGGAGTGCTGGGGGCTGTGATGTGAAGGCAGCAAATCATTCATGGCAAAACTGCATTCCTGCCTGCTGGCTCCACCACCCTCCCCTGCACCTTTCAGGCTGCTGGCAGCAGGGGATGCAGTCCCAGTTCCCACCAGCAGCACTGGGTGGGCCCTCATGGATGCTGGAGAGGAACTGGGATCTCACCCAGCAGCTCCGGAGGAGCAGGAGGCAGATGTGGGAAGCAGATGTGGGAGTGAAGGAAATGGGGTTTGCAGAAGACAAGGAAAGGAAGGAGAGAGCAGCCTAGGGGGAACAGAACCTGTCCTCCCAAAGCCAGTTCCATGCCCCTCATAAAACCCCTCTAGAGCAGGGGCAGACAAACCCCAACCAAACCCTTCTCTCCCACAACCCCCAAACATTTTTTGCCTTTCCCAGACACCCAGAGCCATCAGCCAGGACCAGGCTGAGCACTTCCAGCAGCAAGATGTGCAGATATCCCACTGGAATTGGTAGCTCACCAGAGGAGCCAAAGGAAAGAGCCTTTTGACTGAGTCACTGGCATGGGGAAGAAACCTAAAATATTTCCCAGCCCCTCAACTGCCTTTTCAGTGAATCAGGCACTGAAGTTTAACAGCAGGCACTGTGCTGGCTACAAAAATGTTTTATTTTTGTTTTTGAGAAAAACACTGAATGCCAGGAATTTGGAGGTGTAGGGCTGTCCACCTGATTTGGGGCAGAGATTTAAAGCTGCTGCCTCCTCCCCCTCTTCCCAGCTGTAGGGAAATAAATGGTAAGTTTCCATGAGGTTTAGTCCCAGAGAAGCAGAGCTTGCCAACTGCAAAGGAAGCAAACATATCAAAATCATTCTCAAGCAGTTCTGAAAAATATCCTGTAAATCTTGTACCTGTGACTTTTCATTTGATCTACACCAAGGCAGGATGAAGGAAAAAAGAAAATAAAAAAAAAACCAGAAGTGGCTCTTTCAGGTATGATTTGGCTCAGTCCTAATTCTGGAGGAGTGTTGGCCATGCGGGTGTGTGCTGTGCAGTACTGAAAGCTGTTCAGCCACATCATTCAAAGTTTAGGTTTTTTTGGCATATTGGGTAGTAGCTGAACTGTATCCTAATGCTAGAAACATCACAGATGGGTTGGTTCAGTCAATTCCCAATAAACTATATGCTGACCTCTTCAGCACCTGCATTTTTGCATCCCCAAATGATTAACTAAACACCTCTGAATGTGTATTCATCCAGCCTGTACTTTAAGCATAGATTGAGCAAATTCCTTTGACAGGTTGGAAACACATTTATGAAAATCAGTCTGAAATCCACTGTAAAAATCATTATCCCCCCCCATAAAGTCCCACAGTGCAAATAAAGCCAGACATGCCCCATTGCTGCTGTCTTCTCCTTGCTGCAAGTCCAGAGTCTCTCAGACATTTACAAAAGGAGATGCCAAGCTCCCCAGGGCACGATTTGAAAACCTAAGAGCAACCTCTTGACCCAAAAAGGGACTCACTTGGCTACTTTTGCTTCCTGTGGTTCATTAGCCCCACGGGCCATGAGAAAAATCTGCCTGGTGGCTGTTTTATTTATGCCAGCTGCAACTTCTCTTCTGCAGCATCTGATACACAAGGTCTGATAAGCTGGATACATCTTCCTTATCATCCTCCTCTGGCTTTTGGTTACTGAAGTCCCATGAACATAAAAGCACAAAAGGAATCATATCTTGCAATACAGAGTTTGGGCTTCAGAGACACTGAGAATCACTGCTCACTGCAGATGTTCAGCATGTGGCTGCACAAATATCATTTAACAGCAGGATTAAGACCAAGAGTTGCTGCTAGAACGTCAATTACATATAACTGAAATTAATTCACTTGCAGACCCTCCCCCAAGCAAGACAAGATGATATTTTATGCACAGACCAAAGCTTTGCAAGGAATTATGCATGCAGAGCAGAACCAGAGCATTTTCAGCAGCAGCATCACGAGAACCAAGAGTAAGCTTGGGCCATTTGCACAAACCCCCAGGGGCAGATGATTTGCAGAATTTACCCCAGCAAGTTTAAAAAAACTGTGTGCAACAAGAGCACTGGCATTCAGAAAAAACTGCAGAAGAGAAGAAAGGAGCTCCCTGAGCAGGGGAACCAGAACTGCAAACAATGCCTCTGGAAGCAGGGTGTGCAAATACAGCACTTGAGCCAGCGTGGCCATCACAACCCTCTTACTTGGGGCTCTTATCCCAGCAAGGATCCCTCCCCTTCCCTTGCAAGGCTCCAGCCACCACCAAGCTATCCCAGAACCAAGCTTCACTATCATTCCTCCTGCACAGTAAAGGTCATACAATATAAACAGCAAGTTTTCATCATTGTCCTTAAGCAGAATGGCAATTAACTCTACGGGGTTATTCAGCCCCTGGCTGGCTATGCTATGGAGTTAACATTATTAGTTTAAACAGGGGCTCTCTTGTTTCCCCAAATGCTGCCTTGGCATCAATAGCCCAGTGGATGGGGAAAAGATCTGTGCTCTGTAGCCATCACTCCCAGCTCTTTTAAAGCACAGTAATATGAAGAGGAGATAATCTATGGGCTTTGTTAGAAAAGGGAGAGGCAAAACTGCAGTTTTCTATGGCTATTGATAATTCTATGAGCATCCCTGCCAAATGCTGCTGCGAGGCCTTTTTAGACACACTGTCCCTCTGGGGCAAACACCATTTCTTTCTTTCAGAGAAGAAGGGGCCTTGCTCCAACCTTCCCCAGGTCCAGCTGCCATGGTGACTGCAGCAGCTTTTGGGGACCTCGGAGGGAAGCGTTCCCAGCACGTGCTTTGGAGTCACCAGTTCATGAACACATCTTTGCCAGTGATACAAAGAAAAAAAAACAAAACAAGCCACATTAACTATAACTGCAACAGATCTTGAATAAATGAACCTCTGTCTCCTCACCTTGTCATGGGTTTGCTCCACTTCACTTCAAACTTTTCCTTCCAGCTCTGTGCATTTACCTGCAGAAACTGGAATTCATATGGAAAGCCCTTGGGATTCAGAGGTGAGCCCAGACTATTGCTACACAGCCAGAAAGGTGAAAAGAGGAGGGAAGTGCCATTCCAGAGGCTTTTCTCCTGAGCCTGCTCACACCCTGCGTGCAAATTCAGAAATTCACATTGCACTGGCTCTGGTGAACAGGCACTGGGCAAGAGTGTGCAGGCACAGAGTGCATCAGGTTTGGGTTTTTTTAGGTATTCAGGATATTTAGAAAGGCTGACTGCAAATAAAACCCCTGTAAGAACAGCACAGTATATCAGCCTCTTAAGAGCTGAATTACTTCTGGCTTTCCTGTGTTCAGGGCTTGTTCTGAGCAGAGGTTTGACAACAGTGAAGTTACAGCTGACAACACACAGAGGGAAGGGCCAGGGCTCAGTCTCACTTGGTGGGATACAGCCCATAATCTCCGCTGTTGAATTCCAAAATTAGCCAAGCTCTTTGCATTTTTCAGACATACCACAGCTTTCTTTTGACACAAGAGAAAAAGGGATTTCTTCTTGCCAAACCCATCTTGCAGCAAGGAGACTCTGTAATGAGTCTACCAGCCCTTCAACAGGAGATATCATATGGAAAAAGCTACAGACCTCAAGACTCTTGGACAAACCTTATTTTTTCTCCTTGTTAGACGGAGGTGGACACAGGGAACAGCTGGGATGTTGGTTAAAAACAAGAGCAACAGATTTAATGAAATGTGAAATTTATGAGCTGGTCAGCCTTAGGAATAATTAAGCTCAGGGACCCTCTGGGATCCTGAGGGTTTCTCAGTAATGGAAACTCAGCTCTCTCCCTCTAGGATCCCAGGCTGCAAAGATGAAACCTGGAATCCCTTTGGGTAGCCTGGGGACTGATGGACCACGACTGGCATCAGGATTTGGAAGCAAAATCCCAGTTGTAACCTGGAACAGCAAAATCCCAGCCCTGCTACCTCACTCCACAGCTGGCTTTTGCATTTCTGCTGGGTTTTTGTTTCCTTAACTGCCTCCAGCAACCTGAGCCCAGAGCTTTGGGAATCTGAGCCTGAATTTTTGACTCAATCAATGTAAATCCACCAGCAAGGCACCAGCGAGTGGGGAGGGCAGAAACTGGGGAGCTGAGGATGGGAAAGGCAGAAGACTGCATCCAGGGAGAGAGGAATGCAGGAAGCAAACACAACACGTGTTTCTCTTGTACTCCTTTCAGTTTAGTGGCTGGCTGGGTTTGCTCAGTTTTCACAGGGGCAAACAATCAATCTGCAATAATCTGTAGAGGGAATGGACCTACAAGAGGAAAAGCTGCAGTGCTGGGGCTGTAACTCAGCTCTCCAAAGCCACAGCAGAGAGTGTGGGATGAGCAGGAGGTAGTGCTCCATCTCCCCTGCCAGCAGAGAACAGCTCTGCTCCAGACACCAGTTTGCAGAAGAAACAAATAATCCCAGAGATGAGGGCAGCAAAGATCACAGTTCAATACTACACCGAGCATGGAGATGTACGAGTGCCAGAACCTCCCCGAGTACTCCTCTCCAAAGCAAAAATAACAGCACAGCTGAACAATAACTGTAAGAAACAGAGCAGATTCCAGGAGGGACAGGGTTAGCCAGTCCCAGAGGACAGGATGACCCTGATGCTCAGTGTTCACTTATCCACCAAAACATGAGACAGTGCTGGGCCAAGCCCATCCCTAGGATGTAGGGGGATTGCTGGGCATGCAATTGGATTGGGACCTTTTCCACGAGGCTGGGAACACCAGTGGCCCTTGAAAAAAAGAGGATTTGGGCAGCCCTGCCACAGCCTGACCTGGCTGCAAAGGCTGCCCCCAGCCCCCCTGCAGGACTCTGGGCTCCTGCAGATATATCTGTGGTCCAAAAGCAGCTCTGCCACTTCTGCCATCAGAGAAAGAAGTTTCTCCTTCCCCCACCCCTCAAAAAAAAAGTCCCACAAACCTTTAAGAAATAAATCACATGGTACCTTAGCCGAAACGTAATACCTGGCATTAGTAAGGAGCTGCCAAGGCACTCGTTTTTGAGACAGAAAACAGTCTTCTCAGAAGTCCCAGTGTTGTAAATTAATCCCAGGAGGTAACAGACTGAGCCTTTGCTACTGCAAACAGACTTCTTCATTATTCTGGAGCATTTTGAGGCCAAAAGACCGTCCCAACATATTGGAAAGTGTAAGTAACTGTCTCACTTCTCTGCAGAAGAGGAACATTAAACAAGACAGATTGATTAGTTCTTCCATTTAGCTGGCAGGCTCTAAAGAGTGACTGTTGCTGCTTTCACTTGTTTCTCTTGCTGGGGAGGGAGGACAGACACCCCCCAAGCCCCTCCACACGCACATGGTGGAAAGAGCTGACCCTGGGAGAACAGAGGGCCAGGTCAGTGCTCTCAGCAGCTCCAGAGATGTCAAACACAGGGTTGGAAACCCCCCCCAGGGCTAAGGAACTGTCCCAGCAGTTTTTCTGTTCTCAGTCACAGGCCCCATTCTCTCTCTTGGCTGGACAAGGTGACATTTATGCAAGCTGTGATGGGAGCTATCAAATATGAGCAAGGTTTGCAAAACAGTTTTTCCTGTGGTTTCTTTTTGGTTTTGTTTTTTTTTTTTTTGTTTTAAATTAGGAAGAATATGTGCCTCCTGCCTTCCAGCAGGGGAATGTCACAGAATTTGTCCCAGGCAGAAATTATATGGGAGAACTTCAAGCCCTCTCTCTGGTCTACTGAACTCAGGAACATAATAAATAAAACATTATCTAACAAGCATGCCCATGTCTTGGCTCCAAAATTAAGGCATCACTCTGGTCTGTGCAAAGAGCTTGCTGTATTGAGATGAAAGCTTATACTTCTCTCAACCATCTTTTTGTGTCCCTCTAGATCCCCCTCTTCCCTTTCTTAAACTATGATACAGAGATGCCAGACAACTTGCAGAAAGTTCCTATAATTCTGGAAAAGTTTAAAGAATTCTTGCAGCTTGAAGCTGGAGTAAGAAGCTAGACAAGCCTGAAAATGGTTAATGAAGAATGGCTGGGCAGCTGCTCACTAGGAAAAGTCTGAGTTCTGGGGCCATGAGGCTGGGAACCACCTCTAAAACAGGAGGGAAAACAGGGGAGTGGATGCTGGGACTACAAATATCCCCCAGGAGTTCTGACCCCGAAGCCCAGGGGAAAAACCCAACCAAATTCTGCAGTTCCCATTTCACAGGGGTTTGGAAGGAGAAAAAGACAGAAAGGGTGAGACAGCAACCTGAATAGGATTTTTGGATCAGAAGTACCCCTTCTTTTCACCATTCCTCCCTGTTCCCAGGCAGGGCAGCACACCTCCCTCTCCCCAGCCTGGGAACCTGCTGTCCCATCCCAGTAACAGCCCCAGTATTCCCAGTGTCACCCCTATTCCTTTAGCATTGCCTCCCCATGCTGTGTGCACCCAACAGCCCACCCTGCTCCAGCACAAAGTTTGGTTCTGTACACACACACACAAAAACCAAACAACCAAAAAACCAAACCAAACAATTATCCAAAAATAAAACAACCCACAAAACAAACAAACAAAAAAAACCACAAAAAACAAACAAAAAACCCAACAAAAAAAAACCAACCAAAAAAACCCCCAAAGCCCCCTTCCCTCCAAAATGTGTATTTGGGCAGGAGAGCTACAGCAGTACACCCTGATGTGGTGGGCACCCCCCTCCTCATTAATTCAGAGCTACACATCTTGGTTGTTCAAAAAGATCTCTGCTTTTAGGGCAAGGGTTGTTCACATCACCCTGGGACTCCAAGAGCTTTTCAACTTCAATCACTGTATCAAGTCAGAGCTGCTAAACTCTTCTCTGCAAATGATTAGACAGTAATTTCTGATTATCTTTAATTAACAAGGAAGAAGGCATGGTGCCTCCAGTCCCTGGGATGCTCATCTGTGGTTATGTCAAAGTAATTTTTCATTTTTTAGGCTGAAAACTGTCTCCTCCCCACACAAGTACCACCCACTGCAACCTGCACCTTCCAGGCTGAGGCTACACATGAGATTTTATTCTTTAAGGTCCCCACTCACACACAAGGCATTAATGTAGGTCCTGACTAGAAATCCAGTTTTCCCCCTAGCAGGAAACAGAATTTTTCCCCCTGGACAAAGGTTTGTTCACTTTCCCATTGGCTGCAGTGGGAAGCATGCATAGCTCCATGGTTTCACTTCCAGGGATCCCAGCCAGCTCTCATTTGGTTTCAATTTAAGTAGATTCACACCCCTTGACTTTAATGTGGCTTAGAAATTCAGGTTCAAGTGAATCAAACTAAGCTGTAAGCAATAAATAGCACAAACCAATATATTTAGCCTTCTTTTCTATAAATATTAAGCAAAGCAAGAAGTCCCAGCCATTGGAAATTTCAGTACAACATACGTAAAGCTCCCATTCCTTCACAGGAACAGTTTTACCCTGTAATTAAATCCCACTTCAGCAGAAGTTAAAGTTTTCCAGCTACTTCTAGTCTGTGCTCTCTGACCAAGGTCAGAAGAGATGCACCTCTCCAAAAGCCAGTGTGGGGATACAGGGTCAGGGGAGAAGGGAATGCCTTTCAGCTTTGGATTTCACATTCTGTGCAGAATAATTCATTCCATTGCTGGGTTGTTACTAGAATAGAAACTCTCTGTCTCCACATAAATTAATGGCTCATCCTCACATTCAGAATAGACACATAAACCACCTTTCCCCTTCATGAACACCCCTCTCCTGTAGACATATGCAGAGATACATTTCTAATTTTTTAGCTCCCCCAGCAGCAGACTCACTCTGGCTCAAGCTGGACCAGCTGTTCCTTCAGGACCACTGCAGAATTTTAGCCTGTCAGAATCCACAATATTCATCCTCCCCCACATCAAAGGCACAGGGGCTTTTCTTTCAGATCAAATGCACAAGGAACCCATGAAACCCCTATAAGAAAGAAGTAACCTCCTCCAGAAATATTCCCTTTGCCTTCACTTCCAGGGGGGAGCACACCCCATGCAGAGCTGCCTACAGCACCCTCTCTCCCAGGACCTGGTCCCCAGACTCCCCAGACCCAAAAACCCCAAAAAGACCCCCCTAGACAGAGGGGATCCCCTCACACAGGAGGTCCCAGAGAGTATTTCTCACCTTAAACACTTGGTGTTGCCCAGCAGCTGGGTGGTGCATCCCAAAGGTGACAGGCACAGAAAAAACACCCTGTCCTTCAGGAGCAGGACCCAGAGGAGGATTTTACCTGGGGTGCCTATCCTCCAACTCAGCTCTGATCTACTCCAGCACCATCCCAGGCAGGCAGAGAAGAAGGAGTTACCTGTGGGCTCCTAATAAAGCCCTCTCCTGCTTTGCTCCATCAGCCCAGAACAAGGCTCAGCTGGTGTTCAGCTGTTGATAACACAGAACTTCAAACACCTGCTGTTTTTTTTCTAAGTTTGGCTATTCCAAGGTGTTTCCTCTAATCTTCCCTTCTTGTCCTACAACCTTTCTGCCCTGGCAGAGGTAAAAGCAGAGCCCTGACCTCTGCCAGCAGGGATGGATACCATGCCATGGGATTTCTCCCGACTGACCTGGAGCAGGCAAGCAGATGCTCTGCTGCAGGTCTCTTGATGGGAAATCAAAAGGGCTGAGCTCACCAAGGCACTGCTGGGCTAAAAAGGAAAGCAGAGGTGTCAGCCACCACTTTTCTGGCTCATTTTCACCCCAGGGATGTGTCTTCTGCAGATGGATTCCCGCTACGGTGTAAATGATTGCAGAATTGTGTTCTATTTCCAAGCAACTTTTCCTCTCTACCATCAGATGTATAATTCATCACACGGTGACATTTTGAAGGCATATCAACTCCGTGGCTGCTACCATGGCACAGCTTTACAGGTCCAAGAAGTGTCTGTTCCTTTGCATTTCCCTTCCCAAGCTTCCCTGTTTCAGCATTCAGCCATTTCCCTGTGCATCATTAAACCCCCACTACACACATCCCAAAGATGGCTGCACATAGCAATGCCAAAAAAAACCCAAAAACAAACCCCTAACCAACAACTTCACTTTGTGTAGTCAGCTTGTTATTTCTTGTAAGACACAGCAAGGCTGAGGGAAAGGCAGAGGCATAAATCAATGTTCAGCTGGGAGATGTGGGTGGCGATTACAAAACCAGGTCCCAGGTTAATGGATGAAAGGATCCATCCACTGCAATGAGCCAACAGATTGCAGGCTGGGCAATTTTCCATTTGTGGTTACAAGTGTGCAATGTCCCCTGGCATCGGAGCTCAGGACAGAAACCAGAGAGAAGTTTAAGGAGGGATGATTTATTTATCTCCTGCCCTCATGGAGGTTTGCCCATGTGTAGGATGGTAACATCTGCATGGATCTGCAGTGTTCCTGGGCCATTGCTCCTTCCTGTGGGTCAGTGTTGGACTTCTTGACACAGTGATGGCTGAGATTCATTAATTAACCACCCTAAACCCACCTCACTCTGTGACAGGAGGAGCCCTTGGCACTGAGCTGCCCGCTGAGGTTATTAATGTGAGACAGAGGTTTTCATAGCATTGAGCCCAGACTGGTTTGGATTGGAAGGGACCTTAAAGATCATCTAACTCCACCCACCTGCCATTTGGGATAAGGGGTCCCCATCCTTCCAGAGGGGCCCTCATATAGCACCAAGTGCATGAAAACAAGCCTGGGAGTCAGCTGCAAAATCCTTTTCTTGGGATGGCTCCAGTTTAGCAGCCAGGCTCCATATGTTCAGTCATTCTCTTCATTTCCATCCCATTTGTACTCATCAGGTGCCCTAACCTGTACTTCAGCAAAGCTCTGACCTGCTGGCCAGGGGCTGTGTCTGAAATTTGCTGCCACCACCATCACAGTTCAGCTGCTCCCTCCAGGGCTGCAAATGAGATAATAGAGAATATGTTGAGCTAGCAGGAAATGCAATTTTTTAAGTCAAAACCTGAAGCTGTCTTGCAGGAGCAACACTAGAATTTGATCAGTGGTGACTAAAAGAAAGAAGCATAAGAAGACACTCTTTATGTCCTCTTCCATACAGAAGAGCTTCCAAAAAGGTTTGGGGGGAATTGCACCCTTAGGAAAATAGCTGGCCATCCATCCCAGGCCTTACCTTGCTTCCTACCAGCTTTGCCTCTCATGGAGGAGATGCCCTGGATTTACTTCCAGCCACATGAGGCACAAGTTTGATAAAGTCACAAACCAAACCTCACTGATGAGCGGGGAGGAACCCAGGACCCTTGCTGCCCTCAGCACATCAGGCTTGAAGTATTTTGTGGGTCTACAGAGACTAAATCCCAGCTTTGGGATCTGACACTGGTCAGGACATGCAAGGAGAGGACATCACCCCAGGACAGAGCCTGCCTGGGTGAGTTGTGCTATGGTGTGGGCAGAAAGAAGGAGGCTTCTTCCCTGTAAAAATATCCATCACACCTTTCAGTTTCTCTGGCAAGTGCTGAGTGGAGGATTTGACTTTTGGTACCCAAACCCTGCAGACAGATGTTGCTTCTGAACAAGCTGATGTTTATACTCTGACACGCTGGGAGCTGAATCCCTCGTGTCTCTACAGCACAATGCTTTCTTATTAATTTAGTAATAAAAAGAATGGAAGGCAAAACAAATCTCTGGGGAGAGGTAGAAACTTCAATATAGCAGCTATAGGTTTGGCTGCACCGACTGGAAATTCCTGGACTGATGAGCATGAGGTAATTCTGACGTGGGTGAGAAGTGAGGGTGGAGCAGGTCCTTGGAGAAGGGTTCAGAGCCTCCCAGGCACCTCCTGCTCTGCCACAGCCTCAGCACTTGCTGTGACAATTGTTCATCTTTTGTGTCTCCCCCAGGAGCTCCCATGGGACAGACACCTGTCTCTTTCCTGCTGGAGAACCTGGAGAAATCACCTGGGAAGGGGGAGAGGAGCTCAGGGCACTGCTGGGAAGTGGAGGGTGCAGGGGGAGGTGATGCTCAGCTGGTGCTTCCTCAAGGAAGACAAGATTACCATTTTCTACTTCAGTAAGCAAATGCCATCCCTGTACAGTTCAATTGGGAGCAGCTAAATAAGAAGCAGGTCAAGTGAGGATAATTGCTGGGTGGTAAATAGAAGAGGCAAGAACTATTACAGCAGAGAGTGAATCTACAAATTGAGCTTCTCGGGGTTACTACATGACAATTTGATTTGAACTTGCCATTTTCAGTAGGTTCCTTGTCAAACCTTGGTAGTACATCCCCAGAAGAAGGTCCAAGCATCCCTTGCCTTCAAAGCAAGGCTGAGCAGAGGGCTGGTGCCAGGACTGCCCAGGGGCTCTGAGCACTGACACCCCTGCCAGCAGCTCTCTGGCTTTGCTGAGCCCTGGCTCAGGTCCTGGGTTTGAAATGGGGGATGCAGCTGCCCTGAGCCAGGCTGCAGTTCTGTGAGCTGACAGAGGGAGAAGAGCATCCCATTCTCAAGGAAATAAAACCCTAGGAAAGTTTAAACAACGGCTTTGGGACCAGGGTCAGGTTTTTGGATTTTTTTTCTTTTTTTTTTTTTTTTTAATCTCCAAGAATACCTACTGGCTTGCAGAGCAACCTGGCAGCTTTCCCTCTCTGTATAACACACAGCTTGGAAGATGACAGCAGTGATAACATGGGATTCCTCAGCAGATACTGAGTGCCAGCCAGAGAGCAGTATCCATCCCCTGGGACAGCTCTGGAGTGAGTGGGATGAATGCAAATCACATCCAGTTTTGTGGCTGCAAGTCCTGTGTGGTCTGCCAGCCAGAGCTGGCATCGGGCTGGAATCTATTGAGCAAAGTGTCTCAGACAGCCTCAGATCAGGGCTCAGCATGGGAGAATCATTTTGGAAAGGAGTTCTGTGTCCCATTATCCTTGCTTGCTCATGACCAGCTGAAGGAAAAGAGCTGCCTGAAATTAGATATGACAAAGCAGCACCAGTTTCCCTGGTTTGGGTTGCAGTGTGATTTCTTTTTAGCCTGGAGAGATACTAAAATAGAGGCAGCTTCTTGAGATGATGTAAGCCCCATCAGGAGAGAGGGTGATGGGGAAGAAAAATGCCCTGACATGGGGTCTGCAGTGGATCCGGAATGCTGGATTCAGCTGGACCTCTTCCCAAGGACTCCTGACTGAGGGTTTGGGATGGCTGGGAGTCACAGGTGCCCATTCCCAGAGTGCTCTGTGCCAGGTGGTCCTGCTGGGATGCTGCCAGGGGAGGAAGGATGCTCCTTTCCTTTAGCAGTTTTCATTGCATTTTTAGACATCCCTCAAAGAATGTGCAGAGAGCACCTCTTAGCATTTCAGGCACCCAAACACTCATTTTTTTAGGGTGACTGCCCAAGTGCCAAGCACCCAAGAGCAGGCTGGCATCAGGGACTGATGTAGCTACAAGACAGGGGATGGGAAACAGGAAAAGTCCCTACCTCAGGCACAAACCCTGTGTGTGGCTAAACTGGAATTTGTTCCCAGGTCAGTGGAGAAGCCAAGCTGTCCTCTAAGTGGATTTCTGAGAGTTGTGCCTGGGGCGCTGGGGGATTCCTCTTTTGCAATATGCCAGCTGGGTTTGAAACACACTGCTTGGCACAGCTCACTACTGAAGCAGAAGGGGTCATTCCAGCTACCCACCCTAAAAAAAACCTCAGTAGCATCTAATTCACTTCACTGCAAAGGCTTTTGGAGACCTGCATATGGCAGGTGCTGTAAAAATCCATCTTCTGCTCTCTAATTCATGTCACCACAAGAGCTAACTGCCTATCAATGTGCCAGGTTTTTATAAGGCAATTCATTCTTCTGCCCTGGAATGGGGCACACTGTGGAAGGAGAAAATAAGAGACTTTCTTTGTTGTTCTCTAGCTCATTTTAAGCTTCCCCTGAATTGATGTTTGCTTGTTTTCCCAGTGGTTTTGAAGCATCCCTTGGCCCATGTGGCATCCTGCTAGGATACTGAGCACTGAATGTGAAATGTGCTTGGTCTGTGTCTGAGGGGCTGTTGCTCAAAGAACCAGAGGCAAATTAGAAAAGTAGCAACCGTGTTTCTTCAGAGAGAAAAAAGGATTTTTTTTTTCTGTCCTCAAGTGCACGAGCCCAAGCAAGAAGTGTTAGATTCTGATTTTGATTAATAGTTGGCTGGAGATGGTCTTAAACTATTGGGGATTAGGGAAACAGTCCTCCACCACTGAGATCTTGGAAGGGAAAATCTGTCTGTGAGCCAAAAAGCTCGAGAAGCAGCTTAGAAACTAAATAAGAAAGCAAAATCAATGTGGACAAAGTCCCAGCTGGTGACAGCAGTATTGAAACCTGTGGAGCTGTGTGGCATCTGTGGGCAGCTCAGGAAGTCTGAGGGATGATGGCCTTGGATGGAAAGCAGGGAAGATCATCAGGTGGTTTGTCCCTCTGTTACAAAGTGGGGGTTTGAAATGCAGGTACTTACATCAAAGGCTTAAGTAACAGCTGGAGGCTTGAAATGATGTTGCAAACTAGTGGAGTGCCTTTAAAACAAAACAAAACTACAACAAAAAAGAGATAAAACCTTCAAGTTTGCAGCTGCTTCACTTCAAGGGATGGGGCAACCTGGGTCTCACCATCCTCCCAGGAAAGAATTTCTTCAGTCACCAAACTGGAGGCTGAACTGAGAGCAGTCAAGTTCAAAAAGCTGCCAAAAACTTCTAAAAGCCCAGCAAGAGCCAGTCTGGAGACCCCAGCCCCCAGCAGTGGCTCCCAGGGGACTTGCTCATAGCAGGCAGCTCTGAGCACCCCAGTATCCCCATCCCAGCCTTTAATTAAATTCTCCAGGCAATTGGAGATGCATCCATATCCCTGGGGAATCTGCTCCCAGGCTTACTTATCCTCACTGGAAGAAAAGGATGGTCTATTTGCAGCTTTTATTTTTTGTGTATGTTCCAGGGTGGTGCAGAGAGTGAAGGTGGACAAAGTGCTGTGCAGATCATACACAGCTAGAGCCAGTTTCTTCCCTCTTTTATGAAAATAACTCCCTGAGTTGTATTGCAGAGCTCTGCTCAGGTCCCTGAGAGCAGGACTGACCTCAGCTCATTGCTTCTCAGACAAAAATCTTTTGAAAACCTCATGGTTCTTCTCACCAAGAATTTTGACAACAATTTCCCCACTGGAGCAAAGGCAGTGTTGGTGCCTCTGTGCAGATAAATCAACTCAGTTCTGCAAAAATGCACCAGGATAGCTCTGCAGTGACAGCAGCAGCAAAGTAGTTTTCCACTTTTAGTTTTTCAAGCAAATATAATCACCAGGAACCAGGTGACTGCCTACCAAAACTCTTTGCACAACTCCCTAAGAAATCCATCAGTTTGCTTTGTCTGTAAATCCCCTCAAAGATGCAGAGTCACCTCAATGCATTTGACCCTTCTTCTGACTTGAAAAATCTCAATTTTTTAAGAGGAAAATTCCCTTTTCTCTCTGTATTTCTTAAACACACCCAGTTGTGAAGTTACTAGTGATAGGGTTTCTTCATTTCGTTTGATGATAGCTAATAATTGTGATTCTGACTATTTGTATTCAAGTTTAGGAAGACTTCCCTTGTATATTACTTTCTTTTGCTCCAGATATTAAAGACAGATGCTTTTGAGCATGCAAAAACCATCTCACTATAAAAGAAGGATGAGATTTAGTAGCAAATTTTTTATTAATTTAAAATATCAGCCAATTATTGAAAACAGACTGGCAGAAACTTAGCAGATCTGAAAGGGTCTATACCTGCAGCACACCTAATCCTAAATCTATCTGCTTAACAATTATTGACATCTTTATCCAACCAGCAGAGCCAGTGCTGGAAGCAGGCAGGCAGGAGCTCTCTGCCAGCTCCAACCTGACCATATGCTCCTCAGTCCTGGCTCTTTCCAGCCCAAATCTCCCATGCCTATAAACTCCTTTCCCAATTTTCTCCTCCTTGATGCCAGGGCTGAGTTTTCATAGATGCAGGGCCCTGGGAGTGAATACTCCACCTGCAGTCAAGTCACCAGATGGAGAAGAGCATCAGTCAGTGAGCTCCCAGCTCCTTGGCAGAGCAGTGACCAAGAGGAGAGGGCTGGGGGGTGGCTTTTTGGAGGCAATCTTCCCCCCAGACCCTGCAATGTGCCCAAAATTCCTGTGGAGCAGGCAGGTTTGTGTTGGCCTGTTCCACATGAGCTGCCAGGGCCAAGTCAAACAAAAGGGGAGAAGTGATTCTAATTATTTGATGTATTGAGGGCAGTGACATTTCCAGGAAAAACACAAGGGGTGAGGTGAGGTGGTTTTGTTTTTTTTTTTTCTCTCTCCTGAGTGTTAGAGCATATGCCTTTTATTTTTTTTTTTTTTTTCTTGCTCTGGTACAAAGCATCACTTGTGAGCTCTGCTCAGGGACACAGGGGATAAAAGGCAGGAGCAGAGCTGCCTGCATCGTGGATGCCACCTCTGGGAGAGGAGTGAGGTGTAGGTTTGTGGGGAAGCCACAGTATTGACAAAGGAAACATTGCTCATGGTGCTGGGGGAAATGTGCCCTTAAAGCTGAGAGCTTTGAGCAGTGCTGCTACAAAGGTCTCCATTTATTCTGCACCAGCAGAATTCAGCTGAGCTAGAAATTTCCCAAAGAGATCTTTACCTGCAGCAGTGCTGCCAGCCCCAGCTCCCCCGTTGGCTTTCAGAGCCTTCTTTCTGCTTTTCCTTGCAAATTTTAGTGGGCTGCTGTGGCCTCAGCACTGAGCCCAAGGACCCCTCCTGTCCCAGAGCCCAGCCTCACTGGAGCAGGGATGTGCTGGGCTTCAAACCCAGATTTTTGTTGGGACCTTGAAAGAAGCAACATCAAAATTGCAATGAGCCAGGGATGCAGGTGAAATACCCACACACACCTAGGAAGGCAGCCAGCCTGAACTAGGAGAAATAACTCCATCAAGATTTTCTTGCTGTCCTTCTTCTTGCTGTCCCTTTTGGTGCAAGCAAGTTTTGTTTTGTGGATGTCAAAGGATGTGTCAAAATCTCTCCCCACATAGGGCATTACCTTCTGCCAAGAATCTGATGCTCATTTGACCACAGCCTCATCCCAGATGGAGCATCTTTACCAAGGATCTGCTGCCTCAAGTCTAACATCTCCCTCCTGTCCAGCTCAAGGACTCTTCTTCTCCAAAGCAGCCCCTTGAGGCACATCCTTCTCTTTCAGACAAAAAGCAGCTTGGGCTGAGTTTTATTCAGCCATTTCTCACAAGTGACAGGCTGCTGCTTTCCTAGTTTGCCAGAACAACAGCCATGCTGGGGCAAATCATCCTTTGGACCTAACCAAGCCCCAGCAGAAGTTGTGTGGCTCAAGGGTGAGAGGCAGCTCAGCACCCAAGCAGTGTGGCTGCCCTAGGGCTGCTACACTTAAACCTCTTAAGAAACAGATTATGGCAGCTAATGGTACCTGAGATGGGATCTGGGGAGGACTGGGATTTAACATGCTGCCTGGGGCACGTCTGCTCACTCACTTGCCCAGATTTCCCCCCCAAAATCTGCAGTGAAGACTGGTGACATCTTTAATATCCATATTCACGCTATCCTGAGGCCAGGGGAAATTAAACCAGAGCCTGAAAGAGCTGTGTGAGTACAAACCTTCAACTTAATTCTGCTGAGAAAAGCATCCCCTCTGCTGACATTTCTCATTTCTATGGTTTCCCCCAGCCTCTGCCCAGAGCAATGGTTCATGCAGGTGAAATGCATCCTCCACTCCTGGGCAATGTCTTTCCAGGGCAGGGCAGGGAATGGAGCAGGAGGCAGTGGCCCCTGGCAGGCAGATGAGCTGCTCAGCAGGTGTCTGGTGATAAAAGCAAACCCTGCAACCCCTGGCAGGTACCTGCCTGTCCAGGGATGTTCCTGAAGCCTGTCAGAAGGAATTAGCAGAAGCCTTCAGCTCCTCCGTTACCTTGCAGCATCCAGCTGCCAGCTCATTTGCATCTCTCGAGTGGATCTCACAGTGTAGCAATTACTTAGCAAATAAATAAATAAATAAATAAGGATGCTAATTAAAAGGATCATTAATAGGGTAACTGGAAGAACCACTGAACCAGAGATCTCCTTTTGCTGCAGTAAGTGTGGAAGAGCAAGGAAGCGGTCTGGGAATGCCAAGGTTGGTCCCTGACCTTAGAGGTACAGAGGGTTGGCATGATGGGGTTTGCCAGATGAGGTTTGGGAGCCCCTTCAAACCCTGGCAATCCAGGGAATGACACAGAGGTTGCCATGAAACTCAATTAACAGCCTTGAGTGTTGAGTTTAGCATGGATCCTTAGCACTGGAACTTGATGCCTCGTTATTAATATCAGCATAAACTGCCTTGGGCTGGGGTGGATAAAATTAATTTGAGCTGAGAGTGTTTCTGGGCAAATTGGACCTTTCCCAGCTGAGCAAGCACCAGCTGCTGTGAGGGGAGGATAAGGATCACCACAAGCCCTGCACTGAAAATTGGAGAAACGAGGGAAGATGTAAATGAAACCTCAAGTAGTCCTGGAAAGAGGGAGAAGGCAAAAAAGAGAGAAATCATACATTAAGTTCTGGTGTGTCAAGGAGCATGCTGGTTGCTGCAGTGGGAAAGCTGAGGGTCAGCCAGCTGGCCCAAGGCCACCAACAAGGATCTCCCAGGTCCCCTCCTTGCAGAGCCATGTGGAAAGTGAACACAAAGGCAACTCCTTGGACAAGGATGGGAGGAGCCCGAGGAGGCTGTGAAGTGCTGTTAGGGACACAGCTGGCAAGCCACCTGGCCATGCAGTCTGATAAATCTCATTTTCCATGCAAAAGGGCCAGAATCCACTGGCCAGACAGTCCTGCCTGCAAGGAGCTGGGCGCAGACCAGAAAATAGCCCTGAAGTTCACAGGGAGGTGAAGTTTCTGGCACACTGCCTGGCCAGGGCTGTCCAGTGGTGCCTCCAGGGTAGCCAGGAACACGTATGCTGGAGCTAAAACTGAGGAGACAAATCCTTGTCCTACCACAAACTGCAAAAAATGCAGGGATAGAGAAGCAGATTCTTGCAAATGAGCTTTCTGGAGAGGTTTTTCACTTCTGTTTGGACCACCGTGGGTCCGACCCTTTCTGAAGCTTTGGCAGCTGGAGAGTGTGGAATATAAAAAGACTGGAAAGAAATAAAACTTGCATGGAAATAGAGAAAACAAGTGTTTCTGACCATTCCCAAGCATCTTTTCCTGGCTCATTCTGTTAGGTGGTGGTGGTGTTGATATTTTTGTTTACATGTCTCCCAGTTGCTTTCTCATTCGTGAGAAACATGTGCTCTGTTATGGGAACAGGGGAAGTAGTGGGAGAAACCTTCCAGCCCTCCATACTCCCATCCCTTGTCGACAGTGAAGGGGAAAACATGAAGCTGGATGCCTGGAGGAATAGGCCAAGGAGCAGTAAAGAGGAGGAAGGAGCTGGGAGTGTTGGGGTCAGAGGAGGAGAAGAAGCAAGAGGCAAGTTCCCTTGCGATAGAAGAGCATCTTTGGTAACAGGCTGGTGTGGAGCAAAGGCCCTTAATTACAGAGGAATCTGAGTCTCATTTCGTGTTAATTCAGCCCTGGGAGCAGGAAAAGCATGTCAGGAAAATGAAGGTGGCTTTTTGACACGTGCCCTGGAGGGAGGGCTCGGGTGCTGGGGCTGGGGGCCAGGGCCAGGCAAGCTGAGCTCTGTGATAGCAGCAGGTGATGGAGCAGAGCTTTTGGGTTGTCCTGGAGCATTTGCTGAGGATTTGGAGAGCAGGGGGGCTTTTTGCAGGTTCAGCTGCTGCCGATGGGTAAGAAATCCAAATCCCATCTGCAAAGATCAGGGTTATTTTCCAGCAAGCCTTCTGCTGAGCTCTGCGCCTGCAGTTCGAGACATGCCAAACCCTGAGTGATTTGGGAAAAAAGAAAGAGGGAAAAGAAAAAAGAGCAAGCTCACAGGGTCACCAAGCTCCTCTAGGAGGACAGTGAGCCACCTGAATCCAGGGTTTCTGCCTACACTGCTTCAAAAATCAGTGTGAGCAAGAGGGAATGGGATCAGACCAGATTCCCCTTCTGTCCCTGATTTGATGTGCCTGGTCTAGGATAAACCTAAAGGAGATATGCAGGAAGGGCCAGCTCAGAGGCTTTCATCTCCTCTCTTCTGGACTCCTGTACAGCAGGAATCATTGAATGACAGCAGCCAAGTCCTCAGCTGATGGCATTTCATGGAGTAACTGAGTCCTTGAACCATCCTGGAGGCCTCTCCTGCAGGCAGGGCTGAGCAATCTGCAGCCTGGGGAGGGTCTCAGCACCAGGTGCTGGGAGAAAGCACCCCTCAGGTCCAGAGGAAGGATTTTAAAGGAGTTTGGGTCAGGCCCAAAGCAAACACAGTTAAGTTGCACATAGAAAAGCAGATATGCAGACTGAGAGGCAGCTTTTTAGAGCCTTCATCTCTCAGGATCCTCGAAGAAAGAAACACAAAGTTTGTGTTTCATGGCCTCCGCTTGACTCTTTCACCTCCACGCTTGTCATTCACCAGAACTTTCTAAATGGAGTTAACAGCATTTTTAAGTGTTTATATATTTACTGCACTTATGTTTACTAAGGAAAGACTTCGTTTTAATATTGGCCCTTCCTTTTTCCTTCAGCTGGCAAGCAGCCTCCAGAAGCTTGTACTGATTCTGATCAGATGTCTAAAACTTTCCACGTGTGATGCCAAACTGGAGAAATGGCTGGGGATGAACATGTGTATATCTAGGCAAAACAAATGCAAGGGAAAAGATACACAGAGCTGTGTGTGCACTGGAAATGCCTCTCCACTGCTCCATTAGAGCCAAAATGGGAGATGGGGGGAGTGGGGAGAAGAAGGGTGAAAAGGGGAAGGGAAGGACCCAGCCCTCACTGCTCAGATCCAAGTGCCCTTGGCTGGGAAGGGCAGGAGTTGAAGAGGGCTGAAGAAGTTGACTGACAGTAAATTGCATCTCCATAAAGGCTGGTGTCACACTCCTCCTTTCGAAGGTAAGAAATAAGGGAAAAGCTCCCAGAGCAGTGGTTAAAGCAAAGAGAATTGGCAAACAGTGTTCTTTAACATCTGCTGCCTGTAAAAACATATGTCACTGAAACATAAGCATTGCACAGGATTCTCTGAAGGTCTTGTCTGGTCTCTGCTTGGGAAAGGGAGTTGGGGCCCTGGGAATCCTGGTTCAGGGCAGGATGGAGGCAACCCAGTATTCTGTGCTCCCCTTGGCAAAGGCAGCAGCCCCGTGGAGATGGTGCTGGTGGAGAAGGGCTCCTGGAGTTTGCTGTGAGCTCATCTCATGCCCAGGAGTGAGGTATCAGTCCTGGGACACCTTGCTGAGCAATCACAGCTTGATTAAAGCTGTTTGGTCCTCCAACAGAAGGATGAAAACTAAGTCTTAGCAATTAGGTATGTGTCTGGGAGCACTGTGCATCCTCCTCTCCCCCTGATTCTGCTGGTGGGCCAGTCAGGTGTTGATAAAACTGAAGCACAGCAGGGAACATCACACATCCAAAGCTTGGCACCTTCAGCCGAACATGTCATGGGAATGTGGCAGGCATAAAGAGGGCAAATCCCTACCTGCAGAGCAGCAGCATTTCAGGGGTGAGACAAAATTCAGCTGCAAGTTTATAAAGACTGTTGCTGAAGATGCTTGCTCAGCTGTCCCTTTCTCCAGAAAGAAAAGCTCTATCCAAACTACCAAACCTTTCTCACTCTGCTAACTCCAGCCTAAAGGCATATCTTGCCTTGATGATGCTCACATCTGTCCCATTCATATCACTGGCACCCTAAGGTCCTGATGTGAATGTCCCCAGCTCCCTGGGATGCTCCTGGTAGGATGTGTCTCCACAAAGATGCAGTGATGGCACTGCCAGCATCACGTCCTTGCCATGTCACCAGGACTGAGTTTCCAGGTCAGTCACATGCAGATGAGAAGCTCTGAGTGTCCATGTGGCACCAGTCTGCCCACAGAGAAACCCCAGACCAAGCTTCAAAGCAAGTTCTGCATCCTTTTGACTTCTGAGCAGCACATGGGCCGGGGAAGAGACAAATTCCATGGATGAGATTGCCATCTGGGCTCCGTCCATCTGCACTGAAGCATTTCAGTGCAGCTGATGAAACATGAGGTCTGGAGTTGAATTTTCCAGTATCTCATAAATGTTTAGCTAAGCTATCCACTCAGTGTTGTGCATTTAATAAAGTTTTGTTGCTGCTGTAATGTTCTGCATTCAGAATAATGTTCTATGAAGCACAGGAGCAAGCTCTGCTTTTGGATTTCTTGAAGCCATATCCCAGATTTTTTGCTCGTGGAAGTATGAGGAAAAGATGGTCTGTCATTTTAATTGCTATTTAAAATACTTGTAAATGAAAGGTTCTCCCTGGTTGGGAAGCTGAGCTGTTGGCAAATGTTTCCAAATGCTTCCTTCTAAATGCAAACAAAGCTGAGTTTCTGCACTCAGACACTTGCCAGGGGATGCAGAAGAAAGCAATAAAGCCCTGCTAGGTGATTCACAGGGCATCCTCTCAGGAGAATGAAAAAATATATATTTACCATCTGGTGCAATCAGATACCGTCCAAAATGAGCTAAACCCACCCCTTTTTCCTCGGAAATACTTCCATGAGCAAGGAACAGAGGCATCCAGAGCAGGGCCAAATGGCACCAGAGGAATGAATCTCTCCCCTCCATATTCTTGTTCGAATTTCTGCTAATTCTGTTCCTTTTAATGTCTCCTGTGATGAGGAAAAGGCCTTGTCCTGTGTCTGCAGCAGGGAAAGAGGACTCAGGTTATCTGAGCACCAGGTATGTTGGTGGCTGGTTTGGTGAGAAGGAACCAGGTCCATCCTTTCAGGGGCACCAGGAGGTTCCTCCAGACCCTCTGGTTTCTCAGGCTCTGCAGGAACAGTGAGAACTCCTAAGTAAGGAGATAACTCCTTGGGTAAGAGACCAAAGCCCTTGTGCAAGCAGATCCTGGACATTCAGGGCCACTGGGATCAGGTGGGAGCAGTGGGATCAGGGAAGGGGAGCAGCAGCCCCCCAGGACTGGCTGGTCTGGAGCAGATCTTCTGCAGAAAAATGTGTCAGGGCAATCCCAAAAGGGATGTGCCTATTAATTTGTCTTTTATATATATACATTTTTATTTATTTATTTATTTATTTCCAGAACTGGGATGATTCTGATTCATGCGGACAGCATCTCCTTTTGCTGTGGAGAAAGCTTTGCTGTACCTACCAACTCCAAAGTAAATTCAAGCTGAAAGCAAGCAGAGGCAGAGCAATTTCAGAGGCCATGGTCTGGATGGAGAAATGCATTTCTGCTTTCAAGGAGCACCTTGGCTCCTGGGGCTTCATTCTCCAAAACCATCAATTAGTCTGGAGAATGCTGTTCCCAGGAGGGAGCTTTGGTCTCCCAGCACCACTAAATTTATTTCTTTTTCAGAGAAATTTCTTAAATTTTTTTTTTTTTCAGAGCCAGATATCTCTGGTTCCAGGCCCCAAGCAGTGTCACAGGTACCACAGCACCAGTGCTATCTCTTTCTGAAATGCAGGGTGCAGGCAGAGGACCCCAATCCATTAGGAAATAGGGAATGGTGAGGCAGCCTGGGCATGTCTGCCCCCAAAAACCACCTTGAGGTCCCTCATCTCCCTTGACACGAAGCCTTTTCCTCCTTTCAGCAGCCCTTGCACTTTCTGAAGCATCCAGACAACATTCCTGCTCCCCTTGGATGAATGAAGGAGGCTTTTCCAGAGGCTGTCTGCAGCCCAGATGCATTCAAGGGACAACTGGGCTCCTCTTTCCAGGACATCCTTTGAAGTCTCCTGGAAAAATTTTTTTTTTTTTTTTTTTTTTTTCTGTGTGCATCTAAGGGGGATGTGAAAGCTGTGGGACATTTGGTTATCATAACACCATGGTTTCAATTAGCCCAACTCCCCTGCCCGCTTTTGAATCAACTGCCCTGCCTAGCAAAGATGTTGGGATGGCATCTGGGGAACATGTTGTGACTCTGGGTGCTGGAGAGGTTCTTTTGAGCCTCCTCTTCCCTATCAGTGCCAAAGTCATTCATGGAGGACATGCTGTTTCAATATATCCCAAATTAAATAGTCATTCAATCAAAGGCCTGATCATTATGGATGCCAGGATTTTTTGTAAGCAGAGGTCAGAGGAGAGTCACAGAAAATAGTGTTGGTTTGTTTTGCCTTTTTTTTTTTTCTCTTCCTTCTTTTTTTAACTTTTCCTGTTCTTTTTCTCCCACTCTTGGTCCCACATTGTAAAGGAGCTACAAGATGGCTCCAGCAATGGACAGACTATGAGAGTGGAGGTGGCCACACAAAATGGCTATGGCTATGTTCCCAAAATCACCACTGGACCATGCATGGACCTGAGGACTGCAGAGGGATGCCAGGACACTGGGATACTGGGACATGCTCCATACCATGACCTCCAAGCAACCCCTAGGAGTTCCCATCCCCAGCACCCAGCCAGCACTTGCTGCTTTCATGCCTCTCTCCAGTGAACAGTTTTCCTTGCAGACTCCACATTCTTTTCCCTGTATTTGCTTTGGCATTCAGGAATTTCCCTGCCCTGCCCAGACCCACCACTCCCCCTGAGCAAACACTCCTATCACTTCTCCACAAAGCAATTTCCTGCTTGCTGGAAGTGAAGGCCAAGCTGCCATCCACCACCCCCCAGCTGTGCTTCTCCTCTCCCTTCCCTCCCTTTGCCTTCTCCTCCATCACAGCAAAAGAGCTGAGGAGCTGAGGCAAACTTCTTTCATCCCAGGTCCAGTGATTCCTTTGGTTGCTAAGAAAAGGAAGAGTGGGAGCAGAGATGAAGAGCAGCATCCCTTGTTCCTGGAGAGGCATTTCTAGTGTCCTGCAAGCCCTCAGGCTGGAAATGGGTGGCAATGTGCTGTGGGATGGGGAGAGGAGGTTCCCCAATTCCTGTTTGCTTTGTAGCACCTCCAGGATGCAACCACAACCAATCCACAAGCACATTGTTAGACTGTGAGTCAGGTTTCATGGAGGTTTTGTAATCTCAGGAGCGGGTTTGATTTATAGCTACTTTCCACCAGAACACATGGAAGGACACTCCAGCTCTGTTAATAATATCTGGAAACAGAGGCATTATGCAGTGAGAGATTCTCACAACATAAATTAAACTGGGAGTTCAGTTCTCCTGCCTAATGCTTTCTGGAAATTGGAATAAATGGAGCATGCTGTTTTTTCCTTGTTACTTCAATCAAAGAGCTCTCAGACTCCAATTAGCATTTAAAATAAAATTGGGGATAGCTTGATCCAGCCCCTAGATTTCACTCCAGACTGCTCCCAACACAAGCTGTATTTGTTGATATGTCTCTCTGAACAGAGACACATGAATTTTGCTCTAATTATAATTTCCAGTCTGTAAAAAAGATGGAGGTTTCTTAAAAACAATGTTTCATGCTTGCAACAGGAGAGTAAAACACAGCAGAACCTGCTTATCTCTGAAATTTTAGAATAAAATGGAAACATGACCAGAAGTTATTTTCCATTTCTTCTGACTCTCATTAAACAGGCCCTAATGGGCAATGAGCAGGGCTTGTAGACCTCCCAGAAAAATTCCTGCAGTCCCCTCTGGGGCCTGGTAATGACCACTTGTGGGGAGAAATAAGCCACCACCTATTCCTGAGATATCTGCAGTCCAATGGGCTGTGCCTTCTCCCACATCCTGGGAGCAGAACTCTTGGGAAGCTGGGCTGGACACAAGCAAAGGTCCAGGCAGAGTCAGGCCATGATCTATACTTTAGGAATTAATTCTTGCAGATGTTTTTCCAAGAAGCTATAATCCCTTCTGCCCATGCTCTCATTTATCCCCTCCTGCCCATCCGTAAATCCTGAGCCTCAGGAATGCTTCATGTGTTACTGGTGCAGCAGAGTCAGCTAAATCCTGCAGGAAAATTAATTCTGGAGATTTTGTGTGAATTATAAATTCTTAATTAGGGTCAGTGGAGTCACCCTCCCCCTTTATCCTCTCTTTGCCCTAGCTGGTAGGAGAATCTTTGTGATCACAAGCAGATGAAAATTGTCAGGATTGCAGATGTGATCAAAGCCCGTTCCCTGAGCAGGAAGGCAAAGGTGCAGCATCAGCACGAGCTGCTTGCCCTGGGTAATTTGACCAAGAGTTCAGAGCAGTGATGGCCATTTCAGTGCTCATGGAGGGCTCCCTGAGTTGTAGCTTCCAATTAACTCTTATATTTTGCTTTGTATCTCTCCTGGAGACTTAGAACCTCAGCACACATAGAAAAAGTAGAGAGTTGCTGAGTAAAGGCTCTGTCCAGACAAGATAGAAAGTCCAAATTATTAAGGACAAGCTCTGAAAAGGTGACCAAAAATGTAAGTTAGAGGCTTTGAGAAAGATTTCTTTGCTCTGAGGGAAACTGCTGAACTAGGCTGGCAGGAGAGCAAGAAATGCAACGGTGGCAAGGTCACAAGTGTGACATTTGCTCCTGATCTGCCTGTCATCAGGTTTCTGGGAGAGAGCACAAGAGTGAATGGGTAACTCAGCTCTTTCCATTTCCACTGCCTATGCTAGGAGTAGGATGGGAATACCCTCCCCATGGAACAGGAACCACCTCCTGGGCAGAATTTTTCCCCCCTAAACCAGATGTATTTTCTTGGGAAGACTTACATTTTGCAGGTGCAAACTGCATCCCTAATTTCAGCACAGCTTTCAGGATGATCTAGGTATCCCTGAGCTCCTATCGGTCAAAGAAAATTTTTTCACAACATCTTCTACTGTAAAAGTTAAACACCAAGTTTTCTCTCTGTGGGAATTAAGGAACTCTGATAATCTCAGGCTTGAGTAAGGGTGGATCTGAATATCAGGCTGTAACAGCCAATGCTGGTTTGACTTTTTGGCAATTTAGGAAAGGTGGGAAAACAATCAAACTTTGTTTTGTGTGTCTCCTCCTCCCCAGCCAGAATACATCTGCTTGGCTTTGAATAAAGCACCCAGGTTTGAGTCCAAGCTTTAATATTTTTGTTGGTTTTAAGTAAAAATCTAAACCAAACAGATTTGATATTGGCAACATATCATCTATATTTGTTTGCTGAATCTATAGAAATATCAATCTATAGCTGGTTTCTAACAACTTTCTGTATCAAAGTAACTTTGCATGTGCATTTCCTCCTAAATGATCAAGCAGGTAGCTTCCATACACATTTTCAAAGCACTTCTTGAAAACATTTTTGAACCTGTGTGTTCTGGTTGGGAAAGCTCTGTGAGAAAATGTCACCTACGTCCAGTAACATTTCAAACAAATAAAAAGCTAGACCAGAAAAAAAAATTAAAAAAAAATCTGATGGGTGGGTGTGCTGCATCTAATCATCCCCACACACAGGATGTACTGGGAATGTTTTCATAGCTGGAGAGAGGGAAGGCTGCTTCTAGGAAATCATCTCCTCAAGGCACAGACTATGCAAAACACCACAGACTTAGAGGTTTTCTGACAAGGACTACACTGACTTGAAAGTTGAGTAAGAAAGAAAAATTGTGCTTTAAGACCAGAAAGATCTTAAGGGACATCCAAGGGTTCCAAAGCAAGAGAGGGAAACACCATATCCCCAGCTTACAGCAAAAGAGGTAAAGGAGCAGGAAGAGATGATGTCTTTAGAAAAATATCCCCAAGCCTGGATCCTTTCCAGCACATTGCTCGGTATGAAGGAATGTATTAAACAGCTTTTTGAAAATGTATGTTGAAACACACAGCTCTGTATGTCCTGTGTCATCACCTTTGGGATACAGCCCGTGGCCAGCATCCCAGCTCTGGGTGGCAGATCTGGACTGGTGACACAGCCCTGCTGGGATCTGAACACCCACAGCCTCCTGCCTGCCCTGTCCTGGCTTCGGACAGACATGTTTTGTCCCAAAAGCTCTGTCCCTGGTGAAGTTCAAATGCAAAGCCAGTGATAATTCTTACTGGGGTATTCAGCACAGCACAGATGGGAATTGCTTTCTGCCTGAGCTCATGTGGAGGAAAGCCTGAAGAGAATAATTTTTTCCCTAAACTTGCTTCAATAGGGAATAACTAAGACAGTTCCTCTACAACAGCAGATGAGATGTGACCTAAAAATCTAAAGTTCAGGAGGAGCAAACCCTGAAGGCACACAGCACAGGGGAGCAGACGTTCAGCTCCAGCAGTCCCAGGAGCCTCAGGAACCCTGGAGGTGCTGAGTGGCAGCACTCAGTGATGCTGCAAACTGCTTTTCCCTTCCTAAATGCACACCAGGATGATCCTGCAGGTGGGTGCACTGCTCAGGGGCTGAACATGTTAAATAACAACGCCTTTCTCCTTCCTGGCCTCTGCTTCATTGCTTCCAGGTACTCGTGGGGTCAGCTCAGGCCAAGCAAGTGATGCTGGTTAATAACTGGCACAGACAGAGCAATGTCCTGGTGGGACCTGCTCATCTTACTGTGCTCCAGGAAATCTCAGCATGGAGTTACCCTGCTCTCTATCCTCCAGGCTTTGCTTTACACTTTGTGCTGAGGTCCCCTGAGGAGGTGGGGATGTCCAGACCCAACAGAACAACAGCTCTGGGGAGCCTCTCTCCCAGTTATCCATGGCACAGAGGCTGGGGGGATGGATGGATGGATGGATCCACTCTGGGGAGAACCAGGCTTTCATCCCAAATCTCGGGGCAAACTTGAACACTGGGCTCTGACTTCCTGTTGTTTAAAACCAGCCCCATGTTGGGATTCCACTGATAAAGTCAAGGTGATGCCCTTCCTGGCAGCAAGATGAAAATCCCTTCTGAGCTTACAGCTTCTTAAGTTATCTGGAGCTGTCTCAGAGCTTAAGCAATTCCAAGTACCTGGAATTACAGTGTGCCTTTACAAGTTATTTTGCTGTTGCTTCACCATAGAAATAAACCCCTTTGTTCTGTTAGATAAAAATGTGCAAGAAAAGCTTGTCCTTAATACAAACCCTATGCCAGGTCATCTCTTCAAGCAAACAAATAAAAACAGTTTAGAAAAAAAAATCATAGTTTCCTAAGGATACAAATGAACACTGAGCTTTTCAGGTTGCAATTAGGGTCCCACCAGGGCATGGTCTTCAAGCAGGGTTTGTAGTTGAGGTGGGAGCTGAGTTGGATTTCCAGCTCCCCAGAACTGGATTAAGGGTCTGATTTCCCAACTTGGATCAATCCAGACCCGGTGCCCAGACCACAGTGCTGGGAATACATTAGAGAGTCTGCAGGAGCTTTTTGGCTGAAGCATTTAGAGGTCAAAGGTTGTGACATTAAAGCTGCCAGGAATTTTCCATCAGATATGTCTTCTTTTATTTCTCATTCACTCTTTTTTATTTCTCATCTCAAACTAGAAATCTTGGCAAAAATGTTGCCCTGAATCTTTGATTTTCTTCTGTCACCCTGTCGGGTTTTTTTTTGGTTTGTTTTGGTTTGGGTTTTTTTTGTTTTTTTTTTTTTTTGCTTTATCACTGGAACAGATGATTCTTCCCATCAAGAGAGAAGAGATGGATAAACTACGGTGGAAGAAGATGAAGGAAACTGGTTTTCTCCTCACTGACATGTTGGATCTGTAGCAGTGATTGAAGAGAAGTAGCAATTTCCAAGGAACCCCTGGTACTTCGTGTCTAACTTTCCAAGGAATTTGGGTGCCAAATTCCCTCCAGATTCCTGAGAAGAGCACAGTCAAGGTGCCCAGGTAAGAGGCAGTAGCCTTAAGCCTTAACAGCTCCTCTTTCCTTTCATGTCAGCAGCAGATCTGCTCAAGGGTTAACAGCATCTTTAACTTCTATCAGCTGGCTTGCAACTCAATTTCACATTTTATCTCTATTCACAGAGTTCTTATTGATGTCAATATCCTGTACGGGTGTTGGGGTTTTTTTCCCCCTTTTGATGTTTGATTTTCTCCTGCTGGCTGCGTCCGTGTACACAGAGGCTGATCAGAGTGTATGACATTAATTTTAACAGGAGAGGAGAGGGAATGGGGTGTTTTGTCTTGCTCAACATCCCCAGCTTTGTGAGAGGAGGAAGCTGCCACAAGATCTCCTGCACTTCCCATGTGGAATATGCAGTCACTTGGCTAATATTAGTGATGTAGCTGTTAATTGCAGGGGATGAAACCTCCCTGTGCTGCTGAGGGAGCTGAAACCCTGAAAGGGGGCAGTGAAGTGGTGCTGGGATGCAGGACACGTTCCCATCCTGAGGCAATGACCAGGGACTGAACACACTGTTACCAGCTGTCCTGGCAGCAAACCTTCCAGGCTGGGAGATGATTTCTGCAGACTGCCACGTTTCTTGGGAGGGTTTTGGAGGCTGAAATCCTCCTCCCCTGACAGTGGGATGGTCACTCCAGGTTCAGGCTGAGATCCACAACTGCTTCCAGTCCAAACTCTGTTTTGATGGATGCTCCTTGGATGTGAACGAGAAGTTGAATTTATGTGGTCTTTCTACAGGCCAGTCCTGATAAACTTGATGCCTTTTTCCTGGGGCATAGGCACAACAAAATGCCATGAAAATCTTCCACAGGTTCAGTATTGATGTTGGCATCACCTCATGGCACAAGCTGTATTCAGGCAGAAAAAAGCAGCCATGAAAAACTTCCCTAATTTTATCACATTTCTTGGCACAAACCTTGCCAGCCTCAGAGTTTGGAATTCAAAATTTGGGTCCCAAATTCCTTTGGCAGTGACTTCTTCGACTTAAGATGGGCTGACACAGCTGGGGAAGGAAGGCGTGGATTGAAGGCTGAGACAATTTGGCCTCTGCTCAGAGTCCACAAGTTCTGCCCATTTCTTTGCAAAGAACTTCCTCTGCAAGGTTTTCCTCCTCAAACTTATTTCCTCTGGCTGGGGGGGGGAAGGAGGGTGAGTGTCTGGGAGGAGAGAAGTGAGACAGGACAGGTTTGGGGAGCACCAGGATTCACCCTCACACATGACAGGAGCACCCTAAGACAAGTCAAGGGCTTGTGCAACCAATGTCTCTTTGCTTTAGCCCTCTTAAAGGAGGCTCAGTCACCCTTCCCAGTGGCAGCTAAGCTAATAACCATTTAACACTGTGCAACTGCTCTGTTTCTGGTAAAAACGCTGACCACAGGGTGTGTGATGGTTTTCCGTGTGCTGAACCTCAGGAGGAAAAAATGCAGAACCAAGGGAGAGCAACTGAAGGCTGCAGTTTTCTCAGTCCCCAAATTGTTTTCCCCAGGAGCAGGAATGTTTCTGATGTGGCTTTCCCTGTCAGGGGCCAGGAGCTGCAGGAATACTGCTCAGGAGCTGGGATGGTGGCACTGAGGAGACCTCCATCTCCGAGGGCTTTCCCCAGATACTGCTCCACAAATGTCCTGGAGACAAGAGCAGGGGGATTTAATCATTGAGCTAGTGATTTAACCCAGGGATTTAATCACTGCTGATCCAGTAGCAAACTGGAGGATGCATCTGCAGTCTTCTTCAGCCTGTCAGTTTGTTGTCATGATTTACCAGTGCAGTAATTCACTTGAAAACCTCTTCCTTGCTAAAATCTCCTGCTACAGTCAATAAGTCAGAATGTCACAAGGGTTCCCCAGGGTGAGACAGGGCATATAAATAATCATCAGACCACTATGAGACCAGGTACTTTTCTTTCTTCATCAGCAAAGAACACAGTGTCTTTCTACACACAGCTGACATGAAGGAAAAATATTCATTTTGTTATTCTTAATACTAATAATAGAAATTAATAATATTATAAACTGCTATGCAAATCTGCCAGCCATCAGGAAAGAATTTTACCAGCCTCTTTCCATATTACGGGGTTTAATTAATGTGATATATGGACAAACATGTATTTTATTTCCAGAATGGGAACTGTAATTTCCTGAGGCTTGGAAACCCAGATGTTTTTGAGTTTAGAATATATAAGGATTTGTTTTTAAAGAGTATTTCAGTAAAGGTTGGAGGGGGAGTCTTTTTTTATTTAGTTGAAAGTTTAATTTCTGTGCTTTCAGACAAAGTTCAGAGCTTCTGTTCAGATGCTTGCTGGGAGCAGGGATAGTGAAGGGCTGAAATATGCAGACAGCCACAGGACAATAGCTGTGGGAAGCCTTGCCTGCCTTTGAAATGAGCTCTCATCCAAGGAACTGGGATGGCCCCAGGCTGGAAGAAGCCTGGGGTGCTGACAAGCACTGGGAGCAGGGTCTATGGCGCTCAAAAGTGAGACCCAGCTCCCAAAATAAACCTGGCTGCCCATCCACCATCCTGGCGTGGCACTGGGAGGGTTCCTGCACTGGTTTTGAATGATACCCTTGAGATGACACAGTTAAAAGAGTTCCTGGGGTTAGTCATCCACAGCCATAATAAGGACCCATTTCATCTTTTCCCCTGGGTTTTTCTGCCCTGCAAGGGCTGGAATAGTGACTCCCATCTGAAGTACAGTAAACCCATCCTCATGGACCCACAGATGGAGAAACCATTAAGGAGCTGACAATATCTCGAGCTCAACAACCAGCAGACACTGAGTCATTTAAAAGTTCTTGCAATCTGGATGCAAACCACTCTTCTGTATCTCTAACCCTTTTTCCCACCCACTTCTTGCCAGTTTGTGTTTCCCTTTTCAAGTCCCAGCACCTTCACAGGACAGAAGCATTATTCCAGATGTGCAGTGCCATCCCCTTTTTCATGCTGGTTACACAGCCAGAGGATGAAGCATTCCTTGCAAAGAAAGAGCCATCAAGCCCAACAGAACAGAGGATTTTACAAGGCACAGAAGTTCTCATTTTTCTTATCCTGCCATCCTTTTAATGCTGCTGGTCATGGGAGCTGTTGCAAATTGGTTCTTCTGCCAGGACCAAAAACCTCTTCTGATTTACTCCTTTGAGCCCTTTTAGGAGTTAATTTAAACCTAATTACATCTCAGTTAGTGTCTCCTTTCCTTTTCCTTTGCTGAGTTCACCAGATCAGAGGGTGAGCATTTGGAACCCAGTGCTGGGCAGGCTGTCCTGCACCCCCCCAGCTCCATGCCTCACAGAATCAGGTTCTTGTGCAGGACAAATAAATCTTGGCAGAAGTAATTTTGTCCTCCAACACTCCAGAGCCTGTTTTCTCTTGAGCTCTGCAAAATACACCCCAATGTCACTCTTAGTACAGAGTCTCAGCTCCTCTTTCCCAGCAAAATTAACCCTGGCTCTTGACTGTGGCTGCAATCAAGAGGCCAATAACTGGAGAGTTCTTCTATCAAGTTGGATCTGCTGGTGGTGGTGGGTTCCTCCTGCCTTGAGCCTTTCTCCCCAAACACCTGGCTGAGTGGTACAAATGCTAAAATCTCTCTGTTGGTGGATGGAAACCACAGACTCAACTTTTGGTTTAAATAAGAGGGTTATTGGGGGAACGCAATTTCCAAAGCAGGCTGAGTGCCAGCAATAATTGTACACCAGGACCTAATGCCTCCACTAAGCAGGGGGGTTTGGTGCTGTCACAGCTACCTGGAGCATGGCTGATTGGGAACCTTTCCTACAGGCAGAGTAAATTCCTCCTAGTTTGAGGTTGTTTGCACTGCTGGAAAACAGTGTCCTGCCAGGAGCAGCTTCATGGCCTCACAGCAAACTTACTGTAAGCTGAGGATGCTGCCAGCATGGCTTGGATTGGAACAAGCTGGTTTCCCAATGGAAAGACTCAGTTGCCACATCGAGTCCCCTGGGACTGACATTCCTCCACAACAGCCTTGCCCTTCAGAGGGTTTGGTGGATGCTGGGGAAAGAAAACTCTGCAGGCTGTTGGCACTCTTGGACTCAGGACTGGGAATTTTAAGCTTCACCAGTGGGCTGAGAGCTGGGGGGGGGGGTGTCCTCCATAGACACAGCAACCCCAAGCCTTCAACCATCATGCAAGGGCTCAAAATATCCCATTTAATAGAAATTTTGTTCCACTTCCCTCCACCTCATATTTCAGCCATTAGGGGTCTCATTTGCTCTGGGATAATTAAGGACAAGAAATCCCTATTTTTACAGAAAAGGAAGCAGCTATTCTTCCATAGTTGCTGGGGCCACCAGGAAAACACCAAACCTCCTTAGGCTGCTGATGAAATTGAAGGCTGGCCATGAGAACTATCCTACCAACACCAGAACCAAGCAGCTCAGATTTTGGCCATGACGTAAATCCCTACATACCTAGGTCCTCTAAATTAGGGCCTAAAAATACAGAAGGCAGTCTAGACATATTTTAATCAAGAGCTCATTCTTCTTCTGCCTGCTATTTAGTGTGTAAGCACCATGCCTGAAGTCATCTTCCAAACACAGAGACTTTACAAAATTGCAGGGAGGAGGCACCAACGTATCATTATCCTCCTCAGAAGAGCTTGGTTAAAAATATTCCACGTATCCATATGCAGAGGGGTAGCAGCTTTCAGATCCAGCCACCAGCTCAAAGGGATCTGAATTAGGGATCAGCTGCCAGCTGGGGTCCTCTGGGTTTCCATTTCTCTTTTGTATACCCTGAAAAAATTGTGCATCAGGAAGAGATTCCCAGCTGAGATTGGGGCACCCATCTCCTGGTCAGGAGAAAGCCTCAGAAACCCTCCTGGTGATGGGGAAGTGGTGGGACATCCAAAGTGAAGCAGGTGCTGGTCCATAGCACTTCAGAAGGGGGATAGAAGAGCACCCATCAAACATCTGCTACGTGGGAGACAGTCCTGCTCCCAGATGGGGTTTTGGTGGCTCTTGTGTGAGTGCCCATGGCCTGAAATTGTTTTCTGCTCCCTCAAAGTGTCAAAGGGAAACAGGATGGTAAACAGCTCTATTTCTGCTTCTATTTCAGGCCAATGTCAGCTTGCTTCTGCTTATGTTCAGTTCTGGAGCCTCAGACCATGAGCTAATTTGGCTTCTAGAAGCAGAGGCAGAGGCCAAATAGAAAGGGAAAAAGGAAAAAGAAAAGAAAAAGGAAAAAAAATAGTTTAAATAAGCTTCCCCCTTTTCCAGAGCAAAGAGCTGTGGTGGCACCAGCCACTCAGCATCCAGTCCCTTAGCAACACAATTCTGCTTTTTCTGGGATCACTCCCTGCTCTGGATTTTGCATGTGGCTGGTGAGGGATAGGAGCAAGTGCTCGTGGCTCACCACAGGCAGGACTGTTTTCATGTGGTCCTCATCCCCTCTGAAGGATACAAAGCTCTGGAATGAGAATATTACAGCTTCATGAGCCATGGCTTCTCCTTCCTCCAGAGGAACATTGCATTTCAGGGAGATAGGAACACTGCTAAGAAGTTCTCTTGTCATCTCTTCCAGGATATATTTAAAGGAGTCATAAAAGTCCATCTCCAGCTCTTCCTTCAGCAGCTTTTCAACCCAGCATCCCCCACTTCATGTCTATAATCTTTTGCCAAGTGGTCTGGCCTCTGGATGAAGCAAAACGTAAGGGAGAAGCTCCTAGAAAAATGTCTGCTGGAATAGAAGAGCCCAGCAAGGAAGAGTTTTGTTTGTCAGAGTGTTTCGTGGGATTATTTTACAAGCACTAAATGAATCTAAAGCATTTCGATGGACATAATAAAAAAGCATTTTCATTTTTTAGTACCATTCCCAGTTCCAGCTTTTCATTGTGGATGGGGATGGAGGAATCCCCCAAGACAGGAAAACTGACTCCTTCTGTTCCTTTTCCCAAAACCTGCTCAGCACTTTAACAGAAGCCAAATTTTCCAATAGAAAAATAAAACCTGCAAAAGGATAGCTGAAAGACATACATACAGATATATTTGGATGAATTGATAAGAGAATTATCTGGCCTCAGTGCAGGCTATTAGAATGCAGTAACTCTCCAAATTTTGAGCACATCTGATGCTTACTTCTCTCCAAGTTTAGCCCTGGGACAACTGTGTTAAAAACCAGGGCTGAGAAAAAATAACCAGAGGTTATAATAGAGGTCCCAGCCATGCCAAGAGATGCTCTCAGTGAATCCCTGGATCTGCACTGAGCCCCAGCAGCTTCAGCTCTCCTTCTGCTGGCTCTGACAGATGGGCAAAATGTAACATCAATGAAGGACTGGGAGAGAAAAAAAAAGCAGATGTTCCAAAACTGATCCCTTCTGAAAACAAAAGCCACCAGAGGCATTTTTTTTGTACACTGTTCACCCAGGCTCATGTTTTACACTCTTCCCATGGGGAGCATGCAGCAGAAATGTCATGTATTTCTGTCACCAAAACAGCTGCTGGGGACAGCACCTTTCTCCTGCTTGCAACAAACAGCTCAGATCCCCCATCTCCCCAGAGGAGTTCAGCCTCTTGGCCAAGGGGGTTTCATTAACAAACAGCCAAGATCTTTGCAAATGCTCCTCAGTTCTGCAAATTCAAGAACTGTCAGTTCCCAGGGCTGGGAAAATATCAGGGTCTTTGTTGTAACGTGGCCCTTTGCTGTAGGATCACCTTCTTTTTTTTTTTCTTTTTTTTTTTTCCCCAGGATGGTTTAAGAAAAAGAGAACTAAAAAAAGAAAAAAAAAAGAAAGAAGAAAGTCTTTTAGCAAAGACATTTCAACAATTCTTTTAACGGGTATATAAACAGGAACAAAATCAAACAGCAATTAGCTGTAATTATACTTTAGCCTAAAAAATCCCACACATGTGAAACTATTACCATAGCAATTACTGAGGATTTCTGTGGATATTTGGCTGGCATAATTATACCAAGTGTGCCCTTCAGGAGAGAGCAAATTCTTTCCCTTCCTGGTTGCTGGGTTTTCCTTCTCCCTTCAGACCTGCCATGTTCAGCAAGGGTTTTAGCAGTGTCTGGAGCTAAAAAACCAGAGTGGTGACAGCAACAAGACTGAAATGCTGCTGCTGGAGTGGAAAGACCAAGAGGAAAAGAATGGAATGGAATAGAATAATTGTAAATAGGGGAAAAAAAGGCATTTGCAAGCCCCTGTGTGGGTTCTTGAGGGTGATAACTGAGGGCTTAAGGAGGCAGCTGGCTTCAGGTGTCCAGGCATGAGCTGGGAACCTTGTGTCCCATTTGTGTCTGCACGTGATGTCCCTAGGGCTGGGAAATCCAAAGGACTTCTCACTTTTCCTGGGAATGCCCCACAATGTTGGACAACAAGGACAATATGAGGCCTTCAAGCTGTTGTGCCAAAATTGAGGGCTTTGCACCAGGCCAGGGCTGACAACAGCAGCAGCAAGAGCAGTGACAGTGTAAATGACAAGGCCACTTGTCCCCATGGCAATGTGTTCTCCAGTCAGGTCAGAGCCTGTACCTGGGCTCCTTTTCCCTCCAAAGGCAGCAGACCAGCCAGGCAGGCTGATTTCTATTCTTTTTTTATTCCCTCCAGCACCACTGCTTAATCTTGACTTATGGAGGAAACATATGGAATGTATTGAAAGAATATTGCTGCACTCTGTGCTGCTCCCCTCTCCTCCTCCTCCCCGAAGCAGGGACCAGAAACATCAAACAGCTGGGATTCTTTAGCACAGGCTGAGTTACCAGGGTGAGTTTTCACTCAGGGACCACTGCTTAGTCCAGGTACCACAGAGGGATGGGGCATAAGATCATCCCACTGCCCAAAAACCATCATCCCTTTTCCCAAGGCTGGGGTGGGCAGATGCAGGCAGCACTGCAGTCACCTCTGAACCTTCCCGAGGCATTCAGCTCTGAGGTCTGGACAAGCAAAAGCCACAGGTCCTGCCATCCCAGGACTGATGCAGAAGCAAGCACTGGAGATAAAATCCCTTCTTCTCAGCCCTTACCTCTGAGCCCCCTGCACTGGGCTCTCCCAGCGAGGCACCAAGGTGCAGAGCTCAGCAGAATCCCCTTCTTAACCCCAAAGATTTATGACTTCAGCAGAAAGTCTCCCATTTCTTGAATTCACCCAACAGATCTTATGTCAACATTCTTTCTAAAGTGCCTGCAGTGTTTATTCAGTCCAGCCACTGGTTTATTCCAGTTAAATATCTGTTTCAATTTCAGGCAAGTTCATTGCAGGTTCCTATTTCCCCTCTGTGGAGCTTTAGGATAAAAAAACCTACTTGACAGCAGGGTAAATGACACCAATAAAGAACTCGAGTTGGCCTCTGAAACAGCTGAGAGAGATGGAGCAGAAAACTCTGAGCTCAACATGCTCCTGTGTTATGTATTTCCTGGTACTCCCCTGGAGTGGACTCTGCTCTGTTTTCCTAGGGCTTGACCCAAGTGCCAGGCTGGCTATGCTGAGAAAAAAATCCTATTCTTAATGGTAGCTGGGAATGGTGCTGGGAAAAGGGGCTCATTCACTCCCAAGAGCTCAGCAGGAGGTCCCAAGCCCCCTGGGATATTTCAATTGGAAAACTTATCTGTGCTGCTTCCCAAAAGGAGGAAGAATAAACTGCCAAAGCTTGAAAACATGGGTTCTTTCATGGGACCCAGAAGGTTCCTTTGTATTTGATTGATTCTCCTGCACAGACATTTCTGGATATTTTTCTGGCTTTTAAGTTAAGGAAGAAAAAAAACACCAAACCCAGTGTCCTGGAAGGGTCTGAAATTGGCAGAGCCCTTCAGCTGGGGGCTTTGTGGTGCTGCCTGAGATTTCTTCTGAGAGGTAAAACCCTGTGGTCCACGTGCAGTAAACGGATGGTAAAATAACCCCAGCCCTTCCTAAGAACTTTGGGGAAGGTTTGATTTCCTTCTTGTGAGCTTCGATGAGGCCATTTATAACAGAGCTTGGTGGGTGTGGATATTGTGTTCACCTGGGAGCTGAGCCAATTGAACTCAGTGGGATTCCTTTGAAAGTCCTCTCCTATGCCCTGAACAGGCCTGGGCACTGAGAATATTCATGGAGAAGGATTTACTTGAAGGAATGTTTTGCAGGAGAAGAATTGCAGAGTGTGTTGATAGCAAACGATCACCAGCCTCATAAATAAGAGCATTTACAGTGGCAGGGGGGAATTACCTGAAGAGTGCATTAGAAGCACAGGTCACCCAAAGCCCAAACCCAAGGATGAAAGCTTTTTAACTCCAAGAAATTGCTTGCATGCTCTCAGTCTTCTCAAATATTTTGCTTACAACTGCATCTCCTGGGCGAGCTGCTTGCAGCAAGAAGTGAGGTGGCAGGAGGCAGCAGAGGCAGTGCAGCCCCTGGGGTGCTGGCATTATTTCCACGTAGAGGGAAATATTAGAGCTCTGCAGGTACTCTCAGAGTGGGAGCAGTCAGGGGAGTGCTCGTATCAGTGCTGGCTAGGAGGTGGGGAAGGAGCATGGTGGGGACAGGGCCCTTCTCCTGGACTTGGGCTGCTTCAGCTGCTCACACTCTTTGATTGCTCTCCTGGCCTCCCCTTTGCATCAACTGTGCCAAACATTGAGTGGAACCATCTGATCCAAGCTGGAAGCGTATCAAAGATGTGATTTGAACACAATAATTTAGTCCTCATCTGCAGTCCAGAATCACCATCTGCTCACCATGTCCTGCCTTGGTTCTGCCCATGCCCAGCATCTCCCAGCTTCAGCTTTTCCTGCAGTTGTAAAATGAACCCAGCAACCTGATTCTCTTCTCAGCTGGGTGTAAATCTC
This sequence comes from Phaethornis superciliosus, assembly GCA_023637945.1. Lineage (NCBI taxonomy): Eukaryota > Metazoa > Chordata > Aves > Apodiformes > Trochilidae > Phaethornis > Phaethornis superciliosus. The sequence goes on from JAJQWJ010000022.1 coordinate 9,183,337, forward strand.
TGGGCTTTTATTGATGGGAGGAGGAGAGGAGAGGTGAACCCACAAGTTGTTGCCATAGCTCATAGAAATATCAGAAAGGGACTGGGGCCCTGGGAGGATTGGTTTATGGAGAAGAATTAGAGCCTGAATGTATAGGTTGGGTAAGAGACGTGGGCATGATAGCAGCCTGGAAGCATTTCAAGGGTATGAGCACAGAAGAGTGAGATGGAAAATGTGGGATGGTACAAGGAGGTGTGATTAGGAGCAAAGGAATGATACAGAAGAGGAAAGAATATTACGAGGTGAGTGAGAACAGCCCATGGCCCAGTTTCACATTGTTGCCATGAGGGATTGGACAATATGGATTTTTAATATAACGAGTTGCTTAGTCTATTTTGTCAAAATGCCATTAAACGCGATCTTTTTTTGCCAGGTGGGTTTGGGAGTTTCAGAACAATCACAAAGAACACCTCATTGTCAGGGTAAGTTGATGCCTTGTACAGCATCAGGCAATGCACAGCCCTGAGAGCTTAAGGGTCCCCCTCTCAATAAAAGCAAATACAGATATGAAACCAGAGGATACACACAACTTACTGTTTTTTCCACAATAAATTGGTAAGACAGGATCCATACTCAAAAAGGTTTTAGTTTTACATGTGTGACTGTGGGATCTCCCCTATTTTTCATCTTTAACTGCATAAATCTCTACTGGCATCTAAAAAGAACTGAAAAGGGCTATATTTTGTCTTAGCTGAGAGTTATGCCTTTAAAAAACCCCTCTGCACAGTCTTACATCATGCCCTGGGAAGCTATCACTAATGAGGGACAGATGAATCAAGGCAGATAAAATTAAAATCCTATTTCAACTTTTGCCCCAGTTTCCCAGTGACTCCTTTCCTGCCCTTTGCAGGAGCCTCCCTGGAACCCTTGCCTTGCTCTTCCCATGGCTGAGGTTTTGTTTTGGTGGCTCTGCTTTCTTCAGCAATAGAGGCACTGGGGTGTTTTCTGTCCTGCCTACACAAAAGCAAACAGAAAAGCTGTGCCCACTTCTTAGGAAGGAATAAGCCTCCAGGGGACAGGGATATAACCCAAAGCATCGCTTTGCCGTGAAAAAAATAGGAATTTACCTTAATCAAAAACCTCTTAAGAGATTTCCAACCTGGTTTTACAGACTCTAGGAGCTTTGCAGACAGAGGAGTCCCACGGGTTGGGTTTCTGCTGGCATCTCCTCTGGCTCAGCAGAGGAGTCAGAGCACTCAGAGCAAAAGGCAGCACGGAGCTAATCCACCAGGATCTCCTGCTGGTACCCCCAGAGCATCCTGCTCTGTGGTTTCCTCATCCAATCCAATCCCCTGGGGTCTGAGGAGAGTGTGCCTGGAGAGTGATGTCCAAGGGAAAACTTGGCATGTCAACAGAAGTCCATTTACTGCTGATTTATAATCAGGTTTGCGAGTGGAAAATCAGGTTGGGGATGCTGGGATAGACACCAGCAGCTTTTCCCTTTGCCAAGCAGAACCCCAAAGCTTTCCAAAACTCATTTCTCACTGTGCTCCCAATCTCCTTGGGAACAGCTCTGCAGCAAGCAGAGGGAAATGCTGTATTCCACAGACTTTCCCCACCCACTGCTAAATCCAAGGCCAACGTTTCCAGACAATTCCCTGACCAGGATTTGCTCTACCATCAATAAAACACCACCAGCAATCTTACCTTTTGGACAAAGGGTTGAGGACTCCTCGTAAACACTGAGTGTAGTTGATAGTCCCATGGCAAACCAGTGCTTGAGTCAGGCTTCAGATTTTACAAGCCAGTTTTCAAAACGTTCATTTTCTAACAGGGAAAACTTGATATTTTTCCCAGAAAAAAACATATGCAAATCCCATTTCTCTGTTTCTTGCTATTTTTGCTGTGTCATCCTCCTCAGTGTTAGCAGTCCTAGGACAGAAAGGTAAAGAGAAAGATTTGGAAGAAATATATATGGTTTTCCTGCCCATGGGGGTATGTGTGGAATTAAATGATCTTTGAGGGCCTTTCCAACCATTTTAGGATTCTTCAGCCCCTCAACCTATTTCTGCTATAGATCACACAGAGCCCAGCCCACAACACCCCAATTTTCCATCCTGGGTGCATCACTCCAGGCAAGAAGCCAAGCAGGGCAGTGGAGTGATGTTGCTAAAGCAGGGGTTGGATGCAGATGAACCCCCCTGAGCTGACACAACCTTGCCCAAGGCTTCTAGAGACAAAAATCAACAGCCTTCAAACTTATTTTGGAAGTTGCCTCGCAAATATGTAAAGAACAAACCAAAAGTGGCCTCTGGGTTCATCCTCAAAGCATTTGCAGCTCAGCCACCACAAGCAAAAGGGAAGGAGGTTATGCTGTAGATGTTCAGGAAAGGGGCCAGAGATTTTTTAGGCATTTTTCTACTTCCCATCTTGCTTGCAACGTGTGCTGTTTAGGTTCTGACTTTAGTACTGGAGCTCTCCTTCCCCTCCAAATGGGCTGGACTTTGTAGGGAAAGCAAGAAGGCTTCCAGCTACCACTAGCTCATGCCAAGTCTCCAAACAAATCCATTTGAAGGTTCCTGGTCTGGTAGTGATTAATCCAAGATAGGGAGTGGGGTGGAGAAGGAGAGAAAACAGAAAAAAATCACATTAAGAAAACCTTTCTTGTAGGAATATTGTGCTGGGATTATTCAGGGCTTCATTGTATGAACTCAGCAGAGTCTTCACTGCATGATCATCTCCAAGTTATCTGCAGTGAACAACATGCCTTTCAACAAGGCAAGAAGAAGCTGAGGCTTGTTTCAAGCTGTCACCAACATTTTCAGCCTTGTGCATGGCCTCAAACCCCAGCAGCAAAACCCCCATTCCCCAGGCATGGTGCCACAGCCAGGAGGGAATGGGCAGGAGGACAGCATCTCCAGCAACCCAGGGATTAAGCATTTTCCTAGGGTAATGTCCAGCAAGCAGGCTGGAAGAATTCTGGCTCTGAATGACATTGATTAGTGTTTTCAAAACAGCCTCTACAGAACAGCATTGCTTCCTTATTTGTGAGTCAAGTGGAAGAGCACAAGGAGCATGTGGGAACGTGGCCACTACACCAGCATTTGATTCATTCTGCTTTTTTGCACAAAGAGCCTCCCAGAAATAGGAGTTCAATGAGCTGGGATTTGATTCCTGCCATGGCAATTAACAGCTTTTTACACAGCTCTAGGGAAGCTCCATCTCCAGCAGAGGCTCAGCCATAGCTCCTTACCTGCTCCTTCCCCTCTCACCAGCTCCAGGGACATGGGAATCAATTCCCAGGTGCTGCTAAAGCCATCAGAGGGAATGGTTCAGCCCTGGGGCAGGGTGCTGCAGCTCCAGGGCTCTTGCAGGCTCCTGTCTCAGATGCTACCAATGTGAAGCTCACCATTTCCACCCATCCCTCCAAGCTCTGCTCCCTCTTTAGGGCTCTGATGCTCCAGCTCTGCTCTTAGCCTGCCTTCAAACCACTGCTCCAAAGTGCAGCTGAGAAGAGCTCCAGCTACTCTTCCTCTCTGGGTAGCTTTTCTGGTCTGGATGGATGTCACTACAATGAATTTTGTCAAAAAAAACCTCCTCAGTCATCACCTGAGGGAGGGCTTGGGGCCAGTTTCACCAGAGCCCTCCAGTCAGTGCATGGAAAATGAGAATTTCTTCTCTATCACTACTTATAGCTGTGGGGAGCCCCCAGAGAGATGGGGAATACACAGGGTGAAAAGCAGCTCTGGCTCCAATGGAAGTGATTGCAAAACTCCCTTTGGCTCTGGTGAAGCAATTTTCCTACCACCATCACAGGTTTTCTTCCCAGAAAGGTGCAAGCCATGATGAGAAGTTACAGTCAGAGCTGGGAAAACAGGGCAGATGTTTTATTATGAGTATGTGCTAGTATTTCTGTATCAAATTCAGCCCTGTGGCCATGCCTTGAAGCTTTGGTTTTGTGCATACTCCAGGGAGAGAATTTAAAAAGCAGGTGGGATCACCAAAAATAATAAAAAAAAAAAAGGCATTAAAAAGGCATTCTGTCTGCATTGCTGGTGCCATTATCTGGGAAGTGAAAAGTAAGAACAAAAAACTTAGACCCATCAGTTCAGGGCAAAGCCACCATGGTGCAAAGCCAGGATACTCCAAAAGAAATGAATAAACCAGTTTGGAGAGGAAGTTTTCAGCACTGGTGTGGTGGTGTGGTTATCAGTGCCCTGACAACAGCTGCTGCTGGGACCTTCATACCAGAGTCACTGGGCACCAACTCTTGGTGCTGATTCTTGGGAATGAAGGTGTAAGAGGAAGGCTCTGGGCAGCTCACCCATTTATTCAGAAGGAGAAAACCCCTTGTGGCAAACACAGCTCCCTCATCTCCCTCCCCCATGGTGTAACTACTCCACTGGTCTCAGCTCTTTGCTATACCCAGCAATTTTTCCTACCAACTACCCCCCAGTTACAGTCCATTTCCCTCTGAAATTCCAATTGGATGAGAAGGGAATTTATTGCTGAGATGATCACTGAAGCCGAGGTGATGAATGGGCTCAGAAGGATTTGAGGGTATTATTTCCCAGCCTTCCCCAGGCAGTTATCTCCTTTGCTCAGTGCTTTCTGTCTGGAGCTTGGAGACTGGCTCCTCTCTGGCTTTTCAGATTGCTTTCAGGGGGTTATTTCTGGATGAGGATGTGCACGTTTCCTCCAGGCTCTATTTTCGTTACAACTCTTCTTGTTGAGGGAAGAGCAATGACAATTGGAGCCACGGTAGGGATGATGCTTTTGATGGGGTTTTGTTGGACTTGGCACCCTGTCAGCAGTCAGGTCTGTGACAAAAAAGGTGGAGCTGAAGGTACTTTAATCATTGCTGAAGTGCCCTGTCGTGTGTTAAAATGAACTGCTCTGCTTTTGAAGCTGGTGAGGAGATGCAGTTTGAAGATTGGCTCCCCACTGCTCTTCAGCTCCAAGATTTAGGTTGTTCAGCTTCCTTTCCTAGCAATGAGATCTGCAGCTTTATCTGAAGCTGTTTAATAGCAGAGGTGGATCAAAGAAAAAAAAAAATCCCAGCTGCAGCCCAATAAATTTGCGGCATAGGCTGGAGGGAAAGCAGGGTCATATCATCTGAAGGGTTGGTACAGTCCATGGTACAGTTCAGGCTGTTAATGATCATCAGGAGCAGAAGAATATACAGCCAGCCTCCTTCACCCTGCCCAATTTAGACCAGTAACAAAAAGCAAAGGAGAACTGGGGAAATCCTTAAATTGCTACTTCTGGTGAAGAGGAGGAAGAATCTGATCCCTTTAGAAGCCCTAGTAAGTCTGAAAACCTACCAGAAATCCCCAAAAGATCTTCAGACACAGTTTTTCTCTCCAAGCCAAAATCTTCAGTGTCCTCTTCTCATTACACATCTTCTGCTGGATCACCCTGCAGGAGCAATCTGATGTACCAAGCAGTCACCATCAGCCCAGAGCAGCCCCAGCACAGACAGCAGTGTGTGCATGCCATAGAGCAATAGAAGAAAAATATAGCTGAGGATGCAGTTTTATGGTTTGCTTTAAAAAAAAAACAAAACAAAACAAAAAAAACAACACCCAACCAAAAAAACAAACAAAAAAAAACCAAAAAACCAAATCTTTTTCAAATTTGGAACTGTATCCTGACAGTGTCCTAACAAGGAAGGACAAGGGGTACTTCCCAGGGATTATAACCAGCTGGAAGATTTAACCCTGGCTGGTTTTCTCATTCAGAGAGATACAATAAGGGCTAACATGCCTTTTTGGTATTATAAACTATGTGGATTTTTGGTTTTGGGCAAGGAAAGATAAATTTTCCATGGAAAGTGCTGCCCCTTTCCCTAACTTTGGTTCAAGCCTGGTGCAGTTCTTGCCCAGTGCTCTGCAGTCAGGCCCTGCAGCTGGACCAAAGCACAAGCTGGGGTTTGTAGAATTGCTCACAAGTTATTTGATCTTGTGGTGGGAAGGAACAGGAATTAGGTGTAGCTTTTATTTTTAGCTCTATTTTTTTCTGCTTTTTGCTTTGGCTTCTGCAAGTGGGTAGGTGAGGGATAGGTCAAGCCATGTTGAAGGAAAAGCTCCCCCAAATCAGTCTAAAGTCAAAATAATAATAGAAAACCCCACAGTTCATCTGGAAAACCTTCATTTCTAGATCAGTAAAAACCTTCCTGTTCCAAACAGGAAGGCAAATGCCAGTAGTGATGAGTGAGGAAACAACTGAAGCTCAAGGAGCAAAGGGAAAGCAACAAAACACCAGCTCAGCATCCTGCCCATCAAAAACCCACCCCAGGCCCTGGGATTGGGGGTCCACTTCTGGTGGTTTCTACCTCCCCCCCGGCTCCTGGGTGATTCTGAATGAGTCAGTTGAGCATTTTGTGCTCATGTTTTCCCCCTATGAAGAAAAGGGGGAATTAAAAAAAATTGAATTAAAACAAAAAAAACCAAAAAAAAAAAAAAAAAAAAAAAAAAAAAGAGAGAAAAGAAAGGGAAAAAAAAAAAGAGAAAAGAAAGGGGAAAAAAAAAAAGAGAAAAGAAAGGGAAAAAAAAAAAAAAAAAAAAAGGCTTTTTCTTTGGCTTAACAGAACGATCCTTCCCAGGACTCTTTTCTGAGGAGAAAAACCTCCTATGAAGTAAAGGGGTCCTGATCTCCTCTGGCTCTGCTCTGCATCAAGGGTGGTGGGAGGAGCACTGCTCTGCCAGGCTCAGCAGAACCCTCCTGAAACATGGGATGCTGATGCTGAGAGATCTTTAGTCTGATCCAAGAGGGCCTCATCTATAATATCTCACAGAGGAAAAAAAAAAAAAAAAAGTCCAAGGTGTTTGGAAGCAAGAGCCCCTGCTAAATTTTTATGGAGGCACAGTTTATATTTTATTTAAAATGGAGCAGAGGGCAAATGTTTGATCTGTGTTCAGCTTCTCCCCACTTTCTTCTGTGGGGAGAAGTCACATTGGAGATCTGAAGCCTGGATCTAATATATAGCACAGGATTAATAGATGTTGGAAAGGGTTGCTACAAGCTATTACTGAGGCAATGTAAAAGAAATCAGATGTTTATATACCATTATGCTATTGCACAGATCGGTGGCCAGGAGGGAGCAGAGACAGTAAAAGGGAAAAGTGCCTCTTTGTATTTTGGGGATGGAGTGGAGATGGATGGATAAGGAGAAGACAGGACAAGGGGCTCAGCTTTCCCCTGACATCCCTGAGCAGGGAGAAACAAGTCCCATATCTGCCAACTTCTGTTCCACGGGCACAGAGGGGCACAAAGCCACGGGTGGGTGTGCAGCATCAGGGGGTGCAGCCAAGCTTTCCCCCTGCCCAAGGGGCTGCTCAGCTCCTCAGCAGCTCCAGCAGCAGGAAAACCTTTTTTCAGAGGTTGTTCTACTTCTCCTTTAATCACCTGGCTCTCCAGCCGCCCTCCCCCCCAGCAGACAGCAGGATTTCCAGCAAACTCAAAATTCCTTTTCTTCACCCAGGGGTTGGCAATACCTCTGTGGCCAAATTTCACTCTGCAACACAGGCACACCTCAACATCAGCATCAGGGGGTTGGTGCAGCTTCCATCCAAACCCCAGAGCTGAGGGGGTCTCCAGGCATCCCTGGGGCCACACCAGCCTGCAGCAGTGCTCCTGGGGCAGTGCCAGCTGGGACAGCCATCCATGTCCCTCCAGATGCAAGGGACACATCACCCAGGAGGCAGGGAGACACCAGGACCCACAGCCACCCTTTGGTGCTGTCCCAGCCAGAGCTTCCTCCTTGCTGGGAGAAAAATCCCACTAGCATCCTGGAGAAAGTTCCCATCACCAGTGTCCACGCAGCCTGGGGGAGGATAAAGGCAGAAAGAGGGAGGAGGGGGGAGAGAGATAAACAATTTCCTACACAGTTGTGGCTCCAGCCCATCTTACAAGAAACACATGGTCTCTGACACAATATTTAGCTCTACTGTAACGTGGTCCATTTGGAGGCTGGTGGCTGTGTGGAGAGCTGTAGTAAAACATTCTTTGCTGGTAACACAGACAGACAGAAAAACCCACCCTTAGCAAGAATAGTTGTGGTTAACTCCTTAAAGTCTGGAGAGCTGGATGGCAGGGAGCTGGAGCTGGGATCTGCTTCTGCATTTCCATGGGCTGAGCAAACCCCCAGCTCTGCTGGTTTCAAACACATCCTGATGGGTTCTGCCCCCTTGGCTTTGCCCAGTTTGACCCAGAGGTCTTTTTTTGGGGGACTGGATATTTTCCTTCAGTTTGCTGTTTTTCTCCTCAGAAAAGAGTCCTGTGGAGGATCATTCTGTTAAGCCAAAGAAAAAGCCTTTTTTTTTTTTTTTTTTTAATTCAACTTTTCTGTTCATTAGCTCAGGAACTTACAGTTGGAGTTGTCACTGGGCTCCTCCTGCCAACACATTGCAGGGTTTCACAGGAGTTACATCATTTGGCCTCACAGGATGGGCTAAGTGGAAACACATTTGTGTTCCCTCGTGTCTCTCAGGGTCCCTTTTCCTCACCGTGTGGTTCCACGGGTGCAGAGCATGAGGTCAGGCAGGTCCTGGAGCTGGTACTGTGCTGGTTCAAACTGGGAAAAGCAGATCAAACTGGGAAAAAAAAAAACAAAAACAAACAACAAAAAACAAACAGATTAAGCCAGATCCAACCAGTTCAAACGGGTTCCAACCCATTCAAACCAGATCACACCAGTTCAAATTTCTGCTTGCCCTCCATAGGCAAAGCAGAGGTTTCCAGAATGAAAAGCTGGGGTGGGAAATAGGGACAAACCCCTCCACTGGGACCCCAGCTCTTTTTTAAGAGCATTCATTCATCAGTGAGCTGGATGAGGGGATGGAGGAGACCCTCAGGAAGTTTGCAGGAGGTACCAGCTTGGGTGGGAGTGTTCATCTCTTGAAGGCTCTGCAGAAGGATAAAGCCAGGCTGGATTGATGGGCTACAACTCCCTGTGTTCTCCCTGAGCAAGGTTTGCCCACGTCCCTGAGACCCACCTGACCTTTTTTTTTTTTTGGCATCCAGCACTCTCTGCATCTCCCTTTTCCAGGTGCCTATGCCAGAGGGGAGCTCTTTGTCCCTGCAAACATCTGCCAAGCCCCAGGGAATCTGGGGTTCCCAGCAGGGTGGGGAGGAATAGCTCTGCTCAGAGCTGAGCCCCCCAAAATGAAAAGCAACACAGGGAGGAGGGATCCCCCCAGAGCCCAGGCTGTGCTCCTGCCAGCTCAGCTCCAGCTCTCCTTTTTTTTTTCTTAAGGAACCCACTGCATGTTCCCAGGCTGGGCTGACAACCAGTATCCCCAGTATCCAGGGGCCCACTGGCCCTTTCCTAGGTGAGCTAAGCAAGCACAAATGTCCTCCCTAAACAACAACAGAGAGGAGACAGCTGGGCTCTTGTGCAGGCTCCTTTTCAAATGAGTCATAAAAGTTCCTTGGCAGCTGCCTCTGGATATCTAATTGGGATCAGGTTAGGGGCAATGTGGAGAGCTGAGGATGGAAAAACCGTGTTGGGTTTACTCCTCTGTCCCACTGCTGATCCCAAGGCTTGGGAAAACTGGAGCCCTCTGCTACACCCCAGCTCCTTTTGCTCAGCTCTCAGCCATTCAGGGGCTTGTTCTCCTTGTGATTCCCTGCTGGAATCTCTCCTTCTGTCCATTCCTATATGTCCCTCTGCCTCTCTCCCTTGAACCCGAGGTAGGAGCTTTGCCTCACCACGTTGATGGGGTAAAGATGCAGCCAGAGTGCTGGGGAAAGGAGGGGACAGCAGGCAGCAGCCTCAGATGCCCCGGGCTCTCAGCATGATTCACATTGTCCAGGCCACAAAAGAGAAGCAAGGATCAAGGCTTCTCCATCCTGTTTTTTTGTTTTTTTTTTTCGGGGAGCAGCAATTGGCAAACAGTTTCCTTCCCTCTCCTAGGCAGGCAGGGACCAGCACCACCACCACCCTCCTGCCCCTTTTGCTCCTGAGCAGAGAGATCCAGCAGAGCCCTGGTTTCTGCAAAACGTGGCAATGCCCTCAGCCCTTCTTTCTGGTGCTGTCCCACGCTGCATGTCACATCAGACTGACACCAACCCACGTGTCCCACCCCCTCCCTGATGTTATCCCCATGGAAATGGGATGTGCCCATCTCTCCAGTGCAGCCCAGTCTGAGTCAGAGGAAAGCAAACCCAGTGACAGACATGCTCAGTCTTTTCTAGGTGTTGCTTTGACTTAAAAAAAAGTGGCAGTGGCCTGGAGGAAGCCCTGTGTTTCATGATGCATGAGGAACAGCTTAAGAACTGGTCTGTGTACCAGTGGAGCTGGATGAGACCACCCTCTTGTCCTCAGGGTTTACCACACACATCTCCCCCACACAACTAAGGGAGCAAAGACCAGCACAAAGCTCTTGGAAAGAGATTCCCAGGAAATGGAGACATTAAGACACAATCCTGTTGGAAATGGGGCTCTTGACATAGCCCAGAGCCAGGCTTTTTACTAGATCTGTATTTGGTTGAGAGAAAGAAAAGCCCCTCTAAGGAGCCTCTGCTTTCAAGGCAGAAAACAGCACCCTGGTTTGAGCAGAGCCTGGAAGTAAGGAGGCAAATCCTACCAGAAACATCCCAAGAGGCTGCAAATTCCCTTGTGCATCCTTCCCCTCATCCCAGCATCTCTGCACACCCACTGCCCACAGCCAGCCCAGCACCACCACCCGCAGTCAGCCAGAAAATCTCCAGGTCTCTGGCCAAAAAATCCAATTCTCTTCTTTTCACGGCCATTTCCCTACCTGAAGTTCAAAAAAGGAAGAAGTGAGGACTGTGCAGAGAGTGCTGGGACTGCATGCCCAGTCCTGCAGGGCCAGATGTCAGATAATTCTGCCCAAGTCCCTGCTTCCCCTGGTGTCCCTTTTTTGGGGGACACTTCCAGAGGCTCCTCCAGATGTGAGGCTGTTACCCTTTTTCCTTACAAAGGTGTTGAAGAAGCAGGAAAAGGGGCTCTGCTTAAAAAAAAATGGGCTCTGCTTAAAGGATCCCACAGGGGGGAATCCTCAGGTGGGGTCTTGAAAGATCTCACCTGGTCAAGCTGAGGAGCAAAGAAGGGGCTGAGGAGCAAAAGGGGCTGAGAGGAGCAAAGAAGGGGCTGAGAGGAGCAAAGAAGGGGCTGAGAGGAGCAAAGAAGGGGCTGAGAGGAGCAAAGAAGGGGCTGAGAGGAGCAAAGAAGGGGCTGAGGCTGCTCTGCGCTCACCAGGACCTGCTCAGCACCCTCCCTGTTTTATGGGGCAGCTCCTCTCACATTCAGGTGTTGGCACTCAGCTCACAGCAGCAAAATCACATCCCCAACTCATCACAGCTGCTTTTGCTCCATCCAGGAGCCACTTCTAGCCTGGGCAGCAAAGAGCCAGGCTTGGAGCAGGATGTCTTGGAAGCCAGGATTTGCTTGGGCAGAGGGCAAGGGGCAGACAAGGCTCAGCCCAGCAGGAAGGATCCATGGAGATGCTGACTCCAGGGGATGTTTGCAGAGCAAAGGGCTGGATGGTTCTGGCTCCCAGCCCAGCAGCCTGGCCCTGCCTGGGGTGGGGATGAGGCTTCTGCAGTTTGGTTCAGATGTCTGAGGCTCCTCCACTGTTATTTTTGTAAGCATCCTTCTGATGGTGTGTGGCGTGATCACAAAAGGAACTTTGCCCTCACTCAGCTCACACTTTTCCTAAGAAAATAAGTTTGGGGCTTTGCCAAAAAAGACAAAAGAGGAAAAAACTTATGTCTGAGAGTTAAAATCTTCACTACTTTTGGTGTTTGGCAGCTTTATAGAGGAAAACCCCAGATTGAAAATACTTCTCAAAAAATTCTAAAGTAACATTTTGCTGGAAAACTTGGTATTTCTTATGGAGAAAAATAAAAATAATAAAAAAATAACCATCTCAGCAGTGACACTGATCTCAGCACATGCAGCATTCTCATCCATCAGATACTCAAGGAGCTTGAGCTGGTGCTCAGTATTTATTCTGAGAGAGAGAGACTGTCCTGTTACAAGAAGAAGAAATGCAAGGAAGAGCAATGGTTCTCCTGTTTTTTTAGGGCAACAGCTTCTAATGGAAAGGCAATTCTGGAAGGTCAATGCTGGGGTAGGATGTTGGGTAATGTAGAACATTGGTTTGTTCTCTGATCTCCTCAGCAGTTCTACGAGTCCTAAATTCCTAAGATTTCATGGTGGAAATAGTCTTGCATTCAAATGGGGAGAGATCAGCTCCATATCCTGGTAATTTGTGGGATAAGGAATGTGGAGCATTGTCACAACCCACTGGGTAGTGGAGCCAAAGCTGAGCTCTCCACTGCTCTTTGGGAGCTATTTAGAAATCATGGAAGTCAACAAATCTTTGAAGTTATTTTGGGCTGCAACCCAATGGTGTTTAAGCAGAAGCAGATGCTGGTGGAGGTCTTTCCTGGGAGGCTGGTGTGGGGGCAGGCACGTGGGCTCTAAAACACGGAGAATTTTTATTATTCTTTTAACACGTTAATGCCCCTGGCCTGAAAAATATTTCAGATGTGCTTGGATGTGTCATTGGATGGCTTGCACCAACAAGAGGCAATGGCTCTACACCTCAAAGCAGTTCAAACCCAAACAAGAACCAAGCTTTGATGAAAACCTTCAAACCATTTAATTTACTCAGTTCCTGTGAAAGGTGGGATGGGATGGACTATGTGGATGGGTGTCTGGGTGACCTGCCATGAGCTCTTCCAGCCCTGGTGCCTTGGGAATAAACCACCATGGTTTTTGGACTGCCAACAGATCTGCAAAACTGACTGAATTGGGTTTTGGTGGGGAACAGCTTGCCAAGGTCAGAGACTGGGATGCTGCTCTGCTCCCTGCATCCCATTCACCAAGGAATCCCCTGGCCAAGGCTCAGAAGATGCCCTGAGCTGAACACCACCTTCCATCTACATCCCTTAAAATCCCAGGGAAATGAACTTTCCTATCCCTATGAACTTTCCTATCCCTTGACAACCAAAAGGGGACTCAGCAGCTCAGAGCTTTGCTGTACAGAGCCACCAGAGGGCATCAGCTTTTTGGTTTCCCATACCCGAAGAAATCCAAGCCAATTTCTGGATAATGTTCCATTTTCCGACATCCAAGTAAAACTGTGGGAATATTAGTCTGTAAATCCTAATGCTATAAGGAGACAGGCTGGCTAATAACTGTGAGCTTGACTTTTTTTGTCATTCTCACAATCTGGCTTTTTAGTCGCCACCGTGGAATGAGAGGAAGGCAGAAAATGTTCCCTCTCTGTGGGAAAAGAACAGTTTGGAAATTAAACAACAACAAACAAACAAACTCCCCCCTTAAAAAAAGAAAACAAATAAACCAATAAACTCCAGTTACAAAATTACCATTGCCTAAAATAATCGCATAAGGCTTAAAAGCAAAATTTCGCTAAATGTCGCAAAACAACACACTAATTAATCAACAATTTATTTTTTTTTATACTGGAAGGAGGTTCAGCGTCCCTGCTGGCATCCAGGGCTTCCTTCTGAGTTTGATTTTGAAGGAGATATTTGCTACCCCAACAGCATCTGTGCTGACACAGGTCTGGTGCCACTCCAAGGCATCCTCAGCAGGATTAGGTCTGGATGCTGGGAGTACCCTGCAGGGGGGGAGAGATGTTTTTCAGCAGGAAAGCATCATTTAGCCTCATCCCCTTAATGAAAAAATGATACAAAAGCAGAGGAATGGCATCAGGCTGAGGCAGAAACCAAACCAGCTGCAGTGCCCCTGTGGGTTTTGGCAATACCAGTGCTGAAAAAGAAATAAGTAAAGAAACCAACGTAGACCAAAGCATATAAAAATGAGCCCTCTAGACTGAGATGTTGAAGAGGAAGGTGTGATTGTAAATGTTACAGCTGCTCTGGCCATCCAGAAGTCAGAGAGAACACTTGGTCTGCAAGGACTGGTGTAGCAGAACCTAAAACTAACTAACTAAATACATAAATAGAAAGTAAACCTCGAAGGGATGTTATGCAGATTTATTTCCTGTTTGGTTTGTGCTCTTCTGGGCTGCCTGACACATCTGGAAGAAAGTCCAGAGATATGCAAAGGCCAGAGAGGAGGTTTATGGGATCAGGTAAATGCAGAGAGGGTCAGCCCAGGCTTTGCTGTCTGGCTGGAGCATCAGTGCCCTGGGGAATCCTCAGTGGAGATGGCAGCAGTGTCCTGGCACAGCAAGGTCCTGGGTTGTCCTCCTGCTCCCTGCACCCACCCAGCAGGGACATTTTCCACACTCAAAATGGGGCTCCCCAACCCCAGCAGTGCACACACAGCACCCACAGGGATGTTGCAAGGTCTCATGTCCCTCTGCATCACCCACTGGGTCCCCCTGCAGCTCAGTGACTCCTTCAAGGGGAAACAAACCATTGAGCAAAACACCAGAGGATACAGCATCTGCCTGGCCAGGTCCATGGGAGTGTGGTCCTGGCCACACCAGAACCCTGCCAGGGTTCAATAGCATGGATCTTCACCCCCTGGGAGAGGGAAAGAAAGTCAAAACACAGAGCCAGAAGGCTCTCATTCTCTTTCAGTGATGACATAAAATGAGGGAATGAGAATATTGGCAGATCTGTCCTTAAACTGATTAGGGATTGAAAAAAAAAAGGCAGCGTGGACACTATGACAGCCATGAGTGATCTTCACCTGTTTTCCACTCTGAAATTGAATATTCATGAAAGGTCGCAGAACAGACCACGTTACCTCTTATTTGAAAGTTAACTAGAAGAAAAAAAACCAAACAAGCAAACCAGCAGAAGAGGTTTGGAGGATCAGGACAGCCACAGACATACCTATTTTTGGAGGTGCAATGAGCCCCAGCTCATCCTTTCACAGACAACCCTGGGAGCAGTGTCTGTGCCACCAGCTGAACTTTGAGGTCTCTAGAGGGGTTCCTGTAAAGGGGGTGCACAGGGATCTAGTCAGGGCTTTCCCCTGACACACTTTTCCCTGCTGTCCCAAATGGCTGAGTTGGTCTGGGAGCAGCTGAGGATCCTCCCTGGCACCCTAGAACTGCTCAAACTTCATCAAAACCATGGAAATCTCTTAATCCCGAGGCAGAAAGGTGGAATCTGTAGCCCTTTGGCCATGAGGAATTCAGCTGCCAGCTCTGTGCACATGCCTGAGGGTGTCTGCAGGTGTCTGGGAGATGAACCACCCCAAATCTTCTCCATGAAAAGCCCTGGAGTTCTGGGGGAGGGCTGCAAACTGCATCTCTCTTCCTTGGGGGATTTGATGTACTTCCAAATGATTTGGAGGCTGCCAGGTTGTGCTGCTGGAGGGGAAACGATAACAGCACTCGTTAAGCAAATGAATTTCAGGTTCCTGCTTCCAGCACGTGGTTGGGGCACATTGACTTCCTGAGCTGACATCTGTCACCATGTGAAGATGTGTGGATGCCAGCCCTGGTGCTGGGACACAAACACCTACTGCAAAATCCCAACCCAGATGAAGCTGGGATGGAGCTGATCCCATGTGCCGAGGGTGGAAAATAAACCCAGTGGGAAGAGCACATCCCTGGGCTGCCAGACCACCTTTCCTGGCCCGAGGGCCTTTCCTACCACCACCTCACTGGGCTAATACTGAGATAAAAGATACCAGACCTCCCTGCAGCTGTATGGTCTGGGGCAGTGGCATCCCCAGTGCCTTCTGTGTTCTTCAGAGCTGCCTTCTCCTCTTTATTATGATACATTTTGAAGGCCAGATAATAAGGCCATTATTTTTTTGGCTCATGCTGGGAGCTATTTAATGGAACATGACAAGAAAACAGTGTTTCTTTCCTGGGAGTAATTATTGTTTGACTTGAAGTCTTTACCTACAGCAATAGCTGTGAGGAGAATGGTCCCATTAAAGGCAGGTGGAAACTCTTAAATCCTTAGAAATGAGGACTGTTTTTTTAAAACCTGAAAGACATCATAAATGACCAGAGCTGGACCAGCTAATTTACAGCTAATTTCAGTACATTTAATGGTGTTTCTTTTCATGGCTGTACCAGGTACTTGGAGTCACTAAGAGTGGGTGTTCTCCCACACTAAACCTCTTCCCATGCCTGGAGCCAGCCCCAACGTGGAACCAAACAAGCAGAAGGCAACAAACTCTTTCAGGGATGTTTCTGAAACTTGTCTCTGTTTCTCTTTCCAAGAATCAGTCTATCCCAACAGCAAAGACAACACGTTGCAAGATGAAATATTCTCCCCAGGTCAGAGTCACTGCCCCTTCCCTTGGCCGTGGCAGAGGGATGCATCCTGTGCTCAGCAATATCCCAGCATCTGCTCATATTTCAAGGAGGGGCTTAATTAAAGCCAAGCCCAAGCCAAAGCACCATCCAGACAAGATGCAAGTAGTCAAGGCCTGATTGAGAGCCTGCTGCAATCCCTGGAGAGGCTGAGGCTGCCGTTCAGCAGCTTATGGGCCTGGCTCCCAGCATGGTCCAGCCACAGCCAGCAGCTCTGAGTGACATCAGCTGGGCTCTGGGGACATCACACAGCTGGGGGGGGGGACAGGAGGGGTCCACGTGGCAGTCTGTGATGGCTGCTGGCTGTGCAAGGCCAGCAAGAAACATCCCATGAGAGGGATTTCAGGAAAAAAAGAAAAAAAAAGAAAAAAGAAAAGAAAAAAAAAAAAGAGCACTTTTAGAGAGGGATGGATGGGGGGAGGATAGGGAAGGGGAAAAAAAGGATGGAGGAGGTGTGAGAGCAGCAGCAGACACAGAGCCCTGACCCCAAGGCTGCTTCAGACAAATACTTTGCCTCTGCTTTCTCCTCTCCTCATCACGGCAGAGCTTGCCACTGCCTTCTGGAAAATCCTCCTCAAACATGATGAGTTTATAGGGGTTTGCTGCGTAGGGTTATGAGAGCTTCTCCCTCTGGTTTATTATGGCAGGGTTGCTCCTGATTGCTAGGCTACCCAGTGTTGCTGTTGGCAGGGAGGGATGTTGGCTGGACCAGAGTCCACATGTGTGGTGGAGGTGACTCATGAGATCTGGAGCAAACGTTTCAGGCTGGCTTTACAATATCTCAAGAAGAACATTCCCTTCTGCTGAGGCACAGCCCCGGCCACCACAGCTCCCTGACAGCCCCCACCAGCACCCCAGGAAGGAAGGAATCCTGGACAGCCCCTCTTGGGACCCCAGCACCTTCCTGACCCCAGCTCTGGGGGTGCAGAGCCCCAGACTCTGCCTGCACCCCTGCACCCATGCCAGGTGAGGTTGGGGGACACAGTGGCATTGGGGGGCAGCACCCCACAGCCCAGGGCAGCCCTGCTCCTCACCCTAACCCTGTCCCTTGTCTGCAAGCTGTAATCACAGTCCTGTTTCTGAGGGATGCTTAAAAAGTGGCTGATTTCCCTTTGGAGAGCAAGCCCCCAGGGGGGGGATCTCTTATTAATTTAGATCTTTTCCCCCCTGGATCAGCTGCACAGCCCAGACACCTGATATTGCCATTTTTGTTGATAATTTCCATGTCAAGTCTTCCAGCTCTTGGCACCTGGGCTTGGGCATGGTCCAAGCTCCTGCTTTAAACCAACAAGTGCCAAAAGTGATGGTGGCTCCAGGGGTGAAGAAGCCACCACGTCCCCCATGTCCCAGGGTGTGGGAGCTTTCCCTGGGGCTGGGGCCAGCAGGGCTGGGCTGAAACTCTGGGAAGTTTGGAAGAGTTCAGGAGTTCAGCCACGACTGATGTGGACCATCTCCAATCTGCAAAACTGGCCCGGAGAAAACCGTGTCCTGGCCACTGGCTTCTCTTTAAAGGCAAAATCCCAAGAGGGGATAAAAAAACCTCAGAGCTGAGCAGCCCCACTCCAGAGAGGACTTTCCACTGAGCTCCCCCCACAACCAGCATCCCACTGCTCCCACTTCCTTCACTTTTCCAATAGTTTGCTCCGGCAGTCAAAGAGCTCCGGGGACCCAAAGCTCAGCAGCAGCTTCCCACATTTCCTGGCTGCTCCACACCTAAAACCCGGAGCTCTGCCTCTCCATTCCCAGCATCACTCCCTGATTTTCTGCTGCTCCCCAACCCGCGGCTCCCGGCGGCCTTCGGAGACCCCGAGCGGCTACAAAGCACATTGCAGGCACCCAAAAGCCTGGTGACATCGAGTGTCGTGCTGGAGAACAACCTTCCCTCTTGTCCCTGTCCTTAAAAAATCCTGGAGTGTCTCTAACCAGTCCCTGTGTGTGTGTTTGGGGGGGGGGGAGGTGCCTGCTGGATCCCTGCGAGTAATAAATCCGGGATTTCAGCTTACAAAGGAAAGGAAAGACTGTTCCTCAAAAGTCCCCCTTTAACAGAGACTGTTTCTGGGTCAGAACCCCCACTTTGTCCTGGTTTGGGCAGCCCAGGGGCTGCAGAGCAAACGGGGCTCCTGAGAACAGCAGGGTGGCTGCATCTTGGGGTGTCACAGGATGCTCTGGGCCTTTCCCTGCCAGCTCCTAGGATGGAAGCTGCCACCACCTCCTCCCAGTCTCTCTCCAGCCAGGACCGGGTCCTCTGGGTCCTTGCTCTGTGCCTCAGACAGCTAGAGCCACTGCAGTGGGACCCAGAGCCACATCCTCCTCCTTGCTGGGCTGATGCTCAGCTTCACCAGCAGCAGGCTCAGCAGATGGATTCAGGGTGTTTCAAGGCTGCAGAAAGTTTTTGCTACTCTTTTTTTTTTTTTTTTTTCCCCAAAACTACTTTTTTTTTTTTTACTTTTTTTTTTTTTTTTTTTTACTTTTTTTTTTTTTACTTTTTTTTTTCCCCCAGTATGTCTCAGCTTTATCAGCAATGAGAGCTTGGCCCTCACTGCTTCCCCCTTCTGTGCCTCACAGCTCAGCATCCCTCCGTGTCCTCAAAAGCCAGCAGCAAGGTGAGGCCCCCCATGTAATGCATATGTGACAGGGACATCTCAGAAAGACACTGTCATGACACTGACATGGTTGTCACATGTCCCAGGCACCAGGCTGATGAAAAGAGCTGATGAGATAGGCCACAGAATGGGAAAAAATGGAGCTGAGTGGGTCTGGGCATCACAGGATAGAAAACCAGAGCTTGCTGTCCCCATTTGAGGGCTGACCCAATGTTTTTACCACATACATAGCAGCAGAGCTCCAAGGAATCCTCTGGCACAGCCATGGTGTGTGTTCTCCTGTTGCCAGAGGATAAATCCAGGCTCCCAAGTCACTCTGGTGGCTTAGGAACTTGTCACTGTGTTTTTTAGGTACTTGGCCTTTTTCTTCCACTTTGTTCCCAGAAATCTCAGGCACGTATTGCTCACGGTTACAGAATTGTCCAGATAGGATTGTCACACAGCACTGCTGGGCAAGTGCCATACTCAAAGGAAACAGAGCATCTAGCCCAGCCTCTGGTTTAAAACTGTTTATAAAAGCCAGCAATTTTTTAAATGGAAAGATTAAATTAGTCCAAACAAAAAGGCCCACTCTAACCACCACAGACTGAGCTGGAATGATGTCATGTAAACAGCAAAGGGGTGGCCACAGTTGTTGTCAGGAGACAGGCAGAGCTGCCAAAGAAAATAATCAGGAATAATCAGGTTCTTTTTCCCCTTGAGAACTTTGGGGTTTGACTCTATAGCAGATGCAGGTGAACATCTTGGGATGCTCCCACCGTGTCAGCATCCCCAGCCCCTGGGGCAGGGTGGGCAGTGCTGGGATGGTGGCACTTCCAGCTCTTCTGCCTGGTCCCAGGAGCACCTTAACCCCATCCTCAATGTGCTGGGCTTAAACAGCCTGGGGTAAGGGAGTTAAAAACCAAAGCAGCTCTGGGAAAACAGCCTTTCCCCCTCTCTGCCTCAGCTTCCATTTGTTACCTTCCCTTTCAAAATGGAGAGGAGTTTGACATCAGGTGGTAAATTATCCCTGGACCCTTTAGAATAACAGATTACTCGTGCTTAGAAGCCACAGTGGTTTATTTGTTTTGTAAACCAGGGCCTCTCCTGCTGCTTCAGCACACACTCCATCCCCAAGCTGAAACCCAAACCCTCTGCCCTGAACAGAAGCATCATTCATTCTCCTCTCCCAGCAGCTCAACCCCTTCTGGTCCCCCCTCAGTGCCCAAGAGGATGCTTTGGGAGGGTCATGGGTGGGGGCTGAGGAGCTGGTGTAACCAACTCATAAAAAAGCATCACATAGATAAAACCCAGGAGCTTATTCACCCATCATCCCCGATTCCCTCTTCAAATTTCCATTGCTTCCCAGAAGAATTTTCTCCAGGGACCAGCAGGTTTGATGGATTCCTTTGCCTGGGTCTTCCCCCCCAGCAAAACCACACAAAAATCCAATGACTGTGCTGAAAGCAAAGCCACACAAAAGCTGGTTCCATTTCTACAGTTCATCAGCCAAGCAGCTGAGACATTTCTAATGCTTCTGTCTCCTCAGAGTTTTTGCTCTATGCAGCATTACCACACAGTCACAACCCAGCATTTCAGTGAGGCAATTTGCAAAAAAAAAAAAAAAAAAAAAAAAATTGAAAGGAAAGGGAAAAGGGGAAAAAAGGGAAAAGGGGAAAAAGGGGAAAAGGGGAAAAAGGGGAAAAGGGGAAAAAGGGGAAAAGGGCAAAGGGAAAAGGGAAGGGGAAAAGGGAAGGGGAAAAGGGAAGGGGAAAAGGGAAGGGGAAAAGGGAAGGGGAAAAGGGAAGGGAAAGGGAAAGAGAAAGGGAAAAGGAAAGGGAAGGGGAAGGGGAAGGGGAAGGGGAAGGGGAAGGGGAAAGGAAAGGGAAAGGGAAAGGGAAAGGGAAAGGGAAAGGGAAAGGGAAAGGGAAAGGGAAAGGGAAAGGGAAAGGGAAAGGGAAAGGGAAAGGGAAAGGGAAAGGGAAAGGGAAGGGAAAGTGAAAAGGAAAGGGAAGGGGAAAGGGAAAGGGAAAGGGAAAGGGAAAGGGAAAGGGAAAGGGAAAGGGAAAGGGAAAGGGAAAGGGAAAGGGAAAGGGAAGGGGAAAACAAGAAACTGGTTTAAATTAAATGGCTCATCTCTGTCAAACTCAACTGCAAGAAAGCATGTGAGTTCAGCAAAAAACCCTACACTAAGCAAATCAAAATAACTCACAGAGCAGCTGGGAGCAGCTCTCTAGGAAAAACTGCACTGATTGTTGCCTTGCTGGAGAACTCCTGGGCTCAGCTGTGCAGCCTGAACTGGCACCAGAGCATGGGAACTGTGCAAGGTCTGAGGAACAGGGACATCAGCTCTGCTTTGCTTTTGGGGAAGGAAGATTTGACCTGATTTATTCCAAGGAGACTTGGAAGCACCTATTTGCTGGCAAATACTGGACAGCTTCAAACATTTCCTCCCCTCCATTACCCCAGATGGAGAAAGGAGCACGGCTGCTTCTCATTTAGCTTAGAGGAGGATTCCGTGCAGGGCTTGGTGTTTCAGGGTCCTCCTTAAACAAGATAAAAGGGTCATTACAAATTCTCTCTGCTTCAGGGAGAATATTGACCACCTGGGGCTGTAGGTGCTGCTCCTGAAGACATCAGCTGCAGAGCCCAGCCAGCCCTTGCCCTGCAGGGATGCTCTGCACAGAGCTGCCCCTTCAAAACCCACCTTCAGCTTTCAGCAGCCAGAAATCTCTGCCTCATTTGCTCTATTCTGCTCCACCACACTGCCTGTCACTGGGGAGCTTCAGCAGAGCCGTGGTGGGAAAGCCATGGGAAAGAGGGAGTGAAATTGCCTTGGCTTCTTTTGCTCTCCAGCTGAGCCAAGAGCTGTAAACTGGGAAACCTGGGGAGCTTCAACCTCTCCACCAAACCTTTTCATCTGGAAGTGGAGTCACTGACTCTGTTGGGGTTCTCTGGAGCTCAGGAGAAGGAGATATTACAAACGGCACAGAGAAGCCTGAACATAATTAAGGGCCCTAACAACAAATGCTGGATTGAGTTTAAAGCTGCCAAAAAAAAAAAAAAATCTCCCCTGTAACATCCCCGCAGAGGTATAAAATGCTGAGCAAACCTGGAAAAAAAAGAAAAATAAGATAGGGCTTTTCACTTCTTAGACTGATTTATGCTCTCCAAACAGTATCACATGCTGTCACTGACAATTTCATGGCAAGTTACTCACCCTGCCTGCCCGACAGAAGGGTACCCACAGATGGGAAGGAGATTTGTACACCTCGAGAAGCAAGGGAATATTTCTACCTGACAGCTTGTTTTCTTTGGTCAATGAATGGAAGGATTTGAGTTCATTATTTCATGTCTAGGCTCAGTTCCCAGTCACCAAAGGGACAAGATGAAGTTGTGGGGTTAGGTAGAAACTGAAATACTTTCCCTGATTTTGCCTGAGCAAACGAGGAGGATGTGCCTAGGGATACAGAAAGGAATTAATTGCTGTAATCTGAGGCTTGAAGTCCTCGAATGAGCATTTTAGTTGGGTTTAAAAAAAAAAAAGAGGAATTTGGTGCTTTAAAGCACTTCTCCAGCCAAATGCCCTATGCTAGAAAGCACCCATGGGTGCTCTGCTGGGGCTGCAGCCTCGAAAGACCATGCAGGGAGGAGATGCTGATGGGAATGGATGGAGGAGGAGGAGAAGGAAGAAGCAGCAGTGGAGCTGTGGCTGCTGGGGACCAGTGGCTCTGAGCCCTGCCAGGACTTCATCCCATCCTCAGAGACCTGACCCAGGCATTGTGCAGTGCCCTTGCCTTCACCTTACCTGCCTAATCCCTATTCCTGATTTAGGATTAGTCTTGGCTTCAAACAGTGAGGCA
Organism: Phaethornis superciliosus; assembly: GCA_023637945.1. Classification (NCBI taxonomy): domain Eukaryota; kingdom Metazoa; phylum Chordata; class Aves; order Apodiformes; family Trochilidae; genus Phaethornis; species Phaethornis superciliosus. The sequence goes on from JAJQWJ010000022.1 coordinate 9,206,008, forward strand.
AGAGCTGCAACAGGAGCTGAAGGAGCAGAGGGTAATAAGTTGTGTAAAGGATAGCAGGAAAGAAATAATATTTTCTTCATATGGCAAGGATTAAAGCACAGGTGGGTATTGGGAGAGGGTTTAGGGGGGGCAGGTATCTCCCATTCAGTACCCAGCTGGTGGAAACTGCTGTCACTCAGGTCCTGAAATAATTTTGCAGGGCTATCTGTGTAACACAATGGGATTCTGGAGAGGAGAATCCCTTGCAGAGAGGGGCTGGAGGAGGCTGGTGTATGGTCCTGTGTGCTGGGAACACCTGAGTTCTCATTTGCACTCCTGCAATCCCCCAAAGGATTTGCAAGAAGCCAGCAAACCCTCTGAGGGTGCTGAGAGCACCACGTTCAGGGTGTTTATTGGTGTGATAGGGAAGGGCCCAGCCTGCCTCTCTGCAAACATGTCAGGAGATGTGATTTACTGCCACCACCTAAACATCTCGTAATGGGCTGGGGATGTCATCCCCTGGACACTGTTAACAGCTTGAAAAGGTCAGGCTCATAAAAACATATATACCCAGCACTTCTGGGATGTCTCTTGGATGCATGGATGGCATGGATAAACAGGGTGCTCAGCCAGCACAGCCACTACCAAAGCACAAAGCAGAGACCAGAACCACCTTGGGCTGCAAGGAAAGGTCACATCCTGAGACCTGTGGACCTCATTTCTTCTCCTCCTGCTGAAGACTCTGCAGAATGAGGCTCAGCAGGTTTAAACCTGGCTGGTCCCAGCTGCTGCACTCATCCTGCCCCTCTGTAGATGTTCTGTGGTGCAGGAGGGACTCAGGAACACCTCTCACATCCCTCCCTCTGAGAGGTTTTGTTTGTGCCTTTGCTTAAATCCAACTACAACTGTTTAAGGCCTCCATATTTGAAGCCCTGGTGTAGTTGCTTTCCAGGAACATTTGTGTTTTGTTGTTTCCAGGGTGTGTAGAAATTAGTTTCTGGCTTTGATAACTCATTAAAAAAAAAAAAAAATTCCCATTCCCTCAGCACAAGCCTCACCAAAGGCTGCTGGAGCCAGAGGAAGATTTGCATTGGCTTGAGCAAGCTTTTAATGCAGGGCTGGCTGTTTCTGCTATTGTGGGACACTGCAGGGCTCAGAGAAATCAGGTCCAGCCAGGCTGGCCAGCCTTGGGCTGCTGGGAGCTGCATGTGCCAGGGAAGAGCTGGGCTTTGCAGAGGTTCATGTTCCATTTCCAGTTGTTGCACTGGGTACTCAGCAACAGCCTCACAGAACCACTTGGCTAAATGTTGAAATATGGGGCAGATTGCTCAGCCACAGAATTAGGACAGGGAGAAAGGAAGAACGAGGCTTTGGTATCCCTGGAAAAGTCACTTCTTTTTCTGCCTCCTGCTTTTTTTTCACATGGAAAGTTGATTAAATTTGACAGTGACATCTTTATCCTTTCAGGGAGCTCTGACCCAGTGTCAGGCTCCAGGCTCCACACTGGGACACTACATCCAAACCTCTTGAAAGTGGTCCAGGAGCTTCAAATGGGCAAGGTTAGCTGGATATTACCTTAGGAAAACAGGGATCCTCATGGTTGCTAAGCTGGGATCAACAGCTCCAGCTTACCCCATTTACCACCTGGGCTCCCAAAAAGTCCCTTGTGAGTGCAAGGAAGAAGAGCCCAGCCTGGGATGTGTCTTCACCAGAAACAATCCAGCCCCAGCTCTGTCCAGGGGGATTTCAGGGCTCACAGAAGCAGCAGATTCACAGGACAGAGGAAGACAAGACATGCTTTTGGATAGACACAGGAGACATTTTCCATCTCCCAAGGGATGAGCAAGGCACAACCACAGCTAGGAAAGCAATGAAGAACAAACCCATCTGGATGGTGGCCTTCTTCTGATTCATAATGTTAAATAAAAGGCCAGGAACTGATCTCTCTCTTTTTTTCTTGGTTTTGTTTGGTTGGTTTTTTTTTAAGCAGCCAGTAAGCCTTTCATATTTTCCCACTTACATCATCCAACATGGTTTGAATCTACAGTGACTGGTAAAGCCTCAGAGGCATAATTGCAGTTGTCTTAGGAAAGTGAAATCATATGGTGTTCCCAAGTTCCCCTCCCCCTTGCTTTTTTCCTTTTATTTTTTTTTTTCCTTTTCTTTTTTTTTTTTCTTTTCTTTTTTTTTTTTTTTTCTTAAGCTCCCCATTTTAATATTTCTTACTCAGCTTCCAGATGTTTCCTGAGGAAAAAAAAAAAGAAAGAAAAAGAGCAGAGCAGAGGCAGGCGGTGAGGAAGGTGCTGTAGTGGAAAAGGCCACGTGGCAGTGAGGGCTCCCCAGCAAAGGAGGTGGAAAGCCCCAGCCTTCCATCCCAGCAGCTCCACAGCTGCTGGATCACAGTGACCTTGCCTGCTTGTTAGACTGATGCTGGACCACATTCTCCCATCCCATCCTATCCCAGTCCCACTGGGAGCTGGCCCAGCCTCTCCATTACCCCACGGTCCAAGCTGGGAGTCTCCTCAAGGTCCTGAGCTGAGCAAAGGGTGCTGAGCATCAACATATGACCCAGACACAGTCAGCTTCCACATCTAGGGAAATCCCAGAGCTGTGGAGTACATCTTGAAGCCTCAGATCAACTGACAGAGCCTTTACCAGCCCCTTCTTCAGCTCTGAGCAATTTTAGGACTTTGCTAAACCACCCGTTGCCGGGGTCTTTTTGGAGGTCACCTCATCCACCCTCAGAGCTGCAGCTTAGGGGGTGGCTTTGCCTCTGAAGAGCCACACAGGAGGCACCTGCATCAGTTTTTGAAATGCTGCAGGCACCCAAGCCCTGCTGACCCTCACGGATGGTGGAGGGGAAAAACCGATGAGGATGCTGGAGCACCAAATGGGCTCCTAGAGCTCCTCTGCCCCTGGAAACAGCTTTGGTCCAAGCAGAAATGCTCACCCCACTCTCCAGGCTGGACCAGCCTAGGCATGGTTTCAATTAGGGCTGTGATTTACTGAGCTGACTTACAGGAGGGTAACGCAGAGTCCCAAGGAGGTGCCTGAACGCCTTCCCTCCCTCCACCGAGCTCCTTTTCCCTGGGGAAAGGGAAGAAGGGATCACACCCAGCTGCAAACGCCTCTTTCAGCTCTGGGAGCGGCAGAGTCACCAGAGGCAGAAGGAGAGAAGCGTTCATCCCGTTCTTACAGTCGGACCTGGGTTTGCAGCAATTCAACCCCCCCACTCCCCCCCATGCCCCCGCAACCCCTCCCCCTCCTCCTGCTGTCACTCGTGGGTGTCTCTCCCCGCTGCTGCCCACCCTCCCACACCCTCCCCAGGGGCAGAGAGCCAGGAGAGAGGAGAAGGAGAAAGGCAAGGAGTTTGAGGGTGTCCCGAGCAATGGGGGGAGGAGGGAGAGAGCGGAGGGAGGAGGAATGGAGGGATGGGGGGAAAAGGGGGCGGGGGAGACGGAGGGAGGGAGGGATGGGAGGCGGAGGGATGGACTGGGGGGATTGGGGAGCGGAGGGATGAGGGTCCGGGGGGGGCAGCTCAGCGGTTGTCATCCCGTTGCTATGGCAACGCGCGGAGCATCCAATGGGCGCGGGGCGGTGGCTGCGCGGGGCTGTGTCGCCACCTGGCGGGAGCGGAGGGAACAGCAGCGGCACCGGCACCGGCACCGACCCCACCCGAGCCTGACACGGGGGGCGGCCCCGGGCACCCACTGGCACCCACCGGCACCCACCAGCACCCACCAGCACCCCGGGCACCCACTGGCACCCACCGGCACCCACCAGCACCCCGGGCACCCACCGGCACCCACCGGCACCCACCAGCACCCCGGGAATCCACTGGCACCCACCAGCACCCCGGGCACTCACTGGCACCCACCAGCACCCCGGGCACTCACTGGCACCCACCGGCACCCACCAGCACCCCGGGCACCCACTGGCACCCACCGGCACCCACCAGCACCCCGGGCACCCACTGGCACCCACCGGCACCCACCAGCACCCCGGGAATCCACTGGCACCCACCAGCACCCACCAGCACCCACCGGCACCGGTAACGGAGCCGAAAACCCTGGAGGTCACCCCGGGGGTCACCCAGGGGCTCAGTCCCAGGCAGTCCCGGGTCCCACTACGGTGTCATCACAACTGGTTCCTGGTTCCACTCCGGAGCAGAGGGTGAGAGGTACGGGAGATTTTTTTTTAATTTTTTTTTTAAATTTTTTTTTTTTTTTTTTTGTGAGAGTTGCGGAAGCTGCTTTTGTCTTTTCTCATCTTGATAGAGCTGATGGGAACCTCAGGTTCCACACCTGAAAGCTTCGCTTCCTTGCATAAATTCTCCTTCACGGCAGCAAGCTCCAGACTTCCCCCCGTCCTCCCCAAAACTGCTTTGCAAGCTGAAACCTGTTGACACCAGGAAACCAAACTGGTCAATGACGGCTTCCCGAGACTTCCCAAGAAACCTGTCCATCCCCCTGGCTTCTTATTCGGGTTCCTAACACTGGTTTCCATACTCTTATCCACTTGAGATCATGCAAATCACCTAAACACAACTGGCCCAGGGAGGTTCCCTTCCCTAATGACAACAAGCTGATGTGCTGGATTTTCCTTTCAGGTTGAACTTTTCCCATGGGAAAAAAAAAAAAAACCCACTGTTTATGCAGCACTGTAAGGAGTGGAAATAGCCCCCACCCCCCCCCCTGACAGCACCCACTGCTGGCATTACAGGTGCTGGAACCAAAGCTCTGTATAGAGGGGCTGAACTGGACAGAACCCTGTGACCGAAATGTTTGGCCTCTCAGCAGAGTAGGAAGTGTTACTGTTAGCAGAGTGGTTGTAGGAAAAAAAAAAAAAAAAAAAAAAAAAAAAAAAACCAACAAAAAACCCCAAAAAAAACAGAACAAACCACAGTTTAAATTGTTAGATCTTACAGGTGGGAGTAACTGGATGTATATCTATGGGGAGGGGAATGGTGAAATTGTAGTTGTGAGCTCTCAGCCAGAAGCTTGCTGTGCACAGTCTGCAAACAGAGCAGGCTGATTGTAAATGTTTATAAAAGAAAATGGCATATCCTAAAGCCTGCCATTTGTGAAGAGGCAAGAGGCAGAGGCATTGATTAGGAGGCTGATCACACATTGTGCACATAGATTTATTTAGAGCAGGAAAAATGGGGACTTGTATTTCAAGGTGGGAAGATAGAAGGTGAGGCCAGAAAGAAGTACTTCCCAAATGAATAAAACCAATGAGCACCTCTCCAAAACTGAATGAGAGGTTTTGGAGAGAAGCAGGGGGATGAAAAGAAAGGGAGTTCTCGAAAGAAAGGTCTGGGTAAGATCCTGGAGCTCAAGGAGATGCGGGGAGGGACACAGGGATGCTCAGGGAGCTTGGCTGCCCGGGCCAACCCCATGAAGGCAGCACCGGGGGGAGCAAGAGAGTCAGGATGAGGGAACTGAGCCGGGAAAAGCTCAGGTCTGGCTGATAGATCAGCCCCAGGATCCTGAGCACTTATTCTATCTCGCCCAGGAAAAGGGCACATGGTTTTGCCATAGCCCTTTTTTTTTTTTTTCTCCTCTGTGCTCAGGATCAGACCTGATGCTGTTTTCTACTCAGGCAGGCAGATTGACTTTCAGAACACTTTCAGAAAACTCTATAAATAAATCAATCACATTCTGTGTGCTTGAGTCAACATTAGCCTAAAAACCACCTCCTTATAGCTCATGTCAGGCAAATAAGACAGGCTTGATAAGTGGAGAGAGTGATTTATAAAGGCACCATATGGGAGCTTGTCTAAGAATTATAATTGATTACCAAGTGGCAGAAATATCACCGTGGTGCAGAGCATGAATAACTCAAAGGTTTCACTCCTCCAAGGAGCCTGGCACTGCAGTGACTCTGGTGTTCATCCCAAGCCCTATAAAATCACTCTCCATCCATTCCCTGGGGGCTTTCTCACCCCTGTCCTATGGGAGCAGTGGTGTGGGGTCTGGAAGCCACTCTGCTAACTGGAGGACAGGATCCATCCCAGAGTAGCAGAGGTGGGCGTGTTATGTGCTGCCATCCATCTGTCAAATCCTTTTATTTTCTTAGTGCTCCAGGAAGAACTTCTGGCCTGGGATCTGTCTAGACACTGCAGGCAGGTATCAATCAGGCAGTGCTGCTTCTCCTAGAATAGCTCCAGGTGCTGACAGACAGTGCCAGGCAGAGAGGGTGGGGAGGAAAACACTGTGGCTTCCCTGGGAACAGGGATTTGGGGCTCAGGGAAAGCAAGCAAGACCCCAAAACCCCTTGAGCACTGACGTGTGGGGTTCATTCCCCACCCCTGCAGCTCACCCAGGGCATGGAGCTGGGATGCTGACTACTCATAAACCCTGCTCCTTACAGACCCAGGGCCTCAACTGTGTTGATAGGCAGGAGGAGAGAAATAAAAGACTTTATTTAGAGCACATGCCAAAAATGTGTATTTCTAGCAGTGGGCAGCACCCAGTGCACATGAGGCAAGAGTTGCTGAGTTAATTAGAAATGTATATTTGATACCCAGCCTGAACAGGGCCCTGCACGCTGCTGAGGTTTAATAATTGATTTGTAATTTATTTGCCCATTAATTCTTCCTCTTTCGGGGCAAAGCCAAGAGCTCGTGCACACTCGTCCATCATCCTGGCCAGCAGTGCCCCAGCCCCTTCTCCCACAGAGCTGTCGGGGGTGACAGACTGGAGCCTCGTGCAGGCTGTAATTAGTTACTTACTTCAGAAGCTTTTTATAGGGGACTGTGTGCCTCTCGAGAAAGATTAACAAAGGGTTTATTTCCTGCGGGGCTCAGGCCACGTGTCAGCAAAACCCAGGCTCTAGAAATTATTGATTCTCTTTCCATAAGGTTTGCATTTTCAAGGTAAGGGATTTGGCTGTTCCAGGCATCATTCATCACAGCACAGAAACGGAGCTGACCGGACCACTGGGAGCAGGTTCAGGTTTAAACAGAGGCTGCAAGATTTTCTCTCCCTGCCAGCAGGTATTGCAACAGAAAAAAAAAAAAAAAAAAAAAAAAAAAAATAACTTTTTTAAAAAAATTAAAGAAATAAAAAAGGTTTCCAGGTTGCCCATTCCCAACTAATCAGAGAGCAAATGTAATTTTGATGCCCGGGTGACTGCAGGACCCCACTCCCTTCTGCTGTCACAGGACCAAGGGATTTCCAGACCCATTCCTATATGCTCATTATTTTTATTCTCCATATGTTTTCTGAACCTTCAGGGCTGTATCTGAGTCATGGTTTCCAAGCCTTCTAGTGCAAAGCAGATTAGAAGCCCACGTTGCTTTCCAGAGGAAAATAGAATTTCCCAGAGGACTGGGAGATCCCAGAGTCCTGGAAACCAGCAATGACACGAACCAGTGGACATCCGACTGTAAAATACCAGCAGGATGGAAAAGGGCCCAAACAAGCCCAGTTTTAAAGTGAGAAAGCATCTTGAATATTCAAGATGGACATTTCACAGCGATGAAGGTCACTTTTTCGGTTTAAATGTGTGCAGCTCTCTCTCTTGCTAGGAGAAAGAGCTCTCTGTTCATGCTGCAGGGCAGAAGCAACCATCTCCCCTCCCATCTCAGCAGTCCTTGTCCTCTATCCACTGGCCTGAAAAACTCTGGCTGTGAGAAAGTGTTCTAAAGATAAATGCACTAAGGAGGGGGAAAAGTGGGGAGGGATGGGGTGGGAATGGCACCTCCCCACAGGGACATGGCAGAGGGATGGTAAAGCCCCCCAGGAAGGTCAGGAGGCCCCGAGACAGTTTTGGCAGGAGTGGTGAGGCCACAGAGCAAGGCAGTCTTCATCTGTGAAATCTCACGGAGAGCTGGTGCTATAAATAAGGGTGATGGATTGATTGCCATAAATCATAACCCTGCTGACATCCCAGAGCTCTCGCCAGCAGCAGGGAGCTCGTGTGGCTCTCCCTTGGCAGAGGCAGGAGAGGGATTTGTCATTTGGTGTGTTTCCTGAACCCACCTCCTCCCTCCCCCACAAGAAGAGGGCTTGAAGAGAAGGAAGGGCTCCAAGCCCCTGCTGAAAAAAAGGCTACAACAGGGCTTAACCATGGAGTTCCCTGGATTCCTAGGTTCAAGCCCTGATACTCCTGGGGGAAGTGTTGCTGCCAGCAAGGTGACTGCTTCTTTTGAGCAGAAGAAAAGAATTCAGACTCTCTGCCTTGGAGAGGAAAAGCCTCGTTTCCCCCGGGCTTACTGGGGTGACACAGACTGGATGGCAACCAGGAGCAAACCCAAGGGGATGTGTCTGCTCCAGCTGGAGCTGTGTGTGCCCTCGACTAGAGCAGGATGTGTGCTCTGTTCTCACACAGCAATGGCACCTGGGGACCACCCCCGTGTCCCCCCCCAACAGCACCAACCCCACCCCCCCCCCAGGGCTCACTGGAGCTCTGTGGTTACAACCTGGGGCTGCACAAAAGCACCTGTTTCCCTCCTCTGATCCCTCTGTGACTTCCCTGACTCCAGCAGTGTCATTCCTGATTTACATCCCCGTGAAGCTATGACAGTGTGACCCTGGACAAGGTCCCTCAGCAAAGCACCAGCAGCTGAGAGCCAACAGCCCCCGTGACCCCCCCAGGGGCTGCTCCCCTCCTGTGAGCCCTTTAAAGCCTCTTCTACAAACATACTTTTCTAAAAGTTCAAAACATTCTGGGCATAAATCCTTTCCCTCCCTTCCGTGCTGCTGGAAGTTTGCTACCGGTTGTATATTTTTAGATTTTAAAAATGTCACCCACAACTGCTCTGAGCTCACCTAAGTACTGTAAGAAACAAACCCTATAGACTTTCTGTCAATAGCAGCAGCCTCAGATGGACTCCCTGCAGCCCTGGCAGAGTAAATGATGGCCTCTCCCCCACCCCCCAAATGATGGCTGGTTGCTTATTATTGGCTTTCATCTTTATTGCCTCTTAAGGTAAAATGGTTGGAGTGACACCAGCAAATAGCTAGCCACAAATTGTCTCTCCTGCCAGCCTCCCTCCTGCTTCTCAGCAGGCTGAGATGCTCACAGAGCCCCCAGCCCCCAGCACAGATGCTGAAATGGGCTCCATGCACCCTCCCAAGCTTTTGGGGGCCTTTCCTCCATCCCACCCAGCCCTTTCCTGCCACAATCCCTGCAGGCACCAAGTGACACAGGAGGGACACTTGTGTGTCAGACCTATTCTCTGACATCACTATCAACTTTTATGGTGTGAGAGCATCCCATAATAGACATCAATGAACCCTCTGCGTGGTGCAAATGGCTCTACACTTGGGGAACATTTTATGTGGCTCATCCCTTGCTGGCTACCACCAGTCAGTCCCCAGGACCTGCCCCACTCCTGCTGTCACCAGAACAGACTGGTTTGTGCTTGAGGAGTTGGAGCTGTCTCAGGTCAGAGCTAAAAATGTGACAGAACTGAACTGTGGTGGCTTTTTAAGAGCTGTAGAGCCTGAACCTCCAGGTGAGCACTTCTGATGTGACTGCAGGAACCTTCTGTTGATGAGCTTCTTCCAAGAGGCAAAGCAGAGAGCTTGGGACAGAAGAAATGGGAATCTCCAGCAGAGAAAGTTGGCAGAGACAGTGCTCTCCTAAAAAGGAAAAATGTGATTTATTCTCACACAAAGACAAGATCCTTCCAGGCAGGGGTTAATCCATGGGGTCTCTGGAGACCCACCTCCACCCTCCAGATAGCAGGAAATTGTGCACAGCTCTTTGCCATAAGGATGGAAACTTTTTTTTTTTTTTTTCTTTTTTTTTTTGGAAGAGGAACAGGCCAGAGCAAGCTTTTCTCATCCAACCGGAGTCTGACGGGAGGATCCGGTTTCAGAGGATTAGGTCATGTCTTGGGGTGGCCCAGGAACCCACGTCCTGATGTGTCTGCTCAGGCAGAGAGGTGGGAGGGGAGGCAGCTCCTGGTGGCCATGGACACATGGGAACAGCCCTCACAACCTGGCCCTGCTCAGCCTCTCCTTTTGCCTGCATCCCACGGGCAGGGATGAGGTAGGGATGGGGCAGGGATAGGGCAGGGATGGGGCAGGGATGGGTTAGGGATGGGATAGGGATGGAGGAAGGATGAAACTGGAATGGGGTACGGTCTGGCTTGTGATTTTGGGGGGCCAAGAGACCCAGGGGGACAGTGCCATGCCTCTATCTGCTTGTCCTGTGGCACCTCGTTGTCACAGTCCCCTCAACTGCCAGTCCAGGGGTGAGGAAAGGTTTTTCCCATGCTGGGCTGGTGGGATGTTGCAGAAGGAAAGGTTTCCTCTCTTTGCAGTGTGGAGCATAACCCTCCACCCAGGATCTAGTAAGACATTGGAGACAACTTTCCCTGCTGGGGAGATGAAGTCCTCCAGCTCCTCCAGCCCTTCCTGCTGGCACGGTGTCCTTAGTGTCCCACCTATCGTGGTGGCAGTGCCATACCCCCTGTCCTTTTCCTCCTACAACTAAAACAAGTGCCAAACAACACCCTGAATGGGCAGAAAGGGGCAGGGAGCCTCAGGAATGAGCCCCAGCCTGCAAAGCTCACAAGCAGGAGGGAGAGAAACTGGAATGATGGAAGGGGCAGGGTGGGAGCAGCCTCCTTGTACCCTGAGCCAGACATTCCCTCTCCTCTGACTCCAGCTCTGGGGTGAGCTCAGACAAGGCAGCCCCTGCCCCAGCCAAGGATGTGGCTGTATTTATTACCAGGTAGGATGCTTTTATCTTAGCAATTCAAAGGTCCAGACAGAATGAACACCAAGAGCTGCGTTCTCAGGAGTCACAAGGACTCAAACACAAGCTTTTTATAAGAAAATAAATGACCTGGGTGTTTTAGTCACTGAGCTGGTCTACCTTTAACAGTCTCCTAGCAAACACTTGTGTCTTCATTTAATTTTCTTCAGCCTAATACTCACCATAAAAGAAATACAGCAGAAAGCCCATTTGATCACTTTAGTGAATTTCCATTTGACCCTCCCCTTGGGTTTTGGGTTGAGTGTTGAGTGAATGAGCTTTAAAAGCATCTTTTCATTTAGTCTTCCACAGCAGAAAATCACCGAGCCAAGAATCATACCTCACTTTGTCAGTAGAAAAACAAGATGTGGGCTTAGTGGAATTGAGTTGCGTTGGAGCAGGGCATGGAAAATCTTGCATATAAAAGCCAAACAAGGTTTTACTGCCGGTGTTGTAAGGGAGAGAGGAGGCAAAATTTTTGTGGCGAGTGCTTCTTGCCTGTGCCTTGGGATCTGAGACTCTTTGGAAATGGAAGATCCTCATTTTAGGCAATGCTTTGCTCGAAGAATTTTGTTAACCCTTGGTCCCACCACAAGGAAAGAGCAGGAGCTTGGGTTGTTTGAAGGAAAGAAGGAATTACAATGCTTAAAATACAGGATTTTAGGCAGCAGGGAGACAAGTAAATTTTGTGTTAATCTGCACAGGTCGCCACAGCAAGAAATTTCAGAGTCAGGGCAAAGAGAAGAGAAGGGGATGGAGGTGACCGGGACCGAAGCATCTTTCAGGAACAGAAAGCTGCTCAGGGGATGGACCCAAAAAGGTCTGAGAAGGTCCTGGGGTAGCAGCAGGGAGCATGGGGAGAGGCAGAGCTTGGCTTCCCCATCTTCTCAACCTTCCAGGCTGCTGTCAAAACCAAACCACCAGGATTTCTCTGGAGGTTCCAGCCTGGAGGCTGCCCTGGGCAGGGGGAGAGGTCCCTGGGAAAGGGAAAAGAAATCCCGGAGAATGGGAAAGGGGAAGGGGGAGCTGGGGAAGGGGCAGTGGGAAGGGGCAGGAGCGGGCATCCCATCCCGGGCAGGGTTCCCTGTGGTCGGGAGGTGGCAGCAGCTGCTCTGTGCTCTTTGCTCTTTGCAAACCCCTCTCCTGGGTGCTGCTGGCACCGCAGCCTTCCCTAAATTCAATCCCTCTGCTTCGTCCCCCCTGCTTGGCACCCACAGCCAGCCGTGCCCCCTCCCAGCAGACAAACCACCTCCAGCTTCAAGTCCCAGCATGGAAATGCCTGGAGCAAAGCTCCCTGGGGAGCCAGGGATGGAGAGAGGAGAGCTGGGGCACCCCCACTTCTTAAACAATACCTCCCCCACATATTTTTATTTTGTTGGACTAACCCTGAAAAGAGGTCCTGCCATCTGGCTGTGCTCTGATCTGCTGGAGCTCCCAGCAGGTCCCATTTTCACCCATACTGTGGGTGAGGCAGAGGAGGAAGCCTGGGAGTGGGTGTCTGTACAGCTCGGTGATGCCAAAGGGGAGATCTGTGGAAAAATCCCTGCAGAAGGCCAAGGTGCCCTTTGTGGCCCCAGCATGGGAGAAGCCCTTGCTCCGTGGGGGCAAGGCAGGACCTCAAGCCTGGCCCTGGGGCCAGCAGGGGTGAAAAGGCTACTTGAGAGAGGTCAGGAGGAGAAAACTAACCTGCTTTTCTTTGGCAATTATGAAGTGACAAATTACCAGTGAAAGAGCTCATCTGTCTGTATTTATTTGTAGAGCCCCTCCTCGCTGCGAAACGAAGGCACGGAGAGGATGGGGATCACAGCCCTTCTCTTAAGGATTTCAAAACAGTCTGCAGACACCCCACTCCATCTCTGTCAGCACTGGGGAAGCACAGAAATTAAGTAGCCAGCCCAGTGCCACCAAGCAAGATGCTTTTTCCAAGAGTGAGCACCCTGAGCATGCAACACAGCATCTGCCACTCTGCAGCCCTCATGCCCCAGGACTGAAGCTGGTGTCCCCCTCTCAATTTCACACCTTCAAAGAGCTTAAAGTATATCTGGTATTTGGAGGCTCCTGATAAAGCAGAGAGCTCGGGACCCCTTGGTGTGTGCCATCCCTGAGTTTTGTGTCTCTGTGCTGTTCAGAGGGCAAGGGCGAATCTTGCGCACAGCCCTCCCCGAGACACAACAAGAGGCTCAGTCCATTGCGTGTTGGATGGCATTACAATCATCTCCTCTTATCAGAGAATCAGGAAGGGAGTCAAAACAGGCACTTTGATCCCTGCAGAAGCTGGAGAAACAGCAATGAGTTGGCCGAGGTACAAACCTCCTCCTCCATCCCTGAAGGTAGAGGAGGGGGAGCAGAAGTTTGGAAGTCTGGGGGAAAAAAACCCTGCCTGCCAGGGGGGGTGGCTGCAAACACAGCAGCAATCACCCCCCCAAAAAAACCCACCAAAAAAAAATACTAAAAAAATAGTGGTCAGCTTGGCTTTGTTTTCTTTCTGTTATTTGCACTTTTAAATATAGAAGCAAACAGGATTTGGGAGCCTTCAGGCAGCAGCCACCCAGGCAGGCTGGGGTGGGAGCATCCCTGCAAGTTCTGCCCCATGGATCCCAGGCTCCCTTCACCCCGGGAAAAAAAAAATCCCCAGCAGGGGGATAAATATTTACTCTCTAAACACAAACTGCTGCCTGGAGGTTAACAAGACACATAAGCACCCTCTGCAACAGGAGCCAGAGTGAAGCCAGATGGATTCTCCCCACTCCCAGGGGGCTCCCAAAGCAGGGCAGGGGGTGGGATGGGGCAGTGCCCCCACACCTGGGAGCAGCAGGTTGCTGCTGAAGCAGATAATCCCATGCCCCTTCCCTGCCCTCCACCATCCCCCTCCTAGGGCTTCCCAAATGAAAAAAAAAAACCACTGCATCTGGGTTAGAACCACACGGATCGTCACTAACCCAATTGGAACTCTGATTTTCCTTCTCGACTTGACCGGATCTGCAGCCATCAGGGGAAGGATTTATCTCTGCTCTAAACACAAGAGCAAATTCAATCTTGTTTGTACCTGGCAACACATCCAGGTTAAGCTCAGGCCAGCACTAACAGCTCCTGCTCAGACACAGGCTGCCCCAGGGCAGTGATGCTCCCACTCCACAGCCACATCCAGGAGGGATGGAAAACAGCCCAGCCCCCTGCCCCCATCCTTTTTTCCAGAACTCCTGATGTCCCCATCACCAGGATGTGACCCTCAGTCTGGTGCTCTCAGGACGTGGCCCTGGGTCTGCTGCTCCCTGCAGAGCTGGGGGGGTTTGGGGACTGTCCCTGCCCTGCCCGAGAGGTGCTCAGGGTGGCATCAGTCACCCACATGGGGAAAAAAACAAGGTGACCCACAGGAACCTGAGTGGAATGTCCCTTCAGGGGTCCAGACACGCTGGGTAACCTGGTGGCCACGCTGGCCACTTGTCCTGTGTTTGGTCCAAGCAAGGAGGGGACACCCAGGGGAGTCGGTGTCCTGAGCAGGGTGCAGCTGGAGACAGCCGAGATGAAATGAATTCCAGGGTAATTCCTGAGGAAAAGGGCCATAAAGCCATCTCCTTGCTGAGTCTCGGGGTCATCCCCCTCCCCGTGCTGCTGTTGCTCCTCACTTTCCCCCAGAGCTGGATTTACAAAGCTGCCTCCCTGAGGGAACACTCTGGGGAGATGGGGATCCCCCCAAGGGGGACATCCCTGGAGAACTCCAGACACTCAGGTGAAGAACAAAAGAGAACTTGGACTGGGTTATATTTTAAAATGCTCATATATTTTCTTTTTTTTTTTTTTTTCCTCCTTTTTCTTTTTTCTTTTTTTTTTTTTCTTTTCCTTTTTTTTTTTTTTTTTTTTTTCCCCCACAATTCTAATACAATTGTTCATCAAAATACTGGCGTTTCCAGCAGCAATTCTTTTCTTTTTTTTTTTTTCTTTTTTTCCTTTTTTTTTTTTTTTAAGTGAATAATAATATAGGGTAGTGATTTCACAGTAAAACAGACCTGCGGGAACGCCGGATATACGTGACAAAAGACACCCCCAGACCAGCCCGCCCCCTCCCCACCCCACCCTTCCCGAAAAAAGATTTTGGAAGTGGGGGAAAAAAATAAAAAGTTCATTCAAAAAAATTATTTTGAAAGAGATTTCATATAAAGCCTTTAAAACACGGTCAAAAGTTTCTCCCTCTTCTCCAGATCCCTGTCCCTGTGGCAGAACACTTACAGAGAGAAAGAGAGAAAAAATAGAGAAAGTTTATAACAATCTCTGTAGAAGAAGCAAAACAATCCAGAAAGAAAATATTCAAGAATAAGTATGGGATAAAATTACATTTGTACAAAAATAGATTTTAACTTTATTGATGCTTTAGATATTTTTCCTTATCTTTTTTTTTTTTTTTTTTTGTCATTCTAGATTTTAACGTATTTTATTTTTTTTTAGCTATGCATCCCCATAGCCAAGGCATCCATCACTAAGTATTGGGAATTGCTAAAGCTATTTTTACTCAAACCCACCTGCTGCTCAAAAGAAAAAAGAAAACAAACAAAACAAAACCAAACAAAGAGGAAAAAAAAAAAAAAAGCAAAACAAAAAGGCATCTTAAAATAGATGCATTTCCTTTGTCTCGAGGAATAAAGATCCAGATTTGGCATCTGCCAATTCAGAAAGGGCTTCAGATACAATGTACTCGCTTACACCAAGCAACAAAGAGAAGGGGGAAAAAAAAAAACAACAACACACATACACACCAAATAAAAAAAAAAAAAAAAAAAGCGAGGAAAAAAATGGGAAAAAAAACAATGGACTTAAAACAAAAAAACAAACCCACAAAAAGTCTGTAATTGCTACGGTTATAATATCTGTATATGTGAGTGAGGATATTTATACAGTGTATATATCTACAGTACATACATGTATACACATGCAGGTATGGAGCAACTGAAACCGGATCATGCAGCCTCCTCCTCACTGCTGGGGACAGCACCAGCTCCTCAGCCACCATCCCAGCATCCTCACCCCTTGGGGACAGGGGACAGCCAGGACAGGGGGGGGACACGGGGACCAAAGTGCAGAGAAGCTGCCGGGTCAGCGCGGGCTCCCTGCACCCATGGGTGCTGGGGAGAGGAAGGTCCTTGGCCTGTAACTCCAGGGGTGGGGGTTTTTTGGGTGCTGATGGATCCTCCCTGGTGAGCTGGGTTGGGTTTGGGTCAGGGTTTGGCTGAACCACTCAAAGGCAAGAAAGGCAGCAAGGAACATCCAGGGTGGCAGGTGGGTGGCTGAAAAGCTGATGTTTGTGCTATCTTTAGAAAATTAAAGATTGTCCCACCACCACCAGCAACAACAACAACAAAAAAAAGGAATTAAAAACAAACAAACAACATCATAATTATAATTAAGAAAAGAGCACCCTAATCAAACCAGAGTTTGGTACAAAGAGCTGGTTAAATGAACGTCCTACCTCTCTAGTGAATAATGTGCCTTGTCTTTTTTTTTTTTTTTCTTTTACCCATGTATCACCTCTTCAAACAAGCACGTAGCATATTTATAATTATTAGGATGAGGACAAAAAAAAAAAAAAAGGAGTATAAATGAAAGAGTCAGACTCACACAGGAGCACATTGCGTTAAGGCTGCTGGGGCAGATGTTACCAGCTGCACAAAAGCTTTTCCTTTGGATGGGGAGAGCTGGGATGGTGAACTCTGAGGGGGAGGGGGCTGGGGATTGGTCACACGTGTTCTGGACCCATTGGCAACCTAAAATGCCAGTGTGGCTATGGGGTAAAATCACAGGAGTTCTACTGAAAGAAAAGAGTCCTGGTGAGTTACAGCTATCTGAGGGCTCCTTTGACACCTGCTGAGAAGAAAAAAGGCCAGGATATCACTCAACCTCTCCCCAAAACTCTCCTCAGGCAGGGGACATGATTTGCAACCATGCACTGCTCCAGCAGGGAAACTGAGGCACAGAGACACACGTTCTGGCTGAGAGCCCCTGCTCTGCACACCCTTCCCCTCTGCCCTGTGCTGTTTGTTGTTTTATGCCTCATTGTTCCTGGCAACTTATCAGGTCAAACGCTAACTGGGAGGGACTGGGATGAGCTGGGAATGGGATGGGAGCCTCACAAGCCACTGCAGCTCAGCACCCAGCACCAAACACTCCCCTCCATGCCACCAAGCAGGAAAAAATGTGGTTCCACCCAACAACAAAGGAGAGTGGGGTTTATTCCAGAGCAATGTCCACCAGCACTTTCACAAAGCTCCCTCACCCTCTCCAGGCTTTTTTCCAGCAGGAAGAGCTGGGCTGGGGGCTCCCAGGGACTGGTTTGGCTCCGGACTGAGCTCCACAGGGGCTGGCTGGGAGCTCACCCCCCCCTGCAAGCCCCCTGTGGGGCTGAGCCAGCCTTCTGCTGGCAAGGAACAGCCTGCTCGTGTTTACTGGCACCCTTTACATATTTCATTTCTCTTGCCTAGTTTTCTTGGCAAATTCTTTGCAGGGTGAAGCTGTTTAATAATATTTTCGGCGGCACGCAGGCTGCTGGAGAAACGCAGCCAAAACACTTTCCCTGCCTCTGTGGATTTGCCACTTCAGGCCAGCCTAAGGGAAAGTTCTGACCTGAAATCCTGAGGATTTATTTAGCAATGAGCTGGCCTGGTTCACTGCAGGGGATGGAGCCGGGGACAGGAGCTGCTGGGTGGGATGATGACAGGCGGGTGACAGTCACGTCCCCTCAAAAAGAGGTGGGAGCTGGCAGGCACTGCTCCATCCCCTGCCAGGCTCAGAGCAGCTGCTTGAAGAGCCAGCTCCAACCCACGGGGAGAAAGAAGAGAAAGAAATACCTCAGGGACCTAATGCTTTGTCGTTTTAAAGCACAGAAGACACAGAAGTGGTGGGGAAGCCCTCGGCCCCAGGTCAACCGCAGGCACCTTGTTCTTGGCTCCGAGCACCCCTCCCATGGTGTGTTCAGAACTCATCCTGCCAAGGGGGGAAAAACCCTCCCTGACATCCCTCACCACTTGCTCTGGAGTTTTTTTCCCCTCTAACTCTTTTTTTTTTTTTTTTGGTGGGGCTCTGGGGAAGGTGACAGGGAAATGCTCCCTGGCTGACCTCTCCTCGGGCACTCCTCAGGGAATCCCATCCCATGGGGTGTGGGCACATTCCTGAACCCGTGCCCCTAATCCCCCCAAACCTCTCCGTTTCCCTGCTGTCACACCGAGGTTCAAGGAAAGGACTGTGCAAAAGCCAAGCTGCTGCTGATGCTCTCAGCATCTCAGAGAGACCCCCACGGCTCTGCCCAAAGGGGGCAGATTCAGGGGGAGGGGGGGGAGCCCTGTTCTTCCTTCCCCCCTAATTACCAGCCACCACTCCCAGCCTTGCCCAGCACTCCCACTAATTGTCACCTTGTGGTGTTTTGCACAGCAGCTGCTGAATCAACCCCAACAGCTTCCTGGGTGACCAAAAACCCCAGCACCAGGCAAGGGCTTGGGTGCTGCTGGCCCAGGGGCTGCTGTGTACCCAGAAGGGGGGCAGGGAGGGGGCATTCCACTGAGCCCACCCCCTCCAATCTGAAAATTCCTCTCCGAAAGGAGAAAAAAACCAAGAAGGAATCACTGCTGGCACATCAGCTCCTGCTGCTCCAACTGAACAGCTCCTCAGTGGGACCAGTGGGATGGAGCCCTGGAACTGGGGCAGTGCTGGGATGCTGGGCTGAGGGCAGGGGTCTGGGAAGACCCCTGTAAGCTGGGGGAGGGAGATGCTGAGTCCTTGGCAGCCTTAAAGCAAGTGCTCCAGCTGGTTCTGTCTGTGTGGGCAGCTCCATACACAATGCAGAGGCATCTTTGGGAAGAGCAGCAGTGCCCAGCTGCCCTCCAGGGTGGCAAGAAGGGATTTTTCAGGTGCTGCCACCCACAGGACCCTCTGCCCAGAAGAGAAAAGAGGGCACCCCGGGACCAGGGTTGCCTTGTCATTTGATGGGGGAGATAAAGCTCGATCCCAAACCCTCTGCTTTTAATTGAAAGGAGAAGGCTCGGTGCAGCCACGGGTGACTCAGCTGCAGGGCATGGGCCGGGCCACCTCCCCCTCTCTGAAGTAACTACTGAGACTGCTAAGAATAGTTAGAAACCAAAAATAGTTGTTTTTTTTTTTCCTCTTCTCATTTTGAAAAAAAACAAAAAAACCCAATGAAAAAACCCCAAACCCTCCATCCTCTGAAAATAGCCAGCTGCAATTCGGCCAGTTCAACCACTCCCCCCTCCAGCTGTCCAAAGTCCCCCCTCCCTCAATGCCCCAAGGGCTGGAACTGTCCTCATCCCTGCTCCTGCCCCCAGGGAATCCCCACCAGCCGTGGGGTGATGCCAAGCCTGGCCAGTGGCTCACCCCCAAACACAGAGCACTGGGGGGTGTCCGGGGCAGAGATGTGAGCCCAGGGTGGGGGGGGTGTCAAGCTCTCTCCTCTCCCACTTGTCTACATCTAGTGCAGGGAACCAGCGAGCAGGTCTAGAGATGCAGAGGTGGCAGCAAACAAGGGTGAAGGTGACGAGGAGGAGGCGAGGACGGCAAAGGGGTCACCCCGGATCAGACGGTGCCTCCAGCGCTGGGGAGAGGAGGGAGGGATGAGCTGGGGCAGAAGAAAGCAAGAGGAAGGGGTCCCGAAAGACCCCAGCTGGGTGAGGGACTGACCCAGCAGCAGTTCTCTTTAAGTCATTTGATGGGGTGCCTCCAGCATTTCCATCAAGAAGGTGTCGATCGGCGTGTCGCCTATTAGCTTGAAGAAGAAGAGGTGCTCCAGGCATTTCAGGCCGATGGATCGGAGGGCTGGGAGCCTCAGCAAGAGCTTTGCAAACCTGGGGGGTAAGAGACACCACATGGTCAGACATCCCCTCATCAGCCTTGCCTCTGTCCCCCCAAAGTTGCTGCCACTGCTCCTGTTCCAAGGGGCTGAGCGCCGGACATGACCTCTCTGCCAGCCCAGTGCAGAGAACTCATTCATTGTTTCCCCAGCCTTGGGTGTTCACACCAACCCTCTGCTGATAGCTGAGCTGGGGGAGTAAAATAAGAAATGAAGGGCCATCCCTGGGCTGGGCTCAGGGTGGCTTCAGGCCCCCGTGTCAGAGGTGTGTGACCGCAGAGCGAGCGCCCCAAGATGCTCGTGGGGTCTCCGTGTCACAGGGAGGAGGCACTGAGGGACCATCCTCGAGAAAGGAAATGGTGCAGGGAGCTTCAGCAGCTCCATCTTGAGTCAGGGGAAAGAGCAGGCAGCTGAGGAAGGGATGGAGGGGATGCTGAGTGGGATTAGCTGTCACTTTGGTCAGCAATGTCCCTTTTCCTGCAGGCTCCATCACTGGGGCTAATGTTTGCTGCCAAACCCAGGGGGATGCTGGTACTGGGGACACCCAGGGGTGATGCCAAAGGAAGGACACAGGGCTTTGATGCAAAAGCTGGAAGCAGAGCTGCAAACCAGCTGGGACATGGGATGCTCTCCTTCTCCCTACCCAGCACAGGGCTCTGCTGAGTCCCAGCTGAATAAAACCCTTCCTCCCCAGCCTGCCTGCTGGAGAAGACACTTTTCAGGTCATAGCAGCCACCCCAGCAAGAGCTGATGGGCAGGAGAGGGGTGGAGAAGGGCAGGGGAGAGCCAGGGGGGTTGAGGAGAGCTAAGGAGAAAACTACCAGCATCTGGAAGTGACACCAGGGGTGTCCCAACCTTGCCTGCCCATTTCCCAGCTGTGGGATGTCACCTCTCTACTTTCCAAATGAGAAAAAGGCCCTTTAGTGGTCCAGAGTGTGGGTTTTGTCTTTACTGCTGCACAATCAAGGTTTGAACATAAGCAAAGGCCAAAGAACCAGCCCAGGGAGAAGAGGACTTTCTAGAAAACACAGACACAGGGAGAGACACACAAACATACAGCTATAATACATACAGGCACATTTCTCTCTCCCTGTTTTTTTTGTTTTGTTTTGGTTTGGGTTTTTTTGTTTTGTTTTGTTTTGTTTTTGCTGAGCTGGCGAGAACAGTGGGAGCAGAGCCAGGAAAAACAAATCAGTCCTACCATCCCATTCAGGAAGTTTCACTTTAAACCAAACCAGATGATGGCTCCAGCCCTCGGATATGTTTTAACTGTGAGATAACCAACCCAACGTGCCAGGGCTGCAGCCAGGGGGGGAGAAAACAGCCCCAAGTCCCCAGGGCTGCTGGGTGGCACGTAGGCACTCTGCCCTCCCAGCAGAGTAGGGATTTGGTTTTTTCCTAGGAATGCTGCCCTCAGCTTTGCTGTTGCAGACAAGTGCCCTTTTTGGGGTTTACATGGTGCTGGCAAACCCCAGATGGTCAAGGACCAGGCTGAAGTCCTGTACCAAAGGGCACCCACAGCTGGGGGAAGCCAAATTTTATGTATTTTATGTTTTCTATTTTGCATTTTGTATTTTACATTTTATATATTTTCTTACAACTTGTACAAAGACAGCTTCCTCTGATTAAAAGCATGCATGAAAAATTTGCATTGATTTTTTTTTTTATTTTTGGGGGGGGGTGTTGCCTGGCACTGGCTGGCCCAGGCGTGTGCTCAAGCACAGGAAGAACTTGTTTCCAGCCCCAGCTGGTGATCACATTGTCCCACCAGAGCAGGAGGACAGAGAGCTCCTGAAAGCCTGGGTTAGCTCTTGTGCAACTTGGGACACCCAGCCCAGGAATTAACCCTCCCCAGCCACCTGGCTTTGTCCCACCATAGCCCTGTGCTGTCCCAGAGGTGGGCAGCAATGCTCTACCATGGCTCACAGGACAAACCTAAGCATGCAGAAAAACCTCTAAAGTCCCCAAAGAAAGGTCTGAGGATCACACAGAGAGGTCTCCAACCCAAAGTAATTTAAAACCAGTGAGAGAACAAACTCCAAAGCCCCTGGTGAAACTCCTGGAAGTAAAACACTCCCTTACACATCACTGCTTGCTGAGGCAGAGCCCTGGGCAACTGATTTTTGAGGGGTGGCTCAGTGGCTTTGCTCAGTCCTGCATGGTGGTTTGGTGGATGAAGAGCAGGGCTGTCCCCATGCCACCCCCTGCCCAGTCCCACCCCAGCAACACCACCCAGGCACTGTGTGAAGCAAGGAATTGATACCAGCGAGGGAAACATCCAGGGGAGCTGCTGGCCAGGCTTCCCCAGGCAGCTCTCTTTGTGTTGGCTGTGAGCCCCAAAGGGAGAAGAGCTCCTCTGCAACACCCCAACAGCCAAAGTGCAAGGGCTGGGGCTGGATTTGCTCAGGAACTGCAATTCAGTGATGCTTTTTGGAAGAGAGATCAGCTTGAGAGTTGGCCTGGGGTCCACACATGGAGAGGAAATCACCACCACTGTGCATTGTGCTCAGCCCTCACTTCCCTCCTCACCTCAGGGGCAAAACCTCCCAAAGGACCCTTCATCCTAACCTTTCTACCACAAGCCATGAACACCCAAGAATCCCCTTTTAGAATGTCTCTTTCCATCTGCCAGCATCTTGGTACACCCCCCCCCCCAAAAAAAAATAATCCCAATCATTATTTTGAGGGTGTGGATCTGCACATCCCATCCCCTGCTCCAAGAGCATCCTTTGCTTTTTAGAAACCATCCAGACACAGGAGACTGGGGATGCAGGTGAGATGCAAATCCCAGTTGCCTGAGCTGGTTTTTCCCAAAATATTCATGCCTGAGCAGCAATCCACACCAGCAGCACTTCCCAGTGCTTGGCTTGGTTTTCTCAACTGACTGTCAGCAACTTCACTGGCAGTTGCCAGTTTCAGGCTGTAACTGGGAAAATGCGCCCACTCAGCTCCAGAGCTGTCCAGGAAAGCATTCCTAATCCCCCCTCCCATTCCCAGCTGGATTGGGGGAGGCGGGGAAGGGAGAAAAGAGCATCAATTGAGGCTTTCACTTCCCAGCAATGATGCTCATCTGCCACTGAAAATTAACTCCGTGTGCGTCTGATTTTCGCTGTGGTTTTGCTCCCTGTGCTTGCCAGAAGGGAAATGATATCCCTGTCCCCACGGGCTCATCCCACTCCTGGGGCTGCAGGAGCTGAGGCTCCTCAGGTCCTGTCATTTTTGTTTCTGCCTGACCTTGTCCTGGTTGTGCTGCATTTATGGCATGGGAATAAGGCCACTTCACAGGGCTGATTTCCTAAGGAGGTGCCCAGACTTCAGGGGAAGTTTAGGTTGGATATTAGAAGGAATTTCTTTACAGAGAGGGTGATCAGACATTGGAATGGGCTGCCCAGGGAAGTAGTGGATTCTCCATCCCTGGAGATATTTAAAAAGAGCCTGGATGTGGCACTCAGTGCCATGGGCTGGGAACCACAGGGGGAGTGGATCAAGGGTTGGACTTGATGATCTCTTGAGGTCCCTTCCAACCCAGCCAGTTCTATGATTCTATGAAGCAGGTAAGAAGGAGTGGGTTTCCCTGCAGAGAACTTCTCATTCCCAGAAGATGTGGGAAGAGGGAGCCCTAAGTGGAAGGAGCTTGAACCTTGCCCTGGGCTCCAGCATCAGCTCCAGCATCCCAAAACCCTTTATACCGACCCCAGCACCCACTACACTGACCCCAGCACCCTTTGCCCAGGGTTTTGCAGGGCTGGGAGGCTGGAGGAGGTCAGAAATCCTGGGGCAGGCACTCACCTCCCAGGCTGGTCGGGGTATTTGTGTTTGCAGTAGGCTTCTAGCGACGCGTAGACCTTCTCCCGTAATGCCTCCACTTCAGCTGGGTTGGAGAGACCTTTGGAGTCTGAAAGGCACCAAAAGGACCATCAGTCAAAAAACCTCCAAGCTTTCCAAGCAGGTGAGGACCCCTCTGCAAATCCCCATCCTTCCCCAGCACCACCAGACCAGGGCACAGCACGGATGTGGGGTCTGAACCCCGAGATTTTGGGGCAGTACCCAAGAGTTCCTGGGGAGTGTTGAAGCCCTGGAAGGTTTGGCCTCTGCCTCCAGCTCTGTTCTACCCCACTGCCAACCAACAGGGCTCACTGCAGTGGTCACAGATCATTTCAAGGGTTTAAGTCCCCCAGGCTTGTGGGATTTCTGCCCCCAGCCCTGTGACCAGGCTGAACAAGAAGCCCCAGCTCTGGCAGATCCCCCATGCCCCAGGGAGGATCTGTTTTTAGCTGGGTGAAAGGGACAGTCAAGCAATCGATATCCCCCAGCACATGTGCCACGGGAACCTCTCCAGATTCCCCTTTTTTTACCATATACGGCCAATCCCAAATTACAGACAATAAATTACTGCTGATTACAAGGAGCTAGGGGAGAGAAAAAAAAACAAAAAAACAAAAAAAACCCCAAACCCAAGAAACAGCAATAAACCCTGCTGAAATGCCCTGGCTTGGGTTTGATGGGAAAGGGCAGAGAAGGAGCTGTGCTTGGGCACAAATCATGCTCCTGCCAGGGAAGGGAAAGAAGGGGAGGGGGTGGCCACAGAGGTGGAGGTCTGTCCTGGGCTGCCATCTGCTTTTGGTCTGGACTGACTGACTCTAAAACACAGAAAACCCCACAAAAGAGCTGTACAGGTGTCTGCAGGTGGTCAGGCTACCTCCTGCTTCATCAGGGCTTTGCTCCCTGAAACACCAAGGACAAACCCTGGCACTCAACCCTCTGCCTCCCTTGGGCAGCTGGGGCCAAAGGGGAGAAGTAAGCAGCATGAAGCCTCCTGGAATCTGTAAAACTAAGCAAGCTGGAGACAAAAAAAAAAAAAAAAACATAAAGTTCTTGTGTATTTTATGAGCAGGTTTCATGCCTTTTACCCTCAAGCTCTGCAGAGGGTTCTTCAGAAATGCAGTTAATGGAAGCCCTTAGATGTTGAGATCACAAACCAGAGGACAAGGTCCATGTTCTAACTTTGCCCTAACTTATAGATTAGTTTTTAAGGATATCTAGGTTCATTTTCGCTCCTATTTAGGGACAACTGCCTCAGGCACCAGAAGTTTCTTTTTACAGAGATGCTATAAAACCGAAAATAGGCAGATAGTGTACATTGAAGTCCCTCAAGATCAGCAAAGTTCATCCCACCAGTAAAAATCAGCTCCAAAAACCAACATTCACAGCCTCCTTGGATGAGTCCTGGCCAAGGCTGGGCCCTGCATGGAGAATATTTCAGAGAATGCATGGAGAATGCCCCTTGGGAAGGGAAGCCTGAGCACAGACCTAGATCCACCCCTGACCAGCAAAGGCCATGGTAGTAAAGTGTCAGATGCATGTGCAGCACTTAATTAACTTTCATTTTCTTCTTTCTTGCCCTGGGTGCTGTCAGTTATTTGCAATGGAGCTTTAGAGGTAAGAAAAGGAGCCAAAAGGACAGAGCATCAGCCAAGAAAGGTCTGGAGAGGAGGTGATGGCATGTACCAGGGTTGAAGAGAACAATGGCTCGCAGGCAGCCCAGCTCTGTCTTGTCCATCTGCATGTCTCGCATTTTTGACACAAGTTCTGTCAGTACTCTGCAAAGGACACAAAAATCACAGGCATCAGTGTTCAAAAGAAATGAGAAAAAAATGAAGTCACAGGATGTGATTTGCACCAGCAGAGGATGTGCCCTCATTTTCCTCCCGGAACAAAAATAGCTTATTAGGAGCATCAATAGTTCCTGTGAGATACAACAGGGACCATAAAAACTGGATCCAGACATTGACTGAGAGGCTTTGGCACCTGAGAGAGCTACCTAAAAATAAAAAATAATAATTTAAAAAAAAAAAAACCAAAAAAAAACCCAACAGGTATCTAAAAGCAATTTCCTCTGCCCATAATTTTTATTACTCCCTGTGCTCTTACTGCAGGTGCCGGTCTTGAAATATTTTCCACTGATTGTCCAGTTTTTCCTGCCAGAGACAGCAGTGAAGTCATGATCTTGCACTTGTGACCTCACAGGAAACAAATGATGTCACCCCAGCCTGAAGACCAATTTCATTGCAAAGCAAAGAAGCAAAGGTGATTTGGTTTCAACTAAGATGTCTCAAGATGAGCCTCAGGCAGAGCAATCGGTGGTGTCGGGAGCCACACTGTGGGTCAAACACCCTGGAAATCTGGCTTTAAAACATTTTCCCAAAGCAGGAGATTAAAGAGTTCTCAGGACACGCATGTGGAACCTGCTGGGTAGTTTTGGTGCTTTTTCATTGTGAAAATAAAATCACGTCTTGGTCCAATTAAAGATGAAAAGAAATAAAGGAGTGGCCGCCTTGTAACATTAGAAGGCATCTGGACCCCATGAAAGAGGCTTTGATTTGCCCTGGGCAGCTTTCTCCCATGTTATTTTGGGCTGTTGGTTTCAGCAGGATTAAGAGGAGGGATTTAAATTCCTTGCCTGCAGGAAGGACCACGACATTTCCACGGGATGGCCACCCTCCAACCAGGCTCCTTCGACCACGGAGCCAACGCATCTCCATCCAACCCCTTCAAACAGGTTACAACGTGGAGAAAGGAGGCAGAGCAGCGTGGGGACAGAGATGGGGATGTCTAGGAAAAAGTGACCCGAGATGTGGGTCCCCAGCACCCAGCCCTCACCTGTCAAAGATGGCCCCAACGCCAGCACTGTGCGCACTGTTCCGGTGGACGTGGAGCCCGGTGGCCAAGAGGATCCCATCCTTCACAGCTATGGAGCGGTGGGAAAAGGAGGCAATTAGGAGCTCATTCCACCCTGGAAAACAACCAAAGCTCCAGGTTAGATCCACGGGGTCTTCAGTGGGTTGGGGAAGCAGCAATGTCACCTCCCCGGTGCTAAAAAGAGAGGAGGAAAGCGCCGAAGAGCTGCAGCTGCTGGAGTAAGAGGGATGGGAAGGGAGGGGGGAGCCAAACCCTTTCTTGGATGTCAGGGAAGGTTAAAAAAAAAAAACAAACAAAAACAAACAAAAAAACCCAGGAACAAATGTTTTAAAAATATAAGGCTAATAAGGGAAGCAGTTTCCTCTCTAAACCTTGCAGGCACCAGAGCAAACCACTCTCTGTGAACCCAGGAGTGGGTGTGGAGCCCTGGGTTCCCCACCTGACCTTACACTCCGTGCCTCTGAGCAGTTAAAGACCTATTAACACTTTATATCAGCTAATTAAGCTCATTTTCAGGCCATAATGGGGCACAAAAGTTCATTCACTGTTAGCCAACTGTGAAAACTCTGGCTTGCAGGTTTGTTCCTTCTGCCACACAAACATTGGAAGGGATGGTCACTCCTCCTGCTCTACAGGGATGTCCCAGGCCCATCCCTGCTCCACTAAGACCTTTCTCTAGCTGCCTACAAATCACCTTTTGTCTTATTAGATACCGGACATGCTGCTTCAGGAGGCAGCAAAATGCATCCTGAGCCCAGACCATGGGAGGAGTTTGGGGAAGGGAGATGTGGGCTCCCTACCTGCCTCCCAGATCCTCTTCCTAATGTAACAAGTCTTCAAATTCTTAAATCTATTCCTGGTTGAGTCCAAAAATTTCTGAAACAACCCCCTAACAAGAAAAAAATGCTATAAAACTTGAAGGGTGGAAATTTTGGTGACTTTCAACCAGAAGAGGCATCTTCAAGAAGGCAAGATGGAACTTCTGCACCACTCATCACCTGGCTGGTTTCCTGGCCTGAAAATGTTCTGGTGTCCAGGACACAGGGCTGCTTGGCAGGGTCCAGAAATATCAGGATACTTTATTTTTTTTTTTTTTCCAGGTGGGAAAAGCAATACCCCAGTATCCTTCACCTCCTCTCTCAGAAAGGTCTCTTCTCACTGACTGAAATTCAAGGTCCATGTGTGTTGTATTTACCTACTGTTGCAGAGATGGGTTGTTCCATTGGAATGTTGACAGGGAATAAAGTTCACTCTTTCCTAAGTGGCCACAGAAGGTTTCCACCCCAATCACGGGAACATTTATTTGGTTATTTACTGGGTGAGGCCTGGCACTCACAGAGGGATTGCAACACTCTGAAACCCAAGGAGGATAGAGGAGAAGACAAGGGACTGCAGCAGGAGCCTGGAGGAAGTGTCCTCTGGGGTTGAAGAGGACCTCCTGGAGCCAGCCCCACTGAAAGGTGCTGTGGGTCCCCCCTAGACCCCCAGCAACTCCTCCCACCCCCGCCCCCCAGGCTCTCCATGCAGCTCCAACCAAGAGAAACCAGAGCTGGTTCACAATGTTCCTCCCCAGCAACAGCTCTCACAGCTGCCCTGGCTCTTGGCCATCACCCAACAGTCCTGGGCTGTGGCTCAGCACAGCCCCAGCAGTGCCAAATTCAGTCCCCAACTTGCCAGGAACACGTGAAAGTGGGGAGGCTGCAGGGTGCTGCCAACATCTGTGCTGGGCTTATTCCAGCTAAGGAAGGTTGGATTCATCAGCATCCTTCAGGCTGAATTATTCCCATTTAATACTGGGATCTTTCAGCTGAAATGGGGAACTTATTTCTACCTGGTGCTTCCACCAGAGCATCCCCAAAGACCTGACAAGACACAGAGGTAAGAAGGAAAAATTCAGTATAACCACAGGCAGTGGATGGGAGTTAAGAGACCAAACAAGTCTGCCCAAAGAGTTTTGCATTTCAGCCCAGGTTCTGCAGAAACAGAGCAGATTTCTTTCACTCTTGTATCTCTCTTATCTCATCAAACAAGCTGGCTGAAGCCTCCAGGGATGCTTTGGCTTCTCTGGGGTTGGGAAAGCACCTGGCAGCACAGCGACCACCCTGTTAAACCATCTCACTACCAAGTTTCCCCAGCAGAACGAGCTGCAGCTGCAGAGATGGAATGCTCAGCACCCTGTGCCAGGCTGCTGCAGAGAAAACATCAGGTGATTGCCATCTCAGCCACGGCAAGTTTGGAAAGCAGAAAATCCAAGGAAAACAGGCTTCAAAAGTTGGGTTTCTTCCTGTTCCCCTCCCAAAAAACCCAAAAAAACCCCAAACAAACAACAACAAAAAAAAACCTCAGAGAGGGAAGATTTTTAAATGATTGAGGATTAGAGGAAAGCTCCTGCTGGCCCATCCAGCTCTGCTCCTCAGAAGATGCGTGCTCCACTTCATTTTGCCTTCGAGGATGCATGACTGAGCCTGACTGATGCTCTGAGCTAAATTTTAATACTTAAATATTTCATGGGCAGCTGTTCTCAGCAGGCTGCTCTCCCCACTCAATAATAGATAGAGCCACTGGCTAAGACTTGGGGGGTTATCTCAGGTCCCACCAGAGAGGCTTGGAGCTTGGAACCCAAGAGAGCTGCTCCAGGTGTTCAGCCCACCTCAGGGCTACAGGGTTAGAGCCACCATGAAATTTGGGATCTGATGGGGTCTGCAGTCCCAACCCCTCTCCTGCCCTCCAGGATGCTGAGAACTGGGCCCAACAAACATCAGCAAAAAGGAGAGGACCTCAGGTCAGAAAATCTCCAGTTCAGCTTCCACTGGCCTTCTTCTGAAGAGAAAGGAAAAGCTTGAACTGTTGTTGTGGGGGTTGTTTTAATTTCACAAAACAAAAAGGCAGCTTCTGAACCCAGATCTTCCTTGTGATATTTGCAGAAATGTCTGAAAAGTTTCTAGAGACCCTCTTGAGAAATAAACTTTTTGGATTTTCCAGAGAGGAAAAAATTTCCCTGAGCCAGCTTTGGCAATACTCACACCCATGGAAAAATTCTGAGAAGCACCTTCACTAAAGGACTAGAAGGAGCCATCCAAGGAGGGCATGGGACTTGGCCACATCTGCAGCACAAATAAAACTCCCAAATTCTCCATTCCCAGACTGCTGCTGTAACCATGAGGTGAAATGTGACTAAAAAAAATCTTCTTTCAGTAACGTAAGAAGAGTGGAAAACGTACACCAGTAAAGGGTGAGACTTAGAAACCTTTGAGGTCAAGGATTTCCAAGAGGGACTGGGTGTTTGTAAGCAGGGACACAGGATGCAGCTACACTGGTAAAAATTTGCCCCCCCAAAATTTTGGGCTACAACCTTAAAAACACAACAGCTCATGTGGTGGGAAGGGGGAAAGACAAATCCCATCACCTACCTACTCTGGAGGCCTCATACCTTCTCCTGAAACAACCTGGATGGATGTTGGACCAGATTCTGGAGTTCTGGCAGTTCTTCCATTTTGTGCAGAACTGAATACTTTGCACTTGGTTCTTAAAGCTCTTTCCTGCCCTGTTTTGGGGGCAAGCTTAACTGGGTTTGGCTGTCAGACTGGTTCACTCCAGGAGGGTCACCCACTGCTCTGAGGCAGGGTTAGGTCCTCTGCTCTGCACTGGACTCCTCCATCATTCCCTTTGGAATTCCCTTGATTTCTTTGAGTAAAAAAAATTCTGGAGCTATGCAACAAGCTTTTTGCCTAAAATGCACCATTGTTGAGCACTGCTATTGGTTTCTTGCCCTCTCAAATCTTTGTGCATCACATGCCAGCAGCAAGGGCTTGAATTCACTCGCTGGAAGAAGACCCTTTTCACAACCAACTGCTTTCCACCTTCCAAAGCCTCCATTCCTGCAGACCTCCTGCCGTGCAAGGAAATTTAAAATAAGCCCAGAGACCTTTATTTTCATCTTGGTGGGTGGGAAGAATTTTTCTGCCCTTTCTGGTTTTAATTATGATCAAACACTTTAGCCTGACAAAATTTCACAGAGTCCCAAGCCCACTTGAGTCTTTCAAGCTCAGCAGGAGAGCAGCATCTATCTCCCTGGGTTTAAACCCCCCAGCCCACATCTCTGAGGGCCTCACTCAGCAGAGGTGATGCTGGGCCATTTTTCAGCTTGATTGGCAGCTGGTGCAACATTTTGGATGGCATTCAAACGTGTCCCCTGGGGCTTTTGCAAATCCCCATCAGCAACTGAAGGATCAGAGCCTGTTCCTCAGCATCAGGTCACAGCTTTCCAGTCGTCAGGACCTGAACCTAAGAGGAATCCCTCGTGTCCCCAGGGAGATGGAGCACTCCTAGGGAGCCCAGGGGGGGGACAGTCCCCACTCACCTGCTCTGAGCAAGATGACTTGGTCGTCCAGGGGCAGCTCGGAGAAGTGAGGGATCCTCTTGGCCCATTCCACCAGGGTGAAGAGCTGTTTGTCTGCAGCCTGGCAAATGTTTGTCACCGGGTCATTGGGCTGCCAAGAAAAGGAGATTGAGAGGCTGGGGGAAGGCAGAGCAAGGAGAAGCTGGAGGAGGAGCTGAAAGGGCTTGCTATGACCCTGCTGAAAGACAGAAGCACCCTAAAAGTGGATTTTTTCAGTCCCTGGGGAGGGAGGTGAGTTGGTTTCTCCAACACATGGGTTTAAGTAGATTTTATCAAGAGCCAAAACAGGAATCAGGTGTGTTGAGACCCAATATTCATCTCCCTGCCTGATGAACCAAGGCAGCTCCAGTCCAGGGGAGGGCAGGCTCCTGCACCCACCCATGCAGCACACACCTTTCCCATGCCACTATCTCCCAGCTCAAGAACCCAGAACCAGAGAGGGTATTACAGAAAAGAAAAGGAAAAAAAAAAAAAAAAAAAGAGAAAACCTTTTCCTTTGAAATATTATCCTGTAACAAAAACCATCTGCTCTCAAAAAGGACAGTCAGCCTAAACACACCAAATCCCTGTTTAAAGGAACTGCTAGCAGCTCAAGTGGGTTTGTGATTAGGAACTGGAAGAGACTGGCTAACCCCAGCATAGCCAGACCTTGCTAGTCCCAGTGCATACACAGGGTTTACCTCTCTGGACAGGGATGTATGAGCCCTGCCACATTTCCTCCTGTAATCCCTACGATTGATTCTAGGATTATTTTTTCTTCCATAACCTTAAAAGAGCAGTTTGCAAACTGGAGGAGGAGGAGTGTTTACTTCAGCCCTGGAGAGCAGAGGGAAGGGGGATGAATGCAGAAGCAAAGCAGATGCCAACACCAGCATCACCTCTCCCTCCAGCACTGCTGGGCTGCAGCAGGACAAGGCCATTCCTCACCATTCCTTTTGCTATCCCATGGCAGCAAATCCCTCTTCCAAGGCAGGCAGACAAGGCCCATGCTGCTCAGTGTCCCTCCTGCCCCTGGAGCCAGAGCCCAGACCCCTGCCCAGTCCCCTCTGTTCTTCCCTGGCAACAAACACAAAGTCTGTGTCTCAGTGGCCAATGTCTCCTGTTCTCCAGGCTTAAAATAACCAGCATCTGGCAAAACCCAGGGGCACCTGTCTTGGAAATATTTTCACCTGTTGCATGCAGAGATGGATGGGAATGGGCTCGTTTTGCTCCTTCCTTGCTCTGCCCAGCTCCAGCAGCTCCCTGAAGGGTGCAAGGAAGGGGGAGTCTTGCCCTGAGGAGGCTGGGGGTCTGCCCTGGGGAAGGAGAGGTGAGCAGGGACTGAGCCCTTCCCCCAGCAGAGAAAAGTAAGACATGATTTCCTCCAGAACACAGGAAAATCCCAAAGTGGATGTGAGGAGGAACTTTCTTGGATGAGAAGGGACAATCTCGGCCCATGCTATAAGAACATCACCAACTTCCAGTCATCCCAGTTTGGTCAGCAAGCTGGAGCAGCCAGGTGGAGATCCCAGGGGTCCCACCTTCCATGGGATAGGATGGGATGGGGACCTGCATGCCCTGGAGTGGGACATGACCTACAGGACACCCCATGCTCCATCAGAACCTGACCCACGATGGAACAAGTGCCTTCATGTAGGCACTTTTAGGGCATTTGAGGAAAGTGAGATGTTTTTGCCAAAGCTTTTATCAGTGGCCACATCTGGGTAAGGTTGTCACCCTCTCTAGGACTTGTCCTGCTGCACAAGCTGGACATCAGGTCTCACTGCCCGTGGCTGCTCTGCAGGCAGCACAAGCTGCACCCAGCCTTTGGTGCTCCCTACAAAATCACAGCGAGGAGCCCAGCCTTTAATTACACCTCCTGGAACCACCACGGTGCCTCCTGGCAGAACTTAAATCACTGTAGCTTGAGAGGAAGCTCAAAGTGTCATCCCTGCAGGGCAGGAGAGCCCTGCCTGTCTCCAGGAGGGGATCTGCAAAGTGGTGCAAGGAAACCTCTCGGTGCCTGGTCAGCAAATCCCCTCCTGCAGCAACCAGCAAGGGCACAGTGCCTGAGTCTGACAGGGTGAAAGGACACGCAGGCACCTGATCCTTCTGGAAAAATGGAGCTTGGAGACATCTTCCAGAAACTGGTGACTTGAAACCAGCTGCTCAAAGGCCAATTAAGAGCTAATGGGGAGAAGAGCTCTCACTTACAGGCTTTGCCTTTCAGTGGCCAGGAGCCCATCCCAGGTGGTGCTTACGCTGCAGGAGCCCAGCCTGGTGGCTGCTGGGGCCATGGGGCAGAGCCAAACCCATCCTTCTCCTCTCCCCTTGTCCTGACCAGGCACAGGACCATGCTGAGGGGGTATGGTCAGTGCCTGGTTCCTGAAGGGCAGGGGCTACACAGGGGCTTGGGGCTTCCTGGAGCAGACGGCGTGGGGGGATCCTGCTCTTGGGGTTCAACCCCGAGGCTTGATCCCCTTCTCCTGGGTCAGCAGCTTGCCTGTGCAATTAGCAGCTCTTTGAAGAGCTGTTACCAGGGCTCAGGGGTGCAATTACTTCAGGTGAGTGTTTTAGTGACAGTCATCAGAACACAAGAGTCTCCAACCACCCAAGGCAAAGAGAGCAAAATCTTTGCAAGGAGAGCAAATCCCCAGCATCAGCTCTGTCCCTGTCTTGGCTGCTTTCTGCTTGGCTCATTGTCCATGTCCTGTCCAGGGCACCCACAAGGATCACACCCCTTTCCCTACCATGGGCTGCAAACCATGGATGTTCTCCATCCTCTCTGGTATCATCAAGCAAGGTGTCAGAAGAGAGGTCCCCTCCCTCCCTGGTGCCACGCTCAGCCTCAGGGGACCACACTTCATCAGCAACATGTTAGATACCAGGGCTGTTGCTCCCCTGCCCTCTCCTATACCCAGCTCTCAGGACGATGCTGAAGCCCCACAGTTGGGTCCCACACTGTCCTAGGGACCTCCCTCAACCAGAGCTGGCATCTCTGCTCTCAGAGGTGGCACAAAGTGACAGTCAAGAGACAGGAGGGCACCTGGGAGAGGAAGGGTTGAACTCCTACATCACCCTACCACCTTCATCCCAGCCTGGTGGAAAGCCTCTTGGCAAGCTCTGGAGCTCTCCAGCAGCCTTCAGTGCAAGGTGCAGGGATACAAATCCAAGGACACAAATCCCAGGACCCAAAGTACCAGGTTAATAGGAACCAGCTCCTGTCTTTTATTCCGTGGCTATCAGGGACTGAGCCTCTCTGCCTTTCCATCACCCGGGCTCTCTGGGGAGGGCTGGCAGGAGGGCAGCTCCTCCGTGTCCCTTCCCTTCATCTGGTGGCCTCCTCCCTTGGAGCTGCTGACCTCATCCATCTGCTAAACCTGCTACAAATGTCACCTCATCGACAGGAACTGCTCCACAATACCACAGCAATTTCAACAAGCCTCCTGTTTCTATTTAGATGCAACACACATCCTTGTTCACAGTAATGCGTGTTGAATTATGCAGGAACCAGGTTTCAATTTGCTGCAAGAGGCTGAGGAGAAGCAGTGCCAGACGAAGCCATTTATTTCAGCTCCCTCTCTGGGGTTTGTTTTCAAGTCAGCACAAGGCTGGCTACAACTCCTCTGAAGGATTTGTACTCCTGAGAGCCACTCCAAGCCCCACACGAACCACGGCTGAGCTGCCTCCTCCAAAAAAAAAAACAAACCACCAACAACCCAAAAAAAAAACCCCAAAAAAGGCCCTTGTTGCTCCATGGATGCTCTCAGGCTTAAAAATGTGAGGAGAACCATAGCCCTGTGACTGCTTCTAGAGAGGTGTACTTGGGAATTGGCTCTGTTCACAGCAGGAACTGCACTGAAAAGCCTCATGTCAGCAACCAGCAGCAAGTGGCCGTGTAGGTCAAGGCCAAAAAGAGCATCCCAGTGAGGCAGTCAAGATTTAGGCTCCTACAAAGAGCAACCTGATTCTGAGATCTCCTGTCAAGCCCTGCCAGATAAGGTATTCCCTGCTCAATCCTCCAAGCCCCCTACAAAGAACGAGATAAAGTAGAATTGTGGCAGAAAATAAATACTGCAGAGCCATTCCACTTCCCAGAAATAGCTGCATTTCATCACCTCAGCCTTGCAGCCACCTAACATATAACAATAGCAAATGCAGAGGGATTTTTCAGCCTATGATCCTGCTCTCCTGGGTTAGACAGCCCCAGCTGTACCCCTGTCCCCCCTCCAAGGGACTTCCAACCAGCCAGGAGATGCCCCCCACTCCAGGGTCCCCCCTCCCCAGCAGCAAGCCCAGCAATAGCTAGCAAGGGAAGGGATTGGGGTGATTTATACTCTCTCTGTCTCTTCACTTTGAGACTTCCCAATCCCTCAGTATCCCAGGGCTCCCCCTGTCCTGAAAGCAGAATTCCAGAGTGTGGGCTGGCTCTCCCATTTTTAGTTAGCTGCTTTGCAGGATGCTTTCTCCAAGCTGGGCTAGAGCCTGCTGATAAGGGAGTCTCTTAGGAAAGGGACCAAGACACTTTCCCTCATCTCAGCTTCTCACTCTTTTCCCATTTCCCTGTCAGCTATTTCTTCTACACACCCAATCCTGCCAGAGCCTGGTTGCTTTGAGCAGCTCCAGGGATAATGGAAGCTTCGGAAAGGAGTTTGAGAAGCAACCTCCTCCAGGTTTTCTCTTCTTTAGAGCCAAGCAGCTGTAAATCCTATGTCTAAAAAGTCACATCCCAGCTTTACAACTCTTATCTCTTTGCACTTCAGCCACACAGCTCTGTTTTGTGGCTTGACTGGACTCTGAGCTCTCCAGAGCACAGGGTGTCTTCCTGCCTTTTAGCACTAAGGGCTCTTAACTACAAAAAAAAACCCTTCCCTGTGAGTCCTTCTAATTATTCCTCACAGTATCTGCTCCTTCCCTATGGTGGGGAGACAGCTGAGTACCACCAGTGCTGGTGGCTGGATAGGGCCAGAGGCCTTTGCTTTCCTCACGTTTTCATCTCAGCTCACCCATGGGGTCAACAGCAGAGCTAAGAGGTTGCCATTTCTGAGCTCTAATAATTTCTTTTCCCACAAGATAACCCCTCTTTGACCTAGGCTGGCTGCTGGATTCATTCCTGCTCAATCCTGAGGCCCAACAAGCCACCCCTTCTGCCCCTGGGATGGAGCCAAGGTGCCTTACCGAGCTCGGCGTCAAGCCCATATTTGCTTCGATGTACGTCTCTGTCTTTGGTTCCACTGCAAGTTCAGCTTCCAAGATCTTTTCCACGGGCATGTCCTCATTAGCACTACTTGTTGACTCCACCTCGTTCTCATTACGATCCTTCCCCCGCTGCCTCTCCTCCTGGACAGCTGGAAAGGGACAGAAAAGGGACAGAATCAGCCCAGGGCTCCTGGCCACAGGGTCAGGGGCTGAGCTGGGACCATGGAGCTATGGGCATGAGTTTGCCACAAAAGCCTAAAGCATCCTCAGTCCTTGTGACCCATAGGAGCACACACATATCTGGTCTCTTGGTTCTCCCACCTGACCTTTCCATCACCATGATCCCCAGGTTTGGAGAGTCCAAGAGAATATGAGGTTTGGGAAGCCACCAAGAAGCCTGGGTTTGGAGAGCTGCTCCATGTCAGCTCCCCTGCAAGGGATGGTCCTGCTCAGAACCATCTGAGCTGAGAAATTCCCCCTTCTGCAGAGGGAGAAGTCCTGGAAGCAAAAAAGTTAAAGACACATGCTGAAAAGCAAAGGAAGCAACACAGCAAGGAACCACAGGAGGGGGAAAAATGAAAAATGGGTGAAGTGCTAGGGTAAGGGAATCCTAAAAAAAAGAGAAATTGGTCAGTTTAAAGCATAAGTTCAGAATTCAACCACCTTCTGAGCCTGTTAGTGCTGAATTTCCATGGAGGTCATGGCATGCAGTGAGGGTAAAGGCTCCATGTCAGGAGGATGCTCCCGTGGGACCAGAGCTGGGAGCTGCCAGCAGGCACCCCATGCAAACCACCAACCTCACTGTGTCTCAGGGCAACTTCTAGACAGGAGAGACCTGTCCCAAATCCTGTGGGGTGGGATTTACCTAGCCAGAAGCATGTCACATGCTGGAGAGTTAACATCTGAACAGTACGTAGATAAAAAAAAAGCTCATTAGATGCTAATAACATTATTCTTAATGATCTCCCTTTGAAACCACCACACAGGTTTTCCCTCAACCTGGAAAGCAATTTTATGCAGGTGGTTACACTGGTAACAATCTCCTTCTCAATCACCATGTTATATACCCCAAACCACACACTTCTCCACACCCCATCATTTCCCACACCACGTTTTAGCTGAGAACAGCCCCAGCCACAGGATTTTCCATCACTGGCCAGGAGAGACAATTCCCTGAACTTCTCCTGAAAGAGGCATCCAAGTCTGCTTTTTGATTGACAACTGTCCTCCTGCTTTACCTCTCTGCTGAATCTGAAGCTGGTTAGGTGAGGTTAAGAGCAAGCAGCAGGGGCACAGGTTTTGTCCCAGGGAAATCAGGGCTGCCTGTAACACACGAAGCCTTTTCAGGCAACCAAACGTCAGCAGCTCTATGCTAAGTGCCAAAATAAAAACCTGAGAATATAAAACTTATTTCTTAACAAACAGGAAATTAAGACACCTACTAAAAGAGTCCTACATGGACATTGATCCCATTAATCCAGCTGCACCCCAGCATGCCAAGGCCTGGGGCTGATTTCCACTGCTCACCCTCCCCTCCCGCAGCACGTCAGCACTGCTCAGGCTCCTTCCATGTCTGAGCTGTTATGCAAAAAAAAAAAAAAAAAAAGCAAAAAAGCAAGAGGTTTTTGGTTGGTTTTTTTTTTTTTGCAAACTGCTCTTAAGTTTACAGGCTGCAGAGGCTCCTAAAGTCCACACAACATTTTCTGCTTGGTCAGCCAGAGCCAGGTAGGCTGCAGCTCTCAGAGCTGGGATTTCTGTTGTGCCTTTTGTCCCCCTGGCTCTTGTCTGCCATGGGTTCTTCTCCTCACTTTTTCAGGCCAAGACAAAATCCTGCTTCAGTTTCTCCCCCCCACCCTTACTCCTGCTTTCTCAGTCATCAAAAGGCTGTTTTGATGCAAAGAAATTTTTGCTTAATGCCAACCCTTCTTCAACAGCACAGATGCACCGAAACTCCTTTGGGCACATTAGAAAAGATAAAACACCTCCTAAATACCAGAAAAGCCTCAGAGAAAGGCAAACCCTCAACAAATGGAATTTTATAAAATGACTTAAATGCCAAAGATCCAATGCACAGATGCAGCAGGACTCAAGGAGAATGGTGCTAACCATGGTTCCTCACTCTGAGACACAAGGACATGCACTCAACCCCATCTTGCTCAGCCCCCGGGGACTTAGATGGCTGCTGGGATTCAGGGGAAGGTGCTGCAGAGGTCTGGGGAGACAGTGGCTACTTACAGGCTTGGATCTGCAAATCTCAGCCTCATTCAAACCTACAGACACATTCTTGGGTGAAGACTCAGATGCACCCAAGGGGTTATGGGAGGGTGAACCTTAACACATCACCACAACAGCATCTGCCAGTGATTGGGATGAAGTTAGATGGTCCAAACAACAGATGGAAAGAGGTGATACATAGAAGTAGTTATTTCTATAGACTTGTGCTTTGAGCTGCTACACCAGAAGGTTGGTGCTGCTGCTTGCTGGGGAGCAGGTCAGCAAAAAGCTGCTTCAGCCCAGACCCTTCAGCTCCCACAAAGGCCCTTGCCCCAGCCCAGCTGGAAAGCTGCATCTCCTCCCAACACAGAGAAGCTGTTGTCCTCCTACACCACTCAGAGCAGCTTCATGCCCAGGTTTCACCAGGGTGTGCATCTGCAGGACCAGGTGACTACATCAGCTGCTGCTTGCTTGCAGGACTTGTGCCACCAGGTGTTTATGAGCCCTACCTGTTCCTCAATTAGAAAGGAGACCTGCCCAGCCCTAGGTGTTGGATGTAGCTTTCAGGGATGCCTGCAAGGCAGCAACTCAATTGCAGATGCTACTTTCTCTCCCTGCAGGCAGCTTGAGGGATGAATGAAGGGGGAACAGCTTTGTTCTTCATGGCAGCAACAGGTTTGCTCCTGCAACAGCTCTGAGCCTGGCCTGGAGGTGAAGCTGTCAGTGCACACACGAGCTGCTCTCCAATGGTCATCTTACCATCACCTCAGTCTCACAGATGTGTCCCTCTTCAGAATCCAAAGCCTGAACTCATTCCACATCTAGCATCTCCACTTTCCTGCTTTCAGATTCACCCTGCAGCAACATACAGCTCCAGGGGTGGCAAGCCCAACAAAGAATCCTGAAAGGAGCAGACTCTTGTTATCTGGGGGTTCCAAGCCATGGGTATCCATGTGGATGTGGTCATCCTGGCAGCCTGTGCTTCTGAAGCTCAGCAGAACTAAAAAGGCACCTGAGGTGCAAGGAGAAGACAGAAGAGCTGTCAGGCATAGAGCTTTGGAGCAGAGGTCTCCAGGTCTCTGGTCTCCACTGGCAAGAAGGCTTTGCTGGATGTCTTCAGTTTGCTGCAATCAGTGTTTCCCTGCTGAAGACCTGACATGTCAGTGCTCCTTCTGCTGATGGACACATCCCCATCTCAGAAAAGAATAGGGATGGTGTTCCTTGAGATGTCAGAAAAAATTGCAGGTGGGGTAGGAGGAAGGAAAGACAGAGCAAAATTCAATCAAACCAGGTTTGGGGGTTTTGGTTTGATTTTTTTTTTCTCAAATCACACAATATGTGATGTTTGAATATAGGAAAAACTTCAGCAGAGAGGAGACCCCTCACCATAAAGACCTAGGACCTTATGGACCTTATGTCTGCAGTCCACTCCCCACCACAGCTGGGGATTAGTCAAGAAATCCACAGGGAAGGTAGCAAAAATACATTTTAAAAATTAATTTGGTTTGGGAGCAGGATTTCTTTGTGGCTTTATTTGTTTATTTGTCTTTTTAAAAAGAGAAATACTAATGTGGTAGCTGTGTGGCAGCTTGTCTGGTAAGACTGAAATGGGAATACCTTGTTCTTCCTGGCTTCCCTGAAGTCTCGTGGGCCGGGATGGATGGTGCTCCATCCCTGTAACACAGTAAAATTCAGAAATAAAGATCATTATACCATCTGGTTCTTGTTGCTTCCGCTGGGTTTCACTTTTCCTTTCATGCAAATTGTAAACTCAGGGGGTAAAGATAAAAAAACCCAAGGGGTTTTGTGAGTGGGTCCTCAATTTCCCTTGTGGCACAATGAATATATATTTGAGAAAAAAATACATATTTTTAACTCTGGAGAGGCCATAAGACACTTCTTCTTCCTGCCTCACACGTGATGCTTTTGCAGGATTAGCAAGGATCAGCATGGCAATTCAGGGGAGCAGGCTCTGCTGGTGGCTCCCTTCTCTGGCTCATCATCCACATCCCCTTCCACACATTTCTGCTGAGCTGGGTGGCTCAGGAGACCCCCAGCTTCCCAACAGGACCTGGGGAAGTCCCAAGCTGTGTTTAAGCCAGCCCTTTCTGCTGCTCCACGTTGTCAGAGGAGTGTCCCCATGCTCTCCTCGTCTTGATGGCTGCACCCATGTCTTCATTTTTCTTCAAGGAGACTCACATGGTTGAGAGGTTTTCTAGTCTGCTTTTCTTAACAGAAGGCAAGCATTTAAACCTTGTGATCCACTTGAGGAGACAAAAAAGATGTGGTAGTCAAAGAGCTCTGTGATACAGCCCCACCTCCTCCAGCTCTCAGCACAGCCAAGGACAGCAGCCTGTGTGTTCCCTGCCACCTGATGAAGATGCTCTTGTGTTGTTCTGCTTCACTTGGCCTGTACTTGCCCAAGGCCACTTGCTGTCATTTTTCATCTCGTGCTTCTCCAGCCCCTCTGCACATCCCCAAGGCCGTGGTGCAGCAAGAGATGGAGCCCCATGTGTCAAGACCACTGCTTGGTGACCTCTCTCTTTGAGAACCAAAATGCCTCCTCCCGTGGATTGCAGATGAGCCTCAGTTTGCAGATGTGCAAAATGCCAGCTCCAGCCTCTTCCAGAGTGCACAGCAGCACTGCACCCCTTGTTTTGCTCGTGTGGGAGCATCTGAGAGCTACACAAGGAGATTTGAGTCCATTGCAAAGTAAGCAAACTACCTCACTCAGGTGCCCAAACCAACCAGGATGGGTGGCTGGGGTTGAGTAATGGATTTTGTGGCCAAATCCCTGCTCTTTGAGATGTGTGAACACCCCAGAATCCCAACCCTCTGACAAAAGTTCTTCCCTTTCTAAGCCTTGGGCTTGTGGAGAGAAACCTGATGCTGTGATCTGCAGCCTAATTAGATTTAAAACAAACAAACAAACAAGACAAAAGCTCTGCTTTTAAAATGATAGATGCAACACGGACACTTGCAACACAGCCACCCTTGGCACTGCCACACTTGGCGGGCACCAGGCTTTTGTGCCCCAGGAATGTTAACAAGGGGAAGAAGAGGCACAAAGGGGACAGGATTTTCCATCCAGGCAGAGCCTGAGAGCCCCATGGATAGGAGCATCTCAGGCTTGTTTGTTTGCTGGGAGAGAGCTGGAGGCTACAGCAGCTCCTAATTACCACTTACCCAGCTCATACAGATGAGCGTTTGTTTCTGGGAGGAAAATCCATCCTTCCAGGAACAATGGAGTGGGTGACTGGCTGGGGTTTGTTTCTTTTCAGGGGGGAGGAAGGGGAAGAATAACTCACTCCCACCAAAAATGGACTGAAGGGGTTTTTTTTGTTTTTTTTGCTCTGGGGGACAGATCCAGGTCTGGAGTTCTTGGCCACAGGGAAGGAAACCACGTGGGCAGACACTGACACTCAGCCCGGACTTCAGGCACTGCAAAAGCCCTGGGCAATCAGAAGATGAATTTTCTGGCTCTCCTGCCTTCACCCCTTCTGCTCCCTGCCATTCCTCCACAGGTGCAGGGATCTACCAGGATGCTGATGCTTTCCAGCCTGCTCCCACCTGGATGCATTTTCAGGATGTGCCCCTGCACCACCGGAGCACACCAACCCCCTCCTGGAGAGTCCAGGACCAAACCTGCTCAGCATCCTCTGAGCCTACAAGTGGGTGGCTGCTTTATTTATGAAGTGCTGGGTGGGTGGAGGGTTACTGGGGATTTCTGTTTCACCAGCAGTGGAATTTATGAGGCTCTGCTGCCTTTTTATGATGCTCCATCTTAGCTGGGTATCACCAGCATCTTGAAGTGCTTACACCCGAGGTACCTGTTTATACCAAAAATGCCACAACAGCAGAGGAAACTAATTCCAAAGGTGTTTTTCCTGCTTTGCCTTCATGTGCTTTTTTTTTTTTTTCCCCCCAACAGTGCAGCTTTTTACTACTGCAAAACCCCTTGAAAGCTGAGATCCAAGAAATAAAGGGTGGTGTGTCCTCCAACATGTCAGCTGAATACTGCAGGTTTTTAAGACAGGCAAAATACCACCGTGATGATATATATAGAAAGTAACTTCAGGGAAATGGAGTGTTAAAAAGCAGATTGAAACCTTTGCATGCAGTCAAGCCACATGGGGAAGGGCTCTTGCAAACAACAGCAAAACTGGCTAGCTTACTTCACCCTCAAAAGCTGGACACTGTGAAGTATAAGGAAACAGGAACATTGCTAAAGCAATGAGAGAAAATTATAAACCAAACCCTTTTTCTCAACCTAAGAGTACCCTTCAAAACAAAATAAAAAAAAAATCATCAAACCACGCCCAGCATCACTTAACCAGCTGGTTTAAAGAGCAGCACTTTAAAAGGATATAAGAAACAAGCTCATTAAGCTAAAAGACATTTTCCATTCCAAAATTATCACTAAAAATAACCGTGCTCTTGAACTCTGCCCCTTCATGGGGGTATGGCCACTCCCCTGCTTTTACATTCACTTGGATGGTGGTTTGGAGACCTGAATTCCTGCTCCTTGTCCCCAGGCTCCTCTTGCTCCTGAGGGATGCTCCAAGAGCTGGGATGGCCCCAGGGGATGCTGCAGAGCCAAGGTGGAGGGATCAGGCACTGCTGTGGTAGAGCAGGAGCTGAGCTCCAAGTCACCCTGGGTTAAAAGAGGGGAGAAACTTCAGTCTCTCTGGACTAAATGGTTTATCTGAGCAGCTCCCCAGAGACATGTGGAGATCTTGGAGCTGCAGATGATGCTGCAAGTCAAACCCTTGCCAGGTTCAGTTGCAAGAGGGGGAAAAGAAAACCAACCCTCAAACACAGGGGAAGAGTTCTCTCAGGCTATGAAGTTTGAAAAAGCCTTGGGAGTCCAAAATCAAGTGTGCAACCAGACAGAAGATGTCCCAGATCCTCAGAGCAGGACTCTGGATCATGCTGATGGGGAGAAGCTGCAGCCATGTGGTACCCAGGCCACCTCTGGGACAGCATCTGTGCCTGGATTTAGGAACGGTCTTGGGGGTCAGTTACACAGCCTGGGTGCCAGAGCTGCTGGGGAGAAGATGGCCTTCTGATGGCCTCCAGATGGGCCACCAGCTTCCCCAGCAGAGATGCCTCAACACCCACTTCACCCGCTCGGCATCCAACGCTGCCACTGAGCTCGAGCTGAGAGCCTCAGGAGCTCCCAGTTCACAAACTGGGCGGCCCAGCAGGTCCAGTGGGGACAGTTTGGCTCAGGCAAGGAGCCGTTGATGTCCGGAGGCCGTGCTGGGAGAGAGGGAGAGGGAGGAGCTGGAGCGGGGCCGAGCTGCACCGCTTCCCAACGTCTGCTCCCTGCGAGGCGTCCAAGGGCGGCTGGCGGGAGCATGAGAAAGGGCTCCTTGCTGCTATTTCTTGCTCCCTGCCAGCAATGGTGGGGCTGGGACCTCATCACACCAGGCAGCAACGTGCTGAAACAGGAGGATGTGGAGTTTGTAGACTCTGGTGCTCCCTCTCCATCACCCCCGAAGG
The DNA here is from genome assembly GCA_023637945.1 of Phaethornis superciliosus. Classification (NCBI taxonomy): domain Eukaryota; kingdom Metazoa; phylum Chordata; class Aves; order Apodiformes; family Trochilidae; genus Phaethornis; species Phaethornis superciliosus. The sequence continues at coordinate 9,249,543 of JAJQWJ010000022.1, forward strand.
TAACCCCAGGAAACGTGGAGGACACACGGAATCACAGAATGCTTTAGGTTGGAAGAGACCTCCAAGCTCATCCAGTCCAACCTTTGACCAACACCGTAAGTTAACTACTAAACCATGTCCTTAAGGACCAGCTCCAAATGCCTTTTAAATGCCTCCAAGGATGGTGACTCCACCACTGTCCTGGGCAGGCAATTCCAACGCCTGACAACCCTCAACCCCAGGACCCTCAGTGTTTACTCCCACCTCCTCGCAAGACCTCGGCCTCTCTTAACAGCAATTTCCACATTTTCCCTTAAAAATCTAAGGCTGCTGCTCCACAGACACCTTGGACCCTGATGAGTAACAGATTAAGCACAGAAAGTTGTGCTCCTGGATTGCAATATCCCTGCACTAGTCAAGATCCCTGATGGAAGTCTTCATTTTGTTGACCATCCAGCACTTAGTGGGAGACAGAGTACAAAAACCAAAAGCCTCACACAGCTGGCAGTAAATCATAGGGGAAAAATGCTCCCAGTTGCTTATTTATTATAGCTGCAGGATCTCTGAGGCCATGAGGCTCACTGGCTGTGGACACAGGGCCAGGATCTACCTGAAATGTTTTTCACAGGGAGCAGCAAGCAGGGATGCACACACCAGAAGGGATCTTCCACTTCTGCAGCCTTTCACCCCTTCTAAGGCAAGATCCCCAAAACCTGATGATGGCAAAAGCCAAGCCCTGCAGCCCTGCAGCAATCCCCCATCCCCCCACAGGACCCCCACAGCCAAAAGAAATAGCAATGCAGGACTCAGCCCCAAACCTTCCCCCAAAACAGAAGTGGTGTGGAGCCAGTGGGACTGGTGTAAGGACCCAGACAAGGCTCCTGGCTTGGGGATGGGCAGCAGCTGAGAGCTGGGATGGATGCAATGGGGAGGAGACCTTTTTTGGCAAATCAGGCAGATATCACATGTGAAACTCAAAGAGATACTCAACACCAAAGCTTGGTGAGATCCAACTTCACACTTTCAAACCTAGGATACTAGAACATCTCCAAACCTGATATGAAACACTGAATTTCTAGTTTTATAACAAGAGAGAGCTTTATCCAGGGACCAGGGGAGCTACACCAGCTTTCCCTAGATGGGGATTATACCCACCAGCTCTCTGCCCTTCCCTGAAGCTCTCCTCAGGCATCACCAGCATCAGAAGACCAGGCAGCACTGCCTGAGTGCACTTCTAGAGCTACCAAGATCCCATCTGTCACACTTTTAAATAATTGGCTGATCGTTATGAATTCATTTGGTATTCATTGTGATAATGTTAATCAAGATGAATTAATAGAGTCCTCATACCATACACGCTCCCTGGGGAATTCCACCACCATCTAGGAATTAATTAATGGACCTGTAATTTTAGTGGTGCTGCCCATGCAATCACTGTCAGTGGTAGGCAGGAAGCAGGTACCTGGTCCTGGGATGTCAGTGGTAAAGCCCTGCTCCTGGTGTTCCCTTTTGGGGAGATGTTCTGGGGGTCTAAAAGGAAGGTGGGTCTGCAGCTGCCACTGCAAGGCTCCAGGGGCAATGCCAGGGTGATGGGATGCTCCACACCTACCTACAACTCCATTTCTCACCCCAGAAGCAAGTGCTGCTGCTGCACACACAGGAGACTTCTTGGCTTTTTAGTCTCTGGAGGCTGCTGGGGCTAGAGACTGGGTTTTCCCCCTTCCTTTTCCCCATCCTGCCCCACATCTCCCATGGGATCCAGCATGCTCCAGGGCTCTGCCCACCTGCCAAGCACCCAGGGCAATGCCAAGCCCTGGCACAAGATACACCATGTGTGTGCCACTCCTCTCTGGAGACGTCTTCTCAATGTCTCCATCTCACCATTGAAAACTAAGATTTTTAAGACTAAGACATTTAAGATTTTCCTGCCAAGCTGGCAATGATGTGAAAAGGACCCGAAAGACAGGAGGCAAGGAAGGGGCATGCTGGGAGACCATGCAAGTGCTCTACAGTGATGGCTCCAAGAAGAAGCTTTTAGAAACCCTCTATCAAACATGCACTGCTTTGGGGGAGTGTGAGGAAGGGACAATAAGCACCCCAAGCTCTGCCCCGTGATGTTTCTCAGAGGTTCCAGCTGAGCACTATCAAAACCACCGTGTCACCATCGCTCCTGCTCCCTCCAACCATGTCCTCTCTCCAGCCACCCTTGGCAGAGCCACTGCCTCCTGGACCCCCTTTGCTTGGGCCAGAAAGCTTCACCCCCGAGCACCAAACAAAGGGTTAAGCTCTGCAGGGCCACGGAGGACCCTTGGGTGCCCTCACCCCTCTGCAATCCCAGCTTTGACCTTTGGAGATTCTGCACGTTGTGGGACCTCGGGTAACCCCGTAAATGGAGCGTGGCAGGGGCTGCTCAACACCCCCAGCTCAGCTCTGGCTCGACCCTACTCAATCACTGCTCCAGACAAGGCCAAGGGCTCTTTGGAGAGAAAGAGCCAGGCTGGAGCTCTTCTGCAACCAGAGCCCCTCAGCACAGGGACGGGTTTATCAGCCAGGCAGGGAGGCAAATGGGGCTCTGAAGATGTAAGGGGAGAAGGCAGCAGAGAACTGAGCAGCACCCTGGGGTCATTCTGACACAGTGTCTGGGAAAAGGCTGTTCTGCCAGCAGTTTAGAAGAGGCGCAGTCAGCACTTAATAAGAGCATTTAAAAGAGGCACTGCCAAGGAGTTTTAGATCCTGAGTTTAAATTCCACCAAAGGGACAACAGATACCTTTCACAAGGCTGATTTTTTTCTTCCCGGAGAGAGAGAAATGCAGAATTGTTACTGCTAGGAATTGCTACTGAATTAGAGCAGCTGGTGCTGGGGACTGGTGCCTGAGAGGAGGACCCTGGTGAGAAGGACAATATGTCACCATGTGTCCCTGCCCCTCCTGACAGAGGTGTGCCCTGCAAACAGCACAGCTGGGACATAGAATCATAGAATGGGCTGGGTTGGAAGGGACCTCAGAGATCATCAAGTCCAACCCTTGATCCACTCCCCCTGTGGTTCCCAGCCCATGGCACTGAGTGCCACATCCAGGCTCTTTTTAAATATCTCCAGGGATGGAGAATCCACTACTTCCCTGGGCAGCCCATTCCAATGTCTGATCACCCTCTCTGTGAAGAAATTCTTTCTAATATCCAACCTAAACTTCCCCTGGCACAACTTGAGACCATGCCCTCTTGTCTTGCTGATAGTTGCCTGGGAAAAGAGCCCAACCCCCTCCTGGCTCCAGCCTCCTTTCAGGGAGGTGTAGAGAGGGTTTTGGCACAGAGGGCTTTGGCACAGAGTTTGGGCATGGAGGCTTTTGGCACGCAGGGTTTTGGCACGGAGGGTTTTGGTAGACACAGTTTTGGTATGCAGGATTTTGGCATGAGGGGTTTGGCACAGAGGGTTTTGGCATGAGGGGTTTGGCAAACAGGGTTTTGGCACAGAGGGGTTTGGTAGGCAGGGTTTTGGCACCCCGGTGCAGTCAGCCCTCCCGCTGGCTCTGCTGCAGGTGGTGCTGCCCCCGCCACTGGAGCACCCTGAGGTAGGAAAAGGACCCGGAGCACCCCTGGGTGCTGGGGCCGGGCTGTCCCTGCCTCACCTTCTCGCTTCATCCCCATGGCCAGACACTTCTGGTAGCGGCAGTACTGGCAGCGGTTGCGCTGGCGCTTGTCGATCAGGCAGTCCTTGTTGTCCCTGCAGGTGTAGGTCAGGTCCTTCCGCACCGTGCGCTTGAAGAAGCCTTTGCAGCCCTCGCAGCTGTAAACCCCGTAATGTTTACCTGCAGGGAGGAATGGGGCTGGGGTTAGAAGGGCTCAGAACCTTGGGGGTGCCCCCTCCCTTCGCTCTGCCTCCCCACAAAACCCATCGGCTCTTCCCGGGGTTTCTCCCAGCCGTGGCTGGAGGAGAAAGCATCACAGAGCCATAGAATCATCCGGGTTGGAAAGGACCTTGGAGATCTGGAAAGGACCTTGAGGAGAGGCTGAGGGAGCTGGGGGTGTTCAGCCTGGAGAAGAGGAGGCTCAGGGGAGACCTCATCACTCTCTACAACTCCCTGAAAGGAGGCTGGAGCCAGGGGGGGGTTGGGCTCTTCTCCCAGGCAACTATCAGCAAGACAAGAGGGCATGGACTTAAGTTGTGCCAGGGGAGGTTTAGGTTGGATATTAGAAAGAATTTCTTCACAGAGAGGGTGATCAGACATTGGAATGGGCTGCCCAGGGAAGTAGTGGATTCTCCATCCCTGGAGATATTTAAAAAGAGCCTGGAAGTGGCACTCAGTGCCATGGGCTGGGAACCACAGGGGGAGTGGATCAAGGGTTGGACTTGATGATCTCTGAGGTCCCTTCCAACCCAGCCCATTCTATGATTCCATGATTCATCAAGTCCCAACCTTGAGCCACTGCCACCCTGGTTCCCAGCCCATGGCACTCAGTGCCACATCCAGTCTCTTTAAATATCTCCAGGGATGGAGAATCCACACCCTCCCTGGGCAGCCCATTCCGATGCCTGATCACCCTCTCTGGAAAGAAATTTCTTCCTAATATCCAACCTAACCTTCCCCTGGCAGAGCTTAAGTCCATGCCCTCTTGTCTGACTGATGGAGCAGAGAGCCCAACCCCCCCTGGCTCCAGCCTCCTTTCAGGGAGTTGTAGAGAGTGATGAGGTCTCCCCTGAGCCTCCTCTTCTCCAGGCTGAACACCCCCAGCTCCCTCAGCCTCTCCTCACAGGACTTGTGCTGGATCCCTTCCCCAGCCTGGTTGCCCTCCTTTGGACCTGCTCCAGGACCTCAATCTCCTTCCTGAACTGAGGGGCCCAGAACTGGACACAGGACTCACTGTGCTGAGTATGGGGGAAGAATCCCTTCCCTGGACCTGTTGGCCACACTGTTCATGATCCAGCCCCGGATGCCTCCCAAAGAGGTTCTCAGAGCTGTGGGCAGGAACTGAGGAGCAGGGGCTTGGCTTTGACTTGACTTCCAGGATGCCCTCCCTGGGGCTGCAGCCTACCTTATACCCAGGAAAAGCCCCCCCAGTTCTCAGCCATGTATCAGGGGAAAGTCACAGCTGATACAGGAGGTGTCCCTAAGGACCTCCCAAACTGAGCACTGACAGAGCAAAACGCTTTGAAACCACCAGGAGAATAAAAGGAATTTGCACATTTTTATCCTCCAGAAGCGGGGAGATTCGACGAGGAGCACATCTTTTTATCCAGCACTGTGTGATAAGACCACTAGGGATCAAAAGATGGGGAGAGAGAAGCACACTCACTAATGCCCAGTCTCCAGATGCTCTCCCAGGGCCTCTGTGAGCCCCATCCCAACCTCACCTGAAGATCTGTCCCCACAGATGGCACATATGTGCTTGGTGAAGGAGGCCATCGTTCCTGAGGGATGTGCTGGCACTTTGAGGACTCCATTGAGCCCCAGGGGTGGCTTAATGTCTTCTGAGCTGCTGCTGACAGGGTTCATGGGTGAGTTGAGCTGTCAAGACAGAAGCAGAGCACTCAGTGAGGAGCCAAGGCTACGCAGGGCCAAGCCAGCTCAGCAGCACTCAGACACAGGGCAGGAGGGACAGGCAGGGGACAAGCTTCCAATGGGGACAGCTACCACTTACATCACCTCCCCAAAACGCTGAACCAAGAGGAGGATTTGAGCACTGGCCAGGAGCACCATGGATGTCCTCCCGGGGACCAGCCTGCCAGGGATGGTCACAGACCTTCTGTCCCTGCCAGTTTCTAAATCCAGGTTTGGGTACACGGGATTTGTGCTTCCCTTTGCTGTGTTTCTCTTCCCTAAGAGCGATGCTCAGCAACTGCACTTGTCAGAAATTAATTCAGGGAAATCCTAGGGCTGGTGATCTGTTAATTAGAGGAGCACAGCAGTTCCTCCAGCTTTAAACTCTCCAGGCTGGTGGGGAATAGTTGGCAGGCAGATGACTGATAACCACAGAGCAGAGCAAGGTAAACCCACCCTGGAGAAACGTGATGGAGCTGCCTCCCTCTCCCATCCCCTCCTCTGCCAGCTGATGTAGGAAAGGCAGCCAGGCCCTGGTGCTGCTGAGGGATGCACTCCTGGGATTTACCTGCTGCTCAGTTATGCTGTGACAGGGGAGGGACAAGCAGGTCCCCAGGCAGGAGCATCTCTCTTTGGGACCTGCAGGTCCCCAGGCAGGGCCTCTCCCTGGGCTACTCTGCAAGCAAAGGCTGCCAGCACTGCAGCAGCACATCCCTCCACAGCTCCAGCAATTCCTTCCAGTGCATTTTTTGGGGGGGAAAACGAAGCCATTTCCCAGGTGCAGCTGGTGGCTATGGCTCGTGTCACTCTGTGTCACCAACCCCTGCCATGGTGGGAGTGAAGGCAGAGGCCAGGGGCTGCCTGCTGCAGATGCTTTTTGCCATCACCTCCCCCAAGCCCCAACACCCCCCAGGGCCCCCTGAGAGCATCTGGAGGTGATGGGGCAGGACAAGATGGGCTGAACCCAGCACCCTGTCCCTGTGTCAGCCCAGGAGGCTGGGGGGGGAGGTGTCCCACCACCCTCCCCAACCCCATGCATCAGCAGGATGTCCTGGCTAGAGCTGAGTCACCCCGGGCTGGACTGGGGGAAGTCATTGCTTCCTCTGGCAGCACCAGCCCAAAACCTCAGGGGAGGAATCAGGAGCAGCCTGGAGTTCCCACCCCACCCCGGCGCCTGCCCAACATCTTCCCCTCCTGAAACAGGCAGCACGTGCAGGCAGGGAGGAGGCAGAAGGGAAGGCAGCATCCCTCACCCCCCCCTATAACCCTGGCAGGACAACCCCAGCTCAGCCAGTGATTGAGGAACTGATGCTCTGCATCCCCAGTGACCCCGGGACTCCTCAGCTCCTCTCCATTCCCTCTTCAGTTCACTGCACTGGGAACCAAATCCTGTCCCTGCTGGCACGCAGAGCTTTATGCCTCCTCCCATCCAAAGGAAAAAAAAAACAAAACAAAAAAACACCCAACCAACCTTCTCCAGACACCCTGACAAAGAACACAGTGCAAAGGCAGAGAGCAGCTCTGGAAAATCCTAATCCTATGTCTGATCTCTCCCTGCTCCCCCATCTGCTGGCAGTGATGCCCGGGGTGGCTGCTGGCACAGCACAGCCCTGCCAGCTACGTGGAAAGTCCCTCCCTTCCAGCTCTTACTGAAAATCCTGCTTTTTTTTTAGTTTTATTCCCTCCACAGAATCTTCAGGTAAGAGGGTTTAAATATCTGTTAAATCCCAGTAAGGAGCAGAGCTGCTGGGTCCAACCTCCTGGTCTACCTGGGACTTTTCTTGCTACTGCAATCCAGCCCCCCACACCTCACCCCCAGCCCAGCTCAGCACCAGCATCCCCTCCCCAAGAGGTGTGGGGGGCTCCCTGGGTGCTGGGACCCCCCAGCAGGACACCCTGCCTCATGCCATGATTTGGGGAGAAGCAGGACAAGGTCCCAAAAAGTGTACAGTGGGAGGTCACCAGGAGAGGTGACCTCTGAGCATCCTCCAGCATCAGTGCTGAGGGCTGCTGGCTCCTCAGCCTCCACTGGACCCAACAGGAGAGGGAAAATGATCCAGTGTTTGGGAACCTGCTGGGTCCTGCCCATCAGGGTGCCAGCAGGAGCCGGGGGACTCACCCCCTGGGACCCACCACACCTCACACTCCCCGTGCCCTTCTGCTCTGCTGGTTTTCCAGAGGCAACGAGGCATGGCCTGATGGCAAGTGGCATCTGCCATCTGATTCAAACCACCTTCCATCAGTGCCACCCCCACCCAGCCAGGGGGGCCACACGCATCATTACCCCCAGTGCTTTGCCCACCCGTGCAGCAGAGCTGGGGCTGTGCTTCCCTCCCAGCATCCAACCCTCCTCCTCCTCCTCCTCCTCCTCCTCCCAGGTAGGCACCTTCACCCACTGCAGGGATGAGGATCTAATGTGCCCAGACAGGGAACAGATGGCAGAAACCATTAGGCTAAAGACCTCCTAACTGTCACCTCTGGGAAAACCACTTCAGAAGAGTCCCCAAGCAAAGGCACAAGGGCTGGAGCCACCACGCTGCCTCCTGGCTCCCTGGCACCATCTGACCACGCTCTCAATTCCCTTTTCAGCCCTGTGGCTGTTTTTTATTTCAGTTCCCCTGGCTCGTCAGTCCCTAAAGCAAACCAAACCTTCCAACTGAAGCTGGGGGCACCTCGCCCCTTCCCCATTTCTTCCCCAGCCTGGGGCTCAGCCCTGTGTTGCTTCACATCCCCCTTTCCCACTCCTTCTCCACCATTCTGCCACTCTCACTGCTAATTTTGCTCCGCCTGCCCGTTCCCAGGCACCCTTTCAGTTCCCCTTCCCCTGGCTGTGGGACAGGAGGTGACAAGTCCACCCTGCTCTGCCTCCAGGCACTGGGACCCAGTCAGCCCTGGCTACCCCAGGCTGTGGGGTGCAGCACCCCACACATCTATGGGGTGATGGGTTGGATCCCAAGCTGCTGCCCCTCCAGCCAGCACCAAGATGCTGGGGGGGGGGGGGTGGTCCCTGGGGACAGGACTCAGCATAACCCTCCCCAGCCCTGGAGAAAGACCTGTTATCTCTGAAAATAAATCAGGCCAATATTTAAAAATAAAGGTACTGGCAGATGCCTGACTCCCAGAGAGGGTCTGGAATAAATAAACCCCCAGTGAGTGGCAGGTGGTGGCCAATTCCTTAATCTGCCCTTTTACTAAACATACACCCTGCCAGCAGCCAGCAACAGGTGGCAGGGGCTGGCCAGCATGCCTTGGTCTTGCTATTTTTAAAAAGAGCTTATCTTGCTGGGGTTGGAGGGTTTTTTACATAATCTTCAGTCTGCAAACATCTTCCCCTGCAAGGAGAAAACAGCCCCGTTGGCAAGGGGCAGGGGACACCTTGGCACATGCCATGGGGACCCAAAGGGGATGTGGTGGTACCCAGGGAGGGAATGGGACTGCTGAGGTGAGAAGCGTGGGGTGCAGACAGATCTAAGGTAGTTTTGGCTCCTGCCACAGCTACATCAGCCCCTAGGGCTGCTCCACTTTCACCCCCAGTTTGGGAGTGGACAGGGCAGGACCGAAGGGGACAAGTGATAGGAGATGATGGGTGGCCATGCTGGTCCCCCCCCCAGGGCAGCCCCAAAGCCTCCCCAGCTCTGGTCAGAGGAGCAGGATGTCTCAGGCTTAGCTTGCCCCTTGGGTTTCTGCTTTTTGCCACCCTTGGGTGCCCGTGGAGGTGGACTTGTCCCCAGCTAAGGAGGCAGCAGCAACGTCCCAGTCACCTTCTCCTTACCTGTGGGCTGCTGGTGCCGAATCCCAGGCTGGGGGTGGAGGGGACAGACATCGAGTGTGGGCCCATGGGGGAGCTGATGACAGAGAAGGGAGGTCCCATGCCATTGATGGGTGAGCTCAGGGTGCTGATGGGCGAGTGGAGCTGGCCTGGGGAGCCCAGTGAGGAAGCAATGCCTGGCCCGATGGATGGGTGGAGGGATGGGGTGGCCATGGGGCCCCGGCTGGTGGGAGAGTTCAGGGATGTGGAATTGACTTGGTTGGAGAAATCTGTAAGAGAAGAAAGAAACAGGGATGAGTCTTCAGTCTAGGAAAGGTTCTGACACAAGGGGGGACGGGAGGGGGGGGCATCTCCTGCAGGCAACAGGGGCTGGGGGATGCCTGCCTGCATCCCAGCATCCTGGGGGGAGTGGGAGGAGGGGGAGAGGGGGGGGATTAAAAATAGACTCTGATTCTCCTGAGAGGAGACATGGAGCCATTCCTGGCACATTTCCTCCTCATCCTGTCATGCTGCTTGCAAAACAATCCCGTGTGAGGAAGGGGCTGGCTGGTGGCCCCCAGGGTGAGCTTCAAGGAGCTGCCAGGAGACCTCCGGGGGTCCCCAGCATCGGCACCCGCTCACCCCAACACCCCCAGCACCCTCCAGTTGTCACCAGCAAACCCATGCCTAGAGAAAGGCACTGGCATGGACACTTGGCCAAGGGGTCTTCAGAGAGGGGTCTGGGAGTCACCACTTTTGGCTGCAAGCCCCAAATTAACTGAAGTCTGGGAAATGTCTTCAGTCACCTGCATGGGGTCAATTATCATCCAGGCTTTACAGTGTGAGAAATGAACTGCTGAACCCACAGCCCTGGCCACCTTCAGCAGAGAGCACCCATCCTGCTGGGGAAATCCCAGCACAGGGAAGTGAAAGCCCAGCAAGGCAGAGATGCTCCTCTGGCAAAAAAACCACAGATCCAGCATCCCCTTCATGTACCCAGTATCCCCTCCCTGCACCCAGCATCCCATCACTGCTCCCAGTATCCCATCACTGCTCCCAGTATCCCATCACTGCTCCCAGCATCCTATCACTGCTCCCAGTATCCTCTCCCTGCACCCAGCATCCCATCACTGTTCCCAGTATCCCCTCCCTGCACCCAGCATCCCATCACTGCTCCCAGTATCCTATCACTGCTCCCAGCATCCCATCACTGCTCCCAGCACCCCAGTGCCACTACCCCCTGGGACAGACAGAGGGGACATGTCCCCAGACCCCATGCTCCAGCCAGGTGCCACTGTCACTGCCCAAAGGACCCCAAGTGCTGGCACCAGCAGCCCTGGCAGGCATCCCCGTGGTGGAGGGGAGCATCCCTGTCCCTGGGGGGTTGGCCTGACATCAGCTCTCACAGGATGTTGATAGAAAACAAGCCCTGGGCACCACGTCACCCGGGGCTGAGTGACCACAACCAGGAACCCCTGGAAATTCCTGGGAATTCAGGCTCTGCCCCAGGGGGTTTGCACAGTGCTTCCCAGCTCTCTGCTGGATGCTGACTTTGGCTGGGAGGAGGGGCTGGGGGCTTCCATGGACTCCCAGGAGCTGGGATGCAGGATGTGACCCAGTCACCATCCATGGTCCCAGGAGAAAAGACAGGAGCTCATCCTGCAGCACCCTGGGATAGGGTCGGGGGGGGTGTCCCAGCCAGCCCTTCTCTGAAGGACCCCCAGAAATCCCAGCCAGCCAAGGTGAGAGGTGGACACCATCCAAGGATGTGCTGGATCCCCTGGCCAGGGGAAACAGGCACTTGACCTGCCTGTGATGGGAAGGCAAGGGAGCACAGGCTTTCCTTGGAAAATATCCTGAATATTTAAGGCAGGAGAGGTCAGAGGCAGGTTACTGGCCATCAGCCCGTGCCTACTCCAGCTCGCCAGAAAGCGAAGCACGTGCAGGGCAGGCACCTCTCCCAAAATACCCATCCCTGTTCCCCCGTGTCCTGCACCCCCCTCACCCATCCCAGTTACACCCTTCACCCTCCCAGCAGACACAACCCCCAGCACCCAGTGAGGAACTGGGCGGGCGTTGTAGGGCTGGGCTGGAGAAAATAATTCAACAAGAAACAACAAGAAAAAGGAAAGGAGGCAAGAGGAGGAGGAGAAACCTCACAGTGAGGAGGCCTGGAGGGGAGAAGCGTGTGCAGGCAGGGACACATTTTGGGTGTGTTTTCACCCCAAACCCTTGGCCCAATGCTCTGAAATCTGAACCAGACCTGAACTCCTTCAGAGCATCCCGCCTCCAAACCCAGTTCAAAGCAATCCCTTGGACACTGGGAAGTTTCCACTCCTCGTCCAAACCCTTCCTCCTCCACAGCCTGAAACTACTGACAGGCAAATATGGAAAAGGTTTGGGTTTTCTTCTTTCCTTAGCAACAGCAAGACTCCACCTTGGGCTTCCACCCTCCTCGCTCATCACAAGCACCCTACAGGGCCCTGACTGGAGCGCTACAGAAAATGAAGTTAATAAGGAAAAAAAAAAAAAAAAAAAAAAAAAGCCTAGATTGAAGATCCAGCCTTAACAGAAACAAATAAACCCCCAGACTGCTGGAGACTGCAGCAAACACGGGAGATATTTTTCCAAATGCATTTTCAGCTCAGGCAGTGTGAGACTATTCATTTGTCTTGCGTAATTTTGCCATTTAAAGCCATTGCGTGTGACTATCTCTAGACCAAAATAAACTCTGTGCCTGTTTCTAAATAAAAAAAAAAAAAAAAAAATACAAGAAAGTCGTTCTCAAAGCATTTCCCCTCTTGCCACACCCATCAATTGCAGCTATTTTCTCTGTGTGTCCTTTGTTTAAACACAACAGCCTCTATATATCTTATAAGATGCCCCATGGCAGTCGGGAGGTCGGAAGCTCTTCAGTAGCTGAAGAATTTGCAATGAAGCTCTTTTTCTTTCTCTGAACTCCAAACCCACCAGCCACCAAATCTGGATGGGAATTTTTCCCAAAGAATCAGACATTTAGGGCAGGACCACGTAATCCACCTCTCTGCCTGTCCAGAGCCCTGTGTGTGCTCTCTGCTCTCCTCAGCCACCCAGGAACAAATTGCAGCTGAAACCCTGGCACTGGAGCCACTGGGTTGTGATCTGGCCTCAAGAGAAGGAGCTCAGCTTGGTTTTCTGGCATGGTGCTCAGCACTGCCCTTTTTTCCTCAGCAGATACTTGCCTTGGCAAGTTCTCTGTTGGATGCCATCACCCTTGCTCCACTGGTGGGGAAACTGAGGCACGGCAGAAGCCCCGCAGCCGGACACGGACAGCACGAGTAGGGCACAGGCTCGAGTGACCTTCACCAAGTCATGCAGGAAATCAGAGCCAAAGTTGGGAATAGATCCCGGGTATTGCAAGACCTAAGCATCTCAACTGCTAAATCAACCTTCCCCAGATTTATTTTTTTTTTGTCTGTGACACACAGCACATTTTTACTATCATTAATTTTTAGGAAGGGTAGAAAACATTTTTCTGTAAAACATTTGTCCCCATTCTCACCCAGCTGCATCACTCAGACAAGAACCCAACTTCCCTGGGCAGCTTCACTGCTATTTTCCATCCCCTGCCACAACAGAAACCTCCAGTTTGGACCAGTAACACCAGTGACAGTGGGGATGTGGGGACAGGCAGGTTATCCCCCAGGAGCTGTGGTTGCTGGAAGCATCCAGACACACCACCAGCCCTTCCGGCCCTTTCCTGGTGCATTTTATCACCCATCACACAGGACTTGCCTCTCAACAGCTTTTGCTGACAGGGCAGTATCAAGGGGTGCTGTGATTTTAACATTTTGTGACCACAAAATGTCCCAGAACAGAAACAATAGCAACAACGCAGAGATGCCGAGATGCCTTTTTTTGTTGTTTTTTTTTTTCCCCCCAGGATAGCTCATTTGTACCAGAATAAACTGTACCAGCATAAGCTTTCGCCACTATAATCTTCATTTATGCTTAAGAGGCTTTGCCAGTAAAACTACAGTGACCTAGCTCTGATGGAAAACCTTTTCTCACATATTCAGGGAGTTTACTCAGCAGCTCGGTGGCTCAGCAGTCAGCTTCTGAGAGAGGGGAAGTTTAAAAAAAAAAAATATATATATCTCAAGGCACAAACAGACTCCTGGTGCTACACTGCCCTGCAGCCCAGGAGGGTTGCAGCCCCAGGGTACAACCAAACAGCCCATGCCAATGGGACCTGAGGGGTCTGCAAGCACCCCAAGGCTCTGGGGAGCTGTCACAGTGCAGGGACCCCACGGGGTGAGCACCCCCATGCATCCAGCCCCAAGGCCAGCTGAGGTTTGGAAAGCTGCCCACACCCCTCCCCGCTTCCGCTTTCTTTTTTTTCCCCTTTTTTTTTTTTTTTTTTTCTTTAATTTCTTTTTTTTTTTTTTTTTTTAACTCTCAGCACCTCTTCCTCCTTAATCAGCAAGCAGATCAATTCTGGGTATTAAAGAGCAGGAAATTCTAAATTCAGGTTGCCACTCCCTTCCTTGAGGTCAGCCCTCCATGGGAAGGGTTTGGAGGGGACAGGGACCAGCAACCTGAGATCAGGCTTTTGGAAATCTCCTCTTCCTCCTCTGCTCTCAAGGGCAGCTTTGGTGTTGACCAGACTGACACCCAAACACAAGTGAATCCACATATGAATCCCCTGCACCAAGGACTGGGGGTTCCTTTTGGTGCCTCTGGGGGTGCTGAGCTTCCCAGAATAAACTTGGGCATGAGAATCATGGTCCGTGTGCATTCCTCAAAAATAGGAGAGATCTCCCTGGGTGTTTTCCATCCAAGGAATCTCAAAAGATGGAGGTTTCCACCCCGTCACCTTCCCCAGCACAGCAACCCAAGGCATGGGTGGCCAAGAGCCCTGGGGAGGGGGATGCTGAGAGCAACAGGAAGGCAGCAAATCCAGGCAGGGCAGGAGGGGTTGAGTGAAGTTTTCATGTGCAAATCACCATGGGAATATTGTGACCACAAGAGGTCAGGTCCTCACTTTTGTCCCTGATGTGAATCAAGAGTATATCCCAGAAAACCAGGAGGGCATCAGGCAGGTGGCAGAGGCATCCCTGGGAATGAACAAGCCATCAGAAGATGCATCAGAAGATCCATCCCTATACAGCTATACAAAAGGGTGTAGGAGCACAGGACCACAGTGCAATCATGCAGGTGGAGCTCTGCAGGAACTGGGATTGTTTGTTCTTTCTGCATTTTGGGACTTGAGTACAAAGACAAACCCAAGAACATCACTGTCAGACACCCCCCACCCAAAGTCTGCACGGAGGACAGCACACAGTAAATGTTTTTTGGTTTTTTTTTAAGGACATTTAAAAATCACCATGTGCCACATCTCTTTGGGAACCTGCTCTGAGGTTTGGGAGAGTTCCTTCAGCCACACTCAACATTTCCCTCCAAGAAGCACCGGGTGCCACCAGAGTTTTGTGCTGCTCGGACAAAGTAAGAAACTCAGTTTCTGCTGCTCTCTGCTCCAGGTGGGTTCCTCCTCCTGCCTGCTTTCACTTGGACCATACTAAAACCTCAAAGCCACACAGTTTCTGATCCTCAGCTCCCTGCTCCTGCCCAAGCCAGTTAAAAAAAAACAAAACACAACAACAGCAAGACCGCTGGGCACAGCCACCAAACAGAGCATCCAGCACTGGGGGGTTTGGGGGCTCAGAGCCCAACACTGGGGTCCCCTCCCAGGGGGTTTCCTTGGCTGGAGGAAACCCAGCAGCATCGCTCTGCGTGCTGCCAGCCCAGCCCCTTGCAGGCATTAGCTGCTGGTTCCTAACAAGATTTCAGCCTTCCGGGTGGATGGATCGTGCTGTGAGATTAACAGTGCCCACAAGCAGCTTTTCCACCACGCTCTGCACGCCAACCTCTCCTTCCCCCATCCCCAGCCCTCACCAGCTCCACCACTCAGGTTCATCCCAGAAGATGAAGGAGAAGTGCAGAAGCATCACGGTGCCGGGCTCTCCCAAGTGGTACCCACCCCAAACCTCAGAGCAGGCAGCATCCCTACATCCCTGGGACACCTCTGTCCCTACAGCTCCAACACCTGCCCTCCCTCTCCATCCTGTTTTATTTTTTCTTTGGGATACAGCTTTGCAGACACCATTAGACCACCCCAGCACACGCTTGCCACTGGGGGCTCGAGCTGGTGAGTGCTGGGTGGCATCTGGGGGTCTCTCCCCTGGCTTTGCCACTTCTGAGGCATCCTGCATGGGTGACCACAGCCTCACCAGTTTTTCCATTTTTTTTTTTTTTTTTTGAAGCACCATGGGGTCCTCTTTGTGAGGCACCCTCCCCCCCCCCCATAACCTCATTGTCTGACAGGCTTGATGCCGAAAGGTCTGGTGACCCCCTGCTGCAGTCCTGCACCCCAAAACTTGGGATGCTGCTGCTAGCATGGTAGGGGGGAGCAGGGAAGGCAAAGCATGCTCAGCTCCAGCACAGGGGCTCATTTGGATTTTCTGGTTGTTTTGTTGTTTGTTTTTTTTTTGCCTTAAAACCCCATCCCACCCTCTCAGAAACCTGGGAAAAGCACAGCCCAGAGCCGGAAGCCTGGAGAGGCTATTCCTGTCTCCAAGGGGGAAGGACTCAAAAGAGGAATTTTCCAGAAGCTGCTGTGTCACAGGAGGAAATGCTTGCAAACGCCTCTTCCTCTGGCCAGTGGAGCTCCAGCCCTCCAGGCTTCCTGCCCCCATGCAGACCCCACCGCCAACCATCTCCCCCCATCCCTGCTGGAACCCCTCACCTCTGGGGCTTGGGGTTTTTTTTTGGTTTTTAATGCAGTTTGCATCTCCCGATTACACAGGGCAAGCTCCCAGCTCCCCTTGGCAGGAGCTGGGCTGGAGGCTGGAGATGGCAAAAAGCAGGAAGGGTGAATGCGACACATGGAAAAAAGTGTGAGGAGCCCCTTGGAGAGAAGAAGGGGAAGGGGAATGTTGCCCCCAGCTCGGGGGAAGGGATTGGTTCACCTCCCACCCCCCCTCCAAGCCTGGCAGCAGTGGGTGGAGGGGGCAGGGTGCACCCAGGCAAACAAGGATTCTGCTGATAAAGCAAATGTGACTCAATCACACGCTTGTGCAAAGATGTCACAACAGTCCTGAGAAATTACAGGCTCCTATTTCACCCCTGGAGGGCCGGGGCAGTCCTTGCTGGCACAATGTGCTCCATTCTGCTGCCAGCAGCCTTGTGGGGGGGCGGTGGGGGGTGGCTGCTGAAGGACCCAGCACTGTGGCTCTTCTGAGCAGAAAAAACCCCAAGCAAGGGCTAGCTGTGCCCTCCAGGCTTTGGGGTTTTGGGGAAGGGATAGGGACAGATGACCCCAAGCCAGCTCTCGACCCCAAACACCAGAGCATTAGGAGCCCCCAGGCAAAGCCTGCTCAGGGTTGGATCTCTCCATCTTCTGGGGTGGCCCCATGCAGCCTTAAAAGGGAGGTTTGGGGATCCAAACCTCTGAACCCCCCACTGAACCTCCATCACTGCCACCACCCCTTGACACTAACTGTCCCCAAACACTGCCAAGAACACAGATGGCCGTGTCAAGAGGGGATGAGTACCTGCAGGCACCTTTCCAGCCTCCAGGAACATCACTGAAACCAAAACGACAGCACAAGATGCCAACAGAGAGGAAGATGCTCTGCAAACATGGCAGAAAGTGTCCTTCCAGCCCTCCCTGGTGGGCATCACCCCCTGCCTGGGGGCTTCCCCAACCTCTGCCCATCTCACCCAGGGAACCAGGGAGCTCTGCTTGGGGCTCCTCATCCTCCTCAGCAAAGGCTGACCTCTGCAGCCTGCCTGCCTGAGAGCAAAAGCACAGTGGTCCCACAGGTTGCTGGAGCTCATTATGGCCTTTTAATTACATTCAATTGCAGTTTTATGGGCTTATGGGCAAATTGGAAGTGATCTAATTGCCCTTGAGGGGGTGCTACGCTCTGAGCTATGAAAAACCAAGCAGGATCCAGCGAGAGGCAAGGGGAGCTTGCAAGTCTGAGGCTTGTTCTGGCAGAAAAAGAAGTTTGGTCTCACACCGAAGCCCCCCAGGACCTCACAGTAATGAGGCATGTGCCAAAGAACCTGGATCATCCCACCCACTGCCTCCACATCCCATCCTCATGGCAAACTCCAGGCAGGGAGGATGGATCTGGAGAGGAGATGGGTCTGAGACTGGAGCTGAGCAGGTTCTCTCCATCCCCATAGGGGAAGCTGCTGCCCCCAGCCTTAAAATGCTCCCCCTCAAAAGCAGGCAGGGAAAGAAGCAGCTGGAAAAGTGCAATCAAGTGGAGCCAAGAGCTCTGGTTAACAGGAGCTCCCAGCTCCAAAATGGGGCTGGAGACCCTGGCTGTGGAGGGGAAGCTCCAAGCATCTGTCCCCGAGACCCAGCCCAGGCCATCTGAGAAAAAATGTCCCCACTGCTTCCCAGGGTGTGAACCCTTCTGCCCTGCTCTGCCCACAGCTGGGGAGGGGACCCTGCAGCTCCCCACCTTCCCCTTCCAGGAGATCTGGGATGAGCCAAACCCAAAAGACCAGGAGCAGAAGTAGCCCTTGGCTCTCCCTGCCACCAGCTTTGAGTACTGCGAGCTGAAAGGAAGGTTTCCCCCCTCCACTGATAGGTCCTAAAGCCCCAAGAAGTGCTCCATCAACCCTGGTTTTGCTAATTATGGGATGGACTGGGCGTGCTGGCAGGAGTGACAGCATCTCCACAATTCCCAGTTCTTCTGCTCTATCTGTGGGCAGCGTTGGGAGAGACCAAAGGTGGCTCTGAAAAGGTCCCACACCACATGTGCAGGATCCATCCCAGAGGACAACCTCGTCCTCAGGGTCTGGGAGGGCAGAGCAGGAGGAGAGAAGGGGAGGACCTTCTGCTCCTGGCTTCCAGGAACAAGGGCCCACAAACCACTGGCCAGACGGATTACACATTACGGTGCTGCACGCAGATTAATCCAGATTTGAGATAATTACAGTCATTCACTTGGCATAATGGGCTTTAATTGACCCAACATGGCTGGCACTGGTGCTCACTGCCAACCCACAGCTGGCAGCCCAACACCCTGGAGCTGCTCTGCCACTGCTCACCCCCTGCTAACTGAGTTTCCAGAAAAACAGTTCTGGTGGTTCTCCTGAGGAGATGATGGACCACAAACTGCAAGGCCACACAGGTCCTTCCCATCTCCCAGATCCTACCCAGGCTTGGGCATCAGATGTCGTTTGGTCAGAAGACAACTCACGGGCATCCAACTGGGATGAACCAGGCCTACAGAGGGCTTTGGAAGGGCAGCCCATGGGAACATCATTTCCCAGGTCCCTTGGGAGAAACAGCCACCTCCCAGCCTCTGCTTGGTGGTTGCTTGGTCAACAGATCCCTGAAGGTCCCTTCCCACCAGCACTTTTGGACTTTAATGCTTACAGAGCTGGCAACCCAGACAGGCAAAGCATCCTGAGGTCCCCAAACAGCCACCTCTTCCCTCGTCAGCTCCCTCTCCACGTCTCCACTGATGACTGGAACACACTCCAGAGCAAACCAGTTACTTCAGGGACAAACCACCCACTTTGTGCATCACAGCTGGAGGTCCAGGAGAAGGAGCCTGGGAACTGGGTGCCTACGTGCTGCAGGAAGGCGTCTGACAAGATAGGGGAGGCAGCTGACAGACCAGGTCACCCTCAGTAAAAGCCAGTTCCCTCTGGGAAGAAGGCAGCACGCACCACTTTCCAAGAGAAAGAAGCTGCCTCTGGTCTTACGGGACAGCCCTGTGGGTTCAGGAACTGGGGCTGGCCAGGAGGGAAGGTTTGAGTCCCCTTGACACCAGCCACGTGGCCAGAGGGATGGCCAGGCAAGGTTGGGGGATTGCTTCTCCTTCCCAGGGAGGAGAAAAGGCTTGGGGAAGCCTTTTCCCCCCAGGCAGGCTGCAGCCAAGGATGTTCTGCCTGCAAGCTGCCTTTGGGTTTGAGTTTCTGGTTTGAGTTTCTGGTTTGAGTCCAAAGCTAATTAGGCTGCACCAAGTCCAATCAGATAGCCTCAGCTAATTGAGCTAAGCACAGCCAGGTCAATGTCCAGCAGGGCTCCATGTTCCAGGCATTTTGTCAGATAACTGCCAGGGCCTGGGAAGGGGAAGGACCCTTTAAAAAAATGTTCATTTCGTGTCCCAAAGCCAGAGCTTTTCCCTGCTGGAGCTGCATATGGCTCCAGGTTAACCCCTTGGACACTGTGGTCATGCCTGAGGAACCCCAAGGGATGAAGATGTCCCCGTAGCAACGCTGGGACAGGGCCAAGAGTGAGGATGAAAGTGGGCAACTGTCCTACCCTGCTCTGGTGTGCATCTCCCAAGGTGTCACCCTAAGAGTAGGTGCCTGGTGAGCCATGGCACAGCTCACCCCTCACCCAGGGCAGCCCCACCAAACCCCACAGCAAGAGCTAACCAGCCATGTGGCTACTGAAAAACCAGCAAGGCTACCAAGGGGTGCTGTGTGCTCCATGCTCTCCACACAGCTCCCAACACCTCCTCCAAAGCCACCTGAGATGTGTCTGCAGCAGATGGCAGCCTCCAGGCTCCAGGAGCAGGGTTTGGCCAAGGGAACCCCCCGGCTCTGTGGTTGTGGGCACAGGGGGAGCAGCAGCTCCCAGGCAGAGCTGGGCATCATGCAGTCAGCTGAGGAGCATGGGGAGGGAAAAATAAAGAGAATGGAGAGGGAAACTTCAGGGCAACCAAGTACTGGTCTGAGGGAGAGGAGCCAGGAAGATGTAACAAGCATGAGGGTGAGAAGAAGAGGGGCTTTGAGGAAGGCTCCAACAAGCCCTTCCTTGGGCATTTATCAGTCCAGCTGCAGAGCTCTGCCAGCTCCCAACTTCTACAGCAGAATACGGCGAGGAAAAACACACCCAGCACCCTAAACCCCACATACTCCTTTTTTTTTTTTTTTTTTTTTTTCCTTTGCTTTCAGGCCTGAGCATCATTCCCCTGGGCAGGAGGCTGGCAGCAGCAGGAATGCTGAGAGTGATCCCCACATCCCCCTCCTCCACCCCCCACTGCTGGGGAGAGGCTGTTCCTCCTCAGCTGACAAACAGATGAAACGTTTCATTAATAAACCTCAGCTTCTCCTAACACTTTGGATTACAATCTCTCTGCTTGGACCCCTGCTCATGTTACACGTTCATCTCAATTATACATTCCCTCCTCTTTAAATCCCCACTTATCTCCTTTACCATGTAAATCACGGAGCTGCCTCTGTGCTGGTTTGTTGGTTTCGGTTTTTTCTTTCCCCCTGCCTGCCTAACTTTCCCTGCTCCAACAGCACTTAGAAAATAAACAGTGATTTAAAGCCCCAGCATGTCCAGGCAGCCTCCGAGCTCATCTCCCAGCAAATCCACTCACTGGTACTGCCCAGCCTCTCACCAGCACTCACCTCCAGCCTTGCCATCTTTGAACAACACTTTTATTTACTTCTTGCTCAGCCTGGGCCAAATCCTTACTGGGGACATCTCCCTCCATGAGGCCCTGGGGCTGTGCTGGGTGATGGAACCACCATCTGGAGCAACAGCACAGGGAGAGCCCAGGCTGGCTCCCCCCCCATTGCCCTGGTCCCTCTGGCAATTAAAGCAATTGCTTGCATGGAAAACTAATTGTATTAGGAAAGTATTTAGTAATTTTTAACTGTTCTGCTGGTGGCTCAGCGCCCTCCCCCTCCTGCATACCAGCAATGCTGGATAGAAGTTGCAGGGCAGGATTCCCCTCCTCATCCCTCGTTGCTTTTAAGGACAAAGTGAGGAAGAGGAGCAAGATGCCACGAAGGGCAGGCACAGCCTGGGACTCGAGTGGTGGTCCTGGGTAAGCCAGAGGGGCTGTGACTGCCCTTCAGCCCTGCAGGAGTTTCCCTCCAAGGTTTGCACTGCTGAGCCTGGACATCCAGCTCTGCCATGTGGTGGCCTCTTGATGTCACCATGAGAAAGATGTCCCACGGTTCTCTGCTATGGCACTCGGTGAGCAGGTGCTCAACCCCCTGGCCTGATGTTCACCCTGACTGCAAATTCAACAGCCTTCTGAGATTTTGGCACACCATGCATCCCCCCCAGGTAGCTCCATGCTCCTCTGGTCACCGCTTGTGCAGAAAAGCCCAAAGCTGTGGGGAAGAACACAGCAGAGGCATGGCCAGGCAGAGACTCAGAGCTCCCACCAGGACCTAAGGCCCCTTGGAAAAAAATAACATCCCCAGGAGCACCTTGGTTCTGTTTGGACAGGGAGCCTGGGCAGCAGAGCAGAAGCCCACCACAGGGAGTGTTGCACCAGGGAGAGCTTTCCATGATGGAGAGAGCACTGCAGGAGCCCCCATCCTGGCTCCCCTTCCTGCCTCAGTTTACCCAGGGGCTGGCAGGCCCAGGAGGTCCCCCCCATCCCTGGGGCTGGCCCGGCCCCCGGCTGTGCCTTTAAGAGGCGAGGAGGGGAGGGGGGTGGCGGGTGTTTGCCAAAGGACCATTAATTTGCCAGCATCACATGCTTCGCAGCTGCAGCCTGGCAGTGATTTATACTCCTCTGAAGTTCATCAGAGGGAAAACCACTTCCCAGGCGCAGCCTTATCCCAAAACCCCCCCACCCCACCACCACCACCACCCTTTCCTCTCTCTCTTCCTCACCCATGCGAGCTGCCTGCATCCAGAGCCCCCCAAAATCCCAGGTCCCATCCATCACCCCCATGGGTCACCCCCTGCCCTCACCACCCAGCCCAGGCACTCCCCCTCTCCCCAACATCTGCAAGCAAAAGAAAACTTCCTCTGCCTTCCTCGCCTCCGTGACCCACTGATGAGAAAGCCATTAATTAATAAAGGGCAGAGCTGATCCTCCAGCTCCTCGGCTGGCCCGGGGGGGGGTGCTTGGCCAGCCCCCTCCTCCCCATTTCTGGGCCCTGGAGCCAAAATAAACGGCAGGCAGAAGGCAGGAGCCCCCTCTCCTCCTGCCGCCAGCCCCCCGCACGCCGTCCTCTGGGGAGGTTCAAAAGTTCAAGATTTTCACATTTCCCTAACGTTATTTCAGGAAATTGCCGGAGAAAGGAAAGACGGCGCTGCCGAAAAACCCCATCCGTGTGCGGACACAAGAACACACAGAACCCAGGGGCAGGGCTCAGGGTGGACCAGGCGTGGTTCAGAAGCAGCCCCAGACCCATCCCCATCCTGCACAGCACCCACCTTTTTCTTTTGGGTTTTTTTTTTTTTTCTTTTGTTTTTTTTTTGTCTCCTGAGCTTTTTTGCACCCTGTTGACTTACACAGAGTTATTTCTCGAGCAACAGAGAGCAAAGTTTGGGCTCGCCCTCCATCACCCCAAAGCAAAGCAGCCCCAGCAGTGGGAGATGCCAGGAGATGGTGCCACAAAGATGGTGCCAGGAGCTGCAATGCTCAGAGCACCAGCACTGACCAAATCCCAGTGGTTGGTTTGGTGGTGAAGCTGCCAGGTGGGTCCAGAGCATCCCCAAGAGCATCACCTGGGTTTCAGGTCCCCAAGGAATTACAGCTTGGTCCCAGGTGAGTGCAGGGCTCCCTGCAAACACCATCACCAGCTCTGACGTGGGTTTGGGTTCCCTTCTTCCTTCCTCTCGAATTCTGGGTTTGCACAAACTTCAAAAGCTGCTCAGAGAAATCTCACTTGGGTTTTCACCAAACACAGGTTAAGCTACAGCCTTTTTTAGCTGAAGGTTCATGGGAAAGGTTCACAAAACTACTGAAACTCTTGGCAAACCTGAATTTGGGCTTATAACGAAATATGAAACTCGACTACTTTCATGTGGTTTGGGGTTTTTGTTGCAAAACTTTTCTGTGTAGCAGCTCAGGGCAAGAGCAGGCCAATCCGGTACACAACAGCAAGGAATTCAGATACACCCCAAGCAGCCCTTGGCTGGCAAATGATTAACCCTTCCTTGAAGCCATCTCATTAGCGTGGGGGCTGGATTCGTGCCACCACATGCTTGG
This sequence comes from Phaethornis superciliosus, assembly GCA_023637945.1. Classification (NCBI taxonomy): domain Eukaryota; kingdom Metazoa; phylum Chordata; class Aves; order Apodiformes; family Trochilidae; genus Phaethornis; species Phaethornis superciliosus. Next base: position 9,272,793 of record JAJQWJ010000022.1, read on the forward strand.
GAACAGGGTGCAGAGCTCCTGGCGCTGGCAAGGACCCAAGGCAGGAAGATGGCCTCGCACCGGCACGGCTCCGGCACTGATGGAGCTGCTGGCGTGGCAAGAGCCCAGCACTGCTGGCACTCACTCCATGGATGTGCCAGAGCATGCCAAGGCAAGCAATTGCAGCCATCGTGCTGCTCCTCAACCCCATCCCATTCCAACAGGGCACCACAACCCTCTTGCTGCACAGGGCAACCATGGCAAGATGGCAAAGAGGGGCTGGGAAACCATCACACTGCTTCATTCCTGCCAAGGAGGCAGTGGGAGGGATGGTTTGCTGGGTTGTTGGTTTGGTTTTTTTTTTTAAGTTGGTGGAGTTCTTGGGGTATTTGGAGTTGGAGTTTCTGCTTTGGGTTCACTTCGGATCGTGCCCTGGCACTGCCATCCCACAGCACTGCACAGAGTGGCCTGAAGCATGGGAAGACCTTACAAACATCCTAAGGTCACCTGAGGGGGAGGAGGAAGGACAAACTTGCCTACACTAGCACCAACATTTCCAGTTGGAAAGTGGTGATGAAGTGATGAAGACATCCCCTTGAAAATGAGCAGCATAACCAACCCAGACTATCGACCTCCTCGAAGGAATTCGATTCTCCCTGATGAGCTCTTCCCAGGGATCTATCACCCTCAGCCCCATTAACCCCTTGCACTCTCTCCCTCTCCTCAGGGTCTGGAGGGTCACCTGCCATGCCAGAAGGTGGCTGATGCAGCTCAGGAGTGTTCTGAAGACAGGAGCAGGACCTGAAGTCTGTGTGCATGCAAAGGTGGCAAATGAGTCAAGCAAACACAGAAGGTGGTGAAGGGACCATGACCTGCTGGCATCACCCAGACCACTACAGGCAGGAAAAATCAGATCAGATCAGTATCTGCATTTTCACACCCACCCTTCGGGCTCTTCACAGCCTCTGTGGCTGGGAGGGAGCCAGGACAGTGGAGGCTGCTCCAGGCACTGGGCATTGCCTCAGAGAGAAAAGACATCCCAAAGAAGAGAGCAAGACACCCAGCCCAGGCTCCCAGAGGTCAACCGGAAAGCAGGACACTTGGCAGGCTGAGTAAGGAAGTTTACATTAATTACAGAAATGTGCTAATACCCTGGGAAAGCCACCAGCCCTGAACTGTTGTGCAAACACAGTGCTGCTCTTGTCCTAAGCCCTTGTCCCCTTCCAGCACCCAAGTCCCCCAGCACAGCTCAGCCCTGCTCCACCCCAGCCCTCACTGTCCCACCTGCATCACAACTCTGCCAGGTCTTAGCCCCATCTTTTCCACCTCCTCCTATACACATCCCTGAGCCACTTTTCCCCCTCCCCTGCCTTCTACATTTTAAAGCTGCCCATGTTAAAGCACTGCTGGAAATCCCCAGGACACCCCTGGTAGGTTTATGGCTGCACAGAATCCAGGTGACCCTGGGGCCAAGAAGCAGTACTGCGGTTTTGGGTCACCTTCTGAACATGGCCCAGGCTGGGAAGGGATTAAATTCCTCCATATCTAAACAATAAATAAATAAATAATAACAACAACAACAACAATAATAATAGTAATAACAATATCATTTTTGCCATGCAGTTCTTTCAACATAGGCCAATTAATATATTTCTAACGAGCGACCTTAAAGATTTTCAAACCATCTAATTAGAAGGCTGTTTCCTTCCCAGACATGCCAAAGCCCCTTTGGAAAAGGAAACGTGGCCTTCCAACACTACTTCAGTGCTGTGGAAACACTACCCCATGTCCTGAAGATTAATCAGCCACTCAGCATCCCTGGGGCAACCACGGCAGCCCCAACCCCTGAGATCCCGGAGCCGCCTCCTCGGTGCCTGGACCAGCATCCAGCAGCACTGCATAAGCTCTGCTCCAAGAGGCACCCAAAATCCAGGGGCAGTGCAGCAATGGTGGCACAGGAAAAGTCAAACACACCAGAGAGGAGAAAGGGATGGTGCCACCTTGCCCACACAAGGGGTGCACAGGAGGGGCAGCTCATCCTGCACCCACCACCCGCGCCGAGGTGCTCTGCCGGTCACGCCTGGTGTTCCCAGCAAACACTAACTTCATTATTGATTTGTGCTCGTTTTTAATTTTTATAACCTGGCCAGCATTTCTACTGAAGGCCGTGACTAATTCTACTTCCCCAGGCTTGAAGGGGTGAAAGCCTTTAACTCTTTCAGGACAGAATCACAGAATTACGAATTTCTCAAAGTTGGAAGGGACCTCTAGAGATCATCTAGTCCAACTCTCTCACTAAAGCAGGATACACCAGAGCATCACAAAATTATCAGAATTGGAATTATCAGGCTGGGCTCTGCTGCCTCACAGACAGAACCCCCCAGGGGTCTGGCAGGGGAGCAGGCAGCAGCTCAGCACGGCTCGACCACAGCTGCACTGGGTTTTGCAGCACCCTCCTGTTCCTTTCTCTACCCAAAGAGGCTGGAGCAAAAAGGCAGATGGTCCCAAGGCTGAGACAGGGCTGTGACACTCACTGCTGGCAGGAAAGAGCTGAAGAATAACATGGACTTTCCACCCATTACTCTTATTCCAAAACCAACCACCTCCTACCATTTTGGAGGCGAGATGCAGCCCCGCAGCCTGCCCAGGGTGCAGATCTAAGAGGAGGGTGGGTTTGCCTGCCAGCCCTGCCACATCCCAAGGGAAAACCCCCAAGTGCTGGGGAGGTTGAAGGGACCAGGTCTCCTTCCTTCCTTCCTTCCTTCCTTCCTTCCTTCCTTCCTTCCTTCCTTCCTTCCTTCCTTCCTTCCTTCCTTCCTTCCTTCCTTCCTTCCTTCCTTCCTTCCTGCCACTTCCCAGGAAAGAGTCAGGATCAAAGTCCCAGAGGAGAAGATCCATTGAGTTAAAAGCAGCAGATGCTGCTCCAAGGGGTGGGACACGGGGAGTACCAAACACGACATCAGCAATTATGGAAAGCCAGATGAAGAAAATCAAATCTCATGCTTGAGGGCATGGGCCGACGAGTACAAGGGTCAGGAAGGAATTTCTCTCCCCTTACACAGCAGTGCACAATTGGGTCAATGCATCACTGGGTGGCAGAAGTTCTGGATGGGCTTGCCCTTTCCTTTTCGAAGCCCTGTCACCTCACCGTTGTCAGGGAAGCTGCATCTGAGGAAACAAGAGCTTAACCTGGTGTGGCAGAGCCCCCGTCACCCACCTTGCTAAGGATCAGCATCCCTAAGTGAAAGAACCCACAAGGACCTCACTCAAAACCAGTCCTTCAGCCTTTCTACTCCGACCTCACTCTGTACTGCTGCCTGCCCCCTCCACACCTTAATTATTTCTCCTACAGCCAACTGAATTATCATAAAAACTCCTCTGAGCAAAGACCTTTCCTTCCCCCGTGTTTGTAAAGCATTGTGTACAACTCTGGTACTATTTAACTAAGAAGTCATAGTAAAGAGAGTCATAACAAAGAGAGCAGTAATAAACCCTCCAACATTGGCTTCAAAAATAACTGCACTGGAAAAGGGTCAGGAAGGGAGAGAAGAGAGCAATCAAGTGTCCCTGGTGTTGTTCAGAGAGGTCGGGAAGCGTTTGTGGTAGGAGCGGTCGCTCTCTCTTCACACCACATCCAGAACCCTTTCTCTTCCCTCAGCAACTTCTCTCTGCTACAACTTGCTTAGCTGGGAGGATCTAACCACAGGGAAGAGGCTTGAGTTTCAAATTAAAACAAAGCAAGCAAACAAACGTAAAAGATGCCCCACCACGTGTGGCTAGCTGCATCCGACCCTCACGGAGCCAGGCTTTGCCAAACCACACACTTCATAATCTGGACAAACAGTTGTTGGGTCTCTTCCTGCTGCCAAGCAGCTGGGTAGCAGCAATTCTATGTCACCCAGGGTGGCACTTTTTAAACGTGCTCTGTGTCGCTCTCATTCGACACCCGCTGCAGCCAGCAGCTTTCTGTCAGCTTTGCAAATCCTGTCAAACAGGGTTTATCAAACAAGACCTCTGGTTAGTGCAACCTGAAATATTAATTAATTAATGCTGACCCCTCGCTGACAATAGAAAGGCAGCCAGCTCTAAGCACTGCGACCACCTATCTGGCGCTGAATTTAGGAGGTCTTTGGTACCATGGTCAGGAACCCATGGGAGAACCCAGCACCCACATCAAGAACCTGCCAGCATGACCCTGCTACCTCACTGTCAAGCTAATTTTGGAGTTCAATGCAAGACAAGTTGTTCCAGAAAGATGTCAATCAGCCAGAGGCAGCCAGAGGGTGGGTGCTGAGCTCTGAAAACCACTGTTATCCCACCAACTGCACCAGCACATCCACAGGGCAGGGAGTCACATCTGCACAGCCTTGGGGATTCAGCCCTAGGCTGCCAGGGGGAAGGTGGAATCAAAGGTATGAAAATGTATTGAATGGGAATTGGCATGCTCAGACTTGGCCCCTACAATCCAGATGCTGAGCCCAGACAAGAAAGCAGGAGCAGAAGGTTGGGATGGGGCAACGGGAGTTTCAGCATTGCAAACACGTTGCAGACAAGCAGGAGAATAATCTTCAGGAGAATGTTTGGAGGAGCCTGTGGTGGCTTGCTTGGGAAAAGAACAAAAAACCCAAGAGAAACAATAACCAAAAAAAAGAAAAGGAGAACAGAAGAAGAAGAAAGCAGCTCTGGAAGCAGATGGGTCCTGTGTGTGGTTGTGTGTGGTAGCATCTCGCAGAAAAATGAGGAGTATGCTGGGGGGACACAGCTCCTTCCCCTCCAGCCCCATCCTGGACACTCCTGGGATGATGGAGCAGCTCCAAGCAAGCTGGAAACAACATCAGCCACGCTGGGACCAAAGCAGTGGTTGTATCATGGTGACTGGGAGAGCTGGGAGGGAAGTTTCTTTTTTAAGTAGAAGGGCTTGGGGGGGGGTTGTTTTTTCTCTATTTTCTTTGTGGGTTTGCTTTATTCCTTGTTAACCAAAAATGTCAATGGAACCAAGACTATTCCCAGAAAAAGGGACGTAAACGGATTAATTGATTTCATGTATGGGGGGAAGGGGGAAAATAACAATAGAAATTCTCAAAAGATCCCATGCCTACTGTTTTTTCAAAGAAACAAGTTTTGTACTGAAACAAATTATTTCTGCTCCTCTGCAGGGACGTGAAACTCCCTGCAAAAGCCTAAAATCAAACTGACATAATTGCAGTGGTCTTTTCTGGGTCCCTGGTCCATCTGGGAGCATGATGCTCCTGACTCAGAGACATTTCCAAGCCCCAGGGTCTCCCAGGAGAGAGCTATTCCCCCACCCAGCCCTAGTCCTCTTTACCCCCTTTTGCACCGAGAAGAAGCCAGGTAAAAGCAAAGACAACAACTGGTGGTCCACCATCCAAATTCTGTGGGTAAGGAAGAAGTGACACATCCCCATGTCCTACTAAGGGTACCTCAGGGGCAGAACCTGGCTCTAGGACTCCAGGTCCCAGTGAGTGGCTTCACCCAAAACCTGCTCTGAAACGGCGCAGTCTTGGGTGACATCAGAAGGTGCCACGGGGTTACCGAGCTCCAAAAGGCTAAAGAAATCCCCCAAAAGAGAAGGAAGAACCACAGACTGAGTCGTCAGTCCAGGCTGCACCACTGCTAAGAGATTTCCAGGGTCACCTCGGGAGGGTTTGGTTCTGGAGCTCCAAGCAGCATCACAAAACTGGTGTTTTCCACCACCTCTCCTCCTCCATTCCCAGGCTTCTGCTGGAACCTTCAGATCTGCCTTGACTCAATCTGCTTCAAATTACCCTAACAATGCTGGGCCCCAAGTGGACATGTAAAGTGTCTCAAATTTATTGTAATTTTAAGCCATTCCTAAAACTGCACAGACATTGCTGGAATATTTCCTCCTTCTTTAAGACCCTCTGATGACTCCGCAAGCCAGCGAGAGGGACGCCAGGACCAGCAGGAGAAGGAGATGACTGGAGCCAGCTGCCTTTGCACGGGGTTTTGCTTGCTGTGCTGGGGCATGGGAAGGGAGCAGCAGGGCTCCCTGAGGTGACACCAAGACAAGTGCTCCCCAAGGTGACACCAAGACAAGGGGCAACGTCCCCTGGGACAGGCAGCGGGGCTGCCGAACCCACGCTCCATCTCTGCAAGGAAACAGCCCAGGGCAGAAGTGTTTTTTCTGAGGGCAGGACCAGAGTGCAGGGATGGGCTGCTCCTTGCAGGGAGTTGATTTGTCTGGGGACAGGACCCAGGATAACCTGGGATGCTCCAGGGCATCCCTGCATCCCCCCCGAGCTGCTCCGCCAGGCAGGAGCCGAGCCTCTGCCTGGAGTCAGTGTCATGTTGTCACACAAATTACACCTGGGAAACTGTTTCAAGAATTAATTGATCATATAAGTACAGTAATTGGAACTTGCAAAGCATAGATAATTGCCTTTTATTAGTTCCTGTAGATAATCCATTATGCACTGATTAGGCCTAAGCAAGGATCTTATAGTCCTGGTTTGATTAATGGCAGATTCTGGACATTAAAGTCAAACAGGAATAGGTAACTTACTATTTTCTTTCTTGCCTTAGGAGCATGTCACCCTATGAGTTACAGTCAGAAGTTTTGAGGTTCTGATTTGTCCCTGGGCACAGTCAGGCCTGTTCAAAATCCCCACCTGACCTGACTGTGGTCCCACTTTCCGGCCAGTACCATCACCCAACTCTTCCCAACAGCTGAAGAATCCCCAGCCCAAACCTCAGCAATGCACTCACCCACTAACAGCCATGTGTCATACGAGACCTCATCAGCTCCCAAACCTGTCTGTAGCTCAGAACCACTTGTCACTGTCCCTTTCAACCCAGAGCATCTCATTCCGCAGCTCAGACCTTTTCATTCCCAGACTGTATATTCATTTTCTACAACTTTCTACCCAAGACAGAACATCAATAGGTATCTTGCCCCTGCAATTTCTTGACCAGTGGTCTTGCCCACCACTCTGACAGACTCAAAGGGACTGTCCCTGCATTGAAGTCACCGTGTCCCCGGCCAGAGGGATCCTTAGGGGGCTGTGCCCATAGCACTGGGGTTTTGCTCTGATTACCATCAGTCTCACACCCTGTTTGCAAAGCCAGGATGGGGGGAAACACACAAAATCTGCCTTCAGGCTAGAGGAGGCTTTATTTAAGAGGAATAAATAAAAAATAAGGCTGTGATTATCTCAGGCCACTCTCCAGCTGCCACCCAGAGACAGAATGGGAGGAGGAGGCAGGGGGGGAAGCATTTTTCAAGTGAATAAACAAAACCCAGCGGATGTGACACGCTGAGGCACAGGGACAGATTCTTCCTTTCTTCCTGGCCAGATAACCCCCTTATCAGCAGAGCAGAGTGGGATTAGGAAGAAAAAGAGGAAAGGAGAAAAACAGCAAATGTGGAAAAGGGAGGGGGGGGGGGGAAATACTCAGCAGAGGAGCTGGATGGAGGGAGGGCAGGAGGGAGGAGGCTGCGTTCAGCTCCAGCCTATTCATCCCGCACGTTCCTGACTGCCAGGGCTGGGGATGAATGAGATTTACTGCCCATTAAAATAAAGCTCCTTTCTGTAGTTTATAAACAACGTTGCTGCTCAGCGGGAGGTTGGACATTTTAGTTCACTAACCAGCAAATAATCTCTTGTCACTTTTTATTTTTAAGTTTATTTACATGCAGTGTTGTGGGTTTGGTTTTTTTTTTTCACCCTTTCCTAAATCTTTTCCTCCTTCTCTTGCTGCCCCCAGGGCTGCCAGCAGTGAGGTTGTGAGCAGGAGCATTGGCTGCTGCTGGGCACCCAAAATGTTTGTGCACAGAGCCAAACTGCTGCTCTGGAGCCCAAGCTTGCTCCTTCTGCAGCCATCAGTCAAACCACAAAAATAATCTTGTTTATCAAAAATGGTCATTATAGTAAAATGATATTTATTTCTGCCTTAAAAACACGTGTAGGTGAATGGGATGCTGGAGCAGCTGCTGAGGCACAGAGAGGGCTCAGCAACCAACCCAGGAACCCAGGGCAGAACTGAGCCCTGTGGGAAAACCAGAGCCACCCGCAACAACCACAGCGGTGGCTGGGGACACCACAGGGACAGGGACAGGGCTGCCAGCAGCATTGGGACCACGGTGCTGGGCAGCCTGGAGTGTGGCACAGGGAGATGCCCAGCAGGAATACCAATGGGCCCACTCGCCCCAGGCTCCTGGTTAAAAGAGCAGGTAGAGGAACTTTCCCTTGGCATGAAAATAACACTCTTGCATGTCTGCCTAGAAATGCCAGCAGCACCCAGGGGCCTGTGCTTGTGCAGGGAGATGCATGCAGGGCAGCACCCTCTTGTAGAGGTGGAGGTGGCATGCCAGGAATTGCAGGGGGGTGCACGGGGTGCCCCAGCTCCAGCAGGACCCTTGGGGCACCTGGGGGTAGGGATGGCACTGTGCAACAGCCAGCTGAGGGGCTGTGGTTCCCTCTCCATCTCCAGCAGCACGCCAGGCTGGGAGGGAGGAAACGAGGGCACCTGGGGTGCTGACACCCAATTCAGTCTCCAGCAGCCTCTCCAGATGCTGGGATGGTTTTCTGCAAGAGGATGGGATCTCTCTTCCCAGCCCAGGTCCTGGATACCAGTGCCAAGTGGTTGCTGCATCCTTTCCTGCTCCTTTGGGAGGAGCCCTGGGCTAAACCTGCCATGCCCCTTCCCTGATGGGCAGCAGAAATCCCTGCTTGCCTTATCTAGATCCTAAAGCACTTGAGCAGACGGGGAATGTGCAAAGCATTATATCATTCACTCACTATCAAAAGCTCACACAGTGGCACTTAATTACAGCCCCGGAAGCACAGGCTTCCTTAATAAATCAAAGAAATAAAGTCAGGGATGATGCACTGAACAGAGGGGGTGGGGTGGGGGGGAATAAAGAGCTTACAGTTTCCCACTGCGTGTCCCCTTTAGATAACAGATGCTCTCTTCTTAACCTCTCACTTCATCAGATCAGCTCCAGCTGTGTTTGGATCAAGTGTGCAGCCTGGCTCGAGTCCAGCCTGCCTGCTTCCCTGCTCCAGTGCCAGCTCCATCCCTCCAGCTCCAGGGCTGCCTGTGCTGGGGTGGCAGGGAGGAGGGCAGCTCCCACCGAGCCTCTTTCATTACAGCACATTTTACTCTAGCCCTGTTTCCAGCAACCCAAACTCCCTTCATAAGAGCATCTCTGGGGCTCTCCAAACACCAATCCCACCAGCACCCTGAGACTCTCCCTGGTGGGGCTCCTGGGGAGGGCAGGAGCAGGTGAGATGCATGGTGATGCTCCCCCTTGCAGCCCTCACCCAGCAGCCCAGCCAGGAGATGACAGTGTTGGCAAACAGCTTCCAAAGGCCACACTGAGAGCTCTGCATCATCTCAGTCATAAATCACAAGAGAAACATCCCCCCCACCACCAACAGGGATGCCCTCCACCTCCTGTCTCAGCACACACCACCCACCTCCCTGTTTATTTGTGGGTGTCACCTCCTCGCTCCGCTGGCGGTGACGGATGGGGCTGTGATGGCATTCAAAGGAGATCCCTCGTGGCAGAGCCCTGGCAGCCTCTGCTGGGGCTGGGTGCCAGCAGCACTCCCCCCTCCCCATCCTGGGGTCCCCCCTCACTCACCATCCCCAGCCTGGGGCAAGTGGAGCAGGAGGGCTGGCAGAGCCCAGCTCCTCTTCCCTGCCTGCACACGTGCCTTGCAGCCCAAAGACCTTAGCAGAGATAAAGCCTCTGAGAAATCCCACTGCTCCTAATCCCCCCCAAAGCACAAAAATAATGAAGCATTATCTCATCAGGCCTTTATCCCAGTAATTACCCAGGGATGGCTTAATAAAGAAGGGACACCCACCTGCCAAGCATAGCCTAAGCCTGCCTCTGGGCTGGTTACACAACCCCAGGCTGAGCATGGTGGTGTTGGGCATCCTACAGCCCTCTCAGACCAACCAAGGCAGGGAAAGGGAAGCAGGGGCAGCCCTGTTCTCCAAACCAGGCAGGTTGATGCCCATGAGACCCAACTCCTTCCACACAGCAGGGGCCAACGCTGCCCCAAAGAGCCATGCCAGACCACCAGGAAAAGCTTTCTGCCCCCAAACTCCCTGAAACAGCTACAAAACATCAGCCAGGAAAAGTGCTGGCAGGTATTCCCCATCATCCCCCCCTCTGATGCTCTGTCACCTCCTCCCCACACCCCACATCCTCCTGCCAGCCCCCCCGGGCATCACCCAATGCTCCAGCTGTGACACCCGGAGAGCTGGGAGAGGGGACAGCAGCAGGGAAAGGCTCGGAGAGGGGTTTAAACCCCATCCCCTCAGCTCGACATGCAGGTGCCAGGGGATGTTTCCATCCCATCCCTGCCAGGGAGACATCTCCCCCCCCTGACCCGCTCCCTAAGGACAGGGCTTGGTAGTTGCCTGTGGTGTCTGACAAAGGTTGGACTGGATGCTCTTGGAGGTCTCTTCCAACCTAAACATTCTGTGAAAATCACGCAGCAGCCTCAGCAAATCTTAGCCCGGGCTCGGGTGGGAACACGTGTGCGGCTCAGTTAGCGGAGCTGGAGCGTGAAAAGCGAGAAGGATGGAGCAGAGAGCTCAGAGAGCTTGGGTTACAACTCGGAGCAAGGGACGGAGAGGGCTCTGACAGCTCCTGGCTGCTCCCCGGGCAGCGATATCTCCAGATCTTTTACAAATAAATATCATTGCTCATTATCTCGGCATTAAAGTTAAATGCTGGGCGAGATGGGCGCTGAGCTTTCTCTCGCTAATCTCAGCCAGATGCCAGCGCTTCTCTCATTAATCCCCCCAGGCTGGGGGCTCCTTCCTCCCCCTGCCACCACCATCACCACCTTCCTGTCCCCCATGGCCAGCAGAGCAGCAGGACAGCCCCTTGCTGGCACATGGTCTGGTGGTTTTACTGCCCGGCTGAGCTCCTGGGGAGGGGGGGGTGAAGCCTCTTCTGACACCAGGGCTCTTCCTGAGCTTTGGTGGCACTGAACCCATCTCCACAAGCAGCGGGAGCACAGGTGAGCAGCAGGGACAGAGGATGAGGTGCCAAGACCCACGGAGCCAGGAGCATCTGGGCTTGCTCACATCAAGCCTTCAGCTCCAAAGGGTTCATAGAATCATAGAATTGGTTGGGTTGGAAGGGATCTCAGAGATCATCAGGTCCAGCCCTTGACCCACTGCTGCAGTTACTAGACCGTGGCACTGAGTGCCACATCCAGGCTCTTTTGAAATATCTCCAGGGATGGAGAATCCACTGCTTCCCTGGGCAGCCCATTCCAATGTCTGATCACCCTCTCCGTGAAGAAATTCTTTCTAATATTCAACCTAAACTTCCCCTGGCACAACTTAAGTCCATGCCCTCTTGTCTTGTTGAAAGTCGCCTGGGAGCAGAGCCCAACCCCCCCCTGGCTCCAGCCTCCTTTCAGGGAGTTGTAGAGAGTGATGAGGTCTCCCCTGAGCCTCCTCTTCTCCAGGCTGAACACCCCCAGCTCCCTCAGCCTCTCCTCACAGGACTTGTGCTGGATCCCTTCCCCAGCCTGGTTGCCCTCCTTTGGACCTGCTCCAGGACCTCAATCTCCTTCCTGACCTGAGGGGCCCAGAACTGGACACAGGACTCGAGCTGTGGCCTCACCAGGGCTGAGTACAGGGGCAAAAGCTACTAGCAGGCTTGCAGATCAGCTGCCCACTAAGGGAGGGCTTGCAGCCCCCAGAAAGTCTCTGTGAAAAAAACCCAACTTCCCACACAAGCAAAACCAAGCCCCAAACCACTCAGTGCTGGTGCCTACCCCAAGCCAGAGCAGCTCCAGAGCAGCTCCCTGGCCCCAGCATCCTGGGAGTAGATGCAGAGCAGGTTTGACTCCCACTCCCTTCTGTATCCCAGGCGTACCACGGAGCTGAGCTCCAGCGTGCCACGGAGCTGAGGTGCTGCAGGATGTGGCCCTTGCTGCCCACACACATCAGCATCTCCAGCAGCTGCTTCCTCGGAAACCAGCAGACACTGAATCACCCACACAGAGCTGCCCAGCTCCTGCTCTGACGCTGCAGCTGGAGGTACCCCGGGCACATCTGTATGACAGGCTCCAGCAGAAGCAGCAGCTTGGGGACAAGGACAGATGTCACAGCTGCCAGTCCCCCAGCCCTCCCCGGGGTAAACACAGCAGCTCCTGCAGCAATCCACACCATTCCTTGCCTCTCCTGGGCTTTAAGCTCAGCGATGGGTACCACGGTCAGATGTCAGCTTGCTCAGAAGAAAGAGAAAGCAGTGGAAGAGCTGAGCAGCAGGGCTGACTGAGGGTGAGCTGAGCCCACTGTGGAGCAGGGACCCCCAGGAGATGGGCTCATCCCCACTGCCTATGGCACACAGCAGCCCTGATGCCCTGGCAACCCCACTGGATATTTGTCTTTGACACACAGAGTTCCTAAAAGTCCCCAGAGTGCCAATGCAGAAAGTTGCCTTCCCCAAATCACACACCAAGGGACCAGGGGAGAAAGTGAAGCAGCTTCTCCCATTCCCTTAGGAGGAGTGGGTCAGCTCAGCAAGGCAGTCCCTCCTCCTAGCATCACAAAATCATCCTCAAGACACAGGGAGGTGACAGCACCCATTGCCACCCCATCCCCAGCCAGCTCCCCTCCCTTCCCTTCTCATTTTTCAGAGAACAATCAAACTTTAGCCTTCTTATCATCCAGACCAAAGCCCAGCCAGGGGGTCTGGGAGCTGCATCCTTCCCCAGCTCCTAACACCTTACCCATGAGCAGGGACTGACTCCCACCCAGGTCACCACAGTCCCTGCAGGATGAGGGTGCCCGGTGCTGGGCACTCACTCACCAAGGGGGGAGATGTTTTCTTGTGTCCCCTGACATCACGCAGCCCTTGTCGGGAAGTGATTGCAGATTTCAACACCCCTCAGTTCATCAGCTGCTCGTTTCAACATCCCCATGGTAAACCCAGAAAAAAAAAAAAAAAAAAAAAAAAAAAAAGCACGCCCCGTCACTCCCTCACAATCCTTCTTCTGCTAACTCGGCTTTATCCCGAGGAGTATTCATCACCTCCAAATAAATATTTATTAACCAAATTGCAGGTGTCTGGGGCTTCCCACCTCCTCTGCTTTCAGCTGTGCTGACACCAGAGCTCTGCTGAGAGCCCAGGTGTCAGCTGGCAACAGCTCCAGGAGCAGGAGTGCTTCTGCTGTTCAAATAACTTCTCAACTCGTCCCACTAATCCCAGTGGGAACACCCTGGTTAGCAGTCATCTCGGAGCAAGTGGATGCAGGGGGTGATGGATGAAAAAGCAGTGGTGGGAGGGAGTTTTCCTTGGGCTTTTTCTTTCTGCAAAGTCTTGGACAGACAGAAGGGAACGCAAATTTCAAAGCCACAGGCCCCCATTTTGTGGTGGCAGAGGACCAAGTGATGGGTTCACCTGTTTGCCTTTTCTATCCCATCTCTGCCTTCCTGAGAAGGAAAGAACCAAACAAGGAAAGGGAAAGCACAAAGATTTAGTGCTCTGCCACAACAGGGGAAGATGCTCATGCAGGGCAGAAACGACACAGGGATCCCTGTCCCCTCTGGGGAAGCCACCCTACCTCCCCTGAGACACAAAACAAAGGGATTCAGGCACCTCGACTGCCTCTGGGGACACTGCTGGGCTCCACTCCAGCACAACCTCCCACCCAGGGTGGTTATAAATCCCAAGACTGGGAAAGGCTCAGATGCTGCTGCAGACACAGGGAGGGTTTTCACAGCCTGGCCTCTCCCCCCTCCATCCCTTGTCACCACTGTCACCGCTGTCCCCTTCCTCCCTCCCTCCCTCCCACCCCCTTCGAATTAGCAGCCATCGACCTCCTCCCCTGTGGAGCTGACATTAATCCAGCAATGTTTGTTTAACAACAGCTCCCATTGATCTGTAGCCTGATCCCCCAAGTCAATACTGCTTTTTGCCAGGGTCTGGAGTGCAGGATCCGGCTCTGGAGTGGCCCCTTCAAGCTGAAAGGCCTGTGCAGGCTGATAGGATCAGATGCTGTCATTGCTGCTCTGGGACCCATTAGCTTTAATTAGCTGATGATGCTGTAGAGACCACATAAAACAATGAAGGGGATTGATCCCTCGTGTAACACTATTGACAGTGGAGCTGCATCTGGGATCAGTTTGGTGCCGGATGCATCTGTAGGGTCTATAAAATCAAGGATTGGTTTTTTTTTTTTCCTTCTCTTTTTTTTTTTTTTTTCCTTCTAATTTTAAAATCCCATAATGGTAGGCTTTTAAAAAGCCAGCTTAAAAGCAAGAAGAGAAGGAAAAAAAAAAAAGAAAAAAGCCAAAAGTCAACTGCAGGGAATCCTCTCCAATCCCCATTGATGGGGGACATTTAACCACTTCCATCATCCCTCCCTGCATCAGACCCTCCTGCACTGCACACGCTGAACATTAAGGCACACACGCCAGCTCCTAGGTCACCCTCATTGCCCCTGTTTGAAAAACAAGACACCAGCTTTCTCCGTGTCCTTTGCTCCACAGGGCACACCAGTCCCTGAACCCCCTGCTTTCTGCAAAGCTCGGGGCTGTGTCACCATCCCACCTGCAGCCAGGCACTGGGGACCACAAGGAGGGAACCCCCAAACACTGGGATGCTACTGGGAGCTCTTTTTCTTTTCATCTCCCCTGAAGAGCAGCTCCTCCACACGCAGGGGGATTTCCCCTGCTGCTGACAGCCAAATGTCTCCACACTCCAGGTATTCCCTCAGGTATGAAGAAATCCTGGTGAGATAAAGCCACAGTTGTCACCAGCAAGCCCTGCCGTGGCTCTGAGAGCAGGAATCACCTCTCTGAACCCCTCCCAGCAGCACCAGGGAATCACCCACATTCCAGCCCCCACAACTCCCTCCTTTTTAACCCCCAGCACACAGCAGCAGCATCACATCCCTACCACATTGCAGCGCAAGGATGCAGGTGATTCCCAGCCCAGAAACAGGGCCAGGAGCCAAAAAAACTCCCCTGAGCTGGCAGGGAGTCCCCATAAAGCACGTGAAGAGGAGGATTTACATCTTATCTCTCCTCACTGCCTCCCAGCAGGCAGCAGAGCCCAGGACCACAGCGAAGCATCCCTGCCTGCAGACATCAACTCACGGGGGTCCCCAGGGCTCACTCTCCCCATGGCAGCTACGAAAGCTCCTCCAAACCTTCCCCCCCCCCTAAAAAAAAAAAATAAAGGGGAATGATCAAATTCATCTCCACAGCCCTCTGAAGGAAAGGGGGTTTGAAAGGCTGGGGGTGGCAGCGGGCAGGCAGGAAGGTGGGAGCAAGCACATGCCAGCCACCCAGCTCTGCCGACTGACACCCTGGTGTAACACTTTCCAGATGTGGCTGCAGGAAGACAGAAGCAGAGCTGTTCCCTGCTGAGGAAGCTGGAAACAGTCGGAGATAATGTGGAATTCCTGAACGGGAGCCAGCACTGGGGCGCAGGGAAAGCCAGGGAAAGGCAGTGCACTGGGGCTGATACAAAACTCCTCTCTCTTTTGTGTGTCTGTGTGTTTTATTTCAGGAACCCCGTATGTAAAAAGCCCTTAATTTATAAGCTGTGTGGGTTGAAGGCTGTACCCAACAAATGGAACATTTTCTCCAGACCCTTGTGTGTGTGATAAACAGCCGCTGTGGAGAGGCAGGGAACAGAGCCTTTTTTCTTCCCCATGATATATACATTCCCAGCAGCTCCGAGTTTCTTGGCATGGAGATTATTATCTTTTCCTTGGGGAAGGGGGAGGCCTTGTCCCCTCGCAGGGTCCTCTGCACAGCACCAGGCAGGCAAGTGATGGGTTGGTCCCTGCCCACAATGCCAGGCTCACCATCCCAGCTCTTCCTCCCTTCCCCCCCCAGCAGGGAAGAAGCTGATGAGTAAAGTAGGAGAGGCCAGAAGCAGTGGGGAGAAGTCTTTGCTGGGCTGATGGCAATGTCCATTTGTAATCCAGCTGCTGGGGAGCTCAGGTATCCATCGGTCTGGTATGAAATGCATCCAAAAAACAAGGGGGGGATTGCTTCAGGCCCTGCCTGGGAAGGCACAGTGATCCTTACAGCATCACTAATATTCCTCAGGCATCTGCAGGAATTGGATGGTTCAAGGGGCCATAAGGAGGCTGGCACATACTTCAGCTCAAACTTCAGTGTCCTTCCAGACAAGCAGTTGGTGGTCCTCTGGTTCAAATCCCCCCCCCTGGTGACACCTGGGTGATGGCTGAGAGCTCTCTTTGATGGTAAAACCTACAGCCTGCCCCACACACAGATCCAGAGCACCCTCCTTGGGTGATCAGCACCCACAGCCCAGCAGCTCTGGAGATGCTCAACCCTTATGTATTATCCACAGCAGTTACATCTGCATTTCCTTACAGGACAGACCATGGGGGACAGCTGCTCCTCAGTAAGGCTCCAACACTTTCCCTCCTCTCTCCCCCCAAGGGTGATTTTCTCCTTGTTTGCTGGGGGAAGCGAGTGGGTGGGCAGCAGGGCAAGGGGGAGGCTAAAGAGCAGCAGCAGAGGTGCCCATTAATGATTTTCCCAGCAGATTACACTCCTCCCCTTTTAACCTCTGTTAGCAAGCCCAAGCCCTTGACTCGTACAGCCAAACACACCCACCTCACCTCCCCTCTGCTCTGCCCAGACCCCCCCCCTCAAACCACCCCGTGTCCAGCAGCCTCCTGGGGACCCCCCAGCCACCACCAGCAGCCTGAGCTGTGGAAAGGCAGCAGAGCTGATCCTGATGGGCATGAAGGTCATTTGGAGAGGGAAAGTCATCTCCAGAGGTGGAGACAGCCCCCACCTCAGGCAGCAGCACCCATTCTGCCAGGACATCCCTTCCCAGTCTGTCTTGGGGGGGTGGGGGGTGGGGAAGGGCTGTCTTGAGCAGAGCTCCCTCCACGCAAAAATAAACCTTTTAAAAACCCCACGGCTGGGGCAACACCAAGGCAAAGCCAACCCACATCTGTATTTACCCCCTGTCCCTGCTCTCCCCCCCCCATTTCTGTCTGCAGGTTGTGCAGAGCCCATGATGCTCACAGACACCTGGAAATCCACAGCCCTGCCCAGCCTGTGTGCACACCTGGGGGTTAAAACCAGCTGCCCACCATCTCCCTTCCATCTGCTCTTCTACCTCACCCTCACGTGAATGACCACAGCACTGACCAAGCAAAAATTCCCTCCCCAGTTGCCTGTCCCTGTCCCTGGCAGCAGAAACTTGGGGTGCACACATATTCCCAGGGGGAAGACAGCTCCTTCCCAGCCCAGCTCCACGACTCGAGGCTCACATGGCAGCCCCAAGGTCTGCAGAGGAGAGGCCAAGAAGGATCCAAGAAGGATCTGGCTGGGTGAGGGAGAGGAAAACCACCCCAACTGGGGCAATGTCCCAGTGGGGGGACACAAGGAGGGATGGGAAGGAGCCCACATCCTGGGTGGGCTGGGGGCTTCCATGCTCTGCCCTTCCACCTCCCCATCTTTAAATGGGGGCTCCCCTTCTCCCCTCTGACCCTGGGGGAAAAACACAGCTCCTGGGGGGAAGCTCAAACCCCCCGTGTCCCTGCCCTCCTCCAACACCTCCTCCCAGCCAGCACAGGGGTGACAGGGGCTCCATCCCAGCTGTTGTCACCTGTGATTTGTGGTGTTAATATTTCAGGGGAGGGGAGGGAAGGGGGTGACAACAGCCGGGGAGAGCCAGCTCTTGGAAGTCAACTAGCAGGGTTATAGCTGAAGGCAAAGCAATAACACTGATGGATCTGAGGACCTGGGGTGGCAGAGGCTGGAGGAGGAGGCAAGGAGAGAAGAAAGCAGACGAGGGAGGGTGAAAAACAGCACGAGTTCAATTCTGCCTTTACACGAGGTTGCTTGTTCCAGCTGGTTCATTAATTAGCCCTATCCTCTGCCAGGGAGGGAGCACCACACCATCCCAGAAGCCACCAATCCTGCACCCATCCATCCCACACATCCACCAGCATCTTCCCCTGAGCCTCCACTTGCTGCCAAGCAAAGCCCCTGTTCAGCCAGCCCCACTGTCTCCAGCTCAAACAATGTCACCACAGCATCCAAAACCCCATTGCTGCCCCCACAGCCAACCACTGCCTCTCCTCCCAAGGGCTGATAAATATCCCTATAAACCCCTCCCTCATTACCACCCTGGTCCCCTCCTTGCTGCTCTTCACACCTCCCATCAGCAGCGAGGCACCTGTAGCTGGCAAAAAAAACATATGTATGTATGTTTTTTGGTTGGTTTTTTTTTTTTTTTTTTCTTTCTTCTGGGAAAAGGGCAATTTAATTATCCCCATCTTCTGCTTCCTGACCACACCATGCCATGTTGCTGGGACATGGAAAACATAAGGAATCCCAGCAACCCTGCCCAGACCTGGGGTCCCTGCTTCCCAGAGGGGCTGTGGAAGGTGAGGAGAGGGAAACGAGGGGGTTAAAACAAAGCCCCAAACCTCCAGGTTTCTCACTAGCCTGAAGCAAGAAAAATAATAAAAAATGTTCTTGTCCAGCTGCAATGCTTCTTCCCAGCTCAAAGCAAGAGCCAGGCTCTCATCTGGGGGCTGTTTGGCCGGCGCGGGGCTATTTTTACAAGAAAAAATGGTATTTTGAAGGGGAAGATTGCTCAGAAAAGGAACAAGTATTAAAAATACTGCAGCTCTCTTTTGGGAGATCAAACTATTCACCAGACCCAGCCAGACTTCACAAACTGTGCCTGACCTTCCAAAGCAACCCTCACCGGTGAATTCGCTATGAAAATATATGAAATAATATAAAATAGATTAAAATCCATCCCTTGACTCAGCTGTACCCCCAGCCAAGGGGTGAAGGCAGGAGTCTGGTGTCTGCTCTGCTGCTCCCTGCAGTCAGGAGCATCCAGCTGGCTCTGCTCCATCCCCCTGGGGACACAGGGGACAGAGGATGCTGCCGAGAGCTGTCCCCATGCCACGGGTGGCAAGAAGGTTCCAGGGACACCAGTACAGGCTGGGTAGAGGGGCTCTGACAGCAGTTTCAGGAGCACTGAGGAGCCAAGCCCCCTTCCCAAAGCTGTGGCACAGCCACCCGAATGAATCCTTTGCTCCTGAGTCGGCCGGGAGAGAGAGGGTGTCAGAGGATGGAGGGGAGCAGGGTGCTGGTGGCAGCCAGGGTGGCTGTGCCAAGGAACAGCTCAGAGGCAGGGCAGGAGGATGGAGAGCAGCAGCAGAACCTGTCTGTGATGGGACACAGCTCCTCCTTGCTCCTCCAGCCCTTCCCAGAGCCCTGAGTGCCACCGTCCCTTGCAGGGTGAGAGCTGCAGTGACAGTAAATAAGAGTCAGAGGAAAGAAGGGAACTTTCAAGATAGGGAAATTGTCTTCCCATCACAGGGGAGAGAAGGAGAAAAGACATTTGTGTGGGGCACAGGTAGATGTTGTGCTAGGGAGCTCTGCTTTGGTTCCTCACAGCCCCCCCAGAGTCCCCGGTACTGGGAGGTTCCCACACTCCCCTGTAAACCCAGAGACAGTCCCAGTCCTGCTGGTGAGTCCTGGCAACAACCTGGCACCGTGTTCCAAACAGGTGACAAAGCAGCAGGGGGGCTGATGGCACCTTGGGGACCCCAGTCCTGCTTCCCTGCCAAAGGGCTGTGTGAGGCAGGAGAGCCCTGGGAGCTTTCCTCCAGGGTCCCCTTAGGAAGCACCTTGTGGGCTCAGGGGTCCCCATGGTTTCATCTCCTTCCCCACCTCCAGCACCAGCCCCTTGCAGGAGGTCAGGGGCAGTCACAGACCTCAGGGATGCTCAGCAAGTGCTTGATGTGGCAGAGGAAGCCCTGTAGCCAATGTCTGATACCCAGCTGCGTGACAAAAGGCATTTCCCTCCTCGGAAAAAATCTGTTCCCCCGTTATGTGTTGGGGAGCAGCCAGGGCTCTCTGGTTTTTGCAGTGCCAGCCAGCCCTGATGCAGCTCAGCTCCCCGAGGAGCACCTCAGCCATTCCCCCTCTCCTCCTCCTTCATCTTTTTATGCAAGCACTGAGTCACAAAGTGCTGGCAGGGCTGCACCATCCCCACAACACCCACACACCCATCCCCACCCAGCAAAGGAAGGGTTAACCCAGCCCCTCTGCAGGCAGGGGGCTCAGCCAGGGCACCTGTGGGGGTCGTGGGGCAGGTCAGACCCCATCCCCCTCCTGAAAACCAAGGCTGGTTTGTACCCAAGCTTACAGTAAGCAGCTCTGATACCTCAGAGAGCCTCAGGGGAAGCCCTGGCTGGGCACAGCTGCCCCTCACCACGATGGTGGCAGTGAGGGCCAGGGGGGGACCAGCCCTGTGTGGCTGTGGTTGGGGTGACCTCTGCCTGACCCCCCTACATGGCTTGGGTCAAACTGACCCAACACCTGAGCAGGGCTGATGGTGGCCAGAGGGGATGGAGATGCAACCACCTGCTCCCTGCATCCCCCCCCCCACAGCCTCCTCACCGGCAAGCCCACCCCACGCCTCCATCTCTCCTCCCTCAGCAACCTGCAGAGGGGTTTTAAATCATCCCAGGAGCCAGAGATGGCTCCAAACACCCCTCCTCATCCCCTCCACACACCCACATCCCATGCGACCTGGTGCCAAGAGGAGAGAGGTGGAGCATGGAAACCAAAGGTCCTGTCATTGACAGTGATGGAGAGGGATGCCAAGCCAAGCCCTGGGCACACGTGGCCCCATCTCCCCATCATCCTCATGTCAGGCATATCCCTAAGAGGTGTTGGAATTGGAGATGAGCAACAAGAATGCAGGCTTCAAGGATGTCAGCATTAGATGTCAACTGGGATGTTTTTCTTCATCGGGTCCATTGTCAACGCTCAAAAATATGCCTGACCCCCTGGGGATGCTTATTCCTGATGCTGTCTCAGGAGCAGCAAAAATGCAGATGATTCAGCTCCAAAATTATCAGCAGTAGGATGTAAGCCTCCAAGCAGATCTTTGGCTATTCCTAGGAAAAAGCTCAAGGCTACCTTTACTTCTCTCCTTCTCTCAAAAGCACCAGAGAATGCACTCCCTTTTTTTATTTTTTTTTTTTTTTCACTATGAACACATTCTTCTCCCTCCTCACCCTGCAAGAAGGGAGCAGAGCAGGAGCTCTGGGGATGGCTGCCCCAATCCCTGGGGCTGTGGCCACTGCCCACACTGGCTGGTAGCCCAGAGTGCTGGGCACACATATGCCAGGAAGGGCAAACACAATCCCATTGACCTTTCCCATCTGCTGGGAGGATTTGCACCAACTCACGCCGGGGCTTGGCTGCCAGTGTGCTGCTGC
Organism: Phaethornis superciliosus; assembly: GCA_023637945.1. Lineage (NCBI taxonomy): Eukaryota > Metazoa > Chordata > Aves > Apodiformes > Trochilidae > Phaethornis > Phaethornis superciliosus. The sequence goes on from JAJQWJ010000022.1 coordinate 9,294,050, forward strand.
CACCACTGCTATTTTTCTCTCTGTTTTCCTAGACATTAACACTTCCTCCCTTCACCCACAAGATGGTTTCCAGGCTTCGATTTTCTTCCCTATGGCAACAAAAAAAAAACCAGCCAGGAAACCTCAACCCATTCACCCGATTCCCTGGTCAGGGAGGGAGGTGAGGGGAGCCCCAATCCCTCTGGACTGGTCACTTCAGCTTAACACAAAGCAAAACTTCCAAAAAATTTCAGAAATTTTAAAAAGTTGAAAAAACCCAAACTTTTAGTACTATCAGAAAGCAAACTTTGCCAGACACGTGGCTCATCTGGGTCTGAGGTGGTCCCCAGGTGCATCATAGGGGACATCAGGAAAAGGAAGGGATGTGCAGCTATTCCCACTGCCAGGGCTGAATCCCCTGGGCTGGAGCTTGGGACAAGATGCTGCTCCCCAGCCCTCAGCCCTCCTGCTCCAGCAGCAGGTGCACCAGGGATGCTCCAGACCCTTCTCCTAAAACACCAAATTTGTTCCCCAGGGAAAGCACTGAGCAAAGAGTGGCTGCCAAAGAGGAAAAGGGGAGGAAGGATATGAGAGCAAACAAATCATATCAACTCAGCCCAAAACAGGCCACGGAAATGATTGCACTTAAGCTTTTCACGCCTGCCTAATTTTTTTTTTAATTTATTATTATGATTATTATTCAAAGAAATTCCTGTTTTTGTTTTGCCTCCTCGAAGGAAGAACCAGAGGGGAGAGAGCTCCTCCAGCAATCAGATAATAACCACCAGGGGGAAAAAAAAAAACCCTTCCTGCTCAAACAATGGGAGACAATTAGCAGGAGCTGCGGTGTGGGAGCATCTTTTCATCTGCCCTGCCTTGTCAAAACAACAACAGAAAAATAAAAAAAAAAAAAATAAAAAAAAATACCCCACCAGAGCTTCCTAGGAAGGAGGGCTGCAATCAGGTGTTTATTTTGGGTCGGAGAGCCGTGCACCCTGGCAGCTTTGCTGCCACAGCAAAACAGCAACATCACAGGATCTCCAAGGGGAAACTGGGCCAGGGGATGCTCCAAGGATGCCAGGAGAGTCCAAGAAGCCAGGACCACAGTGCATGAAGCAAGAGGCAACCTTTGAGACAACCGCTGGGCTCCCAACCACATTCCCATCCCTTCTTTCAGCTACATAACGGCCGGGGAGAAAGGAGGAGCAACTGGGAGAAAGCTCCAGCAAGGCTCTGGTGTCTCTGTGTTATCACTACGCTGCCACCCAAGTCACAGAAAGCCACCCATCAGCCTCAGAAGGACATTTTCCCTTCTCTGGCCACCCGAGGCAGAGCAGCTTCCTCTGGGTGCTCTGCTGCTGCTCCTTTAAACTCTGTCACCAGAGGCACTGGGAGAAAACACCCGCGCTGAAAATCCAACTCTGCGTCATTCAGCTCTCATTTTGATTGTTAAAAATTCATTAATGAGAGCAGATTGGTATTATATCGCTGCCTTAATTAAAGAGGGCTACGGAACAGCATTTTAAATAGCAATGTCATTTTCTAATTGACACAGCTACATTATAAAGAAAAATACTTAAACAGAACTTGAAACCGAGCTGGTTCCTTCCGATGGCAGGGCTCATTTTGGCTTAAATTTTTAATCTGCTCATGAAATATTTACAGGCAAGGAAAGGGATAATGTTTCTCCAGGTGTACAGTTCCCCTCCTCCAGCCTGGTCCCCTCTGAGGTTGCTGCAGGCTCCACCACCCAAGGATGCTTCTCCATCCTCCCCCATGCAGGACCCCATGGCCTCAAACTCCCCAAGACCCAGGAGCTGCACCAAGCCCTGCTCAAGTCAGTGCTCCACATGCACCCTTCTGGGCTAAACCCCATTGGATCTGAGTGGAAAATGTGATTTTTTTGGTGCCTTTCTTAGGCCAACATTTATTTCCCACCATGGGCAGAGGGATGACTGGGGCTGAGCACACTCAGGCCACAGTGGGTGGGAATGTGTGGGCTCAGCAGGGAGGCACAGGGATGTAGCAGCACAGCACCAGCCAAAAGTATCCCATGTCAGGCCACATTCAGCCACCACATCTCCCCCCTGTCACAGGCAGACACCCCACAACTCACCCACTATTTAAGCTGTTTCATACACAAGCCTCCTACAGCTAATTCCACACATGTATGAGCACAGATTCCTCCTGTTTCCCATTTAGGAAAAAAAAAAAAAATCTGGTCAATGCTTCAAGTCCCAAGAAAAACAAATCAAAGAAAAATAGAGCTTGGTATGAATGCAACATCCTTTGGAAGGCAACATGTCCCCTCTCCCCAGCCCCACAGCACTGCTCAGCCCCCGGCAGGCAGCAGCCCAGGGACTCAGGCCCTGCTCATGCCAGTAAGAGATTTTATTTATTTTTTTTTTCCCCCTCCACCAGCATTAGTGGCATTAGTCCACGCCTGTGTTTCACCAGCCAGAGTGAACTGAAACTCCATCCCCACGCCAAGTCCATGGAGCGCGGTAGCACCGTGCCTTGGCCCCCGCGCTCGGTACAAGCACCAGGGCAGGGTGAGCCAGAGGACAGGTTGCTCAGAAGCTTCCACCCTGGATCAGCCTCTTGCTAGCACTCCAGATGACTTTTCAGATCTTAAGAGACAGCCCGTCACCCTGCCTCAGTTTCCCCTCTTGCTGCTCGTCTCCTTCTTGCAGGGTTTTTGTTTTTTTTTTTTCCAGCATCCCCAGCCATGGGTCATGGAGAGTCAGGAGTCCAGGGGTGATGCCACCACGTGTGTTTGCTGTGTCCCTCACCCTCTGCCTTTTCCCAAGAACAACAACTTCCACAAGCAAAACGTCACCAGCCCACAGGGTGGCTTGAGCATCACTGTGTTTGTTTTTTAAAGGAGAAAAGATTTGGAAAACCAACAAGAGAGGGGAAACATCAACTCCTCTGCTCCTCTTGCTCTCCGAGGGAGGGATATTCACCTCCATAACCCCAGAAACCCATGGGAAAGCAAAGATCAGGAGCTGGCACCATGCAGGACATGCCCAGGGAGGTGACAGTGTGCCCAAGGATGCACACTCCATTGCTGATCCATTCCCCAGCCAGGCATCTCTCTGCTCCCCTCTGCCCCATGTCCCCAGCTCCCAGCTCTTCCCCTTCTGTCACGAGAGGGTGAGGCTGTCCAGCTGGCTCACAGAGGATCTGGACAGGCTGTTTAATCAGGGAGAGCGATTCAGCTGTAATTTCTTCTGATAAAGTATTACAGATGCTACATTTCTAGCCATCTGGCAACAGGCTGTGTTTCCTGCCTCTGCTTCTCGCGCTCTTGGGAGGAGAGAGGGATCAAAAGCTGAAGGCAGGAGAGTGGGGAGGGCTGGGATGGGACGGGCAGGGCAGAAATTCCTGTATCCCATCCCTCCTGATGCCACACTGCCCATCCTGCAGGCACTGCTCAGCAGAGGCTGGCACCAGTGAAGGGTGTGGGAATGTCCCCTGGAGAAGCAGAACAAGTGGGAATGGAGCTCTTCAAAGCCAGGCTGATCTCTAGCAGGGCAGGGACAGAGCTCCCAGAAGATCTTCCTGGGCTGGAAACCCATTCCAGCAGGGTGAAGCCCCTCGTCCCTGTGCATCAGCCCTGGTGCAGGCACAGATTTGGATCCCCAGCCCCTGGACCCATTCGCAGCCCAGGGAAAAGCATCTGCATCCTTGTTAATCACACCAGGGAAAGCCCAAAACCAAACACAGCAAAGTCTGTCCAGCCTAAGGAGTAATTTCTCCCGAGACAAGCAATCCAGTGCTGCAGGGGGAGGGTCTCCAAACAAAAAACAACTCCTTTGGATTTACCAGAGCCTGAGCAGAACCGTCATGGGGTTCAGTGCATTAAAAATAACTGAAGGGAAGGGTTGGCACTTCATTACTTTCGACAGAACTGGGTCTTGGTCACACCAAGTAGCTGCTGGGGAGCAATCACAGCCCCGCACACCACAGCCCTGCCTTGCACTGCTCAGGTGTGAAGCCAAAGCAAAACAGGGCCAGGGATGAAAGGGGGGAGTTTGTTTTCTCCCTTTTTCCCTGACCCGCTGCTGCAAAATGTACTCATCCCTCCCTGTATCCTTTGCATCCCTGCTCCTGCCCTCAGGACCCCATCCCTGGCTGGGGGAGATGGGTACCCCCAGGAGGGCTGGGGAGCAGGGTGCTGGGAGCAGTGATGCTTCCTGCAGCAGCACCCAGCTGCAAACACATGGGAGCTGCCTCAGCAGAGGGTACTGCTGATGCCAGAGGTGGTGTGTAGGACAACCAGCCCTGACTGGAATTTCTTTGTGAACCACAGAGAGTTAAAGGTTGTCTGAGGCCCTGAAGCATGAGGATTATGCATATGTAGCTAATGTAATACAATTATACATTAATATATAACTAACAGTCATGGTAATACAACATTACAGTAGGTAGATTATCCCATCTCCTGTAATTTATTATTGTTATTTGTAATCCATTAGTGTCCAGAGCTGAACCCAGGTCAGAGTGCAGTGTCCTGCCACACTTTAGCTCACCCTGCAGGAGCAGGCAGGCGTAAGACCCTCTGCATGGGGCCAAATCCTGCCCCAAACTCCTGCAGCAGCGAGTCCAGAGCAGGGACCTGCCTCCCCACCAGGACCAGGACCCCCTCTTGGGGCTTGGGGTCCCAGTGGGAGACAGCCACCAACACTGGATAAAGCTATGAGGCATTTTCCACCTGACATCCTACCCCAAAATCCTGGGGCCAGACAGGCTGAGGGGCTCAGCAGGCATCTGGCAGGGGTAGGTATCTGGTAGGAGTAGCTGGAAGGGTGTCTGGCAGGGGTAAAGTGGCAGCCCCAGGGCCAGGCCAGTGCCTCACCATCACCACAGAGCCATTCCAGTTGCCTTTGAGAAGAAGGAACAAAGCCCAACTGGTTTCGAGCAGCCACCAATTAATCTTGATCGACACCACCCTCCATAGTGAGTCATCCACCCGAAGTCAATTTACATTTTTATTAAATCACACAGGAAAATTAGAAGCGTTATTACTTCCCTCCCGATTCAATACGTGTTCTGTGTCCCCCCCACCACTCCCCGTGTGGGAAAACATCCCGGCATCTCCGGTTTAACTGTTTCTTCCCAGCACTCCCCACACCCCAAAGCATCCCTTTTGCCTGGAAATAAATCAGGGCGGCCTTTCCAGGAGAGAAACCAGATACCTCCAGAGAAAGCATCACACTGCCTGGGGAAGGAAAACCACAAAGGCAAACAGCTACAGCCCTCAGCACAGCCATGCCAACCCTGGAGGAACCCCCCCCCCCCCAAAGCTCCACCCTGCTGCTCTTCTCCACAGGGCCAGATCCTCCCATTCCTACAACCACCATAAAACCCTTGCACGAACCTGGATGTGTCCTGGAAAGTTCATTGGGAAGGAAAAGCAGATCTGTCTGCACGGCAGGAGCTGGGCGATCAATACACATTTATATCCATCCCTAAAGCCAGCCCCTCCTGCCATGTCTGCTGCACACAAGATCCTATCATCCTCACTGCTACAACACCAGCATCAAAATTCAACATCAGTTTATTTACGGTCTCCACATGACACAAGGAGATCTGCAAGAGCGGAGGAAATGTATCTTCAGAGAAAAATAAAAACTCTGTGTGTGCACCAGAGAGAGCAGAGGGGTTTTCCCTGGGAGCAGCTGCCTCTTGCACCAGTCCGGGGTTGTGCTGCATGTCTCTGCATTGTGTTTATTTATTGTGGGGTAAAAGAAGAGGAAGGTGCTCCTAGCACTGCTAGAATTAATATTTGCTTGAAGGGAAAGCCCAAAAGCTCCTGCTGGGATCACCTCTCTCTTCTGCTGGGTCTGGGCTAGAGAATCCTTGCCCTGAAGAGCACTTAACTGGACTGGAGCAAAAAATGATTTCCCAAGGATGAATGCTGACTGTCTGCAAAATCCCATCAACTTTGACCATATTTCCTGTGGACAGAGCAAGAGGAAGGAGGGGAACTTCCATTTTGCCATTAAATTCTAAAAGTGCTACATTTTTGTTCTAAAGCAGGACAAAAGCACGGTTTGAAACCTCTGAGCTTCCTGCCAACCAGGAAGCCTCCAAATTTCAACCACACTCCTTGCAAACCAATGAGCAGTGTCCCAGACAAGGTCTTCTCAGTCTTCCAGCTCCCACTCCTGCCACTGTTTGCAAACCCATCCCTGCAGCTCTCCAAACTCCCCTGCTTGGGATGCCCACCCTGCTACCCAAAAACGGGGGGTTCTGGGTGCATGCAGAGCTGCGTGCCCACGAGCTGCCTGCCCCTTGGCACTGGGGAGCAAAGCTGGCACCAAGCTGGGCATGGCCCCAGCCTCATTGCTGCCTGTCCCCAAAGCCCAGCTGCACTGCAATGAGCCCTCCCAGCAATGGGTGCTCATGGCACAGGGATGCTGGCAGCATGGGAATGCTCATGGCATGGGGATGCTCATGGCACAGGGATGCTCATAGCCTGGGGATGCTCATGGCATGGGGATGCTTGTGGCATGGGGATGCTCGTGGCACAGGGATGCTTGTGGCATGGGGATGCTCGTGGCACCAGGATGCTCATGGCATGGGGATGCTCGTGGCACAGGGATGCTCCTGGCACAGGGATGCTTGTGGCACGGGGATGCTCGTGGTATGGGGATGCTCGTGGCACCAGGATGCTCATGGCATGGGAATGCTTGTGGCACAGGGATTCTCCTGGCACAGGGATGCTTGTGGCACAGGGATTCTCCTGGCACAGGGATGCTTGTGGCACAGGGATTCTTCTGGCACAGGGATGCTCGTGGCACGGGGATGCTGGCAGCACGGGGATGCTTGTGGCATCAGGATGCTCATGGCATGGGGATGCTTGTGGCATCAGGATGCTCATGGCACGGGGAGTCCCTAGAAAAGCCCCCACTCCTGAGCCCCAGCTTTGCAAACACCCAGCACAGCCCTTTCCACCTCTCCAGGCTCTCCTCTCGGTCACCTCCACACACATCTGCTGGCTCAGCACAGCAGCCCCTGCCCCCACCCCTACATCTGGAAGAGAAGCCAGGAGAGGAGATGGGAGAGGGAATCCCCTCCCCAGCGAGGTGCAGAGCCCTGGTCACCCCATTACGTCCCCAGGAGCCACACTCCTCCTCGGGGGGCAGCTGCAATGCAACTTTGGGTTTCCCAGGCTGCCTGAAAAGGGCCTTTCAGAAATTCCTCCGATGCCTGCAGTGCTTCTGAAGTCCTGTTTTTCCACTCCAGCAGCAAACCCCCCCTCCTTGTTTTCCTTCTCTGGCTGCTGACCCAGATTTCATAATGAATGAATCCATGCAGCGCTCTTCAGACTTTAATTATTTTTTCACTTTTTCTCATCATACATTATGCATCAATAAAAAAAAAAAAAAAAAATAAAAAAAAAAAAAACCCAACCACACCACAGCACAATTAATTTAAGCTTGAATGGTTAATGTCTGCCTATCACTAATAGCAAAAGTGTCTGGAAATTGCAGCTCTTATTTTAGACCCCACATTAACATCAGGGAGGAAAACAGTTTTTTAAGAGGCTGCAGTAGGTTGGCTAAGACAGCAGATGACAATTAACATATTTCTTTAGAAAAGCATTTTTTTTTTTTTTTTTTTTTCCCAGGCTATTTTCTGGGAGAACCTGCCATGTACCTACCCCTTCTACCCCGGCTCTCACCCACACATCAGCTCTAGTTTGGCTGGGATGGCAGCAGGATCCAGAGCATCCCAAGCATCCCCCACACCCCCCACATTACAGGCAGGGCCCTCGGGATGCTCCCACCCTGCAGAGAGAGAGGGACCAGAGGGGATTCACACCTTGGCATCCTGCCAGCTGATTTTTGGCAGAATCACAGCGATTCCCCACTCAGCAAAGAAGTCCCAGAGGATGAGGTGCTTAACCACAAACCTAATTACTGTCCTCCTCTCTGCTCCTCAAACCTGCTGCCAGAGGAAGCCTGGATTTCCCTGCCCTTCCTCTCTGTTCCCCCCTGGTTCTGCCTCTCCGGATCTCAGCCAGCACGATGCTGCCTCAAGCCCGGTGCTGGAGCAGCTGCAGAGGGGACCAAAAACCCAGGCTGGAAATCACGGGAATGGCTGATCCGTGGGATCAGGGGAAAAGCAAGGAGATGTCACGGAACGGGCACAGGGGGGTGGTTTTCAAATCCCACATTTCTTCCCTTCCCTTTGCATCCCAACCGCTGCCTCCCACCCCCAGGAACAGGAGCCTCTGGGCTGGTGCATCCATCCTGCAAAGGGCTCAGCACCCTCTGAAGAGCCCAGTGCCCTGCCAAGCCCACCCCATCCTGAAGGGCAGCAACGGTACAAGAGCAGGACCAGGGGAGGTTCCCATGGGATCCCAACCAGGAGCATGGATGACATCGGGCAGGGAGCAGAAGAGCTGAGGCAATGAAGGAGCTGGAACAAACTCCTCCCTTCCCCAGCACCACAGGGACATCAGCAGACACCTCCCAGCTCACAACCAGTGGGATGAGATCCTTTTTCCAGAGGGGTAAGATTTTAATCCCTCCAACCCCCAGGCCATGGAAGTCCCTGAGCCAGTCCCCCCAGGGGTGGCCTCACAGGGGATGCCACAGGGGATTCTGCCAGATGCACCCACACCTCTCCCTTCCAAGCAGGGCCAAAAATACCAATTCTGGACCAATTCTGACCTTTCCAGATGAAATCCCAGCCCTGCTGCTGGCAAAGGCAGCGCTGTCGTGATTTAAAGATGGTCAGGATCTGACCAAGCTCTTCCTGCAGCCCTGCCTACGTAAGTCCCTTAAAAAAAAAAAAAAAAAGCACAAGCAAACACAGAAAAGACCTAATTTGATCATATTCCTCTGAACTCAAAGCACCTTTGACCTAAATTCCCACCGTGAGCTGGAATTCACTCTCTGCAGGCAAAGGATTACAGAGGAAAGCAGCCGTGCATGCACGGAGAGCCACAGGCTCCTGCTCCCACCCCAGGCAGCAGGGAAGGACAGAAACCTCCAGCAAGCCCTGCCCAGGCCCAAGAGCACTAGTTTGCCTTGAATTTATGTCAAGTGGAGCTCATTTCATATTATCATACGATATTACAGCAGCCTACCTCCCTCTTCCATCCCATAATGGGAAACCTGCAAGCGGAGCTATGGGAAACCTACGGAAAAACCTCGCCAAGCACAAACACCCACCTACTGCAGGAGCTGCTGAAAGTTAGAGAGCTGTCCAAAACCAGGGGGGAATCACAAAAGAGGTTTTAAACAAAAGGAAAAAGCCTCGTGTATGGTTTTTTTCCCTCCAAAAACACCCAGAGACCGAAGCTCTGCTCCAACACACGCCTCGCATTTTTCCTACTTCTGCCACCAAGGCAGCTCGCAGCATCTCCTGGTTTTGTTATGAAGATAACAGCCAAAATTACTCTTGCTCTGTGCTCAGGAGCAGATCTCCATCCCCTCAGAGCCAGCCAGGCTCCTGCAGGTGAGGAGAGGCTCTGGCAGCAGTTTGCTGGGTGCTCGGGAGGGACCAAGCTGACCACACACCATGGCTCCCCGTGACCTCACGAGTTTGTCAGCACCTTTGCAAGACGTTCCCTGGGGAGAAGGGAGATTACAAAGTGCTGACAAGCTGACAGGATGAGTTTTGAGATGCCCAGCAAGCTGCTCAGCCTCCACTGAGCTTCTTCCTCGGTCTGCACAGAGAGCAGGGATGGCACAACATGGCAAGGATGCCAAGATAGAGCCTGGGTCACCTCCTGTGCACAGTGACATGAACAGGGGGGTCTACAGACACAACATCTGCCTGGCCTGGCCAGGATCCATCCCCATGGTTGGACCAGCCTGAACCATCGGGCTGGGCTGCTGCAACTTGTTTGACATGTCCATGAGTCCCTGGCACAAATCCAGCCCTGCAGATGCCATCAGAGCAGGGGGTTAATCCTCACCTTGTCCCCTGGCCACTCTCCACCATGCCCTGTCCCAGCAGGAGCCTTTGCCAGCCTGAAGCAGCCCTGGCCACCTCCCATGTTGACTTTGGCCAGCAGGAACCATGTCTCTTCCTTGGGGCCACCTTGCAGGTGGTCAGTTGATGCTACCAAACTGTTCTTCCTTGGCCCAGGGGAAAAGGCTTAATTATTATTGGGCTGTTTTTTGGTTTTTTTTATTTCCTTTCTTCTATTTTAAGCTCAGAGACCTAAACTTAGCTCTACTTGCACAATGGGCCTCTGAGATTTAAGCCCTTCCCAAACAACTGACAAAACACATTGCCTTTTGCAGGATTCCTACAAACTTCTCAGCCAGGCCTAAAGAAGTAAAGAAACAAACAGCGAAGCAGGATTTCAATCCAGAGGGATTTAAAGACAACTGTACCTGCACAAACCCTCCTGCCCACCTCCTGGCACCCAGCAAAGAGTCCCAGCCCCAGCTCACCTGCTGTCACTTCTGGGGACAGCAGCAGAAAGCCAAGAGACACCAAACCACCAGCACCAAAAGCATCACCTGGACGGGAGCAGGGATGGAGCAGGCACAGAGATGCTCAGGCTCTGAAGTCCAGAGGGGTGCAGTCTGCCTCCCCAGAAAAGCAGAAAGAAGCCCACGCTGGGATCTGCCCCCACGATGTCCCAAGCCCCCCAGGTGACTGCTCAGGACCAGAATGAGTCCCCAGCTTTAGTGGCAGCCCTGCTGCTGAGGAACCTGGGCTGTGGGGGCACAGCTCCTGCACACCCCAGCCCCTCAGCTGGGCTAACTGCACAGCCCCTGCTGGCAACAAACCCAGGAATTAATATTTGTTACGTGCCTGGGAGGTGATCAATTGCCATCAACTCAGCTGCTAGATGGTGGCCTCCTAAGCACAGCTGTAAGCAGGGGCTGGTGTGCTCTGTGTGTGTGTGTGTGTGTGTCTGTCTGTCTGTCTGTCTGTGTGTCTGTGTGTGTGTCTGTGTGTGTGTGTGTCTGTATGTGTGTGTGTGTGTCTGTGTGTGTGTGTGTGTGTCTGTGTGTCTGTGTGTCTGTGTGTGTGTGTGTCTGTCTGTGTGTGTCTGTGTCTGTGTGTGTGTCTGTGTGTGTCTGTGTGTGTGTGTGTCTGTGTGTGTGTGTGTCTGTGTGTGTGTGTGTCTGTGTGTGTGTGTGTGTCTGTGCAGAGCCCTTGCACAGCTCACTGCAGGTGTGTCTGAGAGGTGCTGCCTCTGCACCATCCATGCCCCCAGCACCCTGCCCAGCCCTCCAGCACCACGCTCCCAGGGGAGCCTCCAAGGCTGTCCCCACGGGGGACACCCCAGAGCCCTGCCTGGATGTCTGTGTCACCAGGGAGGTGACAGCAAACCCCCCCACACCTGGCACGGGGTTACCTGGCAGGGGGTTACCTGGCACAGGGTTACCTGGCAGGGGGTTACCTGCCAGGTGCTTCCCATCCCAAGCTCTCTGCCTGCAGCTCAGCATCAGGGAAAGAACAAACTTGCCCCTGCCCCCCCTGCCCCCCAGCCCTCCCTGCAGCATCCCTGGCTGGGCTGGCACCCCTGAGGAAGCAGCAGGGTGAAAACCTCCCAGCATGAAGGACAGGGAGCTGCTGGAGCGAGTCCAGAGGATGTCAGGAATTTCATCAGAGGGCTGGAGCAGCTCTGTTCCGGAGATGGGCTGAGAGAGTTGGGATGTTCAGCCTGGAGAAGAGAAGGGTTCAGCCTGCAAAGAGTCCTTAGAGCACCTTCCAGTGCCTGAAGGGAATCCAGGAAAGCTGGGGAGGGACTCGGGACAAGGGCCTGGAGGGATGGGATGAGGGGGAAGGGTTCCAAGCTGAAAGATGGGAGATTGAAATTGAGTATCAGGAAGAAATTCTTTGCTGTGAGGGTGCTGAGCCCCAGGTTGTCCCCAGAAGCTGTGGCTGCCCCATCCCTGGCAGTGCTGAAGGTTGGATGGGGCTTGGAGCAGCCTGGGCTGGGGGAGGGGTCCCTGACCATACAGGGGGTTGGGACTGGGTGACCCTGAATGTCCCTTCCAACCCAGACCAATCTGTCCTTCTCTAAGGTTGCTCAGCATCACTTACAGACTCCCTCTCCCACCCTCAAGACTGCCAAAGCACTGTTCCACAGTCTCACCCCCTTCTATTTTATATTTTCTTTTTTTTCCTTTTTGGGGGTCTTTTTTTCATTTTTAGTATTTTTTGGTTAATTTTTAGCTTCTCATTTATTATTTTCCTTTTTTCCTTCTCGTTTCTTTTCTTTTTCCCCCTTTTACAATTTTCCTTCCCTCTTATATTTTCTTTTTTCCCCTCTTTTTCCCCCCTTTTTTTCTTTCCTTTTTTCTTTACTTTTTTTTTCTTTCCTTTTTGTCCCCCTTTTGTCCTTTTTTTCCCTTTTTGTCCCCTTTTTTCCCCCTTTCTTTCCCCTTTAAGATCCCTTCCAACCCCAACCAGTCTGTGAGTCCATGACTCCACTCCACCTCCAACAGATCCTTCCCCTGAAAGTCCCTTGAGCAGCAGCACCTCTTCACTTCCCAAAACCAGCTTCCCAGCAACAAACCCACCCGTGCCAGGGCACAAAACCTGCAGCAGCCTGGTGGGCAGAGCCCAACGTTGGCCACCCCAGGGCCAGCAGTAGCCCAGCACACACGAGCCCGTGGCCTTAGGAGCAGCCAACAACAACAAACTCATGTGTGAGCCACAAAGGGAAAAAAACTCAGCGAGGAAACAATATTCAGCTCCGCTCTTCCCCGAGCCCGGATTGTAAATAACGCCGTGGACGGGTTTGTTTTATTTGTTTTAATTATGAAAACACAGCCCGGATTGTCCTGCTGGCTTGGGCAAGCTCCATCCCTGAGCAGGGGAAGCAAGAGAGCAACCCCGCAGAGCTGCACCGGGTCTGGCAACCCTACAATAAACAGAAGGAGCTCATCAGCCCCAGCCCTGCCCTGGGGAGCTGGGGAGCTCAGCCCCATCCTCAGCACCCACTTCATCCCCCTGCCAGCCTGGGATGCAGGAGCTTTTTGGGCTCATTGGGCTGCAGCAAGGAGGTGGTGGCCAGTGGCCAGGTAGCCAGCCCAGCCCTGGGACAGCCCCAGAGCTGGGAGGGAAACAACCACTTGGAACCAGCAGCAGGACACATTTCAGTGGTGGTTTCCAAGGCAATCGTGTATTTGGGTCCATCAGTCCTCATGTCAAGGGCTACCAGACTTTCCAAGATATTTATCCTTTTTTTTTTCTCCCCTCTAACCACCAACACCAGACTTTCTCACCAACATCTCCAATGCTGCTGCTTTTGCCCCAACCTACCAGTGCTATTGCTCCATCCTCCTGCAGTGTATGTCAGGTGATGGAACCAAGTAGGAGGCAACCTCTGGAACTATTTTTTTTTTTTTTTTGCATCAAATCAAACCTTTCCTTCTCTCACTTCCTCCTGCCAGGACAGTCCAGGATGGAGGATCTGTCCCCTCTCCTCCCGGAGCATCTAGCTCAGCATATGTTGGGACAGGAGGAAGCCAAGCAGCCCGAAGCCGAGACAAAGCTACAGACACAACCAAGTTCAAAACACGTATTTTTAGACAAAAGTTCAGTCCCCAAATGGTAAGGGAATCCAGGAAAAATGCAGCAGGCCCAGCTGGTGGCTGGCTTCCAGCACCAGCACCTCCCTTCGGAGGAATCCAGCGAGGAGTCTCAACTAATCCACCCAGGACACACCAGCATTTCTTCCTCATGTTATAGGGTTGGGTTTTTCTGTTGTTTTTTTTTTCTTTCTTTCTTTCTTTCTTTTTTTCTTTCTTTCTTTCTTTTTCTTTTTTTTCCATTTGCTCAGCAGGTTTGACATTTGCTGGGAAGTTGCTGGCAGCCGTGGGGACCAAGCCAGGGTGCTGTGCCAGGGGATGGCACAGGGACCCCACTGCTGGCTGCCAGCTCCTGGCACCAGCCCAGGGCTCACAGGTAGGAGAGGCTGGAGAAGCAAGGACAGGTCCGAGAGCCTGGAGCCACCACGCATGTGCTCAGAGCTCAAGCAAGGCAAACACACAATGGTACCCCCGTGCCTCAGTTTCCCTTCCCCTCAGAGGAGTGTTGGGGGGCAACACAAGCACTTTAGGGGAACAAAGCCCTGGAGGAGACACAGAGATAGTGCTGCAGGACAGGTCCCTAAGTGCCTTGACCCAGGTCTCAGCTCCAGGCCATCCCACACCCCCCCGTGATGATCCACATCCTGCTCCTGCCCTCCATCACCTGCAGTTCCCACAGCAGCCACCCCAAACCCCTCCTCTGGACCACTGCCTCTTCCCACCTCTGCCCCCAGGGACCCCCACATGTTCCTCAGGACCTTTTTGCCTGGGGCAGACCCACTGTCCCCACTGTCCCCACTGGGCACCATTCCCACCACAGCCAGCTCCTTCCTGGGAGCTGGAGCAGCAGGACAGGGACAGGACACAAGTGACCTTGTCACCTACACCAGCTCATGACTGTCAGGAGGGAGGGGAGCAGGGGGCTCAGGTTTGGCCCTTCAGTTGCCCCTCGCCGGGGTGGAGTGGCCACTTTGAGGTCAGGCAGCAGGCAGTGCTTTCCCTCCCGGGGAGATGCCCCCTGTGGAATTTGCTCTTCATTCCTTGACACCCGCTTTAATTACAGGTACTGACTCGGTTTCTCTCTTTCACAAGAGCCATGAGCTAATTTCCTGCTCCCCTTTCTCTGCGAGGGGTTCATGACTCCCTCCCTCCCTCCCTGGGCAAGCAGAGGGCAGTGGGCTCTGCCAAAACCAAGACCAAGGGCATCAGCTCCCATCACCAAAGCTGTCAGATCCCGGGATGTGACAGAATCTCAGCCCCACTTCCCCGCTGTTCCCAGGAGGAGCAGAGGTGACACCACGACAGGACAGTCACCATCCCATGCCTCACAGGCTCCCAGCACACGGGAGGATGCTCTGTGCTCACCCACCAGCCCACACAACACGCTTTTCTGACAGCAAAACGGTGACAATCTCTCCAAAATCCTTCCCCAGAGGCACAGCGAGCACATCCCAAGGCTGCCGGGGAAGCCCAGGAGGCACCCCCGGGATGCAGCAAATCCACCCTGATGTCAGCTTTGTTTTCCTCCCCAGACACCCCAGCAGCAGCAGGGTTGTGACAAGAGCCCCACTGTGCCACCACCCACATCTCCCTGGAGGGTTTTCCTTTGCAGGCTGCTGGCTTTGGGGTGATGTTGTGTTGGTTTTTGGTTTTTTTTTAAACACAAACTCATTAATCCCAGTATAACGAGGACTTGCCTGGCTGTGGATTAGCATTATTCAGGAGAGATATAATTTGTTCATGAGCAGAAGGATCTTTACAGCCTAGGGAGGGATCCTCAGCCCTGCTGATGGGAGGGCTGGTGGGTCCCCAGTTGTCCCCTGCAGAGGGTTCCCACCCCAATGCCCACCTCTCCATCCCCAGCCAAGCTCTCTCCCAGCAGGACAGCTCACTCCACTCCACATTTGCCTTCACCCTGCCATCCCCAGCACGTTTTCCTGCTAATCCTCCACGGAGCATCCACACAGCTCAGGCACAGGCTGGGAATCCCCTGGGGGCTGAGGGAAGGAACCCCCCTGGCTCACAGCACCCACGCTGTGCTGCTCTTTGCCTTATTTTTTAATCAAGTCACAAGACAGGGTGGATGCTGCTCAAAATAAATCATCAACCACGACAGCAATAAAGACAAGCAGAGACAGCCTCAGCTTGGACTTTGTGAGCACAGGACCAGGGGACCCACGGCAGGGAGGGTGATGGAGCAGGTCCTGTGCCACGCCTGGACACTGCATGACACGGTGACACGGGGTGACATGGTGAAACCAGGAGAAGATGGCTGTGAAGGCAGCCAGCCAGACCAGCTACATGTCCCTCTACCATCAGGAAAAAACAACCAGGGGTTGTGGTAGTCCTTTGGATACCCACCCTGGGGACAAGCACGCCTCCTGGCTCAGGGCTGCATCCCCCTTCCCTTTCCAGCCTTCTCCAGCCCCACGGGGTAAAAGGAGAAGGAAAATCTGTGGGTGTCTCTCCCCCACTGGGTGCCAGCGTGGCTCTTCTGCAAAGATTGAGCAAGGTGAGGATGGCAGCAGAGCCAGCAGCATCCCCCCAGCCCCACACCCTCCATGGCAGCACAGCCCCCAGCCCCACAGGGACCCCCTGAGCCTGACTCCCAGGAGCTCCTCCAATCCCACCTGCCCGGATCCCATGCAATGAAAATCCCTTCTGCTCCTGCACAGAGATCTGACCCTTTCTCTGCCCCAGTCAGTGCCAAGGAAAGAAAAAAAAGTGGCTGGGCAGGAGCATCGGATCACAGCATCCACACCGGGGTCCCCCCAACCCCAGCAGCCCAGGGATGTTCTCCCTTTCTTCTCTGGGAGGATTAGACACACTCCTTTTCTCTCATTGCTTTTCAAAAGAAAGGCTTTTTATCACTGCCAGTCCCCAGGGGAAATCTTTCACTCTCTCTTTCTCATGCTTTTATAGCTTGGACAGGGGGAAAGGAAGTTTCCCTTCAGCTCAATCTCTGCTGAGGGGCACGGAGCAGCTCCCAGGTCCCTGCCTGCACCCGAGCATCTCCCCAACACGGGGGGGTCCCCACCACCTCCTGCTGCCACGGGCTCCTTCACCCCAGAGAGCACCCAGGCAGAACCCTGCCTTCAGCTCTTCCCAAAGCCAGGTCCCTGTTTTTTTCTTTTTCTGTTTCGTTTCCTTTTCCTTTATCTTTTTTCTTTTCCTTTTTGTTTCGTTTCCTTTATCTTTTTCCTTTTCCTTTTTCTGTTTCGTTTCCTTTTCCTTTATATTTTTCTTTTTCCTGTTACATTTCCTTTATCTTTTTCCTTTTCTTTTTCCTGTTACATTTCCTTTTCCTTTATCTTTTTTTTCTGTTTCCTTTCCTTTATCTTTTTCCTTCCCCTTTTTTTTCCTTTCCTTTTCCCTTTACCCTTCCTTTTTCTTTTTTCTTTTCCTTTTTCTGTTTCCTTTCTTTTTCCTTTATCTTTTTCCTTCCCTTCTTTCCCTTTCCTTTTTCTTTTTCCTTTCCTTTTCCCTTTACCTTTCCTTTTTCTTTTTTCTTTTCCGTTTCTTTTTCACTTTCTATTGCTTTTTTCCCCTCTGCAGAGCAGATCAAGCCAAAGAGAGGAAACCAAAGCTTGGAGCTGGCAAAGCTTTAGACACACACAGCTCATTGAATGGCTCACTTGCCTGCAGAAAGCAAGGAACACTCCAAAGTGTGCACAGGACCATGGCACAACCACCTCACCAGTGAAACAAGGAAAGCCACTGATCCCTGAAGTGCTGTCAAAAGCTCTAAGTACCCAAAAGTGAAATCATATTATTTTTTTACCCTCTGAGCTCTCTCTGTTACTGAAACCAGGGCTTCTTGCAGCAGCAGACTGGGTAGTTTTGGGGTTTTTGTTGTTTTGTTTGTTTGTTTTTTTTAATTGCCAACCATGCTGTAACATTTTCTCTTTATTTTTAGGCATCCCTTTAAAACTATAGAGGAAATCATCCAAAAGAAGTTTCTTCAAACGGCCTGTCAGTTTGAGGAAGTGAAATTAAACCAGAGAAAAAAAAAAAAAAAAAAAAAAACACACACACAACAAAAAACCCCCTGAATCCTAATAAATCACACATCCACACACACAGAATTGGAGAAATCTGGGCATGCCTCCAAAGCCAAGTAAACGGATGATAAACAAAACAAACCTAGCCCTGCCTGGTAATAAAAACTTCCACAGTGGGAATTTCTCACCCGGGAATCACTTCCACCGAGGACACAGCCTCCAGGGATTGCCAGCGATGCCAGCCCATGGCATGAATCCTGCCCTGCCTCTGCTTCCATGAATTTCCCTCTTCCAAAGCACTCCCTTGTCCCTGTCCCTGCTGCAGATGGCTCGATGGGACACAGGGAATGGTTGGTGTTGCTGGAGTCATGGGAAAGCCCTGCCCTTCCAGGCACTGGGTTGGCAGCAGGGACCTGCTTGGGTCCTTCAGATCCACCCAGATTCACAGCTTGCAGGAAACAAATAAAAAAAAAAAAATCTACAAAACAAAAGCAAAGGGCAAGAGGAATAAGGATGAAGATGCTGGAATAAAAACCCTCCCCCGGGCAGCAAAGTGCCTGAAGCAGGAGGCAAAGGCAGCCTATGGGCCAGCAAAAGAAAAAGGAGCAGCCAGGTCTCCTGACAACTTTCAGATGAAGTTTCCCATTGATATGGATGCTGCAGAGCAATGCCCACCCCCTCCCCACTGCTCCGAGTTCATCTTTTCAAGCCAGCAGCAGGAGGGAGAGCAAAGGGAGGAGGGCAGGGACCCACCATGAGATGTGTCCCAAAGAGGACAGTCCCATGACCCTGCTGCAGCCTCTACATGCCCACAGCTGGGATTTGGGGGGGGTTTCTCAGACTACATGGCACAGCAGGACCAGGAGCTGAGGGTCTGTCAGTGAAGCCAGCAGAGAGGGGGACATCAGCAGTGATAACCCCACCCCAACATGGTCCCCATCACCCCCCCTGGCATGGCCACAGCTGAGCCCTCACCACAGGGACCCTCTCCCTGATTCTCTCTTTGCTTTCCAGTGGAGATCACCACGAAAGAGTTAAAGGTTTGTAAGCTGGGCTGAGGACTCCAGTTAAAAGTCCACTGGGCATTTTCCCATCGTGGACTTTAGCCCCTGTGATAAGGCAGGAGGAGGTGCCAGCTCTCCATGGGACCCGCCACCTCCTGCCCCACCACAGCAGGACAGGGTGGGCAGCCCCTGCAAAGCACCTGGGGCTTCACATGGGACAGGAAACTACAAAAACAGGTCCTGGAGCAACATTTTGGTTTTCAGGAGCGTGAGGTTTTAAGGGATGTTTGGTGGGGAGCAGCGGTGGGCTCCGTGTCTCCGTGTGGAAGCTGACCCACCTTTTCCCATTAGGATTTGCCTGCCCCCAAGGAATGTATTTCACCCATCCCCAGCCTGCCCCGGGCACAACCCCCCCAGGGATTTTCTGCAGGGGCAGACAGAGCCCAGAGATGTCTCTGCCTGTTGGGCCCATGGGAGATGCACAGGCAGAATCTGGCTGCTGAGAAGAGGCACCCGGCTCTCCTCTCCAAGGTTGTCTGCAAATCCTCTTTCCCCAGGACTTCACATACCATTTTTTAAAAGCCGGGTGATGTAATCAACCCATATTTATAATGCTGAAAACATCCCAAAGCTCCATCTCCTCCAGCTCCCAAGCACACTGTGTACTCTTAATAAAATAATTGCCATGATGAATAGCTTCTTATAACATTCCACTTCTGCAGCTACCGACAGGGCCCAAGAGCTGGGATGGAAAGTCCTTCTCCTAAAGGTTACGTTCAGCATTCCACCTTTTCACAGCAAAAGACACACCAAAAATTTAGAAACGGTGTCAGCCCTGCCCCATCCCACCACACCAACAAGCGGCTCCCTCTCCCCAGCCACATCAACATCTTAATAATGAAGTCAGCAAATCACTGTGGGGCAATCTCAGTCCTTAAGCTGCTGTGATCTTGACCCCGTTGGGTGAGATGAATGCTGAGCTGCTGATCCCACCCCAGCCCAACCAACCTGACAAAAGCTCCTCTGCTGAGGGGTCACCTGTGACCCCCACCTCAACCCCAGGGCTGGACCAGGCAGTGCTGGGAGGTTCATTTCCTCTGCTTTGGAAATCAGACTGGGGATTTAATCATTCCCTTGCAAGCCCTCATGTGCCCGTGATTTCCACACTGGCAATTACAGGGACAGCCCAATGCACCCGGGCTGGGTTGGTTCTTTTTTTGTAGAGTCATTTCTACCTTATTATTTTGCATTCAGACAGGGAGCACACTGCCTCTGCCTTCCCTTCCCATGCAGAGCAAGCTTTTATTGCCAGGCTCTCTGAGCCTCTGCTCCCAAAGCTTTGCCACCAAGCCACCGGGACCAGCCACGGAACAGCATCACCCAGCTGGGAACCAAGGGACATCAGGTGACATGCACAAGGACACCTGGGGACTGGGTGGCCAAGAGACCCGGGGTCAGCCCCATAGAGGCTCAGGGAGTCGCTGGGTCCAGCTCTGTGTAGGGAGCCCTGGCAGGACTGGCTGCTCCCACCCCACGGGCCCTTTCCCACCCATCGTGGGCAGTGGGGACCCCAACCTGGACCTCCATCAGGTGCAGGCACTTTTCCACCCCAACATGCTGATGTTACATCCAACACATGCTCTCTCCTCCCTCCAAAGGGTTGGTTTGGGGTGCCCTCATTTTGGGCAGGACTGGGAGCATCCCTCTGCTCTGGGGGATTAGCCATGATGAGTTTCATCCTCTACACCATTGCTGCCCGGGCTGTACCACCCGCTCCTGCATCCCCAAAAAGATCTTTTGGACTCCCTCAAGTCTGGTTGCACCTCCCAGGGTGAGGCTGAGCTGCTGCACCAAGCAGCCAGGGCATTAAACAGGGGGACAAATGCAACCATTCCAAGAAAGAGACCTAGAAGGATGCCTGGCTCAGCCCTGCATCCCCTGCTCTGGGGTTTGGGAAGGCGCAGGGTGAAGCTCCTTCCCCAGTTGTGTAGGTTTGAGGCTTTAGATAGGCACCCGGGGCTTGCTGCAAAAAATCCCTGCCCTGCACCAGCTCCTGCACACACCTAGAGGCCCTGAAACCTTGCTGGAGAAGCCAGACGTGGTTTTCCATGCCCTCCCAACCTTGGCTCCTGTGGCACAACACCCGTGGGGAGCGGTGCCCAGCACCCCTTGGCAGCAGAGGAGGAAAAACAAAGAGAGATGAGAAAGCCCAGGACAAAGCCAAGCAAAGCCAGCAGCAACCTCTGATTTCCACAGCCTAAACCTGCCCCACAGGTGAGGCACGAAACTGCTGGGAGTTTTCCACCCAGGAGGAGGTGAAACCCCGAGGCAGAGCTGCAGGGAGCACCAAAGCAAAGCCCTGGAGCTGCAGGGCACAGCAGCACCGCTACTAAAATAGAATTCCAAACCCAGGTAAAAAAAAACCCAAAGAACTCAATCTTTGTCTCCTAAGCTTATAAGAAGACAAGAACCTGACTGGCAAGGTATAACTCAAGGTGCTGCCTTGCTAACATATCAGGAGCAAGTCCCTGCTGAGCAATAACCCTCCCAGCAGGTCAGCAGAACACCCCTCCCTCCCCAGAGCAGCTGGGATTCCTCCTCCAGCCCCAGCCCTGAACCCCTGTTCAGATAAAGTCTCCCAACATTTGCACACAATGGGTATCAGCTGGCTTGGGGCGAGGCTATCTCCGGCAGGGATCAAGGCTAAGCCTTCCTAAGTGCTTCAATGGGGGCCTGCAGGTGATTGTCCCAGGAGCCTGAACTCTTCCCAGAGCCATCTCTGATGTCCCTGGTGTAGAGGACAGGGTAGACAGAACAGCTCCAAATACAGAAACCCAGCCCAGCAGTGGTGAGGATGGGGCTTTAGGGCAGCAGCACATCCCTCCTCCATCTCTGCTCCTGCTCCCTACCACAGGATCCAGAGGCTGAGGTGCCCCCCAGGTATTTTTAGGAGCTGCTCAAGCATCCTATAAATACCCCAGTGGAGGCTTGGGGAGGGCAGACTGTAAAGCACAAAGAATTAACACCGTGGCTGGCACAGTTTGCTCACAAGATGCCTGTCCAGATCACGATTTGCTTAGGGGTGCAGAAAGTTTCAGCTTCAGCAGGTTCACCCTGACAGGAAGGGAGCCTGGGTGGCCCGTGGAGGTACAGGAAACCCCTTTCTATCACGCACATCACTAAGCTTCCTCTGGATTTCTTTAACCTTTCTCTCTCGGCCTGATTTATGCCTTCACACTGATTTTTGCACGCGTGCACTTCTCTGCTCTCCACTCCGGTGTTGTGGCTCCACACCAGCAACAACGCTGGCAGGGACCTCAGCATCCATCTGCCCAGAGCTGGAGCAATCTCTGTAGGGATTCTCTGCCCCTCTCCAGAGGAGCTGGGGTTTTTTTTGCAGGCAGTGAGGAAGGGAAGGTGCCATGTCCTGCACTGCTGGGCTCAGGGCTGTGCTCTGCCTTGGGGTCTGGGCAGCCAACACGCAGCTCCAAAGCACCCCTGGGACCCAGCCTGGTCTGCATGAGATGGGGAGGCAGCAGGGAAAGCACTGGAGCAGCAAATCTGGGAGCCCAGGGACATATCCCAGCAAAGAAAAAGCAGAGATTGAGGTTTTGCTTCAAAGGCACTAGGCAGCGAGCCCCAAGATGCAGCAGCACAACGGATGGACTTAAAATTTCTCCCTGCAGAGAGGAAAAGGATCCACGACCAGCTCAGTCTTGAGCTCTCCAAACAGGGGAGTAGAAGAAAAGGGGAGGCTGGAGGAGCCCAAATGCTGCCACCCACTCCTCATCATCCCTGGGACAAAGTGGCCCAGGCAGGATGCAGCAGGCAGCATCCCGAAGAGGAAGGGCATCCCCAGCACCATGAGCACAGGGACCAGTGCCCAGGGATGCCATGGGGGACAGGAAGAGACGAGGATGGCAGGGACACAGCCATAAGGTCACCTAAAAGGCCATTTGGGTGGGAAGATTAGCAGCTTGCTCCCAACTTAGCAGAGATTCTAGCACAAGAAGAGCAAAACGTTGGGAAATGCATCGGCTTCCCGGGAGCAGCTGGTGGGAATGTGCCTCTGCACAGGGCAGTGCTGGAGCAGGGAGAAGCCCTGGGGAAGCACCAGTGAGGACCAGTTCAGGTTAAATCCCCAGGCCCCCAGTTTGGGTCGTTTTTAACCTGTGCAGCCATAGATAGGAAGGAGGGAGCGGGTGGCCCTGGTGACACCAGGCATCCCCCCAAGGGAGGTGGGATGCAGGGACACGGGCAGTGCACCAGCCATCCCTGCTCTTATGTCCTAAAGCTTCACAAAACAGCCCCCACAGTCCTGTCCTTACAGCCGGCACCATCCAGGGAGGAGAAAAATAAAATAAAATAGGAAACCTGAAAGCAAGCACTGGTCCAAAAAGTGTCACTTCATCCAACGTGCAGGAGGCATGGCAGGTCACCCCCCAGAGCCACCCGCTCACAGCCACCCCCCAGCCCAGCACAGCAGCTGCAGCCAAAGGGAAATGAAGTTGCAAAGGTTATCGTTTTGGTGTTTGACTGAGCATAAAAATTCTGCCCGGAAAAATAAAGAAAGGGGGAAAAAAAAAGAAAAAAAAAAAAAAAAGGAGACGGGGAGAGTGGGAGGGGAGGCAAGGAGCAGCAAAGCACGACAAGCCAGCCCCAGAAAGCCAGGAGAGGGGCTCCCAACCACACCAACACACATCTCCATTTCAGAAGAGTTCCCTGAGCAAATAAATGCAAAGTCTGTTATAAAAGTTTATCTGCCTGCACGAGAAGGAGCGAGCGTGCCTGGCGACACTATGGAGACGTCATTATTTTCATGCATCTGCCTTACCCAATTTTATTTAGTTGCTTTCTGCACCATTTCATGCTCATTCTGCTGCTGAGCTAGACAATTGCTTTATAACTCTAGGGTGCAATTTCACTGTCTGTGAGCCACACGCACGCACGCGGGGTCTGAGCTGGGATGGAGCAGGAGCTGCACCTCCTTCTCTCCCTCCCCATCCCGACACGTGGGAGCTAGCTTTGAGATGGGTTTTCTTAATAAAAAAATAAGAAAAATAAAGGAAAAAAAAAAGAGAGAGAGAAAATTAAATTAAAATGCTAAGCCACCATCTCTAATGTACTGTAATTCAAGGAGTGAATATGGGGGGGGAGCAGACCCAGAAAGCAACGGCTTCCATATTAAGGGGGAGGAGGAGGAGGAGGAACTGGAGGGCAATTTGCTCTCTCACGCTAGGAGAAAGTGGAGAGAGGGAGCCCGGCAGGCTGGAGGGCAGAAGCACTGTGAATCACACCAGATTTTTATGATCAATTGCAAGTCACACTTGAACAAGTGCAGGTCAAAAGGGAGGGCTGGCCATGCAGGTGCAGAGATCCAAGCCAGCCCTCTGCACCTTGCCAAAGATGCCAGGTCCCTGGCAGGGTTTGGGTGGCCACACAGGACCCCCCCCCTAGTCCCCCCACTGAGCCTCCCCCTCCAGCACCCCACAGAAGATGTAAGGGTGTAAAGGTGTGGGGTGTAAGGGGGTCTCCAAGAGCAGCCCCAATGCTGATACCAAGCAACCTGGGACTCTGCATCTCCCCCAACACCAGTGAGCATCCCCAGCATAACCTGCTGCAGATAGGTCCTTATCTGCCACCACCAGGTTCTGCTGGAGGCCACAGCTCCTCCACATCAGGCAGAGCCCACAGCTTCCCAGCCCTGATAAAAGTGCCTCCTCTTACAAAAACCAGGCAGAGAAAAGAGGTGCTGGGGGCAGCGAGAGGCAGGGGCACACAAGGAGCTCAGCATGGTCAGGGAAGGATGGATGGGTGAGGAAAAGAGGTCTTTTTCTTTTTTCTCCCCTTTTTTTGCAAGAGCACCCACCCACACATGGGTCCCCAGGGTGCAGAGCAGAGAAACAGTAGCACTGGCACTGTTGTCACCCATTCCTTGGTGCTGGCTGAACCAAGACAGCTTCCCCAGCTCCATGCCATGCCCCTGGCTCTGCTCCTGACCCAGCTCCTCTCTCTTCCCCTTCGTGCCTCTGCCATTGCTCACCAACCTCCTCCATCACATCCCGAGCCAACCCCATCTCCCCACTTCATCACCTCCACATCTCCCGGGCTTCTCCTTCCTCTCTTGCTTCACTCCTGACATTGCCACATTTCCACTCCGGAATGGGCACATCAGAGACATGCTGCCCACAAGAAAATTGTCTTGTGGCAGCCCACAGAGTTCACAGCAAAATAAATAAATAAATTTTAAATAAATAAGTATAAAGAAAGAAATAACCCCCCCCCGAAAAACAACCTCAAAACAAACACAAACATTTAAAAAAAAAAAAAAAAAAAAACAAAAAAACAAAAACTTTCCAGCACTTACTCCAGGGTCAAAAATGGAGAAACAATAATCAAATGTTTCTGCCTTTGCACCCAGCGTGGCTCAGACAGCTGAAACCAAACAGGGCATCCCTCCTTCATCCACTCCTGGATCTGCTCCATGGGATGAGGGGGCAGGAAACCTCAGGGAGCTCCACACCTGTCCTCACCTCCCCCCTCCACTTATTTTTTGGTTTGGGTTTTTTTTTTTAATCGCTTTGTTTGGTTGGTTGGTTTTTGATTGGTTTTTTTTTTTTCTTTTTTTTTTTAAAGTCTGCAAAAGCTGAAGAAAGCAAAAACTCCACAAAAGAGAAGCCCATCAAAAGCAACAACCAGATGGGAATGCCATTACCATTTTATTGGTCACAAATACCAGTATTGCACCTTTTATCTCTTCTCTCCACAGTCATCTCACATCCGACGCAATCCAGGGAAAGAATTCCAGCTCAGCTCAAAACCCAAACACACCACCAACCCCAGCCAGGGCCCAACAAACCAAGAGATTAACCTAAAAACAATCATTTCCCAGGGCTTGAAAGAAGGAGCAATGCGCCTGGCAAAAGGAACCACCAGACAGGGGATGGGAAACAGATTTCTGATGCTTAATAAGACAAATATTTAGGGTGTTTCTTCCTTGCCCTCTGCTTTGGCAGCACCTGGCTTGCACACAAACCCCATCTGTGAGTTGTTCTTTGCTCCCAGGCCAAAAAAAAAGCTTGGAGGCTTTGGGGCTGGGTTTTTTCCTTTTTTTTTTTGGCTACCAAGAGCAGGGACCCTCAGAATCCCCGGGGAGCTCAGATCCCAGCCGGATCTGCTCGGCAGGGTTGGAAAGGCACCGTCCCAGCTGAGGTTTCACCACCACCCCACACCCATGCTCCAGGCCCTCTTCCCAGCTTTTCCGGGGCCCAGACACGCCGTGTGCCTCAGTTTCCCACCCTGCATCTGTCTCATGTCTCATCCAGGCAGAGTGTGAGTTTCCAAGGGAAGATCCATCCCCCCTCTGGATGTGCAGAGGCAGGAGCTGGCACAACCGTGGGGATTACAGCCCCAAAGTGCAGCCTTGAAACTTTTACTGGAGATCACAATAAAAGGAAGAAAAGAAGAAAGAAGAAGAAAGAAAGAATGAAAAAAAAAAAAAAAAAAAGAAAAGAAAAACCAAACAAAAAACCACCACCAAACCAACAATCATTTTATGCTTACGAATGGTCTGTTTGAACAGGATTATTTTTTAACTCCATGTTAAACAACATTTCAAAGGAGAAAAGCTGCATTTGGGCTTAAATTGAACCTTTTCTTCCTTTTCTTGCAAAGGAATTGTTCCCTGTTTATCTCAGAAAACACCCTCCATCTTGAAACGTTCTGTCTTCTCTAAATAAAAACTCAGGTTGTTTCCCTGACTTTGCTTTGCTTTGGTTTTTCTAAGCAAAACGTTGTCAGAAAAGGCAAGTTCTCCCAGCCAGTTTCCATCTCAACAATAGAGCATTTTCCCAAGCTAAATTGCTTCTGTCTGAAAATCTCCTAGCAGTTTGAGCTGGCTGGCATGTGTGGGGATCCTTCTGTAGGGTTTTTTTCCTGGGTTTTGTTTTTTTGGGTTTTAGGGTTGGTTGGGTTTGGGTTTTTTTTTTTGGAATCCTTATTTGCAATATTATTTCGTCTGCTCTGAGCTGCCTTGATGTTGGAGCAGCCTTTGGAGAGACACAACCACTCCTCCCTCCTCCGCTGTCCTCCCTCCAGGCACACGCTTTCCCTTTGAGGAGGAGGAGAGGGGAGAAAGAAAATAAAAAGAGAAGCAAAGAGGAAAATGTCAGAAAGCTCCTTTTTGTGTGCGTGTCAAACGTTCAAAGTTATTTCAGAGTCTAGTCTTTAAATGTAATAAAATACAGCAACTCCTGACAAAATCAATTAAAATAAAACCACCCAGGCTGCCTCCCCTGGTGCTTTGTAGCTACGCTGACTTTCAGAGCCCACCTGGGCCTTTTAGGAAGCGATTACGGAAGTGTTGGGTTGGATCCTGCCCCAGGAGCAGGAGGTGCTGAGCATCCCCTTGCACCACTGGCCAGAGGGAGGAGAGACCCAGATCCTTCACCCACCACGGGAGGTGATGACGGGGAGATGTGCTGGGGATCAGAGCCAGAGAAGAGGATTAATTAGAGCCCAATTAGGTTACCAAGCTCCCTGCAATACCCAGCACTTTGCCAGCTTTTGGTGTCCCTGCCTTTGGTTACCACCAGCTCAGCAGAAAGGAGCCCACTGGGGGTCAGGGACCCCCTCAGCATCCCCGCTCCATCCTTGCCACCTTTGGTTAAGTTCCTCCTCAAGGGCCACCACATCTCCCCCCATCCCACAGCAGGGGCATGGGATATTTATAGCAAGAATGATTTGGGGATTCCAGGCTGCTGGGAGCCTGGGGGGAACACCCTGGTCACACACAGACACCTCCCCCCCATCCCCAAAATGCACCACAGGGGATGCTCGGAGGAAGGAGCACCCTGTGTGAGAGGGAGGACCCAAAGCACATTCCAAGCCACTGCCCCACAGCACCCTCAGCTCTGCTCTTTGTTTGTGTTCTTAACCACTCTGCAAAAAAAATAATTTAAAAAAAAACACAAAACAAAAAAAATTCAGACGGGTGGCAGGGCACTGACATATGGGAATCCACCCCTGCTCCCAGAAAACAATACTCCAACAAAAAGGTTTTTAACCCATTTCTTAATAAATATTTATTTTCGTCTTCAAGATGTGGGTGGGACGAAGCCAGGGTGTATTTTCCAGTGAAATGTTTTGATTCCCCCTCTTGACTATTTTTTTTTCGACAGGAGCAAAATGCCAATAATAATATTTGCAATGAATAACTAAAATTCTGTGGCTTTCTCCCCCGCTCTCTTTTAAATAAATAAAATGCCCTAAATACAAGAAACACAAACGCTCCCCTCCAACCCAGCAGGACAATGTGGAGTAAATTCGAGGGCCCACAGAGGATTTATTTAACTGTCACACTCCAGATTCTGGAAAAGGCAAAAATTCCTTCCCAGCTTGTTTTGCATATGTCAACTGGGAGAGGTCGAACCCTACACCAGGGCTTCAGCTCAGGAGACCAGGACATGGCTGGAGTTTCTCTCCTGCTCCTCCAAGTCCCCTCTCTGGTGCAGAGCCCACCAGCAGCTTCCAGATGCCAGGCAGAAGATTCCTCCTCCTTTGCAGGGATGCTCCAAAAATACCCTGACACTTTTCTTGCATCTTTCAAAATTTTTCCTCCCTGTGCAGCTCCCAACCAACTGTAAAATTCTGCACCTAAAAGCAGAAAAAGGGCTTTTGCACTGCATCCTGGCTCATCCCTACGGCCAGACCAGGGGGAAGGGGATGAAGATGTCCCACGGATGCTCACCCTCCCACCCAGGGCAGTCACCAGGCTCCAGGTTGCTCCCCCCAGCTGGATTGTTGTTTTGCTGGGGGTTGTTTTGCTGTTTTCCTCGGATGTGTTCCCATCCCAGCCAGGCTCTGCACGGACAGTTCTCACCCCACATCCTGAGCAGCTGCAGCTGCCCCTGGCAGGGCCACACGGGTGGGAAAAGGGAGACACAAAGGTTGCAGCCCAGTGATCTGACCTCCAGGAGGGAAGCACCAGCCTCAGACACCCAATAACTGCTCCCTCTGTCTGAAACTGAGCCTTGAGGGAGGGATCCCCAACCTCACCATCCCACTTTTGCTCCCCAGGACCTTCTTAAAGGAAGGGGCATAAAAGAAAACAAAGCAATAAAAGGATTGTGACAGTCAGAGCCTCGTGAGTAAGCAGCTACCTGAAGGACCAAGTTCCCTGGTCAGACCCTGAGCAAAGCCTGACCTCAGCACGTGGATCTCTCCAGCCTCACAAGCACTTGCACGACAGCTTTTTCTTGATTTTCCTCCTTGTGGAGACTCAGCCCAGCCCCCAGAGGAACAAAAGCTTGCTTCCCCCCCCCCCCCCATCATTCAGAACCCAATGAAGGAGAATCTGCAGCCCCTGCCCAACAGCTTCTAAGGCATCATCTGCTGGACCCAAGGTGTTTCTGAGCCTCCCCCAGGGCTGTGATGGTACCTGCACCCACAGCCCCTGCCAGCAGGCTGCTGGTGATCCTGGGAGCAGGACAGAGACAGCATCCAGCCCAGGAATGTCCCATCCTCATGGGGAGCCTCTGCTTCCCATCTGCCAGCAGCTCCCCAGAGGAGCAGGCAGAGGAGATACTACTATTAAAAGTGCCCAGCGCTGGCCAAGCTTCCACCCATGACATCAGTCGGGTTATCTGAGTCTAACCACGGGCAGGATTTGGCCAGGAACCTCCACTGGGTTATCCTCTCACAGCCAAACTCAGCTGAGATTTGGACGGGACCACACAGTAACGGCGCCTGGGTTTGGCACTCAGTTGCTCCTGTTCTCCAGCTCAGGCCTGTACTGCTGTGCAGGGAAACAAACTCCACCAGCTTGCCTATTTTTTTTTCCCCCTTGGAGGCTTGCAAATGCCAACTCTCCACTGTTACATGGGACAGGGTCAGGGAGACACCCTGGCATCTGCAAAGTTGGGACCTGGCAGTTTTTGCACCCTCCCACCTCTGAGAAGCACGGGGGTCCCACCACACTCCAGTTTCCCTGGGAAATCCTCTCCCTGTGTTCCTCAAGGCTCCCCTCACCCTCACAAACTGTTCACACACTTTCAGGCTCAACCCACCTCCTGCCCTCAGATCTCCCCCCTCCAAAACCTGCAGAACCCACCGCCCTTGCAACCAAAGCTGATTTTTCCAGGAATGGATGATCAAAGCCCAGTGAATGAAGTTTAAGAGCAGCTTCCCTAGCAGCACGACACAGAGCAGGCACAAACCCAGACTGTGCACCCTCCACAGCTCCTGCAGGCACTTGAAATTTTCTCCTAAACCAGCGATGCAAAGTTACAGCCCCCCAGCATCACCATCCTGGGGTGGCTGCCTTGTTTTTCCTCTGGATGTTGCCAGTGTGCTGCAGAGCATGTTGCTAAGACCCACCCTCTCCCCGCCACAGAAACCAGCAGATAAATCAGTTGTTTTTCATTTGCACAAGTGTGAAAACCCATCCCCGAGCCAGCAGCAAGGTGACACACACACTCCCCCTCTCTCCTCCCCCGTCCAAGTCAACATGACTAATAACACAACGTATTATTTAGCATCCACAGCCTAAGAGGAGAGCTGAGGTCTGAAAGAAAACACAAGTCTATAGGTAGGGGCCAGATCCTGCCCATTTCAACAGAGCTTGGGACCCTCTTCCACCAGAGCATCAATGGAAATGGAAACCTCACAGCAGCCATCCCAAAGATGGAAAAAAAAATAAAAAAACCACTTGCGTGTGGCACCTTCTGCTATGGTGAGGGTGTTTGCCATGATCCCCAGCACCCAAAAAAAAGGAGCGGGTGTGACTTTGGAAGCAGGACCCCCTCCTGAGGGACACAGCAGGTGAGATGCTTTAAGGCCAAGCACCAACTCCAGGATTGTCAGCACTCCTCACCTCCCGGCCACACCAACCCCTGGTTTGGGGAGAGACAGGAGATGCCAGCTGAGGAGCTGCCAGGTTCCCCCCACCCCAGCCCCCAGGAAAGCCCCTTAGGGAGCCCAGGGCTAGCTGAGAACCTTCTGCTGGTCCTTCTATTTATCCTGCTCTTAGGAAGGAACACCTAAAACTGCAATTCTTACAAACAAACAAACGCAAAACAAGAAACACAACACAGCAGCACAAGGCGGGCAGAGATTTAAATCCCAGGGAAGCCACAGTGGATTTTCTCACTGGCCCCTGGGTTTGTTCGGCTGGAAGCCCACAGGCCAGGGTGCTGAGGAGTGGCAGGATTTGGCCCTCTCTAACCCCTGGACTGGACTCGGCTCCGGGCTACTTCGCTAAAACTTTTCTTCCCCCTCCACCCTGAACACTGAGCTCTGCAATATCACTGCTCCCGAAACCCAGACGCAAGGAGGCATTTGGAGGCATTTTCCCTTACAAGCCAGGACTTGACTCAGTCACCGGCCCGATGGCAAACTCCAGCTGGAAAGAAGGTTTTGAAAATGTAACTAAAATGAACAGGAGGGAAAATAAAAATACATTTTAAAAATTTAAAAAAAAAAAAAAAAAAAAAAATAAAAGGGCAAGAGGGTCCCAAGCGTCCCGGGTTATAAGAGCTGCGACCCAGGGGGGATGCGGGCACAACCCGGGGGTCCCTGCAGGAGCTCCCGGGGGGGGGGGGGGGGGGGGGGGGGGAGAAAAGGGAGTTAAAACAAAATAATAAAAAAACCATAAATTTATATAAACCGAGAGAGGAAAGCAAGAAGGGGGAGAGGAAAGGCAGCGAGCTGCCAAGCCCTCCTGCAGAACTAGCCCCGGGCGAGGAGGGGGCTCTCCCGGCAGAGCTCCGCTGCCCCGTTTGCAAACATCGCTTTGGACCCCTGCCCCCCCAGCCCACCCCCCCCCCCCCCAGGCCCGGCCAGGCCGAGCTCTCTACCGTCCCCCGCAAAAAAACAAACAAACAAACAAAAAAAAACACACAAGAAAAAACAAAAGAAAAAAACCCCAAAACAAACGCCAAACAAACCGATAAATACACACACCCCCCCCAAAAAAAAAAAAAAAATCAAAACACACACACACATTAAAAAAAAAACCAAAACAACCTAAAAATACGAAGTGCAGCCCGGCTGGAGGAGCGGGGGCTGGGGCCAGGCCCTCCCCGGCGCTGACACCAACTCTGTCCCCAGAACCTCCCGGGGAGCTGCGCATCCCCCCCCCCCGGGCCGGGAGAGGCGGCGGAGGGGGCATCCGAACCGCTGATTTTTATTAATTTTTATTTAACGCACTCCCCCCCCCCCCTTTCTCTCTCTCTCCCTCCCTCCCTCCGCCCCGCCGTAGGAACGCCGAATCTTTTTTCGGAACAAAACTCACCCAGTGGCAGGAAGTGTTTGGTGTCCATGGCTGGTGCTTAACTCATGCCAAGGGGCTGGGGGGGGAGCTCGGCGGCGAAAAAACCCAGAGAGGGGGCGAGCAGAGGGGAGGGGAGAGAAATCAAAGCGAAAAGGGGGGGGGGGGGGGGGGGGAGGAAGGGGAGAAAAAAAAAAATAAAACGGGAAAAAGGAAGGGAAAAAAAAAAAAAAAAAAAAAAAAAAGACCAAGGGGCGGAGGAGGAGGAGGCGGGGAGGCTGCAGCCCCGCACCGGCGGCCCCGCGCAGCGCAGGGCGCGCAGACGAGGCCGCGGAGTTGTTGCAAACTCCCAACAATGTAACTCGGCCGCGGGGCTCCGCTGGGCGCGATCGGCTCCGCGCCGGGGCCCGCGCAGGGGGGAGCGAGAGCCGCGACCGCCCCGCAGCGCCCGCCCCGCAGCGCCCGCCCGCCCCGCGCAGCACCGCCCCGCGCAGCACCGCCCCCCCCGGCCCCGAGAGCTGGGGATGGGGGGGGGGAGGAGGGAGAGGGGGAAGGGGGGGGGAGAGGAGAGGGAGGGGGAAAAAAAATCAGAGAGAAAAGGAAAAAAAAAAAAAAAAAGAGGGGGGGGAAAGAGAGGGGAAAATAGGAACGGAGAAAAAAAAGGGAATGAGGAAAAAAGGGGGAAAAAGGGGGAAAAAGAGGGGGCAAAAAGGGGAAAAAGGGGGGAAAGGGAAAAAAGGGGGGGAAGAAAAAAAAAGGGGGAAAAAAAAGGGGGGGAGGAAAGAAAAAAAGGGGGGGGGAAAGAAAAAAAAAGGGGGGGAAGAGAAAAAAAGGGGGGGAAGAGAAAAAAAGGGGGGGAAGAGAAAAAAGGGAAGAAAAAAAAAGGGGGGGAAAGAAAAAAAGGGGGGAAGAGAAAAAAAAGGGGGGGAAAGAAAAAAAAAGGGGGGAAAGAAAAAAAGGGGGGGAGAAGAAAAAAAAGGGGGGGAAGAGAAAAAAGGGGGGGAAGAGAAAAAAGGGGGGGAAGAGAAAAAAGGGGGGGAAGAGAAAAAAGGGGGGAGAAGAAAAAAAGGGGGGGGAGAAGAAAAAAAAGGGGGGGAAAGAAAAAAAAGGGGGGGAAGAGAAAAAAAAGGGGGGGAAGAGAAAAAAAGGGGGGGAAGAGAAAAAAAGGGGGGGAAGAGAAAAAAGGGGGGAAGAAAAAAAAAGGGGGGAAGAAAAAAAAAGGGGGGGAAGAAAAAAAAAGGGGGGGGGAAGAAAAAAAAAGGGGGGGAAAGAGAAAAAAGGGGGGGAAGAGAAAAAAAGGGGGGGGAAAGAAAAAAAAAGGGGGGAAGAAAAAAAAGGGAAAGAAAAAAAAGGGGGAAGAAAAAAAGGGGGAAGAAAAAAAGGGGGAAGAAAAAAAGGGGGAAGAAAAAAAGGGGGGGGAAAGGGAAAAAAGGGAGGAAAGAGAGGGGGAAAGAGGGTGAAAAAAAAGGGGAGGAAAAAAGTGAAGAAAGGAAAGAGAAGAAGGAAAGAGAAAAAGGAAAAAAAAGGGGGGCGGAAAGAAAAAAATATAAGAGGGAAGGAAAATTGTATAAGGGGGGAAAAAAGAAAAACAAGAAGGAAAAAAGGAAAATAAAATGAGAAGCTAAAAATTAAGCAAAAAATACTAAAAAGGAAAAAAAAAAAAAAAAAAAAAAAAAAGACCCAAAAAAGGAAAAAAAAATTAAAAGAAAATAGGAAAAAGAAGGGGGTGAGGCTGTGGAACACTGCTTTGGCAGTCTTGGGGGTGGGAGAGGGAGTCTGTAAGTGATGCTGAGCAATCTTAGAGAAGGACAGATTGGTCTGGGTTGGAAGGGACATTCAGGGTCACCCAGTCCCAACCCCCTGTATGGTCAGGGACCCCTCCCCCAGCCCAGGCTGCTCCAAGCCCCATCCAACCTTCAGCACTGCCAGGGATGGGGCAGCCACAGCTTCTGGGGACAACCTGGGGCTCAGCACCCTCACAGCAAAGAATTTCTTCCTGATACTCAATTTCAATCTCCCATCTTTCAGCTTGGAACCCTTCCCCCTCCCCCCATCCCTCCAGGCCCTTGTCCCAAGTCCCTTCCCAGCTTTCCTGAAGCCCCTCTGGGAAATGGAAGGTGCTCTAAGGAAGGGGGGGGGGGGGCATCACCAGCACAAGGTAAAGGGACAGCATCTCCCCTGAGCCCAGCCTCAGAGCAGCCAGCAGGACCCTCAGCCCTGTCCCCAGGTTGTGTCCCAGGCTGTCTTCAGGACAGGATTTCTTTCATTTCCCATCAACGAGGCACAACAACTCACTCCCTGGGGGGGGGGGGGGGTTCACCTGCAAACTCCCACCTCCCTCCAGTCCAGGGGGTCCCAACCCACCCACCCTCCCAGAGCAGCTGGGGCCCTGGTCCCCTCCCCACACCCCCTCCTCACCATGCTTCCAGGTTTAATAAATGATGCTCAGCCTTATAAGAATGTGTATTAGCAACTTGATGGACCAAAGCCACTCTGCTATGCACAAAGCATATTAACCATCAGATCGACCCTCACTCCTTCTGGCCCCAACACCCCGAGCAAACAGGCACAGCCCACAGCTCCAGCTGCTCCCAGGGGGTCATGGGCTCACCCAGAGAGCCTGAAGTGACACCAGGGATGGTGCTGGGGGGGTTCTGCTGGCGTGTCCCAGCTGGGGTAGCTGGAGCTGGGCACCCAGCAGCACCCTGGTTTAGAGGAGACACAGCAGGGAGGAGCTGCCAGGAGACAGGGGTGCACTGCTGCTGGGTGTCAGGTCCAGCCATGGAGAGCTTCTGAGCTTTTTATCTGCCATGATTTATCGGCAAAGCAGCTGATGTCATGAGGAGCCAGCACCTCCTCCTCTAAAAACAAAGCCTCTTATCTCCCTTTCATGATCCCATCCCTGACCATCACCTGCGTGCATTGATCCATCTCATGCCTGGCACTGTTGTATCTAAAGGCCCTGGAAAGGCCCCTAATACCTGATTTTTCCTACAACTCTTCTGGGCAGACCCACGGGTGGGCTCTTAGGTGGGGAATATGAAGTTGAGCATCCCCTAGGACCCCAGTGAGGAACAACTTGAGACCACTGCCCCTTGCCCAGCACAGCCAGGGGTGCAGCACAACTTGAATTATACCAAGAAGAAAACCACCAAGGGGACCCAGCCTGCAAATCGACACCCAGGCAGAGCTGCAGAAGTTAAAACAAAATAAAACATCTTGGATCCTTTTTATCCTCTGCTCCTGTAATTTCAGCATGTCCAAACAGATTTTGGTGTGTGTTTATAACTGGTAACTTCATTTGCTCCCAGGCTGGGACATTAAATGCCAAGTTTCATCTCCAAGTTAGTTTTTATGGCTGAGTTACATTAACTCCTGGGAGAAGAGGGGAAAAAGGAAATATGTAAGGATAGAAAGAGAAAGTTGGGGGAGTTGTTAGAAAAAGCAGGTCCAAAGCCTCTAAGAGGAGACTGGCAGGGCAAAAATTGTAGATCTTGTGGATACCTGTGTGCAAACTCCTTTAGCAAAAAGGTAGGAATGAGTTTCCTGATACAAAAAGTAAAGGTCAGCATTGTGTCTGATGAGGGAAAGCTCTTCTGGGGGCAATGCTGTGCCTCTCCAGGCAGACCCTGCTGTTGGACATGGATGTTGTTGGGATCAGCAGTGCCCGGAGAGCCCAGGATGAGTGGGGCCCTTCCTGGCTTTGAGCAGGTAACAGGTTACCCCCCCACCCAGCACAGGGGGGGTTCTGACCCCAAACCTCAGGATCCCAAAGCACACATTTAGCTCGATGGCTGCAGCAGCTAGCAGGGTTATTAGACCCACGGCTGAAAAATCCACCTTTGTAGAGCCTTAACACATGAAATTACCATAACTAGGACATTTCACGCTCCTCTCCCGTCAAGCTGTTTAGAGCAAATTAAATTTCTCCCTAACCAGCCTGTAACAGTTCGTGTTAGATGTGGATCTAAATGTTAATTGCAGTGACAATAACAGGTCTGATCCTGCAGTCCTTATTTGGGTAAAACCTCCCACAGAAGCCAAAGGAATTTTGCCCCAGAGAAGACAGCTGGATGCAGTCCCACATTTCCAGTCTCTTGAAGATGCCAGAAGGTAGCAGGGATATTTCTGTGATGTTACAAACCTTCTCTTTTCCTTCCCACCCCCCCCTCCCCTCAATTCCTTAATGCACTATTAATTCAATCAGCTTTACCAGGCTGCCTAACACTGTGCTCAACTTCAGCTTTGCACTTCCCAGCTAAGGACTTAAATCATCATGGGGAGCACTGGGGGGGCCCCATCATTTTTGCTGGTCATTGACTTGTGTATCTATCTGCTTGATGCAGGGATGCTTGAAGGTTCTGCACAGCCTGGAAGAGCTGCTTGGGGAAATTCTTGAGTGGCTCTTCTTCTCTCTGCCCTTGGGTAATGTGAATTCCCTTTAGCCTGGAACCCTGAGGAAGGCTTAAGTGACATCCTGATTTGGGGAGATCTGCCTGTCCTCTGATCAGCTTTCAGTTCTGTTGCTCAATTTTGGCCAAATTTGACAGAGAGACGCTGTGTTCACTCATGGATCAGGAGGCAACAGCTTCTATCTCCATCCCCACACTCCCACTCTGTTATCTCCCCCTGTGCTCCAGATATTTTGGGCCAAAGGGATGCAGGTGTGTGTGAGCATCAGCAGGAGGTAGGCAGGTAGGCACCCAGGTGCTTTGAGGGGGGAACTGAGACCCAAGACTTCATTCAGCACTGGGCACCTGGGCCCAGTAAGGCAATTTGGAAATAACAGCTTTTTTTTTTTTTTTTTTTTTTTTCTTCCCTTCTGAGTGATGCCTGCTTATCTTGTCCATAACTCAGAATTATCTGATGGGAGAAAAGCAAAACCTGCTGGGCTTCCCCTACTACTTCATGCCCTCCTGCACAGTTAGGAAAAAAAAAAAATCTATTTCCCTCCCTGGCTGCATTTTATTGTTGATTAAAGAAAGAATAAATACAAAGTAAGTCTGAGTGAGAAAGAACAGGAGTTCACAGGCTGTTTCTGGGCTCTTTCTCCCACAGCCCAGTGAGGGGCAAGGCTGCAGTGGGTGGCCAGAGCTACCCTGAGGTAGGGGCAAGGGTGGTTGTGGCCACTTGCCTGGGGCTAATGGCCACGGAGACCCTTCCTGAGAAGGTGGTGTGTGACTGTGTGCACACAGGAGCTGAAACCCAAACGCAAACCACTCCCTCACACACGCCATTTGTGAGACTTTTCCTGGCTTGTCCTCAACTCCAATAACCTGCTCCCCCTCCCAAAGTCACTGCAGGCTCCAGGACCCTTTGGGTGCCATAAAACCAGGATCCCCATCTCCCTCGAGAGACTTGGAGGCTGCTGGAATATCCCCACTCTGGGACTTTCTGCCTGCAGGCTTGGGAGCCAAGACCTCCCTCTTGTTCTCAGGGGTTCCCACCTTGCTTTACTTCTCAATGTCACCCAGTGACAGAGCAGGACCTGGGGGGACATGCCAGAGGCCATGGTGGCACAGAGGGAGTCTGGAGGCTGGAAGTGGAGGCAGTCCCCAAGCACAAGCCCAGGCTGCAGGCTCCTGCTGGGACCTCTCAGCACCTGTCCCACACCCAGAACCATTTTTGCAAACCCAAACCCCTGCAGAGGGTCACTCCCCACTCCTCAGGGACTCCCTCCACACAAACCAGCAACAACTCTACAGGACAAGACATTTTTTTTAAGATTTAAACTGCTTTTGGGAGATTTAAACTGCTTTGTGACTCTTTTTTTTTTCTTTCCCCAGCAGCACTTAACAAGCTGCTGCTGTTTGTTTATGAAGTGAAATGCACATGATTTATTTGATCTGCTGGAGCTGGAGAGCCACATTCCCACGCCAAGGCTAGGCAGAGCCATTGCATCCTCCCCTCTTTTGGAGGCTGCTCAGATAAAATAATGCATTGCAGCATCAGAAGTCTTCTGCTGTACTTTCAGCTGCTTCAGAACAGGGCATTAAATGCTCATTAGAGACCTCCTGACTTCCAAGCCGTAAAGTTCCATTTGTTCTGTCTCTGCATATGGAGCAAGTCTTAATAAAGTGTTCAAGCAGTTACAACAGGTTTGGGGAGGAGGTCTCGGGGCACCTGGGCTCTTCTCTGACTCTGGTTTGAATAATCCCAGGGGAAGTCTCCTCCTCTCTGGTGCTTTGCTGGTGGATTGGGTTTAACGGGTCCCACCCGGTTTGCAGGGCCAGTGCTTTAATTAACTCCTTTTGTAAAAAAAGCCTTTGTGAAAGGTAGAACTAGACTTGCCTTTTATAACACCTGGAGATCTCTTTATTTCAACTCATCTCCCGGGCCAGGGCTTGAGTGCCAAAGAAGCCAGCAAAGCAAGCATTAAGTGCTGGAAGATGAAATGTAGCCCATGAACTACAAGATTTACAGCTCTGGGGGGAAAGCAGGTGGAACATCACCCATCCAGCAGGTGGGGAAGCAGCCAAATCCTCACCTGATGTCAACCAGCAGCAGAGTGACCAGGTCCAGGGCTCATTTTACACTGCTGGGAGGGGGCTGTGCCACCTGCTTTACACCACAACTTGAGGATGAGACCCAATCAGTTCCGAGAGCTTTCCTCTGCTTGCCTTCCCCTCGTCCCTGCATACAAAACATTTTGCAAATGAAGTGTGAAGATAATATGCTTTATCATAGGCATTTATTACTGCTGATTGTTGTATAAATCTCCCTCCATTCACATACATATACATAAGGTGGACATAAATATGCAGGACCCGGCAGTACCCAGAGCCTTTTTGATGATGTCAATGTAGCCCCCATAAAGATAGTGGGAAATGATTCATAATATTTATATGACAGACACGATATGAACTGTAATAGCCTGTTGGGATCAAGAATATCCATAGGTCTCTGTCAGCCACAAATGTGATTTAAATATTATATATGTGGCAACTGTAGCATTAGTAATATGATAGCTGTTATTGATAGTGGTCATAAAATGCAGTAGTTTTGCACTAAAGAATGTGAAAAATAATCTAGTGGTTTCCCTAATGGTCTTCCCAGCAATGAACCAAAAGGAAGTGTACTTTCCATGCCTCCTTTTTTTTCAATGCCTCCTCCTCCCCCTCTCCTCCCCCACCCCAAATTACCATCAACTTCTATCGGATTACTGCCAGGACCATATTTTATTCTGCTGATGTCAGGTTGTGGCACTGCATCTCCCTTGGGTCTGTCTGGGAGGCTGGGGAGGGCCAGGGGTCCCTGCAGCCCCCGGGGCTGTCAGTGAGGCTGCTCAGAGGTTTCATGTGCCAGGAGGGTCTCTTGCTGTCAGTGCTCAGACTGCAGAGACCGAGGAGGAACAGGAGAGGGGCTCAGAGGAGAAGCTGGTGCCACGCTGGGGGTGAAGGTGAGATGTTCACCCAGCAGAATGGACAAGCTGGGTCCCTCCCCTGCAGGGGCCAGGGGTTCTCAGCAGGCATAAATCAGTGCAGCCCTACAGCCACAGCACAGCTGCACTGAGCTGTGCTCACTGAGCTCCCCAAGAGGGGCTTTGGCACCTACAAGGGGGAGCTGGGGCACCTCAATCTTCTTGGCTGCTCTTCTGGGACCAAGGCCTCCTTTCCCCCGCCCCCCCCCCCCCAGGTCAGGGTCTCCTGGAGGGCTGCACCATCCCTCCTTTCCCTCCACCACTTCACAGCAAGGAGATGAAGGCTGGAGAGGAACATAATTTTTGACCCTGCATTTGGCCCCACAAGAGCCTTGCTGGGTTAGAGCAGAGCAAAGCAGGGAGAGCTGTGGGTGACACCACTGTCCCCAAGTTATTTGCTCTTTGGCCTCATACATCTCCCCAGGTGCTGGTGCCTTTGCACTGCAGCCAAAGGCCCTTTAGGGCAGAGCACAGCAGCTGGTGGCATCTCAGAAACCCTCGTCCACAAAACCAAACCAAAGATTCTTCCACCACTACTACAGAAGCAAAGGTCTCATCCCCTCCCCTCCTGCCTGCCCCCTTCCATCACCTCCCCCTGCCTCTGTCCCAGATCTTTCACCAGAGCAAATGCAAGAGGAAACCCACTCCAATATCATGATAATCAAGGGGATGCCCCAGCCATTAATTGCCTGTCCCTGCTTTTCCCTCATTCAGCAGAACCAAGCAGGGATGAGACTTACCCGAGTGGTAGCCTCAGCTTGGCAGAATCCCTGGGAGAGGGCACTCCTCATCTCACAGCTTCTGGGAATCTCACAGATCCTGGTTTGGATCCAGCAGCACTGCCCTGGAGACAGGGACTGCTTTCAAGGGCAGCCATCTAAGCAGGATCAGGGATTGCAGGAAGAGCTCAGGAGGTAACTGGGGATGCTGTGCCAGGGAACAGCTACAAGATGCTGGTTACATCCTTCCACATCACAGAGAATAAATCAAAGAAATGATACAGGCTCCAAACAAGCCTGACCACGGGGCAAGGCATTGATCAGCTCCCTCGGGTGCAGCCTTAAAAAAGAAATGAATTAGAGTTCTGTTAAGGGGTCTTTGCAGAGGAACCCACTTCTTCTCTCCTCTCCTTTGCTCTGCACCAAGGAAAGGCCATGCCATAGGCTGCCCTGCCACCCTGCTGCCTCAAAGGATTCCCTTCCCCACCAGGATATTTTAATATTTCAAAGCAAACAGGACACAGGCTTTCCCGTTTCATCCAAAGCACCAGACTTTCAGTGGACTGAGCCAGGCCTGAGGAAGAGAGAAAGAGTTTGGGCACAAATGGGTGAAAGAAACCAGAGCAAGGAGGGAGTGAGGATTGATTTACCACCATCACCACAAAAAAAAAAAAAAAAAAAAAAAAAAAAAAAAAAAAAAAAAATCAAAAATATGTTTGAAAATGAGAGTCTAGGTGTAATTTAATGATAGTTTTCTACACCATTTGCATTGCAAGGGACCTAACCTTCCTCTTCCTCACCCTGGTGTGAGCCAGGCATTGCCCCAGGGAAAACCACGGGGCTATTTCTGCTGTCGTTTGCATGAACATAAATCAGGAATTTACTCAGTTGAAATAAGTGGAATTGCACCAGTGTAAAGCCAGTGTGAGATCAGAGTTACAGTGCTATAAAAGCTGCTTGAGATTAGAATCAGCCTCAGTATATTCCAGAGATGGTTTGAGAAAAGCCTAGGGAAACTGGTAGTATAGAAACTGCGAAAAGGGAAAAAAAGAAAAAAAAAGAAGAAGAAAAAAAAAAAGCATGTGATTTCCTGATGATTTGGAAAATCAAATCCTCAAGACCAGCACTTACATTCTTCCCTCCCACTGAGATGCCTGTACTGGTGAGCACTTCTGCCAGAATTGTTTGTGTTATTTCTCTTTTGGGTGAAACAGCTGTGAGATGCTCTGTTTGAAGACTCCATACCAAAATAAATTGAATCAAATTAGAGAAACAACTGAAGTCATGCCTTCTCCATCCTCACATGAATCCATTTTGGTTGATCCTTTGGGTGTTCCAAAGGGAATTTGCATCACTACCCTGTCAGATCCAGAGTCCTCTCCCCTCCTCTCAAACAAACTTCAGCATCTCCTAATTCCATCTCTTTTTATTCTCACCCCCCTGCCTATCTGCATGGAGACTTTGAGGAGATTTTTACAGGGCAATTGGCTTCCCTGGCAGGTTGGACTGAGCTGGGATTTGCTCCCCATTGCAACAAGCGACAAGGTTCTGATGAGATTTTTATTTGGGGGAGGGAGGGACGTGAATTGAGGGGAAGGAAAAACAAATGCAGTCTTTTAAATGAAATAATGATGCGTGAGGCCTGACGTATAATGAGAAGCAGATCAGTGGCAATTTGAGTTGTTAATGTGCATTGACATGTGGTGGCAAGCATGCTCAGAGGCAGGCAGAGCAATTCTGGCGTCACAGACCCGGTGGAGGCTGGGACAGCATCCTCATCCAGTGCTGATTTCTACTGCCCTAAAATTATACGTTGTGTTTCCAAGAGGATGAATTCCAGAAAGTCCCAGGGCCCAGGCTGTAAGTAGGTCAGGCTAGATGTTCATCACCATGGTCTCATATGGCCTTGCAGTCTCTGTGCCCTGCGGTGAGGATGCAGAGCAAGCAGTAAATAGCAGAGTGCTGGGGGACAGAGGCTCCATCCCCCTGGCAGGCTCAGCAGAGAGGACCTGACCTGGCAGTGGCTGCAGAGACACGGTGCTGAGATGCCCCGGGGCTCCTGTCTGTGATGTCCCAGATACTGCTGTACTCCCTGTCCTGGGGAGGGACATTTTAGGGATGCTCTGGTCCATCCCCACTTTCTGCTCCTCTCAAGGTACATTCATGTATTCCCACAGGCAAGCAGGGGAGCTGCCCTTTCGGAGCCTCCCCTGCATAATCCCAGGAAAATCACCATCCCTGCCACAAGGTGTAAGTAATACACCCCTTGGTGATGCTCGGGGACAGCTCTGCAGCACCAGCCATGCTTTGTGTCATCCAAAGGAGGAGGCTGAGGGCACTAAAAAAAAAAAACCAAACAAACTAGAATTGGTCATGAAATGGTGGGAAACCCCAGAGGCACAACCAAACCATGATAACTCCTAAGCCAGGAGGTCCTGTCCTGCCTGGCTCAGCACAGGAGATTCACCTTGGCTCCCTCCCACTGCCTTGAGCTGTGACCACTGGGCTCTGCAATTCCCCTTCTCCTCCTCCTTGGGAGCCCCAGGAGGGTTTCTCTGCTAAAACTTCAATTTCACCTCACTGGAATTTCCCTGCAGAAAAGAAAATTAATCAGAAAATTCCCACTTGGCTCTCTGGCACAGCCAAAAGAGGCAGACACAGGGGTTGTGGTTGCCCATGGGCTGATGACCAGGGATGCTGTGAGCTGGTCCAGCAGCACCAGCCCCACTGCCATGGCTCACCCTCATCCTGCCCACACAACCCTGGTCCTGGAACAGCACCCAGAGGTGCTCCATTTCCCTTGGGAAGATTGATGCCCCTCGGCAGGACTCTTGCCTCCCTCTCTCAGCACTGGGGTTGCAGCAAGAGCCACAACACCTGGATCCCCAGTGCAAATCTGCAGCCAGTCCAACCTAAACATTTCAAAAGAGATGGCAGAAGAGGGGATGAAGAGAAGCATCGGGGAGGGCAGATCCTGCTGTCATTTACATGA
This sequence comes from Phaethornis superciliosus, assembly GCA_023637945.1. Classification (NCBI taxonomy): domain Eukaryota; kingdom Metazoa; phylum Chordata; class Aves; order Apodiformes; family Trochilidae; genus Phaethornis; species Phaethornis superciliosus. Next base: position 9,336,958 of record JAJQWJ010000022.1, read on the forward strand.
TAGGAAACTGGTTGTCACTTCCCAGCCTGAAGTGACCTTGGCTGAGTCCCCTGATTTACTCTGATTTGGCAGCAGCATCACAGAGAGCAGGATCCGACCCCTGAGCTCTTGCTTAACCAGCAAGGTTGGAATTTCAAGTAAGCCTGCTCCTGAAATGTCTTGAAATCTCGTGGTTTCCTCCCCCAGCCCCTTATGGGAGTTCCCAGGGGACCTGGAGAGATTTTCCCCCCCCTGGCACAGCTCTGCTCTGCAAACACCTCGGATCCAAGCTCAGGCTCAGAGTGTTGAGCACTGAGAGGCCACAGCCACAGGCTGATGAGTGAGGCAGGCAACACCTTCCCAAGTCAGGTAACACCTTCCCTTGGCTCTCCAGGAACATTTGGTTTTGATGCTGCTCCAAGGAGTTTTGGATCCCACTGCTCAGAGGGATCTCCTCAGAGCACCCAACTCACCCAGCACCCAGGGAGCTCTGTGGGAGGCAGGAGGCATTGGCCTGTCCTGGGTTCTGCTGCTCAAGTTTTGCAGTTGTGATAGTTTATTTCCCTGGACTTTTTTTTTTTTTTTTTTTTTTTTTTTCCCTCGAGGATCAATAGTTCCAGGAGTTTTTGCCAGACGAACCCAGGTCAAGTATATCTTGGCTTTAAAGAGATCACTGGAGGTTGAGGACTGGCTGGTGCTCAGCATCTCAGCAGGTGGTGAATTTGAAGCTGGTTTCAATGTCCTTCTACCTTTTGTAGAGCTCCCAAATGGGTTTGATTTAAAAATTAGTTTTGGCATCCATAGTAGGTGATCAGCCCCTAATGCAGCCAAAATACCCTTGTGCCCAGAAAGTGAGACCCAGCAGGGTGCAGACCCCAGGGTCCTGGGGTACCAGTCCTGGGGGATCCATCCCAGCATAGCAGTGCTGGTCCTGGGGTGCCTCTTGTGCTCTGCTCCGGGCAGGGATCCATTCTCCAGAGCTGGAGAAGCTCCAACATTCCAGCTGCCCCAGGCTGCCAGCCGTGCTGTGCTCCCAAATTACCCACAGGTCTGCACCTCTCACTCCCTTTTATCCAGCATTGCTCAAGTTTCTACACCCAGGGCTGCAGAAGATGGCATAAAGCAAAAAGCACTTTGAAATCCCGAGGAGAAAAAAAGGGAAGAAAAGTGAGAAAATCAAATCAAGCCTCCCCATGTGCTAGGGGCTGTCCCTGCCAGCTTAGTTTTCAGGCTTTTCTATAACCTGCTGCTGAGAGTGCAGTGGTGTGGATTACGTGGCCAAGCAAAATGCAAAATAAAACATTATTGTAAACAGTAATAGTGCTGGGGAGCTGCACTACCTGAGAGCTTGGCACTGGGACTGTTGCTTCAAGACAGAGCTCTCCTGCTAAATCTTTTCCAATACTTAAAGCTGGCTCGATAGGGTCCTGATCCCTGGTTGAAACATCAATACTCCTAATAAATAGAAATAACAAGTGAGGTAAAGGGCCAGACCAGCATGACCTGCTTTATGAATTAATGTAGTGAAAACTGGCCATTTTCCTACAATATATAGGAACTCCACAGGCATTTATTGGACATGGGTGCCCTGAAATAAAGCCAGAGCCTAATTACTGACTTGCTACGGGGTGCCAGGAAAAAAAAGCAGGGAAGGCTGGTTGGGTATACCCCTGTGGCTCTCAGAAACACTCACTATTCCTCTCATCCAGGAGATGAAATCATCTCTCCCAGCCAGCTTTTACCTTGGCGTGGATCCCCTCCCAGCCTCAGAGCCAAGAGCAGAGCAGGCAGCAAAGTATTTCTGCAGGACCCCCCCCCGTTTGAGGGGATTTTCACCCATTTAGGGTCCCCTGGGTGTCTGGGCAGGAGCTGGGGCAGGAGGGGGTGAGTGTCAGGAGGAGATGGGCAACCTGAGCCCTCTTGTCCTGAGTGCCAGCATTTTCTCCATGCATACAAGTGCACGTGGCTATATATATCTATATATCTGTATCTATATATACACACCCATGCATAGATGGAGGGAGAGCTCATGTGCATTGCTCTGCTCAGCTCTAATTCTGCCCTGTGGTTTTTATTTTTTTAATTTTATTTTTTTTCTTTTGCACCCTGGGTGATGATGATCAGGAGGTGTGAAGCAGACACGAGTGTGCTTTGCTACACGAAATGATCCCATCCTCACAGTCATGTTATAGCCAGGCACAGAGGGCAGGATCCGACCCCTGGGAATGCCAACCTGCCAGGCTCCTTGCCACTGATGGCTTTACACCACTGTAACAGCAAGCTGGGTCCAGCTCTGCCTCCCAGAGACACCACGTTGCCTCCATAATTTATCAGCTATTCAACATTTATCGCTGAGAACAAACTCTGACTACAGAAGGGTTTTAAATCCTTGTTAAGTATTTCAGTGGAGATAACCAGGGTAACTGGTGGGCACTGGGGAGGGATGGGGCAGCATCCTCCTTGCCCACCCCAGGGCTGAGCCAAGCCCTGGGTCCAAAAAGGCTCAAATTATACTTTTCCCCCCTTTCTTTCTTTTTTTTCCTTTCAGTTCCCTCTCCAGTGCTATTTCTCCAGCCACAAGAGCCCCCAGGTCAGGGGGAGGTCGGGGGCTTGCTGTGCCCCCAGCCCCCTCCTCGGGGGGACCCTTGGCTTTGCAGCAGGGGGGGGGCTCAGCCCACGCCAGCAATGGGCTGACAGAACCATAGAACTGCTTGTCACCCCCCTGGTGACAAATCGGCCTCGGGTGACAAGAAGGGATGGAGGCACTTCCCAGGATGATGGGTGGGGGGGTGAAGGGGGGGTGGGGGACCAGCTCGGGGCCTCAGGGGGGGATGCAGGAGAAGTACCAGAGGTGGCAGCAGGGAGGATGGAGAGGTGGGACTCAGGTGGTGAAGCCAGGGCAGCTCAGAGCCAGGGGTGGTGGTTGGGGTCTGGGCTGGGGCAAATTTAATAAGTCCTTCAGAGGCCTCCTCCCAGAGCCTGGCTTAATGGGATGCCAGAGACGACAGGGTTGCCTCGATCTGCTCATTCCCTGGGCCTGGGGAACCATCCATCTTGTTCTAACCCTATTTTAAAAAAATATAAAAGGAAAGAAAAGGAGGGGGTGGGGGAGAAAGAAAAAATGATAAATCTGTTCAGGGCTTTTGTTTGCCTGCGATTCCTGTAAAGGACAAAAAAATGAAATAAAAGCCAGGCCCATTTTTTCCCTGCTTGGTGTTGCCATGGGACAGAAACACCCCCCTCCTCTCTCAAGGGTGCAGAGCTCTTGGGGAGGGAAAAGAAAAAAAAAAAAAAAACCCAAACAAAAAAACAAACAAAAAAACCCAACAAAAAACCCAAGCCTCATTAACGTTATGAGTTGCATCTGTTCCCTGGGTCTGGGTCACTTCCAACCCCCCAGCTCTCCCATCCCCTGCCTCCCCCACCCCTGCTCATTTATTTGGATATCCATGGGCTCAGAAATCAAAGGGGAGACCCGAGAGAATGCCCATTGTGCTGGGAGCATCCCTCCTTGGAGAGCATCCCAGCTCTTGGCTGGGCACAAGAGAGAGAGGTCTGGGAGCAAGACACCTGGGCATCCCTTCAGAAAACAAAAATTATAATCCTGGGTCGCTGCTGCAAGGAGCAGGAGAGGGAATTCCCTCCTGGATGATGCTGTGGGCAGGAGGAACAGCACCACAGGATATTGATCCTCTGCACTTTTTTCTGCTGGGAACCTCTGAGCTGCCAAGCCCAAGCCCTTAAGAAACCAAGTGAACAAATCTCCCTTTTCTACTCCCGCTCAACTCCCTGGCTCTTTCCATGCTCAGGGAATTCATGTGATCAGTACCCAGTGCTCTTTACCACATCCAGGGAGGGCGGGGGAAAAAAAAAAAAAAAGAAAAAAAAAAAAAAAAAAGAAAAAAAATATCTTTGATGTAACACACTGTCATAAAAAATATGTTTGTACAGTAGAGCAGAGGTTCTCCAGGACTGTGCAGAACGAGGGAATTTGCTTGCTCTTCCAATTGCATGTGATAAGGAATGTGCATTCAATTGCCTTTATCAGAGCTGCAAGGTAAAACACAGCAGACAGCGGAGGGCAGGGAGCCATAAAGCAAAGAGCTTTACAGTGAGAGACAAAACAGCCAGAACCAGTGCAGGGAGAAGGGGATTTTCTTACCCAGCCCTGGCTCCTATCTACCCAGCTCTCATTTCCAGACTATTTATAGACAAAGTGCTGGGCAAAGGCTGACCCCTGCCTGCACTGAGCCCCCAGCACTGCCTGCAGGGCTTCCCCCACCCAGACCTGCACCCACAGCTCCCAAAAGCTGCCTCTGAGAGCAGAAGGGAGCAGCAGCTCAGCTCACCCTGCTCTGCATCTGCACCAGGGAGAGGTGCAAAGTGACTTCTGGTGGGAGCAGAGAGCAAGGGAGGAAAGGAGGAGAAGTGGGGATTTCAGCTGCTGTGGAAAGGGAGATTTGGTGCAATGGGGATGTCCTGGTGCTGCAGGCTCCAAACTCGCCTGAACAGAACGTGACAAAACGTGCCATGCCGTGCCATGCTGTGCCATGCCGTGCCATGCTGTGCCATGCTGTGCCATGCCGTGCCATGCTGTGCCAGCAGCCCCATGCCATGCTGTGCCAGCAGCCCCGTGCCATGCCATGCTGTGCCATGCTGTGCCATGCTATGCTGTGCCATGCCATGCTATGCTGTGCCATGCCATGCTGTGCCATGCCGTGCCATGCTGTGCCAGCAGCCCCATGCGATGCCATGCTGTGCCATGCCATGCTGTGCCATGCTGTGCCATGCCATGCCATGCTGTGCCATGCTGTGCCATGCCATGCCATGCTGTGCCATGCTGTTCCATGTTGTGCCATGCTGTGCCATGCTGTGCCATGCCGTGCCATGCCATGCCGTGCCATGCTGTGCCATGCCATGCTGTTCCATGTTGTGCCATGCTGTGCCATGCTGTGCCATGCCGTGCCATGCCATGCCGTGCCATGCTGTGCCATGCCATGCTGTTCCATGTTGTGCCATGCTGTGCCATGCTGTGCCATGCTGTGCCATGCCATGCTGTGCCAGCAGCCCCATGCCATGACTAGCTAAGCCACGCTGTGCCACCCCAGCTGGGGACAAGCAGACAAGTCCTGGCCCAGCAGCACAACTCAGCACAGGCTCACGACCTGGCAGAAGCATCTGTGTGGTGCTCCTGGTGCTGCTGGAAGGCTGGCACCATCAGAAGGAGAGGTGACACTTGTGCCTGCAAGCTGAGGAGCATGGACAGGAGCCTCCTCTGCTCACCCTGGGATCCCTGGATAACACCATGGCTTGTGGGTATCTGTTTGCTGGATTGTGTGGAAAAGGCTTCCTAGTCTTTATTATGAAGACTATAAATAGGTTTGTGGCTCTTCTTTGAGTTCAAGAACAAAAGGCTGTTTCATTATCATTAAACTTGTGTTTCAGTTGCTCTGTGATGGGGTGTCTGGCTTTTTATTGCAAGCCAGGGCTTTCAAAAGCTCCTTAAATGTTAATGTCACCTTTAAGACAACAGTGGTGAGGCCTTTGATCAGCAGAGCTGGTCACTTCTTGCATCTCAACTAAGAACCAGTGACAGATCTTGGGATTTTAATATTTCCCCCTGCCAACCCCCAGCAGCAGAGGAGAATCGAGGCTTTGATCAGATCTGATTTCAGCCAGCTCAAGGACCTGCTGCTTAAAGGAGAAGTTCAGTGCTAGGTTGCCACGTCTTGACATGATGGAGGAGAGAGCAGGGCACTGCCAGCATGGCTGCCTGGTCCTGCAAGTCCCCTACCCCGGCTCTGGGGACAGGAGAAGGCTCCTTCTCCAGCCCTGCTGCTGCAGGATTCCCTGGGAGATGTGGTTTGGGACCACCAGCAGGACTCACTTGTCTTCTCTTTGGATGCACCCAGGCAATTTAGAGGTTTGGAGTGGCAACAGGATCATCCCAAAGCCTTTCCTGTCCCATGGCACCAGCATTGTCCACCAAAAACTCACAGCAAGACCACCCAGACCCATTACTCATTGTCCCACATCCATCTGCTGCCCCTGTCCCCATCTTCTCGGTTCTCAGGTGCTGGCCACCCCACAGACACGGCCACCACGTTTGCTGTGGCTGAGCTTGGGGACAGGTTGGGGACAGGGTCACCCACATCCCTCCAGGAGCAGTCGGGAACATCACAGAAAGCACATTTCAGATTCAACGAATGCCATAGGCAGCGAAGGCGGTGCTGGTGCCGGTCTGGGTACAAGGATATGTTTGTAGAGATAAGTGTGAGCGTAACCTGATGACACAAGTTGCCTGCTTCCAAATGTCAGGCAAAGTTCATGCAACCCATGTGAAACCAGTTAAATTTTAACAGAAATCTGCAAAGTGCTGTGTTGTAATTGAATCCATGATGCAGGCGGGACGCGTGTTCAGACACATCCCAAATTTGCCTAAACCAGAGTATTCCTCTTGAAAAAAAAAATAAAAATGGTTGATTCAAAGGAGGAGGCTGCTGCTGCTAAATATGCACTCACCCTCTCCTTTGCCTGCTGCAGGGAGAACACGCTGCCTGAAAACTTGAGTCATTCTGCATCAGGTTTGATGTGTCAAAATTGGTTTAAAAAAAAAATCCCAGCTGAAGCAGCAGCAAGGAGAGTTCAGCTCAAGCACCCGGAGCTGAATGCAAAGCGCTGCAGAGCTGAACCCCATCGGGCTCCACATCAAGAGCAGAAAATCCTTCCAGTTGCACCCGGCAGTAAAGGAGGAAAAAAAGGCTTTTTGGCTTCTCCAGACTGCGATGTGGCTTTGTGTTGTTTTTCTCTTTGCTGGCTGCTAGTTCTCCCTTTGTCCTGGCATGGCAGGGTGCAAACTCCTTCAAGCTTTAGAAATGGAAAGTTGTTTTGCTGGTTTTGTGCTGGGTTCCTATAGCTCCAGCCCTGAATCTCTCTGGGCCCAGCAGTACTGCAGCATCCCTCGGGATGGGACAACCTCTGTATGCCTGCAGTGTTAAAGCAGACATCCTGGAGCCCTTTTTATTTCCTTTTCATATTCTTCTCGTTGAATCTTTCTCAGGTCTGCAGCCCAACTCGAAGCGATGGTTGCCAAAGAAGCCGTGGCACAGGAAGGAGGATGAGGAAGGAGAAGGGAGCTGTGCTCTGACCCGCTTTGAGGGTTGTGTCTCCAGCTTTTCCATTCCTGTCCATTTGGGCATTTTATTACACTAAATGATTGACAGAATGGAAGGGAGAGGGAGGGAAAAGAAGTGGGTGCCCATTTTAGTTTAATGCAGGCAGCCCCGTGCCCAGGCTGGCACCGCACTCAGCATCCCCAGGGGTGGACCTGGGGTTTTATCCCCTGCTCCTTGGCAGCAGATGAAACCTCAGTGGTTTCCTTGTGATCCTAATAATCAGGGGTTATGACTGTCCCCCTGGGGCTGCAGCCCGGCCCGGCTCTCTGCTGGGAGGGAAACTGCAAAGGATGACTGAGCCCCTTGTGTGATTTTATTCTGCAAGGGCTTTTCATAAAGGAGCTAAAAACAAATTTAGCACTTAATGCTCTGAAGAGTAAACACTTAAATGCCCTATCATCTGCCCAAGTGCTTTGTTTATTATTCAGAGAAGCCAAACTGAAGCAGTTTTCCATGGAGATGTAGTACCTCCTTCAGATTAGCCCGCTTAATTAGATCCTGGCTGCACAGCTCTGGGCTCTGGAAAAGGTGCTGATGGGGGAAAGCTGAACAATTGCTTCCAAAGGCCAAGCCTTGGCTCTGGCTGCCTTTGGATATCCCAGTGCACACAGCAGTATTTTGGGAGGTGAATCTGGACACCTCAAGTTCTCTTTCAAGGCTGCTGCTCTGCAGGGGACAAACCCAACGTGGATGTTGGCTGCAGAGGAGCCACTGCCTGCTCCCAGCTCAATCACACCAGCTCCAAATCCCAGCAGGTACAAACCTGATCTCCAGCAGGGACCAACAGCTTTACATGAGCTATTTATCCCTGGATTTAAGAGAAAGTTAGGGTGGAAGCTTCTGGTTTAGGTACTAAGGACTGGCAAATGCCACTCTTGGATGATGGTGGCTGCTGTGAGTGCTACTCCCCGAAGCATAAAAACTCCAGTCTCCCATTTAAAAGCTATTAAAGCTGTTACGTCCCATAATGAACATCCTCAGGTGAACAAGACAAAAAATGGAAAATGCTGAAACCCAACCACGACTTCAGACACAATAACAGGCACAGCACAAGAAGGATGTGACACAGGGAGACAAACAGGGGTAAAATTTATGTCTCTGGAGATTACAAGAGCATCATACATCAGTGATGGAGCCTCTGAGCACCAGCATGAAGGCTGGCCTAACCTTTTAGAGAAAAATCTCAGAGCAACAATAATGGCCAAGAAAAAAAGCAGAGCCCTGTCCCTCTGGCAGCTGTCTGTGCTTGGGGACAGAAGGGGAGTTGGTGGCAAAGAAAGGGAGATGCCAAAAGTCAGATGGTGGCCATGGTGCCCAATGCAACAAGAAAAGGGGTTGCTCACTGGCTGTTAATAGGCAAAGGTGTTGTGGGTGAACCCCACACAGCCCTTCACGCTCTCCCCCCTCTCACAGTGGGATGGGGGAGAGAATGAGCAAAAAAAAGGTAAAACTCGTGGGTTGAGATAAGAGCAACTTTAGTAGGTCAGAAAAGGAAGGGGAATAATAATAATAACAATAAGAATAACAGTAATAATAATAATAATAATGATAGAATATACAAAAGAAGTGATACACAAAGTGGATGTTCACCACCCTGTTGATTGATGCCCAACCATGCCCTGAGCAGCCACTGCCCCACCTCAGGCAACCTCCTCCCAGTTTTATTCAACATCCCTTTGGCCAGGTTGGGTCACCTGTCCCGAGTGTGTCCCCTCACCTCCACTGGCAGGGCACCAGAAGCTGAAAAGTCCTTGAGTGAGTGCAAGCTCTGCTCTGCTACAATGAAAGCATCGGTCTCCTGGCAATGTTATTCTCACCCTAAATCCCAAACACAGTATTATATCAGCTACTAGGAAGAAAATTAACTCTATCCCAACCAAAATCAGGACACAAGGCTAGAAAGTATCTACTTGAGGAGCTACCAAACACTTGTGCCATGAGGGTTTGCACCTCCTGGCATCGTTTTGGGCACCAAGGGATAACCCTGCTCTTTGAGCTCACCAGGCTGGTCCTTGCTTCTCCTCAGCCCCTTCCCATCACATGCTGCCACCCCACCATCCCCAAAAAAGCAACTCCTCAAGTCCAGAGTTAGAAAGTCTTGGGAAGAGGAAACCAAAGGCCAAGCACAACTCAAAAAACCAGCTGCCACAGTGTGGAGGGGAATCTTGTCCTACCTGATGGAAAAGATCACGAGCAACCAAGAACAGGTCCATCATGCTGTTTCCCTGTTGTGAATGGCTTTAATAACATCATGGGTTCCAGCTGAACCAGTCTGCAGAGGAAGGTTTTACCCACAGTTCATGGGATTTGGCCGTTCCTATATCAGCTTCCTCATGTTTATCCAAAAACCTGTAAATAGTCATGAAAACTCAGGAACAGTAGAAGGGTGTTGCCCTTTAGTTGGATTTTGTGTAATGTGAGTACTTTGGACCTCATTTAACACTAAAATGAACTATGGGCTGCTTGTCTTCAGACACAGAACCTCGTTTTCTGGTTTTAAGTGACTTATTTGCACACATGCAACATCTGCCATGCTGCTCTTACAAAAACTGAAAATGGGTATGGCCATTGCCATCATGTATGCTGCCAAAGGGAGAAAAAGGTTTTAAGCATCAACCTCAACAGGGAGAACTGCTACAAAACAGAGGGGTCCTGCAGGACTTGGCTGCTCAGCTCTAAGTCACTTGCAACTCCCATCTCTCATTATTTCACTCCAAGTCAGTACACCAGCAGTCCTACTTCTGAGTGAAAACTGTCCTACTTTCAAATCACTAAATGCAATACATGCTTTAGGTTCCTGTTGTTGTAGAAGCACTTTTCCAGTCAGATGGGCCTCTCTGGTTTGGGCTGTTCCCTCCATTCTTGGGTTACAGAAGCTGAAATCAGTGTTGATCTGTCAAGCCCCAGAGCAGTAAATTGCCCCTCTGGCCCAGCTGGCAGGAGCACAGGGGCACAGTGACTTCATTGCTGAACTCAGCACGGGAACATTTCATGGTGTGGATCTATCCTGGGGATCAGACACCCTCCACCTTACAAATTAAAAAAAACCTTATAAATAAAAAAATGCCTTTGCTCCCCTCGCTGTGCAGAGCAGCATCTCTGCTGCCTTCTTGGCCAACCCCCCCCTCCCCTTCTCTTCCTTCCCCCCCTCGCAGGCAGAGATATTGAATTCATCCATCTCGGGGGCCGTGGTGTGCTCGCAGCCTGACAATACGTTACGGTGATGTAGGTCTTCATTTTGTGCTGTCAGGGACTCTAACAACTGTATCTATTACCCAGGAGGCCAAACGAGGCAGCTGCCCCCCCCCCAGCCCATCCACCTCCACCCCAGCCAACCCCACCGGGAGGTTCCCCCCCTGCCCCATCCCCCATCCCCTGCCCAGGAGGAGGAGGAGGAGGCAGCAGCGGGTGCTTTGGGTGGTGGGCTGGAGGCTCTGGGAGATGGATGGTCCTCAGAGCTGGGAACACAATGAGGTAATTCCACCCAGCAGAGCCTCATCAATCCCCCCGGCTCCAGCGCGGCGTCCCCACAGCTCGGCCACAGCCGTGGTTCTCTCGGGCAATAGCCCAGGTGTGTGGCTGTCACAGAGATAAAAGAGGCTTAATTAAGACCCAATAAGCTAAGTGATTTGTTATCTCAGGGCAATATATTACTCCAGCCTATCGATCCCACCAAGGCACATGTGTCCAAGAGCCGCCGACAAGGCTCCATCCTTCCCTGGAGAACACCCGGTGCTGCATTCCCAGCAGCACACCAACCCCTGGTGATGGGAGGGGGCAGAGGACAGGGATCAGCCCCTGACACCCCCCCACTGCTGGGTGTCTGTACAGAAATCTCAGGATTTGCCACTTCCACGGGAAGAAGTCACAGCAATCCGGTGATGCTCCTGTGGTGGGCTGGCTCTGCCTGGCCCCAGCCTGGGGACACACAGGGCTGTGGGGTCTGCCAGAGCACACCCAGATATCAGTTGTAGGACCGTGACACCTGCAAGTTGCAATTCCAACATGGGACCATCCCTATGTGTAGCATTACACTGGCAGATGCTCAGGAAGGTTCCCAACCTTGGCAGGTAGGACAGAGGTTGGAACAGGAACAGAGCTGGAAGGTGACAGTGAGGAAAAGGTGACAGTTTGATCACACACCAGCATGATCTCAGCTGGTGAATGGGAAGCCCCAAAGCCATGGCATGGCCCTGTCCCCAGCAGGGCTGATGTCCACCCAGCCAGGTCCTGCACACCCAAGCACACACCTGCCCGTGACCTTCCTGCTCCAAACCATCCCCGACTGCGCTTCCCCAGAGCTGCTGCAACGCTCCCTCCTGAGCTAAAATCAAAGCATTTCTTTTGCAAAACTTGGAGGCGAGGGTGAAGGGGAGAGAGAAGGGAACCCGAGTCATTTGACATTCGAAATGTTAAACCGCTCAAGAAGTTCTTTGATCTTTTGAGGTTTTGCTGCAAAGGGAACACCCTTTCCCCATTGGTTTACTGAGTCACGCTTATTACTTCAATGCAGAAATATTCTTTATGTCAAGTGTATAAATATCCAGCTCTAAGCTTCAGAAGCCTTTTCCTTTCTCCTTTTTTCTTTTTTTTTTTTCTGCGTTTTTTTTCCTTTCTTTTTTTTTTTTTTTCCCTCTTCTCTCCAGTGAAGCCTGTTTCACACTCTCCCAGAGTCACTCGTGCTCTCTCTTGCAGCCCCAATGGTTTTCCAGCAGGAAAGCTGGGTGCTATGCATGGGTGTCCCTAGGACCACCCCCCTGCACCCTCCCGGCATTTCTTGGAGCCCATCAGCCTGGCAAACCAGAAGGTAGGAGGGAGGAAGATAGCAGAAGAGCTTGTTTGACACTGAAGCTGCATTTCACTTGGATAGAATCATAGAATCATCCGGGTTGGAAGGGACCTCTGAGATCATCAAGTCCAACCCTTGAACCACTACCACTGTGGTTCCCAGCCCATGGCACTGAGTGCCACATTCAGTCTCTTCTTAGAAACCTCCAGGGACAGAGAATCCACCCCCTCCCTGGGCAGCCCCTTCCAATGCCTGATCACCCTCTCCATAAATAATTTTTTCCTAATATCCAACCTTGCAGAGCTTAAGCCCATGCCCTCTTGTCTTACTGATGGCTGCCTGGGAGAAGAGACCCACCTCCCCCTGGCTCCAACCTCCTTTCAGGGAGCTGTAGAGAGTGATGAGGTCTCCCCTGAGCCTCCTCTTCTCCAGACTAAAGATGTCCCAACTAGCATCTCCCTATTGCTCAGAGCAGCATCCCTGGCTGGGCTGTGCAACACTCCCCAAGAGCCAGGACTGAGGAGTGGCTGCACAAACAGCCATACCCCACGTCTTCTGCCCGCATTGCTGGCATCTTCTGGGCTGTGGCTGGGGTTCAAAGTGGCCACAGGTGCAGAGGAAAGGCCCCGGGCAGAGCCAGGGCTGGCACACGATGCTGTCGGCACCCACGCGCCCGCCGCCCGGACCTCCCGCAGCAGGGGCTGGAGCCAGGCTGAGGCTGCTCCTTTTCCCTCTGCTGCCCCACAACTTGGCCTAGAGCTACGTCTGCAAATCTGCTTGTTCAAACAGTATTGGTGGCAGGCAAGTCAGAGCTTGAGGATCAGCCTCTGCCCCAGGAACCCCAGGGGGGTTTGCTCGCAGGGGGATAGAACAGCCCGGCTCCACCATAGAGAATAGGGCCCAGCACCCTCCTGCCTTGTTTTGGTTTCTGAGGTCAGTGTCAGACCCCAGCAGGGAATGGGTCAGGCAATAGTGGTGCCATGGGTAATGCCAGCTATGTTGAAAACCATGTCACAGCTTAACAGCCCTGACTTGCCTTTGTCAAAGCCCCCGGTATTCAGCAAACTGCGAACCTCACTCAGCCCTGGACTCTCGAACAAGCAAAGTAGAAATATTCCCAAATATATCCCCAAAATGGGACAGTTTTGCCCTCTGGGTAGCCTTGGCCAAGAGAGGTGAAATCTTCAAGGACCCTCATTGTCCTCCCAGCTCTCAGGGTGAGCTGAGGCTGGATGATGTCTCTTACAACCCAGCCCTACCTCCCACTGCCGCCACTGAGGACCAGCAAGAAAAGACCAACCAGCTCTCAGTCCATCCTCCCCAAACCAGGAATTCCATCAGGGATGACAACCTGGTGACCCAGAGCAACAAGGAGAGAGCCCTCTGGCAGAGGGGTGAGGGCTCAAGCTGTGTGACAGTTCTGGGGACAGGTGTCTGCCCACCCAGCTCCCTCCTCTGCAGCACAACCAGACACCAACCAACAGCCATCCCTTGTGCCACCAGGGCTCTTCTGTCAGCAGTGGCATTCCCAGTGATCTTGCTCCAGTACCCACAGCTCCAGGTGGACCCCAATCCACCCCTGGCCATGCTGCAAGCCCCCCACCCTGCCACTCACCCCTTCCCAAAGGGCTGAGCCCCCAGCACCCCAGGGTGGGCACCCAGACAGGGATGTGCCCATCAGGGGCTCCCAGCTGCCACCTCTCCCTGCTCTCCTCTTTGCTCACATCCCAGTGTGGAAGTGGGCTCCTGCTTTCCCCTTTCTTGCCTTTTTTTTTCCCCCAGCCAAGGAGGTCCTGTTACACAACCAGCAGCCAGCTCTCTGCAAAGCAAACAAACTTGACATTCACGTAACCTGCCGTGCTCTCTCCAGCAGGGATTATTAAGTCATTAGAGTCTGTTAGCAAATTTTCCCAAATACCTTTTGCTTCTTCCCAGGGGCACCTTGATGGTTAATGATCCCAAACTACCGTCTGGGCTTAAATTCACCCACTCCAGCCCAGCAACCTGTTCCAGTAATCCTCAGGGGGTGAGAACACTGAGGAGAGGGGGGGTCAGGAGTGACCCTTAAGAAACCCATCCCCTCTGTAAGGACACTCAGCTGGAAGGACAGAGATTCAGCCAGGGGAAGGTGGGGGGCAGAGGCCAGGGAGGGGAAAGGAAAGGGAAAGGGAAAGGGAAAGGGAAAGGGAAAGGGAAAGGGAAAGGGAAAGGGAAAGGGAAAGGGAAAGGGAAAGGGAAAGGGAAAGGGAAAGGGAAAGGGAAGAGGAGAGAGGTGATGCACCCCTGGGTAACACACACCCATTTTTCTCCTTCACTGAGCTGGCAGCCCAGGGCAGTATTTCTAACAGGCAAGTGTATTGCCTAACTGGAGACAGAATAAAAAATAATCACAAAAAAAAAAAAAAAAAAAAGAAATAAAAGAAAAAAAAAAAAAAACAAAAAAAAAAAACCCAAACCAGTTGGGCAGGCCAGTTAAGTAGAGAGGAGATAGGTTTCACCCACCTGCATTTGCCTTGCCCTCTGGTTCTCAGGCTGAACACCATGTACAGCAACAGTCCAAGGAGGTGCAGGGTGGGAGCTGGGGACAGCAGCCTGGCCGTGTCCTCCCCTGGCCCCCAGCTCCCTCTGCGTCACCAGCACTGACTCCAAACCTGCTGGTGGCTTTTCACCTGGGGTCCCCCTCACAAGTTCATTTGTGGGGGTTGTAATGAGGTCTGAAGGAAGAGCAACAGCTAGGACTGAAGGCAGAGGCAAGGGGGGAACCCCCCACTGACTCCTCATCTTTAAGCCCCATGGCTTTCAGAAATAATCTCGTGGATAATCACAGGATGTCTCCAGATGAAAAGGACCATAAGGATTATTAAATCCAACACCCACATACATTTAAAAGGTTTGGGAATCAATTTAGTAACTACACACCTGATTTTTATGAATATTAGTAAAACCAGCAATAATAATAATAATAATAATAATAATAATAATAAACCAGTAGCTGCCAAGCAGGAGCTCTGTACATAAAAATACTTCACACTCAGATGAGCAGAACAACACTTCAGTCCCCAAGACCCTGCAGCCTCCAAAGCCTTTTAAGAGACCAGGGCATTTCTACCCCATTTCTACCCCAAGCCATCTTTCTTTTTTGCTGCCCTGGAGAACAGTGTGTGCAAGGCATTATTTGGGAGGGAGTCACCTGGGTACATCCAAAGTGAGGTACAGACTGTAGTCATTAAATCCACTCCTTTCTGGAACCACACATGAAACAGCCAAGCTGTTGCTGGGCCACCCAGACCTCTGGTCCTCAGCAGCTTCTGGTGGTAATTTTAGAACAAACTTTGCTCTAACCCTGATGTCCCCAAGGCTCCTTCACATGTGAGAGAGGTGTCATAGTTGTCAACAGTAAGGAAGCAGAGGGAGGATGAGGGTGAGAAGTAGCTGTGGGATGGGGTGCTGGGAGGCAGCAGCACTCAGCAGCAGCAAACTCTGATTTCCCAGGCAAGTGCAAGAACCTCGGTGATGCTGGCAGATGTTGGACCTGTCTTTCTATAAAAATATCTCCCTTGATGCAATGCCCTGCAGGTTTGGAGCCCAGGCCAGGGCCTGTGGCCATGGGGGTGGATGGGAATGTCTTTGCTCTGGGAGCTGCACTGGTTCCCCCAGGTTGGGCTGCAAGATAGGGAAAACCAGCCCAAAACAGGCTCTGATCTTCCCACCCCAGCCTGCAGCTACTTGGATCTGCAGTCAGGGGTGGGATGGGCCCCTTGTGGTCCCTGTCATCTCAGGTGTCATAGCAGGGAGCTGGCTCTGCAGGTGGGACCCACGCCTACCTGGGCTGGATCCATCCCACAACTCCCAAGACACACAAGGGAGCCCTGTGCCACCCCAGCCCCCAGCAGGGACCTGGGGACCCCTGGGGTGATTTTCCCCTCCACCTGCCTGACATTAACCAAGCAGAGACCCCCAAGTCACAAACACTCTGCACCTCCCCACCAAAGTCACTCGTGGAAAGAGATTCATCACATGAGCCTGTTTACTTCTGAAATAAATCTCCCTTCAAGGCAGGTAAATCTCAGGCAGGATCTGTAAGATACCCTAATGTGGCATTAAGCTGAAGTTAAGGTTATATTCCTCCAGGGATACCAGATGAGATTTGCTTACCTTGAAGACAGGACATGTATTTCAACTTTAATGGGTTGATGGAGCCCCTTTAATCTTGTAAATATGAATGAGGACGGAAGAGCTGTTAAATAAATGGAGGGGCTTTACCTGAACTTTTTTCTTTGTCATTGGCTTGGACTGTGTTAAAGACCTTTGTTTTCTCAGTGGAAAACTTGCTCAATCATTCAGAAAGGGAACTAAATGCCTTTTGAGAACATAACCTTTATTTTCCAGATAAATGGTTTGCTCAGAGCAATTTGCATGTGGGAAGCTAGTATATAGCACAGTAAAAAAAAATATGTATTTAAAACCCAATAGCAATGTAGGTCATGATACAAACATCTACTGCAGAGATGACTTCTCTGGGGTTGGAAAGTTAGGGAGCTCAAGGCAATATAAAAGGAAGGGGAGGTTTTGTGCAGGAGCTCTGCTTAGGGCTGAGCAGGTAGATGGATGAGTGAACTGATCCATACTGGTTCAGCTAAAAGGAGCTGGGCAGTGGGAAGATACAGTCAACCAGTTGATAAAAATTCTACAAATGATTCCCACCAGACAAAGCCTGCTCTGCAGCCTTCCTCCCAAGGGCTGAGTTTGCAAAGCCAGCCCAGCCCTAAGGTCTTTTTCAATCTTTTTCCAGCTTTGATACCCCCAGAAGTGTCCCTGCTAGCCACCAGTGGCACTTGTTCACCTTTGCCTGAGGAAGGAACCCTGTGCAGATGCAATTCCCATGACAAAGCTGACCAAAGGAGCTGCTGTGACCACATCAGCAGCTCAGACACAAACCACCACTGCAGGACTCATTTTCCTCCAGAAACGGCTTTTCCTAAACCTCACCAAATCAATCCACCCCAGAACTCCTCAGCGTGACTCCTCCTCACCCTCCCTGTATGAGAACAGACCCACTCACCCAACAGGGCCAGAAACAGCCCTCAGACTTCCAGGGCTCTGCAGCCCAAGGGCTGGGAAACCTTTGAAGTGAGAAAAGACCCTGCAAGGCATCACCCCCAAACCCTGCTCCCAACTTTGGCTTCTCCCCCTGCCATCCCGGGGAGGAGGCAGAGCCCTGGGAAAGGCTCCGGGAGCAGCTGCAGCAGCGAGTGGTGCCAATCCCAGCTGCTTCCCAACCAGGATAACATGCTGGATCCTGCAGGCTCTGCCGCGGAGATGTCCGCGTTAGCTGGAGAAATATTTAGTGCTTGGCACAGGGAGGGAGGTGGGGGTGGAGATTTCCACTGAGCATCCAGCAGGGCTGAGCAGCAGCGGGGGGAAAGGTGGCACAGGGAGGGCATGGGGAGGGCTGGGATTCACCCTGGCATCACCCTGGATGCTGCTGGAGCAGGGATGGAAACCTGGAGGAACTGGGATGGAAACCTGGAGAAGCATGAATGGAAACCTGGAGGAGGAGGGATGGAGACCTGAAGGAACAGGGATGCTGGAGGAGTAGGGATGGAAACATGGAGGAGTTGGGATGCTGGAGGAGCAGAGATGGAGACCTAGAGGAGCAGGGATGGAAACCTGGAGGAGAAGGGATGGAAACCTGGAGGAGAAGGGATGGAAACCTGGAGGAGTTGGGGGTTTGGTAGCCCCTGTCACCACACCACGAGCTGATAGCTCAGGGCTGTCCCCACCACAAAGCCCCAGCACCTGCTCTGGATTTAATCTACTCCCCCACGAGGGATTGTGCTGGCTTGTGCTTTTCTTTGCCAAGCTTTTCTTGTTGGCTCTGCACAACCAGCCCCCTGTGCAGCACTCATTGTGCTGGAGCAGAGGGACCCTGCAAACACTGCTGCAGGTCCTGAGTGCTGCTCACAAAACATCTTCATCCCCAGAGCTGCCTCTCTGCATGGGGGCTGGGGGAGAAGGGGCCCAATACATCCCCAGGGACAACAAAGTGTCCTCAAAACCAAGGGGAACAGAAAAAGCTGGGATTCAACTGGCCCAAGCAGCTCTTCAGAAAAAGGGATGCTGTTGCCAAAGCCATCTTTTGCAAGCTGATTTCCCCCCAGCGTGGCCAGACCCAGGCAGGGATGAGGGTGACCAGACCCTCCCGGGCCTCGGGGGCTCATCCCAGACCACGTGCAACATCCCAGTTGGGATAAGGGGGACAGTTTCAGTGCTCCCCAGGCTTTACATGGAGCCATGGACAGCTTGCCTGCCTCTCTTTTTCACTACCAGGTCACATCAGCATTTGCCATGTGTTTGAATGCTGATCAATCGTTTGTCTGAAGCACAATCAGTAATTATGAGTCAGTGTTAGCACAGGGGGGGGTGTGAGTCACACACAAAAGCATTTTTGTCTCAGTACCCTCCAGGTTTAAGATACATCACTCACCTGAAGCCTCCTGTGTGTGGTCTCAGTTCAGGGCTTTCACAAACATCATTAACAATCCACCAGTGAGTTCACCAGCAACCCACAGCCAAAGCTGCCACCTCCCCTTCAATTCCCCCGGGTGGGAAAGCACCCACAGCACCTGGGGAGCACTTAGGTGGCCCCCACTCTCTCCCTGCTGAGGATGCAGAGGTTGGGGATGCTGAGGAGGGGTTTCTTCCTCACCCACAGCGTTCAGCTGGCTCTCAGCAGCTTGGCTGAACACAAAGATGTCCCCCAGGCAGCAGCTCTGTGCCAAGCCCATCACCTTCCCAGTGGTTTGCTGGGAAGCCAAGGCAGCTCCAGGACCAGGGGCAACCTCTCTGAGATGCCAGGAGCTGGGCATTTTCTCCTCTCAGCTGGACCTGGAGGTTCTCAGTACCAGGACTTGGCTTCAGACCCTTGCTGCTGGCATCTCCCAGGCAGGACTGGACGTGGCTGGGCTTCCAGCTCTGCCATCAGCCCCTGCACCTCACAGCTCTGGGGGGACTCTGCGAGGTCAAAGGCTGCTGAGGAGGGTCCACCTCCCCCAGGGACACCAGCAGCCTCTCCAGATGTCTGTGCAGCCAGACCCCTCCTTCAGGGTGTCCCACAGAGGAGCCCTGGGCTTGCATTCACTTGTCTCCCAGCTCTGGTGGGATGCAAGTTTTTAGAGGGGGTGTTTTAGTGATGGGTGGGGTTGGTTATAGTTGGAGGTTTGTCTACCCACTCCCTTTGATCCCCCGACTCATCTCCTTACCCCATCTCCTCTCCTTACCTCTCTGGAATTTAACTCCATCTTTTCCCCCAACACAGCATCCCTGTAAGCCAGGCTTGCTCTGGGGAAGATGTTGAAACTCTCAGAGGTGATGTGGGCTGTAGGTTAATTTATTCACCCAGCTGCAAGGCAGGAGCTACCACCCAGCAGCAACCCTGGAGAGCTGGTCCCAAGGCTGACCCTGCTGCTGAGGCAAGCTTTAAAAATACCTGGGAAGAGCAGTGTGTGGGTAGCAGGGGCAGGAGGGATCCTTGTGCATCCCCAGCCCCAATCCCACCTCCTGTGACAGCCGTGCTGCCACCACCACCCCAGTGAGACATCCACTATGGCTCTTCTGCTCCTGGCTGCCTAAGGCCATGGAAAATCTTGGAGTAGAACTTGTTCAAGGGCTGTATCCTAATGAGGCTGGAACTGGCTTGCAAATCCAAAAGTTATTAGCAGGGAGACCATGGCCTGAGACATCCACACCCCCAGCACCATCATCTAAACCTCACTGAATCTGGAGATGACACAAAAGAGTCAGGACACCATGACAAGTGCCATGAGTCCAGAGTTGGGGTGGGGGGAACACCTCCAGGCTCAGCCTTTGAGCCACAGCAGAGATAAAAATCCCACGGGCACAACCTAGGAGGGAGTTCTCAGCCTCCAGCTCCACCTCCAGGAGATCACCCCAGCCAGCCTGTGTTTGCTGCCTCTGCCTTCAAGCACAGACGAGCCCAACAAACCAGACTTTGCTCACCTCTCCTCCCCTAAACCACTTAGGAGGTGGGAGATGAGCTGAAAGCTCAGCCAGGCTGTGGAGCTCCAGCCAGACGTGGTCTCAAATGGCCGAGCTCAGCACCTCTGAAACCTGAGGTTTAGTGATGAAGGTGCCCACTGAAGCATGCAGGGCTGTGGGAATTACCTCCCCTGCTCCTGGCAGAGGGTTCTGCTGCCAGAGCCCAGCCCAGCAGACACAGGGGGTGGTGGAGGTGAGGAAAGAGGTTAAGGGCATTCCCCACCGTGACAGGTCTGAGGCTCCTTTGGATGGCTGGGGAGAGATAACAAAGTGAGAGGGGTCACCCCAGATAAGAGATGAAAAGGCTGCAGAAGCCAGGAATGATGATGTGTGGAGGGCAATGTTTGCTTCCCAATGACAAGCTCTTTGTCAGAGCCCTCCAGCACCAAGGAAGCTTCCCCAAGGGACAGGGCTGCGTGTCCAAAGGGTGGACACTGGGCAGGAGGCTCCTTCCCTGCAGCCCAGGTCGTACCTTCCCAGTTCAGATCCCTGTGGAGAGCAGGGAGGAGGGATGCCTCCCTCCCAGAGAATCCCAAATGCATCTCCAGAGGTTGATCCCAATGTCCATCCCTGGAGGAGCTCCAGCATGTTTGGGAAGTGACTCTGGGCTGTGCCTGAGCAGGAGCAGCTGAGACCACAAAGGAGGCTACACCAGTCCAGCAGGCAGACAAAGCACAGCATCCAGGAGGGGGGCAGAGAGCCAAGGGACCTGGTGTCCTTCCCCAGAGAGAGCAGGGACATCTCCACCTCCTCTTCCTCCTCCTCTTCCCCTGAAGCACAGCCCTGTGGATAGAAGTCATTGCCTTGCCAAGGAAACACTCCCTGGGAGCTTTTCACACCTGGTTTTGTCACTTGAAGTTTCACACCAATGAAGAGCTGTGACCTCAGGAGGGGAGTGTATCAGCTATATTTCCCAAATATCAGCAAATTGTGTGAGAGAAAGAGATATGTTAAGGGGGCAGACTGCTCAAACCATTACCATCCTTCTTAGTACCACTTAGCTGAACCGTTAAAAAGATCCAGGGCTCCCAAAGACAATTAAGCTCAAGGGAAGCCATAAATCTCAATAAACATCAGGCCAAGTTTTCTTCACTGCTTGAAACAACAGATATAATTTCATTGGTTACTGAGCTCATGCTCCCAAAGGGATTTCAGATAAAAAGCCACTTATTCAAAACACCAAACCCAGGCTTCTCCTGACTCTCAGGCTACCGAGGGGTCAGATTTCCCAGCAGGAGAACATGTGCCCTGTGGTCTGCAGAGGTGGAGCTTGACTGGAGAAAACCTTTGGAGATTTATGATGTCTGCAGCATGGGGCTGCATCCTACTGGATGCAGTAGGCAAGGGCAGGCAGGCAGCACCTGGGTGGGAAGGTGGCCCTTCCCCAGGAGAGGAGACCTGGCTCCTGGGGACAGCCCTCCATCCTCAACTGCTGTGCTGGGCAAGCAGGGAGGTTTGGCAGGACATGGCCCTGGTGGAGATGGACTTCTCCTCTGGGTCTGTGTGCATGTTCTCTGGAACATCCCCCACGACCAAGGCTGGAGGGAGCATGTCCTGTATCTCCAAGCTGGATGCCACCCTTGTCTCCTTATCTCCAACATACTTGAGGATCCTAAATAGGACACCTGGAGTCCACCACCTCTCCTTGCTGTCCCAGGAACAGCCTGGCAACTTGCCCTTGTGCTATGACCAGCCTGCCTTCTCCCTGTGCTTTCCCCCCTGGAGATCAGAGCCTTTCCCAGCACAAATCCCATGCCAAGGAAGCACATAGCAGCCTGAAGCCTGCACACCAGTCTTTGGTTTGTTTTGTTTTTTTTCCTGGCAGGTTTTGCATTGGCAGGGCTTGGGCTCTGGTTCTGACAGCTCCTCTGCAAGGTCTCTTCATTCACCAAGAGCTGCTTCCTTGTGCTTTGATTTAAGTTCTTGCATGCTTCTTGTATTGATTTCTCTCAGATGTATTTTATGGGGAATAAGCACTCAAACCAGGAGGCCAAGACCTCCTGCCTTGTGCACAGCATAGTAATGGATGAGCTCCTCCTCACACTCCCTCGCTCTCCCTCCCCTTCTTTCCACTTCTCTCACCTTTTATTTAATCCACTTTCAAATGCTCTGGGGTGAAGGACAGCAAATGCACGGACACGTGAGGTTTTTTTTTTTTTTTCCCTCTGGATGCTTCACTCAGTGAGCCAAGCAGGAGCTTCAGGAGAGCTGCCCTGAAGATGTGAGTTGAAGGACTTCTCCCAGCTATCGCCAGGAGCTTCAGCTGCAGAAATATTTCCCATCTTGCAGAGATGACAGCAAGCACCTGCTGGCTCTGGGCACCCTGGGCTCATTATTAAGAATATTCGGTTTTTACTCATGGTAAACACGTCATTACTTGGAGCTTAAAAGCTGAAGATAAAACCAGCTCAAACCTCAACTTTTCTCCCCATCCTTACCAGTCAGAAATGCTCAGTTAAGATGTCAGGGATTTTGTCCTCACACTTCCTTTGCCGTCTGTGCAGACTGTCTGGGGCCAAACACATCCAGATATCCCAGGGAAGGTTCTTCTGCTGGCTGCAAATCTTCTGACCTCAAAAGAAGTGGAGACGTGCAAGGTCTCAGGGGACTCTTGAGGTTTCCAGCCCAGTGGTTCAGCAGCATCCAAGCCCTGTGCTCTGGGTCTGCTGCATCCAGCACAGCCAGAGGTGACCTTGGCTCTGCACCACTGCTGTCCCCATTACACCCCAGACCAAAGGTAAGTCTGTCAGAAACAGCAGCACATTTCCCAGAACCAAACCTCAGCAGGCTCAAGGGATGCTTTTTTTCCTGTTTTCCAGTAAACAAGCTGTCTGGGATCCCTATTGCTAGCATCAAGTTTCCCAAAATCCTCAACCCCAGACTGCTGAAATACTGACACTGTCATAAAGAGGAGGAATCCAAAAACCCTGCACGATGTATTTCCATCTGATGATGTAAGCCTAGCTGAGGAGTCAGAGTTTGGAAGGCAGCCCTCTCACTGCACACAGGAGGAATAAAACTATTATTGTTTTTCTCAGTGAACTGCAAAGCCTGTTTTTAAGTGAAACCTGAGCTCCCCATCTCATCACGTGCTTCCAGGCGCTAGAGCTTTCCGAAGACCAAGTACTTTGAAACTCTGGATAAGACCATTAGAGTTGTTTTATTTCCTTTATGTCCATCTGTTTCTGTTCAGCTCAGTTGCTTCTGTCCCAGACAAGACATTTGGCTCTTCTAAATAAATCTTATAGCCCATTTGGATTAAAGACTTTCTGATGCAGCCTCTGCATATAATCCCTCTGATTTGCATCTCAAAGAAATTGAGTTAAAACCAAGTAAGAACCATACACGGAGTGCTTGGAATTGTTCAGCTAGGGGAGCCACTCACGAGGTCCCATATGGATAATGGGGCTTTTGTTTTCTCATTTCTGGTGAACTCCTGCCTTCCTATGGCTGTGGTCTCCCCAGGCACACTCCGGGGGGCTTGGGAAGCAGAGAGGGTGCAAACAGAACTCCCTGGCTTTCATGTTGTCCAAGGTTTGAGCCTCGCACCCAAGAAACTGAGAAGGCTGCAGAGAAAAGTGTGAGACACGCTTTGAGAGGTTGAGGCAACAGATGCCACCGACGGGAGAGTGGAGGATGAGTGACAAATACCAGCCCAGCTCAGCCACTTTGGGTGCTGTGTCCCTCTTGGCAGGGATTTCTCCCATCCTCAGCACCCTTGCTCAGACACAGCCCAGGGTTAGCTGGCAGGGGGCTTGCTGGGGCTTCCCCCAGGCTGCTCAGCCTCTGGAAAGGTGATCTCATTGTTCTGCAGGAAAACCTGGATCACGGGATGCCAGGCTGCTATTCCTGGCAGCGATGCAGCCTCCTGCTTTCCCGGGCCAAGGTTTTTCTCCTTCCCCTGTCCCAGGGTACCCATCTATGAGACATGCCTTACAAAAAGGTTGAAACATGCTCCCAGGCTGCAGCTCTGTTGGAGGCTCCTGCTGGCAGCAGCCCAGGTGCTCCCTGAGGCCAGGACCTGGCTGTCCCACCTTCTCCTTCCAAGCATCTCTCAGGAGGTGAAGCAGCTTGTGCTGGTGGTGTGGAAAGAGCCATTTCCTCTCTTCTCACCTCCAGAGCAGTAAAATCCTGAAAACAAAAAGACAAAAACAAAAAAAACAAAACAAACTTAATAATAATTTAAAAAATTAAGAAAAGCCTCACTCCACCACCAGTGCTGCCCACTGCGCTGCTCCAGCTGGGCTTCAAGGGGGGTTCCTTGGGCCAAGAGAGCCCTTCCCAGCCTCTCTTGGTATCTTACCCATAAGCAGAGCAGACAGAGAACAGGTTGGCAAACCTCCAAACATCCTCCCCAAAGCCCCAGTGCTGTTACCTCCTCTGTGTGATGGGAAACTGAGTCAGGGAGCAGGGAGGTGGCTGCATCCCAGCCTTCCAGCTCACAGGGCTGGGATCAGATCAGATCTACAGCAGGCAGAGGGGTGCAGGCAGGAATCCTGCTGGGGCAAAGCAGACACCCACACTCCTAATAATAATAGTCATTAATTATGTGGGAGGAAGAAGGGACAGAGCAGGACTGCCCCAGCATGAACCCTTACCCAGGAAAACCTCATTTTCCCTGGGAGAGAAGGGAAAATGTTGTTTACCTTTGAAAAGCAAGAGGCAGAAACAAGCTGGGCCCAGCACAGACCATGACTCCCTTTCCCTCTGCCACTGCTTCAGCCCAGATGAAGAAGCTCCTGGGATATTACAGAGCCATTAAAAGCCAAATTCATTTCTAGGGCTGAAACCAAGTGCCCGTAATACAGTATCTTCTGCAGCTGTGGTTCAGTGTGGCACCTGAGAGCTGTGAGGTTAATGACACAAGGCTGTCAGCAGCCTTAATTATATTCCCATTTTTCCAGCCCCTGATTAGCTCTAGAGCTCATCTGGTGTCAGAAATTTGGTGCCTAAGCTTTGACAAAAGTGTTTCATTATTACTTAATAAATGGGCAAAAAGGGAAGGCACGTCTTTAAACTCTGGCTTGTAAAAGCTTCCTTTTTTTTCTTTTTTTATTTTATTTTTTTTTTCCTTTCCTTTAAGCTATTTTTTATTTAACCTCACACACAAAAGCTCCCCTACCTCAACCTCTCTGGGCTGACCCCATTGCCAGCAGCCCCCATGCAGGGGTGCTGGCTGAGCTCACCCTCCTGCCACCTCCAGACCTGACTCTGATTCCCTCATAAAGGTGTTCTGTTCAGCTGGGAGCTGCTCCCTGTCAGTTAATAACAATCATTTATTACTGTTACATAGCCCCTAAAGTGGGCCAGGTGTTTGCAGGGAAAAATAAAAACAAAACAAAAAAAAAAAAAAAAGAAAACCAAAACCCAACACATTTAAAAATAATTATAATAAAAGCACAAGATTTTATTCTAATCCAATGGTTTAAAATCTAAAGCAGAGCTTAGGTTCTTCTTAAGATTCAATTTTCTCCAGTCCTCAGTGAAGTTAATTAGCTTGAATATTAATAAAAATGGTGAGGAGGAGCCTGGTATCTTTTAGCTCCTTTTCTAAGATCTTGGTGATCCCCATGCTCCATCACACACCCCATGGAGAGCAATGAACCACCAGCAGCTCCCTACCCTTCCTCACACCCTCCAAGGCAGGTTGGGCCCCAATTCCTGGTTACTTACCCCAAAACCTTTCTCTTTTTTTTCTTTTGCAGGGAATTCCTGGAGTGAAATGGGGGCAGATAATCACAAAGCATTACACCTGGGCTTGGGACTCAGAGGGATTTTCAAAACTAATGTCTGCTTCTGCAGCACCAGGAGCTGGATGCTCTCTTCCACTTGAGCCTCCAGACACCTCCTGTATTTAGCACCAATGACCAAGATTTCCCTGATTCTGTGAAGTCAGGACAGGCCTGCCCAAAGCAGCAATCACATGTGGGCAGGTTTATGGTTTGGGTGCTGTGTTACAGCTTTGGTGCCTGTAACTCTCTGGGCTTGGCCATTTCCATGGCAGTTGCTTGGGATAAGGAGACTCTTGATGACTTTATCCTTGACCTCTGATCAGTCGGAAACCACAGAAGCTTCCAGCAGCTTCAACCACTTAATGTTTAACTTCTGTGGGAGCTTCTGGTGGCTGATATGGTAAAATTTTGGCTTTGCAAAGACAGCTGGCCTCTAAGGAGCTGACTGCAAATCATTAGCAGGACTGTTCTCACCCTGGTTCTTTGCTTTTTAATTGCCGAGCGGAGCGACATGAAACATTCATAGCAAAAAGCTGCAACCTCATAAAATTTCCTTCATTTGAGGTTTCGTTCCAGCAGAGCAGTGGGTGATGGAAACCAGGTTGACATCAATAGTCACTTCCAGTGTCTCCAGTGATGCCAGGGCTTGAGGTTGGCTCCAAAGACTCTGGAGATGGACAAGGGAAAATTACTTTTAATTAATGGCCTTAATTCAGCAGAAAACATCTGAGCAGGCAGGATGGGATATTTTTGGCACAATCATCACTGCCCTATCTAGAGCTCTGCATGGATGTCATGTTTGACCCTATAGGCTGAGGGCACTAAAACAGGCTCCATGAGAAGGGGACTCATGATGTCTGTGTGGCCAGCTTTTAAATTATTCCTATCTCCAAGAATTCCTGAAACCATTGAGAGTCATCCACCTCCTTCCACTTCTCTCCCCCCTGAAGGACTCAGAGGGAAACAACCCACTGGAGCAGAAATGATGTGGTGTCTCAAGATGTTCCTCTCCAAGCTGGCCAGACCCATGGTGGGTCCCTCTGAATGGGGAAGGACTTTGGTCCTACAGCTCCCAGTCCCCTCCCAGCAAGGCACTGGTAACACCAGCTCTGCTGTGCCCAAACCTGCCCATCCCCAGCTCATTTCCAGGGCTGGGTGATGAAGGGCAGGTACCAAGTTTGGCAGCTGTGCTGCTCATTGCATCAAACCCACCCTGCCTAATAACAATATTAATTACAGCACACGGCCCCTTCTTCCCACTGTAAATCTCTATTAGCAATAAACTAGAAGGGCCATAAAAAGGAGTTTACAATGAACCCACAAGGTGATATGTGCCTGAATCCCTGGCTTTGTTGCAGCTGGCAATAAAGCAGTCTTTTATTATAGCTTATACCCTGCCCTCGAGATAACATACAAGGCCCAGGACTCCTCGAAGAAATGATGCAAAGCCATTTGTTGCACTTTGATTTGCTGCAAAGCTGTGGTGGAGGTGGGAGAGCAGAGGGATCCAGCTAACAGGCTGTAGTTGTTCCCTTGATCCCAGGCTGACACTGCATCACCGTGGTGTGCAGCACTGCAGGGGAACAGCCTCTGGATTTTCACATCGTAAATGTTCCTCTGCTCTGCAGGGGGGAAAACTCGAGTAGACAATTAAAAAAATAAAGAAATAAATTTAAAAGTTAGGGATTGATTAAGGAACACAAGGAAATCTCTCACATGAGAAGGCAGTCCTCAGGTAGTGAAATGTTATGGGGCTGTGATGGGTGGGGGTTAATATTTAAGCTTCTGGCTTTTGGTTGGTTTTAGTTTTTTTTTTATAGAAGTCTGGAGCAGATAATACTGCATATCCTAGAAATAGGCACAGATCCATCCAAGGGCACGAGGTCCAGGCCTGGAAGAGATTTGTCAGTGTCAAAGTCCCAAGCAGGCTGGTTCAAAAAAAAAACAAACCAAAAACCCACCAAAAAACAGGTAAGGAAAGATTTATATTTGCAGCCTGTGGGACAGAAGAGAACCAGGCAGCTCAGCACACTGGTCCCAGTAAAGCTGTCCTGCTCTCTGCTTGCCTCCCCAGCAGGCAGCAAAGTCAGTTTTGCTGCAAGGCAAACATCCCCACTGCCTCCCATCACAGCTTGGCACAATGCTGCCCCTCCAGCCTCCTCCTGCTCCAAAAAACAAAGGACCTGAAGTCCTCAGGCTTCCAAGGACCCTTGGGGTAGCAACAACACACTCATTAATTCAAGCTCAGCTGAAGGCTGCCATAGACACCGGTATGAAATCATGGGTTTTATTTAGTTCAGTGGTTAGGTATGATTGTTCTGAACTGCAATTCAACCCTGGTCTCTTATATATCTCACAGTGTTAAAAGTAACAAGTCTATCACCTCTGGAGCCATTTCTCTGTCGTTTGTACCCTTGCTGGAGCTGCAGTGTTTAGCTGGAGGGCTTCATCTCTTGTAGACAGCCACCTGTCCATTATTTGTCCCCTCCACAAAGAAAATAAGCTGCTAGTGACTTTTTTTTTATATCTATAAAAACGAGCTCTCCCTTGGTGTTTGCAGGAAAACTGGGGGCATCGTGTTAGGAGGAGGCAAAGAGGCTTTTTTCCAGGGAGCATCATACCTGGCTCCAATCTGGGGTTTGGTCCTTTCCCACTGCTGCCTTTCTGCTGGCTGGAGCTGCTCTGGGGAGGATTTCCCTTCTTACTGTGGATACTCAGAATTTTGGGGCTGTTGCTGGTTCAGCTTCTCTTCCCCTGTATGATGGTGAAACCCACCAGGGATGCCAGATGAACAGGACAAGTGGTCCCTTTGAGTGATGCTGGTTTTTAAATGCTGGCATCAGTGTGTTCTGCTCCTCCCCTAACCCCCAGCACAGCTCAGCCCCAAACCCCTGGACCCAACACCTCCAAGCTCCCACAAGGAGCTCCAAAAACAGACCCACCAGAAGTTCCTTTCTCCATACAGAGGTGCCAGGCACAGGCAAGAGTGGGACACTCACATCCCTGTCCTCTCCCAAACTCTGCTGCCCACCCCCCCTGGGGGGGACACAGAGGGACACCCAAGGCCTCCTAGACTTGGGCACATCCCAAAAAGGAGACACATGCCGCCTGATTTCCCTAAGTGACATAAATACACACCTGGAATGTTAGCTTTGGATGGAAAAAAAGACACTGTCCAACAGCTGGGATGGGACCAGTGGACACGGTTCTCCCTTCACTGTATTTCCTCCATTGGAATGGATGCTTGTTTGATAACCACTGCCTCTAAAAAAGGGATAAATCTTCAGCACAGGGTAATGAGGAGAGGGGAGAGTCAAGCAGAAGGGACACTTTGCCCTCCTTTCTGAAGAGACAAAGGTGACAGCCAGAAAACTGCAGTTGCTTATTCAGTTTCAGAGGGTTTATATCCATAGCAAACAGCAGTGCTGCTGGCAGGAACTGTCCTGGTCTGATCCCACTCATCCCAGCCCAGGGCACCCTCTCCTTCAGTCTTCCCTCCCCCAGTTAGAGCTTTTCCCTGTTGGGTTTACACACCAGACACACTCTCAAAGTCAAGGGGGGAAAAATAATGTGCTGGAAGCAGTGAGGCACTGGGCCTGCAGATGAATATTCTGCAGAGAAATTACTCATTGTTTTTTGTGGCTCTTATACAGAGACAGAAAAAACCTGATGTAATAGGAGATATCAGCCAAGCCTTCTGACTAATGCACCTCACTCCTCGGTGACATCCATCACCTCTCACAGCCAACCCCAGCCTGGGCTCTGCTCCCAGTGCTGGATCCAGGCAGCAAAAGGGTCTGCAAGAAACACCTCTGCAACAGCCCCTGAACCCAATCCAGGGAAACCAGGGCTCCAAGGAAGGTGGAGACCCCTGGCTAGGCACCCCACCAGCTTTCAGCCAGACTTGGAAGGGACCTTGGGTGCCTCCTGGGCCTTTTGCCCACGGGATGGTCCTTCCCTCTGGGCTGCTCTTTCTCTCCACAGCTTCTGCTACTGAGAGTGCCTGGTAGCCAGCAGGGCCATAACAAACATTACTCATCCACATCCAGTCCTCACCAGCTCCTGCTTCTATCCATCTTGCATGACACATATGTTTACCACCAGTGGGAGGGGTATATTTATATATATATATATACACACACACACACATTTTACTGCAGTGAGCATCCCTGTTTCTGGGGACAGAAGAATTATTACCCACCACTTTCATGGTATAATAAAGAGCATGTGTTGCACCCTGCATAAATTTAGCTTCTGATTTGATGAGCAAGGAAATTATTTCCTTTCCCTGTCCTTAACTGTACAGATGAGTGTTTGCAGTCATCCCTGAGGGGAGCAGGAGAGGGACTGCTGGGTGAAAAGAGAGAATATGGGCAGGCACATGGACACATGGACACATGCAGATTGAGTTAGAAAAACACTGAAGCTTTCTAAATCTACCCAGCAATCCTGCACTAATCTGCTCAGTCATAGTCACAAATATAACTCGGGGACAATAAATAAACTAACAGGAGTTAAATAAGTTCAGCTTCTTAACCTTTGGACAGATCAATCCCCCTGTTATCTCATTTCTCCCTTGCCTTTCTCCATCCCCCACATCTTCTTCTCAGGCTGACAGCAGGGAGAACACAGCCCTGGGGAGCAGGTAGTTGGAAGCATGGATGGAAGAACCAGCTCTGAAAACAAAAATAAATCACTAACCACTTCCTTTCTAAACTTCATGTGTGCCCGTGTAGAGATGGGCTCGCTCCATCGCAGGTCCTGTCTCTTCAGGAGGACAAAACACCCAGGGGGGGTGTGATTAAAAGTCCCAGGTTAAAAAGCACTGGCCGTGGCTCCTGCCTGTCTCTGCCTGAAAAATGGGAATTAAAGAGCCCAGGTGGCTGGGAGTTGAGATGTGGAAGCTGCCTGGTCCTGTGTGTGCATGAAGAGAGATCCTGGTGTCTCCCTGCCCCTCGCCGTGACCCACTCACTGCTCTGACACAAACTCATCAGGAAAGGATGATGTGGCCAGGAGCATCTTAGCAAGCTGCTGCCCAGCAGATGGAAGAGAAGGGTTCTGTGAATGTCTGCTGTTTGGTGCATCCTCCTGGCACACACCTTTGTCTCCTCTCCCAGCTGGATTCTCAGTTCCCTTAGGAATCCTGCATCTCCAGCCTTGCTGCTGCTGCTGCCAATCTCAAAACAGAGGCTGTGGTCTTTGTAGGTCTTTTCCAAGGTAGTCAATATATAGAGACACCATCTTCCTTTCCTGAACTCCAGGGAGGGATGTTTTCTCTAAGCTGGGGAAAAGAAGCTGCTTTCCAGACCCCCACCCTCAGAAGATGAGTGGGAGGAAATTAGCAATGATCCACAACTGAAAAAATTGAATTGTTTGAGCAAGTTCAAAGCTGAGCCAGTCTGGAGACATCTGCACACCACATGCCAGGCTCAGTGAAACACTAATAAATCTTTCCAGGCTGGCACTAGTGTAAGGAAGCTCCAGCACTGCTCAACCCAACGGTGCTTCTGTTTCTGAGGTGGTTGAAGGGTCTCGGTGGAAAGGAGAGAGGGTTAAGGCATAAGTGAGGGAAGAAAACCAAACAGCTTTGGGGAAAAGGGTGAACTTAAATTCATTTTAGAGATGGTCGTTGCTCTAACTACCCAAATGTGGTGTCCATTGCAAAGTGCATTTTCTGATTCAAATCCAGATTTTAAAACCTGTTAGGATAAATATCATTAAAACCCATACAAAATTGGAAGGCAAGGATGAATTCAAATGGCAGGGAAAATGGAGATGAAATCCTGATTTGATTTTGGGAGAAAAGGACATTTAAAAAAAAATAACTTTCTCAGGTGAAAAATGTCAATCCCCTTTACCAGAGATCAATAACGCAATACAATCAGCCTGCTCATGCTGGCTGCCAGTGATCTATTGCTGTTTGCAAAAACCTTTCATTCTGCCTGTCTTTACAATTTAGCTGATAGTAAAAAACTTAGTAGTGTTAAAAAGCAAAGTGAGTAAACAACCCAGAATCACAGGTCCTGGAGCTCTGCACAAAGACAGCCTCAGGATCCTGTGTGCTGGAAGAGGAGATGCCAACCAGAGTGGTGAAATCCTGACTTACCTGAGCTCAGGGAGATTTGCCATCCACATTCAGGATTTTACTCACTCTGTTTTTCAGATTTTTCTGTCAGGCACTGAAATTCGAGGTCGAGAAAATGCCATGCCTGGAACAGGTCGTTCTAAGGAAGGTTTAGGGCTCACATTTACTAAACACCAATGTCCCTTTGGGAAAGGATCCCTTCTGCTCTCCTGGGGGGTTCCTGATGTCCTCTTTCTCCAGCCTCAGTCTCTGGCTAAGTTCTGAAAAAGAAACTTCCCAGAAAGCACAAAAAATACGTAGGGAATTCAAATAAAGCCAACTCTATGCTCAACACCTGAACTATCTGCTGCTTTCTGGAGCTGGCAGACAGAAGGAAGCAGCAGGGTCAGGACCCCAGGATGGAGCCCCATGGCCCCAGGTGTGCTGCCTCTGAGAGAGGAGCTTCCCCCAGCCCTGAAACAGCTCAGAGCAAGCACTTTGCAGAAGTGCTGGGGGACTCCCATGGGGATGCTCAAATCCAGACTTTCCTGAAGTGCTCAGCACACACCTAACGTGCTTCTTGGAAACTCTGACAGGCAGCAGATAGCTCTAGACACTGCTGTCTTGTATGAATGGCTGGCTCAGATATATAGATAGATTTATATATACCTATACACACACATATGTATATATATGGCTGGCTTGACATACTTCCCTTTCTTCTTCCCCTTCCCCCCTCAAGTTTTGCATGTCTGAGGCTGTTTCAGATAAAAGATACCAAGCACGTGAAAATGCATTTGGGATGTCTGGGAACTAACAAGTTAGTCTGCAAAGAAAACCAGGCAGGGTTAGACACCAAAAATCCCTGTTTTCTGCCAGAAACCTAAACCCATTGCTGACTTCAGGTTCTGAGACTCCGTGTGCTCAGCAGCCGTCGCCGGGGCGACTTCCAAAGTGTATTTCATCAGCAGTAATGGGTCCTTCCTCATAAACTGTGTTTTCATAGTAAATCTTCAGTCTTACATTGCATTACAGAGTTCAGCTGCTGCTAATCCTTAAAAACAATTCATTTCCAACTGCAAAGTGCAATAAAGAAAGGATAATCACTATTAATATTAGTTATTGTTATTGATTTCAGCTTTAAAGAATTGATTTTCAGTCCCGGCTGCATTTATGAGTCTCTTTGCTGAAGATGCATATACAGGGCCCACCACTGGTTTTAGAGCTTTGCCCCAGTTCCTGCTGCAGACCCAGGAGGAAGAGGATGGGAGGAGGAAGAGGAGGGTCCTGATGGGGGAGATCCTGCTGGCTGAGACCTGGCTTCCCCCTTTCCCTGGGATGACTCTTTACTCGTGACATTGGCTTGGCTCCAGCTGGTCACCCAGTGATGGAGCAGCTTTAGGCAGCTCCCTGCAAACCTACCCAGCTTGGGGTTTCAGCCCCAAACTGCCTCATCCTTCCACCCTGAGATATCCAGAGCGCTGGTTGCTACTGGTGTCACGATGCCCATCCACACCATGACTGCCAGGCACCAAGCAGGGAGCAAGGATGAGGCACTTTCCATGCTCCATCAACCTCCATCCTCATCTGCAGACTCCACTGCTCCCTCACACCCACCCTTATTCTGCACTGGAGAAAGCAACAGCTCAGTTGGAACCACCTCCCTGCAACAGCCACACAATTTATCCCTCTCCCCAGAGCCACGACAGCTTTCTGCACACATGCACACCCAGAGGAAAACATGGAGATTAAAAGGGAAAGTATTATTGCTTTCTGCCAACGAGTCCCTGCACCATCAGTGAGTCTTCCCAATCCTTTGTAAGCTGTAAATTCAGCTTTAATACCTGCTAACAAGCCTGGCTTTGCCTGGACTTTTCCTGCTTGACATCTCCTCCCCACTCTGCATGTGGTTTACTTGCTAAATATAACATGAAAATATAAATAACACAGTCTTAGAGCAGGAGATCTGCTCCTCCTGGGGAGGGTCATCCCTCTGAGCCTGCAGAGCATCCTTCCATGGAGCAAATCCCTGGGAATGCCCCAAAACAGGGTCCTGGGAAGGGTGTGAAGGAGTTGGGTACCATCTGGAGAAGGGATGCAGGAGGGAAAGGTTTTGGTCCTGGTTGAAGCAGACCCACGGGGGGAGGGATGCTGAGAGGAAAAGAGAGAAAGGTTTCAGTTCCCTTTTTTTTAAGGCAGAAAGGTTTTTTTGAATCAACACCTTGCTTCAAAAGCCACCCAAGTTTTGTTTCAAGGGCATCAGTGTTAAGAACCTCAAAAGCAGAAGGAAGAGGGCTGAGGTTTTAAGTTAACAAAATGTTTCAGTGGGTTTGAAATGAAAAGTTTCAACATATTGCTTACAATTCCAGTCAACCTGCAGCACACATTTCTTCCCAATGGTTTGGAAATGGCAGAATATTAAGGAAAAAAAATACCATATATAGCTCTTTTCTCTGAGCTTTAAAAAGTCTCCCTCTAGATATTTTGAATACAAGCTGGTAAGGATGTGGGAATAAAACTGGGATAAAAAAACCTTAACCAAGGCTGCAAAATAATTAAATGAGAATTTAACCAAGATCATTATTTTCCACGATTTTTATTTATATGCTAGATTGGATATAATGGTCTTGAATATTGTTCCACACTATTACTGTGCTATAAACTATTGGAGCAAAGCACAGCAAGGCATCATAATGCAATATATTTTTATAGCACCATAAAGTAATTACGCAGCAGACAACAAAATCCTACAGAAGCGACATATTTTATGCTTAAATTATAATTACATTAAAAGTGTCTCTTCCACTCACTGTCTATGGAGAGCACAAAGCTGTTGTCCATCAGTCTGCAAACAAAGGAGCTCTCACTGAGAGCAGGGCTGGGCCAGAGAGATGAAGCTAGGAAAAAAATTACTGAGTTTTAGCATTTTCAGCATGTTTCTGACATGCTTTGCTACCCCTCAGAAGCCAAGCTCAGAGTCATGTAACTGTTTCTTGGGTTGGTTTCTCCTGCTGCCTGGTTGAGCCTGTAGATACATTCCCACCTAGGAAAAGCAACAAACGGGAATGGTGTCCCCAGAGCTGGGATGGTTTTTTCCCTGTGTTTCAGCTCTCCTGGATGGGAGGATTGATAACAACCACCCAAAGAACACTTGCACCCCTGCAGCCTCAGCTACAAGGAAACACAACCCCATCCCTCCATAGCAACTTCAAGCCATCCTCTTCCAAAACCATTTTTCTACTAATCTTGCAATGTTCTGGAGACTAATTCAGTCCAGAAGAGAAAATAACATCCCAAAATTTCCACTTGCAGCCAAGGAAGCTGCAGAAAGAGTGAAGCAATGAGGCAGTGATGGTTCCATGGTCATCCTCATGGCAAGGACGCTCTCCTGGGAGCAGCCCAGAGGATGGGGAAGCAGCAGCTCTGGGGTGGGGATGTGTGGGGAGCACATCTCAGCCTCAGGAGGGCTCAGCATGTGCAAAGCAGTCGTTTCTGGTGGGGGGATAACAGCTCAAGTCTGCAAGGAAATAACTTCTGTGGTTGCAGCCCAGCTTTTCCTGGAAAGTGCCCAGCTCCCACCTCCCAACTCTTGGCTCTTCCTGCCTGACTCATCCATGCACACAGACTCCCAGCCGTGGGTGTTCACCAGCCTTTCAAGGAGGTGACATCTCGGAGTTGTGACAGGGATCAGAACTTGAGCAACCCAGCAAGGGGCAACAGTTAGAAGAGAGGATGGAGGATGCCATGCCTGGCTTTGCTTCCCACGGCATGGGACCTTTAGGAGTTACTCTGCTGCTCAGTGCCTCAGTTTCCCCATGGAAGCTGTGCATGAAGGGAAGGAGCACAGGATCAGGCCTGCGACATTAACACTGTGCAAATACTGCCACACTCAGGAGCGGTGTGAAGATACATGAAGTACCCTCCCAAAGGCATCAACACCTTCAAAACCTATAAATGAAGACATTTAAACCAGGCTGCATCTGCCTGTCTCCATTTCTCTCTCTCTACTCCCCACACTGTCTATCTCTATCTCTCTGTCACACTGTTTATCTCTTTCTCTCTCCCTCTTTGCATCCCCTGCCAGTGAATTGGCTGCAGTCTTCCAGAGCTGAACCCTTAAGGACAAATCCATACTGTGATGCCTGGTGTTTTGCTAGAGAAAGGTCACTTAAACTATTTGTATGAGAGAGCTGAAGCCAACTCAATATCCTTCCTGTCTTGACATCCTTTTTCAGGCTGAAGTCCTTCCTGGAAGCACACAGAGGAAAAGCACAGAACAATCACTAGGAATATCTGCCTTTGCTTCCTCCTCTTGTGCCATGTCCTTCAATATCCCAACCAACCAGGGGTTATACTGGTTGGACTCCAGACTGAATAAAGAAGAAACAACTCTTAAATCTTTACCCAGGGCCATCCTCTGGGGCTCATTCACCAACCAGCAATGTCTCTTTAGGTGCAGCTCCTCCTCACGAGTTGGCTGACGTGGGTAGATGGGAGCAGAGCAGCAATGGGTTGAAATTCTTGCCTGGCTGCTGCAAACCTTTCTCACAGGTTTGTGCCATGACATGCCTGGGAGAGGTGACACACACCTACCCAAACTGGGAATCCTTCTGCTCCATCAGCCTCCTTGTGCTTCCTCCAGCATCATGTTCTTCTCAGGAGCTTATGCTAAGAGGAAAAGCAGCAGTGCTGCAGGCTCTGCTGGAAGAAGCAGGAGGGAGGAGAGGGCAGGGGTTAAATTCAGACCTTGGAGAGATGAAATATTCCAAACATAAGGCGGATGTGGCACTTCCCAGACTGCGTGTAAATCAGAGACACAAGCTCCCTCTGGCATGGCAGCACACATGCACTGTTTATCTGGAGGACTCACACTGTCTTCTTTTGTCTTTTTCAACCCACCAGGACTGCAGAGAGTTTGTTCCAACCCTCTGTTGCATTCCAACGTGGGGGTCTCTCTCCCTCAAGGACTGAAGGCATGAAAACTATCTCTGATTTTTTTGACCAAAAGGACTCAACAGTGCCCTTCTGAAATGAGCTCCAAATCTGCCCCTCACCCCTCCTGGAGCTTTCTCTCCCTCTGAACCCTGCCAGGAGCAACTCAGCATCAGGAAACCATCGAAGGGACTGTTCCACATTAGCCTCAATCCAACTATCAGCTGCAGGATGCTCTCCCCACATCCTTTCCCAGGGTGTGCCAATGCTGTCCCCTGGCACTGGGCAGGCTGGAGGTGACCAGCAGCTTGGTGGGCAGCAGAGGAAGGGGCAGGTGCTGAGGCTGGTGTTTGCACAAATCCCAGTTTGCCCCATCTGGCTGGCAGAGTTGTCCTCAGAGTGAAGTCCAGTGCTTTGCTGTCAGTGGGCAAAGGGCACCATGGGGTGCTTTAAACAGCCAGAGGATCAGAGAGGGACAGCCAGCCAGGGAGGACATGGTGACACAGCCAGGACCTCCCTGGGCAGCTTTGCAGGAGCACAGCAGTGCAGAGGGCTGGGCTGGAAGCTGGTTGGAAGCTTCCTCTCTTGGGTGTCTCCTCTGGGTGTTTTGCAAGCAGATACTCTTTGCTGGTTTGAGCCAGCTCTGACTTCATGCTGGGACCTGTGGCTGGGACCAGTGTGGTGCTGAGCCACTGCTGACAAACCCAACCTCAGAGCATCTGCCCCCACAAAGCCCCCAGCAGCTCAGGGACTTGCAGGGTGCCTCACCCATCACAAACCTCTAACTTTCATCCTCCACATTGCTCCGACTCCTTTCTTGCCCCAGTTTTCTTCCTGCTGCAGTTTTCCAGCCCAGTGAGCAGGCAGGATCCTTGGCAAGGACCACAGATGACAGCAATCCATAAATGGGATCTGGGGTCCTGGGGAAGGCTCTCCCTGCCCTTCTGCCTTGCATCTTTACTCTGAGTTTTTTGCATTGGTAAGGCAGGAAAACAAGACTGCAGGCAGTGCATTTCTGCAGGGTTCTTGGTCTGCTCAGCTGGTGAGAGTCACTTGGCCTCCAAACCTCCAGTGTCACAGCAGCTCTCGAGGCACACAGATGTCAGGAGTGCAACATCTGCCAAATCACCAGATATTTTTGACTGGCTGTATTTTTGACTAGCATCTACTGTACGACCAGAGCAGAGAGGAAGGACTGGGCCAGCTCTGCATTGGGGTGGCCTTGTGTGCCACCCAGGAGAAGCTGGGCTGTCTTGCTGTCCCCAGACACAGAGCCATCAGCCAGGTGGGGTTTGTCCAGTAATGCGTGGACACTAAAGCTTTCTTGGTTTTCCTTCCTATCCTCCCCTCAGCCTACTTGAGCTGTTGGCAGGGATTAAAGAGGTGGTTGAGATGCTGGGAATGAAACCTGCTGTCTCCTGGCATGTGATTCCTGTGTCCTCTGTGAGCCACCTCTGCCCCAGGGCAGCCCTGTGACACTGGAGGCTGCCAGGCTGCTGGTTTGGTACCCAGCTGCATGCAAGCATCCTCCCTTCTGGTGGGAGGGAAAGGGCAGAAAGGCAGAAAATGGACCTGGATCTGGCAGCCCAATCCCACCAGGCAGAGAAAAGCAGAAGGACTGGTAAGTAACCAACTCGACATGTGATGAATGCTGGGAGGCTCACACTGGACAAGTATAGGTAGCAAAAGAAACCCTAGAGAGGACACAAGAAGGATTTGCAGCCACACAGCTGCTTGATTTTCCCTGCTGGGGAAAAGATTGAAGTTTTCCTCCCTGTTGAACTTAGGACTGATAGAAAAAGACCCACCCGGCACAACCCTTGCAGCATTTTTTGGCTCTGTGATGCCCATCCCACAGCTGAAGCCCACAGAGAAACCCAGGGAGAGCTTGGAGCTGCTGGGGCTTGCCCAGCTGGAGGGGATGTTTCTGAACCCACTGATGTTCTGAACCCACAGTGAGGGAAGAGCAGCAGAGGAGGGCTGGGACTGAGAGGAGTGGGGGAGGCAAGAAAACCAAAACAGAAACAGAGCTTGAAGGGAGGGAGAGAGAGAGGGAGGTGGGAAGGGAGGGGGTCCTTGTTTTTCATTCCCAGGTGAGGCAAGGCAAGGAAGAGGAATGTTTTCCTCTGAATCCACTGAGGATTCACCCACAGCCTGAGCCCCCAGGGGCTGCCTTCACCCCTGGGTGCAGGGTTACACCATCCCAGCCTGCAGCAGATGGCATCAAGGCTGGAAATGCAGCAGGAGGGAGAGCAGCAGGAAGGTGGGCAGAGGGGAGGATGAAGGCTCTGCAGCCCCCCTGTTCCCAGGGAGCTCTGCAAACTTCCCTGGCCAGCCCAGCAGGGAAAGGAGGGGAGCACGTAGCATGAAACTTGGCAGCAGGGCTCTCCATGCTTTCCTCCCACTCAAGACAAATCAGCTTTTATCTCCCAGCTAAGTGAGCAAGAGATGGCTCTTCCAAGGATGCCTGCTGGGAATGCAGGGCATGCCACGGGCAGGACACACAATGGCTCTTTGTACAGGGCTCTGGGGAAGCTGCAAGCCTGGGGAAGAAGAACAGGTTTGGCTTAGAGGCTGAGCAAAGATCAGAATCCTCCCAGAAGCAATCATCAGGGGATCTGAGTGTAGGAAAATCCCCAGCTCCCTCCGGCTCTGTGTAATTGGGATGTGAGGACAGCTTCACCCACGGGGACACAGGTAAAGAGTAAGAACCATGATGGCAAGTCCTGCCAGGGAGGCCACTGCACTTCTTACAGCCACACAAAAACATATTGAAGGGCAGGACTAAGTCTCTGCTTAATTTGGAGCTGGAAGAGATCACACTCCTTTAGATGGCTCAGCAGCATATTGATCTGACTGTCACGGGCCCAGGCTGTCGGGTTGTGTCAAAGCAAGAGAATCTGGGAAGGCTGAAGGAAAGGAAATGTTGATTTTTTTATTTTTTTTTCCCTTCAGGAAAAGAATTCTCAGGATGGTAATTTTCAGCCCAGCTTGGGAGTGAAGGAGCCTGCCCTGCCTCGGTCTTTACCACGGGACAGGGACAGTTTCTTTTCTTCTCCAAGCCCTTCTGCTCAGGACCTTACTTCTGAAATTCTGGATGAAATCCTCCCACAGGGGGCAGGTGTACTCATAAGCAGGGATGCCAGAAGGCCTTTTTACTGGTATTGTAATTATAATTAAAATGGATCTGACTCCAGAGAGAGCAAAGACTGAAGATGATCATCAAATGCCTCGAGATCCTTGAAGAAATTAGATCTGGCACATGTAGAGCCACAGATAAGCAATCAAACCCTTTGTTAGTGCTATTCTGCATCACACTTATGACCACACTTCCAAACCAGGGCTCGGAGAGAGAGGTTGTAGAGGCCCATCAGCAGAAACCATGGTGAATGAAGGCACATCTCCCACCTGCTGCTGCCAAAGGCTTTTTTCTCCTGGAAGTGCAGCAGCATGGCCCCAGAAACTGAGGCTGCATAGCTCAGCAGCTTTAGCCAACACACATCTTGAGTCACAGGGTGGTTTGCTATTTCTGTTTTCTGTTCCTTTGCAGGCCAGTTTGTATTGCTACAGGAGTTTCTCACACACACTTTTCCAGAGATGCCCGGGTTGAGGCACTTCCTGGCTGTGCCACCCACATCTCCTCCTCTGCAGGAGGTTTCCACCATGTCCACCCAAAGTGACAAAGCAGGAGGACGTGCACAGCCACGTCCAGGGCTCACTTAGGTCAGTGCCAGGCTGCAAGAACAGGTTCTGATGCCCAGCATCCCTTGGTGGAAATCCAAAGCAGAATATTTCCACAACACACCCGCCTGTTACACCATCAGCCCCCAGATTTTGCTCACCCAAATTTTTCAACCCCACGTCCAGATCTACAGCCCAATGTGCAGTGATTGACCTAAGTGGCTGTGATGG
Source organism: Phaethornis superciliosus (assembly GCA_023637945.1). NCBI lineage: Eukaryota > Metazoa > Chordata > Aves > Apodiformes > Trochilidae > Phaethornis > Phaethornis superciliosus. Next base: position 9,377,600 of record JAJQWJ010000022.1, read on the forward strand.
GCTTAGGGATATTTGGACAGAAGCACAACACCCCAGCAATGCCAAGAACTTCACTCTGAAAGCTCTAAAACCTACTTCTGCATGACTCCTGCCAAGAGAGCAGTAATCCCACCTGTAACCCCGGGGCCAAGCCAGGGAAGCTCTGTCCCTGTTTCATTTCACAGCAGCAAGAAGGTTTTGCATTAAAGAAAAAGATTTCAAAATTAATAGAGACAGGAAAAAAGAATATGCCATTGTAGGAATCTCCTGCTCAGGGAAGGTGAAATTGGCCCACATGGATGTCCAAAAAGGTGAAAGGTGTCAAAATGGAGAAAGATTTAAGGTTTATTCTTCAGAAATTAAGGAACTGTAGATGATCCTCAGTAAAATCAACCCAGGCTTCTGCATGTGCTGCTTCCTTTCTCAGCCAAAAATTATGCAGCAAATTAAGAGTTTATTTTAAACCTTATCTCCTCGATCTTCTGCTCCTCCTTCCATAGAGAATGCTCCTGTTTTACACCATTTCAGAAATAGCCCCGTGCTTGGAAATGGATCTGGAGAAGCTTCTCCAGGAACCCAGGTGGATTGTGTCCTCCAGCAGGGATAAACCCTCTCTTTCCAGATGCAAAGTTCAGACATGGGGCTGGTGCTGGGAAGCAAGTCTGGAATTTGGCATGAAATATATGCATGGCTTGTACATGGGGCTTATTCCCTGCTCCCTGCCTGGCTCCTGCCTGGAAATGAGCTGGATCCATGCACACAAAAACTGCTCAGTCCTCCTCTGGCAGCTTTCCCAATGCAAAGAAAAGGGAAAAAAAAAATATTTTTAAAACAGTCTGAAAGGAAAGAGCTGTGCTGAGACGAGGTTAAATACATATTTCAGTCTCAGTCCTCCTCCCTCCCCCAGAAGCAGCAGAAGGGCTCCCAGTTTGGTCCTCAGCACAGAAGGAGCCATGCAGAAAGAAATTCATTTGAGAGAGCTCCTTTTGCTGCTCCTTCCTTCCACAGCTCCCAGCCTGCCTGCATGGATACTGCCATTCCACAGATGTTGTCTGGACCTGAAATCCCCTCAGCCAGGGCAAGTCTGCTGCCAGTCCCACTGCAGAACCCCCAACTCCTCCTTCAGCACCAAGGGGATGTGTCCTCAGGAGGCAGAGCCCTGGCCTGAGGCATGAAATCCCCTTTGCCACCACCTTGCACATTTCAGGTGACCCCTTGCAACTTGTTTTTTCCCACCTACAAGGAATCAGCATTGGTGCTGTGAGGTCTGTGCAAAGTGCTTTGAGATCTGCTATTAAAAGCAGGGCTATTTTTAGCCCAAGAACTGCAGCTGAATACTTGGATTTTGATTCAGCCACTCGTGGAGCCATCAGTTAAAATTTAAGAGATGTCCAGAAGCCCTCTTGGCTCCTGTGAGACCAAAGGAGGGATCTGAAGTGAAGTGTGGGGTCAAACCAGGCTTTCCAAAGGAGTCTAATTAAGTTAAATATTCAACTCCCCATAAAACAGGATATGGGCACCTGCCCGAATCCCTAAACCTTTGCTGAAAACAGGATGTGAAGGTAACATTGCTTCACCTGGATCAAGGACTGGAGTTTTATGCCCAGCTTGGCCCAGTGTCCTTCCCAAAACATCATGTTTTCCATGAAAGGGAGCCACTCAGGAAACAAATGGCTCTGAACCCTCACAAATGTTGAAGTCACATGCAGAAGGACAGGTGCCCACCAGTGCCAGCAGTTCTGTGTTGGTGGCACATCCCTGACAACAGTGGAATGGTTCCTGATCTCACTGTGCCATCAAAGTGCCTCACAATTTTGCAAAGCATTTGAGAACCTGAGCTCTTATTTTGCTCAAGCAATCCTTGTGTTGAAAATGAGGTTATGGAGAATCCACTGAAAATCCCTTTGCATTTCCTTAGTACTGAGGAAATGAGTGAGATCAACTCCAAACTCTTGCACTGAGCCTGCCCTGCCAGAAATATTTGTGCTTGGCCCAGCAGAGTCACCCTTCCCAGCCTGGCTTGGGAATCCAGACACTTTGCTCTTTGACTCCAAGGGAAAATATTGCCAGCTGCCAGCATTTCACCCAGCACTGCTACTCCTGAGCAAAAATCAGCCAGGCAAGACATATCATGGGGAGACAGAAGAGGGAAAAAGTGGGCATGGACTCAGTACAGAAACCAGCACCCCAAGAAACCCAGCTAGAACATTGCCAGGGGTGAAGCCAGATGACCAAGTGCATGAGTGGCTATGGCTAATGGTGAATTTACCAAATGAGCTGGGAGCTATAGAGCAGCAGTACATAGGGATATCAAATGCTAGATCCCAATCAACATCCCAGGATTATTCTTTATAAAAGCAAGAATTTATACATGGGGGAAAAAAATGGTAACCTCAGTAGGTTTCCTGTAAAGAGAAAATTTCAGAGGGGTTGGCTTGCATGGCCATTTGTTGCCTCCATTTCAAAATCTGCCCACAGATGTTTTCTGTCTTAAACACATCAAAACCTTCCCAGCAAGAAGTGTCAGTGTATCACTCTGCAGTCAGAAATGAGATTGCATCACATGTAGACATACCCAGTCTGACTTTCAGCTAATTAGCTCCAATCCTAATAGCAGCATTGCTTGAACAAAGCTCTGGGAGACCCAGGGCAGTTTCCTGATGGGGAGGTCCATGCCACAGAGCCTGGAGGGCTATGAACATTTCCACATGCTTCCTGGAAAACCCTTCCAGTTCCCCAAACATTCAAATTCCAGTTGGGAGCTGCAAAGAGCAGGTGAATGCCAAGGCAAGAGTGGGTCCTGTGGCACCCCGAGGTGCTGCTGGACGTTCCTGATCATTGATGGAGATGTTCTGAGGATGCTGGGAGTTGGGCTGGACCCTGGTGTGCAACCCAGCACAACAGCTTTAACAGCTCAGGTCACAGAGTTTAAAGGAACGAAAAACTTTCTCCAGCCAACTGTGAGGAAATTGGCAAAACTGTGCTCCAGGTGGTGGCAATTCACAGTCTGCTTTCCCATCACTCCTGCCCAGAGGGATGGCAGGCAGTGCAATGAGTTGTGGCTGATTCTGCACTCAGAGGGCCAGATCCCCAACTCCTGCAAATCAGAGGCAGCACCATTCAATGTGAAACAACTCCATCAGCTTACACCAGCCAAGGGACCAAGCCCTGGCTGGCTGTCCTTCCAACCACACACTCTTGGTCGCAACGGCAGCTTAAAGCTGCTGAGTTTGGGGTCATGGGGTTGCTGTTTGCATCCACAGCCCCTTGAAATGTCTGCTCTGTGCTGTTATCACTCCAGCATTCCAAAGCCCTGGCCTCAAGCAGCCAGAGGAATTTGCTCCCCCAGCACTAATTCCCTTTTTTTTTTTTTTTTTTTTTTTTTTTTTTTTTTTCCTGGAAGAAGCCCATATGATGGCTCCTGTTGTTGTGCAACAAGGATGGGCTGGGCTGGGGGCTGCAACCCCCTCCACAGCATGACTTGGGTGATGGGAGCATCCTGCTCCAGCCAGAGTGGGACTGGGATGAGCCCAGGGGGATAGAAGAGCTGCTGGACTGGATGCTACTGGAGGGCAGCAGCCTCCTCCATCCCTCCCACCTCTGGCTGCTCATCCAGAGCCTGTGCCACAGCTCAGGTCCTCACTTCTCTTATTCCCAGCTGGTTTTGGGGACAAAAGCCATGATTTCTCCACACAGAGGGGAGCTGGGCTTCAGGACCCCTCATCACAGGGTGAAGCTGAAGCAGGGTTTCAGCAAGGGCTAAAATCACAGGGGGCTTGTAAGAAACCTCACACACACATAAACAAGTAGTTTAAAAAAGAAAGATGCAGGGAAGAGATGAAAAAGCTTCAGGAAGAAAACTAGGCTAATTGCTTGGGTTAGGAGGAGGCTCAACCACATCTGCTTACTGCAGGGTTGGGTTTTTGGGGTTTTTTTTTTTCCAACTTGTGCTGTTACAGTCACTGTTGGTGGAAAGATGCTTTGGAACCCATCAGGCTGCAGGACTGGTGAATCATCCCAAGCAAGCTCTGAAGGAGACAGCAAGCTTTTTCAGTGTCTTTTTGTTGACATGAACATCGTGCTGACAAACCAGCCCATTTTCCCCAGCCTAACCTCCTCCTTATCAGCCATTTGTTACAGGAGTGTTGGCTGACAGGGGATGGTGGCAGACACAGATTATTAAGTTGTTGACAGAAAGCTCATCCACTTTGAGCAGTTATCATCACAGGGAGCATCCAGCACGCAGGCTGCTCCTGACAGACTCTCTCATCAGCCAGATGCCATGAGCATCCTTGAGACACACACCCCCATTTTCCCCTCTTCATGTATTTGAATGAGTTTCCCAGCAGTGTCACAGCTGATTAGCCCCTTAGGAGGGGACATAGTGACAAATCAGCCTGGAAACCCTTCTTACCTGATCCTCCAGATGAGCACAGCTCTGCAAGGAAATAGGCATGGAGTTAGGAGGGGGGTTAATTTGGGATGAAAGCTGCTGCCACCGTTGTCCTGATGAACAGAAGGACCTCCAGGAATGAGGAAAACCCACCAGGCCAGACTTACACCTTGCCAAGGCCTCCAGGGCTTTACTGATTCTGGTATAACAGCACTGATTGCACCAAAAGCCAATCCAGGCTTTTGGATTAGAAAGCCAAAGGGCAATTTGGTGCTTTTTTCCCACCTGAACTCACTAAATTCGTTCCCTCCTGGAAAAAGTGCTCAGTGATAACAAGATTAGTGGGTGGGCTCAGTCATCTGGGAAACCTGGGTAGGAGGGAAGGAGGTTGGAAGGGTAGAAAGGAGGAAGGCAGGAGAAATGGTGAAATGTCTTAATTCCTGCTTGTCTGCCTGCTGGGCCATGGAGATTCCTCCCTGCTGCTTCTCCATCCAGGCAGCTCAGCTGCTAATCACAAAGCAGCAGTAAGAATACCCCGAGCCCATGCTGCAACACTGGAAAACTCGAGGTTTCACTTTGATGTCTGCCTGAAAGATGAAAAAGTCTTAATCAAAGCCCAGGGCATGTAGAACAGCAGACTCTAAAATAACTGAGCACTCCAACCTCCCTAGGTAGGTGCAGATGGGAGGATTATTGTGCCATGGGCAGTCAAAAGTGTTATGAGCTTTAATCTGAGCTTTAATGGGCCAGGAGGCAGGCAGGGAGGGCAGGGCCATGTGGCTGGAGCACCCAAAACTTGCCAGAAAGTGCTGCCTGGGGCTGCTCCCAGCTCTTCCCCTGCCTGGGCCACGGCTGCCAGGCTGAGCTGGCACCTTCCCTCCCAAGCTCCAGGTTTTGCAGAGGGGATTTGTTGACCCCCAGAGTCAAATCTTACAGGGGTTCTGCCTGCAAGGTTGTAGAAGACTTTTTGAAAAGTTTTAAACTGGTGGTTTGGGGACAGGACAGGGTGTAGGCTTAAGAGAATCCTCTTCCCAAGACTCCTGGTCCAGCCAGCCCAGGAGCCAGGGACAGCCATGGCATCCCAAGGGGTCAGACCACTGCAGAAATCAGGAGGGATGGAGAGGAGAGCTCAGAGCTCACACTCAGTATTTGGAGAGAAAACCTCAGAGCAGAGGGACAGGGCTGGAGCAGAGCCCACACGTCCCCATTTCACAGGTGGTGGTGGTGTCCAGTTGGCTCCCAGTGCTTCCCAGCCACATGCAATGACACACAAGTGAAGAAGCCCTTCTGGAGCAGGGAGCTTTCTGTCATTGAAAAGGTGCTGCTTTTCCCTGACTGAAAAAGCTAATTAGTAATTAGAGAGGATGGAACAGCAGATCAAGATTTTCAAGTTCTCTTCTAGCAGAGAGCAAGGGGGAGGCAGAGGGGAGCAGGGGGGATGGACAAGGGAGAGGACAGTCTTTAAGAATGAAGAGGACGTGAGACAAAATGTTCTTGCTTGATGTTGTAAACAGCCCTAAAGTGTTTTGAAAGACTCTGTCAATATAAATTACTGAGAAACAAGATGCTGGAATTGCAAAAGAAAAACCCAGCTGGAGAAAGGCTGCTCGTAGAGTGCCTCTCCTCCATCCACCTCAGACACTCAATGGAGCTGGCACTGCTCTCCTCTGCCCTCACACATTCCTCTTGATTCTTCCTCCTCTCACAGAGATGTAGGAAGTGCTTTCTGCAAGATGAGTGCATTAAAGCATCCTCCAGACCCAGCAGCCTCATGAGCAGTAGGAATTTACCAGCAGAGTCCTTTGCACACTGCTTGCCCGCTGCAAATATTCCAGGATAATTCCCTGTGCAAGCCTTCCCTGCCAGCCGAGCTGCACCAGGATGTAGGGGTGCCAGGGCTGCTCAGTGATGTCCTTGCTCCTGCCCTCATCTCCAACCTCCAGGGCTGATGCTCATGGAGCTCCTCACATTCCCTGTGGGGCACACATCCACTCAAAGCCCAGAACCATAAATTTATACCTTAGCTTACCTGAGTTAACTTGTTTTGTGTGTCCCAACCTGGACCCAGCAGCAGCTGGGGGTGCCCAGGTCCTGAGTCCCAGTGACAAAAAACAAACAGCCCAAGAGCAACCAAACCAGTGCTACCTGGGGAGGCAGGAGAAGGAGACCCACCTTGCTGAATGATGATGATGATGATGATGATGATGATGATGATGATGATGATGATGATGATGTTCTTCAGGAAGGAAACAAGCACCAGCAATAACAAACTAAGAGACCCCAGCCCAGGCAGAGCTGCAGCAGAGCCCTCCCTTGGGCACCATTTTATACTGAGGGATGGGGAGGATCCCAGGCAGTTTTTTGTCCTGGTCCTCTCAAACCAGAACATGCAGGAGCCAGAAGTCTCTTCTATGGGGTGTGTTAATCCTCTCCCAAAAAGAGTGACTGAAAGAAAAGAAAAACCTGGCAGGGAGGGTCGGTGCAGAGAGCCCCCAGCCCCAGCACCAACCCTCTGAGTGACACCAGCTAGAGTCACATCTTCAAGACCTCTCTGGGTCTGAGTTTAAACTACCAAAGCAAATGCTCCAAAGCCCTTCAGATTGTCTCTTTGCACCTCTTGATGTTTTAATCTGCTACCTCATGAACAAGACAGATGAAAAAGAGTAAAACCAGGAACTCCTGCACTTGAGGACTTTCTACCAATTCCCGATGCCCCCCGTGTGAACAGAACAAATCTGGGCTCTGTGCTTTTTTCTTTGCTGTTTAAAGCACAAATGTCTTCAGCAGAGCTGCAGGGTGAGAGCTCTGCCTGGAGCAGGGCCATGGCATCCACACGGAGAGGGATTTTGAGACATTTAGGATTTCCAGCCAGCCCTGCCATCCTTGGGCCCCCAGTTCAGAGCAAGGGGGTTCCTGCTACGTCCCTTCTCTGGAGGGGCAGCTTTACCCCCTGCACAGATAAACCTGGAGCAGCTTCATCCACCACTGAAATCCAAACAGAGCCAGGGTGGCAGGGAGCCAAGCAGAGAGATAATATTTTTCTTAGATATTAGCCTAGGATGAAATCAGAGCAGAAGGACACTCAAAGAAAGTCTTGACAGGGAATAATGAGACTTTCAGGTGGGCTTTTAAACTTTAACTAAAAAGCTGAGAAAATAATAAATTCTGACAATCCTCCCTATCATTAAAGGGGCTCAGCACTGATAGGAAATGCTCTTCAGAAGGATTTAGTGGTTATCTCTGCTTCTGCTTACAGCACAGGAGGCTGAAGGGGAGCCTGCCTGGAGCTGACCAGCCCTTTAACAGGGCTGAGCCAGGCTCTGCTGATGGCACCCATGGCCACCAAGCCCCCTGCCCTGGCATGGAAGTCCCCATGGGGCTGGAGGAGTGGGCAAGGCTGCCCATGGAGCAGAACCTGAGCCTCTTCATGGGGCAGAACCTGAGCCTTTTCACAGAGAAGAAATCAAAGCCAGCCCCGGATGCGAAGAAGGAGCAGAGAGGTCTTCTCCACGTGCCTCAGTTGGCTCTGCCTTCCTTTGGGGCTAAAAATCCCTCACCAAGATACCAAGGGGGACCCCAGAGCAGAGCTGGGATGACAGCCTGAGCAGGGAAGGATGTGGGGAGGCAAAGGGAAAACAGAGAGAAAAAACCCTCATTTGTCTTCCACTTATATGCCAGCAATCATCCCGGGCAGGTCCATAGCTCCGTCGGCAGCCCACGAGGAGGTTTTTTTGGCTGCAGTCTCTCCGTGTCAGGCTGCAGGAACATGAGAAGCTGGAAGGTTCGCAGGAGCAGAACTAACAAGCCAACAAATCAGGCTCCTGCCATCTCCTCCACCCCTCTCTGTCTGGTTCAATAACAGCCGAGGGGGGAGGCTCCCGGAGCTGCTGAATGGCTCAATAACCAGGAGCCAAAAACATTCAAAACCACACGTCTGAATTAATTCATCCCAAAGCATCCGCAGACAGCAAAGGGGAAAAGAGGGGGAAGGGGGCGGATGGGGAATGGGAGGGAGGGAAGGAGGGGGTGGAGGAAAAGGAACAGAAGAGAAGAAATGACTTGGCCTCTTTTCAAGCTCTTTCTAAAAATGCTGAAAGAGTTTGGCAATCCTAAGAAAAACCCTGTACAGCAGTTGCCCTGATTTCTCTGAGCAACACTACTGGGATGCAGGCAACAGGATGGCTGTGGCATGTAAAACAAGGGCTAAAAGGGATGAGGAAAGGTTTGGAGGTGCTGGATGTCAAAATGATGGTGGCAGGCTGGAGGCTGGCGGGATGGAGGGAGGAGACCCAAGGCTGCTGGAGTCCCTTGGAGATGACTCCCAGCTCCTTCACAGCTCATCCCAAACTCCCTCCCAGCAGAAAGGAATTAGAACATCACCTAAAGGATGTAGGGCTGTCTGCTGGAATGAAATTCAACAGAGCTTGGACAGGAGGCAAGCACAAAGGCAAAGTGTTAGTATTCAGAGCAAAGGAGCCCAGCAGCCAGGCAGACTGCCTGCCTGTAATGTGGTGCAGAGAATGTTGTTTTGTTTTTTCTTTAAATTCAAACGGCGTGAAATCTGTAGAGGAGGAAAGTTTGAGAGTGTGCCAGATCAACTTTGAACTCTTTCGAGGGAGGTGAGGGCTGAGGCAGCACTGGAGGATTCCTGCAGGCACGGGTGGTGGGGCCAAGGTTTTGGCAAGTGCCACCAAAGCTGTCTTCTGGCCTTAATTTCTCTGAAAAAAAATGTTTGTTACTCCTGAGCAGCACCAGTGACATGCCATGTGGTCATACCCAGCTCATCGTGACCAAAGTGGGTGCTCTGAGTGTCTCTGAAGTTGATTTCATCAATTAGAAGCTCTGGACACAAGGTCCTTTGAGAATTTCAAGCTCCATACCATGTACTTCAGATTTATCACATTAAACATGATGTTAGTAATGGAGTTGAGTTGGCTCAGTTCCTAGAGGTGTAATGTCAGGCTGCTGCCTGGTTTCCCAGCTATGGAATGATGGCTTTTCTAGGACAGTGGTTGACCCAGGTCCATGTTGGGGGTTGCTGATCTGCAAGGCCAGCACTGATGTTAGCAACACAACATTTAACAACTGCAGCCCATCAAACCACTAAAACAGCCAAGGTCAAAACCATTTTTGAGCCATCCCATCGAGTCTTACAAGGATTCATATGAATAACTGTACAGGCTAAAGCTGACGACTCAAGGCAAACACTCCCACTGCTGCAGAACTTGGTGACATTCAGCCAAAAGGTCATTCTTCTCACGATGGTATTTGCATTCTCCATCTACACACACTGGAAGGAAAGCAAAGGAACGTAAAGAGGCAGATGAATGGCCTGGAAATGCTGATAGATCTCTGGTTTGAATAGGGCCTTGCATTTATTTTCATCCCCTTAACTATTAAAGCTGAGCAACAAAGCACTTCCCAGGGTGCTGGGTCCAGGGCCAGGAGCCCCAGCAGAGGAAGCCAGGACATTGAAGTTGCTGTGTGAGACCAAGTCCCTCTCCAGCCTTTCTGAGAAGATGCTGAAGATCTCCAGGGAACATTTTTATAGGGAGCAGGATTGGTCTACCCAAACTACTGTAACTCAAGAGAGGTGGGGTTGGAAGAAGAAAACTGTCCTAAAGCTCTATGAGACTATGTAGCATTTTTAGGGAGGGTTCATCTCATTAATTAGAGATTGGAGGGGGAAACTCACAGCTTTTGGGTAGGGACCACTGAATCCCCATCTGGTTCCAGGCTGCCCTTGCATCCTGTCAGGATGAGTGGGAAACTGGGGTTTCTGTCTTTCAGAGCTTATGTTTGTTATCTGGGGAGTGTGGGGAGGGAAGAGGTGTTAGGAAATCTCTCTGACTCAGTTTAAAACTTGCTCAATCAAAATGTCCACTGCATGTAAAACAAGTCCTTGCACCTGAGAGATTTCTTCCTCTGAGCCCTACCTGAGTTGCAGAAGAAACAGCTCCAGAAGTTTAAACTTCCAGCTAATTGTAGGTGGGGAGTCCTATTAGTCTTTGAGCTTGAATCATTTAAACCTTTTTTCTCTGTGATAGAGGACACAGGATGCATCTTTACCAGTGAAGATGGGCTTAGTCAGAGCATTTCTGAAGCCTCAGGCTTGCTCTACTAAATGGCTGCTCTTAATGCAGTTTCTGCTGATGTCTGGGACATCTCAGACAGCAGAATGAATCTTTTTAATCCAAAAGAAAAAAATTCACAGTGTACATGAACCTTGTGAACCATGTCCTCAAAGTCTTTTGAAGGAACTAAGTCAGATAACCCTCCTCCTAGGACAGCCAGGGGATGTTGGCTTGTTGTACTGAGAGTACATGAGTTTAAAGTCCCAGATTTTTAGGATTTTAACCATAGCAGATAGCTGAGAAGAAAGCAAAGACCCTCCAGAGCAGCTAAATATAGAACACGGGATGTGTTATAATAGGGGACATGGATAGGGGGGGTCTGATTTGCTCCTCTCACAAGCACCAGAAGCTTGGAAGAAAGTTCCCAATGCATCTCTGGGAGGTGCTGGCTCCCAAAGTCCTCAGCTGGGGGAAATTGTCCATAGAGACTCAAAATAGGAAATGCCTTCAAAAAAATTTAGGGGGAAAACTTGCTGATCTTATCAGAGGGGAAAAGGAACTTGGGCTTTTGGGAGGAGACACTTCCCAGCCCCGAGGGCTGCCAAACCACCCCGTGCTGCAGCAGAGCCCTGATGTGCAGGATGCAGGAGAAGGCCTCTGAGACATTTCTTTCAAAAATAGAGCAGGGGTTACCCTTTCTTTCAAAACTCCTCCCGGGAAGGAGCCGCCCTCTCCCCAGTGCCTCAGTGTCCCATTAACCCCAGGCTCTTCCCTGGGCTGTGTTCACATCTGGGGGGGCAGGAAACACTTCTGCTGACAGCCTCTCATGTGGCCCCCAAAACTTCAAGGGAACACCAGGAGAAAGTGGGGATGTGACCATGTAGCTTAATAACAGAGCAGCCCCCATCCTCCAGCCCCCAGCAGGGCTGTGTGCTGGCCAGGCAGGAGACTGACACCATCCATGGTGGAAGATGGAAGAGAAATTTTAGGGGAAATGCCAGATCCCTGCAAGTTGTCAGCATGAGACAGCCCCATGCTGCTCAGCATTCTCTAGACAGATGTTTCCAGGTGTGCTCAGCCCAGGCCATCAGGCATCTGGGCTATCTTACAATCAAAACCTTCTGAGGTTTGGTTCCCAAAGAGTTACACAGCAGGTCAGTGGGGACATGAAGTGGCAAAGTCCCACGAGTCTCCTTTAGCTGAAGATATTTTTGTGGATCCAGACCATCTCTGCTCTTGGGTTTGTGCCTGTTGAAAAAAATCACTAAAATGATTTTGGGCTTCTGGAGGGTGTTGTGACACTCCTTGTGTTTAAGTTCCTCCTCTGGAAAGAGCCCTGCAAGTCCAAATGGAACTTGCCATTAACCTTTTCCTGGGTTGTGTACAGCCCAGGTTCCCTCCAGCATCCAGATGGGTCAAGCTGAGATCAAAAGTTTCTGCAAGGTAAGGGAACACAGTCTAAGGCCACGTTCTGGTGGATTCATCACCCCAGAAAAAGGAAGCAGGGAGAGAAGAAATCGTGAGCATCCCTATTGAATGGATGAGGGGATGGGAAAATGAACCAAACTACAGCTGGGCAGGGAGCTGATATTTTTCCCTTTGCTCTCTGGAGTCCCAGCCCAGAGTTCTGCTCTCCTGAGCATCCATCCCAGTGCTGCTGCTGGGCGCTGTGGGAGGGATTGCATCTCCTGCAGCTGCATTACCTGCAGGGCATGCTGCCTAATTACCAGCCACACGCTCCAGCAAATGGCTCTGCCATAGAAAAGTGCTATTGACTGATTAAGAGTGTAAGAAAATGGCCCTATCTCTGCTAAGGTAACCTCCTTTTTCTAAATAGTTAATCTCCAACATTAGAGCTAGTGTGTTAAAGGAGGTTTAGGACAATTTAATAGCTCATAAAACTTTATGGTCCCAGTTGAAATTGGAGTGATAACTCTGGAGTGTAAAAGCTATACTTTGCTAAATGTCTCTCTTAGATTTTTTATTTTATTTTATTATTGGAAACTTAACATCTGCTACAGGAAAATAAAACAGAACCATTTTCACCACTGAGAGTCGTGAGCACTTTGCTTCTCTTCATTCTGTTTATATGTTTATTGCTTAAAACTTTGGCATCAATAATATCCTTGATTATTAAGATTTCAATCACTTAAAGGAAGGGAGAGATAAAATAATCCAAAACAGACTCATGATCAATTTAATTTGTGAGTAGAATAGTAAAAAAAAAAAAAAAAAGGATGCTAAACCATAGACATCAACATTGTCTGGAGTCTTTAAATTTCAATTAATACTTTGCCTTGCCCTAATTTTGTCTGTAACAGTGCTACATAAAGCAATATGCAGATCACCATGAAAAGGGAAATGGGGAGGATCCAGAAAGTGTTTGACCTCTAACAGTCCCTGTCTTGGTCCAAGGTGCAGCAGTGCCTCAGTTTCCCCTCACAACAAGTTATTCTTCTCCCTGGTAGGGACCTATAGTGAAAAAGTTCCCTCCAAAGGCTGGGAAGCATTACTGCACTGGGCAGGAAATCTGGGCATGATAAATCCCTACATCTCTGGCAGAACATTTTCTCTATGGGTTCCAGCATTGGGGGGTTCTCTGTAATACCCAAAGTATTATTATTTTTTTCCCTCCAACAAGTACCTCTTCACTATTCTTTCCCAATTCCTTTCAGCATAAATCTCAGTTCACACTTTCAGGTCACATATTTAAGGGGAAAAATATGTTTCTAAAAGAGCTGTATGAGAAATGAACCGGTGAGTTATGAAGCCAGAAACATCCAGAGCGTGAGCAGCGATTCACAGGGAAAATGAAATGAAAATGTTAGTGAACTCCTGCCAAGGGTGCTGCAGGAGGAGAGGGGCAGCACAGCCTCCTGCACTGATCATCTTTGCTTCCTGATGAATATTAAAGGAAATCTGGGATTTGACACTGGCCCAGGGAAGTTGTGGATGCCTCATCCCTCCAAGTGTTCCCGTCCAGGTTGGATGGGACTTGCAGCAACCTGATCTGTTGGGAGATGTCCCTGCCTACAGAAGGGAAGTTGGAACCGGATCATCTTTAAGGTCCCCTCCAGCCCAAACCAGTCTGGGATTCTGTGATTCAAAAGTCCTGGTGCAGAAGCTAGCTAATGGTTGGGTGTTCCTGGAGCCCAGCGTGGCAAGCTAAAGAACCCTAAGGAACCCCTAAAGAACATTCTCTACAATTCTGTGTATTTTATCACCACTTGGAACAGATGGAAACTGTTTTGACACAAACCTGCCAAGTCCAGGACATCATGTCCAGGCTTCAAAGGGCTTTTCCTTCCCTGCCATGCCCCAGCTCTTGGGTGGCCATGGAGGGGCTGGACACTGGCAGCCACCAGTGGGGCTGCATGGGAGGACAGAAGTGGGCAACTCACTCAGCTTGAATAGTCAGTTCCTCCACTTTCCCCTGACACGCTTTCCCAGGCAGATGGTGGCATGCACAGATGTCCCCATTCCTTTCAATTCCTCCCCATTTTCTCCCTGTGCAGAAGCATGCAGCTGCTCCCCATGTGCCTGGTGCTGTGTCCATGATTCAGCAAATCCTGGGGCAGCAGCTGAAGAGTTAAAGAGCCTCTTGTTAAGTTGTCCCCAGGGATCCCTTCCCGAGCTCCAGTCTTGGCCTTTGCTGAAAGATTTCCTCCTTCCATGAGATGTCATTTAGGCCATTAGGGGATCTTTTGCAGGGAATAATGCCTCCCCTTTCCATGTGGTCCCCTTAATTAGTAATTAGGATAATGCAATATTGAAAAAGCGAGGCACAAATTTAATTAGTTGTGTTTTATTAGAGTAACTAAGGAGAAGGCCCCAGGACTCCACTGGAGGAAAGAGATCAATACCCAACATCTATTTTCACTAGAAAACAGTTACAGCTGGCAGCTGTCTGCAGAGCCCAGCATCCATGCTGTGCAGTGCTGTGCTGGGCCGTGCCAGAGCTGCCCAGCAGTGTCAGCCCTGCCAAGAAGGGCAAGCACAGGGGCTGGGAAATAAATGATTGATATCTCCAGAGAATATCTGTATATTCTCAGCTAACCTTCCAGGGCAGCTAATAGGAGCTGACACATAGCTATAGGGAGATGGCTTCCATTGCTCAATTAAATCATTATCTTTTAAAGCTGGTTCTGACTCAAATGGGAAATAATGGAGCTTGGCTTTTGAATCTCTTTTTTTTCCTTTTTGGTGAGTTGGTTGGTCTGTTTTCCAAGCAAACCCCCTCCCACTGCTCACCCCCTGGCTCTCCTGGCCTGCAGGGGATGTGCACAGGCAGTGTCACCCAGTGTCACATCTGCTGGGAGCAGCCACCATCCTCTGTCCACACCAGTCCTCCCCACATCCTCCTGCACACACCTGGGGGGGGGTGGGTCTTGGTGTGTCTCCGTGCTGCTGGGATGAACTAACACCTTTGTTTGCTCTGCAAACCCTTCTGGTGAGGGAGATGTTTCCTCCCAGGCAGGGCACACAAACCTGGTTTGATTCATCTGCTTTCTCCTCCCCAGGAACACCTCTCACCCAGGCATGGACCACGTTGGACCGGTGCCAAGGAGTCAATAAATGCCACACCTTCACACGACTTCAGAAAGCCAACAGACAGATTCCAGTCTACCTTTCCCTACCTCTGCCTCCGTTCTGAACTTCAGCAAGCACCCAGAACTGTCTGAGGGTGGGGTGGGATCAAGGGACTGCACACAGGCACTTGGAGCTCAGCTAGGAAGATAAAGGCTGGAAGAAAAGAGTTCTTCTTGTCTAGTTTAGTTGAGGAAGAAAGAAAGGGGTTGCAGGGGGCTACAGAGAACAGTGACCACCACTACTCTGAGGGTCCCAGGCCAGCTCGTGAGACCCAGCAGCATAATGCTGAGCTGGACAAAAAATTGAACTCAAAAGGACAAGGGAGGTCAGGCTTAAAAAAAAAAAAAAAAAAAAAAAAAAAAAAAACCAAACCCAAAACAAACAAACAAAAAAACCCAAAAAACCCAAAAACAACACCGCCAAAAAGACCCCAAAACAACACAACAAACCCAACAGCAAAGATAAAAGATGAACTCACACCCATCTCTCAGCCCAGCTGATGGAATCTCCCCCATCTGATGCTGGTCTGTGCTGGAGAGAGGAGGCAGTGACACAAAGGGACCAGGCTGTGAGCCCAGCCTCCCCACCAGCCACTGGAACCAGAGCCTGTCACGATATTTAATGCTCTCCAGTGAGATTTTTTATATAGAGATCAGTCAGGCTTTGATAAGATCATATCAGGAGGACAGGAGGAAATTACAGTCTTGCCCAGTGCTTGATCTTACACTGCTGAACTTGCTGTATCTGGGACATTACAGCCCTGCCTTAATAGCATCGTATTAAGCTGAGACAATGCAGCCCCATGACCTTGCAATGCTTGATAGCCATATGTGCTATTTTAATGAAAAATTGGGACTTAAGTAAATGACTGCCCATCGGCAGAGGGCTGTTAGTGGGATCTCACTCCAAGCAAAACCCAGGCCAGGGGGAGGGCAGGGTAAAGGAACTGGGATGTCAAATAGCCATAATCATCCCTCAGTGAATGACCTTCAGCCTCCTCTGCTCATGGTCCATGATGCTCGTGAAGAGCCAACCCCAACAGAACCAACCCCCACGGGGCTTGGACCCGGGGCTGCTGGGCTCTGCTGCTGGCTCTGGAGGTGGGCTCTGGTTTCTCCCCACTGGAGCTGAACAAGGGGCCATGGCCACATCACTTGGAGACATTAAGGACAAAGGATGACAAGATTCCGAAGACAGGCTGAAATTGTTCAGCCTGGAGAAGAGAAGGCTGCAGGGAAGCAGAGCACCTTCCAGTGCTTGAAGGGGCCACAGCAAAGGGAGTCTGGACAAGAGCCTGGAGGGATGGGATGAGAGGAAACAGTTTCAGTCTGAAAGATGAGATATTAGGAAGCAATTCTTTGCTGTGAGGGTGCTGAGCCCCTGGCCCAGGTTTCCCAGAGAAGCTGTGGCTGCCCCATACCTGGCAGTGCTGAAGGTTGGATGGGGCTTGGAGCACCTTGGGCTGGTGGGAGGTGTCCCTGCTCATGGTAGATGGTTGGAACTGGATGAGCTTTACAGTCCCTTCCAACCCAAACCAATCTGTGATCCTATGATTCTTGACCATGCCTCCTCCTTGCTCCACTCCAACCTTTCCCACGCCAGCACCCAGCGCCAGCAAGTGGGGACCCCGGGGGGACTCCCAGGCACACACACTGCTTTCCTCTGCCAACAAATCAAAGCTGTAAATATCGATAGCCTCCTCTTCCAGGGCTTTTAAAAGCTCTCCAATACTTAGAAACTATTAAGTGCACACATCACTACCAACCTGCAAAGCAAATGGTTCCTAATGGGCAGGCTGGCCCCGACAAATCATTTCTAATGAATAGTACCTGGCACATCCATCACCCCCGGCTGCCAAAGCAAACCCAGCCACCCTCACTGCTGAAAAGAGCCAGGCAGATCTCACCCTCTCTTTCTTCCCAAGGTAGGGGAGGGTTTGGCTGGCAACACGTCAGCGTGACTGTTTCCAATCTTTCCCCATTCCTGCAGTCAGGATTTTTCAAGGCGCGTTTCTCAATAGCCGGGGCTGCTCCCGCACACAATGGTGAGAGGGGCTCTGGCAGAGGCATGAAAGGTTTTAAATAGAAAACAGCGTTTTCTCCCTCGTGCACACACAATGCTTCCCTGACCCTTTCCCGACCTCACCCTCAAATCTGGGGTTCACAGCCCCAGCCTTGAACCCAGCTCTGTTTTTTCATGTTTGGCCTCTCTATTTCCTGAGGTCAGGCAGCCCACCGCTCCATTAGCATGAAGCAACTCAGGGCTCATTTGCCAAAACTGACATCCTGGGAAAGTCCTGATGAATTTATGAATTAGAGGCTACAGATGCCAGTAAAAGAATTAAGGACTTATTTATTTATATATTTTTTTATTATTATTATTTGCAGGAAATCAGCTGGGACGCTGCTGTTCTCTTTTTCTGAAAAAAAAAAAATAAACGCCATCAGCCTTGAGAGCTGCAAAGGCTGCGTCAGCAGCAGTTTTCTTTTAAAAAGGAAAAAACATATTTTTAAAGGTCTGTTGGGGGTTTTTTTCAGATGTTTTTTTTTAAAGGAAGGGCCAGAGGAAGAAAGTTTGGCAAGCAGGAGGGTGAGGGAGCCGGCACGGCATCCTGGCGGGGTGAGGTGCTCTCACCTTGCAGAACATGGTGATTGCAACACCGAAGCAAAGAGGTAAAATTTATATCCCATAAATCACATGTCAAGTGCCTGCAAGGAGAGGTCATTAAACAGATGTATGAGGCAAGAGGCAAAGTCCATCCATTTCAGAAGACGCTCCTGGTGTCAGCAGCTCTCCAGAAGCCTCGAGAGGCAGGGATCAAACCAGCACAGCTGAACCTTTCTTAATCGTCTTATTTATTTCCTCCTCTATTTATTTGATTGCATTTTCTTTATTGGAATTACTTCCCGGGCTTTCCCCTGTCATAGCTGCCCGATGGGGGAGGATGTGGGATGGCAGAGCAGAGGGTATCACATCAAACAGCTTGGGAAGCACAGAGGGATGGAGTGATGGATGGAGACCGCCCTGTGATTAATAATCAAACCAAGAGCTTTTACTGGGAGTCATGTGGAAAATGTGGCTTTGGAAACATTTGTCTTCACCCCACAAACAACAAGTGGTGTTTTTCTCTCCCTTTCTTTGTCTCTCAACCTTCTTTCCTCTCTCCCCCTTCTCCCTCTTTTTGGCTTTTCTTGCCCAGCTTTACTGATTAAAATCTTTTCCATCCTTTACCTGCTCCAAGTGGCTTCTATTCTGTTTTGATTTATGCTTTGCTTATCTCAGGCTTCACCGGAAAAATAATGACCAGATAATAAAGAGCACTGAGTAGCTTTTCAAATGACATGGCATCCCTGTACGGGACTGGGCTCTGCAGGACAGGGGAGGGAAGGGCTGTGATGGCCTCGGGCCAAAGCAGAGGGAGGATAACAGAGAGAAATTCTGCTCTCACCACAGCCGTGGTCCAGCAGCTCCTCACTGGGTGCAAACCAGGGGCACCTTCTGCAGGTGGTGCCTCAGCCAGCCCCTCCATGGCATACCCAAGGGCAGGGAATTTCACTTGGCAAAAGGATTCTGTGATTTTCCGAGAGTTTTTTGGCTGGTATTGCAGGGGCTGTTGGTCCTCCTGGGTACATGCAGTCTGGAACACTGCTTTTCTCTCAAGCAGGCTCACCCGGATGCTCTTCCCCACCTGGTTGTTCCTGGACAAACTGTGCCAGGGAGAGAGGAGAAACCCAGCTCCATCCTTTGGCTGCCCCGAGGTGCCCAAATCCTGCTGCCTTCTGCACTCTCCGAGTCTTGCTGCTCCCAGGAGAGCTGAAAAAGGGCTCCAGATCCATGGGGCTTTACCCACAGCAGTAAGGAACAGGCTCACTATAAGTTTGGGACCCATGGGTTTCCCTGCTTTACTCCTTGCTGTCTGCAGGGACACGCAGCTTCCCTGATGCTGCTTTTTCCCCAGCCCCTGCACCAGTGTCATCTGGTTAAAGAATTGCCATTAATTTTAGGGTAGGAAGGCCCCATTGTTTGCTGCTCCATCAGGGAAAAGGGAACATTTTTGTTGCCAATAAACTATTTTTAATTGTAATGTAGATCCAGTATGGCCAGCAAGGTAGCTGCTGCGTGGGAATGGCAGGTTGTTTGCAGGGTATGTTGGATGGCAGAGAGAAGCTTTGCAGGGACAAACACCGCTCATTGCCCCATAGCAAAACTTTGAGATGTCTGCCGTGGGCATGGGGACACACAGCAGTAGCCTCTCTTATCCCTCCCAGTCCACATTTCCAACAAATCATCCTCAAAAATGCTTCACTTGGTTCAGTTTCCAAGAGAGAAGAGGTTCAAGCCAGCACGGGACTTTGGAGAGCGAGGTTATTGCAGAGGAGAGACAGCAGAGATCCCTTCTGGCTTTAAATAATGCTAAAAAATAGAAGTCTCTGGGTTGCCTCCTGGCTCCTTCCAAGGAGGCAGGGTGTGAGATTGGGGGGAAAGGGGAGGGATGCCTGTTTATTTACCCCTCTCCTCTGGCACCTGACACCTCCAGTACAGCAGAGCCCCCTCGGCCCAGCATCCCTTCCCCACAGTTCCTGCTCTATAAATACGTCTGCATGACAGATTTGGCACCGTGTGTTCCTGTAAGTGATGTAATCTTTGGGAAGTTACTTAGCAACCATGGAAAATGTTTTGGAGGCTCTAATTTTTCAGTATGGTAAAATGGTATATTTATGCAGCACAGCTAATCAGCTCGCTGGCAAGTCAGTGACGGTGATCTCATTTTCTTCATCATTATTTTATGTGAATTGGGCTTTTAGCACTAAAGAGACCACAAAGATTTAATTCAAAAATGTGATTGCTTTATGTTTCCAGGGTATCATTAACACGGCATCTACGCAAATAACCATGGTAACAAACTGGTAATTAGTACATATATGGCACTTATTATTAATACAGAAACAGGACAAGTTCCAAATCAGCACAGATTACAGTACATTATTACCATAGTAATTACCTGCAGTAACACACACAAATTGAACTAAATGGCCAATTGAACTAGAGTGAATGGCTTTTTATTCCAGTCCCTAAATAATGGGCATTCTTGGCTGAGTAGTTCAAGGTAAATAAAACTGTTTTAAATTTATTGCCAACTTTTTTTTCCCACCTTCCGTGGAGAAGGGCTGGGAATGGCAAGAGGCAAGAACTTTTTTTGCCCTGTATACAGTGTAATTATTGTGCAGACTAAGCTACTCCTGACTTCCATAGAAAGACAAAGAGGGTAAAAGTTATTAGTTTCTATTTTATTAGTGGGTTTATTTCTGTAATTTCAGCCATGAAGTAATGTTCAACATATCTAAAAGTGTCAGTGCCAAATAATATAAGTTCCAAATTCAGTTTTTTGGTTTCTGGGATGGTTTTGGTTTTGAGAGAGAGAAAGAATATCTGAACTTGGAGGATAGAAAACTAAACTTCATCAAAACAATCATATTTATTAAAAGAATGGAAAAACAGGGGTTTAGTCTAACCTTTCCTCCATGGTTTGAGGCCTCAGTGCAAAAGCATTGAGCCCATAAACCCCGAGACAAACTGAAAAAGTCAAACACACTGGAGCCAGCAGTGCTGAGATGAAGCCAGCTACCAAAAAAAAGATAAAAGCTCTGAACTGCTTCTTCTTCTCCCCATTTCTCTACCTTACATTGGTGCCCTGATGCCTGTCACAGCCCAGGAAGAGATGGAAAGCATCTTTCTGGGGTGCTAAAAGATGCTGAAGCCCCAGAGCTCAGAGCGGGATGAGCGGGAGCAATCCTGCCCATGGGGTGCTGCTAGGGAGAAGCCCTTTATCTATCCATCCAAAACTGTATTTCTTTTCTTTTCTCTTTTCTTTCCTTCCTTCTTTCCTTTCCTTCCCTTCCTTCTTTCCTTCCTTTCCTTCCCTCTTCCCCTTTTTTCTTCCTTTCTTTCCTTCCTTTCCTTTCTTCATGGAAGTAACATTTAGAAAGCTTTAAAAAGCAACCTCTGCCTGGCCTCTAAGCCTGCAGTTTTGGCAGGGCTGGGCTCAAGCTGTGCTGCTGGGTGCACACACACGTGCAAGGCACGCTCCTCACGCTCACGGGCAGCCCCTCCTGCAGGTGCATGCTTCAAGACCTTTCTCTTTTTGTCTCTCTTTTTTTTTTTTTTTTTCCCCCAGCTTTGCCTCTTGAAATGATTCTCCCGTGTTCTTTGTATGATGATCATATTACCACTCACTTCTTCTTCCAAAGAGCTTTCTTCCAGATGACTTTTTTTTTTTTTTTTTTTCTGCCCAGGGCCCCCCTGAACAAGTTCTGGGAGTGCAGAAGTGGCCCCAGGCCCAGCAGATGAGGTGCCTCCCATCTCCCCAGCCCCAGCAACCAAGAGCAGAATTAAAATTGCAGTTATTTGCACATTTATCCATTCTTTTCCCTTTTCCTTCTCTTGCCTCTAGATAAGCCTTAGTGTTTCCACTCACTGCTGGTAACTCAGGCAATTCACTCCTCGACCTGACTGTGTAGAGCAGCACTGGAGCCAGCATCCATGGTTTGGGCTGGAGATAGGTGGGACAGGAGGGCTTTGGCAGCTGGCTACCCATGGACCCGTGCAAGAGAAAAAGTGGGCAACCTTCCCCAGCAAAAAAACTGCTTTGTTGTGCTCTTTACCTGGGCACTGCTGCCAGGCACACCAGAGAATCATTGTTCCTTTATCAGGTCCATCTCTCATTGTACTTTTCCTTCCTCAATTCATAAGAAAATTATTATTTTAGCAGGCCAGCGCTTAATTAAGTTTCACTGTATTTGCTTTGGCTCTGACAGCATGGAAAATCTCCTTTTAACAATGAATGATCCACTGAACACGGGTTCAAGCCAAATTGCCTGGAACTCAGCTTTATGCAATCCCCTTTCTGTTCTCCCCACAGTTCCTCATCTCCTCCCAAGTTCCCAGCCTCCGGGCCATCCCCATGAAGCTCCCAGCATCCCTGGATCCCTGCAGGATGGGAACACTTCCCATCCCTGCTCCTTCCCCCAGCCTGACTCACAAACTTCCCACTTCTCAGGAGCACCCATCAGGGCTCCTTTCCACTCCTCTCTTCCTACACACCCTCAGCAGCTCATTACCTGGGTTCAAAACAGGGTTTGAGCTTTGTTTTGATGCTGAGTTTATCCTGCTTAACTTTCTTGGGGGTGTTTGCCCTCGACAGAACCGAAAGCATCACTTCAAGGGGTGGGAGTAGAGCAGGGCTGAGCTCCCAGGCTGTTATTTAACCCACCAAGTCCACAGCACATCAATCCTAAGGGATAAAAAGATCTTTTTCCTCAGCGGTGCCAACAGCCAGGAGCAGCTCTTTGTAAAGTCATTGTGAGCTGCTATCCAGGACTCTTCCTCCTGCACTGGCTTTTATTCTTTTTTCTTTTTTCTTTTTTCTTTTTTCTTTTTTTCTTTTTTCTTTTTTCTTTTTTCTTTTTTATTTTTCTTTTTTTCTTTTTTCTTTTTTCTTTTCTCTTTTCTCTTTTTTCTTTTCTCTTTTCTCTTTTCTCTTTTCTTGTTTTTTTTATTTTTTTTTTCTGTTTTCTTTTTTCTTTTCCCTTTTTTCTTTTTTCTTTTTTTTTTCTTTTTTTATCTTTTTTTTCTTTTTGCTTTTGCTTTGATTTTCTCAATAGCAATTAGAGGGGGAGGAAAAAAATAACCACGACGGGCTTGATCTCCTCAGCTTCCTGCCCTGTTCATTGTTGATCACCAGGCCCTGAGACCTTTCTTGGCTGGTACCCCCAGAGATGCACAGCACTCAGACCTGCCCTAAGGACCATGGGTGCTGTCACCACCTCCCTGGGCCAGAGGCACTGCCTCACTCCAGTCCCTTCCCAGCTCTGGAAACCAGGCTCTGGAAAATCCTGGGATGCTCCAGGACCCCACAGAGCTGTGCACAGGGTGATTGATAGAGATCCCCCCAGTGCATGCCAGCACCCATGTACCTTCCCCTGACCTGCCATGCAACATCCCTCTTCACCTGGAAAACCCCTGAAGGACAGAGCAGGGCTTTATTTTCACTCTCCCCTCCTCGTGTTGCTGTTTTGTTTTGCAGCAGTTGCTGCTGTTGCCATGCTATGTCCTTTTGTTGCTATGGATTAATAGTGTTTTTTACTTATTTTTATGTATGTCCTGGGAACACGATTGCTTAATTTGCCCTGCAGGTTTGTAGGCCTGACAGACTTTTCCACATTGTCCCCACACTCACCTTATCTTAATCCAGTTCTGGGCTGCTTGCAGCAGGGTAAATACCTGCAGAAATGTTCAGCAGGTGGTTTGGGACAGGTATTTGCCCCAGCAAGGGTGTGAGCAGAGGGGACGTCCTGTTCCCACAACCTGTGCTCTGCCCTCCCTGTTGTCATGGGGGTGTTTTTCATTTCAGACAGAAAAAAAACCTCAGAAGCCAGCAGTGTAAATGTTCTACCAAGCCTGGGCAGAAGGATGGGCCCCAAGCTGTCCTCCGTGGACCTCCAGAGCCCAAAACTGAGGCTTGAATAAAATATGTTCCTCTGTGGTGGTGTTATGATGGGCAGCAGGATTTTGCCTGCAGGTTTGGGTTTTTTTTTCTGCCTTTGGAAAATCCTGGTGACTAGAGAGGGGCCAGGGGTCAGCAGTGGGGCTGTGCCTTGTGTCCAGCCTGTAACCTAGGGGTGGGAGCAAGGGTGGTGGAAAGAGAACAGAAACAAAGTGTTTTCCAGTGATTTTAGGAGACTGTTTCTTATGTTTTGGAGTCAGAAGACTCAGCATGAGGAGAGCTGAGCTCCTGAGCCCATTTGCTCAGACCCCAGTTCACTCATGAGCCCCATGGACTGGTTCATCACCTCCAGTTGTGGCATCACTCAGCATTGCTGCTCCCAGCCAGCCCTGAGCAGTCACTTGCCAGTCCAAGAGAAGGACTTGTGTAAGGAAACCACAGCAAATTTGTGGTTTTCAGCATGTTATAAAAATGTGAGAGCAAAGGGGAGGATCAGGAGGGATCTGCTCTGGGGCTGGCTCCACTGCACACCCCTTGTGGTATAATCTGCTTTATTATGCTAAGGCCAGCCTTTAATTGCTCTGTGTCTCCATCCTCCCCACATGAAATGGGGAAAACAATCCATCCTTTTGTCCCATTATTGAAATCTTCAGGGAGGTGACTTTGTCCTATTATTATTATTTTTGCATTTGGCTCACCACAGTGGCCACCAAGCCCTAATGTGCTAATGAATATGGATGCAGGGATTGGTCTCTCCCCTTCTGCAATTAATCTTGCCTCCATCCTACTGGGTCATCTAATGAGCACTACTCAGACAAATATCCCCCCGGAGTCAGGAGCTTCGGCGGCTCCTCAGTTGCACACATCAAAGGGGAGCTGGTGACATCATGGAGATCACAGAAAACATCAAGTCTGCCTCTCTTGGTTGGGGAGGGAGGGGGGGGGAAATAGTTTCTCGCAGATCCACAGCTGGTGGGGCTTTTAATTGCACAAGGGCCAAGGAACATTCCAACCATAACATCCTGCAGCCTCTCCGCCACCAGACAACGTGGCTTTTATTAGGGTAGGAATGTATCTTTAATAAACTGGAGGTCTTTAACTTGTCAGAGGGTGCTGGGGACTGGATCTGCCACAGTCTTTTTTGGCCTGGCTGTTAGATCAAGCCATGGCTGCCCCAGTCCCATCCCCATGCTGGGGGGGATGCTCTCAGTGCACCCTCTGGTCCCAGGCACCGTGTGTGAGAGGGAAGCTCCATGCAAAATCTGTTTTCTCCAGTTCCAAAACTGTTGCCTCCATCTTCCCTACTGCTGTGTGTGTACATACGTGTCTAACCACAGGATCCCATGTCATTCAGCAGGGTTTGGGGCTTTATCTGAGGTTTCCCTGTGCCCTGCTTCAAGAAGTGATGGAGGAAATAGGATGCTGAGCGGTTGCTCATCCAAGTAACAAATCTCCCATACTGTTCCCTCTCTTTTATTCACCCTGAGCAGTGGTAGCAAGGTGGTCTGGAAGAGCCTGCTGGGTTCTGAGGTGTGCAGCCCTGCAAAGGGTTGGTTGCTTTAATCAATCCTGGAGGAGCAGGGAGAGGTGTGACACCGGAGATTTGTTCTATTGATTAAGACAGTGCCGGGAGGGGAGTGGATAAAAGCCTGGGAGGTGAATAGGGCTATTGTCAGGTTTGGATGGAAGAGTATTTGGTTTAGGGTTCTTTGGTTTTATTTTCCTACCTGCAGGGCTGTGAGAAAGCAGAATAACTTTTCCAATATTCCTCCTCGCTTCTCTGTTTCCATTTCCCCAGTTAACACCACACACAGGAGAGACCTCCCCCCCTCCCCCTGCCAGCCAAAAGTAAGATTTCATCTTATTGCCTCTGACAGCTCTCATTCCTCAGGCACTTTCTTCTTCGTTCCTCAAAGGAGGAGAAAATGATAATAATAAAATAAATAAAAAAAAATCAAAGGTTTCAAAACCCTGAGCACCTTCTGAGAGTGCAAAAAGCAGCCCCTTGTCAGAGGGATGCTCTGAGCAGACAAGCAGAAGGGAAGGTCGATGTCATACTGCACATTTTGGGAAGAGTTACAGCTGTTTGACATCACATTTGCCTTGGGCCTTGGGAAGATGTTTGTAGTCTTCAATTAATATGATTAGTTTGGGAGTAGAGAGGAGTGAAGGCAGGGAGGAGAGGCGGGAAATAATAATTTCATGGGGAATTCTCTTTAATGACTTTTTAAAAACATGAAACTGAAATCGGTGCTGGTGGAAAATGTTTCAGTAGTGCTGAAGCTGCCTGGGAGGAAGCAGCAAGGGATGCTCAGAAAAACCCTTGTAGGAGGGAGCTGCTGGGACAGGGCTGAGCTGGGGGGCTCAGAGCTGGGGGGCAAGGGGTGAGCTTGCAGCAGGACCAGGACCCAGGGCTGGGGCTACCCCAGGTGCTGCGAAGCCCTGAGAGACCCCTGATTGCCATCATCACATGAGAATTTAATTTCCTTTTGCTGCTCTCCTGAGGTTGCTGTTGGGGATTCCTGCCGCTCGCTTTCCCCTGCTGAGGAGGTGCCAGAACCCGTGGCTGTGGGCAGCCACTATTGTCCCCCTGTGGTGACACTGGGAGGGCTTAAAGGGGTGGCCTGGGGTGAGGGTAGGGCACAGTCTGGGCAGGCTCCAGCTCCTCCATCCCTGGAGGGATGATCAGAGGAAGGACGGAGCCTGCCCAAGCCCTCAGGGCACAAAACCCCCTTTGCCTCCCAAGAACCACCCCCCAGCACCCTGCCTGCCCACTGCGGGGGGAGCTCAGCCCCTGGGGGGCACACTGAGCACCCATCCCACCCGACAGATCTCCTGCAGCCCAGCTAAGCACAGATCCACCCGAGAGGGAGAACTCTGGGGTGAATGAGGCATCCCTTGCTGGGCTTTCCAGGATGCTCCCATGGCACAGCCACACACACACACCCAGAGCTGCCTCTAGCCCTATGCACACCCCACACAACCACCAATCCACCCATCCCTCCATCCACCCACCCATCCATCCCTCCATCCATCCCCCCATCCATCCCCCCACCCACCCATCCATCCATCCCTCCATCCCTCCATCCATCCCCCCATCCATCCATCCATCCCCCCATCCATCCATCCCCCCATCCATCCATCCATCCTCCCATCCATCCATCCCCCATCCATCCATCCATCCATCCCCCCATCCATCCCTCCATCCATCCCTCCATCCATCCCTCCATCCATCCCCCATCCATCCCCCATCCATCCCCCACCCACCCATCCATCCATCCATCCATCCCTCCATCCACCCACCCATCCATCCCTCCATCCATCCCCCCATCCATCCCCCCACCCATCCATCCATCCATCCATCCATCCATCCATCCATCCATCCATCCATCCATCCCCCCATCCATCCCCTCCATCCATCCCTCCATCCATCCCTCCATCCATCCCCCCATCCATCCCCCACCCACCCATCCATCCATCCATCCATCCATCCATCCCCCATCCATCCCTCCATCCATCCCTCCATCCATCCCTCCATCCATCCCCCCATCCATTCCTCCCTCCATCCCTCCATCCCTCCCTCCATCCATCCATCCACCCACCCCTTCCTTCCCTCAGAGAAGGGATAGCCCTCCTCTCCAGCCTTCAGGCTGAGCATTTAATTGATCGGATTATCCCTTATTTACTAATTAGCAGCCGTGTGCTGAGGCAGCAGGAGGGGGGGGGTGTCTGGGGGGGTGGCAGCATTTTCCCTTTCTCCCGGAGCAGTCGGTGTCTGAGTGGCAGTGGCTCCGGCAGCGCTTTGCTGTGATTCATTTCTGGGCTGTAAAACTGAAACTTGGCACCGTGCTTTCCCGGGAGCAAAGCAACGCCGCCAGGAAAGAGGCAATGCCAGACTCTGCCCACCTCTTAACTCGCCTGCTTTTTCTTTATTCCGCACCAGGGTTTGGTTTTTCTGTGTTTAACGAGCTCTGTAATTAACCGCCAGAGAGAAAGTTTGCTGCTCCGTGTGGGTAGCACTAATACAGATCCAATAAAGATGTTACCCGAGGGGAGGGACGTGACATCAGCACCCAGACGACCTGGCTTTTGTCCCAGAGGAGGTGCCCACTGCAGGGACACATTCTCTTGAGCCTCTCTCCATCCTCCTCCACGCTGCTGCCCACGCCACAGTCTCTAGCTCTGGCTGTTCATCCATCCTCCCCCACATCAGCACTCAGATGGTATTTTTATTCCCCAGAGCTCTTAATTAGTGAAAAATTGGGAGCTCGGGGGGAAAAAAAAAATTAAAATCACCTGGCACCAGAGTGTCTTCACTTTCCTCCACTTGCCACCCTATCACCACCTCTGCTGAAGGAGAGGGAAGAACAACCTGTGACAGCAGCAGCCATCTGTCCTTCACAGCAGAACCTGTGAGGTCACCAAGAGTGGCCCAAAGGTGTAAGATGCTAAAACAAGAGTCAAAGGAAAAGGCTTAAGGGTGTGATGCCAGGATGGATAAACCAGACAAGGGGGGGTGGGGGTAGGATGCTGGAATCCACTGCTGATCCATTAGCAGGCTCCATAAGATGTGAGTCTAGCTTCTGAGCCAAAGAGCACACCCTTTGACTTCATAGCAGCCCAAACCTGGTGTGCATCACTTAGAGGTGTCCCAGGGACACACAAACCAGCACCTTTCCCTACCAGAAGCCAGCTGACTAAAGGAAAGTCTGCCATAGGAAAACACTTCAGAAGACATGTCTGGAGGTCCAGTTGCTCTGTGCCGGGGTTAGGATGGGAAGGCTGTGGGATGCACGTGGTGTCCAGGATGGAGGAGGACAAATTGCTTCATCCCAACCATCAGACAGACACAGCCAGAGTTCTGCCAGCTCCTGGCTGCCCGGGGGGTGATGCTGGCTGGGTAGAGCAGGGCAGGTCCTCCCTCCACCACTGCATTTGCTTTCCTGCCAATGGATCGATTGAGTTCAGAGAGCTCTGGGCTCTGTATGTAGGTCAGGCACAGTGCTGGCTCTGGCACTACCATCAGGTTATTAAACTGAACACAGATCTCCCCTCACCCCACATCCAGCTCACCAATGCCCCAACCCTTGGCAGACGGTAACTTTGGCTCTCATCCTAGGGAAGAAGGGTATTTCTTTGAGGCTTTGGGCTCCTTTGAGCAAAGCCAGCATGTGTGAAGGTCCTGGAGCAGTGTGGGTCCTGTGCCCCATCCATCCCCCCCGAGCAAGGCACTCCCTGGGTGTCTGTGCAGGAGGAGAGCTGTGTAGTGGGAGAGGAATGGCCAACATGACCCAGTTCATGAATTTCTGTCAATACATCTGGCATTGCTCCCTCTTGGCTTTGTGAAATGGATGAGGCTGAGCCAGCTCCCAGAAAAGGGGGATTTCTCTGCTGCATCCCCTGGGGCAGCCTCGGGGAGGAGGGAGCTGAATGTCCCACGCATGGTTGCTCCCTTGCTTGTCTCTCCACAGGAGGAAAGCAGATAAGAGGCATCCTAACCTTCAACCCTGGGACCTCTGGTTTTGGCCACCCAGCTTTGATTCGCCCCAGAAGCCTTTATCACTCAAGGAGGAAACCCAAATCCTCTGGGAACTCAGGCTCCTCCTGGGCTTGCTGGTTGGAGGGAGGGGTAGAAGAGAGAGGGCAAGCAGAGAAGAAACTTTCTCAATAACAACCCAAACAAAACAAAACAAAATTCAGCAGTTTAGAGCAAACTTTGCGCTAGCTGAAGATTTGACCTTGTGTTCTCTCCTAGAAACAAACAAAAGAAGAAGGAGGATCCTATTATTTTGCCTGAAATTTGGAGTGGATCAAACCCCTGCTATTCCCAGCTCCTGCAATGAATGCCCATAAACAACATGCATTTCCAGAGAGAGAATTAAACAGCAAGCTGGAACACTGACTGTGTTTTAAGAGATGTTTATTTGTCCTTGCTGCCTCTCTACCAAGAGTTGCACAAGGACTTACTAAATTTTAACCCCGCATTGTCCTTGGGTAAACACTGCCCTGTACCCAAGGTGCCAAGTCCTTGCAGCAGAGATAAGCACACCTTAGCTCCTGCTCTCTGGAGCATCTCTGGAGCATCTCTGCAGCATTCCCAAGGCATCAGCACTGCACACACACACACACACCCCCCAGAGCAGCCAGATTGTTCCTGATTGCCTGCAGGACCTCTGACAGCTTGCTGCACTTTTCTGCCAAAAAGTTTTTTTGCGAGGAGTTGGGGATGACCTTGGCCTGTAGAGGTGTAGCTGAGCTGGTGACTTGCATCTCAGCTCCTCTCCTTCTTTTAAAGGATGGAAAAGGGAAAGGTGAGAAACAACGAACCCTGGCCAAAGGGCTGTGCTGTGACTCCCCACCAAGTGGAGTCCCAGGGACAGCTTTCTCCCAAGCTCCTCCTAGCCCAGCTCCCACCACCACATGGAGCAAGTGTGTGGTCCATCCCTGGCATGCCCTTCCCACAGGGAGCAATGGGGAGACTGAAGCACTGAGAGCTCCCTCCTTCCAAATTTGCACTCTGTCACATACAGGCTCACTGGTGAACACACACACAAAAAAAGGCTAAAGGGGGTTAGTACCACTTTCTGCCTACTTTGATAGCCTGTGCTTTTGGGATCCAGCAGGGTGGGGAGTTTAGTCTGAAGAACCTGTCAGCATTTGAGGAAAAGCAGCCTGGAGTCCTGGAGTTCTGGGGGGGGGGGGGAATGGCTTTACTATTCTCAAGGGAAAAGCTGAGTAACCAGCATAAAAAGCAAAACCTCAGCATGAGAGCCAGGACAGCTCTCCCTGCCTTGCCAAGAGCCCCCCAGAAGTCCACAGTTTATTCGGGGTGTTTCCTCCACCCCAGTGTTGTGGGGACATTAGCCACAGGACATGAGATGCTGCACATGGTTCTCAAAAAAGAAGAAGAAGGATCTGTGCCTTGTAGAAACATTTCTGAACTCATGTTTGTTCCCTCTCCTGGGTCGGGCAGAATGTCAAAGCCTGCTCTGAGCTGGAAATATTTTAAGACGAGCACTCACTGGAGACTGAAACAATGGCAATTCTTCAGCTACTGAGGCTTTTATAAAAGGGCTTTTGACATAGAGGCTGCTCAGGGCTGGGGTTGGTGGTTTGGTTTTTTGGGTTTTTTTGGAGTGGGTTTTTCTCCCCGAAAGTGCTCTGCTAGTGGCCGTGTTTGTGGGCACACTTTCGAGTGTGCAGAACAGTCCCTTGGGGTGAAATGCCCAGGAGGATGCCCACAGCCCCCCAAAAATGCCAACAGGGAGGGCAGAGGCTCCGCTCAGCCGGGATGCCAGGCAGAGATGCAGGAAGAAGACATTTTAGAGTAAATGTCAGCTTTTGCGTTTTCTGGGTTTGGGGCTTTTTTTAAACACATGGGTGGGACTTTTAATGCCCACATGATGCTGAGATGGTTTCAGTCTCCGGGGCTTATCCAGAAGATTCACACAAACACTATGGAAAGTGTCTCTTTGCTTAGGAGGATGAAATATGACACTGCAGAGGATTTTAACCCGGTGTTCCAAGCAAGGAACCTCGGTGGTTAGTGTGTCATATCTGATAAAAGCTAATCAGCCCTCCTTCAGGCACTGCTCCATTCTCATCCTCATCTGTCTCCCGTGCAGCTTGTGTTAGCTGGGAGAATGTCCCCACACAAGGCAAACCAGCACCAATTCTGCTCGGCTCTCATCTGCCCTTCACACGGGAGCAGCAGGGAAGGCAAAGGGTGAAGAATCACAGGATGGACTCCACCACCAGACCCCTTGCAAATAATCCGGGTAGCTCCCAATAAGACTTTCAGCATTGCCTGGAAACCAGCAGTGCCCACCCCCAGTTTGCACTGGTGTGAGGATGGGATCCCACTGGGGGGCCGGTTCCCTGCCCAGCCCTGCTGTCAGCTGCCTGCCCCGGCATCCCCTGCCCCCAAAATCTCCTCTCCCTGCAAGGTGCCTGAAGCCTCCTCCACAATTCCCCGGTTGCTGTTTGTTCAGGCGCTGTGGATTCAGCTCCCCAGCCTCATGCTCAGTGTGTGTACAGGGAAAGATAGATTGCCGCTACTTTCCAGTATAAATCACATTCCTTACAACACTCCAAAGTAGCATTTTCAACCTCAGGGTGCTAATAGGATCCAGCAGGAGAAAGAAATGTCAGCTAAGTAGCAGGCGCTGTTTGGAGAGTGCAATGGAGCTGATCCACAGCCCCGGGGCAAAAAGAGCAATCCCAGGGCAAAGGTTAAAGAGTTCAGGAGCACTTCAGCCTACTTAATTGCAACAGGCCTCTTACACAGCGCAAGATGGATGGCTGAGGGAAGGGGGGGGATCAGGGGGGGCAGAGCAGGGCCAGCAGCATCACCAGCTGGAGGCAGGAACCAGGGGACCGCAGCAGCCTCTGGCTTCTCCCCGGGATGCTGTGGGATGCAGAGCTGGAACCCCCCTACCCCAACCACCAACTTTGGCCTCTCTGCTGGCCTGCCCAGCCCCAGGCTCGGCGGATAAATGGGGATTTCTGTGATGATGGCATGGAGGAATTGTCACAAGGGCAGCTCAATAAGCAGTGGGCAGAATAACTCCAGGTGCCACGGGAATGCTTCTTGCTCCCTTGAATAACATCAGGAACATTTTAAGGGGTATTGGTTAGTGCTGCTGCTCTTGGCGTTTCCACAGCATTCACAGCCTCGGATTTCTGTTTATTTTGAATCTTCAGAATCTGAGCGTGTTTTGTAGGAGCCCCAAGGTGCTTCTGCTCAGGAGGTGCCTCAGATAACATTTTTAGCCGAGTTTTGACTTGTTTTCTGACACATATCTGATAAATGTCATCAAAAGCTGATGCTTTGCATAGAAAAGGTCTTTTGAATTATTTTTTTATCTAAAGAAAAAAAAATAAATAAAAAGGAGAATGAAAATATTTCATTCATTTTTCACCAGTGAGGTTCATGCTGTTTCCCTGGTGATAAAAGCACAAGGCTGGATTTTGAGACATATGCATTTAATTCTCAGCTCTACCACAAGCCCCCCTGATGACCTTGAACAAGCCACTTAGGCTCCGATCACTGTAGGATGAGATTTTTCTGTTAAAGCTCCTGTTTGGCCTCTTTGGCTGGGATAAAGTCTGAAAAAAAAAACCACATTCGTTTCAGAAGGACACCCTGTTCCCTACCCCAGCACCCACCCATCCCACGGGTGACACTGCCCCGGGTGGGTGCTCCATCCCTGCACCCCAAAAAGCCCACCAGGGCTTGCAGGGCTGCGGAGAGAGGGCCGAGGATGCCCTCTCGTGGGAAGAGAGGTTGGATTTGTGACACTCAATTTCTTTCCCAACAAAAACGCTTCTGTAAGAGCCAGGCTTGGCCACCCTCCCGCTTCCCCTCCCCCTGTGCTCTGCTTTTCCCTGGCTGGGGGGGTACAGAACAATCTCCCCACACCCTCCTTGGGATGCAGGGGGGGAGAGGGAGAGGGGAGGTATCACCAAAATCTTTTCGGAGCAAAGCACTCGGCACCTTTTATTGCGGAGAGGGGAGAGGAGGGTGTCCTGCCCAGGGCTGGGGCATCCCTGCTCCCAACATCCCTGCTCCCAACATCCCTGCTCCCAACATCCCTGCTCCCAAACATCCCTGCTCCCAACATCCCTGCTCCCGAACATCCCTGCTCCCAAACATCCCTGCTCCCAAACATCCCTGCTCCCAACATCCCTGCTCCCAAACATCCCTGCTCCCAACATCCCTGCTCCCAACATCCCTGCTCCCAAACATCCCTGCTCCCAAACATCCCTGCTCCCAACATCCCTGCTCCCGAACATCCCTGCTCCCAACATCCCTGCTCCCAAACATCCCTGCTCCCAACATCCCTGCTCCCGAACATCCCTGCTCCCAAACATCCCTGCTCCCAAACATCCCTGCTCCCAACATCCCTGCTCCCGAACATCCCTGCTCCCAACATCCCTGCTCCCAACATCCCTGCTCCCAAACATCCCTGCTCCCAAACATCCCTGCTCCCAACATCCCTGCTCCCAAACATCCCTGCTCCCAAACATCCCTGCTCCCAACATCCCTGCTCCCAAACATCCCTGCTCCCAACATCCCTGCTCCCAAACATCCCTGCTCCCAAACATCCCTGCTCCCAACATCCCTGCTCCCAGCCCCACCCCAAGGGTCCCACGGTGCCCCCCGAGCCTTGAGGGTCTCAGGAGAGGAAGAGGGCGGCAAGGAGCCAGGGCAGCAAGAGGCAGGTGAGGGGGGGAGGTGGCCGTGGGGAGCTGTTGCAGAGGTCTGTGTCACAGCAGTGGATGCGGACCCCCGGCAGGTCCCGCAGCTGGCAGTGACGGGAGGTGGCACAGCCGCTGGCCAGCAGGATGCCCAGGACCACTGGAAAGCAAGGACAGAAGGGGACATCAGGGACAAGGGGAAAACGGCGACAACCAGGCTGGAGGGTGATGCTCTGCCAGCCTTACAAGCCAGGGCCGGGAGGTTTTGGGGTGTGAGCAGCATCTGCTCCCCGGGGCAGACTCACCACTCTCTGTTTTAATGCAGAACCGGTGCTTGAAGCCCTGGTGGGAGTGGGAGCAGGTGATCACCTCTGGGTTAGAGCATCCCATGTCCACGTTTTTGGTGCCAACAATGATGTTGCAGCCATAACACTGGAGTCCGGACACTAAACAAGAACCATATGAAAAAAAAAAAAAAAAATCAGATTTTTCTTTTTTTTTTTTTTTTTCCAAGGGCAAAATACTTCAAAACTCCCTCCTAGCTGCTTTGCAGCTCTCTCTGCCTCGCCAAGTCGCATTAAGTGCAGAGCCAGAGCCCGAAGCTGCCTGCCACTTGTTTACCCAGTGGGCCCAAAATCCATAAAACCAACTCCCACTAGAGGTCAGTGCAAAATCAGAGATTTGCGGTGGGATCGGAGAGTGGGGAAAAGGGAGCTCGGAAAGAGGGTTTGTCAAGAGTAGGTGAAACCTCCCAACCACAGGCATCACTGAGCCAGGGCTTGGCCACTCTTGGAAACACTTTTTGCCTTTTTCACCAAATTCCCCCAGTTTCAGCTGGTGTTGGACTCATTCACACCAAAGGGATGGTTTCACTGCTGTGCGTTGGTTTGCTGCCTGAATGCAACCCCACTTTTAGCAGAGGGTCTATCAGGGAGGCAAAACAACCCAGAAGGGAAATTCTCACTCAGGGTGACTGCAACCCAAGGTGTCCCTGACCCCAGGACAGTGGCATTTGTCTGTGTCCTCACAGCTTTGCACACTGGGAACAGCTTTTCCTTCCCTGCAGGGCCACTGGCTGCATCTGAGAATTGCTTGCCCTAAACCAGAATGGGAAGTAAGCCATTTCTCAGCATTCTTAAAAAAAAAAAAACAAACAACAACAAACCAACAAAGCCTTCAAATGATATTATTTACATCATTCAGAATTTATAAGGAAACACATCCCTCTGCATTGATTAATCACAGTAACAGAAATGAGGTTGCATTTAGTGGTGACCTCACCTTTCCCTGTCTCTGAATTCTGACCCAGAGCCTTTCCTGAGCCTCTCCTTACCTGTTCCCATGGGGTTTTCAGGAGCTGGGAGTCCTTGCTCCAGCAGCACCAGGGGAAGTGAGCCCATGGGGACCTCAGCTCCCGGCCCCATGCTCTCCATTTGCACTAAATATGATGACTTTATCTCCAACCTAAAACCACCGACACACAGCTGCATTGCTTGGGGCTAGAATGCCCCCCAGTTCATCCCAAGAATAAATCCTCCTTTAGCAGGGTTTGGAGAGGATGCAAACAACCATAACCCCAAGGGATGGGCACACACCACCCCCCTGGGGAAAACTGCACTTACCCTCTGGGAGGACGAACACGAAGGTCATCAGAGAAAGAAACCCATGAGCACCTCCAGGCATGTGTCCTGAGAGCATGGAGGTCTCGGAGGATGAACACCAGGTCTGGGGGAGCAGGCAGAGACCTTTTCTCCTCCCAGCTCTTCCCCCAGAGCCCTGGATGCCGCTTGTTTTCCACCTGCAAAACCCTTGCCCAGAATCCAGGCGATGCCGTCGGTGCAGCAGAGATCTGGCTGCTCCCTCCTTCTCGTGGCACCCAGTCTGCTTCTGTCAATGCTTAATTTCTCCCTCTTCCTCTTGAGAAATTCTGATTCCTTCAGTTCATGCACAGACGTGAGCACGTATGTGCTACCCTTGGTTATTTCTGTCCTATTTCCTCTGTCCACGATCACTTCCCATTAATACTACAGCGCAGCAGCTCTTGGAGAGAAATTCTCCCTAATCAAGATTTAGTTTTAAATCCACTTCGAAATCCTCTAATTCAGTTGGATTAGGCAGAAGGGGTTTGGGGAGATATGTGTTTTACCTTTTTTTTTTTTTTTTTTTGCCCCCCCCCCCCTTCTTTTTCTCCTCTCTGAGCTGCTTCATCTTCATGAGCGAACCCACTGGCTTTCTGTGACATATTGTGCTATTTAAAGAAGGCAGGAATAATTTTATTAAAGAGAAGCAGTCAACTAATTTATAAATCCAAGGCCTGAGATTCTCTAAACGAAGTAAAGCCCTGGGGATGGCCATGGGCTTAAAGGGAAAACCTGATGGAAGGAAAGCTGGGTTTGAATGTATAATATGCATTTGCCCAGAAGAAAACAGTTGCCATAATAAAGATTGTGAAGCCAAATGGGCCCAGCCCCAGGTTTGCATCAGCTCTGGATGGAGCTTGGTTGGGGCTGTTAGGGGCTTGAGTAGGAAAGCAGAGGAAGGAAAGCACCAAGCCACGACAGCCCTGATCTTGTGGGGCCAGGATCAAACCCACTGCCACTCAGGGCATCGTGGACATCACCAGCTGCAGGATCAGGCCCCCAGTCCCCCGCTGGCTCCCCCACTGGTGTCCTCACGAGCAAAGCCCCAGCTCTCAGTGGAGCTAATGGGACTTAGGGAGCTAATGCTTACTAATAAGAGAGCGCAACTGAATGCATGGGATTAAAAAATTAAAATGACAAATTAAGCTGCTTATGTAGCCCATCCAGCATCGGCCTGAGAGCTGCAGCAGAAATCCCCCACCCAGGCACACCCCAGCCTGCCGGGCAGACCCTGGGCATCTCCCCTGCCAGACCCAGCTCCTGAGCAGGCAGGAACCGGGACCTCATTGCCACACAAAATCTTCATTAGCCAGCACACTTGTTAGTATTTCACTGGGAGTCTGGCATCAACTTGTCCAAGTAGGGACATCTACAGCTGAGGAGGGACAATTAGCACCGGGGAGAAGTGCCCGAACAATCCAACTCCTTCATTCGAATCCCTTTAACCCCCCGCGGGGTCTCATTGCCTCGGAACATTGGGATTATAAACCCGGCTGACACGGCAGAGCCTGAAAGCCGCGGGGAGAAGGGATAAAAAGCAGGGAACGGGATTGATTTAAACACGTGCATCGAGCAGAGCGTTCAATAAAGAGGGGAAACTAACTTTTAAGCTCTTAATAAACTCCTCAGTACCTGGAAGGGGGCAGGGCGGAGCAGGGGGTGCAGCAGCTGGTGGCTGCGGGGCCATGCACACCCTTGGGTGCAGCACCTGGATCCCTGCTGGGTGCTTCACAGGGAACCAGCTGCTCCTGCCCCAAGGGAAGGGAGAGGGAAGATCCAGGAGAGCAGATGAGGACAACAGGAGTGCACGAAACCCAGCACAGGGGGGGACCCGGCAGCAGGACACCGGGGGGGGAGCATCCCCCTGGCCCCAACCCAACTGCTGGTGTGAGGTGCTGCTGGTTGGGTGCTTTGCTTTTATTCCTTTGGGATGCAAAGAACTTCAGAAGAGAGTAGGGGGGGGGAGGGAAGCAAACCTACCTCCACAACTGCTTCCACACCTGGAACCAGCGTGTTTTTTCTTTTCACGCATGTCATTGGCTCCGAGGCAGTTCAGGGATTTATCTGCAGCCGGGAACACGTCGGGGAGCATCCTCCCTCCCATCTCTGGCAGAGGAAAATTTGATTAGCAAATCCCCCAGTGCATTCATGTTCCCACTTAAACCTTCGGGATACTCAGAAATACGGCTAAACCCTGGGCAGATTAGGCGGCTCCGCCCGCAAATCCCGCTCGGGAGATGGGCCAGCCAGAACTCCGCTGGCGGCACCCGACCCACGCCACCTGCCCGAGGCGGGACTCGAACCCGCGGACTCGATCGCTCCCGCCGCCATTAGCGAGGCGGAAGCCGCAATGCTCCCCCGCGGGAAAGGCGCCAATTGGGTAGTGCGGGGCGCCACCGGCAGGGGGCGGTCGAAGAAGGGGCGGTGGCTGCGATCTGATTGGCTAGAAGTGATGAATATATTAAGAAGGGGGCGAATCTACTGGCTCATTGCTATTTTAACGGGTTTTTCGGGGGGTTTTTTACGCCAATGAGGAATGAGAGTAAAAGTCAGGGTAGGGATTAGCAAGAGCTGTCACACTGAGGAGACAGAAGAAACGAAATATGTCTTACCCTGAGCTGAGGAGAAGAGAGCTTTTTGAGGTTTAAATAGGAATAACAGCAGACACGGTGACGTGTTGTATGAAAGGAGAGAAGGTTAGCACTCCCCTTGATAAGGATGGAAGAGGCCCTAGTGGCCTGTACAACACACATACGGTTAAGGCACTGCCACCTACTTCGTGGCATCTAACCAATGTTTTTGGTTTTTTTTCTCCTTCTGTTTCACGGTAAACCCTTCAAAACAAACCAACGAACAACAACAAAAAACACCAGTTCCCACTGCTTCCTTTCTTGCTTCAGATTCTCCCGTTTCCTCGGTTTCACAGCCCCAGCTCCCTTCCCGGCAGGCTCCCAGTCCCCCTGCACCTAATAAAAGCACAACCTCACAGAAAGCAGCTCAGCCATTGCACCAACCTCATTTTCAGCACGAGATTAGCTGCTCCTGGCCCTCACCACACCCCTGACACACCAGGACGGGTATAGCTCCAGCTGAGCAGTGCTCATGACCATACAGAGCCCAGCAATATTCCCAAACGGGATACCAGGGACTTAGCTTTGCAAGAATTCTTTAGTTTGAGGGAAGAAAAGCCCCCCTCTTCCAAAGATTTCCTCCTGATAGAAAGGAAGCAATCTCCATGATAACAGACTCAGACAACAAGGAAAGCACAGCTGGGCAAGCAAAGCCACCCAGACACAGGTCCAGGGGAAGTACAATGGTATAAAATATCTTTGAATCCACAGGAAAATGGTCTGCTGAAGTAAAACAGCAGCTCCTCTACCCTGGTAAAGCGGTACTGCCCATCTTGCACTTGAAAAGTTCCACTGGCTTGTGTGAAAAGGCAGAAAAAATAATCACAACATAAAGAAATGGATTCTTTCAGCAGTGATGCTCACCAAGTCTAAAGCCACAGTGCCAATTCCTGGGGCTGGTGTAACACCTTAAAAGACAGGGACATTATTAATCAGCCATTTTAGCACCAGCCCAGCACAAACTCTGTCTTTTAAAAAGAAAAGCTGAACTTCATGCTTTGCAGCTGTCTCCTGCACTGTGTAAAGCAAGGCAGTCCCCGAGCAGCCACTAGAGAGGGTTGTGCTATAATTGGTTTTCAAATATCATCAAGCACGAGACCAGTACCAAAGAAATGGATTTCTGCCTCCCCAGGAACACAACACTGTGCTGCCCCTGTACTCAGCCCTGGTGAGGCCACAGCTCGAGTCCTGTGTCCAGTTCTGGGCCCCTCAGGTCAGGAAGGAGATTGAGGTCCTGGAGCAGGTCCAAAGGAGGGCAACCAGGCTGGGGAAGGGATCCAGCACAAGTCCTGTGAGGAGAGGCTGAGGGAGCTGGGGGTGTTCAGCCTGGAGAAGAGGAGGCTCAGGGGAGACCTCATCACTCTCTACAACTCCCTGAAAGGAGGCTGGAGCCAGGGGGGGGGTCGGGCTCTTTTCCCGGGCAACTTTCAACAAGACAAGAGGGCATGGTCTCAAGTTGTGCCAGGGGAGGTTTAGGTTGGATATTAGAAAGAATTTCTTCCTGGAGAGGGTGATCAGACATTGGAATGGGCTGCCCAGGGAAGCAGTGGATTCTCCGTCCCTGGAGATATTTAAAAAGAGCCTGGATGTGGCACTCAGTGCCATGGTCTAGTAACTGCAGCAGTGGGTCAAGGGTTGGACATGATGATCTCTGAGGTTCCTTCCAACCCAGACAATTCTATGATTCTATGAACACCCCCCTAAAATCCCTTGGGTGCAATACAAGCTGTGTCTCAGTGCAATTCTTAACCAGCCCCAGCTCCTGGCTCACTGCTCAGCCTGCCCTGTCCCTGCAGCATGGAGAGGGCTGAGGATTCCTTTCTCCTTAGCTAAAAGTCACTGGGAGGGTTTGTACTAATGTTACCTCTGCAAAGGACACCTCCAGTTCCATCCTCTTACTTTAAACAAATTTTGACTTGAGTTATGCTCCTCCTTCTCTCCAAAAGATACAGAGCACCACGCTGTTCCTCCTCCTGCCCTCCTCACTCAAAGCTGCTTCAGAAATAATTCCTTCTAAAGGTGTTTTTAAGGCTGGTTTCTTTGAACGCAGACGTTTCACACTAGTACACTCTTTACCACAAGCATACACATAAAATCCCACCTTTTTATTATGGCACATGGTATTTTTTTTTTTATGCGTAAATACCACATGGGTATGACAAGAAGGGAAAGAAATACCAAGGCTGAAAGAGGTACAGAGTCATGCCAGTATCAATACAGCTTCATACGATGGATTTTCAAGATACAAAAGTCTGTTTGTTTTTTTTCTTTTTACAATGAAGTAACTTTACAGTGTTTTGTGAACTTGCTTTATAACCAGAGAGAAAAAAATATGCTGAGAACAACTACAAGCAGGATTCATTTTAATGGTTAACAGAACAACTGTAACTTTGCTCTAGAACAGCAGCTATTAAACACACTTAACAAGAGGTAAGCTACTATACAGAAGAGATTTCACCACAGGAGTCAAGTCAGGGGCAGGAAGAGGGAAATCTGGAACTTCATGTTTTTATTTGGTCACAAAGTTTGAGCTGAGTGTTTAAAATGAAGCACCCTGGAAGATGCAGTACTCCTATTTAAAACAATACAGAAACTTCAAGAGACTAGAGGCTACATTCTGGAAAAAAAGAAAAATAAAAAAATTAGACATGTAAAAAAATTACACACATCTCTAGGCTTGTGACTTAACTTACTGTTACAAAGTAGACTGGCAGCTCTTCCTTAAGCAGCAGTGCCCAGAAGTAATACCACCATAAAGTACAGTATCTTTGGGGTGTCCAATAAAAGGCTGACACTTCTAACACGTTGTCAGAATGATCCATTTGTCTGCCAAAAGATTAGGCAAGAAAAGGAGACACTGCATCTTTTTTTTTCGTTTTTTCCACCACATTGCCCAGTTCTAGCAAAGAGCTAAAACATTTTCTTTGGGCCAAGACTAACAGAAACCACTTTATCAAATATTCTTCAGGTTTCCTGCCAAACTGGATTTTTAATATTCTCATGTGTTTTTTTTAATATTTTTATTTTAAAAACATTTTTTCCTGACAGTCTCTAAAGTGATGCTGGAACATTTAACAGTCACTCTTCCACAGTTTAATTGTTTTGTCATTTTCTAGTGCTGCTGATGCAATGATGTTTTCTGTTGGGTGACAAGCTGTGGAGATTACAACATCTAAACAAAAAGGAAAAGACAGAGAGATATGTCATTATTTACAGCAGTGAAATCTAGTTCAGAGCATGCGTTTCTGAAAATGAAGGCATATTGCTACTGCATTTTAAAATACAGCAGCCAAGTTCCCTTTCCCTTGTACCAGAATTACAAAGACATTATTCATAAATATTTTCCAACTACTGTTTCTCTGTAAGAGGAAACACTGGCAGACTAAGTAGCTGGACAGCATTTGACATACTTCAGAATGCAAAACCACTCCAGATTCTACTTCTTGCTTACTTCACAGGCAAAACTCTTGGCACACTGTGTCAGAAACATCTAATAAAAACCTGGTCAGTTTTTATTTTCCATGTAAGGCATAGCCAACATCCTACTCAATGCTTAGATAGCACTTCATCTTCAGAGCCTTGTCCTAACCTGAAAATGAAACCCACTTACATTGTTTTGACAATGGTACTGCAAAAGATTTGGTAAGTTGATGTCAAAACTCTCACATTAAAAAATAAACACTCGTGAGGCCCACTAAAAAAAAAAAAAAAAAAAAAAGACAAAGGTCTGGGATTCAATTAAGCTCCAATCAGACCAGAATTTATGGGCCGGACAGTCAGAACTAAATATCAGAGAGAAAATGTTCCAGCTCAGCCCTCATTACACACTGACACAAGGAGTATTTCAACAATAAAACAAAAATCCTCTTCCACACCTGTGTGTCCTTGTAATTTCTGTACAATCTCTTTTGTCTGAAGGTTCCAAATATAAACCAGGTTGTCTTCTGAACCAGACACAATCCACTGGAGAGTAGAGGGGAAAAAAAAAAAATTATTTTAATTTTTCTCCTTATCTCTTTGTAACTTCTATCAAATGCAATGGGGAAGGGGGCAACATAGAGACACAGACACCAGAGGTGCTCAGAAGGACTGGAATATGGCACCCACCAAAGGACATTCCCACCCTTAAACTTCCATTTGCTCTACAGAGAAAACAAATACAAAAAGTAAAAAAAAAAAACAAACCCAAATATTGGTAAAAAGCATCTCAAATAAACACTGACCTTCCCACCAGTAACGGAGAAATTTGCAAATATGCAGTACTTCTCATTTTTGTGTCCTGTGTATGTCTTCAGGCACTGAAAATGAAGACCACGAGACATGAATACACCTGGGAGGCAGTTTGCTCAAGTCAAGGACCAACTCTCTTGGTAAAACAGATTAAACATACCCACCCCTGTTTCTGCCACTTTATACAGAGGATGCAGAGGGCACCTCTGCACTAGGATTTTAAACAATTCTGAGGAGAAAAAACCACCCTGGATTTGTCACTACCAGAGAGAAACCAAGCAACAGTAACTTATTTTTTATAAGGAGAAAAATGCAGCTACATAGCTTTATTTCATGTCCATGGGCTATGCAGAAGCCAAATCACTAACTTTTTATAAATAGTCCTCCCCAATAAAGGGTATTAACACTTTTTCCTATGGTATCTGTAAAGTGTTAAGCAAGTTTAAAAACATATGAAATCCAGATTTTTATATTAAGTCTCCATAATGAG
This sequence comes from Phaethornis superciliosus, assembly GCA_023637945.1. NCBI lineage: Eukaryota > Metazoa > Chordata > Aves > Apodiformes > Trochilidae > Phaethornis > Phaethornis superciliosus. The sequence continues at coordinate 9,420,329 of JAJQWJ010000022.1, forward strand.
ACAGGTTTGTTTTTACCTTTCCTTTGCTGTAGTCCCAAAGTTTAAGAGTGCTGGAAAACAACAGAAAAAAAGATTACTTCTTGTGTTTTTTTCATCTGACAGTTTCCTAGCAGCACAAAAAGTCTGTCCATGCTTAGTTCTTAAAGTCCACATGGATCACTTAACTAAAGTTATATTTCAGAGCCAAAGTAAACACCAAAGTATCAATTTTACTGCCATGCCATTCATATTCCCCTCCATGAAAATAGGTGTATTTAGTTACTTCCTCACACCTGCATGTTTCTTTATAAATAATCACCAGACAATGAAGGAAACAATGGGCAGGATGGCAAATTACAGTGTGAGAGGAGGAGGTGTCTGGCAGACACCCTCCAATTCTCAGCACCCCCAAGAGATTCAGACAGATCTGACTAAACATCATCTTTCTCAGGGCAAGAAACCCACCAGACTGAGGCCCTACAAACCATCATCAATCACATGATTTACAAATGCTGAGCTTTTAAAAGGTACAAATAGGATTTGCAGTCACCAAGCACTTTCAGGATTTCATAAGGAATCAAGTCCTGCCAGAGCCCTTAGCAAAGCACAGAACATTGCAGGATTTAAACCTTGATACTGTGTGTGACCTTGTGGAGTCTCATTACTATGATAACACCAAAATAAAAAGTTTTATCTGATACTCAAATACTTCAAAGCCTGGGAATTATTTTTAAAAAAATACATACTTGTCCAAAGTTGCAGCTAGTATGTATTTGCCATTTGGGGAGAATTTCACAAAAGACACTGGAGGGTTATCATCATCTACAGTGAAAAGAAAGGTGACATTAAACAGTGCACAGTTGTATGGTTTCACTGACAAAGAATTTCTTTCAACAATTATTTGTTGTTAAGTTTTGCAGAGAAGCAAGCTTTCTCACCCTTTAGTAATTCAAGAAAACCAAAGGAGTAAGAAAGGTGATCCTGTTTTCAAGAACCTATTAACAGGATATTGAGCATTTTATTCACATTTTAAATAACCTTTTGTAACTGAACTTCCCTTCCTTGCATCCACACTTGCCAGAGCAAGACACTCTTACCTTTTAAATATCATCATATGAGACAACATGCCATATAATGTCTATGTAATGCTTTATAAGAACATGAAGGACTCGGGAACAACCTGCCCAACAGGTAGTTTCCTTTCTTAACCATGTTCTCAGCATGCCTCATGCACCTTGCAATAAAACCAGGCAGCTTGTGTAGTCACAGACTGCTTGTCTCCATCACAGCCAACAGCACAAACAACTCTGTTCTTACAGCTCTGGGCTGCTGCACAGCAAGCACTACACAGCTGAATGGTAGAAAATTTGGGAAAACTTCTTTGTCCATCTACACTGTGTAACACTCAAAGATAAAGCCAGTTTTCATTCACATGAGTGGATGGTTCCTCCTACTGCAATAAGCAGGACAACAAAGTACAAGCAGATGGAAGGGAGACAGTAAAATAGAGCTTAAGAAAGCCACTCTTCACAGCACTGAAGTAGTAAGTCTGTGTCACAACTGAACAGCAAAGAATGGAGCACAAACAAGCAGTATTCCCACTTACCAATGAGTGTTTTCAAGCACTGGCCTGATGCTGTGTCCCAGATTCGACTATTACAAACAAAAAAGAACAATTACTCTTGGTTTGCAAGTCTCTGTTCTGATTTTAGCTCTATAAATACATAATATAAATATAAGCTTTTAAAAAAAAGTTGGGTTTTTTTTTTAAATGCAAAAGGCTGTGCCACAGAGAAGAAATAACCACTTACCAGAGTCCATCATAACTACTTGACACTATCAGGGATCCATCACGATTAAAATGCACCTGCAATATGATAGAAGGGGAAAAAATAACTTTACTGTAGGACCTCTTGACTAAAAATAACTAATTTATAAGTGTGAAGTATCTTATCCACAAGGCAGAACAATCACATTACGACAGTGACAGTTTAGCACATTTGAGGCTCTTTTTTTTTTTCAGTTCTCTTCATTTCAAAAATATGCTGTATTCATCTCAATATTTCTGTATTTTCAGTACCTATTAAATGGAAGAGTTGTGAAACAGTGTATTATGGAGCTGCCCTACCCTGGATTTCAGTAACAGCTTGCAACAGCCCAAAAGCAAGAGACACACAGCCTATTCCCTGATCCTCAGGCAACCACAAACCTGAGCCCCTGCAGCAGACTGCTGGACTCAGGCATGACTGGCACAAAACTCTTAACACCCAAGACCAAAATATGTACTGATCTTGCAGAAAACTGTTTGTTTCCTTCCCTTTGAGCAAATCTACCAGGGCCCATCCACTCCACCACACACAGGCTTAGTAATACAAAGTTAAGAGCACAAACCCTCTAGAAACCAGAGGTAGGAGTTCTGCTGAACAAAATAAGCACCTTACTATGTTCATTTACTGGAAGGGACTTACAGCTGAAACTGGGTCAGAATGAGCAGGCAAGGTCTTGAGGCACTTTCCTGTCTTCACATCCCATATCCTCACGCTTTCATCAAACTGAAGGTTGAAGAAATGCACAAGGTGGTTTAATGATGCACCTATTCGAGGCATGCAAGGTGTTACAGCTTGACTAGGTGCAAGTGCCTTCCTCCAGCTGCAGCAGGAAGACAAATACCAGGCAGGGCAAAAATAACACAGCTCCCTGAGCTCTGCCTCCCCACACAGGACACCTGCACGTTGAGGCTGGCTTAAGGACTGTGTCCCCAAGCAGAGAGCAGTGGCACTGCAGACAGCAGCACACGACAAGCTGTGTTTGTGGAGAATGTCAGAATTGAAACAGTAAGGGGTTGTGACCAGCTCCCTCTGCTCCTGACCCTTGGTAACATGATTGGTGTAAGTAAAGCCACTCTCTAAGACAAGTGGCCACCATCTGTGTCCTGGACCAGGTAGGTGACTCCCTTCCTCACCAGTCTAGAAGGTGCCAGGCACCCAGCCAACCCACTGGTGGTCACCATCCTGTCCAGAACAGGGAAAAGTAACAGCACATAGAGCACTGGCTACAAAATCAAGCACTGACAAGTCCTAAACAGGGAACCTGGAGCAGAACTCTTCCTGGACAATAAGACTGTGACCCCCATACCAGCCAGGGACAGCCTCATCATCTGCATCCTCTGAGGATTGAGTGACTCATTCTTTTATTTCATATGATTTTCAAGTCTTTATTATTATTATATTGACACAGCATGCCATGTATTAATAACTGATCTGATGTGCAGAGATCAGAAGTCATACTTTGAGTTAGAATCTAGGTGATGAGAAATTAATTTGTATTATACATTTAATATTACATCACCTACAAATTGTACTCCATTGATTCTGCTTGTAGAAATCCTTTGCCATTCTATTAAAAGTCTTGGGCTACACTAATCATAATCTGCTGGTAAGGAAACAAAGCTTTAGTTTTAATAGCAATTTAGTGCTTTAATTGTAACTACAATTTAGTTCCATCATCATTCTGCCAGGGATCCCTAGAACTTCTGTCCCCTGAGTGTCAGGTGACAGAGGTGTGCAGTACTTGCTTTGAACCAACAATGCAAGAGAAAAAAAAAATCACTTACTGATCCAGAAACGATGAGGTTTGACTGAGGGTTGAAGTTGCAGCAGAAAACGTAGTTACTGTGCCCTTTCAATGTCTTTAAGCACTTACCCTGAAATAAGAGCTAGAGTTAAATATACAGCATCCTTCAGCACCATAAAAGCATTCAGATCTGCACTAAGGTTAACCACTGTGCAATGCACAAAGCATCCATCACCAGCCCCAGATTTAGATACCAGTGCTGGGAAGGAGGAAAGAAAATAAGTTTCTGCCCTTACCGAGCTCACATCCCATATTTTGAGAGTTTTATCATCAGAGGCAGAGACAAGAAGGTTGGAATCTGATGACCAAGCAACATCAGAAATACCCTAAAACAAAGGAAAACAATTTTCAGCTCTGTTTGTTCATTAACAAAAGAAAATGGAAAACACAAACTGCATATTATATTCATAGCTAAAGCTTGAAAAGAAAATTCAGCCCTGAGAATTGGGAATTCATTTGACTGTGTTAAAAGCTAGACAGCTGCTCATTTTAAGTTAAGCCATATACTCCCCAAAACATCAATGGCTTCTTCACATAGTGGCCACCAACACCCTTTATTGAAATTCCTAACACCCTTTATTGAAATTCCTAAACTACATAAACTAATCTGAGTAAGGGACTTCTCTTCATGACAAATGGCTCACTCTTCATATTCTGAGTCCCCAAAGGCTGGAGAATGAAATTGTCATGCTTTTCCTTTGCCTAAGAAACTTCAGCATGTAAGAAACTTCAGAAAGCAACCCCAAAGGGTTTGGCAGTTCCATGTATTCTTTAGAAGTTTGCAGAATGAGTAAGTGTTGTGTTTATGTAGGCAAAGCCAAAAAAAAAAAAAAAAAAAAAAAAAAAAAAAAAAAAAAAAAAAATCGGTCTCCTTAAAAGGCAAGCCACTCCACTCCATATACAAAGGAAAAATGGAAGAGGACACAGTGTTACAATTTACAGGGTTTTTCACCCAAGACAACACTGGTCTGGGTCTGAGGATTGTGATCCTGAAATGGAGGGAGTCAAGAAAATGCCCAGGCAGTGTGCACACAGGTACTCTTATCAGCCTGCACTTCACCCATATTTCCATCTTGACCTGGTAATACTTCAACAATTCCAGTCCCAGGCTGGTGCCCAGGACTGCATAAATAAAGATGTACAAAAAAAGCCTGAAGAACAAACTTTCTATACAAGTCAAACTAACCAAGAAGGGAAGCTTCTGGATGAGGAAAAGCAAGCGTAACTCTTCACAGGAAATTTTATGTTCAAGTACACAGTTCTCATACTTACCAGTTTATGGCCAGATATTGTTTTTTCAAACTTGCCATCATATGCTCCCCAAATTTTAATGAGTTTGTCAGCAGCTGGAAAAGAATGTGCCAGTTAGGAGATTAAGAGCACTAAAAGATACAGCTGCCCCTTCCAGGTGGAAAGAAATACATTAATTACATCTCTGCTGAGTAGTTCTCCCTCCCTAAGCAGACCTCAGCACAGAAGGTAACATGCAATTGGTAAGGGGCAGTTTTGTGCATGCCAAGCTGTTGCTGCAGCCCAGTTACATAAACTGCCTGGAATGCACCCAGCCACTTTAGTTTCTCTGATGACAACTTTTGGTTTAGATTGCCAGTGGTAAAAGTACTGTTCTGTAAGGATGCCAAAACGTTTCTGCCCCAAAAGAACAAAAATTACACCAAATGAATGCCTACAAACTCTCAAACATAACATCCACCTTAACTATCAAAATGTGCCAGAGAAAGATTGACTTTTGCCAGAGGTAAAGGTCAGAAAACCTGAGCAAGGAAGGGGGTGGGACAGGGATTTCATGAGGACACATGAACACAAGAATAATTTATATTTGGTGCATTATCTGCAGTTAAGTCAAAGATACAAGTCATTCCCTTGTCCACAAGACATTTGAGAAGGCCTCAACATTTTCAACACCACTCTTTGCAGTTTCACTTTACTTATATATAGCTCCTCTCTGGACCAGAGGGTCATACAAACACATCTTCAAAAGAAAGCTGTCAGAAATATTGACTACCAAAAAAATTTTAGGAAATACCAAAACTGACAAGAGGAGGACTTGATCTACTACTCAGAATAACAAGTAGCAAAACACTGTTTGTAAGAATCCCCCCACACACATTTCACTGGGCTAACCAAAGGCTCTGATTAACCACCACACAGAGGACAGAAGCATGTGGCCAGTCCTCCATGTCACACTCTCCAGTCTAGTCTGGCAGCACAAAGCCACCTAACTTCCTACAGCCAAGCTTTTGCCTGCAGATACCATCCACAACTTTTAATTTAAAAGCTTAAGCTGTGCCTTCAGCAGCAGAGAAAAGCATAAGGCTTTCCTCTGCCCAGGGAATGAACCCTGTGTTTGCTTTTGTCCATTGGCTCAGTGAAGGAAACTGAGCAGGTGAAGGATCTCCAACTTGGTTAACAGAGAAAATCAAGCATTCAAATAATAGAACTTCAAAAGCTTCAAGATTAACTCAAGAGTGATAGCTCTGGTATTGCTCTTTTTCGGAAAAACCACTCCATCCCTCCTCCATCTGAGGAAAGCAAGACTAAAGACAGGCACCAAGGCCCACATTTGCACATTTTAAATGAAATAAAGAAATACTTACAGGAGCTTGCTAGCCATTCTCCATTAGGACTAAACTTTACCGAGGAGACTGCTTTTGTATGTCCTGCTAACGTGAACTTTAGAGCATAGTTTGGCTTTACTGGTGCAGGCTGCAAGAAAAACACATGCAAGATGACAAAACTCTCACCTTACTGTCTCAGTGACAAGCTCTGGGTCAGTACTCACTAATGGATGTTCACCAAAATGGAGATTCCAGCCTTCACATTTGTCTCCCCCCCCCCTCCAAATTCAAAAAATAAAACAAAACACTTTTGCTGCCAGGAGCCAGCAGTGCATGGCTGTTGCATGCACAATGCCAACTCATCCTTGATATGAATTTCATCCAAGCCAGGAACAAGCAGGTGAGAGTAATCCAACAGTCCAGCCATTAAGTGCTTGGTATAGCAAAATAATACGTTTGGGATTGATCTGTGTACTGCTTTTAAGCATTTCCAATTTTCACCCTTAGCATCAGACCCCTAAAATCTTTTGTTGGTTTGTTTTTAGCTTTTTTTGGTTTTTTTTTCTTCTTTTTCACCTTTTTCAGAGGTTTCAGTTAGACAACACCTCCTCTGAGCCTCTGCAGGCTTCAAACAACCTGCACAACAACTGCCTCCCCACTTTGCAACTGCAATGCCAGATTCACCCATTCCCCAGTTGCCTGTAGGCATTCCAAGGATACAGCCAACCTGCCTCCCCAGTGCTCAAAGTGACAAGAACTATTTTGCTAGCAAAAACTCCCACCAAAGCAACCAACCAAAAAACCAAAACAAAACCAAACCCCTCAAAAAACAGCACAAAAAAAGGTGCTGCACTCCATCTGCTTTTCCCATAAAATCCTCAGCACATTTTTAGCTCAAGGTGACAGCAGAGGCAGAGAAGTTGTTAATCTGGAGGAGAATTCAATCCTCTAATTCTGTTTGCCTGTTGAATATGCAGGTAGCTGCCATGTGTATTTGCAGGGCTATTGCTGGGAGGACACACCTTGCTCTGATTGGTTGAGGAGGAAGGAGTAGATTGTGTTTTGGTGGATTCTGCATCTGGCTTCTTTTCTTCTGTTGCCATGGTTCTGAGGCTGGCAAATGAGACTTATGGTGCTTGAAGGGAAGAATGAATGTGCTGCTTCAAAAGGCAGCCCCTGCCACAGAGAGGAGAGCAGCACCACCAAAAGGAAAACCTGGAAGAGAAACAAAATATTCTCATTAGCTGTCAAAAAGATCCTCGGGGGCTCACAGAATGGGATTGGTTTAACTGCAGGTCGCCAGAAGCCAGGATAAAAAACCCACACTGGATCTGCTCAGAGACACAGCAATATTTGAGGCCTCCAGACCTACTCATGTCCAAGCCCAAGCACCCAAGCCGTGGCCTTCTAGCACTTCTTGGAAAGCTTTTTGCCCTCCCTCTGCCCCATTCCATAAAGCAGAAGAGCTTTTAGGTGTGGCAGGGTTTGGTTTCCCAAAACACTTTTAACAAGTACCCCTAAATCCAAGCTTTTGTAAAAAAGGTGGGGGGGGGAACAGTGAATTGCCTTGTTGTTTAGGTACAGAACACCAGATGACAACAAACACAATAAATAACAAGCATTTCCACAGCTTAACACCCCATCAGATTCCTTGCCCCTCGGAATGTGAGTACTTCACTCCTGTATTTTCCTCCTAAAGGGTGAGGATCACAGAAGAATCCAGTCATTCAGGTTGGGAAAGACCCTTAGGATCATCAAGTCCAACCAGCACTGGGTTTGAGCACCCAACCATCCCTTGCTCTGCTGTGCCAGTGTTGGGGGAAAAAAAAAAATAAATTCCAAAGCAGCTCAGCTACACTTCAGCTGAGGAACAGAATCACCTCCAGCTCACACCGGAGGGTTTTCCCTTCAAAAGTCTGCTCCCAAAAACCCCACCGACTCTTCCTGCGGGTGGCAGCAGATTTGGGAGGAAGAGAATTTGTTCTTCCAGGGAGTCCAGCGGCATTTGAAGCATCCCCTGGGGAGAAGGGAGGGAGCAAAGCACTGCCCTCTCCTCTTCTAACCAGCCCTCTGCCCAGCGCGGATAAATCCCAGCTCGCAGCAAGCAGGAATTCAACTTTTCTCATGCGGATCAGTTTCCTTTTCATCTGGAACTGCTCTGGGAACTCCAGGGAACACGCATCCTGCTGCCAGCCCCGCAACATCCACCCCCCCCATCCATCCCCTACAGCCTCATCCTCCCCGCACAACCCCCGACACCGGTTGCAACAACCCCCGAGGGGTGTGCGTGCGTGTGTGTGTGTGTGCGTGTGCGTGTGTGTGCGTGTGTGTGTGTGTGTGCGTGTGTGTGTGTCTGGGGGTGAATGTGCGGGTTACAACCCCCCCGCACCCTCCCGGCACCCCCAGACCCCCCCGGGCTGCGGGCATTCCCTGCCCTGCCCCTGGCCGGGATAAAGGGAAAGGGAAAGGGAGGAGGTTTGAGCGGTGCAGTTCGCTGCAGGGACCCCAAAAGTTTGGGGAAAAAGGGGCGGGATCAGGGATAGGATCAGGATCGGGATCAGGATCGGGATCGGGCCCCCCCGCGGCGCGCGCGCCTTTTCCCGGGAGGGGCGGCGGCGCGAGGCAAGGAACGGGCCCGGCGCGCGCGACCCCGCCACGAGGGGAGGGAAGGGGAAAAAAAAAAATAATCAAAAAATTTAAAAAAAAAAAAAAATAAAAACAATGGGGGGGGGGGGGGGAGGGGGAGAAATGGGGGGGGGCTCCGCGCGCTGCCTGAGGGGAGGCGACACCGAGGAACCGGGGAGAGGAGAGGAGGGGGAGAGAGGAACCGCCCGCACCGCACCGCACCGCCCCCCCGCGCTGCTCCGTGACTTACCGGGGAGGGGGGGAAAAAAGGGGGAGGGAAGGGAAAGGGGAGGGGTAGGGGAGGGACCGGCAGAGAGCGGCGGTGCCGCTGCCGCCTCCGCGGCGAGGAGGAGCACGGGCACGGGAAGGGAGAGAGAGAGAGAGAGAGAGAAAGGGGGAAGGGGAGGGGGGGGGGACGCGGCGGCAGCTCCGGGGCCGCCAGGCGGGGGGGGGGAAATGCGGGACGGCGCATGCGCGGTGCGGGCCAAAGGCTGCACAATGCCGCTCTCTCCCGGGACTGCTACGGAGAGGCCCGAGAGCCAAAAAGGAGCGGGAAGGACGGGCGGGGGTTTGGAGGGGCAGGCACCGCGGTAGCCCTGCCCTTCCCTGCTGAGTGGCAGCTGGCTGAGGGGAGGGAGCTCGGAGCTCCCCGGGTTTCACAGGCTCCTCCCCGGGGAAAGTCACTCTGGCTCTGGGTGGTTGTGAGGGGAGAGGGAGGTGAGGGCGGGAGCGTTCTGTGCGGTGTGGTGCTCATCCCTTCAGGGCTCCTGCCAGCCCCCGGTGACATTCCCGTGTCACCCTGGGTCAGGGACACCTCCGGACACCGCTCTCCTCTCTGGCAGTTGTTCCGAGCCCGTTGGGCCGGGCTGCGGGGGTTGGTGCCGTTGGGCCGGGCCCGAGCTGCTGGAGGCACCCACCAGGTAAAAACCCTGCGGGAAACCAAGGAGTCACCGGAAAATGCAGCCCAGGATGAGCTGTTCCAGGCGGTAATATCTAACCAGGGTGAAAGTGTTACCTGAAGGTGTCTGCTGGTGTCAAAGGGCTCGGAAAAGAATCATAGAATCATAGAATGGGCTGGGTTGGAAGGGACCTCAGAGATCATCAAGTCCAACCCTTGATCCACTCCCCCTGTGGTTCCCAGCCCATGGCACTGAGTGCCACATCCAGGCTCTTTTTAAATGTCTCCAGGGATGGAGAATCCACTGCTTCCCTGGGCAGCCCATTCCAATGTCTGATCACCCTCTCCGTGAAGAAATTCTTTCTAATATCCAACCTAAACTTCCCCTGGCACAACTTAAGTCCATGCCCTCTTGTCTTGTTGAAAGTTGCCTGGGAAAAGAGCCCAACCCCCCCTGGCTCCAGCCTCCTTTCAGGGAGTTGTAGAGAGTGATGAGGTCTCCCCTGAGCCTCCTCTTCTCCAGGCTGAACACCCCCAGCTCCCTCAGCCTCTCCTCACAGGACTTGTGCTGGATCCCTTCCCCAGCCTGGTTGCCCTCCTTTGGACCTGCTCCAGGACCTCAATCTCCTTCCTGAACTGAGGGGGCCCAGAACTGGACACAGGACTCGAGCTGTGGCCTCACCAGGGCTGAGTACAGGGCCCTGTGTTTGCTACCCCAGCTCCCTCAGCCTCTCCTCATGGGGTCTGTGCTGGATCCCTTCACCAGTCTGGTTGCATTTAACTCGGATTCGTTAAGGCCCAGCAGACAACTTAAAGTTCAGCATGTGTTTAAGCACTTTTCTGGAGAGTGGGATTTTTTTTTTTTCTTTTTTTTCTGGGCCACAACCCAACGCATTACAATCTGCTTTCAGTTAGGAGGGAAGAAAAGGACACAACGTGTCATTTACTGGCCCTGTAACACGGGGAGATCTTGGGGCTCCAAAAACTTCAGTGGTAGCTGAGAAAGGGTAAAAAGAAAAGAAAAGAAAAGAAAAAAAAAAAGACCAACCAACCAACCAAACAAACAAAAAACTAGCAAAAAACTGTGTCATGGTGAAGACAGAGCCCTTCCCCTCCAGTCTGGAAACCCACAGGAGGAGTCTTGAGAATTCACCCTGCCATCAAAGCTTGGGGAGGTAAAACCCAGTTATTAGAGCTGCACAGTCCCCAGAAGAGTGTTAGGAATTAAAGTTCCTGTTGCTGATTCTTACAGATGGCTTTGGCTTAAAGTTTTCATCCTTTTAAAATATAAATATGAAATAAAATGAGCAAACACAAATCAGCAGTATAATCCTACAAATGTATTTGACTTTCCTGTGATAGGTGTAGGGTGTTTTTGTTTCTTTCACATTGGTAATGAAAGTCTGTATTTTGCCTCTGTGATTGCTTGAGAAGCTTTTGGCTGATATTTTTATGTACATTTAAAATACATATACATCTGTTTGAAAGGCCTTGTCTCTACTGAATAATATAGACATATAATATATAATATAATATAATATAATATAATATAATATAATATAATATAATATATACACTCTGGAACTTGAAAACTAGCCTCAGCTACAAATTAATTGTAATCCTAAATGACCCTTTAGTCTCATAAGTGTCCTGGGTTTTTTTTTTTTAAAGTTTAAAGTATTATAAACTCTGTCCTCTGCTAGCCTGGGGTCTTGACAGCAGAAAAAGGCAGCTCAAAGAGCAAGGTCATTTTTTGGGGACTGCATAACGTGAGTATGTGGGGTTTTGTATGGCCTGCCCTTGGTCTTTGGATGAAATGTAATTTGTTGGTTATAAGTCATCCTTGAGGGTCCATCTTGCTCTCCCAGCTGTGCTGGGATCAGCAGGATGTTATATCTGTCCAAATTCCCTTCCTGGAAAAGGATGGGACTTGGCAGGCTTCTCCCTCACAAAATCTTTCATTCCATTTGATCCCAAATAGCCTGAACCTGGTGACCTGCCAAGTGCACTGGAACAGACACCTGTCTGAGGGTTTTTTTGGGGAGAGCACCTTCCCATAATGATGAAAGAGAAAGCAAGGTTCAGTATCTGTGGAAGTGACTGCTTTGAGTGCTGCTGGGATCCCTTTGGATGGCTTCAGGGGTGTCAGAGGCCATGGGGCCCGCTAGGACTAATGTACACAATTTTGTCACAGGTTCCACTGAGACCAGAACTAATCCAGTCCTGCAGATTTAATCCAAAGGACCTCAAAGCTTTTGGAAAAGCTCCCACTAACTTCAGGTACATGCTGGATTTGCTCTTTAGACCTGCCTGCTGCAGACAAGCTCGTGCTTACGTTTGTGATGGTGAGTAACAGGGCACTAAGCTTACAAGCTGTGTAAGCCCGTGTTTATGTTTTGGCACAATTAGCAACCTTGATTGGGACTTTTAATTTGCTTGGGCCTCTCAGCAGCGAGAGGAAGCATGGAAGAGACTTGCAGCAAGAAACACCAAGAGGAAGAGCTCATGAGAGATCTGCTGCATCTTTTAGGCATTTAAAAAGCTGATCTCTAACTCGTAGCTGTTTCTGTGGGGTTGGTAATATGCTGCTCTGTTTTCTTCTAAATCCCAGACACATCACATTCGTATGTTTATTCTGGGAGTTAAAAACAAACACTGAACCTTCTTCAGGATAGTATTTCTGCCTCCCCAATACTCCATGAACCTTGCTTGCATCACTGCCAGTATTTGTTCATTTAAAACTAGGAAATCTTACCCCAGTGGAGAGCAGGTAGGATTGGGTTCATTCTGCCCTGGGAGGAATGTCTACAAATACTTATCCAGGGTGCAAGGGGCCTGTGGAAGTTGAAGAACTTCTTTCAAAGTAAAATAATTGAACACTGTGCTTATAGAGCTCCATATTAGCAAAGACCTGTTAAGAAACAGTGCATGTTTTTGAAGAGTAGGTAGGAGTTGGTGGAGGATTGGAGTCCAGCAGTGTGCTATAGCTGTGTCACTCAAAGCAGATTCCCCCCAACACAGGTCACAGCCAAGTTAATGCATAAAGGCTGCTGATTTGAGAGCCCCAGGCTGAATCACACACAGTCTGACTGCCAGACGTGCTGACAGCCTGCTTCTCCCAGCCACTTCAACTGGAGCAGCAGGTTCTCAGCACTTCTGTGAATCAGGAGCTTCATTCTCAGCTAGTGCAAGTGGTTGCAGCTTCAATGAATGGACAGTTCAGTACAGTTAACTCATTCCCCTGAGATGGTTTGAGTGCAATACGAATGTATTTATTACTCATGGTAATTTAGAAATCAAGATGTTTCAAAGTGTTACTCTGTGGTTAGAACATCTCTTGACCATTCTCTCCAGCCTTTTTAAGTAGGCAGGAGGAAAAGAAAACAGAAATCCATGAGGGCTTTAGCCAGCTGAAATCTGGGATGTTCTGGTATCTGTTAGTTTAAACTGCCAACTCAGTAGCACACACTATTCACCAGCTTGCTTACTTGTGCAAGCCAGTGTGTTAACAGCAGGTGCTAGGTCTATACATCACACTGAATGTGTAACAACACCATTTAGATGCAGCTGATTTCCAAATAAACATAATTACTGTGGCCAAATATACATACTCATGTTGTCTGGGCAGTTTCTCTCCACTTCTCAAATTCTGTGGTCATGTCCTTTTCTCCCACAATAGTTTAGGCCTTTGCTCTGCTTCCTCCCATATGTATAAATCTTAGCCCACTGTATCCCAGCTTCCAGCTCCTCCAAGCATTGCTTCTTGCTGCATCCTGATAAAGAACACTGAGGTAAGATAGAATATTGTGGGCTCTTTATTTCCTTCCACTCCATTGCAGGGGATGCCATTCATCTGTGTTTATCTGTTTTGAGAAATGCCAATCTGAAAGGGCATTATTTAAATCCACTCTGGACCCTCCATCAGATTTTGTCTCCAGACCAGCATTTAGATCATAAACAAAGCTTGTATTGCAGATAAAGCTTACAGGATCCTTTGGGTCCTGGAAAGCTCAATTCTATCCTGAATTCCCATCAATTACCATAGTGCTGTTCCTTTTGGGGCCTGTAGACATCCTGGCTCCTGGGTTCCCTGTTTGGGGGGGCTCTGCTCACCCTTTTCCACATGAAGAGACAAAGGTCCTGGAGGCAGGGTGGCCTCCAATTAGTGTGTCCAGGCTCTCAGAACTACAAAGTCTGAGTCAGCAGAACTGAGTCCCAGTTCTGGCTCTGCTCATGATTCTCATCCTATTCCCTCTCAGCTGAAAAACAGGGCTCGTAATATTTCCTTACCTACAAAAGCTGTTAGGAGGATTATAGCATTGTTGGGAATTCCACAGATGAAAGGTGCTACAGAAGAACAAACTGCAATTATTGTTTCAAACCCCTGCCTAATCCTGTCATCCTCAACTTACTGAATAACACTTAATCAAGGAAATCTTGCTACTACAGTGAAAGAAAATCATTGGTAAAGATGACTCTGTTCCAATCAGAGCTTTTATCCCCTTGAGCTCAACACTCTTCTCACTGTCACTGAGATGATCAGAATCATATAATCCCAGATATTTACTATATGCTCTTAAGCAGTCTTCTGTTTGGATACTGTTCTTTCTTTATCCCAGACATGACTGTTACTGAATAAATTCTCTTTTTGTAATGTATCATGATACACACTCTTGAGAAAACAGCTGCTAGCTATATAGCGGCTGTGAGCCTGCTAATATATGAGGTCTCGAGGAGGCCACAAGTGCGGATAAAATGATCAGAATGGCCAAATTTGCCTGCCTTGAGGCTTGTGGAGCTCCATCAGCCTCTCATGAGCATGTGAATGTAGAGCATGCTTCTGGACATGCTCAGGGAGGGATTCATACCCCTTCAGCAGCCTTCTCCACTTGTAATCCCAAGTACAAATACTGACAAAGAGCTCCCTTCCAGCAAGGAACTATGGTTTTGATGGTGAAACAGGGACTACATAGGGAGGTAAAGAATCAGAAGCTTACAGTTAGTACCTAGGGCAAAGATCAGAAAAACTGATGCTCTGGGTTAGTGTTTCCAGCAGTCCTTGATTACTGTCATGCAAGCACTGAGTGTGTTCAGTTCTCAAAAAACTCAGTGGTCCCACAGAAACAACTTTCTCCTTTTCTTCTTCTGTCAACTCTTGTTTTCAAAATACTTAAGTCCTACCCTACAGACCAAGAGCAGAGAAGCAGAATGTCTGTTTAGCAGCCCTGAAAACCACTCAGGTTTTGCACAGGTAGTATTTTTCTTATCAGAACCTATGCACAGATCTTCCTGGGAAGCTGTACATACCACTGTGCATTAAGGGTTAAAAGTAGTGCAGTGGCAAGGAATAAATATGCTGCAGGTGTTAGTTAACAAGGTACTAATTGGGTAACTAGAGGTGCTACATAAGAGACCCCAGAGGCTAATCAAAAGGCTCTGGGTGAACCTAGGATGCTCTTTGGAGCTTGGGGAGGAGGAAGGAAAAAACCTACTGCAGTATTCTTATGTTTTGTGGAAAAACTGCCATTGAGGTATTGTAACAGAGGCAGACTGTTCTATCTTGTGTGTAAAGCTAATGTGATCAAATCAGTTCTGAAATTTGTTTAAAGATTCCAATTATTTTTTCACCAGTCTAAGTGCTTTTACTTTGCACTAGGTAACTTGTGCTTGAGTCATTCTGATTTGATTTTATTGTACCTCCTATGGGGCTTATTCAAACCGAGTCAGCTTGTGTCAGTTTAGCTAAATTATTATCTAACCTCACTGCCTTGCATAAAGAAGGCTTTCAGGACCCCTGGAACATGTTTGCTTTCCTAGTCCCTTGGAGGATGCAGCTGGGCTCTTCAAGCACAGGTTTGCAGCCCTAGATGTAGGTGTGTGAGAGACTTGAATGTTCCCCAGGCTGAAAGCTGAGAGTGGTGAAATCTCAGTGGATAGTTTCCCATGTGAATTGTTTTGCCTTCTCAGCCTGATGGATGATGAACATGACAATTTAGGATGCAACAATCTTTCACTCAACTTGAATGTGATAAGGAAGTGCAAGGTTTAGTTGGAGACTGCTTTTGGGGGGCAGTTTTATGACACCTTCCATTGCCCAGCTGCTCTTGAAAATGAGTTTGCAGCAAGACTTAAGCTCCAGTTTCTAAGGTTTACATGTTCCCTGTGGGGTGACTGCCCTGCCAGCTGGAAGGACTTGATGCTCGCGCTGGGAGCCTGCTGGCATGTTCTGCAGAGCCCATGTGCTCTGGGTGCAGGAGGCACTGAGATGGCTTTCAGGTACCTGACGAGCAAATGAAAAAGGTGCCTGTGGTGGAAGGAAGCCCACGGCACACACTGACCAAGTGGGAAGTTTGTAGCTGCAACCTCAAACGCTGGCTTACAAAACCAGAATGTCCCAGAGCAGTACAGCTGTGAGTTTCTAGTTCCTGAATTTGCCCAACCCTTGAAGTAAAGTGTGTGTGTGGGGGGAATGCACTTTTTTCTTGGGTTTGGTTAAGAAATGTGCACAAGTTTGGTTTGATGTTGAGGTGGACACAAGCCTGGGCAAGTGGAATTTTCCTAAGCATGTCTTCTTGCCTGTAGAAAACCCCAATCTTGATGATTGTATCAGACTTGAGAAATTTTAGTCCCATTGGTTGTGTTTTTCAGCTGCTGATCTTCTGTAAATAAGGCTTTCCAGGAAAACTGCCTTCACCTTATGGTGACAGCAAAGTGACTTACTGGCATCACAACAGAGCTATGTGTGGTGTTTGTGTGGTGTTTGTGTGGTGTTTGTGTGGTGGTTGTGTGGTGGTTGTGTGGTGGTTGTGTGGTGGTTGTGTCCACAGAGAAACCCCTTCACTGCTTATTTTGTGCTGGCACCCCAGTGTCTCCCTTGGACTTACTTTCCAGTAGTTCTTTTTATTTTGTTGCAGCAATTGGATAATATTTGGGGTTATAACAGCATCTTTCCTGTTTGTCTATTTGCCTCAGGTTACAAACTGTTGCTCTGTTACTTGGAAGTGTTTGCGTTTGCTCGTGTGTGTCGATGCTCTTAAGGTGGCTGTGTTTGTAAAATTCATGCTCTCTTTTTTGTTGTATGCATGAGATGATTTTTCGTGGTGCTTTCAGACAGCATTTATGGGATGTACCAACCGGTGCAAGCTGCATCACCTTGTGGGGTTTATTTATGTTTTTGTTGTTGGGTTGTTTTTTTTTCGGTCGGTTGGGTTGGTGGTTTGTTTTTGTTTTTTTTTTTTGCCACTTACTACTCCAGCCTCCCCTCCCGCCCTTCTATTTTTGTTGCTCCTCGGATTAAGCTGTTGCGTAATAAGCGGGACCGCGCATTACCCCGCGCAAACCGCGCTCTGCAATCAAAGAGCAAAGCAGATCCCCCAGCTGGGACCCCCGACCCGCTTTCCCCCAAGCCCCTGCGTGGGTTAAAGCCGAGAAACCCCACACATTTCCCTTGGCACTTTTAGGGGCTCTTCTTGTACCTTTCAGGCGCCACGGCGGGAGGGGAGGGGAAGCCGGGATTGTCCCTGGGAATGTCTGCCCGGGGAACACCCCCCAACCTCCCCTCCCTGGGGGTTTTCATCGTGGTTTCTCCCCCCCCAAGCCCACCGAAGCCTTTTCCCCCCCGGAGGCACCGTCTTTACCCCCCCCGCTGACCCGGGCATCACCCCCGCCGCTTCTCTCCTTTGCCCGCCGGTCCGGGAGGGAGCTGGGGCCGGGGTGGGGGGGGGACGGGACCCACCGGGTGCTGGGACTTGTAGTCCGGGAGCTGGTGGCCGCCTCTCCCCCTGGCTAGCCCGGGACTACCATCCCCAGGTAGCCTTGCGGCCCGGCGCATGGGCTGTGGGGCTCCTCCCGCATCTATTCTGCTGCCTGCCGAGGGGAAACAGGAGAACAACTGGAGGGACTGTAAGGCAAACGTTGCTGGAGCTGCCGGGGCAAAGTAATCTATTTAATCTTTCCCTTTATTTGTTAAATGTTTGGGTGTGCATTGCTAGCACCGGGCCACGGGTTCTGGAGGGAGGGGGGAGGCCGGGGAAGAAGGGGGAGGAAAGCAAAACCCACTTGGGAAAGGCCAATGCTGGGGTTTGGTGGGTTTTTTTTTTGTTTGTTTGTTTGTTTTTGGTTTTTTTTTTTTTCTCTTGGTGTTTTGTTTTTTTTTTTTTCCGTTTTTCTCTCCCCCTCCTCTCTTCCCCTGCTCCTTCTCAGAGCTCCCCGCAGCCTTTGTCCGCCGCCACAATGCAACAAAGCGCGGCGGGGCTGGCTCCAGCCTAACCATTGATTTCCTCCCGGCCCCGCCGCTCCTTGCCCACCCTTTTTCTTCTTCTTCTGCCGCTTCTTCTCCATCTTCTCCTCCCCCCTCCCCTTCTCGCTCAGCGCCCCAAGACGCCCCGGACGGGCGCAGCTCCGGCCCCGCGCAGCCCCGCGCAGCCCCGCGCAGGAGGGGCTTGCTTGCCTGCTTGCTTTTTTTTTTTTTTTTTTTTTTTTTTTTTTTTTTTTTCGGTTGGTTTTCTTCTTCTTCCCCCTCTCTCGCTCGCTTTCCCTCTCTCGCTCGCTTTCCCTCTCTCGCTCTCTCTGCCCGCCATCTTTTGAAGGAGAAAATTCGGGGCGAGGAAAAAAAGGAGGGTTGGAGGCGCCCTGAAAAACAAGGAGGAAAAAAAAAAAAATTAAAAAAATTTAAAAAAAAGGGGGGGGGGGGGGGGGGGAGAGGGGGCGGAGAAGGAGGGAGGGAGCAAAGGAAAAAGAAAAAAAAAAAAAAAAAATATCGGACGGGTGGAAACAGCAGCAAACCAAACCCCCGGTCCCGGCGGTGCGGTCCCCGTGCGGAGCGGAGCGGGGTTCGGCGGTGGCTCCGCTCCCTGTTCCCCCCCCCCGGTGTTTCCCTCTGCCCCCCCCCCCGGTGTCTCCCTCTCCTCCCCCCCCCCCGGTGTCTCCCTCTCCTCCCCCCCCCCGGTGTCTCCCTCTCCTCCCCCCCCCCCCGGTGTCTCCCTCTCCTCCCCCCCCCCCCGGTGTCTCCCTCTCCTCCCCCCCCCCCCCGGTGTCTCCCTCTCCTCCCCCCCCCCCCCCGGTGTCTCCCTCTCCTCCCCCCCCCCCCGGTGTCTCCCTCTCCTCCCCCCCCGCGGTGTCTCCCTCTGCCCCCCCCCGGTCCTTTCCCTCTTCCCCCCCCCCCCCGGTCCTTCCCCTCTTCCCCCCCCCCCCCCCCGGTCCTTTCCCTCTTCCCCCCCCCCCCCCCGGTCCTTTCCCTCTTCCCCCCCACCCCCGGTGTTTCCCTCTTCCCCCCCCCCCCCGGTCCTTTCCCTCTTCCCCCCCCCACCCCCGGTGTTTCCCTCTTCCCCCCCCCCCCCCCCGGTGTTTCCCTGTGCCCCCCCGGCTGGGTTGGGAGGTGGGCAAGGGGCTGAGCAGGCTGCGGGGGGTGTGCGTGTGTTTGTGTGAATATCCGTACAGGTGCTGGGCGGGGGAAGTGTCCTGGTGTTTACGGAACTTTTCGGAAATAAATGGGAACCAAGCGTTCGTTGCCCAAACTCCGCTGTGCTTTAGGGGTGTGCAGAAGAGACGCAGGTCGCGGATTTTATGTATGGAAGCGTTGAGCTATAAATAATGCTACCCATAATAAAACGGAAAACTCAAAACTCAGCCGTACTTTTCCCCTCTGTTTATCTATACCACTTGTTTGCGGTTCTGCACCTCCCTGGGCTGGGGATGGAGCATTATTTGTAACCTGCTTGGTTTCACTTTCAAACAAAGCTGCAGTGTTCAGGTCAGAGCTCCCCAGCTCAGTCCTGCAGGGTGTTTGTAGGAAATGTTTGATACAGAAATGACTGCTGACAACGGGGCATTCTGCTAAGGTTCCTGCTAAATTTTCTGTGACTGCTCTGTGGGGTGGATGGACCTGTCTGCTGATGGCCTTGGGAATCGAAAGTTACCAAAATAAACTTTTTTTTGTTAAGTAAATAGGGTGGCTTCACTGTTATACTTCAAACATTTCTGTTTGGGTTTTTTTTACATCTGAAGTTCCCCAACACTTATCAAGGTAGGGGTTAACACAATTAACAAAGCACACCTGGTTTTCCTTGCTGGCAATAGAGGAGTCTTGCTTTTTTAAAACTTATGCTTGTTAGTCTTTTTAATGTTCAGTATATGGGAGTGTGCTGAGGGGGGTGTCTAAACAACACTGGAAATGTAAGTTTAAAGCTGAGACTCCTGTCTTTAGTTCACACAGTGATAAGGTATTAGAGGATTTGGGGCTGCCACATGTGCTGCAATGTATGGGTGAGAAGTCCAGAATAAATATGCATCAATCAAAACAAACAAGAAATCCCTAAAGCAGTCTGGTTGCTTTACAAGCAGAAAAAACCCTGCTCTGTATTGCTTACTACTACCCATCCACTTGTGTACTCTAAATGTGGAGTTCTGCCTCCTAATCTGAGGATCACAACACTAGCAGGCTGCTCTGGCTCTTACTTTGTTAGCACAGAAGTAGTTCAGGGAGGTTTTAATAATACACTGGGAGGGTCCTGGTGAAAGAGAGGAACTCCTGACCTCAAAGCCTCCCTTTTTGGAAAGCATAAACACCAAGATTGTGTATTTCTTTCTCTTAATCCATGCTGCTTAAAAATACTCAGTCGTGCCTGTATTTAGTGCTTTGAGACAATGCTTATTAAAAGGGTTGGGCAGAGGGTTAACAGTGTTATTCAATGTTCAGAGGAAGCTTGATTGCAATATTGTCTCCCATGCTCACTGCCTGTGTAGTGCTCAGTGTGGAGACAGTAGCTCTTCCAATGAAAGGCTTTTTAGTTTTAGTGACCTCTGCATGCAGACTTTAAATTAAGAAAGAATGAATGTGCAATGTGAAGTGTCTGAGATGTGCACTCAAAACTGACTTTCGTATGCGAGTTCCATTAACTTAAAAACCAGGCTTCATTGCTTCTGGAAATAAAACTGCTGTCGTTAAAGCACTGAGGTACTTTAAAAAACTTAAGTTCTCGTCATTTAAAAAGTATTTAGAGAGAAAAGCATATTGAAGAAGTCTGATGTTCCAGCTCAGTAAGCATGGCAGGCAGCAGTGCTCCTTCCCTGTCTCTTAGGGCTGGGTTTGGTGTCTGCAAAGGCAAGTGTTCAGTAGGCTCCTTAGCTGGTTGCTCCTTTGCACCCTTGTAACTGCACTGAGACTGCAGTCACAATTCTCAATAATATTGCAGAATGATTCTTTCCTGAATTCAAAACTGTGTGCTTAAAACTTCATCCTTCAGTCATGTCCTAAAATGGGGGGGAGTCTAATGAAGGTTCTTTGGTATCTGCAGGCAGGGATCCAGCCTGCCAGACCTGATGGGCAGTGCACACAGATAAAGCTTCACTTGGTACCAGTGAAGTCTGGGCCTTCCGATGGTTTTTACAGCTGCATCTTTGAATTGGGACAAGTTCTGAAAGATGCTGTTTAATATTTACCTCTTAACTTCAGGGTGGACCAGTTGTACAGTGGGTTGTGGGTTTCCAGCCGAGTCCCACTACACTCCTAGCATCTCCCTCCTTCTCCCTGGAGTAATCTGGGAGCCTAATCGCTCTCCTTGCCAGCACAACCAACTTGGGAGTCAAATCCCTCTCCTGGGCAGCAGCTGAGTGATGTTGTCAGGTCTCGTGTTTCAAAGGCTTAATTACTTTTACAAAATATATTACTCTTTGCCTTCTTCAGTAAGCTGTCAGGTGCTTTCAGTGCAGGCAGAACTACACTTTGCTAAATAAATTAACAAAGACTGTTTTGCATCTCAGTGTTGATTGTTTCTCTTTAATCCTGGTTGTTGTTTCTCTGCTAATTTGCAAAATTCATTAATCCACAGTGGGTTTCCCAATCATTACCATGAATCGTATGTTTTGTTGTGTGTTGGTTTTTGTTTTGGTTTTGTTGGGTGTTGTTTTGTTTTGTTTTTTTTTTAATTGCTACATTATTCTCCAGTAATAGCCCAGAACACTATTGTAAGCAATAGAGTTCTGGGAATTAGGAAGGAGCCATTGTTGCTGTGCTGTTCAGTGAGCTGCCAGGGCATTTTGGAAGGATGTGTGAATCTCAGAGCTTTTTATTCCACAGGATCTTCCTGTGACATTAGTGTAGTTTTGTCAATCAGCAGTGCTTGTTGGAGGCAAACAACTTCCTTTGGGGCACGCTGAGTCTGTAACCCACTTGTTGCTAAAGCCAACATTAGAAAGATTTAAATTTTGGAGAACAGTGTGGAAATTCACTGTTATGTGCTGCTTTTTGTGCTACTCCTTATTCCTTCCCCCCTTCTTACTGATAAGATACAGACTGAAGAAACACCTCTGTTTTGGATTCCTTTCATGCCTTCCCAGGCCTCGGTCTCTTTCCAGCTTGAGTCAGATAAGATGACACCATCGTGTCTGGAAGTACTTCAGCAACATGGGTAACTTGGGTTATCTTTGCAGAGGATGCACTGCCATAAATCCAGGAGCAGAGATGCCCTCTGTGTGCCTGGCTCACTGATCCAAAGGAAAGGCACATTTCTCCTTGTGTAACTCTCTTAGCTGCTTGGCTTCTTCTCATAGAACACTACAGAGGGTGCCTGGTTGGGGGTCTCACTTTCTCACAACCACCAATGTGGCCGTGCCAAGAGAAATTTGTTTTCTAGAAGTGCACTGGTGGCTGGGTTTGGCTATGAGTGAGTGTGGAATTCTAGGAGGGGTTGGAGGATGTAGCAACCTTTTATTTAGCAAGGTTGGCTTAGGAAATGTTCTGCACTCTATGGTGAAACTGATATGCTGAGCATCTGTGTGGTGTGTGGGCATAACGGAGAATGCTATGACTTTTTGGAAAGCATTGCCTTTTTGTAGCTTTTCTCTTCATTAGTGCTATGGTTCTGCTTTGGGTCTGTGAAACAGTGGTAAAGTGCAGCTCTTGATGTCATGTGAAAGAGGATGTGCTCCCCCAAGTTTCTGCTGGAGTAGGTGCTTGTCTGAGGGTGGCTACTAAACATCTGCCAGTGTATTTGAAGTGTGTTCCTTTCCTGAGCAGGAATAAGCCACGAGGGAATAAATTAGGATGCTTGTGTCCACGCTGTCCTGGTTGTACTTCCTTTGACTTGAACTTCATCCAGATGCAGGAGTTCAGGAGAAGCTTAGTGCTCACCTCTTCTCCCTGCTGGAAGCTGAGCCCTGGGTGCTCTGTGTGGGAAGCTCCTCCTGTCAGGAGTCTGTGTGTCCATCCCTGGAGCCTGGATCTGAGACCACCTTCCTCCCTTGGGTGTGTTAGGCACTGCACCTCCTCTCCACCCACATCAGCAGCCTCTGCTCCCTGCACAGGGCAAGGGGTAACAGGCTGCAAGGTTCAGATTTTACCCTTTCCTGCAGACTCTTTGGGAGTTTAAATCAGATGCATAAACTCAGTCAGTGGAAAGTGCTTTGATGGCCTCTCGGAGAGTGACAGCATCTCAGGTATCAGATTATTCACACCTTAGCTGACCTCCAACTTCCTTACATAGCTTAGTGAATTTATGGATCTTCTCAACCTTAGCAAATCAGCAAGGCACTTTTCCTCTGAAACAGTAGATTTCCCATGGCCTCTCACACTTGTTTGGATGTGTTTGCTATAAGTTAATCACAGTGAGTTACTCTGGAACAAAAAGGCACTGCAACTGGGTTGGAAACAGCTAAGTTCCTGCAACCTGTTTAGGGAAAGGTGTTGGGGATGAGAGGTGGTCACAGACAGAAGGGCTCCCACAGTGTTCCAAGTGGCTGCTCCTCATTAGCTAAGCTGCAATAATTAACTATGTGGGTGGGTGTACTTGCTCTGTCCCATAACCAAGTATAAAGTTACCGTTGCTCAGCTAACAAGTAGGATATTTATGTCGTGGTAATTCAACCAGTTTCATTCAGTTGTTCATCTCCTTAAACTGACTTGATTGTCATGTGTTGATTTAAGGTGACTTGGCAGGGGAAAGTTGCTGTGTTGGAGCTGTAAACCTGGAGCATCAGTTAAAGCAGTGGCAGCTCCTCTGTTCTTACAACACATGTAATGCTTGTTTTCTTTAAACACATCTGCTATTTTACAAAATAGTCACTTGAATTATTTTACTACATAAATTTAAAATTGAGTAGGAGAAAGTGTTGGAGCACGAGAAGTGCACAAGGGGGGGCTGTGTTGATGAGAAGATATTTTCTGTAATGAGTCACTTTGGTTCTGCTCCGTACTGTGAAATGCCTCTAAAAACTTAACACAGGGATCTGTGTCTGTTTGTTAGAATTCTGTTTTCTCTGATTTTTGCATGAAGCTGCCTGCAAGGATAACATCTGTAGCACTTGTAAATGGTATTGATAATGCTGATGTATGGCTGTGCAGTAGTGGTGATGTAAGGGGGAACTGCAGTGTAGATTATTAGGTACACGGAGCACAAAATAATCCTTTAATACCTAGGAACTGAATGTTACTTGCAGGGGCTCTGCATTTTATACTGTACTCAGAATACTTTTTGTACTCAGTTGCATTGAGGGGAGGTGATCTGCCTGTGCTGTGTAGCCTCTTAAATTCACTTGGAAGTTGAGTTTGGCTGTATCTAAGCTCCCCTCCCTAACAGGTGTCATGGTTTATCTTTTAGAAGTGTTTAAAAAGTGCTGCAGTATGGGGGAAGGGATAAAGCAGAGAGCAGTTTTAGCTTGGCAGTTTTTCTTCAGATGACAAGGAGTGTTAATACCTCATAAAGAACAGTCAGGTGTTTCCAGAAAAAAAGCCATGACATTGGAACACCATGGAAATATAGGTTCCTCTGGGTATTTGCTTTTTTCCTTAGAATTTGGTATAGCCATAATGCTATGAAGGAATTAATGTGTAAATGCATGGGGAAAGACCAATTAATATAATTGTAGATGTTAGTGGAACTATATCCCTGTTTTACAAGTGAGGATGTGACAGTTCTACAGCATAGGGTGTCAAGAACTGAGCTGAGGTGTCAGCATCCTGGTTTGTAGCTGGTTTTTTGTAATTTTTTGCATATGGCAAGAGCTTGGAGAGGCTCTGCTCAGCAGGGAAATACTCGAGCTCTTGTTTTTTTCTTGATTCTGTTTGTTTTGGGTTTTTTGCCTTTACTTCAAACTGCTTTGTGTCCAATAATATCTCTGTTTTGGAAATGAAAGTGCAGAAAAAGAAGCAAATGACAACAAAACCTCTTGTGGGAAGACTCATTTATCCACTAGATGCTGAATCAAACAGTTTGTTTTTTTTTCTTTTATACTGCAAAAGTACACAGAGCACCATATGCTGATTAAAAAGGGGAAGGGCAGACTCTTGTTTTTCTGAACACAAATGTTGAACCCTGCAGATCACATCCTATAAAAAGCAGGAAAAAACCAGAGCCCTGTGTGTGTGTAGACATAACAATGATTCCATGAGGAGCTCTGAAGCCTCTGCGGGTGTTGCCATGTCATGCTTTAATGGGTGTACCTAAATGCTTCTGTTACGCATGTGGCATCTGAAATTTGTCTCAGTGGCAGAGTGTGGGGTGGTTTTTTGTTTGTTTGCATGAGTTTTGTTTGTTTTTTTGTTTTGTTTGTTTTTTAAAATAATTTAACCGCAGTATGGTTTGACCTGAAATGGGCAAAACTGATTTCTTGGAATCCCAGGATGAATCCCTGTGTGTTGGGTCAGGGAAGCTGTGAAGTCACTGATGAACAGAGAGGAATTAGATGGAAGATTGTGGTATTTTCCCATTATTTTTAGTTTTTCTCTTTAAGAATATTACATCTTGCCAATCTGTGCCTCTTTCCTGGTCTGTCTGGACTGCTCACTCCTTAGGGCAGAGGCTGTGCATGCTGCACTGTGTTTGGACCCACTCAGGGTGAATGGAGCCTCTGGGTCACAGTGCACTCAGTGCCTGGGGACATCCTGGGGACACTCGGTTAAGCTGAGTGTTACAGTGTCAGGATGTCACACAGTTTGTCCCCCACTTCCAGAGCAGTTGAGTGCCCACATGAAGGATGCTAAAAATCTGAGGGTATCTGAGGTTCAAACCCAAGTGAACAAATGCGTTTGTGGTTCTGGTTGGTCTTGAAATATGGACTCAAATGTATACACAAAAGTGACTGAAGGTGGAACAGTAGATTCTGTCCCCCTGTGAAGTTTAAAGTTATACCAGAAGCATTGGGAGGTGGAATAACAAAGAAAGCATCCAGTAGGCAGCATTTATTCCAGTTCTGAATTTGCAGAATTGCCCAATCTGAAAAAATTGTAGCTGAGTCTGTCGAGTCTTTTGCTATGTCCATGAGCAAGGTTTGAATTAAACTCTTTCCCCTTCCTTGGCCAACTCTCATGCAAACATGGAGATTTCCTCTTCTTGCCTTGGCTGCAATTTATTTATGTGGTACTTTAGGGAAGATCTCTGTGCTGTTGCACACCTTATGCTTGTACAATGGGACTTCTGTAGCTGGGGACAGATTCAGCACCAATCCTGCAGGCAGGGAATGTACCTTCAGGGCTGGGTAGCACTGACTGGATCAGCTATCACAGCTATTGTACCTGCAACGATGTCTGATCACTCTGAATAGATTATCCAGCCCCAGACATCTAGCACTTCACTTCCTTTGTCATTTTATCTCTTAATGGGCAGCTGGAGAAGGGGTTGAACCAGGTCCCAGGGCCAAAAAAATTAGAAAGATTGAGTTTGTTTCTGTCTCTGCCTAAACCTGCCTTAAAAAGAGATTTATCTCGATTGAGCAATTAGCTATATCCTGTAGGTGATAAGTCTGCAAAACCCTCTGTGGAAAGACAGTGAACCACAGAAACTGTGCAGTTTGTCAAGAGAGGAAAAGTTGCTTAGCACTTTGCAGGATGGGGCTTGAAGTGGTTACTGAATCACAGAGGAAGCCTGTGTTGCTGTTTGTGGTGTGGTTTGTACCATATTTCTCTTGTGCCTTCAGCCATGTTCCTGCCTTTCCATGGTTCCCTGCACCCTCATCCTGCTCCTGACATGTTGGGAGCTCCTGTGGTATGTGGCCATGTGCCAGCACCTTCCTAGCACTCCCTTTTTGCCTAATGTCCAAGGCTGCAGGGCTTCTCTGCTGCACATGGGCTTTGGGGGGGCTGCAAGAACCCCTACAAGTGCTAGAAACTGCCAGAGAAGCAGTCAGTGTGTTGCAGTGCATTGGGTAGGAGCTCAGAAGCAGGTTCACCCTCTGTCCTTACCTGCTGTCTGGCTTCTGTCTTTCCCCCTGATCAGGAGATATCTCGAGTTCAGCCCCGTGGGTCATGCAAGGTAATTTCATTTCATCTCCACCTTCCTCCTCTGGGAAGCAGTGGCAGGAGCACACACATGCCTAGGCATGTGATTCTCTCAAACACTTTCTGTGCTAGATCTCTACAAAAATCAAGGCTGAAACAGCCCAGCACCTTTTTTTCTATTGCCATGAAGGTGTAAGTGGTGTATCTTCTTGTGAGAGGCAACCACTATAATTTTTCTGTGAAGCACCTACCCATTCCCATCCTGTTGATTTGTCTTCCCAAGTGGTGATGTGCAAGCCACCATCTGCTTTGCATACTTTGAAACCTGTTCAGAGATACTTACTTCCACTGTTAGAACCAAACTTTTGGGTTTTTTCAGGATAGGTCACTCAGTTAATTTGCTAAAGTAGCTCCTGGAAGATTTTTTTGCTAGTGCAATTCACTATTGGCTGAACTCCTCCAGTCAGGAATTTAACACAGAGGAAGCTCTTGAACCACTCGTACTTTTACTTCCTTCTGTAGCCTTGTTAACAAACCTGTGTGTAACTCAACTTGCACAAAATCAATGTGTGTCCCAGTTAAAATTTGCCTCATGTTTCCAGAGGACCACAAAAAGTAGGGCTGCAAGGAATGTCCAGAGGTCATTCTGTCCTTCTCCCCTATCCAAAACAAGACCGACCATGCCTAATCCATTACTGGTGCTGGTAATTTAAACTCTTCTCAAAAGCAAACTCAAGGCTATGAAAATGAACTTGTTATAGTGTGAACTCTGCTGTTGAAACTGCAGCCTTTAGAAAGCAGTTGGGCCTTGTGTGATTTGTGTGTTGCAGGAGGTATGTGATGTGCATCTAAAATCTTGCTCAGAAAGTCTCAGTCAGAAAGTGCTTCCTGTGGCATCAGCAACCTGGGGGAAATATTCTGGGCTGTAATTATCAGAAAGACCCTAATTTTATTTGGGGTGCCTAGAATAGTGTTTATAAAAGCCCCCAGTGCTTTTCTAGCCAAGATAAAGTGACACTTGGGTACCTGAGTTTGAAAGTGTGATACCAGACATTTGAAAGCAGCCTGGTTAGAGGGACCCTGAGTGTGTGTGGCTGTGAAATCAGCAGTTACATCTGGCTGATCCTTACCTACTGGATAGGAACCCACTGGCTCTTAGAGCTGAGTGACCAAGGGTGGGAAACCCATCTGCATAATCTGATGAGCATTAAACCAATAGAGTCAAAAGCCAAGGGCCTGGCTTAATCTTCTGTTGATCTTTTTCCCTCCCTCACACAGAGGTAAGTTAGGGACACAGTTGCATTTCCCAGTCTTGGGGTGTAATTGGGGCTGTGCTCAAAATAATATGCATGAAAAGCAAATCTCTGATAGTGTGGAATTAATGATGTGAATGAGAGACAGCAGGGATAGCTGAATGGACTTTGAGAGTGGAAAGCTGCAGTGTGCCATAAGCCAAATTCCCATTTCCTGCAGTGAAGCCAAGTGCAAATACTTCATCCCCAGATCTTGAGGGGGTGGGATATTGTGTGTAGTGAGTGTGTAGTGAGTGTGTAGTGTGTCTGTGTCTGCCAGAGCAGTGCTGGCTCATACAGCAACTCATCTGTCCTCAAGTCTTGGTTTCAAATTGCACATCCCTTGTGTATGAAGTGAACATTTGTGCTGACATGGAGTTAGGAGGTAGTGAAATCTGCTGGGAGTTCAATTGCTATATGGATCTTTGAAGGGAAAGGAAAAGCAGGAGGAAAAGGAGGAGATCTGCCCCTTTTGTTTCCTTCTGAGGATCCTGGAGGAGTGGGGGTGTAGTCTTACTTTCTACAGCCATGGCGTAGATCCCTCAATTAATAATCTTACCTGACCTCAAGTTTATGTTGAGGGGTAATGGTAGTGCACTGAACCTCTCCTGAAGGTTTTGGAAAATCTGGGCAAGATGAGGAGGAGCCTCCTGCTTCTCAGATGGGAAGTAGCATAAGGTGAAAAGGGGGCCACGGGTCTGCTTTGGTGCCTGCGAGCAGCATACAGGGGGAAGGAAGTAATGCTTGGAGCAGCAGCTCCTCCAGGTAGGAACAGGGTCTTGCTGTGTGTCTGCAGAGTGCTAAGTACTGAGGGACCTGGTCTCTGCACAGCTTCCAGGTGCTCCTAAAATGTAAAGAATAATCTGGAGATAAAGATGAAGTCAAGGAACATTTTTAAACTTGATAATTTTCCCAGATGGGAAGATTGATCCTGTTGTTTCTGGCTGGGCTGGAATTGTGCCAGATTTGGATCAGCATCCAAATAACCATGCCAAAATACTATACCAAAGGGGAGAAAAAGAGTTGTTGGTCTCAGGTACTAACACAAAGCTTGCTACCTTCTAATTTTATAATCAAAACAAATACTGTCCTGTACTGCAGGAGCAGCAGCAAGGGAGTGAGCCATCCCATAAATGTTTGGCTCTACCAAAGGAAGTGGTAGAACTGTTAGCTGGAGCAGCAGGCTTACTGGCACAGTGCACATTTCATGGGGCTTTATAGCTGCTGTTAAAATAGTCTTCACCACTGCAGACAGTCTGTGGGCTGCATCAGCTGAGTAAAATGTTACCCTGCTAGTACAGGGAATTATTAACATGTTTTCTCTATGCCAGCTGTCTGTCTCTCCCATGGCTGACCCATGCAAGCAGCTCAATGAAAGGAAAGTTGAAAAAGAATGTTTCCAACCTAGCTGGGTGGTTTTTTGATGACTGCTTTGGCTGAGGGTTGAGCCAAACCCCAGAGCCTTGCTGGATGCCATGCTGAGGTTGCAAGTTTAGCACAAAAGGCCAGACTTGAGCTGCAGAGAAGCAAGATTTATCTGAGAGTTTGAGTTTGGGTTTTGCTTTTAGTTATCGTCTCAAATTGGGATGAGTAAGAAGGTGGAAAAATGCACAGTGTGGGAAGCAGTGTACACTCTTCATGTATGACAGCAGAAGGGAATACTGCACATTTGTAATACCAAAATTATGTATGTGCAGCTAGAAAAATAACAGCTTCTGTCACTTGAACATTACAGGTCTGGGGAACAGGAGAAGTAATAATTAAAGAAATTAAATTGAAGAGGTTATGCCAGGGCTAAAAGAAGTCCAACCTTACACCCTCACTGGAAGATGCACAGGATCCTGTGCCAGGCCTGGTTTTGGCTGTCTTCAGTCCAGGTTTGTACAGTACCTTGTACAGTGATATCCTGGATCACAGCTGGGTTCCCTAATTGTTTAATTATTGATACTACACCATTTCAGGAGAGACTGAAGTGTTCTTTTGGTTCTACTTGTAGTTATGGGACAGTTTGTGTAAAGTTGCTTGGGTTTTGAGTGTGAGTCTACTGAGGTTTCATGGTGGGTGATGTGTATGGTGAGTTGGGCTGTCAGATGATCAACTTTCCTTAGCTGATAAATGAGGTCTGACAATTAGTAGATCTCTCAGGCAAGGCCATGGCCTCTCTGAATTCAATGTCATACACTTATTGGACATTTCCAAAGCATTTGGTGTGGTTATGCCAGGCACAGATACTTGGAGTGCTGCTGAGGTCGCCCAGGTGGCTTGTCCTGCCTTTCAGCTTCAGGATCCCAGGACCAAGCATTTAGGTGACACTGCTGCTAAGAGGTTTGGGGCTTGAGCCACTTTTGGTTGTAATGACCAAGGAGCTGGAGCATCCAAGTTAAAGAGGATCAGCTCTCAGAGCTGAGTTGGCTGTCATGATTCTGCCCCTCCTACTTTTTAATAGTATTAATTAAAATCCTTTCTGAGTTGTGTCACTGATGACTGTTAACATGCCTCTTTTGTGGACTGTACAAGCCTTGCTTAAGCTTTCTGATCAAAATGCACATGTGAAGAGGCAGTGCAGGGCCCAGAGAGTTTGCTGGCTGGGTGGAGCAGATGAAGACAGAAAGGAACTAGAACTATCTCCATGGCACAGATGAGGAGCTGTGGTGTGAAGATACTGAACACCTTGGCTCGTGTCAGAGGGAGCTTGGGAGAGGTGGGAGCCAGATCTGCATTTTTTTGAATGTAGCTCTGGGACTTAATAAATTTTTTTCTATGTCCCTATCAAATCAATTTTCAAGAAATTCAAATGAAAAGAGAATAGTTGTATTTAACCTTAGGTTATTTAAAGAGGAGGCTTGAGTTACACTGTAGTTTCACACTTGGGAATGCTCTACAGGACTAGGAATTGCTTTCTGTGCTCTTATATCACATCAGTCCTTACCTTGGATTCAGTTTGTTCATCAAGAAGACAGCATACAAAATGCTTCAGTGGTGGTCACCAGAGGGCTGCAGTCAGTGACTATACAATTAGCTCTAAAAATATAAACCAGATCTTGTTTCTGGAGCCAGGGACACCTGTGAGCCAAGCCAGCCTGGTCCCCAGTAAGGTGCACCCAGCAGCCACAGCACTTGGGTGTTGCTGGTGGCACTTCAGAGTGTGCCACAGCATCACTGGGGTCCCAGGGGGTCCTCCTGCTTAGGGAGATGCTGGGCTAGCAGCTGGCCTCTGCAATAGAAATGCCTCTGTTACCTGGGCAAGCCTGAGGAGGAGGATATTGAACCATACAGCTGCAGATCTGTTTGTTAATAAGGATCTATTTTTGTAAAGTTCCTCCCAAATTAGGTATGTGTTTACTTGGTGCCATCATCTAATCAGCAACTCAGAGGGTAAGTTGGTGTTCTATATTTAATCCAGACACTTGGTAGGGTGATTAGGGATGTATCAAAGAGGAGGATTTTGTTTTTTTCCTGGATGCCTTCCTGGTCTCCTTTCTTCTTTATTACTGCAGCTTCTGTCTCAGCTCATGTTTTTCTGTTCAACCATGCAGCATATGTCAGTGAGAGTATTTGTGTGCATTTCTGAGCATATTGGAAATAATTTGCCTCTAAAAAGTGATTGTGGTTTCTTTACTATGAGAAGAGTAGCTGCAGTCCTGATGTGAATTGAAATATCAAATGTTTATGGAAGATGACACAGCAAAGCTGTTTACCATATGGTTTACAAGTCAGAGTGGTACTATACTCTTTTCCTGTAGTTTTCTGGGGAAAGATAGAATACAATAATGGAACTTGTGCACTCTTCTGTGTTTCGTATGTGCCTTTAAGAGCATGACAGTGCTCTCTTAGCCAGCTCATGAGATAGAAGTATATTTATTATTATTTATATTGAGCCTGTATCTTGAGACTTCTATGCAGGGCCCAGCCAGGTATGTGTAGTAAGGAATGTAGTAAGACATTTACCAGATTCAGTGTGCAGCTCAGTTCAAGTTTGGATGTTTGACACCTTTCACTCACAACCCTTCCAAGCACCTCCCTCTGCCCATTTTGTTTCTCTGGATCAGGGTCCTCTGATGGCTGTTATCTGGTCTTTTTAATGAGATTTTGGACTAACCATTGCCCCAGTGTAAAGACTTGTAAGATGTTCCAGCAGCCAGTGTGGGCAGAGACAATGCAGTCAAGTTTATGTGGAGCTGCATGGTACAGATTTACTGTCTTGAGCCTGCATGTAATGCTGAGACCATGGGATTCTCAGTATTCCATCCCAACTCTGTTACCAACCATGTTCTTATGCTACTACCCTGTGTGTTTTCCTTGCACAAAGGTGTTCTCTGGGCCAGATAAAGCAAAACTTAGTCCTGTGAAGCTTACTGGCTGTCTGCAGGCTTTGAATTTGGGAATTGCCATCCCAGTGTCTCTTGGGTCTTGAACTGTGCCCATTGTCAAGATGAAGGGTTCCGGGGGATGAAGCAGATGGGGTAAACACTGGATACAGCAGAAGTGTCTTCATGTGCCTGCTTTGGAGTAAGTTATCTGTATTTCCACATTGTCCTCTTCCTTTCATTTGATCTAGGTTCCATGGTTGGACCCTGGAAATGGGATGTCAGTCCCTTTCAGGGAGCTTAAAGGAAGAAAGATCTCTGGGTTGCTGCTGCTGTGACAGCGAGTGAGAGCAGGAAGATGTCGACAGTCACATCAGCAATCCAGGCTCCTCAGGGCCCTGTGAATCCCCCACCTCCAGAGGTCACTAATCCCAATAAACCTGGCCGGAAGACCAACCAGTTGCAATATATGCAAAATGTTGTGGTGAAGACCTTGTGGAAGCATCAGTTTGCCTGGCCTTTCTACCAACCTGTTGATGCAATTAAATTGAATTTGCCGGTACGTATTGATCACTTTCTGCTCTGTGTTGCTGTTCTGAGAAAGCTTTGTGTTGGTGAGATCAGTTCTCTAATCACTGGATCCAGAACAAGGCAGTTGTTTGGGGGGGATTTCCTTGAATGCTCTTAGACTCACTGAATGAGAAGACAGTGTCGTTCTGAGCTACAAGTTGCAGGTCTCTGAAGGAGAAAACTGTCTCAGAGAGGGAAGAGAAAAGCTCCCAGGCAAGCTGTCTTAGAGCAACTCAAGCGTAGTGTTTCCTTTGTAGTGGCTTCACCCCTTGTCCCACCTCTGTCAAATTGGAGAGAGTCTTGAAGCCCTTGAAGCTCTTCTGAGCATTTGGCATTGGGCTCAATGTAACTTGTGTTTTCAACAGGCTTTTCTGGATTCGCTGCCGTCTTGAGTGTTGAGGAAGACACCTAATTACCAAGGGTACTTTGGAACTATCTATTTTCAAATGTTGTACAGGAAGTAGAAAGAACAGTTGCATTTACCCATTGCCTCCTGTGCCTAATAAATAGCCTGTTTCTGTCAGTCTGGATAGCATGAGATACCATAAATGACCAGATTTTGTTAAGCTGCTTTCTTCCAGGGAACTGAGCCACACACTCTTCACTTCTTCCAAGGGGCCCTGTCAGTGTGAAAACTCAGCCTTGGAGGCATACCCCCACCCACCTGCTTCACTGAAATAAAGACCCCTCCACAGCCCTGTCCACCCTCCTGTCTGCTAAAGCTGACAAAAAAAACCCCCAGCCTGACTGTTTTGAGCAAGAGGGTTTCATATAGGGAGCATGCTTCTGGCATGTAAGGTCAGGAGAGCTCCAGTTACTGCAGGTTATAACCCAGTTTTCTGGACTGGATCAGGAGTCTTTTGAATTCTCTAATGTTGTTGATGGGTACTATATGAAGTGCCAGCCAAAAGAGTAAAACACTTAACACCTGTATAAAGTTTCTCCAGCTCTGTGCTTCTTTGTGGATTGATTCAGTTTCTCAGTGAGGCATTTTAAATTGGTTATAGGGCAGGTTACCAGAAAATCTAAAGGAGTTGTCAGTGGGATAGAGGAGTTGCTTTTTATGCGTGGCTTAAAAATGCACAAGCCCAGCAGCCAGGAGGATTGCCTCTTCTGCCTGGAAATATTGGTGTGTCAGGTCATGCTGAAGGATTGGGCTCAGAGTGGCTGTACGTGGCTTTGTGTGCAGGTGTTGGTGTTTTTCTCCAACACAAGAAAATTACAGTGTATAACCTGACATGTCTAGAGCATTCCCAGCCTAATCACAGCCTCTGCTTGAGACCAGCCCAGGGAGATGTGTGGAAGCCCTTTCAAGGCTGAAATACCCTGAAAAAACAGACTGATTTTTTTTTTTGCGCTCTCTTAGGCAGTTCTGGCACTGAAAAGTGTAAGTGCCTTTAAAAAAAGGAGGCAGAAATGCTCTCACCCAACCTGCAGCCAGTGCTCTGTTCACCTGAACACCCTGCCAGAGCTTGGGCTGCTCCCTTGGCAGCATGAAGTGCATCACTGCAGTGCTAACCCAGCTATGACACCCTTCTGCTCCTGCAGCACCATCCAAAATTGTACCTACAGCCTTGCAAGGGGTCTCAGAAAAGCATATTTTCCTCCACGTACAACACTCAGTGCTTTGCCAGTCCAGCTGTCCTCATACAAAGCTGGGAATGTTTAAGCAGCCTTTGGTTTGCTTGAGGATGTACTGGGGCAGGGCTGTGGGAAAGCTCATAGCTGTGGGAGGAGTTCTGGTGCTTTGTGGTCAAACTCATCATAAGAGTGGACTGGAAATCTACAAATCAGGAAATAGATGTAAGCAGCGGTGGGTGTTTTCAATTTGCACAAAAATGCAGGGATGTGCTTTTTTGGGAGGTGGGAACAAGGAGAAAGCTGGGACTAGAGGGGGATGTGACCAGCACTTTGTGTATGAGGAGATGTAATGGCTTTCCTGTTTCTCCAACAGGATTATCACAAAATAATAAAAAACCCCATGGACATGGGGACCATCAAGAAGCGCCTGGAACATAACTATTACTGGAGTGCCAGTGAATGTATGCAGGATTTCAACACCATGTTTACAAATTGTTACATTTATAACAAGGTAAAGAGCCCAGACAAGCCTTTAGCTGGGGCAGTGCCTAGCAAAGTCCCACCTTACCTGCTGCAGGGGGGTGCTGAGCAGGGCCAAGCTCTGCTGTGCTCAGGGCCCTCCTTGCAAGGATTTGAAATGCCACTAATTGCAGCCACATTACTTGGAATGCACAAAGCTGTCTTTGTGCTCTGCCTTTCTTCCCCTAGACTAGTTAAAATGGCAAATGTGTCTTTTAATTATAGGTGGATTTCTGTTCCGGGGTTACGTAGCCTGTTTTTACTCCTTTTATTTTCAGTTAGTAATTCTTTTAAGGTGAGGTGCAGTTTATGCAGTGCTTTGCAGGTGTTCCATAGGGTCTTAGTGATGTGTTTTACACTGGCTGTCTAGCAGTAAATAGTATCTCTGAGCAGCAGAGAGCAGCTCAGGAAATGCAACTGCTCTCTGCCAGTGTCTCCTCCATACTTCCAGACCTTTAGATTGCTTATTATTGTTTGGGGTTTGGCTTGTTTGCTGTTTTCTTAGCTTGTTGTTAAAAGCCTTTCTTCTTTATATTATGTTTTCTACAATGGTTTGTCATCACTCTCCCATACTGGAGAACAAACTGAAATAAACAAATTAATTAGTTGGAGCTACAGAGTATGTGTTTACACTCCTCCTGGACCTGCTGGCAAGCAGGGGAGGACAGCTCATCTGTTCCAGTTTGCTGCTTCCACACTGATGCACAGGGTGCTTGCTATCAAGCTCCTACTGGAAGTCCTGATAACTCTCTGGATGCAGTAATTATTGTGTCCTGGGCCAGAATAGATGAAGAGGAAAGAGAAGAGCTAGTGTGTTTATTTTTGGAAGTTGGATACCACTGTTTATTTGAAGGGCAGTGTTCATCAAGGATTTTGAAGCCTGAGTTTCTGTTCTTCTTCTTGCAGCCCACAGATGACATTGTCCTCATGGCCCAAGCTCTGGAGAAGATATTTCTGCAGAAGGTTGCCCAGATGCCTCAAGAGGAAGTTGAGTTGTTACCCCCAGTTCCTAAAGGCAAAGGTCGCAAGCCAGCAGCAGGCACACAGAGTGCAGGTATTAACCCAGCCCACTGACAGTAAAAGTTGCCAGGCTCTTGCTGAGGCCTGACCCACTTTCCAAGCTCCCTGGCTTTACAAATGGTGGTGAGGAGGTGAGGAAGGGAATGTGTTGGCTACTGGTTAAAGCAGTGGAAGAAAGTGGGAGATGTGTAGATAATGTTCAGGCAGTTGCTGTTAAATGATTTAGGACTAAAAGATAAGGAAGTGTGGTAAAACAGTTCAGAAAGGAGCTCCCCTGGGCTGAGTGAAACTGTTGCAGGGTTTTTTTTCTGTAAAGAAGGTCCAATCCTCACTTTGGGAAAGTCAACTGTTCCTCTTTGTTTTTCCACATCTCAGGTGCCAAATGGAACTACAACTTCATCCAAGCTCTCTGTCCTGGTTTTGGCTGGGATAGAGCTGATTTTCCTAGTAGCTAGAATAGCACTATGGTTTGGATTTAGTATGGGATTTGCTATGAACAGAATGTTGATAACACATTGTTTTCAGTTGTTGCTAAGAAATCAAGGACTTTTCAACTTCCCATGCTTTGGTGTGTGGGTGCACAAGAGGCTGGGAGGAAGCATAGCCAGAGCACTGAATCCAAATGGCCATTGGAATATTCCATATCATGCAATGTCATGCTCAGTGTATAGATGAGGGTTGGCCAGGAACCCCTTGCTCTCTTCCAGGATTGTGGTTTCAGGAGTTTTTCCCCTCCCCCCCAAGATTGCTGGCCAGAGACAGGTTAGCACTGGTCAGTAGGTGGGCAGTTGCACTGTTTGTATATTTTATTACGATTGATATTATTTTTTTCTTTTATTTCAGTTGTTTCAATTCAAGTATTTAGTGGTCTGAGAGGTTAGAACCATGACAGAGATTTTTGATTCTGTCTTCTCCGTGTCCTTCAACAAAAACTTATGAGAACGGAGGAGTATTGATACTTCATTTATTAGTTACTAGATTTGTCCT
Source organism: Phaethornis superciliosus (assembly GCA_023637945.1). Taxonomy (NCBI): domain Eukaryota; kingdom Metazoa; phylum Chordata; class Aves; order Apodiformes; family Trochilidae; genus Phaethornis; species Phaethornis superciliosus. The sequence goes on from JAJQWJ010000022.1 coordinate 9,457,525, forward strand.
CCTTTACTGTAGGAGGCAGTTCTTTCACAGTACAGGTTTAATATCAGAGCCATTTCCCTGGCTTTCAGAGGCTTCAGCTCTGCTCCCAGCTCTGTGGCCAGTCTGAAATAGTTTGGACTCTTGGGTGTTCAGCTGGTAGTAGGGGAGTGGTTGTTACCATCTATCACACATGGTAAAAACACTCCCAGACAGATCTGTCCAAAAGAGCCATCTCCCTCTGTTCCCTCTCCATGGGCTCCTGCTCTTTTCCTGAGCACAGGGCAGCTCTGAGAGGATGAGAGATGAACACACACCCCATATGCAAAGCTGGAAGTATTTTGCTTGTGTAGGGCTAGCTCATGGTACAAGGACTTAGGTCAATGATTGCTCTTTCTCTGTTAACCCCTGGGTCCCAGCACCAAGCAGGTCTCACTGTGTCCTTTGTGCCCTTCCTATAACCCTGGACCAGCAGCCTGGCCAAACCCAGGATTTCCCAGTACCCCAGTGCCACTTTAGTTCAGGGAAAAGACCACCACCATCTCGTGACACATGTAACCAGCAGCACACACTCATGCTTTTCCCTTTGTGGTTTGAAAGGAGCTCAGCAAGCAGTGGCCGTGTCCTCCATCTCCCCGCCGGCCCCATTCCAGAGCGTCCCTCCGGCCGTGTCCCAGACGCCCGTCATTGCTGCCACCCCTGTGCCAACCATCACTGCCAACGTCCCGCCTGTCACCGCCCCTCCTGCTGCTGCTCCCCCTCCTCCTGCTGCTCCCATCATGCCCGTGGTGCCTCCTACACCACCTGTGGTCAAGGTAAATGGAGAACTCCAGCCCTTGCCCTTCAGAAGGCAATCTCGCTCAGGAGTGCTTCCTTCTGCCCCCCTGGCTGCTGGTTAGGTACCTTCCTTCTCTTCACGTTTGACTCCGTGCCACTCTGGCCATTACTGTCCCTTTGGGGTGTGCTCAGACAAATGCTTGCTGTCCAGTCTGAGAGGGTTGAGAGGTTTTTTTGCGAATTCTGCCACATTCCAGCTAAGTTGGTGATTGCTCCAACTCGGTTACAATCTCTCCTCTGGCCCAGGCCAGTGCTGGTGCTCTGTGAAGCAGAAGGCTGTTGGAGGTTTACCCCATTTTGCAGCATGTAGCCCAAGGCATCCCTTCCCTCTGTAACTGACCCCCTGATTTCACTGGGACTATTCCTTTAAGGTTTTCAGACTAGGAATGTTCCTTTCTGCCCTAAACCAGTTCAAGACAAGCCTGTAACTCCAGTTGGAGGAGACTGATGTTGCCCGCAGGTTTTGGGTGCCTTAGTTCTGTCTTCCTTAGTGAGTAATCTGGGAGTTGCCATTGGTGTTTTGCTATTTACTATGCTAATTTATGGGTAAATGAAAATGTTGCTTTAAATAATTGGAGTTTTCCTAGCAAGTTGTGTATTGCTTTAAAAACAATGAGAACATACCTTGGAGAAAGCTGGCTGTTTTTTCTAAACTGTGAAATTAGCTTGCAACACTATTGGTGCTCTCTGATGTGAGGTTGCATGGGCCAGCAGAGCCACAGAATTGTTTTGCTTATTTAACACTATAGCTCAGGAATTACTAAAGAGATTGTAAGTCAGATGATCTTGTACCTAAGCTGTCCTCCTCAGACACCTGCTTCATACTTCAATTTCTGTCCAAATACCTTGCTTCTGAGAGTCAATTTAATTTTAAAACTCAAGGATGAACCCAGAAGTGAGTTTGCCAAATACATGCTGCAGAATTAATCCTGCTTGGGATTTCTTTAAGCTTTCCCTTAGATTTCCCTAAGGAACTTTTTTCACCTTTCTCTCTCTCCAGAGAAGTAAAGCCTTCATAGGAGCACGCAAGAGCTGGCTGGACAGCTTGAATACATTCAAGAGAGGTTTCATTTGCTTAAAACAAAACTATTTCATTCTTGCTCCTCTGCATAGCAGGCGATTTACCTTAGTGCTCCCACTAAATACAAAGGAGTGAGGGCTCGTGGGTCTTTGGTGATTAATATGCTTTGGTTCAGAACTTATAGCCTGATCCTGCCACTGGGGACTCAGACATGTGGTTAAGTTACTGACACTTTCTAAGTCACGATGCATCAGCTGAGCTGCAGTAATCGACCGGGCGCACTCCTTTCCCTTGGCAAGCGTGAGGTAAGAGTCCTTAGTTTAAATCTCGGTGCCATACATAGAGCTAACACGTTTTGCATCATGTTTGGGGTTGGGTTGGAGACGTGCAAGTGGCTGGTTACTGTGGCTCAGATGACATGTAGTGATACATCGTGTTGTAGTCACTGAACTGTGTGTCACAAGTCCCACTTACCCAGTGATGACATTTCCTCTCAGGCGACAGGCAGATCGCAGAAATAAGGATGAGCTGTGCTAGGGCAGGCACTCACCAGACGTGTCCATCTGCTGTTTCAGAAAAAGGGAGTGAAGAGGAAAGCAGACACGACGACCCCCACCACCTCTGCCATCACTGCCAGCCGCAGCGAGTCACCCACCCCCCTCTCAGACCCCAAGCAGGCCAAAATCATCGCTCGCCGGGAGAGCGGCGGCCGCCCCATCAAACCACCAAAGAAAGACCTTGAAGATGGAGAGGTCCCCCAGCACGCAGGGAAGAAGGGTAAACTCTCTGAGCACCTCAAGTACTGTGACAGCATCCTCAAGGAGATGCTCTCGAAGAAGCACGCAGCTTATGCATGGCCGTTTTACAAGCCTGTTGATGCAGAGGCCTTGGAATTACATGACTATCATGATATTATCAAACATCCCATGGATCTCAGTACTGTGAAAGTACGTCCACATTTACCACCTCTTTTGCAGGGTGTGTCACAGCCCTCTGGCTCCAGAGAACTGGCTCCTACTGGGGGAGGGGGAAGGGACAAGGGTGGAAAACAACCTCTTTGGATATCACCTGGATATTTTTATATTTTGCTTCCTTTCCCCACTTTTTTTTTTTTTCCCCCCTCATGCCCTGGGACATCTTTTTTTTCTGTCCTGCAAAGCAGACTGTACAGACTGTACAATGGCATCCTCTCCTCTTTGTGGATAGTCCAGCTATTTAAACTTGTGTCCTTGGGATTGTGTTGCACTCTGAGAAGAGGTGCTGTATTTCATAGGATTCAATTGATAGTATCCCATTTCCAGAAGCTGCTGCCTGCCCACTTGTTGGCATGATGTCCAGATAGCAATTCCAGCTGGAACGTGCTGATTGCCTGGTACTTGGGGAGGGGAGGAAATACCCTGATGCTTGTGTGGTTCATATTTGGCTCTTGAAGGGCTTAGCTTAGTATGGTCCAATATTAAAGGTGTTTTTCCCAGTAGACTGGGAGGTTTCTCAGAGTCCCTCCTAAACATCCACGGAGCAAAGCTGTATTTTTTTTCCTAGTTCTCAACTTCTGCTTGTCAGCCAGCTATTGGAATCAGTGGTAGTGGAGGTGAGACTTTTTTCCATGTGCAGGGAGTTAAGGTATTTCTGCTGACTTTCTCTAGCATTCCAGGAGTGGTTTGCTGCTCTCTGAGCCAATGCCTGGGATTGTCTGAATGCCCAGGTGACAAAAGGGCAGCTTCATTTATGTCCTTTTATGTGGTACCTGGAAGCAAGTGTGCTCTTGTGCTGTTCAGTCCAGCAGTGATGGTGCAAGGGTTCTTACTACAGCTAGAAGATTCTTTTAAGTATTTTAGCTGCATTATTTGGTGGTGACAGAATAGTTGTCATGGTCTGTGCATTGAGGATTAGATCTGGAGTTACCAGCATCTCAGTTCTAATTGCCATTCTTATGCCATGGTCCTGGGCAAGTTTCCCTTCAGCTCTGTGCCTTAGTTTCCCCAGTCATAAAATGGAGATGATAATACTTAGCCTACCTCACAGGGCTGTTGTGAGGGCAGATACTTGGGGTACTTGAGGGCAGTATTATCTAAGTACTAAATTGTTACTGAGTTTGTACAGAAAAGGGTGTCTCTGAGTTGGCAGAAGCATTGGAAGCAGGCTCTGGTGGGGCTAGGCTTGGAGACCATTCTTCTCTTGAGCTTACAGTGCCCTTAAATTGCTTACAAAAGCAAGTGCAGAGTGCAGTATTCTTGACTTGCTGTTAAGCTGAGCTGTGTTAAAGGCCCACAGCAATTTGCTGGGAGGAGAAAAGGGCAAGATGAAGGATGAGTTGAGCTGCAGGAAAGGAAGAGGAGCCTGAGGCACAGTGGTAGGAGCAAGACAAATGCCTAGGTTGAACTTGATAGAAGTGAAGCTGGCTACCTGACCTTCATGTTCTGCTGACAGAGGAAGGTCCCAGTGTTTTCTTGTGGAAATTTCCATTTTCTCTTTACCTCTGAAAATGGATAAGGAAGGAAAAAGCAAAGCTCTCCTCAGTTTAGGTATTGCTGTGCATCTACCATCACACCGATTTTGGATGCCCAGTGCTGAAAGCCTACTTGATTTTTGTACTTTGTCTTACTTACCTGACTTGTTGTCAAGGTCTGCTCACTTTAGTTTGTATTGGAGTTGCTCTTCTCCCCCAACTTGGAGGAGATCCATCCCTGTGGCTTGGCTCAGGTTGGTCAGGTCTGTATCCTGCTCCAAGCAGGGTCACTCTCACACTTTGATCTCCTCCCTTCTAGGGGTAGCCACTTCTCAGCTGAGGGGTTCTGTCCTTGCTCTTCTGATGCCAGTGAGTAGGCTGGGAGCAGGAGCCAGGCTGCAGATGGGTAGTATTCTTCTTAATAAACTTGTTTGAAGTGCTGTCTGGTATTGTTTTTTTATGGAGTGCTTTATTATCATTGCTTTTGGCCTGTAGATCATAGTGTGACTTCTCTGAGATGCAGTCTGTGATACATTAACTGCGTGGAACAGAAAACTGCCATTTGCAGGCAGTGTAATTCTCCAGTGTCAGAGGCTTTCTCTGGCTCTGAAAGGTTTTAGATTTAATTCTGTGCAAGTGACAACAGCTGTGGTAAAGAAGCACAGCAAATGGCCTTCAAACTAATCTTGGAAGAATTATGTGAGAGAGTAAAACACAAGCATTGCTGCAGCTATAATGGATTCTCCAGTACCTGGTTGCTTGTTGCTTTGGTTCTCTGGTTAAATGAGGTTTTGTGTTTTGTTTATGGCCAAGGAATATCTTTTCATGTCCAGGAGCAATTTTTCTGGGGTGTTCACCCAACAGAGGTGTTTTTCAGAAGGCTTTGGAGATTTGTTTCCTCTGTGTGCCTGCTGGAGGAGGCAGCCCTGGCTGCTGGGACTCTGCCAGTGAGAGGTGAGAGGTGGAGGGGCTGTAGCTGAGGTGGTTGCAGACAGGAGCAGAGGGATGTGATGGAGGGATGTGCCAGAGCAAGGACTGCAGCTGGGAAGAGCCAAAGGGACAGGGATCAGTGAGCTCATCTCCAGCTCAGTTCTTGTAGTCATCACAGGGCATTCATTTTCAAAGAGCAAGAAAAATGGATGAAGGTGAGAACTGAAAAATAAGAGACAGTGCAAATATTTAGCTCCTGATAATTATCCTTATTACATTAGGAAATAACATTATTAATAGGTTCATGAAAGATAAGTTCTGTCCTTTCTCTATCAGTTGGACTTTTAAATAAAGAGTAGATGTTGTAGTTTAAATGTAAATGTCTTAATTGCCTTAGGAATGACCAAGCAAAATTTATGCCCTGTGTGAGCAGAAAGTTAGAATTTGGAGGGTGATCATTTCTACCCTTTCAGATTTACAGGGCAAAAATACTCAAGCATCGTGTAGAAATACATGTTTAAGGTAGTCCTGTCATTGTAGCTTGGTTGGTTTTTGACTCTTGCCCTTTTTTTCCGTGATCCTTATTTACATTAACTTCTGATCCAGCAAACTTTTTTCTACATTAGTGTTTTCTAATAGAATGTAGACCCTGCAAAGTTTATATAGCACTGCTTAGAAAAAGAAAACAGCACACGTTTAGAATCTGAAAGTATAGAAACTGTTGCAGAGTGATAACATTTTTGGTTGTCTGGTGTGTGTTTGCTTCCTTGTTTTAAAGAGAAGAAACAATGTTATTTAGGAGCCAGTAAGCCTGATCAGTTCTCTTAGACAAACATGGGTTTGGTTTGGTTGTTTTTGTTTTATTTTTTTGAGGCTATTCTGAGCTGTCTTCCAAGATGCACATGTCCTCCATGCATTTGCTACCAATGCCTTTTGCTTATGACTTTTTCTCCCCTTTCCCTTTGGCTTGTTTGTTTGCAGAAAAAAATGGACAGTCGGGAATACCAGGATGCCCAAGGTTTCGCAGCAGATATTCGGTTAATGTTCTCTAATTGTTACAAGTACAATCCTCCAGACCACGAGGTGGTAGCCATGGCCAGGAAGCTCCAGGTAAAGGTGTTGGCATTTGTGTCTTCCAGAGTATATTTAGTTCAGCTCCAAGGTGTCCCTTTCAGAGATCCAAGCATGGATCTGCTCTTGGCACCAACAAGAGAGAGTCAGTGATTCCTCCAGCCCTTGAGCCATCTTCTCTGCTGTAGGACTGTTACACTCTCCAGTGCCCCATTCAGCTCCTGAAGTGTTATATTCATTGCTGTATAAAGTAATGGGAGAATTTTCCTGGGCTTACAGAATAGGGATTCCTGTCTGTACATCATAGAATCATAGAATTGGCTGGGTTGGAAGGGACCTCAGAGATCATCAAGTCCAACCCTTGATCCACTCCCCCTGTGGTTCCCAGCCCATGGCACTGAGTGCCACATCCAGGCTCTTGTTAAATATCTCCAGGGATGGAGAATCCACTACTTCCCTGGGCAGCCCATTCCAGTGTCTGATCACCCTCTCTGTAAAGAAATTCTTTCTAATATCCAACCTAAACTTCCCTGGCACAACTTGAGACCATGCCCTCTTGTCTTGCTGAAAGTTGCCTGGAAAAAGAGCTCAACCCCCCCTGGCTCCAGCCTCCTTTCAGGGAGTTGTAGAGAGTGATGAGGTCTCCCCTGAGCCTCCTCTTCTCCAGGCTGAACACCCCCAGCTCCCTCAGCCTCTCCTCATAGGGTCTGTGCTCGAGTCCCTTCACCAGCCTGGTTGCCCTCCTTTGGACCTGCTCCAGGACCTCAATCTCCTTCCTGACCTGAGGGGCCCAGAATTGGACACAGTACTCGAGGTGTTTGTGCAGCACTTCATGTAATGTAGTAAAACCCTGACCCATGTTAGGGTGTCAGGTATCTTTAAAAGGCCAAACCATGGTCTGGGTGGTCAGGGCTCCTTTAGTCAGCAATTTCCCCCTCCTTTTTCTAGGATGTCTTTGAGATGAGGTTTGCAAAGATGCCTGATGAGCCTGCAGAGGTCCCACCTCCACCCCCACCAACAGCACCAGTGGTGAGCAAAAGCACAGAGAGCAGTCACAGCAGTGAGGAGAGCTCCTCTGACTCGGACAGCTCGGATTCGGAAGAAGAGCGAGCGACTCGGCTGGCAGAGCTCCAGGAGCAGGTATTGCCACAGCCAAGCTGTGTGTCAGTGTCTGTGCAAGTGGAAAAGGGCAGAGCAGGAGGAAGGGGTTTCATTTTGTTCTTAAAAACCCCCACCGAGGCTGGAATGTCACCTTCTGTCAGCTCAAAGGGAAAAACCCCAGTGAAACAAGCGCATGTTGGATGTAATGTTAATTTTCTTGGAGCCGTTCTCACTGCTGATGCTTTGTGCTTCCTTCTGAGGTCCCAGAGTAGGAGTGAAGGTGCATGCAATAGTAGGGATCTGTAAAGAACAGTGAGCCATGTTGTGAGAGGGCTCAGGCTTAATAAAATCTCTCAAACTTTCTTTGAGATATTGTTCTCCTGCACCCCATCGGTAGAAGTGAGGTATTTTGGTTGTTCTGCTTGCAAGTGCTTAAGTCGTGGCCTTTGTTATGATGCAGATTTCTGTGGCCAGATGATAGTGCTTATATGTGCTACCTTTAACATATAGCAAAACATTAATAAAATTTGTCCAGTGTCTCCAAGCTAGCAGGAGAGCCAAGAGGTGGACCCAGTCTTCCAAGTTGTCAGCACTCTAGGCAGAGCTATTAAGCTTAATTTTTATTTGTTCCTATAAAACAAGAATGATGTTTTCACTTGGGTCAGCTTCTGTGTACTAGTGCTGTAATTTTAAAATAATTTTATATCAAGTAAAATCTCTTGAGTTCAATCACTGGTCTGCTTGATCACTGGCTCTGGGATATACTTACATGTTGGAATAATTAGAGGAAAGCTATGTGGAGGCATCAGTTATTTTGCCTTGAAGGCTGATTTATTTTTCCCCTGTCCTCCCCCAGCTGAAAGCCGTCCATGAGCAGCTAGCAGCATTGTCACAAGCACCAGTGAACAAACCAAAGAAAAAAAAGGAGAAGAAGGAAAAAGAGAAGAAAAAGAAAGATAAAGAGAAAGAAAAAGAAAAGCACAAAGTAAAAGCTGAGGAGGATAAGAAACCCAAGGTGGCTCAACCACCAAAACAAGCCCAACAGAAGAAAGCCCCAGCTAAGAAAGCAAACAGCACAACTACAGCTAACAGGTAAGAGTTTGCCTTCTGCAAGCTGTTTTAAGGGAAATTCCCAGAGCTTCCAGCCCATTTCTACCACCCCTGTTAAATTCCTGGTAAATCTCAGATGTCAGAGCAGTTAGTTTGCTATTTAATAGTGTCCCTATTCCCAGTCAGCTCCCGGGAGTCTTTAAGTTAGAGCTGGCAGTGAAACCATCATATTTCCACTGCCCATCTTGCTTAGAATCCCTGCCTGATCACTCTCAGATAAGGTTTTGCTGTTTGCCTTTTGTGCAGTCAGCAAGAATGTGCCATTTCATTGCTGCCCCCCTGCTGCTCCATGGCCTCGCCGTCATGCCTCACAGAGCTAAAATATAATAGGAGTAGAACAGCTATCTCAGATTGCTGAACTTTTTCAGAAGCTGTGGTGCTGTTCAAGCCGTTTGGTTAGCGATTCAGAGCCAAGAGCACTGGGATTTTTGTTAAAGAGGGGGTAGAAAAAGAGAGTTCATTGCTTCTGTGTACTCATGAATGTTTCTGTTCTTGCCAAATCCCCCAGACAGCCCAAGAAAGGAGGCAAACAGGCATCTGCAACCTACGATTCAGACGAGGAGGAGGAAGGTTTGCCCATGACCTATGATGAGAAACGACAGCTCAGCTTGGACATCAACCGCCTGCCTGGGGAGAAGCTGGGCAGGGTGGTACACATCATCCAGTCAAGGGAACCTTCCCTCAGAGACTCCAATCCTGATGAGATAGAAATAGATTTTGAAACATTGAAGCCCACAACTTTACGAGAACTGGAGAGATACGTGAAATCTTGTTTACAGAAAAAACAAAGGAAACCATTTTGTAAGTTACCTCCTGGGGCATGTGCTCCCCCACCAGCTCTTGGGCTCAACTTCTGAGTTCAGGGCATGTGTGCTGGGATTCTCTTATCCCAGCATAACCCATATGTTGGGTATGTGCTGGTAGGGATTTTTAGAGATTCTTTTCTCCCAAGGAAATGTACAGAAACTTTCTATTTTTTCTGTTCTTTCTTCCTATGTTGTGATGCCATGGATTCCCAGAGGACTGTTGTGTTCCCTTACAGGACCTGTGATACCTTTACTACTTATCTAGAATCTAGAAGGCACGATAAAGGTTTCAGCCTCATTGTATTAGGTGTTATATGCACACATCTGGAAGGATCCATTTCTTACCCTGAATGGTTTAGCATCTAATTAGGAAGCAAACAAAAAGCAAGGTTGGGATTCAATGTGCCAAGCAAATAAATGGGGCATCCTGTGGATTTTGGGTGTGCAGGTGTCTGAATTGTACATTCACCCCAAAACTGCTGCTCTGGGATGGTATGATCACCATATTATTCTGTCTGTCATATCAGAGGATAAATGTTACTGTGCTGCCAAGTGAATGCTGCAGTGTGGGACAGGCTTTTCTCTGTGCCTCATCCACAGAGGGTGAATTGTTGCAGCCCCTTGAGAGTTCAGCTCCAGCTGAATAGCAATAGGATCACTTACCTGAAGTGGTCCTGGCTCTGTCCATCTGCTTGTTGGTTAAGAGGGAGTTGTCCTGTTAAGAGTATAACACAATAGCTGCTCACAGCTCTTGCAGAGCACCTCCATTTCCTCACCACAGGACTTCCAGGTAGGCCTAAGCAAAGCTCAGGCTTTGACCTTTCTTTTTGGTTTTTTAATTGACTACTTTTAACTCTTTTTCTTCCTTGAATCCTTCACTCTTGGAATAGCACAAGAAAAAGATTTTTTCCAGAGTGGTTAGGAACAAGAAGCATCCTTTTGGAGCCAATATGTAGAGTAACACATAACCTCAGAAATCTGTCAGTCCACTCCCTGAGACTGGTGCAAAGTGAACCAGCTGGCTGGCATGTCTGACCCCAGACCAGCCCCAGCCAGACTTTCTTGCTGTCTGCTTTCTGTTATTTATCTTTCAGTGGTGCACTCTCACAGGACTCTGCTTTCCTGATTTTTAAAATAAATAAATAAAAACTTTGCTTTAAAACAGCTCACAGAAATGTAGGTATTTCCTTGCTGGATCAGGCAAAATGTCTGGCCCCTCTCTTGTGCTTCTGATCCTGGCCAACACCTGTGTTCAATTACTCCTCCTTTGGAGTGCTATTTCTTCTGCTCAGATGTATGAGTGTTGCTGGTACTTCTCACCATTTCCACCAAACTGCTGCAGCTATGTTCTTGTTGTCTGCCAGCCTTTGCTTCAGCTGGTATTTGTCCTTCTTGTATATTTAAAGCAACATAAAACCCAGTAGATTCTTGCATAAGGAATGTGAAATTGTAACAGCAGGTGCTTCCTTCTGACAGCCGTTAATGGGACACTTTATTTTACAGGGCAGAAACCCCATGTAACAATTCTGTAATTACAAATGTGTAACTATTGACCATATAACTGTCTGGTAAGTAACCTGTAACCACAAGATTATTACACGGATATTTCTATCTTCTGAAATCTTTTCCAGAAGGTCTCTCTTAAAAAGTGCATGTTACAGGATGATGATGATGATGATCCAGACAACTTCATGTTTTCTCTTCCATCTGGGGTGTGAAGTTGCTGTGTGGTCACATAATCTCAGTAGTGTGGCTGCACAAATGTACATGCCCTGTAAAATTGAGATGTCCACTCTTTCACCTGCAACCATGCAGTTTCAGAAATTGTGCATTCCTCCTCCACAGCTGCAAGTGGAAAAAAGCAAGCAGCAAAGTCAAAAGAAGAGCTAGCTCAGGAAAAGAAGAAAGAACTAGAAAAACGGTTACAGGACGTCAGTGGGCAGCTAAACAACAACAAGAAACCTGCGAAGAAAGGTAATGGCTTTGGTTTTACTGTGCTAGAAAAAGTTGCAAATGGAGATAAATCTTATCAGCTGAGGCAAAGCTGCTGCCCCCTTGTAGCTTGGGGTTTCTCTGCCAGTTCCCCCAGCTGGCCACTCACTCTTAGGGGCACAGTGACTGACTGCTGGGCACTCAGCTGCTCTGGGGGGGCTGCTTTGCTCCCTGTCCAGGTGGAGGCTCTCATGAGTGGTAAATGTGAGGGTTTTTTGGAGGCATTTCATCAGAAGGAGCAGGATCATCTGCTCTGTGTCAGTCCATGAAGAGCAGTTATGCAGAGCATCCAGTGGATGGATGTTCTCCACCGTGGGACTAAAAAAAAGCCTTCATCCCCCCAAGGGTGGGGTGGGGTGGGGGGGATTTACCTGCAGGTAAATAAACTGCCCTGGCAAAATGAGGTGGTGAATGAAGGCACTGAGGTTGAGGGCTGCAGGCCAGCTGTCTCAGGTTGAATTCATTGCCAGTAACCACATCTCTGCCTTCTTCCCCTCAGAGAAATCTGGCTCAGCTCCCTCCGGAGGTCCCTCCCGGCTCAGCTCCTCCTCCTCCTCCGAGTCTGGGAGCAGCAGCTCCAGCGGCTCCAGCTCAGACAGCAGCGACTCGGAATGAGTCCTGGACACTTAGAGACAAAATGGACATCACCCTCCCCCCTGCTCTGCAGTGTTCCTTTCTCTCCTGATTAATATACTGCTCTTGTTCAACGGTGGTCAGGTCGTTTTTTTCCCCCCCCTTTCTCTTGACTTTTTATTTTATTTTAAAATTCAGTGTTATAAAAGCTATCTTCCAATTTATTTTTTTTTTTTGGGGGGGGGATCTCTTTTCATAGGTCAAAGATCTTTGCGTGTGCGTGCGTGTGTGACCAGACTTTATGACAAATAGTTCCCTTTGCATAAAGTCTCTAAAATACATTTTAACTGAAGAAGATTGGTTCAAAATGGAAGAACTTTGAACTCTTAGCGGGAGATAAATAGAAAGTTCTGCAAGGTTTGTAGTATGTTTCCCTCCTGCCCTTCCCTCTCCCCAGAATGTTGTCTTTTAATAAGCCTGCCTGGCTCACACAAGGTAAAACAAAAATTAATCTTTTTTTAAAGAACTCTCTGTACAATGGTACTGTATCTGAAAGATGTTAGCTTTTGAACTAGTTGGTGTATTTGTTATTAGCACTAGTATTCTTAATCTCAAAGTCTACAGTGTGATGAAAATGTCAGATGCTATCATCTTTTTACATAAAAACAAAAAAAATCTAATGTACTGTGGATTGCTAACATGCTTTTTTTCCCCCAATCTTGGTAGAGGCACAGGCACCTGTTTAAGAAGGTAATTAAGCATGAATATTACTTAAAGCACACAATATAAGTGGTTGCATTTCTTGTTTTTCCACTCAGAAGTTTCGTTTCTCTGGGGGATACCTCAGGAAGAAGGAAGCAAGGAACTCTCAGGTTTCTTGGGAATGTCATTTTTAACATCAAACAGATAATTTCCAGGAAATGAATGCTCTCTATGAAAGTTTTTGTTTAATTGAAAACAGTTTTTTTGTCTGGGAGTTCTCAGCTGGTCCTCAGAGTGATCCTTGCAGACTGACCATGACAAATCATGTGCTGGTTGTTAGACACATGCTTAAGTGCTTTCTCCATGACAAGCACCTCAGTCTGGGCTTAAAATAAAAGAGCCCTTGAGCTCCAGCTGAGGCTGAGCTGGCAGGGGAATTTGAGAGGGATGTTGTGTGTGTTTAGGTTTGTTTTGGGTTTGTTTTTTTTTTTTTTTCCCTCCTTATGGTTTCAGTAATGAGCTCCTAGAAGGGGAATGCTACATCTGTGTGGTGCAGGGTGCAGGCTGCCAGACACTGAAATGCTTACCTCAATAATAACAAAAAAGAGGGAAGGGAGAAAAAAAAAAAAGAAAATTTAAGGCTTGCAATTTTTTGAGTCCAGCCTAATGTTTTGACCTGCATTGCTGCAATATACTCTGTTTTCACTGTCCCTAATTTCATGTATATACAAGTACTTTATTTATTAAACACCATTGGTCATTTAAAACTTACTAAAGAAATAACAAAAACAAAGCTGCGTTATGCAGACTAGCAGAAATTCAGACGTTTAATGTGGTTTGAACCAGATGTTAAAACAAAACAAGAAAAAAAATCTGAGACTTTATTTAAATCCAGTAGACTTTCTACCTACAGGTGCTACAGTACATGCTGTTGTGTGTGTGGTGGTGTCATGTTTGGTGTGTTCATTTTTGGCTTAGTTTTCTCCTTTCTTTTCACCCCAGCCCCCTTTTCTCCTCTTTTGTACTGATTTTTGAGAAATACAGGTAGATACAATTTCTTGATGCAGCACATTGTTTTTCTCTAATATTTCTAGAGGTTCCTTGACCCCTCTTTTTTTTTTTTTTTTTTTTTTTTTTTCTTTTTGTAGAACAGTGGTTTGGGTTTTTTTATAATGCAGTTTCAGGAAAACCTCAATTCTGTAACTATAAAATTTGTAATCTGAGGGGCAGAAATTTATTGTAAATGGGTAAGTTTTTATTATAAAGAAAAAAAATATACAGAGCTTAACAGAAAATTATGCTTTTCCCTCTCCCAGCATCACCCTGTAAGGCTGCCTCTCAGCCATGGGGTAGCCCTAAAGCTGCCCTTGCCACACTCTGTGGTTTTCCAGAGGCCTTGTGATGCAGATTACACCAGCTTTTCTTTTTCCCAGAGGTGAGTGGCCCTGGAGGGTTCCTCAGCCCCAGCACACAGTTTTCCTGCACTCCATGGTTTGCATTTCTGCATCCACACTCAGCCACTTACTGTCCCTTGACTGAGGGTTTTATGCATCTCTCTTTAAAGCTCTTTCCAAGGTCAGCATCACAGACTGCTCAGATGTGCTCCTTGTGCAGCTGATGTGCCTCTGGCCATCTCCTAGCTGGGCAGTGACAGTAATGTGCTCTCCACAGTTTGTAGAAGAGAATTCCCTTTTTTTTTTTCCTGCTCAGGGCTGGGGGTGCAATGCTGTGTGGTGCTGTGAGGCACTGAGGTTCTCCTGGAATTTGCTGGGCATCCTTGGCTCATTGGCAGGAGAATCTCAAGTCTTTGGAGATAATTTCCCATAATATTTGAAAGTGGAGGAACTAGGGTGATCCTTACTGAAAACAATTTTTCAGTAACAATTGAGTTGTTTTCAGTTTTTTTTTTTCTTTAATTCTGCCCTTTAAAAAACCAAAATCTTCCCCTAGACAGATCCTTAGTAATACATTTTCAGACTTTACTACGATGAAATGTAATAAACACCTAATTAGGAGCTTAGGATATTTAATGGGGCTGGGTTTCATCTGTGTTTTTCCTGCTGTCTGTGACTTGCATTTTCAAAACCCAACTAGCATTTTAATTAAAATAATTGCAACCGATTCAACAACGTGACAGCTCGGATAAACAAGCTCTCAAGTTTTCCCTCCTTGAAACCTTTTCCCCGAGCTGTGCTGCTGATGTGAAGTGGTGGAGAACAAAGCAGCTCTCCCCAGCATCCCCACCAGGCAGAGCTCAGGGACCTGGATCTGCATCCTGACCCTGGGGACAGCCCTGCTGACCACAGCCAGGGTACAGATGTCCCTCTAGGACACACAGGTCCCCCCAAAACCAGTGGAAGGCCAGAGCCTTGTGAAGTCATGGAACTGGGACACTTTGCAGCACTGGAGGAGGATCCCTCAGTTGGCTAAAACCTCTCCCAGCTTGGGGATTTGCAAGAACAAGCAACCAGAACCACCAAGGAATTTGAAGAGCCACCTGCATGTCTCTGTACCCAGCTGTGACTTGGACTAACTTTTAGTGGGAAACTTTTTCCATGGAAAGTAAGGTGTTCTCTCTGAAGTGGCAGCTCACAGGAGAAATCCATTTTGGCAACGACCTTCATTTCAGGGCAGAAAGTTGATGACTCTTCCCAACAAAATGCTGTTCTTAGATCTTTTTCATTTTTGTATTGTTTGTTGTGCTCATTATCTCCCCACGGCTGTAGTGGTGCCTCTTGTATGTCCAGACCAGAGTGTCTCCAGGAAAGAAATGTTTTCAGTCCATAGTGTAAGTAGTAGCAGCCCATAATGAGTTGAAAACTCAAAACAACAGAGTGTTTATTGAACTGAGTTTGTATTGCATGACATGTCACTACAGAGGGCATGAAATAACTTGAAACTGATCAAACGTGTAACATTTGAGATGACATTTTTAAGCTTCAGATTTAAAAAAAAAAAAAAAAAATTGGTAGAATTTTTCTTGAATGAGCAAAGTTTAACTTTGTTTTCCAGGGGAAACTTCACTGAAATCAGTATGATTTCATATGTATGCATACACACAAATAGTTTTATTGAAACTTGCTTTTTTCTGAGGAGCTCTGCTTTTCACAAAACAGTATCTGACCGGACCTGTTGTCAGTCCACCAGCATTACTGCACCTTTAAAAACCTTGTTAAACTTTATCTGATTGTAAGGGCAGCCTGTTTCTTGGCACTCCATCAGATACAGGCTCAGTGGGACCAAGGGAGCTCTGCATCAGGAATCCCTTGTGAACAAGAAGTTTTCTTGCTTACCAAATGTTGTCTATAAAAAAAAAAATCATTTCAGTTTTTGTGTTGATGTGATTATTTTTTTTTTTTTTTTTTTTTTAACCTATTCCTGCCAACAGGGTTTGTAACTGTACAACTGGTATTTCAGGACTCTGTAAGTGTTGTTGGTGTGTGTGGAAGGGATGCCCACACCCCCAGGAGCACACGTGTGCCTGTGTATATACAAATTAGTTTCCCAGTGAGGTCTCTTTCCATGTTCTCTATGTGGTAGAAGCAGACTGCAGTTACCTAAACTAGTTCTTTCTCTGTTTTGGGGACTCTTTAGACCAGTTTTTAATTTTTTCCTTGTTTTGAAAGGAATGATGTTTTTTAAAGTTAGGGTTGGAGCTAGGGGAAAGGGATTTGGGGGGGGGCATAACAAAGCAAAACCACAAACTTTTTAGTACTGGATTTTAAAAAGATTTATTCTCAAACGTGAGCAGTTACCACTAGGGCTAACTGTGGGCAGGTTCTACATTGTTGAAGATTAATTTAGGGCAAGAATTCATTACACTAGCAACGCTGTTGTGCTTGTAAAACAATAAGATGCATTTTTTTAAAGAAATGGTATTTGCATATCTTTTTAAATGTCATTTTTAAAAATAAACCACCGGCTAGGGTTTGAGACAGGCCACTTAGAACTTAGCCCTGATACTGGCATAACCAATCCAGAAAGATTTGTTGTTGTATTTTTGGTTTTGGTTTTTTGTTTTTTTTTTTTTAATATTTAAAAAAAATTACTTTTCTGTATGATGTGCATGCAAATCTACCGTAACTCTTTTTCTGAAAACTTTTTAGTGCCATTTCTAGTATATTCTGTAAATGTCATTTACTGAAAAAGGAGTCAATGTAAGTAGTTTAGCTTGTTTATTGCAAATTGCTGGCCTCAAACACAACAGAATTTTAAAAAGAAGTTAGAAAGTAATCTTTGATGTTACCGGTAATCATGGACCCTGGTCCTGGGGCATTTGTTTTGTTTTCATAATAAAAAGAAAAATTGTTTTGTGTGTGCAGTTTGATCCCATCTTTTCCCCTCTCCTCTCTCTCTCTCCTTTCCTCATCTCCCTTTTCAGGTGTGGCTCCAGTTGAAAACCTGGAGGGCTCTGAGCAGTGAGTTGAGTAGAATTGCTGAGAGACAAATCTACCCAGTCCTGAAATCATTTGGAAGAAATTGTACAAGTCCAGCTGTTGGAGCTGAGCAAATGCAGAGCAGGGGCCAAGCCTGGGACACTGCCAGCCTGGCCTGAGGTCTCTGAATCCCAGTTTGGTACCTGGAGTGGATGTGTTCTAATGAACTGCTCTGGGGGTGAGGGGAACCCTGAGAGCTGCTGTAATGCACCCCATCAGGCAGGGAAGGATTTGTACTCTTCCTGGAAGCCTGGGGTCTAAAGGGCTCTTAGTTTATGTGAGACTTGCATCTGCTGGAGGTAAGTTGAGCTGAAAAGGAGATGGAAGAGGTGCAGTGTTGACCACTTTGAAACCAGCAGCTCCTGAAGGAACCAGAAGAAATTTCTCAGCAGCTCTGGCAGCAGCACCTGCTCCCCAGCCAGTGCAGGGCAGGGATCCCAAGGCAAGGGGGGTCAGGGGGATGCTGACATTCCCAGCAAAGTTTTGGCATTATTGTACAGTAGCCAAAATCTATTTTGGTCACGGGAGGGTGTTGAGGTTGGTTGTGCTGTTAGCTTTCTCAGATGCACGCCTGATAGTTTATTTTATAAGGCAGGAGTTACAACAGCCAGGTTTCCCCAGGGTTAATTTTTTTCTAACCCTGTTCCTGCTCACGAGGTTTAAAACCCTTGAGGTTTCTCTTTAAAGATTTCTGCAAACCTGTTCTGCTTTCCTGTTGTAGCAGGGTAGCTGTGTGGGCAGTGATGCCCCCAAAGGAAACATTTGTTTAACCTCTTCTCTAAAAATGTGGCCAGTAACTAAGGCAATTCTTAACTGGGAGGAATTGCCTGTCTGCTGAGCTTTGGCTTCTGCCTGGGTGAGGACTGGGAGTGATAAAATCCTCCAGTGAGTTGAGGTGAATAACATGCAGAAGAAAAACAGCTGTTTGTCATCATGCATTCAAATAATTTTAATGCACTTTGTCAAGGAGGCTACAACAGCATTTGAAGGAGGTGCATCAATACAACTGGCTTCTAGAAATGCTCAGAGCAGCCACCACACACCTGCTGTGACTAATAAGGACACACAGATGGGAACTAATACAGTCACATTCACAGGGATGGAAGAACAAGTCACGTTCTTCCTGTGCTGTCATGTTCAGCATGGAAGAATTTATTCATATAGCTTTTCATTCTTGTGAAGTCCAATTAACACTTCAAATAACTGAATTTTGGTTCACTGGCTACATGGAGAGACTGTTTATACCCAAAATAATCAACTTCTTATTGAAATGAAAAGAAAAAAACCACAACAAAAAAAACCCAACCAACCAAAACAAATTAAAACACTTTTTTTTTTTTTTTCTATAAGAAAAGTACAGAAAATGAAGAGCTGGTTTTGGGGATGTGCTGTTCCTTAGACTCCCAGAGTTCAATTGTTCCCCTGGGAGCCCTGAACCCATCTCTCCTGCTTCTCCAGGCCCTTTTCCCTGTGGTTCTTGGGGAGCTCTCAGACCAGCCTTCTGCCCATTTCTAGAAATAATTTCTAGAAATAATCTCCTGTGGTCTTGGCTGGGAGCTGTAGTGGGGGTGGGTCACACATCCCTGGTGGGGGTTACACACCCCCAGAACAGGAGCCAGTGCTGCCAGCAGCTTTCTGAGTCTTGCTGGGTTTGTGAATCTTGTTGAGTGCTTTTTCTCCAGTTGAAAAAGATTTATTCACTAAAATATTTCCTATTCAGAGCTAGTCCTGGCCAGATCAAGAGGGTTTTGTGAGTGTGGGGAGCAATGCAGGGGTCTGCAAAGCACTGAGGTCCATCAGCAGGTTTAGTTTTATGAGCACACATGTACCACACAGCAACACATGCATAAACACTATAAAACCAAAAAGGAGTTGCCCCTGGTTTGCAGTGCATACATTTACTAGGGAGCAGGGCTGAGGGCACCAACCCTCCAAGATCTGGTGTTCAGACAGGTTGTTCTGCTCAGCTCCAGTGTGTGTGTGTGTGTTGTAGCCTTCAACCCACATGGGAGAGGGGGAGAAAATTCTTCTTTGCTGGTATTTTAAAAATAAATAAATAAATAAAGTGCTTGGAAAAAAAAACGAGCATGAGGTTTTCCATACATGTAAGTAATGACTGTGCCTAATTTTAGGCAGGTAAATAATCCATACTGAAGCCAACATCAAATACTGATTTGCTTGCAGTTAAGCCTATACTTGAGTGCTGGTGGCTTAGGGCTGCAGGGGGACATCCCAGGCAGGACAGGCAGGGAGTCTGGGACTTAAGCCCAATGTTAGGCTTCAATGCTGAACCCTGGGCACCTAATTAGCACCCCTGGAAGTGGTACTGCTTGTTTTTTCTTTAAAGGTTTAGGTGCTTGCTAGCTTGTACTTCTCAGCTTGATTTTGCCTCAAGTTAGGAAACAACCTGGAAGCAATCTCTGTTCCCAATAAGTGCAATTGTAGTATTTTTCCCTCCTAAAATCCTTCAGTTAGGTGAAACAGATGCTCCCAGGCAACTTTTAAAACACATGCACCAAATCTGCTATCCAACCTGAATTAGAAGATGAACCCTTCCAAGCTACTGCATGCTTTGAAACTGAAATACAAATCCATCCTCAGTAGATTGTTCCCTTCTGTAACAGACCCCTGGGCACAGGTCCATGCTTTGTAGGAGTTTCCTCATCTCCCTTAGCAGGGGATGTGTGTATTTACAGGAGCTTTCTTCCTGTTGCTCTCCTGGGCCTGTCCTTCCCTTTCAGGTGGTTCACTTGGTGACACGTTTCCAACACATGGGCTGGGGTTCTACCTGCATGAAGGGAGTCCCCTCCACCCACTCCACGTGTCCTCTCTGTTATTCCCACGACACCAAACCCTGGCACCAGCGAGGGCACTTTGCTTTGCATGGGCTGAACCTGCAGCACTGCTCTCCCACCAGCGTTTGCAGAGCTTTGGCAATGGGTAAGGAATAAGAAGTCGAAGTGCCTGCTGGGGATGGCTCCCCCAACACCGTGGGTGCTTCTCATGGCACACAAGCCAGGCACGGTCCAGCATGGCAGCAAACACAGGCTCAGGAGGTCACAAGTGAGACTGTTTTCATTATGAACACTCAATAGCATGCAAAATCTGGATGATGATGATGGACACAAAACTTCAGGCAGCCTTTCTGCCCTACCCTGTACACGCTGCTTAAGTTGGGGGTGGAGGATGGAGCCAACCCACCTCCCCCGGGCTGGATGCAAGTCTGCTTTGTCTCCCTGTGTGGCTCTTCTAACGCAAAAGCACCAAAATTACATAACAGAACAAAACTTGGATTGCCCTGTGTCCCTGGAGACATCCAGCTTGTTCCTGTCCCTCACCAGGATGGCTTCGTTTCCGTACTGTGAGTACCACATGCTCCGGCTCCGGCTCAGGTAGGTGTTGGGGGGGGCTGACTCCAGTTTCTGCTGCTGCTGCTGCCAGATGAGCAGAGAGGTGTCCCTGTACCTCAGCCGGGCGTAGCCCTCAGACAAGGCTTTTTCAGGCAGGGGCACCCTCCCGTTCATCACTTTGTCAGTCATCTGCTCCAGGAGAGCTCCGGAGAGGAGAGCTCCTTCCCGACAGCTCCGGAATACACCCTGCTGGGTTGCTCCAGGTGACTGCTGCTGCTCTGAGCTCAGGGGAGAACATCCCCAGGGACAGGGCTCTCAGGACCCACGAGCTGTTGGGTGGTGCAAGCACCACTCAGGGGAAGGCAGTGGGGATACCTGCACCCCAAACTCACAACAGGCAGCCCGGCCCTCCTTAAATAACAAGCCAGGGCTTTCAAAAGCTTATCCACTGGTGATGCTCCAGCATGTTTCATCTCGTGAAGGGACCACACACACACACGAGCTGCGTGTTGTTGTGTATTTATGAAGCACCTCAATGGGGCATCGGGTGGCAGCCGGGCAGGACAGGGCTGAGCAGTTCTGGATGAGTTTTGCTTCCCTGAAGAGCAGATCCCGAGGCTATAGGGCAGGCCTAGGAGGTCAGAACTAAAAGGTCACCGGCGCTCAGTCCCATGCATCACCAACTCTCCACTTGTGCTTCAGGCCTGACGGACAGGAGCTTCTCACCTCACGTCCTCAGGGATGCAGGGGAAGATGCTGCCTCCCGCCGCGCTGATGGTACCCGAGCTGGGGTGTCTGCCGCCTCCCGAAAGCCCCGCTTCAGGGCTTCAACCTGGGGAGCACAGCGAGGGTCACCCCAAAGCTTGGCAGCAGGGGGGCCCTGTCCTGCGAGGGCCCCTTCCCCGGCACCACCCCCCCGCTCCCCGGAGCCCCCGAGCCCTTCCAGCGGCCCCGCATTCCCACCCACGGCCCCTGGGGCGGGAGGCTGGGATCTCCCTGCACCCTCCTGCACCCCATGGGGTACCCCCCATCCATCCCTCCCTCCCTCCCCCCTCCTCAGGGCTCCCTGCACCCCTCGCCCGTACCCCCCGGCCCGGAGCTGCCCGGCCCCACCGTGCTGCGCTCTCCGGCCCGGCCCGGCCCGGCCTGGCCCGGTCCAACCCGGACCCGCTCGGCCCCGGTGCCGCTCGGCGGAGCAGCCGCGGAGCCGCCCCCTGAGCGCATCACGGCGGGAGGAGCCAGAACCGGAGCCCGGGGCGGAGGAAGGCGGGGAGGGGCTGCCCGAGCGGGGTGCCTGGAACCGGGACACGGGAGTGGAGACCCCCGAGGGGGGGTGTGGGGCCGGGACACGGGAGTGGAGTCCCCCGGGGAGCGTGGGGTCGGGACACGGGAGCGGAGCCCCCCGAGGGGGGGGTGTGGGGCCGGGACACGGGAATGGGGCTCCCCGGGGAGCGTGGGGCCGGGACACGGGAATGGAGCCCCCCGAGGGGGGGGTGTGGGGCTGGGACACGGGAGTGGAGCCCCCCGGGGAGCGTGGGGTCGGGACACGGGAATGGAGCCCCCCGAGGGGGGGGTGTGGGGCCGGGACACGGGAATGGGGCTCCCCGGGGAGCGTGGGGCCGGGACACGGGAATGGAGCCCCCCGAGGGGGGGGTGTGGGGCTGGGACACGGGAGTGGAGCCCCCCGAGGGGGGGGCGTGGGGCTGGGACACGGGAGTGGAGCCCCCCGGGGAGCGTGGGGTCGGGACACGGGAATGGAGCCCCCCGAGGGGGGGGTGTGGGGCTGGGACACGGGAATGGGGCTCCCCACGCTGGGTGTGTGGGTCCCACGGGTGTCAGCCGGTGCTGGTGTTTTAAAGGGACACCCAGCCGTGGGTACTGGGGGTCCGCACATGGGGCTGTTGCCCACCCGGTCCGGTTCTGCCCTCGGGGAGCGGCTCCCCTCGCTGCTGGAGGTGCCGGGCTGGGTCCCAGTCCCGGTGTCGCTGCCCAGTCTCCTTCCTGGTGGGTGACTGGTTTGTCACCTGGCTGTGTAGGAGCCCTTTACACCCCTGCAGTTTTCTCCAGGCTGCTCCAGCACTTTCCTTAGCCCGGCTGTCCCCTGGCAAGCACAGTATCAAATATGTTTTGAAAAGAACTGTGAGGCTTATTCTTTTTTTTTTTTTTTTTTTTTTTTTTTTTTCCCTGATGATGCTAAATTTAAGTTCTCAATCTTCTTATCTCCTGAGAATGCAGCGCCATCTAATCTCCCGTTAAGGACCCGAGATGTTTATCCGTGGCAGAGCTACTCCAGGTTGCTGCTGTTCCCCTTGGCTTTCCCGGCCACAAACAAGGGGCAGAGATTCCCTTCCAGCAGATAGAAGGCACCTTGCGATTCCCCGTTCCCAGAAGATTTAGACCAAACAAAGAGATAAAGGAATAAAATAAAATAAATAAATAAAAGCCTTCCCCACTATTAAAATATTTACTATTGGAATTGTCCCGACTTTGCTGCTTCATCTGCCTCCTGCTAGCACGGAGGAGCCAGCCCTGGCCCCACCTTGTGGAAGCTGCAGAGCAAAATTCAAAAGCGTTTAGTGGAATCAGATTTAGTTTTTTGGCACGTATGAGGTGTCTTAATCCCCTCTAAGAAATTAATGGTTCTGTTGTCATCAAACTCGGAGCATAACAGAAGAAGTTGGTAAGTGGGGTTGTTGTGTTGCCAAGACAAGGCAAGAAGAAGGATTGGGAACTCCAGAAGTCAGAAACTGTCTCTGATCATCCAATTTTACCTTTTGCCATGAATCTTGCAGACATCTGCCAACAGGACCATTCCCGAATAAGCCTTGGAAGCAGCAGCAGTGGAACAGAGGAGGTGAAGCTCCAGTGCTGCCCAGCCAGTTCCTCTCCATCTTTCTCCAAGGAAATCTCTTTGCTTTGTTTCCCCCTCGAGCTGCCCCAGGCTTTGTCTCTGCTCAAATCAGAGCTGGGCTGGGAGATTTCTGCCTGGTTCCTACCCAGGTACCTATTTCCAGTGGAGCTGCACTCTCAGGCACTACCTTTTCCCAGACCAAAGAAGGAATATCTTCAGCTGACTGCTTCTGTCCCATCCCTCCCACCAGCATCAGGCTGTGCCAGGGCAATTCTCCTGCTCTCCCTTTCTCTGGTGGCAGGCAGTAAACTCCATGTCCTGCTCTGGGAGGCAGCTTGCCTGCTGGGAGAGGAGAAGACATGAGCCCTCCTGGCAGGAGTGCAGGGCCATTAGCAGGAGGATAATTGCAATGACTGTTCCAGGGTACAAGTTTTCTGTGCAGGTAGAGCAGGTATTTACAGCAGGAGACAGAAAATGTATTATCTGTACCCTGTGACTGGCAGTAGTTTAACAGGACAGCACTTCCACAGCCTTGTGATCCATCCCTCACTGGTGACTGAGTGAGCTGCTGCTGAGCAGTGTGCCTGCCAAGCTGTGACTTACATGGCTTTCCTAAAATAGTTGGTGAAAGGAGATCACAAAGTCTCAGGGCACATCATAAATGGCACGTAGGCTGCCTGGGTAGCTGCTGGCAGTGGCCAAGCTCTGCTGTGACAGCAGCAGTGAGAGCCCCAGCTCTGGGCACCCTGGCTCCAGCTGCAGACAGATGTCCACTGGGCTGCTGGCAGCCACCAGCAGGTTTGGGACAGGCTGGTGCACACTTGGTCTGATCCAGAAGGTGGCAATGGCAATCCATAGACACTGGCTGGCTTGGAATTGGGGATTCCTTGGCAGTTTGGCCCTTGTATTTAAGGGGTATTTTCAGATGGCTGCTATGAAGAGGCAATGTGGTGAATGATACTCTGTGTGTGCTGAGTGGGGAGTCAGCTCTTCTCTAGGAACAGTACCAAACAGCGCAGAAAATACACTTCATGGTGAAATGTGTCCATTTCCCAGCTATGTTTTAATTGATTTGTAAGACAATCTCCTTGCATGTGCTTGTGGATGGAAGTTTCCTCCCTCCCTCTTGCATTCTTGCCTTCTTTTCTTCCTTCCTTGAATAATTTTGCCTATTCCATGCTAGGCTGTGATGTTCCCAAGCATCTCTGTCATGTTCCCAAACAGGCACAGCTTCACCAGCCCTGTACCCTCTCACACCCCCTCTACAAAGGGAACCCCGGCTGTGGTTGCTGCCTTCTCCTTGTATCCAGTTTTGAGATTAGAAAGAATAATATTCCTTCTGGTATCATCTTTCTGGTGCATGCAGTCACCTCTCAGGCTTCTCTCATGCTGGAAAGTAATAAAAGCACATGGAGCAGAGCCTGTCAGTGGAGAGGGGAAGCTCCACGCTGCATCCCCAGCAGAGGGTAGTGTCAGCCTCTCCAGCCCTGCCTGGCTGTCCTCTGGTGGCTGTTCTTCCCTGTTTGTCATTCCCAGCAGTGCAAAAGGGCAGGAAAAAGAGGAGCACCAGCTTTAGGGCAACCCCCAACCTGTTTAATCTACGCAAGCTCCCCTTTAGCTTTAGATACATCCCCAAAACAGTGTCTAGATCCTCCCATTTAACTCCATCCTGTTTCAGGACATTTGCATCCGCTGCAACTTGCAGCCCACAGGGTTGTGGGCAGGGTACAAGCTCTTCCCTGAGCCTCACAGGTTTTGGGGCTTTTTTTTTTTTTTTCTGCTATCAAAAATACCTCTGCCATCAGCTGGTTTGATTGTTTCAGAGCCAGGTGAGAAGTGTCCTTGCTTCACCACCTCCCCCGCAGAGGCTGGCTCTGCAGCTGCACTGACTGTTCCTAAGCATCCAGGGTTCAAGTACACTTTTTATTAAACAGTATAAAAGCCAGGCTGTAGCTGGCAGCTTTAATTAAGCACATATAATAAACTCTTCTGTTGTCCTCTACCTACAGAGCTGACCTGACAGGCAGACTGGTACAGAAGCAACCAAAATTATCCCTGGCAGGACTCCACTCCCTGTGATTTCTGCCCAGTGGGTGTTGTTGGAGACCTAGCGGGAGACAGGCAAGAAAAACTTCATGAAGAACTGAGAGAATGAGCAATTTATTCTGAGAAATCAGCTCCGCAGGGTGTGGGGAAGAGCAGGCTGCCATCAGCGTGCTCCTGAATGTCCCCAGGGCAGGGTGGAGCAGAGGGATGCTGCTGCCTTTGGATCATCCTGCACCTCCCCTGCTCTGCCCGAGGGGCATTGCACACAGCCAGACCCCAAGGAAAGCACATCAGCCTGAAAGAAGTGTCTTCTTAAAAAAAAAACAACAACAACAAAAAAAAACCACATTAAAAAATCCCACCAAACTTTGTTTGGAATATTATTGTTTTTTCATTCTTTGGCGGGCTCCTCCTTCCTCCACTGGCCATGAAGGATCATGCCACTAGAGTCGCTCTTTCTTCTTTATCTGAACTTGGCTACATTTGGAAGAGATTAGCGTTGCATTTGTTTGACATCCAGGTTAATAGCTTCCCTTCGGCCCAGGCTCGGCTTCCGGTTCTGGCTATCTGGAAAGCCAGGCTGGAAATTAATCGGCAAACTCTGGGGAGAGGATCTGGGAAGGAAACTCGGAACAGATTTGGGAAGAGGCTGTTGTACACCGTGCTGGTTTGGATGGAAGCCACCAGTGAAAATTAGGGATGTTTCAAGAGTTTGCTGCCAGGGAGTTAATGGTTGAGAGCCGAGGTTTTTAATAAATACAGCGGTAATTAATTAGAGGAGTTGTCTTCGTGTGTGAAAGTCAAGGAACACGATCGCTTGTTTGGGTTAAACATCTCCCCTGCTGGTATTTGCAACACAAACACGAGCTGAAGGCTGGGAGAGCTGGGGCAGACAAAGGCCGGGC
Organism: Phaethornis superciliosus; assembly: GCA_023637945.1. NCBI lineage: Eukaryota > Metazoa > Chordata > Aves > Apodiformes > Trochilidae > Phaethornis > Phaethornis superciliosus. Next base: position 9,483,681 of record JAJQWJ010000022.1, read on the forward strand.
TGGGGCAGGGTGAGGAGCACTGGGTCGGGTCCTGGTTCTGTCCCCGCAGCGCTGGGTCGGGTCCTGGTTCTGCCCCCGCAGCGCTGGGTCGGGTCCTGGTTCCTGGTTCTGTCCCCGCAGCGCTGGGGCCGTGCGTGTGCAGGGCGGGGGGCAGCAGGGGGGTCCCCTGGGGCGGGGCGGGGGGGACACCCCGGTACCAGAGTGTGGGGGGGTGGCAGCTCTGGCTCCCCGAACAGGCAGCACGGCGGCTTCCCCGGAATGAGGAGAGAAGCAGCAGGAACGGCGGGAGGAGAGGGGGAAAGGGAAAGAGGGAAAGAGGGAAAAAAAAAAAAAAAAAAAGAAAAAAAAGAAAAAAAGAAAAAAAAAAAAAAGGGGGGGGGGTAGGAAAGAAAAAACAAAAAAGAGGGGGGTGGGGGGGAAAAGGTGTGTGTGGGGAATGCTCGGGTGAGGAGCCAAGGCGGCCTGGAGCGCTCCCCGCCCCCTGCTCCCAGCCCGGGCTCCCGCAGACAAAGGGGCGGGGGGGGCGGGCCGGGAGCTCCTCCCGCCTGCTCGGGTTTGGGGGGGGTGGAGGGAGGGAGAAAACTCACACCCGAGGCATCCCCAGCGCCAGCTCCGCGGCCGCGCAGGTGGGGCCCCCTCGGCGGGAAGTTTCCGCGGGGCAGGGGACACGCAGGGGATACGCGGGCACAGCCGCGAAGTTGAGCGGGGGCGGCCCCACCGTGCCCGGTTTGGGTGGCGGCGGGGGGGGGGGTCTGTGTGTGTGTGTGTGTGTGTGTGTGTGTGTGCTTGTGTCCCCCGTCCCTCCCCATCCCAGGCTTTGTTCCCGGGAGGATGCGGCGCGCCTAACCCCGGCCGAGGCGGTGGGGCCGCAGCGGGGGCAGGGGCAGGGGCAGCCCCTCCGCCGGAAAACTCCGCGCCGCCCCCCTTCCTCCTCCTCCTCCTTCCTTCTCCTTCCTCCTCCGAGCCCCGGTGCGGAGCGATGCTGGCCCGGGCGGCGGGCAGGGATGGAGCGGAGCGGTAGCGCGGAGCCGCGGTGCAGAGCAGCCCCCCGGGCAGCCCCCCCCTGCCCCTAAGCGGCGAGGAGGAGGAGGAGGAGGAAGGGCGGCCGGGGTGTGAGGCGGGCGGTGGCCCCGTCGGAGCGCGGCCATGGAGGAGTGGAGGCAATGCGGGCGCTGGCTGATCGACTGCAAAGTTTTGCCCCCCAACCACCGGGTGGTCTGGCCATCGGCGGTGGTCTTCGACCTGGCGCAGGCGTTGCGGGACGGGGTGTTGCTTTGCCAGCTGCTGCACAACCTTTCCCCCGGCTCCATCGACCTCAAGGACATCAACTTCAGGCCACAGATGTCCCAGGTAGGAGGGGATGGATGGGTGGGTGGGTTAGGGGGGACGGAACCCCGCGAGCACCCTCGTCCTTGGATGCGGGGGTTGCTCTGGCACAACTTGGTGGGATGCGTGAAGGCGAGCGGGTCTGGGGAGGGGTGCGTGGGAGACTCCTTCCTTTAGCCCCCCCACTGCTTTTCCATCCCCCCCCCCGGGCTGTAGCTCTCGGTTCCTCGCCGGTCCCACCCCGAGGGCTCAGCCCTGACGGGAAAAGGCTCTGGGGCGGAGTGAAAGCCCCCCGGGATGGGGGGGAATATTCCCTCTTGGGTTTATAGTCCTCTCGAAACAAAAGCAAATCACAGGGCTGAGAGGAGGAGGAGGAGGGGGGGGGTTGGGGTTACTTCGCGGTTTGTAACGAGGTTCGGCTTTGATGTTCTGGAGGAACCGGCGGTGCTGGGCGGACAAAACTTTGACCGGGAAGATTGAAAGGAAAATAAGCAAATAACACCCCCCCCCCCGCAACATAAAACCCTTTCAAACACAGCACCCAAGCCCTGGGGCTCTGCAGGGCTGTCGTGCCCCTGTCCCCCCCGGAGCCTCAGCCCCAGCTCAGCATCAGCTGCTCCAGGGCAGGGGGGGCTGGGGGGCTGGGGGGCTGGGGGCTCGGCTGGGTTGGCTTTCCCCTCCGAGCCTTCCAGGTGTGAGAACTTTAAAGCTTTAGGGTTCTCTCTTTGGAAATGTCTCAGATTTCTGGTTGTTTTGTGGAACCCGGCTTAAACAACCAAACAAAAAAGATGCTATATGAAACTTAGCTCTGGTCGGTTTGGGTTTAAATGCTCCTCTTGTGTTTTTTGCAAGCTGAGTTGTGCAGTATTTGCATGGGAATCGGGAAGTGAAATCAATTAGAAACAAATGAAGACAGGGCACTTTGTCCTCTCTACCCGGCAGCCCCTGTGTTGACAAGCAAACAACAAACTGTTGTTTTGGTTTGTTTTTAAAACAACTTTATTGGTAAAAAAGGAAGGGAAATTTCCTGGTAGCAAGGCCATGTGAGGCTCTGTTTAACTTTACTTATCTTTGAGTGCATTCAATAATGTAAAATGTTAACATGAGCTCTGGATATGTGCTGTGCAAGCAGGCTGCTTATCCAGCAAGTGCCTTTCTCTTCCTCCGCCAGAGTTTTGTTCCAGGGCAATGATGTTTTTCATCTGTTCTGCCTCCTCACCCAGCAAGATGTAACCCTGGGTGCTGGGTGGAGCTGCTGTGGTTGAGGACTTCTGGTAGCCCAAAAACTTGGAGCCAGGCTTTAGGGGAGCAAAGTGTGTTTTGCTGCACGAACGTGAACCTGAGGATGAGCCTGCAGATCCCCAGGGCAGGAAGGTCCCAACCCCATGGTGACAACCAGCCTGTGTCAGCTCTCCTGGTTGTGAGTGAGAGCTGCTGGCACAGAGTAAATAACAACACGTCCTGATGCCTCTTCCCAGGGTGGAACAATGCTGTGAGATTTCCTCTTGGCTTTCCAGGCTATAAACTGATCAAACTCTCTTCCGTAGAAACTGATGTTTCCAAATATAAACTGTCACGCTGGAGCTGGGGATGTGCAGGGACCTAGTGCCTTCTTGGGATATGCTAAGAATGAAATACTAGGTTGGTTTTTTGTTTGTTTTTTTTTTCTCCTAAGGAAATATTCTAGCCCTACAAACCTAATTTTGGTTCAGTATGTGCCCTGCAGGGAGTTAAGAATGGGTTTTAAAATGGTAGCTGTGATCTAGGAAAGATCCTGGTGGTTTTGGAGAGGAGGTTCTTGCTGAGGCAGGTGTTGCTTGTTGGGTGTGAGAATTTCCATCTCGGCTGTCCCCAGTGCCATTAATTGCTTTCTGCCTCCCCACTTGGCTGCTCTCCTGGCTTCAGCAGGAGTGTGAAGGGAACTGGCTGAATCGTTTGGTTTTGGTGCTCAGCTCTGGGAGATCCTGGTTGTCCAGGGTGGACAGAGCCTGGCCAAAGCTGGGCCACTGGGATGGGCAGAGCCATCACCTGGCAATGGGGTGGGATGCTGTGGGGAGGCTCAGCTGGGCTGGGACCCAAATCAGTCTAGGTTTGAATCTCTGAACTTCCTCTTAAGTATTTGTTGTTTCTCTGGTAATTCCTGAACTTGGGAATCTGGCTTCTCCCCGGGAGTAGCTAAAGGCAGGAGGCATCTTGCTGCTTTTTCCCTTTTGTGCATCCATGGTGCTGGGGGAAGAGCAAGGATGAGGGGGCCTGAGCCCATCCAGGCTGGGGACAAAGGTCCCTGCAGGTCCTCAGCCTCCTGCAGCCATCAGGGAGCAGCTGGGTCTGGCTGGGCCAAATTACAGAAGAGGGGGCAGGGGGGTAAGGACCTGTCTTTGTCACACAGCTGTGATGCATTCAGACACAGGCAAAGGGATGTGCAAGAGGGAGTGTGAGCCTGGAAACTTCAGAGATTGTTTTTGATGGTGAGTGCACATTCTGCCTGACTGGCTGGGCTGCCTATCCACCTGTCTGCCTTACTCGAGGTGGGTTTTCTTAAATAATTCAGTTAAAATGCCAGAGGATAAGACACTTGTGCTAGACTTGAAACACTCAGGACTATTCTGTCATCCACCTTTCTCAGTGAATTAAAAGGAGCTGTGCAGGTGTGTAAAGAGAAACAGATTTTTTTTTTTTTGCCTGAGGTGAGCATCGTTTCAAAGGCCAGGGGTGAAATAGCATCTCTAAAAGGAAGTGCTTTAAGATCCAGACACTGTTGCACGTTTGTTTTGGTGATTGTTTTTTATCCTCTTCTGTGCTGGTTTGTTTTTAGGTGCAGTTGTTGAAGGTGTGCTGCCTGGGGAGCTGAGGGAATTGGGTCCTGGTGGCAGCTCAGCAGGGCCAGCCTTGTGCTGACCACCTGAGCTGGTGTCCCTGTCCTCCTGAACCTTTCTCAGGCTGGTGAAATGGCCAGGCTGGCCACACAGCAGTATTTTATTACTTGATTTTTAAATAAATTACTAAGTACAGTTGCCTTGTTAGGTTTCAATCTGAAGTTTGATTTATTTTCATGCTCAGTTCCAGAGACCTAAGTCTGGTGCTTGGTGGTGCCTGGCAGGGTGGGATGACTCCGAGCTACTGAACCTTCACATAAACTAAGACTATAAGCAGGGAAAAAAAGTCTTAAAGCCCAGTTCTCTTCTGAAAGCCAGTGAATGTGAGGCCACTCTTGATGAGCCCAGAGTAAAACTTAATTTCTACTAATTGCTTTGGCTGTAGAGGCCATTTCTGGAGAGGTGGGATGAGTGTACTTGCCCTTGGTGCTTATTGATCATTATGTCTCTTACCATGGGGGTTGTAACTCAAGCTGGTTTGCCAGACAACTGTGAGTGTGTGATGTAAAGGACATCTTTATTTGCAAATGGGAGCACCCTTCAGGCTTGCAGCCCCTCTCCCCTGTGCACAACTCAGTACAGCATCTCCCTCATCTCCCCCCATCCCTGTGTCAAGCTGTCTACAAACCTCAATTTTCTCCTCATTCCTCTGTAGCTGGCACTAATTTCCAGTTCTCTGACACTGCTCTCCCATCCCAGAGCTCTGAGCTTTGAATTTTCATTGATAATTAGTTTTGGTTCATAATTTTGTTAAGGGTCTGGTCAAATACAAATTGACTCTTCACTTGTGTTTCAGTATGGTGAGGCATAAAAAATACATGAAATAGAAAACTCCTGCCCATTGCCCCTCTTTTATCTTCTTGGCTTTTTGGCAACAATTAGCCAGGGAGAAACTGCAGCAGCACACCAGTTGTGTTTGAGTCACTGGATAACCCAGGGAGGTCAGACCAGCTTCCCAACCAATGCCTGCCCAAAATGGGACACAGAAAGCCAAGGTTTGGTGGAGAGCTGGTGTGAACATCAGGTGATGGCAGTGGTAAGAGTGGCTTTCCAAGGGAGAAAGTGCTGTGTGTCACCAGTCTCCACTAGCCTGCATATCCTACCAGTTCATTGCAGTGTTACCTGGTCTGACATTGACATTGCTCCATGTAATTAGACAGGTGGAAATTGGTACCTGTACCAGAGCAGTTGAGAACTTCTAGAGGCTGATTGTGTGGTGAAGGACTCCCCATTATTGCAGTCACCCTCTCATTGGCCTGGATTCTGCTAAAGATCTCTTTTTTAAAATATTTTTTTTCTTGCCTCAAAACCTCCTGGCTACTTGAAATGAAGCAGCCACATATTTAATGTGTGTGCACAGGCTTTGAGTTAGCAGTAATGGTCAGCTCATTAAGGATTCTTATTTTGAAGCATATTGACATCTCTCCAGAGATAATCCATCTCGGTCTGCAGTGCCTGGAGGTTTTATTAAGGCTCTTGAGACTGATGAGACACAGCAAACATAATTGGCATGATGACTGAGCTGCCCACTGCTGTGTTTTGCTCTTATTAAGGAACGGCGCAGACAGCCGACATCCCACGACTGATGGGTGCAACACCCTGCACCCCACCCAACTGTCAGCCTGCTCCATGGCTGCTGCTTTGGTTTTTTTTTTTCTGGAGAATGGCAATAATTCGGTATCAAAGTCGTGTTTATTGATGGTGTGGGCACTTATCTGCTGTGACAACAGGGAGCAGGTGGTTTGTAGTGACAGCTTCCCCCAGGTGGATGGCAGATGAAGGCTGGTTGGCGGTGTTGGTACCAGTAATTATTCACAAGGCTTTGGGACTTTTTAACATGCCACTTGAAGGCTTTATTGCTACAATGCTTGTAATTATTTCCGTATGTCATGAAGTAGTTAGGGAGAATTCAGTATTATCAGAGTTGACTGGGTAGGTGTACTCTCTGAGCAAGGTCTGCAATCGGAGCTACTCTCTGATTTACCCTGTTGAGGTCCTCTAGCTTTTTATTTGCTCTCTGCTGCCTGCAATTGAGTTCTGTTCCAAAACAGGCTATAAAAAATGGCCTCATTACATATCACTGTTTACTGTGTCTCAGTGACTTCCCGTTTGGATGTGCTGAGCTTTACAAAGGGAAGAAAGGTGCTCTGTCTCCTACAGCCAAACTCGTGAGCTCTTTGCAAATAGGAACCGATTGCAGATTTTCTCCCAGCCCTGTTTCATGCCTCCTGCATGTCAAATAGCACCCAGAAACCTCACATTAGCTAGAGGTAGTACCTTCTCTTCAGCTTCTTTGAGGCTGTAAGATAGAGCTGAACCTGCAGCTGAAGGCTCATATGTATTCTGTTGGGGCAGAAGAAGGCAGAAAGTGTGATCTGGATCCTCCTGGCAGTGCCAAGAAACATGAAAAGCAGTGAAAACTTCCCTCCCCCCCCCCTCGAATGATTGATGAGAGTTAAATACCTGCATTAAACACCTAGCAGGAGCAGAATCCTGAATGAATAGATGCCTTTAAAAACACAAAGCCAAAGAAACAGTCAATTGGAGGGACCGGTCTTGGAAGCTGCTTTCTATCTCAACAGGATGCTGGTGAGCTGTAAAAAAGGCTCAGCTTGTCCATCCTTCTTGGTGGCAATCTTTTCTTCTTGGGAGTCCCCTGTTGCTTGGTTCCTCAAGGGAGAAGGTGACAAGTTTTCAGCAATGGTCCTTGTGTTGTTTAAGTGCTGGAGCTGTGTTTGAGCAGGGCAGTTGGGTGAGGTGTTGGGGTTGCAGACATTTGGGGCTAGATCTGGGTGCTCACCCATCTATCTCCCTGTGTCCTGGCTCGGGGCTGGTGCTATGGACCCTTTTCCTTGTTCAGCTCACCCAGAGCCAGAAGTGAGCTGATTTTTGGCACTGGCAGCAATGTTGCTTCAGACTGACCTGAGGGCACATTTTTGATGGGCTTTGTTCTTAAAGAAACAAACTTTTTTCCCGGCAGCTGAACTTTTTCCCTGCAATACTTCCCATTGGACTCCCCCCTGCCCTCTGCTTAGTAGCATCTCCAGTGTGCTCATCCCCATCCTGCAGATAGGAGGTGAGTGTCCTAAGGTGGAGAGGATTAATGTGGAGGGATGATGGAGGTGGGTAAGTACAGTCAGCTTGACAGCACCTCTGGGAAGCTTCCTCTGCTTTGAATTTTAAAGCCTGGATCCACCTTCTTTGAGATACACAGTTTATTTTGTGGTGTGGGTTTTTTGTTGGTTTTTTTTTTAATGGTGGTTCTTTTTTTCTCCACCCCTTCCTCACTCTATCCTTGGCATCAGTTGGATCCCTGGGACTCAGATGCTCCTCAGATGAGTCCCTGTGGCTGCTCTCCCAGCAATCAGCACAGCTTCCCTCATTTCTGACCCCTCCCAAGGACTTGCCTGGTGCTCCACCAGGGTGACCTGCTCTCCTCTTAATGCTGAGTCCATCTGTCTGCCCAGCTGTCTCTGCAGCATCCCCAGACCCAGGGGGCTCACCAGTGCTGCCTCACTCTCCCCAGGCAAATCCTGATCTTGTCCCTGCTGCCAGCCTGCCCAAAAGTCACCCCGGGCCATGTTGGTACCAGCCTGAGGGTTCTTGCTTGGGCACATCCTCGGGGTGATGTTTGTCACCCTCCAGCAGCCTCCTGGCTCACCTGCCACCCCCACGCTGTGTTCTGCTGCTTCTGAGCCATGCAGCCCCTGATGCTCCTTTTGTAAGGAGGGGAAAAGACTTTCTTTGTTCAGGGCAGCTATTAATTACACTCTGCATTTGACACCTTCACAGTCAGCGTTAATGAAATTACTTCTCCCAGTGTTGTATCTCCCCTTCAAGAAACAGTCTGGAAAAAGGGCTGTTTCTAATAAAACCAGTTCCCCCCCTTTATGTTTTCTTTGGTTGCAGCTCAGGGCTCTGCTTCATCTGATGAGACAACTCAAGTGCAGCCACTCCTGTCCTCCACCCTCTGTCATGGCTCAGAGCCTCCTGAGTTTGCAGCTCTGGGGCTCTGGTGTGGTGCAGGTGGGGGTTGGCCAAAGCAGCCTGCAAAGCACATCCCTGTGTGCATACCAAAGCTGTGCTGCTTGAGCACCCTCTGTCCAGGTCTCTGACACCTTGGATTTATCAGTGATCTTGCAACCACTGAGCTCTGTGATTCTCATTTGCTCCTTCTCAGCGTACAGGAGTTTTGCACTGCTGCTGCATCTGGGAATACTTGTCTGGGATCTTGTTCTGACCAGCTCAGCCCTGTTGGGTCCAGTCCATGTTAATAATAAGGCTTAGCTAAGATGCCCTATGCTTAAAGGTTTTCCCAGGAGCTCATCCACAGCAGGTAACTGGGCTGCCCGAGTTCCTCCCCTCTCATGTCAAAGGGTGTTCTTGCTCTAGCAAAAGCCAGAAGGATTCCACCACAGAACTGGAAAAAATATGGGTGCAGATGGGTCGGGTCCCTAATCTGTGTGTAGGCTCAAAGCCCTGTTGCCCTTAAAAAAAGCAAATGAATCCATTATCCTTGGGAGAAGTCACTGAAGAGTGAGCAGGATGTTGGTCATCAGATTTCCCAGCCTTTCTAACAAGCCCTGCAGAATTTCTTTTTGACAGATCTCTCTTTTTCAGAACCCTTTCCTTCTAAGTCCCTGAAAGAGCATTTCAAGTTGACAGGAAGGCTGCAAGCCCTTCCCATCCCAGGCCAGAGGACAAAGGATGCTGCCTGCCCATTGTCTCTCTTCTGCCTGTGGCTTGGGTGGCAGGAGGTAACCTGGGAGTTTTCCTTCTTGTTTTGTAACGTGTGAGCCTGCCCTGTCTGGACAGCAAAGATTCAGCTGGAAGGTCCTCCTTCCCCTCCTTGGAAGGCCACCAACCTGAGTCATATCCTGACTCCCTCTGCCCGTTTGGCTCCTCGGGGCTGTGGGATGGAGTCGGCTCCTCCGCTATTGCTCGTGGTAGAGACCCAGCTGTAAATCAGCTTTTACTTGGCTATGATGCTGCTTGGCTTCTCAGGATTGATTCTGCCAGGCTTGCTGGACCTGGGGAGCATCTCCCATCTTGCACGGTGCCCTGCACTCCCTTGTCTGGAGCAGCATCAGCTCTGTGATCTCTCCTGGTTTGTGCGGAGAGCTGAGCAGGAGGTGGACAGGAGATGAAAATGAGCAGGGGTTGAGAAAACTGGGAGAAGGGGGAGGTTGAAAGGTTCCCACAGAGGAAATTCACTCTTTCTCTTCAAGCATACGCTTTAGTACTGATGAAGAGGGGAGTAAATTGGCCCTTTTAGAGCATTCGTATCTTTTGTTGTGTTTTATAGCAGTTTACAGCTAAATGGAACATCTGGTATCTGAAAGGGGCTGAGGAGGGAACAGAGGAGGTCTGTAGATCAAGGAGGGGAGGAGTGGGAGAAGTGATTTGTGTTTACTGCTGCAAACACTGAATTATCTGTGAAATCTGCTGAACTCATGTGCATGAGAGAAGTGAGGAAAATGGGGGCTGCCCAAGCCCTGAGGAGCCAGGAGCAAGGTGTCCCCCCTAGCACAGGGTCAGACCTGCAGGTGGGACAAACCCCACCATCCCTGCAGGACATGCTGGTGCTTCCTTGCAGAGCACTCATCCTTGCGACTGCTCTGAAGGGGGATGTGTTGGATAAACTGTTTTTTGGTGTCTAGGAGAGACTGTTCAGCTCCTTTGGGTTTGTTGGTACTTGGGGTATTCATAACTGGGCTGGGAGCATCCGAGTTCACACAGTGGTACAGGGGCTCCCTAAAGCAGAGCCCTGCTCCTGAGTTTGGGCTCATCTCTGTGGCAGAAGCAACAAGGATGGGAGATAGATAGCTATCTTTCATTACTTATATGTAAATAAAATTATATTTTTTAACAGCCTGAGTGTGTTAAGCAGTGGAAATCCCAGGCTGAGCAGCATGTCCCCAGGACAGGAAATGTGTACAGCATTGGGGCAGGCTTGCGTGTGTATGGAGATCCTTTGCTGTTATGGGAAGTGCTTTCTCATGTCAGTGATCTTCCAAAAAAGTCACTGGTGAAGCCTCAGAGAAGGGAGGAGGAAAAAAAAAAGTCTCTTGATAGCTGTGGGAGAGTTGTGACTAGATGGAAAATAAAACAGAAGCTTTTTGACTAAACCCAGTCTGTTACTTTGAGGATTTTCATGCTTTCTTTTTCCTCATTTATGGATCAACTTCTGTATGTCTTTAGTAATGCTTCTACAGGGTTTTGGGCTGGTTTTTGGGAATTGCTGCTGGAGCAGTGGCTCAGCTCAGTGTGGCTCTGGGCTCAGGGTACCTGAACTGGCCCCAGGGTTTTCTTTCGGTTCCCCTTCTATAGGGAAATACTTTGCTGAAATAACCACAACTTTGGTTATTGGGACCTGGCACCAACTGGGAGGTGTTGGGCAGAAGCAGAATGTCCAAGGTGACCTCAGAACTCTGTTTTTTGAGGACTCCCTATCACAGCACTGGTGGCATCCCCTGGCTCCCAGCTCTTGGGTGCTGCCTGCAGGAGGGGCTGGGGTGTCTGCTCCTGGGGACATGGGCAGCTGGGCAGATGCATGCAGTTGTCTTTCAACTCAGCTGTCAGTTTTCAAGCAACAAAATAGTTCTAAGAACTTCATGTAGCCAAGGGAGCTGGGAGTGTGGGGTCAAGCTGAGATGGTGCTGAGCAGCCCAGGAGGAGGGCTGGGGGTGCAGCCTGCCTGCTCAACTCCAGGCTGCCTCCAAATGGGAAGATTTTGGTATGTAAAGCTGCAGAACGTGAAATGTGAGTGTTACACTGAGGTTTGCTGGATCTCTCAGTCCGTGCTGGAGCTGATATTCCCAGGGAGTTATCCCTGCACCACCTGCCCCTGCTCATCCCTCCCTGTCACTGTGAACATCTTGCTGCATAGCTCATCTTTTGCTTGTGAAACCAACAGGAGATGCAGTGGAATGGATAACCTGAGTGCAGATGTCTTTATGTGAAACTGGAGTTTTTGATGTGCCTTCTCAAATAATTAAAAAATAATAATCTAGGCTCTTGCCAGCTGTGACTTATCCTGCCCTCTGCATCACCAGGGGCTGGGTGTTGGAGAGCACTGCATTGCTGTTAGAGAACTTTTAACCCTTTCTTCCACATCAGTTGAGTTTTGCCTTCTCCAGCAGCCAGGAGCAGGGATGTTCATGCTGCTGGAGTGAGGACATTTTCCAGGGGCTTCCCAGCTTTCATCACTGCCCTTTCCCACCTGCTTTGCCTGCTGTCTCTGCATGATGCAATCGGCATCTTCCCTGATGAGAACTCAGTCCCAGACACCACAGACTTGGTCAGATGTCCTGAGCTGTCAGCAGCAAAACCTGTTCCTTGCAACAGAGACTGGCACAGAAGGAGAGATGCAGCCCTGATAAAGCTGGGAAAGGCCACTGGGGCCCTCCAGAAGTTTTGCTCATCCCTTGCTGGAAGGGTTTAGAGCCTTGGCATGTTGGGGTGTGTGTTGCCAAGCTTGACCTGTGTGGAGGAACACTTAAACATTTTTTTTTTCTCAGGGGTGACAAAGGTTAGAAGTAAATTTTGCTTGGATTGACAGCTTGGTTATCTCAGGAAGGATAATGAGGAAGCTTTAATGAAACTACAGTATCTGCTTGGGAGTGGGGTTTTTTAGCCAGGTTGTTGCAAGAAGCTTTTCTAATTAGAGTGAGATTTAATTCCAGATTTTTGTCATCCCTTCCCCCCCTTTCCCTCTTAATTATATTTGCTAACGTGTTTAACAGCTTTCCCTTCAGAAAAGAACAATTTATTCAAAGGTCATAAATAGATTCTGGCATTAATTACTCTAGGAGCCACACTGGGTTGCACTAGAGAAATCAACTCCATGGGGAATACTAAAGCTTTCACTGTTGGATTTATCTGTGGCTGAGATGACTTTGTTGGGGTGTGTGTGCAAACAAAGACAGACATCCCATAAAAAATAAAAAAAGGTTATTGCATTCACATTAGTGCCCAAGTTTTTAGAACCCACAGGGATCTTGTAGCTATTTTCCCTGAGTTTTTGGAACAAGCCTGTAAATCACATCATCCCCTTTGATTTCACTATTTTCGTTTTACACCATTTGTTGGGGGGATTTTTCTCAAGTAGTTTTTGATCCCCTCATTGCTGTTGATGATTTGGGGAGCTGCAGGGAGAGGAAAACCTCTGGGCTGCCTTGCTGGCCATGGGACCACCAGCCATGGGGGCAGAAGGATGGGGCTGAGCCATTCCTTTTGGTGCCAACTCCCCCTTCCTCCCTCCCCAACAAATCCTCAGCCTGGTGCCCACATTAGGTTAATAGTTTTTGTAACCTCCAGGTTTTGGAGCTGCTGTAACATCTGTTCCAAGTGATAATAAAGCAGTGCTGAGGGGAAATTAGCATACAGCTGCTGGGGTGGGTGAAAGTCTCTATAGAGAGAGAGAAAAAAAAATTATTGATGGAAGATGAAGGCTCATTGCATTTTCATAGTTCCTGGTGGTTTTTGGCAGTGTGAGCAAAATCTGTTCTATTGCAGTGGGAAAGGACAGTGCTGGGATATGGGACTCTGATGTATGTTTAAGAGTTGGGTGTCCTTTGTTTGAATGTTTCAGCCCTCACCCTAAGCCAAGAGTACTTCTGCCTGCTTTGGGTCCTTTTTGAACTCTTTACATTTCTCTGGCATGGTTAAATCCCCTGGATGGTGGGCCCTATTGCTTCAGAGGAGCTGGGCACACTCTGGGGGGGGGAGGATATTTAATATCTGCTGGAAATAGCTCTGCTTTCCTGGCTGGGGGATGCTCCAGAGCCAAAGCATCTCATGGGGCTGCTGCACAGAGGAGCATTTCAGCGTGGGCTCTTCTGGTATGGGGTACCTTGGCCTTTTTTTTTTTTTCTTTTTTTCTTTTTTTATTTTTTCTTTTTTTTTTTTTTTTTTTTTTTTTTTTTTTCCCCCTCCTGTTTTTTTTTTTTTTTCTTTTCTTTTTTTTTTTTTTTTTTTTGGGCTGCCACCTGTGTGCCTTTTCTTCTCTGATGTTTTTTTTTTTTTTTTTCCCAGAAGACCCAGCTCCTGGAGTTCTGTGATTTGAAAACTGAATTTTTCCTTAGGGGAAGATAGGCAAAGTAGAGTAGCAGTTGTTGATATCTTTACTTTGGGGAAATGCATAAAAACATGACTGAAGTGCTCTCTGAAGCCTCATAGGCTTGAAAGGGATTTTAAAGTATCCAAGTTTTAAAATCCATAAAACAGAATGATTACTGATGAATGAGAAGGTGGTATTCTGAATGCCCTTTCTTTTTAAAGAATAAAAAACTCAAACCCCAAATCAACCTGTGTTCAGCTTGGGGCTCCACCAGCAGAAGCTGACTGGGTGCATCTTTTACATGCATGGAAAACAGACCTCTTAAGCAGGGTTAAACATCTGGTTTAACTGGGCATAAATAAAAAGAGCAAGAGTAAAACTTCAGGAGGTGTAAAGCAGCTACATAATTCCATGGGGGCAGAGGGGAACTTGCCAGAGACAAGGCTGTGTATTTCCATGGGTAATAAACCACCCGAGCAGAGGAAAGGATATCCTCCCCTGCAGCCACCAGGTTTCGCATGTTCTTGTCCTGGGGATGAGATGAAAAGCCATGTTTTATGTTTTCCTGAGCACTGAAGGAAGAGGGATGCTCAAATCACCTTTCTAAGGCTTTTTTCCTAATGACTTGGAGTAGGTTTTTTTGTGTTTTTTTTTGTTTTCTGGGGTTTTTTTGTTGTTTTTTTTTTGAGACAGCCTCTCCTAGTAACAGTCTCATGGTGTGAAGATCCTGTATAATGAAGCCAAGGCATCAGGTAGTGTTATCACTCCACAGAAACCCGTTATTCACCCAGCAGAGCTGTTATTAGTCTGATTCTGGTAGTGCAGGAGCCAGAGGAGCTCCCTTTGATGGAGCACAGGAGGAAACTGGAGACAAAAAGGGGTATTTAACTTGTCTGTGTGCTCAGGGTAACTTAATAACTGCTTGGTTTTGTCTCTGTCAGGGTAGCAGCCAGGCTTTGTCATGGATTTGAGTGCTGAAGAATAAATGCAAAATTTCTCCTCCTTCTACTCACTTAATAGAACTCCAAAATGGGAAAAAGAAAAAAAATTTTTAAAAGTGGTGCCTTTTGGTGCTGGTTGTCCATCCTGCCCTGTGCTGTGCAGAGGAGAAACATTTTCTGGCTCCATTTTTAAATTTTCTTTGGGGTTTAATGCTCTCAATGTCCCTCAGCCTGAAGCTCTGTTCCAGTTCCTTGGCTTTCTGCCCCCTTCTCCTTGGCTCTGGGACACCCCATGGTCATGATCTGGGGGATTTCTGGGGCATGAGGACTGGTGGAGCTGGAGCCCATGGGTTTGTATCACTTGTGGGTCCCAGCTCTCTCCCTGGGTGTTTTTGGCATCATTATTCTTGTTGTTCTTTGGATGGAAAAAAACTTTCGCAGAACTTTTCTGTGGGTGGCTTTCAAAAAAAACCCCAAACACAAAACAACCCCCAAAAAACCCCATCAGAACCTTGCACACAAAAAAGAGGTGTGGGTGATACAGTTCTGACAACTGTATATAAAAAAATACAGCTATATTAAAAAAAAATAAAAATATATATTAAAAAAAAGATAGGACTCAGTGCTGGGGGTTGCTTGCAGACCCTGGTTCTGTAGGAATCTCTCCAGCAGTGGACACGGTGCTGTTCCCAGCTCTCACATCATGCTGTTGGCACCACGTGTGCTGTGGGTGATGGGGAAGGGAGGATGTGATCCCAAGGATTGGGTAAGCATGAAGTCCCTCTCCATGGATACAGATGTGTGGTTGTCCAGGCTGAGTATCAAGCAGCTGAGAGCCTTGTTCCTTATGGTGAGGAGCAGAGACAAAAGATCAAAAGTTGAGCATCTGAGAGCAGAATCTCAGTACCAAGGAAGAGTTGAGATGGCTGGAACCCAAAAACTGGAGCTGCAGTTTCTTTCCAGATTGTGGGTGGATTTGCATCACTTTTATCTGTTCCTTGATATTCAAGGCAATGTTAAGAAACTCTCTTAGCACAGAAGCATTTGTATTTGGGGGTGGAGGAGCACTGAAACCTCAAATAATTTTTGTTCCCTTCTGCCCAGCTGGGTAATAACACATCAGAAGGGTGCAGAGATCCTTGGGTGCTGAAGGCTGGGCACCCAGAGGGGTTCAGCTGTGTGTAGGATCTCAGTCTCTGCTCCTTAGCTGCTAGCACACAAATTGATTGACTTAATGGTTTGGGGTCTGGGTAGAGCCACCATCAGCTGGCTTGGGGTTGTCTGTTTGTGTGTTTGAGTCACGTCCCAGACCTGAAGGTGGGAAAGCTTTGCTCCTTGGCTGTCTCATGGTTCATCTGAGAGCAGGGGAGGCTGAGCAGTGTATTGCCTTGGCTCTTCCCCCCCGTGCCAGATGTCCAGCAGGCAGATGTTGGTCACTCCTTCCCTCCTGGCAAGGGAATGATGTTCAGCATGGAGTGTGGTCCAGAAAATGTTTCAGTCTGCTTCTTGCCCCAAGCCAGAACTGATGGGTCATGATGACTTTGCATGAAGTGTTCTTTCTGCTCCCTTCCCTTGCAGGCTCTCAGCAGCTGGAGAGCCTTGCCCTGGTGGAGCTTGAGGATGTGCTGTATTGAATAAGAGCTTTTTGCATTGTGAACTATACCTTGGAGATATTTTATTTCCCTTGGTGTTTATGGCCCTGTAAAATGCTACATAGCTTTAATTTTTATTTTACTTTTTTTTTACTTCATACACTCTTGATTGCAGTATGCAGAGGAGCAATTTATTGCTGGCAGCTCAGCCTAATCTGTGCCACAGCCATTTTCACAGGAGCCAGACCTGCCTTAATGGTTGCTGTATGACTTTTAAAAACAGAATCATGCTGGCTTCTAAACAAATGTTCTTGATAACTTCTGCTTTGGGCTGAGCAGAGCTGAGAGTGTGTTAGTCTGACAGAAATCTGTGTGCTTGTTCCTACACCATGTAGCTGTGCTTGAAAATTCTCCATACGTTTTTACACCCTGTGTGTGTGTTGGAGGCTGTTTCTAAGAGAAGGAATAATTTAAAGCAGGAGAAAGGTCACTTTTGTTCAGTTCTACATGTTTGGCTGAAGTAGTAAAAATGAACTTAAATTGGGTGGCACTTAGGAAAACAGGATAGGATTGCTGCCAAAAAAAAAAAAAAAGGGGAAATGAAGAGTCTGTGTTTAACTGCATGTTGACACTGTCTTAACCATGTCAATAAAGTAACTTTAATTTACAGGTCAGTGAGCTTTTTTAGGGCCACTGCCCATAATAGATGTATTGATCCTCTCCCCCTAGAAACTCCCAGTATTGTCCTTTTGTGTGCAGATAATTTTCTGCCCAGCCCATTGGAGTGGGAGGAGATGGAGTTGAACAGCTGAGCCCGGGAAGGAATTGGATCCCACTTCCCATTCCCCTCCTAACCCCTCCTGCTGAAACCCAGCTTTAATGGGCCAGCCCAACACCTCCCTGGGGGCTTATCTCCATGCTCAAGTTGTACCAAATTAATTTGAGCAGCACAGCAAAAGCAATGCAACCTTCCCTAACACTCCCTGCAAATGCAATTAGGCTGTTACACAGAGTTTATTTTAGATATTCCAATTAGGAGAATAAGCTTTGCTGGGAGACTGTCTGGTGGAACTGTTGGTGTCTGGGTGATAAATACATTGTTAAGTTCTGTTTCCAGGGGAAATGCTTGTTCTAGGAAAATACCTGTGCTTGATTAGACCCAAGGTGATGCAGGGATGGAGAGAGGGAAAAGTCATCTCCCAGGGATAACTGGTTCTTCTTCTGGTCTCTTGGTGGGAAATTCCAGTTTGGATTTCTTGCTTCAGTGAGTGTAAATCAGGGAGAACTGCAGAATTGCAGCAGTGTTGGTGTTTGTGATTGCATACACACACACTAAACTTTGGATTAAATAATGGAACAGGAAATCATTAGAAATAGAACCATAAAACCCCCCAAAACAACAAAGTGGTGTTCTGTAGTTTTGGTAGAGTGAAATCTATCCCTGCTGGTGCATGTTTAGCTCCTGTAAGGCTGGCTCAGAAAGGAGGATTTGCTCTAAAATATAGAGCACCAAATCTCAAAGGTGTTTGAGGGACAGGAGATCTTGGGAAGATTCCTAAAACCCCTCTCTAGCCTCAGGTGCCAGCTTTAAGGGCACCCTGTCGTGTTCCTCTAACAGATAAGCAACTGATAAGAGCTGCAAAGAGTGTGATGCAGGTATTAGAGGGTTCCCTTGATCTTGTTACACTCCTCAAGTATTAATTTATATAAATATCCAGAGCCTTATTTCCCCTAATCTCTAGGATCTGTTCTTAGGAACTGGGGATCTGACCTTTTTAAGCTGCTTTACAAATTAAGTAGCCAGGAGATTAATCTGCTGTAGCCTGTTTTCATCCTGCAAAAGAGGGACCAGACTGAATTGCTGCAGGACTTGGGCTGAAGCAGGAAAATTCACCTCTGGGGCTTGGGAAAAAGGGTCAGATGTTCCAGATGAGGTAAAACTCACATCCCCTGGGAGAGATTTAAAATCAACTGGGTCAGAAACGAAGCTCCCCTGTCTTGAATTGGGTTTAACCTCTCTTTGAAGCAAAGGTCATGGATGGGGATGCTCCCAAACCCAGAATAATTTGGAGCCTGTGCTGGGACTGCCAAAGTTTGATGCAAACATGTGTTTGAAATTTAGGCACTAGTCATTGCAGAAAGATGTCTTTAATTCAGGGTGGCAACAAATCTTTTTACACTTTGGGAAGCTTTACAGCACAGCCTTAATTTTGGCTGGAGTCACTCATTAAATTCCACTTTGCAAAAATAACTTGAAATGGAAAGTGATTTTTTTTCTTCTTTTTTCTAGCATGTTTTCTTCCTGTGGTGTGAATTGGGATAATTGACAAGCTGTAAAACAAAAGCAAAATAAAAGATGAATTTCATGGCACTTGTCTTTTCCTTCTTTTTCCTTCTCTCAGGAAAAATTCCAAATTTGCCTTTCTTGAAATGTGCATTGGGGAGCAGCTCTTGGCAGAGGCTGTGGGGCTGGAGCTTCAGCTCTGTGTGGTTCTGTAGGATGCTGGGGGCACTCTGGGCATGGAGAGGGCATCTCCCCCTCCAGTTTGTATCCATGTGTCCCAGGGTCTCATAATTAATATGTCCTGCTCATTGCGTGGGTCACTAATGGATTTAAGGGATTTGGTTCCTCCTGCAGTTTAAATTGGGTGCACGGAGACCTTGGAGCTGTTGCTTCTGTGCTGTGTCCACTGGATGTGAAGAGGGATTTTTTTTTTTTTTTTTTTTTTCTTCTTAAAACAATTTTTTTTTCCTATTGGCTGCAACCTTACCTAACCTAAGGGTAAATCAGAGTGGTTTGGATTCAAACCTTCCCCTCTTTCAATGAAAAGGGGAAAAATAAATAAAGATGTGG
This sequence comes from Phaethornis superciliosus, assembly GCA_023637945.1. Taxonomy (NCBI): domain Eukaryota; kingdom Metazoa; phylum Chordata; class Aves; order Apodiformes; family Trochilidae; genus Phaethornis; species Phaethornis superciliosus. The sequence continues at coordinate 9,502,331 of JAJQWJ010000022.1, forward strand.
CTGAGTGTCCAAAGCTGGTGGTTCATGAAGTATTTGAGCATTTTCCAGGGAGGGTTAAAGCAGGGTGGGCAGAAGAGCTGCCATGTGCTGCTGTTCCCCAGCAGTACTGGTGTTGTCAGAGGACAGTCACAGTGTGTGGTGTTCATGCTGTGCCTGTGTTGAGACATAATGTGAGACCTGTGCAGGAGGCTGGGCAGGAGAGGTCTGCATCTGCTGTGGCTCAGAGCAGAGCATCCTTTCCAGAACTGGGCTTTCCTTGAGTTACTGTGCCAGGGCTGAGGCTCCGCTTTTCACCTGGCTTTCATTACAGAGCTTGAATGATTTGGAATGAGGCTTGATACTTTCTAGTAAGAAGTCACACCCCGCTCTTCTCTCTAGAAGGGAGAAAAATGCTTAATTGAAATTATAAAGATAAAATATTGGCTTTAATCTTAAAAACCCAGAACAGGAAACATCACAGTAGTGCCAATGGCCTCCCCATCATTCCTCTGATTGAAGTTCATTCTGATTTTTATCTCATGCATACATTAAATATGATGGTTAACCTTCAGATTTCCTGTCTCAGCCTCCCAAGCTTTGTGATACTTACAGCTGCTGTTCAGTTAACTAATTTCCTTGCAGTGTTGAACGGGAGAGGAACTGATACCCTGAATGCAAATCACAATAGGCAGTGCAAGCACTTTAGGTAGTAAGAAACATGTGTTAATGCCTCCATTGGTGGATGGGTTTTCTTTTCTTGCTACTCAGAAATGGGTTCAGAGCTCTTCTGAGAAAGCCAAGTAGGATTTGGGGACCCACTCTGAAGCCTGGTGAAGGCTCATGGGGTCTTCTCCTGATGCATGGGAAGTTCTGAGTTCCCAGCTGTGGCTTTAGCACTTGAAACTTCTGATCTGTGTTACTGAAGGGTGGGGAAAAAGTTACCATGCAGGAGGTTTCATCCCAGTCATAGAATCATAGAATGGGCTGGGTTGGAAGGGACCTCAGAGATCATCAAGTCCAACCCTTGATCCACTCCCCCTGTGGTTCCCAGCCCATGGCACTGAGTGCCACATCCAGGCTCTTTTTAAATATCTCCAGGGATGGAGAATCCACTGCTTCCCTGGGCAGCCCATTCCAATGGCTGATCACCCTCTCTGTAAAGAAATTCTTTCTAATATCCAACCTAAACCTCCCCTGGCACAACTTGAGACCATGCCCTCTTGTCTTGTTGATAGTTGCCTGGGAAAAGAGCCCAACCCCCCCTGGCTCCAGCCTCCTTTCAGGGAGTTGTAGAGTGATGAGGTCTCCCCTGAGCCTCCTCTTCTCCAGGCTGAACACCCCCAGCTCCCTCAGCCTCTCCTCACAGGACTTGTGCTGGATCCCTTCCCCAGCCTGGTTGCCCTCCTTTGGACCTGCTCCAGGACCTCAATCTCCTTCCTGACCTGAGGGGCCCAGAACTGGACACAGGACTCAAGCTGTGGCCTCACCAGGACTGAGTACAGGGGCAGTCAGTTTCTCTCCATCTCCATTTCCCCTTTACACTTAAAAACCTGGTGATTTGTGAGCTGTTTTCCCCTGGGCATGGCTGATAGATGGGCATTACAGGATGGCAGGGGCTCTGCCAGCCAGCATGGTCCCTCTGGGAGGAAGGGACCTGATGCATCACAACTTCCAGCCTCCTCTGTCTATTTTTTTTTTTTTTTTTTCTTCAGAGAAAGCAATCAGGCTGGACAAACAAGCCTTGCTATTGCTCAATCTGTGTTGACTGTTCCTGGTTTACCACCTCACCCTTGGGAGAGGAATCCCTGTGCTCTGGAGCTGAAGGGAGGCTCAGCAGCCTGTAGTTCCCTTCTTCAAGATGGGCTTAATATGTGATGGGCTGTACTACAAATGAGTATCTTAACCAAAAGGACACAGGCAGTTGCTCCAGAGGTGTCTTTCCATCTCCTCTTGTTTTGGGGGTGACAGAGGCTTTGGTTAACACGAGACACATGGGCTAGGATCAGGCTGCTGTTTGCCAACACTACCAAAAGTTTCCTGCTCCTTGTCCTGGGGATGTGCTGCCTCTTGTCTCCCAAGTGTCATGGAAATTAATCTTTGCAGGGAACATTTTCAGGAAGCCTTGGCTCTGCCTTGGCTGTCCTGCAGGCACAGATGCTCAGCAGAGAGCTCCAGCTCTGGTGTGTGTCTGTCTAGCCTTGGTCCCTGGATCCAAATAAGCACTAAAGCAATTAAGCTATAAAACATTTTATTTTTCCTTCTGTTAATTTTTTTTTTCTTTTTAATAACTTGTTTACCCAGAGCAATTTTCTGTGCATTGCACACGTGTCAGAATTGTTCCCTGTGGGCTGTCACCTTGCAGGCAGTGGCACTCACTCCCAACTCCTGCTTTTGCTGCTCCACTTCAGCCTCATTTTCTACAGAAGAAATTTGGAGCTAGAGAACTTGATGAGCCTCAATTAAACCAGGGGTAAAAACAAAAGCCCTTCCTGTTCTCCAGCTTGCACTGTCTGTTCACATCCTCTGTTCTTCCCAACACTGAAATGCAACAAAACATTCATTATTTAAAACCAAGGAGAGGAAGAAGCCTCAGGCAACTCGTTGGACCTCAGGGCTCCCTGTCCATTCTCTGTCCCCAAGGACATGTAGCCTCCAGAGGCACCCCAGCCCCCTCCCCATGGCTCTGGCAGTGTTGGGTTTAGCTCCTGGTGCTGCCTGGAATGGTAGATGTGATGCTGGTCTCTTCCTGACTCCCCAGGAGGTTTCTGAGACTGGTCTGCAGTGGGTTGCCCCTTCTGGCTTGCAAGCAAGGTCTGGTGGGTAGGTCCTGTAACATACCAGAGTTTTTCTTTTAAATTTCTCTTGCCCAAGAGGATTTATGGTGATTACCTCTCTCTAGCTGCATTCTCTTCCCACCTCTCCTTGCTGTCAGCCTGTCCATGGAGGAGTGATGCCCCAGGAGCAGCCCCTGTGACCCCGTTTCTGTTGCTTTTGGGGGTGAAGAAGGTGCTGAGCTGCTCTGAGACTGCCCCAGCTTTCCAGAGAGGAACTGATGGTGATGCAGAGGTGCATCAAGAGACCTATTAAAAGCAGATTGTGGGCTTAATCTTGCAAAATGCAGCTTGATTTTATATGCAGGTCTGCATCAGTTATCCCTAATGTGAAAAGTAGTGCTCTGGTTTTAATTACTTATTTAGGAAGAAGCTGGGAGATCTTTCAGCATCATTACCTGGTGCCATTAAGCAGAGTTTTCTGAATGTTTGTTGTCTGCTTCTAATAATGCCATCGTGGTCCCTGGTGTAACATTTGGGAGTTGTTTTTCACCCAGCCTGTTGTCAGCCTGGTTTTGGTGATGCCTTACAGATAGATAGCAGCTCAGGCAGCAGTCCAGGGAGGTGTGACAGTGTCAGGATGGGTGTCAGCAGCATGTGCATGGGTGCATGACCTCCTCTGCCAGCACCAGCACCAGCTTTGGGCCCTTCAGTACTGATCTGGAAGCTGAACTATCACCTCCAGATCTCTGGAGCACAAGACTCTGCAAATCTCGACAGAAGTTTGCAGTTGTTCTAGGCCATTATTTCCTCCATCACCAATTTCAAGGGTAAAAGCTGTGACAAATGCAGTGGTGTAAATATTTTTCGTGGCTGAGTTTTTGATTTTCAGTTGTGCTTTCTCTTGGCATGGCTTGGTTTTCTGGGATGAATGTACCAGGAGGGTCATTTGTTCAGAGCTTCTGCATCCTGGCAGGTAACCTGGCACTGCTTACAGTGAGGAAAATAACATGTTTGGCTTTAATTCCCGAGGCTTTGTGAAAGTGAACTGAGTCTGATTGGAAGTGGGTCACCCAAAATCATGACTGTATAGGGAAAAATTGTGCCTACCCATGGTGTGTGAATAATGTGATGGCATCCAGACAAGAAAAGTCTCCTGGAAGCTGGCAGATCTGATGGCAGATGCACTTGATCTGATGGCAGAAATTTTGAAATAGTGCTTTTTGGGCGTGTTTTAGAAAAATGTACAGTGTCTGCAGTGAGGCTGGTGTGTGCCCTGAAATGAGGATGGGCTTCTAATGTTGGCAGCCTGTGGCACAACCAGCTTGGAGGTGGTCTGGAGATATCAGCAGGTCTTTAAAACCAGGCTCAAATGTGGGACTCGTATAGAGTTGATGTAAAAGACTTGAATTTAACATACATGTTTGGTTATCTAATGATAGCCTGTTTTGATACCAGAGTCAGCTATTGCAGGCACCTACACCATGGGTCACTTCTGAAAAGTCTGAGCTTGTCTCTTCAGCATTTCTATAGGGCAGCTTGGTTTTAAAGAGGCAAAAATAAGTTTTGTGAATTGCTTGAACTAGCCCAGGCTTGCAGACAACATCCTGGAGCTTCCTCTCTTGGGTCTGGCCTGAATACTTGACGTGACAAGACTTGATTTCCTGACTTGGCTGCTGTTTTCTCATCTCGGAGCCATCCCGTAGCTGCTGTCATCACTGTCCTGTCAAAAGTTCATCACGGGCTGATTCCCTGCACCAGCCTGAAAAGCAGAACTGTGACTGCTTGGAAAGAACTCCACAAGTGGATCATGGCACTGAAACTCTAGACACGGTGACACAATTGCTCCTTTCCTTTAACAGCAGCTGAATTCTGTGTTATAATTCAATTGTCATGGCTCAGGTCAGGTCCTGTCTTAAAGCTTTGGGTTGGATAAAATGTTTTGAATTCTTCTTTGCTGAAAACCTCGATGCGTGGGAAGATATCCTGTTTCTTGATCAGCTATATTCATAATTTTTTTTTCCACGTATCCCATCTCTTACCAAGGGTTGTGTTTTGTATGTGATGAAGCGTGAGCCCCAGTGAGGCAAACATGAGTTTAGTGCTTCATGTCAACAATAAAAATAACAACAATAAAAGCCAAGACATCCCACCCCCTACTTTATTAACCAAGTTCCCCTGATGGGGTTGCATGCCTTCCAGCAAGAGGAGAGAAAAGGTCTGGATTTAATGAGTGTGGAAGGGGACTTTCCAGTAAAGGTGCCAAATGTGGGCAGATTGAGCAATCCTTCCAAGCTCTCTAGCTCCCAAGCTTTCTGTAGTCTCAGATCTTGTTCTTCACTAAAGCCAAGCCTGGATTTAGCAATCTGCTGATGAATAGACTACAGAGAGAGCCCAGGTCTGAGTTGCAGGAGTCAAAACCTCTAAGCCTGGGCTGCGTGTGAAAGTAAAAAAGAAAACTCCTGCTGCCTTTGCCTGTGATTCTGATGAGCCCCAAAAGGTCCATCTGGGTTTCTCCTCTGAAGTTTATATTCCCCACCCAGCTCCTGAAATGCATCCCAGTTGGGGTGGGCAGCAGAGGAACAGGAGGTATTGCTCCTCATGCCTTCCTTTTGTACCAGTGAGAAGACACATGGCTCAAACCAACGTTGTCCTTCATGCAGGGAATCCTGAAATTTCCTCTCTTGGAGGAGGAGTTGGTGAAGACCAGGGTTTCTTCAGGGAGGATTGAAACCACTTGACTTTGCAAGAACCTTTTGCCTGGGGAATGGCTCTGCCAATCACTTGGTCATCTAAAAGATTTATCTCCATCTATATATTTATATTTATATATATAAAGCACCTGTCACCATATTGATAAACAATCTTTGGAATGGAAGATTTCTCTCTTTGGAATGGAAGTAAATCAGCCACCTGATGTGATTTTCAGCTACACAAACCTCAAACCTGTGGCAGAGGTTTTGACCTCTACTGGACCAGTTGGACCCTCTGGATTTTGGGTGTCCAGACCTTAGGTGTATGAGCAGAGAACTCCAGACCCTGTAAGCATCTTTGCTCCCAGACACTGCAATTAAAGCCCTTCCCTGAGGATCCCTGCTTCCCCAGCACAGCCCAACGCTTGCAGCTCTGGGAAGGCTCCACAAAGGAGGGAAGTACTGTCATCAGCTGCAGCTCCAACGTTTTCTTTGGGAAGTTGCAGCTTCCTTCCTCTCATTTAAAGCCCCTGTGTGCTGCTGGGTCAGGCTCTGATGGCTGGATGGACGGACAGACGGATGCTGGGTGGGGAGGGCTCAGCCTCTGACTTGAAGCTTTGGGGAGGTAAATTCTCTGTTGGGAGTTTGCCTCTGAGGACAAGAGGGATGGGGTTTTCTGTGATTTCCTTTCCCTCCTCCTCACTTGGAGGATGTTACTCAATCCTTCTCCCCTCCTCCAGCTCCACGTTATCATCTTGGACTCCTCGGCTGCCTGACAGGGGTTTTAGCCACGCTTCTGGATTTATGATTATTTTTTTCCCCCTCTCTTTCTTTGCCATTTTTCTCTCTGAAGGGGTGTGTGCAATGGAGGGTACGAGCCCGGTGGTCCTTTTAGGGGAGGGAGTTTGGGGGCAGCAAAACTTTGCTGAGATAAATTAGGATGAGCACCCCCAGGCTAGGCTTGGCCAGGTGACAGCAGTGGGGAGGGGATACGATGCCAGGTGACAGCAATGGGGAGGGGACATGATGCCAGGTGACAGCAATGGGGAGGGGACACAGGATGCTAGGTGACAGCAATGGGGAGGGGATACAGGATGCCAGGTGACAGCAATGGGGAGGGGATACAGGATGCCAGGTGACAGCAATGGGGAGGGGACACAGGATGCTAGGTGACAGTAATGGGAGGGGATACAGGATGCCAGGTGACAGTAATGGGAGGGGATACAGGATGCTAGGTGACAGTAATGGGGAGGGGACACAGGATGCCAGGTGACAGCAGTGGGGAGGGGACACAGGATGCCACTGCTCCTCCTGCAAGCAGAGAAAGCTCAGAGGCAGCTGTGTCCTGTATGTCTGTCTTCAGTATATTCTTCAGCATTGTCACTGAGCATTTCTTCTGCATCTCTGACTGAGGTGGATGTAATCATTTGACCCTGTGCTCTGTCTCTCACACTTCCCACCTGCTCTGGACGTCTGCCACCTCAGAGGTGTTTGCCTCTGGTCCCCACCTTGTCCCAGCAGTTCATGTCTTGGATGAAACCCAGGAGGTCTGGTTGCTGGATTCTGGCTCTGACTCGAGCCATTCCTCTGCCTCTGGGGCTGAGCCCTTCAGTGCATTAAATAGGTTACTCCAGGACTTACCCTGGGTTATTTTAAATGGTTTTTACAATTTCATGTATATTCTGGCCTCCATCAGCTTAATGTTGTATTGTGAGAGGATTTTTCCCTTTGGGAGCTCATACATTCAGGCCCAGGGCAGTGGTGGAGTCCCCATCCCTGGAGGGATTTCAAAGCCCATGGAGATGTGATGCTGAGGGACATGGGGTAGTGGTGGGCTTGGCAGTGCTGGATTAACAGATGGACTTGATGATTCTCAAGGTCTTTTCCAACCAAAATGATTCCATGGGGAGTTCCTGTAAGGTAACTGAGAGCTCTTTGTGCCCCACATGGTCTCTTTGTGTGACAGTGACGATGAGCAAAGGTGTGAGGATGAGCAGAAGTGGAAGAGGGCATGGCAGCCTGTCCCAGCAGTGCTGCCTGCTCCCTGTTCTGCTGCTGGGGAAGGCAGAAGCTCCTGAGAAGTTTCCATCTTCTGAGAAGCTGTGGCTGATTCTCCCTGGGAAGGACCTTTCCCTCCTGCAGCCCTGGGTTAGCTGTCCCTTGGTCTTCCCAGTGCCAAGCTATAAGTGTTTGCTAAAATAAATGTTTGCTCTCCCTCAGGTGCTCTCCTAGGGCTCATCCTTTCTTATGGGTGCTTGTGAGAAGCAGCAGCTATGGGAGGTCAGTGCTCATCAGTGTTTCAGGCTCATTAATCAGTCTTGCCAAGTGGCATTTGTGCAGCTCGTGAGTGCTCTGCCCTAGGAATGCCTTTGAAATGGGGTGAATTAATAACACTAAATTGTTTGAGAAATCATTTCATTCTCCACTTCTCAGCAGATAAATCTGCTGTCCAACAACCCGAAATTTAATCTGTCCATCTGATGTAACTGATGAGCTGCGACTTGAATCCAAATGTGAACGGCAGAGAGTTTCTGCAGGGATGTTTTGTGGCCTTTCTGCAGCTGCTCCTTTCCCCCAGACACAATGGGGAGAGAAGGAACAAAGATTTGGTACTGCTGGTGTGTGTGTGTGTGTGAGGCAAGCTTCAGTTGTGCTTTGGACTTGTGTTGCTGTTCCTGGAGGTCTGGTGAATGCCTTGATGAGCTGAGAGGGGTTGGAGAGGTTGGGTAAAGGCTGTGGGGTTTTAAGTGCAAAGTCAGGTGAGCTACATCTCTCTGGTCCTTGCTGGGTCCTTGACTGATCTGTGATTTTGACTTGGGAGCAAGCAAAGGCAGCTTTGATGCCCCTTTGTTCACCCAGTTCCACAACTCTGATGTCTCAAAGGCGTTTGGATGGAGCTGAAGTTGAGCAGTGTGCTTGGTCCTCTCCTTTCCTGCCAGGGCTGGGCTGAGCTGAGGGTCTGGAGTCATGGTGGAGCTGGGACTTGCTCTCTGTTAGCAGCACTGTCAGGACAAGGCATTTGTTTGCTTAGATGTGTGATCTCTGCAGTCTCTCAGGGGCCAAGAGAGGGTGAGCTTTGAGTTTTTTCAGGAATTTGAACCCTAAATGCACCGTGCAGAGTTCAGGTTTTGACACCCATCAGGTGCTTGGTGGAGCATCAGTACTGTGCAAGCCCAACTCTCCTTAGCTCTTCAGCATTTATTCCTGCCCCAGCCTTGGGATGAGCTGGGAAGTGGGGAGCCAGTGCTGCAGCAAGGCAGAAAACTTCTGCAGTGGAAGCTTTGCCTCTTGCTGCGTGTAATTATGGCTATAACCTGTGTCATTAACTTTCAAAATGGGAGGCTTAAAAGGATTTAAAATAAACACATGCTAGAAATTTGAAATCAATAAGACTGCAGTGCAACAGAAAATACACCCCTGCTGCAAGAGACTGGTTTGCCCGGGCTGTAAATTCTTGCAGAGACCCAGAAGATAAAGTTTTGAAATAACCCGTGTCGGTGAGAGGGGTTGTAAAAGCAATTAAAAAAAAAAAAAAAAAAGCTATCTCTCAGTCTAGACGGGTTATATTTACTGCAGTGTTTATGAGAGATAGAGGAATGGCCCAGAAAAACAGAGTTGTTTTCAATTTCTGCCTCTGGCACTTGCTTGTCTAATGAGAAGGCTTGGATATGATGGGAAAATCCTGTGCTGGGGGAGCTCTGCTGTGGTTCTGTGGAGAGGAGGCTGGAATGGGGGGAAGGAGAAAAGGTTATTTGTTTCTTTGTGTAGGTGAATTAACTTGCTGTTAATGAGGTGGTCTTGTTAATCCATCCCCACGACCTCAAGCATCATCCCAAAGGCAGTGGGAACATCAAGGTGCATTGTGGTGATGTCCATAATGACCCCAAAGATTGCGCTTTGGTTCTGGTTAGGTAAAGTTAAGCAGGTTTAGTTCACTTTGAACTCTGTGTGAAGCTTGCAAGCAGGGATTTTTGCATGCTGTTGGGTTGATGGCAGCTTGGGGAGTGGAGGTACTGAGTGCCATGTGACAAAACCACCCAGGCCAAACCCACCCAAGGGCAGCTTGCATCCTGTGCCTCTTCATCATGTGGGGATGATTCACCCCTTTAATGGGTTGATTCACTTAAAATTCTAACATGTTTTTACATATGAGGAATTTGCTGGAAAAAAAAAATGTTAAAAGCCACAGCAATAAATTGAAGCATTTTATGGTATATCATGAGGATGCAGGAATAGGTTTAAATTAATTGGCTTGCTCAGCAGACTCAGTCTATCCTGATGAAGGTTGTAGGTGATGTGGCAGCAAAAATGAAGCAGATTTTTATTCTTTTCATCCCAGATCCTGTGCTGTCAGGCCTTGCCATTGGAGCGAGACCATCTGGAATCCCCAGACTTCAAAATCCCCAATGCTCACAAAGAAATGACCAATTATTGCTATAGTTGAAGGCAGGATTTTCTTGAAAGAGCAGCATAATGTTGCTCTGCCAGTTGAGCTATCTGAGTAAGCCAGGGTCATCCCTAGAGGGTGGGATTTCTGCCTCTTCACACAGGTTGACGTTAAAGGTGAGCAAGCCAAGCTTGGTGGAAGCAGTCCCAGGGATTGCCCTGGGTTTGGGAATGGGATCTGAGCTGGGTCAGGAGCAGCTCCTGTGGCTGAGCCTCTGGCCTGGCTGTGTTCATGGTGCCTGCAGCATCTGGGAGGTGTGAGGATGAGGAAGCAAATATCACATGAACAAACTCAGTTGTTTCAGATCCCAATGCAAACCAAACAAAAAAAACCACCCTCATTTTCTTTATCCCAGTCTTTTGTTTGGGATGTGTATGTACAGCAATAAGCACAGCATCTGCTGTAACATCTTTCTGTAGGGAACCAAATGGGCTCATGCTGGAAAGGGTTAAAAGTTCAACACTGGGCTTCTGTAGAACATCAGCTGTAATTTATATTTGGCTTCGACCTTGAAAGGGAAACTTCCTGGCTTGAGTTTTCCAGCCCTTCTGCAATGGTACCTCACGTGAAAGTTGTTTTTCAAAAGGGCGTTTGTTTCTGGTGTGCAGCTGAGAACACAGGAGTCCTCACAGGGCACCAGGAGCCTGACAGCTTCAGGAACAACAAATAAACTCATGCCTGGCTTTTCAGGGCCGGTTTCTAAGTCTCTGTTAACTTGTCTCCCATGTGAATTTAACTCAATAAATCTCAGTTAAAATTTTGTGCCCGTCTTGCTTACTTTTCCCCCCCTTTTCTTTTTGTCTCCTCCAGTTTCTCTGTTTGAAGAACATCCGAACCTTCCTGAAAGTGTGTCATGACAAATTTGGGTTAAGGAACAGTGATCTGTTTGATCCCTTTGACCTCTTCGACGTACGGGATTTTGGAAAGGTAAGGGTTAATCCTGAGCTCCTGGAAGTACTGTTTCTGGCACTGCCAGCACTGGGCAGTTTTCTGGACTTGTGCTGCAGGTTTGGGATAAAAATGGAGGGGTTTGTGGTTTTTTCCAAGCAGCTTCTGCACCCTTAACCCATGCATTTGGTTACCTCTTCCCCTATGCAGAGTGCCTGTCTTTGAGCTGATCCTTAGATATTTAGATTGAATATTGGGAAGAAATCGTTTGGTGTGAGGGTGCTGAGCCCCTGGCCCAGGTTTCCTGGATAAATTGTGGCTGCCCCATCCCTGGCAGTGTCTCAGGTCAGGCTGGATGGGGCTGGGAGCAGCCTGGGCTGGGGGAGGGGTCCCTGCCCATGGCAGATGTAGAAATTATTGGAAACAGCCTTTCAGATGCCTTTGCCATTGGGTTTTGTAATGTGGCCAGTGAATTTCCAGGGGGATCAAGACGTTTCATGCTGGGGTGAAATGAGTTCCCTCAAATGTTTCTGAAAGAAATGTATTTGGAGGTTTTTTTTTCCCGAGTTTGTGCCATGTGTCACCTAGAGAGGAGAAAACATGTTTTTGTGTTTTGCTGAACAAGACCCAGCTGTGAGGGAGGAAAATCCTACATGATTTTGACAAGCAGTCCTTGTTCTGCTGCCCTGGCTCTTTACGTGAACAGGATCCAGGCTGGGCTGTTAGTGTGATGGATACTGGGCTCAGGAAAGCTATTACATTGGACAATTGCTATATTCTTTAGTGGAAAAGGTGTTAAAAGATTTATTAAAGCTCTCTATTGTTTTACCTATTTCGAGCTACCAGGCTTATGCTGCTGGAAGGCATCTTCTCTTCTGATTATCCAAAGAGTAGATTTTCACTGCTGATGGGGATATATTATTTGATATTTATTGTCTAATTTATTTCTGGACCATTATCTGGAATGTGCAATTGCAGGGGTTTGTTTTATGAGGTTTTTTTGATTTATGAAATACAAGAAGGCTTTTGTTGTTCTGGGAATGTGAATGCACAGAAGGAACCTTTTGGGCTGGGGAAGGAGCTGCTGCTAATTAAAATGCTGCTTTATCCTCACTTTGTCTCTTGCTTTGTGCTATTTCAAATTGTCTAAGATGCCTGTTAATAGAGCTTGGTGTTAAACACTGCTGGAACATGTCAGCTGAACACAGTTTGGTTCCATTTTGCTTTGGTTAGGCAACAGCGATTTCTTCCTCTTCTTTCTGTTCAGTTTTTGGGGGGGATATTTAGGTTTGTGACTTGGGAAGGGCAAATGATTTGCCATTCCCTTTGACTCCATGACAACGAGACTTTGGGAAGAAACTTGTCATAAGCTTCCAAGAAATTCAAACATTATTCAGTTTTGTAATTTTATTGTATTTTCACGTTCATCATCATCCTCAAAAAGCCTTGTAAGATGTGGGAAGCAGATTGCCTGCACAAAAACCTCACTGATCTTTCTGGTGCAGTTTTTTTATCAGCTTGGTGGGGCTATCAGCTGCTCAGGTCTGCACCACCCTAAATCCCTCTGGAAGCCTGTCAAAACATCCCCATTGTCCTTGCCACCTTTCGTTCCCACATTGGCCTCAGATCTGTGTTCAACAGTGGCAAAGCAAATAAACAGGGAAAAATCTGGTGTTGACCAGAGAGCTTTTCCTCTTTGAGTCACAGTGAGAGCAAAAGGAGCCTCTAATCCACGTTCCCACTGGCCAAACACAGACTTCACACACAAAAAATTCTTCCTGGAGCTATTCATCCCTATGCTCAATCGTGGTTTTTTGTTACAAGACACTTCCAGGGGGGGTAGGAGAGTTTTCTGAAGGTGGCACAGTAACATTTGACCACTTAATGACATAGGAACCTTGGTGGGGTGGTGTTGGGTGTTTCCCTTCTGGATGCTACTTCAGTAGCTGGTTATTTTTTTCCTCCAAACCAGAAAGCCAGTGAGACAGAGATTACAAATAGCATTTGGGATTCTTGCAGTGCAATTACTGAGTAGAAGGACCAGGGCTTGCATTTCTGTGGTGCCACCCTATATGTAAAGGCTCATCCTTTGGAATCTTTGGGATCCTTCAGGGTTTCTTAGCATAGGGAAAGCAGTAGTGCTCTAGCAGAGGAAGAAAAAGCCAATCCCTCAGTCTTGTCTAGAACAATTACTCTGAGTTTTCTGTAGCTCCTTTTGGCTGCTGAGCCAGGGCTTCTGCAAGGAGGAGCTGCCCCAGGATCCATGGAGCTTCTTTCAGAGGAATGAGTGTGTTTGGGAGCTGCTCATGTCCAGAAACGTGGGGATTTTTTCCCTGATTTTGCTGCTTCCTTGGGTTTTAAGCTTGGGAAGTTACTGCTTCCATACTGTCACTGGGGTAACAGCTGGTGAAATGGAATCATGAGCCACGTGGGCTTCTATGGGCAGAATCCCTGTGGAGCTGACAAGCTCCATCTCTGCCTTTGTGGGATGCTGGGTAATTGGCAGGGGCAGCTTTTGCCAAATAGATGTGTCATGTTTCTTGTCATCTTGATTTCAGTGTTTCCCAGTTCCCCAGGGGAGTCGAATGGCCAGTTTAAGTTGCTCACAGCCAGGTTTTATTCCCCATGTCCAGCTGTTAAGCAATCCCACTGTGACAAGGGCCAGGCTGTGTCTTAGGCTGTGTTTCCAAAAGTGCCTTGAGATGCTGACTGCCTCGTTTTTAGCTGTGTCCCTTTAAGACACCTTAAAAGAATTTATGGTTATGTTTTTTTCCTGCAAGCTGGCTCTTAATTTTTTTAAAATTCAATTTTATTTTTTAAAAAATCTTATCCTTTTGGAAGGGCTCAGGAGCTCTCTGGAATCAGCAGTGGCATCTGTGGCTGCATCCCCATCGCAGGCTGCAGGAGCAGCACAATGTGCAGTGTTCTGGGGAAGAACACTCCAGTTATTAATGCCCCATCCCTATCTACAGTCTGATCTTGCAGCAGGGAGCACCCAGTCTTTGCTAGTACAGCCTGGCTCCTAAAAAAGAAAAGCTCGTGCTGGTGTGTGGTGTGCTTTTGCACAGCACTTCATGCACATTTAATAGCAGTGGTGGTATAAAATACTACTCTTGCAGGACTTGCTAATTTATTGGCACCAACTGTAATGAGATAAAATGTACATAAATATGGATTAAACTCTTTATCACTCTATTAGTCAGCATGATGATGGCAAGGTTCGTTAAAGGGAGTTATTTTCAATAACTTGCAGTAATGCGTTATATTTTCTTTTTGAGAAATATAGTTCAAATATTCATAAACCTGTGGAGCATGGAGTTTATTAGGCTCCCATACCTCTCTGCTCTCCTGAAGTGTATTTAATGGTCTTGAATTTCTTCTGAATTTCCTGCGCTGTTTGAAAAAAGCTTTTTTTGTGCACGATGAGGGTCTTTCCTACCCTGACCTGCAGACACAAAATGATGCTGTGCCACAAATGGGAAAGGGAAGCATCTCACAGGTCAGCTGAAAAATGAGGAGATCCTGATAGTGAGATATAGAAGCAGTGTTTTTCCCCTCTCTTGGTTCTGGTCCAGGGGTTGGTGAGAACTGCAGCTCAAGTGGGACTCAGAGGAGGGAGGGGGATGGATCAACCCTCCCTCTCAATTAATTGAGGCCACCAAGGGTCACTGGCACGTGAGCCTCGTGGGAGGCTGATGGAGGACTTGTCCATGGCTTGTCTTGCGTGTCTGAAGTGCCAGGGAGGAGCCATGCCTGGTGGGAAGGGTGACCCTGAGCATGCCCCAGCACCCACAGCCACCTTGGTGGTGGGAGAGGACAAGAAAGAGGGGATGTGCTGGTGCTGATAGAGTTCAAGTGATGGGTCCTCTCTGTAAAGGATGGTCATTTTCAGGCTGTCCTCAGAGCAGATGCTTCATCCCCAGCACCCTGTGGTGGAAAATCTGCAAAATGAGGACTCTCCCTTTGCCAGCCATCAGGATGGGGTGCTGGGAGAGCTGCAAAGGGGCTCTGCTGCCATCACCACCATCCCTCTCTGACACAAACACATCACCCTCTTGCCAGGGGGTCAGAAAACTTGAGTTCTTGCTTGATTGCAGATAGGAGGTGGGGAGAGTTGTCAGCATTATTTAATGTTTATTTATTTATTTAATTATATTGTATTTAATTAATTAAAATGTATTTAATTAAATTATTTATAATTTAATAACTGAGAGTTGGTGGCTTGTGGTTGTCTGCTAAAAATTCCCCTCCCTCCATCATCTCTAACTTCATGTACAGGACAACATCCCTGTGTTAGTGTTTTAAAGGGTGCATTTCTAACATAGTTTGGGCATAGAAAGGGGAAAATTTGTATGAAATACGATAGGTAGTTGGAAATTACAAGGCTTTCAGGTCCATGACTGCCTTCCCCTAGCTGATCTGTGGTGGGAGCCCCTCTTTTTCTCCCATTCTTGACTTTTGGGGCATTTTTTTCTCCCCCTCTTTATCCGTGAGTGGAGAGAAACCTTTGGCAGTGCTACAGGCAGCCAG
Organism: Phaethornis superciliosus; assembly: GCA_023637945.1. Lineage (NCBI taxonomy): Eukaryota > Metazoa > Chordata > Aves > Apodiformes > Trochilidae > Phaethornis > Phaethornis superciliosus. Next base: position 9,517,639 of record JAJQWJ010000022.1, read on the forward strand.
GCACAGCGTCCATCCATCTATCCATCCATGGCTCAGAAATGCCTCCTCTGCATTTCCAGATCCTGGTGGATGGGGCAGCTGGACAGAGCTTCCCTTGTGCTCCTCTGTGCCAGTTACTCAGGGTGGTTGGATGTGTGTCAAGAAGAGGGATCCTATACCAGATGGAAATGTTTCCAATTGCTGTAGAACTGGTGCAGTGCGTGTGCAGTGGGTGGGGTGGGAAGTGAGAAGAATTCCCTAAAAGAAGGGTGGGTATATTTTTTATATATATATATATATATTATTTTTTTTTTTTATAATTCCCCAAAGCAGTAGTAACTGGCCAGCAAAACGAATTATGTGTGATTGCATGCAGGAAACCAGGAACCTGCTTAACCCCTTCCCTGCCTGATGCTTGCTGTTTGTGACGTTGTCCCCACTGAAGAATGACCCAGAGGGACACCCTGAGCCCTTGTTGTCCCTGGCAGTGCCCTCCAGGTGCCTGAGCAGAGCAGCCCAGCTTCTCTGGGGCAAGATTTTGCTCTGTGGGCCATTGCTGCACTTCTCAGAAGCAACCAAAGCATTTTGCCAACAAGCTGAAAATTCCCTTGCAGTGTGGGTGCTGCCCAGAGCCTTTGGGTGCTGCTTGCCTGAGGGAGAAGCTCTGGCTCTGGGAAGTGTCTGGGGGCAAGGAGGAGGCAGCCTGGGCAGGGACTTTGCCACTGGCTGGTTGATTATTGACTCAGGAGCTGTGGGTGATGTTTGGTTGCTTCTAAACATCGCTCACTCAGTGTTGGGTCAAACTGGAGTTTGGCCACCAGTGCTTTAAATGACCTTGCTGGAATTGTACTGGAGACTTGGATATTGGGATGAATGCTACCGATGGCAAAAGTAGCCTGAAAGAGCATGGGGTGATGGTTGTCATTATTATTTCTTCCTCCTCCTCTGCCAGCTTGGGTTCATTTGGGTTTGGGGCTGCTTGTCTCACACTTGGTATCTACCAAGCTCTGTGTTGTCTGTGACCCTCCTGGGGTGCAGGTTGCTCTCAGGTGATGCTGTCTCACACCCAGGGTGATGCAGGAACCTTTCTCCTATCCTCCTGCTCCCATGGAGACATCAGCTGTGGATCATGAGGGGGCTTCCTTAGCAGGTGTAGTGTGTCCAGCAGATGTTTTCAGCTGGAATGCTAAAAGTATGTACAGGAAACCCTGACACTGAACTTCCCTAAAACACAGGACAAATGAATTGCAGATTCCTGTGGCCAGCCAGGTGTGTACCAGACAGTGATTTCTGTTGCATAGCTCTGGGCCATGCACAGGACTCTCACCTGGGGGGTGGTGGTTGCCATGAGAGCTGCTGCCTCACCTCTAGAAATGTACATTTTCAAGTTCTCAATCCTGGAAATTTCCCCCTTGCTCTGCTCTGAATACTGCCCTGGGATAATCTGTTGGGCTGTGAATCTTCCAAGCTGCCCAGTGTCCAAGCAGAGCAGATGGGAAGATGATGTCCTGAGCTGGAGCAGGAGCTGGACCACTGGTGGCCCTTTGGTACCCACTGCAGCAGAGACTTTTTAGCTGTGCTGTGGCAAATTCTCTGTTTTTTCCCTTTCCTTTCTCCTCTTCTGACAAATCTGGTCTGTTTATGGGTGTTCAGCTTCTCGGTGGAATGGAAAGAGCCAGAAATGTTCATTCTGGGAAGTTTTTTTTCCCCTCCTCCCCCCCCCTCTTGGCTGCTTTCCCCAGTATTTTTCCAAGGGGTCATGTTAAGGGGTATTATATTTCAGATCAAACAAGTTTGGGCAGGATCTTTCGTAACTCCCATGGTCTGGATGGGAGAATTCAGGGCCCTAAATAGCAATGGGAGCATTTTAATGTGTGAGGAATGAGCTATTGATCAGGACATGGATAAATGTGTGTCCTTACTGTGGATGAAATTGATTTTCCTTTACCTTTGTGACTTGTTTGAGCTCTCCTTGCTGTGATTTTAGACAAGACTGGGGAGAAAAGGATTTTTTTTTTTTCTTTTTCCTTGAAAAAACGGTGAGTGGAAAAACATTATCCAGCCTGTGTCTCCATACAGGGGAGGAAACCATATTATTTAGAGTGACCCAACAGTTTTTGGCTGTTTTTTGACAAACGCCTGGTTTCATTTGAGCCCCTCAGTGTTTTTCCTTTATCATGTTTATTGACCTCTTGAGACTTAATGATACAGTGAGCATCCTCACCTTGACTGAGAGATTCAACAGGCAAAGTCAGGCTTTGTGTTTTGGTGCTCAGTTAGTGCAGCTGCCATCACTTGGGGTTAACTCTTCAGGCTTCACATGCTTTGGGAAAGGAAGGAAATGCATCCAGGTAATATCACTCCGGGGAGTCTTGGAATAAAAGGATTTTTTTTATTTCTAATGAGCTCTTCTGTTTCTTTGTTAAAATCTTCTGCAGATTTCTCAGCCTCTTGGAGCAATAGCATTTGAGGAGACTGTCCCAAAGCCAAATGCTATTGTTAGAAATAATAATTAACATTTCTTGAAACACATTAATGTGTGGGTGTAACCACTTTCAGCAGAATGGAGGAAAAAAAGTGAAACTGTCAGCCTGAAAATGCTGTCACAGCCAAATTCCACAAACCTCAGCACTTGGGTTCATTCTACATGGCATCTTCTCTATGGAACAGTCAAAAAAGTAGGGGGAGGGTGTGAAAGCTCCTGTAGGAAGCTTGAGATTTTTTTGAGAGGCAGAGATGAGTTGGAACACATTGAACATTGAAACATCTCACCTGGACACAAACATCCTGGGGGTCCTGAGCCTGGAGTCCTGCTGTGCTCTTGCTCAATCCATCCCTTTGCCTTTGGTCAGTCACTTATTGGAAAAGAAATGTTAATCTTTCACAGCAAATAAACAGTGCACAATAAAAGCTGTGGTTTTGGCCAGGTCTGCTCTTCACACTCTCCCACCTCTCACCCACTTTTGGTCTCTTCTGAGTGTCCCATGTTTGGAGAGGCTCCAGGTGGCTGAGGTCCTGGCTCTGGTTCTGGCTCTGCTTTAGAAACCAGAGGTACCCTTAGGTGGGGTTGGTGGAGAGGCTTTTCCTCTCCCTCCCATGCTTCTTCATGGGGGAAAGCTAAAGAGGAAAAAAAAAAGAACCCCCCAAAACATCTCAGACTATTTTGTTCCCCTGGCTGTCAGAATGGGCTCCTTGTCTCTTCTTGGAGGGCTTCCAGATAGGGTATTTTTTTTTTTCCCCCTTCAAAAATTAATTATTCCTTCAAAAACTCCCATCTGCCCACTGTGGATGTTGACATTGCTCATGCTCCAGGCCTAGACAGGGCTGAAAAACTCTAAGAAACATCCCAGAGCTCAGGGCACGAGGCTGATGGGTGCACAGGGACACTCTGTTGGGTGCTACAGATGAGGCAAGAACCCAGGCCTGCAGGGCTGGACTGTGTCTGCAGGGCTGCTGGGGAGCAATTTGCTTTCAGTGAGTTTAAGAAAATTCCTGTCCACACATCCCAGGTTGAGGCTGGGATGACCAAGATCCCCCAAAACTACCTGTAAGAGTAGCGTAATTTTTTAAAGTATTGATATCCCTTTGGAAAAATGTGACCGTTTCTCTTGGGGAAAAGATAGCTTGGGTATTTTCCATCTCCTGTGGACCTTTCCTTGCCTGGCTTCAGCCCTGGCAGAGGAAGGAGCTGGGGTGGGAGCAGCTCCAGCTCCCTTGCCCTCTGTGCTTGGCTGCTCCAGTTAATGAGCCTCAGATGGTGATGCTGCCACCAGTTCATTTACTTTCCTTCTTAATGGTGTGCATGTAAGTGAGACATTCTCCTCTTTGACATCGTTCTCTTACTACTAATTACATATTAAAGTCTAATCATGGTAGCAAGAAAGCAGCCTTAATGTGCTCAGGGTAAAGCTAATGGCATGGACACAGTGCACTCAGTTGCATTTGTCAAGGTTTTCTATTCCAGGCTTGTTGTGAGTAATTTTAGGAATTTCTGAGCCAGCGGGGACTTGGTGGATATTTGCAGTTGTTCCTGCTAATGAGTAAAGCTTGTGTGGGAGCGGCTGATTTAGCTGTGGTGGTTTCTCCCTGGCTAAGAGCTCGTGGGGATTTCACAGCCTCTTATTTAAGTTTTGGATGTGCCAGTGGGTTGTAGGTAGCAGCAGTTTGCATGTTCTGGTGGCATTTCCCATCCTAATCCTAGGGCAAGCTTCATTTTTTTACCAAAATGCTGATGCCAGCTGCTACTGAAAAGCACCATCTCCGTAAATTTCTCCAGGTGGGAGAGCTTCTTTTCCTGCTCTCTATTTCTTCCACTTGCCACCTCCAAGATCCCCCTGATTCTGGGCAGCTCTAGAGCATCTCTCTGCCTTGAAACACAAGGAGAGTCTCAAAGCTGCAGTGCTGTCAGTGATGTACCTGAGCCTAAAGGGGTTTCACAGCTCTCTGATGGGAAAGAGCTACTTGGTCTTCCAAGCCAGTGGGCTGTAAAGATTATTGGGGGGAAAAAAAAAAATTGAATTTATTGCTTTCATGCGGAAATAGTGCTTCAGCCTCTGTACACAGAGATTTATCAAAAGGAGCTCTGTGTTCCAGCAGCAGAGCTGAGAGCACAGTTGGTTGCAGATGTGAATTGAACTGGCTGGGTCTCACTTCCAGCAGCTGTGAAGAACCATTGTGCAGCATCAGTTGATCTTGAACCCCCATCCATCAGTTTTGCTCCCAGCCTGGAAGCTGGATTTTGCACAACAAACTAATTTTATTTTGAAAAAATGGAATTTTCTGGCTCCTGGAAATAATCTGCTGAAGCTGGCTGTGAGGGCTCTGCCTTTGGGCACCCCAAAGTTGGACACAGAGCAGTAGCACAGAGTCCCCCAGTTCCCCAGGGAGCTGGTAGAGATGGATCCAACAGCACGTAGGTCTCTTGGGGTTTGGTTTGTTTTTTAAGCTGAGAGTGTTTTATCCCATTATAGTAGGTGCTGGTGGGGAAGCTAATTTTAAGCATTTTCAGCTAATGAAGCAATTTGGGGTGTTCTGATTTTTGTAGACCTAGATGACAGCTCCTCTGCAGGGATCTGATTTTTGAGACTGAGTGCTCAGTGAGATAAGACTCAGGATGTTTGGATCATGGACAGAGATTTAGAGGCTGTAGCAGGACCTTGAATTGAATGTATTGGCCTGAAAAGGGAGGAAAAAAAATCCTGTTGATCCTGATGGTGAAGAAGTTGGGTCAGGGTCATTAGTCTGGATTTGATCTAAATATGAAATTTTATTTAAAAACATCCACACACAGAAAAATCTACAGTTGGGAAGTGGATAAACTTTTGGGTTAAACCCAACCTGCAGGGAACCATGTGAAGGACTCTTGCCTGGAGGCCTCACTTGACTCTGTTTGCTCAGCCCTTTGCCTCCATCAGCCAAGTCCCAGTATGTGCACTGCCTCCCACCCTCGTTGCTTTTCATAATATTGTTCTAATTATTGGAGTGTGAAGAATTGACTCTTAAAATGCCTCTTGGCAAATTCCATTTGTACATTGATGAAATTTCCCATTAGCACCAGCCACGTTCAGCCCATCCTCGGATCAAAAGTTTTCCTCCACCCTTCCTGGGCAAACGGGGACACAGGTGGGGGTTGGAGATGGGAAATGTCAATGGGAGATGAAAAAGGCATTAAAATGAGGGATTTGGGGGGGACAAAGGGTTAAAACTCATCTGCCAAGGTCCTGCTGGTGGGTGTTTTCACAGTGCTGTTTCTCCTGATGAGCTGCCAGATGTAGTTTTTTGGGGTGGCTTTTTGGCCTTGCAGACATCCCTGCTCTCCCTCGAGGAAGGGATTTCTTGGCTCTGCCAGGACCTTCTGCTCCCTGGCTGGGTACATGGGCTTGCAGAAGACTCTTGTGCCTGAGCAGTCATCTGTTGGTGTGGCAGAGAATTCAGGCTGGATGGCTGATGTGCTCTCAAAGTGTGTTAATCCTTTTAAAACCGACCCTCTGGGGTTGTTTCTGTGTGAGCACTAGAGGACTGTTTTGGGTTTGGTTTTTTTTTTTGCAGTTTCGAGGAGTTTAAAACTTGAAAATAAAACCGAAAGCTGAGTTAGCAAATAATTGCCTCAGGACTGAGGCTTTAAGGAAAATGCCAGAGAGGAGATTTTTCTTTATAGCATTAGAGACTGGGTTGCTTTGGACCATCTCCTGGTTCCAGAGTGCCTGTGGTAGGTGCACACAGCAGGCTGATGCTGTGAAATTACAGGGTCCTTCTCTCTGAGTTTCCCTCCCCTCTGTGTTTGCAAACTTGGGAGCTGGACCAGCAGATCCTGGAGAGGGGAGCAGGGATGGGTGGGTTGGAAAGTTGGCTTTCCCTGGGCTTGTGTGTGTTGTGCTCCTTGCAGCAAAAGACCTCTCTAGAGCCAGGGACATCCTCCCTCACCTCCACAGCCATTTTTGGGTGCATAAAGGGGTTTAACTGCCCCTGGAAGGGGTTCTTGACACCTCCCCTGGCTTCTTCTAATGTGCTGCTGCTTGGTCAATGGCTCACAGAAGAGCAGTGACCCTTCAGAGGAGCAATAGAGCCTGAATGTTCACCCCCTTATCACACTGTTTTGTCAGCTCATCACTTTTAATCCGGGTTCTGGGAGAATCTGAAGAGCAACGGAAGGTGAAGCAAACCTGCCCTGGAGCAGGCTGAGAAATAAAAACTGGTCAGGGATACAGCAGGAATGGATGGGCTGGGGCCAGGGATGCTCAGCTTTCCAATGCAGTTTTCAGATGCAGTGCTGGGAGCCCTGGCTGCAGCTCCCTGGGGATGCAGCTGCTTGGGCTGGTGGGTCACATTCTTGGAGAATGCTTTTGGGGAGCAGTGTCTTGTCGTGTCAGGCCCAGGAGATGTTGGGTTCAGTGAAATCCCAGTTCCCCACAGCGCAACCTGCAGCAGACACCTCTGTTTGCACCAGGTACTTGCAAGGATTTTACTCAGCCCCAAACCATCTCACTCCAGGTTCTGTGTTCCTCCCAGGTACTTCTTTAGCTCTGTCTTGCCACAGAAAGGCTCGTAAAGAGGTTGTGATTGATTAAAATGAGTTGCAGCAAGTTCCTGTGTGTGTAAGCTGTCTGAAGGACAAGCAGATCTTTAGATTTGTGTGGTTCTGCTCCATTCTATTTCTGGCTCCATTAAATCCCATTTTTACCCTCGTCTCTTCTGAAACATAAACGAGTAAATGCTGTAACAAGGGAACACTTAAAGAAAAATGAAGCATGACTGTATATACGAGTGACCCAGGGAAAAGAAAGGTCAGGTAAGAGGCATTACCTGGTGTAGTGATCAGTAAAGGGTGTCAGGGTGTAATTTAGCATCCTGGTTTACCCATGTGTTTAGTAAAGGTGGTCAGAGGAGAGAGATTAAGAGATGCAAGCTACGTAGAGGGAAACTTTCCTTTCCTGGGTGTTTTCTGGGCAATGCAGCAGATGAAGTGGAAGAGATTTTGATATTGATGACTATCTGGGGTGCACGTGGTATTTGGGGGGGTGTTCCCTGCTTTGAGGTGGGGGAAGGAAGGAGCTGAAGTGCAGCTCTTTGCAGCATGACCCTCCTGGTGCCTCTTTTGGGGAAGGCAGAGCTGTTTGCTTTTCTGCTCCTTGGCGTGTGCTGAGCAAACCTACCTCAAAACATTCTTGCAAAAAGCACATGTGGGTTTGTCAGCCCTTTGCAATTTGCTGCCTGCCCTGAAATTTGGGTGCAGAAAGCTGCTGCTCCATTGCCCAACCTGGGGCTGGTGGTTTCTGCTGGAGGCAAAGATGTGAAGAAGGAAAATATCCAGAGTTACTTAAAAAAATCCCCAGGGGTGTGTTGGAGACAAGTTGGTGTCTCCATCAGGCAGCACCTACTGCATGGGGCTGGTAAGGAGGTTCCTGCAGGGATGAGGGATGGAATGGTGCTTTTTAATGCATCACCATCAGCCCCAGCATGTTTCTGCCTGTTGGTGACTCTGCTCCTGCCCATTTCCCTCCCTAAAGATCTCCAGGTATTCACACAAGTGTGGGAAGGCATCCAAATGATGTCAGGAAGAAGCAACAGTATTGAGAAATCATCCTGTATGGCAGAAACCAAGTGAATGGGGATTTAGCTAAGAGATTAACTGAGGGGTTCTTCTCTTTTTGCTTTTTATGCTATGAAATTCACTTCCCTGAGCCTAAGAGAATTAATCTACAGGTCTGCACCACTGGGGGAGGTGCAGTAATAAAACCATTTAAATTCTCCTTTGTGTTTTGGAGGGATGGTGATAATTCCCCTGGTGCCAAGGCTTATTTTGCTTTGTTAATACCTGGGTTTGAACGGTTCCCTTTCTTCCTTGCCTTGCTCAGGACTGTGGTTTTGCAAAGCTCTCTTCTCAAGGAGATTGTGTGCACACACCACGTGAAGTCGACAAGGGCTGAACTTCAAAGTGAAGCATGTGAATAAATATTATCCTGACTTGAGGCTAGTATTTATTCTTTTTCTTCCGAAACAAAACAAATTCAAACATGCCTTCTCAAGACTTTGGAATTAATCATTCTCGTTTTTTTTTTTACCACTGTGGCAATGGCAGACCTTTAGTATTTATTCTGTGTTGCTTAGATGATGACCTTATCTGCTTTTCTCATGTGTATGGGCTTTGCTGACTTGCAGCCATATTAATTTTGGTTTACTTTTGGGAGGAAAATACTGCTGCCAGGCCCAAAATCTTCCAGTCCTGCTTGTGTGGCTTCCGTGAGTCACCAGAGGACCAGATCCCAGCACGATAGGAAAGCCCAGGAAGATGCTGTGAACCCAAACCTGAACACTGGAGAATCAGGAAGGTTTTTGCATGTCCTCTAAAAATCAGTGTGGTTTGTAACTGCCTCTGGCCATGTGCCCAAACCCACCAGCTCTTTGGATGGGTTGTAGCTACACTGTGTGGGCAGGAGCTGGGGTATTGCTGTCCCAGATGCTTCTTCCTGCCTGGTCCAACTTTCCTCCCCAGCTCCGTGCAGGGAAAGCCTTCATGCATAGAAAATAATAAAATAAAATTATACCATCAAATGTTTTATGTATGAGGAGGCACAGTCTGTCAATAATCCTCCATGTTTTCTAATGCAAACTCTCTCTGTGTTCTTGCCAGTGCCTGATGACACCAATTAATTTTATTGTTTGGAAATAATCTTCAGTGGTGTGTGATTTGCACGGCCCTCGCCTTATGCTTTCTAATGATTTCTCTATTAATTTCCCTGCTGCCAGCAAGCTAAAGATGCCTTTCGAGTGGAAAGGGAAACATGACCTAATACCACGGATAAAATATTAGCAGGAGCAAATTAAATCCTGGTTAACAGTGTTAGGACCCCAGTCACTAAAGGCAGAAGAGCTGCTGAAGTGTAGCAGTGAGCAAAGAGCTGCGTGTGCTGCCTGTGGATGCACGAGTGTGGGGCAGCTTGAAAATTAGCAGAGGTTCAGTGGGATTTGTCCCCTTCTGCTGCTGCTGGCTGTTCCCAGGTGAAAAAAAAAGAGTAGACCCTGATAAGTGAAATTTGTGTGCCTCCCTCTGCTAGAAACGTGGCTTCTGTTTGGCTGCCTCCTACTCCAGGGAAAAAGTCCTGTCCTGCAGGATGCTGGGGATGTGTGGATGGGGAGTGCTGTTTATTTTCATGATTTTCAGCATCATGAGCCTTGTGGGTCTCGTCAGGCCTTATCCACAAGTATCTTGCAGAAGACCCAAAAGCAAGATTTCCAGTACAAACTGGGGTTAATGAGCAGGGTATTTATCTGTGAGTCTCCTTTGTAATACCTGGCTGCTAGCAAGTGAGCTTCCAGGGGCTGGAGAGGAGCAGTGCTTTGTAATAGTCACCAGACAGTGAAGAATGGATTTTTTTTTTTTTAGTAACAGCACCCTAAAAATGGTCAGCTAAATCCCAATGGGCTCACATACCCATGGATAACTTTGTGGGGGGCATCTTTACTTTCCAGTGAACCTCACTGGCTGCTCTGAAGCTGTGCCAAAATGAAGGAAATAAGAGATTATTAAAATTATCAAGAGGTCACATGAACTTGTCCTTTTTTAGGCTTTGGAAGAAGTCTGTGCTTGTGGTGGGGCTGTCAGTGCACTCCTGGCTGGGGCTGACTTTGTTCATCCATTTCCTTCTGAGAGGAAAAAGCAATCCTGTAATTCATGAAAATATGGGCACATCGATATTGTTGAAGTGAGGCAAGAAGGTGGAAAAGAAAAAAAAAATCAATGGAGGTTGTGACCAAAATATGTATGTGAAGATTTATATAAATATACAGATATTTATAGCTTCAATATTTTAGTTGCTGTGGAGTTTGGTGGTTCCTGGAGCTGGTAATCAGGGCTATGGAGTTGTGGGCTGATGGCTGGGGGGAAGAAGGATGAGGAGGGGGCTGAAAGCTCAGCCAAGAGCCAGGTGGTTTGCAGTGAGGAGGTTGGACCCAGGCAGTGCTGGGGCTGTGCTAGCCAGGGGTTAGAGCTGCACTTACCATCTGCTTACCCTTCCTTTACACTTGTCAGATGCAGGTCACTGGGCAGGCTTTGGGCTTTTGTACACCATAAAAGTGTGTGCTCACCTGGGCTGGGGTGATGGGTGGGTGACCAGGCATTTCAGTAATCCCATTTTCCCATTCCTCCCCCCTCCTATTTTTAAAGGCAAAACCATACCTAAAGACCCCATTGTCACAGGATTGGATCATGACAGTGTGGGCAGAAGAAAATAACCCAGTGAACTCTATAGTTATTGGGGGTGATGGGTTGGGGCAGGCATGGTGGCTGTGGTGCTGCTGCAGGGCTGGCATTTCAGCAAGGATTTTGGAGGGGGATCCCTCCAACCCCCTCCCACCACTCTGGCTGCTTCTCCTGTCCCCTTTTCCCAGGAATGCTGTGGCTGTAACCTGGGTACAGAGGTGCCTTTGGGCCAGGCAGGAGCTCTGGCTGAAATGCCAAAGCCATGTCCAGGCTGTTGCATCCCTCCTGGGAGCAGGCTGGGATGCTTTGGCGGTCCTTGAAACAGTGATAAAATGCTTATGGTCAGATCAAAGTCTAAGCATGAGATTTTCTGCTGGCCTTGGGATTCTTTGCACTGGGCTCGGGATTATGGAGTGAAGTCAAACCTTCCCGTGGGGGTAAATATGAGCACGAAGCTGTTTTACAGCTCTGACTTCACGGGAGGAATTACCGAAACTCAGTGCTTGCTCTTTTCTGAGCCACAAACAAACTGAAGCTTCAATTATTTTTTTTTCCTTTGCTGTTTAGAGAAGGGAAAAAAAAAATTTAAAAAAAGGCAAAACTGCTCAAGGAAATTGTCAGCAAAAGCAAAAGGAAAAACCACCCATAAACCCCAAAGTCACCGGTGCCGCCCAGTGCTCTGGTTGCAGCCTCACTGCCAGAGCAAACCCAGGCTGGTGGAGTGTGCTGGGATGTCCTTTCCTCCATCACCCCTGCTGTGGAGGGAACATGCCAGTTCTGGGTCATAATTAATAGTTTTCCAGCCAGCTTCTGCTGGGAGAACAATGGGGACATTGAGAGTGGGGCCGTGCTGCAGGGCTGCTGAGAAACTCAGAGCTGACTCCGAGTCACCTTCATTTATGCACCCAGAGCTTTGCCTCCTGCCCTGCCAGCCCCCTCCAAATAAAAATTACTGCAGACCCAGGATCAGGAGTAAATAGTGGGGTAGTGTTATGGTGACATTTTGCCCACGATGCTTTCTTTTTCTTTTCTCTCCCTTATGGACTCTAATCTTCCAGTATCAGAAGAAGTGAGGAGTAATGGAGCTGGTGGCCTTTTTAAATATGTATGAACTTCTGGGGAAAGGCAGAGAAATGAGGAGTGATGGAGACAGATAACAGATGTGAGATGGTCTCACAACCATGTCATTTGACATGTGAGGTTTTTTGTGTTTTTTTTTTTCTCTCCCCTGGTATCATAAGTCATTACTCATAGGCAAAGCAAAATGTTTCTGTTGTTTTCATGTACAGATTATTATTATTTTTAAAAAGAAGGCACTATTTGGGGCACAGCTGTGGTTCTATCACAGAAAGCTGATCATGCAGTTCCTACCTCTAGCTTGCTGGGTTTTTGCTGCTGGTGAACAAAGATGTTTTCTGCTTCTTGTTGGGGTCAATCTGGATGGTGACTCAGTATAACAGGTTCCAGGGGACACAGTGATTTTTATTGTCAGACCTTGCATGTTTATATTTTCTGCACGTATGTATTTGTTGTGATGGTCAGGTTTGGCTTCAGAGAGTCAAGAGGATCTGTCTCATCTCCTCCATCATTTTTGGTCCTCCAGCTGTACTCTGGGGAGGTCTGGGGGGCATGCTCCTCATTGCTTCCATTTGCACTTTGCTTTACTGCTAAATTACTTTGTGTTATTCCCAACTGCTGCCATGAGCTGGATGTGTACAGGAACGAGCTCTGCTTTACAGGTAGCTCTGGGTGAGGTGTGCAAGTGAAGTGTGCCCGGATCCATCCCCTGCACCCACTGCCTCGTGCCCTCAGGGCAGAGCAAAGCATCTTTCCTGCTGTCATCATGGTGCCAACAGGAGTTAGAAGAGGGCAAAATGGTGTTGGCAGCTTGGGTTTTCTTATATCCACTCATCCATCTTCCCAAAGTGTTAGCTGAAAACACTCCAATTTTGGGCTGAAATGCAGCTAATGGTTTTGTCTGAAAAGTGATTATTATTTTTTTTTTTTTTAAAGAAGATTCATATAATTGTTTTCACACAGCATGCCTATGCTTTTTCTTCTTTCAAAAACAAAAATTGTGTTTAATGTATTGTTCGTTTTTACTGGGAGCTGTACAGAGGGGAACAGCAAGAGCAAACCCAGCTGGGGTCACCCTCTCCTTCCCTCTCACTGTGCAGCCATCACATCCCCCCCAGAATGAATTATTCAGGCAGTGCTCCCAGCACAGCAAGGACACATCCCTCATCCCTCGCAGCTGGGTGTCTGCTGGGAAGGTCACAGAAACGGGGTGACACCCCTTCTCTAGCAGCCCTTTGATTCCCAGCATCCTGTCACCCCCTGTGAGCAAAGCTCAGGGCTGAAGGGGAGCCCTGGGAGGTGAATTTCTTGCTCCTTGCAGCTGTCTCGGTGCAAACGTTTGCAGGATTGGGTCTCCTGGTGCTTTGGGTGGGTGTGGGAAACACACTGGATGTCACTGGAAGTGAGCTGAGGAGTCAGGGGGGTGTTTCTGGGGGCTGTGTCACCATGAGGGATGCTAAAGGAGCAATGCTGGTGACAGAGGGGATGGGATGGAGCGGTGCTGGGATGGCTTTGGATTCCCTGGACCCAGCTGCCTGTCTCCTGCAGGATCTTGGCTCCTCTGGAAGGGCTAAGCCTGATTCCCTGCAAGATGCCCAGCAGTGTAGCACATCTAACATCAGTTTGTCTCCATAGCACGTGTCAGGGGCATTGATTTTATTTTTGTGGGGGAAGGGAAGCTAGCGAGGGCAAGAGCTTGGAGAAAGAGGAGAGCAGGCAGGGATCCAAAGGGATTTGCTTTCAGGGAAGGAGCTGGGTAGAATAGATTGGAATTAACCCAGTCTAACAACAGGAGATGTTCCCTGGTGCTGTGCAGTGCTGCTGCCCATGTGCACAGTGATGGGGTCTGATGCAGGAGCAGGCTTGGTTCTCAAGCATGTGTTTGGTTTACTTGGCTTCTTCAGGCTCCAGAGCAGAGAAAATGGGGTGGTGCTCACCCTTCAGCCCCCTTGCCTGGGCAGGGGATCAATACTGCTCGATTCAGGGCTTCAGCTTGTAGTTTGTGCTTTTTCCAGAAGGACCTGGAGAGAAAAGATGCCATTTAAAGAAAATTACTGCATTGCCAGTCAACTGAAAACAAAAGTCTTTTGTCCTGTCAATCACTTGCAGGCTTTATCTTGTCAATCACAAGGAAAATGTCTCCTTTTCATTGCTGCCAGGCTTTGGGTAGGCTGGGGTTCTCCTTCACTCAAACAAACAGGTGTTGGGGGTGATAGATTTTTAATATTAAAAAAAAATTAGTAAAAATTAATTTTAAAATTTTTTTTTTATTTTATCAGTATTTAGACTGGAGAGAAAGTAGGAATGTAAGTTAGTGATGAGGGTCATGCATGTGAAGTGACCTGGTGGCAGCAGAGGGAGGAGATGGAGGGAGATGCAGAGGGGTCTCCAGCACCATTTCCCACCACTGGGTCCCCAAAGTAGATCTGTCCCTGGAAAACCAGGCTGAGGTGTGGTGCAGGGGCTGCACATCTCCATCTCTGCCCAAGCCTGGAAGCCTGGGTGTGGGGGCAGCAAGGCACAGGGACATTGCTTGCAGGTTGCTCTGTGCTCCTGGGATGCTTTTAGACTCTGGAACTAAAGACTCTTGGCCAAGATTTGCTGTAACTCTGTAGGTTGGACCTTGTGAGGTGTTTTGAATCATTTGTGGCTTTTGTATTGTTCATATGAGTGAAAAGCACTTTCCTTTCCCCTTCCACTTCCTTTCCCTTCCTGACAGCAGTTTTCCTGCCCGTGCTGCTTCAGAGGGGCTTTGGATGGGTCTGTACACCACCAAACACACCACCAGAAGTCCAAGAGTTTGTCTGTCCATCTGTCAGCATGTGGCTGTGTGCTGAGCATCACCCAGAGGATGAGAGATCCAGACACCTCACCTGCAAACTTTGGGGATGTGTAGAAATGCTGGCATGCTCCTGCATGGAACTTGTCTGCACGCTCGAGCTGGAGACCCAGTTAAGTTCTGGAAGCTGCAGTCATCTCGTGTCAAGCACTGCTTGGTCTGCCAACCCCTGCTCCAGCAGCTCTGGGCTTGCAGGTCCCTTCACTCATCCCTAGAGCTTGCAAAGTCTTCAGGACTTGATGCCTTAAAACTTTTGCTGAACTGGACCATAGTCTGGCAGCCTCCCAAAGCTGGGGATGGTGTTTCCCAGGGCTTCCTCAGGAGCTGTCCTGGCAAAGGCTTTTCCTGTAAACATCTCTCTCCTGGGGCACTGTGTGGTGGCAGGAACTGGCATCATTGCTCTCATCAGCAGCTCGCTTCCAGTTGCAGCCAGCTAAATATTTAAAGCTGGGGGATAAGTGAAGCAGCCATATGGAGCTTCTGTTTCTCTGCCCCTCTTTGAGCAGGACACCCCAACACTGCTTGTGACCTGGTGGGGCAGTTCAGGGCATCACTTGGGATCCTGCCCTGGCACCTGCTTGGTGTCCCCTCCCCACACATGCTGGGTCTGCTGCCAGACAAGGACAGATGGGACCTTGCCTTTCCTTTCATTTTTCTGAATGCAGAAGATCTGTCTTGTCCAGGCTTTTCTTAACAGAAGACAAATAGGAGCTGGTTTGTGGGGGTTTTTTGTTGGTTTTTTTCCCCCCTACATTGGTGTCTTTTTGTTTCTTTTCCTTCTGAACTGTAACAAAAGCTTCAGTGCCCTGGGACTGGTAATTAGCTTTTCTTTTATTTCCCAAGTAACTCACCTCTCAAGTGTTCCTGTGTGCTGGAAGGCTCCTGGGCTGCATACAGGAGAATGGCCTCAGGGCTGGATTTGCATTTCTGTTACAAAAATTCAAATTACTTCCAGATATCAAATGGTGTCAGAGGATCACAGGGAGATGCTTGGTGGCAGGGGCCAAGGAGAGATCCCCAGCAGGGCTGGACCCCAACCAGGCTGCAGCTGCCAGCTCCTTGGCAAACAAAAGGGGAAACAAACCCAAATTCTGAGTGTGATGTGCACCTCTGGAAGTGGCTGTGTCCTCAGACATCTCATCTGGAGCAGGAGAAGTTTGTTCCTCTCTCCATGTGCTGCAGGTGAAGTCTCACCTGGGCACCGCTTTCATCAGTTATTGCACCTTTTTTTTTTTTTTTTTTTAATTATTTCACTGTTTTCTTTGAGTGTAACAACATCTGGTGGTTACTGAGAAACTGACTGATGTCAGTGCAAACCTCCACTGTTGGCTTTTACTCTTCTGTAATAGTCAAAATTCATGATTCCACATCCCTTGCCTTTTATCTTCAAGTATCCTATGAGGAGTTGGTCTTGGTGAAGGGAGCATCCTGCAGCCCAAGAGGCCAGGGGCTGCTCCTGCTCTGGGCACTTGATGCTCTTGAGCACCAGGAGATACTTTGAGAAACATGTGAACTCCTTCAGGTTTGCTGAACAAAGGCTCTCCTCTCCTCATGGAGCTGAGCCTTCAAAACAAGGGGAGCAGATGGCACAGAAAGCATCTCTCTTGATGACAGCCAGGTTTGCTGCTGAGCTGCTAAAACACAGGAGGTCATGCTTGATGGGTTCATGGTTGCCCTCGATGATTTTCAGGTTTTCCAAAGACCTCCTCTGTTTTTTGGTACAGAAGCTGGGCCCTTGGTGGCACCCATCTTCTGCCTCATCCCATAGCAGAGGCAATGCAGTCCCAGTGCTGCCATGGGGTGATGCCACCCAGGCTGCTCTGGGCTCCGTGTTTATTCTTCCTTTGGAAGTGATTCTCACCCTTCTTGTTTAACATGAGCTGTCAGAGGGTATCAGCTGTGGTCTTGAGTTGTTTCTCAAACAATATTTATTGCAATATTGCTGTTCTTCCCATGCATCTCCTCCACCAACAGCTTTGCACCTTCCTGGTTAGCTGGCAAGGGCTCCTGAAGTCAACTGCCAGGCAGGAACCCCATGGAAAGGTGACTTCATGCTGGTGTCCTGACTGCCAGGGAGGGGGGGTCTGCAAATTGTATTTCTCTGATGGCTCTGCTCCTCTTGGTACAGAGGTTGTAGCACAATAAGATCAGCCAATCCACAGTCCATCCTTTACCAGCACTTTTTTGGGTTAACGTGTGACATTCTTTGTGAGAGTTCCAGTGGTGCTGCTGTGTGAGGAGGTTAATGGTGAGCATTTAATGCCCAAGCATGGTGCCCCTGAGTTTGGTTTTTCTCCAGCTGGATGGGTGGGTACAATTCAGATATGAAATGGCATTTGTCCCCCTGCAGATCCCAAAGCTCACACTCTTGAGGAAAGGGATCTTCAGAACAAGACTCACACAACAATCAGGTCTCTCGGGGCAGAGACCAAACTGGAGGGAATGGTTATCTTGCAGGGAATTACAGGTTTGCAATTTGATAATCAACCCCACGATGGGCTTTTGAGTGCCAGCATCGTGTGGCTCTTTGCTGCTGCCTTTGCTTTCCATGTCCAATCCCTTCCTAACGCAGGGCTGGCACTGCTCCCCTCTTGCTTTCCAAGAGCTTTGCTGCCGGAAATCACTTGGAGGTTCATTACCCACGTTAGCAATCACTGTGCAGCTCAGCCTCCTCCAACAAGTGATTACATCCTGTGGAGCAGTCACTAAGGAGGAGAGGACCAAGCATCTCCCGTGGCTTTATTTGGAAGAAGAAGGTAAAACAAAGAAAAGACAGAAAATCTGAGCTCCTTACTCAAATTCTTGGTCTCCTCTCTCCTCGTCACTTGGGTTTTGGTAATTGTTTTAATCTGCAGTTGGGGTTTCCTGGCAGTATAAGGATTTTTCAGTGGCTGTCATTTTCTTTGTTACTTTCAGGCTGGTTGTTTCAAAACTCATTACCCTTGGCATTTATTTACCAAGGCTGGAAGCAGCTTGCACCAGGAGTGCAAAATGGAAATTGATTTACGGCAAGGGTGTGTGATCTAGAAAATGTCAATTTTTAATTTTTTTTTTTTCTCTGGAGTCTATAAATCAGATTTGATTTCAGTGAGTTCACTGCTATACTTATAAATCAGTTCCCAAGGAGCTGTGTGAGTGTGGGAAATGAAAGGAGCCGAGCAGCAGCTCTGTGTAGTGGTGTTGCTGATGCAGCTTTATTATGAGGCTCCTGTTTGGTGTATGGATGCAGGGCTGGATGAGTGTTGATGCACAGACAATTGGCATGGGATGCACTTGCTTTTGGCTGGGGAGAAGGATCAGCTGCTAAAATGCAGCCATGTCCTTAGTACAGCAATTAAAAAATTAAATACATCCTTGCTTTTAGGAAGCTAAAAGTCTGAAATGGCTTGTGGTTTAAGGCAAAAAGCCTTTTTTGGTTTTCTTGGAGAATATCAACACCTCAACACCTCCCAGCTAGCAGACTTCCAGGAGGACTTGCCTCAGGCTGTGAAACCACTGCTGGGTTGGGAAGATTTTAGGTTGGTTGGACTTGCAATCTCAGCATCGTGAGAGCAGCTAATGCATGGGAGAGCTCCTGGGGCACTCTCTGGGATGGCTGATGAGGAGAGGTGCTGGAGGGAGGACTGGAAAGGAGAAAATCCACCTTTCAGCTGGTGTTTCAAATGGTTCCATTGGATGTGCTGTGGAGAGTCGGATGCAGAAACCACTGTGGGCAGAGGTGGTGGTTGCTGCTCACCGTGTGCTCTCTGGGTGCTATTGATTGGAAATGGAGAAGTGGTTCCACTGTGCACAGAAGCACTGGGAATTAAATGAAAAACTGTGCCTCCATTCCCCTCTGTATCCAGCTGTGCTGGAGAGCCACCTTTGTGTGATTTTGGTGAGCATTTAGCTGCTCAGCAGAAGGTTCTGATCCTGGGAGCAGGGCTGGGCACAGGGGTTCTTGCTGCCTTGCCTATGTGGTGGGTTTCAGCTGATGGCAACCCTGACAAAGGGATGGGTTTTCTGTAGGCAAGAGGGAGCCCTTACCTGCTGGGCTGCCTGTCCTGCTGTCCCAGCCAGGCTGCTGCTGGAATAAACTTAGTTCAAGCCCCATTAGCTGCAATATCATTTTTACATCTCGTCGTTGTGAATTGCTGTTCCTGTCTTTAACTTTTGCTGCTCACCGTCTGTCTCCCCCAGTGGAGGAGCTTTGACAGCTCCCTCACACACACCAGTGGTTTACCACATGCTTGCCTGACTCTCTCTGCTTTTTCTTTCATTTTTTTGTACCTTAATTGAAACGTTCAAGGAGCCAGTCCAGGCCCGTACAAAGGACCTGTTGCCTTGCCCCTGTGCACCCCAGAATCCTTTCCTAGAAACCTCCCAGGGTTCTCTGTCCCCAGCATCTTCTGGATTCAGTGTTTGCTTCTGCTTGGCTGATTAAACCTCATGAAGATCAGACACATTAGCGCTGCCCTTACGGAGTTACTGTGGAAGTCCCTGGTATCCACGCTGCTCTGCTGTAAGGAATCTGTACGTGGCAGAACACCTTGGAAAGTGGGGGAAAAAACACCTTTACTAAGCAGAAAGGAGGGATGCAGTACAGAGCTTGGGTTTTCTCAGGGAGCCAGGGCCATAATTTGGGGAAGGATCCAGGTGCTGGGGGTTTGCATGTCCCCTCATTCCAAGATTTCTTCTGAAAAGCCAAGTGGGTTTTGACAGGGTGGATGGAGTACTCACTTCTCATCTTCTTTCAGGGCTGGGGCAGCAGCAGGAGACAAACCCTGACACCCCTGGGCTGCACCCCAGCACTTTGTTGAACTTTAAGTTTAGCTCACTGGTTTCAAGCTGGTTGTTAATTTGAAGCAGTGCTCATCGTGCTGGGGAAATAGTTCAGCTTTACTGGAAACAAGCAGAAACTGTGCCCTGGAGCCAGATTGTCAGCAAGTCTGGCAGCCTGAGCCTACCCTGGTACTCGTGTCCTTCCCTGGGCTTTGAAGTTTGTCATCTGGGCCCTCGTAAAAGTTTCCAGCATCTTGTGGGAAATCTTTTAGATGAGGTGAAGAATAAGGCATGGGTGCTGCTGCTGGGTGCTGTGGGCAGCTCAGCACCCAGAGCTGCTGTGGCTTAGGTGCTCATGAGAACAAGGGTCTCCTGCCTCTTCTTCCTGGCCTGTCCTTGCTGCCTTCACCACCTGATGGGTGGCTGGACCCTGTTCTTCCTGCTCTTACCATGTTAGCAAAACCAGGCTTGAATGGGGCTGCTGAAGGCTGAAATCATCATCCAGCAAAACCTCAGCAAATCCACCCTTTCACCGAGCCCTGCTGGGGTGATTCCCCTTCCATCAGTGTTCCAGGGACACTCTGGGGCCCCAAAGCTCTGACTGGTTTAATGCCTATGGGCTGCAGAGCTTTGATAGAGCCAAGGACCTTGCTGTGAGCCACTCTCATTTCTGCTCTCAGAGTTGACTGGAAAAAAAAATATTTTTGTCTCACCGCAGTGTCACATAGAAGGTAACGAAGTGATTTCAACTTCATTGGTTTTTCCATTTGCACAGTCATTAAAAGGCAGCAGAGAGCATCAGCCCCAACCATTAATGGAGCCTCTTTGCCTCCCTGTGCAGTGGTCACTGGGCTGGCATCCCGAGGGGACACACATGGTTATCTCTGGTGGCAGCAAGTTGACACCAGTGCCACTGCCTCTGCTGGTATTTATAACCAGCCAGGAAGTCTGTGAGGTTATTAGTGCCAATATTTTTAGCTGGTTAGGAAGAAAAGCGTTTTGTCTATGTGTGGGGGTGTTTGCTCTGCTTTAGGCTTGTTTATCAAATGTTGGTGATTTTTTTTTTTCCTTTTTAATTAGGGAGATGTAAGCTTAGAGCAAATTTGAAGCAGATGGAGTTGGTGATATCACCCTTTGTTTTACTCCTGTTAGTGCAGATCAGCTACTGTGGGGTAAATCCTGAAGAGGACCTTTTAGGCTTAAACATCCTGGTTGCCATCCCTCTCCCATCCTTTGGTTTTTCCTGTTCCTCCTCTGGCACTCTGATGTTGCTTTCTTTGCTCCCCCAGGTGCAGTGCCTGCTTCCATTGCCTGCTGCTTCCAAACAAATTCCCAAAAAGTCCTCTTATGGAGACTTTATAGCTTCTTGTGATGGAGACAAGGAACCAGAGCACCCAGGGCTGGCAGGGAAGGGTTGTGGGGTGGTGGTGCCCTTGGGACAAACCCTCAGGGATTGGTGCTGGTGCAGGACCTGCAGACCCAGAGTGCTGCTGAACCCTTCCCCAAACCTGACCCCACACCTTGAATCCACGTTGAACTTTATTTTTTTTTCTTGGTACCTCCTTGCAGCTGCCCTGTGTGTGCCAGACCCTGCAGCTCCTGCCTCTTCTCTCCCCCAGCATCCAGGGGCAGATCTTGCACAGGGCTTTGTTAGACTCCAGCTTGATCCTACTGTGATGCACTGTCCTTGCCTGTCCTTGCTTTGTCACTTGGCCAGCTCCCCTACCTTTAGCACAGAATTGTTTGGGTTGGAAAAGACCTTCAAGGATCTCAAGTCCAACATGGCACTTTATTTCCCTCCAGTCATTCACACCACTGAGCCAGACGGGGTGCAGGTGGCTTTATCCAGGACCCATCTAAAGGAGCATCACTTTCAGATTGTGCCCAAATCTCCAGGCCAGCAGCTGTCCCTCCTTGCAGTGCAGTGTCACCAGAGGATGGTCCAGGGCCCCTTGTCCCCTGGCAGAGCAGAGCAGGGGCCGTGGTCACCTCCGTGTTTTCCAACCTCCCCTGATTCTGGCTGAGCCCGGCACAGCCTCGCACCGGGCACTGCTCCCACCCCAGCCAGCAGGAATTCACTTTATCTCCTTGGCAGGAGATGAAAAGCCCTGGCCACAGGATGTGTTTGTGCACATTTCACTGGGGAAAGCCAGGGGAGGGGCAGGCAGCAGCCAAGTTACTCTCTGGATCCTCAAGTTTATTTCCAGACTTTTTTTTTTTTCCCCTATAGAGTCCAAACTCTTTTTATTCCCTTCTTTCTCCAGAGATGCCCTTGGAGATTTATTCTGCCTTCTCCTGCCATAATACCCCCAGGATCCTGGCTGTGGTGCTGGGCTGCAGTGACTGGCACACCAGCCAAGGATGGGTTGCCAAAAGCAAACTCACTGCAGGCTTTGCAGCTCACTTCCCCACGGACCTGATGGCTCAATGAATTAACACCCTTGTGTTTTCCCACTGGGAATCTGGACCAGGGCACAGGAGAAAATACCTTTAACAGGCTCCAGCTCCTCCTTGGGCTTTTATTTTCCCTTTGCTTGGCATGGCTGCATGGAGCTGCCTGCTGCAATGTGGCTCCTCCACCAAGCCCACCGTGCTCCACACTGCCTTGCGAGCACTGAATATAATAAATGGCACTTAAAAATTTTACTCTACATAACCCTCCCTTTGCCTTTTTTACCGAGCTGTATTGGATCTTAACACTCTGCTTTTATCCCTGGCATTTGATGCTGGTGCATAGAAATCCAGCTTGGTTTTCCTTGGCTCCAGGAATGGTTTGGCTTCCTCTCTGCCCTGGGGCTTCCAGCATGGCACGTGCAGGACCTAGCCCTGGCCTGATCCTCTCATTTTTCTCCTGGCCAGATCTTTGCAGCATCTTTGGACCTTGGGTTTTTATTTTTTAAAATATTTGGCGCTGAGAATTGCAACAACTTGGAACAACTCCATGTTCAGGACTGGGCAGGGTGCCTGTAGGTCCCAAACCATTTTGATTTCTTTCTTACACTGAAAGCAGAGCTGCTCACTCCTGTCAGGGCTGGAAGTAGGTTGCTTTTTACTTCTGTGCACCAAATTTGAGGCCTATTTACAAAAGCAGGTTTGTTTTAATGGAGTAGCATCCCTATTCCCCTGAATGAATTCTGTGCTGGGGTTTTTCCACAGGCAGAACCCCATCAGTGTGTGCCACAGGGCTCAGAATGCAGGGCTGGAAAAGCCCATACTGCTTGCATAGCAGCTGTGGTGGATTTTTTTTTTTACAGATTTCCCATTGCAATGCTCTGGTCAGTGTGTAGCTTTTAGTTTTTGTGCCTCATCTTCCAAGTTGCCAATGTCTTAGGGATGCTGGGCTGTCCCAGGGACCTGGCTGGGGGCCTCAAGCTGAGCCTGCCAAATGCTGAGATAGGTAAAATCTTCTCATCTCTCCTTCTCATTTAGATCTTATCATCTGTGGTTAGTGCAGATGCTCCTGCAGCCCTGCATCCATCCTGCCATCATTTTGCTTAGGCCAGTATCCAAGAAGAGGTTATTTATTCCTCTGTTTAAATTTATGTACAGTATAAACCATTGTGTCCCAAGCTGTTTATGAAGCAGAGAGGCACTTCCTCTTCTCATTTCTCATTTTTAATCAATGGTTTCTGCTTACTCACCAAGAGTGAAGCCACAGAGGAATCATTTCTTTTCCGTTTGTCCCTTATTAAATTCAACAGCCCTGGTGCAGGTACCTAAATCCAACTGATTGCCCAGAAAAAGCAACAGTTTCCCTGCATGGCTGCCTTTGGGGGCAATCAGCACCATTACTGGGGCAAAGCAAAACTGAAATGGCAGCAGCATGGTGAGGTTTCTGGTGCTGGCTGTTCAGATACCTTTTGAGAGCAGGTTTAGGCTCATAGGTTGAAGGACCTGGCAAAAGCATTGCTCTTATTTAGTGCAACATGCAAGGATATAGTCAAAGCAATTCGAGTGGGCTTGTCAGGAGGTGATGCAGAGGACAAAAGAGGCAGCAACTTTTTGGGTCTTTTTGGAAGTCTGGAAGTGTTTCCCTAAGTGAGTCCTGCTCCTCCCTGCATGTCAGCTCTTTTGGGGCAAAGTGATCAGTTCTGCATGCATTGCTTCCCTCTCTTTGCCCAGTTGAAGGTGCAGTTCCCAATGGCACAACTTTTGCCGTAAGCCTTCATGCCCACTGCTTGGCAAAACTCCCTTAGGTGGGATCATTCCTTTCCTGGAGGGGATTCCTTCAGCACTGGGGGGATTCTGCTGTGTTTGCTAGTGGAGTTGCCTCTCTAGAGCAATTTTTCTCCCTTGTACCAGGAGCATCCCTGGGCTCAGTTTGGTTCCTGCTCTGCAGCTCAGGGTTACCCAGTGCCCTGTGGATGTCCCCAGCCCCTGCCAGCAGGGAAGTGGGCTCCTCCAGTTAGGATGGAGATTGGATTTAGTCTGTTCTTATTAGGATTTAATTTATAAACTCTTCAGGGATGATGAAACCAGTGCAGGGTTTTTGAGTGTGGTGGCTGTGGATAAGAACATTTCCCATCTCTTTATTCCATGTGAAAGAAAACGTGTCCAATAATAGCTGTTGGAGGAAGGCTGTACACAATAAAGACACAATGAAAAATATTACACTCATCCATATTGATTTTTTGCTTTGTTTGCTGCTGGTTCCTTTATTACCCTGACAGAGCCATGAGCAATGTCATCCCAGGCTCAGCTAATGAGCAAACATCAGATGCTGTCACCGGGTTGAAAATTCACTTCCATGAGTTTCCATGACCTGGCAGAGAGAAATTGGCTCAAGGATGAGCTGGTCCAGTCTCGTGGCTTCGTGGTACAAGGGAGATGGCTGGGGTGGCATGGACTGGGGACAGGGCTGGTCTTGGGGGCACAGTCGGGTTGGGTCTCTGCTCCTGCCATCCTCTGGACTTGGTGAAATCAGTTCCTTCCACAGCAGGATGGCTGAGCCCCACTAAACAGGATTAAACATACTCCTTCCCCAAGCTTTGGAGCTCATCTTTATTCAGTGCCCTTTTCCTGAGCACTGAACTTCACCCCCTGCTCCCCTCCCAATAAGGAAATATTTGCAAGGGCTTCAGTTATTTTAAATTGACCCCTTCTCAGTAAAAGGGCTGGAGTTAGCCCCAGGGTCTCTGATGGGAAGAGATTTAGGCTGTCATGGAGAGTGATGTGCATGTTTTTTTGAATACCATTAATTAATTAGAGTTTTACAGACCCTTTTCCATGCTGGAGCAGCAACTCCCTTCATTAGCAAAGACAGCAACACTACCTGCAGTCCCAGAAACCTTCCCAGCTCTTTGCTGGAGATCACATTCTCAGCTGGGACTGCATTTACAGTACCATCATGTATTATTCATCCCAAATAATACATATTCCAACTCTGCAATTGTGCAGGGCAAGGCAGAGTCATTTTAAGGATAGCTCCAACCTATAAATCTGAACACTGACAGCATTAACAACCTGGATGTGTGTGTGTTTGGGGGTACATGAGTAGCTGTTCCTCTTAGCAGATAGGGGTGCAAATTAGGGGTGCACCCAAAATTCAATGTCTTGCAAACAGGTAAGGGCAGCGTTTTGCTGCAGCAGAGCCACTCAGGTGTTCAGTATCTGTCTGCTTTTAGGAGGAGGGTGGGGAAAAAAGTGGTTTGTGCATATTACACCAGTCTGGTCTAAATTTATCTGCTGGGGAAAAAGTCAGAGCTTATATTCTGAGGGCATCTCATTGGACTTGAGGTCAAGATACTTACTTTAAATGAGGGTTGAGCCCAAATTACAAGGAGCAACCAGCCAGTTGCTAAAGCTGCAGCTCATTTGTTAGGGGGATTATTTCTGACTGGAGGAGTGGAGGAAAGGGAAAGAAATTAATCTTCCAAAAAGTCCTAGCATTAAGTGAGAAGCTGTCTATTAAGTGGGATGCTGGACTTCTTAGAAGAGGGTATGTGTCAATTTTAGTTTTATCATAATAATTGATGCTAAAGAAAAAAAGCAGGATTGTTTATTTAAAAGCCACATTCTTTGCCATTGTGAAATTTTTGTACTCCCAGTAATGTTCTGCTCACCCCTAAGTCTAAATTACAGCTTGGAAACCTCTATTTTATTTATATATATATTTTTTTTTTAATATTTTTTTTTTAAACTGAGTAAATAAGATTTAGCTCCTGTGTGCTATCTCCCTGTTTCTATGGAAACCAGATTGTGGTGCCAAGTGGATGCTCGGCTCCGGCTGCTCCCCAGACTGAGGAAGAGCATCCAGAAAACCCACCAAGGTCTGGAGGGGAACTCTGGGCAGGCTCACCTCAATACCTGGAGGAACCAAATTAATGGGTTATGGCTTTCTTGGTGCACTGCTGGGTTTGCCAGGGTGATGCTGGAGTTGCTGGAATCCCCTAAAGGCTGATACTTGAGTTATTTTTTTGCTGAAATGAGGATCTGGCCTCTGCCCAGAGGGGGAGATGATGCTTTGGGCTGTCATCAGCACCCAGGGGATCCTGATGTTCTGTTTGGAAAGGTGTGTGGGACGTGGCAGGGTGAGAGCTGGGACCCCAGGGACCCCACCGTGCTGGGAGGGATCATCCCTAGTGCTGTAGGCAGCCCTGGGCTGGCTCCTGGAGGAGATGAAGAAGCTGGAGTGGTGTTTGTCTCTGGATTCCAGTTCAGCTGCAGCTCTGGAAGAGCAGGGCAAGCTAAAATGACTTCCCTTCTGTATTGAAAAAATTGTTGCAGCATAATTGCATTTTCAGTCTTGGATAATGAAACATTTTTCTCTGTGGGCTTTAGGGCCAAAAGAGATGCATTTTCGATGTTATTTTTATCAGTGCAATTTCTTATATGTCTCAGCTCCTGTTGTTTTCATATTCAGTGTAGAAAAAGCCAGGCAATATGATCACAGTTAGTAAAATCTTCAGTTTATTTTTGCCACACATGGGATTAGATAGAGCAAGATGTCTAAGGGTCTGCCCTGGAGATGGGTGTGGGTGGAAACCATCAGATGGCTGAAAGCAGATGGTCCCCCTGATAGCAAAGCCCATGTAGCATCATGGTTTAATGTTCTGATAGAAAACTAGGGTGGAAGTTGATGTCAGCTTACCTGGTGGCTGGACATCCATCCCATGGTGCTGGTTACAGTCTTCAAAACTCATTAGATTATTTCTATAATCCCATAGATTATTATTTTTGCTGTTTTCCAGGCATTTGTCCTGTCCTTTCTTTACTGTGCTGGGATTTGTGTGATGGTTTTGTGAGCCTTTAGCCAGCTCCTCTGCTGCCAGTGCAGGAGGAATCAGAGTTCCCTGCTCTGCAGAAGGACCTGTAGCAGCACAGAGCAAGCTTGGTGGGTAAATAAGCACCAGATCAGCTTCAGGCACCTGGATCTGTACTTACACACCAGGATCTTGACTATAATGAGGACTGATAATATGCCACAATGATAAATTTGGAGCAGACCCAAGGCTGAGCAGGAAGGACTATGGCTCTGGGAAGGATCTTTCCCAGCAGCTCTTGGGTGATGAAGAGCGTCAGCTGCTGGGTGCTGCTGCCTTGCTCTTCATCCATCTTTCCTGGGAAGGTGCCCATTCCTTGCTGCTTGGGACAGGGGTAGTTCAAATCCACATCCTCCTCTTTTCCTTCCTTTTCCTTCCTTTTCCTTCCTTTTCCTTCCTTTCCCTTCCTTTTCCTTCCTTTTCCTTCCTTTTCCTTCCTTTTCCTTCCTTTTCCTTCCTTTTCCTTCCTTTTCCTTCCTTTTCCTTCCTTTTCCTTCCTTTTCCTTTCTTCTCCCTCCTTCTCCC
Organism: Phaethornis superciliosus; assembly: GCA_023637945.1. Lineage (NCBI taxonomy): Eukaryota > Metazoa > Chordata > Aves > Apodiformes > Trochilidae > Phaethornis > Phaethornis superciliosus. The sequence continues at coordinate 9,544,781 of JAJQWJ010000022.1, forward strand.
TCCTTCTCCCACTGACTGCTGTGTGCCACCCTGGCCTCCAGTGTTCCTCCAAGGAAAGAACCCTCCAGCCTCTCACCAGCTTGGATCCAGCCTCTCACCAGCTTGGATCCAGCCTCTCACCAGTTTGGATCCAGCTTCTCACCAGTCTGGATCTCAGTGCTCACCGAGTGTCTTAACGAACGGGGAACAAATCAAATCCTGGATCTCCTGGTTTTCCTTTCTTTCGGCCTCAGGCCCTTCTGTAATCTTAATGGAAAAGAAAATCCTCCCTCCCCATCCACCAATTCTTTATTGGAACTGCTAAACAGTCATCTTCAGTGACTTTCTAATAAAAGGATGTCTGTTGAATGGAGCCCCAGAGAGCTGAGCTGCTTTACAGGGAGCTGTTTGAACTTGTTTCCGTGCTGGCTTTTTAATATAGTTTAATATAGTTCTGTTCCTTTTTCTGCATAGTTTTCCCCCATCAAAGCTGATCCTGGCTCACTCTCAGGCAGCTTTATGTTGGCCCCCATGAATTCCTGGGGCTCTCTTCTCACATTGCATCCAGTGACTTCTGCAGCACGTGGAAGGCATCTGGTGGCTCTGGGCACCCATGGGTGCTGAGATGTCTGTTATTCCTCATCCCTGGGATTTTTTTCCAGGCTTTTCCTGGAAAGCCCAGCTCTACCTGCTAGCTGTGGCATTCTCTGCTGGCAGTATCACTCCCAACACCCCTCTCCTGGGGTTAGGTAAGGAAATGGGAGGGAACGGGGACAGCCCCCCTGCCAGAGGGATGTTTAATTAATTTATATTGGTTGTATCATGAAATTAGTGCCTTGGGGTAGGGGAAGGGAGGTTGGCCCCAGGATCTCTGCTGGAGTCACTGGAGGAGGGGCTGTCAGGGTGTCCCACTGGGCTGTGCCAACAACATCCCCCACATCAGGCCCCACGGGAAAATCCCATCAGGATATCCCCAGGCATCAGTGGGAAAAAAGCTGCAGAGCCATAAGGGAATGAAGACATCAGTGAAAGCAGTCAGCAGAATCATTGAAACATCTGTGGGTCTGATTGCTTTACACATGTCCCATCCTTGTGCACCAGGGAAGTGTCTTTCTGGTTGGGAAAACTGGACCAGAACCCCTCTCCAGGCTGGAATGAAGAGATTCCAAGTTTCATACAGGGAACACCATGTGCTAGTGCAAGGGCAGGATGACATGCTGCCCATGCTGGGGCTTCACTGGGGTAAACTGGGAGAACCCTGGCTCAGACCTGTTCCCAGCATGTCTGTGGTTGTGAAGGAATAGGCTGAGGTGCAGCAAGCTGGGTTAATGGTTTTTGTTGGTTTTTTTTTTAACAGAGTGGTTCCAGTATAAATAGCTTGGGTAGTCGATTAATAGAAGTCTTACTAAATGCTGAGTTGTTCTGGTATATGGCCCATCAGCTCTCATCCCTGGCTTCACAGATTATCAGTGCCCACCACCCACTATCATGCTTGCAAACACTGATTCCTGCTGACACTCCATGGCTGGAGCAGAATCAAGCATTTGATGAAAAATGCATTAGTGGGGCCTTTGGTAGCAGAGTGTTGCCTCTGTGCTCCCTGCTCTGCTAACTGGGGGGGCATTTTGCTGGGTTTTCCCTCAGTGGTTCTATGGATCTTCAGTTTCTTCTTTTCTCTCCCTCTTGCAACCCCTCAGCTCCCTCCTCCCATAGCTTGTGTTCCCCAAGCATCACATCAGGCTTGGAGCCAAGTGGCCCATGGTGGCCAGGGAAGGGCTCTAGTTTCTGGGCCAGGAGGTGGAACCCAGCAAGTTATGGGGTGTGTGGTTTAGGTGGCAAATTCACTGGTGTTGTGGTGGTTTGACATTTGGGAAGGCTTTTTTTTTTTTTTTTTTTCCCCCCTGTTTGAGCCCATTTGTTCCTTTTTTTCTCTGCCCTGTTCTCCATGGACAGTTATTCATAGTCAGGCTTGGTGTCAGGTACCAGGCAGCATAATGAAGAGCTGTGATAAATATTGCAGAGGAGCTGGTGTGGGTTTCTTAGGAGGAGGAGAGGGACAGCTCAGGATATTTCCTGGAGCATCTTTGGGGTAAGTATTAAACCGATTGCCCCTCTTGAGTTCTGGCAAGTGATATAGAGAAGAAAGCCCCAATCCTGTGTCAGGTAAAGGATGGGGAGCCTCATTGCTAGCTCCTGCATCCCTGGCACACCTTGCTTGCTTGGAAGAGCTGGGTTTTGTTGCACACAACAGCTGGCAAACAAGTCTGGTTGACTGATGGCCACCTGAGGCCCCTCTGAGGCTTCTGAGAGGCACTACCAAGTCTGGACCCTGCTGTTGGGAGAAGAAACTCAGCTCTTGGTTGACCTTTAGGGGTCAGTCCGTGAATATCCTGATGGGAGACTCCAGGTCCCCATTCAGTTTATAGGTTGACACCTGTCAGTCCCCCTGTGGGGTGGTTTTTCCTGTAAGGTGGGGTTGGGCAGATGCTCATCCAGCCTGCTCTGTGGTCCTGCCATGGTGGAACACAGAGGCTCAGGGCTGGAGCAGCTCAAGCACAGGCAGCTGCTGCCCTTGCTTTTCCACACCCATCTTTGTGGTTGTTTGCTGACCAGTCAAACCATTTAAAATCTCATTTACAGCCAGCGAAGGGAAGAATTTTCTCAGTTTAACATTTTTGTTGCAGATGCAATTTCAGAGCGGGGAATGCTTGCATAAATATACATATATTGTCTAACTGCCTTTTTTTTTTTTTTGCCTTTTAGTAACTCAAACATGTGATTTTACTCCTCCAGCTGTAAAGCCGAGCGTGCGAGTGTTAAATTGTTAAATAAGTCAAACATAATTATTCAAGTACCCAGCATAATGTGTTTCAGAAGTGCAGAATCTGAAATCCAGCACGGTGCGGGCGGGTAAACGCCTTTGTGGAGGTTGTAATCCTGAGGGGGATGTCATTTTGACAAGAATGGATTTCCCCACTTTCCTCTCACGGCTTGCCTTGTACTGCCTTGATGCTTTTGGTGGAAGTTTCATCCAGGTATGGTTCATTTTGATGTGGAATTATTCAAACCTTTCAGATCCATCCCTGCGGGCCGGTTTGCTTCTCAGGCTGATGAGACGATAGCGGCGCAGAGGACCCGACGTTAAATGAAAGGTTTTCTTTTGCAAGGGTTTGGCCTGAGCTGGTTATCTTTTTTTTTTTTTTTTGGTACTGCTATCAAATGCTGCTTTTCTGCAGTCCAGGCACATCGTCTACATCTGGCAAAAATACGTGACAGGGAAAAAAGAAAACCAAAGACTGAACAATAAATGTCTTTTACGGGAGATGGGGGAAAAAAGTTGTCAAAGCTCAATTTCAGGCACATTTTTGGATCTTTTTGTCTTTTAATTAGACAGAAGTGCTTATTTTCTATCACAGCAGAAAGCCACTTTTCCCTTGTGCTGTCCCACTCCTGAATTTGGAGATTTATGTCAGGCTGAGCTTTTCCTCTGGGGCTTTCAGTGGTTGCTGCCATTAAGCACGTGTGCTTATTTGCATGTGGATTTTCATCCTGCATGGCTTCTGGCCTCTGTCTCAGCCTCACATGAGGCCCCTGAGCAGGGTCTCATCCTGCTCTGGGCTCTCTGGTGCTTTGTGCCCCATCAAATGCCCTTGGTCACTTTGTTTATTAGGTGGGGTGAAGTCAGGGAGGCTGCAGTGCTCTCCTTGCTCTCATCACCAGTGCAAAAATGTCAAGAGAGCCAACTAAGAACAAAGATGAGTTTCCTGTTCTCTTCCTTTATAAGCAGTAAATACTTGACTGATGTTTCTAGGAGCTTCCCTGGACAGAAACTGGCTTTACCTGTTTTATTGCAAAATATCTCTATTCTGGATAGGAGCTCCAGGGAGAAGTTTTTTGTGAACCTCCCTTACTGGCCAGCTCATACCTAAGGTGACAGCAGTTATTTCTGTTGTAGTCACTCTAATCTCATCTTCAGATTTGTGTGACCTCTGGGCTGCAGCTTTAGGTGTTGGCTATTATTTACAGACCTGCCCTTCTACAACCAGTAATTCCTGTTAGTGTTTTTTTTCTTTTTTCTTTTTCTTTTTTTCTTTTTTTTTTTTTTTCTTTTTTTTTTTTTTTCTGTTTTCCCCTCCTTTTAGCCTGTCAGTAACTGCACCCTCCATCCCCTTTCAGCAGAGCATCGTTAAGCATCCATCTTGCTGCAAAATTGATGCTCTTTGTCAACATGTGCTGGAAACCTGAGCCCTTAATGCTGCCTGTGGTCCATGCTGGAGTCAGCCTGTATTAACACAGAGATAAAGCCCTCCCTCCCCCCCCCCCCCTTTTTTTTTTTTTTCTTTCCCTTTGCAACCCAAGGCTGACCACAGTGCTGTCTGGCTTCTCTTTGTCTCCAATATCCGATTTAAGGGCTGGAAGAAAGAGCACGTGGTACTTCGAGCTGCCTTTCCCTCTCTGGATGAACGTGTGATTACCCATGTGGGGTTTTTTGGCATTTCTTTCCTGGAGCTCACTCTTCACGGCCCCTCTGATTTCCGTGTTGCATGTTGAAAATTCTGCAAAGCTTCTGCTTGCTGTACATTCCACACTTGCTCAATCTGTTCCTATTAATTTTTAAACGCTCACATTTGAGCAGTAGATAAACAGCTGGTGACACTTTGGGAGTCAGGCTGTATCAGCTGAGGAGCTGATGTAACCCTGGGGCTGTGCCTGGGCCTTCAGCATCTTGTTCCCTTGGGGTGAAAAGACTCCCAGCCCGACTCTTCCCACCCCTCCCAGCAGAGCTGGGCTTCTCCACTTTGCTTTTCCTGCTGTTTTCAGCCACACTGAAATGCTGCAGGTCCTAAGAGCAAAGCTGAGCTCATGGTGGAGGATCCAGCTGGGGAATCTGCCTGAGCATCTTTGACCAAGCTGTGTACATTCCTTAAATCATTGGCTGGAAGCATCATGCCTGCCTCTCTCTTTTTTTTTTTTTTTTATTTTTCATTTTCTTGGAGGCAGCCAAGATCTAATCTATGGAGTTTTGGTTGTTTGTTTTTTTTTTATTATTATTATTTTTTTTTTATTTATTCTTTTTTACAACTGTATGGATTTGCTAGGTCTGAAGGGACCCTTAGATCATCTTGTCTCACCCTCTCTACAGTAGTGACCATGGAAATCCCTCCGGCTTCCCTTCCACCCTGTAATTTGTGAGCTGTGACCGTGCACACCCTGCCAAGGGAGGAAATCTTTGGGATATCTTTTCCTGCAGCTCTCCCATACACCAGTTTGCAGTGTGCTGTGAGTGAGGCATGTTTCCATCACCCACATAACTGTAAAATGTGCTGTCTGCAGAGGCAGAGCAACGACTAAATTTAACATACTCAGTCAAATCAAAGCACTTTGTGGGTATATTTATCCACTGTTAGAATATGGGAGGGAGGAAGGGGAGTTTCTGACTGTCAGAGTCTCAGAAAAACTGCCTTGTGGCTTCCCTCTCCAGCAGCCCCCAGCTCCTGCCTTTCTGCAGGTGTAAATGGATGAATAGACATCATGGAATTCAGCCATGGAAAAAAACGTGGCTGGAAGTGTCAGAGGTCTCTATCTGCTGGCACAGCTGATGTGTGTGGTGCCAACCACTCCAGGATGGCACTGGGCTCTGCTGGAGAGCTCAGGATCATAGATGACCAGAATTGGAAGGGACCTCTAGAGAGTCCAGCTCTCCCACTAAAGCTGGGCAGGGGCACTGGTCTGCCCAAGGAGGAGGGTGCTGACACTTCTGGTTAATCACAGTTTTGGGGAAGTGAGTGTTTGCTATTTTGGGACCCATCCTTTGAGCTGAGCTATTTTTGAGAACCATCCCCTCAAACCAGCAGGGAAGCCAGGGAGGGTTATTTCTGCAGTCTGAATGTTATCGAGCGAATTCTTGTTTTATTTCCAAAATATCATTTATCTCTGGCAGGTGTTTCACTAGCAACTTCTCAGAACTGAACCAGAATAAAGAAAAAAAAAGAAAAGAATCCTTTTATCTCATTCTGGGGAGGGCAGAGAAGAGGAGGAGTATCATCCTTCCTCTGCACAGCCTTCTTGGTTGTTGCACAATCTTAAGTGTCTTCGTGTGGATAAATCATCTAATAACTCTAAAGAGAGAAGTTTTTGGTAGTATTTATAGGGCTGGCAAAGTGGTCCTTTCCCAGGCTGGCCTTTTGCTTTTGAAATTATTCTTCTGGAAGGCTGGTTAGGAATTGTGCAATGAGGAAGAGAAAGCCACCAAAATCAGGAGCATGTCCCTCTCTGCTGCTCAGCACTGGCCCCTCTTTGGAGCTCTCAGGCTTACAGAGTAAGAATTCCAACTTTTTTCTTCTCCCCCATCACCCCTGAACAACACAAACCCACAGAAGAAGGTGTCATCACTGACCTCCTCAGGAGCCTGGGTATTTCTCCTCCTTGCTCTGGACTGCTTGGAGCCATCCTGCTTTGGTTCCAGCACCAGGAATGCAAAATGGTTTAGAAAAAAAAATAGAATAAGTAATTTATGGTTTATGTTGAGAAGGTAGAAGAGAATGGTGCATTTCTGCTTGCCTTGCTGCTGGTGCAAGAGACATGAACCAAGGAGGTGTTTTTTGGGTTTGGGGTTTTGTTTTGTTGTTGTTTTTGTGAGATCTTCTGCTCCCCCAGGCTGGCAGGGCAGCAGGGACCTGGTGCAATAGCAGCTGCCTCCTGTCCTCCTCACACTTGATCTGACCAGCTCAGTTTAGTTCCTAGTGGCTGCCTGTTCTTCTAGGATTTGGGGGTTTAACTCAGTTGTTTTCCAGGTCTGCAGGAAAACCCAGGGGTGATGCTTTGGAGACATATGAGAAGTGCCTGAGATGTCCCAGCAGCTAATGCCAATGGAAGGGTCCAGCTGGCAGCATGCTCTGGGCACCTCTCTCCAACTTAGGTCTGCAAGCCAGGGAAAATGAATAGACAGAAACAGTCAGATGTGTGCAAGAGATTCCTCTTTCTCACCTGGTGTGGAGCATCTGAAGGTTCAACCAGAGCATCCTGCACCTTTCGATTATTTTGTCTTTTTTCTCTCATTTGGAAGCAGTAAATTCCTCGTGATGGCTTTAGCATGGAACCAGCCAGCTCTGCACTGGAAACACCTGTGCTCCTGGTGCTTTTAGTTGATTCTCAATAGCCTGGAAAAATTAGATATTTGTTTGTAATGTGCAATTTTCCATGCCCTTTGCACGGGAAGAGGGAACAATGGCCAGGATCTCCTGCCTGCCTCCCTGAGCGTCATCCTGAATCCCTCTCCTGCCTTTCCTTGGAAAAACTTTGGAAAGGGGAGGTGATAGTGGCTAAAGTTGCAATCCTGGAGCGCTGACGTTCATGCGTTTTATTTTCTAGACCTGCTGGATACTTGCAGAGATTCACGGAGTGGCTGAGATGCTGAGGGAACAATTCCCTGTTTGCTTTGTGCCTAAACCTGGATGTGTGAGGGGTGAGAGCCTCTCCAGTGCTTTCAGGAGGAAGGGGTGGATGCTTTTGCTTTAACACAAGCCACAACCTGTATTAATGTTTCATGAGTCTAGAAAGGGAGATGTTTGCTTCCTTGTGCCCCACACTTGAACTGTTACCACCTGCTGGAGGTGATCTGAAAGGTTATTAGTTACCTATGAAACCAGGGCCCTGTATTTACACATAATCTCGGATGCAACCAGGAGATGCTGTGAGATGCCTCAGCTTCCAGAGCAGTTTTCAGGGTCACAGAACATCCCCTGGTAATGTGATGGGCTTTGCTTGCAAGTCCAAGTGTCACTGGTGCTGGAGAATTGGAGATGTTTAAGAGGCACATTTAGTGCTGATCCCAGGAAAGCCGCAACTTGGGTGGTTTTGGGGAATTTTGCTTACCAAGCAAGATTTGTAGTAGTGGTAGCAATAATAATAATAATTTAATATTAACCATTATAATAATTATTATTATAATAATAGAAAACAATAACCTGTCAGGTTGTGTGTTCTTGGATCATGTGGTTTCTCTTCCCCAACACATCTAGTTCTTCTGGGCTTTTTTCTCCCTATTTTTCTTAAACTTTGAGCTGTGAGACTAAAAATGTTTCACTCAGGTGGCTGTGTGCCAGCGTGGAGACCCTGGAGCAGCCCACGGGTCTGTCCACCCATTTGGATTCTTGTTACACCCCCCAGGTCTGTGTGGCTGCAGGAAAAACAGCTTTGGTGGGGAGGTTCTCCCATCCCTGCAAAAGTCCAGTTCCAGCTTCCAACAATCCAAAGCAGCAATTCCCAGCTGAATTCAGAAAGCTGCTTTTTACTGGACACTTGAAAACCTCTTACTGCTTCCAGCCTCTTCTGTGTACCTTGGTGTTATAGGAATTTCTTGGAGCTTAATGGAGTTTTCTACCAATTTGTAAACCACAGCTTTCCAACAGCTTCTGATGGTTGAGCTCTGCCCATGCTGGTGCAGAGGGGTTTTCTGAGGGGTTTTTCCTCTGTGAGGCTCCCTGGGGCAGAGCCTGGTGCTGTGCAGGCAGGATGGGGTCCCAAGCCCCCAGTTTGCAGTTATGCTCCAGCCCCCAAGGGCTCAAAGCCTGAGAAATCAATGGAAAAGCTGCTTCTGCCTTTCCTGGCTTGGTCCCACAGCAGTCTCAGAGGTGTAAGCTTGCAGGTGCCTCAAGTTTTTGAAGCAGGATCCTCTATTTTTATCTGGGGGAATGGTGAGGATGTGGTCTGACCCTCTGAGACAAAACCCTTCCATGTGGCAGAGAGGGACAAACCTGTCCCTGGTCTGCAGGTGGGTCCTGGGCTGGGCATCTCTTGTCTGTGCTGCTGCTCTGGGATGGAAGGGATTTAAATTGCTTTGGAGAAACAAATGTCTGGATGTCATGGTGGTGCCAGAAGTCAGGGAGCTCTGCAAGATGCAAAGAACTGGCTTTTTAGCACTTTCCGTTGTGCTTTTTAAATACATCCTGCGGCCTTTTTATTCTGTAGTACCTGGAATAAAGATGAGGGGAAAAAGGCAAGGACAATTTGAAGCCTTCTCTCTTCAGTAAGTAAATTGCCATTGTGCAAGTGAATTGGTTTCATATAGATGCTACTAATTTCTCCTGCATATGTGAAATGTTCCTAAATTTCTCCTTTTTGTGCCTTGTAAGTTTTTCTCTGACCGCCAAACTCCATTTCAGAGCAGAGGGGAAACAGGAACTTAATGGTATGTGAAAATCTGTAATATTTTCTGCTTACATCCAAGGCCTCGATGAAAAGGGATTAAACATAATACAGTCTTAAGCCAGTTTCTCGGAAGCAGGTTGGGATATCAGTGTTTTGCATCTGACTAGCTGGTTTTTTTGGTTTTTTTTTTCCCATCTGTTTCTACAAATCCAATCAGTAGTGGGGGAGGAGGGATACTTGCAGGGGAGAGCCTCTCCTTCCAGCATGCTGTGCTCTCCCTGGGCTGCAGGAGCCCTTTGCAGTCCCCTGGCTTGGGTGTCACTTGGGTACCTTGAGGCAGAGCTGATCAAAGGGCAGAGACGTTGGGGTGTGTGTTTCCCTGCCTTGCAGCTTTTGAATTTAGCAAATTGAAAGCAAAGCTTCAAGTCTGGGGACACCTGGTGAGGACAATCCCATGGCATGTTGTGAGCAGAGCCATGTGCCTGTCTCATCTGATGGGAGGGGGGATGAGGTTTTGGAAGCAGATGCCCTGCAAGTTGGGGAGGAAATTGAGATAAACTGCCCAAATTCAAGTGCTGAGCAGGAAGAACTTGCTTCTGGCCAAAGTTCTGCTTTTCCTTGGGTTTCCATGTGGTGTAAGAAAGACCTCTCAGCCTGGAGCTGCTTTTTTTCTAGCTTGGCCATCCCCTCATTTCTGATACTTTTGTCAGTGCTCTGGAATCAGGAGTTGGCTGCAGGACTCTTTCCCCTGATTTTTCATGAGTTATATCCATGCATAGCAGATGTAATAATTCCAAGCACCCTGCCCAGCACAAGGTGGGCTCTGAGTCCTGGGGGCAGCACAGAGCTGCTTGTTGGAGGTTCTCCAGAGCAACAGGGCCAGGGTTTGGACCCCTTGGAAACACAACAGTACTCTGAATGCTTTTATCAGCTGGTGACATTTCTCCTTCCTTTGCATGGAAATGATTCCACTGCTGTTTTTCCCCCCCATGCTCAAATACCTTGGCACAATGTCTCTTTGTGGTGGCTTGGCCCCACATGATGGCACAAGGTGATGCAAGCCAGGCTCTGCATCTGAGTGCCCCAGTTAGCTGCTGTGGTCAGGGCTTTGCAGAGCTCCTCTGTAAATCTATTTACCAGCTTTTTAAGCTAATTAGTATTTAAGGTTTGGTTTGTTTTTTTCCAAAGCCCCCCCCCCCCCCCCCTTCCTGCCTGCTTCCTGCCCTCCTTCAAAGCAGGAAGGGCCAAGAGCCCAGCAGGTTTCAAGCACAGTTTGATGGCTTTCAGCAGAGACTCCACCAGTTTGAAGGGGTTGAGGTTGGAGCTGTTAGCACCCACGTCCTCCTACATGTTTCACATCTTCCCACGCTTGAGCTCATTCCTTCAAATCTTTCCTACCTGCTTGTCACTTCTCCCAGAGAAGGCAGAGGGAGGAGAAGCATCCCTTTGGCAGTCAATCCCTTGCAAAGTACTGCAGCCTTGCAGGACCAGCTGGATGCTGGATGCCTGCTTTGCAGAGCAGAAGGGTGTTCCATGGCTTCAGCAAGGATCCTTTTTCTGGAAAAAGCAGATTTTTAGAACGGGGGGGGGAGGGGGGGGGAGTGAGTAAACAGTGGGAGAGTATTTTCAAAACAGTGAGTACTTGAACTGCCACTTGAGTCTTGACTTGGGACTTGGTTGAGTTTCCTGGTCTTGCTTTTAGGCATCATTTTTTTAGAAGTGGAATTGTATTTCTCCCCACTTCTCTGGGGGGTTTCAGCCATGCTTTCTGAACACTGCCTTCTTGGAGCAGAACTGAGCAGAGCTGCTGCATTTTGTTAGGGCACTTTGTTCTTGCTCAGTCAAAACCCTGTGACCGTGATGTTACAGGAATGCTCTGGAAGGTAACCAGCTGTCCCAAGGCCACCCCACACCGTGAGGATCCATGGGGCTGTCCTGGAGTCTCGGATGCCTCAGTGGGAATTTGTGTGTTGGGAATGTCAGTAGTTGCTTACAAAAATTGCAGAGGCTGTCCTGGCTTTGTCTGCCCTCCCGTACAGCCCACCAGCAACTCCTTTTTCCTTTCTTCTGGAGAGGCAGATTGGTTCCTTTCGGGTGCTTTCAGGGGAAGCTGATGGCAGATGTTGATGTGTCCTCCCTGTCCTGCCTGGCTGGGGAAGGGGACTTTGTGGCTGTGCCCAGCTCCCTGCCTCCCCTCAGCCCTGCTCCCAGCTCCATTCTCTGCTGCTGGGATCTCAGCATCCATCCAGGTTCATTAGGGATCCACTGCCAGGTTAATTGGGGGCAGAGGGAAGGAGCCAGCGTGGTTGGATGGAGCTGTGGTCTGTGCTGATGGAGCCATCACATCTGGCCAGGGAGGTTTGTGCTGTGGTTCCTGCACATACCCGAGTGTCTGCTCCAGGGACCTGACCCAAAGCCCTGCTTTAGCCAGCTGGTTTGTTCTTTTTTTTCTTCCCCCTCTAATTTCCCAGCAAGCCCAGTTCCCTAGCTTCCATTACCTTTCTTTTCTGAAAGACAGGTTTTTATTTTTTATTTTTTTTAGGCAGCTTTTGTAACTATTACAGAGCTGTGCAGATGAACCCCCTCTAATTGTACACTGCTTTTTTTTTTTTTTTTTTTTTTTTTTACAGAGTTGATTTTGTGATATCCTTGGTCTGGAGGGAGGCAGCCAGCCCTCAGCTCGGACTCCCTCTGCTCAGGCATTTCTGGGAATCCTCCTTGTCTCCAGGCAGCCAACAGGAGGATGCTGAAATCCCAGCTGCAATAAAAAGGAAGCTCTTAGTTTCTTCTCCCTGCTGGCTCCCTTTGCCCAAGTATATTCCATTCTTGTTCTAAGCAAAGGCAACATTTGACTGGCTTGTGCTTCACAGGCCATCAAAACCAGTGGATGCTGGGATGGCAGGAGGAATGAGGGCAAAGCTGGGAAGGTGACACAGTACCCCAGGGCAGTGGTGGAGCCTTGGAACATGGGGAGGTACTTCCACGAGCAGGAATTGGAGGCAGAACTGGTGGCATCCCCAGGCAGGTGGAGAGGAGCTGTGGGGAAAAGGCTCAGGCAGGCACATCTGACCTGGCAAGGCACAATCCAATTGTCTAAAAGGGATTATTATTTAATAGCCCTTGTCCTCAGCAGCCAGCTGGGTGGATGAGGTCCAGCTGAGAGGAGAGAGCCCTGGATGGAGGAAAATCAAACTGATTTCATCCCTTAAAGGGGGGGCTCTGCCTGCCTTTGGCAGCCTAAGGAAACAAATCCATGCAGCCTGGTTCCCTCCTGCCATGGCCGTGCCCAGCGATGCTCTGCTCAGGTACCAGCTGGGATCAGGAGAGGTGGATTTAAGGAATTCCCAGCAGCAGCTGTGGATGCTGAAGGGGCAGCAGCCCCTGCAGCACTGTGTAGGTTTGCTGTTCGCTCTACTCCCTGCTAGAAGGTCTTGCAGGTTTTTTTACTGAGCAGGAACATGCACGGAGCACAAATAACTGATCCTGGTTGTGGTTTGGGTTGGCTCTCATGCCCAGGCTTTGGCTACACTGACTTTTCAGGGCTGATCTCTCTGAAGGAGAAATCCTGGGTGAGGCATATGCAAATGGAGGAGATGGGAGGCTGGAAATTGCTGGTGACACTTTGGTTGTGTGGAGCCCCCATGTGTGTGTGCAGCTGGGTGGGAAGCACTGGGTGGGTAGGGATGCTCTGGAGTGAACATGAGCTGACTGCTGCCACGTGAGCCCATGCAATGGTGGGAGAAAATCCAGGGTTCTCCAGCACCACAAACTGGAGACAACTGGGGCAAACCTGATTTATTTGTCTGACTGCTTTTATTTTAGCAACTTTGTCCCTGAGACTCTTTCCATCAGTGTTTTTACCACTGAATGCCACTATCCAGCTCTGAGATTATTTAGCCAGTGTCTCTCAGTTTAGGGGTCAGGTTTCTGCCCACTGAGATACTTGAATTTTGTTTTGCCTTGTTTAGGGGCAAACCAGAAATTTATTGCATACAATTTCAGGCTGTGAAGCCACCTCTCTCCTAAAAGGACACATGAAGAGGTGGCAACGTCGAGGTGTCTGCTCAGAGTTATCGCTGCTCTGCAGGGCTCCTGACTTGCTCAGAAGCAAATACTGGTTTGTTCTGGGAAGGCAGGAACTTGGTGAGGCTGCAAGCTCCCCAGGCTCTCCTGGCAGCTCACTGAGGGCAGAGCTGGGGAGTTCCTCCTGTGCAAAGTGTGCTCTGACCCAGCAGGGTCAGTTTGTTTTTTCAAATAAGGAGAGAGTTTATTTGAGAGCTTTCAAGATGCAGAGAGATACCATCAGCAATAAACAATGCAGGAGGAAATAGAAAGGGCAGCAAGCGTAATAATTTATTTTTTATCTTGCTTTAGTTTATTTTCAAACCTGTAATTCCTAAAAGAAAGTTGGTAGCAATGAAGAAAACTTGTGGTTTCTTATGGTGGTGTTTGGTTTTTTTTCTTCACAAAACCCCCATTTCTGTCCATGAAGATTCTTGTGGAGTGAATTGGAGGAACACACTTCGAGAGTTAATTTCTTTTTTCTTTTTTCTTTTTTCTTTTTTCTTGTTTCTTGTTTCTTGTTTCTTGTTTCTTGTTTCTTGTTTCTTCTTTCTTCTTTCTTCTTTCTTCTTTCTTCTTTCTTCTTTCTTCTTTCTTCTTTCTTCTTTCTTCTTTCTTCTTTCTTTCTTCTTTCTTTCTTCTTTCTTCTTTCTTCTTTCTTCTTTCTTCTTTCTTCTTTCTTCTTTCTTCTTTCTTCTTTCTTCTTTCTTCTTTCTTCTTCCTTCTTCCTTCTTCCTTCTTCCTTGTTTCCCCTTTCTTCTTTCTTCTTTCTTCTTTCTTTTTTCTTTTTTCTTCTTTCTTTTTTCTTTTTTCTTCTTTCTTTTTTCTTTTTTCTTCTTTCTTTTTTCTTTCTTGTTTCTTCTTTCTTGTTTCTTCTTTCTTGTTTCTTCTTTCTTGTTTCTTCTTTCTTGTTTCTTCTTTCTTGTTTCTTCTTTCTTGTTTCTTCTTTCTTGTTTCTTCTTTCTTGTTTCTTCTTTCTTGTTTCTTCTTTCTTGTTTCTTCTTTCTTGTTTCTTCTTTCTTTTTCCTTCTTTCTTTTTCCTTCTTTCTTTTTCCTTCTTTCTTTTTCCTTCTTTCTTTTTCCTTCTTTCTTTTTCCTTCTTTCTTTTTCCTTCTTTCTTTTTCCTTCTTTCTTTTTCCTTCTTTCTTTTTCCTTCTTTCTTTTTCCTTCTTTCTTTTTCCTTCTTTCTTTTTCCTTCTTTCTTTTTCCTTCTTTCTTTTTCCTTCTTTCTTTTTCCTTCTTTCTTTTTTCTTTGTTTTTTCTTTTTTCTTTGTTTTTTTGTTTTGTTTGGTTTTTTTTTTGTTTGTTTGTTTGTTTTGCTTTTTTTGCTATTCCTCATGAAGTACATAACTTGGTGCCTTTTTAAAATCAAAGTCTCCACGAGACCTCTGCTGCTCAGCCTCCAAAATCACCTGCATGGCCCTCGGGCTCTGCTTCTGGTTCTGTGGATCCCCAGCAATGCTCTCGCCCCGTGAATGATCAGCTGGGTGCTTGGGTTTAGCTCCTGCCTAAAAATCCAAGGCAGGCTGGAACAGCAGGAGTGTGAAGGGCATCCTTCACCTTGCACAGTGAAACCATCAGGAATTACAAACCATTTGCAGGGTGACTGGAGAGAAAGTCTCCCTGTGCATCACCTGCACTTTGCAGGTTATAGTTGGGTTTCTGAGGTCCTGTTGTTATCTAGAGCTCTCATGGGAATGTTTGCATGCTGAGAGCAGTTTTCGTGGAGGAAATTGCATTGAGAAATGGATGAATAATGGCAATAATCTGTGTCAGCTCCTGTTTAAGCCTGCAGTCCTCCTTCTGGAAGGCAAATGCATAGATAAAAACGTAGTTTTCCCACGCAATGTGTTCAGAGGACTCTGCTGACCCTCTTGGCTGCTACGGATTTCTCCTGGGATGTTGCTGGCCTGGAATAGGACCAGGACAACCTCCAAGAGCTACCCCAGCTGCGCAGTGGCCCAGCACTCGGGCTTGATGCTGTGTTGGTGGTTGTAGCCTTTCCAAGTGTGGTACAAGGGACCAGTGCATCCAGGAGCCATCACTCCTCGTGTCCTTGCCTCTACTTTGCCCCACCAGCAAAGACACCCCCAGCAATGTTTTTCTGGGGTCCCCTATACAAGATGGATGTGGAGCTTTTGGAACAAGTCCAGAGGAGGTCAAAGAGGTGATCCAAGAGTCAGGATGAGAGAGTTGGGGTGTTCAGCCTGGAGAAGAGAAGGCTGCAATGGGGAGACCTTAGAGCAGCTTCCAGTGCCTGAGGGGGCTCCAGGAAAGCTGGGGAGGGACTTGGGACAAGGACCTGGAGGGATGGGAGCCTGGAGGGGGAAGGGTTTGTGCTGAAAGAGGGGAGGTTGAGATATTAGGAAGAAATTGTTTGCTGTGAGGGTGCTGAGCCCCTGGCCCAGGCTGCCCAAGGAAGCTGTGGCTGCCCCATCCCTGGCAGTGTCTCTGCCCAGGCTGGATGGGGTTTGGAGCAACCTGGGCTGTGGGAGATGCCCCTGCCCATGGCAAGGGATTGGAAACAGATGATGTTCAAGGTTCTTTTCCAACCCAAACCAGTCTGGGGATTCTGTGCAGCAGTCTTGGTTCTAACAGCTGCCTGGTTTGGGGCAGTAGGTTAGTTTTAACTATAAGTCCACTTAATGGCAATTCTATATTGGTTGTATTAATATGTTCTTGTGTTGCAGAAGCAATAAAAAGCTTTAGATGAGATCAGGGACCTCTCGTGCCAACCTCTGTATGGGTGCACAATGATGTGGCCCCTGCCTGGCCTCACGGCAGATGATAGCCAGGAGTGGCAGGAAACACGACTGGGTTTCTCTTCAAATAAGAAGGTGTTTTTACAGGAAAAATGAAACACAGTTTAGCAGACACTTAAGGACCGACTTACTCTTAAGAATGCTGTTTAATCCTGTTGAAATTGAGAGGATTATTTATCCTTAAACGCATGCTTAAGCATTTCCCTGGCTGGGGGCTGGAGCACAGGAGCTGTAAGAGGAGCTGGGCTTGCACTTGGCTTTTCTGGCTCTTGGCTACTGCCTTGGCTGGAGTTGTTGGAAAAATCCTCCTTGATACCTCCTTGAGACTGTTCAGTCTCATTTTTGGAGATGCCAAACTTCCTGGAAGCTTTCTCCTCTACCTGATGCCTCAAAGTGGGTCTCTTTGCTGATGTACCCGAGCATCGATTTAGGAGCCTGAGCAAAGGCAAACGTGTCTGCACGGGCTGGAACCAGAGCCTGGGCTTTGATGTGCCAAGATGTGTTCAGCACTTGGGGCTTTGCATAAGAGAACAAAGCAGAAAGAGCTGGCTTAGAGAACAGTGTGTTTTTCTCTTGAATTTCCCTGGGAGTCAAACCCTGCAGTGTAACCGTCTGATTCATAAACTGATTTTTGTACTTCAGATGTCTAATAATAGACTTCAGGAGAGACTCAGTCTGTCAGTCTAGGACTTCCCTTGGACTATTTTAAGCTCCTATGGAGCAGGGCTGGGGGTGCCCAGCCTCTGTGCCTCATCTGGGCTGAGCATCACTGATACCACTCGCCAGCATCGCTGCCTGGATGAGCCCTGGAGCCCTTCCTGGACACCAGTGAGCTCAGTCCCATCTCCCTTCCCATACTGGGGAGAATTTCAAGGGCAGGAGGCTGTGATTTGAGGCTGCCCAGGGAGGTTGTGAGGTCTCTGGAGGCAATTCAAAGCCCACCTGGACACGTTCCTGTGTGAGCTGCTGTAGGTGACCCTGCTCTGGCAGGGGGGGTTGGACTCCACGATCTTCAGAGGTCCCTTCCAACCCCTCCCTTCCTATGATTCTGTGATTTAATGATGTACCCAGTGTGGTGTTTTAAGTTGCTGACAGTTTTGGGTGTAAGACCTGATTTCTTAGACTCCTGGTTATTTTTTAACCCGTTTTCTCCTGTGGCTACTCCTTTCATCTCTAAAGGCAAATTTCTTTTAAAAATGCAGATTGAGGTGACAGAATGAGCTTTGGAGTGCTGGGAGGGATGTGTTCCTCCTGGAGCCCGTGGGCAGGGGTTCCATCTCTTTCCAATGTGGGTCAGCCCCATTTGATTTCTCTGGAGCAGGTTTGCTCCTTGAAACCTGGTGTTACCAGAAGTCATTTCTGTGCTTGATGCTCCTCAGAGCCAGAGACCAGCCTGAGATTGGGCTGGGAGAGGGACTTGGCAAGCCAACCTCCCCAAAATGGCCCTGGGAGCTCCCTGACAGGAGAGCCTGAGGCTGAAGCACCTTTTCCAGAACTGACCAGCCTTTCTCTGTCTTGCTTTTTGGTTAGATTACAGTCCCGTCAGGAATTTCACTGCATTTATATTCATGCCACTAAATTTCTGTGTGAGAGGTTTGGTTTCTTTTCTCAGTCCACAGTAATTCTGGTCTATAATCAGTGGCTCCAGGGTGTCCCTGCAAAACCAGGTGGTCTCTGGTACCTGTCCAGGTGGACTCAAAATTGAGGAATAGGCCCAAATGGTCATTGCAGCAGAAGCAAAAATAATGTTTTGTTTAGTTTAAAAAAAAAAAAAAAGTTTAAAAAAAAAAAATTTCCTTATTCTCATCCTCTGCTTAGAGGGAGCTGTCAGGGGCAACAACTTAAAAAAAAAAAGAGGTGAAAGGAAAGGTAAAGCCCTTTTTTTTTTTTTTTTTTTTTTTTCCTAGAATCATTGCATGGGGGCAATAGAGTGTCTGAGGTGCAAGGAAAATTCCCTCGTGCTCTGGAGCTCCTTTCTGCATCGAACTCATGGCTGTGACATTCCATACAAGGGAAAAACTTGGCCAGGTTTTAACATTCATGGAGTTTTGTTGGTCCTTTTGAATAACTCAGCATCTCTGTTCTGTGTGGAAGCCAACTGCTAAATCCTGCTCTGGGGCAGCTCCCTGGCTTTGGGTCCAGGTGTGGGGTGGCAGTGGCTGGCAGCTGGGCTGGGGTTCATGGGAGTGGTAAAAAAAATAAAAATGAAAGGGATGAAGCTTGCAAAAGTTTGGAGAAGGCAGGGTTTGGAGCAGGGATTGCTCAAGAAGTTCTTTTTCTGTGATCTGGACTCAGGCATCTCTGCTCATTCCAGTGGATGGGAAACCAGTCCAAAAATAACAGGTTTGTTTTTTCAATCTAGCTTTGAAATGATGAATATGAGCAAGAGTAAAACACGTTTTATGTCTACAAGGGACTAAAGCCATTCTTTGTTTGGCTTCATTGAAAATTCTGTGTAGCAATTACAACTTCCATCAGAAATGGGAGTTTTTCAGAAAAATCTGGGGGCTTTGCTGTGCCTGATTGCGATGCTGATGGAAATATTTTATTGTTGAATCACTTCTGGCTCTTTTCTGCCAAAAAAGGGTGACAGTATGCACTCAACCTCTGACAAACTGATGATGCAAATTTATTGAAATCCAAGAAGTCCAAACCGTTCAGTATTGGCAAGTTTCCCTCAATAAGATCACTTTGTGTATGGAGAGATGAAAGGAGTTTATAAACCTTTGGTACTAAAATACAAAATCAGAGGGTTGTTTTAAGTGGTTGAATGGATAACTTCATAGCTGAGGTTTAAATGTCTTTTCTCTCAGTTATAAAACCCAAAGCAGTGTTTGCACTAATCGTGTCCTCCAAGCCCTGATGGTGACATTCTGACAGTGCTGGGGTTACTGGAGCCATTTCAGTGGCTCTTCAGATTCAAATACAGGGCTCAAGTTCCCACCAAACCTTTCTATGTCTTCAGTAAGCACACTCACATCTTTTTCTCTTATTTCCAGGTGATTTCTGCAGTATCCAGACTCTCCTTCCACAGCATCGCTCAAACCAAAGGAATTAGGTAAGATCCTTTCAATACGATGCTTTAAATAATGTTTCTCTCTCTCCCTGTCCATATTCCCAGTATTTAATGACACCAGGCTCTCTATTAGAGGCACTGATATGGCTGGGATAGAATAGGGTTTAACAGACATCAAGGATGCCTTTGGGATGTAGGCAGGAACCTCTCAGGCTGCTGGGGAATGGTTTACAACTAAAATCAGTGAAAACAGAACAAGTTGTATGCAGGATGCCTGCTGGGGAGGGTAGGCAGTCTGGGTTTTAGTATTTCTGCTTGGAGGTTTAGCTTGGGTCCCCTGTGCAGGGGCTGACCCAGGAAAGGCAGCAATGCCCATCCCTATTGCCCTGCTGCTGGGCTGTGGTGTCACCCCCTGTGTCCCCAGTCCATGCAGAAGTGCCCGGGTGGCCTTTCAGGCACTGGGAAATTTCTTTCTGGTGGTGACAAAGACACATTAGTGTTGGGTGGGTAATGGGGTTAATAGGTAACCTGGTCCTGGGGTGGGCTGCCCTGCTGCCAGGCTCCTTCTCTGCAGCTGGCAGGAGCAATGGGGAAGGAATTAAAACCCACAGAGAACCCTGTTAAGCAGAGCTCTTATCCTGCTCTTTGTTCAATTCCCTGCAAAATTGCTTTGCAATTAGTTTTCTTGTTAGTGTGCATTTTTATTATTTTTTTATTATTTTTTATTATCTTCTCATTAGGAGCACAGTTATAATGGGGAAGATTTCTCAGCCTAAAGTACCTTTCCTCCTTTTTTATTTTGGGTTGTGTGTTTGCCCCCAGCTACAGCACACGTTTGCTTTTCTCTACAGAATGTGTCTTGCTGCCTTTCTGGCCAGGCTGTAGTCTGGGGTTGGTCTGTGGCTGCATCCCAGGGTGTGGGGATGTGGGCTGGATGTGGCCCTTTTCTTCTTGTCCTGCCCCTCCCTGCCCACCACCCCCTCACAGATTTCTGCTGTTTGCACTGATTTGCACTGCCTTAACCACACTGCTTTGCTGGAGGGGAACAGCTTTTCACGTGGAAAACAAACTCAGAGCCTTCCCATCTGTTAAACACAAATCTGACAGATCCCACCAGGTCTGGGGGGGAAGATCCAAGGGGGTGAAGGTTGGAGGAGTAAAGATGTGCTGTAAGTTTAGGGCTGTTTATTATCAAGGCTAGCCCTGAGTCCTGGGGAAGCCTGCAGTGGTTGTTATTTGAAGGCAAAAGCACATCTGGAAGCAGGGAGTGATGGGGGAACCCATGTGCTGGAGCTGCAGTGCCTTCTCCAGGGCTGGGATTAAGTCTTGGGGCACTGCTGGAAGAGGATGTCCCCTGGGGAGTGAGGTCCTGGTGTCCCTTCAGAGGATGAATGAGCTGGATGGATGTCCTCTTGGAAGGTTTTGGTTGGGGTTTCTGTTGAGGTCTGGTGCTGCCAGGGACCAGGGATAGCTGGGAGACAGGAGGCTTTGCTATTCTTGTGGATATGTGGCTTTTTTCTCATGCATTTTACAACCAGCATTTACAGTTCCCACTTAATTCCCTTATCTTGGAAGCCTTTGGCACCATAATTACACAAGAATAGCAGAGAGCTTAGTGGGGCTTTGCTTTTAACACTGCTTTCCTGCCTATTAATGATGCTCCTCTTCCCTTGGTCAGCTCTGCAAGAACAGAAAATGCTGTCACTCCTCTTAGCTGGGAAATACTCCCCCTGGGGTGCCTCTTCCCATTGTTTCCCAAATTTTATTTATTTCAATTAATAACTGACATCACCAATCCCCCGGGTAGGCAGGGAAGCCTCGCTTTGCCCACTTCACAGAATCAGAATCACACCAAATGCACCTCTTGTCTTTCCCTTTTTAATGAGATGGTTTCTTACTGCACCATCAATGACAGAAACTCATTTCAGGTGAATCCATTTCATCTGTAGGGCCCAGCAGCAGCTCTGGCTCCACAGTGACACTGCCCAAATTGGCCATCCCTGCCCTCAGCTCCCTGGGGTCCCTCTCCCAATGGACATACTGCCATTGAAACAAATGGGAAGAGCCTTGTTAGCTTTGGCATGGTGCTTAAAAACACGGGCAGTGGAGTGCAGTGAGGATGACAGATGGGTTGTATGGTCCTCAGCCCTATAGCAGGAGCTTGGCTCTGCTCCAACCCCACTTTTGGGGGCTAAGATGTCAGGACCAAGCAAATTAAGAATGAAATAAATCCTCCAGCTGATTTCTTGTCCTTAAATAAGCTCCATGGCATGTAGGGTTGAAAAATAAAAATCAATCTTGTGTGCTATCCAATGGAAAAAAAAAAAAAAAAAAAGTCTTTCTGTCTAATAATTTCTGGATACATGAACCTTGCCAGAGAAACCCTGTTTCACAGAGCAAATCAGATAGCTATCAGAATAACTGTTGAGATGACAGAGTGTTTCTTCCAAGGAACAAGCTACAAGCAGTAAAACCTGGCAGAATGGGATCCTGAATGCAGTGCTGGGTTTGCAGCTAAGGCTGGGCTGGATCTGTTGTCCCTGTCCTCCTCCTCCTCTTCTCTTCTGGTCCCAGTTGCAGGTTGTGGAAGTTCTGCAGGCCACAGTCACCCTCCAGCATGGTGCTTTCAATTTCCCTCCTGGCAGAGCATGGAAATTGCAGAAGCAAAGAGCACAGATGATGTTTCCCTGCTAATTCAGACCTGTGGCTGCAACCACCGCTGCTCTGGGTTGGTTTTTTGGGTAGCACCCAAAAGACCCTTGCAAGACCCTTGATGATTGGAGGCTTATTAGTGCCTCCTGGAAAAAAAAAAAAAAGAAAAAAAGACACATTCTCTGCCTTTATTTTGAGGCATTCAGAGGAAAAAGACTTTTGTGGATAAAGACACATGCTGGAGGGAAAGCAAATGTGTGAGACAACCTTTGGATCTCGGCTCTGACCCAGGTGCCATCGATCATCACCCTGGGCAAATCCTTTATATTTTTGTGTCTGATTTTTCTCTCTCGGAGATGGGGGAGGTGTGAAATACCTTTGCTCACTTGGGAGGAGGGAGAGGAGAGCTGCCAGCAGGCCTGGGCACAGGCAACCCCCGGCAGCCTCCGATCAGGCTGGGGAGCGCGGGTTCTGCCTCAATGCGTCACTAAGCTTTCCTGAGGGTTTTCATCCCTGCATGGGATAAAATGCAGGGCTGCATGCAGGGGCAAGGGAAAAATCCTCATTGTGTCACATGGCTGATCAGCTAAGGAGAGGAGATATTTTTATTTTTGAATTTTTACAGTTTCTTAGCCTCTCCTCCATCTGGTCTGGAGGGCTCAGCAGATGCAGTCAGAAGTTTCGGCCAAGCTCCGTGCCCCTTGGTGGCTTCTCTGAACAAGGAGGCTTTCTTTCTTCTACAGCTTGGAGGGGCAGAGTTTCCACTGACTCAGGGCCCCTTCAGTCTGTTACCCCATTTCTCATGCTGGCTGGCACTGAATGCTTCCAAGTCAGACGTGAGGATCCTGCAGCAGACAGAGGCAGCGTGGGCTCACCGGGGGAGTGTACAAAGGTTCTGTGCTCTTGGGCTTCAGTTTTCATTCCCTTTCCAAGTTTTTGTAGAATCCACAGACTGTTTTGAGTTGGAAAGGGATTTTGAACATCATCTATTTCCAATCCCTTGCCATGGGCAGGGACACCTCCCACCAGCCCAGGCTGCTCCAAGCCCCATCCAACCTTCAGCACTGCCAGGGATGGGGCAGCCACAGCTTCTGGGGACAACCTGGGCCAGGGGCTCAGCACCCTCACAGCAAACAATTTCTTCCTAATATCTCAATCTCCCATCTTTCAGCATAAACCCTTCCCCCTCATCCCATCCCTCCAGGCCCTTGTCCCAAGTCCCTCCCCAGCTTTCCTGGAGCCCCTTCAGGCACTGGAAGCTGCTCTAAGGTCTCCCCATTGCAGCCTTCTCTTCTCCAGGCTGAACACCCCAAACTCTCTCAGCCTGGCTCCAGAAGAGAGCTGCTCCAGCCCTTTCTCAAGCAAACTCTTAGCTCTCTGGAGGACAGCAGCACTTTTTCCTGCAGGTCCCAATAGACCAGCCTTTTTTCCCTGAAATCTTTCCTGCTGCAGCCCAGGTTATTTGCCTGGCACCTTCTGGCTCCAGCCAGCATCCACCTTATACAAGCTGAATGTGAGCAGGAAGCAGGGGGACATGGGTTTTTTCATCTTCCTGAGATCTATGTTTTTCCTGGAAGCAGAGTTTTGCAAGCAAAGCGGGAGGTTAAGGAATATTGGCTCATGCTGCCTGCTTGCATTTTTAATGTGTGCACAGTGAAACCATCTGAAAACGGGAAGGAGTTCATGTGTTCAAAGGCCTTTCACTGAGGCCCTTAATCTAAGTAATTCCTTTATATGTGAGCTGACCCTCTCAGTGACTTTCTTCAGGAGGCACTGCGGTTCATAGAATATATTTTAAAATATTTGCAAATGGGGGAGGAGGGGTGAATCCTATTTGTCAAGAGGTTTTTCTCCTGTAGGAGCAGTGACAATGCCATGGCTGGGTGGTGGAGGGGAGGAGAAGGGGTTAGTTGTTGTGTTTTCCGCATCCCAGGGCTAAGGCAGGACTCCTTTCTCAGGAAGCAGAATCCTTGGATAAAAGCAGTTCCTTTCGAGCTAAAAATGTTTTTAACACATTTATTTTGGCAAGTATGGATCCTCACAGACTTACTCCCGAGAGAGCCTGAAAAGTATCATTGACATCTTTTCTTGTGTGGCTGCTTTTGTAGGCTTGGGAGATGCTGAGGTCACCCCGTAAGCATCTGCTAATGAAATCAAAGACAGTTTCTCTTGCCCCCTCCCCACCATCAATTTTGCATAATGAAGATACAGCCCTGGTGGGCACAGTTCTGCTTTAAGCCACATGTGTGGGGCTTGCTGGCTTTTGGGGTGCACCTACCTCTCCCCTCCCTCAGGTATCCCCAGCATGTCTTTTTATTCCTTACAGACCATGGGAAGTGCTCCTGGGCCCGGGTGGTCTGGGCAGCTCTGGTTGATGTTGCCTGGAAGGACCCTGCTTGGCTAGGACAAGCTGGTGGTGCTTGTGTGGAAGCAGCCAGAAGTGCTGGAGCTGCTCTGGAAGCAAGGCAGAAAGAGATATTATTTAGGGAGTTATTTGTTTTTCTTGGCCTGTGGTTCATAGGATTGCAGCTGCTCAGGTACAGCAGAGAAACCTCTGCATGGACTAATGAAAGATTTCCTTGTGCTGCTTTGCTGCAAGTTAAAAACGAGGATTTCAAGGTTCTTGTTTTAGCAGAGCATTTTCCAGAGCTGGACAATTGCAGAGCTCTTTGGGGATGTTAAATCCAGGGGGGGTGTCCCAGGTGTTTACATCCCAGCTGTGACTGATGCCATCTCCCCTGAGTCAGTGTCCCCTGAGCTTGGGTCAGTGGCACTGGCTCCCTCTAGGCTGCTTGTACAGAGGGGTTTTTTAGGGATTTGTTTTTCCTTTCTTTTTTTGATGTTCCTGGATTCCCCTTTTGGTTTCATCCATCTGTTGTCATCAGTGTGGAGCTGGAGCGAGGAGAAAATCATAACTGCTCTCTATAGCAAAGCTCTGGGACATGAGGACTTTTAAAAAATGTGATAATGTGCTGAAACATAAAATTATAGGAGCTTCTATTTTCTTGTCTCTTAGTCTCCAGAAATACTCTGTTCAGATTTGAGCTGAAGATAACACGGGGCATGCAGCTAACCCTTGGGCACTGTGCAGTGCACTGTGCTAAGCACTGGAAGTGCTCTCCTGCAAAATCATCATCTTTGTGTTATCTGATGATGCAGCTTGCTGTTTCCCCACTGAATTTCTATCAGAATTAATCTTGTGAGATTTTTTTTTTGTGAGTTCCAGACCACAAATAAAAGCAAGTCATAATTTTTCAGACGATGTGTCTAAAATTTGGCACAGTGTGAAGTGCTTCTTTCCAGAGATGAGTAATGTAACACAATAGTGTGATTTTAATTAAATTCAGCAGCTTATGGTATGCTCTGATGTGCCTTGTTCTGTAGGGACAGAATTGATTCCATTCTGCTTTATCAAAATGGCTCTTGGGCATTAATAGTATGATTTGCATCCATCTCTCAGCACTTTGCCCAAATCATTCCCCGCTGCTGTTCCCATTTCACAGATGGAAACCAAAGCTCAGAGGTGCTGCCCAGGTTGGGAGCTCATCTCTGCTCAGGTCACAGCCACTCTGGGTGATCCCACTGAAGCCAGGGATGGATACGTTTGCTGGTGTATTTGAACATCTTGCAGAACCACAGGGTTTTCTTTGGCCACCTCCAGGAGTTCTGTGCTCATGAATGTGTGACCATGGACTCAAGGGATCTGCTACAGCTCCAGGGAGATAGAGGGGACAGGGTGATCCCATGCTCAGAGAATGACTTGCCATCCTGGAGTTTAAAAAGGTGAAGGTTAGAGCTCTGAAAATGCCATTCTGTGAGCAACTGAGGTCTGAACACTTCCCCTGGGAAAATATATATCTGCAGCATCATTAAACGCTCAGCAGAGGGACATGGACTGGTTTGGAAGCTCTGGAGATGAAGCTGGCTGCTCACCCCCACCCAAGGAGAGCACAGCTCCAAGTCCAAAACCTTGCTGAAATCACAGCTTCCCAAGGGCTTTCTCTGGCTTGCTATGGTGCTTCCTTCAAAAAGAGGGTGTTGGAGGATCTGTACACCCAGCCATGGCTACTGGTGTAATTAAGGTCTGTAGATACCGTATTATGGAAACCTTTTTTTGCCAGACCCTGAGCCCCAGGAGGACTCTGCACAGCTCCATCCATCCCAGGAGGGCTGTAGAAGCTCCTTCCCACCAGCTTGAGGCTCTGATCCATTTCATTTGCTCAGAAATCCCTGGCAGAAGGGGCAGCAGATGGGAGCAGCTCAGATTTCGTGGCTGTCACTTTCTAAAATGCTGCAATGTGATTGCTGGACATAAGAAAATGAAGAGAGATGGAGGTGGTGGCCTTGGGAGGCTGGAGTCCCAGTAAGGAATGAGCCACCTCCTTCAGTCACTTGGAGGTGTTTGAATAAGTCATGAAAACCTCCTTGGGGGTCCACCTGGCACAGTCTGCATGAAGAGCAGCCTCGGATGGGTTCAGCTCCTCAGGATGTAGGGCAGGGACTGGGACATTTTCACCCAGCCTGCTTCCCACCAGACTTTCTCTTCCTGGTGTTTGACCCTGAGAAATCAGAATGGAGACAGATTGAGAAAACAGAAAAGCAGCTATGCTGCATCCTCCCTGCTCTGTCTCGTTTGGGTTTGAGGCTAAGATGCTCTGGTACAAAATCACCCCAGTCTAAACTGACCCATCCCTGACCCTCTGGGTTCTCTGTGATGGTGAGAACAGCTGGCCTCAGTTGTAAGGAAAAGACACCCAGATGGTGAAATATATTCATCAATAAATAAATAAATCTTCCTGCTTGTTGCTATTAGAGTTGTAGGCTGCTCAGCTCTTCCCATTAAATAATTTAGAGGGAGAGAGCAGGCAGGCAGTGCTTGGAGTGAGGAGCCTGGCAGGGAATATGATGTGGGAATATGACACGGGGCAGTGCCAGAGACCTCTGAGAGTATGGGAGGGTTTGCTTTGGGTGGAATTATCCCCTGGGGGGTTGTCCTCTAGCTGAGGGCTGCCCCTGCCTTCCCTTGCATTGCAGTTTCCATGTGCAAAACTCCCCAACCCAGCAAGCAGCCGGAATATTTTGTGAGATCAAGAGGGTGCTTTGTATCACCAGTCAAAAACGATCACCTGCTCAAAGTCTTAAAAAGGAGAAGCTCGCTCTAAACTCCTTAACAAATTACTTGGTCGTTCTCTTTTAGGCTCTAAACCAAAACACATCAGATCGATCCTCCTTGCATTCTCTTCTTTGATCTCTGGAAGCGATGCTGCTGAATGCTGGGAGGGTCTGTCTGTGAAGAAGTCTACTCGGGGAGGTTTGTTATCTCTTAAGAGCCTGTTCCAGCAGTGTTTGATGTCGCTGGGGCTTTTGCTCTTCATCTGAGCTGGGTAGGGCTTGCTGCAGCCCCAGCCCAGGCTGGGAGGATAAGTGGCTCAGCAGGAGGTTTCTCATAACAGTGGAGTGAAATATAAAGTCTGGTGCTTAACTAATGATACTAAATTAGAAACATTTTTGAGTGAATTTAAATGAACTGGGATTCCTGCAAGTCAGTTGGGCTTTCTATGGACTCAAAATACTTTATTACTGTTGGGCATTCCCAGCCGTAGCGTTTGATCCTGGTTATGAAGTTGTAACGTGCCTGGAGATCTCTAAGAATTTGCCAGGGAATCCTTAGGTTTTAGTCCCTTTTACTTCCAAGCTTTCTTCTCTGTTGTTTTGGTGCTTTGTTTTTCCTATGTAATGTCAGACAAACCAGTCCTAGGCAGCACCTTTGCTTTTGGGGGACTCGTGGCTGGAGGACGTGCAGCACCAGCCCCAAAGCAGCTGCTTCTCCCTGCATGGTTGGGGCCAGGTTGATATCTGCATGAAGGGGTCAAATCCTGAGCTGGACCAGGGTGTGCATGAGGGAAACCCCAGTGAGAAGCACTCTATTAAAAGCTCACCTAGTTGGCTTTTCTTAAGACTTGCCTTGACCTGGATCTGGGGGGGCCAGGAGCAAGAGCAAGGCTCTCCTCCCCCAGCCTCTTCCCATCACATCCAATCTGTTTCTGCAACCATCTCAGGTGGAAGGTGTCATCCCAAAATGAGCCTGGGCTGTGGCAGGTGAGGTGATGGGAAGATCCAGCATCAGCTGGAGGTGAGCGGATGGGAAGAGGAAAAGCCAGCATCATGGGGAATAATTGATGGGACAGGGCTGGGGTGGGCAGGACACCTCCTGCCAGCACCCCCCTGCTCCTGGTGCTGGTCTGGGGAGAAAAGTGTTTCATGTGTTTTTGTTTTTTCTGTAGCTGGCTGCTGGAGCTTGATCCTCATTGGCTCCGTGCTGGAGGGGTTTTTTGTGTTTGAAGAAAAGTAAAGTAAATGGGTATATGAGTGAACGTAAGCCAAAGCAGGGAGAAATTTTAAATAGTGGCCATGATCAGCAGAGCTGAATTAAATTATGGTGTTGCACAAAAGGCTTTTGGGGAAGCGTGAGGACTGTTTGGGTGACAGCTGCCCAAAGCCCTTGGCATGGTCCCAAGGCTGACACCCTGATTTGGAGAGGGGGGCAAGAACCATGGGGCAGTGGCAGCTCTGCTCCTGCAGGGGTGACCTGGGGACATGGGGAACCTCTCCAGAGCCACCTGCAGCTCCTGGCAAGGGCAGCACATGCAAAGGGCAAAATCAAGGTTTTTTCTAAAAATCCATCCTTTCAGCTCCAGATTTTAGCTGGTCCATTTGGTAATCCTCTCCTCAGTGTGACTCTCCTTCTAATTGTGTTCTGTGCATCTTTATTTAGCCATTAGCTGCTATTGCTGAGATACAGGTTATTAATTCCTTCCCTGCCCTGACTTTCACTCGGGTGCTTTGCTGATGGCCAAGGTGAAGCTGGGAGAGCTGCTGGCTCCCTGAAACTTTCATTAGGAAATATTTTTCTCTCTTTGCTGTCTCCTTGTCTGACTCAGAGGGTTTATCACAGGAACTGATGACACCTCAGGCCCAGATTTACAGTTGGAAATGTATGCTTGTGATTTTAATATTTTTTATGGCTTCTTTCTTTCTGGCATGGTGAGCTCTGGAAAAAGAAACGGAGATTAAGAGCAGAAGGTGCATGTAAAAGAAAGGAGGTCGTGCCTTGCGGTGGATAATTTTTTGTTATTATTTTTTTATTATTTTAACAAGTGGTGTTGAAACAGAAGTCACCCCTGCTTTCTCCTTCCT
The DNA here is from genome assembly GCA_023637945.1 of Phaethornis superciliosus. Taxonomy (NCBI): domain Eukaryota; kingdom Metazoa; phylum Chordata; class Aves; order Apodiformes; family Trochilidae; genus Phaethornis; species Phaethornis superciliosus. The sequence goes on from JAJQWJ010000022.1 coordinate 9,573,599, forward strand.
CGCTGGAGCTGTGCTAGATGGTGTAGCCCTGCAGCAGAGGTGGCCTCAGTAACCCTTGCCTGTCCAAGAGGGATCTGAGACCAGTTCCCATCATCACTTTGGCCATGTGCAGGAGGATCTGGTGGCTTCTTTTTTTCTTTTTGTCTGCACTTCACGTGGCCTTTGTATTTGTCACTAGTCCCTAAAGAGTCCCCAAAGCAAGGGAGAGAAAATTCACTCCAGACACCCTCTGTACAGACCTCAGGTGCCTCCTGGTCTCTCACTGCACCTTTATGCTTTGAAGCTTCTCTCCAAATTGGGCTTCCCCCACATTTCATGATCATGCAGACAGCTGTTTGTGCCAGATGTTGGGCTGTTGGGATGATTGCCCAATAGCACCTGCCTTGCAATGAGACTGTGAGAGGAAGCCCAGCCCCATCTGCTCATCCCACCTGTGCTTTTCCTCACCTTGGTTAGACTTCCCAACCTTGGGTGCCCCTGGGTTCCTGTGGGTCTGCATCTTGAGCAGAGCCCTGATAGCCAGGGGAGCATGAAATGGTCCCACTCTGTGGCTGGGGTGATGGTGGCTTTTTTCCTTCCTGGACTCTTCACCTGCTCATGGTTTTAGTTGAATTTGCTGCAGCTTTGAGTTCTCTTTCAAAACCCTCAGCCTGAAGCTGATCACCCAAGGAAGGGGGAAGCAATGCAGAGGGGGGAAGGCAAATTAATGCTGGAGACAGATCCAAAAAAAGCAAATTCGGGGGCTAGCCAGGCCATGCATTAAATCTTTCAGGAGGGGCAATCTGTCGTGAAACAGGGAGGGTGGGAGAGGAGAGGAGGAAATTATTCTTGAGGGCAGTTAAAAGTTCCCATGTATCCCTTGCTGCTCCCCCACAGCATCAGCAGCTCAGCCCCTCAGGCTCCTGGGGACCCCCAGGGATGTGCCAAGCTGCCATGTCCCTGTGCCACAGGGACCCCCAGAGTTGCAAGGTGCATCCAGCCCCTCAGAGCCCTTGCTTGCCATGGCCCTGTGCCAGCAATAATACCTTGGGTTTAATTAAAGCAGTATTTTTCATCTTTCATACACTATTTGATTATTACTTCAGAACGAGCCAAGGAATTCTTGTATTCTCCTAGCTCCCTCCCTTTCTTTTTTTAATCTACTTTCCCCCCACTACTCTTCCTCTTGCCCTTTTGCTGTCCTTTCCCTCCTCCCCAGGGTTCTGACTTTTTTCAGCTATCACAAAGCTGTTCAGATGAGGAAGCCTGGGTTTTGTAAGGACTCATTCAAGCTGGTTGGACCAGCTGCTTTCAGTGATGGGAGACACTGGTGGGAAGCAGCTCCGTGTGTCCCAGCTGAGTTGGGGCAGGAGCTCACAGGTAGAAAAGCTCCATCAGGAATGGAGGAAGAGGTTTTCCTCATCAAGTCCAGGGCTGGACTTTTTCTACTGAGTCATTTGTGCAAACATCAGCCCAGCAGGGAGCAGCAGCTCAGACATGGGGTCTCTGAGATGCTGGTAGGTGATGCAGCTCCTCATTTCAGTCCCTGGTGGTGAAGCAGCCTCAGCACCTGGTTTCTTGTCCTGCTGTGCCAGGGCTGCCCAGAGGAAGCAGTGAAGATGGTGTCTTCCTCAGAAGTTAATGTCTCATTAGGAAAAAAATCTGTTTGCCATGACTGTTGTGTTCCAAACCAGCCTCTGCTCGGGGCTGGGCTGAGTTCAGCTGGGGCTGTGGGAGTGGGACACCCCAATAAATAATGCTTCATTCCTCTCCTCCCCCAGGCCCTTCCCCTCGGAGGAGACCACAGAAAACGATGACGATGTCTATCGGAGCCTGGAGGAGCTGGCAGAGTAAGTGACCTCTCCTCCTCCCTGGGACAGGACACCAAAGGGGAAAAGTTGCAGTGGGTACTTTGGATGAAATTTGACAGCAGGGCTCAGAGAGCCGGGCCGGCTGCTTTGATTGTTTTGCCAGGAGATTTTTGTGCTCATACAATAGTTAGAATTTTTTCCCATGGGGAGCCCTGGGAGACATCACTTTTAATTAGGTCGAGTTTACAAGTGGCTCAGTGCAGGGCCAGGGGGGCCCAGGGAGCCCCTCTTTAAAGCTAAATCCCATTGTTAGCCACACAACCCCAGGATACAATTCCTTCTCCGAGCTGAACCACTTGCTGGATCTTGGGGACATTTGGGGGAACTTGGGGACATTGCTAACTCAGCACTGGATCCCCCTGAGGATGTTTTTAGGACCTTTTGGACCGCTGCAGCCAGCCCCTGGCTCTGGGGGGTGTGGGGTGATGCCTGCTGTGTCTATATTTATCTGGGTCTCTGCTGTCTGTGTTTTGCTGCCTGTGGTGATGATATAACAGGCTTTTAAAAGCAACCTTGAAGCTCAGCATACACAGTGGAACGTGGGTGCTGTTGGAATTCCATGGCAGCATTCCCGTCGGCCAGGGTTTGGCTTATGAAGTGCAGTCTGTTTGGTATGGAGGGAAAGGCCCTATGGGTGGGTATGTGGCTTTATACGGTTAAATATTATTGTTCCACAACATAAATAATAAGACTCCTTAATCCAATGAGTTCCTTATGGCTTCAGTTATTACAAAAGTCAATCACAAATTACCAGTCAAGGGAATGGAGTACCCTGGAGTCCCTCTCCTCGCGGTTTGCTCCCAGCAGCTACAGTTTAATAAAATTGTAACTTAGAAAGGGCTCCTTTCAAGAACAACATTCTTTTCCCCTTCTCCTGAAGTTCTCAAAATCCCTTTAAGATGGGGTTTTTCAAATTCCTGGTTCTCACACCTAGGTGTGCTTTTAGCTGGTCAAAGGCTGGCGTGGGAACTGCTGGAACCCAGGGCTTTGGCATGGTGTGCTCAGAGCAGGTTTTTCAGCATTGAAGATGGGTCCCCAGCTTTATCTCTGCTGCCATGGGGCAGCTCCTGGGTGTCTGGGGACTTCTCTGTCTGTGGGAGCTTCTCAAACTGTTCCTTGGACTCCTGCTCAGGGCTGCAAGTTGGTTCTTCCACCAGAGGGGCTTGGGTGTCCCCAGTCCTGTGCTCAGATGCCTTGAAGGTTTATTTCTTGCTGATTGCTCTGTTTTGTCCCAGATTGTCTCCTTTTTTTTTTTTGATTTCCCCTGTTCTTGGCCAATTCCTCTTCATTACTGGGGATTCCTGGGGAAAGGGGTGTGTAAATCCGCATGGGAATAGTCCATAGATTCCTTCTTCTGGATCTGCTCCCAGTGTAGCCAGGTTGTGGGTGGAAACACAACCTGTGACACAATTCACCCATAATTATAAAAATTCCAGAACTTTCATGGAGAGCCCTCCTCAGCATGAGTGTTTTCTGGTGACACATCAGCAATGAGTCCCTCCTTTTTTCAACAAGGAGAACCTCTCCATGTTTGACAAGGAAACTTTCACTGGACTTTTACTGGTGACAATGGAGCATACTGGGCAGCAATGTCAGGGGCTGGCAAGCCTCAGGGCTGCATGAGAAAGCTCTTTCTTAGCTACTGCCCATCTCCAAACAGCTGAACAAGGGCATCATTCATGAGCTGGGAATGATTCACTCCATCCAGCATCTTTGCATTTCACATTGCTGGGGATCCAAGAGCCTCTGGAAGATCCCAGTGCATCCGAAAGGCTTTGTTGGTGGTGAGGAAATGCTTTTCACAGCAACCCAACCCATGGGAGGAATCACTGCTGAACAGCATGACCAGGCTGAGCAACCAGGGACCAAAAGTGGATAGAGGATGTTCATGCCTTGGTGAAGCTGTTGTGCTTTCACATTTGGGATATCACAGAGATTACACCAGGCTGCATGGGGCTCCCTGATGTTGGGCCAGCTATCCAACAGGTCAAGGTAGATCATTGCCTGGAAACAACTTTTTATTAAATATATACATGTATTAAAAAAAAAGAAAAAAGAAAAAACTCAAAAAGCAAAAGAACAGTTTGGGAGGGAATAATAGAAGGGTGTCAGGGGAGCTGGAAACTTCTCAGATTCCCTGATCTCAGCTTGGTGCCCCCTTGGGTTGCTTTACCATCAGGCAGATGGAAGCCTGCAGAGACCCTGGGCAGATGGCAAGTGCTGTCCAGTTTGCAAGTGGTGCCTGATTGATCCTGTGAGGAGCAGTAAAGGGATTTTTGTTCTCTGCTGCCTGATTTATTCCTTCCTGCCCCAGTGCCAGCCCCTCGAGAAGCAGCTTTGCAAGGACAGCACGTGAGCTGGAGTTTGTCCCCCAAAATCAAAGCATCTGGATGAAGTTCCTCTGCAGGGATGGGACCCACAGCTCTGGCACTGACAGCACTTATCCACCTCACTGCTTCCCCACTGACTGCTTTTCCATCTCTCCTGATGGCTGTTTGAGCTGCCCTGAAACATCCTGGTGCTTCTGAAGTTCTACTTAACATTTAACCTGAATTGTCTCTGCTGCCACTTAAGGTCTCTCCAGTTATTTTGTCTCATTACATTTATGAGAGCAATTACTCCTGGTCCTCTTTACTGCACCAGAACCTTCTTTATCATGCGACTTCTCCACTTCATGGCACTGTGCCTCCGTGCTGGCAGGGAGCCCGGCAGGCTCGGGTGGATTGTATGTAAGGTGGCTTTTTGGGGTTGTTTGGTAGCAATTTGATGAATTCAGAGTAAGGCAGAAATGCTGTGAATGATTTGATGGGAAATGTTTAATTCATGTAACTCGTGCCTCCTTTTTTTCTTGTAAAAGTGAATTGCTTTGAGGGGAGAAATTGTAGTGTTACTGAAAGGAGAAAGAAAGTGTTTCAAGCAAAGCAAAGCTCCACCAAAACTTGGAGCTGAATTTATCCCACAAGTCTGTGTCCCTCAGTCTTGTTTCAAGCTCCAGCTCACTGGGGATTTATCCCCATCAAAAGTTTTAGGGTTAGGGATGTGTTTCCAAACCTTTTATGATAGGGAAGGGGAATTGCAGAAGATCTCCTGCCTGGCCTCAGTTTCTCAAGGGATGCAGCTCATTTGGGCACAGGCTCTGCCAGCAACCTGTCTCCTGCCAGAAGCTTCTCTCTGAGTTTTCTCCTCCCCCTTTCACCACTGTCACCAGTGTTGCCTCCTCCTATGTCCCCAAAAATAGCGATGTGATCGGCAAAATTTCTCAAGTGCGTTAAAAAAAATAATGAGTGGAGGAGCCAATGTGAGATGATGAGTTTGCTGCCACTTTTCTCATTGTTTTTGCTGTGTTGGAAAAACCACACGTGCCAGCCAGTTAAATAAATGACTCTGTGGTACAAGGCAGTCAAGTCATGGCCCTTGTAAATGTCTCTTCTTTGTTACCAGTAAAGGTTTTTTCTGTGTCCTGTTTGTGCCATCTCTAGGATCATATTAGATGCTATAACTGCAGGAGGCTCATCCTTGGGATTATAATGTTCCACTTTGCCTGGGAAACATAAAACCTGAGTAGAATAGATGGCAAAAGGCTTCACTTGCTATTTCCTGGTGGCTGTTTCCACCCAAATCCAATCTGGCTAATGAAAACCCTGCAAGATCTCAAGTCCAGGGGCTGCAGCTCCTGCACTCCTTCACCCTGCAGCCTGAGCCTGCCAGATGTGCTGCAAATATAGGGCTCTGCTTGTTCTCCTCTGACAGAGCCTGTGAATGAGGGGGTTGGATGGATGAACCGGCTAATTATAGCTGTAAGTGCAGAGTAAGAATGAGAAAGTGAAGGATTACTGGGGAGAACTGGAGCTGTGCAGCTGCTGGGCAGCTGTCTCAGGGACCCTGCAGAAATGCTTCCAGCCTGGACCCGGTGGTGGCCTTGAGGTCTTCTGGCTCTTAACCTCAGCCCCAGGGCTGGAAATTTGGATTTGTCTTTTGACTGTCTTATTTTAGATCCCTCTGCCACTTGCTCCTTTACTTTTCTCTTCTGGGTGGTTCTGGCTCTTTCATCAGCAGAAGAAAAGCAGTGCTGTGGTATGGACAGGGTTTTGGCATGGTAGGCTTGCCTTGAGGGCCTCACCTGGGCTCATCCTTGAGTTCTTGGTCCTGGTACAAACTACATCAACTTCCTGGAGCAGATTTTATGGTTGAAGGGGTCCTTCAGTGGCCCTCAAGACCCTCAGAGCTTATCTACTTACTCTCCTCATTCACTGTCATTGCAGTCAGGGGGTGCAGCATTCCTTTAGCACAGAGGACTTGCTGCAGATTGTTTATTGGGGCATCATGGGCTGTCTGTACCCATCTCCTGGTGTGAACAGCCTCATCCAGAGCTCATCTTTTCCCAAAACCCAAAGGCACTCCATTCTGGCCTGGTCCTGAGCTCTGGAGAGCTGGATCCCAGTGATGGGAACAGCAATAGCATTGCCTTCACCCAGGGCACTGAGGTTCTTCCTCAGACTGTCTCAACCTTGGCATCCTGTTTGGGGAAACAGCACCCAGGGGTGCCAAGGGTGATGGAGGGACCCTGCCCTTCCCCAGATCCTTCCCTGTCCCTGTTGGATCCTTAATCCAGAGGTCCTGGCATTGTCCCTCTGCTACAGGAGCTGCAACTCAGCATGGCTGTGCCTGCCTGGGAGGGCATCTGTGTGGGGTGGGCATTGTCAGGCAGGACAAGCTCATCCAAAAGCATTGGTTTTTTGCCTGAAATTGCTTTGGATCTGAAAAACTTCATTTTTTATTCTTTGAATGAGATTTCCTGGCTGGGGGAGATGCTGCCAGCCCAAAGCTGGTTACATCCATCCTCAGAGCAGTAATTGCAAATGCTGAGGGGCAGATAAAATCCTTTCCTAAACCCAGAGCTGTCAATGAATCTCCTAATCCAGGGCAGATTGGAGGCTTTGATACCCTTGGGTAGCTCGCAGACCTTAGTGCTTTTATTGAAGGTATAAATTGCTTTACTTTGTGAAAAACAAGCTGAGGATCTGGCCTTCCTTGCTCAGGTTTTCAGTCTACATGTGGCCTGCTTGGGGATGCTGATGGGGATGGTGCAGGAGTGCAGGTCCAGATGATGCTCAGGATGCAGGACTTCCTGAGGACATCTCAGGATGCTTCTTTCTCCTCCTCAGAGCCCAAACCAGCTGCTGACCACGCTGGGGGCTGGTGAGGAGCAGCCACCAGGCAAAGTGGGCTCTGCTTTGGCCATGGTCATACCATACCCACTCATTTTTGTACTCATGGCAATAACCCAGCTGTGCATTTCCTAACAACCCTTGAGCCAGGGAAATGCTGTTGGGAGAGGGAGGCAGTAGTTGGGTAGGTGAGGGTGGGAAGAGAAGGTTAATCAGGAATGGGGTGTTGCTCACTCTGGATAAGGAGCAAAGCTGAGAATATAAATATTAGTGCAGATAATAACAGTGACAGCAACGCTTGGGAAGGGGGAGATGGATCACCAACTATTAGTGGGCATTATTACAGCAGCTGCAATGCATCACTCCAGATGAATGAGAGGGATACATCGTGCCCAGTGTATTTAAAATCCCTCAAAGTTTTATTAAATAAATGTGTTTATTTTTTTTTAAAGTATATAGAACTGTGTTTTAGAAGAGAAGTAAAGCCCAGCTCTGCAAGCAGATGTGCTCAGCTGCTCCGTGCTATAGAAGAGGGAGATGTCAAGCATTACAGTTTGAACACAGTTTTACACCTAAATATATTTGTATGTAATTAATGCCCACATGGAAAAGAAACTGCTCGTAAAATATGTGAGCTGTGTTTGATATTCCAGCACTCCACACTGTCCTGATCCCAGGGGTTTGACTGCAGTGGGAGCTCTGAGCAATCAGCACCTGTAGATCTAAGTGCTCAGATTATTAATGTTAATGGGTATTTATCATGGGGTGATTTTTCAAAAGTGTTCTAAGACTCGGAAACCTCTGGAGGGGTTTTCAAAGGTTCAGATGAACAATTAAGTACCCAACATCATCACCTTTGCATACAAATTGGATGCTACCTCTTGGCGCTGCCTTTAAAGCCTGTGCTTGCAGGGGCATCTCCTGTGTTAAGTATAATATAGTGAAAGGCACTGAGATAAGAGCTGTTCCTCGTCCTAAAGAGGAGAGGAAGGAGATGAGCAGGAGGGTGTGGGATCTTCAGAGGCAGGTGGAGTTGGACCTGACCCTGTGTGATGGCTCAGATGGTCCTGCTGGGTGCTTGGCTGGTGGCTCGGTCCCAGCCAGTGGCTCTGTCTGGACCAGCAGGGCCGTTTTGGCTGGCAGATCTGTCTTGCCCGGACTGATTAGATCTGAGCAGACCCTGGCAGGCTGGGCATGGCAATCGTGGCTGGCACAGGGCTCAGAAGCAGCTTCTTGGCTGCCAACCCCACTGGTGTCAAGCAGCGTTTTGCCTTTTCCAGCCTCCAGCGAGCGGGAAGAGATGCGCAGCAGGTACCGAGTGGGCAAAACCACAGCTCCTGATGCAAAGGGGGAATGGGGACTGAAGATGTCAGTGCTGAGGGCCAGGAGGATTTTCTTCTGGTCGTGGTTATCCTCTCTCCTTGCTGGTTTGCTTGATCAAGTGGCAGTGAACGTACCCTCCTTGTCACTAAATCACTCTCCTTCTCGTTCCAGCGAACATGATCTGGGGGAGGACATTTATGACTGCGTCCCCTGTGAAGATGAGGGGGATGATATCTATGAAGATATCATCAGAGTGGAAGTTCAGCAGCCTATGGTAACAGTTTATACACTTTTTCAAGCTACACCTCAATGGGAGGAGAAGGGAGAGGATTCAATTAAAGAAATAAGTCCCCATCACTGACAGGTGATGCTGCAGGGCAGCAGATCGGTTTGCAGCGCTCCTTGGAACTGACCTGTCAAATTTGGATGAGATTGGCCCAGAAGGGTTTCTCTAAGGAGTTTCCTGGCCTATCCTCTCATCTGAAGGAATCTGGGGAGGAGGAAGGGAAAGGGAGAGCAAATAAGCCCTAGAAGATGAATTAAAAATGCCAATTTGCTGTGGAGCCCCAGCAGTGCGTGGCCCTTCAGTCCTTTCTGGGGAGGGGACATGTAGGGTCCCTGCCTGCTCCACCAGCCAGATCTTCCCTGTGGAACTGCAGGAGCCAGTTGGCTCAAGAACTGGCCTTGGGAAAGTCTTGGTGAGAATTTCTTGCATAAAAGGCAGACCCAGGCGAAAGCTCCCACTGTGTGGGTGCCCTGCAGCTGGGTAGTGCAGGGTTAGGGTCAGTGGCAATTTTTCCCTGTCCCCTCCACAGTTTTCCTGGACACCGTGGAGCAGTGATGGAGTTGATGGCTCTGACTGCCTTTCTTGAGGAAAAGAGTTTATTTTTCATATATCCCACATATCCATCAAAATATCAGGATTTTAAAAAATATTTGTTACAGTAGCAAGTGTGTCATACTAATTGCTTTCTTGTATTTCTGCATGCTTCAGATTAGATACATGCAGGTAAGATGCATTGATTAAAATCCTGGTTTCTATCCAGCTGATAGGGCTGAGATGTGAGTCGAAGGGGGTGTGGGCAGAGGGTATTCCTACCCGTGCATGATCACTAAAACCCCATCACTGAATCACCTCCCAAGTCCAGGGGCTGCACTGAGAAGTGCAGCAAATCCCAGCATGGGTTTTTAGCTCTTCTGTACAGAGAGTGAGAGAAGTGACTCCAGGTGCTGGGGCTTTGAGAAAAGATTTGACCTAAAATCATGAGAACTGGCAACCCTGGAAGAGGATTTGTATTAGTGTAATGTACAATTTATCACCCACTTAGGCTCTGTTGTGAGTTTCATCTTGAGCAAAAAGAAATGGGGAAAAGCAATATTTATCTGTTATTTTTAATTTGGTAATGTAGCGATAATAAATGCAAAAAATGTAATGCTTGCTATGTTGAAACACGTTGAATAGTACAGCCAGGGTTCCTTTCTAATTTTTTTTTATTTTTTTTAATAAAAATAGCTTCCTTTAACATAAACTGGCAATGGGTACTCCCCAAACTTGCCCTCGTTCTGAGTTTGCTGTCACTGAAAGCTGAGCTGGAGCTCTGCTCCATGTGAGCAGGTTGCTGGACCACACTTCAGAGTTATCTGACCATGTGTTATTTTTCCTTTTTTTAGAAAATGGGAATGACAGAAGATGACAAAAGAAACTGCTGTTTGCTAGAAATCCAAGAAACTGAGGCCAAATACTACAAAACACTTGAAGATATAGAAAAGGTAAGAGCTGAGCCATCTTTTCTCTTACCATTGCCTTCCACATCCTGGCTTGATCTTTGGTGCATGTGGCTGTAGGAGTTCTCACTGCAAGAGCTGGCAGATGTGATGAGGCAGGATCAATGCATTCTCATGGAAAATTGGAGAGAAGAGGCATCCAGAAAAGCCATACTGACAAGCACAAATGTTCAGCCTGTAACTGTAGGAGCCAAATGACATATTTTTTTCTGATGGCTGCATATTGCAAATAGGCTGAAAACCATCCTGCTGTGTCCCCCCGCTCCAGGGCAAGAGAATCCCACTCCTCACTCAGCCAGGCCAGTCTTGCTGATAAGAGCTGTGTTTGCAGATATCTTATCACTTTGATTGCTATGGAATAATTTCTTTATTCTGGGCATTTTTCAGAAGTGCCCTAGCTGTGCTGACTTGCCATTGAAACTAATTGGATTAAAAGTAACGTTTTGCTGCTTGACTTCATGGGTTTTAATCGGTTTTGATAAATTATTGTCATGCCTTTCTTTTAAATAAAAATAAAATGGGACACCTGAGCAAGACAAGGGAGTCGTGGTTACTGCTGGGGCCTGGAGGTGGTTTCTGCTCCCAGGAAAGCAGCAGGAATGAAGAACAATAGTGGAAATCAAGATGCCATTTCCAATCCCCCTAATGCTTTTGTTTCCTTCCCTTTTGCAATTATTTCCCTCTTGTCTGCTGGAAGTTCCCACAAAGAAGCTGTGAGCAAAACCAGCACGGTGGAATAAATAACATTTCCCATTTTCCATGAAAACATCCCAACATACATCTCATTTATGTAAATAGCCCTTGTTCCTTGGAGACAGCCACTGCTTCAGTCTGAAGGAAAAGTTAAATTACTGCTTTGATACCCTTTAAAAAGGCTCACGAGGGCTTAGTGGGTCCTGATGGTGCTTTACGAGTAGAAAATTCTGATTTTGGTGCATTGCATCAAGGGTGGGGTGGTTTTTTGTAGTTACAAGTCATGGCAACATTTCTATTAATACATATTTGTTCAGAAAGGCATTTCCAATGTCATCACATCATGGGAGCTGTTTCCAGGGCAAAACTCTAGTGAGATGGTCAAAGAGCTGGAAAGGTGCTCCAGAGCTCTTTCCAACTGCAGGGCAAGGACTGCAGCCAGGGGAGGAACTGGTGGGCACTGGAATCCCCCTCCCAGCAGACTGAGGAGGAGAGGAGGGGGCTGCACCCACCCATGCTGGGGGTCTTGCACCTTCCCACGTGCTGTGAGGGGGGAGATGCACCCACTGGGGTTCCCAGCTCCAGCTCAGGTCCCCAGCACAGCCCTGTCCTCAGAATTTATTCTCATTGATAGATTGAAGATCTTTTCTCAGCAAAATGATTTTATGATCAAGTGCTCAAATCCATTCAAACCTGACTGCTCCACAAGGTAAATCCAACTGGTGACCCAGGGAAAAACTCCTGCCTTGCACAAAAAGAAACTCCTTTGTTCCTCTCTGGTATTTCAATCCCTTTTCCATTCACTTCTTGCAGAACTACATGAACCCATTGAGGCTGGTACTGACCCCCCAAGACATGGAAGCTATTTTTATCAATTTGGAGGTAATGGCATAGACATCGTGGCTTAAATCTTTCTTCTTATGTTAAATCTTTTGTTCAGTCTTTTGTTCTTTTCCTGCTTAAGAGAAGCCTGGCAGATTTGATGTTAGATTTGTGCATTCACTTGTAGTGGTTCAGTCCTTTCTGTGCTTCAGAGCTTGAATGGGTTTAGGAGATATTCCTTAACACTCAATTTTGGAGTTGGAGATTATATGAACTGGAGTCAAGAGAACAGTTTTATACACAGGATGTTCCCAGGCTGGAGTTGGGTATATTACCTGTATTTAGAGATGGTTTGTGCACACCATGATGAAGGGATTTATTTCTATGCTGTTTTGCACAGAGTCTGGGTTGGAGCCTCTCCGTCTCTTCTGCTCCTTCCAGACCCGCAAAAGAGACTTTAATACACATGGAAATCCTGTGGTGTTTATCACTATAATGGAATTACACCCCTGCACTCCTGGACATTTAGGGCTATATCTCATCAGAATGACTTGTTTTAAAAACAGATAATAAGAAAAAAAAAAAAAAGAGAGAGAGAAAATGACTGCCTGATTAAGTAGTGAATGTGCATTTCTTTAAGCTCTGTTTGCCCACTCGCTTGGGATGTGTTTAAGGTATTGATTATTTCTTGGATTTAGGACCTAATTAAAGTGCACTTCAGTTTCCTGAGAGCCATTGATGTTTCTATGATGTCCGGAGGAAGCAGCCTGGCAAAAGTGTTCCTGGAATTCAAAGAGAGGTAAGTAAAGGAAATCCAATCTTCTGACTGCTCCAGTTTTAACAGATTTGGGTTAATATTTGTAGGGCTGATTGCAGAATTAGAGACAGGAATGCCTGTTACTGCAGACTGGGTTTGTAGCTGCAGGTAAATGCTCTTGGGCAGCAGGAGCATCACTCAGTGCCAGGACTTCAGCAGCCAAATCCAGGCAGAGCCCTGCCCAGGGCAGTGCTTGGGACATCTCTGCTCAACCTTCCTGAACCCACATCACTCCTCTGGATCCTTCCTCTGACACCAGAATCTTGCTGGCCTGACTGCCTCCCGTGTAGGACCCACTGTTGTGCAGGCTGAGTGTGTTTAGGGGGATGTGCTGGGGGGGGATGAAGATGGGAACGTGATGATTATGGTGAGCAAGGATGGAATAAAACCTCACTTACTTTCAAGGAATGTGAATGTCTCATCTCCTGCAAGCAGCAGTGGGGACTTGGGGCCCAGGGAAGTGGTAGGATGACTCCTTTGCAGGGGGGACTTTGCTCTGGTTAGATCAAAGCAATTGCTCACCCTAAAAGATTGTATATTTGGCACTGTTCTTGTCCTGCACCTATTGCATGATGAGCAAATGTAAAAATTCCTTTGGCAAACTTAATAGATTCTGTGTTTTGGCAGCTGCAAGCAGGAGTACCCCCAAACTCAAAGATAAGGCTAATAAAAGCCTTTAATATCCTTAATACTAATCAAAGGCCTGATTCATCGTGGAATCATGCCAGGATGTTATTTCACTGTGATTAAACCAGTGTCTAGACACAGAAATGCCATTCAGAAGTCAATAACTCCAGAAATACCATCTGCATTAATAATGCACCGTAAGGTCATGTATTCCATCATTCCTGGCTCCTCTCTTTAGAAGAGGCATGGTTGCTGGGTTAAAAAAACCCCAAAAAACAACAACAACAAAAAAACTTTTCAAATAAGAATGCAAATAATTTCAGTATAGACATAAAACTCCCTTAGGTGATGTTGATCTCCTCATTCCTGGCTCAGCTCGCTGTGTGTCGGTGCCATCCCATGCAGGAGCAGGGAAGGGACAGGGGAGGAGTCACAGAGGTGACATTTCTCCTCTCCCTCAGGGACACTGATGGGGCTGTGCAGGAGCACGAGGCTGGGTTTTTGGGCTGAGAGATTTTAAAATACAAGTTTGCTTTGTACATTTACTAGTGGGAGGTCAGCAGAGCTCTTGTAGCTGATGGGTTTCCTGAGGTGGGTGAATTAAGTGGCTCAGTTCCTGAGGGGCTTTGCAAGGAACTTTTTTAAGGACCTAAAAGCCAGACTGAAGGTGGCAAGGGGGGCTCTCAAGCTGCATTCAGCCAGAGGGGATCCTGGGGACCTGAGTGTGGTGGGAAGCTGCTGCTCGTGGGGAATTCTGGCTTAGAGAATACATCAAAACCCCATCTTGAGGATAAAGAGTTCAAAGCAACCTGATCTAAACAGGGCAGGGTCCCATTCTGTCAAGAAAGACAATGAAAATGCATTTTACAGCAAGGAAATGGGACAGGAGGAGAAAGTGAGCTGACCTGGAGAGTGTTGTCCCACCAAGAAGGGAATGTGAACCTCCAGAGTCCCTGCTTGATCCCTGGATCAAGATCTTCCCCCACTGAGTGTATCCATGACAAGCAGTTCTCACTCCCCTATGCATCCTCAGAGACATCCCAGCAGAATGATAGATTGCTCCTCCACTTTGCAGGTTTAATTCTTTTGGGTTTTTTGAAAGGAAATAGATTGTAAATCTCTTTTCTCTGAAAGCTGGAGGTTTGAATTTATGCTCCTGAAGCCTCTTTGAAACTCTCCCCGTGCTGGCAAGGTATAGATATTATTGTGCATGTTCAGAAGTTGTCAGGAAGAAAAAAGGAAGAATAATCTGTACTGGCTGCTGCTTGGCTGGGGCTTGCAGCTCCCATAAATCTCCCTATTCAGTTCCCTGTTGGGGGATGAGAGTCCCACATTTATGGAGTTGACACCAGGTCAGGTGCTCCCAGATTGTCTCCATCGAGAACTGAGGCCCCAAAATAATGGATGAGTTGCAGGGTGTGATGGAATTCTGTGTCTTATCAGCAGCAGTGCAGCTAACAGCAAGGGGGAAGGGGGGAACCCAACCTGTCAGCCAGGATTAATGAGTGAGGTGGAGGAAAAGGGGGGAATCCAAAAACGGCTCTGTTTGGGTCAAGTGTTTAAATTTATAGCCCAGGGTATCTATACCGAGCTTCATGGCATTGCCAGAGGCTGTGACAACCTTCTTTTCCCAAATTTCCCCTTCTTTTCATCTCTAGGTCCCTGCTGCCCATCCTGCAAAGAGCAATGAGCTCCTTGGGGTCCTAGGGGATTTTTGATTTTTCTCTGAGATGCAAATTATTATCACCCATGCTCATTCTGGGCACTTCTCAAGAATCAGACACTTCCTTGCCTTTTTCTTTAGTTGGTGAAATCTCCAAAATATGTCACCCTGGGGAGCAGGGGGAGGAACCATTGCACCTCCAAAAAATGGGCTCCTCTGGCCACTCTGCCCCTTCTGCTCATCGTGAGCTGAATCACCCCCATGGAACTCCAGCTCTGGAAACCTGAAAAGATTTAAATGTTAAAAAGTCGTGCAGTAAAAGAGTGTTAATGCTTTGCTAAGCAGTTATATGGGGGAATAGCTGTTTGCCTTGTCCTTCCATTGTATATAAGTATATATATAATCTTTTATAAGAGGTCATAACTGCCAGCAAGTGTTTCTGATTAAATCTGTGATTTCCCTCTCTCTCCAGGCTGCTGATTTATGGCAAATACTGCAGCCACATGGAGTATGCCCAAAACACACTCAACCACCTCCTCGCCAACAGGGAGGATGTCAGGCAGAAGGTGGAGGTGAGCAGGAGGGGGGGACAGCAGGGCTGAGCATTGCCCACCTCCTTTTTCCTGGGTTTGGGAGGGATTTGCTGGAGCTGAGGCTGTTGGGAATGTTTGAAATCTCACCTCCTGATGTAGGAAGAGAGGGGAGGGATGCGGGGGGTGAGTCTGTGCTGCCCAGAGGGAGGGAAGCAGGGGGTTACCTGTTCCTCATTCCCCTGCTTGCCCTTGCATCCCCCTCCCAAACATGCTCTGTGCTTCCTCCTCTGACTCCATCCAAATTCAAACAAGCCAGGTGACTTTATCTGAGCAGGACTGGCTGCCAACAGATTGCTCTTTGAGTCGTGCAGCGAGACCCAAAGGCACGGAGCATCCCAAGCCAGGGCTTGGATGGATGCACGGAGCATCCCAAGCCATGTGGCTTTCCAAGGTCACCCCCAGCAGCAGGGACAGTCAGAGGCCAACCCCAGGCCCCAGGCAAGCTCCTGGATTATTCCCCTGTCTGCCTTCCTCAGCATGAAGGCTTAGTGTAAATAGGGGCTGATCCAGATATTAAGTAAATCAAAGGAGCCCCAGAAGGGATGCATTGTTGGAGCTGTTTTTACCCAGCTTTAATTCCTTCTTTGGTCTTGATGCTAATCTGAATTTGCTGGGCTGTCTGGACATGTTTACCTCGATTTCTGCAAATGCTCTTTGATTTTTCAACACAAAAGTAGCAGCATAATTCAGGGATAAAGCTGTGCATGTCATTTTTTTGAAACGTTTTCCCTGAATCTTACACCAAAGCCCACAGCTGCAGCATCCCATCGCTCCCACGTTTTTCCTTTCCCTCTTTCCCTCCTGGCAGCTCCACTCATCTTCCTGGGGGGCACACGGGGGATGAGGGTGTCTCAGCCCCCCATCTAAATGGGTCTGGGCAAAGGTACCGAGTCACAAAACTTCCTGTGATCACATGAGCTCATCTCAGTGATTTAATGCTTATCAGCAGAGCCCCAGCAACCGGCTGCGTGCTTGCTCCCAGCCCCTCACAAATAAAACACATTAGTTGGAGCCACTGAGGAGGTGAGTTAAGCTAATGTGTTCCATGTGACATTCCCAGAGGTCCGAGAGCATTTTCCTGCTCCCCTAATGAGCAGGATCTCATTAAGCCAGCAGAGCTCAGTTGCATGAGCATGGCTGCATTTCAGGGCCCAAACCCTGCCTTTTATTCCTCTGTAACCTCTGCAGTGGGAAGCCTGGCATGCAGGGACCAGGAGCCCCTGGCTTCACAGAAGCAAAACTTGCCAGCCAAGGGATGTTTGGAAGGTTCTTTTTGGTGGCAGAGTCCTTATTTTCCCCCAGCTTCTTCACTGCTGCTGTATTGCTTTCTCTAACAGGAATGCACCCTAAAGGTTCAGGATGGGAAATTTAAATTGCAAGATCTGCTGGTGGTCCCAATGCAAAGAGTTCTGAAATATCATCTCCTCTTAAAAGTAAGTGTTTTTCAGCTTTTAGACTGGAGAGTGAATCATTGCCAAATGCAGTGTGAGGGTTGCTTTTTTTTTTTTTTTTTTGCCCCTTCAAATGAAATAATTGCTGCAGCTACTTAACACGACATAATATTTGTGCCATCTTTTAAAGTACACTGACCTAGGGTAATTCTGCACTTGTTAGCCACGAGAGGCAGCTAATGAATATAAAATAAGCTTGCATATAATCTGATTAAGTGTGAAATTCCATGTAACAGATCTCTGGAGCACCAACCACTTGGCTGGTTCCCCACACTATGGGTGCAGCCACCCCTCCCAGCATCCCTGCATCAACTAAGTTAGCAGGCAGCCCTTACACACCCAAACTCTTATTTTTTAAAATTTGTTCTCAGTTTGGTGGTTTGTTTTTTTTTTTTCAGGAGCTGCTCAGCCATTCATCAGATCGACCAGAGAAGCAGCAGCTGAAGGAGGCTCTGGAGGCAATGCAGGTATGGAGGGGGGGGAGAGTAACAATGGGGCTGGACTGGGCCTGGGGTGTGACAGAGCTCAGGACCCCTTTGCTTCTTTCCAACAAAAAAATTAGATGGAAAAAATCACCCAACAGCCCAGTGGAAGGCAGTGCCTCCTCCTTTTGGCTATGCATGTGTGTATTGATTGCCACTTGATGTGATTGCTTCGCAGCAGAACTGGAGTCATTGCTTTCCCCTTCCTCTCCAAACAGCTGGGGATGCTGGGTATTTGTTGACAAGTTACAACTTTGCACTAATTGCTGTTGTCTGTAATGAGGTTGTGCCAGGTTCAGCTCTTGGTTCTGCTCAGAGGGATCTGGAGGAGCTCCAGCCCTAGCAGCAAGTCAAGGAAAGTTGCAGAAATGGGAGCTGTGTGCAGCACTGCCTCTGTGCTGTTACCCAGGCACTGGTTGGGAATCCTTTTATCCAAACAGTTGTTTTGGGTTTTTTTCTCTTAAGGGGGAAATGCTCTTTCCATGGATGAAGACTTCTGGTGTCAAAATTTTGCTTTGTTTCAAGTTTTTTGAGCTTTCAGCTGAACACCCCCACCACGCCCAAGATCTCAGTGGGGAAAAAAAAATCATCCAAATGTTTTCTCTCTTGGATACATCCCACATTTGAACTGTAGATCATCATCAGGAGAATCTGACTCGAGGATGATCACTAAATCCAGGTTTTCTCTCTGGAGAGCAACACACAATGTCCATCCCTGGGCTGGCTTCTGTGTTCTCTGGCCACTTGGTTTTCTCCCTCTGAGCAGCAGCTGTGGTCCCCAGGACTTATATGAGCTGGGTGACCCTTTCTGCCATTCTCACTGCAATCCTGGGAGTCCAAAGCTGATATGTAGGTCACTTTAAAGTTAAGGTGGTTTGAAGGACGTGACATTCCCAGCTGCACAACGCGTGGCCCTGGCCTCAACTGAACACCAAACCTGGTGACAGTCACTGCACAGCACCCACTGATACCCCTGCTAATAAATAAATGCCTACATGCTCAGGCTTTGCTGCAGACTCAGCATTTTTTGCAAGAAGCTGCCAATAAGCATCAGGAAAGGGCTCTCTGGGTTGTTGCCCACAGAGTGCAGGTCAGACCCTGCTGGGCTTGGCAGGAGCAGAGGAAGCCTCATGGTTTGGTTTTAATTGATCTGTAAATCCAGGCTTAATTTACAAGCAGTGGTTTTCCTCACAAATCCAGCCTTTCTGTCTGCATTGGGTGGGAGCTGACAGAGCTGAGTTTCCCAAAGGGATTCTCTTCCCTTTTAGTTTTTGCACAGGTAACTTGGCACACAAAGCAGGGGGAGGAGGAGGTGTGGGGGAGACCTTCTGACTCCCTACAACCACCTGAAAGGAGGCTGGAGCAAAGGGGGTTTGGTCTCTTCTCCCAAGTAACAAGTGATAGGACAAGAGGAAATGACCTTAAGTTGTGCCAGGGAGGTTTAGATTGGATATCAGGAAAAATTCTTCCCCAGAAGGGTTGTCAGGGACTGACCCATGCTGCTCCCTGGAAGGGTTTCGAAACCATGGAGATGTGGTGCTGAGGGCCATGGGTTAGTGGTGGCCTTGGCAGTGCTGGGTTAACAGTTGGACTGGGTGATCTTCAAGGTCTTTTCCAACCAAAACAATTTTATGATTCTATAGGATTTCACCAAGAAATTGGGGATATTTGGTGCATGTACCAACTCTGCACCTGAGCACGCAGAACTGAGCCCCTGGGTGATGGTGGGGACAAGGCAGGTTCCCAGTTAGATCCCACAGCCCCAGTTTGCACTTTATTGTTTCAATCCTGTTCTTCATTTGCACAAGAGATGGGCTGTTCAGCAGGAGGGAGCAAGAGCTCAGGCATGCTGGAGGATGCTGCTTGATAAGACTTTTGGGTTTGTCATTCTTCATAACCATCCCTGCCACTGGCCCGGTGGGGTGTTCTGTGATGTTATAAGTATTGTCACATAGATTTGTGATTATCATCTGTGATTAACCCTTCTTATGTTGGGAAGCTGAGAAAGATCTGACCCGGAGGGGACGTCTTAAAAAAATCCCATGTTTAGATTTAATCCAAGTTGACAAGAGCTATTGTTAGGACACAGAGGGAGGGAGCAGATAAGAAGCAAACAGGCACAGAGAATATGCTCTGAAGGGTGTAAGAAGACGTTTTCATGGAAGGGATAGAGTTCCTTCTCTTGGATGGCTCAAAATCTGGGTAAGCGGGTATTTCCCGAGGGCATAACAAATTCCATCAAAATGAGGAGACATCCTTATTTTACAGCATAGCCTTTGTGTGGTGGGAGGTGTTGGATACCCAGAGGTGTCAGAGATGGGGATGTTTCTGCTGGTAAAGCTGGCAGTGAGCATCCCAGTGCTTGCACCAGCTTGGGAATGATCCAGAGCACCCCAGGAGGTCAGCTGGAAACAAGGTGGGCAGAGACAGCTCAAATGCTGTTCCCAGCTAAGGTGCAGCCAGGTGCCCAAAGCAGTTATTTTACAGCCAGGGATGTTTTAACAGCAGAGCATCACTCACAGCTTTTGTATCTGGAGGGATAAAGGGAATTAGAGTGATGAAAGCTGGGAGGAAAGGATGCTCCTGGGGCTGGGGATGCCCAGGGCAGGGTTGGGCTCTCACCGGGTCAAAGCTGTGGGTTTGGTTTGATGCTCAGCACTGGATTCATGCATTGCCCTCTTCTGGGAAACGATAAAAACTGCAGCACCCGCTGGTTCAGCAGCACCAGCACAAAAACCTTGTGCCCAGGGTTCCTGGTGGGACTCTGAGTGGTGGTTGCAGAGAGCCAAGACCTTGTGTTGTCTGCATCCCTAAGGTACTTGTTTCATCTAGAAAACAGAAATCAATATTCACTTTTTTCTTTTTTAAAGGACTTGGCCATGTACATAAATGAAGTGAAGAGGGATAAAGAGACGTTAAAGAAAATAAGTGAATTTCAGAGCTCTATAGAAAATCTGGTGAGCTGGAAAATCCTTTCTCTCCCCGCTTCAGTTTGATCATTATAAATGTATTTGCTGCTTCTGTGGAATTGCTGCTGAATCTGAGGAGCTACCTAAGAAAGATCCCTGTGCTCCCTGCTCGCTGAGTGGTTTTGCTGACTGTCAAAGGTTACAAACCCATTTGGCTGTGATGGAGGGTGGCTTTTGGTGCTTTTGTTATGCTGAAGTTGTTTCTCCAGCTTTTTCTCATGTTATTAGTGAAGGGGGGCACCCAAGAATTCCCCAGCTCTGCTGCTTAATTTCCTGTCTGCTATTTAAAGTGTGTTTTCTTTTGCTGTAAAGAGGACGGGGAAGTTCACTGAATGTTCTTGCACTTGCAATTGTCCCAAGGCCTGTTTGGAGGAGAAGGGCACATGTGACACTGACCTAATCCCCAAAATCTTAACCAGATATTTTAAGGAGACCCTCATCCCCCAAACTCCAGAGGTATCAAACACCTGGTCCCATCATTGCCCCTCAGCCCACCCTGTGCAACCCATCACTCACTTGAGCCCTGAGGCAGCCTGTTAATTTAATATTCAGTGGCAGAGCTCCAAGCTAATGAGCTTTTCCCCCCATTTGCCATTTTTCCTCCCATTTGGGAGAGGCACAGCTGCTCTGCTGTCACACTTTATGCTGGGGTAATGCAATTTGGGGGCTGCCACCTGAGATGCTCCAAAAGGGCTGATGAAAGGAGATGCTGGGGGCTGCCCACCCCGAGGGCTTCTCAGTGGTGGGCTCAGGGGGTTTAACCTTGACTTCATTTGAAAACAGTCAACTTTTAATTGGCAGTTATTTAATAGGCATAGACAGCATTGTTCATTTTCAAGAGAAACCTGCAAAAAATTCCCCGTGGGATGCAAAGTCAAACTGGCCAAACCCTTGGGTCCGGTTCCAGTCTCCCCAGAATCTCCAGTCTTGGTTCAGAATTGGAATCAAAACTACAACATCCTTAATTCTGGTTTTGTAGAACCACCTGGAAATTGCTTTGTAGGGGATTTGCTTTCTGGATCCCAAACCTTGCAAAAATGCTTTGACTCCTGAGCCTTGCTCTGGGATGCTGATGCTGGAGCTCCAGGGATCTCCTGTGGTCCAGGACTCTGCTGATTCATGGGCTCCCCTTGGCAAGGGTGTTCCCAGGAGGTTCTGCAGCTGGAGGCAGGACTGGGGGGGGGATCTGAGTTTGGGTTTCAGTCTCCAAAGCATCATCCCAGCCCCAGCTGCAGCTCTCAGCCCTGCTTTGCTTTCTGCAGCAAGTGAAGCTGGAGGAGTTTGGGAGGCCAAAGATCGATGGTGAGCTGAAGGTCCGCTCCATAGTCAACCACACCAAGCAGGACAGGTGAGTGAGCAACAGTGCTCAGTTTTCCCAAACTAAATGTGCCTTGTGCTCATTCATTTGGTGATTGCAGAGATTTGCAGAGACAGAAATCACCATCCAGGTAAAACTGCAGCAGGTTTTGGGCATTTTGCTGTGCTGGCTGGGAAGCTCTGCAGAGCTTTTTTAGTATTTCCTCCCAAATGGGGACCTTAAGGAGCTTCTTGACCAGGGTTGCTTATTCATTTGCTTGCTTTGGGCAGGTATTTATTTTTATTTGATAAAGTGGTGATCGTCTGCAAAAGGAAAGGATACAATTATGAGCTGAAAGAAATTATTGAGTTGCTCTTCCACAAGATGACTGATGACCCTATGAATAATAAGGACATTAAGAAGGTAGGTGGACCCCCTGGCTCTCTGCTGGAGAGCATTTTGGAGCTGTTTGGGACAGTCTTTGGGCAGTATGTTCTTCTTAGCCTTTCAAAATAGAAGCAGAACTTGCCAAATAAATGCTCAGTTTTCAGGGCAGCCTTACAGAGAATTGGGAAATGTTTATTAATGTGGGGCTGGGCTTGATCCTTGACCTCCATCCTTTCAAAGCAACCCTGAAGAAGCTGGGCTGATTGGAGTTGAGAGGGAGGAAGCTGCTCCCTGCTTTCCAGCCCCTTGGCAGTGAGGGATGGGCAGGAGATGGGGAGAAGGGCAGGTCCAGCTGGATGCTCTCACTCTCTCATCAGTTGTGGGGTGGAGGAGCCTGGAAAGGCAGCAGGAGCATTGCTGGCCAGCCTGCCAAAATCAGCACTTGGAGGGAGCATGGTTGCCACCAAAGAAACATCATTTTGCTGGTGGTTTGGGGCTTGGTCTGCAGCCATGAAGGAAAATCTCCCAGCTCTCAGTTTAGCAGAGCTTAAACTCTCCATTAGCTTAATCCACTGAGGTGCCCTGGGAAGAGCTGTTGTACAGAGGGGACAAGTGACATTTGGGTGAGATTAGCCAATTTTACTACTTGGATGCTGAAGAAAATGCTGTTAGCTTTGTGTTTTAATGAAATATATTTCCACTTTGCCCTCCTATGCTTTCTAGTCTCATGGAAAAATGGTAAGCAAAGCACACCATCTTCTCTTGTGTTTCTCTGTGCAATGTTGTAATGAGACAGGCAGAGCATATGTGCAGTGGGCAGGTCAGATGTTCCTCCTGGGCTGTCAGGGAGAGATATAATGGTTGGGGAGGATCCATTGGAGCAGAAAAATCTGGGTTCTCTCATCTGTCACCTTAAAATCCTATTCAACCTTAGTGCATGGTGCCCATGCCCTGAATGGCATCATTAGTTGTGACATGCTATAGAACCAGGGAGCTGCTCTCCCTCCAAAGGTTCAGCAGCTCCTTGGAAGCAGGGAATGGGGCAGGCAGTTATTAAGAGAGCCTGAGTTATTAAGGTGCAGTTATTAAGGTGCCTGAGTTAAAGCACAGTGGTTTTTCCTGCTCGGGCACTGGGATCACAGCCCTCCTGGTTTCTCTTGCAGTGGTCCTACGGTTTCTACCTAATTCACCTCCAGGGGAAGCAGGGCTTCCAGTTCTTCTGCAAGACAGAGGAAATGAAGAGGAAATGGATGGAGCAGTTTGAAATGGCAATGTGAGCATGAGTGGCTGCTGTGGCAGTCACCAAGCACGGGGGTGACAGTGTCTTGGACCAGCAGGTCACTGGACACCAGCTCCAGTAGCCAAGCCTGTGATGGGGAGGCTGCTGTGGGCAAAGGGAGCTTGGGTCCAGCATGAAATCATCCCCCCTGCATGCCAGCTCTGAGGTGGGGGTGATGCATCTCTGGAATGACACTTTGCACCAAGGATGCTGTAGCAGAACCACTTCTGCTGCAGGGAGCTGGTCCTGAGCAAACCAGGGCTTGGCTCTGTGCTGGCAGATCTGGGCTGATGATTGACTGGGGTGAGTGCCAAAGCCATGAATGTTGTTCCAGGGGGGGGGAAGGTTGCTGGGCAAAATCCTCTCTCTGCACACTCAACCCCCCAGTCTGTTTTCACACTGGATTTCTTATCTGTCTGTAGTTTCCAAACTTTGACTGAAATGCAAAGAGGAACTGCTGTGCCAGGACTCGTAGGGACAGGTTGATAACCCCCTGGTCCTTCCCTTAGGTCCAACATAAAGCCAGAGAAAGCCAATGCAAATCATCATAGCTTTCAGATGTACACATTTGAAAAGACAACCAACTGCAAAGCCTGCAGGATGTTCCTGAGGTGAGCACCATCCCTCCAGCATCACTACACAGAAAGAAAATCTCAGAGCTTGAGGCTGAATTAGGACTTTCTGACTTCTGGTTTTTAATTTGCACAGAGGAACCTTCTACCAGGGCTATCTTTGCCCCAAATGTGGAGCTGGTGCTCATAAGGAGTGCTTGGAGATCATTCCTCCCTGCAAGATTGGTGAGTTATTTCACAGCTTGTGCCAAGGAGGTGGATGCATGTGGATGGGCTGCAAGATTGGCTCTGAACTCATGGTTTTTAATGCCTAACAAAATCCAAGCAGGCTCCCATTCACCTCCCTGGGCTGTAATTCACAGTGGTTGGTGGTTAAAAAAAAACAAACAAGAAACAAACTGAACCCCTCCAAAAACTAAGGAGCTGCATCCCATGTGTGTCAGTGGGTGGTTGGCAGCCCCGTGTGCTGGGTGGGATGCACCCATCCCTTACATGTGGTGCATTTCTGGGAGATGGTAATTTCTTCATCAGATGTTGGTTGGTGAAAGCTGAGGGTCCGTGTCAGGGATCACATTCCTGGTGAAGAGGAGAGACCTTGTCTCCAAATCCCAAATGCCCCACAGTGCTCCAGGAATCTGTGTCCTTGGTCACCATTGAGCAAAACTGTGACACTCCTCCCCTTACCTGGGGCAGAGCCCTGGGGCAGCTCAGTGAGGGGATTGTCCCAGGGAGAGTTTGGCTGGGGAGTGGAGGGAAGACGAAAAAAAATTGCAAGACTTTGTGCAAGTGAGAAAATGTCCTTGTCTGGTTCCAGTCCCTCCTGGTGCAGGGTTGCCAGGAGTGACCCCAGCCTCTGCTTTGTGCTTCCTCCAAGCACCAAAATAAACAGAAAATGGGGTTTGTTGCCTATTAAATTAACCCCTTCTTTCAACATTTCTCTTGCAGGTTCCTCAGCAGAGCAGGTATGTTGCTTGCTGGCCCTTTCCCCCTCTGCCTCCATCAGAGCTTCTATCCCTGCCTGGTCCAGGTGTGGGCAGCCTGTGGGAAGAACTGGCACTGGTCTTAGGGGGTTCCCAGTTACCTGGGGGGGTAGGATTGGAGGCTGATGGCCTCTCCCCCAGCCTAAAACTGACCCAAATCTGGGTCTTCAGGAGATGCCCCCACCCAGCAGGGGTGAGCACCGGGTGGCAGCAAGTGCCAGGGAAGTTTTGGGTGAGGGTTTCTTGTCCTGCTGGCTTTGGGCAGGTGCTTATGGAGAGGAGAGGAGACCACCATGTCCTCACAGAGACTTTTTCCTCTCTCTTTGCAGGATTCACTGAGTGCTGGACCTGGTAAGGGCATTGCTGTGTTGTAGGAGGGCAAGTAGAGATGATGCCTTGATGGTGGGTGCAGCACATGGGAGGGGGAAGCTTTGAAATCCAGGCAGGAGCATTAATAGCTGCAGGAGGGTCCTGTGCCACCCACACAGCAAGCAATGAGCTGTCGAGGTCTCTCCTGTCCCTGCTCCCCAAAGTACCAGGTCAGGTCTCCTGCAGGATGACCCAGCTGAGTCCTGTAAATTCTTTGGGTGCATTCAGGGCCCTGGGAGAGGTTCTGCACATGGTACCAGTAACCCAGGAGAGCCTGGCAAGTTTCCTTGTGCCAGAGCATCCTTCAGAGCAGATCCGACACATCCTGGCAGGGAGATCTGGTGGTGATGGGGAGCATCATTCTGCTGGCACTGCCCTCACACAATTACCAAATTTGAGGGCTTTTTTTATTCTCCTTTGCTTAAAAGTAGCCTAGACAGAGTGCTGGACCCGCCCTGCCCCTGCTCTGGCTGGAAGGAGAAGGAACAATTTGTTTTTGTACTTTTTCTGATGAAAAGAAAGCCAAGCCTGGCAAAAAGAAATCTGAATTTAATAATTGGTTTAGAAACAAGCACAGAGTGCTCTGGTGGGGCGGGGAGGGACAGAGGTGGGGATGCATTTTGGAGAGGAACACTGTGGGTTTAGTGCAGTTGGGAAAGTTTATTTAATGTGCAACTGCTGGTGAGACATCTGGACTTTGACTGCAAGTTTCAGGGGCAGTTTCCTGGTCCTTGGGTCCCAGGTCTGGCTGAGATTTGGGGGCAGCCAAGTGTTCCAGGTGCAGGGCTGGGAGTGGGAGCTACTCGGGTCTTTCATGGGTTTATTTTTGCTCAGTAAACTCAGCCACCCATGTAACTGTAGGACCCTTCTCTGTGGGCTCTTTCCCTTTCTTTTTTTCTGCTTTCTGTCCCAAGCCAGTGCTGTTTGGTTCCGAGGATAAGGAACAGCAGGCTTCAGGGGGGGATTTTATTCTGTGTTGGGGTTTTGTGGGTTTTTTTTTGTTTGGGTTTTTTTTTTTTTCCTGTTGTTTTTGGGTTTGGTTTTGTTTTGTTTTAGCAGGGACTAGATGATGAAGCTGTTTTATTTCTCTCCCAGGTCCTAAAATGGTGGCAGTTCAGAATTACCACGGGAACCCAGCCCCCCCTGGGAAGCCTGTGCTGACATTTCAAATTGGGGACGTGATTGAGCTGCTGAGGGGAGACCCCGACTCACCATGGTGGGAGGTGAGAGCATTTCCCCTTGGAAAATCCCCAGGGAATTTCCAAACCAGTGGCTTATGCATCGTCCCTTTCATTTGTGGGAGCTGTGACCATCCCTGCATGGCAAAAACATCCCCCCTGGTGTGTGTCCTGCTCTGATGCCTGGTTTGGCTTTGCAGGGGAGGTTGTTGCAAACAAAGAAGTCAGGTTATTTCCCCAGCTCATCAGTGAAGCCCTGCCCTGTGGATGCCAGGGTAAGTGTGTGGATGCCAGGGTAAGAGCTGAAGAGGAGATGGAGCTGGGATCACCGGGGTGGGCACTGGGGGCTGACACAGGAGGTGCCACTCTTCTCCTGTTTGAACTCTTGGTCCTTCCAGTAAGTCCCTGGACCTTGAATGAGGCCTTTTTACTGTGGCCAAATTAGCAAGGAAGTGGATCCATCATCCCATGGTTGCAAATTGCTGAGCAGGTTGTTCTCAGCCCTGTTCCCAAGGTTTGGGATTGGCATGACTGGGTCCAGACCCCTTCACTCCTCTGCAGGGCTGATTTGGGAGCAGAGCACTCGAGATCAGTCCCAGTACAGGAAAACTGCACTTTTTAAAAAAAATTACTATTATTCCTATGTTTTCTGATGCAGTCAGCTGCTTCCCAATTAAAACCCACTTAGGTAAATAAAATCCCTGCAGCGTGTTCATCACAGCTGAGAGAGCTGCTCAGCTACAACACTGTCCTCCACTGCTGAAGCCAGTAATTTGGAAAAGGGCTCAGCAGATGAAACCCTTGCTGTGGTGAGGAGCATCTGGCCCAGGCTGTGGATGAGGCTGGGCTCTCCAGCAGCACTCAGCACTCTGTGATGCTCTCTTTGCAGCCTCCCAACAGCCGCCCGCCCTCCAGGGAGATTGATTACACAGCATACCCATGGTGAGTGGCACTGTCTCTGCATCAGGGGCAAAAGTGGAGGTGCTGGGTTCTCTTCCCTTGTTCTGTGCCCAGATAAATTGTTTGGAGAGGAAGGAGGCAATTCCTGCCTTGGTGGGAGAGGCTGTGCTTGCCTTGCCTCCTTCCCTCCAGGTTTACGAATTGATGAGTCCAAATTATCCCTCTTGCTGAAACCCCATTCACCTGGGGTCCAGTTCCCACTTCCTGAAGTTTTCCAGGTGTGGAAACGTGAGACCTCAAAGGGAAAAGACTGCATTCTGCTCATCCTCCCTCTTCAGTGGCTGAGCAACTGCTTCTGTAGCTCTGGGCACTTTCTGCTCGTGGAGTTTTGGATGGGACCTGTTTCTCTACTTTCTACACCCATGATACCTTAAAAAAGAACAAAAACATCCAAGCAAACAAAAAAACCCAACAAACCCCAGATGTCTCACTTTGTCTGAGGCGTGCCTGTTTTACAGACAAGCATGAATTTTTAGTTACCTGAATTGATCAGTCTCTTGGCTCAGGTTTGCAGGGAACATGGAGCGGCAGCAGACAGACAACCTGCTCAAGTCTCATGCCAGTGGCACCTACCTGATCCGGGAGAGGCCAGCTGAGGCTGAGCGCTTTGCCATCAGTATTAAGTGAGTTCTATTTCCTGGAATCACTTCCCACCCCTCTCCCCTCGAGGGCTGGAGCACACGGCTACATTTTCCTGAGTGCCTTGGCAACCCTTCGCAGGTTCAATGAGGAGGTGAAGCACATCAAGGTGGTGGAGAAGGACAACTGGATTCACATCACAGAAGCCAAGAAGTTTGAAAGCTTGCTGGTAGGTTTATGGAGCTCCTTTAAGGGTGCAAACCATGCCAGAGGATGGTGGTGACATGCCCAGTGCTTCTCCATCCTTCCCAGGAGCTGGTTGAGTACTACCAGAGCCACTCGCTGAAGGAGAGCTTCAAGCAGCTGGACACAACTCTGAAATATCCCTATAAATCTCGGGAGCGCTCTACCTCCAGGACCTTCACCCGGTCTCCAGGTAAAACCCAGCTCAGCCACTTGAGCTGGTGCCAGTAAAACCCCCCACGAGAAAGCTCAGCTTTTCACAAGGTGTAGGGGCACCCTCGGGCGAGGGGATTTAGGGCTTGGCTGTAGGGCTTCAGCCCCCCACTTCCCACACTGAGCCTCTGCTCAGCTGGTGACATGTTTAGGACGGATCTCCCAGGAGGTGACATGGGGTTTGGGGGGGGTCCAGCCAAGGGGGGCTGCCCATGAGAGCTTTTGTGCATGTGATTTAATGGATCCAGTTCCAGTGTTGGTTGTGATGGTTTGAATCCCAGTGGCACTCCTTTAATGGAGGTGATGGGAGAAATGGTAAGTCTGTTCCTAAAATACAAAAAACCCCAAATGGAATAAAAAGTACACATCAGTGCAAAATGCTACCTTTTATCTAAAAGCCTGAGTGGAGAACTACGTTGTGGGGGAAAACATTTTTAAAAACTTTTTCCATGGGCTGTTTTAAGAACAACAAAGCAGATAATTTTTAAAAGCTTAAGTATCTTTTCCAAGAAAGTACAACCCCAGGATTACTTTTGAGCCCCAACGGTGGCTGTGGACAGACCTGCCACCCACTGCCCCAACTCCAATCCCCCCCCCAACCTCCTGCATGCTTTGCCCTCTATCCCTTCATCAGCTTCTAAAGCATTGTGCATGACAATATATATATTTTTTTTTAATTTCCTTTTTAATGTGTGTTCTGCCTTTTTCTGTTTCTCTCTAACCTCTTTGCAGCCTCCTGTGCTTCCTACAGCTTTTCTTTTCTCAGTCCTCAGGGCCTCAACTTTTCTTCTCAGAGCTCCTCCAGTCCCTTCTGGTCAGGTACCAGTGCCGGAGAGACCTGCTGCCTCCCCAGGGCTGCAGCATCCCCAGCTTGAAAGCCATCACCAGTGGGACCTCCTGGCTGTCCCTCTGTCCCCTGCAGGCAGTCCAGGGAGTCCCCAGTGCTGCCCTGGGGCACAGCCTGGAAATACGTTCATTAACCATGGCTTGGCAGGAAGCAAAATGCATTCCTCTCTCTCCCCCAAATCAAGGCAGGGAGGAGATGGGGGGTTGTGTCTGTTTGAGAAAAGGGGGCTAAAATTAATGAAAAAGAGAAGCTAGCACTTTGAGATCTCATGATGTACTTCAAGCTCAGCCTGCTCATCCCCTGTGTTTCACCAAACCAGCATTGGCATCACACCATCTTCCAGACCTTTCCTCCTTGCTGTACCAGGAGAACATCTCAGTGTCCAGCAGTTGTTGAGCTCTGGGATCTGGGGCTGCTCGGAAGCCCCTTGCTGGGGAGAGGAGGTGGGGAAACCTGCCCTGTGTTTTGTGGCTCAGGGAGTTCTCTGGCCTGTGAACCCCACTGGTTTCAGTGTGTTACAGGGCTCAGAGGAAAACCCTGCCAGCTCATGGCTTCCCCTTTCAGCTTTCATCTTTCAGCATTTGCTTTAAGCTGGATGGGGAAAAATCATCAGTAAAGCCACACATGCTGTGTTGGGGAGCAACACTTCACTTTTCAGGGGATTACAGCCTAATCCTGGGAATTTGGGATCCTTTAGCTGCCTATGGAATATTGCAGAAAGTGATTTGCAGAGTAGTGGGTTCTGGGCAAGCTGCTGATGCAGGAGTTCATTGCTGCTGTGATCTTCACTCCATCCCCCAGCTTGGCTGCTGGCAAGGCTGGACAGGAATCTGCACGTTGTGTGTCTGGACCTTCTCCATCACCATCCTCATCTCCTTCCATCCCAAAAGCTGAAACCCTGGGCAAAGCTTCTCCTCAAACTTAGTTCAACCTTGGTTTGCAAACTTCTAGAATTAAAATCAATCCTCAAAAGTCAGGGGGGCTGGGGGTAGGAAGGGCAGTGTCACCGAAACACAGTGTCCCTTCAGGGTGTGTGGGGGGTTAATTTTATTTTAATTTTTCTCCTTTTCTTAATTTTTTTTTGCAAACTTTGGAGAAGGGGCATTTTTCTCCTCCTTCGCCCATCCCATCCCTCCCACCATTGCTCTCCAGCCACCTTCCCAGGACAGGGAAGCTGAGCACTGCTCCTGCTTTTTCCCCCCTTTCTCTGCTGCTCCTCTTGTGCCTCCCCTGAGCATCCCCTGCCTGAAGTGATGGAGATCCATAGTGCTGCTGGAGGCTGGATCCCAGGAGGCTTCTGGCTTCCTCCCATGAGCTGCTGGCCAGCATTAGGATTTCCAGGGAGCTTTTGCACCTTTTACTCTGTAAGGGAACCAAGTTTCCAAGGGGCCCGACTGCTCCTAGGCAGGGAGAGGAGCAGGAAGGACACTAGGTTAGCAGCTTGTTCCTCCTCATGGCAAAATGTGCAGGTTTCACTCAGCATCTTAGGAGAATCCAGTTCCAGTAAGTCAGTTTTTGAAAGTAGTTTAAATACAAGTTGATTTGGGAAATCTTTTCACCAGGTGATCCCATCAGGTGCTGGGAGCTGTGTGGCAGCCAGACCTCATAGTAATGGTGGAAGAGCATTTTTCCCTGATTTCCTTGTTAATCACCATGAATTCCTATGAAATCTTTTCTTTTACTTCTAACAAAAGTGCCCCTCACCCCAGCAATCCCCACCAAGCCTCTTCCGGGACTCTCCCGATTGGCAGAGTGAGGCTTCCCAAGCCCACCAAGCTCCATAAAGCCCATCAGGAATCCAGTTTAACCCAGACCTCCCCAGTCTGTGCAGGGCTGAGCAGTTTGGGTGAGTCTCAGCCCCACCACCTGAGCTGCTCCAGGTCAGGACATTGCCAGGGGAGCCAACGCCAGGATGGAAAACCCAGGTTGAACCTCACCAAGCTTTCCCCAGGCTTCAGCTGGTGCTGTGTGTGGTGGGGCAGCTCCTGACTTTCTCTGCTTTGTCCCCTGGCAGTGTTCACCCCCCGGGTCATAGGGACAGCAGTGGCACGGTACAACTTTGCAGCACGGGACATGCGGGAGCTCTCGCTGCGGGAGGGCGACGTGGTGAAGATCTACAGCAGGATTGGGGGGGACCAGGGATGGTGGAAAGGGGAAACCAATGGAAGGGTGAGTGGGTTTGGTTAATGTCCCATCCTGTTTCTCTAGCACTTGGTCCTCCCTCCTCTCAACCTGCCCAGCTGGAACACACAGCCTGTTTCAGGACAAGGGAGGGCAGGGGCACATGTCCCATTCCCAGCTCATGGATGGGTTGTCATCTCCTGAGGGCCACTAACCACTGTGTTGCCACTTGGTGCTGTGTGACAGTGGCACGTGGTGGGGAGGGAATAGTCCTGGTGACAGGACAGGAGGTACCTGGGGAGGGACTTTTTACAAGGGTGTGGAGAGATGGGACAAAGGGTAATGGCATTAACCTGGGAGGCAGATTGAGGTTGGACATTAAGCAGAAATTCTCACCCTGCTGTGAGGGTGCTGAGCCCCTGGTTGCCCAGAGAAGCTGTGGCTGCCCCATCCCTGGCAGTGTCTCAGCCCAGGTTGGATGGGGCTTGGGGCAGCCTGGCCTGGGGGAGGTGTCCCTGACCATGGCAGGGGGATAGAACTGGATGATCTTGGAATTCCCTTTCCAACCCAAACCAACCTGCAAACCTTAGGAGTCTGTGAGTCCACCTCCAGCTCACCTCTCCCCTTCCCCCACAGGTTGGCTGGTTTCCTTCAACGTACGTGGAAGAAGAGGGGGTGCAGTGACTGTGGGGATACCTGATGGAAAGTCACCCAGCGCCCTGAGCCAGCGGCTGCAGCCCGTGCACACTCATCCCACTGCCCCCGGGGAGGGGCAGCCCCCCAGGACTGCTCCTGCAGACTTTAGCAACCCCTTTTCCTCTGTACAGTGTGTGTGTGTGTGTGCACCCCACGGGGCCAGCCACGGCCTCCCTCCTGGGATGTCTCCAGAAGATGGATGGTCGGTCGGATACCGCGGAAGAGCCCCGGGAAAGCCCCGCAGGGACAGAGCTGAGAGACTCTGCCTGGTGCCCACCAGGGGATGGGGTCCAAACCCCTTCCAGTAAAGGTGTTTTCAAAGCCACTGTGGTGATGGTGGTGGGAAGAGGGTGAAGGTTTGCACTTGGGCTGGTGCCCGGGTGTGCCAGGGTGAGGGTTTGGAGGTTCCTAAGGGGAGGGAGCAACTTGGATGATGCAGGGATCCCTGTCCTGCCCTGCCCTGCCCTGTCCTGTCCTGCCCTGTCCTGTCCTGTCCTGCTGCTTGGGTGGCTCCCTGGGTCAGGATTTTATTAGTCTGCCTGGCAGGACTGGGATGCAGCCAGGGTGAGGAGACACCTGGAAGACGATGGCTGTTGCTCATCTCCAAAGGATATCAGCTGTGAAACCAGGAGTGTGTTCTGACCATCAGACATAGGCTGGGAGTGGGACCTCCATGTCAGCCAGGAGGGGAAGGAGCCAGTCTGGCATCCCAAACCTCTTTGCTTTACAGCCACCTTTGGTCCCACCAGGCTCGCTGTGGGTGCACAGGGAATCCCAGGGTGCAGACTGGTCCCACAGGGCTGGAGATTTGCTTTGCCACACAAGGGTTTTGGAGGCCACCAAGGCACCAGGCACCTGCAGAGGTGTGGACAGGAGTGTGTGTCCATGGGTCTGTCCTGCCCTCGCTCCCAGCTTGGTCCTGCAGGAGCCCCTGACAGAGCCAGGGTGAATTTTGTTGCAGCCATGACATGTCCCACCCTGCTGAGCATGGGGGAGCAAACCCACCTGAGCAAGGGCTACCTAGAACTCAACTCCTGAGATCTCTCACTGGGTTGTGAAGCATCTCTTCCTCCCCTGCTGTGTGCACTTTCAGGGGCCATCAGCATTGCCCCCCTCTTTTCCTCCCACGGGCTGTTGCTGCTGTCAAGTAAAGGTCCATCTGGGCACTGCCACTGGGTCCTGGGAACCATCCATCCCAGTTTGTTCTTTCCAAAGTGGTGGTGGGTGGGAATTGCAGCCACTGTTTTCTGCTGAGCACTGGCTTTGCTCTCCAGCTCCAGAACTTTCCTTCCAAAGTGCAAATAGGAACAAATAGGTGAGTGGGTGTGTGCCAGGGTGCAACTTCCCTCTCGATATCTGAGCCTCCAGCTGGTGCTTCCATGCCCTGATGCTGTTCCTCTGGGATTTGTGGTGGTCCTGCTGTAGAGCACCTTGTTCCTGGGGTGGGCTCTTGGCACAGATCTGGGAGACACCAGCTTTGGGTGGGTGATGCCCTCAGTCCCTGCCTTGGGGAAACCACGGCTGCATCTGAGGCTTTCCTGCTTGGGGCAATACATGGAGGAGTCTGAGGCTCTCAAGGGAAAGATAATAACTTGGAAATTAAATGTCGTTGCTCAATGACAGGTTCTGGCCAGGGCAGATACCCACTGGTGGTCTTGCTCTGCAAGGTGACAGGGAGACCAAGAGGGCTGGGGGCTGGCCCAAGGTCCTGTTTGTTGGCCCTCCCTTTAGCCAGCCTTTTGCTGCTCAGCTTGGGGGGGATGCTCAGCAGTGCCCTGCTCCCCCCGGGCAAAGCCAAGGACCCTGCTTGGGTTCCTGGGGCTGGGGGGGATGAGACACAGGCACACACAAACCCACGTGGCACATCTTGCACCTCACATCCTAAAGCCTTACGTGCCCCTCCTGTCTCACGTGGCTGATTTTGAGGGCATCCCCTCTGGAAGAGCACATCCTCTGTCACCAGGACTCTGTCACCATCTCCCTCACACCCCCAAGGGATCCCCAACCTTCCCGGCCCTGCCAAATCCCCCTTCCCTCTGGAAAGTTCTCCCTCTTGTGTTTACTGTTGTAAGAAAGTTGTTTAAAAAAAAGAAAAGAAAAAAAAAGATTGTTTTGTTTATAAGTAATTATTCAGCCATTTGCCACAATATATATCTGTGAATAAGAAAGGGAAATGTTTTTTTATAGTGGCAAGAAAATTGTATATATATTTTAGTTCATCACAGATCATTCAGAATTGCAATGGGATACGTTGGAAAATAATATGTAAATTCCTTGGGTTTTTCCTTTGCACTGCACTAACTGGGTAGGGGTGGAGGGGGTCTAAAGATAAAACTGTTTGTTTATGGAATAGTTTTTAGCTGGGAATTTGGAAATCATTTGGAATAGCTTGTAATGCTGGAATAGAAACTTTAGCTGCTACTTAGAAACCCTTTTGCATGTGGTTTTTCCAGACCCTTTTAAGTTACAATACATCAAAGTAAATTCCACAATGAAAAAAAAACCAACAAAAATAAAGTGTAATTTTACTGATAGGTTGTTGGGGGTTTTTTTCCCCATCCATGGTTTTTATTGTGCTGGGGACCCCATGTGGGGTTTCTTGTCACTAAAGCCCCCGTGGCCTCACTGGGGTGGCTTGGCCAGCCCAGGGTGCTCACAGGGATGGATCCCAATTTCTGCTGTGAACGTGTGGGTACCCCTTCCCAAACTCGGAGGAAATCCTGCAGGGCCAGACATGGCTCTTTGCAGCCCCAAGGCCCAAACCCCTTGTATCTTGAGTTCCTTCTCTCTAGAGCAGCTGCTCTTGGGTGCCTTCCCTGCCCCAGCTGCAGGGGGAAGAGAAGGAGAATGATTTTCCACGGATTTTAGTCATCCCCCAAGTATCCCATTGCGGAATCCCAGTCAGGAATTTTGCAGCAGTGTTTTCCAGAGCAATAACAGAAATTGCACAGTTGTTTCTAAATTACCCGAGGCGTTGCTGGAGGTTTCACCCCAGAGCAGGAGCAGCAGATGCAAGAGGTGCTGTGTCATTTCATTCATAGGAACAATCACTTATTATTTTTTTTTTTTTTTAGCTTTTGGAGTCCCCAGTGCTTTCTCCTCCTCAGTTCAGCTTTCAGAGGGTCAGCTGAACAGGGCTGTAGCCGTGAGCAGAGGTGTTTGACTCGGAGCAGCAGGACATGATCTGGGCACTGACTTTTGGATGGTGATTTGGCAAGATGCTGCTCAGCTGGGGGGGTTCAGCCCAGCCGAGGGGATGGGATAAATTGTTTATAGAGAAGCTCTGCAGGTATGAAACAAAAGTTTTGGTACCTGGGTGCTCTCCTGCAGCTGAAGAAAACGCAGCACTAGAGCCTGGGATCAACTCATGGCTCCAAGGGAGAGGAAATGCAAAACTGCTGCCATGCCAGGTCCTGGCTCTGGGGACATCCCTGCCCACCCCCAGGGGTGGCTGTTTGGTGGCAGCTGGTGACATCCCCCCCTTGCAGCCTGGGCCAGGTGGGTGTTCCCGGACAGCTGGGAACTGTTCTGCTCAGCTCCCGGCCCCAACCTCCCTGGGCTTGGCTGCCACCTCGGGGATAAACGGGGCATTTCTTTGCCTTGCCCTGGCTGTGTAACCAGACCAGGAGCAGCAAAGAGGAGAATAAATCTCCAGCCATGGCCAGCACAGCTGCCTGCAGCCCTGCACGGCCCCTGGCCATCCCCAGGAGGGGGATGAACCAGACACTGGGTTTCCTTTTTCTTTGTTTATTGCTGGTTTTTCCCCCCAGCAGCTGCTGACACCGCCTCCCCCATGAGCTGGGCTGGCTGGGGTGCAGCTCCCCTCTGCTCTGAGCAAACACAGTGCTGGGGGGGGGGGTTATGTTTGCATTTCCTCTCTGCACACAGCAGCTCCTGCTCTGTGACAGTCACCCCGCAGTGGCCCTGGAGCAGCACCCCTGAGCACACCCTGCCTGTGGCCAGCCACCTTCTGGCCACCTCTCTGCCACCTCGGCTGCTCCGTGTCACAAGCAGGCACACATCAGCTGGGGGCAAGAACTCAGGACTCCCCAGCACCCTGAAACAAGGGGCCAAACCGCTGTGCCCTCATTTAGGGGAAACTGAGGCAGGAGCACGTGGCCATAGAGGCTGTGGGAGGATGGGGATGGGATATGCCTGCAGCTGTGTCCATGCAGTTCTGCAGCACACCTGGCTCCTTCACTCCTGCATTATCTCTAACATCTTCTGTGACCTCGAAAACATCCAGCTGGTGCATGCAAACCACTGTGCTCTTTTATTTTATTATGAATCTAAGAATTAGAAGGGAAAAAATAGAGTGGTTTGGGCTCCTTCTACATTGGACTGACCATCCAAAAAAAATAACCACCCTGCTCTGGAGGCACGAAAGCCCCTGTGCTTTCTCTGCAGTTCATCATTGCTGAGTGCACTCTTGGGCTGGGATTGGTTTAAGTCTGGGCTAACCCAAAGGTTTTATTTGTAATTAGTGCATGCTGATGAAATGGTTTTGGCCTTTCAAACAGAAACACCCCACTGCAAGCAGGAGTTTAGGCTTGTTTGCATCTTTGCAGTTGTTTTAGCAATTAGTTTGGGGAGAAGGCTGCAGGAATTGGGGCGCTCTCTTTAAAACTCAGAAACTGATTTTATCTGTGGGAGGAGAGAGAAACACTGCCTGAGAGAGTGGGTAATACTGGAATAAGCAAACCCTTTCTACCCCAACTGGGAGAATTTGGATGCAGAGTGGGTCCCAGGGTGCGTTCCGGGTGCAAGAGCAGAGGTGCAGAGGGCACTTCCCAGGTGCTGTTGAATGCTAAAAGGCCTCAAAACACCATCCCATGGGGGCCACCAAAGCAAATATGATGCTGCTCGAACCTTTACCCCACCAGCTGCCTGCCAGACCCCAGCTCCACCCCGACCTCTGCTTCCCAGAGATATCCAACCCCCAGACCTTGCATCGCCTGCATACCCTGCCCGGACAGGCTCATTTCAGGGGCAGGAGCAACAAGAAACCTTCAGGCTGAAAGATCTAAATCAAACGCTTACTTTCCTACCCCGTCTAAATTAATTTTTGTTTGGTTTTGTTTTCCCACCTTTGCTTTGAGCTCGCCGGGTCGGCTTTAGGGAACGCGGTAATTTGTTTGAATTCTGCTCTTTAAAACTTGCTGGGCACTCCAGCAGGAGGGTCAGATGGGGCTTTTCCTCTCCCTGTTTGCTCTCTGGCATCCAGCTGCCAGCTCCAGCCAGTCCCCTCTGGGCTGCTTGTTCCCTGCTTGGCACTGAGCCGGGGGGAAAAAAAAAAAAAAAAAAAAAAAAGCAAGCATTTTCCTCCCTCTTTTGAATTTCTCCATTCTGCTTGACTTTAATCCCTTGTGGAGAGCCAGACGAAGGGGTAAGAAAGAGGAAAGCCCCTCTGTCCCAGCTGCCCTGCTGATTTCCCTCCCCTCGGTGCTGGTTCATGGGTTTTTGCAGCAGGGGCCGAAGGGACGACGGAAGAGGAGGAGGAGGAGAGGATCAGAGGAAGGCAGGGGCCCCACGGCCATCGTGGTGGGAGCAAAGCAGCCCGGAAAGAGCCTGCCCGGTGAGTGGGGTGGTGAGAACCTGCCCTGGGCTGTCCCAAAAAGTGCTTTGGGTGTCGCGGGATTTCCCGAGCTGGAATTTGCAGCTTGGCTGGGCTGGGAGGGGACCCTGGGGGGACAAATGGGGCTTTCTGAAGCCACGTGGCAGCAAGGATGGGGGGTGTCGCTGGGGTGAGCTCTAGGATAGCCTCCCCCCTCCCCCCCCCCCCCCCTAATCCGTGGCTCACCTAGGAGAGGGCTGGTGCACATCTGCAGCACCCCGGCCTCAGCACCAAATCCCTGTGCCCAGAGCAAGCCCCAGCACTGGGTGCAGGGGGGTGCGGGCAGGATCGGTCCCATCCTCCCCCCTACCCCCAGTGCCTTCCTACGATAGGGAGCAAACCTTGTGCCTTCGTTGTGTCCAAACGGGCTCCTTGAATGCAAGGGACAAAAAAAAAAAAAAAAAAAAAAAAAAAGGAAAAATCGGGTTTCTGCAGGCGTGAGCAGGCAGAGGTGTTGCCCTGCCCTGTGTGTTTCCAAGCCTCTTTTTCAAGTGGGGCCCCTCTACAGTGGGGGTCCTGTTTCCTGGCTGGAATGAGGTCCCAGCAGCTGGCTCTGGGATGTGCCCAGGGCTCACCACAGCCCCCTGGAGCTGCTCAGCCCCTTGCACAGCACCCTGAGGTGCTCACAGAATCATAGACTCGCTGACTGATGTGAGTTTTGATCTTAAGATCATCCAGTCCCAATCCCCCTGCGTGGACAGGAACACTCCCCACTGGACCAGGTTGCTCCAAGCTCCATAAAGCCTGGCCTTGAACACTTCCAGGGCTTGGAGAATTGGCCTGGAACACTTCTGAAGTGGTGCTGAGCCCCTGGGCTGGCTGGGAGTCTGCTACCCATGCCAGCGAGGTGGTTTGGGGATTTGCAGGTGGAGATGTCCTACTTGAGCTGTGTCCTGCGGGCTGTCACCCCCCCCTACCTGCTGCCACCCTGGAGAACCCCCCGGCCCTTCAGCACTGCCATGGGCCCCACCACCAAGAAAAGTGTCCCCTACCAGAAGACACTGAAGGAGGAAGGGTCTGGGAGCAGGGAGCCCTGCCAGGCCCCCCCCCCCCTCAGCCGAGGTGGTGGTGATTGGGGGGGGCAGCCTGGGCTGCCAGACCACCTACCACCTGGCCAAGCTGGGGGTCACCAACATCGTGCTGCTGGAGAGGGACCGCCTGACCTCGGGCACCACTTGGCATACAGCTGGTGAGGTGTTCCCTCTGGGGGGCAGGGGGGTGGGAATCCAGGGCTTGGGAGGTGCCCTTGGATTCATTGACTCCAGGTGGGCTGCAGAGTTTGGGCTTTAAATGTAGAGATTTCCAGGGCTGGGTTTTTTTTTTTTCCTTTTGGCATAACATTTTATTAGAAAAACATCCCCACCAAATTTCCTTTTCTTTTTCTTTTTTTTTTTTTAAAAAAAGAAGTTTTACACAATCATGGGAGAATGTTACAGTTTATCTCCACATTTATTCTTTCTCCTTTAATCCACTTTTCTGTGGCAGGGATGGTGGGCAGCTAGAAGACATAAATCCAGTAACCATTTTGGGCGGGTGGTCTCTTATGGAGCAGTTTGCTCCGGAAACATTTTTTCCCATTCATTTCAAACCCAAGGCAAAGATAAACCAATGGTTTCTAGCACTCCCGGGTCACCAGGAGATGGAGCAGGGTTCCAGGGGTGATGTCCCAGCGGGACCTCCGTCCCTCCATCCCCTCTGAGATGATGGAGGGGTGGCAGAGCCTTTGTCCCACCCACCCAAGGGCTCTGTCCTGTGCCTGTCCCCAGGTCTCCTGTGGCAGCTGCGTCCCAGTGATGTGGAAGTGGAGCTGCTGGCCCACACCCGGGATGTGGTCAGCCGGGAGCTGCCGGCAGAGACGGGGCTGCACTCGGGCTGGGTGGAGAACGGAGGCCTCTTCATTGCCTCCAGCAGGCAACGCCTGGATGAGTACAAGAGGCTGATGTCGGTGAGGAGGAGAAGCCCCCGGGGGGGTTGCAGGAGGTGGAGT
The DNA here is from genome assembly GCA_023637945.1 of Phaethornis superciliosus. NCBI lineage: Eukaryota > Metazoa > Chordata > Aves > Apodiformes > Trochilidae > Phaethornis > Phaethornis superciliosus. The sequence continues at coordinate 9,613,164 of JAJQWJ010000022.1, forward strand.
TTGTCCTGGGAACAGCGCTGAGGGGTCCTGGGGCAGTGGAGTCCCCGGGTGTCCCAATGTCCCGTCCCACCCAACTGTGAGGATGCTGAAATCCAGCAAAACGCTGACAAAATTGGGGAAAACAAAATCCCAGCCGTGGAGTTTTGCCCTTTCCCATAGTGTTTTTTCCAGCTGTGCAGGAAGCTTGCATGGGAATACAGGACCATATTCCGGGAATCTATGCAGAACATCCCACCCCACTGCTGGATTTAGGGCTTGTCTTGGGGCAGCAGTTTCCACATCTGGGGAAAAACATGGCCTGGGCCTCTCCTCCTCCAGCAAGTGATGAGCAAAGCTTTTGCCACCTGCTTGAGCTCCTGGTTTTCTTCCTGGTTGGCAGCTGGGGAAGGTGTATGGTGTGGAGTCCTACGTCCTGACCCCCTCACAGACCAAGGACCTCTACCCTCTGATGAACACTGATGACCTGTATGGCACCTTGTACGTCCCCAAGGATGGCACCATGGATCCAGCTGGCACCTGCTCCACTCTTGCCAGAGCAGCAACTGCCAGAGGCGCTACGGTAGTTCCTCATTAGTAGCTGCTCATTAATGCCTGTTGACCCTGGGAGATTATTTCATCCTCTGCCTTCCCCATCTCCTCCTTTCCCACTGGAGTAGGGCTGCTCCTGCAAAGTCAGGTCTTTGCCCAAGGAACATGTTGTCATCTTCAGGTCACGGTGACAAAGCTGTCAGGAGCCATGAGGATGGGGGAAAACACAAGGGGAAAGAAAGACCTTTAGGAGCAAACCAAGGCAGGTTCCTTGGGAGAGTGGAGGTTTTAGGGTCAGATAACACAATCCACTCCTTGACTGCCAGCCTGGCCATGGTGTGTTGCTTTGCTCGTGAGTGTGTGGATAATAAAAACCCCCTGGAGGCGTGGGTGCACGGAGCAGGGGCTTCACCTGCAGTTAAGGGGAGAACCAGGAATCAGTGTCGGGAAAGGGAGATGGCCAGGGCTTGGCTGCACCTCTCCCAGATTTGGGAGCTGGATGTCAGGATGTCCTCCTGTGCCCCCTGCTGTGATTCTGCTGCCTTCCCTCTGCCATCAGATCATTGAGAACTGCCCAGTCACCAGCATCCAGGTCAGAACTGATGATTTTGGGGTGAAGAGGGTGCATGCTGTGGAGACAGCCCACGGGACCATCCGGACTCCCTGCGTGGTGAACTGTGCGGGTAGGGGGGTGCAGCAGGGGCGGGTGGGGGACCTGTGGCTGATGCCCCCAGCCCACTGCGGGTCTTAGGAGGATGGGGAAGTGCTGAGGATGGGGTTGGTCTCTCCACAGGTGTGTGGGCACGAGCCCTGGGCCAGCTGGCAGGTGTCCACGTGCCACTGGTGGCGATGCATCACGCCTACGTGGTGACCGAACGCATCGAGGGCATCCAGGTCAGTCCCTCCTCTGCTCCCGAGGGCAGAGCTGGCTCCTGCTCCCTTCGTGAGCTGGGGGGGAGATGGGACAGCAACCCCCAGCACCTTCAGACCTGCAGGATGCCTCCTCCCCCATATCCCTGCCATCCAGGCCAAGCTCTGCACCTGGGGAAGTGCACACACACCAGCAGCTCTTCCTCTTAGCAGGACTGTCAGGCTGCCTTTAAAAGAGTCAAAGTTAATTTTTAACAAGGACCAACAGGATAACTTTTTTCTTTCTCTTTTCCTTCTCCCCTCTCCCCTCTTCCCCTCTTCCCCTCTTCCCCTCTTCCCCTCTTCCCCTCTTCCCCTCTTCCCCTCTTCCCCTCTTCCCCTCTTCCCCTCTTCCCCTCTTCCCCTCTTCCCCTCTTCCCCTCTTCCCCTCTTCCCCTCT